>JASAOG010000060.1:275000-3110000 GCA_030265305.1 Biomphalaria pfeifferi | reverse complement strand
TACATATATTAATGTTTAACTCCTTTTTTTCAGAAGAAGATTACGTTGCCAAAAACACATAAGACAAAACCGTAAGATTCAGGTTTTCACAATTAAAGTCAACATCTTTCAGAAATTCCAACTTGACGATCATTAAGTGATCTATTGTTCTCTGTTGTACACATTTACGTACAGTAACGAGCTCCTTGATATTATTATAGCTTTTATATAGCTACTTTCATGCTTATAGCATGCTCAGAGCGCTTTGGTCCAATCTCATTTGTGGACCAGTGGGGGGGAGGGGGTATCTAGGAGTTGGTTTTCTGTGCTGCCTTTAGGCGCTGGACTGCCCGAGTCGGGTGTCGAACCTCGAGACCCCTTCTAGGTAGCCAAGCCAGGCCAAGTTCAAGCGCACTTGGCCTCTCGACCACGCTTCCCACCATATTGGGATTCTACCGTAAGGAACTGTCTTTAGTTTCTATGGAAACCCAAAGGTTCCGATAAATGTGAATGTCCAAATCTGACGATCACTGGGTTGTCCATGTGACGAAACGCGTCCCTTCTCAATACAGAACTATCCCCCCCCCCCCTTCTTAACCACTAGTTAGCATTGTATAGCCCCTTTTAACACCAAACCGACCAGTGTAGAACACAAACATCCTATTACACCAAGGTTAGATTCAACCCCCAAATTATAGGCCATAAACACACATCCCAAGTTACACCCAAACGCCGAAACAAACGTAAGTAGCCGTTAAGTTCAGGAACATTAAAATTGAAAGTTACGCCCCAAACGCCGAAACAAAAGCACGCAACCGTGAAGTCCAGGGACATTAAATTTTGGTGTCCACGTACATATTAAATTTTGGTGTCCACGTACATCCCTTTGAGTCGACACTCCTGACGCCCAGGGCTATTCAAATCGTTCCCGTCCGCTGTACCATCGAGCGATGGTCCAGCCTGATAATTGTTGCATGGTTCCGCTGTCATCCTCCTTCGTCCTCTCCCCCCCCCCCCCCCCCCCACGGGTTAAAGAAGTCAGGTGAGTGAGCCCCCAAATGAAAAGATCGGTCCAATTTGACAATTCTAAACTCAAAAGACTCGCTGGCCATTGGATCGTCACTTCTCTTAGCATACAGCTCGGGAACCTATAAAAGCCGGAGACGAAAGTTTCAGGTTAATGCCATTCCAGATCAGAATCACTGAGAAGTCAGAAGACTCTCAAGTCAACGATTCATTTGGGAACGTCTAAGGCAAAGCGGGTGAGTTGGAAAAACTTTATCATTATTATTTAGTGTGTCTTCGCCTGTTACATTTATATTCATGTATCATTACCATGTTAACACCGGTTTGCTTCCAAATATTACATTTGTAAATCTCTATAAATATGTGTTCCTCAAGTACTCGTCAATGCTGACTGCACTCCCAACGGTGGACATCCACCTTACAATTTAGTTAATCCTAATGTCTATTTATGCATTTGTTATTTATTCATATCCATATTCATCTGGACCTACTCACGTCTAGATCATTTCCTTACCTGTGCATATATACCCGTACATGCGCACACACACACACACATTTATATATACATTATAATTATGCTTGTTTTTGCTATGCATATGCTGTGCTGTTACCATGCATCCCTAGGCCCGAGAATCAGTCTCGTGTGCCCACCCCACTAGTTTCGGCTTGTTGGCCGGCATAGTTATGTGCCCTTTTCTACCCCCCCCCCCCTCCCATTCCATTCTTCTTGTCACGGTCCTCTGGTCACGAGCGACCGCGTACTTGTTTACCTGTGGGTCAATGAGGTCACAGGGGCTACAACCCCGTCATATGGTCCCCCTGTTTCCCTTCTCATTTATGCCCCTTGTACATTTATAGATGTATTTGTATTATTATTATTGTATTATTTGTACATCAATTATTACTAGACCTAGTAAAATGTTGTTGACAAGTACCTTAGTTAGCCTGAGGGAGACGCTCCTACCCAGGATGCGCCCCTCGCCAACCAGCCTGTATGGTTTAATAATTCAGGCTCCTCTCATGTCTCATTTCATAGCCTCCTACACCAGGGCTGGCGTGTTTGGTTGCCTGAAGGCAGACCTCAGCAGCTCTCCACACGTTCCCGTTGAGGGTGAGTCACTCATCACCATCGGCTAAGAACTGAAGGCATTCCAGGCTGAAGTCCCAGGACCGGTCTGCAACTACCACGGGAGTAAGCCCACCGCGTGGCATCCTCATATTCATCACACCAGTGCCTGCCTACTCGCAGGGCACCAGCAACTGGCTACAACTCAACGGAGCTTCAACTTACCCAACCCCGAAGGAGAACCTTAAATAACAGATAAGTGAGAGACAGCCGAATAAGCAAACCATACACGAATCTTTATGAGCAACATGCCAATGATGATATTATCTTAAACGTTATAATAAAATATAATCCTAAATCTTCCTGTACATCCCCCCCCCTCACTCACTGATTGTATTTCTTCTTAATTAATCTTTATTAAATAATTGTTCTTCCACAAAATCAATAAGCTTTGCGTTTTGCTTGTGCCTATATAATTCCAACCAAATATTTACCACGTTGTGGCTCTAAGACTTTACCCCTAGGAGTCGCAGGCCATCGTCCCCATCGGCAGACTTATTCCACCACAGTCCATGGTTTTAAACGAACGAAGGTTTTGGGATTCATTAGGAAGGATCTGACATTAGTTCCCACAGATGGGTTAATCAACTATTACTTCCATCACCGCCAATGAAGACTTCGAATTCACAGTCTACTCATACTATTAATTCATGTAATAGTAGGTAGATCTCGTAATATTTAGGAAAGAAAAGACAATTTAAAAATGCATAATTTTTTTAAATAGAGAACTTTCACATTGTCAACAAATATTAATAATAATTATTATACAAAAAAAAATGAAGACATTAGAATTTAATAAAACGCTTTACGGACAATTTTAGAGTTACGTCCCTTTAACAGAAATCAATACAAGAGTCAGTTTGGGCCCCTATTGGCTGCGGGCCCGGGCGCAATTAAACCCTTCGCACCATGGATGCTACACCATTGTGTAATGTATTTATTCGTAAAAACCTTTTCCTAAACAAGGACTTATTTGTATTATTATTAATGCTATAGCTTTTATATAGTGCTACTTTCATACCTATAACTCAATATTGTTGAAACCTTTCCAACATCTATACAAATGACCACGACAGCTCTTGACTCTGGGTTAGAGAGTCATGCCCAATATATAACGTTCACTTAGGAAAACCGTCTTATGCCTTCTCAACGATTAGGTCATAAACATTTATTTTTCACAGATTGAAATCACGAATTTTGGCATATAATTTTTTTTACAAGGTTGACCATTGTATTGAACACATGACACCCTCGTTAATGAGGTTACAGAAAGTAACTTTACAATACATGCACCATAGACTCGTTTACTTGAAAGTATTTTTAAAGTTTCTCTGATTAAAAAAAAATGTCTTCCTTCTTCTTCCTCATTCTCATTGTTATGTTGAAGCGTTCAGATGACTAGACCAATATATGATAGGAACTGCGTAGTGGTTTCCAAATCAGGGAGCTCTCCATGTAGTTTTATTTCTAATGGGGTGATTTGGGACCAGCGTCTTATACGGGCCTCTTGGTAAAGAGAACAGTTTGGAAGGACATGATCAGCATTCTCTGGTGACACTCCACATGGGCTAATTTCACTGGTTCCAATTTTGAGCTTCCGGTACATATATTGTCTCATTCTGTTGTGTCCGCTCCTGAGTCGAAAGAATAGACGTTGATCTTGTCGGGATAGCTTATAATAAGCATCATCTTTCTTGTGATTTGGATGAGAGCTTGTCCATTTCTCATTTATTTTATTTACTATTAGTTTCTTCATTTCTTCTGGATAGAGTGCAATGTTTAATTGTGAGTTTGTTCTCCCACTCTTGGCGAGTGTGTCAGCCTTCTCATTTTCTTCTAGTTCTATTGTTGTTGAGCTTTATAAGTGCTGTCCTGAGTCGTTTTGTATAGGAGGAATCAAAGAGTTTTCCAAGCTTTAGAGGATTGTTTTCGCATCGGTTAGAAAGACAATCTGACTGTGTGAGGTACTTGGATGATTTGCTAGCATGATAGCAGCAAGTTCTAGTGCTTTCCTTTCTGCTATGTTGCTGTCAGAGAGCTCTCCAGTTGCAATGGATTTTCCTAGTTTTTCTCCATCTGGCCTTTCCAGCTTCTCCATTTGTGGTGGCTTTATGAGATGAGCTATCCGTGTAAACTCTGATCCACAGATTGCTAGTATAATGAGTTTGTAGAAAAGAGTTCAATATTTCCTTGAGCTCTGTTGGAATGTAATCAGATTTTTGGGTTATATTTTCAACTAGTCGGACATTACCCGCGGCCTGCGGGCCTTATATTGTGTATTACTAATCTAGTGGATTGGATTTATATATATGTCAAACTAGATAATGTTCCTTTAGAGTTTTTCTCACAAAAATAAAAGTAGTTTTGCAAAAATTGGTTTACCTGTTAAGCCGATACATCCATATATATATTAAAAACGAAACTATCACGAGATGAATGAAATATAAAGTACAATTAAAACGGGTTTTCCCCATTTTATTAAATAAAAGGGATTATAAAGTACGTCAGGATTTCCAAATTCGCAGATATAAGGAACACATTTATATAAAAATGCTTTTGAAACAAATTTAAAGGTTAATTTTATTAAATAATGAAATCAATGACTATATTTTGTATTTTCATGTGTCAAAGTAAAAAACTATATGTGCAAAGTGTAGTTTTAAAAATTAGTTCAAGATCTAGATCCTTTCGATCTTGTCTCATGTAAACATGGTAAACATGGCCTAGATCCACTTTCATAGAGTTGGGCAACTTTATTTTTTGAGGTTCTTAAGTTTGTTTTAGGGCTACTATACATACGTCAAGGTTCCAGTTAGTATGTAAGGAAATATTTATGCAAAGTCTTATCAAGATTGGTCAAACGATTTTGATTTCTATGAGGGACAAACATACGTCTTACTTTCTGCTTTATAGTATAGATATGGTCTCTTATAGCATGAAGAGAGCTTTCGTCCCAGGGTGAAGATTCATTATAATGTATCAAAAAGAAAATAACTTCAACCTTATTTTTACACGAAAGAGCTCAAGAAATATCGGTTTTAACTAAGATGCCGATTCTCAACGTCTGTCAGTCCTAACGACATCTCTACAGCACACGCGTATTCCTGAAGTAGTAATAAGTAATCTCATCTCTTTCTGATAAGAAGTTTGAAATCTACCACATAAGCTGTCTAAAATGAATCACATTTTTTGTTGAAAAAGTTTCGTATCTATAGGCCTACACTGTTTGATTACAGCTCTTCCTTAAAACCATTCATTGCACACCAGATCCAGATCTAGATTTAGTCAGCTTGACTTCATCATTACCATTCAATTATTTCTTGTTTATCTTGATACATTCATCTCACATTTATTAACTTTTTGAAAGTCTGTGGCCTGCTCAATGACCTTTGTCTTTGATCTAGAGTAGCAATTTATTTTAATTGAATACAAATGTTTTGTGATTCATCTGGTTAAAAAAAACAACAAAAAAAAAAAAAATAACTTGCAGTCATCCTGACTGAAACTAGAAACTTGCATGGAAAAGAGGAAAGAAAAAATATTCTCTCACTTGCAGGAGTTAAAACATTTAGAATTTCAACCAGTTATTTCCTAACATACACATGCAATAACTCAGCACTTATTACTTGATTTGTATGGCTAACGGAATTATTCTAAATATAAAACATTTTCCATTTAATTTGTCATGATATTGAAATAGTTTTTTGGGCTTATTTGGTTTACTGATCAAGTTTGAGCAAATAATTTTTTTTTTAATTTCTAAATTGGAACCTTGTTTTTGTGTTCTTTTGAAGTCGATAGGCATCACGTTAGAGTGTTAGTGTCTGTCACCGGGTGTAAGCGTCGAGTTAGCAAGAAAAATTGTTTTGTTTTGGTAGCTTTGAGTTTCTACACAGAAAAGTAACTATAGGAGAGAGTAACAGAAATTTCTATAAAATTTAAATTCTGAGTTAAATAGAAGAGATGAGCTTAGTTCGAGAATGTAATCGGTTCATTAAGCTTATAAGTTTGACGCTTCATGTTAAATCTAATTCTGTGAATTTAGACTTGTCTTTGAATTCTATTGTTAATTACAGTGTGTTTCTCTTATTGTACTTGGAAAATAAAATAACTAGAACCCCCTGGCATATAAACTGGATCATAAAATTGAACTTCTGAAAATAACAAGATGAAACACCCAGATCTAAAATTTGTATTATTGAAAGTTGTTTTCAAACGGACTTGATGGATCCCATCTAGCGAGATTCAATGTATGTTTCTTTAAACATTTATCCAACTTGTTTAAGTCTAGTTCTGGAGCTCAGTAAAGTAGTCTAGTTCTGGAACTCAGTAAAATAGTCTAGTTCTGGAACTCAGTAAAATAGTCTAGTTCTGGAGCTCAGTAAAATAGTCTAGCTCTGGAGCTCAGTAAAATAGTCTAGTTATGTAGCCCAGTAAAATAGTCTAGTTCTGGAGCACAGTAAAATAGTATAGTTCTGGAGCTCAGTAAAATAGTCTATTTCTGAAGCTCAGTAAAATAGTATAGTTCTGGAGCTCAGTAAAATAGTCTAGTTCTGTAGCTCAGAAAAATAGTCTAGTTCTGGAGCTCAGTAAAATAGTCTAGTTCTGGAGCTCAGAAAAATAGTCTATTTCTGTAGCTCAGTAGAATAGTCTAGGTCTGAAGCTCATAAAATAGTCTAGGTCTGAAGCTCATAAAATAGTCTAGTTATGTAGCTCAGTAAAATAGTCTAGTTCTGGAGCACAGTAAAATAGTCTATTTCTGAAACTCAGTAAAATAGTCTAGGTCTGGAGCTCAGTACAATAGTCTAGTACTGTAGCTCAGTAAAATAGTCTAGTTCTGGAGCTCAGTAAAATAGTCTATTTCTGTAGCTCAGTAAAATAGTCTAGTTCTGGAGCTCAGTAAAATAGTCTAGTTTTGTAGCTCAGTAAAATAGTCTAGGTCTGTAGCTCAGTAAAATAGTCTATTTCTGAAGCTCAGTAAAATAGTATAGTTCTGGAGCTCATAAAATAGTCTAGTTATGTAGCTCAGTAAAATAGTCTAGTTCTGGAGCACAGTAAAATAGTCTATTTCTGAAACTCAGTAAAATAGTCTAGGTCTGGAGCTCAGTACAATAGTCTAGTACTGTAGCTCAGTAAAATAATCTTGTTCTGGAACTCAGTGAAATAGTCTAGTTCTGGAGCTCAGTAAAATAGTCTAGTTCTGTAGCTCAGTAAAATAGTCTAGTTCTGTAGTTCAGTAAAATAGTCTAGCTCTGGAGCTCAGTAAAATCGTCTAGTTCAGAAGCTCAGTAAAATAGTATAGTTCTGTAGCTCAGTAAAATAATCTTGTTCTGGAGCTCAGTAAAATAGTAAAATAATCTTGTTCTGGAGCTCAGTAAAATAGTCTAGCTCTGGAGCTCAGTAAAATAGTCTAGTTCTGAAGCTCAGTAGAATAGTCTAGGTCTGGAGCTCAGTAAAATAGTCTAGTTCTGAAGCTCAGTAAAATAGTCTAGTTCTGGAGCTCAGTAAAATAGTCTAGTTCTGAAGCTCAGTAAAATAGTCTAGTTCTGGAGCTCAGTAAAATATCTAGTTCTGAAGCTCAGTAAAATAGTCTATTTCTGTAGCTTAGTAAAATAGTCTAGGTCTGTAGCTCAGTAAATTAGTATAGTTCTGAAGCTCAGTAAAATAGTCTAGTTCTGTAGCTCAGTAAAATAGTCTAGTTCTGTAGCTCAGTAAAATAGTCTATTTCGGAAGCTCAGTAAACTAGAAACTAAACAAATTGTAAACTTTTAGAAACTTGTTTCATTCTTAAAATAAGTCTCAGAATTCAGGTAACAAAAAAAAACTCAAAAGATAGTCATGATAAGCTCCTGCTGTCACGATAAACCCCTGCTATCACAAGCTGCTGCAGAACTGTCTTTAATTTATCTTTTACCTGACATATTACCAAGCCTACATTCAGCCTCAATTACACATAAATGTTATCTGATACTTTTGATATATTCTTTGTGTGTATGTGTGTCTTGAATGTGTGTGTGTGTGTGTGTGTGTTACGCTTATGATAGTAAGACATGATCTCCTTGATTGGAAACAAATTGGGAACCTTGGATCCTAATTGAGAGTATTTTTAAACGCTATCTCGCGACCATCATTATTTATAGCTGCGGTAAAATCCGGAGATGAAGTGAGAAAGAAAAACAGCGAGCCCTGAGGCGATTCTGCTTGAGGTGCTGATCAGATTACCATCTTGGTTTTAAGAAGTAAATCTCTGGATTTCATGATTAAAACATCTAAAAAAAAAACTAAATTGGAAAGGAATAAAATAAAAGAGAAAAACTTGGATTAAAGAAGAGATGTAGCTCGATCTAGAGGAGGAGACGGACAGACTGACAAGGGTATCACGTGGTTTACAAAATAACATCCTCAATGAGGTTACTCTGTTGTGGAGTTTACATAATTACCGAAGCTTTTCATTGGTTACTGGCCTTTATTGAGTTATCTCCCGTCACTAGCCTAGAGGTCAACAATGACGGTAGGACAACAGAGCAGTGGAGAGATGCTGAGAGGTAAGGGGAATTGGGAAAAGAGGGGGGGGGGGGGGGGTAAGAGAGAGCGAGCTCTTATTGAGACAAACTGTCGGAGAAAGATGAGCTCTTAACTGGGTGTGAGTGAAAGTGTCGGTGGGGGGGGGGGGGGAAACAAAAGGTTTGCGTGATTAGAGTGGAGGGGGGGGGGGGCAAGACGTACATTAGATTTGAGAGAAAGTGAGACTTCTCATGTCGTGTGTAGTTCTTGTCTTCAATCAGATCAAAGTGATGATCTTTGCCTCAAGTGTAAGCTGTCCTTATTTACGTAATACCAAGATGTGTAGGTGTGTGAGAGAGAGAGAGAGTCCTTGGGTGTGTGTGTGTGTCTGTGTGGATATCTGTGGCTATCAGCTTGTGGGCTATGGATGGCGACCAGCAAGCTTTCAATTCACATAAAGTCGCCTTCAATAGTGAACTGTTTATGAATTTAATAAGTGAAAAAAAATATTTAGTATTATTTAAATTTATTTATTATTCAACATTCTGTCATATGTCAGTGTTACAAGGGAGACTAGTGTGATTTTTATACTCAAAATCTTTGGATCAATCGATTCACAGACCTATATATATATATAGAGAGAGATTTTTATGTACGTAGCTCTTTTTCAAGCTCTAAGGGAAGTCGCCCCAATCAATCTTTTCTGTCTTAGAAAAGTAATGAGCTTTAGTTTTCAAAGTTTAGAAATAATGCAAAATCATTTCTCGGATTTCATTAAGTCTGGGCTATTAATCACAGAATTATATATTCACGGAAATATATGAAACAAAGTCATTTCCTGTTAGTTACCATTGAGATAATAATTCAAAAATCCTAGATAGAAATAATTCATGTCTGTTGATTTTAATCATCTTATGTACATTTAAATAGATTGATTACCTAGATCTTTCTAGATTATGTATCTAAAAAGGAAAATAATAATTATGAGACGAGAGTACTCTTATTTTTTATGTTTAATTACTAGATCTAGATCTAAAAATTAAATTATGTTACATAGGTTAGGGTTGAAAAAAACAAAAACTTTACTTTTTATAATTACTTTACAAAATAACGCCTTGTTTCAACTTTAAAAAAAATTTTCACATTTTTTGTAGTGTTAAAAAATCTCCATGTCCAGCCTAGATATATAGTATATATAAGTCTATGGTTTGGATCCACTTCATATTTGAATATTATTTTGAACTCTATATATCTAAGTCTATGTGTCAGAGTTCAAGATTAAGCTTCCTGTATTCTGTATTCAAATTAATAACTTCTTAATCAGTCCAGAGAATGTTGTATAAGCAATTTAAAACATGTACGGTAATTGCATTCAATATATAATTAGACCTAGAGATGTTGATCTATAGAGCTAGAAGAAAAAAAAACCCAGAACACCTCATAATGGTGATCTGAAAATAAGTTATCATTCCGCAAAACACACATGCACACACACACACCACTACCTCCACACAGACACACAACATAATCCACACACACAACACTACCTTCACACACAAAAACACTAACCCATGTTGTCGACGGTCGTTGACTTATATCATCAAGCAGCTGGTAGACAAACCTTAGCGTTGTATGTATACTATATTTTAACATATTTTTAACTTGAGATACAATACAATAAATATAGTAGACTTTAGGAATAATATTAAATAGCATTCTGAACAAAATGTAACTCACTGCAAAAACACGTCTTTTCATTCCGATAATCTGGAGTCGTCTGTTCTACCCAAAACAGCTGACGACAATGTCGCTTATCTTGCGTTATTCACACTGCATAGCCGCCATCCAATCGCCAACTTCTTCCCACTGTCACCACAGAAACACACACACAAACTCCATAACACTCCACAAACACATATCACTGCCTCCCCACAAACACATATCACTACCTCCACATTTACAACAAAATCTCCACACGCAGAGCTACCTCCACACACACAGCAACATCTCCACATACACTACATTACCCCCACACACAGCACAATCGTCACACAAATATAAGAAAGTCATCAAATACAACACAAATTGTAGTAAATCATCACACAGCACTACACGCACAGCGCTACATGGACAGCACTATATTCCCATGATCCGCTTGTAGTTTCAGACTTTGTTCAAAAGAGCCCCCCCCCCCCTTTTTTTTTTAAATTCACTCTTATGTTCTCGCTACCATTGACAATATGGTCGGCTCCTACTTTCTATGAGCGTTGAATGCCTGGCGTTCCTATATATATATATATAGGTCTACATTCTGAGCAGACATATCTGGCTCCCCAGGAGGACCACCGCCATATCTGAGACATAAATCTCTTAGAATGGGCATAAATGTCGGATCTTGATAAGAAAAGATTTCTGGAAGTATCTTGCCCCATGAGGTTACGTTTAGCGTTGATGCAACTTTTTCTGGTGTTAGGTTTCTGTTGTTGTATTACTCAAAGTATTGTGTAAAAAAAAGTTGAAATTAATTCCATCACGTTAAAACAAAAAGCCAACAACTTTCTGTTCACAAGCAGCTGTCGCTGTGAGACATTTATTGATAGCGTTTCAAAGGTCATTATAATTCCATATTGGTCATCTATGCAGTGCATAATCTAAAGAGGTTAGGTAGAATAAATGTCGAAAAAACAATGGGATTTAAGTATTTGAGCAGATTGTTTTCTAACACTGTTGCTGACTCCTGACTGAGGCTGTCTCCTAACCTTGTAAATAACTCCAAACTGTCTCTTCACATTGTGGGTTACTCCTGACTGTCTCTACATTGTGGATAATTCTTAACTGTGTCTTTACTTTGTGTATAATTCCTGTCTGTCTCTTGACAAGGTAAATGACCACTGACTGTCTCACAAACACTACACATCATTTTTAGAAAGAAAGATTTAAATAAGAAAAGTGCTTGTTTTGTACGATGTTGGAGACAGAATGGGAAACAGAGAGGGCAAGAAAGAGCGAGAGAGAGATAAAGAAAAAGAGCGAGAGAGAGATAAAGAAAAAGAGAGAGAGAGAGAGAGATAAAGAAAAAGAGCGAGAGAGAGATAAAGAAAAAGAGCGAGAGAGAGATAAAGAAAAAGAGAGAGAGAGAGATAAAGAAAGAGAGAGAGAGAGAGAGATAAAGAAAAAGAGCGAGAGAGAGATAAAGAAAAAGAGAGAGAGAGAGATAAAGAAAAAGAGCGAGAGAGAGATAAAGAAAAAGAGCGAGACAGAGATAAAGAAAAAGAGAGAAAGAGAGATAAAGAAAAAGAGAGAGATAAAGAAAAAGAGCGAGAGAGAGATAAAGAAAAAGAGAGAGAGAGATAAAGAAAAAGAGAGAGAGAGATAAAGAAAAAAAGAGAGAGAGATAAAGAAAAAGAGCGAGAGAGACATAAAGAAAAAGAGAGAGAGAGATAAAGAAAAAGAGCGAGAGAAAGATAAAGAAAAAGAGAGAGAGAGATAAAGAAAAAGAGAGAGAGAGATAAAGAAAAAGAGAGAGAGAGATAAAGAAAAAGAGAGAGAGAGAGATAAAGAAAAAAAAAGAGAGAGAGAGAGATAAAGAAAGCGAAAGATGTTTGCATTAAATGAGTTCCTGATAAATTAAGTCTTCAAATCAGGATTGACGTCTCCGTGATATAGAGACATGGATTTTCCTAAAAAAAAAAAAAACAACTACAAAACTTCATGACATTTGAAAATCAAGAAAAGAAATAAAAAAATAAGCTTGAGAGGAAACTGATGGCAAACGCAAGAGGCCAAACAAATCAACTGCCAGTGATTCTAAAACATAACATTGGGAGTTGTGAGTCCACTGAAGGAACAGACCTTTACTGAATTGCTGTCATCTTTGTTTGGAAATGATCAGATAATCTTCAGAATCACCTACTAGTTTTTAATTACATCAAATATCGAATAAAATTTTAATATGATCAAGTTTTATTTTTGAAATCAAAAGAACGTCGCTAAATATAAAATTGTTTAATATTCAATGAAATTCCACCATCTTATTCTTAAGGACAAATTGTCCATTTCAAGTACTGCTGTCTCCCTCCCCTCTTTCTATTTTATCCACAGCTGAGATATTGAACTACAACGATTGAAATCCTCAAATAAAACTAAATAAGAATGATGACATAACAAGTGTTATGGAGTTCTATATAGAACTATCACATTTATATTATTAATTAATGAAATTGTAATTATTAACTTAGGAACCATGATGGAAGACTAAAGAAAATCGTTGAACAAGGGAGGTAACTACTTTACCGAAGGGGAGAGGACACAAATGACCTGGGAGATCAAACAGGAAAAATTTGAGAACAAGTGCAAAGGGACAGGCAGAGTTGTGGAACTTTGTCCGTGATAGCTCCCTTTGATATGCCCTAATCCAGGACATAGATTCCAGAGATCAAAGATGTAAAGCTTACACGGCTAGCCAAATGGGGGGGGGGGGGGGGGGGATGGGGAGCTTGCAACATTGTCTGCTGCAACATCCATCATCATTAACTGGACACAATATCTCACCCAGCCCTTGCCAAGGCAGGTCAGATGCACTTAGGTGTGTGCGTGTGTGTAAGAGAGAGAGAGAGAGAAATAGACAGAGAAGGAGAGAGAGAAAGTTAAGCCAAACCCAATGTTAATTAGCTGTCTGAAGCTAATGTTACAGTTTCTACCATTAATGTAATGAGCTCTACATCAAACATGTTACATCAGACCAACTTTTTAAAGATCATTTTTAAACAATCCATTAACTCCGAAGGACTGGCTCACTGAAAAGAAGGAGTGGCCCACTGAAAAGAAGGAGTGGTCCACTAAAAAGAAAAGACTGGCCCACTAAAAAACAAGTATATTTTTGGAATGTCTTGTTACTTCTTTGTGTTATCATAAATACTGAAAAATGAATTTAGAACTGAAATGAGCTACACTTTGGTTTGCAGATCAAGTAGTTCTGAATAACGTGTACATACTTTTACCAGACAGAATGAGTTCATACCGATTACATTTTGGATGTAAATTTTCAACATACATATTTTGCTTGTTTTAAAGTTCCGTCCGTACGTCACAAAAAAGGTAGTTGCCCAATAATGCCCATTCTAGTTAGATATGTCAGAAAATCAAGTTTCTAACTCCACTGTGATTTATATTCGAGAGTTCTTATCTGTAATGCAAACAATTTTGTAACACTGTGCCACCAAG
The DNA here is from genome assembly GCA_030265305.1 of Biomphalaria pfeifferi. Taxonomy (NCBI): domain Eukaryota; kingdom Metazoa; phylum Mollusca; class Gastropoda; family Planorbidae; genus Biomphalaria; species Biomphalaria pfeifferi. Next base: position 3,096,142 of record JASAOG010000060.1, on the reverse strand, counting down.
AAAAGTTGAAAGTCGAACTATTATAATAATATTAGTTATATGTTACGTAAGAAAACGCGTCAGCATTACCGTTCTTGAAATATTTTTAGAATTATTCGACTTGTTTGTGTGTGTGTCTATGTGTACAATATACACAAATGTAGAATTCGAATCTATTTCCTGGAGTGGCAGCCTTCACCTTGACAAGATACTTAGTCTGTAAGTGTATGTGTGATTATATTTAAAAGCGTCTGAAATGTGTGATAAGCAATTTCCCTATCAGTGTTGGCTCATGGATGTCCAAGTTTATAGGTCTTTTTTTCCTGTTGAAAGAAGTGCGGATCAAAGGAATAACTTATTGTAACACACACACATGTGACATAACATGCCAAATTGAAACCCAGATAGTATAAATCATCATCATCATCATCTAACTCCATTTCATGGGCTTGAGAGGCTCAAATCCTCTCTTGCAAAAGCCCTGGACAGAAACCCTGCTGAATTGCGTATTTGTTTTAAAAAAAGGTTATCTAAAAGGGAAAAACTCCAAATTTACAGCTAAATATCTCAATAATGTAGAAATTATTTTCCTTTTTGATATCAAACACATGATTAATTACCAATAATGCATTGAGTAATAGGTCAATATTTTAATTGAGTATTGTTTTGTTAGGTACAATAAGCAATTGTGTACACTTTCGAATTGATCCGAAAAATGTGTGCGGGAGAAAAAACTTGTACAAGTATATTATCTAAGGGGACAAAACTCCACATAGCTAGCCATATCTCTTAATACCAACGGATTAATTTCCTTTTTACTATCAAACAAAATAATTAATATTAGCAGTAATTAATTGACTAATTTGTTATTTGTATCGAGTCATGTTTGTTAGGTACATCAAATAATTGTGTCAAGTTTCAACTTCATCCGAGAATGGGTGTTGAAGAAATACCGTGTTCAAATAGTCTAGCTCTGGAGCTCAGTAAAATAGTCTAGTTATGTAGCTCAGTAAAATAGTCTAGTTATGTAGCTCAGTAAAATAGTCTAGTTCTGGAGCTCAGTAAAATAGTCTATTTCTGTAGCTCAGTAAAATAGTCTAGGTCTGGAGCTCAGTAAAATAGTCTATTACTGAAGCTCAGTAAAATAGTATAGTTCTGGAGCTCAGTAAAATAGTCTATTTCTGAAGCTCAGTAAAATAGTATAGTTCTGGAGCTCAGTAAAATAGTCTAGTTCTGTAGCTCAGTAAAATAGTCTAGTTCTGTAGCTCAGTAAAATAGTCTAGGTCTGGAGCTCAGTAAAATAGTCTATTTCTGAAGCTCAGTAAAATAGTATAGTTCTGGAGCTCATAAAATAGTCTAGTTTTGTAGCTCAGTAAAATAGTCTAGGTCTGTAGCTCATAAAATAGTCTAGTTTTGTAGCTCAGTAAAATAGTCTAGGTCTGTAGCTCAGTAAAATAGTCTATTTCTGAAGCTCAGTAAAATAGTATAGTTCTGAAGAAATACCGTGTTCAAAATGTGTACCAGATAGACAGAGTTGTTATAAGCTTTGTACAAAAACAGAAAGGGAGTGGAACGAAGCTTATTTCAAGTTAACTAAACATTTTACAATAAAGGAATTTTTAGCACTTTGGATTCAGACTTTTAATTCTAACCTTTATCCAATATATACGATTCTTCTTCTTGTTCTTGAAACTGTCAGGTAGAGTTGAGCCGTCGCCTCTTGGAACTCTAGGCCAGCAAAAGTGAACAAGAGCTCCTCTTACCAGCTTGAATAAGAAGTGTACACTGATCTGTCTGGCGGGGGATCAGACTAGCGGCCAGAGACCGCGTACACCGGGACCCCCACCATTTTCCTTTTCTATATCGGGCTAACCGTGCAGGACACACCATATATGTAACTGCCCCTTGAGGAACGGCGCCTGGATTTTGACAAGGTTGTGGGAGCTTTTTTAAAACTCCGCACAGCGCAATGATAATGCTCTCGCACCCCCTTAGGCACCCCCACGGGGAGTCTTGTTTAGCTACCCTTTAGTCTAATGGTTTAGCATACGATCGTTTCCACCCGGGCGCCACTATGAGGCAGGGTAGCAAGCCCGGGCATATATACAATAATTCTTTCAGTATCTAAATAACTCTAACACCTTTCTTGAGATTTTCAAAACATCACGGTAAAACACTTTCAAAAGTAAATATGGGAAACCAACAGTAGGCCCCAGTTTAAAATTTAAAAGCAATAAGTAAGTATAGACACGCGGGAGTAATTTAAAACCTTTAAGCAGACGAGAATGGGATGAAATCACGAGATAAAGTATCTAGAACAATTTGGTGAAATGCACTCTCAACACGGAACGCATCAACTAAGTTATTTTAACGTGTTTTTCTTTTTAAAGGGATCGATAAGAAAGCTTCCGGTTCCTTTTCGGCAACGCAGGCCTGAAAGATAAAGCAGACGATAGACAGTTGTATGTTATCTAGGTCAGTGAGATTGCAGTGCCCAATGGAAACAGCTATGTGGGGAAATCTGCAGCGATAACGAAACAACTCAAATCAAATGTTTATGGGTAATTGATGGATACGATACTGTTCCGGTACCGGAAATGCCAATTATTGTTTTATTGCCAAGTTGCATGTTTTTTTTTGTTTTTTTTTTGGTTTGTTATTTAAACTGAAAATTTTGGAGACGATAGAATGTTTTGCACACAATGTAAACAACTTATGTAATAATTCTAAAATATTTATGTTACACATTTATCTTTGCAAAACATATTAGAGTGTGTGTGTGTGTGTGTCGATGATGGCCATGACTACTCGGCAAGGTCTACTAATCGCTGGTAAAGAATTCTTTTGTGTGTGTGTGCGTGTGTGTGTAAAGGTTTTGATTCTCTCTATTTTTATTTTTTTCCCCTTCATGATCACTTGTTTAGGTTTTGTTTGAAGGTTCCTTGCTCCTTCCTGTCAAGTGCCTGTCCTCTTTATGTCCAATGATTCAATGACTTTCTTGACCAAGATTTGCAGACTAGCGCATTGTATTAATTTCATACTGACATGGAAATATTTCTACGTCAATCAATATCTCAGTTACAACTAAACCATTAGAACTAGGCTATATCTGGCTATATCAACTGTTTTATACTAATTTTAAAAAAATACGTTTTCTATTTCTGACATTTTGAGACTCGTAATTAATATTGACATCACTTGAAACTCTATTTTGTAGAACACATGACTTTCAGTCAAATCTGACCCGGTTGACTTGTGGCAGTTATGATATTTCCAGCTCCGCCACGTGATTCCATGTTGGTTCTGGTATTACACTTGGATAGTTTTATGAAGAAACATATACATATAAAAATACTTTGTAAAAAACCTCACTTCTATTGTGGGAAATGGCGTACATTACTTCATCACTCTTGTAATCAAACACTTTTTTATTGATTCTTGCGTTGTCATCAACAATGAGTAACTATGGAAAGTTTCAACGTAATCCCAGAAGTTGGAGAAATAACATGTAAAAGATTTTGACCAGACAGACAGACAGACAGACAGACGGAGTGAGTGAATATAAGCTTGGTAATATTACTTAATACTACTGCAGACTTTATTAGTCTTATGAAATCACGTCAAATTTATGAAATTTATGTTATTCATGAAATTTAGTTATTTTGAAGATTATCGAAATCGAAATAAAACGCGACCTGCTGTTCCCCGCAGACTTAACGTAAAATCCATTACCCAAACTGTTAACTGGGTCTAAATCTATCATTAGTTTAGCGAAACAATGAATATTCTGGTTAAGAGAGACTTTTGAATATTTTATGTATACAAAAGACTTGTGAATATATTATTTATTCATTGTATTTTAAAAATGTAAAGTTATCGATCACAATGCCAAGATACACTAGGGACTAAACAAGCCGTAAATTTGGTCAACACGTTTATAGTTGTGTAAAGTATTTTCTATAAAGGAAAGCTAGGTGGCTCTATGACCATTGCTATGTTCAGAAGAGCACTCACTTCTTTCGGGGAATTCCAGAATCGGTGTTGTAGGAAGTGGCTATTTCCGAGAACACAGTGGCCAGAGAGAGTACCGTCTCCAGGCCAAATATGAGCAAATATTGCCCCAGCCAAATATAACACAAGGCATTCAGGTTAGGTGCAGAAAGGGAACCAGGTCTCAGAGACACTGGCTAGAAAAAAAAACAGGTCACTTTGACATTAGCAAGGATATTGACAACATGGAGCAATACATTTAATACGTCTGCAAGGGATAATAGTCATGATATGAAATGTGTCTTATTTTGATCTCATCTTGATAGCAATGTTGGAACTAATGTAGTCTAGTTGTTGTATGTAGCTGTAATGTCCTTTATGTTATATGTTGACGTAATGTCTTATATATTTTATAAGCTGACGTAATATCCTATATATTATATATGTTGACGTCATGACGCTTCTATGTTACATTTTGTTGTGTAGTTTCGACAATGTGTTCCTATGTAGTCTTCTTCTTTAGGGAATCTAAAGTGTGGTCTGCCCTTATGTGATTATTCTATTTTCTCTGAAGGTGCCAGAGAATTGTAACTATTTTGGGCTTTTTTACAAAGTAAAATGTCTGCCTGGTTGTGCGGTATGCGCGCTGGACTGTTGTTCGGACTTCTCGACAGTCCTTAGTTCATACCCTGCCCGCTGCCTTCCCCCATCGTCCTGCGGGAGGTTTGGATTAGGAAGCTGATTATTTTCAACGCTGAAGGAATATATGAAACAGGTCAAACATTGTATAAAACATATTTTACAAAACTAAACAAGACTGCCAGAAGTGAAACTGTTGTCGTTAAAATCACGTGACTACCATCTAGCACACGTATTTCTGACTTATTCAAATGTACCTCGTCGTTTTGTCACATATATGCTTCATACTAGTCAGCTCCTTCACAAGATATGGCCTACATATAAATAAATATAGTTGTAATAATCACAATTGTAGTGATTTGCATAGATAAATACACAACTATATACCATGAAGCATTATTAAAAAATCCGTATGCGCCCCTCAATTGCATATTATTGATTATTGATACATTACTAGGATATACATTTAGTAATTAGTCCAATCAACCCTCGCCGATGAGCCTGGATACAGAGTTCAGTCAATTATTGTGTAATAACCATTAGTGTCGGCTCACCACAGGCCTCAGTTCTTAAAGCCTCTATGACGCCATTAACGAGATGGTAAATGTTATCGTTAATGAAGACGAGCGCCGCCTCGTTCTGACGTAGTGCAATGTGCCGTCACGAGCTCTGCTCACCCGACTGCTCCCCTCTCACCCAATCCCCGAGTCAGGTGAGAGATAATGGAGCTGGCGCCCAGTTGTACCCGAAGGCCTGAAGTCTCGGAGGAAGTGTTAAATCCGGTGTTTAAACACATGTGTCCTGACATGTAGAGGAAAGTTAGACTCTTCTTTTTTATTAAAAAGTGACAGAATGTACTTGGCTATGCAGAAGTGGCAGCCGAGAGCCTCGAAAATGTCTGCAGATATAACAGAACGCCATCGTCAGAGGATGTAATCTAGTTTGTTAAAAAAAAATTAGAAATACATTAACCCCTACTTCTGCCAAAGAAGTCCTTAGGGGTCAATCCGTCTAACCCAGGTACACATTTTGAAAGAAGAATGGGTTAGTTAACAGGGAAAGAACGAATTATGACCAGACATGTTTTTTTTTTAATTCAAGGTGATAAGAAAGGTTAATGTGGAGTGAATGTGAAATGTGAAGGTGGTTTTATAGCTCAAGATGATGTGAAAATTCAATATGGGGTGAAAAGTCAAAGTGATGTTAAAGTTTGTAACCGGAAGTTGACACCAAGTGACACCGAGTAAAATAATACTAATAATAGTAATATAACTGTATTATAAATCTTTTCTCCAAGAGTTTTTGAAAAAAAAATATTTTAAAGAAATTAAATAAATTTTTTTACTTTGCTCTGATTGTATGATGCAAAGTAATTAAAAATTCAAAAGGATTAACGTGAGCATCAACCTCGTAACTAACATACAGATTAACATAGGGATTAACATAGAGATTAACATAGAGATTAACATAGAGATTAACATAGAGATTAACATAGAGATTAACACGAGGTTTTAGGCGTACAATCAATCCCATCAAATTTCAGACTCTCTCATTGACCTGTTTACTAATTATCATGAACGTCGAGCTTTTTATCTGAACTCAAATGGATTATTTTAAGAGAATGTAGGCAAGAGAAATATATTCGCTAGATCTTTAGTTAACATGAACTGACTGCAACTTGAATCAAAGATTATTCCCGAACTGTTGTAATCCAAAAGTACGCTTAATCCAAAACCAAAATGAGTATAGTAAAACTAAGAAAGAAAAGTGAATAAGTGTATTATGGATGTTTTAAACATAGAGTAATTAACACAACAGAGCAATGTTCTATGTGGTTCTAAACTCTATTGCTTTAACAAAAAAAAGTCTGTTACATTAGTTTGTTGAGAGAAGAAGCCAATTGACAGCAGTGCTTCAGAAACAACGTATCCGGAGGTGGTCGAGGTGGATTGTTGTTTAACGTAGCGTTACATTACTTCTGTACGTTGTAGAATCCAAACCTTACGTCGGTCACTAGAAGACTATTAATCAATTATAAATGATTGTAAAATACATCCATCAAGGGAATGTTAATTTTATTCTGTGTTGCTTGATAAATTGTCTGACTGCCACAGTTCGATGCTGAAACATGCATTTTAAAATCAGATACAGTAATATAGAAAACTAATCAAAAACTAATTATATTACTGTATAAGAAACATGTCGCTCTTTTGTCACGCTTTTCATTTACAGAATTAATTAGTTTCAGAGAGATGAAATCAAATAAACAGTGCGTATCACTAGATCCTGTACCAGCTAATGTAATTACAAGTTGTATTTCTTAATTATGTTTATTTTAGTCATAATCTCGCTAAATCCGAAATATTCATTAATCCGAAAAAGGTCCGGTCCCAATCATTGCGGACTATCGGGACTCCACTGTATAACGAATCAATCAAGATTTAAGACCAGTGTTTCCCAAACTGTGCTCCGCGGAACACTAGGGCACCACGAGGCTTGATTAGGTGTTCAATGAACTATGGAATAATTTACTAGTAGCCCACTAGTAGGCTTACACATAAATAAGAAAATTACTAGTAGCCCACTAGTAGGCTAACACATGAATTAGTAAATTACTAGTAGCCCACTAGTAGGCTTACACATAAATAAGAAAATTCCTAGTAGCCCACTAGTAGGCTAACACATGAATTAGTAAATTACTAGTAGCCCACTAGTAGGCTAACACATGAATTAGTAAATTACTAGTAGCCCACTAGTAGGCTTACACATAAATAAGAAAATTCCTAGTAGCCCACTAGTAGGCTAACACATGAATTAGTCCTAAGTAGACAGACAAGAAAAATGGAATTTACGTTAGGGTTAGTCGATAACAAAAAATAAAAACCCCAACACACTATAGGCTTACAACATGACTATAACAACATGACTATAACAACACAACTATAACAGAATAACTATAACAACATAACTATAACAACATGACTATAACAACATGACTATAACAACACAACTATAACAACACGACTATAACAGCATGACTATAACAACATGACTATAACAACACAACTATAACAGCATGACTATAACAACACAACTATAACAACACGACTATAACAACATGACTATAACAACATGAATATAGCAACCTGACTATAAAGCTTAAACTGAACTACTTATGTCTTTCATTTCAAGCAAATACACAAAGATCAAGCTTAAAATGATTTCTGGTCGACTTTGAGGAGTTCCTTTCTATTTCAAAACAAGATGTATATTATTTGTCTTTTGCCTCCTACTATCTATTTGTGAGAAGCAGGATGTTATTTTTGTTATGTTGAAACACGGTCAAAGTATCTACTCGTATTTAGATACAGGCGGCGTGATGCCCCACCAATTTAACTTAACAATATCGAGCATGATATCAAGAAGTTATACAAGAACACAGTATCATCAAAGTCATTGTTTCTGATGATGATGTTGTATATTTTGTTAGTTTTCTATTTTAAAATTTAAAAAAATATATACAAATTTAGAATATGGTTTTATTATTATTTTGAAACAAATGGAAAATGATAAGATCTCTAAACCAAGCGAAGTGTTCCGCTAAATTCTCAGAAAATGGGAAGTGCTCCGTCAAGGAAAAAGTTTGGCAATCACTGGCTTAGCTAATTATCACTACACAAATGAGAAATATCTCTCCATCAACCTCTATCACTTTGCAATGAAGATTTTTGTGTCAAGGTGCATCCATCCCTTACATACAGTCTCCCCAACCCAACGTTTTCATTCTGTACAAGAATGAGGCCCAGTAGTTCTGGTTCTTGTCAAGACCAGGATGTCAGGCGTTAGGTCTAGGTAAGCAAAGTTTAACTCTGTCATCTAGATTCTGTTTTAAACTAACGACAGGCCGAGCCAAAAGAGGCCAGCTGATCGGTGCGTCAAGACGCGACCCAGGTAAGTGGTATAAACAAGGAGGCGTGACGTCATCTGACTTAAACTAAACGGCTGAGAGAGGGTCTGGCTCGACTGTTGAAATCTCAGCCCCCCACCCCCACTCCTACGCATACTATTCACCCCTCTGCCAGCATCTGGTGGGTGAACGATGACCTCATTGGCCAGATTTCATTGACCTTACATATGGCCGCACCGTGACCTTTGATTAGGTTACGGCCGGACACATAGACACAAACCCAGTTAGATCTACATACTGTAACAAGATTTGAGTTATGACTGGACCATTTTGCTGCAACATACTTCATTATAATAAAAATAAAAAATGCTAAGACACAATGAGTTGCTATAAAAAAAAACAACTTTTCGGTATGCAAAAAACTCAGCTGAAGTCCTAGACTTGTACATTTTCTCCTAAGGATACAATACTCTACCGAGACCAATCGTTATAGCAGGCCTGAACACTGACCTGCAACGTCACAATACATGGACTGTGGAAACCAGTAGCTTGTTGCGACGTTACATCTCTGTACGACGTGGCAACAAGCTATTGGGTCTAGACTGACGTCGCAGTTCAGTGTTCAGACCTGCTATAACGATTGGTTTTGGCTTTACTAAGGACTCAAGGATAATGATCACAATAAAGCCGAAAGCTATCTACCCTTTTAATATGTAGACGCTGATTTGAATTTCTAAAATTGTGGATAAAATAAAAAAATGAAACGCAAGAAAGTTTCCAAGTATGCTTCAACGTATTCGTATGATTTAATTATAAATAGGCCTAATTTGTATGTCTAACTCACGCGATTCTTAAAATACGTTGCGTCCAAAAAATAAAACAAGGTTCTTCTTAACACTAATAGTTTTTTTTGGCAACATTTCCATAAATGTCAAGGTCGTGTGTTCGACCTAGAATTCTATATAGTTCCGTATCTCTGATGGTCCAGATTAAATAACGGGGACTTCTGTTAAATGGCGCAGTACAAACATCCTTTGAGCCCAGGCATCTGATAGAACTGTAGGAGTTACCTTTCGAAAGGTAAAATAATTTGGGGGGGGGGGGGGGGGGGGGAGAGAAGCTGGGTAGTTTGTGATTGTGTGGGTGGAAGGAAATGGCTTTATCTTTAAGATTATCTCCCCGTCGTTGTACCAGTATACAAAGTTATTTCCCCTTTTTCCACCAATTGGTTTAAATTGTGGTAACTCATTAATTGTAAGTTTAAGCGGGGGTCGCGGCTCCCCCCCCCCTTTATTATTTTTTTGTGTGGAATTTGAGTGTTTGTGACAAGTTGGATTGAAATTTGGCCGTTTTGGGTGTCTAGGGGATTTTATGGTTTGAGAACCCACACTTGCACATATAAACTACAAGCACAGCGTTATAATGCAGGCAACAAATACTATATTTAGATGTAAAAGTATGTACAGTTTATTATACAAAGGATAATAAAAAGGTAAAATGCTGTACAGTTGCTAGGATGGGATCTAGCGTATGTATGGGTCTATCATCATTAGATTTGAGAACCAAGTGGTCTGAGTGTCATTAGGCTGGTTGCTTAGCTTTTGGTCCGGTGCTGCACTGATGAGACGGGTGTGGCTGGTACTAATGCTGTCTGCTGGTGGGCTGGCGTAGTGGATCCAGGTTCCGGGTGCAGTCCAACGTTGTATGGTTGCAGAGCTAAGCTGCGTCTACCATTCAGTTAAGCCAGTGACAAGTCTGTGGCTAGCGTTGTTACTTGGACTCTTGAAGGATGAGTAGGACTGATGTCTGCAGATCTGGTGCCAGCAAATCTGATATCAGCTTTAGGTTGCTAAGATTTCAGGCGGATGTTGCCTATACATAAAAGCACCAATCCAAAGTGAAATAAGGGAATGAAAATAGTCCAGAGCTCAAGCAAGAGATAGATGTGCTCCCTGTCAGCTCTCCAGCAAGAATGAGATCGGACGATACAGTTTTGTCCATATACACGTGGGGAGAAGGGGGGGGGGGGTGAGTGGCGGGAGATAAGTGCAAAGGTGGTCTAGCCTACCTGGCGTCTTTTGAGAAAGGGATCCCCGCTTGACCGTGACAAGAGTTTTCAGGAGATAGACATGGCGCGAAGGCGCAAGTTGAAAGTTCATGAAATCAGCCCAGGAGGTCAGGTGGATATGAAGGGGAGATTATGAGAGCTCGGCCAGATCAAGGGGAGACTAAACCTTGATAATGGCTAATGCTAGACGGCCAGCGTTGCCCGAGGCGTTGAGTTGAATGGGCACTTTGAAGTGACCAGCCGCTCCACAAAGGAAAGGAAGGGGGGAGGTCAACGGATGTTTGCCAAGATAGGAAAAGGAGAGCGCACTCTTGTCAAGAGTCTAGTGTGACACGTGTCAAGGTGGGAATAGTAAAATGTGACATCGATGCCAAAGGGGGTGGGGTTGGATTGGAGGGGTGGTGGCTGTGTTTTTTAGCGCTGGATCGCTAAATTAGTAAGATTGATGATTAATAGCGTGCAAATAAATTAATTAAATGCTTAGACCTGAGTGATATCTTGAGTGAGCTAAAACGGTTCGTCACAGTGTTGTACTTAGGAGTGATTATTTAGAGCAGAGGCGTGTCCGATACGGACTGGGCAGTGAATCTGACAAAATGGTTTACGAGAACTAAAGCAGAGCTCGAAGTCGGTCAGCATAACATATATTAGTTTTAGACACATTATCGACTTTCTGTTGTGTACAATTATGGTCTTGAGTTATGGAGATACTCTCTATAACTGAGAGAGCCGTTAGTGTACGCTCGGATTGCTAGTGAGAGAGAAAGAGAGGAGACAGAGTCCAGAAAGAAATAGACAAAGAGAAGTAACAATGAGAGAAAAGAAAAACAAAGAGAAAGGCAGAGAGAGAAAGAGGGAGAGACAAGAAGGAGAGAATAAGAGATAAAGAAAGAGAGACGGAGGGGTATTATCGAGCTGTGGCGTAGCTAAGGTGAAGGGGGGGGAAGGAGGGGGGAATTTGAAACTCTCTCCGGGCCCCAACTTGAGGGGGGCCGAAATGAGTGATTTTTTATATATAAAAAAAAAAAAACACAAAAAAGCAGGGGCCCCCCAAAGAGGTCAAGCCCCTGTTATCGAGTGTGTGTGTGTTTCTATGGTGACGGTGGGAAGAGGTTAGCTAGGCAGTATGAATGATGCAAGATGAACGGCATTGTCGTCTGCTGTCTTATGTAGGACAGACGACTGGAGAACGCCAGACTGAAAAAGACGTGTTTTTGTGGTGAGCTAGATTTTGTTAAAATACCATTTGAAATTATGACTTAAGACTGACTACACTGATTGCATTTTATCTCAAGTTGATTTTTTCTATACTGCAATAAAAGTATAATATTGCTCTCAAAGACTTAAGTCAAGTTATTTCAAATTTTATAAGTTAAGATATACTACGCCTTTCGCAGTCTACCAGCAGTTTGGTGCTACAAGTCAACGACCGTCCACAACAAGGGGGGAGAAGGGGTGCTCGAAAGAAAAATAAAGAAAGAGAAAGTGAGCAACGAGAGAGAGAGATACAGACAGACAGACAGACAGACAGGAAGAGCCAATTAAGAATTGACAATTAGCCGAGAAACCTCAGATGGATCATGGCGTTGGAAGAATTATTTATTTGGTCAAGTAATGTAAATCTGGCAACATTTTTATTTCACACCAGTTTGAACGCCAGCGAATGTGAGCTATAGTTTCATCATTTTAACAAGACAAGAAATTATCCTCTCTCTCTTTCTCTCTCTCTCTTATCTTTTTTTTTCTTATAAGAACCCTTTCGTCCCAATGACAAGGTGAAAGTTAACCGACTTTCTTCAACAAGAAAGTAAGCCTGAACTGCTTCACCAAGACATGACTCACAGTTCTGGCTTCACTAAACAAAACGGTCCCTGTCTTAGTAAACAAGACTTTGCAGGCTCTGGTAAACTATTACCAGAAAAAAAGTACATCTGAAACGAACAGACCCGCTCTAGACTTTTCTACTTCTAGGATACTTAGGGGAAGGCAAAAGGACCAACAATTGAGGTCTGGGATCCCGAATTCAAAGGATAAAGTCCAATGATCACTAAATATAGGTCAGTGATTGTGGCAGCCAACCCAGGGAAATGAGCTCATCAGCGAAAACTGGCCATTCGTGCAAGGTCATTTCACGGCTGCCTTCAAACTGGCCCCCATCAGCGCGCATGCGTCAACTTTGATTAAGTTCACCAAGGGACACTGCTAGACTTAGTAGGCTATATTGCTTTTCAGACTATAAAAGAAGAGAGAGAGAGAGAGAGAGAGAGAGAGAGAGAGAGAGAGAGAGAGAGAGAGAGAGAGAGAGAGAGAGAGAGAGAGAGGCTTTAATGGAACCGACCTGATTTGTTTAACACTCTTGGGTTTTCGGTAACTTAAAAAAAGTAAAAAAAAAAAAAAAAAAAAAAGTAAAATACATGTAGGGCTTACTCTCTTACCCTCTCCTTCTAGAGGATTTAAGTTGATGGGTTGAAATAGGTAGGAGGGGGGGGGGCGGACATTGCTATGAAGTGGGAGGGGGCGGTAGAAAGCAAATTGGCACGTGGTATCATCTTCTAGTCCCCCAATCGTCCATCCTTTCTGTCTCGATCAAGTTGATTGGCTGGACATGATAGATGCCTGGGGGGGGGGGGGGGTCTACCAACTGATATTGCCTCCACAGTTACAGACTGGGAACTCAAACTGTTGTTTTTTATCTGAGAATCACCGGCCAGACCCCAGCCTATGGATACACCACTTTCACTAGAGTCGTTTTTTAGCCACGAAAATGTTGATCAGATATTCGTCCGAAAAGAAACTTTTTTTTTCCTCAACCTGACAGTGACTCATGTCACATTTTATAGTGACTCATGTCACATTTTGTAGTGACTTGTATCACATTTTGTAGTGACTCGTGTCACATTTTGTAGTGACCGTGTCACATTTTGTAGTGACCCGTGTCACATTTTGTAGTGACTCGTGTCACATTTTGTATTGCTTGGAAATAGGGAACTTTTTGAGAAGTCACAGAAAGAAGTGTATCTACGAGTTTTCATTTTCGTACTTTTATGTCCAAATCTCCATTCGTAAACCAGCAATGTCTGCAGTTTAGATGATAGAAGGCTATAACAATTTGAATTGAAGTTACGCATTGACAGCTATTTTAAACATTTTCATAACAACTGTAAATACCGATAGAGAACAACCAAACATATATTGATCAAACATTGATTATTAAAAAACAAAATTTCAACTCTCCAAAGAAAACGATAATGTAGAAAGTGACATTTTGGACCATGATATCAAAGATTAATATTATCTAATTAAAATAATTTTTTCTTGATCGGTTCAGAGTACACAGAGTTTTTAGTTGATATTGATATGTGTATGGGGGGAGGGGTAGTAACCAGGCTAAAAACTTCTAGAAACTCTTAAAAACAGACAATTATCAACCTAAAATAGCACCCGTTAGTTATCTTCAACAAATGCGCGTGCCAAGCATTGACCACATCTTCCTCTCTTCCCAGCCCACCCCCTCTCTATAAAGTCTTTACAAAGAGTCGTCAAAAGGAGCAAACTTCCGGTGTCCATTCATTCCTGTGTAGAAGTTAGTGCGCGTTTTTCTAACGAGTCTCCAGTAATCTGGAAACTAGACTCTTCCTCGGTTACTTTCCCTTGTCGATAAACCTTTAGATTACAGCCCCTATTTTCGCTTCAGAACCAAGCAGTACTCAATGGTAAAACCCTGAACTCAATTGTAAAGTGGATTATCAGGCTCGACTGGTTTATCTTATCTTATAAATTACAGACGTTACGTTAAAAGAGAAGATGATTACTTCCTTAGCGTATCACTGTGTTAATCTAGTAACAAGAAAAATATGAAAAATACTTTTTCAAACAAAGCTTACATTAAGTGTAGTTGTATCAATTAGTTTGGGTCAGTCATGTAATTAAATTTGTTATAGATATAGACAATAACAAATCTGTGCGATTAAAAATAGTTTTACCTTTTTTTTTCGTTTAGCACAAAGTCATGCTTTTGGCTTTCTCAATGCGCCATGATCCTATCACTTGGGAAAGGGTGGGAGGGGGTTTGGAGACAAAGAAGAAGGGGGTATTTTGTGAAAGTTGCCGTGATCGCTTTTTAAATGTATTTTATTTTTAAAAAGTAACACTTGAAATAGAACTCGAGAGACCAAGCCTATTCAAGCCAATACACTAACCACCGAGCCAGTGAAGAGCTTATGAAAATAGAAGGCTTCAAAATTATCCATTGTTAGTTTCAAACTTTTAAGCGACGACCTGATTTTCTACACAAAGTAGAAAATGGACTACGGACTATTTAAACTTATGCCGTCATATCTGTCAAGTAGTGGTTCTTTCCCTCGTTCTATACCAACCAAAATACTTAACTACCAAAAATTAATAAACTAATTGGTATGTTTTTCATTGATTCTTGCTTTGTCAGACACAAGAAATAACTGCACATTTTCAGCTTGATCCGAGATTTAGTGAGGGAGAAATTCTACCAGACAGAGACAGTGTTGTTCTATTGGCCAGGACCATTGCTCTGTAAAAATAACATTTTACTCCAGAGATATCAAGTGATCAGGACAATAAGTTTAATTCTAAGTCATGGGTCTATGTACAAGCTGGTCATCATGTTCATCATCTAGAGACATTTCGACAAATGTCATTTGGTTTCAATGCATCGTTTGTTACGTTAGGTGAGCTATGTCTTGTTACATGCTGTTACTAGATCTATGTCATGTAAAATATTGCCTCACGTTACTATATGAATGTTATGTTATATATATTGATTCGGGTTACTAAATCTACGTCATATATTTAGTTGCCTTATTTTATAATATCTATACCATGTTATACGTTGCCTCATGTTACTAGATCTATGTCGTGTTATATGTTGCCTCATGTTACTAGATTTATGTCATGTTATATGTTGCCTCATGTTTTCTCTCATGTTTAGAGTAGGAATAACATGCGCTGGTACAATCATCATCGTCATCATCATCATCTTCCTCATCAAACTCCATGAGAGTGAGGGATTGAGAGACTCAATAGTTTTGGGCAATAGGAAAAGTCTACAGACAAGTTTTTGTTTGTACTGGGGCTAATACAAAGCAGACGCATAGGTTGCGTCTTTTCTCAAGCAATTTAATAACTTAAAAGCTTGAAAATGCCATGAGATGCAAAATATATTAATATTCAAAATCATGAAAGTAAAATGTATCCATGTAAATATAATTGAATTGGTGACATTTTCAAAGTTTTCTTATGTTACGAAAATAAACTCTGCTTCATTTAAACGATCATGGAACTTACGGTTTCGTCTTGTGTGTTTTCTAGGCAATGTAATCTAAAAAAAAAGATCATGATTTTGCACAGAACATTGAACAGGCCTCGGAAGACAACTCGTGAAAACAGCATATTAAAAATCAGCTGCTAGCCAGGGGACATCACTTGTGAGTGATTCCTTCCTGTTTTTACTTAGTTTTTCATTTTTAAAAATCCCATTAACACCAAACAAAGCCTAGTCCTGAGGCAAATGTAATAGTTCCACTTTGAAAGACTTGCTTGTTGCCTTACAACTCTTAGAACGCTGTCCATCAAATACCCAGCTTTTAGTAGGATGGTTCTCACACTTCTCGTGCCATACTGTGTGTTATGTTGATCCTATAGAGAGGGGCCATCAGGGCATATACTCATAATGTAACAACACCTTGTGGTAATGTGAACAATTCACAGAGTACTTCATTGAGAACTTAATTCAAACAATTCTATTCACTTTTGAGGTCAGAACTGAATGAATCGCACTCACTTTGTTGCAAGCTCTTTCCTTAATTGTAAACAAAACCAAAAAATATATAAAAAAATATTTAAAATGTTATACAAAGTGTAATTGTTTCAAATAGTTTGGATCAGTCAAGTAATTAAATTTGTAACAGATCTAGATTCTAGACCAACAATAAATCTGCGTGATTAATAATACTTTTTCCAATTGTTTTTGTTTAGTGATATTCCATGCTTTTAGCTTTTCTCGATACGCTATGATCCTATCACTTATCTGGACCAGTTGCTCTTAATAACTAATGAATGATATATCTTTAAAAAAGTAAAAATTTTACCCTGCCCCATTTTCCAGCGCCTCGTGTTAAAAGCATGGATAAAGCGAATGTAAAGTTCACTCAGAATATATAAAATTCTAATTATAGACCTATAGATCTACACCTATAGATCTAGACCTAGAGATCTAGACCTAGAGATCTAGACCTATAGATCTACACCTACTGATCTACACCTACTGATCTACACCTAGAGATCTACACCTAGAGATCTACACCTAGAGATCTACACCTAGAGATCTAGAAGACGGTGTGCTAAATGTTCCTCTCTTTTTATTTATTCAACTCGAATGAATAGTGCCTACACGCTGTTCAATAGTCCCCGTCGTGTCTGTTTAAGATAAAGATTTTCGAGACCAAATTTAGTTTTAGAAGATCATATTTCACAAAATTATAACGGCTAAACTAGAATTTACCCAGTGTGGCCAATTACCTAGTAATTCTTTTTCCTAAGATATATATCAGCTGTCAAATTTCTAGGGCCAATCGTTAGAGCCGTTTTCGAATTCGTGTCCAGGATTTTTCTAGTTCCCATGAATTTGCAAGCTTAATAGAGGAACTATTTAAAAAAAAAATCCATTTGGGTCTGTCATCTCTTATCTTCTTTATTAGGAAAAGGCTAATTTAATTTACAAAGGGAGAAGGAAGTATCACAGAAGTGAAAAGTCACGTCTGCTACTGGACAGAGAAATCTGGCCGATTGTAATGAAAATAACAAGATGACTGCTGGTTCTATACAGAACAATTTCTGGCAAAGTAAGAATCGGGCTGACAGCATGCCTGTTTGGCTAATTAGGAAAACCATAGGTTCGGTATAAAAGTTGAGCTGCTTGTACCACTGGCAGTGCCCTATATACACTAGTCATTTCACTAGATGTAGTTCCGGACTTTTCACTATTTAGAATACAAATGTATTAGACTTGACTAGACCTATATACACTAGTCATTTCACTAGATGTAGTTCCTGACTTTTCACTATATAGAATACAAATGTATTAGACTTGACTAGACCATCTGTCAAAGGAAGAGTTAACGGCAAATCAGGACAGTAGTTTGAAAACGGAAGCAAAACTTTGTTGTTTTTTCGCCATTTTTGTTTAAAAAAAAGGGTTAGGAAGAATGTTCACGATTTAAGATTAATTTGAACAGTCGCAGACGCTGTCTCTATCTACTTCAAAAGGAATAGATTTACACTGTTTTGTTATACAAAACATGAATCGATTAATACAATTGACCAAATGAGTCAATTAAGTATTGATAATTATTTTTGTTTGTTCGATATCAAATAAGGGAAATAACTTCTTCATTATTGAGAGCTATAGGTGTAAGTGCGGAGTTCTTCCCCTTTGAATAAGCCTTTTTTTTTTTTTTTTCCTTTTTTAAGATTTTATTTTATATATATTTGCTTGTATTTAATTATTGTCACGATTTTAGAAAGGACAAATACATGACATGACCTAACCTGAAGTTCAGAAACTAGAAGTTTTAAGTCGTTTCTGGAGTTTATGAAGTGAGTAAATCAATAGTACAGACTATAGGGAAAATAGATAAGGCAAATATACGAGAAAGAAAACTAACATGAAAGTCGTGGAAGATGTCCAATCGTTAACCCTATGACTACAGAAGATGTCGCCGTCGTTGTCGCTTGCATAGATCAAGTCAAGATCTATCAATCCGTGTCTTTAGTGCCCAGATCGGAGACTCGAGTATCTCAATACATCAATAGCTGAGAGGCGAGGTGAGGGCCGGAAAGAAATGCAGATAGACAAAACCAGTTTTGACATACGAGATGAAATGGGGTGGATTCTGAGAGAGAGAGAGAGAGAGAAAACAGACTAGGAGAGAGAGGAGAGTTGTAGAAAACTTCTCTGCACTCATGAAAATAAAAACGAGACAGTGTTTTCCTCGTTATGTGGGAGAGGTGGGGAAGAGAGGCTAACATCTCAAGGGAAATAATAGCTCTTTTTTTCTTCTTGACAATAGAAAAGGGGGAATAACTCTAGAAATGAAAAGGATCCGGTCAGTGGTTGAAACAAACCAGTGGTCTCTATGAAATGAATAGGACTCGATGCGCGATGTAATCTCTTTCAATTTTCCTCAGACTAATAACAAGATCTCGGCCGTAACTGACCGTCTGAAGCAGAAGTCAAGAAAATGCCAACATCATCCCCCCTCCAAGCAATCTTAATTATTTACTGACAATGCAATGGATATAGAGTTGAAGAAACTGTTGACCTTTCAGTTATCTATAACGAATCTTAAATCTCATAGAGAAACAGAATATAATTAGATTAGACAAAGTCTCAATTATGTTACTAAATATATAATTCTGGCTTTCCCTCAATAGCGACCGAATGGTTTCAAGTAGACAGTCTAAAAAATTCGATTGCCTTTTTGTACTGTACCTCAGCGGTTCTCAACCTGTGGTCCGCGGCCCACTAGTGGTCCGCGGACATTTGCCTGGTGGTCCGCGAGCAAAAACCCGAATTGCATTCTTTTAAAAAAATAAAAAATATGAAAAATAATAGAATTAAAGACATGAAAAAGAATATATGAAGTCAGTTTTAAAATTATTGATTTTAAATCGCTAGATGGCGATTGCGCAAAAGTGCGTTTCGATTTTATGTTTACTCTAAGTTTTAGTTACACCGGAAATCAGATGGGCCCTGGCGTCTTCCCGTTTATATTGACATTCAAAAATACGCTTTTTATTTGAAAACTAATCAAAATAATTAAATTGATTGAACACATGGATAAATTTTTAATAAAGAAAGCAACCGAACATAAGGACAACGATGATGATTTCTCTGACTCATCTTCCCAACCTGAGTGTGAATCAAATGCAGTTCCGGAGAAAAAAAGACGAACTCCCATACGACGGTATGATGAAAAGTATTTGCGCTTTGGGTTTATATGCGTCTTAGTAAATAATCAACCCAGATCACAGTGTGTAATATGTTCACAAATTCTTGCAAATGAAGCGATGAAACCTGCGAAACTCCGAAGACATCTTAAAACGAATCATACTGGCTGCTCCGAGAAACCATTGGAATATTTTATGCGCAAGAAACATTCACTTGGTATTCAGAAGTCTTGCATACTCCAAGCAACTAAAGTCAATGAGAAGGCTTTAAGAGCATCATTTTTAGTGGCTATCCGAGTTGCACAGGTCAAAAAGCCTCACACAATTGCAGAAACTCTGATAATGCCTGCTGCTATAGATATGTGTCGAGAGATGTTTGGTGATGCCTTGGCAAGTAAACTGAAAATAATTCCACTTTCAAATGACACAATTCAACGACGTATAGCTTTGGCGGCAGCTGACGATGAAGAACAGTTGATTTCAAGGCTGCAAGATTCTAAACAATTTGCTATTCAATTGGACGAATCAACGGATGTTTCCGGCCATGCACAATTAATGGCTTATGTCAGATATATCTGGATGGATGAAGTTGAAGAAGATTTTTTGTTTTGTAAAGATTGTCTAGGTCACACAACAAGTGCAGAACTTTTTGCTATCCTTGATAATTTTATGGCAGCCAATAGCATCGAATGGTCCTGGTGTATCGGAGTGTGCACGGATGGTGCTGCAGCAATAACTGGAAAACGAACAGGCTTGTGGGAACGTGTGCGTTCTAATGTGCCAACTGCCACATTTACGCACTGTATGATTCATCGGGAAAGTCTTGCGAGTAAAAGAATGCACGCGGACTTGAAATCTATTTTTGATCAGGCCATAAAAATTGTTAATTTCATCCAGGCTCATCCATTGAATTCTCGTCTCTTTGCTTCATTATGTTCGAATATGGATTTTGATCATGAGCAGTTACTGATGCACACTGAAGTTCGCTGGTTATCAAGGGGAAAAGTGTTTAACAGACTGTTTGAATTACGTGATGCTGTGCGAGAGTTTCTTGTTAGTAAAAATTCACAGCTTGTTCATTTGAATGAAAATTCATGGGTTGCTGTTCTGTCTTACTTGGCCGACATTTTTGAACAGCTGAATAAACTCAATTCATCTCTGCAAGGGAAGCACACAAACTTAATTACCCTCAGTGATAAAGTGTCTGCTTTTACGAAAAAACTTGCTCTGTGGAAGACAAGATTACTTCAGGGTAACTTTGAAATGTTTGATCAATTGCATGAATTCACCGAGAAACCAGAAAATGCTGAAATCAACAAGCCCGAGTAGGTGAAATTGATTTCTGAACATGTTCAATCATTGCTGGATCAATTTAACTTCTACTTTGGTGATTTGAACGTTGAGAGTTTTTCGTGGGTTTCCAGTCCGTTTCTTGCACACATTGATTCATTAAATTTACCACCATCGGAATTAAACCAATTCTTTGAACTGACCAGTGATACTACGTTGAAGATGATGCATCCGAGAGTGAGCTTGATGAAGTTTTGGACACAAGCTTCGCATGAGTATCCAGAACTGTCTCAGAAAGCTTTCAAAATAATTTTACCCTTTGCAACATCATATCTTTGTGAATGTGGATTTTCTGCACTGGTTACAATTAAAACAAAATATCGTTCACGGCTTGAGGTCGAAGATGAACTCCGACTGAGTCTTTCAAGCATTACACCTCGTTTGGACAAGCTGTGCTCAAATTTGCAAGCTCAAGGCTCGCACTAAAATTAAATGTAGCATTGTTTCTAATCCGAACTATTGTTAGCAGTAAGACTGATATTTGTTCATTACAAAAGGATGAAAAGGTTGAAACATTTATTAAAATATATAATAAATGATTTTAAATATCAACTTAATATTTTTTTTTAATAAAACTATATAAATTTCTAGTGCGCCAGTAGCAAAATTTTTAGTAGTGGTCCGTGGCTGAGACACACATTTTTAAGTGGTCCTTGAATCTCAAAAGGTTGAGAACCGCTGCTGTACCTAACCTATATTTATAGTTTACTTAATGAGTCAATTATTTTAGAAATTTAAAGGCGAGGTAAAATATAAATCTATAATTATTTTTCAAATAATTACATTTCGAACTGCACATTGACTAAAATAAGTATAATTTTAAGTAATTGTGATCATTATTCCCGCCAAAGTCTGTTAAATGGAATACAAAATGGTTTGGTAATTACAGCCGGTGTTTTAGTACATAGGTTAGTGCTCAGACACTAAAATAGGTCAAAGTCTTCAGCAACACATAGCAGACACTTGAGTTTTTGTCTTAGGATACGGACATGATGATGTGTTGAAGTAAAAACTGGGTCTAAATTTAACCCAAGACTCTCAGTTCAATCAACCCAGCTTTTAATGTTTCTTTTAATGATCTTCACCTAATTTTGTGTGTGTTTCCTCTGCGAGTCTAAACAAGCTGGCCATCATTAGCCATTGAAACTAGACCGGAAGTTCACCGAGGCTGTACAGATCTTCCAAGGGCATGACTCAGGAAAGTATCGGGCAGTGACAATCTTACAATAAAGAAAGCTGTACGGTTTCAAAACAATACAGCACTAAATGTAATTTTGTCTATTGAATGAAAACAATACAGAATTAACAATATCGTATATTTACTAAGTAATTTCCATCGACTATTAATAGCTTTCATCTGCGGTGACAAAACAAGACGGCGAAAATGTGATGCCATTTAAAGTTTTTAACCCATTCCTGTCTAATTTACGTATGACCTTTAAAATGATAAGATTAGCGTTAGGGTAACAGCAGTGTACTTTTAGAACAAGGCACAACTGGGCGCAATGTGCTACGGAGTTCGTCCGGAAAGTTTTTGAAGCGATTCGATGCTGTGAGTTGAAACGTTGAATCATATCGTGGAAGGCGACACTGAGTAACGGTAACAGGGTAACCGCAACAGGGGCGGAAAAGCCAGGTACCCGAGGGCTAGTTTTAGAATGTATAAAATGTTTTATCTAAGACCTTTGATTTCTTCTATTCACTACACAGCAGCACAATAGTGATCTTGAGATCAATGCCTAAGGACGAATTTCTATTTTTAAAAATGTGAATTATTGAAAAAATCTATCTATTACATCACCCACGATATTGTCAATATGTAGTTGGAGGCAAGGCTCTTAGCCATTAAGAAACTTCTTTTTACAGATTATATGCAGTCATTTTGAGTATTGTGCATGGAATAGATAGTATCGAGTCAGATTAAGAAATTCGAAGTTTTATTTCTTGTAACTAAACGAGTAAATACTTAGCGTAATATTTTAGAAATTCGAAATAAATTAAACCAATAGCAAATGTAATTTATTTAGTAGCGTATACTCATATTACATAATTATTATTTTAATTTTTTTTTTTATAATTTAACAATGTAGCACATAGTGTTCATACTATACTAACTATAGTAATAGGGTTTACATTAATTTCCTATTTCTCTCTCTCTCTCTCTCTCTCTCTCTCTTTCTCTCTAATGCACACAAAAGTTTAAAGGCTTACGTAAAATTATGGACAAATATGAAACATTTACATTCTTACAGTTAACAACTTATCTCACTCTCGAGAGTCGTTTGGGTCCCTATGGTCGGAGCCCCGGAGCAATGAACCCTTCGCCCTACGCCTCTGAGCAAAACGTAAAATATGGACACATAAGCAGGGTCAAGGAAAAAAGGTTTTCAAGGCCTTAAATATTATGGGACAAAAGGGGATAGTTAAAACACAACAATTACATTGCGGGACATTAGGTACAGCAAAAATCTAGGATAAATAAAATGCAAAAGTAACTTTTGGAATAGAAGGCAAACACTGGCATAAACTACGATAATTATTGATTTTTTTATTTAATTAATATAAAAAAAAAAGAATGACTAATTGTGAATTTAAAAACAAATATACTAAATTTTTAGACACAAATTATGATTAGGTGTAAGGTCGTTGCAACTTCGGATTTAATTATCGAAAAGAATTTTTGACATTAAATAATAAGCAAAAAAGCAACCAACTAGTTACGTAGAAGTTGGTTGATTTGAACTGGAACTCAATAAATCATAAACAGTGGTATTACCTATTTGTATATATTTTACTTGAAAACACATGCATGACATAAACTGTACACACAACTAGAACACATTAAGGAAAAAGCAGTACAACAATGTCAAGGTTATTGCCTCGTTCCGGTTTAAATTGATTTCTCGGGACGCACTCAGAGAACAGCAATATCAGATAATTAAAAATAAAATATTTCAATAATGGAACACAAATTAAGGCATGCATTGACATTTGACCAATGTTTCCCAAACTTTGTTTCGCGGAACCCTAGTGTTTCGCGAGGCCTGAATAGGTGCTCCGCTAACTGCTGCAATAATTAACTAGTAGGCCACCACGTGAATTAATTTCTCTAAAAAAAAAGTATTCCGCTAAAGACTCAGAATGTGTGAAGTGTCCCGTTAAGGACTAAGTTTGGGAAATTTGCCAATTTTAAACTTTCTGAATTTATGTTTCCTAATTGTAATGATTATTTTTTGATGTGAGATAACATTAAGATATGGTTCAGGCCAAAGGTCTGGTCAAT
The DNA here is from genome assembly GCA_030265305.1 of Biomphalaria pfeifferi. Classification (NCBI taxonomy): domain Eukaryota; kingdom Metazoa; phylum Mollusca; class Gastropoda; family Planorbidae; genus Biomphalaria; species Biomphalaria pfeifferi. The sequence goes on along the minus strand of JASAOG010000060.1, from coordinate 3,071,944 downwards.
ATTTGACCGACTTATCGGACACTGTCATCTTCAATTAGAGCGATCAGAAAGAAGGCTTAATGGAGGGCCGGTGAGTAAATAATAAGTTCACTGTGGGTGCAAAAATATCAGACCTACTAGAACTTTTAGAAGTCCTGGACTAGTCAAAGATGACAACAGCTCTGTAGCCAACCAATCAGAAGCAATACATTTCAAATGTTTCTTTAGTGCTGTAATGAAGGGATGCAAACGCGAAGATTTTGAGTTTAAATTCCATTGGAGACTGTGATAGGAATTTGCCACTCCCTTATCTTATAAAATACAGACGTTACTTTAAAAAAGAAGATGATTATGTCCTAAGCGTCAAGCATCCAATCATGCCAAGTCATTGGTTTTCTTGGCTGCCCCAGGCAGCCCATTCCAGGCTCTAAAAGCACTGGGCAAGAAGGAGCATTTGTACAAATTTGTCCTAGCATATAGAACTATGAATGTGTCTTTATCTTTGCGTCTTTCTGAGTATTTTATTAAATTTTGTTTTTGTATTTGAAGACTATAGTTCAGTGTTTTATGTATAATTGCTACTTTACTTTTAAGTCTTTTCCCCTGAAGGGTTTATAAAATTAGTGATTTTATTAAAGGTGTTACACTAGTCAAATGTGAATATTCGTTTGTTATGAATCTCACTGCTCTATTTTGTGTTTGTTCCAGTTTCTTAATGTTTTCTTGAGTTGAGGGGTCCCTAACTGAGGATGCATATTCTATTCTAAATACGCTTAGTCGTTGTATCGGCCACACAACTTCCTAGCCAAACGTTATGAAAAATATGAAAAAGAGCAGTTCAAAGGCTTTGTCGGCATCCAGCCCATTAGAAAAAGAAACAATTATTTTGGTAACCTTACCACTAACTCGTTGTGCTGGCCACATGACATCCTCGTTAACCGTACGCCACAGAAATAGATGACCTTTACATCATCTGCCCTATAGATCGCAAGGTCTGTAAGGGAACTTTACCACTAACTGAGTTGAGCTTTCTTAATTCCCTCACGGTTAAGAAATAAAAATCAGTTCACATTGTGTTTGCAGCGTACAATCATTAGAAGATTTAACATGATTTTTAATTATCCTTAACATAACCATTTCCATATCCCCCATAGTTCCACACACCAATGCGTGTCAAATAAAACTTTATTAGACACCTAGTTGAAGTAGATAGTGTAAGATATTGTAGAGTTTGTTCAAGCTGTTTTAATCAACAGCTCCACGTCGTTGGAAGCAGCAACAAGTAAACATAATGAAGAATCTCTTCAGACAGTCGTTAAAAATAAATTGGCTTTGAGATTTTTAAAGTTAAATAGGCAAAAGAACATTTCAGTCTTTAAGTTCACTTTATTTTTATAAGCTTTGAACAGACTTTATCATTCCCCCTAAAGTGTCTTCTAAATATTTTCAAATGTGATTCAAAAATGTCTTAAAATGTCTTGAAAGTTTGTTGGGAATGTTGAAAGTGTCTTTAAAACGTGTAAAAATCATTTGTAAATTTCTTGAAAGTGCTTTGAAAATGTCTTTAAAATATCAAGTTTGGGAAAAGGTCATCAAGTATCTTTTTTCCCCAAAAATCTAAAATGCCTATGACATTTGACAGTCTCAAACAATTAAAATGAACAAAAAATGTCTTCTCTCCCTTTGACTAGATATTCTGAATGATTGAATTACACAATCTACTTGTATACGTTATTGAACATGTTTGTTTGATCTCACTTTCCCAGCATCCCTCCTCCCTGAACGGCACATAACATTTGCTATGTAGATGAAGATAAATTAATGTGGATTGATAACATTTCCTCCGAATTGAATAAATAAAATAAAAAAAAAATTGCTTTCCAGCATGGGTCTACATTTTTGAATGTAAAAAAAAAAAGATGGCTGTCGACGTTCACAAAAAGATTTTCTATCTTTTTATCTGTGCAGAGAGTCACAATGGACTTTCTATCTTTGTATCAAAACAGAGAGTTACAGCGTACTTTCTATCTTTGTATCTGTGCAGAGAGTCACAATGGACTTTCTATCTTTGTATCAAAACAGAGAGTTACAGCGTACTTTCTATCTTTGTATCTGTGCAGAGAGTCACAATGGACTTTCTATCTTTGTATCAAAACAGAGAGTTACAGCGTACTTTCTATCTTTGTATCTGTGCAGAGAGTCACAATGGACTTTCTATCTTTCTATTAGTAATATCTTTATTTTGAATATACAGCGGTTTGCTTATTCAAATGTCTTATGAAATTGCATTCTCAACATTTTTAGCGGCCCCCGTAAGGGGAAAAAGCCGCTATTAGGTTTGTGCTAAATGTCCGTCTGTCACACTCAGATCTCGAAAACTAGAAGAGATATGAAAAATATTATTTCACCATTAAATCGCATATTTGACAAATATTACACTTATATTCTTTGACACTACGTCACTGTAGTTTATATATGAATATCAATTGTTCCGAATTTTTTACTTAAAACAAATTTATGTTAAATGACTATTTTTTTCAAAAATATCGACAATAAGTTGTTCAGGATTTTAAAATAAATAAGTAATTTACTAGAAACGATTATTGAAAATCACTTTTTATTTTATTTTACAGTTAATTTTCTTGCCGAAACATAAAAGTTGTTTGATCGGTAAAGAATGTTCCGGATTTTGTTTCGAAAAAGAAATCGACCTACATTACCTTAATTTTCTTACAAATCGTCGCCAAAAATGATCCGAATTTTATATGAAAAATCTAATAACGCTAATAAATGTTTGAAATCCCTCTTCTAATAAATGAAACAAATAATTTTCTCATTTACGAAAATTGGTTGTTCGGATTTTTTATGAAAAATATTTTAACTCTATTTTTGTAAAATCGCACTTCTCTCTTACACTACATTTAACTTTCTATCTAAAACGTTAGAAAATATTATTATCCTTAATATTATGTTCCGATTTTTAAGGAAAAACAACTTCCTAACACTAAAGTATGGTTTGAAAATCTCTCCATAAGGCTATGGTATATCTAATTTTCATAACAGACCATCCCAGAAATTTAATTAACGGTATCTCACTATAAATATATAAACATCCGGAACAATCTATTATAGAAACTTAAAACTAATGCGATGTTTCGGAAGGGAAATTAAATTTTAATCAGATTTTCAATAACTTTTAGTCTTTTTTTTTCTCGCTATTATCATGACGGACAGACAGACTGACAGACAAAACAAAAAAAGCGTATTTAATTCTTTTATATATATGTTAAATACATATTTAGTCTAACTAGCCCATCAAATGAAATGCTAAAAGAACTCAATCGGTGCACCAATGTCTATGAACCCTCAAGAAGCTGCTTGTATAGAAGCCATTTTTTAGTCTAACTAGACCGTGTGACGTATTGGATTTTTTTCCTCTGACGTCATATGGAATAAATTCTTAAAATGAAATGCTAAAACAACTCGGTATAGTAATGTTTATTAAAACTCGTAATGTGACTCGCATTTTAAAAATACAATAGCTAGATTCAGATCTAATCTAGATTTTTTATACTAGATCTAGATTTTTTTTAAACACTAAAGCTAGATTTTTTACACTAGAGCTAGATTTTTTTAAACTAGATTTAGATTTTTTTTTACACTAGAGCTAGATTTTTTAAAACTAGATTTAGATTTAAGTTCTAATTAAAATCATTGTAGAATCTAGATCTAGAAGTTCTTGGTCTAGTTTAGAATGTTTGTTGTTTTACATGTTTCGGATGTTCCTTCTGAGTTGTAGTCCAAACCTCCCTCAGGACGACGGGGGATGGAAGCGGGTAGGGTTTGAACCTGGGACTATCGATGAATCCGAACGACAGCCCAACGCGCAAACCGCACTACCAGACTAGACTTACTAGACTTTTAGGCTAAAAAATTTTTTTTACAACGTCAAATGAATCTTTGAAACATTACTTTTAACAATCAAAACAAAATCACGTCTTGGATATTCCTTGCGAATATGCGGATCCGACTGGGATCCGTCTCCCACGGGGGCCGCCTCAACGCAAACTCTCTTGTAATCTTGTTATTTTTGGTTTAGAAAAACGTAACAACATAAAGTCATCACAAAAGGAATACTTGAAGATTTTTCTGAGCATTTCTTCACAAAAACTAAGGGGAAAAGGGGAGGGGAGATAGAAAGAAAAATAAAAGAGAACGAAAAGAGGAAATAAAAAAAAAAAAGAATGAGATTAAGAAAGACTGATTCTGAATACAGAAAAATGTTGGGTGCTTATAGACTTCGTGAGGAAACTCAAAGGAGAGAGAGAGAGAAATAGTTAGATAGATAGATAGATAGATCGATAGAAGATAGATAGATAGAAGATAGATAGAAAATAGATAGAAGATAGATAGATACATTAGATAGATAGATAGATAGATAGATGGATAGATAGATAGATAGATAGATAGAAGATAGATAGATGGATAGATGGATAGATAGATAGATAGATAGATAGATAGATGGATAGATGGATAGATGGATAGAAAAGATAGATAGATAGATAGATAGAAGATAGATAGATAGATAGATGGATAGATAGATAGATAGATAGATAGATAGATAGATGGATAGATAGATAGATAGATAGATAGATAGAGAAAGAGAGAGAGAGAGAAAAAAAGAGAGAAAGAGAAAAAAGACTACTTTGAAAACAAACTGAAACATGATGCTTGACTTGTAGCTAGCTAGAGTTAAGGGAGGGGAGTCCCCGGGCCCCCACTTGAGGGAAGGTCCCCCAAAGAGTATCCAAATTTTTTTTAAATTAAATATTAAGCCAATGACATTTTATCTTGCTATTCATGTTGTTATGTAATTTAGTGACCATATTACATGTATTCCATACATTAGACTTATATATTTATTAAGTGTATTATTATTTGATTTGACATTCCTACCTTCCCACCCACAGCAGTAAGCTGTAGCTTTTAAAATAACAAGGTTACAAACACAAAGGTTACGCGTCATGCATTTAGTCATGCATATTAACCAATGACTTAAATTCTGCCAAGTCACTGGTTTTTCTGGCTAGCTCAGGCAACCCATTCCATGCTCTAATAGCACTAGGGAAGAAGGAGTATTTGTCATTTGTCATACAAACTAGACATAGATCTAGCTAGATCTAGACCTAGTGGTAGATCTAATTATAGATTCAAGGTCTAGGTCTAGATCTGAAATAGATATAGAATCTTGATATAGAATCTACTAGTCTATATCTAGACTAAAACTCGTATGACTTTACACGTTTAATCTTAAAATTACTAGACCTAAGCCAATGTTATAATCAGGAATAGTAAGCCTTTTGTTATCGGGTAATGATGTACTTTGCTGTTAGTATCCAATTCATTTCTTAATGTGATACTACTGTTTACATAGTAAATAAATCTGCACCCCTAAGCTGTCAGATGATAAGTTATTGCCTGAATAATTAAAATTGTGTTCAAATTATTAATACGTTGCATCAGAACTTTGAATAATCTGAAATATCATGATGTCCGATTTTCATTTTCTCTTCTAGTTTCTCACATCTAAACGGAACGGACGGACGGACAGACAGGCCACGCAAAAATAAAAGCGTTTTTTCCTCTTTCGGGGGCCCCTAAAAATATGACCGCAGTATTCTTATATTGACAGTACCCACTGACTTAAATTACATGTGCAGGGCTAATAGATGAAGCGTATATAAGAAGCACTGTTACAAAGACCAATTTCAAAAGTTGCAGAAGTGTAAAACAATCCCAACAACGGAAGGACCAAAACAATAGATAAGAGTAGAGATGGAGATCCTCTACCCGCTGATAGTCTAAAACAACAACAACAACAAAGACGTACAGATTTGTTTACAAACAAGGGGACACAACTTTGTTTATTTTGTCTGTGCTCTCAGGAACACAGCAAACGAGATCAAAGACAGTAGCAAGCAACCGATCACGTGTTCACAGCACATCCAATTAGATTTAGAGATCTAGAGAAAAAAAAAAGCGGACTACAAAACAGAAGCGAAACAAAATAAAATATAAGTAAACAACCAAAGGGTGCAGGCAGGGGAAAAACGCCCTAAAAAAAGTGGTTCAGATTTAGAAGTTGATTAAGTTTTCTTATATTCTTATACGATAAGAAGGGAAACAACTCATACAAATAATTATAAGACTTACAAATAATTATAATACTTCTGTTTTGATAATTGGACTGGGTGTTTATAAATATCCTATATTAGAGGCACATGTGGAGGTCATGTGAAGGTCAAAATGGAGTCAACGGTCATTGCAGAGGTCAAGGCAGAGGTCCATGTAGAGGTCATGGTAAAGTAAGTGAATTAGAAACAATTGGAAACACTTCTACATCTCTATGCAGTTAAGAAACTCTCCGGTGCTGAAACACTTGTGTGCCTTTAGCCATTACTTGAAGAAGGAAAGCTACTGAGTGAAATACTTGATCTAGAAACAATAGTGCAGATATGTCAAACCAGTGTTTGACATTATATGGTTTTCCTATTTCTCTCCCCCCCCCCCCCCATCTACTTTTTAATCCCTTACGTTAGCCATATGTGTCCACGGCGTCGCTCTCACATTTCTAGAAAGCTGTGATTGGCTGGGATTAACGCAAGTATAATTATCTGTAACAGTGACTCTGAGAGCTGAATTATGTCCATCTAGGTCAGTGATACACAAACATGGGCCGTATTCTGCCTGTGATGAGGTGCCCTAACTTCTACCCACACTTACCCACAGAGAATCGTTCCCGAAAGATTCCGCGATGTACTGCTGACCGTGAGTTGAACATTTTTTTTATAGTTCCATGGCCAGTGTGGAGAGTTTTAAAGTATTAATGACCATTCGACAGCTGCACTGGGTTGGACACTTATCTCTCAAGGGAGACAACCGCATGGCTAAGGCGATCTTCTCTGGCTAGCTTAATGGAGGACGGCGTAGCAGAGGTGTCCCCCCCCCCCCCTTAAGCGCTATAAAGATCAACTCAGGCGCCATTTCACCCTCAGTGGCATAGAGGAAACTAGCTGGCACATAGGCTGAGGGACACACATTTGAGACTCAAAGGAAAGCCGTTATTGAAGACAGGTGCAGGAGACGGAAAGAAAATATGCAGGTCGCAACTGTGAAACACAGCGCCCAAACACTGCACTTATCCTTAATCTTCGGAATCGAAGACATTGCCAAGCAAAATAAATAAATGCTGGTTTAATAATAGACTAAAGAAGCTTTGTAAACAGAAGGAAAACCTATATAGAAAATTTAAAGAAACCAAGGCAGAAAGAGTTCACAAAAAGTATATAAAAATTAAACACCTAACCCAAAAAGTAAGCAGACAGCTGCAGAGTGAATACATAAACAATGTAATATCTAAAGATAACAACAAAAACCTATGGTCATACATTAAGTCTAAGAAAATGGAAACAACAGGCATAGCGCCAGTAAAAGATGAACATAACATAATACATAATGATAGTGAAACTAAAGCAAACATCCTAAACAAATACTTTGCATCAGCATTCTCAGCCCCAGGAGACAAAGACATATTTCTTAATTTGAACCAAGTAGACAACATAGAAGATTTAGTAGTACAAGAAAATGGAATTCAAAAACTATTAGCCAACACCAAACCAAATAAAGCGTCTGGACCTGATGGTATTACAGCTAGATTACTCAAAGAACTAAGCAATGAGCTAGCCCCAGTGTTCAAAATACTCTTTCAGGAATCGCTTAATCAGGGCAGAGTATCAAAGGACTGGAAAGAAGCTAATGTCACCCCCCTATTTAAAAAAGGAGAAAAATCTGATCCAGGAAACTACAGACCAGTATCACTTACCAGCATCACGTGTAAAATACTAGAACACATAATATGTAGCAACATCATAAACCACTTAGACAAACATAATGTCCTCACACCATACCAACATGGCTTTAGGAAATATAGATCATGTGAAACACAACTAATAGGATTAATTGATGATTTTTCAAAAGGTTTAGATAATAGTGAACAAATAGATGCTATCTTACTAGATTTTTCCAAGGCTTTTGACAAAGTTCACCACCATAGTTTGCTTACAAAATTAAAATATTTTGGCATTAATGGTCCACTGCATCAGTGGATGAACGAATTTCTGATAGGGAGAGAACAAACTGTAATAATAAATGGCTCTAAATCAACACCAATAACAGTAAACTCAGGTGTACCTCAAGGAACAGTATTGGGTCCACTACTAATTTTAATTTACATAAATGATTTACCAAATTGCATTAGTTCAGAAACAAAAGTCAGATTATTTGCAGATGATTGTATAATATATAGAACAATAAAAACAACACAAGACACAGATATTTTACAAAGAGAATTAGATGAATTACAGAAATGGGAAAAATGTCAGTTGTTAAGAGTAACAAAAAAACTAAAACAAATTAATTCCACTTATCTTATTCATGGCAAACCAGTAACACAGACTAAAAACGCAAAATACCTAGGTGTTATAATAAATGAAAAACTGTCATGGAATCCACATATTGATGAAACTACAAAAAAATCCAACAAAGCATTAGGGTTTATTAAAAGAAATTTCTATAAATCAAATAAGAACATAAAACTAAAATGTTATTTAACCTTGGTTAGGCCAATAATAGAATATGCATCCACCGTTTGGGACCCCTCAACTCAAGAAAACATTAAGAAACTGGAACAAACACAAAATAGAGCAGTGAGATTCATAACAAACGAATATTCACTTTTGACTAGAGTAACACCATTAGTAAAATCATTAAATTTAGAAAGCCTTCAGGACAGAAGACTCAAAAGTAAAGTAGCAATTACACATAAAACACTGAACCATAATCTTCAAATACAAAGACAAAATTTAATAAAATACTCAGAAAGACACAAAGATAAAGGCACATTCCCTCGTCCCATATGCTAGGACAAATTTGTACAAATACTCCTTCTTCCCTAGTGCTATTAGAGCATGGAATGGGTTGCCTGAGCTAGCCAGGAAAACCATTGACTTGGCAGAATTTAAGTCATTGGTTAATATGCATGACTAAATGCATGACGCGTAGGACGTAATCATCTTCTTTTGTGAAGTAACGTCTGTATTATTTAAGATAAGATAAGATAAGAATAATGACGACAAAGGCTTGCCACCACTGACCTAGACAAATCAACTAAGTCATTATCTCCCCTTATATCCTCTTCATTCTTAGGTCTCTTCCTTTGCTCTTTGTTCCCCTTTACAGGACTGGACCATTGTGTACAACGACCTCATTGACGTGTACTTTTCAAGTGTTCTTTCTAATAATTTTGTTCACACTATTTCTTCATATCATTTTAAAGTGCTTGTACAGTGCTGTATAACATCTCGATCTGTTATATCCTGTTATATACAAAAAATGTAAAGAGAAACAGCGCAGACAATCGCCACCGTTGGCCAGATGAGTTCATAGGGAACCAGACTTCACAGGTGAAGAAGTTTAAGGATTAGTTCTAGATATAAACACATCTGTCAGCACCCAAGGTTAATTCGCTACCTTGAACAGGGGCGATTGCCAGAGAAGAGGCATGAGCTGTAGCATAGTTTACTCCCCGTGTTCAATAATGTTCTCCACCTCTGACCGCCCTGCTCTAAACACAAGAACTCCTCAGCTGCTACCTTTGTCCCATTTCACCAGAAAGATGTAGCCATCTGGTTTGGATATCTGGGTCAGAGTTCCCATCAGACGATCTCACTTTTAGACTTAGATTTTAAAAGCAGACTGCAGAATCTACGGCAAGCCCCTTCAACTAATCTCATTATCAACTCCTATAAACAAATAAAAAATTTGATGTCCGACCCGGAAGTCACGACCCCATTTCACTGTGGACAACTTTCTTCCTACGCGAAGGAAGTTATACTAATTTATCTTTGTTTCATTAAGCAAATCTTTTTAAATTTCTTTGGTGTGCCCGGAGCAAAGTTTTTGAAGTTACCAGGCAAAGAAAAGCATCAAACATCTTTTATTTCATGTGAGAGAAACATCGTGAGTAAGTGAAGTCTAATGGTTCATAGACAAAGGAAGGGCTTGTCAGAATCAAACGATTGTGATGACTTTGAAATAGCAGCATCTTTACGAACAGACTTCAACAAAATGTTTTAATGTGGACATTACCAAAATTTATCACCAAAATTGCATCACTATAAGAAAAAAAAAGTAAAATAAAACCATGAAAAAAAAGTTTTTATAATCAAATTAAAAAAAAACCCAACAACAACAGGATAATGATTTGAACTAATGAAGAGCTAACAGAATATTTTTGTTAAAGTCAGGCGTTGACTCACATAAACGTCTGCAAGCTAGACTGTTGTCTAGACGGTCCACTGTTCGAACCTAACCTGCCACCATCCCTTGCCGTCCTATGGGAGTATTGAACTAGGAATGTAATCATTTTCAATTATGAAGGAGCATCCAAAACATGCCAAGCAAAAACAACATGGGTTGAAATTGAAACAAAAAAAAACAACTTTCTTAAGTGTCAAAGTTTTTAATATATGACTTAAATTATTAGCCTACGAGTAGCATATCAGCGTGCTTGTAATATATAGCCGCGATAGAAAAAGGTTTATAAGTTATCTGCAAGGCTCAGTACTTTGCGTTGGACAGATTTCATTTTCTGAAATTTTATCAACTCAATTCTTTCAGTATCGTTCAAGGCAATACCGTTCGTCTGCAAGTCTTTCTTATATGTTGCACCGTTAAATAAAAGTAAAGTAAAGCTCCCTTTCAGACCTTGTGATCTATATGGCAGTTGTTGTAAAGGTCATCTGTTTCTTTGGCCAACGGTTAACGAGGGTGTTATGTGGCCAGCACAACGACCGACCGCCTTTACTTTTTCCCCAACTAATGTCAGGTACACGTTGGAGTAGTGTGGATTATTGGTGTCCGAAAAATCCCGAAATTCTAAATCCCAGTCTTCATCGGGATTCGAACCCGGGACTCCGATTCGGAAGCCAAGCGTTTATCGCTCGGACACCGCGCCTCATAATCGTTATAAGCTGTTATATATTATTAAACTGTTACAGCATATAGATCTAAGTTGTTTAGAATTTTTTAGCCTTACTTTTGAACTTCCGGTGGTGTGCAAATGATTGTCATATTTTTTTATTTATTTCCCACCTATTGAACCTAGATTTTTTTTATTTAATTTAATAAGTTTTTTTTAAAAAACCACAACAGATTCAACATTCGTGCTGAACATGCCATTGAACAAGCAGACGACGTCTTCAATTTATGTTAGCCCCACACAATAAAATCAACGGAAACAAAATGGATCGTATTTTTAATTTTCAGACGTTGAAAATCTCTGTCAGCGAGAGCAGACGACAGGATACAACGTTAACAGGTTCAAAGAGATTCCTGCCAGAATTTCTTACGTCTGCCTAAATGTTTGTTTGATTTATTTACATTTTCTGTACAGCTGCGGTGGTAGATTTCAAACCTTTTTTTTTCTTCAAAGTCAATACTTTTTTGCATTAATTTCTTTTTTTTACATTTCATAAAAGTTCACGCGCTAATTCAAAACATTTTTTTTTCTCTAAAACGAAGAATTTGTTTTTTAAATTTAAAAAGATGAAGACATTTCTCTTTTTTACTTTGTGCAGTTGGTAATGCAACGTAATTCTAACATCTTGTTTTCAATACCTTCTTGTGTGTACCATACTACCATATAATGGTTTCTAAAGTTGAGCTTAATAGGTAAACCAAAATTAAATTCAATTCAATTACAGTTCAGTAATCCATTATATTATTGGTAAGATTACTTTACTTGGTAAGAAGTAAACTGTTGAGACTGTAACGAAGTCTGTGCAAAAAAAAAGTTCTCTGTAACTCCTAGTTTACTGCACTAGTCTTTTACCTAACGATTAGGCTGACCTCCTTAGTGATTGGTCAAGTTGCGCATAAGTGTCTGCTACGTAATTATGGACTTTGCTACCTGGCAAGTGGACTGGAGTTCAAATCCCGACTCGAGTTGTGTTTGTTGAACGACTAAATGCAGCGCCGCGGTAACCTCCAAGACACATTTCTACATTAGAGATTGGACCATAGAACACCAAGCATGAAAGATAAGCCATACCCGAATTATTATTTCAAAAATATAACATTTTTATAGTGGAAAGTTACGAAGATAGAATGACTACATCGAGATTTCTTCAGATCAAATTCTAATTTCTATCTGGTGTTGATGTGCCATATATTTATATTGTGTTTCTTTCGAAAGCTAGCTTACTCTAGTAAATACAAGAGTGTTAATCTCTATTCTGGTCGATGTCGACGTAGTCTGAGATGGTCTTTAAAATGTTTCCTCTTTATCTATTTTTTTTTTTTTTTTTTGCTTCTTATAAAAATTACTACTACTTTTGTAGTGCTTCTGTAGAATGTGCGCTTAGATCAAATCTCTTAATGTTGACCAGTTAGGGGGAAGGGAGAGACGAGGTATCTGAGAGACAGTTTCCGAGCTGCCATAGGGCGCACAGCAAACACAACAAAAACTCGTCAACTCTCAAATTAAAATTTTCAGTTCTACATCGCGATTCTAACTAACCCACTTCCCTTGTTAGGTAACCAAGTTTCTTATGCTACTCAGCAAGATATCTTTAATTATCTTATCTTATCTTATATAATACAGACGTTACTTAAAAAAAGAAGATGATTACGTCCTACGCGTCATGCATTTAGTCATGCATATTAACCAATGACTCAAATTCTGCCAAGTCACTGGTTTTTCTGGCTAGCTCAGGCAACCCATTCCATGCTCTAATAGCACTAGGGAAGAAGGAGTATTTGTACAAATTTGTCCTAGCATAGGGGACGAGGAGTGTGTGAACATCTCCACACCGGATAGATGCCCACCCAGAGCGGCAGTTGTGAAACAAACATGACTCTATAATGTCACTATCGAATATACTGGCCACATTTAATTTCAGCAGGACCTCGTTAGCGGTTGCGTAGTGGTACCACTTGGCGCCCACGCTGGAACGCATGCAAATATTTATCCTTCAATATGATTAGGTGTTAACATTCAGAGCAAAGCTTTTGTCTGTGGAAGTAATCTCCAGATAATGAGACGTGTCAAAATAATCTTGTCAACAACTGGCAGAGATTAACACAAGGGCCATAACGCCCGCTGAAAAATAGCCATTTTTATGGTGTCAGCAAACCCATTCTTCTTGAATCAAATAACAACATAGGAGAAGTCTTTGTCCAGTCTGTTCATTACATAAGTCTGGTCTGTTCATTACATAAGTCTTTGTCTGATCTGTTCATTACAAAAGTCTTTGTCTGGTGTGTTCATTACATAACTCTGGTCTGTTCATTATATAAGTCTTTATCTGGTGTGTTCATTACATAAGTCTTTGTCTGGTCTGTTCATTACATAAGTCTTTATCTGGTGTGCTCATTACATAAGTCTTTGTCTTGTCTGTTCATTACATAAGTCTTTGTCTGGTCTGTTCATTACACAAGTCTTTGTCTGGTCTGTTCATTACACAAGTCTTTGTCTGGTCTGTTCATTACATATGTCTTTATCTGGTCTGTTCATTACATAAGTCTTTGTCTGGTCTGTTCATTACATAGGTTTTTGTCTGGTCTGTTCATTACATAAGTCTTTGCTGGTCTGTTCATTACATAAGTCTGGTCTGTTCATTACATAAGTCTGGTCTGTTCATTACACAAGTCTGGTCTGTTCATTACATAAGTCTGGTCTGTTCATTACATAAGCCTTTGTCTGGTCTGTTCATTACATAAGTCTTTTTCTAATGTGTTCATTACATAAGTCTTTGTCTGGTCTGTTCATTACATAAGTCTTTGTCTGGTGTGTTCATTACATATGTCTTTATCTGGTGTGTTCATTACATAAGCCTTTGTCTGGTCTTTTCATTACATAAGTCTTTTTCTAATGTGTTCATTACATAAGTCTTTGTCTGGTCTGTTCATTACATAAGTCTTTGTCTGGTGTGTTCATTACATATGTCTTTATCTGGTGTGTTCATTACATAAGTCTTTGTCTGGTCTGTTCATTACATAAGTCTTTATCTGGTGTTATCATTAAATAAGTCTGGTGTGTTCATTACATAAGTCTTTGTCTGGTCTGTTCATTACATAAGTCTTTGTCTGGTGTGTTCATTAAATAAGTCTGGTCTGTTCATTACATAAGTCTGGTCTGTTCATTACATAAGTCTTTGTCTGGTCTGTTCATTACATAAGTCTGGTCTGTTCATTACATAAGTCTGGTCTGTTCATTACATAAGTCTGGTCTGTTCATTACATAAGTCTTTGTCTGGTCTGTTCATTACATAAGTCTGGTCTGCTCATTACATAAGTCTGGTCTGTTCATTACACAAGTCTTTGTCTGGTCTGTTCATTACATAAGTCTTTGTCTGGTCTGTTCATTACATAAGTCTTTGTCTGGTCTGTTCATTACATAAGTCTTTGTCTGGTCTGTTCATTACATAAGTCTTTGTCTGGTCTGTTCATTACATAAGTCTTTGTCTGGTCTGTTCATTACATAAGTCTTTGTCTGTTCTGTTCATTACATAAGTCTTTGTCTGGTGTGTTCATTACATAAGTCTTTGTCTGGTCTGTTCATTACATAAGTATTTGTCTGGTGTGTTCATTACATAAGTCTTTATCTGGTGTTATCATTAAATAAGTCTGGTCTGTTCATTACATAAGTCTTTTATCTGGTCTGTTCATTACATAAGTTTTTGTCTGGTCTGTTCATTACATAAGTCTTTGTCTGGTTTGTTCATTACATAAGTCTGGTCTGTTCATTACATAAGTCTGGTCTGTTCATTACATAAGTCTTTGTCTGTTCATTACATAAGTCTTTGTCTGTTCATTACATAAGTCTATGTGCATTACATAAGTTTTTGTCTGGTCTGATCATTACATAAGTCTGGTCTGTTCATTACATAAGTCTTTGTCTGTTCTGTTCATTACATAAGTCTGGTCTGTTCATTACATAAGTATTTGTCTGGTCTGTTCATTACATAAGTCTGGTCTGTTCATTACATAAGTCTTTGTCTGTTCTGTTCATTACATAAGTCTGGTCTGTTCATTACATAAGTCTTTGCCTGGTGTGTTCATTTCACAAGTATTTGTCTGGTGAGTTCATTACATAAGTCTTTGTCTGGTGTGTTCATTTCACAAGTATTTTTCTGGTGAGTTCATTACATAAGTCTTCGTCTGGTCTGTTCATTACATAAATCTTTGTCTGGTCTGTTCATTACATAAGTCTTGTCTGTTCATTACATAAGTCTTTGTCTGGTGTGTTCATTATATAAGTCTTTGTCTGGTGTTTTCATTACATAAGTCTGTGTCTGGTGTTTTCATTACATAAGTCTTTGTCTGGTGTTTTCATTACATAAGTCTTTGGTGTTTTATTAAATTAGTCTTCGTTTGGTGTTTTCATGACATAGGTCTTTGTCTGGTGTTTCATTACATGATTCTTTGTCTGGTCTGTTCATTACATAAGTCTTTGATGTTTTCATTACATAAGACTTTGTCTGGTGAGCTCATTACATAAGTCTTTGTCTGCTGGGTTCATTACATAAGTTATTATATGTCTTTGTCTTGTATGTTCTATACATAAATCATTGTGATTGTCAAACTGAAATGTATGGTGTAATCATTACACAAGATAAGTCTTTGTTTGCTGTTTTTATAACATGACAGTTTAGAAATAGAAATCTTTGTCTCGGTCATTACATAGCTATATTTTTATGTATCTACTGCGATATTGTAATTATTAATACTAGAAGCATGATTTTCATTTTAACAAATGACTAAAATACGTCACGAATAATAATTGAACACGATAAACAGTTTTAATTTTTTTTTACAGGCTCATATCAACTCACTCTATCTGACTGTGTCTGACTGTCTGGTAAAACATTTGTACTCGCTATTTCTCCCACACCCAAATTTTGCAAAATTATTTCTTTTACCTGACAACACAAGAATCCATTTAAAACAATAACCAATAAGTTAATTATCTTTTGATAATTAATTATTTTGTTTGGTATTTCGAACAAGGGAAAGACATTGTGCTTGACTGGAGTGGTGGTATAAGCTAAATTAGTCCCCCTTATAGGTCGCCGCTTCAAAGTAAGTTTTTAACAAACAATAGATAACTATACACTCTTCTGTTTTCATTGGCGTTTTGCTAGCAGAGTGATTAGTATGTCGGCTTGAGGAGGCTTGTGCCATCCGTTCGAATTCAGGTTGTTCCTTTTTTTAAATAAATGCTTTTAAAAAGCGAGTACGGCAAAAAAAAAATCACCTCCCTCCCCCCAGAATTTCCCCAACTGGTCCTGATAAGTGATAGGGTCATAGCGTATTAAAAAAGCCAAAACCATGGAATAGCACTAAACACAAAAAATTGGTAAAAATATTATTAATCATCCAGATTTATTTTGTTGGTCTAGATCTATTACAAAATTAATTACATGACTGATCCAAATTTATTGATAAAACTACACTTCATGTAAGCTCTGTTTTTTTTCTTTATGTTTTCCTTGTATTTTTGCTAGCTTACCTCGCGGAGAAATATTTTGTAAACCTCACCTTTTCATTTTTTATAATCTCAGACCATGCCATTGCTAGAATGATACATCGCACCTTGATTAAGCCAGTCATCAAGTACAAACCGCTCTATACCTCAATGTGGCTGTTAAAGAAGCCCTATGATAGGCACAGTGATAAGCCCTATGATAGGCCCTATGATAGGCATTTGCAGGAAACGTTTGTTGATGTTCAGCAGCGCGGAGCGTATTAAATAAAGGAAGAAGAAGACAGTTCAGTACAAAATGTTTCAATGTCATCCATGTTTGAATTCGGACGCAATTAAATAACACACATCTAACTAAACCTACAACACTTGCATGACATGACCCAGAACACATTTACTAAGCTACACATGTGTAGCCCTATACAATGTGCATGACATGACCCAGAACACATTAACTCAGCTACACATGTGTTCATTGGCCTCCTTCAGTCGTAGGACGACTATGGTTCATCTCAGAGCACATTTCATCATGTGGCTGTGGAGCCCTATTTTGGAGAGACACTCCCGTCCACAGATAGCGCAGGTTAAGGTGGCTTTTGCTTCGGTGGTAGAGGAGCTGGCCGTTTTTCGGATTGTGCGTTTTTCTTCCTGGGCTGAGACCCATGTACTTTCACTGTCCATAGCTTTCTTGGTCACTGTCTCTCTCCACCTGTAGCGGTCTAGAGCTATGTCTTCCCAATTGTCAGTATTGATGTTCACTGATTTGAGGTCACGTTTTATTTCATCTATGTAACGGAGGTGGGGGCGACCAGTTTTTCTTGTGCCAGTCGCGAGTTGACCATAGAGGATGACTTTCGGGATGCGCTTGTCCTCCATCCGGCGAACATGTCCAAGCCAGCGCAAACGGCGTTGTCTGAGCTCTGTAAAGATGCTGGGAATACCTGATCGTACAAAGATCTCAGTATTGCATACTTTTTCTTTCCATGTGACATTCAAGATCCTACGGAGACATCTCAAATGGAATGAGTTTAGTTTTCTCTCTTGCTTTGCGTAGGTGGTCCATGATTCACTGCCATACAGCAGTGTACTCATAACGCATGCCTTGTATACTTCCATTTTGGTCACCGTAGTTAACTTATGGTTTTCCCAAACTCTTGGTCTGAGTCTAGCGAATGTCGAGGCAGCCTTCCCTATGCGTTTTTTCATCTCCCCTTCTAGGGACAGGTAATCTGTAATTGTGGATCCCAGATAGCAGAATTCGTTTACGGCGTCCAGCTTGTTATCGTCTATGAGGATGGAGGGTGGTGCTGTAGCAGGTGGTCCCATAACATTTGTTTTCTTCGTGCTAATAGTCAAGCCATATTCTTTACAGGCCTGAGCGAAGCGGGACATTAGTGACTGAAGTTCCTCTTGTGTGTATGCCACTACCGCTGCGTCATCCGCGAATAACATATCTCTTACGAAGGTGGCTCTGATTTTAGTTTTGGCCCTCAGTCTGGCAATATTTAGGAGTTTGCCATCAACTCTGGAATGGAGATAGATGCCTTCAGTGGATTTGTCAAACGCGTTGTGGATTAGCAGTAAAAATAGTATTCCAAAGAGGGTTGGGGCCAGAACATTTCCTTGTTTAACTCCGCTGTTTATACTGAAACTTTCAGAGCTAGTACCGTTGTACCCATCATATTTTGGTGGAAAGATAAGATTACATTTAGTAGCTTGGGTGGGCAGCCTATTATCTGTAAAATTTTAAAGAGGCCATCTCTGCTAACTAGATCGAAGGCCTTTGTCAGGTCAATAAACGCAATGTACAAAGGCATCCTTTGTTCTCTGCACTTTTCCTGGAGTTGGCGGATGGAGAAAATCATGTCAATCGTGGATCTCCCTGAGCGAAAGCCGCATTGTGATTCTGGATAGACCCGATCAGCGAGTTTTTGTAGCCTGGAAAGTATCACTCGAGCAAAAGATTTTGCCTACAATACTTAAGAGGGAGATTCCCTTGTAATTGTTGCAGTCGCTTCTGTCACCTTTGTTCTTACACAGTGTAATGATTTTAGCATCCCGCGGGTCTTGTGGCACAGCACCTTCTTGCCAACATTTGCAAAACAGTTCGTGTAGAGGTTGGATTAGAGTAGTTTTGCATTGTTTTAGAAGATCTGGTGGGATACCATCGCATCCGGGTGCTTTGCGGGCAGCAATGTTGTCTATGGCTTTGTTGAGCTCTGAAAGGGTAGGTGTTTCATCTAGCTCGTTCATTGTGGGTAATTGTATGATGGCCTTAAGGGCTGAGTCAGAGACTGAGCTTGTTGTGGCGTAGAGCTCAGAGTAATGTTCAACCCATCTGTGCATTTGTTGGCACTTGTCTGTGATAATTTCCCCAGTGGTTGATTTCAGAGGTGCTGTCTTGTTTTTGGAGGGTCCGAGAGCCTTATTGATTCCTTCGTACATCCCTCTTATGTTGCCCACTTGGGCTGCGAGCTGAATACTCTCACTGAGCTCTACCCAGTATTCATTGGCACAGATCCTTGTTGTCCTCTGTGCATTGGCTCTAGCTTCTTTCAGGTTTAGCAGCTTGCGTTGGGTAGGTTTTGCCTATACAATGTGCATGACATGACCCAGAACACATAAACTCAGCTACACATGTGTAGGCCTATACAACGTGCATGACATGACCCAGAACACATTAACTCAGCTACTCATACGTACGCCTATGCATACATTCATTCTACAACACTGGACATAAAAACGTTTTTGTATAAAACAAAAAATACACCGGCCAAAAAACAACCCATCGGTCAGCATTTATTGACAAATTAATCCATGCAAAGGCTGCAAAGAATAACTCATGTCTGATAGCCTAAATAACACACACACACAGAAACAACTTAGATAAGAACTGAACAAGACAATAAATGCCTCTTGCATGTACAAATATATCTCTAAATTTATTAGATCTGTAGAACTATTATTTTTGTATGAGAGCCAATGAAATCCAATGTCCAAAACCTCTGAAATCTGATTTTAAAAAAATGTATTTTTTTTTTTTACTAGATCTAGAATTACACAATGGCAATCAGAATGATCGACTGTCTACCAGACAATTTCATTATTCTCAAAATATAGGACATTTTTTTTTTCATTCTTCCAATATCAAGTTGAATGTTGCCATGACAACGAGCCATAAAAACACTCGTGACTTACAATGACACTTTGTTCTCATTTTGTGTTTCGCTTTCTTTTCATACACCTTTTTTTTCGAAATTATTGCGATTGTTTCGCTAATCATCGGAGCAAGTCGATAATTTCTACGTCGTAGACAAATACCTTTTTTTGTTAATTAATATCAAATGCTAATGTGTAGAATACAGGCAAGTTTATTATACAGATATTGTGAAAGAAACATAAAACAGAAACATGTGTATAAAGCTTATATCAACTCACTTTGTCTGTCTGTTAAATCTGGTCAACAGTGTCTTCACGTTATTTATCCTCACACGCTATTCCAAGGATCAAGTTAAAACTTTACACAAATATTTATTGTACAAAACAAAACATAAATGGATTTAAACAATTGAACAACTTAGTCAATCAGTAACTGTTAATTAATTATTTTGTTTCATACCAGCAATGGAAATTAATACTTTAGTATTAAGATATATGGCTAAATATGTGGGGTTTTGTCCCATTAGATAACTATACAATTTATTTCTCCCATACCCATTTTCGGATCACACCGAAAAAAAAAAGGCCCAACTGGTCCTGATAAGTGATAGGGTCATAGTGTATTGAGAAAGATAAAATTATGGAATAGAACTAAACAAAAAAAAATAGGTGTGTGTGTGGGGGGTGTACCTAACAAAATATGACTCAATTAAAACAATTAACCAATCAGTCAATTAATTATTGGGAATTAATTATTTATTTGATATCGTAAAAGGGAAATAAATAATACATTATTGATATATATAATTGTAAATGTGGAGTTCTTCCTCTAAGATAATCTGTAAATATTTTGCTTGTTATTATATTTCCTGGCAGATTTCTGCTCTTAGTTTTGTGGGCTTCGTGACTGAGTAGCAGAACCCATATCTAGATTAAATAGTTCGAATCCTGATCTAGACACGGAAATGTGTATTCCGAAATTGAAGTGAAATTCAGTTGTGTTGGCTCAGCAAGGAAACCTTCTCCCAGGTACCCCCCCTTCCTTTTTTTCATGTCTGCAAAAGAAATGAAACCAAAGCGGACAGAGCATCCTTTATGAACAGAAAAGACGCGCTTTACAAAGTAGTAGAAATCAACATCAAAGCTGGCAATCATGATACATCGCAATACATAAGGAAATATGAAATAAAATTGTAGCAAATGTTTAGTAGAGTGTAGCTTTGAACGATTCTTATTTACAGTGTTAGTATTAAGAAGGAAGCAGAGCCATTTATAAGGCATTTGACATAAACATAGACCACAAATGTTAAAACGGATTAAATGTTACGCACGTAACAAAAGTTACAAGACAAATGGCATGACGAATGATAAGACAAGTGACAAGAGTGACAAGTGGGAAGACAAGCGGTAAGAGTGATAAGTACCAACATTAAAAGTGACAAGACAAGTGACAAAACAAGTGACAATGTTATTCAATGATCTTCCAATTATTTGACTATCTGACAGTAAAAAATGTTTTACAGTCAACTATTCGGTGACACAATACACAGGCAGTACTTACTAGACACGTAGACAGGTTCCTTGACTACTAGCCAGCCGTAGCCGTAGACAGTTTCTCCAGCAAAGTAGGTAGCCGCTGGATTGTTAAAAACTATCTGGAACTTCTCGATCTTCTCCATAGAGGCACATTTGTTCCTGGAACAGACAAGACATGAGACATAATATGTGAGACTTAAGACACGAGACATTGTCGTTGACCTGTGTCACCAAGCTGGTGGTAGACAACTAAACGGCTGTAGGCATATCATATTTTAACTTGCTTAACTTACATTTGAATAACTTCTTTGTAAGCAATACTAAATATCTAAATATGACTTGTATATTATATGATATAGACACATTTTAACTTAAGATGAAATAAAATAAATGTAGTCATAATACAATAATGGTATTTTGAACAAAGTATAAACAATTACAAAAACACGTCTTTTCACTTGACAATCAGCAATAGTCTGTGACCTAACCAAGACATCTGACGACAATGCCGATTACCTTGCATCATTCACACTGCATAACCACTAGCCAATCGCTAACCTCTTACCATGGATACTATAGAAATACACACACACACAAACCGTAACAACGTGGCAGTTATAAGTCAAGGGATCGCTAGTAATTAGTGTTGGTGTGAAAGCACCCAGGACAATGAAATATTTATCTTTAAAGAGACCAAATAGCGACAAAGCATTTTTTTTTTTAAATTATATTTTCAGTTTCACTGTTTTAATCAAAATGTTGCAACAGTAAAAAAAAATATGAAAATATCGATTTCAAAATTTAAGAAATGCTTAAGAGTCTTAAGTTGCAACCAGTAAAGCCATGACTTTCTTTACTTTTGTGTAAAATGTAATATTATAACAAATATAAATTTTGTATATATTAGGAATATAAATTGTTAGAGACATAATTATATATATATATATATATATATATATATATATACATATATATTATAAATTTATCCATACAGTTATGTTATTTGTTCTAATTTAGTCAAAATAAAGTGACTAAAAATGTAACATAAATATATTTTCTAGCTTTTATTGTGTTACTAATTTTAACAGACAACATTTATTTGTATTTTAAAAAGACTTACGATTCACATTTTATGCAGATATTTTATAACAATGACTTTTTAACAACAAGATAGAAACAACCATTTAGTACTCTATTACTATATCACAATAATTACAATAAAGTAAAACGGTACAGTCAAAGACTCATATTATGCAATTATGCTTATATCATTATAGAAACATGTTGTATAGACCGAGATATGATTGTGATAGTTTGATAGTCTGATATTCCTTCTGAAAATATCGAATGACCTTTAAAGCTGCATTGCTTATTAAACAGACGACGCACAAGCAGACCCATAGGTAAAAATGAATACAGTTTTTTTTTTTAATTCTTTTTTTGTTGTAATCTTTTCCCCCCTTAAATATATGCAAATAAGATTATTTCTGTGTGGTTCGTTGATTCTCCTTCTTAGGAATTTAGCACGACACAAAATTAACAGGAGACACACACTGACCATTATTTATAGAAGGCCTGAGCACTGACCTGCAACGTCCCAACCTGTGGGCATTTTAGACCAATAGCTCGTTGACACGTCACAGGTATGTACGACGTGGCAACAAGCTATTGGTCTAAACTGCTAACAGGTTGTGACGTTGCATATCAGTGCTCAGGCCTTCTATAAGGAATGGCCTCGATACAACTCAATCCTGACATAGTTCTTGATAAATTTTGTCACTGACTGATAAACTACATGACTTTAAATATAACTTTTGTTAAAGTAAGTCCCCCCCCCCCCCCCAATTTTTATCAAGACGTATTCTTCATAGATGTATTAATTCCACTCCCTTTGGACCCTTTTATATATTCAATTGCAAGTACAATTATTTTCTCATTATTACATAAATTCTCACATACCATTTACTTGTCGAGCCCCTTACCTGAACCACTTACCGTGGTACGCATACCCCAGTGTGTAGAAATTCTCGTGTGAAAGTGTTCTCACTTCTCAGATCGTGCACAGCCCCTTGGAATGTGTACAACGGCTAAGAAAGTTTTGGGCCTTTTCCATACAGCACTGAGTGCCACCAAATAGTTGTTAGCTCATTAATTCTCAGATCTATATGACAACAGGGAGGGGGGCAAATGGTTTGTCAAGTTTTAGCATGAGCTAGGTATGTGCATATCTTGTAGAGAACTCATGAGTGTAGCTGGAAGTGGTTCTCAAGTGGAAGTGGTTCTCAGCCTGGTGCCTGACTATCTCTATGTTCACAAGAACTCTTCATTCAGATACGAACCCCCAACAGTCTCCGATAAAAGTATACTCTAACTGTACAGCGGTTCTCAACCTTTTATGCTCGGCGACCCCTTTTTACAATCCCCCACTCTGCCGCGACCCCAACCCCCGCACACACACAGCAATAGAATAGTAGACAATAACAAATCCTATTTTCGATAGTCTTAGGCGACCCCTGGCAAATCGTCAATCGACCCCCAAGGGGGTCCCGACCCACAGGTTGAGAACCCCTGCAGGAGCATAAATTACAATCTACAGATTTGTGGGCTTTAAGAGATAAAAGTCGTTACGTCATTGTGATGTATACGAAATCCTATGATATGCTACTCACCACAAACGTTAACATTTTTGGGTATTGAAGAAGTAACAATTCAGTGT
Organism: Biomphalaria pfeifferi; assembly: GCA_030265305.1. Lineage (NCBI taxonomy): Eukaryota > Metazoa > Mollusca > Gastropoda > Planorbidae > Biomphalaria > Biomphalaria pfeifferi. The sequence goes on along the minus strand of JASAOG010000060.1, from coordinate 3,047,951 downwards.
CATTTGTATTTATCAGAAGTAACATTTCAGTGTCTTTAATATTTATCTCCCATCTAAGGATAAGTAAGGTAAGAAAAATTCTTTCTTTCTAGAGAAATCTTCCTATTGTCCGTACGTGCACTGCTTTTCCCTAATGTTCGTGCCATAACCTTTGGCTTGTAACTAATGCTAAACTAATGGGAGAGTATCACAAGATCTACTAAAATAGCTAGTTACTAATAAAGATTCTTCTTTAGTGCTGCCTGGATATGTTAAGTTTATTAAGATAACTATTCAATGCATGGGGGCAATAGAAATTGATAGTGTGAGAATCACTGATGTGCAGATACAACATCCAGGCCACGTCGTGAGCAGTCTCGGATTCTGTAATTATTTCCTCTATAATTTAGACATCCGTAGCATTCATAAAAGTGCAATGCATTGTCTCCATTGGGATAAAGCCCCCACTCCTCCCTTCACACTTTCCTTCCCTCCCAATGGGTATCGATTCTTTCCACACGGGATCGCTCGTCAATTGAAACGATTACCAACTCTTCTTTCAAGTACCCATCATTCAACGTGTGTCATGGGCAGTCAACATGGGCGGGTTAGGTGGGAGCGAAAGTGGAGGTCATTACAAGATAATGACAAAACCTATAAAACATGTGCGCCCTGAACACGCCCCTTCTCTTTTATTTTCCCCATCCTTGTATCAACATTTTATCGCTATAGTAAAATGAATGAAATAAACACTAAGGGAACGTAACTCGTAACAAAACAAAATAAGCAGACGAGAAGAAGAAAAAAAAAAGTGTGATAGTTAGCTCCCCTCGTTGGCATATTTATTCCGATATTTATCTTTTCGAGAGCTTATTAGTAAGCTATTTCCAAGCCTGGAACAGACGTTACAGAGCATTCTATTGTTGTCAACGGATTCATTCGTCATATTCACTGGCCTTCATTCCACAGCAGGAGCGCCTTACATCAAGGGCTTTTCGCCCAGGATGTGCTTGGAATCTAACATAATATAATATTAAGAACCTTACACAACAAGGCGACAACAACATAACTATGTCTCACAGTACTTAAGAAAATGTGTCAGTGTAGCAGAGAATCATCTAATATTATTGTACATTTAGGGGGGGGGGGGGCAACAAAGGAGCAAGGTTAGTTGATGGGTGTTTATTTATAATGAATACTGTAAATGATAAGACTAAACAAACAAAAAAAGGCAATCTTGGTATGCAGTTCTATGGTCACAGTTTATTGGTGCCGCAACTATCGCCTTTGTCGCAAGTAGTGGAATGGTTGCTCTCAGCAGGAATGTCTTCTACTCCAAAGGAGCGAATCTTCCGCTGTTTCAGACAACTTCATGTCCTGACAACCCCACGAAGCACCTCCACTGTGTCTCACCCGGCTGGTCTGTCCACTGGCGATAATGCCATTCGTGTTATTCCCGTCGGAGTGAAGCTAGCTAACACATTCTGTTGCTCTCTCACTTCTTGGGTGGAAGTTAAAATCGGCGGCACATAACATAATAACATAATGTGTTCAACCAGTTCTAAACAGTACGCATAAGTATAGGTACAAAAGAGGAATTCTTAGACTTTTTTAACAAAGGGATGGAACTTCTGCAGCTTTGCAATGTGTTGAGACTTAATCAAACACAAAAAGGGAAGTAAAAATGTAGAATATTGTGAATGAAAATCGAACTAAGGTCAGTTAGGGGAAGCACAAAAAAGTGTGGTAGTGGCCTTTAGTGTCTAAAAAAATATAATGAAACTGTAATACATTGGCGAAATTCGTACTAGTGCTTCTTCTTTCCTAGTTCCAATAGAGAATCCAATGGGTTGTCTGAATCAGCCAGGAAAACCAGCGATTTAGCAGAGTCTAAGTTTAAGACCTGCTAACTATCGTAAAAAAAAAACTCAACCTAAAAATCTATGGCCATATTACAAGGTCTTCGGGGCTCGCAAAGACCTTTCTTTAAGGAACAGTACCAGGAAAAAGAAGAAGAGGCAGACAGAGAAAGCGATGGGAAGACAACATAAAAGAGTGGACGGGCCTGCCCATTGAAAGAGATTCTATATAAGGCAAAAGACACAGAGGAATGTTGAAAGACGGTCGACAAATCTTGCATGGTGCCCCAACGGTCCAACAGACTAAGGGATAAGGTGAAGTAATTGATTAACACGCATGACTAGATCGACACATAAAATGCATAGGACGTAATTATCATCCTTTTTGAAGTAACGTCTGTAATAAATAAGATAAGAAGATACTGTTAATATAAACACTGACACACCATATAAAGATAATCACACATACTGTTCATATTAGCAGTCACACATATACTGCTCATACAAAGATACACACACACACACACTGTTTAGATAACCCCACTAATAGATGCACAGTTTCTATAATGCTGCTAAACAGACGACACAATTCGATTGTTTCCGATTATTATGTTCTTTATAATTCCCTTACATAAGAAACACGGGAGGGGGCGGGGGGAAGTCGTAACCAATTGTTGCACAAGATGAACAAGGGAGACAATTACACTGATGTCGTAATTCTCTATCATTTCATCCCATCGCCAGTATTTGATTCTTACATAACTGGCTAGAGTGACTTTCCGTGTTTGTTTTGCTGAGTTGAAAATTGATACTTGCATTATTTGTCAACCACCATTACGAATCTCAACAGAAGGTTAAAGAGGCGAAGTCAGTGGTAGCAGTAGGACAACAAAAAGGATTTGTTTATGTGAATAATAATGCAAAAAAAAGGTCCACCACCAGAAAATTCAAGTGTGCACTGTTTTAGCATTAATAATAAAATATATATTTAAAAAAAAACATAAAAAATAATCGGAAGCAGGTCCCAATCAGATGATTGTATATAAAGAAAAGTGAAGTACGAGGGTGTCATGTGGCCAGTACAACAACCAACAGCTTTTTACTTTGCCAAAGGTCAGTCCCCCTTTAGTTGTCTTTAAGTCCAAGGGTGTCTTCCAAATCCCCGAATTCAAAATCTCTATTTTTACCGAGACACAAACCCAAGACACCTCGGTTTGTAAGCCAAGCCCTGTACAACTCAGCCCACACGCTACCCTTGTATAGAAGTAGGTCAAACTTTCAACGAAAATTAAACAAAGCATCCCAGCATAGACGTAGACAGACAAATGTAAAGATTCATTTTTTAAAATCAATAACCTGTTTTTTTTTGTTGGAAACAAAAAAATAAAAAGAACAATAGAAATCTCAGTGCATGAAATAAAATATTCGTAAACAAAATGAGTCCAAATATTTTTTTTTCTCTTCATTTCATCGGTGAATAGAAATGTGAATAGAACATTTTCAGACTCACAAGTTGATATTTTGTTTCAAAGAATTACACTAAAGAGGATTTAAAGCTGTACATTTTGATCAATACACAAACAATAGATCAATTAATAATGCGACAGATCACAAATAAGCCTCCATACAAGCTCTGACTAAAGTAACCCAAAAAAAAAAAAGACCTATTCTAGAGAGTTCTAGAAGATTTAGATGACTTACTATGACAATCAGTGACCAACACTTGCTACAAAATAAATTAGTTGTTAGTTTCTACTTCATTGCTCTATTTTTAATATATCGATACAGAGCGACTGGTTCTTCAAAAGCGATGGAAAGACAACATTGAAGAATCGACGGGCCTGACATTGAAAGGCATAAGACCTAAAATAATGGAGAAAAACGTCAAACTGATCATGTGTAGTGCCGCCAAGAGTTCAATAGAGAGGACAGGTGAAGAGTATTTATAGGGATAACTGGATATTGAGGGTTTTCATCTAATGAACAGCAACCTCATACGTGTCCAAAAACGAAGTAATGATAAGTGAAGCCATTTAATAAACCATAGATTATTCCTCATGACTTTTTACAACTAAATTTCCAAGCTCTGTTTGCTTGTAGCTCAAATTATTTTTTTTTTGTTATGAAGTTGGCAACTATGGATTCCACTGTGGTGGCCTTGACATTCTTTAGTTTGTCCATTTTCAAATTCTTCTTTTTTTTCCCATTTTATGGCCTCCATTTTTATCTATTGTTTGTTTTTTTTACTCTAGCCATATTGGATTGGATTGAGAATGTAAAACAAGAACTTTCAAATCAATGTGTAGACAAACAGTAGATAACTCTGATTACTTTTAGAGTGAACATACTCTACGGGCTAGGCAACAATTAAAATAAAAACACTCTAAGCTGACAGACTAAACAAACATAAAGACAACAAAAGATTTAAAAAAAAACACATGAAATGAATAAAAATAAATTTAAATAGTTCTAGAAAGAAGTTTGCATGTAATAAAGTCGATATGTCTTAAGAACGAAGACAGAGACAAAGATGGTTGTTACATTTATAATGTACAAGACAACGGAGTGCCATTCATACTTCTGTTTGTTTACATTGCCAGATAGCAACGTCCGTTTTCAGTTCAAGTTGAGAAAATTTTGTAAAGAATATTCTATCCACGCTTTAAAGCATGGCTGCCTAGTCAAGTAGTAGAGTAGTATGCGCTCCGGACTGTCAATAGTCCCGGGTTCGAACCCTGCCTGTTGCCATACCCTGTTGTGCTGAGGGAGGTTTGGGCTAGGATGTAATTTATATTTAGAATCTGAAGGAACATTGGATAAGGCAAACACATTTAAACAAAGAAGCAAACATGGAACATACATTGATTGGGGAAAATATTCTCGCCTGGACAATGTTATTGAAGAAAGTGAATATTTCACGTAATTTACTTTAAATAAAGCCAGAAAAACACAAATTAAAGCTAATATTAAGCGTAATTGTATCAATTAGTTTGGATCAGCAATGTAATTTAATTTGTTACAAATGTAGACTAACAAAAATAAATCTGTGCGATTACAAATATTTTTACCAATTGTTTAAGTTTAGCTCAATCCAGAGCGCATACAACACACACAGGCAGCCATCCTGCGTGAAAGAGATATAAGAGCTGTTATTTTAAAAAAGATGTAAAAACTGTAATATTTCTTTTATTCAATATCTTAAAGAGGTGAACGTGTACAGAAGTGCCGAGTTTGTACACACTTATTCGAAATAAGACATGTCAAGATGACCTGCGACAGCGTTGTCACAATAAATAAAATCTTAGGTCTGTTTACTAAAACGAAGGTCAAGTAAAGGTCGGCTAAACCGTTAGGGAATCCCGTCGGCTTCCAACGCGTCTAAACAAATTTAAAATAATAAAACATGACACAAACGAAGTACCGTAGAGCGGTCAATCCTATATGAAATAAAAAAAAGGTCTAAAATGTTTCTAAACCAGGAACACTGGGAGTATGGCGCTAAGCTATAAATAGATATAATCTTGTAACCCGAACCAGATGATAACCGCTAGAACTTTTAGTGCCAAAGTCTAGATTATTGTGTAACCGGTTGTTTGTAAATAAGTAGTAACAGAAGTCAAAAGTTGTCGATAAAAGTAGATAGCAAGCACTGAAGCAGAGTTTGAGCTTGTTTTAATATACGAGAATATTGCTGTATGTAATATGTTGATGACATTGACTACTGGGCACACACGAATAGAAAACCCAGTGATTGACACGAGGTCTTGTGTTCACCTGCTAGAAAACTTTAGAAACAATGGTAAACTCCTCTGCTTTGGCTATCCTATGAAATGACATGACTTGAGGCTCTTGACGTAAGACCTTTGATATATGGCTTGTAACTTATGACCTATGACTATTGACGTGTGAAATATGAAATGTGACGTATGATTTACGATGTAGGATGTATGATGTATGACCTGCGACATGTGATCTGTGACGTGAGATTTGTGACTTATGCTTTATGACTTATGATTTATGATTTGTGACTTATGATTTATGACTTCTAGGTTTCACGAGTTTCTTCAGAAATGAACATTTATTTTTTAAGCCAAGCATCCTACTGGATGGCAGAAGATAAAAACTGGGTGATAGGTCGAGTGATGTGGGCTTCATTGGGTTTCATCATGATCCCGGGTTCGAAACATATCTACCGCCCTCCTCTGCCGTTGAGCAGGAGTTTCATAATGAGAACTAAGAATCTTATTTCTTAAGGACAGACGAAAACGTACATGTTTAGACAATAATAGCCACAGAAAGTCAACCTGGATATCATAACCACGGACAAACAGACTACCTCAAAACCTGGATATCATAACCACGGACAAACAGACTACCTCATAATCATAATTACAGACCGACAGACTACCTCACAATCATAATCACAGACCGACAGACTTCCTAAAAACCTGGATATCATAGCCACAGACCGATAGACTACCTCACAACCTGGATATAATAACCACAGACCGACAGGCTACCTCACAACCTGGATATCATAGCCACAGACCGACAGGCTACCTCACAACTTGGATATCATAACCACAGACCAACAGGCTTCCTCACAATCTGGATATATTATCACAGACCGGCAGACTACCTCACAATCTGGGTATAATAGCCACAGACCGACTGACTACCGCACAATCTGGATATAACAACCACAGACCGGCAGACTACCGCACAATCTGGATATATAACCACAGACCGACAGACTACCGCACAATCTGGATACATAACCACAGACCTACAGACTACCGCACAATCTGGATATATAACCACAGACCTACAGACTACCGTACAATTTGGATATATAACCACAGACCTACAGACTACCGTACAATCTGGATATATAACCATAGACCTACAGACTACCGCACAATCTGGATATATAACCACAGACCGACAGACTACCGCACAATCTGGATTATTAACCACAGACTGACAGACTACCGCACAATCTGGATTATTAACCACAGACTGACAGACTACCGCACAATCTGGATACATAACCACAGACCTACAGACTACCGCACAATCTGGATATATAACCACAGACCTACAGACTACCGTACAATTTGGATATATAACCACAGACCTACAGACTACCGCACAATCTGGATTATTAACCACAGACTGACAGACTACCGCACAATCTGGATATATAATCACATACCGACAGACTACCGCACAATCTGGATATATAACCACAGACCGACAGACTACCGCACAATCTGGATTATTAACCACAGACTGACAGACTACCGCACAATCTGGATTATTAACCACAGACCGACAGACTACCGCACAATCTGGATTATTAACCACAGACTGACAGACTACCGCACAATCTGGATATATAACCACAGACCTACAGACTACCGCACAATCTGGATTATTAACCACAGACTGACAGACTACCGCACAATCTGGATTATTAACCACAGACTGACAGACTACCGCACAATCTGGATTATTAACCACAGACCGACAGACTACCGCACAATCTGGATTATTAACCACAGACCGACAGACTACCGCACAATCTGGATTATTAACCACAGACTGACAGACTACCGCACAATCTGGATTATTAACCACAGACTGACAGACTACCGCACAATCTGGATATATAACCACAGACCGACAGACTACCGCACAATCTGGATATATAACCACAGACCGACAGACTACCGCACAATCTGGATTATTAACCACAGACTGACAGACTACCGCACAATCTGGATTATTAACCACAGACCGACAGACTACCGCACAATCTGGATTATTAACCACAGACTGACAGACTACCGCACAATCTGGATATATAACCACAGACCTACAGACTACCGCACAATCTGGATTATTAACCACAGACTGACAGACTACCGCACAATCTGGATTATTAACCACAGACTGACAGACTACCGCACAATCTGGATTATTAACCACAGACCGACAGACTACCGCACAATCTGGATTATTAACCACAGACTGACAGACTACCGCACAATCTGGATTATTAACCACAGACCGACAGACTACCGCACAATCTGGATTATTAACCACAGACTGACAGACTACCGCACAATCTGGATTATTAACCACAGACTGACAGACTACCGCACAATCTGGATTATTAACCACAGACCGACAGACTACCGCACAATCTGGATTATTAACCACAGACTGACAGACTACCGCACAATCTGGATATATAACCACAGACCTACAGACTACCGCACAATCTGGATTATTAACCACAGACTGACAGACTACCGCACAATCTGGATTATTAACCACAGACTGACAGACTACCGCACAATCTGGATTATTAACTACAGACTGACAGACTACCGCACAATCTGGATTATTAACCACAGACCGACAGACTACCGCACAATCTGGATTATTAACCACAGACCGACAGACTACCGCACAATCTGGATTATTAACCACAGACTGACAGACTACCGCACAATCTGGATTATTAACCACAGACTGACAGACTACCGCACAATCTGGATATATAACCACAGACCTACAGACTACCGCACAATCTGGATTATTAACCACAGACTGACAGACTACCGCACAATCTGGATTATTAACCACAGACTGACAGACTACCGCACAATCTGGATTATTAACCACAGACCGACAGACTACCGCACAATCTGGATTATTAACCACAGACCGACAGACTACCGCACAATCTGGATTATTAACCACAGACCGACAGACTACCGCACAATCTGGATTATTAACCACAGACTGACAGACTACCGCACAATCTGGATATATAACCACAGACCTACAGACTACCGCACAATCTGGATTATTAACCACAGACTGACAGACTACCGCACAATCTGGATTATTAACCACAGACTGACAGACTACCGCACAATCTGGATTATTAACCACAGACTGACAGACTACCGCACAATCTGGATTATTAACCACAGACCGACAGACTACCGCACAATCTGGATTATTAACCACAGACTGACAGACTACCGCACAATCTGGATTATTAACCACAGACCGACAGACTACCGCACAATCTGGATTATTAACCACAGACCGACAGACTACCGCACAATCTGGATTATTAACCACAGACCGACAGACTACCGCACAATCTGGATTATTAACCACAGACTGACAGACTACCGCACAATCTGGATATATAACCACAGACCTACAGACTACCGCACAATCTGGATTATTAACCACAGACTGACAGACTACCGCACAATCTGGATTATTAACCACAGACTGACAGACTACCGCACAATCTGGATTATTAACCACAGACTGACAGACTACCGCACAATCTGGATTATTAACCACAGACCGACAGACTACCGCACAATCTGGATTATTAACCACAGACCGACAGACTACCGCACAATCTGGATTATTAACCACAGACTGACAGACTACCGCACAATCTGGATATATAACCACAGACCGACAGACTACCGCACAATCTGGATTATTAACCACAGACTGACAGACTACCGCACAATCTGGATATATAACCACAGACCTACAGACTACCGCACAATCTGGATATATAACCACAGACCTACAGACTACCGCACAATCTGGATATATAACCACAGACCGACAGACTACCGCACAATCTGGATTATTAACCACAGACCGACAGACTACCGCACAATCTGGATTATTAACCACAGACTGACAGACTACCGCACAATCTGGATATATAACCACAGACCGACAGACTACCGCACAATCTGGATTATTAACCACAGACTGACAGACTACCGCACAATCTGGATATATAACCACAGACCTACAGACTACCGCACAATCTGGATATATAACCACAGACCTACAGACTACCGCACAATCTGGATTATTAACCACAGACTGACAGACTACCGCACAATCTGGATTATTAACCACAGACTGACAGACTACCGCACAATCTGGATTATTAACCACAGACTGACAGACTACCGCACAATCTGGATTATTAACCACAGACCGACAGACTACCGCACAATCTGGATTATTAACCACAGACCGACAGACTACCGCACAATCTGGATTATTAACCACAGACTGACAGACTACCGCACAATCTGGATATATAACCACAGACCGACAGACTACCGCACAATCTGGATTATTAACCACAGACTGACAGACTACCGCACAATCTGGATATATAACCACAGACCTACAGACTACCGCACAATCTGGATATATAACCACAGACCTACAGACTACCGCACAATCTGGATTATTAACCACAGACCGACAGACTACCGCACAATCTGGATTATTAACCACAGACTGACAGACTACCGCACAATCTGGATTATTAACCACAGACCGACAGACTACCGCACAATCTGGATTATTAACCACAGACCGACAGACTACCGCACAATCTGGATTATTAACCACAGACCGACAGACTACCGCACAATCTGGATATATAACCACAGACCTACAGACTACCGCACAATCTGGATTATTAACCACAGACCGACAGACTACCGCACAATCTGGATTATTAACCACAGACCGACAGACTACCGCACAATCTGGATTATTAACCACAGACTGACAGACTACCGCACAATCTGGATTATTAACCACAGACCGACAGACTACCGCACAATCTGGATATATAACCACAGACCTACAGACTACCGCACAATCTGGATTATTAACCACAGACCGACAGACTACCGCACAATCTGGATTATTAACCACAGACCGACAGACTACCGCACAATCTGGATTATTAACCACAGACTGACAGACTACCGCACAATCTGGATTATTAACCACAGACCGACAGACTACCGCACAATCTGGATATATAACCACAGACCTACAGACTACCGCACAATCTGGATTATTAACCACAGACCGACAGACTACCGCACAATCTGGATTATTAACCACAGACCGACAGACTACCGCACAATCTGGATTATTAACCACAGACCGACAGACTACCGCACAATCTGGATTATTAACCACAGACTGACAGACTACCGCACAATCTGGATTATTAACCACAGACCGACAGACTACCGCACAATCTGGATATATAACCACAGACCTACAGACTACCGCACAATCTGGATTATTAACCACAGACCGACAGACTACCGCACAATCTGGATTATTAACCACAGACCGACAGACTACCGCACAATCTGGATTATTAACCACAGACCGACAGACTACCGCACAATCTGGATTATTAACCACAGACTGACAGACTACCGCACAATCTGGATTATTAACCACAGACCGACAGACTACCGCACAATCTGGATATATAACCACAGACCTACAGACTACCGCACAATCTGGATTATTAACCACAGACCGACAGACTACCGCACAATCTGGATTATTAACCACAGACCGACAGACTACCGCACAATCTGGATATATAACCACAGACCTACAGACTACCGCACAATCTGGATTATTAACCACAGACCGACAGACTACCGCACAATCTGGATTATTAACCACAGACCGACAGACTACCGCACAATCTGGATTATTAACCACAGACCGACAGACTACCGCACAATCTGGATATATAACCACAGACCTACAGACTACCGCACAATCTGGATTATTAACCACAGACTGACAGACTACCGCACAATCTGGATATATAACCACAGACCGACAGACTACCGCACAATCTGGATTATTAACCACAGACTGACAGACTACCGCACAATCTGGATATATAACCACAGACCTACAGACTACCGCACAATGTGGATATATAACCACAGACCTACAGACTACCGCACAATCTGGATTATTAACCACAGACTGACAGACTACCGCACAATCTGGATTATTAACCACAGACTGACAGACTACCGCACAATCTGGATTATTAACCACAGACTGACAGACTACCGCACAATCTGGATTATTAACCACAGACCGACAGACTACCGCACAATCTGGATTATTAACCACAGACCGACAGACTACCGCACAATCTGGATTATTAACCACAGACTGACAGACTACCGCACAATCTGGATATATAACCACAGACCGACAGACTACCGCACAATCTGGATTATTAACCACAGACTGACAGACTACCGCACAATCTGGATATATAACCACAGACCTACAGACTACCGCACAATCTGGATATATAACCACAGACCTACAGACTACCGCACAATCTGGATTATTAACCACAGACCGACAGACTACCGCACAATCTGGATTATTAACCACAGACTGACAGACTACCGCACAATCTGGATTATTAACCACAGACCGACAGACTACCGCACAATCTGGATTATTAACCACAGACCGACAGACTACCGCACAATCTGGATTATTAACCACAGACCGACAGACTACCGCACAATCTGGATATATAACCACAGACCTACAGACTACCGCACAATCTGGATTATTAACCACAGACCGACAGACTACCGCACAATCTGGATTATTAACCACAGACCGACAGACTACCGCACAATCTGGATTATTAACCACAGACTGACAGACTACCGCACAATCTGGATTATTAACCACAGACCGACAGACTACCGCACAATCTGGATATATAACCACAGACCTACAGACTACCGCACAATCTGGATTATTAACCACAGACCGACAGACTACCGCACAATCTGGATTATTAACCACAGACCGACAGACTACCGCACAATCTGGATTATTAACCACAGACTGACAGACTACCGCACAATCTGGATTATTAACCACAGACCGACAGACTACCGCACAATCTGGATATATAACCACAGACCTACAGACTACCGCACAATCTGGATTATTAACCACAGACCGACAGACTACCGCACAATCTGGATTATTAACCACAGACCGACAGACTACCGCACAATCTGGATTATTAACCACAGACCGACAGACTACCGCACAATCTGGATTATTAACCACAGACTGACAGACTACCGCACAATCTGGATTATTAACCACAGACTGACAGACTACCGCACAATCTGGATTATTAACCACAGACTGACAGACTACCGCACAATCTGGATTATTAACCACAGACTGACAGACTACCGCACAATCTGGATTATTAACCACAGACTGACAGACTACCGCACAATCTGGATTATTAACCACAGACCTACAGACTACCGCACAATCTGGATTATTAACCACAGACCTACAGACTACCGCACAATCTGGATATATAACCACAGACCTACAGACTACCGCACAATCTGGATATATAACCACAGACCTACAGACTACCGCACAATCTGGATTATTAACCACAGACTGACAGACTACCGCACAATCTGGATTATTAACCACAGACTGACAGACTACCGCACAATCTGGATTATTAACCACAGACTGACAGACTACCGCACAATCTGGATTATTAACCACAGACCGACAGACTACCGCACAATCTGGATTATTAACCACAGACCGACAGACTACCGCACAATCTGGATTATTAACCACAGACCGACAGACTACCGCACAATCTGGATTATTAACCACAGACTGACAGACTACCGCACAATCTGGATATATAACCACAGACCTACAGACTACCGCACAATCTGGATTATTAACCACAGACTGACAGACTACCGCACAATCTGGATTATTAACCACAGACTGACAGACTACCGCACAATCTGGATTATTAACCACAGACTGACAGACTACCGCACAATCTGGATTATTAACCACAGACTGACAGACTACCGCACAATCTGGATTATTAACCACAGACTGACAGACTACCGCACAATCTGGATTATTAACCACAGACTGACAGACTACCGCACAATCTGGATTATTAACCACAGACTGACAGACTACCGCACAATCTGGATTATTAACCACAGACTGACAGACTACCGCACAATCTGGATTATTAACCACAGACCTACAGACTACCGCACAATCTGGATTATTAACCACAGACCTACAGACTACCGCACAATCTGGATTATTAACCACAGACTGACAGACTACCGCACAATCTGGATTATTAACCACAGACCTACAGACTACCGCACAATCTGGATTATTAACCACAGACCTACAGACTACCGCACAATCTGGATTATTAACCACAGACCTACAGACTACCGCACAATCTGGATATATAACCACAGACCTACAGACTACCGCACAATCTGGATATATAACCACAGACCTACAGACTACCGCACAATCTGGATATAAACTATTATTATGTCAGGATTTGTTCGTTTCTTTCCGTGTCTGCTATTCCCGAGAACTGGCCAGTCATCTATTGACTAACATTCAGTTCCGAGCTTTAAATCTGTTTAAAGCTTCATTTCGACTTAAATAGAAAGAATCACTGTATTGACTACCACGTCATGTCATGAAATAAGCACAATGCTAGCGTCCAGTGGCGTCTCCAGGGGAGGTGGGGAGATACGAGTCGCACTGGGTGACACCAACCTTTTTGTCGCCACTGCTAGCTTTATAGTATGGGTGTATTCGTGTGTTTTAGAGCATATACATGTTATCGTGCGTGAGTTTTTTGTTAAATTTAAATGTGTTAAACTTAAAGAGTTCATATTCTAGACATGTTTTTGATGTGAGTTCAACAGAGTGCTATAAAAAGAAAAAACAATGTTTCAAATTTTAAAAGATCACGAACGTAGTAATGTTTTTATTTTGTTTACTTTTGTGTATAAATAAACGAAAATTGTTTTATGAGGAATTTGTTGTTTCAGTGGAAATACGACTAAAAATAACTTGTGGTAATTCCCGGCTCAGCCTTGGCAATGTCACGTCACAATAGTTTTTGGAACCATTACAAAACAAAAACTATGCAGTGTACATTTTGTGGTGATGTGTTCAGCCAGCTTTTGGGACAGAACGGAATTTACTACGCTACAGAGAAACAAGAGAGAAATAGAGAGATAATAGTGTATAGCTTGAGTGTGGGGAGAGGGAGATTGTGAAGAGAGTAAAGACGAGAGAGAGAGAGAAAAAGTTAAACATATCGAAGGAAGACATAACATTAAAAATTCTACAGTCTAAACTTGTTCACAAAAAAGTGAACACGGCGTATCAAGTCTGAAAGAAGGACCGACAACGTGGATTGAATCATTCATATAGTCATTGAATTTAGAGAAAAACTTTTTATTGATCTAGCACTCTAGTCTATTTATTTCATTGATCTAGCACTCTAGTCTATTTATTTCATTGATCTAGCACTCTAGTCTATTTATTTCATTGATCTAGCACTCTAGTCTATTTATTTCATTGATCTAGCACTCTAGTCTATTTATTTCATTGATCTAGCACTCTAGTCTATTTATTTCATTGATCTAGCACTCTAGTCTATTTATTTCATTGATCTAGCACTCTAGTCTATTTATTTTATTGATCTAGCACTCTAGTTTATTTATTTCATTGTTCTAGCACTCTAGTCTATTCATTGCATTGATCTAGCACTCTAGTCTATTCATTGCATTGATCTAGCACTCTAGTCTATTCATTGCATTGATCTAGCACTCTAGTCTATTTATTTCATTGATCTAGCACTCTAGTCTATTTATTTCATTGATCTAGTACTCTATTCATTGCATTGATCTAGCACTCTAGTCTATTCATTGCATTGATCTAGCACTCTAGTCTATTCATTGCATTGATCTAGCACTCTAGTCTATTTATTTCATTGATCTAGCACTCTAGTCTATTCATTGCATTGATCTAGCACTCTAGTCTATTCATTGCATTGATCTAGCACTCTAGTCTATTTATTTCATTGATCTAGCACTCTAGTCTATTCATTTCATTGATCTAGCACTCTAGTCTATTCATTGCATTGATCTAGCACTTTAGTCTATTCATTGCATTGATCTAGCACTCTAGTCTATTTATTTTATTGATCTAGCTCTCTAGTCTATTCATTTCATTGATCTAGCACTCTAGTCTATTCATTTCATTGATCTAGCACTCTAGTCTATTTATTTCATTGATCTAGCACTCTAGTCTATTCATTTCATTGATCTAGCACTCTAGTCTATTTATTTCATTGATCTAGCACTCTAGTCTATTTATTTCATTGATCTAGCACTCTAGTCTATTCATTTCATTGATCTAGCACTCTAGTCTATTTATTTCATTGATCTAGCACTCTAGTCTATTTATTTCATTGATCTAGCACTCTAGTCTATTTATTTCATTGATCTAGCACTCTAGTCTATTTATTTCATTGATCTAGCACTCTAGTCTATTCATTTCATTGATCTAGCACTCTAGTCTATTTATTTCATTGATCTAGCACTCTAGTCTATTTATTTCATTGATCTAGCACTCTTGTCTATTTATTTCATTGATCTAGCACTCTAGTCTATTTATTTCATTGATCTAGCACTCTAGTCTATTTATTTCATTGATCTAGCACTCTAGTCTATTTATTTCATTGATCTAGCACTCTAGTCTATTCATTTCATTGATCTAGCACTCTAGTCTATTTATTTCATTGATCTTATCTTATATAATACAGACGTTACTTCAAAAAAGAAGATGATTACGTCCTACGCGTCATGCATTTATTCATGCATATTAACCAATGACTTAAATTCTGCCAAGTCACTGGTTTTCCTGGCTAGCTCAGTCAACCCATTCCATGCTCTAATAGCACTAGGGAAGAAGGAGTATTTGTACAAATTTGTCCTAGCATATGGGACGAGGAATGTGCCTTTATTTTTGTGTCTTTCAGAGTATTTTATTAGATTTTGTTTTTGTATTTGACGATTATGGTTCAGTGTTTTATGTATAATTGCTACTTTACTTTTGAGTCTTCTGTCCTGAAGGCTTTCTAAATTTAATGATTTTACTTAAGGTGTTACTCTAGTCAAAAGTGAATATTCGTTTGTTATGAATCTCACTGCTCTATTTTGTGTTTGTTCCAGTTTCTTAATGTTTTCTTGAGTTGAGGGGTCCCAAACGGAGGATGCATATTCTATTATTGACCTAACCAAGGTTAAATAACATTTTAGTTTTATGTTCTTATTTGATTTATAGAAATTTCTTTTAATAAACCCTAATGCTTTGTTGGATTTTTTTGTAGTTTCATCAATATGTGGATTCCATGACAGTTTTTCATTTATTATAACACCTAGGTATTTTGCGTTTTTAGTCTGTGTTACTGGTTTGCCATGAATAAGATAAGTGGAATTAATTTGTTTTTTTGTTACTCTTAACAACTGACATTTTTCTAGCACTCTAGTCTATTCATTTTATTGATCTAGAACTCTTGTCTATTCATTTCATTGATTTAGCACTCTAGTCTATTCATTTTATTGAACTAGCACTCTAGTGTATTCATTTTATTGATCTAGCACTCGAGTCTATTCATTTAATTGATCTAGCACTCTAGTCTATTCATTTCATTGATTTAGAACTATTTGTGTCTATTCATATTACTGACATAGCACTATAGTCGTACCATATATCTTTTTAAAATGCAGACGTTAATGCAGATGTTCCTAGGTCAATCTAGTAATACATGTTAATCAATGACTTAAATTTTGCCAAGTCATTAGTTATTCTGGCTGACTCAGGCAATACATTCCATGTTCTAATAGCATTAGGGAAGATGGAGCGTTTGTACAATAGTCTATTCATATTAATGATCTATTCTGGCGACACATTATTTGGCTTTTTTTCAAAAAGCACAAAGTACTTGCCTTCCATGCAACACTTTTGTACATGTGGGATCGTATCCTAAAAGTGATAAGGGGTCAAGACCCACTTTAAATATAAGATTCAACAGGCAAAATATTAAAATACTTAAATATAATATAAAGCAAAGCTTATATGAAAGAAAAAAACTGCCAGTTTACAGTAATATATCTTAATATTGTAATATGCATTTCCCTTTTTCACATCAAACAAAATTAATAAATTAGCACTAATTAATTAATATTTTTTTCTTTTATTCGCGTTCTGTTAGTGACATTGAATAATTGTGCAAAGTTTTAACTTGATTCGAGAGCGGGAAGTAGAGACATAACGTGGACAAAACTTGTGCCAGACAGAGTGAGTTGATAAAAGCTTTGTACTAAAGTAAGTTTAGACACTGTAAAATGCGTTTGTTTCTTGAAATAGTTGAAACCTAATGTCCTTTCATTTCATTAGTTAATCAAAATATACAAAATAAATACACACATATTATTTCCTCAATGCTCGAATTATATGCTTTTTCTTTGTGAGATATATTGCTGCTACTCTGATTTGTGCAGCACTATCATCATGCACATGGTGCGCACCATTCAGAACAGAGCCGAGACACCTTGTTGGTAAACAGAGTGAACGCTGCCGCACAATAGCGAAAGGCAATTTTGAACCAGAGACGATTGGAAGGAAAGAGACATTTCTGTGTGGGAGACGACGTTCTGACCATAGCTAATGCCCAGGCTTTTCATTTCTTTGAGATAGCCCTAGACCCTAGACTAATCGCTATAGAAGGACTTAAAATACACACTGCATAACACGTGGCAACGAGCTATTGGCCTAAACTGTCCAGCGGTTGCAGCATCGTAGGTCAGTGTTAAGGTCTACTCTAGAGCCTGGTCTCGGATGAACCCAAGTCGTTCCATAAATGAAGGATGTCAGTAGGATTAGGAACCAAGATTTTGTTTCGAAACGGGTGAACTATGTACAGTAAGTAAAAATAGTATAACCATTTTAAAGTAACTAACTCTGTTCCATTGAAGCAAGACAGAAAGAACGGGCTCTGTTCAAGGGAACAAAGACAACAGTAGCAGCTTTGTTCAAGTGAAACAAAACTGTAGGAATGGGCTTTGATAAATTGACAGAGACGTCCTTCAATCAAGCCGAGTAAATGTTCTGTTACTAGGTTTTCAATGTTGACCTAAGGCATCAGTGAGTAGAAGTTAGAAGAACTGACGAACATGAAGATTGGTAACTGTGGAGTGGAGCCTGAATTCAAGGTTGTTCACCGTCCAGTGCATCCTTCACCTTACCCGACTTCCTTCAATGAGTTCCCCTTCGTCTTTTCCGACATCCTTCATTGAGTTTGCCCTTCGTCTTTTCCTACTTCCTTCAATGAGTTTCCACTTCGTCTTTTCCAACTTCCTTCAATGAATTTCCCCTTTGTCTTTTCCTACTTCCTTCAAAGAGCTGCTTCCTTCGTCTTTTCCAACTTCCTTTAAGGAGTTTCCCCTTCGTCTTTTCCTACTTCCTTCAATGAGTTTCCACTTCGTCTTTTCCAACTTCCTTCAAGGAGTTTCCCCTTCATCTTTTCCTACTTCCTTCAAGGAGTTGCCTCATTTCATCCACCCGACTTCCTTCAAAGAGAGAGTTGCCTCCGTTAAACATTTTTTAAATTTTATTTCCATCAAAACTCGTGAGATCTTGTGTAGCAACACAAAACTCGTGAGATCTTGTGTACCAACACAAAACTCGTGAGATCTTGTGTACCAACACAAAACTCGTGAGATCTTGTGTACCAACACAAAACTCGTGAGATCTTGTGTACCAACACAAAACTCGTGAGATCTTGTGTACCAACACAAAACTCTCACAAGCGAGGCTTACATTGACGTCTCCCGCCACGATGAGTGCCACAGCATTGAGTTTGTTTTTATCTCCCCTGCCATAAATTTAGATACTTAATTATTTCAACATGAGTGACCATGCCGAAGGAATGCAATTTTTGGTTTTTCAGAATTGAAAAAAAAAAAAAAAAAAAAAATAGAAAGCACAAGCCAGATCGAAATTATTAACGTCATGCTGCGAGATTTTAATTAATTTTTTTTCTTTGATCGCCTAACAATGTTTGATGAATATTATTATGAACAAATACATCAAGTTCTTATTCAATTAACTCTTTGATATTGTTTATACTTTTTTATACATCAACAAGAGATCCTCTTACTTTCTGGAACTTTCGAGCTGAAAAATATTTGAAGTAGTCAACAGTCAGCTCCTGCCAGTGTTTCGATACACATTAATCTATTCTTGAGGAAAAGGATAATGCTAAATATTTGTAATAATAGCCCATAAAAATAAAAATGTTATTATCATTGCCCTTTGTCTCTACCTAAGCAATGTGACAATTGGAACGTATTAATCAATACAATGCGCACATTAAAGCCTTTATATTTAGACAATTCTGAACAATGAAATAGTTTAAGACTGTATGACTATATAATAGGATCATCAGGTCTTCTTGATGGGGAACAGTATCAAAGAAAAAAAGAGAAGGAAAAACAGACAGGGGAAGTGATTTGAGGTTTAAAAAAAAAGCAGTGTACCGGCCTTGGAATGGAATAGACAGTGAAAATCCTGGCAAAGGACATAGAGGAATGGAGTGATATGGTTGTCCGATCATGCGTGGTGCCCGAAGTACCATACTAAGGGTAGGGAAAGAACCCAATTTCAGTTTGTAAAAGCTCAGGTGCTTATCTGATAGTTTATATGTAAGTGATTGTTTTCAACAATACCAATCATTAAGTATTTGTACTGAGTGGATCATTATAATACGCTCCAGGCAGTTGTCGATGTATCAATGTTCTGGATATACCATTGTTATGGTTGTATCATTGTAATAAATGTATAAAATCTAGGGGTGAAACATAGTTCACACATTATAGACAGATGAAAGAATCAGAAGGCATTGAGTAAAGGTCATAGCACATACGTTAAAGTTAAAGAGTTCGTAAAAATCACACGAGTTCATAATCATCACATTTGATTCACTCACACAGTTTCTCATCTACTGCAATGAGTTCATGCACCAAACTTCACATGTAATTATTATGGCGATACATGTAGCTCATCCTTAACGTCATGCTTCATGGCAAAGGAAAAAACTCTGTACGCTCTCTTAATTCGTAAACTTGCATTCATTACCTCCCCATCACCACTTCAAAAAAACGGTATTGGTTGGTGCGTCCGCACCGCAGCGCCCTCCACCAGCAGTGCCTCTGCTTACGCCATCTGACGTCTCGTCCTTGGCCTGGCAACATGATGACAACGTCACACACCACAAGGCAATTGTCACTGTCGTGTCATCAATAATGTTTTAACGTCAGCCATTTAAAGAAGTCAGCCAGATATTGATTCCGTCCTCCTGGGGGAAAAGGGGGGAGGTAGAAAGGCTGAGACTAAAAGGGAAACAACCCAAGAAAGTCGGTAGTCGCCCTTGTTATGGTATTTCCCTTTCCAGAGTCATTCATTAACAGGGGTTTTATTTTCAGTGTGTATGTGACAAAAGCATTTGATTTGTGTGTGTGTCTATATATCAAACACGAAGAAAAACTGCTATTACTAGTCATCTTATAGAAATAGGAAATGAGTTAAAATTTTTGAAACCAGATGATACCAGTTTCCATACTTTAAATGTCCAGCCTGGATTAAACCTGTCTCGTTGTCAGAAAGAGGCTCATGTTGCATAAATGGCAACGTTGGGTTCCGCTAAAGTTTCTTGTCTTTGTTTCCATGTCAGGAAGAGAAAATAGGAAATCTGTTGCTTTTTTTTTATATTAATTTTAATATGATTTTTACTCCGTCCTTGCTTAATCGAGATGTTGGTGGTTTTTTTTTTTTTTTTTTTTTTAAATATTCATACACAGAGACTAATCCATACATAACAAACCTTTTCGTGTGTACGATATACAAAAGACAAGGCAATGTAGAGGCCTATTGGTTCAGAAAAAAAAGTAAATTTCCCCTTCAGACATTGCTATCTATGAGTATGATGATGTAAAAGTCAGCTATTTCCGAGGCCTACGGTTAGCAAGGGTATCATATGGCCAGCACAACGACCGATCACCTTTACTTTTCCCCAACTACTGTCAGGTACCCATTAGAGCTGGATGGACTCAGAAGCGCCTAAAGAATCTGAAAGTTAAAAAAATCCCAGACTTCACCAGAATTCCAGCCCGGGTCCCTCGTTCGGAAGCCAAGAGCTTTACCACTCAGCAGTAGCGCCTCCAATAATAATAATGATAATTATAAGAATTTAATTTATCAAACAAACCAAATGTAGGCTCAAGGAACATAAGAATCACAAAATGAAGAGTTCAAAAGATCAACTCATCAAAAACAAGAACAACATACAAAATAATATTTTTTAAAAAAGTTAATCTATTAATCAACCGCAGTGCACTTTTTAACACTGTGAAATTAAAGTTCTTTCTGTTGCAGCACAAAGTCGAAAACGGCTCTAACAGCTTTCCTAGAAATGTGTTGGTCGATATGTATCTTTGGGAAAAGAATGGCCTGCTAATTTGTAACACGGGGGAATATTATCTTCTAAATTCACATTTCGTCTTTAGAATCTTGAGCAGCCACGACAGTGGCCCTTTTCCACATGAAAGATCTATCCATTCAAGAGTTTAATCATCAACGGACTTTCAAGAACATTTAGCGCACCGTCTACTAAGTCTGGATCTATAGAGCTATGAATTAACAAGAATTTTATTCTCCGGAGACGGGCTGGGAGAACAAGAATGTGGGGGGGGGGGGGGGGGGGTTTACAAATGTTGTTGTTTTTTAAAACTATTATTCATTACTTATTAAGAGCAAAATACTTGCTCGTACAAAGGCTAATCTGTTGTATAACGAAGGCATTGTCTTTTTTTTTTTACAAAAGTATTTTTTTGTATATTCTACTTGTTTAGATTTAATTAGCAACAAAAGAGATCTTTCTTGTTTATTTTGTAATTTTATTTTAAAAACTCTCCAAATCTTTATTCAATTTTTTTTGTTGCTTTAATGATATCACCAATATATTTGCTCATATCGCATTGTCTTCTTTTTCTGTACCACTGCACTGAATTATAAAGGACATGTAATTGGGATCCTATCAATCACAACCTAAACAAAGAACATACCACTTTCATGAGCTTCTAATGCGCAAATCCCGAATGAATAAAATAAACTTGAGTGTTACATTGTGAAGAACTTCGAGAAATGAAAAAAAGTAGTAAAGAATTAATGATACAAACAAAAAAAAACACCTCTTAATATTGTAATGAGGGAACAACGGAAATGGGAAAAAATAATTTTAATACTATAAAATATTTTTGATACATTTATGGATTTTTTTTCTTATATAGCATACAGAGGCAGTCCGAGAAAACTTTTGGATTGCATACAAGTTTTAATAAACAAGTTTTAATAAGATTCATCTATCATCTTCATATGGAACAATAATAATAATAATAATAAGGCTTGTCGTCGAGCCCGAAGATGAGGATTGCAAGTACAAGATGGCAGCCGGAAGAACAGTAGTCGTAATATTTGTAGTGCAAGCAAATACATTGAGCTGTGATATAACCCACAGTATTTTTTGTTTGTTTAAATTTAAGATCAAATGACTAGACTAGTTGTAAATAGATTTTTATCGGTGCTATCTTTGATACGCGAATTCCCTTGACGATGCTTAAGCTATTTTTGATGATAGCGCGCTGGGAGGAGGACGCTTTGGGAACATTTTCAAGACTTGGATGAAGAGTGTTACGCATAGAAATAAATGATTACATTTATTCTACCATGTCTTCTTCTTATTGATGTCTCTCATAAATGATTCACAGATTGTGTATAGAGAGTATGTAAGTGTAGAGTAATGGTCAGTAATAGTGATCAATGTACGTATTGGGTACTCTTGGCTTAGAGAGAAAAACAGTCTGTCAGATAAAAAACAAAATTAAAGAAATAAAACAAGCGAAATATACAAAAAATCCTTTAAAAAAAAAAAAAAAAAGCTTATCTGAAGGGAGAGAACTCCGTCCTTAAAACAACATCTACCAATAATATGCACGTTATTTCCCTTATTCGATATCAAACAAAATAATTAATTACCAATAATAATTAATTGACAAAATGGGCAATTTTGTTTATAGATTTATGTTTTGTTAGATACAATAAATAATTGTTTAAAGTATCAAGATGATGGGGGAAATAGCGTTAACATTTATTTAAAGGGACTAAACCCAATAAATTTAGTCATATATGTGAATACAGAAGTATTAGTTTCCCTTGTTGGTATTAAACAAGTAATGAATTACCAGCAATTAATTGCCTAATTTGCTACTTTTGTTTTTATTAATTCATGTCATGTCTATGTGAATGAATAATTGCGCGAAGATTCAGCTTCATCCGGGAATTAGTGCTACTATGTTTCATTATCACATTTTTTACCAGACAGAGTGAGTTTATATACGTTTTGTAACAAGTTACAATTATTTAAATTATCATTCTGAAAAAAAAAAAAGCATCTCTAGAGTCACTAAGATAAGATACTTGTTTATTACTCTAATGTTATTTGTAGAGATAAATAACATCTCGTCTCCGTGTCCAATGTTTACAAGAGTGGGAACTAAAAAAAAAAACAAGGCTACAAAGGCAGTTTGTGTGGAAACACAAACTCAAAAACGACCCAGAAGTGGTCCACCCAGGCAGGTAAAAAGGCAGGTATCAGTATTTTCAAAAAGAACATCAGAATTAAATTCGATCAAAGACAAATGACAGAGAAGAATGGAGAAAGAAGGTTGACAGATCTTGTGTGGTGCCCCAGCGGTACAAAGGATAGGTGAAAGTGAATGTGAAATTGGATGTGAACGTGGCCCAAGTGATGTCTTATAATGAATATTTAATTGATCTTATTGTTCCGTAAAGGGTCAATGTCTTATTCAAATCCTCAAAATGAGAAGGAAATATTTTGTTCTCGCATGCGTAACACTGTTTATATGATAATATGGAAAACTACTTATTAATTTTGTTGTTTTAAATTATGTCCAACTTATGAGCATACTAAATAGATTTTTTCTCTAAATAAATAATATTTTTGGTTAAATGTAGTAGTTAGTATGACAGAACTTACATAACGTAGCAATAAAAATGTAAAAAAAAATGTTTATAACAAAAAAATCTAAAATCATTGCATAAATTTGTTACAAATATGGCAAATAGTCATCTCCCCTACTAATGAGCCGCCAGTGTTTGTTACTATTAATAGTGATTAGCTGTAAAAGTGGTTTGTTTTTATGAAGAAACTGCTTGCATAAGTGATTTTAAAATTTTGATTTTTCGCTTTTAGAAAAGAAAAAAGTAGCTGTTGCATCAGAACTTTGAATGGACTAAAATATTATGATGTCGGATTTTCACTATCATTTCTAGTTTTCGAGATCTAAACGGGACAGACGGACAGATATTTCACAAAATACTAATAGCGTCTTTCCCCCTTTCGGGGGCGCTAAAAAACAACCAAAGACCTATAACAACTAAGTGGCCAATGTTTACAAGAGTCGGAACTTAAAAAAACAACAAAATAAAAAACAAAGACCAATAACAAATACTGAGACATTGCAGACAATACTTTAAAACAAAATAATCCAATAACTAAGATACTAAATTTTATCACTGTTGAATGTAGTAGTGTGTGTGGTTTCTTCCCTTTTTATTTATTCATGAACGACAGAACATTGGGTATATTGTTTTAGTTGGGCAATGTTTGCATATTATGTTTACAAGATTTCAATGATAGTGTCAAGAAAAGGTTGAGACGTTGTGTATAAGCCTTAGCAAAACATTTTCACCACCACCTCAAATCCCAGCATTCACCACATTCCAGTTCAACACTAACATGGACTATATCGACCAGGCCAATGATCAGACTATGATGTATGATATAGGACTTATATCAAAAAGTGTAATCTGAACAACATTCCACGGTAATAGTCAAATACAATATGCGTGTTATCTAGGTCACGATACGCATGTACCATAGACCTACATTTATCACATCTAGACTGGACATGGTGATCTTTTAACACTACACAAAAATGTGAAAATGTTCCAAAAAAAAACAAAAAAACTGAAAAACTGAAACTTTGTAAAGTAGTTATAAGAAGTAAAGTGTTTTTTCAACCCTAACCTATGTAACATATAATTTAATGTTTAGATTTAGATCTATTAATCGATTATAAAAAAAACAAACAACTCTCGTCTCATAATTATAATTTTGCAACTTTTAGATACATATTCTAGAAAGATCTAGGTACTTAATCTATTTAAATGTACATAAGATGATTAAAATCAATAAATGTGAATATTATTTCGTAAATAACAATCTATATATACTTGTTAGGTCAGACCTGTTCAATAAAGTCTTACAAAGACAGTGGACTATAAGAACAGTGTATCTCATTTGAAGTGATCGGCTCGTAAAGGTTCCATTTAGTGAGGAACAAAAAGGGGAGGGGGAGGGAACACTTTGAATATAAAGTGTTCAAAGATTATTTCCCTTAGGGCAGGCCAATCATTATCTGTTTTAAAACATGTGCATCATCAAATAGGAGACAGAAATAAGGGGAGACATAGGAAGTAATAGTAATCTTAATTCTAGTCACAAACCCATACCATTACAGCCATATATTGGCACCATCTCTCTGTATAGACATTCTATCACTGCCATAAATCAAACACCATCTCTCTGTCTATCCATACCATCGCTGCCACATATCAGCACCATATCTGTCCATACATACCATCGCTGCCACATATAGGCACAATGTTTCTGTCTATCCATACCATCGCTGCCACATATCAGCATCATCTATCTTTCTATCCATACCATCGCTGCCACATATAGGCACAATGTTTCTGTCTATCCATACCATCGCTGCCACATATCAGCACCATATCTGTCCATACATACCATCGCTGCCACATATAGGCACAATGTTTCTGTCTATCCATACCATCGCTGCCACATATCAGCATCATCTATCTTTCTATCCATACCATCGCTGCCACATATCAGCATCATCTATCTTTCTATCCATACCATCGCTGCCACATATCAGCATCATCTATCTTTCTATCCATACCATCGCTGCCACATATCGGCACAATTTTTTTCTGTGTATCCATACCATCGCTGCCACATATCAGCACCATCTCTAACTATCCCCACCTTTCTCGCTGATACTGTGCTTTTTTCTTGACATGTGTCTGTGCTATAACTATAACTTATCACAAGTATATCAGTGTCAACTACTATTCAATAAGATGCCACTATAATTCAGCTCTAGGGACTGTTTCAATATTCATTTAATTGGAAGCCTACCTCAGTAAGCACGAACTCATTGAACAAATTGAATAAAAACCCGACTCATTCGTAAGCTCTCTATACGCACACAGACATCCCCGCACACAAACACGCAAACGCACAATCATACACAAACACGCAGGCAAAGGCATACACAAACACGCAAGCATTCACAAACACGCAAGCATGCACGAACACAAAACCATACCCAGACACACAAGCATACCCAGACACACAAGCATACACAGACACAGTGTCACACATAAACGCACACACAGAATCAGACATACTTACTTACTTTACATTAAAAACTGACTCTGTTGCTGATAGATAAATCAATGAGTCTGTAGAACACAGAAAGCACAAATCCGCAGACCAACATAGCACTTTAAGTTTGTCTCTTATATAACATGTAGCGAAACGTGTTTCCAAATATGTCTACAGAATATAAGCATCTGGTAAACTATAAGAAAGTTATTGCCCAATCAAAACAATATATCAAGTAGACTATGATTGATTCTTATCCTATAACAATTTCCAGGAATATGTTATTATAGCTGATCAAGTCTCTAGTCTACGCCTGTATTGTTACATCAGCGAACAAGGGTCTATAGTCGGCCTTATCGCCAGGGAAGATATCTATACTAGCTGAGACGTTAGTTTGGAAGATAACTCTGTTTACTTGTGACACACTGCTTGAATGGGTCAACTATTTTATCTGGTGGCGCTGTTACTTGAGTGCCATTGAAATTAGCGCTATCTTCAAACGAGATAATTGTGACACTGACCTTCATAAATCAGATTGTGCGGACAAAGCATGGTGTAAGCATATACTTGGAGCTGGTCCGCACATCGCGCTATGAAGGTGGCTCACGTTGGGATCTTGTGTTAGAGTGTCCGCACTTATCGTACAGGGGCCGAGAGATGCCCTCTATATCAGTTCTAATTGGTGCAAGGGTGACATTGGGCAATAATTCATGGAACCGCCTTTATTTGTCTCATTTCTACGACTGAGATTTTTTTAGATGAGAGAGACAGAAAGACAGACAGACAGAGAAAAAAAAAGACAGACAGAGAGAGAAAGAGTGAGACAAATAAAGAAAGATAGTCAGAGAAAGAGAGAGACAGACAGAGAAAGAGACAGACAGATAAACAGAGACAAAGAGAGAGAAACTGAGATATATTTTCCACATCTAACTAAAGCATTGAAAACTGCATGACAATTCCACGATTCTTTTGAGAATCATTGGCTTCAACGCCTTAACTGCATGCACAAAGAGTCCTCCAGACAGTTCGTCCAATTTTTCGGTGTTGTTATTGTTGTTATTGACAAGACCTGGTCTGTTCTGCCGGAGATATATCGTCCACAGATAACAATAAATAATGACCGTCCAGATATGGCATGTAATGAAATCTATAAATAGGCGAAGCCAGACTGTTTATGTCGGGCGGCGGCAAGCAGCAGAAAGGGGTGGGGGCGGCGCTGGGCAGTTTTAGGGGCTGGGGTAGGGGGCTAATGATGCTGACGCACATTGTTTGGGTCGATAACAATTTCATTAGATTTGCAATGAAGTTGTATGTCATCGCAGAGGAAGATTATGGTAAGGAACATTGCACTGAGGAAGATTATGGTAAGGAACATTGTACAGAGGAAGACTATGGTAAGGAACATTGCACTGAGGAAGACTATGGTAAGGAACATTGCACAGAGGAAGACTATGGTAAGGAACATTGCACCGAGGAAGACTATGGTAAATAACATTGCACCAAGGAAGACTATGGTAAGGAATATTGCACCGAGGAAGACTATGGTAAGGAACATTGCACCAAGGAAGACTATGGTAAGGAACATTGCACTGAGCAATACTATGGTAAGGAACATTTCACTGAAGGAGATGTCTCCAAAACAATACGATGACTCCAGCAGTGGAACATTGTAAACGCCTTTTTTCCCCCCTCATTTTGATGGTATACTGAATTGCGAGATAAGTTCCAGGTCCAAGTCGCGTTTTGAAGTCATGTGAACTATCACTGTATCGCCCAGCCGTTAAGGAAAATGTGGCTTGTTGGAAAAGAAGAGCACAAAAAGTATACGTACTAAATTTTTCTTTTTTTTTGATTCGCTAAATTCTAAATCAGTTGGTGACTCACATTTTTAGTCTTGAAAAAAAAGGGGGGGGGGGGAATTCTATGACACTTGTGCCACTGGCATGATTAATGCGAAAAAAAAAAAAAAAAAAAAATAATAGTAGAATTCAGTAAAACCTTTATTTGGTAGAAGCTTCCATTGGCCGGATAGCACAGCATCAGGGACAGAATATGGCTCGCTGGCCATTGTTTGGGCTTCAATGCCTTAAAGAAAGAGCCATTCAAATCTAGGTGTTTACAAAAGGCTTCTCTGAAAATATTCGATTTTAACATTTTCTCTATATATGTCCGGTACACGCGCTCTCCCTCTCCCTCTCTCTCTTTCTCTGTGTAATACACAGGTACACACATGTACTCACGTATCCAAACACACACTATACTATGCACACATAGTCTCGTACGCATTTCCTGGAATCTCGGCTTCTTTCTAGGTGAACTCAATGACCTTGAGGAAAGTCCCAAATTCATCAAAAAAATTGGACAAAATAAGTCTGTGGTTAAGATTTAGTTTTCATAGTGAACCTACAAGCATACGTAATGCACTCGCGTATACAGGGACGTGGGTGTCCTAGCAAGGCTCAACCCTTTTCCTCTTTCTCATTGACGCCGTTGTTACAGTACCTGATAGTAGCCCCGATTTATTTTGCGATTCAAAAATCAAGCAATATGCTGCCCCCCCCCCCCCCCACACACAGACACATGCATACACATTGTCAATTTTTCATTTCTTCAAGAAGAAGATTCTGGGAGGTCATGAATAATTAGCTCTCACTAATGGGATTCAGAGATGCAATGAGAATTAGTCCATCTTTCATCTTTCGACTTCCTTAGCACGCAGTCGCTATCCAAATTTTAAACCTTGTTTAAAAATGTCCTTTGTTAAGACGAAGTCACTCAATAATTCATCGGTGTATTGACCAGTGTAAGAGGATACTTGGATATCTTGGAAATGAAAAAAAAAAGCTGTTATTAGATGCAGGGTCGGGGCCCAATGAAATAAGACACATAATAGTTGGTTTCACTTACGTTGTACACGCTCCTGGAGGAAGACAAATGTTTACGTCTTAGCCTCCTGCAGTACTATTGGGGAGGGTGGCGGGCATGATTTTGAACCCAAGACCATAGCGACGACAGTCCCAAGTTAAAAACCACAAGCAGACTTACATTCAGATTAGATCTAATGATGTAGCATTAGCCTAGAGGCCTAGAGGAGTGTTTCCTAAAGCGTTTCCCAAAGTGTTTCCCAAAGTGTTTCACAAAGTGGGGTACGCGTACCGCTAGGGGTACGGGAAAAGTTTATTGGGGGTAAGCGTCGGAGGAAATGCTCCCGTCGCCTCAGCGTGGCGCCTCCGTGGAAACGTCCGCCCGCGGAAGCGGTAAGGCCACGAATGAGAGCAAACATGGCTCACAGTGATCTACCACTGTATGCTCTAGCGAGTGTATCTGCACTCGGAAGGATGTGAGAAAGACTTGCTAACCAGTCCGAGACTCCCAGTGCGTCGTTGCCCAACGAGGGCCATACGAGTGGTGATGGTTCCCCCACGAGGTCAGTGGGGACAGTATAGGCATATACTCTCGCATGAGAGGAGGAACTCATGTCGTTGGCTTAAGGGACCGTGTCCCACGGCCAGACGGATGTGATTAAATGATCATCTAGTCGCTGGGGGACTCCAGACAGAAGGGTTGGCGAAGAGCTGATTCCTCATCCTGGCCACGGGATAAAATCCTGTCCCGGGTCACACGGTTCATTAAAGGGATGCGGTCATCTCGAAACATAAATGGACATCTCTACGGGGGTAAGTGTTGCAAATAGTAAACTGTGCTGATTTGTGAAAATACCCATTTAGTTTACAAATTAGATTGCGATATCATACATTTAAATTCTTTTTTATTATTTATTTGAAGTTTTTAGAAACTCAGATCCGGTGATATTTTACATTTTAAGATTTCTACAAAGATCAGGAAATGAATAGCGATGTTACAGCAACTTCCATCAACAGACTCACTTTTTCAATCTAAAAACTATGTCTCCATTTTTTTAAAGAATGTATTTGATGTGAAACATGCAAAAAACAAACTCACAAATTGATTACTTAATTGTAATAGAGTAATTATTATGTGTGTGTAGGACTACAAAAAAAAAATTTTTTAAATAATCAAATACATTTTGAATGTTATTAAAATATATATAAATCCTTTTTTGGGGGGAGGTGGGGTTACAAACATTCTAGAAGGGGTACGGATAAGTTTGAGGTTTAAATCACCGGTAATGACACCATTTTCCAATTTAAATTAGCCAATAGTTTAAGCTTTCTGTTGATCTGGTACTGTGCGTGTCGTCGCTATATTTCAAACGTCGTTTGGTGACTCAACAGAGTAAAGCTGGGGACCTTTGTGGCGAACTTTCCTTGACCTTTGTGGCGAACTTTCCTTGACTTTGTGGCGAACTTTCCTTGACCTTTGTGGCGAACTTTCCTTGACCTTTGTGGCGAACTTTCCTTGACCTTACGTCGTTCTTTGGATTCAGATACAAGTTTATGACAATGTAGCTTTGGGGAGATTGAAATTTCGGAAGAATCGAAATCTTTTGAATCTGATCGACTGAATTAGTTGAAGTAGAAGTGTTTATATTCAGGCAAGGCTCCTTGACTATTTGACTATATCGGAAAATCAGAAACTTTTTTTTTCTGTAAATATTAAATATTTTTTTTTTGTGTGTGCACCAATACAAATTTTAAAAGCTTGGCTAAGGATATTCTATGTCAGGTGTGTGCAAATTACGACCCGCGGGCCACACGCGCCCGCGGAGTGTTTTATACGGCCCGCGTACACCTACAGAAATCAGGTGTGCTCACAGTATATACATATAAAAAAGCGAATATATTGAAAATAAATTCTAAATATTCGTATAAATGATTGAAACTGTCTCATTACAAAAAGTTTCAAGTAAACGAAGATTATTTTTATTGGCTTTAATTCAATAGACTTAGTCAAAGGCACAATCTCAGGCCAGTAGTTATTCAATGCTATGAAGAACTGTGCTGAGTGTTGGGTAGCTTGGAACAAGATGGCAAGTGTAACAACTGATGGGGCTCGATCTTTGACTGAGAATAAGAGTAGTTGTTTTTTTTAAATAAAGAATATCTCAACCATAAACTCTATACAGGAAAGTTTGCACAAAGCTGCATTAAATATAACTGTATAAATGGTGGAACATACGGAAGTATCAGACTTGTCAGAAAAGGAGGTCTTAACCACATGCAGTTTCTAAAAGTACTTTAAAGATTTAGAAACAAAATATTCTGATGTATCCGCTGACTTAGCATGGAGAAGGTAATGAGAAGAATGTAAAATCTCAAGGAATAAATTTGTATGTGCCTTGAAGGACATCGACTGTGACTTTGTTACTAATATCTCTAATGAAGAGTGGAAGACAGATTTCTTGTTTTTCATAACTCTTACCCTAAAACGTTCCTATAGGGCAGGCATGTCAAACTCGTTAAGGTGTATGGGCCGCATAAAAAAATACTATGGCCTGAGGGGCCGCAGCCAAAAATCAGTTGCAAAACAGCTTACTAGTTTTATGTAAATTAGAAAAAAATACAATCGAATACAATAATTAATGGCATACATGTCCCTTAGTTAGCTAAATATGCAGTACAATTTCATAATTAAAAATTACTAAGATTGCGCATTTTTTTCTTTGTCCTGATGCGTGACATATTTCTGGAATACAAGCTTATTAAAATCAAGTGGAAGTTTGTTTGTCACTGACACTATCATCACTGACGACAAATTTTGATCAGATAATCTCGAACGGTGAGGTAATTTGTAGCTTTCATTATAGAAAAGAACTGCTCACAGAGATCAGTGCTTGCAAACATAGCTAGAATTTTAGGCTGCAAATTTCCGCAATTGAACGTACCGTTTAGGTAAATAACTAAATTTTGGCGCAGCCACTTCATTATACTTTGCTTTCAACAAAAAATCTGACTGCAATTCTATCAACTCTAGTTGAACATTACCAGCAGCATTTTCAAGAGCAAATGAAAATGGAGATAAAAACAACGAAAATTTTTGCGCGTATGAAACGAAGTCACGAAAACGGCCTGTCACAGGTCCTTATGAATATAGCCTACTGTGCTACACCCGTTACATCAGTTGACTCATAGAGAGCCAATGAAAATAATTCAAAATCTATTTTGTTCTTTAATTGTTCACGCGAAATGATTGACATGTCATTTATTCTCTCTGCCACAGTGTTACGTTACGTTATTTCTCTGAATGCTTTCACATTTTCTGTACAAATTACTTCGGCAGCTTTAACGACACACTCCTTCATAAAATCCCTTTCACTAAATGATTTGCTGTGGCTTGCAATTAAGTTTGAAAAAAATGTACCTGGCTTTCACTGCAGACTCAGTCTCGTTGTTCAATTTAACAAATACAATATTTCAATGCATGTAGCTTGTCATCTTTTATTTTCCAGCCTAATAGTTTAACATTATTTTGATAATTTTTGAGGTGGCCAAGCGGGCCGCATGCAAGGTGGTCTCGGGCCGCATGCGGCCCCCGAACGCCGTGTTTGACATGCCTGCTATAGGAGACCAAAATTATACGAAGAACAGCCCGATCTAGAAACAACCGCGCGGTTCATCTCAGATATAGGACCCTCCGACATGGAACATGCGAACGAAAAAGAAAAAATATGAAGCATTACGATGTGCTGTTTTCATAGGAAATTGATGTGCTGTTTTCATAGGAAATTTATGTGCATGTTAAATCTTTACAAACAAGGCTTTCCCAGTTCTCCAGGAAAGCAAGGGAAAACAGTTTTTGTCATTTTCCTTTGTTGAAAGGTTAAATTATTTCCCCTGAAAGGGTTAAAAGTACAAGACTTATTTGGATTCCTTGATTGTGGAATTTATAAAAGCAAATTTTAAGACGTCAAGAACCAATTATCAATACCATCAGCTCAATAGTTAGCGCAGGAGCTGGTTCACCTCTAGACGAAGACGACACACCTCCAAGCAAAGTATGACCCGAAAGAGAAGTTCCAGTCAGTACTTCCTCGGGAGTTCCACGGATGCCAGAAGATGTATTTCTAAACTTTAAAAAAACTTTGCTACTTAACTTTCACATTACTTGGGTACACATACAAATGTGAACAAGTATTTTCTTTTGTGTGGAAACTAAACATTTCTATAAGCGGCCTCCGATTCCCCAATTTTTATGCGGCTATCGGTACAAAAAGGTTGCCCATCCCTGCTCTATCTGATTCTATAGCATTTGCAATGGACCTCATTCACCAATCGTAAACAAACAACATTTAGTCACGTGATCTTATTGATAAACAACGAAAAAAAACTGTCACTTGACAACAATCATGAATTAAACATGAGATCGTAAATTATATAGAAGAGATAGAGCACCATGTGGCTAAATGTTGTTTGTTTACGATTGGTGAATGAAGTCCATTGATATATAGGTGAAAAAGCACTTCCAACCCTAACACTAAAATACAAAACAGAAAAAAAATATATGTGTTTACCCTTTTTAAAATCATTTCTATCTATATTTCAAAGATGCTTCATTAATTTCGTTGATTTGACATAGGCAGAAATGTCCTTTAATAAATGTTCACGTCTGATGGTTTCAGTACTTATCCTTTAGTTCCTGATATCAGCTAATCCTTGAATCATTTTTTCTGTCTCTGATGGTTTCAATTGTTATGTAGTATGCCTTTGCTATTAAATATTATCTTCATTACTATAAAAAAAAGTACTGTTAACGCAGTATATATACTAAAATTAGAACGGTACAGAGAAGATTAGCATGGCCCCTGCGCAAGGATGACACGCTAATTCGTGAAGCGTTCCATATTTTCTATATGTCTTTGTTATTAAATAGTTCTATTATTATTATTATAGTTGTGTCAAGTCATAATGGTTAATTATATTTCCAATTTTCTCTTATATTCTTTTTGATTTAATATTTGTGAAATGTGAGAACTTACAAATACAAATTAAATTTTAAAAAAATAATTAAAAGCCCACAAAGGAGGCAGGAGGACCCACAAAAGATACATATAAAACCCCCCAAAAAGGCAAAGAAAAGAGGCATAAGGCCCAAGGAATCCCATGATGACAAAGCCAAAATTGAATAGCGCAAATTCTGAGGTTTCCTTTAGAAAAAAAAAATATTAATTAAATACTATGAATGTATAATTGATGAACTCCAGAAGTATACAATGAGTAGTAAATGATCATGAACTATATACATTTTCCCAATAACCTTGAATGCTCAACAGTATTCTATGGTCTGGACGTGGATGCGTTAACCTGTTTGTCTTGTGTGTTAATGTAAATGAAAGTATAATCTGAATAAAAAAAAAAGAATGAATATTAAATATTTTAACTACTATGAAGTTGTGCTGTTACAACATCTCTAATCAACATCCCTAACCAACAAAAACAAGATAGATCAATGTTTCTAGGGAAAGACATGGAATATCGCTTTTTTACATAACATGTAAATCATCCACTGTGGAAGCAACAGAAGCCCATCAATGCCCAATACTCAATTCCAGAACAATCTCTTATAGCTGCAGATCACAAGCTTCACCCACAGTTACTTGATAACTAGGTGATGCCAGGGAACACTGACTCCTTGGACTAGTCCAAGATTTTAGAGATACGTCTTTGGAAGAACGTAGATGCACTGGCAACGATTACAGAAGAATCAGCCTTTCAAAACAACATTCAAGAAACGCACTCTATCGTCATGAAGATATCAGGAAAAGTAGCCACGCCAGACAGACCAACAAAGGGCAAGAATGGAGAGTCGCTAGCAGACAAAGAAGGACAGAAAAGAGGTGGGTCGAACATTTCCTGGAGCTACTTAACAGACCTCCTGCTGCTAACCCACCAGAGATACCGCCAGCTGCAGTAGACCTGCTTATCAAGTAATATCAAGTGCATTGCACTATGGAAGAGATAACTTACCTTATAGATTACAGGCGTTACTTCATAAGAAGCTAATTACGTACTAGGCATTTCATGTATCTATTTAGCCTTTCGTGTTCATCAGTGACTCTGCAAGTCGTTGGTTTTCCAGACTGATTCGGGTAACCCATTCCATTCTCTAAGGTTGAGAGTAATGTCGAACTATCCAGGCTTCTTATTACGATGATATTTAATGCAGCTTTGTGCAAACTTTCCTGTTTAGAGTTTATGGTTGAGATATTCTTTATTTAAAAAAAAACAACTCTTTTTCTCAGACAAAGATCGAGCCCTATCAGTTGTTACACTTGCCATCTTGTTCCAAGCTACCCAACACTCAACTGAGTTCTTCATGGCATTGGATAAATACTGGCCTGAGGTTGTGTCTGACTGAGTTTATTGAAGTAGAGTCAATAAGAATACTCTTCGATTACTTGAAACTTTTTATAATGAAACACTTTTAATAATTAATATAGGGTTGAAGGAGCACTTGTACGAATTTGTCGTAGTATATGGAATATGAACTATGCCTTTAATTTTTTTGTCTTTCTGAGTATTTTATTATTTTTTTATTTTTTTTTGTAATTGTAAATTAGGGTTCAGTGTTTAATTGCTTCTTTACATTTTATTCTTCTGTCCTGAAGTATTTCTAAATTTTACTAATAGTTTTACTCAAATCAAATGTGAATATTCGTTTGTTATAAATCTCACTACTCTATTTTATAATAATCTTTACTGTCCGTATGGAAATTTGTCTTACAATTTGTGCATTACACCAAACAAAAAACATTATAACTATAAGAAACCAAAGTGTACATTCACCCAGACTTACTCATAATTTACATGTGACAAAGTGTATACCAGATTGTTCCTATTTAATGATTTGATTGCCAGGGGAACAAAAGAGTGTTTGTGTCAGTTTGTCTTTGCTATCGGTGTCTTGTATCTTTTTTGTGATGGTAAAATCACAAAATCCTGACACAAAGGGTGATTCTTTATTTCGGGGATCTTGTTAGCTTTTTTTTATAGATGTTTGTCTCAAACAACTGCCCTAATTGGGTTTGTTTTTTGCCAATGATTTTACCAGCAGCATTTAAGATTCTATAGAGTTTAATCTTATTTTTAATGCTCAGATATTTTACGTTTTTTCAAAGAGACCAATGATGAATGACTTCTGATGGAAGTTTCATACAAATAAAAAGCGTATGTAAACATTTACAACTAGATAGTATCCGCTATACTATTATTAATGAATATCTATAAAGTTATTTACCTGACTGATTTGATCACAAAAGGCTGGTTATCTTTTAACTCCATTGTTTGAAGTCTCTTGTCAATTACAAGACTTAGTGCTAATGTTTGATTAACACACTACCCGGTGTTAAGTGTCCACTAGATCTAGACTCTACTTTCGCATCACCCCAACAGAATGCAAGGATCTGAGCCCTGGACTCAATGTTATTACTTTTACCTATCCACACGTAAAAACTATATGTCCCTAAACAAAACAGCTTCCGTCTATTGTACTTTAATAATGCTCCAGGCCCCGTACGCTAACCTTGACTCTCTCGTTGTCCCCTCCCTTACACCACATAGGACAGTTCATGTGCATCTGTGTGTGTGTGTGTGTGTGTGTGTGTGTGTGTGTGTGGTGCAGAGATGTAATAATGTTGTTGGACATCAAGAATTTGTTGCTCCGCCCCCCCCCCTTTTTTTCCCTCCCTCTCTGATAAACAGATGTCAACTCTCATTAATGCACACTAGATCTACGCAAACACACGGAATATAAAGTTTGTGGATTACTTGTCTTTCTAATCAGGCATAAAGCTAATTACAGCTTTCTGAACAACGTGTTGAAAAGAGGTCTAATCGGAGGGGGGGGGGGTGCAGGGAGGGAGGGGAATGGATGGTAATTAGCGTCCTTCACCTTGTGGTCAAACAAGTCCTGGGAAAATGTGACTTAATCTGTGACTCAATGGCCAGATATTGGTTGAGGAACAGGATACAACATACGTGGAAAGTTGTGGACAGACGATTCACAAAAGTTGTTGATTTGTTTGTGATTTGTTTGTGATTTGTTTGTGATTTGTTCGTGATTTGTTCGTGATTTGTTCGTAGTAGAAATAAACTAGGTAAGGTTCTTGGTGGCCGAACACGGTCAATGATGGATGATATTAGACAGACATGAAACAACTGGGAAAAAAAGAATACGCTGATTCAGGCAACCCGTTCACAATGGCGTTATTGAAGAAGAAGCACTTGTACGAATTTGTCCTAGCATACAGAATAAGAAATGAACAAAAGTGATAAATTGTTAGCGATCTCCCATTGTTATTTCCTCTCTCTCTCTTTTATAGCTTTCTCTTTTTTTTTTCTCTTTTACCCTGCTTTTAATCACCCTGTACGCTCTCTCTCTCTTTCTCTTTCTCTCTAACTCTCTCTGGCTTAGTTAAAGGTCCACTTAATCCGATTGGCAATTGACTAAAGGCTGACAAGCACGAGAACATTATTCGGACAATTGAAAACTATACAATCCAGTGACTTACTTAGAGCAGCAACAAAGACCATAGACCAGTAACATAGACCGAAGACCATTAAAATAATCCATTGTACATAGACCTTGACCAGTAACATAGACCATAGACCAGTAACATAGACCATAGTCCAGTAACATGAACCATGGACCAGTAACATAGACTATAGTCCAGTAACGTAGACCATAGACCAGTAAAATAGACCATTGTCCAGTAAAATAGACCATAGACCAGTAAAATAGACCTAAGACCAGTAAAATAGACCATAGACCAGTAAA
Organism: Biomphalaria pfeifferi; assembly: GCA_030265305.1. Lineage (NCBI taxonomy): Eukaryota > Metazoa > Mollusca > Gastropoda > Planorbidae > Biomphalaria > Biomphalaria pfeifferi. The sequence goes on along the minus strand of JASAOG010000060.1, from coordinate 3,008,963 downwards.
ATAGACCTAAGACCAGTAACATAGACCATAGAGAAGTAACTTCGAACAGTAACTGACATCATTAACTTACACTAGTAACGATAGTGGTTCCACCACAATAGTCTATTACCACTAAAGACACATTCTACTTCCAAACTTTAGTTTTCATTGCAAATAAAACAAATGTGAATAAATTTGAATTGAAACTTAATGCTGAAAGAGCTAAAAAAAAAAACAACTTAAATTTTAAGTGCTTCTAGATGTTATTACGACTTAATAATATTCCGTGTGCTTATTGATCCGTACGCTCGTATATTTGACTCATTACTGAGTAAGCTACTGGGTCAAGTCTGTTTAGCTGTGAGAGATTACAGTTGAGGCTTGTGTATCCAGGCTAATCAGGTTGTGGCGCCTGACTTAACACCAGGCGGGGAATAATATTGACACTCGCATTCGTCTGCATACTTTCAACTGATTTTTAAAACTAATTTCTGCACATAATTTTCTTAAACTAATAATGTCTTGTTTAAATCCAGCTCCTAGCAGTCTCGAGTTCTATTTCAAACTCTCTCTCTCTCTCTCTCTCTTTCAACAAAAATTAACCGATAGTCATTTACAAAAATGAAACGGAATTACATCACAGCAGTACAAAGTTTTGAGATGACATCCCCACATTACAAGCCGGATATGGCGTCTTCTCTCTCTGTCTATTTATATATATATTGCCAGCGCTTTTTTTAGTACAAAAAAAAAAAAAATAGGTGCCGGGTTACTCAGTGATTAGGTGCCGGTACTCAGTAGTTGATTGCCTAACTTTTAACTACTAAAAATTAATAATATACGTTAAAATACAAGTAATGTAATCATTTTTTCAAAAAGGTTCCGGTACGCCGTAAAAAGCCCTGTATATTGCAATAGCAAAACACTGAAACTTTAATATAACATCTTAGATCAAACTCTCTAAAAAAACAATATTGGAAATATGGTCGTATGGATAGATAGATAGATAGATAAATAAATAGATCGATGAATACGTAGCTAGGTAGAAGGGGGGCGCGTTGGCTGAGTGGTTAAGCGATTGGCTTCCTTCTGGGGGTTCTGGGTTCGAAACTTGATGAAGACTGGGATTTAGAATTTCTGGATTTTTCGGACACCAATAAGTTCACACAACTCCAATGTGTACCTGACCTTAGTTGGGGAAAGTAAAGGCGGTTGGTCATTGTGCTGGCCACATGACAACCTGCTCGTTAACCTTTGGTCCAAGAAACAGATAACATTAACAACATCTGCCCTGTAGACCGAAAAGAAGAACTTAGACACACAGACAAAAATACACACATATATAGATAGATATATAGATAGATAGATAGATAGATAGATAGATAGATAGATAGATAGATAGATAGATAGATAGATAGATAGATGGTGTATCTCAGTATCTGTAAAATAAAAGTCGCCCTATTTTTGTTTAAGAAAATGGGGGGGGGGGGATGCATTTTGCACCAAGAAATTTCAAAGACTTGTTTTATTTTAAAGTTTGAAGTCACATTATATTTATAAAAATGGTCAGCTGAAAAACAAAGTAAAAAGTAATTATTCTGCTCTAAGTAATAGTTTCTTAAAATATAAAACTACTTGTAATTTCGATTGAATGAAATTTGTAATAGTCGGACTATCAAATTGCAATGCATTGATGGCCGGGGGTCAAAAGTGCTTCAGTCAAGGGTCACGGAGGTCACAACAGGGATGGGGGTGACGTGAATGTACACACAGCTAACCACGCCTCTTCCGTCCGTCATACATTCAGAGATGTGTCAACACAGATTGTGCACACGTGCGCCGCGATGTGTAGATCTTAACACAGCAGACTATTGTGATTGCGTTGTTTGTGTGTTGGCGTGTGGAGTGTGTCGTACAGTGAATTTTGTCAATGTAGAGAAACACGCGTGTTTCTCAGCGGGCTGTGTTCAAGGGGATGAACCCGTGGATTAGCAGAATGGTGAAGACAGGCTTATCTCTCTTGAATTCTTCAATCAGCGTCTTGCACTGCTTTGTTTCCCTTTGTTTTCCCCAGACACTTTTTAATAAACACTTTAGTTGTTTTTTGTTTGGCCCTAATGAGTTTTCTTTCTTGTTTTTTTTTTTTTGTTTGTTGTTGTTTATGGAAATCTTTAATTTGAAGGTAGGAGTAAAGGGCTTGGGATGGGGGGGGGGGGGGGATGGTGAGAGACTTATGGAGAAAACAATAAGACCAAAAGACTGAAGCAGAAGCTCTAAAGACACACATTTGTCACGTAGGAAGATCAAACAAGAGAGAATGAAGTAGTGTGAATCAAAGGATTTTACTAGAAGTAGTCAAGTACAACTGTAGGAAGTCTCGGGGCAATTTCTTCTTCTGCTAAGCTGTTGATGCGCTTTTGTTGACAGTGGCGTAGCTAGGGTGTGGGAGGGGGTTGTCCAAAGTTGAATTTTTTTTTTTTACATTAAATATTACGCCATTATCTCATGTCATGGTGTCGAATGTCATTATGCAGGGGCGACTAAAGAGGTCAAGGCCTCGGGCCCCCAAATTAATAGCTACGTAACTGCCTACTTACATATTCTTCTAGATCTATGACTACGTCTAGAGGCTAGATCTAAAAGTGACTTAATCTTATTATCTTATAAAGTAATTTGTTTATGACTGATTCTGTTATTTATGCCACTGATGATGTAGTTTGATAGACAGGTGAGGTAATGTTTGTAAAATGTTTTGTAAAATGTTTTACATAATTCGGATGTTCCTTCAGAGTTGAAGATAGTTTACTTCCTAGTCGAAACCTCCCGCAGGACGACGGTTTGAACCCTCGACCGTCGATAAATCCGAACGACAGTCCAGCGTGCAAACCGCAGGATTGATTGATTGGAGACAAGAAAAATAAAAAGAAAGAAAGGAAATGAATTTATAAAAGAAGCCAAGAAAATGTTTCAAAGTTCAACCCTAGTTCTTCTTTAAAACATTTTCACTGAACAGAAATTATTTGACGGAAACTGGAGATCTAGTCTCGCATAGCTAAATATCTTTTTAAAACTAGATCTAATCTAAATTTTACTTTCTTTTTTCCACATTTTTTTAACCTCCATAATATCATATTACACAGAGGAGTCGGCTAACAGAAGAAAAAGACTGTGGATATAAGATAGGTACACAAGTTGAACTTCGCTATCGGTTAAAATAGTTAACAGAGGAAATCGTGGCAGTGTGAAGTACCGTGATGCAGTATTCATAGCATTAAATCATTGTATCAATGTGTGTGCGTATGTAAGAATTAGTATGTCGCAAACACGATGGTATTTCATTGTACCCTGTTATGTAATGGGAAAAAAGGGGGAGCGAGGAAGACATCATATATTTAGATCAGTATTTCTCAAAGCTTTTTCTCACTTCGCTGATTATCTAGTATTTAGAGAGACTAATTCACTTGGTGGCCTATTAGTTGATTATTCTAGTAGTTCGTGAAACACTTATTCACTGAGGTTCCGGCGGAACACAGTTTGGGAAACACTGATTTAGGAGAAGAAAAAAAAAAGAAGGACTGGATGTTATGATAAGGTGTTTGGCTTCCACGCTGAGTTTGAATCCCGGTAATGCATTTTGAGCTTTCGAATTCTTCAGGCGTTCCAATTTCAACTGAAACCGTACATTAGTTGCGGAAAATACAATTGCCCTGCCCACATGACAACCTCGCCAACCATCGGTCAAAGAACACACCTGAGTTTTACATCGTCAGCCCCCAATGACAAGAGGAGATTTCTTTATGTTGATCCGAAGACTCGTTATGACATTGTATTTGACATGTGCACATTTGTCTCAAGTCACTGACCCGATGATGCTCTTATTAAGAGACAGACTTCTGATCAATGAGACCGAGCAGTTTATCTTCAGGTATCGATCTCCAATATTGATAAGAACAGAACTAGAAGAAATACGGCAACACCAGCAGGCGGTCAAACAATTTGGGAGGGAAGGGGTGGGGACACTTAAAACAAAGACGGAATCAATCAATCGAAAAACATCATCAATAAAAAAAATTAACAGGACTAAAACCTGGGAGACAACGTCACGGTTCACTGATTTGTCAGTCCTGACGAGCCAGGGGCACCTTGACCATCAGGCGAAACAGTCATTAACTTAACTTATGTTGGGACTTGTGATAAATATGTATCGTACATTTACTAGGTAACCCTGAATTAAATCAGTCATCAAATGTGAAGGAACTAAACTAAAGAGTTCTGAATCAATACTCGTCAGGTACAAAGGAAAATCCCACGTTAAGCCAAGATTTAAATCCACTCACTGTTAAGGGAATAGCTCACATTCTATCACTCGCACTCAGCCACACACACACACACACAATCACACACACAGTTACACACATATACACACACACAAACAGTCAATCGATCAAAAAAATGTATGCCTGTATTGAGAGCAGATAGAGGAATCTAATTATAGAACAGAATACACAGCACGTGCAGCTGGTAAAGTGAGGTAATGAGGACAGTGGCATAGAAGTGTCCTCCAAGTTAATAATACAGAGGTAAAGTTAGTAGCACAGAGGTGTCCTCAAAGTTAGTAATACAGAGGTCGAAGATAGTAGCACAGAGTGATCCTCAAAGTTAGTAATACTGAAGTCAAAGTTAGTAGCACAGATGTGTCCTCAAAGCTAGTAATACAGAGGTCAAAGTTAGTAGCACAGATGTGTCCTCAAAGCTAGTAATACAGAGGTCAAAGTTAGTAGCACAGAGGTGTCATCGAAGTCAGTTACACAGAGGTGTTCTCAAATTTAGTAGCACAGAGGTCAAAGTCAGCAGCATAGAGATGTCCTCAAAGTTACAAAAGATGTGTCCTCAAAGTTACACAGAGTTGTCCTCAAATTCAGTAGAAAAGATGTCAAAGTCAGTAGCAATGAGATCAAAGCTAGAAGCAGTGGTCAAAGTCGGTAGCACACAGGTCTAAGTCAGTAGCACGGAGGTCAAAGTCATTGTGCGTGTGTAAGATTTGGTATGCCGCATACACCTCAAGTTCAAAGTCAGTAGAGCAGAGGCCAGAGTCAGTTGCACATAAGTCAAAGTCAGCAGCACAGAGGTTAAAGTCAGCAGCACAGAGGTTAAAGTCAGCAGCACAGAGGTTAAAGTCAGCAGCACAGAGGTTAAAGTCAGCAGCACAGAGGTTAAAAAAAAACTAGACATATGACATGACGATAAGAAACTTGTCATGTCACTCATCTATATATTCGTCGTGCAGATTTGAAATGGAGTTGGTCCAATCTAAAGCTATTCTTTTCCCTTGTTATTTGGTTTAGATTGCGGACATTTCATTTTATTCCATATAGTACTTTCTAAATTGTATTAGTGGTTACGTTGATCTGGACGTGTACTTTCTTTTGTAAGCTAATTGAGAAAGAAATGGTCACAGATAATTGATTCAATAAATCGATTAATATAGTTTATATACGTAAGTAGTTCACATTGATTGATTTCATCTTATAGAGTTTTTTTTGTGCTTCACTATGTTTCACTTCAGTGTAGTATTAAACAAATCCCAATGTGCATTACATTGACAAAACCAACTCATTCATACAATACTAAACTATCAAAACATAGTCATAATGACTGTATAACATGCACATTTTTAGACTGCTTATGTGTACAACCGTCAAAGTGTTAATTTTAATACAATAACTTTGTAACAATTCACCAACTAAACATGAGTTACTGCTCCTTACCTTGTCCAGTAAGTAAGTGAGTAAAAACTGTTACATAAAGTTTAGATCAATGGTGTGATCCAGAAGTTATCCACTAGTAGAGAAACGGAATGAATGAATGAGAAAAGGGCAATCCATGAATCCACTGAGCTAAGTCCTTCCCCGCGCCACATCCGTCAAGGGAATGAATTATGACACAGGTCACAACATTATCTCCCCTGGTTTTTTTTTTTTTTTTTTTTAAATCATTCAAAACATTCCTCTGCTCACCGCCTCCTTCACGTGAACAGTGTGAGGGAGTCAGGCACGTGAGTGAGCGGCTCTTGGGCTCTGCACACACTCGCAATGCACGTAACTCAGTCTAATGTTGCGATTTTTTTTCTAAACTATACGGATATCACGTGAAAGTGATGGTCGGTTGGGGGAGGGGGGAGAGGATCTGCGATGGGGTGCCAGGGCAAGGTAGAGGGGACTTGTTTAGAGTGGGCGCTACCTGTTGCTACTTACAATCATCTTTTTTTTTTTTTCTTTTGCGGTCTTTTTTTTTTTTTTTTTTTGAGCATCTTTAGATGTCAACAAGTTGGGTTAGACTGTGCATCCTTTTCCACCACCCCACACACACACACACAATTTCGCCGTCTTTATCCTTTCGTCTCCCTTACCCTCCTTCACACACACACACACACATGCACATAAACCTCCCACCAACAGAGAGTGAAACTAACAAAGCGCCCGACGGCGGAGAAGGCGGACTAGCCGAATCAGGTCGCCAACTTTGCAACGTATCAAGCGTGCGCAATCACTACGGAACTCAATGAAGACCATGATTTATATTTCATCACTACGGAACTCAATGAAGACCATGTTTTATATTTCATCACTACGGAACTCAATGAAGACCATGTTTTATATTTCATCACTACGGAACTCAATGAAGACCATGTTTTATATTTCATCACTACGGAACTCAATGAAGACCATGTTTTATATTTCATCACTACGGAACTCAATGAAGACCATGTTTTATATTTCATCACTACGGAACTCAATGAAGACCAGTCTTAATTTTCTTTTCTTTTTTTTTTGTTTTATATGAACTATAATAAACTTAATTATAATAGACGCAATTATATAAAAGAAATGCTTGACTTAATATATCTACTTAGTTAATATTTTAAATCAGAAACAAAATCACATTAAACGTAAATACAGAAATTAGCTGACAGTATCTTCGAAGTAGACTTTACATGTTTCATCAAAGATATCAATCTATTTTTTTTTAGATACTGAACTTTCATTTCATTTGCATATTAATTTGAAATAAGCTGAGAAAAACAAAATATTCAAAGTTCTAAAATCTATCTTATGTAATAGTCCTAATGTGGCAAAGGATTTTTTTTTTAACATTAATAAATATTTATGAATGAACAAAGTAACTTTATTTCCGGATTTTTTGCTATTTCTTTTAAAATGGCCAAAATCCTGAAGCGCTTTAAAAACTTCAGTTAAAGAAAAAAAGTTTCTTCCACAGACCTATAAATATTATATCTAGACTGGAAAAAGGGAAACAAATTCTTATCCGCAATTCATCAACTCACAGACTTATTTATATAGATTGTTATGTATTAATCACAGAACTATATATTCACGCAAATTCACGATATAAAGTCTTTTCCTGTTAATTTCCGTTAAGGCGATTAATTACGAAATCCTAGATCGAAATAATTCACGTCTATTGATTTTAGTCACCTTAGGTACATTTAAATAGATTAATCTTTTATGTATCTAAAAATTGCAAAATAATAATTATGAGACGAGAATGCTCATATTTTCAGTGTTTCGGTACTAGATCTAGATCTAAAAAAAAAATATATATGTTACATAGGTTAGGGTTGAAAAAAACCTTTACTTATAATTACTTTACAACACAACGCCTTGTTTCAGCTTTTTTAAACGTTTTTTAGCGCCCCCATAAGGGGAAAAAGCCGCTATTAGGTTTGTGCAAAATGTTTGTCTGTCCGTCTGTCCGTCTGTCACACTCAGATCTCGAAAACTATAAGAGATATAAAAATTTTATTTCATCATTAAATTCGGTTTGAAAATTTTAGGTGCAACGGCTACTTTTGGTTTTCTAAAAGCAAAACGTTTAATTTATAATATTAATTATGCAAGCGATTTTTTCATAAAATTACACCAATTCTAAAACAATTACGTAAATGTAAGGGAGGCATAGTTATAATATGATAACAAAGATGATCCATTGTTGTGTATTTTCAGTATCACTAAGTCAAATATATTTATAAAATGTACAGGAAATGTTTACAACAAATATAAATAATACTTAAAGATGTTTTTTCTGGTTAACTAGCTGCTAAAATTAAAAGAAAACATTTCTGTTTGTTTATAAAGGCTAATAATGCACTTTGTATGTAAATATCATGCACATTTTTTAAAATGGACTTTTTAAGCAGCGACTTTCGTACAGTAGCGTAACGTCGCAACATGCCCAGCTGCTAAACCAATTCCTTAAACTTTTTTTTTAAAAATCAGATTTTATTTATTTTTTTGTTTAGTGCCCCCATCCGAATAAAATAAGGTTATTTTTGTGCGTTTTGTCTGCGGTCGGTTTGTTTGTCACGACTAGATTAACAAATAACACTAGAGGTTATTGTAAATCTGATTTAACCTTTAATTTTTCATTCAGAAATGTTGCAATAGTTTAAAGTATCTATAATAGATTGTTCCGGATGTTTTGTGAAAAATAAATCAATGCCAATGAATATTTGTTTGCTCTTCTAAATTATAGTAGATTTTATTTCCATGCTTAAACGTTGCAAGAAACACATGATCTTAATTATATTGTTCCGGTTTTTTAAAGTAAATAGCATATAAATGCTAAATAAAAATATCTTTACTGATTTATATTTCGTTAACTATAAAGTTGTTCCGGATATTGTTTTATAAAAAACAAATTTATGTCAAATAATTATATTTTTTTCAAAAATATCGACAATAGGTTATTCAGTATTTTAAAATAAGGAAAATTTACTAGAAACGATTATTGAAAATCAATTTTTAGACTTATTTTACAGTTAATTTTCTTGCCGAAACATAATAAAAGTTGTTTAATCGGTCAAGAATGTTCCGGATTTTGTTTCGAAAAAGAAATCGACCTACATTACCTTAATTTTCTTACAAATCGTCGCCAAAAATTATCCGAATTTTATATGAAAAATCTAATAACGCTAATAAATGTTTGAAATCCCTCTTCTAATAAATAAAACAAATAATTTTCTCATTTACGAAAATTGTTCCGGATTTTTTATGAAAAATAGTTTAACTCTATTTGTCTAAAATCGCACTTCTCTCTTACACTACATTTAACTTTCTATCTAAAACGTTAAAAAATCTAATTATCGTTAATATTATGCTCTGATTTTTTAAGGAAAACAACTTCCTAACACCAAAGTATAGTTTGATAAAATCTCCATAAGGGTATGGTACATCTTATTTTCATAACAGACCATCCCAGAAATTTAATTAACGTCATTTGATTAATTTGGAATTCTTTTTTTTTTCTCACTATAAATATATAAACACCCGGAACAATCTATAATAGAAACTTAAAACTAATGCGATGTTTCGGAAGGGAAATTAATTTTAATCAGATTTTTAGCTTTTAGTCTTTTTTTTTCTCGCTATTAACATAACGGACAGACAAACTGACGGACAAAACAAAAAAAAAAGCGTCTTTAATCCTTTTATATATATATATTAATATATATATTAAGTCTAACTAGCCCATCAAATGAAATGCTAAAAGAACAAACTCGGTGCACCAATGTCTATGATCCCTCGAGAAGCTGCTCGTATAGATGACATTTTTTAGTCTAACTTGGATGTGTGACGTAATGGAATTTTTTTTCCTTTGACGTCATATGGAGTTAATTCTTTAAATGAAATGCTAAAACAACTCGGTACAGTAATGTTTATTAAAACTCGTAATGTGACTCGCATTTTAAAAAGACATAATAGATTTAGATCTACTCTAGATTTTTTATACTAGATCTAGATTTTTTTAAACACTAGAGCTAGATTTTTTACACTAGATCTATATTTTTTACACACTAGAGCTAGATTTTTTAAAAGTAGATTTAGATTTAAGTTCTAATTAAAATCATTGTAGAATCTAGATCTAGAATTTCTTGGTCTAGTTTAGAATGTTTGTTGTTTTACATGTTTCGGATGTTCCTTCAGAGTTGTAGTCCAAACCTCCCGTAGGACGACGGGGGATGGGAGCGGGCAGGGTTTGAACCTGGGACCATCGATGAATCCAAACGACAGTCCAGCGCGCAAACCGCACTACCAGACAGCCATGATTTAGACTAGATCAAGATCTATAATTTTAATTTCTAGGCTTAAAGTGTAGATTTTTTTTTCTAAAGTCTAGATTGTCAATATGTCAATATTGCAATGTTATAAAATACGAAAACTAATCTACTATTTTAATATTTAGATTTTGCAATTAGTCTATTAATTGATTATCTAGTGTTTTTTTTATAAATCTTATCTAAATTACATCTACATTATCCCAAATATATATTTTAGATCTAGATCTAGTAGATATAGATATTGAGAGTGCTAAATTAGTAGTTTAATTTAGGTAGATCTACATTCTCATTCTAGTTCCATTTACGCCTAAATGAAAATGCTCAATACCAAAAGATTATCTAAAATCGCTCTTCTGACATATTGTACATATCCGGTAGTTGTCAGTCGTGATGTGTAGGTATATTATCAATAGTAGGCTATTCGTTTGTAACCAGTTTGTCATTAGATTAAGAGCAATGCCTGGTCGTGCGGTTAGCGCGCAGAACTGATTATCTCTACGGTCTCGGTTTCATACCCTGCTCGATGCCATCCTCAGTCGACCAGCGAATATGCGCATCCGACAGTGATCCGTCTCCCACGGGGGCCGCCTCTGAGCTTGTGTGGCAACACAAACTCTCTTTGTAATCTTGTTTTTTTTTACATGTTTTTGTAGTGTTAAATATATATAAGTCTGTGGTTTCTTCTATGAATGTATAGCCAGATTTCGGCACATTTTAGTTTAAAGAATTGAATTTCAACCAAAGATATTTAACTTTTTTCTTCTGAAGACAGAAATATAACGAGGCTTTTGGTGAGTAAGTAATTAATGTATTTTTACGTGTATATTTATTCATAAATCTTAACATAGAAAATGTCGAGTAAGTGAAATTGTTATTGCACAATAGTTTTATACGGAAATTATATATATATATATATATATATAAAGTCTGTGCCGTAGTTTGTTGGCTCTACTGGAGAGAAAACACATTTTGTAAGGCGATTATTGGATTATCCCAGACAGTAGTAATTTGAAAATAACATTAATTCTAAAGCGGACAATAAACTCTGGGTTTAGACAAATTTAACTGGATTATCTCCGCAGTCTATTTATTGGAGTTGTCTTCCAGACTTTGGAAACTTTCAAACTTTTGTATTAGGATTTAAATTTATAAAACAATGTAAATAAAAAAGAGGTGGAAGCAATTACTTTCCCAATGAAATCTCATACAATGAAAACCTTAAGTACAGAATTAAGAAATTATCGTAATATATTGTTTTCTTCCGTAATTATATGAAGCAGCAGAGATTCTATCTATATTAAATAATGAACTTTCATTGTCAAATGTAACGTGCTTTGAATTTGAGATTCCCACACCTTCCGAACAGAGAGCATCTGCCTTTGAGTAATAAAAACAAGCCAGCCTCGTCCTCCACCATGCCCAGCCCGATTTTGTTTCTAGCATCGCTGTCAGCATGATCCATGAGTCCGGGGTTTTATGTAGGCGTTAAACACGGCCGGACTCGCTATATGGCCATTTGGGCTAATGCCAACAGGTGGGTCTCTTTGAATTGCAATAAAACCGTCAGACACAAAAGATTTTTAGAATATTCTCTTGTAAAATGGGCTCATGTAGAACCGCGATTGGGTCTCACATCATAGGCGTTTACAGTGCTTTACAGTGCTTTACAGTGCTTTAGAAGAGCCTCACTTCCTTGTACATAGTATGTGAATAACTAGCAACAAAGTCCTTGTGTGTCGTAAAGTCATATAGAACTTGCACGTATCACAAAAAGCAATTCAAAACAGACTTTGTTGGCCGGATAGTATGCCAGTTAATGCCAGGGCCCATATTGTCACACGATTCGCGCCTGTCTTAAAAGTGGCTCAACTTTAACTAAATTGTATGTAGGAATGTGTTAAAATGACAAATGCAACAGAATTTATTTTCTTTTTGGCTTGTAGTTCACTCACATTCCTAATACGTTTTTTTGCTGCTACAGCAAGATACAAGTTATGACACTAAATGAACTGTAAAAAAAAAAAGTGTCTCAAGGCTTTATCTCTCAAAGAGTATCTGTCCTGTCATTGTACAACAAAGGTTAATGATGAATCTAATTGTCAATGTATTGAATGGGGGGGGGGGGGGTGTTTGTTAAAATTTTTTTACGTTTTTTTAAAACTAAGATCTAAAGATGATTTGATTTGTTTTTTTCAAACCAAAAGGAAAATGTACGCATTATGGTTAGGCTAGCACACATACACATATTCATACACATAAAAGATAGCACACGCTCATATAATTACAAACACTATTTATACACACATAAACAGTCAACAGACACCTACATGCACACATAAAGACAACAGACAGACACATTCACTCTGTAATAGAGTGTATGTATGTGTTTCCAAGGTCACGATGGGGAAAGGAGAGCGGATGTTTTTGGTTGTGTAGACCGAAGATTTTCTGATTAAACCACGAGATGGTCTGTCATTATGGGTGTTAATGTAAATTACAGTTGTGAAAGTTGAAGGAAATCTTGCCTTGAGACCTGAGACAGAAAGAGGCATGTTTTTGTCATAAATTCTATCTTGTTTTCATTATCATTTCACGTATTCTATATACCCTCAAGATGAATCTGTTCTTATAAAGAAATAAATGTCATTCAATTTTGTTTAAAAAGATTTCTGTTTAAGTGTATTTCAAGTTTACTTCACTAAGAATTCATCAGTTTAGATGTACAGGCTGTTTAGATGTACAAGCTGTTTAGATGTACTAGCTGTTTGGATGTACTAGCTGTTTGGATGTACTAGCTGTTTGGATGTACTAGCTGTTTAGATGTACTAGCTGTTTGGATGTACTAGCTGTTTGGATGTACTAGCTGTTTGGATGTACTAGCTGTTTGGATGTACTAGCTGTTTAGATGTACTAGCTGTTTGGATATACTAGCTGTTTGGATGTACTAGCTGTTTGGATGTACTAGCTGTTTGGATGTACTAGCTGTTTGGATGTACTAGCTGTTTGGATGTACTAGCTGTTTGGATGTACTAGCTGTTTGGATGTACTAGCTGTTTGGATGTACTAGCTGTTTGGATGTACTAGCTGTTTGGAGGTACTAAAAAACAAGAGAAACACTCATACATACCATAGAGCACACATAAACACGCCAACACACTCATACATACCATAGAGCACACATAAACACGCCAACACACTCATACATACCATAGAGCACACATAAACACGCCAACACACTCATACATACCATAGAGCACACATAAACACGCCAACACACTCATACATACCATAGAGCACACATAAACACGCCAACACACTCATACTGTGACAATAAAGCACACAGAAACAAAATGTGCACATGAACAATTAAAAAAACAAGTTAGAGATAAAGAAATGCAGTTTGTTAAAACGTTGCTAGAGCTCCTCACTCGTGAAAGTCTGCACACACAATTACAATCTTATTGCTGAGATTTTCTTCCTATATCTACATATATTTTATTAGAAAAATTAAAATTGCTGTGATAATTAAAGTTTAGTATAAAACTGACTTTTAATTGATTTTTAACATCAAAACTTTTTCCCTCAACCATTTAGCATTTCCGGAATATAAGCAAACGTCTGCCTGGTTTATTGACCTGTAGGAAAACGATTTTTTTTTTGCGCAATGTACTTCACAGAGTGCTAGAGTCAAGGTCATAGTGAGAAGTAAGTCGTGGGTTGTAAAGACAGGGACGACAACTAGAGTAGAGCACCTGAAGCAAGGGAGGCAAATAATGTAATTATAGTTCGACAAGCTAGTGAGCACGTGCTTGTGGGGTTTCTCAGCTTTCTACACTTATATTTATTCACTTCGGTGCAGGGGCGTCGTCACTATCTGTACTCACGCAGGGGATGGGCCCAGTTCGACCGAATTATCTTATAAGCAATATATGTTAGTCTAGTCCAAAGGTAAAGGAGGAATGCAGTATTGAATGTTGCTTCGCAAACCTAGCTGCAGTATACTTACATACATGGATATCAGTCCATCCATGGAGGTGGCAATCCATCGAAATACAACTCTGAATGGGACAATGTCCCATGGAGCTCACTTTGGATGGTTCCGTGCAAATTACCACCCGCATGGGGGACGACCATATGCTAAAGGCGATCTTATTTTTTTTTGGCAGATGACTTCTGAAAGAGACAGTTGGAGAGCTCTCACGATGGACACACATTTGGTGCAGATGACGTAAATGAAACTTAAAAAAAACACTCACGGACAACGGCTTTACATTTTATAACGAAGTCTACATTATTCATATTTGCGTTACCTGATTAGTAATTTTTTAAAAAAGAGGCAAATACACCATACGGAGTAGTGCAGAACTGCGTTTACTGCAACCATAAAGCAGCACTAGAAACCTTTCACCTCCACAAGGCTACAAAAGTGATTGGACCAAAACACAATGTCGTTATAAAGATGGGCTAAGCAATTAAAAAATTATTTTTAAAAAAAACATATTTGGATAAACTGAATGATAATCTCTGGACAAAAATTTAAATCAACTTTCTGTCAACGAATATTATTAAGGTATACAAAAAAAACTAGTGTGCCGCCCTTGTAAATGTTTTAAAATAGTCAAAGTTTGTGTGTGTGTTTGTGTGTGTATGTGGAGGGGGGAGGGTGACGAAACAATTAGACCTGTGCTTCCGTTGACAGTAGTTCACAATGAATAGGTTTTAAAAACAGAATAAGGAATCTTAATTTTAGTAACATAACGGTGTCGACCTGAAATTGTAACCCTGAACTTCGATCCGTGTAAAAATAGTTAAAGCTATTTTGGTGCTTCTGGTTACAGAAAATAGGTAATGGTGATAAGCTTATCATTTTTAAATGGTGGTAGATCTTCACATCAACTTTTTGAAGTCGTTTAGGAATTGTCAAATCTAATTTCTAAGCTCCTTTATGTGTAGCTCAAAGTCATTTGTAATATTTCAACATAGTATCCATGAGTTTCTTAAGTTTATCTATTTTTTTAGAATCACTCAAAATCAGACATTTTTTTATATCCATAAGGTTTTTCTTTAGGCTACATTATATCGCCTCAGCATTTCTCGATTTGAACTTCTCTCTTTTTTCTATGCTGCTGTATTTTAATAATAAAAATAATGTATATCAATTATCAACACTTGAAATTTAAACAAGGAGGCGACTGCTGTTTTTTAAATATTTTAATGAAAATCTCCAATAGATGCATGGTTTCTATTCGATAATTTCAATTTTGAATATGAAAAATACCAAAGGATAGGATTTGTTATTATTTCTAAACCTTTTTACAAACCCTCTTATCAGCTTACACATTCAAAGGTAGAAAAAAGAAGGAAGGAAGAACCTGGACACAAAGCTGGAAAACTGCTCTAATAATTTTCCTAGAAATTTGCTAGCTAATACAAGCTAATTGGCCGCACTAGGCAATCTCTGGTTTGACCTTTATAATTTTGTACAATATCATATTCTAAAATTAAATTTTGGTCTGGAGGTCTAGAGGTCTGGAGGTCTGGAGGTCTAGAGGTCTGGAGGTCTAGAGGTCTGGAGGTCTAGAGGTCTGGCGGTCTGGAGGTCTAGAGGTCTGGCGGTCTAGAGGTCTGGAGGTCTAGAGGTCTGGAGGTCTAGAGGTCTGGAGGTCTGGAGGTCTAGACAATCTTTGTCCTGGACACACGTACGTCATCGGAGATATTCAGAAAAATGTTGCGCCATATCGGCTCTAATTCTAAATCAATAGGCATATCACCAAACTAGAATTTTCCATCTATACTATATATCTAGATCCAGTATTATAGTGAAGCCGACTATTACTCAGTGTATATATAGACTTATTCAGTCAGCAGCATTAGCCATTTAAAGGGAAGTAATTCTTTTATAAAGAGTAATCAGCTTCATACTGAAGGAATTGCCTTTCAAAAAAAAATGTATCTTTTATATTCTTTGTATTTAAATGAAAGTAGTCACAAGACATAATTTAGGTAGGAGCTCACTAGAGAACATAATTCCTAAACTGTACTGACGTTATAATCATTTAATTCAAGTAAAAATCTCGCTCTTAGAAGTAAGGCTGGAGAGCTAAGTTGATAGTTCGCACTAATAACGCGGATGTCGTGGGTTCGATACCACACTGGCCATTTGTTTCTTGTTGTTTGGCTCTTTATTTTTCAATGACAAATAAAATATAAACATGTTTAGCTATTAGAATAAATTATAATTATTTTTATAGTATTGGAGCACAAAGTAGGGATGGATGTGTGTGTGTGTGTGTGTGTGTTATTGTGTGTGTGTGTGTGTGTGTGTGTGTGTGTGTGTGTGTGTGTGTGTGTGTGTGTGACTGTGTGTGTGTTTGCATGTCGGCTCCTAACACTCAAGAGGTTTTGGGATCAAAGTATTCATTTGACCTTCTGGTTTAAAACAAAGGAAAAAAAAGGCGATAAATAGTCTCCATAATTGATTGCGCATTTAACGCGCAGACGAACTTAATTATTATGTAAATGTAAGTTAATCTGGCGACCATTAGTAAGCTAAATATTGTAATGAGCCTGCCACACACGCACAGATGTAGAGGCAAGCCAGTGTAAAGCATCAGTGGGCCATGTCGAATGTAGTCTGCAAAATTGAATAGCGTGAATGTATTGACAGCTGACAAAGAAATACATCCATTTCTAAGCTGTGAAAATTGTTATATTTTCATTGTATATGAGGTTTGTATGCGTTAGTCTAGATATTTTAACACCTTCGACAGATGTTATAGATCTGTCATTTGTATTGCGCTACTAGTAGTGAATGCACTGTAGCAGTAATAAAACCAAAAGGCCTGGGTTCCAATTGGCCATATGAAGTACTATCCTCTAAAATGAAATTATCTTTCTTACTAATGCCATTGGAGCATTATAACGGGTTGCCAACTTTTTGCATCAGTTCCAGTTTCTTTGTTTTCTCGAGTTAAGGGATCCAAAACAAGATTGAAGCTCAAACATTGCAATTCTGATCTAACCAAATAATATCATTCTAGTTTGATGTTCTTGTTTCATTTTTTTTAAATTTCTATTAACAAAGCTTAATGACTTCTTTGAATTTTAAATTAGTTTCTCAATATATGCTCATTCATCCAGGAAGATAAGATAAGATAAGAAAGATAAAAGAAGAAAGATAAGATAAGATAACTGTACTGGTACAAACAAATGGACATTCAGCTTAACTTTAATGGTCCAGGTCATCACATTTACTTGAGCATTAACAACATGAAAGCAAACACAAAGACTACACGACCCCCACACACACACAGCCAGAGCTTGATGAATCAGGCTTCTATGTACTTCCTTGCTATCTACTAAAGAAAATGAAATAGCGATCTGTAGCTAGGTGTGAGGAGCGATAATCTCTGACATCTTTTTTAATCATCTTCTTGGTCTTCCTCTCTTTCGTTTCCCAAGTCTTTGTTGGTGTGAGCTCGCAGGACTGGTCGATTGCTTGGCAATCTTATTCGGCGTTCCAAGCATTTTATTTTTTAATCTGATTTTAAAAGACAAGATTTGTCTCAATAAAAGCATTGGTAATATTTGCTCATTTCTCCCAGAGTCAAGATGACTTTTTTATTGACTCATCGTCAGCTTATGAATGGCCGTGGAGCTACTGTGGTAAAAAAGAAAATTTAATCCACGGGACCAGTCGGTAACGATTCCAGGATCAGTAGAGACAAATAGTACTCCCCCCCTTTCAACCTTATCTCTCCATATCTTACAATGACTAGCAGCCCGTCCATTCATCAGGCCCTGACCACTAAGTCAACACATTGCTCATTTGCTGAGAATATTTGACAAACAAAAGGGAACAAAAGACTCAGACAAAACTCAGACTAATATTTAAATCAGATTCAAATTACTGAGTTTTGGAGTTTACACAGTAGTCTAAAGTAGTCTTCATAAAGTAACAGTACACAGCAAATGCAATATTTGTTTCATTTTTAAACACTTCTCAACTACTAACAAAAAGTTCTAGATACAATTATGAATAAAACTAAATATTTATAGTAAATCTTAATGCTAGAAACATTTTGGGGCATTTATGATAGGCATAGTTTTAGCAACATCTTGCTTTCTTTACTTTTGAGTACTATTATGATGTCTTTAATTTAGGGCATTACCATGTTAATCACAGCTTTGAGAAACATCCTGCTGGGCACAGAGTTTAGCAGTTTCGTGATATTTAGAGTTTTGGGACATTATTCTAACCCTTGCTGTAGGTGTGTGGTAGAATTAGTTTTGGGCAACATCTTGCTATCTATAGTTTTGGGCAACATCTTGCTATCTATAGTTTTGGGCAACATCTTGCGATCTATGGTTTTGGACATCTTGCTATCTATAGTTTTGGGCAACATCTTGTTATCTATAGTTTTGGACATCTTGCTATCTATAGTTTTGGGCAACATCTTGCTATCTATTGTTTTGGGCAACATCTTGCTATCTATAGTTTTGGGCAACATCTTGTTATCTATAGTTTTGGACATCTTGCTATCTATAGTTTTGGGCAACATTTTGCTATCTATTGTTTTGGGCAACATCTTGCTATCTATTGTTTTGGGCAACATCTTGCTATCTATAGTTTTGGGCACCATCTTGATATCTATTGTTTTGGGCAACATCTTGCTATCTATAGTTTTGGGCAACATCTTGCTATCTATAGTTTTGGGCAACATCTTGCTATCTATAGTTTTGGGCAACATCTTGCTATCTATAGTTTTGGGCAACATCTTGCTATATATAGTTTTGGGCAACATCTTGCTATCTTAGCCTTTGGCATTGACTGTGTAGATATCGTCTTAGGAAATAATTAGTTGTACAGATCACTTTGTAACAACGCCACTAATCAATAATCGAACTCTAATTACTGTATTATCAAAATGTAAAAACTAAATGTACGAGTCAGTAGATCTCTAAATGCAGATTGACTTTTATTAGTTTTACCTTTTTGGTGTGTTGAACTGACATTAGTTTAAAGTGTAGATTGACATTCTCTGAGACATTTTGACTATTTCAGAAATATTGACTCGTCGTCAAGCTTTACACGCTCCTTAGAGATTAGTTCTTAGAGATTAGTTCTTAGAAATTAGTTCTTAGATACTAGTCCTTAGAGATTATTACTATTTAGAGATTATTACTTAGAGATGATTACTTAGAGATTATTTCTACTTAGAGATTATTTCTACTTAGAGATAATAACTTAGAGATGATTATTACTTAGAGATTATTACTTAGTGAGGATTACTACTTAGAGATTATTACTACTTAGAGATTATTACTACTTAGAGATTATTACTTAGAGATTATTACTTAGAGAGGATTACTTAGAGACGATTACTTAGAGATTATTTCTTAGAGATTATTACTAGTTAGAGATTATTTCTTAGAGATGATTACTTAAAGATTACTACTTAGAGATTATTTCTTAAAGGTTATTACTTAATAGGAGGTGCGGTGGCTGAGCCGTAAAGCACTTGGCTATCAAACCGGGGGTCCCGGGTTCAAATCTTGGTGAAGACTCGGATTTTCAATTTATGGATTCTTGGCTTACTTTTGGTAATCCAACGTTGTCAGCAGTCCGACACTTCTCTGTTTTCCTAAACGTTGAACTAGCTGGACTCTACTGTATAGCTAAATGGCTAACGACAACACATACCTCTAGTCACACTCTAGTGTTTCTCTTTTTATACAAAAATATTCAAGTATCTATATGTCAGTGAATTTTTTTTGTATCAAGTCACGCGCTTAACTTTGGGGGAAAATCGTGACAAACTGAATTTTAATGCAGTCGTATCCAAACGGGATCTATGCGTCAGAAAGTGGCATTCTGGGAAATGTAGGTCAGTTCACTTCCTGTTTGCTCATTTTCATTCCCTGCTCGCATCCATCTCTTTATTAATTTTTTTTTTCTTTTATTTCATTTTTCTTTCCCACTTAAACTTATCTGGCAACGTATTGGCAACAATAACTATCACACTTTGATAACCCGCCCAATTTCCTTCAATGTCAAGGATGAGAAAATTAGATTATGCAAACCTTTACATGTGGAAAGTCAATTATTCAAATCACGTGGCGCACTTCTGCTAAGAGATATGGGGAATTTTCTCTCGTGAATCAACCCAGTCCACGCGAGATTTCCCAAATTTACAATTTTTCTATTTCAGTCTACTCTGCATGCAGACGACGAATTAGAATTCCAGACGATTTAAATTCTTTAGCTTAAAATCCTTAAAGGGAAACATTTCAGAACCCCTGGGTTTAAAAGAAAAGAAGTACAATTTAAAATGTGTGTGAGTTTGTGTGTAAGCCAATAGTGTGTGTTTTTTACACACGTGTGTGTGTGTGTGTCTGCGTTTAAATGCTAATGGAAAAAGGAAACAAAGATGATGTAGCATTTGACTACAATGTGAACAATCCAAGGTGGGAATCAAGTCTTTTGCCAGCTTGTTCCAATGCCCAAGTCAATTAGTGAAACTTTATAGTAAATTGCTTGTATTTACTTACAGCTATATGGCGATTGTTAAAGTAGTAATACTGAGGTGGACAATTATAGTCAAGCTGACCAATATAAATATCTAATCTAATGTAAATGGCAAGCTTAAATTATGGGGTTAAAAAGACAGCGTAATAGAAACATGTTTAACAAACACTAGCATAAATGGACAATCGATTAAGTGTATGTATAGATAGTACTTATGGCTTCCTTCAGTAGCCAAGTGACTATGGATCACCTAATAGAAATGAGATCATTGTCTATGCATTAGCTACAGTCGAAACGATATAACCTAAACACTAGTTACCCCCACCCCCACCCCCTCTCCAAGCAGCTGATTATTCGTTGACTCCCTAAGCCTTGAACATGTTTGGGTATAGCTACAAGGCAGCAGAGGTTTGAAGACAGAGTTTTCCTTCTCCTAGACGGGTGTTCAGAAAAGGTTACGTAGCCCCACCTGCCCGAAACTTACTGGTTTAGGCGCTGGTTACTCGCCTTTGCCCCTTCTCCTGTTTTTTATGTGGTGTCCCAACGGTACATCAGACTAAGGCAGTGATGGTCAAACAACAGCCACTGGACCTAACCCTGCCACAGAAAAGGTTTAATTCGACCCGCGACATGTTTTGTAATAATTATAAAAAGAAACACATTTCCCTTCACAATGTAAGAATTCAACTTTAATAATACCAGATGAACCATTGGAGTACTGTTGTGAATTTCAAGTTCTTTGATTCACTCAAAGTTGTTATTATACAAGTAGAGTTTCATGAGTAAACCTAAACTCAGTATTTAAATACGTCTTAGGACGCCTCTTAGTCCACCCCATTGGGTACCTAACATTAGTTGGGGAAAAGTATATATATGATTGGTCGATTTGCTGGCCACATGACACCCTCATGATCCGTGGGCCACATAAACAGATTTACTCTTACATCATTTGTCGCATGAATTGTATTTAAACACGTTCGTAAAACATTTTGCCTTTAAATGTCGAATACAAAACATAGAGTTCATAATAATTATATTGCTTTAAAAATGTGGGTGAAGTACGTTTTAAAAAAAGAAATTTCAATGAAACCTTGGCCGTGTATATGGACTCTAATATATATAATATCTTATCATATCATATCTTATATTATATCATATCATATCATGTATCAATCATTATCATGAAATTTCCAACATAATACTCTTTATACTTCCATGATCATTGACAAAAGAAAACAAAACAAGGCAACAGTCTCTGAAAAAGAATCAGTAGGTCAGGGGAATAGCCGCCATTTAGTTTTGTGTGGGCTGTTCTTCCGTCCGAACATTCGTCTGTCCGTCCCGTTTAGATCCGGAAAAAAACTAGAAAAGATATTGAATATACGATATCATTATATTTGATATCTCTTAGAGTTCTGATGGCTACTTTTTTCTTTTCTGAAATCGAAAAGTTTAGATTTGAAATTAGCAAATCACCATTTTTAGAACTATTCACTAATATTGGTAAAAAAAAATATTAAAAAATCACCAGAGATAATACCACCACAAGCAATCAACGATTACATTTATATACTTTTATTTTTTGAACATTTTTATACGAACGGTAACAGTTTTTTGTTTTTTTACAAGAAATTTGCATTGAACAAAACTAGTTACTTAAAGAAGGCCTCGATTAAACCTTCGATTTTACTGTCGAGTTAGCAATTCATTCGTTGCTCAAATGGTGGTGCATTATAAATATAAGGGACAAAATATCTTTGATGCAGTTGTGGAAAATCCCTGTCTTCACCAGGATTAGAACCAGGGACATCGGTTTGAAATTCAAGCGCTTAACCGCTCAGCTACCGCGCCTCCATTTACTATGTGTGCGTTAAGGAAACGAAGACCCGAAGAAAACAAAATGTAGACTCTGAATGTAAAAATTCGACGAGAAGTGGAAAAGTATGGTCGGATGTCACATCAGACGGGCAACAAGAGTTATCAATTCTTTTTGTTGATGTGGCCCACGACATGAGTGTCACAAATTAAAATGGCCCGCGGAACATCTAGGACAATCAAGGTTGGATAGCACAGCTGTAGTTGATGGCCTTTCTTTAATGACTCAAAGTACTAATGTTTGATTTTTGACAATGCAAAAAAATTAATTTTGCTTTATAGTTAATTTATTTTTTCAAGGTTAATATATGGTTGACACATTGTTGCTTAATTTTTAATAATGTCATTGATAACATCCATTTTCCAAATTTATAATAATTTAATTTAATATTTTATTACAAATCTCTAGTCAGCTTGCAAATTCTTCATCGAGTCAAAAACAAAACATCTAAAAAAAACTGGGTGGTCACGGTTCTCTGACGATTTTCCTAGAAATTTGACAGTTGATGTATTTCTTTGGGAAAAGATTTACTGTCTAATTGACCACACTGTTCAAACTCTGGTTTGAACGTAAACCTTTTTTGGAAATATTATCTTCTAAAATTAAGTTTTGTCTTTATTATCTTTATTATCTAGGTCCTAGGATGAATACATATATACATGAATAGAGATATATTCCGTATGTAGGCCTTAACCATTAAAGAGTTTACCCATGTAACAATATTAAAGTAACAGCTACTTAAAGACCCTGTCTTTGCACCCTCTGTAACGCAAAATACAATATAGTGCTAAATAAGGCCTCGATTGAAAAATGTGTTGCTTTTGTGTGGCTCTTTTAAAAATGTTCAGAAATGTTGTCATATATTAGATATTATTTATTACAATACAAAAAAATGACTTGAAAGATTTCCCAAGAAATTTAACAGTTGATGTATATCGCTGAGAAAAGAATTAATAGCTCATTGGGAAAAATCTAGTTTGACCGCTATAATATTTCATTGTAAAAATAAATAAATGCAAATTTGGCTAGAGACTAAATATAGGACTAGATCCTATGTCGGTTTTGAGAGGACTAATGCGTTAGGGAATTTCCGAATGTAAGGCTTTTATAATTAACAATTGTGCGTATCGTCTTTTCAGTCTAGATCTCAACTCTTGTCATTGGAAAATTAAAAGGTGTACTAGATCTATACATTCTCTTCACCAGGATATAATCAATGATGAGTGCCTACAGCGTACAATCCTGCTTTTTTTTTTTTGTTGTAGCAAAAACATAAGTACACATTCAAATCTATTCATTTATTGAAGGAGCAAAGATCTTATAAATTACAAACGTTCTCTCTAAACAGAAGATAATTACGCCCTACGCATATCTATGTGTAAGTCTCCTGCATGTTTGTGTGGGTATGTACAGAAGATAATTACGCCCTACGCGTATCTATGTGTAAGTCTACTGTATATATATGTGTGTATTGTTATAAACCTGGTGGTGGCGCAAAGAGGGGTAGTGGTGTGTGTGTAGTCAGCCGACACAAATCGCCCCAGGCCAGCGCTAGACGAGCGGTCAACCGTGACGAGTTCCAACTGTCAGCCGAGTCGAGTGTCAACAGGGCGGTTCGGGAAGGATCGACGTCGTGAACAAAGCTCAATAGCGTCACGAGAGTTGTAGTCATCTGACCACATAGAAACGTCGAGCGGCGTTCTGTCCGGTTCGAGAAGGCCAGTAGGGACCCTATATAAGAGCAGAGGTGTCGCAGTCAGGTCGGTCGAGAGAAGGGGCTCAATACAGCAAGACGGCTCAGAGCCCGGTTCACTACTGTCCGGTCGACTACAGCACAGTTCAGCGGTGTGGTTCTGTACGGAGCATTACGACGGTTCAGTGTGGAGTACTGTCAAGTACAGTTGAGACGACTGGCGTCTTGATCTTGGTCTGCGATCGAGTCCGACACAACGAACCTAGTGTGTAAAGTCAGTCCTTAACTGTTGAACCCAGTGCAAGCCCCGAACGAGACGGAGAGGCCAGTGCAAGAGTTATTACGGCGGAACGGTGTTATCGGAGAGATATTTGTACAGTGTACGTGTTGCCAATTGTACAGTATTGGCTGTTATTTATTCAACTATTAAAGTGTTACGTTATTTTGGAGCCCGGAGTTGTCAAGTTCTTTAAGTTGGTGGTGTATGGTGCAGTTTGCAGAGAGCCTGCATAGTGAGATCCGTAACAGTATGTTCAGAAGATAATTACGCCCTACGCGTATCTATGTGTAAATCTACTATATGTAAGTGTGGGTATGTCTAGTTAAGCCCCTTGAACGAATAACATTCAAAGGCATGAGATCTAGATCTAGGAACATCTTACTAAGTGTACTTTCTAAATAATAATAATATGTACAATCTGCGTTTATTCAAGACATGAATATAGAATTAGGCATTTTTCCTTGTCAATAGTAGATCTACAGTGTTTACAATCAATGTAATTAATGCCTAGTCGTATTCTACCAACATATTGATAATCATATTGATAATAAGTCTTGACCAGACATACATCTAGACTAGCACTAGAATTCAATAGAAATAGATTCTATTTACTAGATGCAGAGTTAGATCTAGTATTACTAATTTACTATAGACTACGGCATTTTACTTTGTAAACACTGTAGATCTATTTCTGTTCCGTGTAAAGAGCGTTTAGGGTGTCTTCTTATGTTATTCGTGCAAAGAGTGCTAAAGTACCAGTTTATGTTGAATTTCAGTGAAGGATTAGTGCAAGGTACTATCAACTCAATCACATCACACTGATTGACTGTGACATTGACGTCAAGGCTGCTAGTGAGACTCAACAGAATATCTGACAGGTCTTGGTGTCACTGGGACGATTGACAGTTCTGGGGTGGTGGGCCTGCACTGACACTGTCAGGGGAGATTATTGGGGAGCTTGTCTCGATTTTCTCATTGCAGAAGAGTGATACCACAAATTCGCGAATGCTTATTTTTTAGGGAGGAGGCTCAGGTAGTAGATAAGATAAATCAAGACAGGTTGGCTGAGAGAGAGAGAGTGTAAAAAAAAAGAGAGAAATTGAGAGAAAGAAAGAAACGGAAAAAGAAGGGTAACTGTCAGCGCACTATAGAGTATTTTTTTATTTTTTACTTATTTTTTAAATAATTTTTTTTGGGTTGAAAAAAGAGGGAGATAAATACTTGTGCAAAAGGAATACAAGGGAGACAATTACAATGAAAAATGTTAAATGTTTCAGCTTTGTCGTTAATAGTGTTGTTTCATCCCAATTTTGACACGGGTGTAACAGTGCAGTGTGTTTATCTCCCTTTGGAGTTGTGAACTAAAGGTGGGTGCTTAGAGTTGGTAACCGTTGAGAAAAAAAAATACATTTATTTCTTTAGGGAAGGACCATAAGTAGGATGCAACCAATTCATTTGAGAGATAACGGGATTGTCTACCCTACTTTCTTTTAAAAAATCCGCCAGCGCCCCCCTGTAAGAAAAACACTTACTAACAAGCGTGAGAAGGCAAATTTGAACAAAATGTCATTTATTTATTAATTTTCATGCTATCAATAACACTTATCCCGCGTGGGAGACGACCGCATGCCAGAGGCGATCTTCTTTGGTGAGCTTAGAGCAGGACGGAGTTGCAGAGCTGCCTCCCCCCCCCCCCCCCCCCCGTAAGCGCTATAAAGTTGCCCTCACTGGCATAGAGCAAAGTAACTGGCAGCATTCTCTGGCAGCAGATGGTCTCTGAGAGAGACAGTTGAAGAGCTCTCTTAAAAGCTGCGGGACAAACATTTGAAACTAAAAGAAAAGCCATTATTGAAGGCAGGCGCAAAAGACGGAAAGAAAACTTAAATAGACCCCCAGCACAAAATTCGGGAAAATATGCAGGTCGCAACTGGGTTTGCGTAGTTATATGAAACACTGCACTCAACCGTAATCTTCGGAATCGAAGACATTGGAAATATTATCATTATACAAAAATTATGTCAAATAATTTGCAGTGACTACACACAAAAATTAATCTGATTGTTATGAATTTCTTTCAAATCCTAAGAATTTTGGAATATTAGGGCCTACTGGTTTCAGGTTTAATTGTAAATTTATTTTTTTTATTTTTAATATCAACATTATTATTGCTGAATTCACTATAAAACCAATTTTTATTTTATTTTTGTATTTTATTTACAATTTTTATAATTAAATTCAAATAGAAATGAAATTGCGGGCTTAACTTTTATTTAGATGTCGCCTGTAGCTACCTAACTAGAAAATTCTGAAATAATATTTCATCACTAACAAAAAAAAAAGTCTTTTGTGTAACATGAGTTGTTTTCTTAGTTCAATTGTCAAACAATATCATAAGTTTTTAAAAATAAAGCTATGCATTTTTCTAAGAGGCCACTAAAAGAAATCCTATTTTGCCGTTTTTTGTTTTGAATATTGTTTTAATAGTAGACTTTTATAATTGTTCAGCAATATTTTAAAATTATTTTTGGAAATTGCTATATGTTCGTGAAGCCGACTTGGTAACATAACCTCATCTGAAAATGCCGTCATTCAAAGTAAAACATGGAATAATTTTTACCTAGTGGCAATCAACTATTAATAAAAATATCAGTCCCAAGTTTCAGCCTAACAGACACACCATACACCCAGTTGTACATAAATTAATAACGGATGTGTGTGATGATTTATAATTAAATTATAAATTTAGTCCAATGAGATTTATACAATGAAATGCTATATGACAAATGGGAACGATAAATGAATACAAGTACATATATCAAGAAAACATTAAGAAACTGAAACAGACACAAAATAGAGCAGTGAGATTCATAACAAACGAATATTCACATTTGACTAGAGTAACACCTTTAGTAAAATCACTAAATTTAGAAAGCCTTCAGGATAGAAGACTTAAAAGTAAAGTAGCAATTATACATAAAAAACTGAACCATAATCTTCAAATACAAAAACAAAATTTACTAAAATACTCTGAAAGACACAAAGATAAAGGCACATTCCTCGTTCCATATGCTAGGACAAATTTGTACAAAAGCTCCTACTTCCCTAGCGCTATAAGAGCATGGAATTTTTGCCTGAGCTAGCCAGGTAAACCAGTGACTTGGCGGAGTTTAGGTCATTGGTTCATATGCATGAATAAATGCATGACGCGTAGGACGTAATCATCTTCTTTTTTGAAGTAATGTCTGTATCATATAAGATTATATATATATATATATATAAATATATATATATATATATATATATATATATATATATATACTATAAAGTATAAAGTAAGGCGTATGTATGTATGTATGTATCTATGTATGTATGTATGTATGTGGCGCTTGACCAATCTTGATAACACTAGGCAGGAATGTTCCTTGGGTACTAACTTAGACGTAGTGTATGTATTGTGCCCTAAAGCAAACTTATGACCCTAAAATAAATAAAGTTGTTCGTGTCTATTAAAGTTATAGTATTTATGAATCTAGGCCATGGTTAACAATGTTGACATGAGAAAAGATCGAAAGGATTTAGACCTAGATTTAATTTTAAGAAATACACTTTGCGCAGATAGTTTTTTTACTTTGACACATGAAAATACAAAAGAAGATCCATTGATTTCATTATATAATAAAATTAACCCTCAATTTTGTGTTTCAAAAGCATTTTTTACATAAATTAGCTCCTGATATGTGTGACTACAGATTTCCTAGCGAACTTTCTTTCATTAGACATTACCAAATGGTTACACATTAACACATCTCTCTACTGAGTCTATTCCTAGGCCTAGATCTAAAACTCTTATTGAACTCTAAGATGATAAAACTTCTTTTCGCAAAGATAGTTTTATGCTTTAACACATAAACATACTAATTATTGTCCATTCATTTGATATTTTAATCAATTTAACATTCAAATTTGTTTTTCTAAAGCATTTTTAATACATTCGTTCCCTGTTCGTTAAAGTTGAGTAGCCGTGTTGACATAGGCCTATATTCATTCATGGAAAAAGGTCACGCAAGCGCAACACAGAATGAACTCTATAAAAGCCAATTTTTAACTCTAGATTAGTGTAGATTTAGATCTATGTCTACCTCAAGACTACTTTATACTTTAACACATGAACATACAAAATTAAGTCTATTCATCTCAAATTTTAATCAAATATATGTAGGCCTACAAGCAAATGTTTTAATTTGAAAAAAAGGATTTAAGCCTATTAGCTATTTTGATTTGATAGCTTCATTCACACTATTTTTACATTGACACATTCGCTTTACTTATTACATTATTATTTCGTTTAATTGTTTACAAAACACTCTCAGTGACTATATCGACAGCAATGCGCAAATAAAGACTCTCGGGCTGCGGGTAACATATGTTTAGTATAGATGTATATGTATTGCTTTTTGTGAAACAAAACAACAGTGATGGATTGCCTAACTTTTAACTGTTAATAAATTAATGATAAACGTTAAAATACAAGAAAGTAATATTTTATTTTCCCATATTGAAAAAGGTGCCGGTACGTATAAATCATAATATAAGATGCATTATTATGTAAATACTTAGACACCTATTTTTATATTTGTGTGTGTTACTCCTAAACTTTCTTCTCTCCCATTCCAGACAGGACTTCCCACTCGCGCGCGCACAATCAAAGAACTGGGTGTCGCGTATCACTAGCAAGTAAAGAAAACAACTGACCACCGACCACTAAAGTGCTTAATTAACCAATGGCTTGAGGACCACGTACCATTATACCAACTACTTCGCCTTCTGGAGGGCACATCTTGTGGCCCCACTTGTTAAGGACGATGACCCGGGTAATGAGCAACCAAGGGAAAGGGAATGACGCTGATACAACTAAATTAGTTGTCTGCCCCTTCCTACTCCTGAACCACAAAGTAAGGGTTGGTTTTAATGGTCTTGCTGTTGTTCTGTCGATAAACAATGCAACACTTTCGCGTTTGTTTTCTACTTTTAGAGTCGGTGTATCTAGCTAGCTAACGGTGAGGTTATACAGGGAGTAGAGAGTTGGTCTTAGTGTAGGGTAGACACTTTGACTTCTGTTCACTTTGATGTTTGTCACTTCTATTCAGACACATTTATTTTTAATTTTTTTAATATTATGCAAAGAAATGTTAGGCAGCAGTAGTGTTCCAACGCACGCTATGAAAGAGAATGTGATTTTTTTTCTTTACAATACCTCCATTTACCTCTATTACAATACTTCTAATTACCTCTATTACAATATCTCTATTTACCTTTATTTACAATACCTCTATTTACCTCTATTACAATACTTCTAATTACCTCTAGTACATTACCTCTATTTACCTCTATTACAACACCTCTATTTACCTTTATTACAATACTTCTAATTACCTCTATTACAATATCTCTATTTACCTCTATTACAATACTTCTAATTACCTCTAGTACAATACCTCTATTTACCTCTATTACCACACCTCTATTTACCTTTATTACAATACTTCTAATTACCTCTATTACAATACCTCTATTTGCCTCTATTTACAATACCTCTATTTACCTCTATTTACAATACCTCTATTTACCTCTATTTACAATACCTCTAATTACCTCTATTTAAAATATTTCTTTTAAGACAACTTCATGGAGGGAGGTTGGAACCTGAAACATGGGCACGGATCTCAAAAATCGCTCTAACAATTTTCCTAGAAATCTAACAGTTGCTGCATATCGCTTTTTTTTTTTTGCGTCATTCTAATCATGATTACATCTAGATTCTAGAGTCTGTTTTTAGATTCTAGAGTCTGTTTTTAGATTCTAGAGTCTGTTTTTAGATTCTAGAGTCTGTTTTTAGATTCTAGAGTCTGTTTTTAGATTCTAGAGTCTGTTTTTAGATTCTAGAGTCTGTTTTTAGATTCTAGAGTCTGTTTTTAGATTCTAGAGTCTGTTTTTAGATTCTAGAGTCTGTTTTTAGATTCTAGAGTCTGTTTTTAGATTCTAGAGTCTGTTTTTAGATTCTAGATCTAATTCTTTTGTAAGTCATACGACTATTTTGTATGCATTTAAAAAGCGATCACGGTAACATTCATACAGATACCCCCCCCCCCCCCCTCTTCCTCTTTCCTTTCTTTTTCACAACTGTCCAGACAAGAAAACTAAAAGCATGAAATTGCGCAAAACAATAACAATTGGTAAAAATATTTGTAATCATATAGACTTATTACTGTTAGTCTAGAAAAATGATCGATTACAAATCGATTACAAATTTATATGACTGATCCAAACTAATTGATACAACTACACTTATTATATGCATTTTAAAAAAAGTATTTTCATACTTCTCTTGTTTCTAACATTGAAACAATCACGAGGTTTCAACTAATACAATGAACAGTATTAAAGGTGTTCCATGGGAACATTTCTCAACCAAATGTTCACATGAATGTCAATCGTCTGCAAATATTCTAACACAATAATGTATTACAGAGAGAAGTCAGCTTCGGAAAGAAATGTACTGACTTAACTGATAGATTTATTGGCATACTTGTTGTAGATATAAAAGTCTGGTGGTTTCAGAATTGAAGTCCAAGTCACATATTGCAACATCAAAATCAAGTGGTTAACGTTGCATTTATAATGTAATGATTGCCAGCTATAATCCATCTCGTCCTCTCTCTGTCTCTCTTTCCCTCCCTATCTCTCTCTCTCTCTCTCTCTCTTTCCTGAAATTCTGTTATATCTACGAGAAACTCAAAAAAAAAAATGATTGCTGAGGAATGCAAAACAAATATGTTTCAAATTATCAACCCATGATTGAACCAATTAGCCACCCACTCACACCCACCTAACGGTTAGCTCTAGCCGATACTGCAGCTGCTTTGCATGTCATTCATTGCACTGACATTTGACATGCAAAAGGGATCCACTCATATGCAAGCTTCGTATGGAAGCCTTTTTTTTTCCTCCGAGTAAATTATTTGGTACTCTTAAACTGAAAAGATCCGCAGATAAATAGTCAGAATGATAGATCAAAGAGCCAAATCCTCATTTCCTATATTACTTATTATTCACACTTAATTAACATTTATTACTTTTACTGCAACCAATAATTAACAAGCCCATAAAAGACTCTTTAAATGTAACAAACAAAAAATGTTTCTATGGCAAAAAAAAAACATTTAAAATCCAAATTCACATATACTTGTCTACACCAAAGACACTAGTCAACCTAATGATCGTCATGTTTGCACAGTATTATAAGGTCTGGACGTGGATGCGTTGACCTGATTGTCATGTCTGTTATTGTAAGTGAAAGAAAAATCTGAATAAACCACCTTCAAAAAATACTTGTGATCAATGACGCAGTTTAGCGAATGAACTCTGTGGACAGGATTTTTGTGGGAGCCCCTAGCCTAGTCAAAGATTCACACAAAATGCGCCTAATAATATGAAATCTAAAAGCATGTCCTATTTGTGAAGAAAGAGAGTAGATCTAGTCATATTTGTTACTAAAGAGTGTAGTTCTAACTTTAGTCTCATTTCGTTGAAGCATTGAAGGTGAACAAAAATTACTAAAAGATGGTCGAAGAAATTGAAATGTGTATCATCTGCAGTTTTTTTTTTTAGCATACATTGATCATCAGTGCATCTATAACCATGAAATTCCCTCGGACCTTAGTGAACTGATCATTCGACATATCCCTAAGAGAGCATTGCGATCCGTGGACTCAACGATTCTAGTTGTGCCGCGTATTTCCTTCAAAAGTTACGCTTTGCGCCTTTTTTCGGTACATATATCAAAAGATTAGAATTACCTCCCCAGCTCAGACACTATTCAAGAAGAATATTAAGACCTACCTTTTCAAAGTTTTCTTTTAGACTAGTAAAGTTCCTCTTTCAGACCTGCGATCTTGCATCTGTTTCTTTGGCCAACGGTTAACGAACAGGGTGTCATGTGACCAGCACAACAACCAACCGCCTTTACTTTCCCCAACTAAAGTCAGGTACCCATTAGAGTTGGGCTGACTCAGGGGCGTCCTAAACAATTCTGAAATTCTAGACGCGAGGTACGGAAACAAAGCGCTTAACCACTCAGCAACTGCGCCTTTTTTTTCTGGATTACTTTGTCTTTTCACTCTCGCTTGTGTACGTGTTCCTTATGCTTCCATTTTCTTGGCTAACAACGCTATGTACATGACATCAAATAAGGATTCTTAATGTATCAATTTATTTTTTATAAATTATATGAGTATTTCAATTCTGTTAGTATCTAACCAGACCTCTATTAAAAAAAAACACACGCGCATTGAGCTCACTCCCTCCCCCAACATTGGATAAGACTTAATACGTACAGCAAACATTGGTGGGGTGCTCAAAAGTCAATGAATGTATCCAACTCTGTTATCTGATTTCCATGTCACATGGTTTGTATACATCAGATTGCCACAAATATTGTTTGCAATTTTAATGTGTCAATCCTAAGACTGATAATATAAACAAAAGGAGCAGAAATCTATGGCAGTACAAGACGGGAAAATGATACAGGGTCGGCTCCTACTATCCCGACTGCCCATCACAACATGTTGACATTACAGAGAAGGGATTTCAGAGTTTCCCCCTCGAGGCGTATCATCTGCCTCTGGACCGGAGTGTTTCGTCAATGATTATATAGGTATCCAAACATTTGAAGAACTGTTCAAACTATCTCATCAGTGGCGTAGCATCCATAGCGCGAAGGGGTTCAATGAACCCTGGCCCACGACATTTGGGGCCCACAGTCTGAGGAGTAGCAACAATGGCGCAAAGGGGTTTATTGCACTTGGGCCCATGACTCTTGGCTAGTTGGAACCCACGTGAGAACTTACGGATGACACTTAAGTCCTGATGTCCACGAATTGAAATTTCGACACAGCTGCTAATTATTCAATTTTCTCAAAGCACAATTACTTACTTATCTTTTCTGTATTTAAAATGTTTTGTAACAATTGATGGTAAAGGAATGACAGGTGTATTAACCGTAAACTTATGTTAGTGTCTTATGCGTTGCTGGCAATGTAATCTCTTCAATACTGAATACAAAAAATCGATGAAAGCCTTATGTGGCTAGAATGTCTAGGGCTGAAAAAGGGACAAGCAAAGAAAACCGAGAACTATGAACAATTCTGAACAAAGTTCTTACATTTGTTGTTGTGATACCATAAAGTTAGATTTTTTTTATGCAATGTATCTTTTGGGAAGTGAAAAAAAAAAAAACATAAAAAATTTAAAAAAATAAAAAAGAGACAAGAGAAACTAAATCTCTGGACATTTTTAATATGAAAAACACTATATCACATTATAGACAGTTATGTTTATATTATTTGTAGAGTTTGTAACTTGAAAAAAAATCATTTATATAGTACATGTGTGCCTTAAAAAAAAGTCTGAAATCTTAACTGACATTCTACTTGTAAAATAAGTAACAAATCATCTCAACAGTTGTGATTCTAAAACTTTTGTATCCGAGCCAAAGAAGTCTTCATCACATTGTTTTGTTGTCCTTGTATTGTATACAAAAATGTGAATGTCATCATTGCAACAGCTTTTTGTAAGAAAGGAGACGTTATCTAAAAAAAAGGCTTTAATATTTAGCTACAAAACTCAACACCAGAGTAGAGGCTTCCTTTGTCTCACTGAAGTGGAAGCATTTGTTCCACTACAATGAACGGCGAAACCAGGCAGGTTTATAACAAAGATCTAGAAGATAGAGAGATGTCCAAATTAATCATGGTAAAGTGTCGTCTTCTGACCAATGCTAAGTATTTGGTTCATAATTCTTAAAGAAAGTTAATACCATTATATTTATACGAAAATGTCTGACCAGGGCCCAGGCTTAATTTAAAGTTGTTATGAATATTGAAATTTAACATGTCTAAACGACTTATTGGGCAATGCAGTTCTGTCAAAAATACGTCCAAATAAGTCCAATCCGAACCATTTTTCTCTTTCATTGTTGAGAGCACTCAAGACATATAAAAAGTTGATCAAATTAGCACCGTTTGTTTTGTGATCTCCGATGACGGAATATTCCCCCCCCCCCCCCCCAAAAAAAAAAAATTACAGAAACATTTCTAGGTTTTCGTATTTGTGAGAACTAGACATCTGCAGAACTATCTGAACAAAGGCTCCAAGTAATTAATGATTCCCATTGATCCTTAAATAAACTGCTAGGCTAAAGCTATAATAGTGCTTCCAACATAAGTGGATAGTAGGGCCTACATTGGTATTCGGGTAGGGTTTCACCAAAAGAAGCCGCTTGCGCATTTTCGTTATGCTAACCTTGTTGATGTCGAAGGGCTGAGCCGAAGGCTCTTCGAGCCCTAAGTTTGGAAAAAAAATATGTTTGGACGCCAAACAGTAAAAAAAAAAGAAACCTGTGTGAACACAGTTCTGTTTGGGAGAGACCCTAGACAATGCCTATGTAAACCATTGCTGTTTCCGATGCATTTGGCCCCCAACCAATGGGCTAGACACCGCCGAAGGCCGAGGGCATTTTCCTGCCATTTTCCTTCATTATACCAAGGTAACTGTGCGGGACCCGCCATTTATGTAACGGTCCCTTTGAGGAACAGCGCATGGATGTGTGACAGGTTTGTGGGGACTTTTTTACAACCCCACCCGTGCAAGAGGTTGACTCTCGTCTACCCGTGGGCATCCCCACGGGAGTCTTGTGTTGCTACCTATTTAGTCTAACCACTTCCTCTAACAGTCGTTTCCACACGAGCGCCACGATGAGGCAGAGTAGTGTGCTCGCGCGTTATGCTAACGAGGACTTAAATTTGGTCCTAAATGATTCTGGCAGCTGAGTTTAAGACGTTGCAGATTTCTAGGACTTGGTATATGTTGTTTTTTGCTCATTGCATCTCAAGATGGGCGCGTCTTGAATCCAATAGTACACTCAAATACTTAAAACAAAGACAGTTTGTGTTGAAGAATAAACTCAAAATAGGTCCCCGAAGTGGTCCACCCAGGCAAGAAAAGTCAGGTATCAATATTTTCAGAAAGAACTTCAGAATTAAATTGTATCAAAGACAAATGACAGAGAAGAATGGAGAAAGAAGGTTAACAGATCTTGTGTAGTGCCCCAGCGGTCCAGCAGACCAAAGGATAGGTGAAAGTGAATGTGAAGTTGTATGTGAACATGGCCTAACTGATGTCTTATAATGAATATCTAATTGATCTTATTGTTTTGTAAAGGGTCAATCTCTTATTCAAATCCTAAAAACAAAAACCAAGAAAAAAAAATATTTCTCTAAAGAAAAAAAACATTCCTTTAGCTATGTGTTTTATGACTGCAACACTGCAACAGAGTTCACGCGATAATATGAAAACCTACTTAGTAATTGTTGTTTTTAATTATTTCCAACTTATATGGATACTAAATAGATTGTTTCTCTTAAAAAAGAGTAAACATTATTTTTGGGTAAATGCAGTAGTTAGTAGGACAGAACTTACATAACGTAGCAATACAAATGTAAAAAAAAAATATTTTTTTAACAAAATGTCTAAGACCATATGCATAAATAGGCTCTACTAAAGAGCCTCCCTTGCTTGTTGCTATTAACATTGAATAGTTGTAAAAGTGTTGTATTTTTATGACAAAAAAACTGCTTGCATAAGTGATTTTAAAAATTTGATTTTTCGCTTTAAGAAAAGAAAAAAGTTGAAGTTGCATCAGAACTTTGAATGGAAAAAAATACTTTGATGTCGGATTTTTACTATCTTTTCTAGTTTACGAAATCTATACGGGACTGATGGACGGACGGACAGACGGACAGAAATTTCACACAAAATTAATAGCGTCTTTTCCCCTTTCGGGGGCCGCTAAAGTATACAAAAATAGAAAAAGATCAAGGCACATTTTCTATTCCATAAATGACACAAAACAGATCCAGATGCCAAAACAAAACACTTAAACCTACTATGATGAAAATAAGCGAGAAAATGCTATTGACTTAGAAAGTCATGCGCAAAATATTATCAACTCGTGTTGATGAAGTGATACCGATAGTGTATCAGTGTATTGTAGATTTCATAAATGGCGGAAAATCTGTAAATAGCAAGCGTTTTTGGTGTATCCGGTGTAGAAAGGGAAGAAAGTGTTAATAAAATCTGAAATTAAAAAGTTACGTGTTATATGCATTGACATTTTAGCACTGCACTACCAAATGTTTGAAGCTCCTTTTCTCGTCAATTAGATTTTGTTGCCAACTGCTTTATTTATTATATGTATACACTTGTGTGTGTGTATATGAACATATACAATCTTCTAAAGTGGATTTGTGTTGGTAATATACTAGCCCATTATCTCCGGCATACTCTTACTTATTGTCTCACCAATGTTCCCATTAGGAAGTAACGTACCAGAGTCGGCGTAGTTTCACTGTCCCTTTCTGGATTATATAGTCCTAGAGATTGAAACCCTTTTCTAGGAGTCTGAAAATCGTAAATATTTTATTACGCGAATTGATGGAGAGAAAGAGAGGGGAGAGAAGGGAGGTGGAGGGGTGGAGGGGGTGGAGGGGGTGGAGTAACACTGACAATGGAAATGAAAATAAAAGATGGAACTAAAAAACAAACTATTCATTTAAAGTAAAAATTTGTTCAATTCGTAATAAAATGTACTGCTGTGTTTTTTTTTATCTGGGCTCCAGTTTATCTTATTTTACTAGCTCGCGTTCGAAGCGCGAGCATCAAGCTACAGACTTTTAACTCAAGATAAGCTCTGCTTGGAAAACATTAAATATTGATGAAAGATGAGTCTACATCGTCTTCTGTAGACAACAGATGGCGCTAACGGCTTCGTATGCCGTCGGCGGTGTTGTCATGGAGGTTCTCAAAGATGTTTACACCTGAGCTGTAGAAGGTGGGCATCATTGAAATAAAGGGTACGGCACCCCCCGATCAAACACACCTATGTCCATGACATAAGCGTTGTCTTAGGCTACGAATATTAAGATCCACGTGACAACCCAGACTCAGTTGCGACAAGCATCTATGTATATAATTCTCTTCGTGGCTCAACCAAAAAAGTCATGGAAAGATAACTCTTTTATTTCTGCAAGCCGGACTAGAGTTACCCCACGTAACTTTCGCGGTGACAGAGAGCGAGGCTCAGAAAACAAAAGAGGAGGGGGGGGGGGGCGTATGCTGCGCCGGCTCGTACATTATATTTTACTAACCTGATACAGACAAAACTTTTGTCCTCGGGGAGAGGGTCTATTTAAATTTTCTTTTCGCCGTCTGCCACTGTCTACGGCTAAGATTTTACTTTTAGGTTTCAAAACGTGTGTTCCGCAACTTTTGTAAGAGTTTAGCTGTCTCTTTCAGAATTCATAGTCACAAAGATTTTAACTAGATAGATAGATAAAGAGATAGATAGATAGATAGATAGATAGATAGATAGATTAGATAGACTGGGATCATTACATGTACACTTGGATCAGACTAGGATCTCAATAAGAATACATGTACACTTAAGTCAGACTGGGATCTATCATCTAATTAAGAATACATGTACACTTGGGTGAAACTAAGATCTAAAGAAGAACACATGTACACTTAAGTCAGACTGGGATCTATCATCTAATTAAGAATACATGTACACTTGGGTCAGACTGGGATTTTAATAAAAGTAGTAAAGTAAATATCTCCTTAAAGAGATTGTGGTCTATAGGGTAGATGATGTAAAAGTCATCTGTTTCTGTGGCCTACGGACCGGTTAACGAGGGTGTCATGTGGCCAGCACAACGACCGACCAACCGCTTTTACTTTTCCCCAACTAATGAGCTGGATGGACTCAGAGCCGCCCAGAGATCCCGAAATTAAAAATCCCAGTCTTCACCAGTATTCGAACCGGGACCCCCGATTCAGAAGCCAAGCGCTTTACAGCTCAGCCACCGCTCCTTATACATGTACACTTTGTCTCAGATTGGGCATTGTGCAAACACTAGATGTTAGAAAAACATTCTCAGGACTCGATGTGTTAGAAACAATTTGTTGATTGAAATGAACTGGGCACGTACAATACATAATTTTTTTTAAAAAAAGCTGTAATGGTGTGATTCACTTGTAGTTAGAACTGAGTGTTCTAGCTGCTCCAATGTGCTGTCTGTTTTGTTTCAATTAGGTTGACAGATTGGCTTGTCAGATATATGAGAGAGAAACCTCGACTGACGATAGAGGATAGAGGATAGAGTGCATTGAACGTGTTTTGAGTTTTCTAGATTTAAGCTCGATAATAAACCCAGTTTAAATCCAAACCTGCCGTTTTGCATTTTACTGCCATTATTGAGACCTTACGGTTCAGTCTCGTTTTAAGGACAATAGATATTAGATACTGACTAGAGACATTTCATGCAGTGCTCGATTTACTTATAGGTTGCATAAGGTATAGATTAGAGCCCCTAGCAAAGGAATACATTACCTTATGTTCATTACAAGGGGCCTTTTTACCTTTACCAATCCCTTAGTCTATTGGACGTTGGGGCACCATGCAAGATTTGTCAACCGTCTTTCTCCATTCCTCTCTTCTTTCGCCTGAGTTAGAACGTTTATCAATGGCAGGCCCGTCCATTCTTTTTTGTTGTCTTCCCATCGCTTTCTCTGTCTGCCTCTTCTTTTTTTTGCTGGTACAGTT
This sequence comes from Biomphalaria pfeifferi, assembly GCA_030265305.1. Classification (NCBI taxonomy): domain Eukaryota; kingdom Metazoa; phylum Mollusca; class Gastropoda; family Planorbidae; genus Biomphalaria; species Biomphalaria pfeifferi. The sequence continues at coordinate 2,969,750 of JASAOG010000060.1, read as the reverse complement.
CCCTGAAGGAAGGTCTTTGGGAAGGAAGGAATATGTCCATAGATTTTTAGCTTGCGTTTCTTTACGATGAATAGCAGGTCATCATGGGGTTCAATCGCTGTAGTATCCCTGTCTGTAATCTCTTGGTTTGTGATGCGGTCTTTAAATGTGATACCTAGGATCATTCTGTAGCATCTCATATCTTAAATAGCTTAGGGCCTTATCAAGTCTAAATCTGGCTCTTATTTTGTGTGAGACACATAGCTATTAAGGTGAAAACGTATTTCCATCTTATTATTGGTCGCTTTAACAATGTCGACGGCCCTTCATAAAGGGGGAATTTTCTTTCAGAAAAAAAAGTAATTTTTATATTTTACTTGTTCAAATGAAAGCTTATTTGAAAAGATTTAGTGCTCACTAGTGATGGAGGTTTGAACACTGTATCTGACACATTGAAATAGTTTTCAAAACACGGCTTTGAACTAAGCGTTAGCCAGACTGATAAGAAATGCCTACTGAACAGAAGCCACAGTGAAAAGCTCTTGAAAGACAAAAATCATATTTACATCTCTGCAGGTAAAAAAATATAATCTCTAAACTTTGCTCTAAAAGCAATTTTAATCTGAGCAATTAAAGATGAACTTTTAAAATATGTTGTTTTTGTGTCCATTTGAAATATTGAACGAAAAAAAAAAAGTCACTATTTTAAAGAGTTTTGATTGAAACAAAAGTCCAGTGTTTAGTCCAGGAGAAACAAAACATCAAAAAGGAGCGTAAAAAAAAAAAAAAGACCAACACGTCACTCTATAAACTTCTTATTGCGTTTCAGGATTTCTTCTTTATCTGTCAATAGTCTTGTGTCTTATCAGCACGTAACGGGAAGGATGAGCATGGCTTTGTGGGTCCATAGACTTCGTTTATGGCATGGAAGAAGTTTTTCATGTCATGCTTGTCAGCGAATTCCTGTATTGTTTCCACTATCTTGCTGAGCCGGGAATCTTGAATTGGGCGTAACTGTTTTGCACATTTTTTCGGATGTTGGTAAATGTATCTTTAATGAACTCGGAGTTTGGGCTGTTTAAATACTCTTACTCTTTTAGCTTTAAACCTTTTTTTATTTTCTGTTTTGTGCCTAGAGCACAACCAATCTCATTCTAAAATAACTCCCAACTCAACTTTTTCTTCACTAATTCACTCCTTCATTCACTTATTTCATCCCTCACAATTTCACTTCCCAATTCTGTAAATTGGATTTAAAAACAAGGAAAACTAGTTATAGAATCTGAGATCGCTGGAAAAGTTTCATTTTTGTTCTATCTATCTATCTATCTATCTATATATCTATCTATCAATCAATCTATCTATCTACCTATCTATATATATATATTGTGATAAGCTTTTTTTTCTTTTAGTTATTGACGCCTATTTGAGTTTCTTGTGCCGATGTATTCAATGCGCCTAACTAACAAGAACAAAAACTCACACATAGTAACAACTAAAGAAGCTAACCCAAAACCTTTGTAAAAACACAGATGATGGTTTAATACTTGGAAAAGGCCACAGTCGAGTCTCTGTCTATAAGTACGTGTTATCCCTAAGGAATCCTATCACCAACTGACTTTATGTCTCTAACGAGTCTAATGCAACTAAGTCACTAGTCGCGTTCAAAGTTTGTAACTTATGGAAGGTCTCTATACAAACTACTAAGTGTCTCACACTATCTATCTATCTATCTATCTATTTATCTATCTATCTATCTATCTATCTATCTGTCTGTCTGTCTGTCTGTCTGTCTATCTATCTATCTATCTATCTATCTATCTATCTATCTATCTATCTATCTATCTATCTGTCTGTCTATCTATCTATCTATCTATCTATCTATCTATCTATCTATCTATCTGTCTGTCTGTCTATCTTTCTATCTATCTCTCTATCTATCTATCTCTCTTTCTGTCTGTCTATCTTTCTATCTATCTATCTATCTATCTATCTATCTCTCTCTCTATCTGTCTGTCTGTCTATCTTTCTATCTATCTATCTATTTATAAATTTATGACCTTTCCTTTATTTCTATTTTACATGTTCAGTTAATTTTTAATTCTTCAAAATAATTCTTTGTCTTTTTCCCTATCTGCTTTTCAGTAACTCCTCTCTCTCATTCCCTCTCACTCATTCTTTCTCTCTCTCCCTCTCTCTGTCTCTGTTCCTTTTTTACTCAGATCCTACTCTCTGGTCTGTGAGTGAGGCACAGAGATAATACCAACTTAATGGATATGAAGAGCACAGACAAAGTAAACACTGGCGCCCTCCCTGCCTCCACCCATCGCCGCTAGGGGGCGCTGAGATAAAGTAAACTTGCATCTTCTCTCTGCTTACATCAACATGTTCCTGTCTGAACACAGAAGGCAGGGGTGGCACCCAGAGGGGAACCGGATAAATCACAAATTGACAGAGCCCTTCAGGCTATCACGATATCAAGATCCATAATAACATATTTACTTGTCGGGGGACTAAATACTTTCAGATTTATCTTCCCTTTCTTGCTCAAAGCTGGTCTACTCCTTTTTGATGTTAAAATCAGGAGCGTAGCAAATTTACGCGGGGCCCATTACAACATTCAAAGATCTGTGCGTTGACCATTAGCGTAAATCTAAACCGACCAAAAGCACTCGTGCATGTCACAGAACCAGACAGATGAAGAGAGACTGACGACAGACAACACTAATAAGAATGTCGGCTAGATCTAGAATTAGCTCTAAAGTTTGTAAGAATAGTAAAGGACGGAGGACTTAAGTTGACGGTCCAAATCGCAGCAGTGGATGCATTCTGTAGGCAAACAAACACAATTCCGATGAAATGTTTGGGTTAATTCTTTTTTTATTTTCGCAACTTTTGAAATATATTTACCCAAACACATCTGTTCTTTCTCAAAATAGATACGCGGTCATTAAAAACAGTGATTCCCAAACCAACGGCCCGTCCTACATTTCCGATCCATTACGCGATGCTTTCGAACTTCTTGGAAACTTCTTACAGGGCATTATAAAACCCCAGAAGCTTAGTTCCATTCAACGCAATTTTTATGATCATACGTCACCGAGAAGTGTAGCCCTTTACATCAAGAGATGTTTGTGTGTGCGTGTGTTTTGTTTTCTTTTTGAATCTATATTGTTATTGTTATAGTAGTAATGCTTAGGTTGGCTAGTGTAGTCAAGTTGAATTTCCATTTGTTAGGACAAATAAATGATCTTATCTTTTTATGTGGTGTAGCGCCAAACAGTCAATTGAATCTTCCTACAGACAAGTTTGAAATAAAAATTGGAAATTCTTCTTTACAATAAAATCGTCAATATCAGTGGAGTGATATTCAACATAAAAATTAAAATAGTACATGTTATAAAATGTTTCATTTCTCTACTCAAATGTACCCGCTATCGCCATTTAGTTACTACAGGTGGTGGCTCTGATTTCATCACTTTTTGTTCAACTATTTAGGCTTCACATACAGTTTGACAACGAAATGAAATTCTTTAATATGACAGTTCCTAACATCAGTTGAACTTTATAACATCAGTTGAACTTTATAACATCAGTTGAACTTTATAACATCAGTTGAACTTTATAACATCAGTTGAACTTTATAACATCAGTTGAACTTTATAACATCAGTTGAACTTTATAACATCAGTTGAACTTTATAACAATTACGTCCTCTTGTTGTCAACAGAATGCCTAGAAGGTTGGACGCTCACACGACTTACATTGACCTGCTTTACGACATAGCTCTAGAAAGATTATTGCTGAAAGTGAGTGTGGGATAAAAAAAAAGTATAAGAAATACATAGAAAATACATTTTTTGAGAGACAATAGCCTCCCTTTATAAATCCTGTAGAGCGATTTTTGGCTCTTAATAACTAGTAAATGTTAAATTTAAAAAAAAACGGAACATTTTTTATTCCGCTTCATTTATACAGGAGAAAGAATCCTGATTAAGCGAATGTATAAATCTATTAAAACTTTAGACTATTCCAATGATAGGGCTTATGATCTAGACTTAGAAGACGATGCGCACAATGTTCCTGAACATGAATTTTTTAAACCCTTGAATCAATGAGGAAATACTAAAAGAGTCAAAAAGACTCATAGTCCTTTCAAGATAACTATTTTCTAGTTCTCTAGCCAAATTCTAATATTTCTTTCTATTTTGTTTTACTTTAAAAACTAAGACGATCAAACCAAAGGTTTTCCAGTGTAGCCAACGAGCTAGTAATTCTTTTCCCAACGCTATAAATCAGCTGTCAATTTTGTATGAAAATCGTTAATGCTGTTTTCGAGATCCGTGTCCAGGTTTTTATGCCCACCCACCCAGAAAGTTTTAATTTCTACGAAGGTACGTGTTAAAAAAAGAGGTATTTAAGAAAGACAAATCCTGTTAAAAGAAACTCACTTTTCCCCCACTGAGTATCGTTTGTAAACCTCGTTTGTGTATGACCATTTGCTCACTTCTGACTCCACCATCTCCGTGTTGTTACAATAGTACAAGTACGTATGTTCTTAGGCATAACGAGTGGTGAAAGTATATTGGCAGATGTTCAATCGAAGCCCGCGGGTCGCAGCTCTACTACCGCTAGTCTCGAATCAACAATGTATTATCTCCCGTCACTTGTGTGTGTGTGTGTGCGTGCGCGCGTGCGCGTGCCTGACTTTAAACAGATGACACATGGAAGAAAGTAGAAGTAAAAAGAAAATGAAGTTACTAGATCATTATGTCACATTCTGTTTTGGACGCGGGCTGGTGAGAAAGTTCTGGGAAAGACAAGGTAAGAGAGTATATGGTAGAGTGGATTTCAGCACTATCTCCCGGCAAACTTTTGAGTCATGTTTCACCTAGTACGTAACAGACGGCATGGGAAATGTTTTAAATCCAGCTTCCGTGTTCATTATGTCAAGGTTGTTTTGATACAAGCAAAAAATTAGTAAATGTGTGTGTGGGGAGGGGGGGTAAGTCATTGCGAAATATTTAAAAAATGTATCTAATGGTGTTTCTTGGTGGTTGTTTTTTTTTTATTTAAAGACAACTCACATTGCATCTTTTTTTTTTCTTTTTGCAAGGCATATATCTACACACTTTGTCTGGCCAAAAGTTTGTACGCGTTTTTTCTCCCACACCCAATCTCGGATCAAGTTGGAATTTCGCACAATTATTTCTTGTACCAGACAACACAAGAATCAATAAAAAAAAATTAGTTAATTAACTATTGGTAAACAATTATTTTGTTTGTTAATGAACAAGGGAAAGAAATTCTACTTTACTAATGTGGTGGTAAAAATTGAATTAGTCCCCTTGAAGGGCCTTGAGCCCTGAGTAAGAATTCATATTGTACACGTCTTTTTTTATGCATTTAAAAAGCGATCACGTTAACATTCACACAGGTGCTACATCTTCCCCTTCCCTTTTTCCAACTGTTCCAGGCAAGTGATAGGGTCATAGAGCATTGAGAAAGCTAAAAGAATGAAATTGCGCTCAACAAAAACAATTGGTAAAAATAGTTCTAATCGCACAGATTTATTGTTGTTGGTCTATTGGAGATCGTTTACAAATTTGATAACAATGACTGATCCAAACTAATTGAAACAATGACACTTATAAATAACTTGTTTTTGTTAACCATTATCTCCTCTTGTCTCTCACTTCCTTCTATCATGGAAGGAAGGAGGAAGGAAACAAAAACTTGATCAAAACGTCAAGTCTGGACATTCTCAAAACTGGCTTCGAAATTGATTGCGCTCGGAAAACGCAAATGTGGTGAGTTCGAAACCCAAACCTGTCAACTTTTTGTTTTCAATGACGATCCGATTTATTTCATTTATATCTTCCGAATGTCGGCGTCCTGTTTAACATTAGCACTGCCGTCGCAATAGAGTTACACTTCTGATCCGTGGCAATGAGAGTCCAATTACAAGCTAATCCAGAAATGTGTTCTTCATCCTCATTACAATACATTATAAAATGCTCCCAACACAAGTTGAATCTAGCCATTAATTACTTAACGTTAATTTATGCTTTTAGGTAAAAAAAAAAAAAAAAGAAATTAGGAAATTGCATTAATTTTTCTTTTTTTTTCCCGTTTAATCAAGCTCGCACACACACACATCTAGACAGAGCTACACACACATCTTTAAACGTTGTGTTATCCAGGGAATGGTGGTCTATCCATGCTAAAAAGAAAAATGCAACTGTAGGTCTATTACATAATTATTGAACAGAATGGAAAAGACTTAATGCTGTGTACAGTTAGTTTTTGTGTGGGCTAGTGTTTGGAGGTGGTACATGTGTGGGCTAGTGTTTGGAGGTGGTACATATGGGCTGGTGTGTAGATTTGGTATTTGTGGACTGGTGTTTAAAGTTGGAAGTTATTGCTGTGTTACTGTGTTATTGCTGTATTGCTACTGTGTTATTGCTGTGTAGTTACTGTGCTATTGATGTGTTGTTACTGTGCAATTGCTGTGATGTTAGACATTGAAAAATAAAACTCGTTCGTACCTTACTCGGTCAGACTATATCAACGCCACTCGTTGATTAGGAAAAATGAAGAAAAGGGCCTAGATGCCTGTGTGAACTCTTTATATTGTGTCTGTTTTATTTATGTGTATGTTTCTGTTGTGTTGTCTTTATATAAGAAAAGAGTCCTTGTAATCGCAACAAATTTCCATAAGGATCAATAAAGCAGTCTTAGTCTTTGTCTTAGTCGTATTATTGTATTAGTATAAAGTTCATATTGTGCTGTTACTGTCGTGTTACAGATTTTATTTTTGTGCTGTTACACGATATTGTGAGCTGGCGCTCCTAGATCTAATTTTTGACCTAATTTTATCTAATTTATATTATTAATATAGGCCAGGGCTATGATGTTTTTAATTTAGTGTCCTTTTTTATTTTTATAGTTCAGTGCTGAGTATTTTTTAGTTTCCGCTATTTATAACCTTCTGCTAGTTTTAGTCTTTTTCTGTTATTTGTGTTTTACTCGTAGAGGAAAAATAGTTTTTAAAATAATTAACTAGCCTTAGAGCTGTGGATGTTATTTTCTATTTTTTGTCCCTGGTTAGTTCTGCTTATTTTTGTCTTTGGCATTAGCGTTGGATTGGTTGTTATTTTTTTATATCAATTTATGTGCAGGTCTGTAAACGGTATAGAGCCCCCATATGAGTTTAGAATAGAAATAACTTTTTATCTTCCTTTTTGTATTTTTGTAGATTTAAATTTTAAGATTCTCTTTTTAATGCTGTTTAATTTGGTATATAATGTTGTGTAGTCCGTGTCTTTAGTAATTTGCTAGATTTTATTGTTGTGTACGGCTAGGTACAAATTAGGGAAATCGGTAGTTCAGTTTAGTTTTAGATAATTAGCGTGACGTCATGCTCTCCGATATGTTCGCGCCTGTATAAAGTTATTTTTGTGTAGTGTAATTTCAGCTGGGACCGCCTGTAAGTTGGAAAATGTTTTTATTTTTGCTTTCTTTCGTTTGTATTTGTATTGATTGTTTCTGCATCTATTGCTATAGTCTAGATGCAGACTGATTAGTGTAGTGGCATCACTGGCTAATTAATTAGCCATGATTACCTCTGATGGAACCGGAAGTTATGTAGACTTGGGTAGCGTCACCCCCTTAATGCTTTTTGCTTTCCTATACTATGTCTATGTGTAAATATTTTATTATTTTATGTTTCCTATGTATTTTTATGAATATTTTATCGTTAGGATAACCACTTTATTTAAGTTGGCATTTTGTCCTACTTTTTAATGTAAAAGATGGCTGCGGCCTAAGCATCGCTGTCATGGCGGCTTGTTTAGTCTTATCTACTATTATCTAGATCTAGCTTATGTTTATTGTAATCTAGCCTGACCTGTGTTGGCTGTGGCTGGGACTTTAATAACTCAGGTATTGCTTTTATTAGCTACATGTAGGTAATTGAAATTACCTCATGCTTGTGTTATGTGTATGCACTAACTAGGTCTAGACCAGTCCAGTCTAATATATGTGTTATAGTCCATTATTATTTTATTTTTTGAATATTGTCTTATGTTTGTTTATTTTGTAATTGCAGGCTATAATTCCTGCATTACTGCCTTACGGCCTAACTGTCTGCCGCCGTTATTACTGCCTAACTGCCATTATTTCGGCTGTAGTTCTGCTTTACTGCTGCTAGTAGCTTACTGTTTAGTGTTGGGATAATTTAGGTCATTTGATGGTCGGTTTAGCTAGTAATAGCTGTAGATTTAGCAACATAGACCCAGAGGCAGCTAGAGACCGTCGCCAAAAAGGGTTTTGGTTAGTGGAGTTGTTAAGTTCAGTTAAGTAGGGTTGATTAATTATTTAGTAGTGCGTATATATAGTTTTTGTTTATTCCTAAGTTTATTTTCATTTTCGTATTCACCTATATTTTTATTGCTTTGTAAGTTGGTAGTAAATAAAGTGTATATAAGTTTGTTTTATAATTTTAGTTGGTTATTTTATTTTTAGTTAGCTAGTTTAGTTTAGTTTAGTTTAATTGTGCTGTCTGGTTGCTTAGGCTACTCTAGCCCCGTGGTCGCAGACCGAGGTGCACAGATTGGGCCCACCCAGTAGAGCTACCACCTGCCTACTGTTTTTTAAATAAACAAATGTTGAGCAGCAGCAGATAACAAAAAGGGCCTCACTCAGTAGCGCCACCCTGACCTGCTCACAATATGTTGAAAGTACATGTGCTTGAGAACATTAGAATTACTTTTGATTAGAAATTAGAAGCTACTTTTGTAAGTACAGACATTGGAAAGTTTCTCGTGCTAGTGTAACCCGAACAAGTGTCTTGCACTGACCTTTATTTTACATACGTACACTGAGAAAGTATGAGACAAAAAGATTAATTAATTGAACCTAATGTCTTGAGTAGCATGAGAAAAAAAAACACAGTATCTTGATCACATTTTCACATCAGTCATATTGTTGAGAGTTTCTGTTGTACTGTGTACATGTTTCACATCAGTCTAGACAAAATTTTTAGAAGCAACCAAAATAAAGATAAGTTTACAGACACATTTTAATGAAATTTGGGAACTCAGCTCCCAAAATTGAGTAGCATACATAGCACGTAAGGGTTTATTGAAAGATAGTTGTTTATTTCTATTATGATGTTCAAACTGTTATGATACTTGTGATATGTCATTACTGAATACCTTGAAATGCTATACACTATTAGCTAATACATATAGAAATACATTTGACTTTTGCCATACTCAACTCTTATTCTTAAGCTCGAGCAAAGTATCGTCACTGTTGTACAATACGATCATTTCTTTTTAATATTTTTTTTATATTAAATATTTTAAAAGTGGTAGAGAGGACTTGGAATAAATAAGGAGAATTATTGAGTAGAATAAAGAATGGAGAAAGGCTTGTAAAGTCTGAATGTTTTATGAATGCACTCTTATATTGGGCATTAGATTCTAAATGAAGTCAATGACAAGGAGTTAAAGACACGATAAAGAAGAAGATAAGATAAAGGTAATTATCAAACACAAAGTTTTTATTATCAAATACAAAGAATATATCTTCTAATAAAGAATGTAGTCCGTTAATGGTACTGCTAAGCTGTTAATCTTATAAACTGTTTTCTCAATAGATATCTAAAAGGTTAAAATTATTTCTATATTCCTATGAATATGTTTACATGCGTTCTTGGTTAGCATTGCGTTTGTCATGGCCAGTTTGGTATTTTCCCACACCTGCTTAGAGAGTTTTGACAATCTTGTGCTGTCTGTAGCAACATCCGAAGATTATAAGAGGGTATTATATGCAATGTTAATCTATCCTTGCTATCCCTGCTATCCTTGCTATCATAGCTATCCCTGTTATCCTTGCTATCATATATATCCCTGCTGTCCTTGCTATCATAGCTATCCCTGCTATCTGCCCCAGACACCAGACAAAACGACAGTTCAGACTTTGACTATTAGTAAAAAAAAAAAGAAAATAATATGTCTACACTGGAAATGAAAAATGTAGTTCAGAAAATCAAACCAAGTTTTTTGTAAACCTCTCATCTTGGGTTTATTTTTTTTAACGAAGATACATTACTAAGTACACGTCATTCTATGCCCCTGCTGGGGGATTTTGAATATTTACATTGGGTTTTTACTTTTTTAGGATCTTAAGAATGTTGACGTCTATTTACTATCAACATTAAACTTTCAAATCAAACGATGTCTTGAAATCATTAGTTTTTAACAAAGCCAATTATAAACAAAGGTAAAATTACTAGAGTCTTCATACAAACATCACAAACACAAACACAGAATTAAGGTGTTCACAACAAAAAGGTTTGGCTACTCACAACTTATAAAAGTACACATTTAGTTGTTTCTTGAATCTCCTAAAGTTACCAGTTACTCCCACGGAACGAAATCGAAAACTGAAAACACTCTCTTCTGAACGTAATCGTTACATGTTGATTCTTACTCCCTCTTTGTACCTCTCCCTCTCTTTCCTTTGTGAACCTCACCCAGCCCCCCACTGTACCACCTCTCACAGCTCCATCCTCTCTCCCGCCTAAAAATTGTTTTTAAAAAAAGGTGGCAGGAAATGCTAGATTCTGCAGGAACTCTTTTTTTCTTTTGTGTTTCTATTTTCCTATTTTAAACTTTTTTTCTTTTTGTTTCCATTCATTTAATATCGTCTGCTCCGAACTTTTTTTTTTCGTCGGTGGAGTATCTGCGAGAAAAAAAAAGGGGTATAGAGAGCAACGGGTGCCGATTTTCTGTTTTATTCATTCAGCGTAGTGATATTTCCAGTTTGAAGAACTAAACGTCTGGCGATAAGCCAATGAATTGGTAGAAATTAGGCGCTGACAGAAAGTAGAGTTATCCGTGCGGTTGTTTCCCTTCATTTATTTATTTGTCTTTCTTTTGTTTCTTGTTCTTTGGACGAAGGGGAATCATTTGTCGTGTCAAGCCGACGTGTTCGTGTTAGACTTGGGTTTATAAGTTCCTGTTAGGTCATGCAATAGCTATTGCTTTACCTGAGATTTGTAAGGTCCTGTTAGGTCATCATCTGAGATTTGTTAGGTCCAGTTAGGTCATGCAATTGCTATTGTTTGATCTGATACGTGTAAGGTCCAGTTAGGTCATTCCATTGCTATTGTTTATCTAAGAGTTGTAAGGTCCAGTCAGATCATGCAATTGCTTTTTTGATCTGAAAATTGTAAGGGTCGAGTTAGGTCATATAATTTCTATTGTTACATTTGAGACTGTAAGGTAATTTTTTTTTCTGAATTGTGCAGGCTTACTTTTAGCACAAAGATATTGAAATATTTTCATTTGTAAATCAACAAAAATCAATTTGTAAATCAACATAAAAATTCTGAAGATGGCAGCATTCAATTCATCAACACATCATGAACATTTTATCAACACTATATGAACGTTTGTTCTCTCTTAAAACCCAATCTGGCCACTCCCTGAACCTCGTGGATGTAGAAATGGAAGGACAAATTCTTGGAGTAAGGCAACTACTTTCTAAGTGCCAGACCCTCCTAAAAGTACACGGGCTACACAGCAAGAAGAGGCTCGATGGCTGAGCTTCCTGGTGAAGACAAGGATTTTTAATTTCGGTATCTTTGGGCGCTTCTTAGTCAACCAGACTCTAATGGGTACCTGACATTAGTTGGGGAAAAGTAAAGGCCGTTGGTCGTTGTGCTGGTCACATGACACCCTCGTTAACCGTAGGCTCAAAAGCAGATGAACTTTACATCATCTGTCCCATAGGACTGAAAGGGCGACTTTACTTAATTTTTACAAAGGAAGCTTAGTTCCAGACCGAATAAGAGCATGTCTATCTCTGGCCTCCTTCGTCTCGTAAAGCGACTATGGGGGTCATCTCATGGACATGAGATGAATGCCTGGGCATTAGCTGTGGTCGGAACGATGTCGCCCACACATGAGTTCCCCCCCCCCCTCTCCACGCAGCTGATGTGCATGTGCCCACAAACAAAAACGAATTTATTGTGAAATTTGGGTGATGACGTCAAAAAAAGATCTGAAGCAAGTAAAACCAGCCACACAAATAGTTCTCCAGTAGTCTCACACTTCCGAAATGTTCATAGATGATGACGATGTACACAATTGTGAGTTTTTGGCTTGGCGCTAAAGAAAAGCCGCTGGAATGTTTGCAATGATTTAGGGAAACCAGAGCGACAAGAGGTGATGGTTCTGTATCTACACACAATAAAGAGTTATGGAGGGACCGAATTGTTCAAGAAATAGTCATTCGTTTTGTGCAATTCATGATGTCGCAGATAAATACAAATTGTTGCTGCCTTTCCAAATGATTGAATCCGCAGATCACGTTCTCGAAAGTTCTTTTAGCGACATGGGCAAAAATAAATTTCATCTGGAGAGAAAAGAGATTTTAACGCTTGGTCGCGGTTTCCTCAGAAGACATCAAACTTTAAAAAAAAAATTATATTGGCTAGATGATTCAGTCCTGTATATTGTCTTCTTGATTAGCATATTTCTGATGGCAGGGTTTATTTTTTACGAATCAACAATACTTTAATCATGAATACATATTATTTTGAACAAAAAATGTTTCGCTGGTTGTTTTTTGTTTTTTTTACGGCATCGTGAGGAGCTGCCGGACCGAGCATCCCAAACACTAGCTACGCCACTGATTACGTCTTACCTTTATGTAGGGGTGGAACTATTTCAAAGAAATGTTACTGATACTCAGTTCTAAGAAAAGTCTCAGAGGTTTGAACGGTAAATAAAGACAACTCTTGGTTCACTAATGACGCCATCTTTCTGAAATGTAAACAAATGTGGCACGATGGGGGACATTTCAGCTCGATAGAAAAATGTTAAATTTTTTTTTTTGACAATGATGAAGGTATAAGTTTATAGGAAAGTGTATGTTTGTAAGAAAGTGTATGTTTATTGAAAAGTGTATGTATATAGGAAAGTGTATGTTTATAGGAGAGTGTATGTTTATAGGATACTGTATGTTTATAGGAAAGTGTATGTTTATAGGAAAGTGTATGTTTATAGGAAAGTGTATGTTTGTAAGAAAGTGTATGTTTATAGGAAAGTGTATGTTTATAGGAAAGTGTATTTTTATAGGAAAGTGTATGCTTATAGGAAAGTGTATGTTTATAGGAAAGTGTATGTTTATAGGAAAGTGTATGCTTATAGGAAAGTGTATGTTTATAGGAAAGTGCATGTTTATAGAAAAGTGTATGTTTATAGGAAAGTGCATGTTTATAGGAAAGTGTATGCTTATAGGAAAGTGTATGTTTATAGGAAAGTGCATGTTTATAGGAAAGTGCATGTTTATAGAAAAGTGTATGTTTATAGGAAAGTGTATGCTTAGAGTTGAAATTGCACAAACTCGAACGTGTCCTATTGAAATAAAAAATATCATAAACCTTTTAAAATACATCCATCAATACATTAACATTTCTTTTACACAGGATACACACATACAGCTCGACACTTTTAGTTATCCACCACGAATGAAAATGTCCAATGTTTATAAGTATCATTAATATTTTAAATGTTATTAATTGAATATATACTTGACAGAATCCAGATGACAGTGGATAACATTTCAATGGACATTCTTTGCTCTCATGCCATAAATATTGTTAGAACTACAAGAAATTATATTAAACGTGTTGGCTGAGTGGTTAAGCGCTAAACTCAGATACAAGTCCCAAGTTCGAAACCCGATGAGGACTGGGACTTTGGCACGCCCCTGGGTCCATCCAACTGTAATGGATACCCAATATACGTTGAAGAAGTAAAGGCGATTCTGCTGGCCACAGGACACCCTTCGGCCATAGAAATAGATGAGTTTTATAACCTTTGCTCCCATAGATTGCAAAGTCTGAAAGGTGTCTACAAACTTATTTCAGTTCAACTTAACTCTAGACTCAAGTTTAAAGCATTGACTGCGTTATAATCTCAGCTTCTCATATGTTCCAACTGGTCTCTATAAAAAGCTTGACAAAAATAACACTTGTTATATCTCAAACACCAACAGTGCATTGTAAGGTCATGACCCCAGGGTGTTTGAGCGAAATCATTTCACTTGAGGCGTAGACACTCTTACCTTGATAGAATTCTGATAGCGCTTAGTACCCCCAGTGAGAGAGACCAGAGAAAGTAAAGCGCTTAGTACCCCCAGTGAGAGAGACCAGAGAAAGTAAAGCGCTTAGTACCCCCAGTGAGAGAGACCAGAGAAAGTAAAGATTTGTTTCCTTATTCTTCAGTTCAGAGGATACAATTTTGATATACCGCGATATTTATTTAAAAAAAAAAAACAAAAACCTTCCCTACCATTCAAATTTCTCTCTCTTTCTTTTTTTTTTTTTTGTTCATAAAGTTTCGTTTATCTGTCTCTCTTTTGCATCCTATTTAGTTCAATCCATCATTCTCTCGTTTCTCTGTTTTTTGTTTCTATTTTATCTTTTTTTTTTCATCATTAAGTTTTCTTTTATTTCTTTATTTTCCTCTGTTTATTCTTTCTTTGTGTCTTGTTTTCTCTCTCTCTCTCTTTCTCTTTATCTATTTCTCTCTCCCTCTTTCTCATCTCTCTTTCTGTCTCTTTCTGTCTCTCTTTCTCTATCCCCATCTCCCTCTCTCTCTCTCTCTATTTCTCATTCTCTCTCTCTCTGTCTCTCTCTCACTCTTTTTCATTTTCTTAGTGAGTTTTAGATACATAAAAGCGTGAATGTCGAAACATAAAATAAAGTGCAATATGATTTCGTGGAGTTTGCAAAAAGAAACTAAACAAAACAGTTTCCTTCAATCTTACAGTTAATTTTTGCAGAAAATCTAGCAAAATTGTGATTTTGAATGCAGTATCAGGATTATATCGATTTAGAACAGTAACAAATATTTTCAAATCCGGTTAAATGGACCACCGGTTAATCGGACCAGCGAGTTATTCTGACCTATACCTAAAGTAGTGCAACTAATCTTGTTATAAACGTATAATGCTGTTCACTTATTCGGAACACAATCTGGTTGAATTGGACTGAAGAACAAGAGAGATAGAAGCAAGTAAAATAATTAACAAAAATATTTTTAAAAAACAACAAAAAAACAAAGCTTACATTGAGTGAAATTACATCAAATTATTTGGAAATAATCTTGAAATTATTTTTTTTAAACTAACAACGATAAATGTGTTCGATTAGAGATATTTCTTCTTCATTGTTTTGTTAAGCGCAACTCTCGTGCTTCTAGAATGCTCACTGCTTTATGGTCCGATCACAAGTCAGAATTTGAACTCAAGGTTTCGAGCGTCCATGATGGAGGCCGACGCGTTAGCTACTGGGCTATTCACTTACTAATTAAAATAGGTTTTATGGTCTACAAAATTATAGTCTAAACTGCAGTGGCGTAGCAAGGTACCCGTGGGCCCGGGTTCAGGAATGCGAAGTTGGGCCCCCTCCTATAAGTTGAGTGTGACTGAACCCAAACAGGGCTCTACTGTATCTAATGAGAGAGTACGTGTCAATGAAAACAAACTTCTACGCCAGATATTATACAGGGTACAACTGATCCTCACGGGTAAGGGAGAACAATTTCCGCAAGCTTTGGACCTGTCCTGTATGGTCCTGCCTTGTCCTGTCTTGTCCTGTTTGGATTGTGTGTTGTCTTACACTACTTCACTTAGTCTAATGCGAGACCGAACACATCCCAGGGACACAACAATTAACTACAACATACTTAATAAAACTTGTGAAGACGAGCTGATGTTTATTTACAGATGAGGATGATCCGTCGTTTTAATTGGTGGTCTATTCACTACACATCTTGCTACAAGCCCTAGAGCCATAGTCTTCTCCTATCATGTACCCGTATTCTGCAACGTCATTCGTCTGTCTGACTACGTCACTACTTTTACAGTCGCTTAATAGTAAAAGCAATGCAGACTATATTTATTTACAAAACTAACATCATCTCTTAAATTAAGCTGGGTCACTACAGATCACTGGAAGGGCCAATGTCATTGGTCAACCGTCTAGTATTTCGGGACTCAGTCACATACTGAGTCTTAATATATATTTTGATTATGTATTGGTCGTCACAAGTATGGGAACCTGAGAACCTCCCGCAATGCAATTGTCCTGATTTACATCAGCTTTTTCTAGTTAGCAGTCGATGGTTTTAAAGCACCTCTTGAAAGAAATGAATGTGTCACCTACTGAGTAGAAAGTCCATTGTGATCTCGATCTCGCTTTCTATGTACACATGTTTGTTACTTCAAAGAATTCGTGTATCTATACTATCAAGTAGAATGTGAGGTGTATGTATGTGACTTATAAACATCAAAACCGCTAGACCAATCTTGATAAAACTTGGCAGGAATGTTTCTTGGGTACCAACTTAGACCGTAGTGTATGTATTGTAGCCCTAAAACAAACTTAAGACCCTAAAAAAAATAAAGTTGTTCGTGTCTATTAAAGTTATAGTATTTATGAATCTAGGCCATGGTTAACAATGTTGACATGAGAAAAGATCGAAAGGATTTAGACCTAGATTTAATTTTAAGAAATACACTTTGCGCAGATAGTTTTTTTACTTTGACACATGAAAATACAAAAGATCCATTGATTTCATTATATAATAAAATTAACCTTCAATTTTGTGTTTCAAAAGCATTTTTTACATTAAGTAGTTCCTGATATCTGTGACTACAGATTTCCTGAGGAAAAAAGAACAACGCTGGCAGAAGAAAAACGCCAGAGAAGAAAAGCAAGGCAAACGACACTAGCTCCAGCTGGAATAATCTGCCCAGTGTGCGGCCGAACATTTAAACAATACCGTAATGAATCGCGTACTAAAAATTAATTCGTTAAATTGTTTACTTTAAAATCCCATCCCTAGATCTAAAACTTTAATTCAACTCTAAGATGATAAAACTTCTCTTCGCACAAATAGTTTTATACTTTAACACATAAACATACTAATTATAGTCCATTAATTTCATTAATTTCATGATCAAATAAACATTCAAATTTGGTTTTCTAAAGCATTTTTAAGAGGCTACATTCGTTTACGAAAGCTGCGAAGCCGAGTTGAGATAGGCCTAGATCTATATTCATTCATGAATCGCGTACTACAAATTATTTCGTTTAATTGTTCACTTTATAATCCCATTCATTTAACAAAGCTATCGCTCTTTTCGTTTTTAATAGATATCAATGTATTGGCTTGGGGTAAACCCATTTTCGCAAACCTAATTTTATTTTCGTAGCGAAGGAGAAAAAAACTTGAAAGGATCATTAGCTAAGTTTTTTTTATAGTTCGTCCATCGTGGTTCGATGATGACCACTTTGTCATTCAGGGGGCTGAGGGCTTTGCACTGGGGTTTCATGCCTCCTCGTGTGGCTGGTGAGACCTATGTGAGCCCGAAATGTTCGGCCGCACACTGGGCAGGTTATTCCAGCTGGAGCTAGTGTCGTTTGCCTTGCTTTTCTTCTCTGGCGTTTTTCTTCTGCCAGCGTTGTTCTTTTTTCCTCAGCAACCTGTGCGCCAGTTTTCACAGCGCGATGCCATGATGCTCTGTCATGTGCCTCTGTCTCTCAGGTGCCTGGGTCTATGCTGAACGCCTTCAGAGAAGCTTTGAGGGTGTCCCTGAAGCGCTTTCTTTGTCCACCTTGCGAGCGCTTTACTTCGCTTAGTTGGCCATACAAGAGTCGTTTAGGGATGCGGTGGTCTTACATTCTGTAGACGTGACCTGCCCATCGCAGCTGGGACTGCATCAGGATTGTGGGGATGCTTTGCAGACACGCTCTTCGAAGAACTTATGAAGTTCGTCGAAGCTAAGTTTAATATACGTCTAAATCCAATCTAATAGATTAGTAAACATAAACTTTGACCCGCAGGCCGCGGGTAATGTCAGGCTATTGTTTAAATAAAATTTATACAGACATTTAAATGGTGTGAAAATATGGATAATTAAATTTACTGTGCACGTATAAAACATTTTGCATCTACTGTTTACTCATACAATTAATTCAAGTATTTCAATTAGTCAATAGATATTGTACTATTAAAGAAATAAATAAAACATGAACCAAAACAAAAGCAAATATAATTCGTCAAAAAGAACATTTTCAAAATGAGTAGGGTTACACGTTGTTGTTATTATTATTATTATTAAATAAAAAATGTAACACGTTAGATTTAAATGAAACGATGTACTGACAATTTAAGAGTTACCTTCCTTTAATATATTACATTGTTATTTTGCTCGGACACCAGAAATAAAATTTAAGAAAAATAAACATGATTTAATTAAAATAATGTGATAATGTGATGCATTTAAACTTTTATAGTCAACACATTCCCTTACATCAGCGGTTCTCAACCTTTTACGTTCGGCGACCCCTTTTTACAATCCCCCACTCTGCCGCAACCCCCCCCCCCCACACACACATACAGTAATAGAAGAATAGATAATAACAATCCATAGTTTCGATGGTCTTAGGCCACCCCTGGCAAATGGTCAGTCGACCCCCAAGGGGGTTCGCGAGCCACAGGTTGAGAACCCCTGCCTAGAACATAGACCGTTTGGGCCCCTATTGGTCGTGGGCCCGGGCGCAATTAACCCCTTCGCGCCATGGTTGCTAAGCCACTGGTCTAAAATTTGTAGCGAATGATCTTATCCTCTACACACGGTTTACCTCTCCTTAGCTTAATACATTTTTCTAAAATTAATTAATTACTAGCTTATCGATTAACTATTTGGTTATATTTTATATTGATTGATTCATGTGTTGTCATTGAATTATTGTGTGAAAGTTTCAACTTGATCCGAGAATGGGAAGTGGGGAAAATAACGTGTCCAAGATTCCACCCCCAGAGAAAGAGTCAGTTGGTAGAAGCTTTGTAGAGAATAGAAGTCACAAGTCTCTTCTTTTCGTCTAGACAGAGGCAAGGTTGTGCTTGTTGATTGTTTCTTTAATTCATAGCTTCTAATATTCTAGCTGAAAATATTGATAGCTGCTTGTATACCTGCCTGAGTGGACCAGTTTGAGGGCCGATCCTGAGTTTGTGTTTCCATAAAAACTATCTTTCAATATTATCTTTTTTTTTGCTGTCTTGCCTTGACCTTTCCCCTTTAACCCCTCACGTCTATGCACTAGGAAGTACTTCCAGATCCCAGTTTAAGCTCAGAATATTCATGATTACATACACACACGCGCACACACACATACATATATATTTTTATGTTAAACTAGCCGGACATTACCCGTGGCCTGCGGACCTTAGTTTTTGTTTACTAATCTATTGGATTGGATTTAGATGTATGTCAAACTAAGCGAAATGTTTCTTTCATGTTTTTCTCTTTCGCCATGAAAATGAAAGTAGTTGTGAGAAAATGGGTTTACCCGTTAAGCCGATATATTCATGCTATTAAAAACGAAAGGTACACTAGATGAATAGGATATAAAGTACAATTGAATTGGTTTTACCCGATTTGTTAAATGAATGGGATTATAAAGTACGTCAGGACGTCTAAATTCGCAGATATAAGGAACAAATTTATGTAAATATGCTTTTAAAACACAAATTTAAAGGTTAATTTATTAAATAATGAAATCAATAGACATATATTTTGTATTTTCATGTAAAAAAAACTATCTGTGCAAAATGTAGTTTTAAAAATTAGATCTAGATCTAAATCCTTTTGATCTAAACATGGTAAACATGGCCTAGATCCATGAAATAGTAATACTTTCATAGAGTTGGGCAACTTTTTTTTCTGAGGGTCTTAAGTTTGTTTTAGGGCTGCAATAAATACGTTACGGTTCCAGTTAGTACTCAAGGAACATTTATGCCAAGTTTTATGAAGATTGATCAAACGGTTTTGATTTCTGTGAGGGTCATACATACATACATACGCCTTACTTTATAGTATAAGAAGATACAGGCTATGCAGTTGATTTGTTCTCAGGTGTATATTGTTTATTTACACCGTTTTTAACCATTACCAATAAAAATGTTTATTGCATCCTGCGATCTCCCACGTAGTAATCGGGCCTGGACCTCCTCCATTTTCCCCCCTTACAATGAAGCGAATGTATATGTAAGGAAACAAAGAAAACTATCTAAAAAAAAAACAATCCTAAGACCAGAAGCTTATGTTTGCAAGTGAAACCTGGAAGCTGAAAAAAACAACAACAGAAAATCTGCTCAATACTTGGGATAGGAAAATCCTTAGGAAAATTTATGGTGCCATACATGAGGAAATCAGATGAAGGATTCGCACTAACGAAGAAATAGACCAGCTCTATGAAGACCCCTCCGTAGTGACGGAAACAAAAAGGAACAGATGACGTTGGGGGAGGGGGGGCGGGTCACTTAGGTAGATTGTCAGAAAATAGAGGAGCAAAGGTTGATCTCTTGCAAAAAACAAAAGGCAGACCACGAGCACGGTGGCTTGATGATGTAGAAGCAGATCTTCAACAGCTAAGAGTGCGGCTTGGAGACGTAAAGCAT
Organism: Biomphalaria pfeifferi; assembly: GCA_030265305.1. NCBI lineage: Eukaryota > Metazoa > Mollusca > Gastropoda > Planorbidae > Biomphalaria > Biomphalaria pfeifferi. The sequence continues at coordinate 2,949,219 of JASAOG010000060.1, read as the reverse complement.
AGGATAGATCGTCAAGATGTGCCAGAGCAGGCCAGAGCCCACCATGGGCAGTAGTGACACTGGGATGGATGGAATGAAACTGGTCACATTTTCACGCTTCCCTTACATAATTTTGGTCCGAATATTTTAGCATCTGTTACGGTGAATTGTAATATATAACTAAAAAAATGATATAGGTAGAGCTAAACAATTTAGACAATTCTATTCAAGAAGTACCACACCAGTATTTATAAATATAACGACAGTTTAATAAGATAAAAATACTGTATAGGTTAGTATGGCTGCAGTGCAAAATATACACATTGACATCATTAAAAATAATTACTTCAAATCATTTGAAATATACTTAGTGTATTAACATTTTTGTTCATTAATACCATCATTTTTTCTATGACTAATAATCACGTGTTGCAATGTTATGCATAATGGAAGCAACTATTTTTATGAATGTCTAAAATCAGTTTGTCCAGAAGTAATGTCGTAAAGTTTTTTTTTATGAATATTTATTTTTAAAGAATATCATTTCCATTTAACTATATCTCCCTTCCACCGAGTTATAAACAAGGGCTGTAATCTATATTTAGACTGTACGCTTTGATGGTTGCCCCTTGAACTGACGGAAGTCATCTGCTCTGACCTTTCATTATGACTACATGGTATGATACTGTTTTCCTGTTGTCTGGGCAACCTTCAAGATGGCGCCTGTTTTTGTTTGGTCTTCGACTAGCTCATAGAATGCTTCTGCTACAAACTCAGGTCTGAAACATTCAGAGAAAAAAAACGTCCAAGATTATTATTAAATAATGTTACATTGATACTTATTGCGTCATTGTAATGGCAGAAGTAAAGTCCGATGACCCAAATACCAAAGTAGGTCAGGGGATATTTGTTTAAGTAAACTAATAACAATATTTCTCTCTATAAAATAAAAAATAATAATTTTAATCCTCTAGTAGAAATCATCAAAACATGGATCACACACTATAAACGCAAAATTCACAAAAATAGACTTAGCGTGAAGCTTAAAACTTTTTGACTGAGCAGTCTGATTTGTCTTGATCTAGGTTTTCAAAACTAAAGTCCTCTAGGCGGAAATAACATAAAACCTTTCAAATAAACTCCCTTTATATGTTTCCCACTCTGAAAAGAAACTCGAATCTTTCAGAAGCAAATGAATAATTAGACTTCTTGTTTACACTTCTTTTGTGACCTTGACGCATACAACACGTGACAATAGAGATTTGCTGAAAATTGTTTTAAATCTTAATAACATATCAAGACAATTATGATGACTGGATGATATTCATGTATCAGCTGTAGTCAGTTCTTGGTGAAAGCGAATCTAACATTGACAAAAATATCACTTTAATTGTAAAAACCCAAAATAGAACTACAACTAACCCTAACTGTAAGCATGAAACAGAAATCAAGTGCTCTTTATTATTTACTCCTATTGTTCATGTTGAAAGTTGATTATGTATAGCGTGTAGGATCCTTTAGAATTTAGAGCTCATCATATTTTTTACTTTAAAATATTTATTATGGTGTTGTTGTATGCAAACGCGACATGAAGCATTTCAAAATCGACACAAGCAGCTGGGAAGAGGTGGCACTGGATAGATCCACATGGAGAGCGAGCATAAAGGAAGGGTCACGGATTGCAGATGCCATACACAACAGAAGCAGAAAGAAGGGTGAAAATGCAACGGCGCCTGGTGATTAAATATGCCCAACCTGCGATGGCAGCTGTGTCTCAAGGATTGACCTCTTTAGTCACACAAGAAGTTGCAAAGGGAAAAGATCGTCTCTGGAGACGTCCAATGCCACACAGTGTTGTTTTAAATAACGACTAATCCAAACAAGCAAGACAGCAACGTGGTAATGTACACAATATTTATTTAGAAGCTTACAAGAATTGGGCGAAAGGGAGGTAAATCTCATTTTATAGTTTGTAAGTGTTAATGACTGAGTAACATCCCTTAGTTTATGTCATTTGATAGTCTATTAGTACGTAAACGGTTAATGTTTATGAATTAAAAATAAAAATCCAGGTGCAATCAGACGAGTTGGAAATGGCGTCTCCCTTTCTTACTTTAGCTAACCAGTATTATGGAAGCCTGAATATCATATAACAAGCAACAAACCAATAACTAAGAAACTCAGACTTAATATTTTATTTCAATTTAAAGTAAAGTGAAGTTTTCTTTGCATACCTTGTGATCTATAGGGCAGATGATATAAAGGCCGTCTGTTTCTGTGGCCTAAGGTTAACGAGGGTGACTTTTTTCCAACCCAATAGAGCTGAGTAAACTCAGAGGCGCTCAAAGAATCCCAGTCTCCAGCAGAATTCGAGCTTTACCGCTCAGCCACCGCGCCTCCATATTTCAATTTCTCCTTAAATATCTTAGAATTTAAACTCTTTTTATTGCTGAATCTCTTTTTCTTTTTTACTCACTTTCCAGTTAGTAGTAAACTAGTTCTTATAGTCTCTTATAGTTGGGCTCAGGTTCTATTCAATTAAAAATTATTTACAAGCTGTGAATGTCCCATGCTCTGATATAAATATTATATTCTTGTAGCTTGAAAATTTTATTATCTGTTTTGAGTAGGCTTATAGCCGAATTACTTAAATATAAAACATATAAACATATAAAACTCTTTTGTGATTAAAATTATTTTTATTCAAAAATTAAAACAACTTTGGAAAGGTCAAAGTATAGTACAAGGTGAAAGGTAAGGGTCATCTAAAAAAAAACTATAAAACTTCTGTACTTACGGCATAATACCAACTTTCTGTTTCATCATTTCCACTATTGTTGGAACATGGATGGAACTTTTGTCGGATAAGCCTTTCATCATTTCTGTCTCAGCGAATGCGGGAGCCAACACATTGATGCGGACTCCATTTTGTAAAAGTTCTGGGTTTTTCTGGACAATACATTGACATCATGTAGAATAGAGACCCAACTATGAAACGTACAACTATTACAAACCAAGAACGCCCTCAATATCTGATTTGATCTTTTTTTTTCCAAGTTTTTTTTAATAAGATACAAACATTTTTGTTAGTTAATTTGTTTCATTTGAGCTATTGGTTTTGTTTTTTACATTCCAAACTTGCCTTTGATCCAACAACAGATCCAAAGAATTGTTGATCTAAAGACCAGTTGATCTAAAGACCAGTTAATCTAAAGACCAGTTGATCTAAAGACCAGTTAATCTAAAGACCAGTTGATCTAAAGACCAGTTGATCTAAAGACCAGTTGATATAAACACCAGTTAAGCTAAAGATCAGTTGATCTAAGCACCAATTAATCGAAAGACCAGTTAATCTAAACATCAATTAATCGAAAGACCAGTTGATCTAAAGACCAGTTGATCTAAAGACCAGTTGATCTAAAGACCAGTTGATCTAAAGACCAGTTGATCTAATGACCAGTTGATCTAAAGACCAGTTGATCTAAAGACCAGTTGATATAAACACCAGTTAAGCTAAAGATCAGTTGATCTAAACACCAATTAATTGAAAGACCAGTTAATCTAAACACCAATTAATCTAAAGACCAGTTGAGCTCAAGACCAATTAATCTAAAGACCAGTTAATCTAAAGGCCAGTTAAGCTAAAGATCAGTTAAACTAAAGACCAGTTAATATAAAAACTAAAAACTAAAGACCAATTAATCTAAAGACCAGTTGACCTAAATAATTAAGAACAGTTTGTTTGGGTTTTTTTAGTTTTTTTTTTTATTTTTTTAAATTAATTTTTTCGATTTCAGAAAAGAAAAAAGTAGCCATTTGCATCCGAACTTTGAAAGGCTTAAAATATAAAGACGGAGTTTTAAAATCTTTTCCAGTTTATGAGATCTAAATGGGACGGACGGACGGACAGACAGACCACACTACACTAATAGCGGCTATTCCCTTTTCGAAGGCCGCTAATAAAAACGTAAAAGAACTGGCTGGTTTTCCTATCAAGAAATAAAGTAGTGAATAAAGTAGTGAATGAAGTAGTTAATGAAGTAGTGAATGAAGTAGTTAATGAAGTAGTGAATGAAATAGTGAATGAAGTAGTGAATGAAGTAGTGAATGAAGTAGTTAATGAAGTAGTGAATGAAGTAGTGAATGAAGTAGTGAATGAATTAGTGAATGAAGTATTTAAGGAAGTAGTTAATGAAGTAGTGAATGAAGTAGTGAATGAAGTAGTTAATGAAGTAGTGAATGAAGTAGTTAATGAAGTAGTGAATGAAGTAGTGGATGAAGTAGTTAATGAAGTAGTGAATGAAGTAGTAAATGAAGTAGTGAATGAAATAGTGAATGAAGTAGTGAATGAAGTAGTGAATGAAGTAGTGAATGAAGTAGTGAATGAAGTAGTGAATGAAGTAGTTAATGAAGTAGTGAATGAAGTAGTGAATGAAGTAGTGAATGAAGTAGTTAATGAAGTAGTGAATGAAGTAGTTAATGAAGTAGTTAATGAAGTAGTGAATGAAGTAGTTGATGAAGTAGTGAATGAAGTAGTTGATGAAGTAGTGAATGGAGTAGTGAATGAAGTAGTGAATGAAGTAGTGAATGAAGTAGTTAATGAAGTAGTTAATGAAGTAGTTAATGAAGTAGTTAATGAATTAGTTAATGGCTACATTTGTTGCTATGATCATAGAGAAAAAAACAGCAAGCTATAGAGGGACTCGGTCCATTGAGCAAGTAATGTAGCCTTTGTAGCCAAATAAATAAAGCAAAAAGCCCAATATATCATTGAAAGGCTTAAAGGCGGAGATTTTGACATAAATGTCTAAGGAAAACAATTCTGATCAATAAGACTAATTAGTTCAATTTGTACGAGTTCCGAGATTTACAAATATTTAGACAATATCAGAACGAAACATTAAAAATCAAGTGTTTGGGCGTTAGGGGAGATGAACTGATCCCTAACACTAACGTATCCACTCAGCCTCAGTTTGACCAGTCAAAGAACAGTGTCAGTGCCACTACCTAGAGTCAGTTCTTAGCTCATGTACAAAGTTGCAACCAAATACACAGAGGCGAGCGTACAAGCACACACACACACAGGCACACACACACACAGGAAGACACACACAGGCACACACATAGGTACTTATATAGTCACACACACACACAGGCACACATACAGTCACACACACACATATAGACACACACACACACACACTCACAGGCACCTACATGCCATATTCAAAACTATGTAACTTACCGCCCAGCACTGAGAGAAAGTGATGATTGCACTTTTGGTAGCCCCGTAAACTGGCCCACATGGATTAGGGTTTATACCTACAACACAGACGGATTAACATAATTAGGGTTATGTATACGACTGGTTGTTGACCTACTACAAAGACTTGTATTATATACCAATATGACATTGAGTTTTAAGGAATTGGAGTTGTGTATAATAGTTAAGTCTGACTGCTAGACTATCACATCTGGTTGCATTATGTATCTATACAACGGTGAATTAAGTAATTTAGAGTCTGGTAAATGACTGACAGAAACAGTTGTATGATACATCTTGATAACAATGTCTTCTGTAAATGTTAGCCGTTCCATTACTTTAAAAAAACTACCAAGTATAGACCAAAATTTTCATAGCCAAGTATAGTATTTGGGTATAGCTTGAACTTTTAATGAGATCATAGAAGAAGTGTATACATTTGTAGTTTAGTAATGCAAAGACGTTTAGTCAACTAGTCACCTAATGACCCCCATAGTACCAACCATGCTTACTGCATTGACCCCATGTTACCGACCATACTTGCTCTTGACATTGACCCCAACTTACCGGCCATGCTTGCTATATTGACAATGACCCCTCCTTGGCCTCCTTTATCTTTCCTCATGTTGTCCATGGCTAACATTGTCCCTTTGATTGTCCCTTTCTGTGGAGGAAAAAAAAGGCAATGAAGTATATCAAACAGAACAGAATCTTTTTGTTGATTTGTAGTTTTCTTTGCTACTCTTCTACCGCTTGAGTTTCAAAGATATGTGCAATCAGATATGTGCAATCAGATATGTGCAATCAGATATGTGCAATCAGATATGTGCAATCAGATATGTGCAATCAGATATGTGCAATCAGATATGTGCAATCAGATATGTGCAATCAGATATGTGCAATCAGATATGTGCAATCAGATACGTGCAATCAGATATGTGCAATCAGATACGTGCAATCAGATATGTGCAATCAGATACGTGCAATCAGATATGTGCAATCAGATACGTGCAATCAGATATGTGCAATCAGATACGTGCAATCAGATATGTAAACATAGTTGAAGCTAGGTGCTGAAACAAATGATACATACATATATTAAACATAAATGAATAACAGCACCAGGGACCAAGTTTTTAAGAGAGAAAGTAGTGAATTAAAATGCTACGAAAATAAGGGCATGCTGCTGTTATTCATTTATGTTTAATATATGTATGTATTATATGTTTCAGCACCTAGCTTCAACTCTATGTTTACGTTTACAGCATTATTGCACGTACCCACTGTAGCTTCTATATGTAATGTGTTTATTTTGTCCACTTGTCTTTCTGAGAGATATACAATTAGATAGTGCCATCGTTTGTCTAATGCATGCCTAACGGCTGTCTGTGTCGGCTCTATCGAAGTTGTTAGTGAACGGATGCTGCGAGTGTGGGGGAGGGGGCTAGCAGGGGCTTGTGACCTTCGACCACTGGGGTGGTAATTTGCATACGGGCGAAATGACTCTGGATCAGAAGAATGTTGGGGGTGGGGGGACTTAATGCAAGGCTATGTAATTAGGTCAAACCAAGTCTGAATATGTTCACAGGAAGTGACGTAAATCGAGGCGCGGGAACAAGAAGCCTCAGCTGCGTATGACCCCTTATTCTTGTTGACCTTTGTTTGATATATGCTTGGTAACTATGTGTATAGGCAGCATTGAAATACATTATTTTTTTGTAATGGGTAGCACATGTTTAAAGCACGTTGTTTTCAAATTAAAAGCATAGAGAAAGTATCATAGAGTGCAGACCTCCACTTACCCTCCCTCCTCACTCAACGCAATTTCTTTTATTTAGAATTTTTAGCGCATCCTTCACAGTTTGTTTTTTCAAATTAAAATTTCGATGTCTAACTCTGAATTTTAATAGGAACACTAATACAAATAATTTATGATTAAAACCGAAATGCCATTGTGCCACAGAGAGAACCAGACCAAAATATGAATTCTCAAAAATGGTGGAGGGAAAATGCATAAGAAATATAAATGCAAAATTCAAACTTTTATGAGACGAGGAAACAGACGAATTGTTGTTATTGTATTATTTTAAAGAAGTGCACATGTATTTTGTGCACACTGCATTAAACATGTTTTTTTTTATTGAGGTTCTCAGAAAACTTTATTGCAACTGATTGTTGTTTCTAGTTCAGAAGAGCATAATAATAAACAAATAAATCAAATACTATTTTTTAAAATGTTTTATTTCATAGGTCATGGTGAAGGGCGATAACTAAACCTACCACATTAATGTCGACAGTCAGCTCCCATTTATTTCCCATTTCAAATCCAACACCGGCATTATTCACCACAATGTCTAGGCCACCAAGCGTCGACTTGATCTTCTGAAAGGCATCTGAAATGACGTAGCGAGGTCGTCAGAAACACAATCGAATTGATATTTAAACTCTCAATCTAATTGATATTTAAACTCTCAATCTAATTGATATCTAAACTCTCAATCTAATTGATATTTAAACTCTAAATATAATTGATATGATGTTTCTCATTTTAAAAAAAAAAGCGAGAATGATATCTAAATAGTGAGCTATGGAGTACTCAGAAATCTTTAGGATGGGTCTGGTCACTATGGTCACTACATCTGAGCTGCCTGGTTTCATGTTGTCGTGATTCTACTAAGACTCGACAGCCTAATGTCTGCAGAATCACAACCTAATCCAAGGGCTGTAACTCATATAGCACTGACAAGTACAAGCATTCTAATTATGTTCCTTGATAAAAAAAAAACAGATCACGAGGGTATTATACAACCAGAACAATGACCAAATGCCTTTATTACACACTTGCATTTAAATTTCTGGTCTGTCCGTTTCGTCTGTCTAGTCAAAGTGGGTAAACACTTTTTGACAGCAGTAGGATTGAAACTCACGCCGTTCAGGTGCATTCAGACAAAGCCATTAATCGCTCAGCAGGGCTTCCGTTACAGTGAATTATTATTTTTTTATGTTCAATACAAAAAAGAAAAATATGCCAATAAACTACCGCTTTCATGCCTATAATATTCCTAATTTCACTAAGGTTAAAAAGTATCTTTTTTGCCTTCAGCCTACATTAGTTTGGTTAACTGCGCTATGTAAATTAAATTATCATTATTTTATTAAAGTACATTAAATAAGTTCGGAATCAAACGTTTGGAGTGGCTAGTTATTTTATTTAATGTATACATGTCACTTAGTGTACGCGTTAAATAGAAATAGAAAGATGTCAGAATTGGAGACTTTCAAACATGAAGGAAATGCTATAAATAGCACACACAAAAAAAGAACTCCATGTCCAGTCTAGATATGATATATATATAGGTCTGTGAGCGATGCATTGCATTTAGAAACTACAGTGAGAGTTGTTGTTGTTGTTGTTGTTGTTGTCCAGTGCTTTACATTTTATGTAAAGAATATATAATTATGTATTTTAGAACTATAGTCAGTTTAGTGCATTTATTAATTAAAAAACATGAAGAATTTCAGCACTTTGAGGGTCACTTTATCGTCCCAATATTTCCGCTACGAGAATTTTCGATTTGAAAAAAAAACAACTATTTAGACAAGAGACGATCTTAAAGAGAATGTGGGGGAGGGAGGGTATTGGAAGTCTGGGCTTAATTTCAGACATAGGTCTGTACACAAACTGGGCATTTAAAGTTATTGTACACTGAACTCTTCATGTCATTCTGCCGCGTACTTTTAACCACAGTGCGACCCCTCGGCTAAACTGGTTAAATCTAAAACCAATTGTAGTGCATCGGTCGAAGTTCAATCAATGGTTGTTATGTTTATCATAAACATCAACACAAATACTAACACACACACACACACGTGCACACACACACACACACAATTACCAGTGAAATCGGAAGTGCTGGTGACGTCACACTGTTGAAAGAGAACACGATTTTTCCCGTATTTCGATTCAAACTCTGCTGCAGTTCTGGAGCCAAGTTCTGCGTTGACATCTGTCAAACCAACCTGGGGACATAAGATGCCAATAAATATCGATATCCGCGAAGCCAAATTGTCACCGTTAATGACGTCATTTTTACATGCGTTTCTTTTTGGTAAATATTTATTGACTGCAAAGTATAGAAGAGACAACGGTTCACTAACGTTACTAGAGTCTCTACCTAACTCACCCTTGGCTACCTACTTTAAAGATGGAGGCTTTAAATATTTGTTTTTTTGAACTGTAAATATGTAGGTAGGCGATCAATACATGATTCTTACACAGATCTACAAGAGATGTTGTGTTTTGTTTGTTTGGATAATAGTGGACGTCGTATTATCGCTTTGTAAACATGATATTCAGAATTATTTGTCATTTAAGGTCTACTTTACATAAAATAGAAACTATTTGAATGCGAGTGAGAACAAAACATACGGACATAAAGGAATAAATGTCTTGTGATTTGTGATTTGTGATTTTGGGCACATCGGCACAATTTAGGCCATGTCGTGCCTGCAGTCCCTCAAGGGCCACTCTCCCTCCACACAACAAGGGCCAAATTCCATACAGTCAAATCATTAAAATCAAGGTCTATTCACAGTTAAAATAGAACACGCAATAGAAAAAGAATACGTTTTAACAAGAAGGGGAAGGAACCGCTAAGTACTGCCATTTATCTGAAAATTACGGGGTTTATCTCCCTTTCTGCTTTATAATACTAAATGATTAACTAATTGGTTAATTTTTGGATGGATTCCTGTATTGTTGACTATGAAATAATTTTGTCGAATTTCAACCTGTTCTGAGAAATGGGAGAAAAAACGTGTAAAAAAGTAAATACAATTATATCTATATCTCTAATTAAGTGGCATTTATTTCCCTTATTTTGTACATCAAACAAAATAATTAATCACCAACAATTAATTAACTAATAGTTAAATTTTTTTGATTGATCCATGTCTTGTCAGGTTTAATTGTGCAAAGTATTAACTTCATCCAAAAATGGGAAAAAACATGTTCAAACTTTTTACCAGACAGACAGACAGACACACTGACAGAGCTGATATAAGTTTTTTTAAAAAAGGTGTATAACAATAAAAAACTGTTACCATTACAAAAATATGAAAGATGTTCACTGACCTTGGCGCCATTTTTGAGCAAAATTTCGCAGAAAGCTTTCCCGAGTCCCTGAGCGGCTCCAGTAACCAAGGCAACCTTACCAGTGCAGCTCATGTTGCAAAGGTTTCTGGAATGATGTGAATAGAAGCCAAGAAGTGCCCGGACCAGGCCGAGTTTGGATGTTGTCTGGAAGAGAAACATAAAAAGATCATGAATTATAATGAATGGCCATGTTCAACAAAGCTTTTCTCAATGCTTATAGAGTCTTTATTTTCATTCTTTGACTCAGTACCCTACATCCAATCACTTTTTACAGAAATACATTTTTTCAAGAAAGGTCATCATTACAATTAAACGTGACCAGTCGTGTTAGGGTATCTAGCTAATATCATTCTGAAATTTTTCTGCTTCTGGAATTAAAAATAATATTAATAATTATTATTTTATTTTATTTTGGTTTCATCAGCTGTCCATACCACCAGGCTGCTAAATGATGCGCCACTGAAGGTGACAATTTGTTCAGGTCTAGCTATAGACAAGATTCTAGATCTAGATATAAACCATCTGTAATGGGAAAAATAACACCAACAAACACAGACTTCACCCACAACTTTAGATCTAGATGTTTATTGAATAACAACCTGAAACATCATGATGTTGAGGATAGGTAAAGATGTGCGCCAACAAAATCAGGACACAGCTCAGTTTTTTTTTGTTTTGTCTTTGAAGTTCTACTTTTTAAATTACCTACTTCATTTCCGCCGTTTTGGACTCGAGATTAAAAAGAATCCTTAACATTATTGATTTCCGTTTTATTTGAAAATTATATTTTGGTCGACGACATAAGATGAAGGCACCCGAGTGGTCAGATAAGAAATCATAAAATATAGAAAATAAAAAGTCCCTAGTTTTAACCAATGCCATTCTAAATAGAATATAGTTCAAATCTCTTAAGGGACGGATGTAACAGTCTTTATAATAAGTTAATGGTCACTTGAATTAATTAGCAATTAATGAACTTTCTTTTTTGAGAACTAAATTAGTTGATGACTGGGTTGTGGAGCTGGTGAGGAGCTACGTATTCTTTAAAGTTTTATCTCCCTTTTCAACAGGACTCTATTAGCGAGATTTGACATAATTCAAGCGCTAGGACAACTTTGTACAAGTGCTCCTTCTTCCCAAGTGTAATTAGAGCATGGGTTGCCTGAATCAGCCAGGAAACCAATGACTTGGTAGATTTGAAGTCTCTAATTAACATGCTCGAATAGGATTAGGACGTGGTTCTCTTCTCTTTTGAGCTGACGTCTTTATTTTATAGGGTACACTACGAACTTAACGTCTTTACTTTATAAGGTACATTTGCGCGTTTATCATTTATAGGTTTTTATGAAGCCAAAAAAAGGTAACAGGGTTATTGTAATGATTTAAATGTTCCTTATGCCGAATACTAGCCAAAAAGAAATATATCTACGAATTTGGTCGAAGCGTTTACTTATTAAATCTCAAAGCAATCTAATTCATTTGAATCTGAAATACTTCCTACTTAACGAGGAGTAGTGATTTCCCTTGGTTTTAATCTTGGATAATTATAGCAGCTCTGTCGTAGTCCTGTATTTAATTATTTTGTCTATTTATTTAATACGACTTTCAAAAAAAAAATCTCTAAAAGTTTATTGTTTGTTTCGACCATGAGAAGAGAACAGATCGTTCTCCATTATGGAAAAATTTAATATCATTATTTTAATTGTAGGCATAAATTGTAATCTTGAGCCAAAATGCTGGCCCTTAGATAATCTTAAATCTGTTGGTCAGTATCGGTTTACATAGTTGTAAGTTATTTTCATCTGTCAATACATAGTGAAGTGCAGAACAGATTATTAAAGCAAAGAATTAGGTCGACATAAGCACAACGACCTGTCCCGCAGCAAATGTCCCAAACTCATTAGACTTTGATGTCTGCACCATAACGTCCATTTTAATTGCATTGTCCTGAACACTTCGAGTTTGAGACCCACGAGTCGCCTTCAAAAAGCTTCACCACTTGGTCAGCAAGTCCTAAAAACATCTGTCAATGCCAAACATCTGTTGCCATATTGGCTACACACATTAATAACAAAGAATAACAAACACCACCATTTTTATTTATTTTCGATGTGTCTTTCGGTCTACATATATATTTTCTATGCAAATAAGATAAACCAAAAAAAATCGTAACTTGAAATATTATCTTCTGTCTGTATTTGTTTTGAGGAAGGAAAGGCACCTCACACTTTAAAAAATTTAAATCTTATCTTATTCAGACGTTAATTCAAGAAAGAAGATAATTACGTTAACGCATTTCATGACTGGGAAATTGGGATAAAGAATAGCACATGGGGTCGTAAGACGTTTGTGGGCGATGGCGTGAAACAGGGGAAACAGAAAGAAATGTGCTAAAACATCTGTGCTGAAATATCTGGTGAAAATGTGTGCTGAAATGTATGAGAAATGTGTGGTGAATTATGTGGTGAAATGTTTGGTGAATTATGTGGTGAAATGTTTGGTGAATTATGTGGTGAAATTTTTGGTGAATTATGTGGTGAAATGTTTGGTGAAATGTTTGGTGAATTATGTGGTGAAATGTTTGGTGAAATATGTGGTGAAATGTGTGTAACGAAACACTTCACACATCTGAACATTTAACGGAACAATTTCCTTATTTTTTTAGAGAAATTAATTCACGTGGTTAATCAGTTAGTTATTTCACTAGTTCCTTTATACACATATTTGGGCCTCGAGGAGCAGTTGTGTTCCGCGGAACACAGTTTGGGAAACACTGATGTAGTTTAATGGATCTACTGAGGTGTATGCTCATGGCTTTTCACTCTTTTTGTTTTGTTTTTTCAAAATATTTTGGTAAGAGATAAAAACAACTCTGCAATTCTATAATATAAGCAACCGTGTCCTAAGTAACTGCCTTGAAATGGAGCTATAAGAGTTGAATTGGTAAGTGGGTCATTGAATTGACAAAGTCAGCCCGTCTTAGGGCAGCAGGAAGAGAACACTTGATGTTCAATGACTTTCATACATCAAAGTCATAGTTGCCCTACTTTCTTTTGGATAATTCCCATTCTCTTTCTCTGTGACGCTCTCTCTCTTTCTCTCTCTCTCTCTCTCGCTCCTCTATATTTACAGCTTTCATCACTCCCCCTCTCTGTTTCTCTCTTGTTTTAAGGTGCTGTAATGCCCCCTCCCATTATCTGAACGTCCATAATGTCAACAAAAGATAGGATTGTCTTAAAGTCGGCTAGTCGAGCACCAGTGGATCTCAATCAAGCACCCTTGTCATGACAATACACGTAACAACCCTTTGATAGATCTTGCTGAAAAACATGCTACGATGATAAGCTAAGACCCACTGTTCTACTAGAAGAAATGCGTTCGTCCTCTAGAGTCTAGACATGTCAAGAGTCTGGAAGTTCAAGACTATTGTACAACTATTAGATCATTTTGTTTTCGCTTCAAGAATTAATTCAAACTGTTTTTAGGGGTGAGTGTATTTATTGGGGGGGGGGGGGGGGGGGAATCACTTTTGAAACAAATATAATCATGATCATAAATTTGTTTTGACATGTTAGTTTAGTGAGTCACAGTGATTGTTGTATTGATGTAGGCCCCCTGGCTGCCCACAGTACGATTCGTGCGAGTCACAGCGAGACGAATCGTTACAGTAGGCCTGAAGACAGACCTCTGACATAGCAACAAACTGTTGGTCTCTACTGACCACAGGCTGCCACATCACATGTCTGTTGTCAGGCCTAGTGTAACGATTGGTCTCGTTTAAGGCGAGTCATGCAGTCCTTAGAAGGGATAGACGAAAACCACACAGGCGATTCACGAGACCCACGAGAACAGCAAAACTATAAAACCTTCTGTTTTCATAAGCGCTTCCTTGGCACAGTGGTTAGTGTACTGGTTTCATTAGATTTTAGCATTCGAGTTCGAATTCAGGTCGTTCACCTTGTTTTATAAATGCTTTTAAAAAGCGATCACCCGGATATCCCCGTCTTTCTCCCCACACCCCTTACCAACTGATCCAGACAAGTGATAGAATCATCGCATATTGAGAAAGCTAAAAGCATGATATTGTGCTAAACAAAAACAGATGGTAAAAATATTTCTAATCGCACAGATGTATAATTGTTCGTCTAGATCAATTGAATTACATGGCTGATACAAACCAATAGATACCAACTTGACTTAATATAGGCTTTCTTGTTTTCCTATGCCCATGAAAAAATTACACTATATACACGAATGACATCCAGACTGTGTGAAGACTTACTGAGACAGTACAGCATCAAGACAAGACAGAAGTTGTAATTTTGTAAAAAAAAAAACATCAGTGATGACACTCCTGGGATATACATCTGGTGTCGTCATACTGCTGATGGTCATCATACAGTTGAAATCATACTGCTGATGTCATACTGTAGATGTCGTCAACTTTAATGGGGGGGGGGGGGGGGGGGGGGGTATGCAAGTTGACTGGACAAAACATGAGTCTTGGAGATTTATGAATAGATTTTCCATGAAGTGCCATGAAGAAAGGTTTGAGAAACGTTGCAATAAGCTCAACATTTTAAAAACTCTCTAAATGTTTACACTGAAAGCGAGAAGTCAAGACGACAACTACGTTTATACACTCGCGGCCTGCAGATAACAGAGTCTGAACAGAAGATCTGGTTTGTTTTTAATAACTCGTAAGTGGGCGTGGCAGTGAGTGAAGTCTTAGAGAAAGTGATATTGTCTTCTGCTCGCTAGGGGCTGATGTGGTGATGCTCCAGCAGCCCGTGTCTCTATCAGACGTCTGAATTGGATTTTCACCAAATGTTTACACCTTCAAGACAGGCAGAACAAACAAATGAACTCAAGATGAAACAAATCCAGAGATGGACTAGTTAGGGACAGCATTAGACTTGGCATTTTGTAATGTTATGGGAGGGGGAGGGGTGATGGCTAAATGGTAAAGTGTTTGGCTTTCTAACGAACGGATCTCGGGTTTGAATCTCGGCGTAGACTGGGATTTTGAATATTGAGATTTTTAGGACGCCCATGAGTCCACCCAACTCTAATTGGTAAAATAATAAGTTGTTAGTCGTTGTACTGGCCACATGACACCCTCGTTAACCGGTGATCATAGAAACAGATTTATTTGACATCATAGGCTCTATAGATCGCAAAGTCTGAAAGGGGCTTTTCATTTTTTTCCCCTTACGTTGGCGGATATGTAGCACGTGCAAAATGTTGCAGACCAGCGCAAAGTAAAGAGAACTTCATCCAAACAGTAAAGCCGGCACACCAGAGTAAGGTTCTACTAGGGACTAGATGTAGACGCTAGTACATCGAAGATGGGTATCAAATTATTGGTTAAATAGTTTTGTAGTTTCCTGAGCATTAGAGCTGGGCAGGGCACGAATCGTGTATGATGATCAAACGTGTGCCAAAAAAAGTTTTTGTTTTTTGGTGACCTGAAAGGTGATCGATGTAGCAGAGGTGCCCCGCGGCAACGTGGTGGAATAAGTTGAATTAGTCCCCTTTATTTGTCGCTGCAGGAGGTGCTCATTAGTCTTGGAGGTTACCCACCTAGGAGACAAACTCTGAATCCAAACCTCTCTTGCGGCTGTCAGTATCTTCAAATTTATTTATTTGTCTATTTATTAAATGTGCTTTTTTTGGCTGAATGACTCCAAAGGACCTCTGTGGAGAACGACTCCTTAATATTTTGATTTGAGAGAATGACCAAAGTGTTATTAGTATATATAGGGCAGAAAGCCCTTTAGTTTGTAAAAGGAGGCCATTTATATTTTTTCTTTCTCCCTTTTTCTTCAATGTATCAAGCAGGATGTATTATGTATGCAGTCATCAGAGTGGGCTTTTTTGTTTCTTTTACCTGAGAGTCATTTCATATAACTTGCCAATAATCAGGTCAAATCAATATTTGATCGAATCCATCACTCACCTAAGTGTTTAAGACCTAAGTCACGAAGATGTCTGCTGCACGAACCTAAGTCATTCGTAGGCCTAAAACTTGTTGTTTTTTTTTTCTTTACATTTAGACGATATTAGAATTGAGACAATGTTCGAACTCTTGTACACAAAAGACAATATGCATCTGAATACTTAAGCCTCATTTATCAATTACCAATTTTACAAAGAGAATTAGATGAATTACGAAAATGGGAATCATATTGGAGCAGAAATATGGCAATAATTAAAAGTAACAAAAAAAGATAAATAATACTTATTACAATCATAGTAAACAAAAACTCCTACACAGACTAAAACTCCAAATACCCTAGGTGTTATAATAAATGAAAAGCAGTAACACAATCCACATATTGATGAAATAATTTAAAAATCAAACAAAGCATTAAGATTTATTCAAAGAATGTTTGTTACAAATCAAACACGAACATAAAACTACAATGTTTTGTTGTTTTTAACATTGGTTAGACCTGTATAACTCCATTGTTTGGGACCTCTCAGCTCAAGCAAAACAAACAGAAATTAGTTCAGACGCAAAATAAAACCATATGAATATTCACATTTTAGTAGAAGTGATTAAAATCATTGAACACTCAGCAACAGAAGAATAAAATGTCAAGTCGATTTTGAAACCTAACTTACTAAGTAAAAAACAACACACGAAGTAGTAAAAAGACACAAAGTGACATTTCTTATTCCATATGCTGGGACAAATTCCTGCAAGTAGGCATTTCTATATTCCCTAGTGTCAGAGCAGTGTTTCACAGTGTTTCGTGAATAGTTGTTCCCCGAACTACTGGAATAGTTAACTAGTAGGCAAACACGTGAATTAAAAAACTAAGCAAAGCGTTCCGCTAAATACTCAGACTATGTGATATGTTCCATTAAGTAAAAAGTTTGGAAAACACTGCATTAGAGCATAGAGAGGGTTGCCTAAATCAGCCAAGAAAAACAATTTCAACAGATTTCAAGTCTCTAATTAACATGGACGACTAGGTTGACACATAGATACGCGTAGGACGTAGTTATTTTATTTGAAGGCAGCCATTAATCTATCAGTTAAGATTTAAAAGTCTAAGTCACTTCAAACCATAGTCTATGCTTCCAACCTATTTCTGTTATGATTACGAAGACAAGATAGTAACCAATCAAGTTTTTGTTTACTGTCACGTGCTGTGTTGCCATTTTGTTTTTCGGTCATTACATTCACCGAAACTGATCGTTGTGTTTACATTGTAAGGGGTAGGTCACTTCACGTTTTTCCCAGGCTTTCCATGAGTGGCACTAGGAGACTTCTGCTACCAAATAGTCCACCTGGAAAGGTTAAATGTCATGACAACAGATTTGTACGGAGAGTGTGTGTGTGTGTCCTGAAAACAAAAAGGGAGAGGGGTATAAATGTATCTGCGCGTGAGTCTAGCTGGAAGAGAAAAAATGGAAAGGGAGGAAACTGGTGTTTTATTGTAATTGTACCTACAGAACCTGAAGGGATAAAAGATTGTATATGGATAATGAAGATCTGAGACATCGCAAAGGTTGGTGCCCCGATAAGATCAGCTAGTAATGTCACCTTAACCTGAAGTCGCACAATTCTTTGTTCTCCCTAACAGAAAACAACAAAAACAAACAAAAATAAAATTTAAAAAAAAAGCGTATATCCAGTGCAATAGTTGTAGTTCCACTCAGGTCGTCGCGGCGGAAGTTTTCTGTGCTCCCAGGACCATTCTGATGGAGGGGGGGGGGGGGGAGATCTGCTGCTATTTTAATGTAGTTGTATTCTAGTGTTAAAAACACTTAAAATACTAATTCCCCCCCAAAAAAAAAACGTACTAGCTTTAATCAACATTCGTTACATATGGATCTGGATCTCAAATGTTCCTTGAATACATGTATATATTTGTAAAAATTCGGGCTTGTAAGGTGACAGTTTTAGAAACACCGGTGTGTAAGGCTTACATGCCAAGGTAGTGCCGCTGTAAAATAAAAATGTAGTGAAAAAATATTGGCAACTTAGGTTGACATTTGACCTAGTCGATCTTTATGATAACATTGGGCAAAGATTGTTTTATGTAGTCAGTTTCTAGGTAAGCAGATAACATCAATCTTGACTTAAAAGATGGCTGAACTTTTCTAATCTTTAATCTTTTCTAAATGAGGCCAAAAAACTAGATTCGTCCTGGAAAATTTTTGTATGGGAAAACCGGCGGTTGTTATTAAAGATTAAAACAGGAATATTAAATTTTCTGAGACATAGCTTACGCCTCTCCCCCTCTCCATTACATTTTCTCTATGCCCCCCCCCCCTCGACCCTCAGGACAAACCCTAAGATAGAAACCCTAAACCTACAAAACGAAACAGACTGCTAACGAAAGATCCACATGTAGAATCATTAGCGTCAAAATGATAAGCAAACGAAAAATGTACATTATTATAATAACACTTTGTCCCCATCACAGTGACAGACGGATCCACGAACAATTGTCCCCTGTTACACAATAGCAACTATTACAATGTTGCAAAGTATGTACGTAAACAGATCGATAGTAAAGATAGAGAGACTATAACCAAACGATGATTCTTCTTGATACATAGGGGATTGGTTCTATAGAAGAGTGGATATAAAGAAAATAGGTATATAGTACAATAGTGTTGGACTATATAGAAGATAGGTAAAGAGAGAGAATAGTGTATAAAGAAGATAGGTATATATAGAGAGAATAGTGTAGGCCTATGTAGAAGATAGGTATAAATAGAGAGAAAGTGTATATAGAGGATACGTATAGAGAGAGAATAGTATATCTAAATAATGGATAAGGTATATAGAAGACTGTCATGCTTTATGCGCTCTGGACTGTTGTTAGGTGGTCTTGATTGTCCCGGGTTAGAATCCTGCCCGCTGCAATCCCCCGTCGTCCTGTGGTAGGTATGGGAGGGGGGGGGGGGGCTGAGATGTAATTATTTTCAACTTCTGATGGAACATCCGAAGCATCTAAACATTTTACAGATAGGGTGCCTACAGTTTTTAGGAATCTGAAATAGTTGAGCACTACCTTAGAAACGTTTGAGAACAGTTGGTCTGTTAAACTAATGAGGAATTTTACAAGCTTGAAGTTGACAAAGACTATAAGGTGACCTACTAATGTGTACAATTGTACTCACGTAAGCGCCTGGAGTTCCTCGAGATTTGACGAGACAAAGATTGACAGAGGAAATTTAATCCGACATGAAAGCTGCATTCATTGATGCGGAATGGCTTATTGTGCTGCGAAAAAATAGATCTAGATCTAGACGACAGACACAAGAACATATTTTGAATAAGTAGAGACGAGAGACACAGGGAGACGAGAGACACAGGGAGACGAGAGACACAGGGAGACGAGAGACACAGGGAGACGAGAGACACAGGGAGACGAGAGACACAGGGAGACGAGAGACACAGGGAGACGAGAGACACAGGGAGACGAGAGAGACAGGGAGACAAGGAGACAGGGAGACGAGAGACACAGGGAGACTAGAGACACAGGGAGACGAGAGACACAGGGAGACGAGAGAGACAGGGAGACAAGGAGACAGGGAGACGAGAGACACAGGGAGACTAGAGACACAGGGAGACGAGAGACACAGGGAGACGAGAGACACAGGGAGACGAGAGACACAGGGAGACGAGAGAGACAGGGAGATGAGAGAGACAGGGAGACGAGAGACACAGGGAGACGAGAGAGACAGGGAGACGGGAGAGACAGGGAGACGAGAGACACAGGGAGACGAGAGACACGTGGAGACGAGAGAGACAGGGAGACGAGAGACACAGGGAGACGAGAGATACGGGGAGACGAGAGACACAGGGAGACGAGAGACACAGGGAGACGAGAGATACTGGGAGACGAGAGACACAGGGAGACGAGAGACACAGGGAGACGAGAGGCATATTAGTAAAAGTGTTTATTTTTGTAGAGAAGTTGAGATAATGGAGTTACAGAGAGAGAGGGAAAGACCAACAGAGAGACGGATATAGAGAGGGAGATACAGAAAGAGGAAGAGACTGACAGAGAAAACGAGAGAGATGACGAGAGAACGAGAGAGAGAAAGACCAACGGAGAGAAATAGACACAACATATTGCATGTAGAGAAGCTTAGGTTGCGTTAAAATTAGATTTTAAAGTTACCAGAGACAGCTCAGATGTAGTCAGAAATCTTTTTTCAATACCTAGTTAGACAGTAAAGAGCTACTACAGAGTTACGGCTTGTTATAGAATTTTACTTAATGTTAAACTTGTTACAGACGCCGCATTACGTAGACGTTATATTATTGTATATATCGAGACAAACAAAAATATAACAATATAATTGTAAATACTGATTTAAAAAAACAAAGGGTTTCTTCGTAACGCTTATGTTCCACCATCACCCCACCCCCAAGAGCGATTTTATGCACACAGCTCCCTATTTTAAAAAAATAAAGCCGTTTGGGGAGTCGATTATCAGGCATACGGACTTAATGTCCCGACCATCGTATTTGGGACCTCTTTAATGTGTGTGGATACTGTTCGTGTGAGACAGCTGTTAGATGTCAACGTCTGCTATGTGGTCAAACCAATTTTTTTCTTATACAGCGCCGTAGGAATATACTGCACAGCATTCTGAACTCTGAAGCATATAAGAGTGAAAAAGGAGGGGAAGGAGTGGGGAGTACAGCACTGATGTCTTTCAAAAACTACACTTAAGACTGACTATAGACAAAAACTACACTTACTTAGGCTGACTGTAGACTTTAAATAACAACGCTTACTTTGACAGATATGACTAAGCCAACATTTGTTTTAAAGATTATATACCTTTTTTAATTGTATATTGTCAAAGTAGAGCTCACTTTAAAAGGAAGGCTACTGATATTGACCACTAAGACTGAATGATGTGGTCAGTAGGCAGACGAGATAAACATGTCCACCAAAGGATGTTTCTATGAAGCTCTTCTGTTGGCTCACTTTCCTCTCGTAAGGTTACTTTGACATTAAGTAACGAAATAAACATTGCTCCTAGCTACGTAGAGATATGAGGTTATTGTGAAAGCTAGAGCGATATGCAGTGTTTAAATTAGGACTTCACACAGAACCGGTTTATCGTGAGTTATCTCTCTTTAATAAGCAACATGGTTGACATTTTTAAACTTGTTAGCGGTAGTTTATATTCTGTGCGTCCGTCTGTCGAGATTTGAGCTTGATACTATAAGAACTATTTAGATTCACATTTCACAAGCTTCCCCATCGGGTTCAAATTAAGTGCAACAGCTTGTTATAATTTTGAAACTTAACTTATTTTTCTAATTAGTAAATATGCAATAATGTTTTTTTTTCCAAATCGGATATACACCACTTTTGAAGCAAGATTTCGTAATGTTATATTGTACATGTAAATTATGATTGATAACTTTCATAAATGTACGAAAAGATGTGCTGTCGTATGCATATTATATGTACAGTCACAGATGAATCAAACTTCAATACGTATTCAAGATGATCAGACACGTCTCCTGGTGTTGTATAAAACTGTGTTTAACTAAATTTGTAAGATTAAACCCCGAAGTCTCCAACGAGTTTGTTAAATATCAACTCCAATATTTTTCTTGATTATTGTTACAACTTTGCATTAGTCATATTCGTCAATGTCCTACAGATAAATACCTTGTAACGACAGGGATAAAAAGTGGTCTAGTGAATGATCCAGGACTATGTTCAGACGATTTGAATTTTTGACTTCACGATAGCAAGTGAGACGAAAAGATTATGGTAAAAAGAAATAGGGAGATAGAGACTGAGAGAGAGTGTGAGAGATAGAGAGTTTGAGAGATAGATAGGGAGAGAGAGGAAGAGATAGAGAGGGAGATAGAATGGGAGATAGATGGAGAGAGGAAGAGATGGGAAAAGAGAGATAGAGAGGTAGAGAGATAGAAAGAGAGAAAAAGAGAGAGAAATAGAGAGGTAGAGAGATGGAGAGAGAGAGTTGTGTTGAATCCTAGGCTGGCACTATGTCTATAAATCCTTTCTCTCTTAGTTTTGTTAAATCCTAGGCTGGCACTATGTCTATAAATCCTTTCTCTTTTAGTTTTGTTAAATCCTAGGCTGGCACTATTTCTATAAATCTTTTCTCTCTTAGTTTTGTTTGTTTTACAAGTTTCGGATGTTCCATCGGAATGTAAGATAATTACATCCTAGCCCAAAATCTTTCTGCAGGATTGCGGAGCATGGCAGCGGACAGTGTTCAAACCCGGACCATAGATACAACAGTCCAGAGCGTATACCACACGACCAGGCAGCCGTCTGATGTCATTCGATCATGCTGAATCAGGTAGAAAACCACTGGCTTAGTGCAGTTCCTAATGAACACATATGACTTAATTAACTCATGGATACGGGTAAGATATAATTATCTTATTTTACAATTCACGTCACAACTTCATGGAGGAACCTGGAACTTGGAAGAAACCTGGACAAGAATCTCAAAAACGGCTCAAACGATTTTCCTAAAAATGTAACAGTTGCTGTTTACCGCTGAGCAAAGAATGACTAACTCGATGGCCATACGGGGAAAACTCTAGTTAGACCTTTATAATTTTTCAAAGAAAAAAATAATAAAATTTGGCTTGAGAACTATGTCTAGATCTAGATCCAACATCGGTTTTGAGGTTTTGTAAGGACAATCGCCTTCGTGAATTTCCAAGTGTAAGGCATTATTTATTCAAGAGTTTAATAAATTTAAGTTCAGAAAAACGATTGCGCATCATCTTCTTAGTCAGAATCTAAAGTATTAGATCTATACGTTCGCTGTACCAGGAATGTCCAGGAGGATTCTTTCTGATTTAGAAAGAAGGGGAGGGTGGGGTGGGTAAAATTTGTTCTCTTGTTATTTAATCTAACATTCAGTCATGAAGAGAAAACCAATCACTCTATAAGCTGTATAAAGGAGGTATTGCCTTTTTAAGTATTTTAAATGTTTTTCTTGTTAAACTAAAGTCTGTTATTTGTAAGACAAGATCTCTTAGCCTAGTTTGAAGAATGTACAAGCTCTTCAGGTCACTCACTAAGGCTTACAATACAAAAATATGTATCAGACTATGAGGATTATAGGTTTGACTGACAAATTGATGACGACGCCTATATTTGAACAGCTCGAGGTCACGATGACTAAATGCTAAACTACACGACCAACAAGTCAAGTCAAAGATGTTGACATGAAAATCATGTAGACATGCCATATCTCTTGCAAGTACTAAAGATTTGTATTGTTTTGTTGCAGTGCCAAAGATCTATTCAATCTTACCTGCAAACAGTGCTTTTTTTTTGACGGTACGCATCGGTACAGCGTACAAGCACCTTTTTCAATGTTATTAATTATTAATTTTCTTGTATTTTAACTTTAATTCTTAATTTCTTAGTAGTTAAAAGGTAGACAATCCATCACTGAGTACCGGGGCGCTTAGTTTTAGACTCAAAAGGCACTGCCTGTAAATGTATGTCAAATTACAAACACATTTAAATAGAAGATAAAGTCAAACATATTATGTGGGCCTATTTTACATTGAAACAAACATATTATGTGGGCCTATTTTAAATTGAAACAAACATATTATGTAGGCCTATTTTAAATTGAAACAAACATAATATGTAGGCTTATTTTAAATTGAAACAAACACAACCCAAACACCCACAAGTCAAGCATTGCAGAGCATATAGGCTCACCATATTAGCAGACTCATATAGGGCCATATTCTAATTAAAAAAAAAAAATTGGATACATTGTAAGGTATTATAGAATTTTTAAATCTATTTTCAGCTTGCTCGAATTTACTTGCAGTCGCCATTAAGTCTCCATTCACGTTTAGCTTTTTCCTCTTCCGGTCTCAATGCTCGCTCGAACAGTTTAAAAATAGACTATAGGATCAATTTTCTAAAAAAATAATATATCAGTTGCTACATAAGCTTTTGCCCATGCAGCGCTACGGTTTGAATAGTTGATGTTTGATATGTTTATTTTACCAGGAACACTCTTAACCCCCCCCCCCCCAATAAAACGGCCCGCATTACAACTTTCCCTTATCCCAAACACAAGTTTCTCGTCCTCAAATTCTGTCTTTTTTTTTTCTTTAAGTCTACAAACGAAGGGCCCGCAACTCCCTATCATAGAGTATGCACAAACACTTTTTAGCCTTATCAGTTTGGCCATTGTCATTGAATTCTAAAAGCTCATAGCTCACCTGATACACGTACTACGCTACTGATGAAATAGTTGGAATATGTGTGTATTGCCTGGAACACTTTCAAACCCATCCCTAAAACGGCACACATTACAACGCTGGCCCACATGACAACGCTGGCCCACATGACAACGCTGGCCCACAGAACAATACTGACCCACATTACAACGCTGGCCCACATGACAACGCTACCCCACATAACAAAGCTGGCCCACATGACAACGCTGGTCCACATGACAACGCTGGCCCACATGATAACGCTGGCCCACATGACAACGCTGGCCCACATGATAACGCTGGCCCACATGATAACGCTGGCCCACATGATAACGCTGGCCCACATGACAACGCTGGTCCATATGACAACGCTGGCCCACATGACAACGCTGGCCCACATAACAACGCTACCCCACATTACAACGCTACCCCACATTACAACGCTGGCCCACATGACAACAATGGCCCACAGAACAATACTGACCCACATTACAACGCTGGCCCACATGACAACGCTACCCCACATAACAAAGCTGGCCCACATGACAACGCTGGTCCACATGACAACGCTGGCCCACATGATAACGCTGGCCCACATGACAACGCTGGCCCACATGATAACGCTGGCCCACATGATAACGCTGGCCCACATGATAACGCTGGCCCACATGACAACGCTGGTCCATATGACAACGCTGGCCCACATGACAACGCTGGCCCACATAACAACGCTACCCCACATTACAACGCTACCCCACATTACAACGCTGGCCCACATGACAACAATGGCCCACATGACAACGCTGGCCCACATGATAACGCTGGCCCACATGACAACACTGGCCCACATGACAACGCTGGCCCACATGACAACGCTGGCCCACATAACAACGCTACCCCACATAACAACGCTACCCCACATTACAACGCTGGCCCACATGACAACGCTGGCCCACATTACAACGCTGGACCACATGACAACGCTGGTCCACATGACAACGCTGGCCCACATTACAACGCTACTCCACATGACAACGCTGGCCCACATTACAACGCTACCCCACATTACAACGCTGGCCCACATGACAACAATGGCCCACATGACAACGCTGGCCCACATGACAACACTACCCCACAAGTTTTCTCGCCTTCCGATTCTGTAAGTTCCCGTTATATTTGTTTCTTCCCTCCTTCCATCGAACAGCCCGCAAACCCACGCCATGGAGTCTACACAAACATTTCTTACAGCCCATCAGTCTTCATAGGATAATGCCCCCACCCCAACAATACACTTTTTGGCCCTTGTATATTCAGTGGAACAGCCAGTATTTGAATCTCTTTTTGAAGCTCAGCTCACCATTTACATACTTATTTGTATTTTGTCAATCATAGAACTAGATCTTAATTCGGGAAGCACCTTATTTACTATCTCCCATCTTTCCAAACAGTTCATTCGTACATTCACTTACACTTTTAATAGGCCCTTATATTCACTGGTGGTATAAGATATTTTTATAATTATTATTTTTTGTTCAGCCGGTAGCAATAAATGTTAATTCCCCACCCCCTCTCATCCACATCATTTCCTTCTGCCACAATTTGAAATGAAGCTGCTGTGTTTTAAAAACTGATTTAGTAAATCCTAATTGTATTTCATAGTTACCGCCCTTTAATTTCATTCATTCATATGACAAGTTATAAAAATAGAAATATTACAATTGAAAAGTAGGCCCAAGTAGCAAGTGTTCTTATTGATTTGTAAGGTTACAGTTTGGTAACAAGTATCGTGATGTGTGCTATAGGCCTATGTACAGATTTATTTAATTAATTAATTTGCTGGTGTTTTTACATTTATATCCTACCTTGAATCAATCGTCTGCCGTGCTGGTCATATAGAGTATTAACAATGTGATAACTCCGAGAAGTATTTCCGTGAAATCCAATGAAACATGCACTCAGTGGAAAGATTTGAGAATAGAACTAGCACTCTGTAGCAGACTTCAACCTCCGTGTCCAAGGACGCTTTGTTACGGTACGCTCGCAATGCTGCGCGTGAACAGAAAGTTCTGACAGCCGGTGTGAAGTTTTGACCGAGATAGCGAGCGAAAAGAGAAGCACAAACACTCAATGTAGCGACAATGATTATATATATATATATATACAGTGCGTAGCGGTACCTTCAAAGAATGTGTGAGAAAAATTATTACTTTTCTTGTATTTTAACGTTTATTAATAATTTATTTATTAAGTAGTTGGAGCATAGATTAAGTAACGTTCTCTTTCCTCATATAGGCCTATTATATAAGTAAGTGGACAGTCGACATACTGTGCAACTACTTCCGGACCAGCCTGTATATATCTATATCTTTCATCTCCGGTCTTTTCATCTTTGGTCGCTTCATCCCCGGTCATTTCATCTATGGTCCTTTCATCCCTGGTCATTTCATATTTGGTCACTTCATCCCCATCTCTTCACTCCCAATTACATATTTTTTTCTTAGTCACTGTGTAGTTGTACTTGCAGGGAATTGACTTTAAGGACTGATTTCATCTAATATATATATAAATTTGTTTATATAGAATGTTTGATGGCATGTGTGAGTCTTGTTGAGAAATCAAATAATGTGTAAATAACTAGATATATTGTAATGCGGGTTTGGTATGTATTCGATGTAGGGATGTCAATATTATCCTGCGCATATTGCATAAGTAATGATCAAAGTCCAAGGTGTGGTGGAAGTAGTTGAAATCTTTTGAGAGATGAGAACAATTAGAATACTTATGATCATGCTGCCTATAAATTATCTCCCTGACGGCCATTTTTTTCACTTTATCTTAATTGTCAATAGTTCTTTTATGAATATAGGCGCGTCATTTTTTACCTTGATATACAGTTTTATTTCTTCAAATAAACGCCGATTTCAACCCTCCACTGAAGCCGATTCATATCACCGATTCATATTGCTTATTTAATCCCCGTTATAATATTAAAGTTATAAAATGTGTCACTGACGAACTTCCAAGGAAGAAATCTACAACCCAATCAGAAACAATGTACAGCAATACGAATCTTCTGTATCTACTATACAGCCTATATATATATATATGTTAAATGTATTAATAAATTATTCAATCTAATTATAGCCATATGTGTGTATTTATTTATAAATATAGATAAACAGACAGACATACAGTCAGACATACATACATACATACAGACAGACAGACAGACAGACAGCTAGACAGACAGATAGATAGATAGATAGATAGATAGATAGATAGATAGATAGATAGATAGATAGATAGATAGATAGATAGATAGATAGATAGATAGACAGACAAATAGATAGATACTGTTTTTATTAGCTAAAGTATAGCTGTCTTATCAATTCATATATAATCATCAAGCTAGCTAACCAATTAGATAAAAATTTTGCCAAGACTTCCTTTATATCACCAGGTTATTGAGGGAAAATATTACGACTAATTTAGTTTTAACAAGGTTACAAAGACAGTTTGTGAGGAAACACACTCAAAATTAGCCCCAGAATTGGTCCGCCACATAAAGGTTTCAATGTTTTCAAATAGAATATCAGAAACCACAATCCTAAGTTCGTCGAAAGAGATATGCGCGTGTGGTAAGTGTTGCCTATGCTATTCTATTTTTTGTTCCGACTAACGACTTGATAGCACAGGATACGGAGATGTATTAATTGTATTATCATGACATTGTTTATATTCATATGTATTCAATGAACTGAAAGTTATGAAGATATAGTTCAATGTGAAACTGGCCTAATGGATGTTACTGAATGAGGATCTAACTAATTGATGTAATTGTTTTGATATTGGGCCAATATCTCATTCAAAGCCTCAACAAAAAATTTCTTCACTAGTAATAATGGTGAACAGTTGTAAAAATGGTGTATTTTTATGAGAAAAAAAAATGCTTGCATACAGGGCCGGCCCTAACAAATGCGGGGCCCTATGCAAAATTGAATGCGCGGGGCCCAGTCTGGGTAGGGACAAGCATAACATCAAAATAAAGATTTTGTAATAGAAAATACATTCATTATTGCAATAAATTTTTATAAATGAAAGCTGACAATGCCGTTTTTTTTTTTTTATCGCGTTTAGGATTAACACCCCAAAATGACAATTTTGTGTATTTTTCAGATTTTTAATTTTAGGAAATTTTCAGGAGCCCCTGAAAAATCAGGAAGCCGCAGATTACCTGTTATTATATATAAGTTATAATTTTTTTAATTTAATAATTTACACCTAGAATTAGCGCGGGGCATATGAAAGTGTGGTACCCACTGCGACCGCATAGGTTGCAGCGTCCTAAGGCCGGCCCTGCTTGCCTAGTTGATTTTAAAAGTTAAATTTTTTTGCTTTTAAGAAAAGAAAAAAGTAGATGTTGCCTCTAAAATGGCAAAAACCCCAGCGATTTATAAATCCATGTGACTATTCGAAACGCATTATTCACGACTTTTGATCCTATATATGCTCTAAATGTACACAAAGTAGTTAAGTTCAGTTCTAATTGTTTTCGGAGGAAAGATTTTTCCCTAAAATAGGTTCTATCTGGAGTTAGTGGAATGACAATAAACTAGATACTTCTCTCAGCAAAGGGATCTGGATAGCACTGTTCACTACTCCCAGCAGCGGCGTAGGAAAGTACATGTGGGCCCGAGTTCAAGAATATGGAGGTGGGACCCCTCCCTTACTTGGAGTAAAATAAAAACATATCTATCAGGTATGCATCAAAACATTTTTTGAAAAAAAGGCATTCTTTTGTCGGTAATACCTTAAAGGAGTAATGGAGTCATTACATTCAAGTCACTTCTTAGACTTGCTTATTTAGACTTAGGTCCTCCGGTGTTGTTTGCAGAAAACGTCAGTGTCATGCAGAAATCGGTCTCAGTTACTCTCAATGGTAATCATGGCGTTTACATTCCTTTGTTTTATGCTTTTTTTTCCTATATCTAGATCACTATGTCAGTTATATATTAACAATAAGTAAATGATATAAGAATTTGATAGATTTGTAGTGTTATTTAGGGCCCCTATTGGTCATTGTCCCGGGTTCATTGAACCCTTTCGCACCATGGATGCTAAGCCACTGACTCCCAGCAGAGTAGGGGGCCCCGTCACCAATCTTTTTTTTTTAACTGTATTCTTCTAACAAAACAAAAATTGCATGTCACTTGTCAAATCTGCTATTAACTGGGCATTCTAAAAGAAGCCCAGAGACTTATTACAAAAAAAAAAACAGATCAATGTGATAATTGACCTGAGCCCACGGATATTACACTAAGACATTGTATATAATGATAGGAAGTGCTTACACCATCTTCTGTTTCACGCTGAAAAGACAAAGACATTTACAAGATGTAATAACAATACATAATTACTCACGAATTATGGGCATGTAATAAATCTGAGTCTCTCCTAGTCGTTAGCTTCTTCAACTGCAGTTTTATAATCCATCACAGACTTTGGGGCAATATTATAATGGGTATCAAATTTCTTTGCGGTGTTTTATTTGTTATATCCCGAGCGTGTTGGTATTACAACTGTAGGCCACATTCATAGGGCTAGAGCCTCTGTACCAGTGTGTGTGTGTAATTGTGTTTCTGGTGTGTGATTAATGTCATTAAGATAGAAGAAACATATGTGACCTCGTCTACCTGTGCTGGACTTTGTGTACTGAAGTGTCGAGAAAGCGTGACCTTAATAATTCAGACCATCTGCCACCGTGGACAGCGGCGTTTAAATGGGAAAAGCAAGAGTTAATGTTATGTTTCTAAGATTCTAGTCCTATTTCTTTGACAACGTCATTAGATATAAATCCCTTCATTTCTTTCATAAATATTCTCCAATTGTTGTTTTTTTCCTTAACACTGGCCACTAATTAAAGCCATTGTTAAACATCCCACGTGTTTAATTGATTAATTCTAAGACAAAGATGATATCCAGTATAACAGCGACGCCTAAGCCTTTTTGAATCGTAGGCCATAGCATTTCAAACACATGTCATAGGTCGCGTCGTGACAAAACAAAATGTCGAATCCAATGGAGACGATCGTCTGAGACTTCATTGCGCATTCTGGGTCCGGATGGCATCACGTGACGGGCCTGATATGCCCTTCGGGCCGTAGTTTGGGTATCACTGGTATGCGACACGCAACTCTAGGTCCGAATGCGTGGAGAGGTAAAAGGGAAGTAACTGGTGTTTCAGATGTTAGCAGAAGTCGTGTTTCATCTACTTGTCGTACTTGTCCCCCTTGGATCTATTCGAACACGACATTCTTTCCCTCCTAACACGTCTGAATGTATCAATAAACTCTTCACACTAAGTCAATGTAATAACATGTCACCAAGGGTGCACATTTAGAGTATTAAGCTCAGTCATGCCTGACAAGTGTGTGGGTCTTTTATATCTAAATAATAACGTACAGTGAGAGGTAACTGCAGCACACATCGCGCCACTAGGTGTGATTCAGCATGAACGACTCCAATCTTCACACTGCGCAAGGTTTGGTTTCAAACCTACAGCCTTCTTGTGTATTCTGTCCAGGACTTAAAAAGATTCTCACCAGACTTTAAACAGCTTTATTGTTCTCTTTGAACTTTAGGGCACAAAACGTTTTATTAGGTACGTAATGGGCCTAAGTCAAGTGTAGACAACTCGCCTGTACCTTCCTTTTCGTGTCCTTGTCGGCTGGGATTGTGAACTGATTGCTGATTAGTTGCACTGACAGCAATCACGTGTATGTCAAGACTTAGTGTAAGGATGTGATCTACATTTCAAACGTACTGAAATTATTATAGGCTCACAGTCTTTAAACTGCTAAACACTGAACATTTATCTCTAGTCTAAGTTAAGGATGGTCTCTAATAAAATATAAACTCTATGATAACAATAGATTTGAATATATTGTAATATTTAACACAATTTCCAGGTTGAAAATGTCGCAAAGTAGGGAAGATTTGTGACAAAATATGAAGGAAAGAAGCTTGGACTTTGATGTTCTAGACTGGACACTTGGGAGCCTCTCGAGTTCGAACCTCACCCTCTTCCTCTCCGTCTTGCAGGAAGCTGAACTTACAGAAGAACGAATGTTTGACATCAAATCAGGTTCCGTCTAGATCTACACGATTTAAAGTGTAGATTTATATTCTATTTTTCTATTTATCTAAAAATAAAGAATTTCGTTAAGGCTACTTAAAATGTGTGTGTCAATCTTATTCAGAATGAAAACTACAATAAAGAGATAAAGACATCATTTACTTTTTTTACACATTTTTTTATTCAGAATTTTTTCTTTCCTGAAACTAAGACTAATGGCTGTAGTGTACTTTGGTCATTTTGGCTTGAATGAATGGGGAAATCACAAAAGTCGAACCTTTTCTATTTCATCTGTTGCCTATCATTATTAAGGACATTTCTTCTTTCGGTTTTCTCTAGTTGTCCCCGCCATCTTCACCCCCCAATGTTTATCTAGCCACAAGAAGAATAGTATTTGCGTTTAAAGCCAACAAAATTATCACAGCGGTATATAAAACGTTTTGTTATCAGTAAACTAAAGGTGGAATCTGACAGTCGAGTTCTAGATATCTTAAGACATGCTGCAATCAAGACTATTTATTATTCACAATGTATGTGTTATTAAAGTAGAGTGTTAGTTTCAAAGTGGAAACAATAACATATTTACAACCATGTATTTATTGTCTATGTATTTGAGCATTTTACTAATCAAACTTGAACATGAGACATATTATAGTAACGAGTCAATGTACGTAGCACTATTTAGTTCAGCATAGAATGTAGGACATTGTAGGGTCAAAGAGAAATTACAATGTGAACATAGCAAACATAAAATTGAGTTTGAAGACAAACTAATCGGAAGTTTTTAAACAGGTCTACATGTTTGTTGTTGGTTTTTTTTTTGCAACATTGGTGCTTAGAGTCTGACCTCGTTTGGGATCAAGTCCTTGAGAAACTTTGTACTGAAAAAGCCCTCAGGGAAGTTTAATGTTTGTTTATAAAACGAACAATTAAAAAGATGGCATTGAAAGTCAAACAGTTATAGTAGTTTATCTAAATATAGTTTGTTTGTTTGATTTTTTTCTTTAATTTTACTTGTTTTGTTATCACAAGCTCCATCCAAATAAAAACCTTTCTTTTAGATCTTAATCAATATCAAACAAAAAGAAGCACATGTTGACAGCCACCAAACCATAGCCCCAAGGTGCCAAGCCCAACAAGTCATGCCACACAGGGCTGCACTATTAGTCTGTACACTCTATCGCATAAATTAAATTATTTCATGTTATAAATTGTGAATGTAACACTGTTTGTGAAAAATTCTCCGCTTTAAGTATCAACTTTGAAAAAAAGGACTATAAGTCTGATTTAAAATGCTAGAACTATTCAACACAGTGTGTGTGTGTGCACTGTTTCCATACAGCAAAGCTCAGAATGTTGGAGGAATGAATGTTTCAATTCATAAGTATGATTTTAAATTGGAATAAAACTTGAAAAGTTGGTAATGTAACACTTCCAATTGAGGCTATGTTATTGGTATGATAACATTATTTGATTGATTATTTATTAGTTGCTTGAGCTGAACAAACAAGTAAACGTCAATGATTTTGTAACTGAAATATTAAAATAATATTTCGTTAAATCCAAGCAGTAAGTTCTAAGCAATAGTTTTTTTTTAAAGTGCAGATTCAGACTACTTCTTAAGCCTTACTGTTGCAAGGATGACGTCTAACATTATTTGATTGATTATTTATTAGTTGCTTGAGCTGAACAAACAAGTAAACGTCAATGATTTTGTAACTGAAATATTAAAATAATATTTCGTTAAATCCAAGCAGTAAGTTCTAAGCAATAGTTTTTTTTTAAAGTGCAGATTCAGACTACTTCTTAAGCCTTACTGTTGCAAGGATGACGTCTCATAAACCATGTCAATTAAACATTTGCATATTTATCTTGTTGACCGACATGTTGATATAACTGAACAGTTCGATTAAACGCAAAGTCACTACAAGTTTCATGTCAAAACAGAACAAATTTGTTCATAAAAATATAGCATGCAAAATGTGTGATTGAACGGGTAGAATTTATTAAACTTACATATCTCTGAATAATAAAGTGAATACAAGTTATTTAGAAGCGGGACTTGATTTTATAATTATTGACAACGGAAAAAAGAAACATTTGAAAAATTAAGATCAACATAGAGAACAAATATAGGCTTTGTGACCATGCTATTATCACAAATGCTTAAAAAAGAAATTTACTAATACTGATGTACAAATATACAATTTATATAGGCCCTATATATATATATATATAATTATATATATATATATACTTTACTTTCTGCAAATAAATAAATTTAAAATGCAATAATTTTAAAATATCATGATAACAAATATAATTAGTTTATAAAAACATTCATTTTGTTTAGACATTTTCATAGAAAAAACATGTGTTATGATCTAAATTAAGGATACATTAACATAATACCAACCATTAATGATACACGGTATAATAAATAGTTAGGTTATCATATGAATTCTTGTTACATCTATAAAAAAAAGGTTTACATTTTTTTTTCTCAAAAAATAATAATTAACAAAATTACAAAGTTTTTTTGTATAAACTCAGAAACGGTCCCCTAAATGGTGGACACAAAAGGTAAAAAGGCAGGTTTCAAAATTTACAACAATAATATACAACTATCAACAATCACAACCCAATCTCTGTGCTAATACAAACTATCAACAATCACAACCCAATCTCTGTGCTAATACAAACTATCAACAATCACAACCCAATCTCTGCCAGAACAAAAAAAAAAAGAAAGTGTTGTGAAGACGGGCACTATTGTAATGCAGGCTGACGACATGATACCACAGAGAACAGAGATTTATTAATCTTATTATTATTATGTTCTCATTATGTTTTCACTAATATAATCATTGTTTTTTTTTTATTATTATTAGTGAATAATTGTAAAAATGGTGTATTTTTATGAAACAAATGCTTGCAAAGTCAGTTTTAAAAATAACATTTTTCGTTTTAAGAAAAAAAAAAGCCGTTGCATCAGAACTTTGAAATATCAAAAATATAATGATATTGGATTGTCAGTATCTTTTGAGATCTAAACGAGGCGGACAGACAGACCACACAAACCCTATAGCGGCAATTCCCCTTTCGGGGGCCTCTAAAATTGACTAATACCCTAGAGATTTATAAATACCAGTGACAAGTGTATTCGATGTCAACACATTATTCATGAATACACTGTTGCCAGGCAACGAAACTCTCACACCTCCCTTGATCCAGTCTGGTAACCTCTGAAAGAAAGACAAAATACACCATTTGTAAAATTAAAGAGCATTTTTACAATACCTCTATTCAAGTCAGAACTTCATGGAACCAGGAAGCTGGAAAAGGGAACTTTTATTGACGCTGATCTCATAAACATTTGTATGGTATTTCAAACAAGGGAAAGAAATAGTATTTTTATCTTTTAACCCTCGCTGAAGGGGGTTTAAACTCAAACCCCCTTTGGCTACGCTCATAGAATTCTCAGTGTGTAATTTGCTTTTTTATATTGAAGAGGGGGTTTTATAGTAAATTTCGGAGGGGGGAGTTTAAAATCAAAACCTTCCTTAGCTATGCTCTTGGAATTTGGGGATTGTCATTTGCGTTTTTTTTTGTTTCGTTTTATAGAAGAGGGGAATTTGACTGCAAAACCCCCTGGTAGAAGTTTTAAACTCAAAACCCTTTTGGCTGCGCTAGGGCAAGTGGTGGTTAAGTATTAAAATCTCACCAAAAATAAACAAAATCAGTCAATAAAGTCCGTCCCCCCCCCCCCGCAGGGGGCGGGGTGGGGGCGGAGATTTCATTTTGGGGGTGGGGATTTCATTTCGGGGGTAGCCCGGCTACGCCCATATATATATATATATATGAGAAAATCACAATAGTTTTGAACAAGCTACTTACTTGACATCAATGTTTGCAGAAGATCTAAATATAACAGAAAAGTCATTCTCAGCTCCCAATGACCACATGTAAACAACCAAAACATATCTTCCAAATGGTAGAGTGTATTTATTGGAAGCATTACCCGAATTCCAACACACACTGCTCTCTCCTTCTAAGTTAACTTCAGAGTTGTTATAATTGTGAAATAAATAATTCATGTTCAATGGTGGAGATTCACTCTCACTTACCTGTTTAAGAATTAAAAAAAAAAGATATAAAATCTCAAAACTTTTATCAAAATAATATACCGCCGTATATAATAAATATGAGGTTCAGTTGCATAGCTAGCATATGCGAGTGGTGCGGGCCGCACAGGCCATCAAACTAAGGATACATTTTCTCAATAAAACCAACGAACAAAGAGATACACCTGAATGTGAAAATGTTGACTAGAAATTGATTGACTTTGCTACTTTTGTTATTCTTTTATGTTCTTTCTTAAATTAAACGTTAGCTGTTAACCAGGTTGAATCACGGCAACGCACCTTTACACGCCCACCTTCTTCTGTGGCACATTTTGTTACTCCGTTGTTCAGTAAGCTGGCTTCATCTAGATCTTGAGTTTATAAATAAATGCCTTAGACTCTAAAATAACAGAATCTAGCACTTAATGGGCATCGTGAACAAGAAGAATGACAAAGACAAAATCGAGGTCATTTCTAGGTTTGGGAAAGTTCAGTTTACTCCTGAGAGAACATGTGCTCCCTTAGTTCCAGACCAAACACGGACATGTCTCCACATGTACAAAACGAACCTATTGTAATAGTGGTAGACAAATAGTTTAAGATTTTTTCACAGTTCTCCCTGAAATACTAAAACTAAATCATTTTTTTTTTTCAAAATTCTGTAGTCTTTCGTTGACATCATCTTAATTCATTATCTGCTCAAACCATTCTCTGAGTTTAGCTGGAATTCGGGTTGAAGCTGAAATCTGTTCAGCAAAATTTTTCGGTACACTGGACCGTTCGCAGACCTTTTTATCGACTTCAACAAACCGCTAGGACATTCTCAATAGAATTATAGTGACTATCATTAAGAGCTTGGTTAAAACGCACTGGTGCACCAGAGGAGAAGTCGTTAAGATAGTTAAGGATTCCTGTTAAAAAATCATAGAATCTCTAGAGACATTTACTAGAACAAATGGAAACTCTTCGGCGGATAGTTAGTTGCTATTTTGTCTTCAACGGTTTGTCGCAGTTTCTTCAGAAGCATTTGAACTTCTGAAACAAGGACAATGTTTGAGATCTTGAGTTTTAATTTATAAAATGTTGGATAGATAATTCAGTTCTAAATATTGTATAATATATTTCTGACAATTGTGATAAGTGAGGTTCTATGTGAGTAAAGATTTTTCAGACTCAAGCTGATTATTACTTAATTGCAATCAATGCTGAAAAAAAATGGATTCACTAATTTGGAAATCGAAGGGAAAAATATTTTTTCAATTTAGCAAGCAAGAAAGCAGCTAAGACTTTTGTAGTATCTTTTTGTTAAATTGATTACTTTTTTTTCTTTCAAATTAGCAATACTTGAACAATAAATACTCATTAGGTAAAAAAAAAAAAATTATTTCGCTGTTTTATTTCTTTTAGAAGGGGGACATCACGAGGAGCTATCACACTGGGCGTCATATACACTAGCTACGCCACTGATGAGACTCATGCGCTTTCTTCAGCTTAAATAACTTTGTTTTGGTAACCCTAACTTAAGCACCCTAAAAAGAGTGGCAATAAATACGAAAATTATAAAAATATAAATGTGCACATCTTTAGCAATCTCTAATGATGTATTCTTGTAGATAGATAGGCCACATTTTCTAGACGTACACCAATTCTAAAAGAAATCAACTTTAAAAAAAAGCATCATCAAATATGTTTTTCAGCATTTTATCATGGTCTCAATATTTATCTAAGTTGCAATTTTCAATTCTTGTAGCATTATTTATCAGTTTATGTCCTAAAATGTTATTTGTCTCTGTCATGATATTTAGCAGTCTAATTCCAATATTCATCCGTGATATCAGTCGCAATATTTAGTAGTCTAATTCCATTATTTATCCGTGATATCAGTCGCAATATTTAGTAGTCTAATTCCAATATTTATCCGTGATATCAGTCGCAATATTTAGCAGTCTAAGTCCAATATTTATCCGTGATATCAATCGCAATATTTAGTAGTAGTTCCAATATTTATCCATATCAGTCGCAATATTTAGTAGTAGTTCCAATATTTATCCATATCAGTCGCAATATTTAGCAGTCTAATTCCAATATTTATCCGTGATATCAGTCGAAATATTTATCAGTCACTGATGTTTTCATTAAATGTAACATAAAAAAAATATAGAAATAAATGTATTATGTTGAATCTAATACTTGCTTTGTACAAAGTGGTCCCTAAAGGAAGCTTCGGCTCAACTGGTTTTTGCAGAACATTGACTGATAGGACCACATTTTTACCTGCACGTGAAAAAAAAATTATCTGACAATGGTAAAGAGCATGCCCCAATAGACAATCTTTTCTATTTGGCAAATGATTCAAATTATCGCTAATTATGACTATTATCTTAACGTATAGTTTCTCTTCAGTTTTCTTTAACAAAAAATTCTTTATTAAAATTATATGACACAAAAATGTTGAGAATCATTTTAGCTTATTTTTAAATTTGATCATTGTCCAAAATTGTGTATAACGTATCAGTTTATGTGTTTAAGTCATTGGTTCGATGCATTACATCGGCATGTCCACCCATGCTGCTAAATAGAGCCTAATTATTTTTTTTCACCATAATATGATGGGCACTGGGCAGTTCAAAGGAGCCTGCTACCAAGGACGGACTTAACCATTACAGGCCCTGTGCAAAACGAAATGCGTGGGGCCAAGTTTGCATAGGGATACGGATAATAAATGAAAATTGAGAGTTTGTATAAGCAAATAAATTCGTCTTTCCATTTTATTCATTCTTTACTACGAACAGAATTACTTCAAGAGCCTTGCGTGACGCAAAGTCATTCAGTATATCATAAAAATTATGTTTTCTACATAGATCACGTTCTGTGACAAGTCAAAAGCTTGCTGTCAGCCTCACTTGAACTTATCACAGCATTAATTATATTTTATCATCATTTATTCATTTTATTTTAATTATTTCCCCGCTCTATCCCCAATTTCTTCACCCGCCCCACCGTTTCCTCTCCCGGCTAGACTCAGTCTACCACCTTGGAGATAGCTAGGCCGCGTCCTTTCACTTATCTGCCCTTGATCGGGGAAAGATAAACACACAATCTCTTTGGTCTTACCCGCATGTCTGACGGCCACAGTTGACACCACTTTGGGTGGAATAAAAGTCAATCTTTCTTCCCCCCCCCCTCTCCCACGTCTCTCTTTGATCAAAGAGATTACTCGGGTCAACACGCCTCGTGATGCTCCAAGGTGCAACTTTCGTCGGACTTCACCCACGTGAGAGATAATCTTAAGCCTAGGACATTTCCTGTTTCCGCCCGTCTCTCCCAGGCCTTTAAAAATCAAACCAGACCCGCTCATTTCTCTATCGCTGGCAATCGAGTCTGGACTATTTCATTTATTCTTACTCTTAGAGGAATACCTGGTGGTAAGCCGAACTTAATCACAGTTCCACTTATATATCTTTGTGTATATTTCTCAAAGGATATTATCATATGTATTTTATTATTTCATTTATGTTTAATTAGTGCATTGCGTATTTTTCACTGTCGTAAGTAGAAAACATAAACATGGCATATGTATATATTCATGTATTGCATTAATCCATTATTGCTACGTCGCTCAATTGATCGTTGATGCAACCATGTATATCTTACTTTATTTCCTTTAACTCTGCTGACCGCCTTGATAATTTTACTAATACTCCGCTTAGAAAAGAGATATTAATTATCTTCCATTTAGTCATTCTTCTTTGACGAGAGTTGCGCCCCTTGAACGGACACTCTCCCCATTCAAGCACTCCATTGTTCTCGGCCGACGGTCGTATGTAAACAAACCGTCATGGTTGCTGTCCACCGCCCATTCCCCCCCCCCTTTCTCTAACTTGTGCTGTTTATTTGAGAGTATTATTTCCCCTTTTATGTACATTTTATATTGCTGCTATCAGCCATCTATTTTCCAAAACCCCATTTGTCATCATCTCCCTATTGTGCTCAAAAGCAATTTTACTAATCTGACACTTGTGTCCACGGTAGCCGGCCACCCGCCCTACTGTGCCCACTACAGATATAAGAACTTTGAATTGAGACTCCACAAGAACTGTATCTCCGACGTCCCTCTACCCGCTAGAACGCCACCTCCAGCTGCAGAACCTCAAGCCAGGACACAGCCAGCTGCGACCCAAGCAGGACAATCAGCTAAGTTCAGAAGACAAAGTGACATACTCTCTTATTAAGTACAAGAGTGATGATTAAATATAGTATTGATTAGAGATAGATGCAAACCCTCCCCCTTTTTATTCTTCTATGTAAATATTTATGTAAATAAATATTCTTCAATTTTTAACTTTGTATCTCTCTTTCATTGCTTGTCTCGTTGCGTGTCTGCTCCCGATTTATATGCTGACGGGTTAATGTGTGATAGTTTCAAAAAATAATCATCCCCTAGACATTAAACACGCCAAGCGCACGTCACCTTCGCTAACCTGTCACACTCTCAATAGCAATAATTACCAAATGTTTCAATCTATCGTCGAGAATTGTTGATCTCAAGTAATTCTTCATTATTTCGAGGCGCGATTAGCTTCGTTCACCAGATTCCACAATTACGGGTATTGCATAATGCCGTTTTTTTTATCGCGCGTAGATTGGCGTTTTCCATATTGAATGACACCCCAAAATGATAATTTTGTCTATATTTCAAAAGAGTTTTTTGAGTTTTCAAAAGATTTTAAAAATATCCGAAGATTTTCAGGACTTTTTGCAGTTTCAGGAGATTTCCAGGAGGCCGCAGGAAATCTGTTATAAGTTTTAAAATGCCCTGCCTGCACCATTACTTATGAAGGCCTAAGTTCAAAGAATGAAATCAGTGGCATTTAAGACAGACTCAATAGCAAAGCTTTTTTATATTAGCAAGATGTTCAATGACTAATTAGGATTATCTGGCTGAAAAACAAACATTTAAAATGTTTGTTATTAGTGATTGTAGAGGATGCCAAAGCTTTCATAGCTAAATCTGAAAAAAAAATCTGGAAGAAGAAAATCTGAGTAATATAATATATTTCCAGTGGGTGGATACCTTCTGAAGAAATTGCCTACAAACAAAATTACTGTTATAAAACTAGATGTCACTGATCCAGCTAAATGATCTGTTGCCGCTATTATGGAATGTGAAATACACAAGAGGCATTATGATCATAAGATCATTGCCAAGTGGCAAGAACGTTATCATTCTAACATAGTCTAGAAAAGTCTAAGACAAAGACTACAACCGATGATATTTTGACAAATGTATAAAATGTCTTATATAACTTTATACTGTGTTAAATTTAGGATAGCTGCTTTTCATGTATGTTATGTGCTTGAATGATATAATTTTAGTCTTTCC
Organism: Biomphalaria pfeifferi; assembly: GCA_030265305.1. Taxonomy (NCBI): domain Eukaryota; kingdom Metazoa; phylum Mollusca; class Gastropoda; family Planorbidae; genus Biomphalaria; species Biomphalaria pfeifferi. The sequence continues at coordinate 2,907,947 of JASAOG010000060.1, read as the reverse complement.
TGGGCATATTTCTTGATATTTAGGAAAATACGCATTTGCCCCTCAAAATATGCATTTCCAGGTCTGGGAATACGCATTTCCATTTTGGCATGTAGGCATCTCTGCTAGTGAAGGAGAAAATATTGTATACGTGCATTATTCATTGAAGGAAACTTTAGGGCATGTTCTAAATCTAGACCTTAAGGCCTATTATTGGAATCAGGGCCGCCGCTACCTATTGATGTGTGCATTCCACGCAGGCAGCCGACTTTAGGGGGCGGCCAAATCATTATTCCAAGGTTATTTTTTAAAAATTTAGTTAAATAAAAAAAATTACTTAAATATTTTATATTCCAATTATTCAATTATCCTTTTAAAATATAAACTATTTTGGAAACTAGAAAAAAAATAGAACAGCGTACAAGGGATTCCCACGGGTTTTTCCATAGCTTCTTATTTATTTATGGCCTTGAATATTCGCGGGTTTGTAATATTTGTTTTGAGTCGAATAGCCCGCGCTGTAAGTAGATTTATTACCGGTAATTACAAAGTCAATTTTAAAAACATTTTCACTGGGGGTTGGGGCGCTAGTTCCTCTCATGTGGAGGTGCGAGGGCACAACGTCCTGACAAAAAGAGGTGATATGGAGTGTGTGTGTTTCCTAAGAGGCAGTGAGAAGAGATTAAGCGATTGATTGGTGGTTATGCAATGACAATGACGAATTTAGCGAACCTAGTACAAATGTGAGACGATCTTAAGATTTAATTTTGTTGTGAGCTAGATTTTGTTTAAATATCAGTTTATTTCATTACTATTAGATCTATATTTCATCTCAAGTTAAATCGTGAATAATAACAATTATATTGAGTTTTTTGTTCTCAAAGAATTTGTTCAAGTTATTTAAAGTTAATTTATTTTTTAAAAATATATAACGCCTATATCGGCTCATTTGTACTAGCTATTTGAAGCTACAAGCCAACAACCGAACAACAACAGGTGGTGGGGGCGGCTTAAAAATGTTTAGAACCCTTGCCGACTTAAGGGAAACCTTTCGTACCTTCAATTATAATTATTTACTTTGTATTAAACTCATGAAATATATTCAGCTCTGAGTTGCCTCATTAGTTGAATAAATTTCTAGGCAACTCTGAATCCGTGTATGTCAGATGATTGTGGATACAATGCACATCTCTTCAAAAGACAATCGTGATAATTATCATGAAAGTGTATAGAAAGTTGACAAAGTTCCACCGTTAATGGCTTTTTGTAGTTCGAGCTTTTTTTTGTTTTTTGCTTTAACATACAATAACAAACAAGTGAACATGTCCACTTCCATACAATAACAAACAAGTGAACATGTCCACTTCCATACAATAACAAACAAGTGAACATGTCCACTTCCATACAATAACAAACAAGTGAACATGTCCACTTCCATACAATAACAAACAAGTGAACATGTCCACTTCCATACAATAACAAACAAGTGAACATGTCCACTTCCATACAATAACAAACAAGTGAACATGTCCACTTCCATACAATAACAAACAAGTGAACATGTCCACTTCCATACAATAACAAACAAGTGAACATGTCCACTTCCATACAATAACAAACAAGTGAACATGTCCACTTCCATACAATAACAAACAAGTTAACATGTCCACTTCCATACAATATAATTTGTTTGAGCTGCCAAAGTTATCTATATATTTCATAAATAGATCATGACCATTTTCATTGTACTATAGGCCTACCTGTTGCAGCTCATTAATTACAATCGTCGCAAATACAGGAGCATAAGCGAGTAGTCAGAACGAGATTCAGTATTTAATGTTTATCACAAACAGCCAAAATGTCAGATTTCTGAAGGCAGGTAAATCTGAACTTTTTATAGTGCATGGTTCATAGTTGTATTTGAGGGATACAACAATGATACGAATATGAAAAGAAACAATGGAATGGTCTGTAAAAAATGGATTTAGATTAAAGGTCTTTTTGAAACAGTGTTCAGCTCAGTCTTAATGGAATTTTATCTGAAACAAAAGGGGGGGGGGGCGGCATTTTTTATTTCGCACGCAGGCAGCCACAACCCTCGCGACAGCCCTGATTGGAATTTTATAAAGTCTAGTACATCTATACATTCGCTAAACCAGGATTCTTTCTTGGGGAGGGGGGATGTGGCGGGGTAAAAAATGTTTCTTTTTTAATTAAAGTTAGCATTCCTTAGACGTGAGAGAAATAAAATGCTCTGTAAGTTGTATATAGCAGGTATTGTCTTTTTTTTAAATAAGTGTTATGTTTTTCTTAATGTATCCATTTAACAAAAGTGTATTTAATTTTACAAATTAGTTCAACAAAATCTAGAAGTCACATTTAAAATAATGATTAATTAAAAAAAAAACATTTAAATAATGGCTTACCTTTCTCCGGTATAGTTATCAAATATTGGGGATTTTTATAATGATCCATAAGGTCATTTATCTGACCCCCTGAATTTATATCTTTGATAAATTTCCCAAGCAGAACTTTGTCATAAGCTGATAAATGAAAATAAATTAAGCTATAAATTTAAAGATATTAATTAAGTAGTATTAAATTACTGAATATTATGCTGTTAGAAATAACGAAAGAAGTATAGTTCTTATACATTCCCTAATAGAAACAGACATACATTGGGCTGGCCTTAGGCCGATTTGACCGATGCTCTAAATTGGGCCCGGCATGGTCCCGCAATTTATATTTAGCATATCACTATCAGCCGTGGTTCTTGTCAAATGGCTTTAAAGATGTTTAAGTTGCAAAGGACAATTTGATATTTTTGATTCTTCACATAAGAAGATTTAAAATCCCATTTGCCTGGACTTTATTTTTTTTTCAGAAACATCACTGCAACAGGCATGTGACCTAAACATTTCAGCTGCTGCTTATTTTCAGTAGTTCTATTTTGTTGCACGGCAGTGGCGTAACCTGGGTGGGGGAGCCCAAATTCGAAAATTCCACTTGAGGGGGCCTCAAAATGAAAGACCTATTTTTTTTTTACATTTAAATATGAATTATTACGCCACTGTCATGTACTTTTCTTATTCACATGGATTCAAAAATACTAGACAGCATTGATCTAGACTCTCTAGACGATGTTATAGATGACTTTGCTGCACATAAAGCATAATGTGAGGCGCTATAATATGAATTGAGATTAGTCACTTGTCCATTATCTCACCAATAAACAACGGTAGTATTCATTAAACGAGTCTTAAGGATTTTTTTTTATTTTATATACTGTACCAATTTGAATTCAGACATAAGGTTATTAAGCGCATTATCTTATGTCATGATATCGAATGTCTAAATTCAGGGGCCCCTAAAATCGTCAAGCCCCCAGGTCTCCCAAATCCCTAGCTACGCCACTGTTACACAGTTGTTATTAATGGAAGTTGTATATGCAACCCTCAACTTAATGAAACATCTGAATGGATTACACAAGGCAACAAAAAAAATTTTTTTTCTTGTTCCCTACAAGAAATTTTTCTTTTCTTGTTTCTTAGGTCCAGAACACCTATTGTAATTCATTTATTCAGGCAAAACTTTGGTTTTGTCACTGCTGTCTAACATTTTATGTTTTGCAGTGTATATGCATTTACATGTATGAATTGATTTTGTACCTTTAAATATATGTCTGAATTTTTTTAGATTTTTCAGATAAAATCATTGTGAATATTGATTGTTGATTGAAATCAGTGACTTCAGTGACTTTATGTAAAATATGGCATCTAGAGGTTGCACCTATCCAGCAGATGCCTTCTGTTATGTTTGCGGCGAATTCATAAAGAAACGTGCGAAGAAACATTCTTTGACAACATCAGCAACAATGAAGGAAGCATATAAATCCTACTTTGGCATGCCAGTTGGAGATCTAGATAAATCTTGGGCTCCACATGTTAGTTGTGACTGCTGCAAGAAGACTTTAGAAGGTTGGTTCAGGGGGGAGAAGAGAAGCATGAAGTTTGCGATACCAAGAATTTGGCGAGAGCCTACAGATCATCTGAACAACTGCTATTTTTGCATGATAGATCCATCAAAGCGTCGATCTGGCAAAAATGCAGCTGCTGTGCTCTATCCTGATATCCCTTCTTCGATCGCCCCAGTTCCACATTCCCCTGATCTTCCCATTCCCAAACCACCGCAGAATACACTGCCCTCGGAAGACAGCAGTATCGCTAGTGATGCTGAGGATGTTGGTGTTTTTCAAGCGGATGATGAAGGACTACCTCACTTTCCTAACCAAGATGACCTCAATGATTTAGTGAGAGATCTTGGTCTCACCAAAGCTAAAGCTGAGCTTCTGACATCCCGACTGAAACAGTGGAACCTGTTAGATGAGAGTGTTTAAATTACATGTCAGAGAAAACGTCATCAAAGATTTTCAGTCTTTTTCACCCTTCATGATAACCTTTGCTACTGCCATGATGTGAAAGGTCTGTTCGATGCAATAGGGATACCCTGCAACCCACAGGATTGGCGTCTCTTCATTGATAGTTCTTCCCGCAGCCTGAAAGCTGTTCTTCTCCACAATGGCAATCAGCTACTTTCTATCTCAGTGGCTCACTCAGCACAACTTAAGGAGGAGTACAATAGCGTCAGACAGCTTCTGCAGGCTCTAAACTATGAACTGTATGGTTGGGAGGTAATTGGTGATTTTAAGATGGTGGCATTCTTAATGGGTCTTCAGGGTGGTTTCACCAAGTTTCCATGCTATCTTTGTCATTGGGATAGCAGAGACACCAAGCAACACTACCATCGTCGGGATTGGCCAGAACGGACCAACTTTACCATTGGGAGTATCAATGTCAAGTGGGAGCCTCTAGTGGATCCTAAGAAAGTTCTAATGCCTCCTTTGCACATCAAGCTGGGGCTCATGAAGCAGTTTGTTACAGCTCTGGGTAAAGAGTCGGCAGCTGTGAAATACCTATAAGAATTCTTCCCCAAGTTGTCAGAGGCCAAAGTGAAAGCTGGGATCTTTGTGGGACCACAAATAAAGAAAATAATGGAGTCTCAGCAATTTCTTAAGTCTCACAGACATCCAGAAGGCAGCTTGGGGCAGCTTCATCGCAGTTGTTCAGGGATTCCTTGGAAATCATAAGGCCGAGAATTATGTGGAGCTGATGGAGACACTTGTGAGAAACTATCATTCTATGGGATGCAGAATGTCGCTAAAGGTTCACATCCTAGATGCTCATCTGCGTAATTTCAAGGAGAATATGGGAGCATACTCAGAGGAACAAGGAGAAAGGTTCCATCAAGACCTGAAGGAATTTGAACGTCGATACCAAGGACAGTATACCGAGAATATGATGGAGGACTATATCTGGGGCCTAGTCCGTGATAGTGATTTAGTCTATAATCGTCAGTCTAAAAGAACATGCAATTTTTGACTTTTATTTATCTGTATGGACCATGTTTGTGAAGACTTTGTCAAACATCATAAGTGTATTATAAGTCTTACATGTATTTTAAACGTTGTATAATGCTATCCAATACGTGATCTGAACTATCAATGTCCTGACCCAAACTTTTGGGAAAACAAATACTATTTTTGATCATTTGGATGTATAAGCTAACAGGAAATCATAGTTATTTCAGAGACACAAAAATTGTGTTGCCTTGTGTTATTTAGGTATCGGGACAAATCAATAAAATTGTGCTAAAAAATGGGAACACCTATGTCAATTTCTCCTCATTAATATAGATGTACTAAGCCGTGATTAGAGAGCGTTGGAACTAAAAGTGAACTTTTTAAAAAATATATAGCCATAGATATTGCAACAGGCCCGTCGCCAGAAATACCTGGAGCTTGTCTACGACTGAAATCTAGATTAAATTAATTTTCCTTATTTTAAAAAATCATAATCTGAAATTCTAAATAAATGACTAAATTTTAGGAGGGATTATGTATTTAATAAATAGTACTAAAGAATTGTTAATTATACAGATTCACTCCAATGTTAGCACACCACATACTTAAATTTAAAGTTTCTCCATTAAGTTCTAGAGATTCTTCCTTTTTGCATGCTACAAAATTGACACTGCTTGGTATTTCTCTGTAGACATCAAAGATGAATTAGATTAACTACAAATAATAGAAAAATATTAAACAATATTTATGATAAACCATGTATCTGATATCATGTAGAGTCAATGATGAATATAGTAGCCTAACTGGTATCATGTAGAATATAGACTCTATGATGAATATTGTAAACTACCTGATGTCATGTAAAGGTCCTGAACTAAACATTCGAAGCAAAAATGCTTTCATTACTCCTTCATGCCGAGTTGTTGGTACAATGACGTACGTGCCTGGTTCTAGATTGTGTCTCTTGGTGTGTTCTAAGCTTTCACTGTACAAGATAACATCCCGAGGCTCTTGCTCCAAAACTATCAGTGAACTCTTTTGAAGATCCTGATTTTCAAACACCTGCACCAAGATGTATCGTTGAAATTCAAATTAATTCTTCTAGTAACTGTCCCAGCATTAAAAGTCAATGATCATGGGTGTTTACTGTATTTGGCAATTATATAGTTGCGTAACCATGGGCGTACCCCCCCGAAATGAAATCGCTGGGGGGGGGGGGGGGGGTTGAGTTTAAAACCCCTATCAGGGGGTTTTGAGTATAAAATCCACTACCAGCGGGTTTTGAGTTTTAAACCCCGTACCAGGAGTTTTTGCAGTTAAATCCCTCTCTTTAAAAAAAACAAAAAAAAAAAGCAAACGACACTCCCCAAACTCCAAGAGCCACAGTTCAGGAAGATTTTGATTGTATAACCCCCTATACAATATAAAAAAGCAAATTACACTCAAAATTCTATGAGCGTAGCCAAAAGTTTAACATCCCCCCCCCCCCCACTCTTCAGTAGGGTTTGAAGCTAAAAAATACCTCGTCAATATAAAAAAAAAAGCAAATTACGTACTTAAAATGTTATGAGCGTAGGTAAATGGGTTTTGACTCAGTTTTGAGAGAACCCCCCCCCCCCCGAAAAAAAAATCCTGGCTACGCCCATGGGCGTAACTAACTAGATGTATAAATGTAGTCTAAGTAAAGAATATTCAATTCACTACTCGACGACAGTTTGTTAGGGACTTCACTAATAAACTTATATACATTATAGAAATGATTCTCTCTTTCATTTAATTTTTATTTAAAGTATGAAATAAAATCCTAGACTGACTTTCATGACATCGACTAAAATGTAGGTATTGTCCGATTTTCGATGTTTCGATTCTTGAATCATTTGGATAAAAATTGGAATTTTTCCATCTTTTACAGCATCTGTGCAAATAAAAAAAAAGAAAGAAAAAGGGAAATCTAAATGTTATGAATTGAAATAGTTATGATTTTTTTTTATTAGCGCAGAGTCAAAACTCTTCATTTTATAACTACTATACATGCATATTATCCAGTGTTTAGTAGTCCCAATGCTAAATACTTTTTCATGTGGTTAAAATAGCTATGAAGTTACTTGCCTATATGTACATAGGAAATAAACATTCAAGTGTTGAAGAATTGAAGCAAAGATGTAAAGCTATTTAATATGTACATATGGGAGGAATTATTGCACGCTTTAATTATGAATACACTTAATTATAGTTACAGACACCTCTTAGTAATCCATTCACCACAAAATGTCTGAATATATTAGAATTATAAGAAATTAGAAACAATGAACTACCATCTACTCTCATTCTACAGTAAACAAGGGAGATCTAATTAGGAGCCTTTTAAGTCGTTTAGGGTAGGATGGAGGAGTCGCTTTAAAAAGGACACTAGGAGACAGATGGTGATCCTAGAAATAGGTTGTCGGTGATTGGCTAGTCAGAATATCTGCCAAAAAGTCAAGCATGACGCTCGCCCTTGGCATAGACAAAGGAGGGTCTAGGCCGGATAGACGCGCGACAGCTGTAGGATCCAATTAGATGAAAGAGCCCAGATTTGTTTATTGTAGACACATTAACAGTCATTTAGCTCAACACAAGGAGAATAGACCGCGATAATCCGTTTCCTTCGTCGACAAACGAAGAGATCAGAGACAGGTTTACTGCCCCAAGATTATCATATTACAGAGGTCTTCGAGGCTCGCAAAGACCTTCCTTCAGGGAACAGTACCAGGAAAATGAAAAAGAGGCAGACAGAGAAAGCGATGGGAAGACAACATAAAACTGAAAGAGGCTCTATCCAAGGCAAAAACAGATAGGAATGGAGAAAGACGGTAGACAAATTTTGTGTGATGCCCGACGGTCCAACAGACTAAAGGATAGATGAAGGTGGTGAAGGTAAATGTTTGAATACATCACAATATTTTTTTCCTTATGTACAAAATTGCCAGTCAAAAAGGTCAACAGGTGGGGTTTATTCAAGAGGAGGAGAGAAAGGGGTACGAGGAAATTAAAACATGGGTTTAGCACTTGTCACAAAGGTATTATTTGCTTTTAAGATTTTAACATGACAAAAAAGTAGGAACTTCTTTTCCTCTTTTCGGGGGCCGCTATTATCTTCTCTTATCTTATAAACTACAGACCTTACTTCAAATAAAAAAAAGAAGAAGATTACGTCCTATGCGTCTCCTTTACGTCAATCTTGTCATGCATGTTAATCAATACGAAAGAGGAAAGTAATGTAAATATAAATATAAAATATGGAAGAGAATACGACCCAGTAATAACAATCAGTTACCTTGTTTTGAAACAGAAAAAGAAAACTTTGGATTGTTTAACAAGTTTCCAAAGCCAGCTGCTGTTTTATCGTACCATTCTCCAAAAATATTGAGGACATAATCTGTAAAAAAATTTAAAAAATTTCCATAGTGTTTCTATTATTATTTTAGAAAAGATAATGGTCAAGGAGTACGTTTATCTAACATATATAATTGTATAATTAAATATATCTTATCTTATATAATGCAGACGTTACTTCAAAAAAGATGATTACGTCCAACGCTTCATGCTTCTAGTCATGCATGTTAACCAATGACATTCCGCCAAGTCACTAGTTTTCCTGGTTAGCTCAGGCAACCCATTTCATGCTCTAATAGCACTAGGGAAGAAGGAGCTTTTGTACAAATTTGTCCTAGCATATGGGACGACGAATGTGTCTGTTTTATAATATATATATATATATATGAGATGATACTCGTGCTACGCCACGGTCGAGAGCCACTAAAATTGAGTATGCACAAACACTTCTAAGGCCCATGAAGGGAAGTTTTCTTCTACCTGCATTAACGCCACACGTACCACTTTGAAAGGAAATGTCTCCCTCGCAAGAACATACATTTAGGTTCTTGTATACTCAATAGAATGGCCAGCATTACAAGAACATTGCATTGGGGGGGGGGGGGGTTGCATCCTCCAATAGAAAGCCCTCATTCCCAATCACGAACTTTAAGGTCGCCACACTTTCCCCCCCTCAACTATAAAGCACAACCTTTAAACAAAGACTTCGTTTCTTTAAAGCACAAAGTGCTGCATCCTGGGATAATAATGTCCCTCCCCCGCACTACACACTTTTTAAAGTATATATATCCCCCCCCAAAACAACAATAACAACAACAAAAAAACTCACACTTTCAATAAACTTTTATATTCACTGTGACAATTTTTAAGATTTTTTGTTAAATTAATGAAGCGTCGTTAATTCTTTCATATGTTGAGGGTACTTAGACTGGAACGAGTGAAGGTTTCGTCTCCTGATTGAGTGAGAAGATAAAATTTCTCTCCAAAACGCAGTTCTGGAGAACATGAACATGATACAGCTTTAGGAGTGGAACGACAATTCTAGGTCTCAGTCCAGTGACGGAATTGGAGGTTTTTATGAAATCTAGCGCTCGATTCATAAGCCAAGTTCATGGCTAGTTTTTAACTGAAATTTTATCACTCTCAGAGACCAGCTGGAGTTGCTGATTATCTCCGATAACCAAGTTGTAAACAATATAGATTCCTGAACCAACTTCGTTTAAACATAAATAGCAGGACTTTGTGCGCAAAGCAGTCAGTCAACAAAGAATCACATAATGTTTTAAATAGAAACAACACTTGTCAATGAGATTAAATAAATTGATTTGACAGTAATCAATGAAAATAATACAAAAGCATGCGAGATAAAACATACTAAATAGGAGAATATTAATATTGTGAAGCGATAGTGATCACAAAACGGACAATAGTGTAAAAGGAAAAATTTGAAATGTAAGCGAGGAGTTCGCTGTTTGCCTACGAACAATACAAGCTTAGGAAAGTATTGTTGAGAGGTCTCTTATCACGAGACTCTACTATTTATATAAATTATATGGAGTATAGAGACAAAGGGGATAAAATAGAGTTGTCCTTCGTAGGATGAGACAAAACGTGGAAATAAAATATAATTTAAAAATTTATATTTAAATAAAAGTTGACTGGCAATTTCTTTTTATTATTATATCTCAGACGTTACATCAAAAATAAAGCTACCCACGTCCAACGCATTCATGTGTTAATCTAGTCATGCATGTAATCAATGACTCAAACTCTGCTAAGTCGTTTATTTTCCTGGCTTTCCATCTCATCCCATGCTCTAGCGCAGTGATTCCCAAAGTGGTCTATAGACCCCCAGGGGTCTACAAAAGTAAAAAAATAAATTGTGGGTCTATGAGATGTCCACGGGGCTCTTCGGTAATAGATTTCATTGAAGCAGGTCGTTACTTAATTGTCACATTCCATTAATGTAATTACTTCCTACACTGATCTAGGAGTTGTACCCGAGTTAATCCTTTCAATATTTATCCTGCTATTGAAACGAAACATTGTTGTATTCAATTTCAATACTTATTTAAATAGCTTAATTGTGTCTACATGTAACTAATATTTAGAAAAAAGAAAGAAACGTAGACAGTACAGAATTAATTATTTAAATTGGGATTCATTCCTTCCTTGTCAAACACACAGTTGCCTAAGTGGCTCTTTTATGACGATATGAGACCAGTTACGCTGGAGAATCATCTGAGACAATGCCACCCTGACAAAAATTAAGATTTGAACAACTTAGGAACACTCCAAGTTCAGAATAGACCCACAAAATCTCTGTTCGACATCATATAGAGAAGATGATGGTTTGTGAGCGTCTTTCAAGATTTCTTTACTTATAGCAAAATACGGAAAACAGCAAAGGTCAAACATTGATTTTACCAGCCGTTTTACAAAAACCTACATCTGTTGCTATTAAAAGAATTTCTTTAAGCGACAATACAGTTTAAGGTCGGTTCGATGGCATGAGTTATAAAATTAAAAGCTTCTTATGTTAATCTTTGCAAAAGATAGAAATACAGTTTGGTCTGACAAGGTGTAGCGCTGTGTGCTACAAACTGTCTAATGGTCACCATCTTATCTCATCTATGCCTGTAGTCCTTTCTGGGCCTAGGCCACCAACCAGCTTTCTCCAGACATCTCTGATGTGGGCGAGACTCTCCAACTATCTCCACGTCTTGCCCATCTGCTTCCAAATCGCGGTGCCATGGTAAAGCTCGAGCAGCCTTCCATCAGCTAAAGAACACCTGGGGATCTAGGTAACACCATTGTTAAGCCCATACTACTTTATGGAGCAGAGACCCGGAGAACCACCATCACCACCATGAAGCAATCCAGGTATTCATCAATAGCTGCCTGAGGAAGATTCTTATAATCCGCTGGCCAGACAAGATCTCGAATGAGGAACTGTGACAAAGAACAAAGCAGCAGCCCATTGAAGTAGATATCCTTCAGACACGCTAGAGATGGATTGGTCACACCCTTCGCAAGCCTGCATCCAGCATAACAAGGCAAGCCCTAGCCTGGAACCCACAATGAAAAAAGAAGAAGGGACGGCCCAGGGATACATGGCGCTAATGGTCACCGTCTCCTTATGTTTCCTTAAGGTTGACACACGAGACCTGGTTTAGGCTCCAATTACTCGCCTTTGCCCCTCTCCTGTTAATGAAAACAGTTCTGCAGATTTAATATTTGAGCACACGTGATAGATCAAGAAATACACGAGCAACTGCTCTTTGTGAAACCTCTTACAATGACACTTAAGGCATATTCATTCATTAATTAATATTTAATGTTAGGAAGATTAATTCATAGAAAAACAGATTCGTATATAAAACATAATATTCGTAGTTGTGTAGTTTTAAATTATTATTTCACTCTTCAACTCACTACAGTTAGAAATTTGTTTAAAAATAATGTTGATGAATTTGCAAGTTAAGTAGGGGGTCTACCGAAAACCAGAAAACATGGCAAGAAGTCTACGAGACAAAAAAGTTTGGGAACCACTGCTCTAGCGGCACTAGGGAAGAAGAAGCCCTTTTCTACTAATTTGTTCTAGCGTATGTAATACGAAATGTGCCTCTATCTTTGTGTCTTTAGGGTTTGTTGTTCTATTTGTAAATTATGGTTCAGTGTTTTATGTATTATAAAAAGTTTAATGACACTAATAAAATATTGCTAATTGCAAAGAAAGCCATGCAGAAAGGATAATGTCAACATGATGTGAAAATAGCTCAAAGCAACAATCTAAAAATGAATTAAATATCCACATGGTAAAATAATTAATAACGTTAATAATTATAATCAAACTTGAATACACTTGCTGGAGTGAGAAATTAAACACAATACACATTATTACATCTAACCATTGACAGAAAACGCAGAAACGCATTGTCATCAAATATTAATAACAAGTTAACTTACCAAAGTATGCCAGAGAATATTATGATGAATATGAAAATTAAGTAAGGTTTCACAACGCACAAATCGAATGAATGAAGAGTGTTTTGAATACATGGCTAATACAAGATATTACAGGCTCATATAGCCTGGTGGCTCGGAAGTTGTCTTACCATCAGGGGAGACACAGATTATAATAAGACAATTAGAACAAACATGATCGCCTTGGAGATTTTTTCAGGTAGTGGGCGATTGGCTAGGAAACCAGTTTGTTAAATAAGCTAGCCAATGGCTCACTAAAGTCAAGTTTTTGCTTTAAACATAGGCGAATGAACTGAAAAGACAGGAAACAACTAACCAATTTTAGCCAATGTGATGTTGGGAATCCAAAGGGACCGAAAGGGACGCATCAAAGATAGATACCGGTTTGTCTGGCCCCATCGAGGGCCGTGTTATCTCATCTAGCGCTTTTGGACCAGACGGCGAAATTAATAGACTGCGGTATTTGAATTGTAAATAAAGGGTGACAATCTCTCTCTGGTGTTAGTAAATGTCCAATAAATAGAGGTGTAGCTAGACATGAGAAAGAGGGGAGAGAACAATTGGTGATGTGAAACAATTAGATGCATAATAATTTCAGCTGTACATTACATAATGCGTTCTACACTTGTGGCATTCTTTCCACGTGGATTCCAATCAAGTGTGCCTACCTTGCCACTTTTTTTTTTTATGCAAGATGTGTCCTAATCACATTCGTTTTGTCTCGTTAATAGCTTGGGATATATGGGTTTCTGTTTGAATCTCTTGTATTAACCCTACCAAGCCAATTTCTGTAGCATAAAGATTTTTTCAAAACCATGCTTAGCAATCAGCCTCTATCCTGATATTGATACTGTCGATAATGTTCTTATCTGTTTGTAATTTTCTCATCTCTTCACACTAGCTTTCATGTTTTATGGTGGATATTGGTTGTTGTTGTTTTGTTTTTTAATGATCTGGAAATAGGTGATAGCATATAATTAATGGGTTTGATAAATGTTTACATTAAAATTAGATTCTGAAACCTACTCAAAGAGTGACATCTGCCATCCTTGTCAAAATCTGGAGTCAGTGAACAGAAGGTTGTGTCCGAGAAATATTTCATGTAGTCAGGAAGACAGACGAAAAACTCGCCCTTATTTTTATCTGGGAGATTTTTAGTATTGGATGGAATAGATTTCCATTCGGTGCTTCTGAAAAACAAAACACACACAAAAAAAACAGCTATTTGTTGATATTTGGCAATTACAACAATATCTACGCACAACCACGCATAAAAAAAATCAACCTTTGATAATTATTCGCTTTATGATTGACATTTCATTGAAATCTTTTCTCATTTAAAAAAGTGTATTAGTGTTTTTAGTATTGATGTTTGAAACATTGAAAAAAAATCAATAAGCAAGTCTGAAAAGCCTGATAAGGATAAAACCAGTTCTAAAAAATATATAAATAGAGGTTGAAGCTTGTAGTGCTGAAACAAAGGAATAAAAATGCCATGAAACATATCAACAATAAGTTGCCATGGTTATTTAGACTACAAGTAGTGATGGGAACTAAACTAAAATTTTTTTAGTTAAACTAAAACTAAGTTTGAACTTAAAAAAAGTAATTAAACTTTTAGTTAATCACAAATTGAAAAAATTAGTTAAACTAAACTTTTACTAACTATTTTGACCTTTTTTAAGGACGAAACAGCCAAACATGAAAAATATAAAGCACAACCAATCTCTTTAGCAAAATGTAATAAACATTTATTTATGCACATGAAAAAAGATTTAAATGTCTTTATGGGATAGATGTAGATCTTAATAGAATCACTAGAATGATACTATTATAGAAAAAATTATAAGTAATTGTCCAAGTTCTAATATAAGTTACCTTTAGAAGTAATGATAAAACTGCATGTTGACTCTCTAACTAGTCTAACTAACTCTAGTTTTTAGAATATTCTGGATCTAATATCTCCTACAAACGAAATGATCAGAAATATAATCTGGATCTAGAATTAGATCTAGCTACTAGACCTAGATCAAATAATTAATATTTTAATCTAAAAATAATCTAAGAAATACTAATACTAGTTACTACTACTAGATCTAAAATCTAGATAGAATCTAGTATACATCTTAGTAACTCTAGATCTAGACTATCTAGAGATTTTAGATTATTATAATTATGATTATAACTAGATATGGGTATTTAGATCAATATACTCTAGTAGATAATTCTAGATCTAATAGATCTAGATAGTAGAATAAGTAGATATAAGTATAATTATAATAGAAGTAGATGTAGATTAGAATTAGATCTAGATCTAGTATTTTGACGACTATTATTACTCATTAGCTAGTATTATAGAATTATAATCCTTATATCACCTATCATCTATTATGATCTCTATGCATCTTAGTAGTAGTAGTATAATAAGTAGATCTAATCTAGACTCTAAGTCTAGAATAGTAGAATCTCTAAGTCTAGAATAGTAGAATCTCTAAACTAATAGATTAGATCTAATCTAATAAAGTAAAGTAGTCTAATATTAATAGATTTCATGCAATTAATAGATCTATATTATTGACATAATTTTAAATTTACATCTAGATCTAAGACTAAGAGTAAGACTACTAAGAGTTAGACTCTACTTAAGACTAAAATAATTAAACATAGACTTATGACTATTGTTACGTATTTCTGAATCTTCTGGCTAAATGTATTAGTAGGCACACAAATAAAAACACTGTAAAGAACTTGACGACTAAACTTTCAGCTTCATATAGCTTTAATGACTATTAACTCTAACAATTTGTAACTGTAACATGTAGCGTAGAAGACTGTACTATATCTGTCAGTTTACAGTTAGCTATACTTCGTTGCAATTCATCTCTTCTCAACTTGCATCGAGCCGTACTCCACAGAACAGACCAACAACACACTTCTCAGTGTCGCTCCAGGTCTCCCAAAGCTGAACCAAGTCGTACTCAAGTCTACCGAATCAGAGCCGCACACGTCTTACATCGACTGTAACGGCTCAAGTCCACTGTAGCTCGCTGTATAGACTTTAACGACAGTAGTCCACTCCAGTTAACTCTACCCTAGTTAACTTGCATCGAGGCGTACACATTTCTCTTCCACTAGAGCCGCACACGTCTTACATAGTCTGTATCGACTGTAACGGTTCACTCACGATCGACTTTCACATTAACTCTCTGGCTTATATAGAGTCCCAAATCGCTTGTCCATTGTTGCAAAAACACTGCTAGTATCCTCTGGAACAACACGGGAGGAAACATTACATCCTGTCGTTGTTTATACATGTCAATTCCAGAGAACACCTGCTGCAGTGTCATCTCGCCGAGGTCACAGGTAGTGACCTCTAACTGTCATTGTTCATTCGTAACACTGCCCCCTTCATAGATCTGTTCGTCCTCTGGAACAACACGTGAGGGCACGTCACATCTTGTCTTTGTTTATACGCGTAGATTCCAGAGAACACTGGCTGCTGTGTCATCTCGCTGGGGTCACACGTTGACCTCTTCTAGTCACTGTTCATTTGTAACACCATAGTATAGATCTAGTCTAATAGTTATAGACTAGATCTAGTAAAAAGTTTTAAAATTAAAAAAGTCGACATTTCTTTTAGATCTACAGTACAGCAAAATGCTTTGCCTGCAGCTACACAGGAACACACTGGTGTTTAATAAAAAGCAGCAAAACGTAGATCTATAATAGCAAGGAATTATCAGGATTTATCAAGCAGCGAAACTTGCTAGAAATAAAATGAACGCGTTTATTTTTCTCGCCTTTCAAATACCTTGAATTGGCGGGAATAGCGACCATTATAGGGTAAAGGTCAAAAGGCTTTCTAGTGACCTGTGCACCATCTAGTTTATTCTCCTCTCTAACATCTATTATATATATTCTCCAAATTACATAGATCTAAATATTTATTGGTATGTATGTTTAAAAAGTTTGTAAAATTTGTAATTAAACTTTTTAGTTTGTAACTAAAAAAAACTAATTAAACTAGGATTTTAACTAAACTTTTTTAAATTAAACTTTGGCCTTAACTAATTTTTTTTAGTTAAACTAAAAGTTAGCAACTTTTTAGTTAACTTTTGCCCACCACTAACTACAAGTTGAACAAAATATGGTAAAAAAAATAGAAAAGCCTCAAGGTGGACTTAAACGTGACCTCCGACTCAAACCACGAACTCCAGCCTGGCGCCATCTAGTTTGACTACCCAGCTCTTCAAAAAAAAAAAAAAAAAAAAAAGGACTTTTATCAAGTTGGTAAAGTTATTTGAGAGGACGATTCTGGACAGGGATGTGAGCGGGCTCTGCTAGGTGCGTGTAATTACTTTCTTTGACATGCTTAAAGACGTTGCATCGTAGCTTTGCAAGCTATATATCAAGAAATTGGATTTTCTATATCTATTTAACTTTGTAAAGATCTAAACGTGACATTGTTTAAAGGCGGACGGGCGGATAGACAAACCACAAAATTTATTGCAGCTTTTCCTCTTTCGGTTGCCGCCGTTATTAACTTTTTAAAATTTGGTTTCTCACAAATCCTTTTGTATAATTATTTTTCTAAAATATCTAATTGTAATGTTAAAGTGACCAAAAAAATATTTAAATAAAATTCCTACCCTTCAGACCAAGCTCCCGTCCAATCAATGTGACCCCATGGATTTCGTACCTGTACAAGTTTTTCGCCGTTGATCTGTACATAAACAATTAACAGTACATAGCAATCAGAGAAATAGACATACTTCTTATTTGTTTATCAGAATACACTAACAAAATACATGTGGTTAGTTTGTAGTGGGTAAAATAATGTTTAATAGGGCTTAATGGATTTGTATAGTCTGTGTGTGTGTTGACAGTGATGACTTGTGTAGTACCTGTGATAACATACTGCCTGTCTGAAATAATAATGCTGTTGATGAGCATAATTTGTGAGAGCGTACTGGTTGTTGATATTTGAATCAGTTACATGCTGGGAACATATAGAAATAAGATCTAAAACAAGATATACAGTATACGGCGAAGATGACCAAGCCAGCGTAGCGATGTCTGATATGTGAAAACACTCTTCCAATCGACTTGTCCGGGACTATTCGTTATAGAAGGCCTGAAAACTGACCTGCAACGTCACAACCTGTGGGCATTTTAGACCAAAAGCTTGTTGATACGTCGTACAATAAAAAATACCTTACATTCGGAAATTTCCGAACGCCATATGTTATCAACGAGCTAGTAATTCTTTTTCTCAGCGATCAACATCAACTGTTAAATTTCTAGAAAAATCGTTAAGGCCGTTTTCGAGATCAGCATTTAGGTTTTGCAAACCCTACTTCCATGAAGTTCTCACTTGAATAGAGGTATTGTAGCAAGAAAAAACATTTCAAATATTTTTATTAAAGACAATACCTCCATTATTAAATTTCAAATATAATAAAATAAATTCCATTTGAAAAATAAAACTCCTATATTATTATTATTATTATTTTAATAGTCTCAAATTAACTAAATATCCACAAAACATCAAATATAAAAGAATAATACAGTTTAATTCTCAAAATTAAAAGTGGATTAAAATGCTGTTATAAACTTAAGATCATTTTATGTGTAATTTTTAAGTAAACTTGATATTTGTTAAAGACATTAAACAATTAATACTAATTATTAATTACCTAATTTAAGGACCTACATTAAGGACCTAATTATTATATTATCTTTCAAAAAAGTAGTTACATCTACATAAACTATTTTAAAAAACATTAACTATTTTATAGGAAAAAAAGTTATGAAACTTTGACATTACAAAGTTTTAAGCTACATAAAAGTCTATAATGTTGATCATGTTGAAGGAAACAATTGACTCAGCTGGATGTGTTGAAAGTTACAATCAAAATAAAATCTTAAATTATGAAGAACATATGGAAAGTAGCTAATTAATAAGAATCTTTCAATCTTGATCAACATGTCTGCATGTTCTTTGTTTAGACACTGAATGTGTCAAAAAATAAGTGTTCTGAAGAGTTGAGCTTTATTTAAAAGAAATTACTGGTCATTCAATTTGCAGAGATGAAAAAGCCTTATTTTAAAAAATGCCTGCACACAAAGAGAGTTCTGATTTTCAGTTTATCAAATAAGCTTATAGAGATTCAAGATTCAAAAGAAATAATAAAATGGCATTGAGCTAAATGGCTTTGTAGAGCATCATGTCTAACAAACTAAGGAAACCTTTTGTTTCTGTCTTTTTTACTATTTTTAATTTACACTACACTTATGTAGGTCTATATCCTTAGCCGATTACAATTGAAGAAGTGAAAATTCTCTAATTTCAAAAATATGGTATATAATTTATAGTTATTGCTATATTCATTTCATATTTTTAAAATTAAAGTTTAACTTATTCTAGAGTTTTAGTAAACCAGTGCTATTTTAGATAAACAGCAAAATATTGATATAAAATACTATTTGTTGTAATTTATTTTTGTAGATCTATAAATCCCCCGCATTTTGACATGCAAGTAGCGTTTATAGTTTTTGTTACGTACTATTGAAAATCCACATAAGTTTGTGTTTTTACCTCCCTTTTTGTAGTATGATCAATATGATAAAATCCAACTTTCGACACAAATAAATACATTCAAAACATTTTTGGCAAGTTTGAAAAAAATTGAGGGTGTTCTTTGTGTACTCATGTATGTTTTTACTAAGTTTCATCTTTGAGAGTCTTATAGTTTCTCTTTAAATATCCTTCAAAAACATAGGTTTTGAAGGCCAAAAAAGGAATTAAAAAAATTAGTTTTTAAAAATGTGTAGCTTTCTTAATATCTGAGCTATGTATTAGGTATCCTCAGTCTTAGAATCACAAGTTCTATCAATTTTGAAAAATCGGTTTTGGGTTCCTAATAACTTATACACTAAAAAAATCAAGCAGCTTTAAATGTACTTAGTTATGGTATAACTACGGTACTACGGCTGACTAAAACATGTTGGCTCTAGACCTAGATATATGTCTCCAACCAAATTTACGTTTTTCTTTTCTACTTTGAGAAATTTTAAAGGTTAAAATAGAGTTTTCTCCATGTGGCCAAAGAGCTAGTAATTCTTTTCTCAGCCATATACATTAATTGTTAAACGTCTAGGAAAATCGTTTGAGGCGTTTTTAAGATCAGCTGTCAGCGTTCCTGGATCTAGGTTTCTGGAGGTTTCATGAAGTTCTGACTTCAATACAGGTATTGTAAGAATAGAGTGAGAGAAAAAGCGTATGTCTAATTATTACAAACCTCATGTACACTGACAACAGAATAAGCATGTCTTCCTAATAAACCTTTGATTTCTCCATTTTCTTCCTACAAAAAATGAGAAAATACCAATGTTAAACAATTTAAATAAATACCCGATGAGCAATAGTTCTATCAACTTTTATGTGTTCTTTAATAACTAGTTAGGCTCACATAGTTTCAATACAAGTTGTGCTGTTAAAGTTATGTGTACGTATGGCTAATGGCTACTTTAACATTGTTAAATAATCAGGGTCGAAACATGATCAAGAAGGTTATTGTAGAAAAAATCAGGTCAACTCATTTTTATTAGCCCATCAATTCATTGCTGAAGTGTTAATAACATTGTTTTTATTGAAACCTAATTGCAAGGCTTAAAGCATTTTGTCTTTCGTATGACCTATCGATTTGCGGGAGAGAACTAGAGAAAAACCCATAGCCCAAGACATTACAAAACGAAAAAGGAGCTGGATAGGACACACCCTGCGAAAACCAGCTACCAATGTTGCATGGCAGGCACTTGACTGGAACCCACAAGGAAAGAGGAAAGTGGGCAGACCCAAGCAAACCTGGAAGAGGTCAGTCATCAGCGAATGACATGGGAGCAGATGAAGAAAGCTGCTCAGGACAGAGTTCGGTGGAGAGGTGTGGTTGCGCCTCTATGCTCCCCTGGGAGTACACAGGATTAAGTCAAGTCATGACCTCAGAACAAAGTACCTCATACTAGAAGAAGATATAAGGTTGTACTAGGGTTTGTAGTTTAACCTGCCAGCGATCTAATCCCTAGACGCGCTGTTCAGCCCCCCCCCCCCCCCCCAACGAAGCTGATATAGGATTGGTATGTGACACCCTGATCTTACCGGGGTACTTGCTGTAACCTGATGATTAAACAATATTGCATTCTTAATGCGAGCATAAAAAGCATCGAAGTCCTTGTTTGTCATTATCTGATGTTCCATTATTTCTCCGATACCACTAGTCAACTGGAGGTAGGCATCTTTGCAAAGCCCACTACATATCGCTTCGTATGAACCATGTAACCTAATGGACAGACAATAGCAAGTGACAATATGCTTAGTGTATGGCCTAAACAATAAAACCAAGTATAAGTATTAAACCAAAATAAAACAAATCCTATAAAAATGATAGTGATATTTTATTTAAATAAAAAATCGTTTGACAAGCAGTATACTTTTTTAAAACAATCAATACTTTCTCATCAAATGAAATAGTAAACTAATCACATTTTTTTTACTACTACCATTAGCCACCGGCTTCGCCCGTTGATTTGTTAATTTTCTAATTACATCCTAGAAATGCTCACATAATACTTTAGCCCACCCTTATTTTCTATCTGCACTTTTAATAAAACTGTCAGCATTTCAACAACCCCCATTTGGCCAGTGTAATTTAGTATATGCTACATTTAATTGGATTGGCCCGCTTTTAAATAGCCTTAACAAACAATTCACTTCTGGTATGTGTGTCCTGTTCTTAGTTGGAAAATTGTAGATTGTTCTTTGCGGGGGAGTAAGTTAATACTGTCCAGTTTGTTAGGCGTAGTCATTTCTTTGTACATGGCTCTGCCTGTGTTTCCTGATGCCCATTGGTTGATCCACTCCTCTTTGTGATTGGTGACTAACATTTTGACTTAGGGTGAGGTAGTTAACAGGTCTATCTGGTTGTTGCATAGATGAACCTGCCTTTGATAGCTTATCTGCCTTTTCATTTACGATGATGCCAATGTGTCCAGGGATCCACTGTAGTGTGATATTGATATTTAATTTTGATATCATCTGATGGATTATCACAATTAGTGTTATCAACTCTCTCGGGCTGTTTGAGGTGCTGCTGTTAAGTGCTTGCAGAGTAGATTGGGAGTCTGTAAAGACAACAATATCTGATGGTGGTTGCACTCCTTCATATAATTTGTTTTCCACTGTCTGTAGTGCTATGGTATTTGCCTCAATTTCGGCTTGGAAGTTTGAGCAGTAATCGCCACAGGGTGCGTTTATCTCAAAGTGTTTATTTTTAGGGAAGACCAGGAAGGCACCAAGACCAGCATCGATGGTGGCTTTGAAAGCCGATCCGTCTGTATATATATGGATAGCTGTTTTTTGATAGCTTTCAATTGTTTCAAGCGTGCCTACTTTGAGCTCCAGTGGATTTAATTCTTTTGTTAAGGTGTTATTTAGTAAATGTGTTTAGATGGTTGGTTGATTGTAGTTTAGTCCGGGCGTAATGTTTGAAAATCTGATATTTTTTTCTGTTATTGGGTAGGTGGTGTTTTAGGGCTAGTTCGTCCGTAAGTTGGATCAGAGTCCTTTGCTTTTTTTTGGTTGTTTTTCCTATATCTATATGTTAGTAGTTTATTAGGATGATCGTCCTCCAACCTTCTGTATCTCTCAATAGCTTCTAATGCTGCTTGGTTGCGCCACTCCAAACACTTGAATTTTAGAATCAGATATCTGTTACATCTATTTGCACGGCCCGCTTTATAACGCTACACCTCCCGAACTGATATTTTATTGCCATTGAATTCGATGACCAATATTACTTATCCCCAGCCCCCATCCTTTTTTTTAACGAACTGTTAAAAGTCATCTTAAGAACTTATAAAAACCGTTTCAACTTTTATGTAGATCGAATTACTAAAATAAATTGTGCCAAAACTCTATTTTAAATATATATTTGTTTAGGCTATTTAAAAACCTCTGACCTTCTGACATTCTATTGAGCTAACCGGGTGTTACTATGAGCAGTGGAAATAACGCACCCTATGGTATTGTTGTTATTATCGCAACTTTCCTCAACTTAGCTAGCCAGCCTAAATGTTAGCTATAAATAAATGATTCAATTTGTACGTGAGTTTTTGCATTTGTGTCATTAGACCACCTTTTGATAGTAGAAATAGACTTACTTGGCAAAAGCTTTTTCTACCAATGGAACCCACATTTCATTTTCATTAGTTTTGGACATGGCGCCAACCAAAGACCCTTGTTGAGAGATTGGTAAAATATCGTCAACATAAACATCTCGCCATTGGCCAAAACGGAAGAAACGTGCATGGAAGATTCCATCGTATTTGTGTGGATCTTCAATGAAGTAAGCAGTTTCTGGGAGGATCTGAAGTTTTAAAAAAGCTAGATTTTAATCGCGATATATAGTTTCTAAAAGCCATGTCAGAGCGAAATTGGTCAAACAGAATCGGCAAGCCCTACAGGCATCGACCAGGTAAAATATCTAGCGTAGATGGATATAATAAAAGGATTGTCTTTGACATATTAATATCGTTTTACCCATCCTGTTCTCTTTTTTTGTTCGTCTGAACGTAGTCATAACACTTACACAACACACGTATTCATTCATCATTGTAACTGGATCGGCATTCGCCTTTCCTTTGGATAAATCAGCTGTGTGGGGGAGAAAGACACGGTTGTGTGGGGGAGAAAGACACGGTTGTGTGGGGGAGAAAGACACTGCTGTGTGGGGAGGAATAAAGTGCTGTGTGGGGGAGAAAGACACGGTTGTGTGGGGGAGAAAGACACTGCTGTGTGGGGAGGAATAAACTGCTGTGTGGGGGAGAAAGACACTGCTGTGTGGGGAGGAATAAACTGCTGTGTGGGTGAGAAAGACACTGCTGTGTGGGGAGGAATAAACTGCTGTGTGTGGAGCAAGAAACTGTTGTGTGGGGAGGAAGAAACTGCTGTATGGGGAGGAAGAAACTGCTGTGTGGGGGAGAAAGAAACTGATGTGTGAGGTGGAAGAAACTGCTTTGTAGGGGAAAAAGACACTTCTGTTCTGGACGGAAGAAACTGCTGTGGGGGGAACGAAACTGCTCTTTGGGAGAGAAAGAAACTGCTGTGTGTGGAGAAAAACTGTTGTGTTGGGAGGAAGAAACTGCTGTGTGGGGAGGAAGAAACCGCTGTGTGGGGAGAAAGAAACTGCTGTGTGGGGAGGAAGAAACTGCTGTGTGAGCGACATCGTTCTTTTCCTACCTAGTGCCATTAGCTGATCCAGAACTTTTGAGATGGGGGCGGTGATTTTTGCCTTAACCGTAACCCTAACGCCCAGTAAACCCTTTCCCTGTGTATAAGCACACACACACACAGCATCTGTATAAAAACATTTTCTTGCATTCTTTACTGCAGAAATGCATTCTCCTGACATCCGGTGCTTAATGTTCATCCTATTAAAAAAAGGCAGGTCAAATGAAGTTAATTTAAGTAACGTATGGGCTAAGGCCGATAATTAAATGTGACTCAAATTGAGGCACAAGTATATCTTTTATAGGCGTATTTATCGTAATATTATCTTAATGTTAAGTGGGACCTCATGTAGTCGGCTTTTTTTTTGGTCAGAATAGGACATCAACAGAAATGTCCTTCTATACTCTATACAGTCCATACAGGCGCTTGCAAGGACATCGCTGTTTGTAGCGCAGTCTTACCACCGTTACGCACCGTGTGTCCATGATGGAGCGCAAGCATCTTTGGTGGAAGCGTTCAAGTAGTCTTAGTTGCTTTCTGTATAGTACCCATATCTCAGATCCATATTGAAGGGTTCAGAGAACCACTGCTTAGAAGACATTGATTTATGTAGGCAGGTGGAGCGATTTATTCCGACAAACTCTCATCTGAAGGTGTCCGAAAGCGATACTGGCCTTGGCCAGACGGTTATCAACCTCCATAGAAGGTGAGGCTTCATTTGATACTATACTTCCTAGATATGTGAAGTGGTCTACCGTGTTAAGGTGCTGTCCGTTTAGTGTGATCTTTGGGGCCAGTCAATCACCCATAAAACATACTCAGTTTGCATGTAAAGCATTTGAAAAAAAGAAAACCAATCATAATAGGCCTAATAAGATAGTTTTAGAGTCTTTTTCTTTTTTTTTTTTTTCGAGAGAGAGAGAGAGAGAAAGAGGGAGAGAGCAAGGAATGGTGCTTTGCAACACTGTCAAAAAAAAATCTGAATAGCATTAAAAAGATCTAGATCTATTGTCCATTCGATACATTCCAAATGGGTGAGATAAACGTTTATCCTACAAGAAATAAAGCCAAATTGATATTTCTTTTTATTGAGAGAAAAAAAAGACCAAAATAAATGGTAAATTGGGGAATGGGATGTGACATTTAATTGGGGCCTTCGGAATCTTTTGTTTCTAGGCCAGAAACGTGCTGAATAAACGATCAAATGGAGGATGCTTCAAAAGTTAAAAGATGTCATTATAATAAAATGGGCCGGAAAGAGTGACAGCGGTTGTCTGTGTGTCATTGTGTTTGTGTGTGTGAAACTGTGTGTTGGGGGGGGGGGGGGATCACGGTAGAAATAAAATATGGTTTAAATTGAGAAGCCGAAGAAAAGTAACAAAGTGTACGGAGAACTAACTCTTTGTTGTTGCTGGGGGGAGGGGGGCTTAAGCGGGTTCAAGCGGATAAGTAAAAGTAATAATATGATTTACAGGCCGTAAATATTAGTGCGTGTATGTGTCGGGGTCGCAATATAAGTCTATGTGGAAATTTTGATGCGCAGGTAAAAAAAAATGGGGGTTCCATAAAGCGAAAGGGCGATAGAGAGAGGAAAAGAGAGAGAGAGAGAAGGAAATAGGGAGCGGGTCGTGAAATTTCATTGTAATAGTTTTATACCAATTCAGAAGCTAAAATAGTCTGTTATGTTGATCGTTGAAATGAGGTCCGTTTATTAAAATTATTTAAAAAGGAAAAGAAGAAGGTGTTCCATTTATAATAACCAATATAAAACCTGGGAACAAATCAACGGACGTAGCCGGTGTGTACTGATATATGTACATTACATATATGCATACATATATACCTGTATGTAGATATGTATGTATGTATGTATATATGTGTGTGTATATATGTGTGTGTATATATATATATATGTGGGTGTGTGTGTGTGTGTTTTGATACAACTTGCTTGATGAAGAGTGAAGCAAAAATTGTCTCTAACTGACGGTGCAACTAAAAGCTAAAAAAAAAAGCGTGTAGATCAGAACTTGATCAATCCTCTCACTCTAGAACTGGTGACAAAACAGAGATAATGCGGGCAGTTCCATTGAATTGGGGGAAGGGCTCTGGTAATCAGGTACTATGTCTTTTTGAGGGAGAGGAGCCGCTCCATTGTGGAAAACAAAATAAACATCAACCAATTTTTCAACATAGGGGGAAAAAAGGATAAGGCTACAAAAGAAGAACATTATGGAAATAAGTGTTTTTATTGTTTGAACGGGAGACACAAAGGGCTAGCAAATTATATTGTTACGATTCTCTCCTAATCAGGCCTTCTGTAAACACTGCTAAACACAACACAGCACATCTAATTTTCACAACAAATTTCCGTAAGGATCAATAAAGCAGTCTTAGTCTTAGTTTTAGTCTTAACACATCAAGAACTTGACAAGGCTCCAAATACTCTGGTGCTTTAATAATGGTCAATAAAAACAGCCAATATGACACAATTGGCAATACATCAACACTAAAAATGCTATACTGTACATCACCGTACTAAACTAATAAACTTTACTGTCTCTATCTCTTCCTGGACTTGTACATTCACTTCAGGACTCCACCAGGACCGACTTCATGGCAGACTAACAGTCCCAGTTACTCGCTGTTCTCAGTTACTCGCTGTTCTGTCTTGAACTGCACTGCCTTACACACACTGTGTCTCTGGTCCACGCAGGCTAATGATCAGATGACCATAACCGGGGTCCTGTTCACGTGCATAGTTCATGCCAGTACTGTCCCTTGCTCTTCGATACAGCACTCTAAGCTGTATTACTGGCCTGTGCCACATATGTCAGCTGATCACACGCAGTTAACCCTATTGCGTCGCTAATAGGGTTACAATAATATCTTTGCTAAAAGTATGTGTATGGTGTAATATGGCTGTTACGCATATCGATGGTCTGGCAGGGTCAAAAGAACTAGCTGACTTTTTAATGCGCATAGACAGGGGCGGACTGGGTGTCGAAATCGGCCCGGGCATTTCTATACAATCCAGCCCATAACTTGTATATCATATGATGACATTCTAGACCTAGGCTACCTGTCCTCTAAGTCATTATGTTAAGTTTGATAATGTATCGATATGCATGCATACAGTGAACTCTAAATCTTAATACAAATACATGCCTTATGTTGCTGGTAGGGGGTTTTCAACTTAAATCCCTAATAGGGGGTTTTCAACTCAAAACCCCTGGTAGGGGTTTCCAAACTCAAATCCCCTGGTAGGGTTTTTAAACTCAAAACCCCTGGTAGGGGGTTTTAAACTCAAAACCCCCTATTATGGGGTTTCAAACTCAAAACCCCTTGGTAGGGGGTTTCAAACTAAAAACCCCTTTGGCTATGCTAGGGCGAGTGATGGTTTAGTATTGAAATTTCACCTAAAATGAACAAAATTAAAGCAAAAGATCAGTCACTAAACTCCGACACCCGGGATTTCATTTGGGGGGGGGGGGGGTCCCCCTGGCTACGCCCATGATATATATATATATATACCCGTGCTAATATATTTAGCCCCACTTAGCTACTACAACCGCTCATATGAAAATTTCATGATAAATCACAGTAATGGGTGTATTTATTTTCATTCTCGTAATCCTGTTTAAACGTATTAAGAAATACAATTTAGTAAGAGGTAATAAGTAGAGGATGTGCTTATTTCATAAGGAGTATATCTTCTTGGTGTGGACATGAGGGGCTGAAGAATAGTCAGATAATGTCTGCTGGGATGTAAGGATTTTAGAGTTAAATGTGCCCAAACTTCAGGCGATGGTTGCTTATAGGGCTTAAATAATTTTATTCCTTTTTCATTTCATTAACTATTATAACTACTTATAGAACTATGTTTCACCTGTTTCATGAATTCTTTATTGTCTGCAATATTGGCCAGTACAGACATAAACCAACAGTTACCAACAGATCCTTGACCTACACCAGCACGTGAAGTGCCATTCAGGGTCAGTACTGGGTCAGTCCTGAATTCCTAAACATAATAAATATAGTAACTTGAAAATATGAGAATTCCAATTATTAATAAATGATTTTGGTATATGCGCCCAGATGAGTCACTGGTTTTAGTTTCGTCTTGTAACCACGATCAAAGGCATTGCCTACGCATTTTTTTTGTTCATTTAAAGTTATATTGAAAAAAAGAATTCTCGGATGCTATCATGACAATAGTTTATATATTTCTGCTAATTGCTTCAAAAAATCAGTTTAAAAACTTTGAAATACCTTTGGTCTTTTCCATTTCATGTTTTGATATTTGACACCACTGGGTAGATTAAGAAGAAAAGAAGTGTCGATAAATAGATCATCTGAACTAGCGTTTGGACGTTTTGCAGGTTCGTCATCTTTAAAATAACGTCTGCAATCTATTGTTCTTTCTAATATCCCCATGACATTTTTATAGTATCCAGTTTCACTAGCACCATCCTCCTGTGGCTTTTCATGATGTTCAGACAATTTTTTATCTGCCTTTGGTTTGTTTGTTTTGTCTATAACCTCATTATTTGTTTCTATTTCATCCTCTGTGTCTAGCTTGTTGTCTTCATTTTTAATGTTGTCATTTGATGATTCTTCTGTACCGGTATAGTTGTTATCTTCAATGCCCTTGTTTGACGATTCTTCTGTATAGTTGTTATCTTCAATATCCTTATTTGACGATTCTTCTGTATAGTTGTTATCTTCAATGTCCTTGTTTAATGATTCTTCTGTATAGTTGTTATCTTCAATGTCCTTGTTTAATGATTCTTCTGTATAGTTGTTATCTTCAATGTCCTTCTTTGATGATTCTTCTGTATAGTTGTTATCTTCAATATCCTTATTTGACGATTCTTCTGTACCG
The DNA here is from genome assembly GCA_030265305.1 of Biomphalaria pfeifferi. Classification (NCBI taxonomy): domain Eukaryota; kingdom Metazoa; phylum Mollusca; class Gastropoda; family Planorbidae; genus Biomphalaria; species Biomphalaria pfeifferi. Next base: position 2,879,018 of record JASAOG010000060.1, on the reverse strand, counting down.
GTATAGTTGTTATCTTCAATGCCCTTGTTTGACGATTCTTCTGTATAGTTGTTATCTTCAATATCCTTATTTGACGATTCTTCTGTATAGTTGTTATCTTTAATGTCCTTGTTTAATGATTCTTCTGTATAGTTGTTATCTTCAATGTCCTTGTTTAATGATTCTTCTGTATAGTTGTTATCTTCAATGTCCTTCTTTGATGATTCTTCTGTATAGTTGTTATCTTCAATATCCTTATTTGACGATTCTTCTGTATAGTTGTTATCTTCAATGTCCTTATTTGATGATTCTTCTGTATAGTTGTTATCTTCAATGTCCTTGTTTAATGATTCTTCTGTATAGTTGTTATCTTCAATGTCCTTGTTTAATGATTCTTCTGTATAGTTGTTATCTTCAATGTCCTTCTTTGATGATTCTTCTGTATAGTTGTCATCTTCAGTGTCCTTCTTTGATGATTCGCCTATAAATTTAGTAACGTCATTGTAATTATCTTTTGCTGTTTCTTCTATACCATCTAGAGGGGATCCTATTTTACCTTCAAAGCTTTCTTCTGCTTTTTCTACTTTTGAAGTGTTTTTGCCTACTTTCCGGTCTTTTTCTTCCTTATTTTCTTTCACATTACTTGTTTTCGGTGTCTCTTTTGATGCACCACAGCCCATTGTATCATCACGTTATCTGAACATGAAGAATTAATTGTTAAGTTTATTAATGAAGAAAAAGAAAGTTATCTTAATAGACTTTTTTAAACGGACAAAGTTTTACTAATATTTAGAATTTAAAGGTTTTTTGTTTAAAAAAAAAGTATTTCAAGCAATCTTAGCACGAAGCAGGACGTTTTGGCGACGCCGTTTTGGCGCGAAGGTCGTTTTGGCGCTGCCGTTTTGGCGTAAGGGACGTTTTGGCGCGAAATACCTCGGAGATGTCTCTGCCCTCAGAATGTAGATATTCAGAGTGGATATAACTAGGTGTTCCAACCAGCCAGAAGTCATCAGTGACTCACAGGGGAGCCACCCAGAGGCCAATATTGACTCGAGTCCCGTACAGGACAGTTACGACTGGCAAGGAGAAAAGTCTACCGCAGAGACACCTCCGAATCCTTCCTTCCCTACGCATGGTTATAATCTAAGACCCAGAAAAATAAAAGAGGGGTGAATAGAGTGATCGTTAAATGAACTTGTGTATTACCCGTGCTTGTAATCGTGCTAGTATTTGTAATCGTTTTCGCATTATCGTAGTCTGTGACTCGTGACCAGTCTGTACTGTGTTATTGTGTGTATCAGTCGTGTTGTATTGAAATAAAGCCTTGTGTCTAAGGTTATGAGTTGATTTAGTATAGTACAAGTGGACTGCACTAAACGTATCAAAAACATAGAGATATCCTTCATACGAAATTGTGTCTTTTCCTCGCTTCGACTGGACTTTGGGACGCTCTCGAAATTTAAGATTAAGGATTATAAATTCGCACCTTGGGGTGTCAAATGGAGTGCTAGAAACAGATTATCGTCTTACGCGTGAGAGAGGGAAGGGGTGAGGAAAGAGTATATACAAGGAGTGAAATGTGCCTAGAAGATAGGGGGTGGGATAGGTGTCTCAGGTAATGACCAGTCTTAAGGAGATGATCACCAGACGCATCACGCCAACGACCAGTGCTCGGTGCTGGTCTTGTATTCATTTGTTATACTCTACCTGCGTCAATGCGAGATGTGTCACCCAAATCACCCCTACCCAATTTCTCAAAATATATCTTTTCAAAGTATCTTAGTGTCGTGAAATTGTTTATATCAATAGTCGCCCCTAGTGTTTGTTTACATTTGTGGATTCACGTCAGAGTTTGTACTGACCACATTCCGTGTCTTGATCTTTACTATGTGTGGAGTTGTTGTCGTCATTCAGCGTAATAAAGCTTTAGATGTTAACATGGTTTTTGTTATCCTATAGTCTTAAGCGAGCAATTCTTTTATATATATTTATATATATATACATTTTATTTCGAAAACGGCTCTAACGACTTTCTTTAAAATTTCACGGTATGTGCATAATAGTGAGAAAAAAATTCTCAACTCATTGGCCACATCGGGAAAACTCGAGGTCGACCGTTATATCGGTTTGATAATGGCTCATTATCGAAAAATTATTTTTGGCTAGAATATTTTATGAATGAAATTTTCTATATGACGTCAATGGGAAAAAAAACTTGACACCGCTTACGTCACTAGGCTCACAGCAGTACACTAAGACTTTTCTTCGCAAACAAGAAAAAGTTTTAATGATTCAATTGGCGTAATTAAACATTTGCGCACCATCTTATTGTACATTGATCCATTATGAAACTATGAAAGAAATAATGAAATTACATATCTTTATGTATGATTAGTTATTGTGTTTTAAAGGCTTTATAAATTGTTTACACTTATATTGCTTAGACCCGTAAGTAGCTTTTACTTTGTTATTATTTTACTGGTGAATTATTGCAATGTGCTTAAGCTTCGAAGTCTACTGTCCCATACCAAAACACAGGAAATGGTCATAACACAGCTTATCTATGCCTTACTTGCAGAACATGGACCGGCCCTAACATTAGCAGGGCCAGAAAGGGTAGGGATAAGAATAATAAGTGAAAATAAAGATTTTGTATTAGAAAATAAATACGTATTTGCATTACATTTTTATTAAATGAAAGCTGACGATGCCGTTTTTTTATATCACGCGTAGGACTGGCGTTTACCATATTGAGTGACACCCCAAAATGACAATTTTGTCTTTTTAAGGACATTTTTATGAGTTTCAGGAGATTTTCATGAGCTCCTTGAAAACAAGGAGACCACGGGAACCCTATTATAAAATTGTAATGGTTTAATTTAATAATTTACACCTAGAATTAGCTCGGGGCTTTTGTACCTTCGGTTTCACTGAGGTAGCATAGGCCTAAGGCTGGCCCTGGTGATACCCAGCTCGCGGTCAACGAATGCTGCTTTTTTTTTTTTGGTTAACCTATAAACCTGGGTAAAATAGAAGTCATGTCCCAGAAGTCACCCAATAAAACCTACTCAGCCCAAAGATCACCGCGCATAGACATCCCTTAAAGTGGTAGATAACTTCACATTATCTGGGAAGCATAGTATCAAATGACCCATTGCTTTAAAGAAAGGTTGATATGTGAACAGGGATAGTCGTGCTTTTGGACGCCTCCAAGTGAGAGTGTGGCGAAATAAATCGCTCCGCCTGTCTACAAAAATCAGTGTCAACCAGTGATTCTCTCAACCCTTCTATGTGGATCTTACAAATGAGTATTTTTTAGAAAGCAACTAAGACTTCTTGAACGACTTTACCAAAGACCGCAATACAAACAGCGATATTCTTGCAAAATGGTATGAACTTCGAGTCCGAAGATTAGTAGGAATGCAGTATTTTCCGTGGCTGCGCAGCCCCAGCTGTGACCTACATATTTTGCCACATCAAGGGCAAGCATAACCATTGTCCGCAGGTGGTCGATTTAGATTTTCTTTTCGCCGTCTGCGTTTGTCCTCGGCAGCAGATTTTCTTTTGGTCTCAAATGCGTATCCCGCGGCCTTCGTGAGTGACCTCCAGCTGTCTCGTTCGGAGGCCGCATACAACCAGGTGCTCTCTTTGGCATACGTTCGTCTCCCATACGGGATACGTGCCCTACCCAGTGCAACTGTCAGACCATAAGAAGTCCCTCTATACTGTCCATACTGGCGTTGACAAGGACATCGATGTTTGTAGTGCTGTCCTGCCACCGTATGTCCCTGATGGAGCGCAAGCATCTTTGGTGAAAGCCTTCAAGAAGTCTTAGTTGTTTTCTTTAAAGTGTCCATGTCTCAGAGCCATAATGAATATATTAATTGCAATATTAAATGTCAGAAAGTAACCATTTTAGAAGTTATACTACAAAGACTTTCTTCCAGTGTCCATGTCTCAGAGCCATAATGAATATATTAATTGCAATATTAAATGTCAGAAAGTAACCATTTTAGAAGTTATACTACAATGACTTTCTTCCAGTGTCCATGTCTCAGAGCCATAATGAATATATTAATTGCAATATTAAATGTCAGAAAGTAACCATTTTAGAAGTTACACTGCAAAGACTTTTTTCCAAGCCTATAATAGCCCAATAGTTTTACGCGAAAGAAGCAATGTAAAACGTTAAGACGTGAGCTGTGGTTTTCTATAGGCCTACTGTTGGGGGGACTTTCTATTCTAATCGCCTTGTACAATAAATTGAGAACTGACAGAACGAAAAAGCAACTCTTCGGATTGATAGTCTTTACCCGATCGTTCATTTCCGTAATTACAACGATATTCTTCCTTAAAAAATTATTCATCCGAGCGAGGCTCGGTCACCTGATATTATGAAAGTATTACACTAATGTCAAATGACAAAAAATCTCTTTCGGAAAGAAATCGAAAAATGTCATCCAGTGCGATTAGCAGAACTCACATATAAATAAAGGGGAGGGGATGGCATGTCATTACCATTCAGGAATCTGACTTATTATAGGCCTATATTCATGAAATAAGAAAAACCTTTATATTTATAAAAAAAAAACAATTCGCTGGACGGTGTTAGAATTCATACTATACATACAATATTATGATAGAGTGAAAAAATACGCTATAAATACGTTATAAACGCGCCAAAACGTTCCCAACGCGAAAACGTCTAGCGCAAAAACGTCTCGCGCAAAAACGTCTCGCGCCAAAACGGCGGCGCCAAAACGTCACGTACTGATCTTAGCTATATGTCCTATAGCACAAACACAGAAGGAACACAGCAGCAAGACCGAAAAGTCAATTGTACGCTAGTTATTATAATGTACCAATGAACACAAAAGTTCAGAAATTACCAATGATATTTGCAGTAACTTATTTAGGTTGGGTAATAAGCATATTACTTAGTCTTAGCTTGATGAAGAAACTTGAATAAAATTCAAAAACTTTTTTTTCACACAAAACAAGCAAAATATATAAAACTAGTCGACCGGGGCGTAGTATACGCCGCTATTTTGCAGGGTCGGCCTTAGGCCACTGCAACCTATGCGACCGCAGTAAGCCCCGCACTTTCATAGGACCCGCACTAATTCTAGGTGTATAAATTATTAAATTAAACCATTTAATAACTTAAAATAGATTTTCCGCGCCCTCCTGTCGATTTACCAGGAGCTCTTGGAAACCTCCCGAAATTACAAAATGTACGAAAAAGTCCTTTAAATATAAGGAAATATATAGACAAACAATGTCATTTTGGGGTGTCATTCAATATGGAAAACGCCTATCCTACGCGCGATAAATAAAAACGGCATTATGCATTAGCCGTAATTGTGTAATATGGTGAAAGAAGCTTCTCGCGCCTCAACTAATGAAGAATTACTTGAGGTCAACAATTCTCAAATATAGATTGAAATCCGTTTCGCATAGAGCCCCTCAATGGATAAGTCCGGCCCTGCTATTTAGTGACGGGTGAATATACATAGTAGATAACTTTTTCTCTTTTCATGACTTCTTTGTCACAATGGTTAAGTCCGGCGCTGCTATTTAGTGTTTGTAAAATGTTTGTTAGTAAAATGTTTGACATGTTTCGGATGTTCCTTTAGAGTTGAAGATAGTTTACTTCCTAATCCAAACCTCCAGCAGGACGAAGGGGATGGGTCTGATAAATATAAACGACATTCCATCGCGCAAACCGCACGACCAGGCAGCCAACCGTAATGACGGGTGAATACTACTTATTCTCCCCCCCCCCTCTTGTTTTTACGTGGGGGTAACTCTATCCGCAGAAATAAAAGAGTGATCTTTCCTTTACTTCTTTTTCTTCTCGTCCAAACTCTTGAGCCATGGAGAGAATTATATATATAGATTAGATATATCCTTTTTTTTAAAGCCAAGTTTATCTAAGGGTAACAACTATGCACCGACAACTATATCTCTCAAGAATGTAGAAGTTATTTTCCCTTTTAATATCAAACAAATGAATTAATTTACTAATCGGTAATTGTTCAATTTATTCATGTTTTGTTAGGTTCCCTAAAGAATTCCTTAAAGTATCAATTAGATAAGAGAATGGGTGTGGGAGAAATAAAAAGTACAATTATCTAAGAGGACCAATTGCCACATATTTAGCCATAAGTGTGAACACTGAAGGATTATCTTCCCTTGTTGGTATCAAACCTAATAATTGATTACTAGTAATTGATTTATTAGTTGGTTAATTTTATTTTATTGATTCATTCATTTCCTACGCCACGAATAATTGTGCAAAGTTTAAACTTAATAAGGGTATACTTTTGAGACAAATAACTTGATAATAACCAGATGGGCAAAGCTAGTTAATGTAAGCTGATAATGATGGCTGCATGGTCGTACGGTTTACGCCCCGGACAATTATTCGGACTTGTCGATGGTTTGGACAAGGAAGTAAAATATCTTCAACTCTGAAGGAACATGTAAAACATTTTTTTACAAATAATTTTGTTTTTACAAACAAGTTATCTAATGAACTTGAATTTTATTAACGCATAATGATAGCTTTCAATTTTCAATGTAAATATATATAGAAACACAAATAAAAGGATGTCCAATGTTTTACAAATACATTTCAAGTCCCTTCAAAACGACCTCTTTTATTAAACGTCACACGGGATTCTCGCCTCTGTCTCTACTTCATTTTCCTTCACCCACACTTTCATCTGGGATAATGCTGTACAAAGTTAAACCCATGGTGTCCGCGGCCTCCTGAAATTCCAGGATGTCCTGGAATCTCCTGGAATTTCAGAAAAAATAAAAAAGTCCTGGAAATCTGCTGGAATTTTAAAATATCTCCTTGAATGTCCTGGAATTTCGTCGATCGAAAAAAAAAAAACGGTATAAAAAAAAATTCGTCACCGTTGCTGCGGATGGGCCGTCGCGGCGGAAATAGATTCGAAATGAGCATTTCCGAGTTTGCGCAGAATGTGTATACTGCTCCTTGACAAGAGATAGATCTAATCTATTTATAGATTAGTATCGTTATCGGATCGCTTTTTCACTTAACACGTTGATTTTCATCCAAACTACGTCACATAACTTTTTACGGGCTGGCTGTGTCAATAAGCTGACCAGTGACGCGTCTACACCGCCTTTCACCCACTTGTGAAGCGTGTTCTCGTGACCGAAGATGGCCTTGGCTCAAGCAAGCGCATTTCACCTGGCATTATAACGATTATTTTTCTGAAGCCCCCCCCCCCCCCCCTCACCTAAAATCTTGTTGTAACAGTGTTGTTGTTTTGTTTTTTTTGCGTAAATCATCTAGACTCTAGCTAGAAATAGTATCTAGATTTAGATCTAGTGAAGATAATTCATACCTAACTTGAAAACTTCGTGAATTTTAGTCAATTTAATTATCTCGATACATCGAATGTCTAGATTATTCTAGAAATACGCTAGATTCTAGATTTACACTAAATCACTAGATCTAGATCTAGAATGTAGTGAAGCCTAGAAAAACTCGCAAAATTTAGTGACTTAAAAATTAGATCTAGAGTCTGGATTTACGGTAGATTCGGTGAAGATAATTCTCACATTGCTGTGAAAAGTCCGCGAATTTTAGTGACTTAGATCTAAAGTCTTCATTTACGGTAGTTTCAGGGAAGATAATTGCCACACAGCCGTGAAAAGTCCGCGAATTTTAATGTCTTAAATTTAGATCTAGACTCTAAATTTTACACTAAATCATTAGAATCTAGTGAAGATAATTCTCTCACAGCCGTCAAAAGTCCGCGAATTTTGTGACTTAGATCTAGACTCTAGATCTACTGTAGATTATAAATATGTCGCACACTGCTGTGAAAGTCGGTAAAAGTTATTTCGGTCGTAAAAGACAGGCAAACTACATAGTTGAAAAAGAAATGTATGAGGAGGATTTGAGCACAGTTAATAAAACAATAAAACATTACATACACATAGGATCTAAACATGTTGCCTACATTTCCACCACAGAGAAGGCAACTCTAAGAATGTTTCTTATTTTAAAAAAATGGAAAGCAAACATTTTTAATGTTCTTTAATAAATCTTTGAATAGAAAAATGGTTGTTTGAGGTTTTTGGGATGACAGTCAAGTTGTTACTTGAATAAAAGATAACTTTTAATACATACATATCTACATAATAAGGCTTGTCTTTGAGTCCGATGATTAATGAGCAATAATAATAATCAAATTTGACTATTGTTATGTAATATTTTGGCGCGAATTTTATGTCCTGGAATTTTAAAATTTCTCCTGGAAAACTCCTTGAATTTCATATTGACCCTGGTGCAGAAACCCTGTAAAACCAGACATTCGACACACACTCTCTATAACATTCTCAAAGTTACACCAGACATTCGACACACAATCTCTATAACATTCTCATAGTTACACCAGACATTCGACACACACACTCACACTCTATAACATTCTCAAAATTACAGCACACATTCAAACACACATACTCACACACACGGGCGGACTGGCTATATGGGCATTCAGGCAAATGCCGGTGGACCGGTATCCAGTTAGGCCGGTAGGGCCACCGAAAGGGCTGCATGAATGTCAGTAAAATGTTTTTAAGATATTATAATATTCTCTTTAAAAGCAACTTTGAGCGTCGTGATTTACATTAAAAAAAAACAACAACTTTTACACTTTAAAGTCTAATACTATTCTAAAGCATTGTCGTAAATATCCTATATCCGTATATAGTGCTTCTAGTAGACATTGATTCCTTATACATACTAAACGATGAAAATGAAACTTAAGGTCATTGTTTCTTTTAGAGATCGACGTTAGGTGTGAATATATTCGGATGAATCTATCAAGAGACTAACAATGTTTCAAGTCCTGTAGATGACATGTCCAGTCACAGACGAATTCGTATCTGTTTGGTGGAGTTTTCGCATGATCTCCAGTTGGCCCCGCTACCAAGTCCTTCACAACTCAGAATTTATATATTGAACAGTGTAGATATGTGTTTCATTGACCTTGATTGTTGTGTGGCACTTATGTAGAGGATTGGCTTTCCATACTGACGGTACAGAGTTCCATTCTTTGTACCGGATTTTTTTCTTACATTAAGTTTTTTATTCTTATTTTTAATTAATAAATAACTAAAAATTGCAATATATTTTGCTTACTAGTTTTATCTTTTTAATTTTTTTTTATCATCATCTGTCCTTTAAATTGTGTCTCTAGAATGCTGTTACGGCTAGCGTAACAAAATTTATTGACTCTTTCCAGAAATCAAGACAAAGGCAGGTTTATTGTTTGATGTCGATCATCTAGCTTTTCTTTGTAATTTTATTACTTTTGTACCTTTATTTTAGATAATTTTGACAGTGAGTCGTGTCAAACAATATGACTGAACCAGCTTTAAATGCCTTAAATATGAATGTCAAATGCATGTATATGTTAAAGTATAAAATAGCACTACATTTTTCATGATAAAAGATTCATCATTCCAAATGTTATACAGTATTCATTTAGTAATGGTACTTATCAGATCGAAGCATGACGTTTTGGCGCGAAGGTCGTTTTGGCGCGAGCCGTTTTGGCGACGGGACGTTTTGGCGCGAAAACTTGATGCAATTATTTGTTGACATTAACATTTGGTTTATTTATGGACTGTATCGTATCTCCAGCTAGACATACCAAACACTTGCTAATAATAAGTAAAAATATAATACATGTACCTTGTTTCTCGAAATACTTTAAGTTAAGTATACATAGACACCATGGTTATTTGCCTAAGTCGCTGGAATTCAAGGGTTCATTAAAAAGTTGTATGCAAGTCCCTTGAGGTATTGAATGATGTTCCTCTGTTGATAAGTTTGTACAATTACATTGATTCTTTAATCTGTGTCAATATACCTTTTTCGTTTAGCATGTCATTACCATTCAGGAATCTGACTTATTATAGGCCTATATTCATGAAATAAGCAAAACCTTTATAATTAAAAAAACAATTCGCTGAACGGTGTTAGAATTCATAATATACATACTATATTATGGTAGAGTGAAATAAACATTGTTATAAAAGCTACGTGCTTATTAAATTATCGTCAAATGATATCTCGCGCCAAAACGTCCCGTCGCCAAAACGGCGACGCCTTTTCGCCAAAGGCGTCACGAACCGTGTCAAATGGTTTCAAAATCATCTAATAAATTTTTTATATAGCAAAATACTTTCGAAACATTATTAAACTTTGCACAAAGCTTTTAAGGACAGATGTGATTCGATGCCCATCATATGGTATACAATCTGTGGGCCGCATTGTATAAAAATGCCCGAGCCGACTTTGACACTCAGTCCGCCCCAGCTCACACACACTCTATAACATTCTCAAAGTTACATCAGACACTTGACACACACACACTCTATAACATTCTTAAAATTACACCAGACATTCGACACACACACTCTATAACATTCTCAAAGTTACACCTAGCACTCGAGACACACACTCTATAACATTTCAAAGGTACACACTCACACACACTCTATAACATTCTCAAAGTTACACCAGACGCTCAACACACATAGAAATTTTTATGAAACAAAACGTAAGCTCTTGGGCCTTTTTGAACAAACTATATTCAAATCTATGCTGCGGACTTTAAAAATAGTTCCATGAAAGAAGTTTAGCTATCCAAACAATTGTGAAATAAAAAAGAAAATAATACTTGCGAGATTTTGGTGATTTAATTGTCACTAAGTTGCAGTCCAACGGAGTTCAATCTTAAACTTTTCTCTCACCAGTTTTATTATTAGTAGTATTATTATTGGCGGTACTCATGGAGTCCCTGCTAATGTTCCGATAGACAATAGAGCCCCAATATTTATTACAACGCTTACAGTTAACAACAGGAATTCCGAGAAGTGAAAAAGTCCTATTTTTAGAAGTGTTTCTTAACCAAAACATTTCTCTTCTCCTTCCTACTATGTTGGTTGCAAAAGTTGTTGGGGGTGGGGGGAGGGATCAAAACTATACCGGCACTATATTCATAAGAGCCTTGACTGACTCACTTAATACTCATGATTAATTCTTCCTCTTATTATGGTCGACGAAATATGAATAAAGTATAGATTTTTAAAACGATCATTACAAAGTTCGATCGGGTCTTTTTGTCACCGCCTCGTTTGTGACACAACAGTTTAACTCGTGAAAATTAATTCATGGTCTAAAGCTGCTCTTTCAGAGTTGAAGATTAGTTCATCTTAGCATGTACCTCCCAAAGACGAAGGGACATGACGTTGGACAGGATTCAAACCCAGGACCACCGTTTAATTGAAAGGATGGTAGATGATATAGGGGTGGGGGGTACTGGTAAAAACTTTAAAAATATATCTGGTAACAAATCAGCAGGCGTAGCCAATGTTTAACACTGGTCCTCAATATAACTGTGTCATAACAGAATAATAATAATAATGTTTAGTATCCTTAAGGAAATTTGTCTTACAATTTGTGCATTACACCAAGCAAAACATTATAACTATAAACAAGGTTACACAGACAGTTTGTGTGGAAATACAAACTCGAAATAGGCCCCGAAGTGGTCCACTTAGGCAGGTAAAAAGGCAGGTTTCAATATTTTTAGAAATAATATCATAATTAAATTCTATCAAAGACAAATGACAGACAAGAACGGAGAAAGAAGGTTGACAGATCTTGTGTGGTACCCCAACGGTCCAGCAGACCAAGGGATAGGTGAAAGTGAATGTGAAGTTGGATGTGAGCCTGGTCCAACTGATGTCTTATGATGAATATCTAATTATTTTGTTAAGGGTCAATCCTCAAGAAAAAAACATTTCCGTAAAAAAAATATTTGAAAAATAGCTAAGTGTGTTGCATCCCCATGTTCTAAAATTCCGCCGACGCGCTAATACGAAAAAATTACTTATTAATCGTTGTTTTAAATTATGTCCAACGTTTTATGCATACTAAATAGATATTTTCTCTTTAAAAAAAAGGAAACATTGTTTTTGTGTAAATGTAGTAGTTAGTATGACAGAACTTACATAACCTGGCAATACAAATGTAAAAATAATTTTATTTAACTAAAAATCTAAAACCATTGCATAAATGTGTTTAAAATATGGTAAATAGTAATCTCCCCTACGAAAGAGTTTCCCGTGTTTGTTACTATAAATAGTGATTAGTTGTTAAAGTGGTGTTTTTTAGGAAAAAAACTGCTTGCATAAGGGATTTAGGAAATTAGATTTTTCTCTTTCAGAAAAGAAAAAAATAACCGTAGCATCAGAACTTTGAATGGTTTAAAATATTTGCATAATAAGGAGCTGCCGAACAGGACATCATATACTCTAGCTACACTCTAGCTGAGTGTTCTACTTCGGGGATCTTGTGCTGTATAGGACATCATATACTCTAGCTACACTCTAGCTGAGTGTTCTACTTCGGGGATCTTGTGCTGTATCGAGCTCAGGAATATGATAGTGCAGCTTTATACAAGAAAGAGTACAGTTAAATCTTAAAACCCGATTAGTATTTTGTTTTCTACAAATTTTAGGTCCATTTGGCTTCGCAGAATCTCGTACAACCCTTTTGCCAAATCTTTAATGACCTACGCATGGGTTTCCAGTTTAGGCAATCTCGTAAAACCCTTTCGCCAAATCTTTAATGACCTACGCATGGGTTTCCAGTTTAGGCAATCTCGTAAAACCCTTTCGCCAAATCTTTAATGACCTACGCATGGGTTTCCAGTTTAGGCAATCTCGTACAACCCTTTCGCCAAATCTTTAATGACCTACGCATTGGTTTTCAGTTTAGGCAGTTCTTATTAAGTTTAATTGTAAAGGGATATTTTTGCAAATGGTAAAAATTAATTAATTTTGAGGAAGCGGAAAACTTGGATGCCGCTCCTTTAGGCAAACATGTAGGCCATACGTTTCTGGCCTTACAAAGAAAGTTGTTTCTCGTTACTGAAATTAATAAACAAAAACTGTTTTTATTATCGCTTGACCCGGTCGTATATTATAACGGGGAGAAAAGTGCTAGAACATACTCCAAAAAATCATCAAAGTATGTAGGCCTACTAGCCTAGAAATATTACAGCCTATATCTATATCTATATATATTTGTATTTCTGTATGAATCTATATGTATTTACAAAACATTGAGTGGCGTATTGATTGTTGTAGCTTACTTCCTGGTTACTAATGCTAATTCTGCTTATCTCTTTAACCCTGCTGTGAAATCATGGGATCATATAGACTCAAGCGATAAAAACACGCAAATATTTCTAAACATTTCAAGTAAACTAGGCTAGGTAGGTAGGTAAATGCAGTGGCGTAGCTAGCCATGTGCGGGTGGTGCGGGCCGCACGGGGCATCAAGTGGTGAGGGGCATCAAATTGAGCATAACATTTCTCATTAAAAGCTGCACACATTGTGCATACATGGACAAACATAAACTACTGTAGTTTATTTAAAATTTATTCATTTTGCCTCTGTGTTAATATTATGGGCGCTGCTCAAGATTGATAAGTCTGGCTGGCGCTCATAGTGCTAGCTCAGGCCGAGAAATTATCTTCTCAGGTTAAAATGGTTGATGACAGGGATCAAACGGTCCTAAAGGTAAAAATCTGATTATGATAAGTATCTATGATTATATTCATTTTCTATCAAAGCAGAATCTTGCCCTCATGGGCATCACGAACGAGTTGAAGAAGAATTGGAAGGATAAGTTCTGCCCGTAGAGCCTTGACAAGAAACTCTACAGTTAGGCGTAGTGCCTTCAAGCTCCCTTACAGGTCAAGTGACTGTGCAGACAAACTATCCCAAAAGCAAATTACAGTCACCTAATTCCAAGAGCTCAAATAATTTTAGTGTGTAATTTGCATTTTTTTATATTGAAGAGGTATTTTTTAGCATCAAACCCCCTCTGAAGGGAGGTTTAAACTCAAAACCTCTTTTGGCAACGCCCATAGCATTTTGAGTGCGTAATTTGCTTTTTTTTTCTTACACTGAAGATGTATTTTTAGGCTTCAAACCCAACTGGCGGAGGGTTTAAACTCAAAACCCCTCTGACTACGCTCATAGATTTTAGAGTGAGTAATTTGCTTTTTTATATTTATTGAAGAGGTATTTTTAAGCTTCAAACTCCACTGGAGGGGAGTTTAATTCAAAACCCCTTTGACTACACTCATAGAATTTTGAGTTTGTAATTTGCTTTTTTTATATTGGAGAGGGGGTTTATCGTAAATTTAGAGGGGGTTTTAAATCAAAATCTTAATTGTGCTCTTGGAATTTGGGGATTGTCGTTTGCATTTTTAGCGGCCCCCGAAAGGGGAAAAGACGCTATTAGTTTTGTGCGAAATTTCTGTCCGTCTGTCCGTCCGTCCCGTTTAGATCTTGTAAACTAGAAAAGATAAATCCGACATCACAATATTTTAGACCATTCAAAGTTCTGATGCAACGGCTACTTTTTTTTTCTGAAAACGAAAAATCTAATTTTTAAAATCAGTTATGCAAGCAGTTTTTTAAAGAGAAAAAGCTAATTAGTATACATTATAAGTAGGACCTAACTTAAAACGAATAGTAATCTTGTAAATTTCATTTTCCTAAACTTTTTTTTTAATTGCTGAAATTTTATTTTTTTTTATTTTTTTTTGAGGATTCGAATAAGAGATTGAACCTTTTCAAAACAATTAGATCAATTATAAGACATCAGTTAGGCCAGGGTGGCGCGGTGGCTGAGCGGTAAAGCTCCCGGGTTCGAATCCTGGTGAAGACTGGGATTTTCAACTTTGGAATATTTGGGCGCCTCTGAATCCTCTCAGCTCTAATGGGTACCTGATATTAGTTGGGGAAAAGTAAAGGCGGTTGGTCGTTGTGCTGGCTACATGAAACCCTCGTTAACCGTAGGCCTCAAAAACAGATGAACTTTACATCATCTGCCCTATAGACCACAAGGTCTGAAAGGGGAGCTAGTTAGGCCAGGTTCACATCTAACTTTACATTCATTTTCACCTATCCTTTGATCTGCGGGACCGTTGGGGCACTACACAAGATCTGTTAACCTTTTTTCTCCATTCTTATCTCTCATTTGTCTTTGATATAATTTCATTCGGATGTTTTTTCTGAAAATATTGAAGCCTGCCTGGGTGAACCACTTCGGGGGCCGATTTTGAGTTTGTGTCTCCACACAAACTGTCTTTTGTAACCTTGTTTTGTTTTGTTTTATAGAAGAGAGGGATTTTACTGCAAAAACCCCCCTAGTAGAAGGTTTTAAACTCGAACCCCCCTGGTAGGGGATTTTAAACTCGACCACCCCCACCCCCGATAGGGGGTTTTAAACTCAAAACCTTCGGGTAGGGGTTTTTAAACTCAAAACCCCCTTGATGTGCTGGGGCAAGTGATGGTTTAGTCTTAAAATCTCATCTAAACTAAACAAAATCAAAGCAAAAAAGCATCACTAAATTCCGACCCCCCCCCCCCGGGGGTATTTCATTTCGGGGGGGGTTGAACCCCAACCCCCCCCCCCCGGCCCGCCCATGATATATATGTATATGCGGTTTTGATTTCTATACGGGGACATATATACATACCCCAAACATTCTGCTTTATATATATATATATATATATATATATATATATATATATATATATATATATATGTGTGTATATATGGCGGGGGGGGGGGGAGGAAGCACCCCCACCAAAAAAAAAAAATCCTTGCTACGCCCATGCATCATAGTATATGTATTTTTATTTATTTTCATTCCCATTAGTCATGTCATTTCATGGTTTAAATATGATTGAATTAAAGTTATATTTTAAATCCTCATACACCTCGTTTATTACTTTATGTACAACTGGGTGTGTGTCTGGTGTGCTCGTTAGGCTGAACATTGGGACTGGTGTATTTTGCAATCAAAATTACATTTTTAATACCTAGACAACTTAATATTTTGTAATTAAATAATCAAAGTCCTGACAGAACGTCAATTAATGGACGGGTCTGTCTATGGAATAGAAACTGGCAAAAGACAGAGAAGTGGAGAAAGGCTGTCAACAGATCTTATGTGGTGTCCCAAAGGTAGAGACTCAGGGACAGGTAAAAGTTTTATAAATATTGTCCAGGAAATGGTAAATTTTCATTTTACCTACTCCGTTCCTAGTGTCTGAATCTACAATCCACTTTCAGTAGACACAAAGTCTAGAACAACACATTTTCTTTTACACACACATATTTCTCATGTTTATTATGCAATTAACTATTGACTATTAATTAACATCTCACTTAGGCTTACTCTCGAGAATGTACACATGTTATGGTTTTAATTTAGTAATACAGCGGTATTACTATCAGTTGCTGAAAGAACTCTTTTCTAGTTGTTGGATCATTGCATATCGCGTTCAGATAATGCTTTAAAACTGATCTTTTGGTGAGGGCATCTCATTCAATAGGAAATTTTTGTCTTTCTTAAAGCTGTGAAACGTCCTTTGTTTTACTGGGTCCCTCAGGGTCACACATATGCATGTTTATTGTATTTTCTATGTAAAGAGTAGCAAAGACTCAGCTTGAAAACCTTAAGTACACTTTCATCTTCAAAATTCGTCTATGTTAATTCCTAGATGTTTACAAGATCGAAGCTTAGTAGTTTTGTTGTTGTTGTTTTTTTCGAATGGACGCCTGTAAAGATAACGCCTTAAAGTGTACACGCCTATGGTACGAGTAGCCTGGACGCCTGTAAAAATAACGCCATAAAGTGCACACGTCTTGATTACTCAGATTTCCAAAATCACAAAGTACCGAAAGCATTTTAATGGGCCTCATTCACCGAAACGAACGGTCACATGATAACCATTGATAAAACAACGAAAAATACTGTGTCTTGATTTGAATTAGGCCGTAAGTTGTATAGAAGTAATAGGGAATCACGTAGTTTATAATTGTTTGTTTACGCTTGGTTTCTATGCCCATATAGAATGTCGACGCTCTCTGAATTGAAAAAGTCGATATCCTGTATAAAATGGTGTCTCAGGGTTGCCCCACTCCAGGCTTTGAAAAATTCCAGGTAAGGGTCTAAAATTACAAGTTGCTTAATTATTTTAACCAAAACATTTACCGAGATTTATAAAAATAGAATTAACTTTAAAATATACCTTCAGAAAAATCACCAACAAAACATACATTTAGATGGTCTCTCTCTCTCTCTCTCTCTCTCAGTGTGTGTGTGTGTGCGTGTGCGTTTGTCTTGTTTACATTATTATATGTTTATGCACAAAAAGAATTTAACATAATTGTTCTTGTATGATTTTCGCTTACTCTGAACCTCTTCAGATAGGGTATTTCTTTTGGACAAGTCTTACATTTTTACTTGTCAGCCTCTTCGAGTGCAACATCTGCTCCCTTAACTAAAGCAGAAATTGTGCTCTCTGTTCTGGTCTCTTTATCAATCGTGTTCCTTTTTCTAGTGGCTTCTGATTTTGTATCAGATAGTTTTTAATCTAAATCTTGCTACGTCTTGCTTATTGAGCTTCACATAGAAGTACATTCGATACGTTGAATGTGATTGCTGGTATGAAAAATACCCCAGATTTTGTTTAAGTTTAAATCATTATTAATTTTCTTTTTTTTGGATAATTTCAGAAGGATCATATTAATAATAAAAATAGGTTTTGGATTGCACCTTTTCCCTTTCACTTTTCTGCGTTTTTTTAGCGGCCCCCGTAAGGGGAAAAAGCCGCTATTAGGTTTGTGTAAAATGTCCGTCTGTCACACTCAGATCCTCAAAAACTAGATGAAAAATATTATTTCACCATTAAATGCGGCTGGAAATGTTTAGGTGCAAAGGCTACTTTTGGTTTTCTAAAAGCAAACCGTTTGATTTATAAAATTAATTATGCAAGCGATTTTTTCATAAAAATACACCAATTCTCAAACAATTACGTAAATGTAAGGGAGGCAATGTTACAATATGCTAACAAAGATGTAAATTTTTGTGTAGTTTCAGTATCACTAAGTCAAATATATTTATAAAATGTACAGGAAATGTTTACAACAAATATAAATAATAGTTAAAGGTGTTTTTTCTGGTAAAATAGCTGCTAAAATTAAAAGAAAACATTTCTGTTTGTTTACAAAGGCTAATAATGCACTTTGTATGTAAATATCACGCACATTTTTTAAAATTGACTTTTTATGCAGCGACTTTCGTGCAGTAGCGTAACGTCGCAACATGTTGTGGAGCTAAACAAATTCCTTAAACGTTTTTTAAAAAATCAGATTTTATTTATTTTTTGTTTAGTGCCCCCATCCGAATAAAAGAAACTTATTTTTGAGCGTTTTGTCTGTTGGTCGGTCTGTCCGTCACGATTAGATTAACAAATAACACTAAAGACTATTGTAAATCAGATTTAACCTTTAATTTTTCATTCAGAAATATTGCAATAGTTTTAAGTATCTATAATAGATTGTTCCGGATGTTTTGTGAAACACAAATCAATGCTAGCGAATATTTGTTTGCTCTTATAACTTATAGAAGTTTTTATTTCCATGCTTAAACGTTGCAATAAACACATGATATTTAACACATTGTTCCGGTTTTTTTTTATGTAAATAGCATAAAAATGCTAAATAAAAATATCTTTACTGATTTATATTTCATTAACTATAAAGTTGTTCCGGATATTGTTTTATAAAAAATAAATTATGTCAAATGATTGTTTAAATGTCGCATAATTGACTAATATTACACTATAGTTTATTTATCAATATCAATTGTTCCGATTTTTAACTTTAAAAAAATCATGTCAAATGACTTTTTTTTTTCAAAAATATCGACAATAGGTTGTTCATGATTTTAAAATAAGAAAGTAATTTACTAGAAACGATTATTGAAAATCCCTTTTTAGACTTATTTTACAGTTAATTTTCTTGCCAAAACATAATAAAAGTTGCTTAATCGGTAAAGAATGTTCCGGATTTTGTTTCGAAAAAGAAATCGACCTACATTACCTAAATTTTCTTTAAAATCGTCGCCTAAAATGATCCGAATTATCTAATAACGCTAATAATTGTTTAAAATCCCTCTTCTAATAAATAAAACAATTTTCTCATTTACGAAAATTGGTTGTTCCGGATTTTTTATGAAAATTATTTTAACTCTATTTATGTAAAATCGCACTTCTTTATGTATGTATGTATGTATGTATGTATGTATGTACGTATGTATGTATGTACGTATGTATGTATGTATGTATGTATGTATGTATGTACGTATGTATGTATGTACGTATGTATGTACGTATGTACGATAAATCCGAACGACAGTCCAGCGCGCAAACCGCACGACCAGGCAGCCTTATGGTCCGACAGTTGCACTGGGTACACACGTTTTACACTATAGCGTAGAGATTTTGCATCACTTGATGATTCTTACTAAAGCCATAATAATAAGATGTGTCTTCGAGTCCGAAGATTAGTGAGGAATGCAATATTTCCCGTGGCTGCGCAGCCCCAGCTGTGAACTACATATTTTGCCACATCCAGGGCAAGCATAACCATTGTCCGAAGGTGGTCGATTTAGATTTTCTTTTCGCCGTCTGCGTTTGTCCTCGGCAGCAGATTTTCTTTTGGTCTCAAATGTGTATCCCGCGGCCTTCGTGAGTGACCTCCAACTGTCTCGTTCGGAGGCCGCATACAACCAGGTGCTCTCTTCTATGTCAGCCAAGGAAAGTTGACGTCTAAGCTGGTCTTTGAAGAATTTCCGTTAAGCGCCTCTGTTACGTCGACCACCTTTTAGCTCACCAAAAAAAGACTGCCGGCATACGTTCGTCTCCCATACGGGATACGTGTCCTACCCAGTGCAACTGTCAGATCATAAGAAGTCCCTCTATACTGTCCATACCGGCGTTGGCAAGGACATCGCTGTTTGTAGTGCGGTCCTGCCACCGTATGTCCATGATGGAGCGCAAGCATCTTTGGTGAAAGCACTCAAGAAGTCTTAGTTGTTTTCTTTAAAGTGTCCATGTCTCAGAGCCATAATGAATATATTTATTGCAATATTAAATGTCAGAAAGTAACCATTTTAGAAGTTATACTACAAAGACTTTCTTACAAGCATATAATAGCCCAATAGTTTTACACGAAAGATGCAATGTAAAACGTTAAGACGTGAGCTGTGGTTTTCTATAGGCCTACTGTTGGGGGGACTTTCTATTCTAATCGCCATGTACAATTACATTGAGAACTGACAGAACGAAAAAGCAACTCTTCGGATCCCGATCGTTCATTTTCGTAATTACAACAATATTCCCAAAATGACTTCGGGTATCTATCCTTCCTTAACAAATTATTCATCCGAGCGAGGCTCGGTCACCTGATATTGTTTATTAAACCTCGTAATGTGACTCGCATTTTAAAAAGACATAATAGCTAGATTTAGATCTAATCTAGATTTTTTTTATACTAGATCTAGATTTTTTTACACTAGAGCTATTTTTTTTTACACTAGAGCTAGATTTTTAAAACTACATTTAGATTTAAGCTTTAATTAGAATCATAGTAGAATCTAGATCTAGAAATTTCTTGGTCTACTTTAGAATGTTTGTTGTTTTACATGTTTCGGATGTTCCTTGTTGTAGTCCAAACCTCTCGCAGGACGAGGGGGATGGGTGCGGGCAGGGTTTGAACCTGGGACCATCGATGAATCCAAATGACAGTCCAGCGCGCAAACCGCACAACCAGACAGCCATGATTTAGACTAGATCAAGATCTATAATTTAAATTTCTAGACTTAAAGTGTAGATTTTTATTTCTAAAGTCTAGATTGTCAATATGTCAATATTGCAATGTTATGAAATACTAATACTAATATAGGCCTACTATTTTAAAATTTAATATTGCGATTAGTTTATTAATTATCTAGTGTGTTTTTGTTTTTTTTACATAAATCTTATCTAAATTACATCTACATTATCCCAAATATATATTTTAGATCTAGATCTAGTAGATGTAGATATTGAGAGTGCTAAATTAGAAGTTAAATTTAGGTAGATCTACATCCTCATTCTAGTTCCATTTAAATGAAAATGCTCAATACCAAAAGATTATCTAAAATCGCTCTTCTGACATATTGTACATATCCGGTAGTTGTCATTCCGTAATGTGTAGGTATATTATCAATAATAGGCTATTAGTTTGTAACCAGTTTGTCATTAGGTTAAGAGCAATGCCTGGTCGTGCGGTTAGCGCGCAGGACTGATTATCTCTACGGTCTCGATTTCATACCCTGCTCGATGCCTTCCTCCGTCGACCAGCGGGAGATTTTACATTTTAAAAAAATATTTTTAACAACGCTGTCACGGATAAATATGTGTATATGTATGTATAATCTATTTTTACATTCTGCGCAAATGACCGGAAGTGTGTTTTGTTGTCAGAGAGAGACCAGCGTGTGTGATATGCAGTAAAGCTGATTAAAGTATGTGTTTGATCTAGTGGTTTCATTGTTTTATTTCGTTAACTACAACTGAACCAGGGACACCTTGACGTATCGAGACCTAAGGTATATTCTATCGAGTTATAAGTATAAATATAACAGGAAAGCTGTGACAAACGCCAAATGAATCTTTGAAACATTATTACTTTTAACAATCAAAACAAAATCACGTCTTGAATATTCCTTGCGAATATGCGGATCCGACTCCCACGGGGGCCGCCTCTGAGTTTGTGTTGCCACACAAACTCTTAGTAATCTTGTTTTTGTTTTTTGTTTTTGCTTAAAAAAAAAAATTGATCTAATTCAGAAACTGGCTTCGATGGTTATTATTTGATTTTTTATCTGAACTTCCAAAAAGTTATAGCACTTTCTAAACTTCCCTTCAAAAATGAACAATTTAATTGGACAAAATAAATCATCTGCAAGGAAAGGAAGCATTGGTTTTATCATCTTGATTCTGCCTAGAAAATGTTTCTGTAGCCTTGGCAACACAACAAAAAAAAAAAAACACTACAAACAATACATAGTTTTATAAATGGTAAATTAATTGCATGTGAGCAAGTTTTATCATTCACCAAACATCTGTGGGGACAAGAATGAACAGGAAAACCTTTTGCTTGGAAACCATGACATGATGGTCGCCTCATGCAGAAACAGAGCATGGAGATCATAGATGTTGTCAATTAGTTTTTTTTTTTTTTCTTTTTATAGTTATAGGAAAATGTTTTTCAAATACTCTTTCTAGGCAATGTGGCAACCCTGGGTATTTGTAGTTATTTTTTTTTTTTTTTTTGTAACAAGATTTTTCTGTGAATTAAATAAAAAGTCTAGTTACAAAAAAAAACAAAAAAA
Source organism: Biomphalaria pfeifferi (assembly GCA_030265305.1). Classification (NCBI taxonomy): domain Eukaryota; kingdom Metazoa; phylum Mollusca; class Gastropoda; family Planorbidae; genus Biomphalaria; species Biomphalaria pfeifferi. The sequence goes on along the minus strand of JASAOG010000060.1, from coordinate 2,856,666 downwards.
CTACATACAATAGACTGAGAGGAGATTTCTACGAAATAAGTCAGATCAATACTTGTGTTTATTCAGAACAGTCTTGTGGACTTTTTAAATTATATTCTACACATTAACTGATGAAACTTACACACTTTCTTCTTCTTTTAGCCTGAGCCTAGCTGAGCTGTGAACTCTTTTGCAGACTGTGCCAAGGAAAAGAAAATACACACACACAGAAATGTCTGGTTCATTTTATTTCTAATTACCACTACATTCATAGAAAAAAGAAATAGACTAGCCATTATTATTGCTTGTTGTTAGGCTACCATAGCTAGATATCATGATAAACTTTGCATTTATTGTTGATCTAAATTACAAAACAAAATTACTATATAATTGTAACTTGCAAGAGTCAACCCAGATATGAATATAACAAACAGATGATACATTCCAGGCATATAGATAGACACATATTGCAAAAACTAAACATTACATTTCTAATAAAAGTGTTAGGCCAAACTTTAAAGACACACGTGTATTGTAAGAATTAATAAGAAAACATTTAGGACAAAAAAAGTAATACTGTTGTGACATAGTAATATTCACAATATGGTCTCTAAATAAGTTTGTTTTTAAAACACGACATAAATTTGTTGACACATTAAGATGGGTGTAACCTAATAAAGGATATTCAAACATTCAATACACAAACCTACAAAGTAACTTGTCTAAAACAATCATTTAGTAGTACATAAATAAAATTAAATAGAAGTAAAATGGCTTGTTTATACAGAAAGTGGTACACATTAAACATAAATTACAATTGTATCAATAAAAAAAAGTAGACAATAAGCTAACAGTTTTAAGGTAAATTAAAGCCTTAAACCTCCATATACAATTACCATAGTATAGCATATAAACCAGGTATAAGGAAGAAAAAAGTAATAAAGTTGTAATTGCTAAAAAAAAAATAAGTTTCTATCCTGCTGTGTCCATTTAGAGTTGTGTGCATATACATTTTTTTAAATGTAATGACGGCGAGTAACACCCCTTGCCTAATCTATGTATTGGCTCAAAAGATAGTAAAGCCATATTAAATACTAGCTAATAAGATAGTAAAGCCATTATAAACAATACTAAACTTTATTACTACTTTAAATCTAAGTAGACTCTTTATACACTCAAGCAGAAATTTCAGACTCTGGTATACATACCACTTTTATAATCATTAGATACTGAAGGACTCTGAAACATAGCAGCATTTGTACATAATATTGAAACCCACTTTCTTTATTCCACAAAATGAACAGGATTAAAAGGAAATATATAGATCCATCAATTCAATCTATTTAAATAACAGCAAAACAATCTTTGCACACATACACACAAAATGGCATTTCTCTTAAAAACAAAATCTGATACAATTACTCTGAAAAGTAAATCAATGCTCAATTTGATAGAAACAATGACCAGACCAAGATTTAAAAAAAAAAACACATAAGTAACAGTAACACAAAGTGACTGAAATTACAAACTAAATGAATTTTAACTTTGCTAAACCTTAACTGACTATTTCTAAAAACAAACAGCTTTTTTTCAAATTTTAAATCCAGACCATAAAACAGATCCTTATACTACTGGAAATAAATAATACTTGAAAACAGAATGTCTAACATTTAAAATCTAACTATTATGAAAACCAACAGGCTGTCATGTAAATCAACATTTGGAAGAAAATATTCAAACATGATGTCACAACATAAGGCATAAGAAGAAAGTCCTTGCAGCATTTCTAAAATTTCAAGTGAGAAATACACAAATATATTTTATTAAATGCACAACTAACTTAACTTTGCCAGTGAAAAGGCTCTTAAGACAATATAAATCATGTAAATGAATCAGAAAAATACTTTACTTTCATGATCTATCCACTTTAAAAAAAAAAAAAATTACCAATGAGACAATTCTATAATCAGAAATTTCAAGCATTTTTGTTCATGGCCGTACTTAACAAACAAACAAAATAGGAAGGGGGATATTTTACTCTTTTTTCTCTGAATTATCTCTCCATATTCTAAAGGTCAAAGCTGTGGCAAAGGTCACCCAACCCAAGTATGGAAGCATCATGTAAGCAGCCTTTTCATTGACACCATGGAACAAATAGACGGTGCCAGCAATACTTCCCCAAAGGCAAACAATTTCAGCAAAGCCCTGTAAATAACAGAAAAACAAACATGTTTATACAAAAGACATATTTTTTCTAGGTTAAAATTGCTGAAATGAAAAGTAAAGCTTTTCAAAGTTAATTGAACATGCCAAAACTAACAGCCTAATTTTTTAAAAGGAAAGGAACACAGATGAACAATAGAGATATTAACTGTATAGCAGAAATGTTTTCAAAAACACATTAACTTAGTTTTTATCACAGAGATTGTCTTTTTTTTTTGCCGTTTTCTCCTATTAGCCATTTTCATTTTTTTCGTTCAGAGTTAGCGTGATAAAAAATTTATTTATGAATATTTTGCCTTGAAATTTGGCACAAATAATGTTCTATATATAGGTATGAAAGTGAGGCAGAATAAATAGAAAAGGTTGAAAACTTTAAGAGTTATTAATTTTTTTCTATGCCTACCCCCCTATAAAAACTTGAAATAATGGGCCACAACCATGCTTAGGGCTATAACTTTTTTTCTATTTAATGAATTTGGTTTATTCTGCTTCACAATCTTCTACTAGTATTGAATAATCAACAGCTGAAGTTTTATTGAACTAGTTTTAATAGTTTTCAAGAAATCTTGACATGAAAAATAGCTATTTTTTCATCATTTTAGCTAAAAATAGCCCAAAAAAATTTCTTTTCTCAAAAAGTTGATAAGATATAAAGAAAAATTATTTATTTTCTTCTTATTTGCATGCCTACACAAAATAAAAAAGCTTTTTTTATTATTAAAACTTATAATTTCTATTTGGGCGCTTAAGCTGTCCTTAATTAATTTTTTTATTGATACCCAAAAGACTAGCATGTAAAAGACAGACAGTGTCTATATAAATAAATATGCAACAAATATAATGTAAAAAAAATTATATGTTGCATAAGTTTCTTTCAATTTTAAATGTTTACTTTTCGTACAATTTATCTGCACACTAGTAGATTGAAGAAAGAGACCAAACAACACACTATCAACCCTATGTGGTTAATATCAAATATATCAATGTGTTATAAATCAGTGACTGAAATTTCATCCCATATACTTCAGTTACGCTAGAATTTAAGATTAGAATTTCAAATATTTCAATTAGAATAATAAATTTAATAGTTTTTAACATCCCATTACTGGGTAGATGACTACATAGTGTCTGAGGTAGATAAATGGGCACAGTATAGCCTGAAATGTGTGATATAGCATGAAATGTGTCAATGGGCCTAATTACCACAACCATTATTGAAGTTTTTAGTTAAGTAAAAAATTAAATGTGAGATGAATTGTTATTGTTTTTAATTATTAGGCAATTTTTTTTAAGGGAAGTGGGGAATGGGGTATAATCTTACTGCAAGAGTAGCTTACCCATTTCAAGCTGTGAGCACCAAAAAATATAGGTGTCCAGGCCCAATTCAGTGCCAGTTGAGTACCATAAGCTGCCAAAGGCAAAGCAGCATCACCAGTGAAACCACCTCCATCACGCCACACAAGGTATGAAGCATAGCCCATAGTACAATAAAGAGTGGTCCACACTGGAGGAAAAATTCTGTTTGGTGGGCGCCATGAGGGAAGCTTCAAGCCCTAGAGAATAAGTTAAAAATTTTGCACTAATTTTGGTAAAAAAAAAAAAGTCTTCTAATTTAAATATTTTCATAAATGAGGTTTAAACAAATGATTATAAAATATTCATAAATGATGAATTTTCTCCTTTGAATGTGAGTTGAGAAATCAAATGGTTATTGTTCACTTCATTTCTCATTTTTGAAAAGTAGTGTTATAGGTCATTATCAATACCAACATATAAATAAGATTGAGCTTTATATCCTAATTAGAAGAAATGAAAAAAAAAAGAAATCCAAGTAAAAGTCTTCAAAAAGATTGAAATAGCAGTAAATGGCAGGTTGAAAATAATATAAAAATAAATACGAAAATTAGTTATTCACTTTAGACTATAAAACAGGTATCCATACTAACCTCATACCAAGTCTTAATATTTCCTCGTGTAATATATCCAGCAGCTAGACCTCCAATATTGGGCAAGATAATGGCTGCAGCTGGTGCTAAGTAGTCAGACATCTAGAGAAATAAAGTAAACAAAGTACAGTTGAATCCAGTTAATTCAATCAGCCATTTATTAAGACCAAATCCTATTATATAGTCAAATCAAAACAATCCCATCCTGATTTGGTTCAATTAACTGGGTTTCAGCTTTTATTCAACAATGATTTTATAACAATTAAGCCACAAGAGTTTATCTAAAAAAACAAATGTTTTTTTTTCAGATTCTTAGACTAAGAGGCAAAATCTTTGATACCATCAACTAGGTTTAGAGCATTAAACAAAGATGTTTGTTTTTTGCAATTAAATCAACTTCAATGTATTGAGACAGAGAATACAAAAATTAGTGTGTCTGAAAACTCTTGGTAGACTCTCAACCCACATTATTTCTTCAAATATTACTAAAGATACAACACATGGTGTTGAATATGACATTGACATTTTGTATGACTGAGATACACACATCTATGTGATGCTTTAGAATAAGATGTCACATGAAAGATAACACTCTCAGAAGAAAGACAAAGGGCAACTGATAAAGACTTAAGCTGCTTAAGATAACTATCAGCAGCTCTATAATCCAACAAGTTTAGCCCAAAAATAGTTACAGAAAATTGTTGCCACATTAAGTAGCTCAAAATTATAAAATAATAATACACTAGCTAGACCTTCTGACCCTTTACCATGTCATAACACTGTTCAGTGTTTCTGCTCAGGTCTGTCCATTACATAAGAACAACTAACAAACAAACAAAAAACACACACACAATATTTTGTGTAGCAGAAACGGCAAAATGTTGATTAGTATTTTAAAGTTTTAAATTGTTTTTCTTTTTGTAAGTCATGGTTCAGTGTTTACTTTTTATTCTTCTGTCCTGAAGTGTAAGTATATCATAGTGGAAAGAATTTGTCAAGCTAAGTAAGCTAACTTAGGCAAAGGCTAAGTTGGTTACATTGCTGCACTTGCAATAAAATTGCTATGAAGTACGTAGTCCCATATTAAAACACTGCCCGCACCTTTTCGTCAATCAAAGTATTGAAAGTATGCTGAAAGTAGAAAACAAAAATAGTATAGAAAGCTGGCTTTGCACTGTCACACACTCACCACAATCCACTCTGAACTCTGACCTGTTACTCAAGTTACTGTTATTAGTGTGATCATTGACTTGAATTGATTGACACTGCCATTGAAAGTTTTATCACTGATTGCAAGCCAATACCAGCTGAAGGCAAACTTTTTATCTAGACTATTCACAATTCTCTATATCTAGACTAGAACTATATAGAAATTTTCTAAAACAAATCCAGAGTCTAGATCATGGGTGTAGCCAAAGGGGAGGGGGCGGACTTAAGTGACTGATTTTTTGCTTTGATTTTGTTTGTTTTAAGTGAGATTTTAATACTAAACCATCACTTGCCCCAGCGCAGCCAAGCGGGTTTTGAGTTTAAAACCCCTACCAGGGGGTTCTGCAGTTACATTCCATTCTTCTATAAAACAAAACAAAAAATTTTAATACAAACGACAATCACCAAATTCTAAGAGCATAGCTAAGGATGATTTAAACCCCCCCTCCGAAATTTACTATAAAACCCCTCTTCAATATAAAAAAGCAAATTACACACTGAAAGTGGTATGAGCGTAACCAAAGGGGTTTTAAATTTAAACCCCCCTCCAGTGGGGTTTGAAGCTAAAAAAAATACCTCATCAATATAAAAAAAGCAAATTACACACTCAAAAATCTTTGAGAGTAACCAAAGGGGTTTTAAGTTTAAAACCCCTTCAGCAGGGTTTGAAGCAAAAAAAGACCTCCTCTATAAAAAAAAAAGCAAATTACATACTTAAAATGCTATGAGCGTAGCCAAGAGGGTTTTGAGTTTAAACCCCCTCCATCGGGGTTTGATGCTAAAAAATACCTCTTCAATATAAAAAAAATGTAAATTACACACTAAAATTCTTTGATCTTAGCCAAGCCAAAGGGGAGTTTTGAGTTTAAACCCCTCCTCCAAGTGACTTTTTTTTAGTTTAAAACCACTCCAGATGTTTTTGAGTTTAAAATCCCCCTACAGAGTTTCGAGGTTGAAAACCCCCTCTTCAATATAATTCTAAAGCAAACTACACTCACCAAATTCTATGAGCGTAGCTAAATGGGGTTTTGAATTTGTTAAAAAAAAAACTCCAGAGATTCTTTAAGTTTAAAACTCCAAAACATATGATTTTGACAATAAAACTTCCCTTTTCGATATAAAATCTAAAGCAAACAAAAGTCACCTAATTCCAAGATCGTAGCCAAGAGAGGTTGCAAAATTTCTACCAGTGGCTGGACTCCATTAATAAAGTGTCATAAAGATAGTCATCTGCCGAAATTGAAAAAGACTAAATGTGGCTCAACAAAGAAGGCTAAGACGGATTTAAGGAGTCCGTAATAGAGATCGGGTCTCAATCAAGGAAATGCTATGCCGAACTGGGAGTCGACCTCTTGGTAAGGTTGTGACAGAGCGTTGCATGAGGTTTGCGCGAAATGTATTCCAACAAAATGAATTAGGCATAATAACAGTTGCATTGACATGGAGGCCATTACGAGGAAATCGCAAACAGGAACATCCTAGTACAACTTCACGCCACACTTTCATAGAGGTCTTAAGAGCAGGTGGGAAGAGGCTTCAGACATTGCCAGTGACAGATTTTTGTGGAAACAGCTAGCCGTCAAATGAGCCGAACAGCGCGGGAGGATCTAAGTCAGAATAGCACAGGTTTTGAAATAAAACTTTTTAATAGCAGAATAATGCCCTGTAGATACCTCAGAATATGCATTTTTTAGGCTTTCAATACCGGAAATAGTGCTTGGTGGCTGGCTGTGTCCCGCACTGGGGGAGCTCACATCGCTCCCCCAGACCCCATTAATATCAAGGGCGGGGCGTCTACAAACTTTCCATTAACTCCAGGAAGAACTCATTCTAGGGCTAGGGTATAATAAATGTCTTCCGAAAGAATGAAGAGTCAGAATGTAATAAAGATTAATTAAACACACACACATATATAATATATATAGCGCAGGGGGGTATAAAAAAAAATCCCTCCCAACCACACCCTCGAAAACAAATCCTGGCTACGCCCATGGTCTAGATTACTCTAGTCTAGATCTAGACTCTAGTCAAAATTAGCTAGCAAAAAACATCTAGATCTAGTCTGGACAGAGTCTGTCGCACTCATAAGCGCTGAGGTCAAATCAACAGGACGAGTTTCATCATTTTCAACTCTTTTCATTTGACGATCTGTTATTTATATAATTTCTATACTGACTATACTATTGCAACTTTTCTAGACATAGAACTAGTTATTCAATAGTTACATACTTACTTTTTATAAAAAGTGAGGATCTTGGTCACGTCCCAGCAATCTTAAGTAAGTAAGTAAAAATAGGATGTGTATAACTTGACTCTTGTCACTATCCTTGGAACAGAAAGATCGTAATTCCGATGATTCGCTCTGCTGGGCCCTAGTTGACCTCGTTAGGCACTTGACCTATGACCTTATTGGATAAATAATAGACTCAAATTTAAACATTAGAATCCAGATCTAGTCTACATTGGTTAAGGGAAAAATAAATTAAAATTAAATATATTTGCTTGTTAAACTAGTCTAGATCTATATAGATCTAGACTATTAATTTGCTTTTGTGATTGCGTAAAGAAAATAATTTTACTCGCTCCTAATCTGGCATTGGAAGCTCTACACTTATTGGAGAGGATAACTCATGCAGAAGACTACCGGAAGAAGGAAGTAGGATAAAATGGCAACATCTCCAAATACTTCGACTCTTTCACCAAGCAAGAAGAAAGATGAATCCTTTCTTGAAAAGATCGGGACCATGGGTCGTAAAAAGAAAATAAAGGAAGGTGAGTGCCAATTTCATTACAGTTATAATCATAACAAAATAGAGCAGTGCCATAACAAACGAATATTCACATTTGACTAGAGTCTAAGTCGTAGAGTAACACTCAGTAACAGTGACTAACACCTTTGATTTGCCTTTTGCTTTGTCTATGCCTATGCTATGTCAGTTTCGTAAAGTTTTCTTGATACTAATGAGATTGAGTCACCAATAGTCACTTAGTAGTAGATCTAGTCACAGCAGACCTCAGAGACTACACAAGTCAGTGACTGAGACGACTGAGTGGTGACTGAGTGAGTTAGAGTGACAGTGAGTTTGGGCTTTATAAAGTTAAAAAGTTTATTTAGCCTTTAGTGCGGCTTTAGTTTAGTAAAATCACTAAGTTTAGAAAGCGTTCAGGACAGAAGACCCAAAAGTAAAGTAGCAGTTATACATAAAACACTGAACCATAATCTTCAAATACAAAAACAAAACCTAACAAAATACTCTGTAGTCTGAAAGACACTTGTAAAGATAAAGGCACATTCCTCGTCCCATATGCTAGGACAAATTTGTACAAATACTCCTTCTTCCGTAGGCCCTAGTGCTATTAGTATTAGAGCATGGAATGGGTTGCCTGAGCTAGCCGGGAAAACCGGTGACTTGGCAGAATTTAAGTCATTGGTTAATATGCATGACTAAGTGCATGACGCGTAGGACGTAATCATCTTCTTTTTTGAAGTAACGTCTCTGTATTATATAAGATAAGATAATGTAAGGATCATGTAGCCTACAGGGCCTAGACTACTCTTTTGTTACTCCAATGACACAATCATTTAAGACAATCTCTCTCTAACTCTAACGTAGTAACTCTGACTCTGTGACTGTCTTCAACTTTAACTTAGACTTGGACTTGATCATCATGAATCATTGAATGGATATACAGTAATTTTCTCATGGCGGCTGTTTGTAAATACGCCAGCCCAAACATGATCATACCGGATATATGATTATTATAATTGACTTTAATTAATTGGTTATTGGTTAGACCAGTAGTGTAGATTGATGTCATTAGCCAACAACTAAAAAGCTACAAGGTTGTTGGTCAGACCAGTTGTAGTACCTATGCTGAGTATGCTTGCCCTTGTTTCTTGTACTAAGACGACTAAGTGTACCAGGTGATCAATATTTATGAATATTTTGTGGTCTACTCCCCATTTCCTCTCTTGTCACTCTTGAGCTCATAGATCTACAACAGCAGTGGATTTTTTTTACTAAGCTTTATAATATATCAACTCACTCTGTCTGTCTAGCCAAAAGTTTTTACACCCAATCTCGGATCAAGCTGAAATTTTGCACTGTTATTTCTTTTACCTGACAACACATTACATAAGAATCAATTTGAAAAATCAACCAATTAGTTCACTTACTATTGATAATAAATAAATTATTTTGTTTTGTATCTCAAACAAGGAAAAGAATTTGTACTTGACTGAAGTGGTAGTATAAGCTGAATTAGCCCTCTTCATATATTGTCGTCTGAGGCTTAGTGAACACAAATATGAAATAAAAACAATAGATAACTATACAATCTGCCATGTTCATAGACTCTTCCCTAGTAGAGTGTTTACAGTAAAACACAGTAAGTTAACTAATAGACTATAAATATTTTAGAGACCTAGATCTAAGTATTGTCTGCAGTGTCACTGTCATTAACTGATGTCACTATTCATGTTGACACAGTAATGAAAGTCAAAGCGCCCTTGCCACTTGGAGTCTCACTGTGATGATACATTAATTTTAGACTTTTAATTATATTTTTTTCAATCAATACAGTCATACAATCAGTATCCTCCCTTTTAAACCTATTTTTAGTCAGTTCAAACTTTTTAGATAAATAAACTTATTTGTCATTTAATGATAGCAACAATTACAAACTAAGTCTGAGAAATAAATTATATTATAAAAAATGTTGAACTGAGCACTAATTCCTAAAGAGATTTGATCACACAGTGTTTGCCTTTAAGCTTAAATACCTGTTTAAATTTAACATGCTTTTTATTTGTCCATTTCAGTCACAGAATTGCAGGAAGAAGGTAAAAATGCCATTGAATCTCCTACCAGCCCTAATATACCAGATATTGGACCAGAAGGATATCAGCTAGGTATACGCACACAAAAAATAGTTTGTTTGTTTTTGTTGTTTTTTTTCGCGAGAGTGTGAAATTGAAAAAGGAATGGCTTAGTACAATGTTAAGGACTATTGAAATTGAAGCATTTGAGTTTAGTGTGCTTTATTTATTTTTCAGGCAAGTAAGTCCTTAAAAATAAAGTAAGAAAAACTCCCTAATTAGAGGATCTGTGTGATAGTAGGCTTATGTGTATTCACTTATTTAGATTACTTCATTATTATTAACAAAATGTTTTTTGTTTTTTCTAGCTGACAATGAAGAGCGTTCAATGATAGAACCAACATCTAGAGACAACCCAAAACTAATAGAGCTAATACAAGTAAGTCTGTATAATTTAATCTCATATGATAATTTATTTTTTTTTAATTTGGATTTCATTTTAAATATAAAACTTTCATTGCATAAGAAAGAATGATTGTGAATTTTTTTCTTTTGTTTTGGAACTAGTTAAACCGTAGCATAGCATATGCCTCTATTTTGCAGGGCCGGCCTTAGGCCAATGCAACTTATGTGACCGCAGTGGGCACCGCACTTTCATTGGTCTCAAGCTAATTCTAGGTGTAAATTATTAAATTAAACCATTTTATAACTTAAAACAGCTCCTGAAAATCTCTTGAAAAGGTTAAAGTCTTTTGAAATCTCTTAAAAATGTCCTGAAATATAGACAAAATTGTCATTTCAGGGTGTCATTTGATATTGAAATAGCGTCAATCCTACGCGCGATTTAAATAAAAAAGGCATTATACAATACCCATCATTATGGAATCTGGGGAAAAAATTTTCTCGCGCCTCAAATAATGAAGAACTACTTGAGGTCAACAATTCTCAAAGATTTGGTAATTCTTGCTACTGAGCGTGATATATGTAGCAAACATAATTTTTATGATATACTGTATGACTTCGCGACACACAAGGCTCGTAAAGTAATTCTGTACGTAGTAAAGAATGAATAAAACGCAAAGACGAATTTATTTTTTTATTGTTTTCACTTATTATCCATATCCCTACCCAGACCGTTTCACTTAGGGCCCCGCAATATTTAAGTCCAACCCTACTATTTAGTGATGGGAATACAGAGAAGATTACTTGTTTTCCCCCCTTTTTTTTTTTTTTTTCTTGCAAAAGTTATGTGGGTAATTTAAGTCTGACTTGCAGAAAGAAAGAGTTATTTTTCCATGACTTTCAGTGGTGTCAGGCATGGTTGGGCCATGAAGAGAATTATATATATAGATTACTAGCTTGTTGGCAACAGGGGGAAACTCTAGTTTTACCGTTATAATTTTTCATAGTAAAAAAAAAATGAATAAATTTAAATTTGACTAGAGATCCACCAACATTGATTCTGAAAGGATTATCGCATTCTTAAAAGGACTATCACGTACTGGAATTTCCTAATGTGTGGCATTATTGCTTCAAGGTTTAGATTAATTAATGTTTAGGAAAATTTTCACATCCTCTACTTAGTCTAGATCAAAAAGCCTATCATTGGAATATTATAAGTGTAGTAGATCTAAACATTCGTTTAACCAGGATTCTTTCTCTTGTTATTTAATCTAACATTCATTATGTTACGATCATCAATAGTGCTAGATGTTACAATCAAACTTGATGTTAAGATGTCACGTTGAAGCACAATCATGGATTATAATTGCCGAGGATCTTGAAATCGTCTTTAATAAGATGATTGTATAGAAGTAGCTAGATCTAGTTGATAATACGATCATTCGGAATGTTGCCAGTTGATAAGAGGATCATCTAGAAGTTGCCAATCGCTAAGTCGATCTAAGTATGTTACTATATTCAATGAAGAAACTTCTCTTCATCTAAAACAATTACTTTAATTCAAAACTTGGAAAAGCTATTCACAAATAATTACAATGGTTAAATGTACTTGAATAGAACAGAATAAATATAATTCTGCTAAATAAATGATCTACACAATAATGTAAAATATACATCTGAATACTAACACGTACCGTACGACACTGACCAAAAATCTAGAATCTTTTCCCGGGTATAGCGTTATCATGTGTCTAACATCCCCTCGTTGCAATGCCAACCAACAAATGCAGCTCAATGTACAATAATTAATATTTCAAAACCAATCACATTTATTTCCAAACATGATCCTGCTGCGTGAAGGAATTCCCTGAGCTAATAAGTTTTGTCTGGTAACCTTGGGCGGCTAAATATAGATACTGTGTACGTGACATATTAGTTATAAAGAGAAAAACAATCACTCTATAAGCTGTATGAAGGAGGTATTGTCTTTTTAACAAAATATTTTAAATGATTTTCTTTTTTTTTATATGTATTTCTTTGTTTCTTCTTTGAAGGTTCTTTTGGACTGGATTAATGATGAACTGGCAGATCACCGTATCATTGTTAAGGACATAGAAGAGGATCTGTTTGATGGACAGATTTTACAGAAATTAATAGGTCTGTAATTAATTAAAGGCTGATACAAATTTAAAAAAAAAAATATATATATATATATCTCCTGCAACCTTTTGGATTTAAAATTCATGGAAATCTGCTGCAATAAAGAAAAAGTTGCAATAGTTCTTGAAAACTTCTGAAATTAAATTAAAATCTGAAATTAGGACAAAAACAACTTTTAAAGCTATATTTGTAAAACTGGTGGAAAAAGCACAAAAATAACAACAAATAGAATTTATACAACTTGATTTGTTCACTTTATGTTTTACATTAATTTGCTCTCCAAAAAAAAAAGGTCTTTGCTAATATAAGCTACTTGCTTACCACAAAGTTTGACTTTTCTTGGATTAAAATATGTTATATTGAACATTTAAAAAGAATCTTTTAATTTTGGGTTAACTTAGTTATACAGTTTATTTATTGTAACATTGTTTATTTATTTTCATTGAATATTAATTAATTTGCCTAATATTTTTAATTAGAATAACCTATTGTTTATTTATTTTCATTGAATATTAATTAATTTGCCTAATATTTTTAATTAGAATAACCTAACTCTAAAAAAAAATTTTATATCATATTTTACTCAATCAATGCTTGATTTAGAGATGAACTCAGTAAATCTAAGCTAATATAAATAAAGTCATCAAAGTCCCAGAAAGTATTTTGTAAAGGTTTTTTTTAAATAGGAATGAATCAGCTTCAAATGCTTTTGAAATCATTATTTGTCCCTAAATCAATATTTAAAACAGCAGATCATAGAAATCTCATGCTTATGTGGTGCAAACAAGACCTGCATTGAATTAAAGGTTAATTCAGGTACTTGAGATATACTAGCAATTGGGTAAATAGCTATCCTAATAATAAGCTCAAAGCACACATTTTTCCAGCAACATCTCAAGATATATGGTTAAGGGAATAAAGTATTGAACCCAACATTATCTCTAGTTCTATGGTTCTAAATTAAAGGAATTCAAGTGTTAACACATGTATGTAGCATCACATGCAAGGAATCCCATGTCATTCCTGATAAAAGATATGCAAGTGAAAGATAATTAGATAATTATTGCTTTTTTTACTTAATTAATAAATTACCATTTGTAGGAAAATGTGTTTTAAAATAAATGCTTGTTGATGTTTATTAAATTATGTAAATGTTTAAAATTTTTCTCTTTAGAAAAGCTTTGCAATGTTAGAGTTGAAGCAAGGGAAGTAACTCAGTCTGAAATTGGTCAAAAGCAGAAACTGAGAGTTGTCTTAGATTATATCAACCATATTCTAGGAGTCTCACCCGTTTGGAGCCAACAGAAATGGAGTGTTGACAGTATGTACTTTTAATTTTCATTACCAATATCTTTTGCATGAATTTCTAGCCAATTTAGGGCTGATAATGATTAAATTCTTGCATTGCAAATTTGTACGTATTATAGCCATATAAATAGGTAGTGGTTCCCTTAGAGAAAAGCTGAGGCTGTTTCTGTTTCAATCTTTAAAAATAAAAATAAGGGCACCACTGTAAAAAAATTTTCACCATACACAATAGGATGCAATTTTAATTTTGTCTTTCCACCTTTTGTTTTTAAAATTTATTTCCTATTGTATACACATGCTAAAAAGCCATTTTTAATGAAGGAAAAACAGTTTTAATTATTTTTTTTCTCTGAAAAACTAAAGATATTAAATATTCAATAACACTACCATTGTTGTGTATTGTGCTTGAAAGAAATAAAAAAGGGACTTTTTTGATTTGCTAAAAGTATGCTTCCTTTTGGTTTAAAAATTTGAAAACTATATTTAAATCTCCTACTTGTTTATCTGTAGGTGTTCATTCTAAAAACCTTGTGGCAATCCTGCATCTCTTGGTTGCTCTGGCCAGACACTTCCATGCACCAATCAGAATGCCAGACAATGTTGTAGTTACACTCATTGTTATTCAGGTTTGTGTTATCTTTTTTTTGCCTAACCACTCAACACTATTGCGTATGCCCAAGGAAAAAAAATCATGATGGTCAGCGCCAACAAATATACACACTACACAAGGACTTCATGTGTAGGCTCACTACGTCTATCTGACAAGGTTGTTAAAATCAGTTGAACATACAATCTATTTATGTTTTGTTTGTTTTTTTTGGTAGGGAGGGTGTGGATGAATTTTTTTTTTTAATAGTTGGTTTTCCTAATGCTCTTATATCTATACAACTGTAGATCTAAAACTAAAGCTCAATAATAGGCATACAGACTACAATTAAATCTCTGTTTCTACATCATCTAAGGTTCAAGTTGGATGTTCCTGCTGTTAATAAAATATTGTTTGCTGCAAATTGATTAATCTAAAACTATAAATATTGACCTAAAACGCTTCAGATTTCAACTACAAACTAACAGCTACTATTGGTATTACACCTTTGAAGCCAGAGCCAGAAGTGGTCCTGATGACCTGTTGTTGGTCGAAATTCATAAACACATACTTCCGACCACTATACAAGCCAGATTGCACTTTTGAGTGACTTACATTAGTAACTAGTTCAATGTATACTTACTTATTTTGCATTAACCCTCCCCCACACACCCTCTACAGTTGGTGGCCTCGTACATAAACACACACTCATACTACACAGATTAGTTAATTAGGCCTATCTGTTTATAAATACTATAAGCTTTAATTTAACTATCAGTAACAGTGTTTAAAACAATAAGGTAAATAGAAGGGAAAAAAATCAATACAAATATTGGTATGTTATTTAACAGTTTTGTAAAATGTTCAGCAACACAAGCTATTTACAAGACATGTAGGTATCCGGCTTCGGCTGAATAACATATTAATATTCGGCTTCGGCAGAATATCAAAAAGTACTATCCGGTGCACCCCTACCTAAAATCTTCTGGGTGGGAAAAACCTGAATGGAACCTGGACATGGATCTCGAAAATGGTTCTAATGATTTTCTTAGAAATTTGAAAGTAAATGTATATTGTTTGCAAAAGAACTACTAGCTCATTGGCCAAACTGGGGAAATTCTAGTTTTACTGTTATAATTTTTGCAATTTAAAAAATAAATTTAAATTTGGAGAGAGAACGAGAAAATATTTACCTTGAATGGATTATGTATCTTCAGGTATTTCCACATACCTTAAATAGTTTAATAAAAAAATGTTGAAGAAAATTTGTGCATTGTCTTCTAAGTCTAGATCTAAGGGCCTATCATTGGAATATTATAAAGTCTAGTAGATCTATACATTCACTTAACCAGGATTCTTTCTCAATGGGAATGGGGTGGGGTAAAAATATGTTCCATTGTTTTTTTATCTAGCGTTCATTAATTTCTAATAGAAAAAAGTCGCTCTATAAGCTGTATAAAGGAGATATTGTCTTTTAAAAAAAAAGGATTTTTAATGTTTTTCTTGTTAAATATCATATAGTATGAAATGTACTTAAGTATCGATTTCAATTTATTAAACTATTGTGTAAAAATATGAAGTCAAGTATTGGTAGAAAATGCTTGGTGTGTTCATGAAATCTCACTGATGCATCAATAATTTTACTTCATGTCAATGATTGCATGTTTCAGAAAATTGACAACTCATTACAGACAAGATATGTGCCTGAAGAAATTACAACTAATTGGGAGTAAGTATACATTCTATTTAGTTAATATTTACTGTGAAGCAACAGAATATAAATGGATACCAATTTTTTCCTAGTAAAATTCTGTGAGCTAAAAAAAACAGATTCTTTTGTTATTGACTTCTGCATTATTTATACAGTAAGAGTCAGTGACTCAATTGTTTTTAAATACACACCTCTTTTCTTGACTTGATATTGTTCTTCTATCACAGACATCTCTTTGTTTCTGCTTTAACATAATTACTTACATAGTTCTGTTGTTGTTGTTTTTTTTTGGGGGGGGGGGGGGGGTTGTTGCTTTTTTTACAAAGCTAATATCAACTCACTGTCTGTCTGGTAAAAGTTTATACACATAATTTCTCCAACACCCAATCTTGTACCAGGGCAGGTCCTAGCAATTGAGGGGCCCTATGTGAAACTGATTGCACGGGGCCTAGTCTAGGTGAGAATAAGGATAGTAAGTGAAAATTAAGATTTTGTTTAGAAAATAAATTCGGCTTAGCATTTTTATCATTCTTTTCTAAGTACGAAATTGCGATCAAGTTAACTTTACTTTACGAATCTTGCAACTTATGGCATATTTATATACCAGTGACTATAACAGTAAATACGGTATTGGAACTTCCGGTTAAGGGGGAAAATTTGTCAGATCTTTACATTTCATTACATAAAAGCTGACAATGACTTTTTTATCGCGCATAGGAATGGCATTTTCCATAATGAATGACACACACAAATGATAATTTTGTCTATTTTTCATGAGATTTTTATTAGTTTTCAGGAGATTGTAATTAGTGCAGGACATTTCCAAAAAATTTTTGTATATATATTGCAATTAATAACTACACATAGAATTAGCGCGGGGCCTAAGAAAGCGCGGGGCCCACTGCGACTGCATAGGTTGCAGTGGCTTAAGACCGGCCCTGCTTGTATCTAGCTGAAATTTTGCATAATTATTTCTTTTACCTGACAACAAAGAATAAAAAAAAAAAAGAAATTATTTTATTTAACTATATGTAATTAATTATTTTGTTTGATGTCTTGAACAAGGGAAAGAAATTGTATTTGACTCATGTGGTGGTATAAGCTGAATTAGTCCCCTTTATAAAGAGCCACATTAAAGTTTTTAGCTAACAATAGATAACTATAAAACCTACTATTTATATAAGCACTTCGCTAGCACAGTGGTAGAGTGTCAGTTTGGGGAGGATTTAAAAAATGATTTCAAATTCAGGTAATTCTCCCCCCCCCCCCCCTTCCCTTTTTTTTTTAAAGAAAAGCATTTAAAAAGCAATCACCCAGATACCCTTCCTCTGTCAAGCCCCCCCCCCCCTTCCCTTTTTTTTTCCCAACTGATAGAATAATAGCATATTGAGAAAGCTAAAAAGCATGAAATAGTGCTAAACAAAAACAATTATTAAAAATATTTCTAATCGCACAGATTTATTATTATTTGTCTAGATCTATTACAAATTGAATTACATGACTGAGCCAAAATAATTGATACAACTATGCTTAGTAGAAGCTTTGTTTTTTTTTGTTGCAGTTTTTTTTTTGCTGTTGTTATTTTTGTTTTAACCTCGTTGTATTGTTTGCATAACCCTAAGGCATTATATTTAAAATTTTGTTTTTAAATATTTTGAATATCTTTGTTAATATAATTATCAACAAGATCCTACATATGGAAATTTTAGCATTATATTTGAACTGTGATTGTTGTCTTCAAATTTTCAAGAATGTATCCATTTTATTTCTAGTTAGACTGTATAAAAAATTTTCTAATGTCTTGTTTCAGTGATGTGGATGGCAGAGGAGAAAGAGATGCTTTTGACACTTTGTTTGACCATGCACCAGACAAATTGAATGTGGTCAAAAAGGTGAGAAATTGACCCAGTCACAGACAATAGATAGCTGTATTAGAAATTTCCTGTAGACAGCTCCTTTTTTCCCTCCATATTTTAAGTTCCCCTTTCCGACCATGTGGTTTATAGGTCATCTGTTTCTGTGGCTCACGGTTAACTAGGTTGTCATCTGGCCAGTACAACGACCAACCTTCAGGTACCCATTAGAGCTGGGTGGACTTAAAGGCACCCTAAAGATCTTGAAATTAAAAATCACAGTCTTCACCAGGATTTGAACCCTGGACCCCCAGTTCAAAAAAAGAAGCCATGCGCTTTACTAGTCAGCCACCACTACTTGTATATCTGTGATGTGCTTGTTCAGACTGTCTTGAGGTCAACTAACGATGACTGTTGAATTTCAACCAATTACTCTGCAAGCGTTTGAGTTTTTTTGTTCGGGTGTATTCAGTATAGTTACTCAACAAACAAACTAAACAAGACATCGATTTAACTAGTGAAGAGATGTGGTCAACACTGATGAACAATTTAACATATATTTATTCTAAGAATAGGCCACGGTAAAAGTCTCTGTCAAAATAAACACGTCTTTACCCTAGAGAATTCTATGGCTAACTGATTTTCCTGTCTCTAACCCAACATATCCCAAATGTCACTAGTCCCGTTCAATACATGTCATCTATTGTGCGTCGCTAAAACTAATACTAAGGGAAAAAATAACAGATCTAATCAAAGTAATAAAAATAAATAATATAATATACACAAATGAAATAATTAAATGATTAAATAATTAAATAATTAAATGAACTATGGGTTGGGATATGACAATATGGCACACATTGATAACGTCACAAAGTAACCAACCAACAACGGATATGACGTTTACACAAACAAAAACAATCACTATCCTAAACGTATAATATAGCTTTTCATCTAAATTACGTCTTTCCCCAACAGTTTAAGGCGCACCACCTGATTTTACTCAGGCTAACGTACCAAATTTAGACAAAATCTATTTCTAAGGGCCATCTAACCATATACTAATAAGAAAAATGGCACTTAGCTTTGATAAGAAAGATTCCTATGTTCGGATTCTCGAATATGATAGATCTACAGCAAATTTCACTGCCTCTCTTCCAGTTCTGACTCTGTTCTCCGGTACTGCCACTGGATACAATCCATGTTGAGTATCCCACGTAATGCCCCAGATGTCTTGATATGCCACAGCAAAATGTTTCAGTTTCTTTGACGACTGTTGATGACCCTATGTAAAGTTCCAACGACTTTGTGTAAACAGTTACTGGCGAATAGGTTAACGGTTCTCCTGGCGACGACTTGATTTGCGTAACGACTACTGGCAAATAACAGTCTCTTGACGGCAACTTGATCTGGGCGAATGACGAATAACGAATTTCTTGACGATGACTTGATCTGGGCGAGCGAATAACGACTTTCTTGACGATGACTTGATCTGGGCTGACGAATAGCGATTCTCCAAAATAGTTCACTGCTTCTGCTGCTAATCTGGTAGTACGACGAAGTTTGCTGTTGTATGCTGCTTCACTAGACCAAAATGTCCGTAGTGTCCAATGTAGACTCGGTGAGACCAAGGTCACCTCCGACGACGTTCCGTTATACGATTAACGGTTTTCACAAAATTTAAGTGGATGTAGCTGTTTCCACTACTTCAACACTAACAAGTCTAGATATGGTCTAGATCAATTTATAATAAATAGATCAATGTTCAGCAACGACTAATGTGACTTCACTAACCTTCCAAAGGTTAAATGCAGTGACCGTTATGAAAGTGGCAAGCAACCGGTTCAATGAGCAAACTGCTCCACAAGAATCTCTCAAAGGGTTTGACAGAGCGATTTAGTTAGCTAACAAACTTGTAGTACTCACAATACTTCTTACAGCGGGCAAACTGTCCTTTTCAACTGCCGAGGTAAACTTGATATGACTATGTGACTCCTACGACTGTTTTCACAAGCGAAGAAAAAATATGTCCAACAGGTTTACTGACAAACTCTCACCCGTTATGAATGAACGGTTCCTCTGGCTTCAGGTCGATTCAGCATACGAAGATCAGGCGTTGCTAATACACTCGTTGAGTAGACCAGACGTTGAGATGGTCACTGTCCTGACGAAGGTCACCCTGAGTTAACGGCTCGTTGAACGTACGATCGAGTAGGCGACGACTGCATGTGGAACTGACAACACAGCCTAGACAA
This sequence comes from Biomphalaria pfeifferi, assembly GCA_030265305.1. Lineage (NCBI taxonomy): Eukaryota > Metazoa > Mollusca > Gastropoda > Planorbidae > Biomphalaria > Biomphalaria pfeifferi. The sequence continues at coordinate 2,836,215 of JASAOG010000060.1, read as the reverse complement.
AGTCACTCTGCAACGATGCTGTGTTCAGCTGTACTCTGATGAAACTTTATATCTTCGAGTGCACGACCCTCACCTGAGCAAACGTTCAGCTTCGAGGTCCGGTTCAAGGTTCGGGGTCGCCACTGTGATGTGCTTGTTCAGACTGTCTTGAGGTCAACTAAAGATGACTGTTGAATTTCAACCAATTACTCTGCAAGCGTTTTAGTTTTTTTGTTCGGGTGTATTCAGTGTAGTTGCTCAGCAAACAGAATAAACAAGACATCGATTTAACTAGTAAAGAGATGATGAACAATTTAACAGATGTTTATTCTAAGAAAAGGCCGCAGTAAAAGTCTCTGTCAAAATAAACATGTCTTTACCCTAGAGGATTCTATCGCTAACTGATTTTCCGGTCTCTAACCCAACATATCCCAAACGTCACTAGTCCCGATCAATACACGTCATCTATGGTGCGTCGCTTAAACTAATACTATTAATAAAGAGGTATGAAGAACTCACTACTCATATATCTTGAGAGATATGAAGAAGTGTATTCTGCAGAACTGAGTGTTTTCAACAAATATACGAGTTCAGGTTGGGATCTTGAACGATTCTTGAATTCATTCATTTAAGTAGGCCCCCAGCTAATTATTTTTGTACAAAAAAATAAAAAAAGTGTCAGTACTGGTCTTCTGTTTTCTGACTTTTATTTTGTTCTCAAATGGAATTTATTTTTTTTTTAGTTTTTTTTTTTCATTATTATTGTAATTATTTTATCAAGTACTGGCATGACATGCATTAAGCCCATTATAATTTTTTTTTCATAAGGAATCTCTAAACTGGAAAAAAAGAACTTATTAAAAACATAAGAAATTATTATTAAAATATAAACTTTGTTAATTATAAATGAAATAAGAAATCACACAATTTTAATATTTTTAGATATTCATTTCAGATACAGTATATCTTGAGGGTTGCTCAAGTTTTATATTAAAATCTGATTGATACATATTAAATGTAATAAAATTGATCTCATTTTGTTCTTGTACAGACGTTACTAACTTTTGTGAATAAATACTTGATGAAATTGAACCTGGAAATAACAGATTTGGACAATCAGGTTAGTGTGTGTACTGGTACTGGTTTATTCAACAGATTTCTACTCTAGCAGCAGCATCTTGTTTTGTTTTTAATTCATTGTCTTTTTTACTACTTAAACATGGCTAATTATAAAATTAGCTTTCATTTATTTGTTTTTGACCCTAAATTGTGGCATTGTATTAATCTAGCTGATTTAGTCATTAGTAGTTTTGAACATCTTGAGTATTAGCTCAATGTATTTTGTATTTGTTTGCACTTTAAATACTGCTGACTAGTTGATACAATAAGTGTATTCTATTTCTGTCATTGTCTTATAGTTTCATGATGGTGTCTTCCTGATCATGTTGATGGGATTACTTGAAGGATACTTCACTCCACTCTATCAGTTCCATGTCACACCTACAACATTTGATCACAGGGTATGTACATGTAAGATACTGCTCTCCACTCAGTTTCATGTCACACATTTGAACACATGTAAGATACATAAAAGAAATGAAGGATCAATAAATGAGATAAAAACCCATCTTGCCATTCTCTGTCATTAGCAAACTGTGGAAAATTTATAAGAGTAACATCAGCTTCCAAGTAAAATTAAATCTCTATTCTTCTTTACTGGTCTATGTACTCATGTATGGTTGTGAAAGTTGGAGGCTGAAAGAAGAATTCAACCCTTTGAAAGTAAAAGCTACAGAAGAAATGCTGGGTTACTGGGTATCAGATAACAGGAAAACAAGACAAAATGAGTTTCTACTTTTACAAGTCAACCTTCTGGCTGGCAAAAAAATGGAACTTTTCAATATTGTGAAGAGACAAAAGCTGAGCTGGTTTCATCCTATTGTAAGACATGACTCACTATCAAAAGTCATACTTCAGGGTATAGTGGAGAAGAAAAGGTTGTTCAAAAAAAAAAAGCTGGCTTGATAGTGAATTAGAATTGACCAGCTTCCCTTGATATCCTGCTAAGAACAGCTGCTGACAGGTAAAGTGGAGGGATTCGGTTAGACAAACTATCACAGAACCCCTACAAACTGCCACTGCTTACTTATGAACTGTCACAGCACCCCTACAAATGTCAAGGGGCAGAGATGAGATGATACCCATCAATTTTCTCTGTACATCAGCACACCAAAAGGCTTGAGCTGTTTCCTTATATAGCTGAGATACACAACAGCAAGTTTCCCTAACCTGGGGTTACACATTTGTTGTCAGTCAGAGTTACATACACAATTATTATCAGATGAGATTCTCAGAAACTTTAGTGTTTCATGAGCATCTCTGTTGGGGGTGGATTAATTGTTCAAGTCTTTCCTTGGAAGTTTTAGTCTGAGAAAATTCCAACCTTCAATGAAAAAAAGAACCAATTGTTAGAAGGGAAATAAGATAATTTTTGATTGGACAGAGAACTAAGTATTTTTTTTCCCCCTCCCAATCATTGGTCTCCTCTTTTTTTTTGCCCTGGCTAAAGGTAATTGACTGTTAGGTCAGTATGTACACAGGTCATTGAACTCTAGGACATTGACTTCAGAAATTGAATAGCTAAGATTTTCATACAGACATGCTGCAAGTTTTTGTTTGTTTTTTATCCAGATAAAGTGCCAAGGTAGGTATTGTTATTTTATTACCAGCCCTTATATTCTAATCTGACTTAATATCTCACTTGCTGATCAATGAAGACTTCTTCGTATAAAGCATATACTTTTTTTTTTGGAGTATGTTCTTTGAAAAGTCAGTCCTTTTTTTCTTTTTTTTTTTTCTTTTTCCTTCAATAAACTAATTCTTCTTTATGAAAGTGGGGTGGTCAGTTTGGTTTTAACATTAGCAGTTCTCTTTTCTTTGTAATTTTCTTATGAGGTTAGGAGTCGAAGAAGTTGGAAGCTCACCTCCGTCCGTCTTAACAAATTGTTGTCAGGGAAAGATCCAAATAGATGTCGATTGTTTTACCGATGGCTCGTTTCTCATGAAGTTTGGATTTAATAGAGGTGAGGCCAAATGACAAGCACAATATGGAAACTCCTCCATATTCATTCTGCCATAAAAACGGCCCCCATGAGGCACGGTGTGTAGAGAGAAACATATTTGTTGGGGCGTTCTTCCATCCCATCCAGTGCAATGGGCTCGGCCCTGACCATAGATTATTGACCTTGATCATCTCCTTTCCCACCAGGGCGCCATGTTGAGGATGAAAAGCTTTACCCGTGTCTCTTCAGGATTCCTAAGAATAAAATGAGATGTGCACAACATTTGACACATGCTAGAGTTTTGTCCAATCAGATTCATTAGAAAAGAACATGTATCCTTCTAAAGCAAACATCCTAAACAAATACTTTGCATCAGCATTCTCAGCCCCAGGAGACAAAGATATATTACTGAATTTGAACCAAGTAGACAACATAGAAGATATAGTAGTACAAGAAAATGGAATTCAAAAACTATTAGCCAACACCAAACCAAATAAAGCGTCTGGACCTAATGGTATTCCCGCTAGATTACTCATAGAACTAAGCAATGATCTAGCGCCAGTGTTCAAAATACTCTTTCAGGCTTCACTTAACCAGGGCAGAATACCAAAGGACTGGAAAGAAGCTAATGTCACCCCCCTATTTAAAAAAGGAGAAAAATCTGATCCAAGAAACTACAGACCAGTATCACTTACCAGCATCACATGTAAAATCCTAGAACACATAATATGTAGCAACATCATAAACCACTTAGACAAACAAAATGTCCTCACACCATACCAACATGGCTTTAGGAAATATAGATCATGTGAAACACAACTAATAGGACTAATTGATGATTTTTCTAAAGGTTTAGATAATAGTGAACAAATAGATGCTATCTTATTAGATTTTCTAAGGCTTTTGACAAAGTTCACCACCATAGTTTGCTTAAAAAATTAAAATATTTTGGCATAATGGTCACTGCATCAGTGGATTAAAGATTTTCTGATAGGGAGAGAACAAACTGTAATAATAAATGGCTCTAAATTAACACCGATAACAGTAAACTCAGGTGTACCTCAAGGAACAGTCTTGGGTCCACTACTATTTTTAATTTACATAAATGATTTACTAAATTGCATTACTTCAGGAACAAAAGTGAGATTATTTGCAGACGATAATATAATATATATAATATATATAACAATAAAAACAACACAAGACACAGATATTTTACAAAGAGAATTAGATGAATTACAGAAATGGGAATCAAATTGGAGCATGTCTTTCCACCCAGAAAAATGTCAGTTGTTAAGAGTAACAAAAAAACTAAAACAAATTAATTCCACTTATCTTATTCATGGCAAACCAGTAACACAGACTAAAAACGCAAAATACCTAGGTGTTATAATAAATGAAAAACTGTCATGGAATCCATATATTGATGAAACTATAAAAAAATCAAACAAAGCATTAGGATTTATTAAAAGAAATTTCTATAAATCAAATAAGAACATAAAACTAAAATGTTATTTAACTTGGGTTAGGCCAATAATAGAATATGCATCCTCCGTTTGGGACCCCTCAACTCAAGAAAACATTAAGAAACTGGAACAGACACAAAATAGAGCAGTGAGATTCACAACAAATGAATATTCACATTTGACTAGAGTAACACCTATAGTAAAATCACTAAATTTAGAAAGCCTTCAGGACAGAAGACTCAAAAGTAAAGTAGCAATTATACATAAAACACTGAACCATAATCTTCAAATACAAAAACAAAATTTAATAAAATACTCTGAAAGACACAAAGATAAAGGCACATTCCTCGTCCCATATGCTAGGACAAATTTGTACAAATACTCCTGCTTCCTTAGTGCTATTAGAGCATGGAATGGGTTGCCTGAGCTAGCCAGGAAAACCAGTGACTTGTCAGAATTTAAGTCATTGGTTAATATGCATGACTAAATGCATGACGCGGTAGGACGTAATCATCATCTTTTTTGAAGTAACGTCTGTATTATATAAGATTTAAAAAGAAATTAAAAAAAAAAAGTTTTCTATTTTCATCATTTTTTAAAGCCATCGGCGTCTTGGTCAAAACAATCCCTCCTAATATTATTGCAGTGATTGTGGGCAGCTGGGGTTTTCTTGATACAATGATATATGGCAGCTGTGGCAAATTTAATAAAAGCATTTTACTCTTCAAATGGCATGATACTAGAAATGTAAAAGCATTTTTATTTTATCTGTGTATGTTGTATGTAAAAGTCAGACCACTGACTTCCTGCTTTCACCTTGCAATCAAATTCTGCTTTCTGGACTTCATTGAATGTTTGGGCATTTCAATTTACATTTGTCTTTTATTTCCCATTCTCCCTGCAGTGAGGTCCAAACTTTCTTTCCTTCTGAGCTTCATCTTGCAGTGCTGGGAGAACTTTTTGGAGCCCGATAGCACCGCGTCACTAACCGTAGATTGGCCATCACTGATCTATATAATGGTGCACTACTTGCTGTCTGCTTCTTTTGTCGTGGCCTACATGGACTTTGAAATCCAAACGTTTGAATGACTTACCTTCTGCTGGCTGCTTTCACTCGATCTCTTGGCCAACTTTAGAAACAAACAAATGTATGCGTGTTACATGCCGGGGAAGGGGGGGGGGGGAAGCATGTAGACACACAAATAAATAATAGCAGGGTATTAAGTCATTAAATCACGCGCTATGACGTGAGTCTCGTGATCTAATTAAAACGTTAGACAGAAAAAAAAAAGTTAATTACAGAAAGCCAGACAGTGTAAGCTTACAGCTAATGAAACTCGTCAGCCAGAATTCTTTTCTTCTTTATTATTTCATGCTTCAAACTTTTTGTTTTCTAAAGCAGTGTTAGTAGTTTCATGAATAGGATGGTGTTCGGGGACAACTTAGAAAACATTGACACCAAGTGACACTTGCACTAAGAGGCTTTACTTTTGTTTATACTTTCATGACATTTGTCATTTTACTGAAGTACACAGAGCGGCCTGACCGCTTGCTCCAAATTGAGCCCAGGGGCCCCTCAATTTACATTAAGCATATCACTATCAGTCTTGGCTCTTGTCACAGGTTTATAAATATGTAGGACCTAAAGTGTTATTATATTTAGTGTGTCATTCGATTGACGTAACTTTAATTAAGCCACTGGCGCCTATTACGTTTGAATTGCTTCCTATGCAATAAATGTTAATATAATGATTTAATTAATAGTTGTTCTTGTAAAAAAAAAAATAGAAGAGAGCCTCGCAAGCCTCCATTAATTGGGCCTCTCAATTCGTAAGGCAGGCCCTGGGAGTATATACCGCTCATACCCAACCTTTTACGACCTGCTGGCCACAGAAGTTTCCGAATCATCTGTCTCAAGCCAAATCACCGAAAAAAAAAAAGAAATTGTCAATTTAAAACAGATCCTCTTTAACTACATCATGCTAATTGGCAATATGTTTCCAAGGACCGAATAGTACCGCATCACGGTTCGGATGTGGCCCGCGGTCCTTAGTTTTGGCATCCCTGGTGTTTATCAATTGATCCAAATCATGTTTACATAGAGTGACCATAACGAGGATACATATTCCTCCTTCCCTCACTCATTCAATACACACGTTTGTGTCTAGAATAGCATGCACAAATGACCAACACTCCCCAGAAACATCTTTCTGGTGGTATTTGTGTATGTTCTTTTGTTCCCTGATATCAAGTAAGTTGACCCTGTACACTAGACCTCAGACCTCTTTTGTTTCTTGGTTCAGCCAAAGACGAGCAGTCCAAACAATTGAGAGCTGGCTTTGTGTCTTGTTTGGGGCTGTGTAAATTGACTCGAATGTTTCCGAATTATGTCAGCAGGAGATTACAGAGCCGGTAACACGAGAAAGGTGGGAGGAGGCAATGTGTTGCATCGGCAAACACAAGAGATGACCTCAGCCTTGGCACTGCATGGTCATACCGATATGGCCGGTCCGTTGTTTATTCAGAATAGTGAAAAGCCAGCTCAAGATGCGCTGTCAACTTAAGTTTGAACTTGTCTGGTTAAGCTCAAACACATCCATTGGAGGGGGGGGGATGTAAATAAGCTCCATTACTGTCCACTGTTTAATAGCTCATTACGTATTCATACATATATGGGTCACAATATGTAAACATAGTATGGATCCAAAAGTAGGCTAAATACCACGTGGTATAGGTTGAACGAGTCCTCCCTAAAGTGTATCCATGCTTGTTCCTAGCAGAGGCAACTAGACTTTGGCATGTTTGTTTGTTCACTTTACAAACTATTTCATAAAGTAGGTATAGAATGTAGACGTCTAGTGACATAATCTCAGGTTTAAGCAAACCATCTCGGAACCACTTTCTTAGATTAACATGTACTGATCCTTGGTCACTTTCCCCGACCCCGTATTGTGTCTCTTCTTTTCCATAACAGGATGTCCGTCTTGGTAGATCTAGAACTAAACAAAACCTAATGGCATTGTGCTCGTTGACATAAACGATAGAATTGAGCTATGGGAAATTTCCACGAGCAACAAACTTGAACGCTTCAGATTTCCTTTGGAACTAAAGTTTGAAAAACATACATCAACAAGCAATAGAAAAAAGAATACTTTTTAAAACTAAAGCTTATGTAAGAGGAAATAGCCGCTAATTACTACCATTTATCTGAAAATTATAGGATCTGCTTTATAAAACAAAATTAATTATTTAGTACTAAATGATTAACTAATTGGTTGTTGTTTTTTTTTGATTGATTCGTGTATTGTTATCGACTATGAATAGCTATGCAAAATTTCAACTTGATCCGAGAAGGGAAGTGGGAGAAAAAACGTCAAAACTTCATACGGGGACTAAATCCATATATATATATATATAAGTACGTATCCAAATCTCTCATTAAGTAGCACTTACTTTCCTTATTTCGAAATCAAACAAAACAGTTAACTAATTTATAATTTTATTTGATTCATGTGTCAGGTACAATGAATAATTGTGCAAAGTTTTAACTTGAATGGAGAATGGGAAATGGGAGAAAAAAACATGTTGAAACTTTTTTTACCAGAAATAGTATCAGCTTTGTAGAAAGCAGCAATAAAAGATTTCTGAGCATAAACTGTAATCTATGTCTATCAAAAAGATGGTACGAGTCATTAATTATCAAATAAAAACGTAAACACTTTTCACTCTGTAATGTGTGTGCCACACTAGAGCCATACGAGTGTGCTTGTTAACTGTAATTTAGTTTGATCTATTTCTTTGACAAGTCATTTCCTTTGAGACGACATAACCTTTGAGAATGTCACATGGCAAGACAAAATACCAGATACTAAAGTCATTCGAAGAGCGGGTCTGCAAAGCATCCACACAATCCTGATGCAGCCACAACTGCGATGGGCAGGACACGTCTGCAGAATGGAAGACCACCGCATCCCTAAACGACTCCTGTATGGCCAACTAAGGGAAGGAAAGCGCTCGCAAGGTGGTCAGATAAACGCTTCAGGGACTTTCTCAAAGCTTTTCTGAAGGCCTTCAGCCACCTAGGAGATAGATACACATGACAGAGCATCATGGCGTCGCGCTGTGAAAACTGGCGCACAGGTTGCTGAGGAAATGAGAACAACGCTGGCAAAAGAAAAACGCCAGAGAAGAAAAGCAAGGCCATTGACACTAGCTTCAGCTGGAATAACCTGCCCAGTGTGCAGCCGAACATTCCGGGCTCACATAGGTCTCACCAGCCACATGAGGAGGCACAAAACCCCAGTGCAAAGCCCTCAGCCCCCTGGATGACAAAAGTGGTCATCATCGAACCACGATGGACGAACTATATATTTCTCGGACAAGTCATTTCCTTTGAGACGTTTAGTTCTAAAGGAATTTTTAAAAAAACACTCTTGAAAATCTGAGTTCTTCATCAGATTAAGTGCAGCGGTCACTTTTGTCAACTGAAAGAGAATACTTTTATTTGAAATGAAATATGTTGGTTTTTTTTTTTTTTCTCATAGAAATAATAATGCATTGTTTTAGAGACCAATAATTAATGATGAGTGCAGTATTTCACCCTACGGAGACCCAATTTCAATCTGCATATGTTGCCACACTTGTTGAAAGTTTTCTAAACATAAACCATTTTCTAAAACAAGATTAAGAAGTATTATATGGATATAGAGGCTTGTAGTTTGATTGTAAAGCTCTTGGCTTTCCAACAGAGGGGCCTCGAGTCGAAGACCTGAGTCCACCAACTCTAATGGTCACCTGACTTACGATTAGAAAGTAAAGGCGGTTGATCATGTTCTGACCACATGACATCCTGGATAGGTATAATACTGAACAGTTTTGTCTTTAGATAGTATATATTTATGTGAAGATTTGATATTTGAATGTAATAACAACAAAATATGTAACTGTAATGTTTTGGAAAAACTCGGACTCTGCAAGCGCTGGAGTCTTCGTCTGGTCTGCTCGTGTCTGTGTGCGCATGCGTCACGCGGTAGCTGCTCATGTGCTCTAAATTAAGACGTCTAATTTAATGTGTGTGGGGGGGGGGGGGGCAAGGGTGCTGGAGCAGAGTGACATGTAGGTTGTGTGATGTATTGGGGCTACTAGGTTACCACAGTGTTTGTAGCAGTCATTAGTTCTGAGGAGACTACAGAGAGAACTTCCATAGAGCATAAGTTTCAAACGGTCTATAACTTGGATGTTTAACGGCAGTCTTTTTGCCAGTGGTCATTGTCAGGTCGTGTAGTCAGTCAATAAGTGTTACATGTCTGCAGGGTGCCATCTACTGATCTCCTAAATCCCCAATACCAAGATTTCAAATTATTCTCCAAGATTTCAGTACTTCAAAGAGATACATTGCTAATTGGTTAAATATAAGAGCTACATTTCTAATTGGTTAAGTGGAATATAAAAGATTTATTGCTAATTAGTTTAGTGGATATAAGAGAGTCATTGCTAATTGGTTAAGTGGAATATGAGATTCATTACTAATTGGTTAAGTGGAATATAAGAGTCATTGCTAATTGGTTAAGTGGAATATAAGAGAGTCATTACTAATTGGTTAAGTGGAATATAAGAGTCATTGCTAATTGGTTAAGTGGAATATAACAGAGTCGCCATATATATATATGTATATTGGCTATCTCACCACTCAGCCGCCATATATATATATGTATGTATATTGGTTATCTCATCACTCAGCCGCCATATAAATATGTATGTATATTGGTTATCTCACCACTCAGCCGCCATATAAATATGTATGTATATTGGTTATCTCACCACTCAGCCGCCATATAAATATGTATGTATATTGGTTATCTCACCACTCAGCCGCCATATAAATATGTATGTATATTGGTTATCTCATCACTCAGCCGCCATATATATATATATATATATATATGTATATTGGTTATATCTGCTAAATAGTACGATGGTATAGTGGATTTCAATAATGAATAAAGGTGTATTTCCCATTGAAGTGTTTTAATATAACAAAGATCACTTAGTAACACTAGACGACTAGTGCACTTTTCCAAGGCCAAGTCTACAAAGAAAGGATCAAATCTTCTGCCGAAAGATAAAGTGTAGTCGAGTTGGAGGAGAGGGGGGGCGGGGAGCGCATCGTTGAGGTTATGATTCAGCATCATCAACTGTATTTCCCTTGACCGACCCCCGTATCCTGTTCAGGGTTACATTTCAGTCTAGGTTTTAGTCCAACGCTTGTGTCTAACTTTCTACAGCACTTGTCTACCACCACCGTCTCCTGAACATTATTTGTCAGATTTGCTATTTTTTGTATTTGTTTTGTAAGCCGCCGCCAGCAAACGGAGATTTTGTCTGTTAACCAATAGTCGCATTAAGTGTTCTATTGATAAGTTCCGTAGATTCAGTTCAGCAGTAAGCCCGAACCTGAATGAAACACCCACACAAAACACAAAAGTATAGCAAGTTAAAGATTAGTTCTAAATGAGAGAGATTTACATACATAATTGTGCTTAGAATAAGTGTTATTTCTTACTAGCGTTTAATAATGGAATAAATCGCTTGCGTAAAGAGCATATCATTTTTTAACTTTCCGTTGGCCCGCTTGACTTATTGCATTAACCGAGAGAATTAGACTCATTTACGCTGCATGTATACTAATTAGAAAAGTCACGGACTAATAACAATTCCCCTGGATTTGTAACCTTCAGTTGTAACAATCTCGCATGACTTGTAACAAAAAATAAATTGAAACATGCCTTGCTTTCAAGGCATCAAAATATCACTTTAAATTAAAGCGCAATAATTTAAATAAATCATATTCACCTAACTAGAATAAAGAAACACAGAAGTACCATTTTACATGTACTTTCTTGACTGACTTTCTTACCAATGAAATATTAGAATATCAGCTTGTCTCGACATGAACATTTCAACTGTGAGCCTAGCTATGGTGTGAACTGTAGGTTCTTAACAATGCTATGAATATTTTATAATCACATTGTTTTGTTATTGGTGAGACCAGCTATATCGAATTATAATCATATATGATAAGTTGTTGTTGCTGCTGTTTTTAATCCCAAAGGGTTTTACAATGTACAGTTCACAGAACAATGCTATAACTACAATTTTAAAAATACAAACATTGCTGAACCTTGAGGACTTTTGTAGTGGGCTGGAATGACCGTCTAAGTATTGGGTTAGAATGACCTATCTGCCAATGTACATTACTTGTGCACTAAAATGAATTGAGTGATGTCTTTTGTTTCCAAAGGTCCACAATGTGAAATTCGCCTTTGACTTGATGGAAGACGCCGGATTGATGAAACCAAAGGCTCGGCCAGAAGGTTAGTTCTTTGAAGTGGTATGCATGTTTGTCTAGCTGAGCAGTCGAGAACCCAAGTTGTTAGATAAAAGAGTAAAATGTGTTCAATTTTATTTCAATGACAAATGGTTTTACATTACGTTTGATATGAGTGGATATGTCCAAAGCAAAGTGTCATTTTACTTTTCACGTAATCGTATTAAATGTTGTTGATAATTGGTTGTTGGGTTGTAGCTCGTACAACTAAACCGGTGTAGCTCCAACCAGCTAGTACAACTAAACCGGTGTAGCTCCAACCAGCTAGTACAACTAAACCGGTGTAGCTCCAACCAGCTAGTACAACTAAACCGGTGTAGCTCCAACCAGCTAGTACAACTAAACCGGTGTAGCTCCAACCAGCTAGTACAACTAAACCGGTGTAGCTTCAACCAGCTAGTACAACTAAACCAGTGTAGCTCCAAACAGCTAGTACAACTAAACCGGTGTAGCTCCAACCAGCTAGTACAACTAAACCGATGTATCCGTATTAAATCTTTAACGTAGAACTTATAATAACAAGAGCAAGCTTCAAATACAACTAAATAGAACTTGTATTTATAGATGTAGACAGATTGAACTTGAAATTACAACAAACAAAAGTGAAATAAGAGTTCAAATAAAACTCACTACAAACACACGTCCTTCAATACATACACCACAAACAAAATGACATTCAATGACAGAGTTGAGATGTTGAAACTCATTAGCGTTCAATCTATCAGCAAGGAAGGCTGTGTACAGACGTTGTTCCAATGTACAATCCAAAGGAACGGATAGAAAAGCAAATCGGACAGAAATAGAGAGGAACTGTTAAGAAGAGCGATAGAAATGTATTTCAAGCCTGAAATGTGCCCCGTTTAACTTCTGAGATATATTTAAAGAAATAAATTATCCTCAACTTGTTAAAAATCAATCAATTGCTGTTGAATAAGAGCGATTAGTCCTTTTCAAAATTAAAACATACATAATTAACTTAGACCATGGATGTCACAAGAAAGATTACCAACTAGTAATCAAACATCAAAAAAGGGAATTCTTGATGTGGAATTTCTTTTTTAAAAAATCAGTCACTGAAAGCAGAGAAAATATTTTAAATTCTGGTATTTCAGTGAGAAGTAGTGAGTATTGTATTGTGTGCTAACAATATATTGTGAAAATGTGTTTTTTGTTTGAAATGTTGACTTCAGTTTAGTCTACGTGACCTAAATATTTTGGTTTATAGATACCGCACAATCACGTGACATTCATAAATCCAACAGACTTATTCTATGAATTCAATTGGGAGCTTCTATTCTTGGAAAGTAAATGCATCTGATACGGATATCTTAACACCAAACTTCGTTCGAAAGTGAAAGAGTGCATTACCCGCTCTCATTTGTATGCAAAGTGTTGTTAAGAGAAAATGCATCTAGCTCGCTAGCTCTCTAATGACGTAAATTATCTTGTCAAGTGCTCTCTTAAAGTCATACGGAAATGATACCAGGGCACTGAAAGTGTGTCATTGAGTCTCGCCAAATCTTTTTTTTTTTTAATTTCCTACTTTTTCGCACCATTTACTTTGATGGTTGATCGAGAGAAAAACAATTTATTTCATTTTTCAACATAAACATAAACTATTCTTTTCAACAACATATTTCTTCATCTTCACCTATCCATTAGTCTGTTGGACCTTTGGGGCACCACACAAGATTTGTCAACCGTCTTTCTCCTATCCTCTGTCTTAAGCCTTGGATAGAACCTCTTTCATTGTCAGGCCCGTCCATTCTTTTATGTTGTCTTCCCATCGCTATGTCTGATTCTTCTTCTTTTTCCTGGTACTGTTCCCTGAAGGAAGGTCTCCGCAAGCCCCGAAGACCTTGTAATAATATGGTCATAGAGTTTTAGTTTCCGTTGTACAATAGTTAGCAGGTCATCGTGGGGTCCATATATGCGATATATATAGTCTGATATATAGTCTGATATATAGGTCTGATATATAGAGTCTGATATATAGAGTCTGATATAGAGAGTCTTGTGTTGCTAAACAAACAAAAAATAGACAGTTAAAACATAGAAAAGATCTATAAAAGCTTAGACGGTTTTAGATGAGTGTTGTCTTTTAATGGAAACTAAAAACTTTTGATTAATTGTGCGAATTACTTCCCTCAGCCATGTTTTTTTTTCTTTGACTGCACTTACGCGCAGTTGGGAGTACTCATTAACATGTTTACCTTTTGTGTTCTGCCACTGGCGAGTATGATGTGTGTATGTGTGTGCACGCACGCTACACTTATGCACCGGTAACGTCTGCGATTACGATAAGCAGACGACACGAAACAGCAACAAGTCTTTATACCTTGTGCACTCGTAGTTAGGCTTTGTGGTGACGTCATCTTACAGGTGGCCCAGGCCCATCACGTAAATCCTCAGTCTCTCCTTCTCCGCGAATCTGCTTTTTTTTCCTCGGTACATCACACACACAAAGAGATGCACTTACTCCTGCACACACAGAAATACACAATCCACGTCTCCAATTATGAGCTTATAAATGTGTGTGTGTTTTTCTTTTTTTTTTGGAAGTGACAATGACGTACCTTTTGAACACTCACAACACTAGATCAAACAAGTGTATCCGTTTTTTTAGCGGCCCCCGAGAGGGGAAAAGACGCTATTAGTTTTGTGTGGCCTTTCTGTCCGTCCGTCCCGTTTAGATCTCTGATATATTAGATCATTCAGTGTTCTGATGCAACGGCTACTTTTTTCTTTTCTGAAAGCGAAAAATCCAATTTTTTAAAATCAATTTTGCAAGTAGTTTTTTTCATAAAAATACACCAGTTTTACAACTATTCACTATTTATAGTAACAAACACTGGAGGCGTTTTAGTAAGGGAGATGGCCATTTACCATTTTTTAACACATTTATGCAAATGATTTTAGATTTTTTACCATTATAATATTCTTTCTGAAAATATTGTAACCTGCCTTTTTACCTGCCTAGGTGAGCCACTTCGGAGGGCCGATTTTGAGTTTGTGTTTCCACATAAACTGTTTTGTAACTTTGTTTATGTTATAATTTGGCCACTATTATAAATGTATGTTTATAGACTGGCGACTGAAAAACTGTTATTGTACGGTACACGAAACATTCAAGTGACACTAACCACACAATGTCAAGTCGTTAATTGATGAAATGAAGTCATCAAATCTTCAAAAGCGTGTTGTGATTTTTCTAGTCATAAAATGGAGGAATGAATGGCATGCTTTTTGTGTGTGTATCCGGTGAACAGAATACGGACGTAATAAACTAATTGAGATTTTTTACCATAAACGATACAATGCCAAGGACACTTGATTGACTATCAGTGTTGCCAACTGGAAATGAAAGTGCTCAGAAAGTTTCATTCTGCGATGCTTTATAGTGCACAATAATTATAACTTTTTTTTTCAAACTTAAAGCTTCTCACAAAGCAGCTATATGCCGATAACACTTTCACAGTTAATAACAATTTCTAAAACATTTTTTAAATCGTTTAATAATTTGTGTGATGTTTTTTAAGCGGTTCTAAAATCAACTTGAAAGTCCAAATTGTAAAAAGAACAGATGTCTGTGAATAACTTGAGAATAATACACCCCAAAATGAGAGTCGTTGAAAAACAATATGTAAGAAGTGTTGTGAAGAAGGGACCTAAATGTACACGTTTAGTCATCAAACCTGAAATGTGCTTTTCTCCCCTCATTGTGACTTAGCAGAGCTTTATATTTGTAACAATTTTTATTGAGCAACGTACCGGGTACTACAGCCTCCATGCAGCTCTATCCATGTAGACCTCTATTTGAGGAGGGAAACCTTAGATGCTATACCGCATCATAGTAGGAACATTTCGTTTGTATCAAGTTTCACCCTTCTGTCTCACACAGCTAGGCCACTGTCAGTGAAGCTAACTAACAGCTTGAGTGATGCCATGTTTGACGTGTGGTCCATCATGTTATGTCATTGACGGATGATGGCTACCTCACGTGACACGTGTTGAGGTCATCAACTTCGCGGGCGTTTAGTCTTTCTTACTGCCCGTACTCACTAGCAGACACACTAGGCTACGGGTGGAGTTGTTACCTCACTCAGGGGCCTATCGTAACAGCCTCGCAGCTCGAAGGCAGGGGCCGACGTTGCCGCATTGTGCAAATATAGAAGCAAGGTTTGGGGAGACAATAATTTATCTAAGATTTTACATATACAATTTCTTGCTAACGATCAATTCACATGGAAACAAGTTGTATCGAAATTCCTTGTCAACTAAGAAATTAATGCACCGGTACTTATTTTGCGAAGCTTATAAACTTAGCTACTATGTCTAATAAAAAGGATAAAGTGACATCAGATGTAATATACAACACATCTCTCTTGAACCACGTTTCTAAACTGTTGTGATTACACTACCGAGTACTTAGACTCACCGAGAATAGCATAACGTGACGTCGAAATTGTTTGATATATTCCCCATATACCTCGCATAGATAATAGATACCAGCATTTTTAAAAAAAAATGTGCCTGTACATGAGGTATATCTAGTCACGCTTAATATAAATTGTCCAAAATACTAGACTTCACATTTGCAGGTTATATAAATGTTTGATCCCAAGTCTGCACAGATCAACTACAATTGTCTCATAATAAAACATTCAAACTCTTAGTGCTACATTGTATTGGCCTTACTTTGAGTACCGGTACTGTAGTTGTATAGACCCGCTCAAGCCTAACACGATGTCATTTCAAACCTCTCCACTGACTATCTGAAGACATGCGCCGCCTCCGACATCATGTAACAAACTTGCGCTAATGAGAATAATGGTTTCATGTTATAGGGGAAAAAAACAATCAAAATGTCATTTCAGATATGAACAGTTTGGGGGGGGGGGGGGAGCTTTTTTATCAAATGTCTGCGGTTACACTACACACAGAATGAACCTACAGACGCTCACACACACAAGCACACACACAAGTGTGCGGGATATAGCAGAGAGAAAAAAAAAGCGTCAAGAATAATCCAGTCCTTACTGGCAGTAGACGCCTGGCATAAGCTGAACTCGTTGACACCTCACTAGTGAGATTATCTGGTGATCCTGGTCACGTGATTACAGTTTAAGACAGCGGTACCCAAACTTTTTCTTGATGGTGGTCATCTCTGGCACGCGTGTTACATCACGACAAAGTTCCTCCTAGCTCAGTAAAAGCGACCCTCTGCAGCTTTTCATTATGCAATGAAAGAAGATGTTTGGAGGAAATCAAAACGTTTCGGGCCGGATATGTCACTCGGGCCGAAGTTTGGGCATCACTGGACTAAACATTAACTGAGTTCTCAATAGAAGACTAAGGGACAATTTAAATAAATATATTTTTAAAAATTAAGATATTTATTTATTATATTATATATATATAATATATATACTAGCCATATTTTGCCCGCGGCACTGTCGGTAAGTGAGAGTGTTTAGTAAACAATTAAACGAAATAATAATGTTATAAGTATAGTGAATGCGTGAATATAAAAATAGTATGAATGGAGCTATCAAAATAGTTAACCGACCTAAATCCATTTTTTAAAATAAAAACATGTGCCTGTAGGTCTACATATATCTAGATCTAGAGTCTAGATACTATTATAATAGATGTAGAGTGAATTCAATGGCTCAAGAAGTTTATTAATTATTGTATGTTAGTAGATTTATTATCCCCCACATAGAGCCTCGTGTAGCCTGTCCAATCATAGTGTGTTTACATAGCGGTGTGCACGACACATGAATGGGACTATTAAAATGCATGTCAACATGGAAGCTATAGCGAAGGAATGTATGAAAAATGCTTTGAGAAACACAAAATTTGAGGGTTAATTTGATTAAGATATGAAATGAATGAACTTTATTTTGTATGTTAATGTGTTAAAGTATTAAGCACTCTTTGAATTAGATCTAGAATTAGAGTTAGATCTAGACTGTCTAGAGTCTAGACTTAGATGTCGGCTTCGATAGATGAATGGGATTATAAAGTACGTCAGGACTTCTAAATTCGCAGATATAAGGAACGAATTTATGGAAAAGTGCTTTTGAAAGACAAATTTGAAGCTTAGTTTTATTAAATAATGAAATCAATAGACTGTATTTTGTAATTTTCATGTGTCAAAGTAAAAAACTATCTGTGCAAAGTGTAGTTTTTTAACTAGATCTAGATCCTTTCGATCTTTTCTCATGTAAACATGGCCTAGATTTATAAAATACTAATACTTTCATAGAGTTTGGCAACTTTTTTTTTTTTTGAGGGTCTTAAGTTTGTTTTAGGGCTACTATACATACGTCACGGTTCCAGTTATTACCCAAGGAACATTTATGCCAAGTTTTATTAAGATTGGTCAAACGGCTTTGGTTTCTATTCGTAACATACATACATACGCCTTACTTTTCACTTTATAGTACATACGCCTTACATTCTACTTTATAGTGTATATATATATTTATATATATATATATACCCGGCCGTTCAGATAGAATGGTCCCGGTTTTGAACCTCGATCGCCCCCCAATTGGCATCGTGCGGGAGAATGACGTTGGGTCGTAATATTGTTCCTTCACGTCTTGAAGTTATAATTGATGTCATCGCTGGTAACTACTAGATCTAGTACTGGCACTACCGGTCCATTTGTACCATTAGTCAACGAGATTCACATTTATCACAATCAGATTGAAATCACTGGCCTAGAACGAGACTGTTCGTATTGGTCTTGCATAGAAACACTTTATCAAATGTAGTGTACGTTTTTTATTGTAGTTTCCAACATGGATAAGTGCTACCTAATGATATCATTAGGGAAACTCTTAAGAAAGGACATGGTCCATCAAAGATATTTACTATGACGCCACTCTTCTGTGTACACATTTTTGGTGTATGTGTTTGTTTTTTTTTGTTGTTTTTTTTTTATGGAATTGATGGATTCATATAGCAATAGTAGCTTGATATCGGGTTCATAAATTAAGTTATTTTGCATTCCGAAGACCGCAAAAGTATTTCTCTTTGGAAAACCTGAGCACAGCCTCGTGTTTTGGCTGCTTGACTGATGTATATGCTGTTGAAAAGACCCGTTAATTAATTGTTTTTTTAAGTTTCTACATATTGGGGTGTGTCTTATGTGTGCATTGATTGAATACTATTCCCCTTCTTCGTCTGCTTCCTCGTTCTCATTGTTATGTTGGAGCGTTCAGATCAATATATGAGATGACCTGCGCAGTGGTTTCCAAATCAGGGAGCTCTCCATAGAGTTTTCTTTCTATTGGGGGTGTTTTGGGGCCAGTGTCTTGTTCGGGCCTCTTGGTAAAGAGAATATTCTCCTAATAATGAGACTTATAACGTTATTGAGTAGTTACGATTGTCGGCGTCATGGCATGTCCGTGTTGTCTGACCCTCCTCTGATTACACAAGGCCCGAGAGTGGAACGGAGAGCAAACGTTTGAACTACGACATAGGATGAACACAAGTCTGCAGAGATAATGAACAGGATAAAACCAACACAGCGAGCAGGCACGACCGTGGAATGCTAGTCGCATCTGGGCCACCTCACCCCCCGTTCCCCTTTCCTGGGGACCTTTGAGAGAATGCTCGGAACTCCGATGCGAATGCCACTGGACCAGAGGAAAACCTTGAAACGAGGAGAAAGGTTTTGTCCAGTTAAAGAGACGTTCGGATAAAGGCAATGCGTGAAATTGATGTGGAAAGCTTTTTTTGGTATATATTGTAATGGTATGTCGTCAAGCTAACAGTGTTTCTGTCTTTGTTGATGTAGCATTCGGCTCACTCTTATCGTAAATAATGTGCGATGGGGGCGATAGTTTTAAATAGTCATTTTGATTTGGGGGGCACCACGTGTGCAAACTACGTTTATAAACGGTTGCTGCTTTTAAAACGAAAGATTCCCACCCAAGTGTTTGTTATGTCACTTAGGTGGACTCGGCAAGGGAAGCTAGCGCGAGAGATGAAACATTCTTGTGGTGCAGTGTCCACATTCCACCAGGGCATTCCTCAGCTGCAGGAGATGAGTGCCGAGAAGGGAAACTCGAGGTACAGGGACGCCAAAACTTCGCTTTGTTCCTCTTCGGGTCGCTCGCACGCACAAAGGGAAAGACGTTGCGCTCGTGGGTCGGGCTGTTGTTATTGGGGTGAAAGATCTCGGGACCTGTCTTTCGCTTTTGTATTTACGATCGTTTCGATCTCCCCCCCCCCCCCCCTTTTCCCACTATTCTTTTTCCCCCCTTTTAGTACTAATGTAGTATCCAACTTGTCTAAAGGTTTCTCGGGTTTGAGCAAATGTCACTTAGGGCTTGGTGGCAACTCAAAGCGTAAGGGCTGGGCAAGGTGGCTGTTGAGAGGGATTTAAAGATTAAATTTAACTCATTGCCTGCCAGATCACTTTTCTGTTATTACTGAAACTTCAGATCATAACTGTGAACCTTTTGACTTGTTCGCTTGTATTCTATCAATAGCATTCTGACATTGGAAGAAAACTTGCAGAACAAAAGGTGCTAGTACTTTAAAGATAAGCTTTCAAATATTTCAACTACACTAGAAATATTTCAACTGATTCTCTATGATAAGGTAGTACATTAGAAACTACTAGAAAGCTGTAAAAGTGTGTAACTCTCTTCTATACCAACATTAGTGACAGACGTGTTTTGTATCAACGGTAAATGTGGAGTGCTTGTGAACTGTGTAACTGTTGATAAAACAACTTGACCCAAAGTATGTCATTGCTGTCTCCCACACAAAAAGTAAAAAGTAACTTTCTCTTTTCCTCTGTCAGACATTGTGAATCAAGACCTGAAGTCCACCCTTAGAGTCCTCTACAACATCTTTACAAAGTACAAGTCAAGTCATGGCAGCCAAGCTGTGCCAGTACAGTAGAGACGGGCCTCGCTGGTACAGTTAGGACATTCTAGGCTGTTACAGTAAAGGGAGTCTTTAGTCCAAACATCATGGAACAGACATCTGACGATTTTCATAAGGGCATGAGAGACACATTAAGACATGACAATAAATGAAGCTTAAGATTTAATAGTATTATATTCAATAGTCAGAAACGACAACAATTGGTATTCTATTGTATAGGTTCAGTTGTAAATAGTAGGAGTCACACTGACAAGATTAATTACATTTGATGTACCATTTCACCAACTTCATTATTCTAATGTTATTTGTTGAAGTTAAGTTACTGTGCTCTAACAGGCAATAAGTCAATTAGTAGTCTAGTGTACACAATTATATTAAATAAGTATTGTTGTTATTGTAAGCTTAAGAAATTTCCTAATAATAGATATGTATAATTTCTTAGAAATTTAGTATTTAACAATTTTATAAGCATCAGTGTTTTTTGCTTAACATGAAGCTAAGAACCACAAATGTTTTAGTCAAACATGTATGTGTAACTGCGAATGTTTTATACATTTTTGGGGGGGGGGGGGGGGGTTCCCAAATGGATAAAAAAAACAACTTTTAAGTGTATGGTGAATGAAAGAGGATAAAAATTACTTAAAAGTCTATTCAAGAGTTGCTTGAGGGAAAAATAAAAAAAAAGAAACACTGACCTGGCTTGATCAATGTTCCTTGAGTTGCATGCAAAGTTTTTGTTTTGTTTATATTTATAGGTAAGTGTGTAAATAATTCTATTTAGTGGCTACTAAAACTAGGAGGCTAGAGGTGCACTAGATCAACTGGTTATGCCAGTAAAGGTCCTCATCCTACAGAGTGCACACCAATTGATTTGTGGCTTTGAGTTTCACAAGTTTGGCTTCCTTCCGTCTTCCTAGTCCACTGTATACATTCTATATCAACATTGCCTTCATTGACTAAAGGTGCTATTTATGTTATTCATTATGTATTGCTTCTCTGTGATTGGAATCTGTGTGCTTAACACTCATTTAGACTTGTTCTGTCATTTGTTTTGTATATATTTATAAATAATGGTTCATTTCATTTCTAATTCTTGACCAGTGATATTTAAACTAGGCTGCACATACCCTTGGTTAAGTGCCTCGCTGACCAGACAAGAGAACCCAAATGAATTTTTTTTAATGATAAAGTTTTAAGACTAGGTCTTAGCTTAGCCTAGAGCTAACTACTTGGGATACAGGCAACCCTTCTTCTTTTTCTAGCTCCTTCTCTAGCCTTAACATGATACTTCGGTCAGAATGTTTAATTAATTAGTGTTAACTAATGCAAGGTTTAGCATATTGTAGGCTACTTTATTGTTAGAAGTCTGTAAGTAGAAATGTGTTACCTGCTGTTATATATCATGTAACTTAATGGATTGCCGCTGTGTGTATACATTGTAGACATTATTTCTTTAATAAAATTATATTCTTTCATTGGCACCAGCTTTAGCTCTTCATTATATATTGTGTGTATTCTGATGTTTATCTGAACAATGAAGTCTTGGTCTCCTCCACTTGTGAAGTTGTTAGAGTTGACTTTTATTCAGTAGGTGGATGCTTCCAGAGATCTAATGTAATCCTTCAGAAATATCAACATAATGTAGTCCTTCAGAAATCTCTACATTATGTAATGTTAACATACAACGCGGGATAGCAGTAGGATAACCCGGGACCATCGAGACGACCGAACGACAGTCTAGCGTCCATACCACACGACCTGTTTTTTACAAAGTTGGGCAGTGGTGCCAGGGGCGGACTGGGTGTCGAAATGGGCCCGGGCATTTCTTTACAATTCGGCCCATAACTTTATGTTGCTTTTTAATCACTAAATGTGTAGGCCCTAAAAGGATGAAGCCTACTAGTAGCACTATCTACGGATGTAGGCTATCACAATATTAGGAAAATGTGTGACATTAAAATAGTATGACACTGTAGAGTCTGTGAATGTTTTATTTTTTAACACAACGTTCAGAGGGCCCTTTTTATAAAATGTTTATTAGGCTTTAACAATTTGATGCCTGCTATAATGGCATCCCTCCGGCCCTTTCGTGGCCCTACCAGCCCATTCGGGTACCGACCCACTGGTCATTTGCCCGAACGCCCCTGATTGGTGCGCCTTGCAGAAGTAAATATTAAAATCATTTACGTCTCGCGCTGTAAAAAAAGATGATGCGTTAAAAGCAGTGAATATGTAAATGCAGTAATGCACTAAGAAATGTACCTCAATATTATCTATTAATTTAAATAAACAGTTGGGAGACGAAAGATCTTTCCTACTTTCAACTTTTCCACATATTGGTATAAACGAATTTCCCTAACACTGCTTCGTTGGTGTTACTTTTTTTTTTGGTTTCTTTATTTTTGTTTTACGAATTATAAATTGACACTGGTACTTAAGATCTGCATGTATACTTTATTTCTGTTAAAATAAACACCCGTAGGCCTATCTGTGTTGTAATTTTGTGAGAATGATACTTTTGTGTGTGAGAGAAAGAAAAAGATTTTGTTGTCTTATAAGACTTGGGCATCCAACATTAAATTATTTGAAAAAAATGAAAACAACAATAATAATAAACTAATATAAACTAGTATTTAGGGAAAGGTCATCCAAACCAAAAATAATTGTAATAAAATATTTGCCGGCTTTTAGTTTTTATTACTCATAATTATAAGATGCACATCATGCACGCGTATAAACTACAATAAAACGAAGGTGATCGATCCATCATCCATATATTTAGGGAGTGTGCACAAAAACCATTTGTTCCTTAGGACCGGGGTCGGCAACCTGCGGCTCGCGAGCCACATGCGGCTCTTTGGGTGTGAAGCTGCGGCTCTTTAGTTCCATACGCAAATATTATTTATTTTATCAAAACATTTTTTAAATAGTTCTGAATCTGTTGTCAGTTTGTCAGAAGCTCTCTAATGACGCCATCGTCGGATGTTTCTATGTAGCTTTCAAGTCGCTTTCGACGCTAGATGAATTGGCGACTTCACCACGTGCTTTGGCTGTGAGTAAAGTTTGTAGTTTCAAGTAAATGAGTTAGAAGCAATTATCTTCTCAAAGTTAGAAGCAATCTACAAGTAATGCTAATCTTGCAGGCTTTGCGGTACCACACGAAATTGCACAAAAAGGCAAATCATTTACAGATGGTGAGTATGTCAAAGACTGCTTTCTACGTGCATCTGAAGAACTGTTTCGTGATTTCAAAAACAAACCAGAAATCTTGATAAAAAATCAAAGATTCGCCACTATCTACGAAAACACAGCAAGGTAGAATGTTTAAAATGTCTTATATTTACAGTTGTAAGATATTCAACTTTCTTTTGTCCTATCACTTGCTAATCTTGCTACATAAGAACACGGCACAAGTTGCCCATTTTGTTAGGTATATGTCTTCCCAAGGTCCAAAAGAAGAACTTCAAGGATTGCAACCTCTCACGTAACGCAACAAAAAATGGACAGCTTTAAAAGCGATGCCGCAAGTTGACTCGACGCATGGAATACTCTTCCAGATTGCTACCAAGAGGAAAGAAGTTAGCATTTGGAGTGCTGACTATCTTCGGATCGACATATTCGTGCGAGAAAGCGTTTTATTTTCATGAATATAATTAAAAGCAAAGTAAGTAGCCAACTAACAATTGAAAATTTAGACTTGTTTTTGAAACTAAAAACAACTTTTGAGCCAAATGTATCCAAACTTTCTAAAACCATGCAAAGCCAACGCTCCCATTGAAGTTGATTGCTCAATTGTTTGTTATTGAACTTCAAGTTAGTGTTGTAAGCAAATGTTTAACTGTTTTAGTTGTTACCGAAATAAAAAATAATAATTATGCAATTATGCTATATATATATATTATCTAATTTGTTGTGAAAAAACACTTCTTATAAATAATAAACATTTTTTTTCATTAAAAAAAATGTGCGATTACTATTTATTGTTGCTAGAAAAACTTTGTGGCTCTTTAAAAATTTAAAATTTTGTAAATTGTAATTTTGGCTCTTTCGACTCAAAAGGTTGCCGACCCCTGCCTTGGGACGAAGATCTAAGACTAAGCTTAGGGCATCATACTTTGTTTATTGTGGTCCAAAACATACCTTTCTAATAGTTTCGATGATCTAACTTGACTAAACATAATAACTTCAGTTCTATGCAACCAACCACTCACCTTCTTGTGGGGGACCTGTCAACTGTTTGGGCTTTATAGTTGAGTGGGCAACTTGTGCTCATGTGAGCCTTTGTGGGAGGGCATTGTCAAATCAAAGAACCTGTTGGAAACGCCGCTCCCCCATTTTTTTTTCCCTCTCTGTTCGGCGGGAGGGAAAAACAACAGCCAAAAACATGCGAGGAAAAAATACTATTAATAACAGAAGGCTTTCTGGAAATGAAGTTAATTAAAGGAAAACACAATTATTTCTATTTAACACACAGCACGAGTCCACGATAAGTTAATCAAAATAAGCAGAATCATTTAATTAAAATTTGTTTACAAACTACCGCAACTTTCTCATCACGCGTCCGGCTGACCCTTGCGCACATGAGATGCGCAGAACACGGCTACGTTGTCTGGATTCTTTGTGTCATACCTAGCATACCAGCAACGAAGTTCCAGAAGTCTTTTATTTTATACAATACATCGTCAAACTACCAAAAACACATTCTGGAGGTCTCCAAAGGTTGGTACTAAACTTTATATAACTTCCTTTAACTTAAAATTCGACTTAAATTCGCAAATATAACCATGGGAATGACAGCTATGCCTTCGCGCGGTTCGAATCTCTGAAATGCTTGTCATTCTTGAAGATCGAACTTCCGGATATCACACCTTGCTTTTCATAGGTGCTATGGACTGTTGAATATGCTCCTAGGGATGCTACTAACTTAATAACTAATTAAATATTTGAGCGAGGATGCGTGAAATCATATTGAAATCAAAGTGTGACCTAGTTAGACTAAAAACGAAGATGCTGAATATGGCTGCTGTGCACAGGTTAGTTTTCCGGTTTACAATAGTCTCAATAGAGTTCAAACGAACAGGACCACTCAAGACTCACTCTCAACTCTCACTGTCACTCAGACTCTTGAGTCAGTGATTGAGTTAATCGTTCACATTGTCACATTATGATTATGATGATTAGATCATCTATGATTATCATTATAGATTCTAAATGCTGAATAATGTGAATTCTTTTTCTCACTAACTTCACTAAGTCACTTCTTGAGACTGATTTTTTTGAGAGTGATATATTCATATATTGTAGTAATGTAGTCGTAGATCTAAAATCTTATGACATGTCATGATGAATAATTATGACAGAAGACAAGTCAGAATATCTGAATATGAATTATGATCATCTTTCTCAACCTAGAGATCTAGATCTAGTAGAGGCACTAGACCCCTAGAGGTCTATATAGAAATATAGACTAGAGCTAGAATCTAGATGTAGGTCTACAGAGTAGTCATATAATGATAATAAATTGTTTTTAAAAAAATGTTTGTAAAATGTTCTACATGTTTCGGATGTTCCTTCAGAGTTGAAGATAGTTTACTACCTAGTCCAAACCTCCCGCAGGACGACAGGGGATGGGAGCGGGCAGGATTTGAACCCTCGACCATCAATAAATCCAAACGACAGTCCAGCGCGCAAACCGCACGACCAGGCAGGCATCCAATTAATAGATCTAGATCTCAATATATAATTATATAAATATATAGAGAGATCTAGATCCGTTAATTATTAATTTATTATCATTATATGACTACTCTGTATATTATTATCTATATCTAGAGAAAGAGAGAGAGAGAGATTCCTTAGATGATTCATATAATAATAAATCTAGACCTATAATTTATAAACCTATAATAAATAGATTCTGGATCTATATGTCTATATAATATATACTATATATTTATTTTAGTTATTATACAAGTTTCTAAACTATAATCTGAATCTGTCTCTAGATCTATATTAATATTAATAATAAAGTTTATAAATTATATCTAGTTCTTATATAGTTCTAGATTATTAAGATTCTAATCTAAATCCAGATCTAGACTATCAGACTGTGCTTTTCGTTTCCATGCCCAAACTCTTAGCTGTAATAAACATCATCTAGGTTCGGGATCTAGTCCTAATTTGGTTTTTAAAATCTGATAATGATTGTAAATTATAACTAGACCTCTCTTTTCAATAGGGATTTATTTATATACATGTAGTTCTGTTGTCGTATAGCTCTACATTTTTTATGTCTAGATCTAGTTATTAGAATAAAATTCTAATCACTATAATTGGATCTAGATCTATACAATATGATCATTAATATTATAACAATGTAGACTAATTCTTAAGTCTAGACCTAGATTCTAAGTCAATATGTTGAGTTTATACTGACTAGATGGCCTAGATCTAAGATAAATTTAGTCATTCAGACTAGTGTACATCTAGATCTAGTTGTTAGAACTAGAATCAATTTTAATTTTAAAAAGATTTAAAATTCATAACAATGTACCACTAAATTAGGTCTATAAATAGACTGTAATTAGCATCAAGCCGCTAGATTCTAGATTAGTATTAGATTTATTCAACATCCAGATTTTGTAATTAATCTACTAATATGCACTTTGCTCAGTTTACATTTTAGGGGCTGGTAAAACAAAATCCTAAAAATTTCAATAGTTTTTTACTGGACTGGTTTTTAGCCTATAAATAAAATTAATACTGATAGAATTGTTTTAACAGAAGGAAACTTTATTAATTTAATTTTTTCTCAATTAATTATTTGCTTTTTTGTTTTCATATTGTTATCTACTTCATCTAAATGACTTGGAAATTTGATAACATTAATATGATGTAGGCTACTACTACTACAAAACAATGGGATGGTTACTTGCTTTTTCTATCAAAATAAATACTGGTTAAACTTATTGTAAGAAAAATAAGTATGTAAAATATTTTTATGTCATTATGAAACATAAGAATCTAATTAGATTGCTCAGTTTTATATTATGGAATATGTGTGTTGACATATTTGGTCGAAGCTTTAAACAGCCTTAATAAGCAGTTCTCCACAGAAACTTGCCCAGATTTAGGGGGCTATAACTTTTTTTCTTTTCTTGTTTTCAAAGCCATTTCCTTTCATATTTATAGGTTGCCGGTGAGGCATGTCATCCGCATGGAGTACCACTGCGGGTGAAAACCCTAATCCGGGGGCCCACGACTCTCTCAGTAACTGCAGTGATGGTAAGGGTAACTCTGGGGATGAGCTCTCTGATGCAGAAGGTGTGTGGAGCCCTGACATTGAGCAGAGCTTCCAGGAGGCCCTGGCAATATACCCACCTTGCGGAAGGCGAAAAATCATATTATCAGATGAAGGGAAAATGTATGGTAAGCAGTGTTTGCATTTTTTTAAACATTTCTTTTCACTTATGTAATTGAGTCAGATTAGTTGTTGAGATAAAGTACTAAATTAAACATTTTATGGGAATAGTGTAAATCTAGAATTAGAATTATAAAAAGAATTTCTAAATTTTTATTTTTACACTAAACAAAGTAGCTGTTATTTTGAAGTAATTTTTTTAAAGATTATATTTCTATTATTAAATATTAACAAAGCAAAACTTTATTTTATTTAATTGGTTTTATATTTAGGATACCTACATATATTTTTATTAATAATCTCTCTCTATATATGTATTGATATTTGATAATATTTATGGTTATGACCTTATGGCAGTAATGCAAACCACGAGTGCAAAATTGTATCTTATGTTGTTTATAAGTACATGAACATTTAAATTCAAATTGAATGCATTCCTTAGTCCAAGGACACAACTTTTCAATGATTACAAACGTGTGTTAATGTTTTAAACATCACTTATCAAATGCTTACTATGCTATTTCATAGTGTCATTGTTAATTGATGTCGCTTGAGCTTTCACCTAACTACTTTTCTTTTAAGATATTTAAAACAATTTTAAATATAGTTTGAACCTCGTAATGTAATTTGATAAGGTGTAATTAGAAAATCATATTATTGAAAATTGATTACTTTATTGATATATTGCTCTGGCTTGTGATACTCCACATACACACAGCATAGCTCTATTATGTAAAAAAAAAAAATATATATGATTATTCACAGCTTTAAAGTCTCTTCCAGCTTACTTCCAAGGGAAGAAGAAAACCATTAATAAGCATGAAGATCATCATTGATAATAATTCCCCAAATGATCAAAGTTATAGTGAATATACTTTTTGATAGTTTGGTTAGCTGCCTGAAGCCATCAGTATTTCTCTTTTAGTAATGGGAAATCTAATTGGATCATTCTAAAACTCAAATGAAACACACACAAAAACTTGATTTAATCTAATTAAATATGTTTTAAAATTTAGACACTGTAGATATGTTGATTGCAACATATCACAATAATTTCATTGTTATGAAAAAAAAGTATTCAGCTTTGATAAAACTGTACCATTAAATAATTGACAAATGTTGGAATGGCAGAGTGGATTCTGTTTGTACAATGGGGACTACACTTTTAACAAACTAAATTCAAGACTATTTTACAATTATAAAACTAGACTTTAGAGTTGAAACACTCTTCTTTGTTTTATATGATTGAGATGAATGCCTAAAATCAAAATGTGAAACTGTACAACTGTGGGGGAGTGGGCTATCGTTATGTAAATGTTGGACAAGTTTTGTGTTGAGAGCATGGTGTCATTTTCCATCTCTTAGCTTAACCTTTAGAGTTGAACCACTGAAGATACAAAAGAATCAAGGGGGCTAGAGTGTGACAGGGAGGGTGGGGTGTGTGCTTGGGGGCAGTGCAAACATAGAGGAGAATGGCTTACACTGTAGTGGCGCGGCTTGACGGGAGCTCTGGGAACCTTTCATCCCCTTTCCTTCTGCTCCCTCTTGTCAATACCTTTTTGATTGTCACATTGGAAACATTCAGGGCCAGGCAGCAAAGGTAGATTCTTGCCACTAGCTCTGGGCTGGGCTGGGCTATTATGTTTTGTTTTATTTCGAGTCTTTACCTATGTATATAAGGGGGGGGGGGAAGTGACAAAAATAAGTGCATGAGTTTTACATATAGGTCCCCAGGTCAAGTTGATTACTTCCACTGTGAAAGATTGACAGTGACTAACCAGTTCAATACGAATATTTTATTACTTTCATGTGGAGTTTGATATATTAGAACCATCTGATTTTTCGATCAGAAATCACCACGTAAAGGCATTGTAGCATGTCAAGTCTTAAACTAACTTGTGTCCTCTCTATCTCATGTTCATGAGGTAATCAGCCTACATTGTCAAATGTCTTGTTTTGCCCTGTAGGGACAATATAGATTTGTCTCATTGAGCCATTACAATAATTGTCAGTATAGTATGTAGATAGCGAATATACAAGCTAAAAAAAAAAACAAACGCACATTTCATAGCTTTCAGTTGACTTTAAAAAGCAGTCAAATTGATGACTGAATGCAAACTGTTCACCTCACAACAAAACATGTTTTCATTATTTGCTACACACGACTCCCTCTCTAGTGTTTTTTTTATGATATGGTGTTATTTGAAGATTTGAGTAGTGGGGCAGACATATTTTTTAAAATTATTTTCACACCTGTTGAGGGGGTAGTCGACAAGACGCACCCTTCATTTGATCCCACTTTCTCCCGCCTCAATCACACAGCACCTGTTCAGTAGTGTCCAGACGGGAAGTGCTGATTGTTAGATCCTCCGAGGTCTGAAATGTCCGGTGGTCCCACAGATGGGAGGGACAGGTCAAGACGAACTTATCTTCTCGACGTGACATGTCATTTTTGCTGACTTGATACGGCCTAACCTTGTCCACCGTGATAGGGCAATAAAACCAATCATCACAAGTTTAGAAGCGGGCGGGCACGTTCGTTTTGAAATTGGGTTTTAGAGCTTTACGAGTTTGAATGTACATGTCATTTGTTTAGTAAAAACATTTGTTCTGTGGATTAGCACAGTAATCATACTCGTTGTAGAGCATTTATAAAATTTCAAGTGTGCGCTGTTTTTTTTTTTTACCAGTTTGGAACTTGTAATTGTCCATTGCCCCCCCCCCCCCCCTTTTCATCCGTTTCTTCTTGTACACACGTGCTTTGCGTGGTGGGAGTTGTGTCACTGTCGCAAGGCTACAATTAAAACAGTTCCGTTCTAGTGTTAAAGCTCTCTGGTACTCATGGGGATACAATGAACTTTCTTACCGCACTAGCTAATGCTATCTGTAAGACCAACTACTTCATCGATGTTATGCTATAATGGAGATTCACACACCTGCTTGTGTTGTCCTCGGTTTAACAACAAAAAAAAAAAGCCGTTGAAACGTTTCACCAACATAAGTCTACACTGTGTTTATCCAACTGATTTTCAAACACAGTTTAAAGGTGAAATGGCAAACGCTGAGACGCGACCTCGTGCCGTAAACACTATGTCTGCCAATCACCGATAGCGTTTGTGGAAGCACATTTAACAATAGGGTTCCATTGTGTGAAGGCTAAGCTACGGGTTGTTTCTCGGTTGTTTGTGAGGTGACTATCTGGGTTTGAAGTACTCTGGACGTGATAGGTGTGCTAAGCAAATAAGACCCACGTCCACTCAAGTCCTAGCAACAATGACGGGCCGGGAGTCAAATTATCAGGTGTCTTGGAAGCAACGCCTTTATAGGTTTATGCTAGATTTCCACTTGAGGAATATTTAAGGCCATTTTTTTTGGTCATCTCAATTGATAGCGTTTTTTTTAATAAACTCTCCCCTTCCCCAACCCTACACCACAAGGGAGCGATAGTACAGCATTGAATCAAATCTTTGTTCAAAACAAGCGATGGGTTCTGATTAGTGAAGTTTTTTTGAATTTTAGACATGAACTAATACGATTATGAGGTGTAAAGTACGCTTGAACTTGGCTTGGCTACCTATGAAGGGGTGGGGGCTCGAGCAGAGTTGTATTTACTGAGTGCCTTAAGTCAGCACGGAAAACCTTCTCCCAGATACCCCTTTTCCCCCAGTGGTCCACAAATGAGATCTCTGAGCATGCTATAAGGATGAAAGTAGCGCTATGTATAAGCTATAATTTATTGTATAATTTATTTATTTAAATTCAAATTTGTGGGTGGACATAGCTGAAGCGCAGTTCTTCTTGTGTTTAGAGTCAAGTCTGACACACGCTATTTATTGTGTAGATCATCAACTGGAGATTGGCTTCATATTTTATGTTAAGCTGAGCCAATGTTGACAGTGAAATGGATGTACATGTGACGGGCTCGCTGACAGTAGGAACAATGGACCTTTAGGCCTAGCGGAAATCATTCTTAAGAAAAATGTATCGCGATTTCCCCCCCCCCCCCCCCCCCCACACACACACGTCAACACTAATTTGCTCTATTTGCTTTAGGAAATAGTGATAGATCTAGCATTAGTGCTGAATGGTAGGCTACTTAACGAGTGTGCTGTTCTCACTGAACATACATCGAGTAGATATTGACCTCTATCTTGCTAATGTTGAATATCGTAATCAATGTGTGTTTTATTTCTATTGAGATTGTCAACTTCCCGCCTGTCCATTTAGTAGGCATACATTATCATTCTCCCGGCTTACGTCACTTTTTGGCGGTATACCGTTGTCGGTATTTTCCCATGCGGATTTTTTTTCTCGTCTAGATCTAGATACTTTATTTCAAGTCAAGTGAACCTAGCCTGGCTGTTTGTTTCAATTTGTCAATGCAAACCTATCATTTGTAGGTTAAAAGGAGCCTTTTTTCCCCCACTCCAAGTAAATCGGATATTACGCAAACTTAGAATGAGTCACTTATCTCTCTTAGCGCCTTAACCTATTTATAGTGGAAGAGTGGGGAAAGCATAAAGTCGTGTGTGTGTTTTTTTTTTCCGTGTCTGCCATTCGTACAGGTAGGCTTGGCTTGCTACAACTAGTCTAGATCTCGATCTACTTTGACACTGGGTGAAAAGGAAGTTAGCAGCCAGAAATTTATATCCCACCCCCTTCTTTTTTCCCCCCACGTTATAATTGAGACATCATCTTCCCATCTATTCAGTGATTAAACACAGCTTTTTATCATGTTTTTTTTTTTAAACAACTGGAAACTTGTTTGAAAAGAATCCCTTGTACTTTTTAAAGTTGTTGTTTACATTCTATAAATAAAACAAAATCTGATCCCAGCATCTGACAGTAGGCTTGGCAATTCCTGTGTTGCTGTTGAAATGTGTTGGGTCATGCTGACATAATAACTAGACTTAACCATTTTGCTTTCATTTCATTCTTGCACTGAATTCTTGACTTTGAATGAATTGCTTTTAGGGTATCAGTTACTTAGCTTAGAAATAGTAACCTACCTATTCAAAATAGGTTTGTGTACAAATCTTGATGGTACACACAGAGGTTGGATGTTGGTTCCAAAAGGTAGAATAGTAGAATTGTACACCTCCCCTCCCCTGGTACACATGAACCATGACCTGTAAAGCTGTTAGCTGCAAATGTTTAAATTTTGTATTAACACATACAGTTTTGTATTTTCTTTGAGTAATAATGATAATGTGTAAACCTTAGGACTGTTTACAAAGTTTTTAGTCATCAATTTAAATTGATAAACAGCTGACATTGTTGATTTTTTAAAGAAATGAAAGTTGATAGTTTAACTGGTTGGTGCTGAGCTTTTGGCAAAAGAGCAAAGTTGTTTTGTGTTTTAAACTTGAAGAAATAAATAAACAATTTTCTTTCACTTTTTTCTTGTGTGAGTCAAATTTTGTTGTCTACATTCCTTGAACCTGTGCATACACAGTTCAATTACTGTTTAGTATTGTGTCACTGTCAGTAAATTTTTTTTAATAATTCAGGTCGAAATGAGTTGATAGCGCGTTACATAAAGCTGCGCACTGGTAAGACAAGGACACGTAAGCAAGTATCCAGCCACATACAAGTATTAGCTCGCAGGAAAGCTAAAGAAATCCAGGCCCAACTCAAGGTCACAGTAAGTGTGAGTGATACTAATTCTGTTTTAGTTTCTTCAGCCAATGTTGTTTGTTTTGTTTTTTTACTGGCTTTGGCATCTCACGTTTCATTATAGTCATTAGACCAATAAGTCCTATTGCGATAGGATAAACTGTTTATGGTAAAGGCCTTATGCTGTGCAATGCCGTAGCAAGTTACCAACCTTTTCTTAAACTTTCATATACGGAGAGCTAGCTCATCATGTCTCATTTCTAACGTGATGAGTATCTTGGTGACTCTTTAATGGTGAAAACTGGATGTGTATATTTCACCACATTGTTTTTCTATTTTTAAAAATTTGTTTTGTTCTAAAAGTATTGAAAGTTTCGGTCAGAGTGTTACAAGATCATCTGTCGTCATCGAGATGTACATAGAAGTCTAATTTTACAGTAGTTATGCTGAGGTTGTCAATTGTCAATTTTTGTACTAATTTGTTTTTCTTCTATATATTGTTAGAAAATCATGCACTAGGTTTTAATTCTATTCTTACTTTCTTTTTTTACCATACCAACAGAGTATTTTAATGTCTGTTTTGTATATTTCTGTAGACCAACTTACAAGATCAAGCTGCTAGGGATAAGGCACTCCAACAGATGGCCTCGATGTCCTCAGCTCAAATTGTCTCAGCCTCAGCCATACATAACAAAGCACTGGCTGGTAGTTTAGGACTCCCACCAAACATGGCCAGTGGCCCTGTCAGGCCACCATATACAAGTACACCTGCTGTAAGGGCTCATTGTTATTGCAAAGTTTTTTGGTTTTTTTATTTACCTGTGTAGTGAAAAAGCAAAGAGCAATAAGAAGTTTCTTGTTTGCTGTTCTTTACTTATAAGTTTTACATTGATCATATAATCTTATTCACTTTGAGCAATTCATTATTTTTTTCTGTTGTGATCAATTATGTTGTTCTTACTGCTTATTCCTTCTTTTTTTTTTCCCCCAGATATGGCAGCCAGGTCTTTCACAAGGAGAGTAAGTGAAATTAGTCAATGCTCTATTAGTTTGTCTATGTAGTACAAAATGTCAATCACATTCCACTTATTTTTTCTTTATAATATGACTGTTCTAGTCTTTCTTTTTAATTAAATTTGTTTAGTGTCAAGCCATTTGTTCATGGTTATGGGTTTGAATCAAAACTTCCGTCCATATCTGGTGAGATGGCACCACCATGGCAGGGTAGATCCATTGCTGGTCCAAAACTTAGGCTTGTGGAATTCTCAGCCTTCTTAGAGCAACAAAGAGATCCAGATTCAGTGAGTGATTTATTCCTTGGCTAAAATGATCTTATCTTGACATGTCATTTGCAATTACTCAACAAAAGTTGTGAATCTCACAGTACCAGGTGAAGTTGAAAATTAAGCTAACACTCCTGTACATTAATGGCTAATAGTGATACTAAACTTTTAGGTGAACATGAACAATTAAGTTGTACATATCACTCATACAATAGAGTCCAGGATTACATTAGAGTAATGTTTCCTTCATTCATTTTTGTTTTCAAAATCCAATTAAACATGACAATAATGATGATTTTAGCATTACGCTCTTAGAGCTAAGTAGGAAGAAACATTTCACGAAATTCGCAAAACATCACAAGATGTTCATTTGTACTACTTAAGTTTAAAATCTTTTTCGTAAATAATTTGATTTGGTTGCATAACTTATTTGGTGTACATAAGTTTTATGTTGACACACTAAACTTTTTAATCTTCTCATCTTCATAATGTTTTCCTAATTCATTTAACCAAAATATTGTTTACCACTGTAGTTTTAATTTTTTTTTCAGTACCAAAAGCATTTATTTGTGCATATAGGATCAACTGCAACATACAACGACCCAATGTTGGAAGTGAGTTTTTTGTTTTTTTTAGCTTTGGAACTACAATTGTAGCTGTGAAGTACACCACATTGTATTCTTCTGTTCAATATTTCAGGCAATAGACATCAGACAAATCTATGACAAATTTCCTGAGAAAAAAGGTGGCTTGAAAGAACTCTATGATAAAGGACCATCATCTGCTTTCTTTTTAGTCAAATTTTGGGTGAGTTAGGATGAAGGTCTTGTTGATGTGTTAGTAGTGATTAGTTCTATCCAACAAACAAGAAATATATCTATTAATTAAGTGCTGAGGACTCAGTGATTCTCTAAATAATTTCAGTTTATCTAAGGAAATCTGTTAAGTCTTTCACTAATGTTTTTCTCAGAACACATTCTTTGAAGATCCCCCAGCTCTTAAATTGAAGTGCAGTGATGCCCAATATCTGACCTGCGGGCCAGAACCAGCCCGCAATGTGGCTTCATCCGGCCCGCTGAAACATCGAGTAAAAAAAAATCCCTCCCCCTTTTTTAAAAAAAAAAAAAACTATGTTAGGGCCCTGACTTTTCTCTGATGGATTGGTACCATGACATTTAAAATTTGTATGTTTATGAAATCTGTTAAGTCTTTCACTAATGTTTTTCTCAGAACACATTCTTTGAAGACCCCCCAGCTCTTAAATTGAAGTGCAGTGATGCCCAATATCTGACCTGCGGGCCAGAACCAGCCCGCAATGTGGCTTCATCCGGCCCGCTGAAACATCGAGTAAAAAAAAATCCCTCCCCCTTTTTTAAAAAAAAAAACAACCTATGTTAGGGCCCTGACTTTTCTCTGATGGATTGGTACCATGACATTTAAAATTTGTATGTTTATGAAATGGGAGAGCCGAAGAAAGTACAAGTGGTCTCTGAATTTAGAATCTATCAGGAAAAGTTAAGAGATTTTTAGTTTTTGGTGGAACATGATAATAAGCCAACATATTTGTTTTGTAAAGTGTGGGTTAAAAAGCACAATAACATATAAACGGATTATAAAACATTTTTAGTTTGAGACGCGAATTAAAAATTATCAAACTATGCCTGAAGGATTGATGGGAATATTTAACAATAAGGGACAATAAAGTTAGTCATTGGTAAAGCTATCTACAAGGCTGCTGACATTTTAAGAAGAGAAATGAAGCCAATTTCTGGCGCGTAAAAAAAAAAAGACGAGCCTATAATGTCTCATTAATTAATGTAATCACTAGATCCACAAGTCTCTAATAAATTTATTTCAGGTTAATTTCGTTTTGTTTTGTACGTTTATGGTCATGTGGCCTGCGACTTGAGTGCTGTAAATTAAAATGGTCTGTAAGTTGAATTAGGTTGGGCATCACTGGTGTAGTGAAACATTCTATATTATAATTCTTGTAACTTTAACAAATATTTTCTTTGTTAAAAAATAAAGAGGGTAGTTCACTTAAGTAGTTTTAAACAGTATAATCTACAATTCAAAATTTTGCATGGAATATTATTGAAGCAGCCCTTAATCTGTTACTTAGGTTTAGAAAGTTTGTAAGAAAATGTTAACTTTCCGAAGAAGAAAGTATTTCCAATGAAATATTCAAAATTCTTTTGTCATAGTTCAGAAAGTTTTTAAGAGAACCTTAACTTTTCAAAGAAAGAAGAAAATTACTACAAGCGGGTTTTGATGTGTTCATTGTGTAATAATAATAAGCTGACAGTAATATTTTGTTTGTCTTTAGGCTGATATTAACACAAATCTCACAGATGAAAATGGTGCATTTTATGGTGTGACTAGCCAGTAAGTGTCTTTATCTCATTAATCATTATTAAAGGCCTTTCACTTACTTAAGCTTTTAGTCTTATTTGTCATTTTTAGACTTGTTACAATGCAATAGCTATTAGCTGTTTCCTTACTAAATAACATGCCTTGCCTTAAAATAATCAGATTTTTCTTAGCATTTATTACTTGCAAGTCATCTTATACTTTTTTATTATAAATAATTTCATTGCAACTTGATAACTTTAGAAAGTGGAAGCTGATGTTGATTTACCTTTGTCTCCTACTTGGAATGACTTTGTGCTGCCAACAATTTTAAAATCCTTATTGATGCCAGAGAAAATTACACTGTCTTTGGAATAATTAGTTAGGTCTTTTCTTTAGATGGCTGTTAAAATAGTGTCTTCCTTAATCTCTCTCTCAAAATCCTAAGTACTTTAATTAAACTCAGATTTCTATTGGTAACTAGAATGATTCCTCCTGTCTGTATAGACCGCTGATAATCCTAGAGAGTTTCCTCTTTATGGTGCATTACATTCTCCTCCTTGCCTTCATGATCCCAAAGAATGCTACACATATTTATTTTGCACTAATTCATGTGAAGGAGGTGTCAGAATAAAAACGTGTTTAGTAAATTTCTTTAACCTTAAGCTTATCACATCTTATCAGCATGGGGCTTTAAGCCCATAACCCCTATTCAAGTTTAAAGACTTACTAGACTGAGGAGCCCTATCTACCCAATATGCTTCATATTGGTTTATTAATAGGTCTGTCGACTCCAATAAATAGATGTAACTATTTGTTTTCTTGCCATGTTTACAGTAGGCAGAGCTATGCATCAAAGTTTCAGATATATACAATATGACTATCTTTCCTCTAATCATTCTTACTACTCTTAAGTATTTAAGATTTTTATCTCCTAATTGTTGAAACAGAAACAGATCAAGTTAGAATTATTGCATTGTTGTTAATCAATTTTAAAAAAAACTTTGCCAAATCCTTCATATTTAATATTCAAAATCATTTTTAGTAGAAGATAGCTTTACTCAGTCAAATGAGCCCAAACATTTGCATGTTATTTGTTTTTTCAAAAATCTAATTGCAATTTTTTATATTTTTTTTTTTACAATTTCAGGTATGAAAACAATGACAATTTAACTATTCAAGTATCCACTAAAGTTTGTTCCTTTGGGAAACAAGTTGTAGAGAAAGTAGAAGTAAGTTTGCAATGATTGGCTCATTTCTAGTTAGTTAGTATGTGGGAGTGTTTTATAGAACTACAAATGCCAGAGTGATGAATTAAAAATGTAAAAAATTTTAAATTTTAATAGAGTTTCTGCATTGACATATGACATTTTCAAATGTTAAATTCACATTTTCTCCTCCTTGTTATAGACAGAATATGCAAGAGTAGAAAATGGCAGGTATATCTACAGAATACATCGGTCTCCCATGTGTGAGTACATGATCAACTTTATACACAAACTGAAACACTTGCCAGAGAAGTACATGATGAACAGTGTGCTAGAAAACTTTACAATATTACAGGTACACTGCTTTTTGAGACATTTAATGTACTGGTCTGTTGCTGTAAAGCAGGGTTTCCTTGACTTGGTTATTTAACTAAATATAAAAATATACTACTTAATGACTTATTTTGGATCCTTGAATTGAACATCATCTTTATATTAAACAATTTATCTGTGAGCTGAATCTGTGATGCTTGTGTCTGCACTTTCACTTAGTTGCAATATAAAAGGAAATCCTGTTTCACAGAAAATAGTTTGTAAAAAGCAGAAGTAAAACAACTCAGCTTGTTTTGAAATAGCAAAGAACTCTTTCAACTAACTTTCCCAGAATTTATTTGAAGACTTAACCGTGTTTTTTTTTTAAGTCACTTTTTCAGTCAATTATGCTTAAACCTACTGGTTTAGCTGTCAATGTCAATGGATTATGAATCCACAAATACTTTTTAGAAGTTTTCCAAAATATAGCTAAATAGTTTATTTAAGCTGCGTAGATCCAGGTGTTAAAAAAATTCTTTATAAACTTGAACCTTAAAATTTAATTCATTTTAACATTCATGCATCATCATCTGTCCTTTGTGTTCCTTATGGAACATAGGGCCTCAGTAAAACACATCACTCGCCACAGTGTCTTGCTAAAGGCTTCCCATCTCTTTCCTGTCCTCTAAGCTTCATCTAGTAAACTTTGTCACCATATTTTTGGTCTTTTTCTGTGTCTTGTGCCCTTGGGATTCCAATCTAAAGCTTGCTCTTTGTTATTTGTATCTTTACTTAGGGTGTGACCAATCCATCTCCACTTTATTTCTGAGATCTCTATATGTCGCTGTCTGTCTCCCCAAAGCTTTCTACTTTGTAAACATTCATGTAAATTATAAAATTCAACATCCAGTATCTAAAATAAAATAAATTAATTGAAAGATGCAATTTTGATCCTCCTTCAACTTAGGAATTAATCCTCTCATACCCCACAAAACACTGGCATTCTAGGCAAACACGTTTTAAAAAGACGTTGTTCATTTTAATGCTTCAATAGCTTCAAGCTGGATGGATGTACTTCTGATACAGCTGAGCATGAGAGCTGATGGGTTAGATACTTATAAAGTTCAATCACGAGACAATCTGAATTCATGATGTATGCCTCCTAGGACACCTTCTTTTTATCTGGACATTCCTTTGCTTGGGGCACAGTGTCTTTGTACCATTTATGCAAGTTAACTATATCCCATACACTGCTAATTGATCAAATGATTTCAAGCTTTCAAACTCACATTATTTTTTGAAGTTGAAAAAAAAAATATTTTAATTTATTAGAAGTGTAAAAACCTTTTTAAAAATGTATGCATTCACCGAATACATGCATATTAATTTCTTGTGTTTATGTGTTAATTCTCAGGTTGTCACAAATCGAGATACTCAAGAAACACTACTTTGTATAGCATTTGTTTTTGAAGTTTCAACTAGTGAGCATGGGGCACAGCATCACATCTACAAGTTGGTCAAAGACTGAGTGACTTGTAGAAAGTTTTTGTTTTGTCTTGGGAGAAGAAACTGCTAACATATTTCTTTTTACGTCCTGTGATTCTGTATGCTAAAGATTATATATACTAAAACACTACTTGATTGTGAAATAGCCTCAACATTATATGTTGACATTATGGTTGAGTGAGATATTTCTCTTGTATAAATGTAGATGATATGAAACCATGTTGTTTGTTATTCTCATTGTATCCAAAACTCAAATCATTTGTAAATTGTTTCATTCAAGGGAAGTTTTAAAATGTTTTTTGCATGTTCACACTTTTATATTAATCTTAATATACTTATTTTATCTTATGGAGGGGGGGGGGGGGGGGCTGCGAGCGCTGGCATGTGCAAAATAGTCATCATACAATATCTTTTCTGGTTCAGTTTTTTTTTTTTTTTTGTGTTCATGCTATACACTAGACTAACATGTGAAGTCTTTACCCTTAGCTCATTCTGTAGAGTTAATGCTAACTAACGTGATGTATTATAATTATAATCTACTTTATCCAGATTTTTTTTGTTGTAATGTATGCATTATTTTCAATGTTTTTAAAGGTACATTTTTAACACCATAGTCCTAGGTGGGTTTTTTTTTTTTGTTTAAATCTCACACTTACAGAGAAAAAGGTTAGGACTAATTAGTAAAAGGTAAATAACATGTGATACCTACCATTTATCAAAGGTTGTGTTGTGTCTTGTTTAAATACAAAGTACTTAAGCCTGTTTATTAATATATTTTTTTTCTTACATTGGTAAAATTGAAGCAAAGTCTGCCTTTGAGGCATAGAGGTTCAAAAGGAAGGCATGTGTAGTCAATTTCATAGATCAGGCTTGTAAAGTTCCCCAGTTTTGCTGGTGTTATGAGGACTGTCCAGAATTAAACTCGGCCATTACATTATATTGTAAGAAATGTAACATATCATCAGATTAACTCTCATAATAGTTAAGTTCTCAGCTTTTTGGATCCGCTATTCACTGAAGACAAAATATTTAAATCATTTTATTTGTATTGCAATAAATATAAGCCAGTCCAGGATTCAGTGATGCATATGACATTCTTGCACGACTCATTGTTGTACTGACATGTTTTCACATCTATTTCTATATATTCCTGTGCCTTGAAAGAAAACAAAATCTGCTTTTCACATTTTTTTTTTTATCTATCTGTATTTTAACTATTTCACAAAGAGCAATTATTTTATTTTGTTCAAGGCAATGCTACATTTTTAATGACTATTTAGCATTAAAACTTATGCAAATTCTAAATAATTTTAGAATTTTAACTCTTTATTTGGGTGTACAGTTTGTTTTTTATAGAAATTGTTATCCTTATAGACTAAAATGGCTTAAAAAATATTTATATGAATACATTCAGGAATAAGTTTGTATTGTTTTGAGCTTCCGTATTGTCTAACTTTGAAACCAAAGACAAGTCCAGTATATACTATAGAGTCAGCATCTTCTGCAAATGATGCCAGTTTCTTATTGTTAATGTTAACAGCTGTTCTACTTTACAGCATTTTTTCAAAGTGGAAACATTTTTTTTTAGAATTCTTTCAATTAAACATTCAATAGCTGTTTTGAGGATTTGTATTAAAGGAATATTGGGCAACTTTGCTTACTGACAATTTCACATGACTCACTTGTTTTGAAGATATAATGCTGTGGATATTGAAATATGTAGTCACACTAACTCAAGTAACTATGTAGCATTTGTGCAGAGTACAAAATGGGTGGTATAAATTGATAGATTTTGTGATTTTTCTTTTTTGTCAATTGTTTAATATTTGATATGTTTTGAAACAAAGTTCTATGAACAAACTAAGCCTTTTGAACTCAATTGATGCTAATTTTTTACTTCTAGACCAACATGTGTTATAGTAGGTACAGGTCAGTGACTTCAGTATTAACATTTCTCAGTAGACCTACTGTTCAATAATGAAATCACCAATAGATCAGGTTGAAGACACCAAGCTACATGGTCCAACCAAGGATTCTACTGCACACTAAGTAGCTAGAATTGAATGTATGTAAGATAAACGTTGTCTTTTTTTTTAAAACAAATATTGCCGTCCACAATCAAGTGCAGTTACATCCTTGTTAAGGTTGTGTTTTATTTCCAGGAATTAGTTTTTGTCTTGGGATTACATTCAAGTAATAACACCATTAGCAATCATACTCTCTCTATATATGATATATGTCTTACCATTTGAAGCTGCTGACTGGGACAGACTTTGTGCATTGTGTTTCACTTCTTTCTATTTTAACCCTTCCTGTTATTTTTATGGTCAGTGACAATTTTTTAATGGACTACTTTTGCAGAAGATTTTAAGTTCTTGTTTATCTTATATAAAAATGTTTTGTTTTTTTTTTGTGAAATATTACAATGTTAAAAATTTATTGTGATTATGTATTGCAAAAAGGTTGTTAAGTGAATGTGAGAAATCTCATATTTTATATAAATATATATATATATATATACATATATACATAAATATATATACAAACATTTATATTCTATAAGTATATTAAATGTTATCTCATGTTATATTGTGCTACTAGAATTGTGTGTTAATTAATGTTGTTTTTTGTTGTTATTTGGTGATAAGTGATTTTGTTTATTTTCTTATATGTTGATTCATTTCATTCATTGATCCAAATTTTACCATTGACAATTCATAACCTAGTGCCTTTTGTCATTGGATTACCCTGATAAAAATGTTTTATTAGTCTTTTCAAAAAAGTGTTTTTGAGCTGGGAAAAAATTTCAGGAGCCTGTTCATTATGTAGTTCATCATAGACTAGTAAAACAGCATTAACATGAGAGTTCTAGGCAACCAAGGGAGGGGCTCCAATGAATTCAATATTGCTTGCTATAGACATTTTTGTCTGAAATTTCATCAGTGAATGTTTGAACAACAATTTCTGTATTAAGTATGAAACTATTGTTTTAGAAACAAATGACTAGTTGTTTTTTTTTTATGAAGCCTAAGGCCTTGTTTACATTTGAAAACGTTTCATTCTTTCTTATGTTTAACCCTATTTCCCTGAGCATCACTATGCAACAGTTTCACAAAACCATTGTCTGTTTATTTCCATATTGTGTACAGTCTCTATAGATCCATTGGAGAAAAAAGATTGGGGGAGATCAAAGTGACATAATTTGGTCATCCCTTTATTGTGTGTGTGTGTGTCTACCCAAGTATCAGCTTCGTGTGTCCTACTCATGTAAATAGAAAGCCTGTACAGTTGTATGAGTTAACAAAACGATGGTGTAGATATATTCATGCCTTAACATGGGCCTGCTTTTGAACACAGTGTTGGCATGCTAAAAGGGAGAAATCAGTCTCTTTCTATTGGACAGAAAACTTTTGGATTTCATTTACCCACCACCTCTTGTCTTTTCTTATTGGTTGCTTTTTATATATATATATATATATATATAGTTCCGAACCATTTGGTCTTCGATGTAGGACACATAGATTTCTTATGCCATTGAAGAGTCAGTGACATGTTGTGCTTTAATTTGTTTTTGTTCCAACAGAAGTGATGGATTTGTTAGACTCGCTCTATCAAGTGTCTATACCATTGGATTTGTTGACAGGTCAATGGTATCTTACAATCTTTCTCCAAAGCAATCTCTCTGTTGGTTCTGTCTGCTCCCTGTGGCCATCCCAGTGGCCATGAGTGTTTTCAAACAAAAGTCGAAATAAGGTTTGGGCATTAGAACTTAGCACTGAAACGTTGAATGTGTTCACTCTTTTCCCTTTCCTATAGTTCTTGGATTTTGCTTTGTGTGTAGCTTCTAGTGTGACTAGTACCACCCGCTGACATTGATCTGATTGCTTGGTAATAGTCAACAAATTGTCAGCTCTCCAGGTCCAGAAATTAGCTTCATGTTTATGACCATCTCAGCATTGAGTCATTAAGTCTTGATTTGTATGTTTCAATAACAAGAAATGATCATGTTTTACTTTGGAATAGAGACATTTGAAAACAGTTTTTCTTTCAGTTTCTTTTGAAAACAATGATATAGTGTTGTTGTTTTTTAAATCACAAATTGTATCATTAGTGTAAATGAACAGTACTTCTCATGATTATTGAATGGATACAACAAAGAATAATGACGATTAAAAGTATTTCTATAACGATTTGGTTTGTTGTATTGATTTTTCTTAGATTTGAAGCTATGTCGCTTGCGCTCAATGACCCTCATTATATAAACGTTTCTACCCTTGATCCTAGGTAACATCTCCATTTACTAAGTAAATGCTGTTTTATATTTAGAACACA
The DNA here is from genome assembly GCA_030265305.1 of Biomphalaria pfeifferi. Lineage (NCBI taxonomy): Eukaryota > Metazoa > Mollusca > Gastropoda > Planorbidae > Biomphalaria > Biomphalaria pfeifferi. The sequence continues at coordinate 2,791,382 of JASAOG010000060.1, read as the reverse complement.
AAAGCTGTCTGAATAGTCGAACCTTACAACCCCCCGTCAAGTTTTTAATAGATTTGAAGCGAAGAGGAGATAAGCAATGCCAAACTCGTTAACTTGGCAAAAATAGTTTCATTTAACAATTTGATACAGTCCATTGAATCACAAAATATACAAACACTACTTTTTTAAATTCATCGCATTGGTTCGTATCCGTATTAAGTCTATTAGCCTTCGTTTCGTTACATGATAAGCGTTCTACTTTATCTTCAGCCGCTATAGCAAACAACTGTTTTAGTAACATCGAGTCCAAAAAAAAAGTTATGTATCCATAACTACAGAAAATAAATATATATCGAAGGAAAGGTAGGCCTAGATGAGATAGGAATATCTAATGATAAATAAATATGGGATTAACAGAGATAGGAATACCTAAGGATACATAAACATGGAACTATCAGAGATAGGAATACCTAAGGGCACATAAAAATAGGATTATCAGAGATAGGAATACCTAAAGACATAAATATGGGATAAGTAGTGGGAAATAGACAAAAATTGACCGTAAACCATCCGTAAAGTCTAGAAAATTTACTTCTTAATAACATGCATTCATAATAGGGTCACTGTAATAGGCTTAACACCAACTTAAGTACAACTCAATACAATAGCCTACTATAAAACCAATTCACAATAATAGGATAGCTGCCTGATCGTGCGGTTTGCGCGCTGGACAGTCTTCTGGACTTCTCGATGGTCCCTGGTTCATACCCTGCTCGCGGCCATCCCCTGTCGTCCTGCGGGAGGTTTGGACTAGGAAGTAAATAGTTTCTGAAGCTCAGAAATGCTGAAAAACACTTGGCCCCCCAGGGCTTCGTCAAGGACAACTCTGAGTGAGCCTAAGGCGCTCCCCAAAACATCTTATCTAACCATTTCAGTGGCAAATGTAACGACTTTTTAAAATAGAATCGAAAACCATTTTTTAGTGCAATCATCAATTAATTTAGCCTACAGTTTTATTTATCATCAAAAAGAAACAGATTAAACTATATTTGTTATTTTTTTAAAAATATTTTCTTGACTTGGGGGGGGAAATAACACCCAGAGCTTACCGCACCTGGTGACACCTACCCTAGTGACGCCACTGCATATACGAATTTGATTATTGGTCCGGATTATCCTTCAAGAAAACGAGAGGTAATTGAAATAGCCGGGAAAATAAGGAAATCAAATAGATATTATTTTACCTCAAGTGTATTATAGACTCTAAAAATTATTTTCACTAGCTTTTTCTCGTGTTCTTCTGGAAGTGAAGAAACAGAAGGAACCTGATCTAATGGAGTGGGTTAAGTTATCTATTGTGGCTTGCCTTAGTACAGGTGCAGTTATTCGTTACACCATATAATGCTTCTCAATTAATATGACTTGACATAGCATTTTACTAATAAGGTAGGCCCTTATATAATAGGCATATTCATGATTGGCTTTAGAAATGATACCATATTGTTACTGGCATAGGGAGAACAATCCATATGTTCCTTGAAACTTAAGCCTTTTTGTTAAATATGATTATTTCCCCTGATTTTTTTTTTTTAGGGGGGAAAGAGTGCAATAATTTTTAAAATAGTATATGAACATGACTTTATTAGAAAATAAAATGTATTAGCGTTAATGTTTAGTGACAAAACTTTTAATAAAATAAAATAGTAATAGACCTGATTATAAGTGAATTTAACAATATTATATTTTATTTAACAGAATAGCTATCTGCCCGGCTAGCTCAGTCGGTAGAGCATGAGACTCTTAATCTCAGGGTCGTGGGTTCGAGCCCCACGTTGGGCGTATTTTTTGAAATATTCTTTCAGGTTTTTTTTTCTTTTTAGTAGTTCTTTTTAAATTAATATTAGCAATCAACACCGGCTAAACTCGTTTTTTTTTGTATACATCTATTTTTTACTAGTAAACCCCCTCCTTTTTATTTCTCATATACTGTAAAAATATAAAATAGGTAGAATCCTCCATCTCCGCGGGCCATCCATTTTGTTTTATTTGCATCGTTCACATCTTTCCACTCTCGCATGTACTATTCTGTTGAAAAAAAAAAAGATAGGCTTTATGTTGCTTTTTGACCCAAAGGAAAAAAATAAATACCCCCCTCCTTTTTTTTTTTCAGCACAGCTCTATAAAAAAAGTTAATTTGATTAATATGCTTCATAATAAAAGCTACTGTGAGACTTTGTTGGATTTCAAGTGTTAGATCTATAGTATGTCCTTCTAAATCTAATTGTAAGTTATAAATTACAGACGTTCCTTTAACACAGGGGTTCTCAGCCTGTGGGTCGCGACCCCTTTGGGGGTCGATTGGCGATTTGCCAGGGGTCGCCTAAGACCCTCGAAAAAATGGATTGTTATTATCTACTCTTCTATTGCTGTGTATGTGTGCGGGGGGGGAGGTTGCGGTAGAGTGGGGGGATTGTAAAAGGGGTCGCCGAGACTAAAAGGTTGAGAACCTCTGCTTAACAGAAGATTGACGTAATAAAATAGTAGGCCTACTTCAAATGCCAAAGAATTATTGTGTACATCTACGTGATTGAACAAAAAATGTGTAGAGTTCAAATTATGATTATTATTTGTTTTTTTGTTTTTTAAGCTATTAACAAAGTTACAAAGACAGTTTGTGTGGAAACACAAAATCGCCCCCCTAACTAGTCCGCCCAGGTACGTAGAAAAGCAGGTTCAATCTTTTCAGAAAGACTATCAGAAACTATGAACTACAAACTATCAACAACTACAACCCTATCAACAACTACAACCCTATCAACAACTACAACCCTATCAACAACTACAACCCTATCAACATCAACAACCCCTATCAACAACCACAACCCTATCAACAACCACAACCCTATCAACAACTACAACTCTATCAACAACTACAACCCTATCAACAACTACAACCCTATCAACAACTACAGCCCTATCAACAACTACAACCCTATCAACAACTACAACCCTATCAACGTGGATACATAAAGAAGAGACGTGCGCTTGGCGTAGCAAAGTAGGCCCCCTACTCGTGGACCCGGATTTAAGAATATGATGGTGGGCCCCCTCTCCAAGGTTATGATAAAAACAAATCTAGTCATCAAGAATGCATAAGTACTTTTAAAAACGGCATTCCTTACATATTGATAATTCCGTGAACAGAGATCAGGAAACAATATCTGATGTTAATCAAATCACCCTTTTTTATGATGTCAAAATTTATATTTACAGAGAAAATTTGAATTGCAATTTGTTTTGAATTTTGGCAACAATTGCATTGCCCAAAAGGTTTATGACCTGGTTTTAGGGCAGTTTAACAAATGTGATCTTTTTGTAATTGTTTTAGAAGTTTTTCAAACACTATATCAAACTAGGAAATCAAATATATCATAGCTAAGGCATTTTCGTTATTCTTGCATCATGCTATTGAGATTTAAATGGATTTGTTCTTTAGCATTTGTGTTCTATTTGATAGATATAATAACATTATGCATGTGAAGTAGAATCTATACTAATTTAATACATTTAAATTATTAAATTCAACACATTTTGTACGCTATATTTTAAAGTGCCCTTGTGGGCCCTATTGGTCATGGGCCCGGGTTCACCGAACTTCTTCGCGCCAAGAATGCCACGCCACTTTGCGCGTGTCGAAAGTTTTGCCGATAGGTCTACTGTTAGTCCGACTAACGACTTGATACCACAGGATGCGGAGATTGATTAATGTTATTATTATTACATTGTTAATATTCATATGTATTCAATCAACTGATAGTTATGAAGATATAGTTCAATGTGAACCTGGCCTAACTGATGCTGTTTCATGATTATCTAATTGATTTCATTGTTTTGTAAAGAGACTATCTATCATTCAAAGCCTCAACACGATTAGGCCTATATGTTTTGGTAAGATAGGTCTACAAGTTATGGGACGAAGCGTTTCATTCAGTAAAATTCTGTACAAAAGTCAATTATAAAATGGATGCGATGGAGTCATTTTTAAAATAGTTAATTTGAATACATTTGTCTTTTAAATTAACAGATGGTCATATAACAGAAAAGATTTACGAAATCCTTTAGTCCAAACAAACAAAACAATGATAAGACACAGTTGAGTTCAAATAGTATAGATCAGCCATTAAAAACGACAATCCAAATCTCTAAACAGACGACCAGAATATCAGTAGGCCTATACAACAGTAATGCACAGCGAAACACATGTAGGCCTATAGCAGTGGCGTTGTAAGATACCAGTGGGTCCGGGTTCAAGAACATCATGGTGGGCCCCACTACAGCCAATAAGACAAATTTAGTGTGTGACAAAAATGAGTAATCTAAATGCAAAACATTTCAATGTAAAGATCGTAACTTGAAAAAAAAAAAAAAAGTTATTCGAATAGATGGTTTTAAGGTCATACGATGTGAATGAGTGGGCATTGGCATCGTATTGGTTTCAAAATCAACCACCGCTGGAATTCGCTATCGGAATAATTTAAATACGCACTCGCTGAACCTCCAAGAAAACATTTAACATTTATTTCATTTAGTATGGGATCCAACCCAGGACTTGTGTGACAGGCTCGAGCTAAATAGGAGATGGCATAAACACGGCTTGGTGTTGGACCGAATTGATGTTGGAAATCAAGTGCCAGTCTTGAAAATTTTTAAAATTTCCTGAATAATGGACAAAATTGTCATTTTGGGATGCCTATAACACGCGCGATTAAAAAAAAAAACGGCATTGTCAGCTTTCCTTTAATACAAATTTAGTGCAAAGACGAATGTATTTTCTAATACAAAATCTTAATTTTGACATTATGCTTTTCCCTGCCCAGACTGGGCCCCACACAATCCGTTTCGCATAGTGCCCCGCAATTGTTAGGGCCGGCCCTGGGCCTATACGACAGTAATGCACAGCGAACCAGCGAACTACGCTATCAAACTAAGCGAACTAGCTATCAAGGGCCAGACTGAAACGAAAGAAAACAAGAAAACAAATCAAAAAAAAAAAAGTTTTAAAAAAATAATACACTAGACAAAGTGTGTCATTGTATCAATTAGTTTGGATCACTTTTGTCATTAAATTTGTAATAGATCTAGACCAACAACAATAAATATGCGCGATTAATAATAGAAATAAAATATAAATTATAATTATATATATTAAATACAGTTCTTTTGTGTAAAAAAAAATAGGTGCTGTACTCTTACTATTAATAATAAGCGTTAAAATACAAGAAAAGTAATAATTTTTCCCCACATTGAAAAAGGCTTTTTTTGAGACGGTACGCACCGGTACGGCGTACCCATGGGCGCCCGCAGGATTTTTTTTGCATGGGGGTGCAAGTCGCAACCTATGGCTCAAAGTCGTAGCGTCAACTTTTTTTATTACTGGGAATATTAAAGAAAAGAATTGGTGCCCCCTCGCCCCGTACCCCAATACCTATGTTATATTAAGTTCACTGTAAATATTTGTTTTATGAAAATAAAAAAAAAACGTGAAAAAACTATTTACTGTTTATCCGTGCGGCCCGTGCATCCCAACGGTCGATCAAACAAAAAATGCCGACGCTGTTAAAACTGTCAATAACTTTACTACTGAATTGCTTCTCGACGCGATGGACAAGCAGGCGATGAATATTGGTTAGGCCAAAAATATAATATGTATTCTCTGTTTGGGGCCCCTCAACTTAAGAAAACATTAAGAAACTGGAACAGACACAAATAGAGCAGTGAGATTCATAACTTACAAATATTCACATTGAACTAGAGTAACACCTTTAGTAAAATCACTAAATTTAGAAAGCCTTCAGGATAGAAAGCTCATAAGTAAAGTAGTAATTATAATAAAACACTGAACCATACTCTTCAAATACAAAAACAAAATCTAATAAAATATTCAGAAAGACAAGGATAAAGCCACATTCCTGGTTCCATATGCTAGGACAAATTTCTACAAATGTTCCTTCTTTCCTAGTGCTATATTAGAGCATGAAATGGGTAGCCTGAGCCAGCCAGGAAAACCAGTGACTTGGCAGAATTTAATTCATTGGTTAACATGCATGACGCGTAGGACGTAATCATCTTCTTTTTTAAAGTAACGTCTGTATTATATAAGATATATTATATGATAAACGCTTATCTGGCAGTTTTGATATTGTTCTGTACGTTGCAATTCTTGAATCGTTTTAGGATGCAGACAAAACAGGTTGAACTGAGCATTAGTATTGCTTGAAAAGCTAGACTATAATGAAGAAACTAACGAATCAAATTACGCAATACATAGTCGTGTTCTGTAATAATCCAAAATGCAAACATGTGGTTTTTGCTCGGTGTATCTGTCGACTGCAAAGTCTCGGCAGCACCAACTCATTACCAAGTTTGTCTGCCAGCAGTGGAACCTCAGGATGCCATTCTTGAAGTGTTCCTCGGAATGGTCAAGTTGGTTTTATATTATGTCATTAATGTGACTGCTGATGTGCTGTTGAGCGGCCGCTTGTGCTAAGACGGACAGACTGCAACATCACGGAAACTGGTTCAAGAATGAGTGAATAATTGACGACAATTAAAAGGCAAATCAGAAACACACGAGAACCAGGCACTGATTACACGTATATGCAGAGTGTCTGGTTTCACTTACAATCGTTATTTCAAAACAAAGATCTTCTCAAAGTTGTGAAGCGCGAATTAATTCGTTTTTCTCTTTTCATCGAGTCTCACACAAAAAAGGTAAACTTAGCACAAATGCTCTCGCTCAAGACTGTTACGGAAGAAATAGATAATCTTCTTGATGACACCAACAGTTTTACGTATATCTGAAACGTCATTCAGGTCAATGATAACAAGTTTAAGTCCGTGGGACACGCAACGGACAAGGTCTGCTTTTGGATATTTTTCACGAATACTAGCCTAAATACAGTTCTGAATGCTACCCATCTCGGGGGGCAGCCATCTTAGTCTTGGCTGAGTAGTTTGTTCATGTCTAGACTGTGCATAATGTATTCGCTGACAATGACGTTAGGCACAGGCAGTGCGCCTCTCTTAACAACAGGGACAAAAACCAATGATTCTTCTCGAATACAATCGCCATCAACAAATCCAACGCTCAAACATACCAATACAGTGCCAGAGATATCTGCATTTTCATTACCAAAATACCAAGAAAACGTCGTTCATTCATGCTGTTGCCAGTGCTCCGTTGATAGAAGTCAACGTTTTGACTCAGATGGCATGGGAAGAACTTTCTTATATCTTTTCTGTGGTAAACTGGTGGACGTGTTTAACCTATTTTATTGAGCGCAACTCTGCAAGACGTAAATACATTTGCCAAGATAACTGCACTCCTCAATCTTGTTTAAAGAAACTTTCCCATATATCAAATCGAAAGATAGCTGGCAAGGATTTTACCTCCAAGACAAAAAAACAAACTTTTATCATATTATTGGCCTTTACTAAATATAATGATAACTATATAATAGTGTGCAAGTGAAAACAAATCGTCACGACTAACATGCTATAGAATATTAAATTGTAAGCCTATAATACATGGTCGGACATGAACTACAGATTAGCCTATTCTAGTTTATTACAATAATAGCTTTATTTCAGTTGAAGCACTACATGTTTCTTCCTAGCAGACGTTAATTGATTTGAAGGTTTCAAAAAAAAAACTGGCTAAAAGTTGGTTACTCAGAATTCAGAGGGGTGCACATAGCCTACATGGTCAGCCATCAATTCCTGATAAGCCTAGGCTAGTCTACAACTGTACTTCATTCACCAGTGGAAGCACTACTTGTTCAGTTGTTAATTAGATTTTGATTGATCTGATATGGCAAAAAAATGGCTAGAATTTGACTGCTCAGAATCCAGGGCCCCATGGGCATACCGGCATCTTTTTGAAAAAATTATTACTTTTCTTGTAATTTAACGTATATTAATAATTTTTTAGTAGTTATAAGTTAGGCAATCAACTGCTGAGTACCGGAACCTAATCACCGGCGCTAATTTTTTTTTACAAAAAAAAAAAAAAAAAAAAAAAGCACTATATATATATATATATGTGTGTGTGTGTGTGTGTGTGTGTTTAAGTTATGGTTCAGTGTTTTATGTTGCATATTATTGCAAATTTACGTTTTAGACGTATGTCCTGAAGTGTCTCTGTAGTAGTTTTATTCAATATTCGTGTGTTATCATAGGCTCCCATTTGGAACACTTTGAAAGGCTTAGCCCATTTTGCACACAAAGAAGCCTATATATTCCTTTGTCCCATTAGTAATTGTAGTCCTAAAGAAACAAGTTAAATGCATCCTCGAGCAGCCCACAAGACAATGCCTCCACTTCAACACACGTTCTGGCCGTACAATGTAAATCCAAGTAGTCATTATTGATGAAACGCTTTTGGTTTGCTCTAAATTAGTTTAGAATTTAGAAGAGATATTATAGTCCCTGGTACACAAGACTTAAATTCTCAACGGTTCATTAGTTTCTCTTCTTGCAGTTACGTAGATTTATTTATTTAGATTATATTCAAAGCTCATACCACATCTAGATGTTTGCATTTATTAGTATTCAAATGTAAAATAAAAATTTAGTTCTATGTATTTTGGTACACATTTAGATCTATATTTATTTAGATATTGGACCTCACATAGAGTGCAATATCCCCCCCCCCCCCCCCCAAAAAAAAAGTACTGTACCTCTAATATTCAAGAAAGTAGGTCACTCGCACACACGCTAATTTGAAGAAAAAAAAACATTTGTGTGTGTGTAAACCAAAAAGAATAAAAATAGAATGATCAGACATTTAAAAATCAAAATGCTCAATGGTCTAGTATGATTAGAGGATTAGATAAAGAAGCATTCCTTGATTATAACTCTTTATATAGGCCTTATAGTAATAGTACACTCTACAGTAACAAAGAAATTTTTATTACTATGTCAGCCTGATAGATTTTGAAGAATATTTTTTGTTGAGTGCCTCTACAAAAATAAAGTATAAAGAGTATTATTATTAATAGGTTTCACCTCAAAACTTTTCAATTCCCCCCTTTCTAGGCAGCCTGAAGAGAAGTGTGTAATAATTCTGCGACACGCACACGGTACAACCCTTGTCCACGCGACTCTCTGCCAGAAAAATAGATAAAACACATGATCATGGAATGTCAACAATGTCATAGGGGCGGGGCCTATGTCAATCACGCTTTAACTTGGAATGTGTGTCTTCAACAGTCGGTTGCGTTGTTTTCAAGGGGTGGCAGGCTAGTTGGCAACAGTTTTATAAAGATTTATTAAAAGAATTTTTCCTTTTAATTCTATGTATTCATTTTTATTGAAAAAAAATAATATAAGCTTTTATGTATAAAATTACACACAAACTTTGTTTTAGTTATTAAAATTCTAAGAGGTTTGTTTATACGATTTAAACCTGACATCCCTATTTACAGTATAATCCTCCGCGGCGTTTGGTATTAGGGAGTCAAGTGTTGCAAAAAATCGAGTTGATTTTTGAGTAAGTTATTAATTTTCTTATTTTTAAAATAATTTAATTATGTTTATAGTAAAGAATCGTGTGATCCCAATGGTTTAAACTAAATTTTTGTTGAAAAAAGAAGGTAGAATACTGTTAATCTTAGGTTAACAAGTCTGTTTTGAGAAGCAACATGGCGGAGTTTGTCGAGTGCTTACTTTAGTCTATTTACCGAAGGTCGCATACCTTCAACATTTACAGTAGAATTTTAAAGTTCACCACTGTATTTTATTCATGTCACTATTCCGTATTATATTATAATGGGTATGATAAAGTATTCGAAATTCTTTTGCAATTAAGTTCTTGTAATCGACATTTGTTTGTATTACATCTAGTCTAGTCTAGCAAGTCACAAAAGAATTTAAGTCCTCGAGGTCGCAAAGCCCGGTTTGTGTGTATCAATACAATACACTAGTACTAGTGTAGCGTAGCTTACCCAAAGGTATGCGCTACCTGTATACAGAGTTAGTAAGGGCTAGTTGAAGATCGAGATGCTGGCTGGAAAATGGTGTCAGAAAATCTTCAAAATGTTTTAACCAAAATTTTACGATTAAAACGTTAACTGTAAACCTACTTAAAAGTATATCTAGATAATCTAGTCTTTCTTGAATATAAAATAATAATAGTAGATTTAGACTAGACATTAATTTAGTGATCTAGTCTAGATCTAGAAAAAATTCTGGATTAAAGATGTGTAATGTGTACTATAAAAAAGTCTATATAATTACGTATATATAAGAATTCTAGATACCGGTACTACCCACCCTACTCCTTATAACTTATTCACCCAACTAGAAATGTAAACTAGATCTTGACTATTCTAGACTCCATATATATATCATATACATGTAGATCTAGTCTAGTTTAGAGTAGACATTTACTCTACTAATCTTCAACTTCAAATAGAAAAACAAAACCTAATAAATACTCAGAAACTGAGAAAGACACAAAGATAAAGGCACATTTCTTGTTCCTCCATATGCTAGGACAAATTTCTACAAATACTCCTTCTTCCCTAGTGCTATAAGAGCGTGGAATGGGTTGTCTGAATCAGCTAGGAAAACCAACGGCTTGGCTGAGAAAGTCATTGATTAATATGCAGACTTGATTGAACTAGGGACACTCCTATGACGTAATCATCTCCTTTTTTGAAGTAACATCTGTATAAGATGCAGCTGTCAAGTTATTGACCTCAATAACCATGTTTTACCAGGGTATAAGAGTAACAAGAGGCAAGGATTGCCCTATATGCATATAATGACATAGAGTCTAGATCAAGAATAATCTAGATTAATTTTAGATCTTAATACTATAATAAATATACAACATAGATTTATATGGTGTCATCACCTGGGAAGCAAACCATAGAAGTTAAATAACATTTTCACACTCACTAACAGTGAATGATTTAAAATTATAAATAAGAATGAATTCTATAGACATTATAGATCTAGATGTAGATCTATTATGATCATGCTTTTATTACATATTTAAGTAGGACAATATGTATATTAATAGATTGTAGATTAATCTCTGGACTGATAGAATAAACATTAATTCTTTTACAATCAAATATCTACTTTAGAATTATCTCTTTTTTATTTGGCTCTTAAATTAAATAGCATTAGACCTTATGGTTATTTATTGACTTGAAATTTAAAGGGCCTGTTTCTAATTAACTAAGTATGTTTTCACCAATATAAATTTAATGAAACTTGTACTACTTTCTCTTTAAAAATGCATAATGAATGATTATGTTCCCATTTTCTTTTAAATAAAAAAAAATATTCTAATCAGGTATTTTCAAGAATTTATTTTCTTTAAACTTAGGCATTTTAAAAATGTCTTTATATTAAAATTGTAAGAGATCTGTTGAAGCACATAATATCATGTGAAATTAAAATATAATGAGTCTTTTTAACTTCCCTGTATCGTTAATCAGGCTGATTCTATATGTTTCATGTTTTGAGACAGACTTGTCTTGATTCTTTTCATGTCCAGGCCTAAATGCTGTCTAAAATACATAATAATTAACTTAGGCCTTCATTGTGTATTTCAGTTTTGTAATTTTTGTACATTATTTACTTAAAAATATGATTTATATTTGAATATTTACAAAATGTCATATAAAGAATTATAAAAAAAGTATATTATTAATGTGAGTTGTGGCTAATTATATAGTATTTTGTTGTTGCTTATATGTGCTGATTTGGAAGGAAAGATTTCTAAATGGGAGAGTTATTGGGATCACCATCCTATTAAACTCTAATGCTTATAAAAGAGCTGACTAAAGGTTGTATTTATTTTGGATACCACTATCTTAATCTATTGAATTGAAACTATAGATTGCTGTATCAAATAAGATAACCACCATATTTTTGTTTGAGGATTGAAAAAGCTCATTAATTACACTTTGCATGGAGCTCATTTAGGACTTTTTAAATACCAGTACTGAAATTATTCGCAAATTTAATCCTTTTTCTTGTTTTTTCTTTTTTAAAGGTTCAGTGGATTATAGCAGAAAGCAAATGGAGTAAAGCTTTTCTTTCACTGGATTCTATAATGGGATAAATATCTGGATTATGTTGTGCTTTTTCGAGTTTTGTATTGCTTTACCATTCAAGACTCCCCAATTCCAAAAAGTGGTGGTTTAAAATAACCAAATCTTAAGTATGTAAATATACATACTTGTTATTAATACCAAGAAGAGAATAAAGTTTTAAAAAATTTGTTAACATAAAAAAAATTAAATGAGGCTCTTGATGTATTTTCCTATGAGGCACCAAGTAAACTTGTATCTTCAATTATTCATCAAGTTTCGAGGTACACAGATCAATTTTACTTATGATCCGAAAGGAGCCAGATAGACCTAGTGCAGGCGGAAGAAGACCACTGCTGGTGACATTTGTCGGTAATAACCGGCAGATGTTGAATGAAATTCGAGACAGCCTTAGTCACCTGCGGAAAAATGATCTGGAGGGCTATAGTGATTTGTCCAACCTCCAGCATAAGCCTGAGTTGTCTCAGAGCACTCCAAACTTGCTGGAGAAATCTGCTGGTAGCAAGATGACCAGGCGGGATAACCAGCACCACCAAGCTCTTGCAGAGATACGTGATAGCCTCAGACCTTACCAGAATGCCACAAATGGGCCAAGCAACTGTGTCTCTGGTGCAGGTAGCACTGGTGGCAGTGATAACAGCAGCACTAATAGTTCCACCAGCTCCCATGCTGCGAGTGATGCAGATGCCACGTCAATGAGAGTACAGCAGCTTGTTCAATATGGTTTTGATGAGGTAACAGTTTTCTCTATCCTGTTGTTCTTGTTCTATTTACTTTCAATCCTTTTTTCTATATATGTTTGTGTGTGTGTGTTGATTATCTATATAATTATTTTTTATTTTTTTTTGTATGTTGATAATCTATATAGTTGTTTTTTGTATGTTGATAATCTATATAGTTGTTTTTTGTGTGTTGATAATCTATATAGTTGTTTTTTGTGTGTTGATAATCTATATAGTTGTTTTTTGTATGTTGATAATCTATATAGTTGTTTTTTGTGTGTTGATTTTTTACCTACCTATCCCTTAGTCTGTTGGACCGTTGGGGCACCAGGCAAGACTTTTCGACCGTCTTTCTCCGTTCCTCCCTTTTTTTTTGCCTTGTTTAGAACCTCTCAATGGCAGGCCCATCCATTCTTTAATGTTGTCCTCCCATCGCTTTTTCTGGGCTCCGATCGCTGCAGTAACCCTGTCTCTGATCTCTTGGTTTGTGATGCGGTCTTTGAATGTGATGCCTAGGATCCTTCTGTAGCATCTCAATTCCATTGAATGCATGCAGAGCTAGAGTGTGTTGATTACCTTCTATATAGTTTTGTGTGTGTGCGTGTTGTTTTCAAAAGCAAGTTCTGATATTTCAATTGCTTTATTTAACCATATTTAACAGTTTTATTGAACAGGTTGTCTTGTTTTTCTAATCAACACTTACAGATTTAAAATTAGTTTGATACTTTTTTTTTTTCTAACACACAATGAGTTTTGATAAAACAGTTAAAATGTCACAGTTTAACATGATAAATCCCTGTGGTTTCATAAGAGAGAATAATCATACTGACTCTTTTAAGATTCATACATATTTCTATATTGAAGACAAAAATGAGCCCAAACATTGAATTCAAATCAAGAACAGTTCTAGAAGGAAATAGTCATGGTGTTTTTGTTGTTTTTACATTGACACATTCATTGAAACTGTTTCACCTTTTCAACCAACATTCCCTATGGTGATGTTTTTATTCAGTTTTTTTTTATTGCATCATGTAGTATCATCAAAACTGTATCAGTATTGAGTTTATTGTTTGTTTAGACCGTCTGAGGTTATACTGTGTCTTGATAGCATGGTATGACATAAGTAGCTTTTCTTTTAAAGGAACGTCTGCCTGTAACTTATAAGATAAGATTTTTTTTTTCAAATAATGATCCTTAGTTGTCCTGTTAGAATCATTAGTACTTTGGTGCTCCTTATTTCCACTCCACTGCTTTTGGCGTAGGTCTCCATTGTGTTGAGAGGAATTCTAGAACTGCAGCTAGCTATCACAGTTCCTTTATGGTGCTTCTATTTCTGTAGCAGTCACCTCTAGTCGATCTCAGTCAGCGTTGCCAACTTTTCTCCTTGCATGGCAATACTTTTCTACTTTGCGATTGAATTCTTGGATCTAGATTCTTTCATCCACTCAGATTGGAAGTTGGACACGCCAAAGTTTTCTAGTTAAAAGACTTTTTTTTTCACCCGCACATATTTGTGTTGAAGATGGTGTTCGATTCATTGAGTCCCTACACTAAAGTCAAGTACCCCCGGCCAGTCGAATCACATTCTCGCCTTTACGAGCCAACACAGCAGGTGAGGACTGCAATCGTATTTCGCACGGATCACTGACAGGCTAGGAATGTGGAAGTCTTTTCTTCTCCCCGTCCTGTTCAACACCGTGGTATGCCTCACATCTGTTCGATCAATTACCGTGGGCCACCCCCCCCCCCTTAAAGGGGGAACAAATCTTTGTGCTCGTGAATTGTCATTGTGACTCTACTGATTAGAATTGGCAGTGGTGTACTTTTTTTTTGTTAACTTCACTAGATGGGTCTGATGTATATTTTTATTAATCTTTTCTTTAACACTCCTTCTCGAAATGTGATCAAATTCAGGTCAGTTCGCAATACGATTTAACGCGGGAGTGTTCATTGCTCTTCCTTTTCTAAGCCATGGACACCCATCTGATAGGCAGGCTTTGAAAAAAAAACACACACACAAAAAAAAACATACTCATGAGGATCGAAATGTTTGTTTAGTACTTTAAAAAGTACTTTTTTTCAACACTTAAGTTATAAATGTAAAGTTTTAAACAACTACTCACTTTCTCCTTCATATATCTATTTCTCCTTAAAGCTCCGCCCCCCCCCTTTTTTTTTTTACTACTTGGCTTTTCGACGCCCTGTTTCTTCTGTAAAATAGACTAGTAAACAAAGTAGTGTAGGCCCGTACAAGTAATCTCGAAACAGAGGGGAAGAAAACCTCTTTGACTTGTTTGCAAGAGATTAATTTAGAAATGGTTAGACCCGTATCTCTATAGCTGCTTGTGCACCTATCATTTGAAAAGGAAAGAGGGGGGGGGGGCATAGACTGAAATATAAACCTTAATGAAGACATGGGAGATAATAGGAGACACAGCATGGAGACAGTGTTCAGGTTGCTCTAACCGATTCCATGCTTGTTCCAGATGCAGGTGTTAGCGATGTGTAGATGGGATCACTTGTACACGCTCGTAATGACGTATTTGTGCAATCCAGACACACTCACACGAAGACACATACACAGTGTCAGTCTTTGGTCTAAACAAAGTCCCTACCCAATGAGAGACCTGGTGACCTTTGGGACATTCCTTTTTTCCCCCTGCCATTGGTGATTTCAATACATGTCTGGAGCCAAGTGATGAGGCGTCCTTACCCGAACGTTTCCACTACAATAGTTCATCGTATGATTATCATATTTCATAGTGTTCTCAAGTGTAAGCTCATGTCCAACCTTGTTAAACACAAGGACAAAAAAGTAATCAGGGCAATGATTTCTACTGTACATTGGATTGAAGTGCAACTTTGTGCCTAAGTCATCAAGCCACTGGTTTTCTACTCTGCACCAAGCTCATTATAAGTGCGGTAGCTGAGCAGTAAGCTCTCGGTTTCTGAACCGGTGGTCCCGGGTTCGAATCCTTGTGAAGACTGGGATTTTTGGGCGCCCCTCAGTCCACCCAGCTCTAATGGGTACCTAGCATTAGTTGGGGAAAAGTAAAGGCGGTTGGTCGTTGTGCTGGCCACATGACCCCATCTTTAACCTTAGGCCACAGAAACAGATGACCTTTATATCTGCTGCCCTATAGACCACAAGGTCTGAAAGGGGAACTTTACTACCAAGCTCATTTCGAAAACGAGGCGAAGATCCGAAAGATAATTTTAATACTCTCTAGTCTCTACACAACTGTCTTATTAAGGTCTCATTAGTTACAGCTTGTACTAATCTCTAATGCGTCGCCATTTCTTTCGTTTACAAGATATTCCATTGTATAGTATCCTGCGACATGACGAAGCAAAGTCCACACATTATCTTTCACTACATTCACATTTGTCTCTAGTAGTTTGTTTTTTCGGCCTTCTCTCTTTGGACATTGTGATCTTCAGTATTAACACAAGTTGATCTCATGAACATCTCTGTAGATGTTGTTTTCATTAGTCACTGCCATGTTGGAGACTTCATTGATTTTTTAACTTAAATTTCAATTAAAAAGAAAAATACTGATAATAAAAGAAAATAAAGTTAAAATACTATTTAACCTTGGTTAGACCAATATTAAAACATGTTTTTTCTCTTGGGACCCCTCCCCTCAAGTTTAAAAAAAAAAAAAAAGACAAACACAACATAAAGCCGTGAAATTCATAACAAACGAATCTTTACATTTGATTGAGTAACACCATTGGTAAAATCACTAATTTTAGAAACCCTTTTGGGCAGAAGACTAGAAAGTAATGTAACAATAATCACTAAAACACTGAACCAGAACTTACAAATACAAAAGCACAACCTAATAAAATTATCAGAAAGACAATAAAGATAAAGGCACATTTTTTTAAAATTACATAGGACTAATTCGAACAAGTGCTCCTTTATCCCAAATGCCATTTGAGCATGTTTAGGGTTGCCTGAATCAGGTTAAAAGGGTTTCTTACGTCTTCCATTGTGTCAGTGGGATAACACTTCAAGGTGTCATCATTTTTTTCTTATTTCTACACTGTCTTCTTCACGATACTCTGCCAATGTTTTCTTTCTCCTGTAGGAAGTTTTTGTCTCTATTTTGGATTCCTCTAGTGAGAGGGCTAATTGGGCGCCGTTTTGTTCGCTAATTCCACTCTTGCAGTATATAATGTCAACTGAGTTCGTGTTCCTCAAGACTAGTTGCTCAAGAACGTCAGGCTGACGGAACCGCTACTAGTCTGAAGGATCATTTACATGACAAGAGTGCATGCGTCCCGCTCAACCATTTCTTCTGTTTACCAGACTTGTCCTGATCAACACTATTTCTATCATAGTTGACTAAACTGCAATGCATGGAGTGACACATAAATAAAAGCATTCGCATGAACACCTTCACCGACTCCATAATGAAGTTGTGTTGGGCTGTTTTCATCACAATCACCTCTTTGAGTTGACACACCTGCCTGAAGTCGTCTTTTTGTCAGAATGGAATAGGACTTTAGTCTTTATGAATTAAAATGGAATTGTCACGTTGAAGACAAGAATCTTGCGTATCATTCACAATCCTAGTCATATTTTGTTTTGTTTCTGTTGGTTATTATTGTTTAGTGGGATCAAAGAGATGTCTCCAAGTATTGATCCATTGATTGATACAGACAGACGTTTTCAGTCTTTATTCTATCGCCTACCTTTTTTTTTATATCCAAAAGATTTGACAAAACGTTTCATTTCTTCTATAGCCAGAGTTTGAATGGATGCACAAGAGCTGCAAACAGTTAGTTGAACATTGAAAGTTTAGTGGGCACTAAATGGTTTCTCTTAAAGAAACAAGTATGTCAGAAGGAAGGTTATTTATTACTTTGCATTAGTCCCAAGATTACATAGGCGTATCCACTAAACTGCGCGTTATGGAAACAGGTGCACCCTGTTGCTTTTTTTTTTCTTTGTGTTCCATCTCTTTCCCCAGGAAGGTGTCTTAATGACTAGCACGGGAGAGGAAATGGAATTGTTCCTTCAGTAGCTTGTTTACACAACTTAAAGAAGGCAGGAGAGGGGAGAGCTTGGGAGAGACAGAGATGGGGGTGGGGTAGGAAAGGAGACAGATTGCATGGCTAGAGTACGATGAGGAATTTCGTGTGGGAGGAAGACTGCACGTAGTGAGCACTGCAGCTTGTGCGTGGCGTGGACATGTGCTCAGACAACGTTGTCTACACCTCGGTACATGCGCTCACTGTTTGGCACAGTCACATTTTCACACGGTTTTCAGCAGTAGTGCCTTAACATGCTCCTCTTGAACTACCAACTCCATGTTCAGTAGAAGTGTAAGCAAGGAATTGGGTCGTTTGTTGGTTTTGAACATTCATGAGTTAGTCTCTATAGATGTAGTGTAGGGAATGTACACTTGTAAACCGTTAGTTGGAAGCCTCTTTCAGTTCAACTTGTAGTATCTAGGGACAAATAAAACGTAACCCACTATCTGTATCTCCGAATGATATTTTGTCTTTCTCGGAGCTGTGATTGTAGCTCAATAGAACTCGTAGCTGTTAAAATCTTTTAGTTTTAGCCATTCAATGAATACGGTAGCTGTTAAGTCTTTTAGTTTTAGCCATTCATTGAATACGGTAGCTGTTAAGTCTTTTAGTTTTAGCCATTCAATGAATACGGTAGCTAAGTCTTTTAGTTTTAGCCATTCATTGAATACGAGTCTCTTCCTTTTAAAGTGTAAAGACTTCTTCAGTTGTATTGAAAGCGTGGTGATGACGGTATCCCGCCTGAATTGACCACATGAAGTTCTACTAGCTCACTACAATGTTTAAAACAAATCTAGATCTACATCAGGCTACTGCTTAATACTGTTTTTACGAATGAATGAATCAATTCGCTCTGATAAGTTTGCTTTTTCGTTGAGTTTGACTATACTAGATTTAGGTTATATATATAGAACATTATGTAGATAGGGCTGTTGGTTGCCACAGCTTTTAATGCGCAGTTGTGTCCACTCGGTCATAGGTTGTATACAGTTACCTTCTCTCTTCAGAGGTGTGACTGTTTTGAAGATAATAGAACGACATGGTACATGATTTCAGTTTTTATTTCAAGTTTGACCTTTTACGCTTTTTTTTTTTTTTTTTTCATTTCGTCATCAAAGGAAGTTCAGTGGCTTTCCAGAGAATAGTGATGCCAACACCGTAAGTTTTTAAAAGGTTCTATGCCCTTAGATCAGGAATGTCAAACTCGGCGTTCGCGACAATTTTGCGTGCGACCCGCTTAGCCACCTAAAAGAATGGAGTCTGCAGTGAAAGCAATTTAAGCTACATTTTGTCAAATTTAATTGCAAGCAATAGTAAATCATTTAGTGAATGGTGATTTTATGAAGGAGTGTGTCGTTAAAGCCGAAGTAATTTGCATAGAAAAGGTGAAAGCATTGTGGCAGATAGAATACATGACATGTCAGTCAGATTGCGTGAACAATTAAAGATTTTGAATTATTTTCATTGGCGCTCCATGAGTCAACTGATGTAACGGGTGTAGCACAGTTGACTATATTCATAAGGGCCTGTGACAGGAATTTTGAGATACATGAGGAGCTACTTGAGCTCTGTTCTAAGCATAACACCACAACAAGCGAGGATGTTTTGAGAAATAACAGGGATTGATATGGCAGTACAATTTACTAGCTAGCTAGTCTAACAACGGATGGCACACCAACCATGAAATGAAATGGTTTTGATGCAAAGTTACTTTCAAAAAATAAGAGAGACTGATGCCAAGTTTAAATTTCCTCATTTTCAGTGCATCATTCACCAAAAAACATTCTGCGCAAAGAAATTAAAGTTCCAACATGTCATAAGACTGGTTTCAGTCATTCTCAATTGTATTCGTGACCGTGGTTTAAATCAACGCCAATTTTCAATGTTTCTGGATGACATTGGACAGGAATTTTATTGTGTCCCTACTACACAGAAGGCCGCTGACTCTCATGTCATAAAGTATTGAACAGATTTTTTGCACTGCGTGAGAAAATTGTATTGTTTCTGAACATGAAAGGTGAACCTGTTGAACATTTTCAAACTGACTAATGGGTTCGGGATTTGGCATTTGCAGTTGATCTCACTGGTCACCTGCAAGACTTAAATTTGAAACTTCAAGGTAAAGACAAAATTGTAATAATGTGAAGTGCTTACAAGCAAAATTACGACTGTGGATAAACCAATTATGAAGAGGAAATCATGTTCACTTCTCAACGTGTTAATAAATAAAAAGCTTAAATACGGCTACAACATTTGATAAATATGTTCTACACCTGGGATCGTTAGTAGATGCTTTCAATGACCGTTTTCGTGACTTCGTTCCGTACGAGAAAGAATTTTCGTTGTTTGTATCTCCATTCTCATTTAATTCTGAAATTGCTGCTGGTAATGTGCAACTAGAGCTGATAGAATAGCAGTCAGATTCTTTGTTGAAAGCGAAGTATATAGAATTGGCTGTGCCAACATTTTATAGTTATTTACCCTGAACGGTACGTTGAATTGCGGAAATATGCAGCCAGAATACTTGCTGTTTGCTAGCACTTTTCTTTTCCATAATAAAAGCTACAAAAGCACCTAACCGTTCGAGATTATGTCATCAAAATTTGTCATCAGTGATGAAAGTGTCAGTGGAAAACAAACTTCAACATGACTATAAAAAAGTTGAATCCCATAAAAGATGTCAAGCATCAGAACAAAGAAAATTATGCGTAATCATATTTTTAATTACCAAATAGTACTACACATTTAGCTAACTAAGGGACAGGTATGCCATTAATTATTGTATTCTATTGTTTGGTTTCTAATTTACATAAAAATAGTAGGCTGTTTTACAACTGATTTTCGGCTGCGGCCCCTCAGGTCATAGTAAGTTTTTTATGCGGCCCATACACCATAATGAGTTTGACATGCCTGATTTAGATGGATTAAATTGAGGGACCTTCGCATGGGTACCCAAAATGTCCAACTTCTCAACCAAAACAAGTCTATAGACCTGTCAGTAAGACTGTGTGGGTGCAGTAAAAAGAGCTACAAGTCAACATTTTATTTATACATTTTCTTTCGTATCACTCCTCCCACTTTTCTCTCTCTCTCTCTCCTCCTATCTACATCCCACCTTCAATTTTCTTTTCTCTCTCTCCTCCGATCTAGAGCGAGTCGAGTTTATTAAGTAGATTGTGACCTGTTCGTGTTGACTTGCTGAAGGTATGAATGTGTGTGTGGGGGGGGGGGGGGGAAAGAGGACTTGAGCTGTATGTATATGTCCTTAGGTTTAGATCAATAACCGGAGATATTTGTGTCACATTCCTGGCCTCTCAGATTAGATATGTCTTATCTGCTGTGCAACACATCAGCACCCCATGACCTCACGGCACGGTTCTACGTAATGTCAGTGCATGCGCCGTGGTTACTCTACTAGAGTTTTACAATTTATGGTCGAAGCCTCTCCCCACCCCCCCAATATCTCAGCTTCATTTGAGTACTGCATAACACATCACCGGAGAGACACCCGGGTAATTTGTATGGGCTATTAAATCTAGATCTCCAATCTTGTGTGAGTGGCACTGTATGTTTGCGCTCTGTTGTGAATCTTAGTCAACAGTTGACGCGCTAAGTATCATCAAAGCATTCTCTGTAACCATCCAAGATGTCTCTCTCTCTCTTTCTGGAAGGGTGTCACACCGTGCTTGTTAGCAGACGTCTTGACCAGACAAACACACAGACAAGGGACAGGACAGACCGCGTGGCATACAAGTCACAGAGAGCGAGAAATAGCTTTCAGGCAATGTAGTCGCAGGAGTTGATTTGTCTTCCATCGTATTGCTTGGAACTGACAGAGTTAAAGCTTATATGGGCATGAACCCATTGAGGTCTTTGTGTTGGAGAAGAATGACAATGTCACGAGGTCACCATTTTGCTTTGCGAGTGGAAAAAACAAGTTGCATGTACATTATGATATTTACATTTTAGGACTTAGTGGAATACAGTATTCTTTAAGCTGAAGCTTTAAATTTCTTCAGAGACAGGGTCTAACAAAATTATTGTGAGCTTTATAAACCTGTCAAAAAGGGAAATGTATGTTCGGCGCTAGTTTGTCGAAATAAGGGAAATGCCAGAACTAATGGCTAACGACATGGCTGTTCTGGAAACTATTTTTTTAGAATACAATTTTGGAAAATCATTGAAAAGTTTGGAAACATTGCCGAAGAATCAATAAATTTTTTTTTTCTGTTAATGGAAACACAAACTCAATAAACATGGTCTCAATATCGCTGCCCAATCTTTGACTAGCGTTACAGAAAGCATGCATTTCGTCACCTCATAGTTTTTGTTGTCTTTACTTTGTGAGCAGCCTAAACAATGAGCAGGGCTGCTACATTTGACTGCTTCAAATAGGGATACGTTCTTTAATAGTTCTGTGATAGAGGAACTTAAAAGAGATAGAAGTGACACTACAAGAAGGACTTTAATAAGATGATAGTTTAGAAGAATAAAAAAAAAAATTTTAAATAGTGTACGGAGAACTATAACTTCCTCCCTTCTCTCTCTCTCTCTATCTACCTATCTACACACAGGCTAAATATGTATTTCCTACATGTACTGTGTTACCTCATTGTATTTTGCAAGTCTACAGTCGGACATGCGTCTACCATTAACGTAGGTTAAGCATTAGACCTATGGTATGCATGCACAGAAATAAATTAGAGAAAAAAAAAACGCGACCTGTGTAACC
The DNA here is from genome assembly GCA_030265305.1 of Biomphalaria pfeifferi. Classification (NCBI taxonomy): domain Eukaryota; kingdom Metazoa; phylum Mollusca; class Gastropoda; family Planorbidae; genus Biomphalaria; species Biomphalaria pfeifferi. Next base: position 2,768,778 of record JASAOG010000060.1, on the reverse strand, counting down.
TAGACTTAGATACCCCCTCCCCTAAATCTCCTCAAACATTGCCCCTTTCCACCAAGCTTCTCTCCTCCGGGTACCTAATTCAAGCAAATAAGCACATTCAATAAATTTTTGTTGTGATTTTCACCCCTCTCTTTCAAATGTGCTAGCGATGTAAAGAAAGTGGCGGGGTTTGAACGGGGGGAAACGGAATGAACCACAAAAAAAAAAAAATGCTAGAAGGGGGGAAGTTCTAATGGTGGTCGTGAGTCATTCTTACCTGAGATCTGCTTCTAACCAGATCTTTGCCCCCATCTGACTGGCATCAAACTGCAATGATGTGTTGCGCCATACGTTCCGCTTCAAGGTCCTCGTACAGCAACTAGATCTAGACTTAGTCTAGTCTATCTGCGATGATATGGTCTTTCAGACCTCACGATTTTATAAAGATCTACATGGGTTGTGGTCTTCAAGATATAGAATTACGCGATCTTCTTTAAACAGGCTTTGTACACATTTAATCAAGCTTAGTCTGATTGCTTCTTGGATTGGGAGAGACTACTCAACAACTGATCCAATGTTCTAGTCACTTCTAGTGGAAGTAATTCAAAGTAAAGCTTTTGATGAAACCTCGTATGGTCTCGCTCGAACATACTTTCATTTTTTGTAGGCATTGTTTTGGAACCAAACTAGGTCGTCACCAGACCATCAGCTGTTGACCCAGTTTAGGAACAGAGATATGGTTTGCTCTCATTTCTTCTGGGAATAGGTCCCTTTGCCCCTTAGCTTTTGATCGAAAGATAGAGGATTTGAACCAGAATGTCATGCTGGTGTGCTGATTTTTGTCGTTGTTATGTGTCTAGGTCAAGTGACAGACACTCCGTGATGTGGGTAAGTCTGAATGGGCTTCCTGTTCCAATAGAAAAAAAAAAGAATCATTTTAAGACTTCATATGTAAAATAAAAAGACTAATTCGTTCAATATAATGGCATACTTAATCATTTCTCCCCCCCCCCCCCTCCTCCTCCTCCGGTAGTAATAAGTCCATATAGAATACATGTACACTGAATCTTACTCATAAGCTGTAGCCTACATCGTGTGTGTTTGTTTGTTTGTAGGGAGGAAATTTGATCTTGGAAAATACGTTTGACACATAGATAGCCGCTGGTTTGTTGGTGATGGTGTTAGGGAGGTAGATATGTATTACTGTCATCAACATGTTGTTGATTTTTTAGTGACAGTGTCTTTTTTTATGCTAAGATCATTGACTTTTTTTTTTCTAAATATGTACTTAGTTTTAACCAGTTAGCTTGTTTGACATTCTATTGGGACATTGTTGTTACCATGAGTGCATTATTAGCTTTGTTTCTGGACTAAGAGGGGACCACTCCTACTAGTTGAATATATACTCGCTGTCGACAATGACTGAGATGAAGATGCTATATCCACAATAACGATCTAAGAGACTGGTTAAACCAGATTGTAAAAGGGTGAATGTGTATGGCTCTACTAACTCTCTCTCCGATTCCCCCACAGCAGTTTGTACCAACTGCTCACCCGTTTGTGTTTCTGGCTTGATCTCACCCACTGCCCCCATACGATCCTAGCAGGGACGAAAGTGCTCAGTGTGCAAGTGGGTGTGGCTGCGCAATACATCGCGCTAATCGATTGTACCTTGCCAGGTGGTGTGACATGGTATTGATCATTCAGACTGGAAGATAACATGGGTTTTGGTTTAGCACTAGTGCACTGGACTGAACTCATTTCCTTGGACATTTCTCCTGTGTACATGGTCAAGATTTGATACCATGATTAAGCTGTGTTGATTTTGTACTGAAGTAACTGGAATGATGCGACATACACTTGTAGACCTCAGGATGTAAACGTTATTCAACATGTTTAAAATCTGGGATGTAACTCATTCTTTATGTTCGTTCTAGAAACATTTGCTGTCATGTGATAAATATTTAGCGTAAGACATTGTATCAAACACACTTAGTTCTTTATACAATCGCTAGATGTCTACATGAAAACAAATGTATATTTACAAACATTTTCTGTCTTGCGAGAATGTTTTTGGTATTATAAACAGAAAAAAAATGGCTGACTGGTTTAGATTACAATAAGATTAAACTATGAAGTCTGATTGACTGGATTGAACTGTTCCTGTTTTAAATGAGATGCAAGTATCCGTTAACTAAAATATTTTAGCTGTGTTCACAGTAAATGTGGACAACTAGTATTGAAAGTGTTTATCTCTCTTTATAGGACATTGCAGAGAGAGCCTTGAAATTGAGTGGCAACAAAAGTGTGGAAGCAGCACTGCAGCTCTTGATTCACATTATGGAAGACAAGCTGAATGGAGGAAGAAAAATCACAGGTAAATAGTTCATTTTGTACTTGTCTGGAGAGATGATTGACTCCAGTATTTATGTCTGTTACCTTCAAATTTGATAGCAATGATAATTCAATTATGTATCTTGAAATTGTACATATTCACAACCAGTGAGATAAATGTGAGCATAATTTTTGTTGAATGTAAAGAAGTTACATTCTTTGTTCAAGTGTAGCAGAACATGTTAATGGACCTCATTCACCAATCGTAAACAAACAACATGTAGCCACATGGTGATCTATCTCTTCTATATAATTTACAATCTAATGTTTAATTCATGATGGTTGTCATGTGACAGTTTTTTTTTCGTTGTTTTATCAATAAGATCACCTGACAAAATGTTGTTTGTTTACGATTGGTGAATGAGGTCCATTATTAGTTGTCTTGCTTACAAAATGTTTTGTTTCTTTATTCAGGTCTTTCAAGAGCTACCTTTAGTCCGAGCAGTCCAGCGGCGTCAGAAACCAATAGTGTAAGGTCAGATAGTCCAAGCCTCAATTCCACCCAACATCGACCCATCTTAGTAAATGGAATTCAGACTCCTCCTCCTTTACCACCTCGTGCCCCCATTTCAACTCTGAGTGCAAACCACACCCCTCGTGGTCAAACCCCTCCTCCTGTCACAGATGGTGTTGACAGCGCCATGAAAGCTGGTAACAGCTTACAACAGCAGGTGGGTGTCATCTTGAACCAAATGTTCAAATAATTGTATTGTTCTCATTGTTTTATATTCTTTATAAACTGGCATGATTATATTAATATTTTAATATGCAGATCAAACATTTGCCCAAATTCCTAGGATAGTCTCACTTTCAGGGAGGGGTGTGCCAGGTGATGATAGGAAAGTTTGCTGCACATAGGTCAAACAGTATTTATTACTATGTATTAATTTTTGACGGTATTTATTTGTAAATACTCATGCCTAACATCCTTATTCAAACAGTTATATCAAAGTTCTGGTAGTTTGCATGTTTTTGTAATTAATTGAAACTCTAAAACTCATTTCAAAAGGCCCATCAATTTGATTTGTTTGGGACTATCCCTTTAAAAGCATTGAGAAAGTTGTTTTTCTTTTAAATAATAAATGTTTTCAATGGAATTTAGATCTTGTTAGTTAAGAAGTATGTTATTTTTATGCTCTAAAGTGTTATGACTCTGTCAAATGTATGACATTAGCAAAAGAAGAACTGAATAACACACCAGTATTGTTTTTCTCAAACCAAACAAAGTGCTTCTGAAATCTGAATAAAAAAGAAAAGAAAATTTGACAATAAAATTGACATGATAATCGACCTTTGAAGAAGTAGAAGTTTGTAATGTTATGGGCTCATTGTTTCCTGTTCATTTCATCCACCAGTTCTTACCATTTACTAATGTTATAGAAATGTGTCATGAGATTCAATTCAATTATTTGTCCAAAACAAATAGTATCTTTAATAAGTCATAAAATAATTGTTTTCAAATGTAGTTAAATTCTAAGGAATCAATGGGCACTTCAAATAGCCAGTAGATTCAGTTGGGTATAGTTATTGCTACTATAGTACTCTAGTTGAAAAATGTTTTATACTCTACACATTTGTAAAACTGTACAACAGTAAATAGGGCACTCTTTTTTTTTTCCAGAGTTCTGGCTTGTTACAGATGAATCATGGTCAAACTTTAAATCAGGCTGCTTTGTTGGCACAAAGTCAGTTGCTTGGTCAGAATACTGTTGTACCACAGGGTCATGTTCAACAGATTGTCAAGCGAATATCTACAGGCCAAGGCTACTTCATACAGCAGCAGCAAGTTGGGGGTCTAGTTGGTCAACGAGGAGTCAGCCCCAATCCATCTCTAGGTGCCCAACAACAAGTGTTACTGGGAGGCAACACCAGTGGGAGCACGCCATCTCCCAGCCCTATTCTCTCCCAGCAGCTCCAGGGCATGATCATTGGGACACCAGGAAGTTCTAGCTCTAATAGCTCATCTTCGACTTCTTCCAACAATGGAGCTCCCACCATGCCGCGGGGGTACACGCAAGTTCCCCCACCACCTTACAGTGAAGCTCAAGCTCAGATTCAGTCACTCCAGGCTGCTCGTCTAGGAGTGGCCACAATCACAGGAATAAATAGCGGTGCTGTGGGGCATGTAGAAGGCCTCCAACAGCAAGACCTCCACCGCCTTGAAAACAGCATCATGAATGATTCTCAACAGATGATGCAGAAGAAGCTGGTTGCGTCTGCAGCTGTGACTGCCACTAGGACACCCATGGGTTCCAGTCACTTACCCGTTATCATGCCTTTAGTGCGGAGCAAAGAAGTTCAGAAACCGGTACCCCAGACAGCCACAGCTCCAGTGGTTCCAGCTTCACAAAATATCATAAATGGAGGCTACATTTCGCAGGTCCAGACTCACAGTATCTCAACCCACTCAGTCCAACAACACCTCAAGCAAAACCAGCACACGGCGCCAACAGCGGTGCCTCAGTCAGCCACGGCAGTTCCAACTTCCATTCGAGATGTTAGGTTGCAGATCACATACTCTCACCCCAAACATCAGATGCCACAAGTGCTCAGAAATGGAGGCAACAACTACACAGCTGAACAGCTCATCAATGCAACTGCACAGCCCACTATTCAGACTCGTCACCACAACAGCCCCTTCTCTCCAAACCACCTTCAAGGCATTCGGCCTCAGACCAACAGCATGTACCCACAGTTTACAAATGATGTATCCATGTCCACGACCCGCTCAGACTCACCAGTGTCTCGTGTCACCAGTCAGTCTCCCATGTCTATTTTATCTTCAGCGTCATCACCCTCCACTAACTCTGATATACCAGAGAAACCACCACCTCCTTATCCTGGAAAAAGGGGAGTAGTTGGATTGGTGATGGGACAGTCACCGCAGATTAACCCACCTCTGCTTCCACCTCGTATTCCTCTTAAAGAGAAGCCTCCGCCTCCTCCTCCCCCCATAATAACTGAACAAGACTCTTTGTCTCAGCAAGCATTATCTTCCCAACTCCCCAAATATCCCCCTTCACAGTTGTCTACTAATTTCCCACTCACTCCTAGCTCTGCATCTTCATCTCCTTCCCCGTCATCACCTGGCACACCCCTCCCTGGAAGCATGCCACTGTCTGTCATGCCTATTCATTCAAACATCAATATAAATATACAATCACAGCAAGATGTAAACATTACTAGTGCTCAAAATGGAAATTCCTTGAATTTACCTGGACCGCAGGTGGCCAGTAGTACCCCAGTTTCAGAGACTGACGAGACAGACACAGATACAAGCCAGGGAAACATAAGTAACAAGTGTTCATCTAATAATAGTGCACAAAATGAAAAGCATCGGTGCATGTCTCCACTTCCAGAGCGCAAGTTTGAGGCCAAGGAGAGAGACAGACTGCGGTGTGACACAAAAGTCAAGATGTATTCTCCCCAGGCCTTTAAGTTTTACATGGAGCAGCATGTGGAAAATGTGCTCAAATCACACACACAGCGAATCAATAGACGTCTGCAGTTAGAGAAAGAGATGGCCAAGGTAAACCTTTCAGAGGAAGCGGCCAAACAGATGAGGAAAATGCTCCACCAGAAGGAGTCCAATTATATCAGACTAAAGCGTGCCAAAATGGATTCTTCCATGTTTGAAAAAATTCAGACTCTGGGTGTGGGGGCATTTGGAGAAGTGGCGTTGGTTAGAAAGAAAGATGTGGGCTCACTATATGCCATGAAAACCTTGAAGAAATCTAATGTTATCAAACGTAATCAGGTGGCTCATGTTAAGGCAGAGAGGGACATATTAGCCGAGGCTGACAATGAATGGGTAGTTAAGTTGTATTACTCATTCCAGGATGGGGACAACCTGTACTTTGTGATGGACTATGTACCAGGTGGTGACCTCATGGGGCTGCTCATTCGCAAAGAGATATTGGATGAGAATCTAGCTCAGTTCTACATAGCCGAGCTAGTCTTAGCCATTGAGAGTGTGCACCGCATGGGGTTTATCCACCGCGATATTAAACCTGACAATATTCTTATAGACAAGGATGGTCACATAAAACTCACGGATTTTGGCTTATGTACAGGTTTCAGATGGACACACAACTCAAAATATTATCAGAAAGGTAATTTATCTTTATTAATTCTATTAGTTACTAAATATTCATTATATTTTATTTTAACTGAAAAGCAGAATAATAAGACTATTTATTAAGTCATATAGTTTGGGGGGTATAAGTAATACTCAAGCTCACGGGCCAGTCTATTTTACTGATCAGATAACTTTATGGGGAAAATTAACTTGTGTGTCTTTCGCAGGCCCATTGTGAAAAGTTTTTTTTTGCAAATCAGTACACATTTAAAGCACCTGAGAACAAACCTATTCCGTCATATCATCACCACTACTAAACAGTCTTTCAGTGAGTCTTGTGATAAAAGAAGTCACAACAAATGAGCCTTTCCACATCAAAGGGACATGCTTTAAAACGTTTTTACAGCCTTTTAGTCACAGATATGTTTGGTTATTGGTTATCATATGAGAGTTTCTAAAGACAAGTCAGTGGATTGACCACCACTTAATTTTTGTCCCACATCAATATTATAAAGGCATCTCTGTTTAGTTTGTCTTATTTCAGTGTACAGAGTGACTGAGAAAACAGGAATTGATGTACTGGACATTTTCATTTTCCTTTGATTATTATTGATAGGATTTTTACTGCCAGAAAATATTGTTTAATAAATTGTGCTAAACAACACCCCCCCCCCCCCAACCCATATTTCTAATGTAATGTCTTAATGTAAAAAATAAATGTCTACTGTAGATATTAATGTTTACAGTGTATATTTGCTATTTTTCTACATCTTTGTCCTCTTTATACTTTGTGTAGAGAATTAGGTCAATGCACACATTATTAAAACTAATAATATCTTTACCATCATTTTTATCATGTATGGTCTACTAAGCTTATTTCATGGGTCAGATGTCTTTAGATACGTTCCATTACCTTGTAAAGATATAATTATAAAATCTTTATTTAAAAAAACAACCAAAAGAAATTTTTCACCATGCCATCTTTTTTTAAAATTTATATTTAAAGTATAATCCTTAATATTTCATATTATCTTTTTTTTTAAATACATGTCATTGAAAAACAATATATACTCATGTATTCATAAAATAACATTTATTCATTAACCTATCAAGAAAACTCTGCAACTGCTGATCAGATTCATAAGAAATTTCTTACACAAGTGCTCCCTAAGAAATGGGTTTTCATAAATTCGTTGTCTGAACACCACAATTGGCGAAAAATTACAAGCTTTCTATTAAACCTTTGTATTTAATTTTTGGTACATCCCAGAAACTTTGCAGTGTATATATTATATATAAAACTCAAATATAAGTTTTATAATACAGACTTTTTTTCTGGAGAGCGTTGGTGTGTGTGTAGAAAATAAATAGAATATAAAATGTAAATTCTCTAGAATTAGTTAATAATGACTAGATCTAGACATATAAATTCACTGTAGAGTGTAAAAGAAAAGAAAAATACAAATATATGTGAGTATGTGTATAAATATATATATATATATATACAGTGCTTTTTTTTGTAAAAAAAAAAAATAGGTGCCGGTACTCAGTGATGGATTGCTTAATAATTTTGTCCCCACATTGAAAAAGGTGCCGGTACACCGTACCGGTGTGTACAATCACAAAAAAAAGTTTATGTATATAAATATTTGCATGTGCGGGGATATATATATATATATATATATATACAAACACTTTGTAAAATAAATACTTCATTGAATATATTGAAATTTAAAAAACAAAACAAAAAAGGAATATTTTAAGCTTAGCAAACTTTCAATTTATATGATTGTTCCTAAAACAAACTTCAGCTGACTGTAGATAAATAGACAAAAAAGATTATAAAGATATATATCATATATTATATCAGCTGTTTTACTGTTAAAATACAGTTATTGTTCAATTGTTCTACCCAATTATGTCTAAGGATAAATTTTAAACTTGTTAACTATTAAGTAATTTAAAGCTGGTTTTAATTTTTTTATTGTTGTGGTCGCCCCAGGTGGCTTAAAATTACCTCAAATGAATGACATTGGAATTTACAGGTCTGGCAGAGGATGAACTATAGGCACACAAAATTTAAAAAGTCAATTTCAAAATTCACAAGGATTTGAAACTTTCTCTTGAAAAAAATCTGAGTAGAAATGCAGCTAACTGTTTGTTGTTTTTTTAATAGATGGTACACATGCTCGTCAGGACTCCATGGAAGTCAGTTGTCAATTAGATGATCAGTGTCGTTGTGATGTCATCAAACCTTTAGAGAGACGACGGCAACGTGAACAAAAGCGTTGTTTGGCACATTCCTTAGTGGGCACACCAAACTATATTGCCCCAGAGGTTCTTCTACGCTTAGGTACTTTTTACTTAACTTACTTGACTTTGTACCCGAAGGGCAGTTTGTGGAACATTTAATTTATACATTTATAGAAGTCCATTTAAAAAAACAAAAATTTTATAATAATAATATTTTTTGGTTTATCTGAAGGTTACACTAAAGCTTGTGATTGGTGGAGTGTTGGTGTTATTTTATATGAAATGGTGATTGGTCAACCCCCATTTTATGCGAATACGCCGGCAGAAACACAGTATAAGGTAAAACATTTGAAATTCATAGCAATGAAATTTACTCTTGTGAATACCTCATGGTCAATAAGCTTGTTATCATTTAGTATTTCAAACTGAAGTTATTTCTGTTGTTTAAATTTCTCATTTTAGGTGATAAATTGGAAAGAGACGTTGTCCTTTCGCCATTGCACCAATTTATCTTCATCTACTAGAGACTTGATTGTGCAACTCCTTCAAGGTCCTGAAACCAGGCTAGGACGCAATGGTGCCACAGAGGTCAAAGATCATCAGTTTTTTGCTGGATTAAATTTTGAGGGTTTACGGCGACAGCCAGCACCCTTCAAGCCAACCATTCGCTATCTCACAGATACTTCCAACTTTGACCCTGTGGACCCAGACAAGTTGAGGACAAATGACTCCGAAGGTTGTAAGAAAGTGGACTCTAAGCTGGAGAACGGCAAACATCCAGAACATGCCTTTTTTGAATTTACCTTTCGGCGATTTTTTGATGATGGTGGCCATCCTTGCTCGTTACCGTCTCAACAGGATCAAGAAACCAACTCACCCGTGTATGTGTAGATCACATTGCTCATGTACTCGTACATTCACTAAGTCTTCATTCAAGTGGTTGAACCTCTGACAACTGGACACCAGACTTGCATCGTAACATATTCAGTTGGAAGGGAAGAGAATAACTGGTGTAGATATGCTCTTTCTTTTGAACTCTCTATTACGATGATAAATCGTATGCCTTTATAATTTTATCAGATCTATGATGGATGTTTTTTTTTGCATACATATATATATTTTATATATATATATATCTTGTGACAAGGACCACAGTTGTCAAGTCTGGGATTGGTTGTGAGGGGTTCGCTGCTGCAATGTCTTTCTTCACTTACAGCCTATTTATAGGCTGGGCATCATAGAATATTATAAAACAAACAAAAATAAAACGGGACTGTGTATGTGTTTTTTGAGTACAAAAGTTGGACAGTTTGTTTTCAGAAGCAAAGTTTTAGTTAAATGTGATTTAATGATCAATTTACTGACTCTCGGCTGATACTTCATGTGCTTAGAAAAGTAAGCTAAACTTGACTTGATATATAGATACCAAACCTCTAGTAATGTAACATATGGACAATTAATTTATTCTAATCATGAGACTCTAAAATGGATAAGGTGTCTTGAACAAACAATCTGTACATTGCAGATTTAAATATATGTGATAATCATTTTTATTCAATATTTGTATTCTTCAGGTGAATTTTTTTCCCCCTTTTTTTTTCTCAATCGTTCTCTTTGTTGATGCAACAGAAAGTTTTTAAAGGAATAATTGCAGAGCTAATGACAGTTTGTGCCTTTTATGTCTAATACTTGAGATCAGCAATATATTTCTTCCTTACTTTATTCAGGGGTTTATTTCATCCTGTGTTCCCCCCTACCCTATCAACCTATCTGAACACAAGCCTCTAGACCTGAAGAGGTAAACATTTTGAGAATTTTCAACACAGTGGTAACTTCCAAATGTCTGATCACAAGAAATGAATGCATACTTAAAAAGTGTAAAGATAAAAATGGCAGCAAGTATTTAAGTCAGAATTTTTTGTGTTTGTTTATTCAAATGTTGTTTTGGAATGATACTTATATAGTGTTAGAAGAACAAATAATTGAGTCACCATGAATTTGAATTGCAACTTGTTCTGTTGGATATTTAGGTCACTTAACTATTTGTTTTTTTCTAAACTGTTTGAAAATATCTTTTTGTTTAATGACACTATGCAAAATTTGCCTGGATCTATTGTCATCTGTTTACTGGTTATGTATGCAACAGTTTTTATTTGATGGGCTTTTATTTATCCAAGTCTGAAAATTCTCAAACTTAATGTATCACTGTTTGATGACAACAAGCAAACAATATCTGACCCAGCTAAATAGTGGACAAGAATAAAGAGGGAAGGCTTTATTTTTGTGGCACCATTTTAAAGGTCCATTTGTTGGACATGTTTCTTTTTTTTTTTTTTTTCCTTTTAGTGTATTTCTAGGTGGGGGGATCATGTGTGCATCCTTCGTAATCATAGACTAAAGATATAAGAACAATCTTTTATTTTTTTAATTATTAATATTCATGATTAAAATGCGTGTGTATAGATGAAAGAATGTTTGCAAATATTTTTACATAATGGACAGAAACTGTTTTTAAGGCTTAAGAACTGAGTTGTTGTTTTAAGGTAAGGCTTGACTATAGGGGAGACAACTGTTTTTTTTTTAATGACATTGACCTATCATCAACAGGAGGGGGGCTACAAGACAGTGACACATTCCTGGTCTGTACTGCTGTTCATTTTATCTTGTATTAGAGCATTGGACTTGTATATTTTTGTATTTAATATTAACCCAGATGATCAATATGCATTTTGCCCTGTACAGTTGGTCTATATTTCATATCATTATAACAAATTGATAGGCTGTTACAAGAGCTGGCCATTTTGTTTTATTGGATGTCATTTTTAAACTATTGTTTGGCAGCACACACACAACAGAAAGTTATAAAATCTTAATAAGTTTTGTGTACTGGCTAAAAAGGTTGAATGTCATTGAACAAGAAATGTATTGTCTCCCTTTGTGATTGTGTTTAATTATTGGATCTCTGGGAACAGCAAGGAAGAAAATAGAGCAATATTCCTACAGAAATAGAAACTGTTTCATGACTTGATGATTAGACTTTGATCATTTTGTGTGTATGTGTTTGTGCACATCTTCAGAAAGATTCTAAGGACATTATAATTGTAATAAGAAATAATGTTAGGAGGAGAGCAGTCTGATAACAACAAAATTATTTGTTCCTTATAACGAAAAGAAAAGTAATGAATGATAGATTTAAACAAAAAAAAAAGGACAATTTGTTACCTTGCCCAATCCCTCCCCCCCCCCCCTTAACTCCTGAACAAAATTCCTGGTGGCCCCCATAAATAAATCTACTTAGTTTATAACATTCTAATTTCATCAAATAGATCCAGTCTAAGGAACATTAAATCACATTAGTCTAGATTAGCATACTGGATCGAGTTAGAGATTTAGTATTGATATTGTGTATTAATATTACTCACATATGTAAAACTTGTCACATATTTATTCTAGCAGTCCTGATTTCTACCAATGGTCGTGCCAGAATGTTCTTTAGTCAACTGCTCTTGATTGAATACCTGCAGGTAATTCCCACTTGGGTTCAAAATAAAAAGACATAAGCCATACCGCAGACCTATAGAGATATAATATATATATAGGTCTGTGAGCCAAACTTAGTTTTAAGATGATCATATTTTCAAAAATTACAACGGTCTAACCAGAATTGTCCCTGCCTGGCTAGTCATTTTCCCACATTCTAAGAAAATCGTTTAGAGCTGTGTCCAAAGCCGAGTTCTAGATTCCACCCATGAAGAATTTGCAAGCTAAAAAGAGAAATTGTAAATAGAATGCACTACAGTATAACTAACACACACACTATAATATGCAACACAAATTTTGAATTCCTGGCTGAACTATGCCAATGAATAACGTTTTCCTGTGAGTTCTCTTGATCTTCATTTATCCATTAGTTCTTTAATTACTCTCGATCTTTCACAAGTCTGGACAAACTCCGATGGGTGATGTAATCCAGTAGGAGTGAAAAGTTGTAAGTAGCTTAGTGTTCACTCTCGCGTACCTCCTATACCAGCTTAACCTTATAGTTGAAATAGTCTTTCAATTCCAGAAACGGTTACTAGTGTGTGATGAGTGCCAGGATCCGCCCAGGTCCTTGCCCTGATATATTTTTGTGTACTGAAAAATGCTACTCATTTCTTTTTATAAGAAGGAAAATGGGATTAGATTTTCTTCTGAAATATTGTAAGCTATAAGTATTATAATATTAATTAGTGGATTTTGTATTCAAGCTTTCGCAAAAAAAAAAAAAAAAAGGAGCCTCAACAAAATTCTGTCCAGGGTCTCCGCTTACTTTATCCGGCCCTGATCGAACACCTCTTTAGGTAAAGCCTAACACCCTTCTTACCTATAAAAGGTATATATATATATACCGGTACCCAGGTATATACAGGGCCGGTCTTAGGCCACTGCAACCTATGCGGCCGCAGTGAATTCTAGGTGTAAATTATTAAAATAAACCATTTTAACTTATTATTAAAGGGTTTCTGAAACTCTCATGAAATTATTAAAATCTTCTGAAAACTGATGCAAATCTCCTGAAAAACAGACAACATTGTCATATCTGGGTGTCATTCAATATGGAAAACGCCAATTAAAAAAAACTGCATTGTCAGCTTTCATTTAGTAAAAATGTAATAATATGGCGAATTTTAACCAAAACAAGAAGTTCACAATATTAATTTACTCTAATAGTCACTGGCATACAAATATTAGATTTCAATCTATCTCGACCTCTTAAAAAAAAAAAAACAAAAGCGATATTTTGCTAGCCGATAGTAAATCTAAAAGGCAGATCTGAATGTTAATCAGCTTTTTGTTGAAAAACTACTGTCTACTGTAGATGGCTCGTAAAGCTAATTTGACAGTGATTCTGTACTTAGTAAACAATGAATAAAATGCAAAGACGAATTAATTTTTCGAATTCAAAATCTTAATTTTCACTTATTATCCTTATCACAACCCAGAATAGGCCCCGCGCAATCCGACCAGCCCTGGGTAGATATAGATATAGCAAGACGGAAGTACGATTCACGTAGGCTACACTGTTTTCATTCCGATACCTCTCTGACGTAGTTATGGAGAAAGAATGAAGAAAAAAAACACGGCGTCATCTTTTTTGTGGTGTTGCTTTTTGTTTTCTCTTCACGTTTGACACAAAGAAACAATATTTTATGAAGTCATCATTGTACATCAAAATATAAATTAAAAAAACAACGACAGCCATGTCGCTCATTCAGAACCCATACCGGTACCGTATCGATTGAGAAAGTGGGGAAAAAATGAAATCCTTGCCAGCTTTTGGGAAGAGAGAGGTACCGGTAATGGAAAGTTGAAAGGGTGGCGGGCAATGGGAGGTGTAGGAGGGGAAAGGGTGGCGGGCAATGTGAGGTGTAGGAGGGGAAACGGAACTTAAGAGTGGGCACGGGTGAGGAAAATAAAATGACAGAAGGGAGTGGGTTGGGGAGCGCAGTGAGTAAAAGGAGACATTTAGAAATGCCTCTGATAAAATACAGACGTTACTTCAAAAATACGTACTAGACTTGCCAGCTAGCGAGTTTGTTAATTTTTCTAGGGAATAGGATTAGGGGAAGTACTTTAATTCCAAGAAAAATAAATGTGATAGAGATTAGAGAGGTTGATATTAAAATTCACATATAGTGTAATGTGTTCACTCCCCGGATATAAAAAAAAATTTATTGTTGCATTTCGTTCAATTTAGTAGAGCTAGGCCTATTCGTAAAGGAGTTGGAAGGAAGGGGGGGGGGGGCTACTAACGCAATGGAACTTGTGTAATGTGTGAGAAAACCTTTTGGTTCAACTATTTGTGCCATTGTTTCTAGGTGCAACATTCAAATGTGGAAATGCGTAACAAGATCCCAATGGTAACTGAACACCATGATGACCTGACCACTGTCAAAAAAACAACAACAACAACACAAGGACTGAACGGGCTTATAACAAGATTCTCAGGACTCTCAAACACTTTCCTTCAGGGAACAGTACCAGGGAAAAGAAGGAGAGGCAGACAGTGGAAGCGATGGTTGGGGGGAAAAAAACAACCAATGGGTTGTTAACAAGCACCGAAAACATATGCGTTTTCTCATTTAGATTGCCCTTTAATATTGAAATCTATACCTACCTAAGATATATAAATAGTTTACTTAGTAGTTTATATAGTTTAGGCTACATATATGACGTTTGGATAGGATTACTACATGTCCCGTGATATCCTCTGTCCAACAGGTATAGGGCCTCAATTGATATAGTCCGGTTTTCACATTCTGTTTTGCGTCAGTAGTTTATCAGGCATCAGTGGAATTCAATGCTTTATAGTTTCAAATTCTAGAACAATTAAAAGTTGACAAGCGCTTTCATGAACAGGTGTTTATTTATTGATGGCTTTGCAAACTGTACTGTGGAATATAAATTGCGAAACATTTCGCGTATATTGCTTGCAGTATGTCTTCTAACGTGATCACCCAATAATACAATAAATTCGTTTAGCACTTGTAGTGTACGTGTAGGTAGTCGGCCCGGTACCAATCTTGGTTCAAAGCAGGACTTATTACTTGAATAGTAATTTCACTCACTTCGACATTCGAATTCTAGAGTGCTAGATTTTTTAAAAATTACATACAGACTGTCTGTAGGTTAAGGTGCTAGAGACCGGTTAATCGAACCGAAAAGGAATAGTCATTATAAATTCATAGCCTACTGGTTGTGGCTGGTAAATTGTATGCCCCTCACCGAATGCTGCCCGTACATTGCGCCTCTGTGTCTGGAAGCCCTACGGATTGATAACATTTAATTTTAAAACATCTAGAATTCTAGATTTAGTCGACCTTGTGTAATTCCCCCCCCCTCCCCACACACACACACACACCAATGGATCAGCCCATTATAAATGTAATTCCAAAGCAGCATAGGCCTGCAACATAGATTCTCATTGATCAAGTTCCCACCCGACACGCCCTCTGGTGACAATTTTAATCAAAGCTGTCAAAGGTCTAAAACTACGAGGAGGCTATAGATTCAACCCCCAAGCACGAATTTGATATAATGACGAAACGATTAAATGGAGTGCATTTTTTTTTTATATTAGCAAGGTGAAAAACCTTTTCAATGACTTCGACCGGATAGTTGCATTTATTGATTTATTCTCTTTTTTAGAATTTCAGAGTTGGCATTATGTCGAAATGCCGATTACTGCGCAATGTCGGTGGAAACCCGATGGCTATTTTTAGTACAGTGGGCGGTGACTTGAATGCTAGTAGTTAGCGGTATTCACGATGTTCATATTTACTTTGTTACCAGGATGTGCAATCACCAGAATTTTAGCCTAGATCTAGATCTAGTTGTAAACTTTTTTTTTAAAGAAGCAGTCACCGTATGGTGATTGGGATTTGATACATAAGATCTATTAGGCCTACCTGTCATTTTGGGGTAAATGTGGGCGGTTATTTAAATAATTGATGCAAGTTGAAGTTATAATTGTGTCACCGAGAGACCATGACCATGTTCAAGGATAAAAATTTAGAGCAGAGATTCCTCTTGCTTTGTCTCGCTCAAAAGAGCTCTCGCGTAGTCAAAGACGTGAAGACCGTTATTAAACCAGAAAAACATTTTTTAAAAATAGTGGAAGCTCACACTATATAACGGGTGACCATATGTATTAGTTTGGATCAGCCATGTAGGCCTAATTAAATTTTTAATAGATCTAAAACAACAGCAATAAATCTTTGCGATAATTACTATTTTTACCAATTGTTTTTGGTTAGCGCTATTTCGTGCCTTTACCTTTATCAGTACTCCATGATCCGATCACTTACCTGGACCAGTTGGGAAAATGGTGCCGGAGGGGGGGGGGGGGGAGAAAGAAGGGATATTACCGTAATTGGTTTTTTAAAGCATTTACAAAAAAAAAAGGGGGGGGGGCTGAATTCGAACTCGTGGCTCACGCTTCCTCGGGCCGACATTCTTACCACTCCGCTAGTGATGTAATAGAGAAAATTGTGTAGTTATATATTGTTTGTTTCAATTTAGAGCGGCGTCCTACAAGGAGACCAATTGCTTATACCACCACTTCATTCAAGTACGATTCCTTTCCCTTGTTCGAGATACCAAACAAAATAATTAATACCAATAGTTAATTAAATAGTTAGTTAAACGTTTGATTTTTTTTATTGATTCTTGTGTTGTCGGGTAAAAGAAATAATTGTGCACAATTTCAGCTTGATCCGAGATTGTGTGTAGGAGAAATAACGTGTACAAACGTTTTACCAGAGTGAATTGATATAAGCTTTGTAAAAAGCGAACCCTCGAACAGGACCATAGCTAGGGGGGGGGGGGGGAGGGAGAGAATTAGAAAATCCCCCCGGGTCCCCACTTGAGAGGGGGGCCCCTAAATGAGTGTTTTTTTTATATTAAATATTACGCAAAATGTAGGGCCCCCAAAGAGGTCAAGCCCCCCCCGGGCCCCCAAATTATGGAAAATTCTTAGCTACGCCAGTGCCCTCGAAAGATTTATGGAAAAGGAAGACTTTCTCTTGATGACCACAATTAGAAGTAACTCTTCTTCGACCCCATCCTCTCAGAATGGCTTTATACGAAACTAAAAGCAATTGAATTGTATCATATCAGTAGTCTATTCATCTTTTTGAGGTTCCTTCAGGAGTGTAGATTTCTACGTCCCAAAGTTTCTCCATAAAGGCAGGGGATTGCGGCAGCGTTTGAACCCTTGACCATCGTGTCTGTATCGCTTACCACACGACCAAATAGCTCTATTTTGAGCTCATGAGTATTGATAACTACCATCATCTTGGTCAACCTTGATGTTTCTAGTGTATACCATTATCTTGGTCAACTTTGATGTTTCTAGTGTATACCATTATCTTGGTCAACCTTAATGTTTTTAGTTTATACCATTATCCTTGTCAACCTTGATGCTTCTAGTGTATACCATTATCTTGGTCAACTTTGATGTTTCTAGTGTATACCATTATCTTGGTCAACCTTAATGTTTTTAGTTTATACCATTATCCTTGTCAACCTTGATGCTTCTAGTGTATACCATTATCTTGGTCAACTTTGATGTTTCTAGTTTATACCATTATCTTGGTCAACTTTGATGTTTCTAGTGTATACAATTATCTTGGTCAACTTTGATGTTTCTAGTGTATACCATTATCCTTGTCAACCTTGATGTTTCTAGTGTATACCATTATCTTGGTCAACTTTGATGCTTCTAGTGTATACCATTATCTTTGTCAACTTTGATGCTTCTAATGTATACCTTTAGCTTTGTCAACCTAGATGTTTCTAGTGTACACCATTAGCCTTGTCAACCTTGATGTTTCTAGTGTATACAATTATCTTGGTCAACTTTGATGTCTCTAGTGTATACCATTATCTTGGTCAACATTGATGTTTCTAGTGTATACCATTACCTTGGTCAACTTTGATGTTTCTAGTGTATACCATTATCTATGTCAACTTTGATGCTTCTAGTGTATACCATTATCTTTGTCAACTTTGATGCTTCTAATGTATACCTTTAGCTTTGTCAACCTAGATGTTTCTAGTGTACACCATTAGCCTTGTCAACCTTGATGTTTCTAGTGTATACAATTATCTTGGTCAACTTTGATGTCTCTAGTGTATACCATTATCTTGGTCAACATTGATGTTTCTAGTGTATACCATTACCTTGGTCAACTTTGATGTTTCTAGTGTATACCATTATCTATGTCAACTTTGATGCTTCTAGTGTATACCATTATCTTTGTCAACTTTGATGCTTCTAGTGTATACCTTTAGCCTTGTCAACCTTGATGTTTCTAGTGTATATCATAAGTCTTGTCAACCTTGATGTTTCTAGTGTATATTATTATCTTGGTCAACTTTGATGTTTCTAGTGTATACCATTATCTTTGTCAACTTTGATGTTTCTAGTGTAAACCATTATCTTAGTCAACATTGATGTTTCTAGTGTATACCATTATCCTTGTCAATCTTGATGTTTCTAGTGTATACTATTATCTTTGTCAAAGTTGATGTTTCTAGTGTATACCATTATCTTTGTCAACCTTGATGTTTCTATTGTATACCATTAGCCTTGTCAACCTTGATGTTTCTAGTGTATACCATTATCTTGGTCAACTTTTATGCTTCTAGTGTATACCATTAGCCTTGTCAAGCTTGATGTTTCTAGTGTATACTATTATCTTGGTCAACCTTGATGTTTCTTGTGTATACCATTATCTTGGTCAACCGTGTTGTTTCTAGTGTATACCATTATCTTGGTCAACCTTGATGTTTCTAGTGTATACCATTATCCTTGTCAACCTTGATGTTTCTAGTGTATACCATTATCTTGGTCAAGTTTGATGTTTCTAGTGTATACCATTATCTTTCTCAACCTTGATGTTTCTAGTGTATACCATTATCCTGGTCAACCTTGATGTTTCTAGTGTATACCATTATCTTGGTCAACTTTGATGTTTCTAGTGTATACCATTATCTTGGTCAACTTTGATGTCTCTAATGTATACCATTATCTATGTCAACTTTGATATTTCTAGTGTATACTATTATCTAGGTCAACTTTGATGTTTCTAGTGTATACCATTATCTTGGTCAACCTTGATGTTTCTAGTGTATACCATTATCTTGGTCAACCTTAATGTTTTTAGTTTATACCATTATCCTTGTCAACTTTGATGCTTCTAATGTATACCATTAGCCTTGTCAAGCTTGATGTTTTTAGTGTATACTATTATCTTGGTCAACCTTGATGTTTCTTGTGTATACCATTATCTTGGTCAACCGTGTTGTTTCTAGTGTATACCATTATCTTGGTCAACCTTGATGTTCCTAGTGTATACCATTATCCTTGTCAACCTTGATGTTTCTAGTGTATACCATTATCTTGGTCAAATTTGATGTTTCTAGTGTATACCATTATCTTTCTCAACCTTGATGTTTCTAGTGTATACCATTATCCTGGTCAACCTTGATGTTTCTAGTGTATACCATTATCCTGGTCAACCTTGATGTTTCTAGTGTATACCATTATCTTGGTCAACTTTGATGTTTCTAATGTATACCATTATCTATGTCAACTTTGATATTTCTAGTGTATACTATTATCTAGGTCAACTTTGATGTTTCTAGTGTATACCATTATCTTGGTCAACCTTGATGTTTCTAGTGTATACCATTATCTTGGTCAACCTTGATGTTTCAAGTGTACACCATTATATTGGTAAACCTTGATGTTTCTATTGTATACCATTATCTTGGTAAACCTTGATGTTTCTAGTGTATACCATTATCTTGGTAAACCTTGATGTTTCTAGTGTATACCATTATCCTTGTCAATCTTGATGTTTCTAGTGTATACCATTAGCCTTGTCAACCTTGATGTTTCTAGTGTATACCATTATCTTGGTCAACCTTAATGTTTTTAGTTTATACCATTATCCTTGTCAACTTTGATGCTTCTAATGTATACCTTTAGCCTTGTCAACCTAGATGTTTCTAGTGTACACCATTAGCCTTGTCAACCTTGATGTTTCTAGTGTATATTATTATCTTGGTCAACTTTGATGTTTCTAGTGTATACCATTACCTTGGTCAACTTTGATGTTTCTAGTGTATACCATTATCTTGGTGTATACCAAGCATTGTGTAGAATATGAAACTTCAATATGCATTGTTGCCATTGTTGGATTTTTAAAAGAAGCAGGACACTGCTAGTTAAAATATAAAATCTAATTGTAAAGTGCTCTGGACTCAAGTCGTCGCAATGCTTCCAGGCTCGAAACCGCTATTCCCCCCCCCCCCACCCCACCCCACCGCCCACGGGATATCTGAGCTAGGATGTAATAATCTTCCATTCTGAAGGAACGTCCAAAACACGTAGGCCTAAAAAGGAAAAAAAACGAAAACAAATTGGTCCCTTCCCTACTATGCAAATCTCGGATAGAAAAGTTAAGTTTATACTAATCTAGATCTAGATCGAAGCTTCTTTAAAAAAGGTTTAGGCATAGGTCTACACTCGATAATCTCATTGTTTGTTTCTGTTTCTATTTCTATGCCAAAATCAAATGACTAGCCATGTACTAATACAAGAAAGCAAGTTAAGGAACCTATTATCACTAGAAAGACTAGAGATCTACCAGACTCGTGCCGCAATGAACACAGAAGCGTTACGATATGTCGGTAGGCCTATATGTTGTGTCGACAATCTAAATCGCGAACTAACAAGTGATTGTAAGGATAAATTGGATAATAGTTTCATTAATTGAATACCGTACATCACTGTTAAATGATATACCTGTATTTTTAAGTTCATAGATATAAGCCCTAAGTTTTCAAAAAATAATGTGGAGTGTCACCAAACACTGCAGATCATTTCCTTCAACATTGCGCATGCATACTTCTTCGTCAGCCCATCGAGGCAGGTCGCAGAACGCACCTTCAAATGACAAACTGCATGCTAATGCTGAAAGAAGAATTCAAACCTTTGAGAGTAACTGCTACAGACAACTGCCTGGGTAACAGATAGCAGGAAAAGAAGACAAAAGAGTGTGTACTTTTACAAGTCCACACTGTGGCTAAGAAGAAAAAGAAGGAACTCCTCAATAATGTGAAGAGATGAAAGCTGAACTGGTTTTGTGACATGAATCACTTTCAAAAGTAATCCTTCAAGATACATTGAGGGAACACGAAATGAAGGGTCGTCCAAAGAAAATCTGGCTCGTCAAGCGGCTTCGAATCTCACTTGCTAGTCTACTAAGCTGTTGTAAAAGTCTTTCTTTAAAGAATTATGACAAATTCATGCCATAATATTAAAATTATTGAACCTGATGAATTACGTAAAAACTATCGCCATATTTTACTATCCTGTTTCAGAAGTCATGTTTTCGACGGAAGTGGGGAGGGGGCGGGCGGTAGAGTGAAAAAAATTAATAAGGTACGGGTCATCTCTCGATTTTATATTTACTACTAATGATTGCATTTGACATAAGAGAGGGTGCGGCTTGATATTAGACTGTAATACTACATTGTATATAGGCCTATATGATAACTAATAGCATTGATATTTTATACACAAATTGTGCAATTTCTTTCCTAAAATAGCACCCTTCCTAAAGGTTAGGGTCTTTCGGGAGGGAGGGATGGGAAAATGCATCTACCGCACGAATGGGCTATGTATTTATATCACTAAGTAGTATTTATTATATAGTTTTTTTTAAAAGTGTTCATAAACTGTGTTTTCTGCAAACTAATTGGAACGCCCCCATTCCACACACGCAAAGAATTAGATCCAATTGCCCACCTCTACACCCCATTGTATCCCCTTAGAATGGAGGATATATAAACTTGATAACAATATAAATAATTAGTATGTATTATTAAGATAAGTAAAAACTTGGCATAAACAATAAACATTGTGTAATTTCAATACAAAAATTCGTCCGCCGTGGGATGGGGGAGGGGGAAATCACCACTACGCCCCCCCCCCTTTTCCTGGATCCGCCTGTGACGGAGAGATGCCTGATCTAAAAACCACTGCGGCTACAGATATATTACTTGTTATCTGAACCCTCCAGTATTGATAATGAGAAGGGTGAAGATTGTTCTAGCAACGATGATGTATAATGCTATATTTAATGGTACAAAAAAACAAGCCTATAACTGGTGTAACGTAGCCAACAAAAGACCCGAAATCTTTAACTAGTTGTTGGCTAATAGCTGTTCAGCAGTCGGAAATTCCAACGAGTTTGTGAATGAAAGAAGCAACTGTGGACCACCATTACAAACACACACACGCACGCACGCTCACAGCTGACCTATTTATCTGTTGTTGATGTGGATCTAATGTGTGTGGGTGTCAATGGGCATAACAGGTCCACATTCAGTATACAATATTCATGTACATTATTTAATTAGTAGAAACACCAACAATGTTGTAATTCACAACTACACTTCTCTTTTTGTTGTTAACATTACAAAAATAGATCAACATGTAAATACACATTACATAACATGTCAAACGTTACGTGTTTTGTTCCATTTTTGTGTGTCTGACAGCGATAGAATGAATGGTTTGATTGCCTTATTACGTAGGTGATTTATTTTTAGCCACCTAATGAAAATAGAGTCGACAATAGAGGAGTTAACGTTGAAAACCTTTTTATAAATTGACAATTAAAACCCCTTAGTTTATTAATGGAAACAGTTGAACGGGACTATTTTGCAATCCATACCGGAATGACGTCAGCGAATCCAGCTCAACGCCTGATCGTTCGGCCAAAATATCAAAGCTTAGCGGAGCCGCGGCAATAAAGAAGTGACGTCGTTGTGTTGAATTTTTTTTCCTTACGCCGGAAGTCGGTGGTTAAAGCTGACTCATGGGATGACGACTGCTTGCACTGAAGTTCAGCGAAACCAGGCAGGGGAAGTACATTTTCGCATTGTTAACCTCATTATTCTGACACATTTCGGGTCTAGTGCTGTGCTACTGGTGTATTTTCACAATGTTTGGATTGTGTTCATAATTCAACGTTCTAGTGATTGTAAATATAGTAACATTTGTTTTCAAACTTATTGATTCATGTGTAAATAAACCCATCTCCCCTTTGGTTTGAACTGAACCAGTTAGGTCAGAGTCGGACTTCTGTTGTTGATTGACGTCATCAGGTTTAGCGACATGGATCCGTCACCTCCTGATAACACTGAGAAACTTAATGGAATGGAGACTCGAAAAAAGGAATCAAATCCCAAGTTAGCAGACATAGAAGGCTCAGCAATGACATTATCTGGGGAAGATGTTCTTTTGAACGAGGCCACTCAAAACTTGCTCGAGTTTGCAGTGACCAAAGGACACACAATACACAGTGTGACGCATATGACTCGAACGCAGCTCGCGGACTTTTTGAGGGATTTCTACGGCAAAGTCAAAGTTAAGAACGACGATTTATTCACTTTAAAAGATTTACGTGCGGGTCTTCATAAATTCTTTTTAGACGAAGTCAGCATTGATATTTTGCGTGATCGCACTTTCGAGCTGGCTAACGCAACATTTGATCTGGCATTGCGAGCCAACCCACGCAAGTGCCACAGAATGAGGATTGAGATGGAAGACCTGAAAAAGATTTATCTGAGTGATGCCATGGATACCAACAAACCTGATACGCTGCAGAACAAAGTATTTTTCGATATAAGCCTTTACATATGTAACAAAGGGAAAGATTATTTTCGGAACATGAAAAAGAATGATTTCGACGTATCAACAGACATTCACGGCCGTCGCTATGTTTGGTTGAAAGATACAACAGTGCCTCGTGAAGAGGAGTTGCCACCCAAGTTAAAATTGAAACGAGCGTCTGAAGATGAGCACCCAGCCTACCAAGTTGGGGAAAGAATGTACGAGAGACCAGGTAGATCTAAGGTTTCGTATTTTTTCAGACCATCAGATGAGATTTACTTACTCAGTTCTAGATCTAGATTCTAGACATAGACATAGTGTAGAGTCTCAACTTAGACTTTAGAGTCTAACTAACTAAGGCTAGATCTAGTCTAGTCTAGAAGATATCAACTTTTTAAACTTAAACTTATTGTCTTATTAAGATTGATATTTTAATATTTATTTAGATCTAGACTACTTATTTGATATTATCTAGATCTAGTCTAAAGACTACTGCCTGTACTCACTCTATCTCATCTATGTAGACAGTAGAGTGTAGTACTGTAGTCTCTTAATCTCACTTTCAGCCTGTAGACAGATTATAGATGAGACGTCTAGGATATCTTCTTATCTTTAGATTCTAGATTTAGATTAATCTAGATCTAGATCTATGCCTAGACTAGTCACCTCCTAGAATTGTAAATTTAAGATTAAGCCTAATCCTCAAGACCTAGATTCTAGAGATATCTATCTAGATCTGTAGGCTAACTGTTAGATCTAGTAGATCTATATAATATATGAATTTTGACTATTTATAACCATATATTATATTTTATAGCATTGAATTGATGTGTGGACATTGTTTTATTTATAGTTTAATTTTTATACAGTTATAGATAGATCTATATATTATTACTAACACCAGGTCAGACAGATCATTAATAATGTTGTAGTAGAACTAGATTTGACTTGTTAAACATTATACTAGATTCTAGATTTGATAGTATAGTAGATTATAAAAATCTTAGAGATGAGTCCAAGTCTAATGTTTTCTCCTGTAACTTTCCTTCTTTTTAAAATGCAGAGATATATACTTAAAGATTTTATCAATACACACATATTTATAATGCTTGTCAAATATAAATTATCATTTAACCATCATTTATTAAAATTATTCTTTCTACATTAAACTATTATAATAAATCTTTGACTAATATAGTCCATATAAACCAGTGTTTAGTCTCTATTAAAAAAACAAAAACACTTAAAACTTATATATGATACAAATTATACCTAAAATATAAATATATAAATATATATAAACTATTGTAATAAATCTTTGACTAATATAGTCCATATAAACCAGTGTCTAGTCTCTATTAAAAAAACAACAACACTTAAAACTTATAAATGATTCAAATTATACCTAAAATATAAATGTAAATGTACATTATCTAGTCATGTTATTTCTAGACTATTAATAGTAGTAGTAGACTACTTTCAACATCATGGTTGCTTGAATCTTTACCCTTGATTCTGCTTGTAGATTATTGTAGTATTCAAATAAAGTAGCTTTTAGTTTGAAGCATTTAAAGGCTATTTTTACTTAATTGTTAATCTGCAAAGATTACATTCTGCCAATAATTTTAGTTTCATTGATTTGTAGGTGACCCCAGATGTCCTTTATCCTCATTCTTGAAGTATGTTACTCACCTACACCCAATGACTGATGCATTTTGGCAGAGACCGAAGCGAAATGTTTCTCAGAATGATTACGTGTGGTATGACCATGCTCCATTGGGCAGCAGCACACTGACCAAGATAATGCAGAGAATATCCTTGCAAGCAGGTAGTTAAAGCATTACAAAAATATTTGTTTTTCCAAAAGCTAATTTAATATTAAATAAAAGTGATATACATATATATATATATATATATATATATTTTAATAATATTGTCTGATGGAGTAAATAGGAATTTATAAATGTCTGCATGGTCGTGCAGTATGGGCATTGGACTGTTGTTCAGTGTCTTGATGGTCCAGGTCCATAATCTGCTCGCTGCCATCCCCCTTTGTCCCATGGGAGATTTGGACTAGGAAGTAATTTATCTTCAACTCTGAAGGAACAATCCGAAATATGTAAAACAAAATAGATTGGTAAATTTATCTGACACATTAACGAAATGATTAAATGAGTAACTTGTTTTCTCACTCAAACATGATTCAGGTTTGACCAGAGACTCAGTAGGCAATGAGACTGGCACTAACTTATCTTATCTTATATGATACAGACGTTACTTCAAAAAAGATGATGTCCCACGTGTCATGCATTTAGTCATGCATATCAACCAATGACCTAAACTCCGCCAAGTCACTTGTTTACCTGGCTAACTCAGGCAACTCATTCCATGCTTTAATAGTGCATAATAAGCTTTTCTAAAAGTTTGTCCTAGCATATGGAACGAGCAATGTGTCTTCTATCTTTGTGTCTTTCTGAGTATTTTATTAAATTTTGTTTTTGTATTTAAAGATTATGGTTCAGTGTTTTATGTATAATTGCTACTTTACTTTTAAGTCTTCTATCCTGAAGGCTTTGTAAATTTAATGATTTTACTAAAGGTGTTACTCTAGTCCAATGTGAATATTCGTTTGTTATGAATCTCACTGCTCTATTTGTGTCTGTTCCAGTTTCTTAATGTTTTCTTGAGTTGAGGGGTCCCAAACAGATAATGCATAAATATTCTATTATTGGCCTAACCAATAATAAACCCTAATGCTTTGTTTGATTTTTTGATAGTTTCATCAATATGGGGATTCCATGACAGTTTTTCATTTATTATAGCACCTAGGTATTTTGCGTTTTTAGTCTGTGTTACTGGTTTACCATGAATAAGATAAGTGGAATTAATTTGTTTTAGCTTTTTTGTTACTCTTAATACTTGCCATTTTTCTTGGTGGAAAGACATGCTCCAAATTGATTCCCATTTCTGTAATTCATCTAATTCTCTTTGTAAAATTTCTGTGTCTTGTGTTGTTTTTATTGTTCTATATATTATGCAATCATCTGCAAATAATCTCACTTTTGTTCCTGAACTAATGCAATTTGGTAAATCATTTATGTAAATTAAAAATAGTAGTGGACCTAAGACTGTTCCTTGTGGTATACCTGAGTTTACTGTTATTGGTGTTGATTTAAAGCCATTTATTATTACAGTTTGTTCTCTCCCTATCAGAAAATCTTTAATCCACTGATGCAATGGACCATTTATGCTGAAATATTTGTTTTTTTTACTGGACAATGTGCAGTTATGGAAACATTTTACATTTTAAATGGTCAACAATACAGCAATTTGAAAACTACTAGTTGTATTTTCCCTGATTGCTGTATCACTTTTTTACAGCAACTTGTAAAAATATCTTAGCCTACACATAGGAAACCTAATATTCCTTGTTCCAGCAATGCCTGTAATTTATAAGATCATTCTGTAATTTTTCATACATGAATTTAATTTAGACCATACACTTCATAAGTGTTTTTATACATGAATTTAATGTACACAAGTCATAGTTTTTTTTTTAATCAAATGTGATAAGTAAAATTATCACCCCATTCATTACTTTTTATTTCTTTTAGAAATAAAATGATAATTTGCTGATTAATTAATGCCAGTATTATGTTTCACAATTTCATGATGTATTTCCCCAGGTTTAAGTGACAATTATACCAACTACTCTATCCGCTCAGCATGCATTCCATTGGTTGAAGCTGTTTGTGAAGCTGCCATGCAGTCAGAAAATGGAGCGCAGAAACCTAATTCTGTAGACACAAACAAAACACAAGGTAAAATTGAGATTTAACATCTCAAACTCAAGAATGTCTGGTTAATAGGCTCAGCATAACCATAGAAAAATTAATTAATAAAAATTTGTTTATTGTAAACTTAGTCAACACCATACATAACACCAAACCATTGTGTGAGCCAGAGGTACCTCTTTAGACATTTTTCTTCCCTTTCAGTTACTTGTCTTGACTCTCTCTTGCTCTCTTAAAATATAGGCAGCTCAAGTCCTTGCTTTTATAAAGTAGTAAATTTATCTTGTTTTAAAATGCAACGTATTTGTTAGAATATGTTTTCATTTTTTAAAATATGTTTCCTTCCCAATAGAAATTGATTGGTACTAGACATGTTGGTTTATGTTTTCTATGGAGCTTATTAAATCCTTAACCTTGCAGCTGGCATGATGTCCCACTCAACTTCTGAAGATCTGTCCAGTGATGATGGTATGTCTCATACATCTGAAGTTCAGAACAACAAAGATCAGGACCTTAGGGAGAGAGCTCCAGGACTGTCTAGCTCAGTAGGCTCTGGAAGCATGGACACTGATGATGGAGACTTGTTAAGTAAGGGTTGACTTTGAGAGTTTTATTGAGTGTTGGCTAGAGACTTGTTGAGTAAGAGTTGACTTTGAGAGATTTATTGTGTGTTGACTTTGAGAGATTTATTGTGTGTTGGCTAGAAGTTTGTTGAGTAAGTGTTGTCTTTGAGAGATTTATTGTGTGTTGACTAGAGACTTGTTGAGTAAGTGTTGACTTCAGAGATTTATTGTGTGTTAACTACAGATTTGTTGAGGAATTGTTGACTTCTTGTGTGAAGATTTTGTTTCTGTTGTTGTTTCAGGTCATTAATAAGGTCACTTAGAGAAATTAATGCTAATGTAACAATAAAAATAATCATTTCTCTAACACTTTTAACAATTAGAATGTAGGGTCAAGGTGCTTTGAGTACATAATTTAAATATGTTAATTACAGGTAGATCTAAATGTTCTTCTATAATGTAGTCAAGCTTGTGGTTTGTTTGAGCTCATCAGTTCCAAACATTTGGTCCATGAAGTGAAGGACATTTGAAGTGATTAGTTCTCTAAAATACAATGGCATTTCATCATTACGGACTATGCACTTATGACAAAGTGATTCTTGCATTGCAGAGAGTCTACACAAGCTTGTGGTTTGTTTGAGCTCATCAGTTTCAAACATTTGGTTCATGGATTGAAGCATGCAGTTTCTTTGAACTCATTATGGAGCAAGTTTCAAACATTTGGTCCATGTACTGATAAGGCCTGCAGACTTAAGCTTTGAGGGGGAAACATGACATAACTAGAAGCATTGACTCTGTGAGGCAAAAGGCTCTCTGAAGGACATTTGAAGTGATTAGTTCACTAAAATACAATGGCATTTCATCATTACAGACTATGCACTTATGACAAAGTGGTCTGGTAATTGATTCTTGCACTTGCAGAGTCTACACATGAAAGCAGTAACACAATGGTGCCTTGACTTATGTAAAACTATCCTTGCAGCACTTTTCCTAATTCACTACAGCTTAGTGACTTTAAACACCAGTTTAGAAATAACAAATATTATCTCCAAGCAAATGAGTTTTGACAGCACACAGCATTATTATGAATGCTTAAAACTATTGATGGTGTTCTATAAGCAAATACTATATTGCAATAATAATTTAAGGCTTTTCTTCCAGTCTGAAGATTAACGAAGAGTACAATATTTCACATGCTACGCAGTCCCAGCTGTGACTAATCTGCAATAGTATTAATTCATATAAATTAATTTGAATTTTTGGTTCAATTCTGTTCAAGTCTTCTGATATTTGTATTCTTACATGTCATCTTATTAGCATACTATAGCTAGCTAACATTGATAATAAAATAATAAAACAAACATGCTTGGGAAATTAACAGTAGGACAATGCATAAGAAAACAAGTCACATTTCACATCAGTGCTAAACTGATTTATGAATTTCACTTAAATTTGTACTTGAAATATTGACCAATGTCAGCTGTAAACTATTTTTTTATATTGTCATACAAGAAATAATAAAATATATAATTGCTAATCGTTCTGTATTTTTATCCATGAGATAATTTTTCTAATGCCAATGTTCAAGTGAAAAAAAAAGTTGCATAGCTGGCTTTGTAGTAATTTTTTTAAAATACTTTTTTTTTTTTTTTTTTTTTTTTTTTACCAAATCTCACTATGTATACTTGAAATATTACTAATTACAACTTTTATCAAAATTTTTAAATTTTATTTTTTTCTGTGGCACTGATAATTAGTCTTATGCAACCTTTTTTATTTCAGGTTTAATGCAAGCTAAAACTCAAGTCTTGGACCTTATTCGTGGCCTAATGGTAAAAGATATCCAGAAATTTGTAGATTGGCTAAAAACTGTCAGAGTACAATATAGTGCTGGAGGTATGTGTTGAATTGTCTAATGTAGTCTTTGTTTAGTGCTTGTGTTAGATATATAAAAAAAAGAATTACGTTTGTAAAAAAAAAGTTTTTCATTTAGTTAAAAATAAGTAATACTTTTAATTTTGTTTTCATTTTTGTAAATTCTTTTTCAAAATTATTTATGTATTTTCGTGTATATATTTACAGAACTGATTGTGTTATGTAGCCCTGTAGATAAAAGTAATGTTGAGCCCATACCAGATGATATCATGGTAGACAGAAATGGAATTCAATCCCGCACAAGTACACCAGACCCAACATTTAAGAAAGCAAGTAGTCTTGATCTCTCAGAAAAACGTCAACTGTTAAAAAAAGAGAATTCTCTTAATGGTGATCACCACTTGGATAAATATGAAATGCCAGAGCTGACAGGAACAACGATTAAGCAAGTTGAGTTCACTCATGTTGCTGGTGTATATTGTTCTACTGAAGACCATGGCTCACTGAAGATAAGCATACCCACACCTGACACCTTGCTAGTTACTGGGATACCAGAGAACCTACAACTGATGCTGCACAAAAAGAGAGGTCCAATTTACAATCTCGAACCGTTACCTGAGAGAGTTTTTTGCTCTGAAAATGAAATGGATGTGGCAGAGGTTGTAGCTACTCTAGGTACAAAAAGACAAAAACCCAAGCCTCGAGTTAACAACACTAGCAACTGTAGTGCAGTAACAACCTTTGGCAACAATTACCAGGCCGAGTCTCAGAACAAACACCAGCTGACTGTCTTGCAAAGTCAGCCTCATCCAGTGATGGTGACCATACCAGCAGCTCATACACCTCTTGTTTCAAGTCACACTGCCAGGGAGCATTTCAAAGATCATAGAAACAAGTCTCTTGGTTGTTTAGACACCCACCCAACCCTACCAGAAGGAGTAATGCTGAAGCGAGTCTCCAGTACAGGGACCCCTGTTCTTAAGAGACAGGCCCATGTCCTGGACAGTAGTATGTACCCTGAGAATTTAACTGTCAAACGAGAGACAGAAGACATTCAAGCTACAAACTTGTCCATGAAACCTTTTAAGAAGACTGAATCCCAGGAAGCTAAAAGAGCCAGAGCAGACCGGCTGGCTGATTCCCTCCGATACCATCAAGAAATCCTTCAGAATTCTCCACTGATCAAACGTCCCGGTGAAAGAAATTTTTCTGGATTTCGTCACTGTTATGCCAACACAGTCAACAACACAGTGAACAACACAGTGAAAGCTGAGCCTCTGGATACATCATACAGTTGATGTAAGCACCCAGCATTCAGATGGCTCTAGTTTTTTAAAGCAGTACCCCTGCTGCTTGTGGTTCCATGTTTGGAGCCTAATTGTGACCCCTGGCAGCTAAGCTGTCTTGGGCTATTTGTTTTCATTATGCCATTGTCTACGAACTTCTGTTGAAGTTGGTCTAATTTTATGGTTGTTTTAATTCATACACAAAAAAAAAACAGGCTTGTATTGACCAACTGTATTGTTAGATTGTCAGGTTTGGTTTCTGGTGTTAGAGTTTCCTTTGAAATGGTGGACATTGTTTAACTTTTGAGAAGAAAGTCTTGTTTTGTGATATCGTAAGGCTTGGCATTTTGAACTTTTCCACTTGTGCATTGTTACTTGGTTTGTCCATGAGGAACAAACTGATTTGTGAATATCATATGCGTGCTTTGTTCATGTTTATTTTGTAGCCAAGGCTTTTTACTCTTCAAACATTAGATGTTAGCATCCTATTACTTGCTATCAAAATGTATATACTATATATACACATATATAAAAACTATATACATTTATCACATATAAAGTCAGTTTTGGCCTGTCCTTGTGATAACAATATCAAATGTAAACATTGATTCTTTTGTTTAAGAATGAACATTTTATTCTAAACAATTTGTGTTTCCACTAACTTTTTTGTTTTAATATCAACTCTCAGCAATGTACTGAATACTTGAAATTTGGAATATTAATACTAGATCTAGTTCTAATTAAATTTCCTACAGGAAACAAAAATAAAGTATTTTTGAAATAAATAGTTTTTTTAAAAATCTAATTGTTCTGCTGAAATCTCCTGATGTGTCCAAATTATTTTATTTAGATATTTAGTTAGTGCTGCCCTCAGTGTTTAAGAAATCCTTAAGTATAATAATTATGATTGATATTGGTCATATGGTGATATAAACTTTATCTATTTAGTTGAGAAGATTGAGTTACTTAACATTCCATACATGTAAACTTGAGAACATTTGGCACAGCTAAGGGTACATAGTGTGTAACATTTTACTACAGCAAAATGTTTTCTGTTTCTTTTTATTGTTGGACAATAAATAACTTGTATTTGAACATGTGTTATGCTTATTATTTTGTGATGATGATTAATTGTTTGATATTCTATCTAAAAAAAAAATATGTATGTGTTTATTTCATTTCAAACTTTTGAAGTAGTTAACAGGTCTTTTATCAAATGACACATTAGTTGTCACTCAAGGTACTTAATGGCAACTCTAATGATCATAAATGGGGATGGGGGATCATAGTACTTCACTATGTGTACTTACTTGTGAGAAATATTTCTGATTCATTGATAGAGATAGAGATTATGTACAATGATCTACTTTTTTTTTTTTCCCTGTTAATTAATTTGTGATAAACTGTTGGAAGTTAGCATTTATACTCTTGGCAATTTTTCAACCAAATCTTTAATGTCAAAAGTTGTATTTTTTTCTGTTTTCTTTTGTTTACTCTATTTGGAAGCCATATACTCTTGATGTCATGCAAATATATTGACTAGTGTGCATACATAAATGTTGTGATTTCTTTTTCTTTGGCATCCAATATTTTGAGTGCAAATATACATTTTGCCATTGTTTCAAAAAAAGTATTTTGGACATGCAATTCATGTGCTTTTTTTTTTCCTAAATTTTCTGACAACTCAAATGTTGTTTTAATAGTGAAAGAATTTCTTTGTGAAATAGTATTTTTGCTTTGGTTACAGTCACTAAGCATCTTTCAAAACTGGTTCATTTCTCTATGTATATATTGTTTGTTGTTTTTATTTAGCTAGTAATTATCAGACAATCTTTTGGTATTTTATTGTAAAACACTGAAAAAGCTTTTTTTTTCTTGAGAAGTTGTAATTGTATAAAAAAATAAAAAATGTGTCCAAATTTTCTTGAAATTTTTTTTGATGATTTCAGGTGAAATGTTTAGTGTATATATGACAATATTTGGATTATTTTTTATATGCTCAGTTGAAACTGCCCGGTGAAGATTTGCTAAAAGGTTCCTTTTTTTAAAAATTATTGTTCTATATCATAGACCAGACATGAAAATGTTTTTGCCATTGTTAGAAATGTATTCATGATGTGCTAAGATGTTTTGATTAGTTTTTCTTATTGCTAACTGGTTGTTCTCTGAAAACAGAAACTAAACTTTGTAACAGAGCATTTTAGTTGTTTTTTTTTATCAACTATTTTGATAATCAAATTGTAAATTGTATGTAAATCTCTAGTATATGTACTTCTGAAGCACATATCTTACTAGTAAGCATTTTAACAAGTTCTTTAAAGCTTTGCATTGTTTTGTTTTATAATGGGTTTGTATTCATTTGTTTGTAGGCACAACTTACTGAAATTGAGTGACAGAGTCCATTGCACAAAGTCTTGGTGCCATATTCACTGAGGTTGTTTTGATTCCATTTCTTGTATCCCATCTTGTTGTTCTCATGTACAAAGTGCAATACTCTCAGTGATGCTTTATCTTTTTGGTTTTAAGTTTGATTTTGAAAATGTTGGTAAATTCACTCAGTCAGTGGAATCATTGATTTTTATTTTTTCTACAATATTCATTTTGTTTTCACAGTGATTCGAGTGATTTGTTCATAATTCTAAACAGTTGCACATTTAAGAGCACTTTATTTCTTTTTTTACAAGCTAATAGGTGTTTATGACTTCAGAACTGTGTACATAGGAGAACAATTCTTACTTTTCATTGAAAACAAACAAGTTGTTGGCAGTTACATTTTATTACCAGGTATCACTTTTTAATGAACAATAATAAAATATTACATTTTCATTCATTCTAAAATCTCTTGTTAGTGGCTGAGAATCCTCTGTAGAAAATTTGAGAGCAGCTGAGATAAAAGAATGCAGTTGTGAAAACAATCAAGTTTGCACTGACATTAGACTGAAATTTTAGAGAAGAAAATAAGACCTATAAATACGGTACAAGTTTTAGTCAAAGCAAACTGGGAATTCAATGGTGCCCAGGTTTAGCAACATTATGATCGCCTCTACACTTGTATATAGTTGAAAAAAGTTTCTGTTTAATTAGTAATTTCTAGATGCACATCACTTTTTAGCAAAATTTGTTTCATTGTTAGCATCCTTGAGTGAAAACAAAGTTTCTTTGATGATTAGTTAATATAGTGCATTTTTCAAACTTAATAATGAATGTAGTGGATGAAATCTTTTAAAAAGCACATTTTGTTAACATTTTTGTTTCTACATTGGTGAAAATCTTGTTGAATATTTCCTTATAGCACATTTAGTTTAGTAAAAGTTTTTTTATGGGATGAAAACTTTGCTGTCAAAATTATTAATATTAAAAGCATTGTACACTAGTTAATATTTCTGATGCTGACAAGTTTAGATTTTGTAGAAATTTGTATCTTTTTAAGTGTAATTTTTATATCATGAGTTTTGAAATTCTCTAGTAAAACATTTTCTGCACACAATAAACTGGTTTAAATTTTTCATTTTGTTTGTTTCTTTAAAACATCTCTGTGTTATTTGTGTGAAAACTCCTGCATATTACATTTAATTCTTTGTCACACATTTTCAATGAACAGCGTAAACATTTCTTCATTTTTATTCAGTTGTGTAGTTTATGGGGAAACAATTGGTCAAAAAGTAAACCAGGGCCTCAAATGATGTTTCACTTCTACAGAATATCAGAACCAATTTGGATTATTTTGTTGCAAACACAAATCTGAAACATAAATAAATCCTGGCAATACTTTGTTACTTGAAGTAGTGATGACATAAAATAAAACAAGACATTTGATTGAAAACAGTTGCAAGTTTTATTTCCTCTGGCAAGCCTAAAAGCTTTTTTATTTAATGAGACGCTGAAAGTGAATCTACTGTACTGTAGTGCATGAGCCTTCCCTTACAATGGTAGAAGTTCAAGAGTGATACTGTAGCATAAGAATTACATATTGCTTCATGCTTACATTTTTTCAATGGGATAAGTCTATTGTAGACAATATTTCCCCAAGATAAGGTTTTACATTTTAAATGGTATGAAAAAAAAGCTTTTTTTTTTGGCAAATAATTGCCAGAAACCTTTGCAGCCAAAACTAAACTACAAAAATATAGCTATCTAAAAATAAAGGGAAAAAAAAAAACAGCAGTTCCTGGAAATCAATTGAAAAAGATATTTATTTTGATTACATGTTCATATTGTGTTTTCCCAACACCAAATACACATTACATGTCTACAAGGACAGTGCAACTCACTCAACCCCTTATAAGAACAAATAACTTGCTAACTCGTAAGTTAACAAACTGCTTTCTAAGCAACCTCTTGTGTTTTCTTCAAACCGAAATATAAGAACAAAAAAAATCTAGAAATTCTAAAAAAAGCGTTAAGAGATGTTAAAAGATTGCATGAATAAATTAGGTCAGCCTAGCAATAGCCAGTATATCCATCAGCTGATTTCAACATGTCTGAGTTGACTTTCTTTTCCACCTGAGTCTAACAGCAGCAGTTCTAAAAGTTGTTTTGATAATAATTAGTGTAATAATTATAACAATAATATCAGATGCTAAGAAATAAGCATGTACAGTGGGCAGAGAAACAAACAAAAAAAAGTCCACAACAAATAAATAGCATATTTATATATTGTTAATGAATCAGTCATACAAGCTTTGAGAGGTAGGACATAATATTTGAAAAAGGTTTCTTTGGAAGAAGTTCATTACCTGAGAGATCATGTCACCCTGCCTTGCCACTCATAAACTGTAGAATAATCTCTTAATTTTTTTTCAGCAAATATTTTACGAGATAAAAAAAAATAATCACATTAACAAATGCTAAAAATTTAAATGCAGAAAAACAAATGGCTAAGTAGACTAATTATTTCTCTTGAAAAATAAAGTAAACTATACAAGCTTACGGTAGTCCTGTAATCATTCAAATATGTTTTCAAAACTTGTAAAAATAGATATCTTCCCACCGCCGTAATATTCATCAATCTACACAATACAAAATGCATGAAAGGTTTTAAAATAAAATAATTTAGAGACAGCATATAGTTTCTAGAGTCATGTTAGTTGCTCAACACTTGGCTACTTTACAAAAACAAAGGTCAATGTTTTTTTCAAATAATAAACAAGGAAAACCAAAATCTCTCTATGTACAAAGGATTGTAAATAAAAACAGATTACATCAATTGACGAGAAACATTAAAAAAAAACCCTGTTTCTCTATTTCAGTTTTCTTCCTATTATGCTGATACTTGTGGCCATTGGAAAACAATAAACTGTTCTATTCAAGTTTCTAAACCAATTGAAGACTTGACTGCTGTTTGTTAAGTCACAAAATGATTCAAAATCTATTCAAAATCACTTTAAATAACTATTACTTTGCTGTCAAGATCTAGAGTTGGAAGGTTGTTTTATTGTCCACCAAGGTCCAAATATTTTTTAGGGACAGACTCCTAACATTTGACCATGAAAATGGTGGAAACTTCACCAACAAAGGTTATCAAAGGGACATTGACTTTTAATTACACACTCTCAAAGCTAGGCCCTATTTCTAAATAAGTGAACCAAAAAATTAAATCTACATTTTTACTATGACTAGTGCCTTCAGGATTAAGGTCATTAAGTTTTAACATAGAAATCTAGCTCATTTTAAACACAGATCCAGAACAAGCAGAAAATTTTGGAAAATGAAAAAAACAAAAAAAAACAACAGATCAAATGACATGAGAAATTATGACTAGTGTCCGCCACCATATGAAATAAATATCTCTATAAATACACCAAAATTTTCATAAATATAAAATGCAGTTAGCAATGTTATTACAATTGAGATTAATATGAGAAAAACAAAAAACTATAGCAAGTCTACTTGGCAGGATCAGACTGCTATCCAATTGGAAAATCAGTGTTGAGAATGTATATATACAAAGTGCTAGTTCAAATATGTTACAAGTAAACAAAAAATTAGACCCTGATGAAAATGAAAGAGAGTATATATATATATATTTTTTTAAGACTAAATATTTATCATTCCTTTTTTTTTTTTAAATTTAATATTTTACTTTTAACTAATAGAAGAGATAATTAGTTGTTAGTGCTGACCACTACTTAGAATAGTAAGAGCAAAAAGAGAAGCACTATTTGGACAAAATAAAAAAAAAAAAGATAACCGAAAAATTGTTTAGCAACATGTTCAAGTAAAAAAACAACAGGATAAGATAAAAACCTAGCAAACCTTTTGATTTTGAAGCAGTGTTACAGCACAAGTCATAGTTCTACATCTTACAACCATTTTTGTTCCTGTTTTCAACAATAGTTTTGATAGTGTCTAGAAATAAAGTGGCCAACAAGTGCATTGCATTGTCCTTAGATTTAGTACAAACAACAACAAAGTAACATGCTCTAACAGACAAAGTCACTCAACTCAATCACTGACAAGCTGGGAGTCTACAAATGAAATACAAAATGCCTTCAATTTTCTGTTATATCCCTTATCATGAATCAAACGCTAAATTATTTTGTTCAAGTCTTGATAATATTTCATACTGAAGGAAAAAAAAAAGAAGACTATCACAAAATGGCTGTGACAATGGAGAGACTTACAGACATCAACATACACAACCAACAATTTCAACCTTAACAAAAATTTCTTGTCAGTCTTAATTTAATGACAGTAATTAACAAGTGGCTGTTAGTTCATTTACCCCTTGAAGCATTTGGAAGAGATCAATCAATACTATAGCACTACAGACTCATTAAACTGTGCAAGCCAGCAGAGAAGTTAGAAGACTGCAGTGCATTGCAAGTAGAAGTAACACAACCAGGATGCAAGAAGTACATTCCATTAGATAAGGCCCTTCAGAAAAAAATAGTGACATGCACACGTCAATAGACTTACATAGCCTTCTTTCAAACCAAAACACATCTACAGTAGAATATCAATACAACATGGAGGATGTTCAATGTAATCTCATGATAAAGACAAATCTAGTCCCTGTTGGTATTAAGAATTAGATTATGTTGAGAATCAGATGCCATAGTGAAAACAAAATGTAGAGCTTGTCAGGGAAGATCTGCTTCTTCAAAGTACAACACCTTCAAACTAGACTCTTAGACTCATTGCAAGTTACAATTTTTTTCCTCCTGCTACCATTTAAGACAAGTTATTTCAGTATTTAGACATACCAATAATTCCACAAGACTACATATAGCTACTATATCCTGTTTAAAAAAATCTTGTCTAAATCCTAAGGAAAAAAAAGGTAACTCTTAAAAAAGAATCTATTAGTTATCAATATCTTTAAAAATGATTATAAACTCAATTTCCCAGATTGGCCTTATACAATGAGGTAACAGTATTTCCATTAAAAATTTTTAGAAGGAAAAAAAAAGAGCTATATAAGTATATTCTATATCATAGACATATATTATATCTAGACTGGAAACCGGAAATAAATTCTTATCCGCAATTGATCAATTCACAGACCTATACATATATAGATTTTATGTACCTAGACCATTTTTCAGGCTCTAAGGGGAGTCGCCCAATCAATCTTTTCTGTCCTAGAAAAGTAATGATCTTTAGTTTTCAAAGTTTAGAAATAATGCAAATTCATTTCTCAGATATTCAAGCAAATATATGAAACAAAGCCATTTCTGTTTGTTTCCATTGAGATAATGTTTCAAAAATCCTAGATGGAAATAATTCATGTTGATTTAAATCATTTTATGTACATTTAAATAGATTGATTACCTAGATCTTTCTAGATTATGTATCTAAAAATTGCAAAATAATAATTATGAGACGAGAGTACTCTTATTTTTGATGTTCAATTACTAGATCTAGATCTAAAAAATTAAATTATATGTTACATAGGTTAGGGTTGAAAAAAAAAACAACAACATTACTTCTTTTAACTACTTTACAAAACTTTGTTTCAAACTTTCTAACAAATTTTCACTACATTTTTGTAGTGTTAAAAAATGTCCATGTCCAGTCTAGATTTAGTATATATAAGTCTATGATCTATATCTTTTTTTTTTTTAAAATATGAAGAGCTCTTCACATACTAAAGTTAAAAACTGTTGGTATCTTCCATTCAATTAAGCAAATTAAAACATGATGTTTGTCCATTTTGGTATATAGTATCTGAAATTTCATCTGAATTTTAGTCTTGGTGGTAGAATTGTCTATGTTATAAGCTACAGACTTTTAAAGGGTATATCTATACAAGAAGACTTATCTTATTGCATGTGATTATGTGCAAATGTTAAAAAGAAACACTTTTTAAAACATCAAAGTGTAGACTATTTACAATAATTATCCATTTTGTTTCCAGTCAATCTTCATTTCAAAAAGAAAAAAAACCTTAATAGCACTAGGATGGAAAATAAAAACTGCCAAGAAAAGAACAATTTACATGTGATATTAGCATACTTTAGTAAAACTTAGAGAAGACTTATAATACTTGAGTACAAGTTGATGGGCTTTCAGGTTTGAACATTTTATAATGTTATTCAAATTCCTAAGACCTACATTGCATCCATGTTCTACTGTACATTCAATCCTCCAGCACTATAAAACATAACAGACCTGCCTGTATAGGTTTTAAATGTGCAACATAGGATGAAACATCATCAAAGACAGAAAAACAGAATAAAGACTAGAATACAGGGGCTTGATATGGCCCAAACTCTTTACTAACTAGATCTAACTAAAATACAGAATGAGCAAGATCACATCTGAACTTTCAAAACAAAAATTACTCACTGAAAATGTATTACACGACACAATTAATAGATATTGAAAATTTGTAACTTCTTTTTTTATACTAATTGTGACTAAGAATAAAAAAAAAGGGGATGCAACTGACACTAAGAAAACTAGTGGGGGATTGCTCATTCTGTATACCATGAATGTTTTAGTATCTATGACTTACATAGCACACACAACAAGAAGTAAATGTGAAGAGGTAAATGTCTCGCCCACAAATTTCTACTTTCAGTTAGATCATTGCCCAAGACCTTCATTGATTAACTATTCTCTAAAACTATTCACTAAAAAAAGCTAAAAAAAATCCCTAAGCTCTCAAGATCAATAGAAATTTGTAAGTCATAATCTGACAATGTCTGTTAGTGTTTTAAATGTTAACAAATAAAGACAATGCAAAGAAATATTAGGGAAAATGAAATAGACAATACAAATTCGTTGTGTTAGAATATTTTAAAATTTAGCTATAATGATATTTGAAAAAAAAAAAAAAAAGTCATATATCCATGAGTCTGCATACAGATTGAATAACTAGAAAGGTGCTTCATAAAAAAAGTTAACATTTGATATGGCTGCATATAGATACAATTAGCTAAAAATGTGCTTCAAAACGTTTTAAAATATATATCATATGGCCGTACATTTTAGTGCAAAAAAAAAAATAAATAAATAAAAAACAACAAACAAACACATAATTAGAGAGATATGTGAAAAGGAGATCACTTAATCAACAAATCGTTGGTAGATTTAGTCTATACTATCGTCATAGTAAACATTTATAGTCAATATGTAA
The DNA here is from genome assembly GCA_030265305.1 of Biomphalaria pfeifferi. NCBI lineage: Eukaryota > Metazoa > Mollusca > Gastropoda > Planorbidae > Biomphalaria > Biomphalaria pfeifferi. Next base: position 2,727,741 of record JASAOG010000060.1, on the reverse strand, counting down.
AGATATACAATTTTTTTGTTTGGAGTGAGGTAAACAAAAGACCAAGTCAACATGACCTCTGTACACTATGAACAGTACTGTACATCACAAACAGTAGGCAGTAGGAGAGTTTCTCACATGCAACAGCTTCTTATTATAGCATATTTACACAAAAACAAGATGAATGCCAAGTTTGTTACAAGTGAGTATAGATCTAGAGGATGGAAAAAGAAAGCAATAAAACATTTTAGAGAAAAAAAAAAATTCCTTTGTCAGTTCAAGCTTTACTTATTTACCTCTACATGTGAATAGTAAAACTATGTCATGGAAGGATCTACACATGATCAGAATGAGCGTACGATTCCAACTAGTACCATCAATCTAAAAAGTCATATCTTTGTCAAATCAGAATAGAATTTCATATTAGTTTGTTGCTGTTCCCTATTAAAGGAATATAAATGTACACATTTTGATTGCCAACAAAAAAATTGCTCAATTTTGTTATGGTTGCTGAACAAGTAAAACAATTCCTTTTTTTTAAAACTGCTTTCTACACCAAGATATGTTTAGTATAGTTCTATGTCAGTGATATTATGGAATAGTCCATTAAGATCACCATACAATGAATGAACTAAAACACTGCGATTCAATGAAAGCCAGAGTGCATGGACGCATACAATCTCATGCCCACCATGACAATGAGAAAAACAAAAAATTTGAGTTTTGTGCCAATACCTTTGAAGTTCTACTAGATAAGACAGACATACACATTGTCATTGATGATGGATTATCCTTTGAAACTAAGATAAGAGCTTTGACAACAAAACAGTGTAAATGAAATAAAATCAAAATATGTCTAAGATCAATAGCATAGCAGCAACAAAAACAGTTTGCGAATGTTTTGAAGGAATAAAGCTGTCCATACGGACTTAACCAATCTGGTATCTATAAAAATAATATTTGTATAAATAAATAATGTGCATTTCAAAAACGTACAGGAATAAGCCAAAAATATGTAAAAAGCATTGGAAAGCATTAAAAATCAATATTTAAAAAAAAAAATGCAATTCTGTTATTTTGAACTATTTGCAAAATTGAAATTGTCAAGTTTGTGATCAAGTGAAATATTAGATTTTTGTTTAAAAAAAAAATAACATTTACATATATGCATTTTGCAAGAATATACAATGATATGCTCAGTTAAATAACGGAAACATTTTTAGTGTCAAGAGACAACCAAGAAACAAATGAAAAGACTCATCAACATCAAAAGATTGCAATTATCATTTCATTTCCTGTTCTTTAACTCCCTAAAACAAACAAAACAATCTTTGTAGTGAGGTTTTGTTTAAACTGATGGATAACAAACTACCATTTATCTTTGCTGCCTTGGTTTTGTTTCTAGTGTTTAAACTATAGCAGTAGAAATAGTGTACAGATTCAGGAGCGCTACCCTAAGCCCTTGCTTTTAGAAATGTCAGAAACATGAGACAAAAACATCAGAGTAAAAACAAAACAAAACAAAAACTTTTGTTTTTGTTGCCATAAAAATAAATAAGAGTGAAATATTGATGAGTAATATAATAATGTATAATAATAAAAGTCTACAGAGCAAAACCAAATCTCTACTGGCTAGTTTACACAACTGTACATTAATCTCAACAAGTTCTGTCCCTGTATAGAGTTAAGCCCATTGCACATAGACAGTGGAAACAATTCCATCATCATAAAATTTAGAATTAAAAAAAAAAACAGTATTGACTAGAAGAAATGTGTTGCTAACTAAATCTACTTTCATCAGATAGCCTGAAAGTACTTGTGTCATCAAATAGCCTGAAGTATGAAGAGATCATGGTCTGAACTGGCATTACATGAAATACATAGTAGAGTTTGTTAGTTGTGTTAAGAAGATAAAAAAAAAATCAATATGGTGTATTCAAAGAATTCTCTGTGTTCAAGTATTGCTGGAAGTCACACTACACCCACCACAAAATAGGGTGAAACTGTATTGCTATAAGAGAATGTTTGTAGGCTGAATATCAATTTCTATGTCACTAAATAAAATAAATTGTTAGGTTACACTGACAACAAACAGAGAAGTCATTATGGAGATATGTTTCGTTGCCAGTTCAGGTTAAAAGGATACTTAAAAAAAAAGTATAAATATATGTACCCCACCACCAAACTATATGGTACTACTGTCCCAACCCACCTGGTGTTTGCAGCCATACATACACAGATCAGCAAGAATAATCACACAATCAACTATGCTGAAGGAGATAGCAAAAAAAAAAAAAGGCTCCTTATTTGATATCACTCTACATTTTGTTTCTTTAAAAAATTACCTGCACTACAAAAATTGCAGAAAAAAATAAAAATGTCAAGAAAGTTCATTTTGCTTCAACGTAGATGAAATGTCCATTAAAGGACAGGGACATATAACATTCTTGGGGTAGCCATTACTAAATTTAATTGTTTACTCAGAAATTTCTAATTGTTTCGATATTATCTGTTTGTTTTTGTTTTTTTTTTGGATCTCTAAGTATAAAACTACTCTATTAGAAATTATTTCTACACAAATAGGTTTTGGCAAGATACAATTTGAATCAATAGCTCCACAGCAATATTTACTTTTAATGTTTTTAAAATGAGTAATAAATAGATCTGTAGTAGTATTGTAAGCAGAGTCTAATTATACCATCGGCTACAACCAAAAATTTATAAAAATTTTGATTTTTTTTGTTATGAAAATTGTGACACATAAAAAAATAACAACAAAGAATCAATGATTAAAAAAGTCAAAAATGTATCAAAGAGATATCACATAGCAAGAGATCATTTAGAGATTTTTTTTAACGTTTAGTCAAATGTCTTTTCAAAAAATGTGACCATTTTGTTACAAATACAAAACATTGCAATACAGGTAGACAGTCAAGAGATTACTGCCCAACTCAAAGAGCTACAGGCAATGTTAGCAAATGATCATTTCAAACACAACAGTAAAAATAAGTTTAGTTTTTTTTTGTTTAGATCCCACAATTATAAATAAATAGTTTTTAAAAGGCGCTAACATTGTAGAGAGGTAGCAGATATTACATTTATACATGTAACACACATTTATGTACATACATGTTACATATACATATCAAGATGTTGGAGTCATTTACTTGGGCTCAGATTTGATTCCATAGTGCTGTAACAACTGGGAACGTAGAGCTTCAGTGCTGGCCATCTCCATTAGACCTGCTGTGTGGGCATCAAGGCCATATTCCCCCATCCTGAGGCCAGCCTGCATAAGCTGAAGACGCAGCCTCTCACTAACCAGATTTGCAGAACTTAAGCTTGCCATTATGGAAGCACTGGTGTAGGCCTCAGCTTGCTCTGCTGACATCCGCAATCGCTTAGCCAGTGACGAGTCAAAACTAGTAGAACTGCTGCCTGATGCCATAGAGGGGAAAATCCCATTACCCCCATGTAACCTGCTTGTTTTAGACTGATAGCTCGAGGTCGATGATTTGGTATTTCTATTTACTGGGCTTGTGACCAAGTCAAGCGGTTTGTCTGGTGACGACTGGCCAGCAGCTGAACCGACAAGGCCATGGGGCAAACCAACCAGTGGGAAGGCAGAAGACTGTTTAAGAGAGGAGTAATTTTTGCTTTGCTGATTGCTAGGTTTGCTGCTGGAAGAATTTCGTTGCTGCTCTGAGGGAATGGAAGTAAGTGCTGTAACAGTAATAGGTCCATCTCCTTGCATTGCTTGCGGAGTCAGTGAAATGTTCAGTGTAATGCTTGCCCCTTGAGAACTTGGTATGGTGTTTGCTCTCACATTCATTGGTTCTTCTTCTTTACACACCACCTCACCTGAATGGACAAAATGGAAGTTTTATTCAAATTGAACTGCTACTTTCATGGAGATGATAGATTATGTAATAAGAAGTAACAAGGACGGTTCCAGTTAAATCCATCATTTATTAAGCAGCCTTTGTATAGCACATATTTTGTTTATTACAGCATGCTCAGTGCACTATGGTCCAATCTTTTTTGTGGGCATTTGGAGCGAGGGGGTATCTGGGAGAAGATTTCCTTGCTGACTTAAGGCACTCAACAAACACAACTCAGCTCAAGTTGAGATTTAAACTCGACCCCCCCTTGATAAGTAGCCAAGCAGTTTATATGCTGCACATACAGTTTAAAATCATTTAAGAATGGAGTTATTGCTATTAAACTCTAAAACGAAGCAGAATTAAATATAAAAATATTTTGCATTAAATGCACATTAAGCCATGCCACCGGGAAATCATTGATATCTACAAGTCGTTTCAGGTGAATAAATAAAGACAAAATGATTCAGTCTAATCTTTTCAATGTGAGTCTATTATTAATTCAATGAACTTGGTTGAGATGAATAACAAAAATGATAAGATTAGCCCTATTCTTCATTAATGTGATTTAAATAAGGAGTCATATTTTCTTTAAATTGTTTTGTGTTTTGGACATATTGGCCAAAGATGGAAGAAAGAAAACAAAATTTCACTCTACCCAGAAGAAATGAAGAAAAATATAGAGAAGAATAAACAAGAAAACAGACCAGGTCTGATCCAAATTACAACAAAAATTATGCCTATAACAGCACTGCATATAATATTTCATCTCAGAACTGGACACAACAGAATGAGACAGCCTATGTTCCGAAAGCTAAAACTAGAGACTAGCGAAATCTGCTCTTGAGAATGCAAACCATGTCCTTCAAAGCTGTATTTTAATGAGAGGGCCGAACAAAACACTGGCCCCAAAAACACTCCAAATAAGAGAAACAGAAACTAAACGGAGAGTTGCAATATCTGGACATCACTACCCAGTTCATCTCAGATAGAGGACTACTCGTCTGAGCCCTCCAACATAAAAATAAAAAAGAAGTTCTATGCTTTCGAAGATTGTGCTGTCAACACTTGATTTGTATGCACCCTGAAGATAATCCTATATAATTAAAGACTTCTGATTGATAATAAAATCACTGTTATATTTCAACTATAAAAAAAAATCCTGTTGATACCAAAGCATTTTTGGAATTTACTCAGCTATATATGAATATATTCTTCTTCTACCTTTTAGTGATAACTATATATAATGAAAAACATTTATTACAAAGCACCTAATACTACTAAGGATAATTCTCAATTATTGCCTTCATTATCTGGCCAATCGAATGGCCAGATGGAGAAAAACTAGAAAAAATCCATTGCAACTGGAGAGCCCTCTGACAGCCACAGAGCAGAAAGGGAAGCACTAGCTGCTACCATACTAGCAAATCATCCAAGTACCCCACACAGTCAGATTGTCTTTCTCACCTATGCGAAAACAACCCTCCAAAGCTTGCTAAACTCTGATTCCTCTTATATAAAAAATCTCAGAACAGCACTTACAAAGCTCAACAACAACAGCATAAAAAATGTAATTCAATAGATACCAGCTCATATACAACTAGAAGGAAATGAGAAGGCTGACACACTCGCCAAGAGTGGGAGAACAAACTCACAATTAAACTCTGCACTCTATCCAGAAGAAATTAATCATAAATAAAATAAATGAGAAATGGACGAGTTCTCATCCAAACCACAAGAAAGATGATGCTTACTATACGCTATCCTGACAAGATCAACGTCTAATCTTTCGAATTAGGACTGGACACAACAGAATGCGACAACACATGTACCAGAAGCTCAAAATTGGAACCAGTGAGGTCTGCCCATGTGGTGAGAATGCCGACCACATCCTCAAAAACTGCTCTCTTTACCAAGAGGCCCGTACAAGACACTGGCCCCAAAACACCCCAATAGAAAGAAAACCATATGGAGAGCTCCCTGATTTGGAAACCACTGCGCAGTTCATCTCAAGTATTGGTCTAGTCATCTGAACACTCCAACATAAAAAATCAGAACGAAGAAGAAGTCTTCATTATGCACAAAAAAGCTTTGTAAATAACATTATTAAGTATTTAAAGATAGTGGGTAATATTATTTTTTTTATATATATTGCATTGAATACTACTACTGTGATATTTTAATGTTCCATTTTAATGGCTTTGTGCAAATAAATTTATTGTCCCTATTTATTTTCTAAATTCGTATACATTTATGTGTTTAGAAAAGCAGATGTTGTTTTTTATCCAAATTCAACCTAATTTTCAACCAAGTAGGGTTGTTTCCACTTACTTTGCCTAGATATCTGATTTTATATTCATTGTTTATAATTGTTTTAAATGTTTTTTCCCCCAAAGAGCCAATGATGATATATATAAATAAATATTGTATACATATATAAATATTTTTTAAAAATATTTTAATTTTTAGTTACAATTATAATTTATTAGTATTTGTGTTTTTAGAAGAGAAATTATATTACTCGACATTGTTTGTATTCATAACTGTTTTTTAAAAAAGTAACTATAATATTTGTTTAACAATGATGTTTTGGGAATGTTCTGATAATCACAAGGACGAGGTTTAACATTAATTATCAATGAATTTAAAAAGTAATCAACCTGAGTGTGGATCTGCGATAAATTTTACTCTCTTGAGCCACTGTTCAAACTCCATGATGTCCCGCAGGTCCATTTTTTTAACTACACTCATCAGGTGTTGCTTAGCATCATCTACACTCAAGATATCAGACAAACCAGCACCTGATGAATATAAAAATAAACATTTGTAACCAAAACTTTAAGGGCAGTGTGAGATCAAAAAGCACATTGACTAAACCTAATACTCACTAGTTTTTATAATAGTGTCATGTGGCCAGCACAATAAAAAAAATAATGTCTTCACAAGTACCATTGTGAATGGACAAAGAAGTGTGCTGAAATGCAATTCCAGACATCATCACCTCTAAACCAATATTTGTGCAGAAAGATTATTAAAAGCATGTGACCTAGCCTGGCATTTTCCCCACACATTTAAGCAATATATATTCATTTTAAGAAGAAAAACACACACACACACATATTTTTAGGGAAGGTTTCTTCTAAATTACAAGAAATAGGCCTTCAATAAAATGTAAAATAATAATTGTTCCAACAGTTTAAAAGCTTTTAACAGAGTACTAAGAAGCAGTTATTGGTCTTTGCTAACTTTAAATACGCATTGAAGTGATTCTGTCACTATATTAAAACATTTTTTTTAAAGCTTGACCTGGATATAAAATGTTAGAATAAAAAAAGAGACAGGACCACATGGTTGAAACAGAATCACCAAATCACAAACTTTAAGATTACTTTTCAAATGTTGCACAAACATAAATTAAAGGGCACATTGTTCATTACTTAGTTCAGCAGTTATTGGCCTTATCACCACATTCCAAGGCAAATGCTAGCCTTAATTTGTTTAAAAAAAAAATACAAATGTATAAAATGTGTAACTAACCAGGATAGAAAAATTGGTACAGAGCATCTGAGCCTGTGTAGCTCCTCTTTTTGGTAGAGCAATTCAAAGGAAATTCAGGGCTTCTGCGCTGAGTGAGGTCTATTTCTTTGTCATTGTCTTTACCATTTCTCACATCCTGGCTGGCATCACCGTTTATGTTGGAAGGAAATGAATGCTGCGAGGAACTGTCATTACTGTTGTCCTCATCAGAGTATGCATTAGATAATAGCCCTCCACCTAGCGGATGAACAGAAGAGGTCCCTTCACCATTGTGCTGAGAGCAGTCTAAAGGTGGGTCACGCTGATCTTGGCTAAAATCTACAGCTAAGTTGTAGTTTCCTTCATCATCATTTCCTTCATCGGCAGCTTCCATTTTGACTTCACACTCTGCTTCTTGTCGATCTGTCATATCATGCAAGGGACTGTGCTCCTCTTGACCATCTGGATCAGGTGGATGTCTATCTACCATGTTCAGTTCACTATTGAAATCTGAAGTACTGCGGACACCAGTAATATCCCTTATTTGTCGGACCATTTCATTAAGCTTGTTAATTCCCATAGCTGCTGGTCTGTACCACAGCTGCCCTTGGGTTGGATACAAAACATTGATTCCCAAATAGAATGGAGCAAAATTAGTATTCATAGATGTAGGCCTTTTCTGTGCATAAAATTTGTAGATAGTAACAGGGTCCTTTTCTGGACAACTGGGATCTGCCCAGACACGAAATATTCGTTGTTTTAAGTTTAACTTGGAAGAACTTTGTGTTCGTCGAAGCATTTGACTAGAAAATGTCAAAAATTCCCTGCCATTGTCATCTTTACAAAGAACAATATCTCCCCATAAGAGTTTCTTATTCTCTGTTGATTTGCGTAGTCTTAAGTACATGCAGAAATAAAAACATAAAGTGAAAACCACAGAGCTAGGAGTGTATGGTCCCATTTCCTGAGATTTGAAAAGATGAGCAATCTTCCCTTCTCTAGCTAAAGTGGAAGGGGAAACTTCACTAGGTGTCTTCTGCCCCTTTCCTATAGATCGCAATGTTTGCTGTTTTAATTTTAGAACATTTCTCATGTTAGAAAAAGCAGAGTCTCTTGTTAAAGATAAAGGATAATTTTTAAAGCGCAAATAGCGTTCAATGCTGGCAAGCATTGCACGTAGGCTACAAGGTTCATACTCGCTGCCATCAGCTTTTCTTACCACTAGGAAAAATGATGACAAATATTTATCCAGGTCATTGGGTGGTATAGCCTCGGGTAACCTCATTTCATTTAGTGATCTCATATATGCTGTTAAAATTCTCATATCGGCACCTGTTTTCCTGTGTGTATTTTTATTTTCCATGGCACTTGCTGGTACTCCAATCAATGGATCATCAATCCAACTAGGAGTTTGAAACTGGCAATTAAAAAGTGATGCATTTAAAGGAGGCAATATTTCGTTATCTGCTTCTCCCACTCCTTTAGATATATTTTCTAAGTTACTGGAAGAATTACTAACACTGTTGTTACTAAGACTAATGCCTGTAAAGTTTGATTCCTGACTGGATAAAACAGAAGATGATCTCTTCATGGTTTTAGAATTAGAGGTAATTGATTTATCTTCAACTTTATCAATATACGACAATATTGCCTTTTTCATAGCATGTGTTGACTGGTCATCATTTAAGTTGGTTGCTGATGGTAACCCCACGGCATCCACGGAAGAATGAGAAAAGGCTAACTGTAAGTCTCTATGGCGAGCAGGAAACACCGGTCCATTATGATGATTGTGATCCAACAAAACAGAATTATCATTTGAACAGTGCTTTGAAGAGACGGCTTCATCTGATAAACCTGTCAAATCAGACTCCGAGCCTCCACTAACGCTCTCATCGTGCGATTCTTGACAGTCATCTGTTATATCGGAAAATGGCACATCTTTGTTTCTATTATTATCGTTATCTTCATTGTCATTCTTCTTGTCTTCCGCAATTTCGTCATTATTGCTCTGGTTTCTTTCCGATACATTCTTTTTCGAACCACATATTTCATCTGCATGTAAATAATTCGCATTTAACGCTTCCATTGTGTTCCTGTCGGCAGATCATATCAGACCAAATCATCGAAATTAACGAAATAATTGTAGCATCTTGTAACGGTAAACAAGAATGAGATTCTTCCTCACACAGCCATTGTAAACAATAGCGCCACCTTTGACTTTGTTGACAAGGGTATACAACTCTTTCGGATAAGATAAAATAAATTGTCAGCGCGAAATAATTTATATATTTTTTTTATGTAGCCTCTGCGGGAGCCTTATAGATCTAGTCTTTCTAGAGCAGGCACCATCAAATAGGCCTTCATAAGTCAAATAATATGCACAATTCTATCTAGATTTGTATATAAACTACTAAAAAGAAAAATCGATCAAAGGCCTAATTCCGAGATATTTATACCGGGCTTCAATATCACACACTAACGTATCTTTTTTTTTTATTACTTTATCTTAATGTAAGAAAAGATACGCAGAGGCAGCTGTTACTTTTTCCACAGACATGCAAGATCTTTGTATTCGCCGTATCAGTTTAACTGTCCAACTATAACATAATAAAACACTCTGCTACGTGGAAATTGTTCATATGGTTGTTTTCCGGCAAAAAAAAAATATATCTTCAAATAGGGCCTATAGATCTTGTAGTTAGGCACTCAGCTCCACGTAGGCAGAGTAGTGCTCATTCGTTACGTTATTATATCATACGCTCTATATATAGACAAGCTCTATAGATAGAGAGGCATATGTCTATAGGCCTACAAGCTCCATAGATAGAGAGGCCTATACACGCTCTATAGATACAAGCTCAATAATTGGATAGGTCTATACAATCTCTATATATAGAGAGGCCTATGAAAAGCTCTAAAGATAGAGATACAAGCTTCCCTGGTGCTATTAGAGCATGGAATGGGTTGCCTGAGCCAGCCAGGAAAACCAGTGACTTGACAGAATTTGAATCATTGGCTAACATGCATGACTAGATGCATGACTAGATGCATGACGCAAAGAGCGTAATCATCATCTTTTTTTTTTTTTTTTTTGAAGTAACGTCTGTATTATATGAGATAGAGAGGCCGATATAGGCTAGGCCGACTAGCTCCATAGATAGAGGCATATACTAGCTCCATAAAGAGGCCTGTGGCGATTACTGTTTTTTTAGCGGCCCCCGTAAGGGGAAAAAGCCACTATTAGGTTTGTGCAAAATGTCTGTCTGTCCGTCTGTCACACTCAGATCTAGAAAACTAGAAGAGATATGAAAAATATTATTTCATCATTAAATCCGGCTTGAAAAGTTTAGGTGCAACGAATACTTTTGGTTTTCTAAAAGCAAACCGTTTAATTTATAAAATTAATTATGCAAGCGATTTTTTCATTAAAATACACCAATTCTAAAACAATTACGTAAATGTAAGGGTGGCAATGTTACAATATGCTAACAGATATACACAATTTTCATGTATTTTCAGTATCAACTAGTCAAATATATTTATAAAATGTACAGGAAATGGTTACAACAAATATAAATAATACTTAAAGATGTTTTTTTCTGGTTAACTAGCTGCTAAAATTAAAAGAAAACATTTCTGTTTGTTTATAAAGGCTAATAATGCAATTTGTATGTAAATATCATGCGCATTTTTTAAAATGGACTTTCTAAGCAGCGACTTTCGTGCAGTAGCGTAACGTTGCAACATGATCATGATCATGCTTTTTTTTTAAAAATCAGATTTTATTTATTTTTTGTTTAGTGCCCCCATCCGAATAAAAGAAGCTTATTTTTGTGCGTTTTGTCTGTTGGTCGGTCTGTCCGTCACGATTAGATTAACAAATAAGACTAGAGGCTATTGTAAATCTGATTTAACCTTTAATTTTTCATTCAGAAATATTGCAATACTTTAAAGTATCTATAATAGATTGTTCCGGATGTTTTGTGAAAAACAAATCAATGCCAATGAATATTTGTTTGCTCTTCTAAGTTATAGTAGATTTTATTTCCATGCTTAAACGTTGCAAGAAACACGTGATCTTTAAGATATTGTTCCGGTTTTTTAATGTAAATAGAATATAAAAAATATTTTTGTTACACTACACTACATTTAACTTTCTATCTAAATTTTTTATTTTTTCTCACTATAAATATATAAACATCTGGAACAATCTATAATAGAAACTTAAAACTAATGCGATGTTTCGGAAGGGAAATTAATTTTAATCAGATTTTCAATAGCTTTTAGTCTTTTCTTTTTTCGTTATTAACATAACGGACAGACAAACTGACAGACAAAACAAAAAAAAGCGTCTTTAATCCTTATATATATATATATATATATATATTAAGTCTAACTAGCCCATCAAATGAAATGCTAAAAGAACAAACTCGGTGCACCAATGTCTATGATCCCTCGATAAGCTGCTCGTATATGACATTCTTTAGTCTAACTAGGACGTGTGACGTAATGGAACTTTTTTCCTTAGACGGCATATGGAGTTAATTCTTTAAATGAAAGGCTAAAAGAACTCACTCGGTGCACCAATGTCTATGAACCCTCGAGAAGCTGCTCGTATAGAAGACATTTTTTAGTCTAACTAGGCCGTGTGACGTAGTGGATTTTTTTTCCTTTGACGTCATATGGAATAAACTCTTTAAATGCTAAAACAACTCGGTATAGTAATGTTTATTAAACCTCGTAATGTGACTCGCATTTTAAAAAGACATAATAGATTTAGATCTAATCTAGATTTTTTACACAAGATCTAGATTTTTTTTTTACACTAGAGCTAGATTTTTTACACTAGATCTAGATTTTTTTTCCTGAGCTATATTTTTAAAGATAGATTTAGATTTAAGTTCTAATTAAAATCATTATAGAATCTAGATCTAGAATTTCTTGGTCTAGTTTAGAATGTTTACATGTTTCGGATGTTCCTTCAGAGTTGTAGTCCAAACCTCCCGTAGAACGACGGGGGATTGGAGATGGCAGGATGAATCGATGAATCCAAACGACAGTCCAGCGCGCAAACCGCACTACCAGACAGCCATGATTTAGACTAGATCAAGATCTATAATTTTAATTTCTGGCTTAAAGTGTAGATTTTTTTTCTAAAGTCTAGATTGTCAATATGTCAATATTGCAATGTTATAAAATACTAAAACTAATCTACTATTTTAATATTTAGATTTTGCAATTAGTTTATTAATTGATTTTCTAGTTTTTTTTTCAAATATAAATCTTATCTAAATTACATCTACATTATCCCAAATTTATATTTTAGATCTAGATCTAGTAAATATAGATATTGAGAGTGCTAAATTAGTATTTTAATTTAGGTAGATCTACATCCTCATTCTAGTTCCATTTAGGCCTAAATGAAAATGATCAATACCAAAAGATTATCTAAAATCGCTCTTCTGACATATTGTACATAGCCAGTAGTGGATCCGACAGTGATCCGTCTCCCACGGGGGCCGCCTCTGAGTTTGTGTGGCAACACAAGCTCTCTTTGTAATCTTGTTGTATGTCTAATTTGTGAAGATTATATATTTATGATTGCGTTTACAATACAATGCTTATTCTTCCTTTGTGTAGGCCTATATATAATGGCACAAACCGAATGCCGGAGAAATGTAAAATGACTGGAACACACAGAAGAAACTTCAATAGGCCTACTTCTTTTTCTTTCTTTTAATGAACCTACTATTTTACTTGAATTTAAATTATTGATATTTTTTATTTTCTACAAATTCAGAAATATATACCCCTCTTATTTTGTAGCCTATTTAAAAAAAAAAAGAAATGAATTAGTATCGCTGAACGGGAAAAGTAAGATTCTGAATAGTGATGAATAGTGAATTCACATAACTGAAAAACTACTCATCGTTCGCAGGCAGAACAAAATCTTTCAAAATGGTGTAGGCCTAAAGGCCCATATAGATATTGTAGCTACTTTAAAAAAAAAAGTCCCCTCCCCCTTTCAGACCTTGTGGTCTATAGGGCATATGATGTAAAGGTAATGTTTCTGTGGCCTACGGTTAATAAGGGTGTCATGTGGCCAGCACAACGACCAACTGCCTTTCCGTTTCCCCAACTAATGTCAGGTACCCATTAGAGCTGGGTGGACTCAGAGGCACCCAAAGATCCAGACATTAAAACCCCCAGTTTTCATCGAGATTTGAACCCGGGACTCCCGGTTTGGAAGCCAAGCGCTTTACCATTCAGCCACCGCGCCTCCATATATTGTACTTGTTGGAAAGAAAAATGAATGTGATCTGTTAAGTTGAGAAGCTCTTAGCCCCACTCTTAGGCATAGGCCTATATTATAGCTCCTCCTTCGTGATCGAGGATGAGCACATTTATCATATACCATTGATATAGGCATATAGGCCTACAAACAATAGCTCCTTTCTAACTGTAGGCTATATATTATAACTCTCAATAGAACAATCGGACAACAAAAACACGCTACTTATAGAAGCTTCACTGAGTTGGTACAAACGTGAAGCTAAGTACTGAAACTAAGAATGATGCTGACATACTACATACACATTTGTGTTAAAAGTTACCTGAAGCTACGTATTATGGTAGCTACATTATTTCGTTATTTATTTAACATTTTCTCTTATTAAAAAATTTGGTTCCTAGTGCTAGCTTTATATATAGGCCATGTCCAGGTTAAGGCATCATTGTTTCAGAGGTGAGCAAGAGGCGCAAACTTCGGCCGGCGAAATATTATAGTCTCAAAGGCCTAATTATATTTATTTTATTATCCATAAGAAAATGTGTCTTACAAATTGTGCCTATAACTATGACCATATCTCCTTATCATATCTTTCATTAGCCAGCTGTGTAGAAGTTTCTCCTTTTTTTTATTCTAAAGTGTTGTAGGCCTATGTATTATCTTATACCAAACGTTAAAACTAGACCGAAATATTTAGATCTATAATTTGATCTACGGTCGTCTCTTATACATTGAAGACCTCTGGCCCTCGTGGCGTAGATATAAGTCCAATACAAAAGGTCTTGGGGGGGGGGGGGGGGGGGGGGTAATTATAGGCCTAATCTTTGAACTTGTCTTGTGTCTCCCGCCATATTACGACATGCAGAAACGTATGATGAGGATTAATTACATGACTGATCCAAACTAATTGATACAACTACTCTTAATATAAGCATACGCTTTGTTGTTTTTATTATTTTTTTTAAATTTTTATTTTGCTTGTTATTCCATGTGGACGGGAGTGTCTCTCCAAAATAAGGCTTCACAGTCAAATGAAGAAGTGTGCCCTGAGATGAACCATAGTCGTTCTACCATGGTTCTACGACTGAAGGAGGCCAATATATGTTCCTTGTGCTGAGACAAATTCATATTAAAAAAATCTCTTTCTATTCGTTCTCATAGCCTTTGTGGGCTAATATATTGGGAAGTAAGCATTTCCTTTCGAGACTTAGATCTAAATTTGCTGTAACATGTTTTTAGCGGCCCCGAAAGGGGAATAGACGCTATTAGTTTTGTGTGTTTTGTCTGTCCATCTATCCGTCCTTCCCGTTTAGATCTCGTAAACTAGAAAAGATAGTGAAAATCCGACATCATGATATTTTACATCGTTCAAAGTTCTGATGCAACTGCTACTTTTTTCTTTTCTGAAAGCGAAAATTTCAAGTTTTAAAATCAACTATGCAAGCAGTTTTTTCATAAAAATACACCATTTTTACAATTCACTATTAATAGTAACAAACACGGGAAGCTTTTAAGAAAGGGAGATGCTCATTTAAAAATATTTTAAGCACATTTATGCAAACGGTTTTAGATTTTTTTGTAAAAAAAAATTTTTTTTACAAATTTATTGCTAAGTTAAGTAACTTCTGTCATACTAACTACAATATTTACAAAAAAATATTTTACTTTTTTTTTAAGAAAAAAAATCTGTTTAATATGCATATAGATGGAACATAATTAAACAACAATTATTAAGTAGTTTTTCATATTATCGCGTCAACTGGCGCAATGCCTGCAGCAAAGTAAACTCCAAAGGATTCTTTTTTTTTTCTTACGGAAATGTTGTTTTTTTCCTTGAGGCTTTGAATAAGAGATTGACGCTTTATAAAACAATTAGATAATCATTATATGACATGTTAGGCCAGGTTCACATCTAACTTCACCTATCTCTTGGTCTGCTGGACCGTTCGGGCACCACATAAAATTGATCAACATTCTTTATCCATTCTTCTCTGTCATTTGCCTTTAAATGAATTTCAATTCTGATATTCTTTCTGAAAATATTGAAACCTGCCTTTTTTTACCAGCCTGGATGGACAAATTCGGGGACCGATTTTGAGTTTGTGTTTCCACACAAACTGTCTTTGTAATCTTGTTAAATTTGTAATAGATCTAGACTAAAAATAATAAATCTGTGCGATTAGAAACATTTTTACCAATTGAATTTGTTTTGCGCAATTTCAAGCTTTTAGCTTTCTCAATGCGCTATGATCCTATCACTAATTGTCTGGGCAAGTTGAAAAAAGGTAGGGAAAAAAAACAAAAGAACTATCAGAATTGGGTCTTGATTCGAAGACTAAAGTCTCCTCAACCTCCTCAAGCCAATACGGTAACCACTGTGCCAGGGAGCTGCATATGAAAAAGGTTTTAGGCCTATAATTATTTACAAACTTTTCTTTCTACATACAATAAATTATACCCTCTTAATAGTCATGTAAACTTTCTTTCCCTTGTTTGAGATACCAAACAAAATAATTAATTATCAATAGTTATTTAAATAAAATAATTTATTTATAATTCTTTTTTTTTATATTTATTCTTGAGTTGGCATATAAAAGAAATAATTGTGCAAAATTTTAGCTTGATCCGAGATTAGGTGTAGGCGAAATAACATGTAGGCCTACAAAGTCACAAACTTTTACCAGACACCAGACAGAGTAAGTTGATGTAAGGTTTGTAAAAATGTGTTTTATTCTTGTGTGTTTACTGGCTGATTTATCACTCTTCCTTAATTCTCCCATCTGCCGTCGACGAAAACAAAAACGACGTTTGAACTTTATATCTCCTACCTTGGATCTAGGATAACTCAGATATTTTTCAGGATCGAAACCGTAGCGGTTATACCTAAAGCGATTTTTTATTTCGCAATTTCGACCCAACATGTTTGTTTTTTAAAGTTTAAACACCTATAGGCGCTACTATAATAGTTACCAGACACTTACAAGCTCCAAAAAAGGACAAAAAGGAGGACAACCCTTTACAAAGGAGGACTAATAGGATGAGGAAGGGGATGCTGAGTCTGTAAAATATAGAATGTGCATTGGTGAGCGCACATATTTGGTGTCTAAAATGTCAAGATGGACGAAATGATTATCAGAAGAACGATTTATATCAGTAGGCCTATAACGTGTACCACACCCTTATAAATGGCTTTTAACTAAAAAAGAAAATCCACTGTCGAGGACAGACGCAGACGGCAAAAAGAAAATCTTAATCGACCACCGTCGGACAATGGTTATGCTTGCCTTGGAAGTGGCAAAATATGTCAAAATGTTACGAGAAAAGACACTTTAACACTTAACACGCGAAGGTTATCTTACGACAGTGTTTCCCAAACTTTTGACCTATGTGAACCCTTTTATAATTTGTGTAACAAACTACCCACCCTCCCAATGCACTTGCATCTATGTGAAGAATGAACGTGTTTGTGTATGCAACACAATGTGTTGATATGACATTAATGGCAACGTTTTGAATTCTTGCCACGAGTCTTTTATTCATTCCGACCAGACTTTTTGCTCCATCTGTGCCCCAACACATCTGTCCTTTCGGTCGATGTGAAGTTCTCTTGCATACTTTTTTTTCATAACATTGACATTCGATATGAATTTCTGGTTGCGAAAATCGCAATATCAACATCAACTTGAACCCACTATAAATTAGCCCCCCCCCCCCCCCCCCAATGTTCTACAATACAAGAGAGTTAAAATACGTGGCAATTTTAACCTTTTAAAGCCATACATAGGGAAATGAAACGTATATTATGAGACACGTAATGAATGACCTTTCACCCCACATAGCGAATCTTGGAAACAACTCTCTATTGCCATTGTTAGTTTTACATCATAAAAACTATGTAGGCCCTATACATTTCTTACCAATAAGTATTCAATTAGTGGGCTTAATTTTTACGCTTCATAAGTACCACCGAAATAGTCTGATTAAATATGGTAACTTTTTGACTTTGAAAAAAAAACAAAAAAACTCTATTCCTTTCCTGATCTCTTGTAACAGTTTAATTTGTAAGATGTAAAATAACACTGGTTATGAGTGTAAAAATATAAAATCAAAATAATTATCAAATAATATTAAAGAATGTGGATTAAAACGTATTAATAATTTATTTTGATTTAATTACAGAATATAATAAATGGGTATTTGAAAAAAAAATCAGCAGTTAGGCTATATATACTAATAAGGTGCAATTTTAAACCTAACCAGACCAATGATACCCTTCCCAGTGTCGCTCCAGGTCCCTAATCCAGTTCTCAGGCACCATAAAGTTAGGATGGCTCTAAATTCCAGACACCTCAGGATACAGAATCTTTTAATCCATTTTCTGGTCGCTTCAGACGGATGTCAGCTTTCTCAAAACCTAATGAAATACTCAGAAAATCACAAAGATAGAGGCACATTTCTTATTCCATACGCTAGAGCAAATTCATACTAGTGCTCCTTCTTCCCTAGTGCCTTGGAATGGGTTGCCTAAATCAGCCAGGAAAGTCATTGATTAAAATGCATGACTAGATTGACACATGAAATGGGTAGGGCGAAAATGTCTTTTTTTTTTTTCTGTAATTGATAAGATAAGAAGATCTAACAGTAATCGTAACAGTCCGTCCATATCCATTGTTGAAGGTAACTGTGAAGGGACACAATCATTACACTAAATATATTATTGCTTTGGCTTTATTTCAATCATTGAGCATCGAAATTACATTTATCCCAATCATGAAGTCTTATACTTTATAAGAATTAACAAATAAAAAAAAAAAAATCGCCCGATAAGGGACTTGAACCCTTGACCCTCAGATTAAAAGTCTGATGCTCTACCGACTGAGCTAACCGGGCATACCTCTATGCTTTATTTAACACAATAAATTTAATAAACCGTTTCATAAAACCATTTTTAAATAATAAGTACTTCATAACTGTTTTTTTTAAATTACATTATTTTCTAAATCTATCTATGAAAATCAAGTTGAAACCATTTCAATTTAGATCTAAATATTTTAAAATAGATCTTCACTCTATATTACGTCTTGATAAGATCTAATACTAACTAGATCTAGATCAAGAATCTATATTTATTTTCATCGTCTCGCCAGCCCTGGTCATTTGTGGTGGAGACTCAAATAGTCTAGACAAAATTCTAGATCTACTTCCGTATTGCTTTAAATATAAACAAAATTTACTTGCATAGCAACTGTAAGTTACGTAGAGTTACAGTATTCAGTTCAAATTCGTCAAATTTGTACTTGATCTAGATCTAGTCCTCCTTCGTCCCTAGTGCCATAGTAATGTCTGTATAAGATAAGAGGGATAAGAATACAAAACTGGTTGCCTGTTTATTTAGTAGACTTATTGTCTTATAACTTAGACTTAGACAAGGATTAGTCTTAATTGTAATTGTATATAATATACTCATAGTCATAGTACTACTATTCAGGGCTTTTTTTGTGACGGTACGTACCGGTACTGCGTACCGGCACCTTTTTGAAAAAGTTATTATTTTTCTTGTATTTTAACGTATATTATTAATTTTTAGTAGTTAAAAGTTAGGCATTCAACTACTGAGTACTGGCACCTAATCACTGGGTACCGGCACCTATTTTTTTTTAAAAAAAGCACTGCTACTATTAGTAGTCATACTCATAGTCTTAATTGTAATATACTCATAGTAATCTAATACATCATATGGGCATGACAAATGTCATTGACATGGTGGTGGATTATTGTGCGTATAACAATAAACCGTATATAATATACTGATTATGATTATCTACTATATAACTTAATAAACTATTAGATCTACTATAATCGTAACAAATCTTAAACGTATCATCATCATGCCAAATGAGTCATGACATAATTTAATTGTCTTCTGATCAGGCAGCTACTGTTCTATTCACTATCTCTACAGGAACCGACCAAAAAACTATTTAAACAAGATGTAGAGTACTAAATTATTTAATTATAAAATTATATCATTATAATTAGATCTATATCAGTATATCATGATTACCTCATACTTTATTAAAATACTACTAAACTACTTATAGTATATAGGGTCTACTGTCAACTACTGTAACTGTAGACACATTTTAGTCATAAAATAGACAAAGATCTAAATCTAATCAGGTTCATTTTGAAAATTAATTGTTTGATATTCCATTTTTTATTTGATACAGATGTACATCTATACTGTCTAGATACTTATATAAATAGGCTATCTTAACTTATATATTAATGTTCTAGTAGAACAATAAACATTTCAAAAAGACAAAACCTACTTTATTACATCATATTTTATAACAAGTAGTAGTGGAGATGTTAATTTTAAGGGTTACAAAATTTGATATTGAAAAATAAGAACATCTGTGACTTTTAATTTTGGGCAAGGGTGCTAGCAGAAGTTGTGTCATAATGACAGGTGCTTTTGTGTATAGCATAAGACCCGTAAGGATATTAATTGACCACAAGTTGATGTTGTAGTACCATATATGTAATCAACATCCAAGGGTGCCAAGGCCATTTATTGTTACATTTCAAATAGGAGACCTTATTCTTAACAAAGCTCTTTTCATTTTTTTACCTGGTATAGTTTGTATATTTATAAAAAGCTGTAAAAATACCAACATTAGGTCACAAAAATGAGTGAGTTGAGGAAATCACTGAAAGATATTTTTATCTTTGATTGGAGACAACTTCTTCTTTGTTCTCATTTTTCATGTTGGAGGGTTCAGATCAGTAATCCTATATCTGAGATGAACTGCACAGTGGTTTTCAGATCAGTATAGTTTTTCTCTACAGGAGAGTTTCGGGGCCAGAGTCTGTTCAGGCCTGTTGATAGAGTGTGCAGCTTTGAAAGGGAGGTTTCACTAGTTTCGACTTTCAGCTTTTAGAACATATATGTTATCTCATTCTGTTGTGTTCAGTTCTAAGGCGAAAAATTATGCTTTGGTCATATCTTTATCATGTGTTTTTTTTCTTGTAACTGGGATGTTAGCTGGTCCAATTCTAATTTATTATAATCTCTATCATTTTCTTCATTTCTTCTGGGTAGAGAGGAATTTTCATTTGTTTTTTCATTCTTCCATCTTTGGCCAGTATGTCTGTTTTTTTAATTGCCTTCTATGTCAATGTGTGGTGGGATCTAATGAACAGTTTCCTTGCTCTTGTTGTTAAGGATTACATGAGCTGTCCTGAGTTGCTTTATATAGGAAGTATCAGAATTTTTCAGACTTTAAAGGACTGTTTGGCATCAGTCAGTAAGACAATTTGATTGTTTGGTTTCATGGGTAGTTTATTAGTGTGGTAGAGCTGCTAGTTCAAGTGCTCTATGGTTGTCAGAGAGGTTGCCAGTTGCAATTGACATTTCTGCCTTTCTTCATTGGGCCATTTGATTAGTATGCCAGCTCCTCTTTTTGTGTTGGATGTTTTAGAGGATTTGTCTGTGTAAACTCTGACCTATTGGTTGTTGGGAATAATGGGTTTTGAGAAAACAGTTCACTAATTCCTTGAGCGCTGTTAGGTTGTGGTCAGACTTGGAGACAGAACTTAAGAAATATGAAATCTTTTACATTTTGACATTCAAAATGCTCTGTGTTATAAAGAAGCTGGCAATCATTTTGAATTTAAACATTAAAGAGAGGTAAAACATACATGTAGCCATTTGTACTCAAATGTAGTGAAATGTTTGTTTTGTAAGATGTTTTACATGATGTTTTGGATGTTCCTTCAGAGTTGAAGATAATCTACTTTCTAGTTCAAACCTCCTGCAGGATTAAGGGGGATTGCAGTGGGATGAAAGACCTGTATGAAAATTTGCTACTGGCACATTGACACACATTTATTGAGTGAAACTTCTACTATCTCAGAATTTCCACTTTGTCAAGCCACAGAAGATTCACTAACAAATTGAAGGATGTGAGCTACAATGAGTGAAGGTAAAAAAAACTGCATCCAATCGTGTAAAAAAAAAAATAATATCTAAATATTCTTTTGCAGACAATTGTTTAACAGCAACAATGAAATATGAACATATCCCAGAATGCATGGCACGTGAAAAGTCCTGCTAAAATTAAACCTAGTAGTTGCTGATTTAGAATCAGAAATTTAATTTGAAAATGTGAGTTTAAAGCTCTTTTATTTCAAATTGTCAAACCATGTCTTTAAAGATTGAGACTCTTAACATTAACAAAGAGAAAGAGAACAATGATTTTATAATCCCCCTAATACTCAAGGCCATTGAACAACATTTAGATGCAAATGAATTAAAGGCTCTACTTCGAGGCTGTTTAAAGATCACTTTAGTTACATGGAAAGATGAATATTCCTTGGATTTATTGCACTACTGCATTTTACATAACAACATTGTAGCACTTTTGGTTTTATTAAATCAGGGTTGTTTTAAACCACCTTACAGGCCTGCTGCATGGCCTTATTTACATTTAGTTGCATGTCTTGGTTATGCATCCTTAATATCTACTATTATTCAGGAAATTAACTTTCAGAATGAAGCATGTATGTTAGACTGGGATGTTCACAAAGTGTACATCCTGCCAAAGACAAATGCTGTCACTTCAGTATTAATAGAAAATTTCAAAGATCAGAAGTTTACACCTGTGGACATTGCTGCTATCTTTCAACATCTCAATTGTGTTGAACTTTTGCTAGATTTCTGGCAGATTCAGAGATCTAACTCTAACATCCATGTTGTACACAATACTAGAAACTCATCAAGCTACTTAGCTTTGGCGTGTAAAGTTAATTCACCAAGTGCTTTACAGTTGTTGTTGACAAAATACTCTGAGAAAAAGGAAGCATTAGAATGTGCTATAAGAATGTTATCATTTGATTGTGTTGATATTATCTTAAGACAGATGGATGGACAGGCAGTTAAAAAGGCCTTTCAAGGAATGAATCTATTTCATGTTACATTCACATACAGCTGTTGTCTTACTGATCAGCAGTATGAAGCTATGGTAGAGACGACTAAAGTTCTCATCAAACACAATCAAAATGTCAATAGTATGCAGCCCTCAAGGACATTCCCTTTATACAGCATTCTCAGTCATTCCTTAGCAGGAATCAGAATGGAAGAATGCTTTCATTTTCTTATTGACAATGTCAGCATACTGCTGAAAGCTATGGCTGATCCTAACATTGACGAAATTAGGATGGAAGAAGAGACAAAGGATTCAGAAGAGAGCACAGCATTTGGGAGACAACCATATTCTTCTGCAGTCAACTGTTTGCTAAGTAACATAGCTGTGTTGAAAAGGAATGAATCATTCACTCAAATAGCAGTGAAATCTATAGACCAGTACTCTTATTACTGCATTAAGTTACTTCTAAAACATGGTGCAGACTTACTTCACACTGGTAAGTTTTCTTCATTTTCCAGAAATGAGGGTTCACTCACAGATGTATATCACCATGGAACTAGCTTACATTTAATGATGTCAACAAGGCCCATAGGCCAACTCTCATTTTCTGTTTTGAGGCTTCTCTTGCATTCAGGTATTAATGCTGATGCCTGTGGAGCATGGAGTATGTCCTTCTATGTTGAGGCAATTAAATATGCACTAAATATTCTTCCACTGTCATTGTGGTCCCAATCAATAACACATCCTCATAGCGTGACACCTTTTTCAGATGAAGATTTAAAGTGTTTTATTTATATTTCAAAGTTTATGTCTCAGAGTTCACTAGTTGGAGCTTACAAAGAATTCTTAGATGCTGTGGAGTTTTTTAGAGCTTTGGCTAAAGAAAATAATATATTAGAAATAACAGAGAGATTTTATTTTGAAAACAATCAGATGCTAGTACAAATTATTAAGCAATATGACAAAGTCACAAAAGAACCATGGACCTTGCAATACTGTTGTTCCAATATAATTTGGCAACACTGCAAGAGAAAAAAGAAATCTGTGTTAGCTTTACCAATACCTGCACCTTTGAAAGTTGCTGGTATGTTTTCCCACAAAAAACAAGATTTGGTAGATGAAAAAGTAGTGCACTGATTATTAATATTTATAACATTCATTATGATTAGAAACATATAATTTTTGTTGACATAATTAGAAAAAAAAAACTGTATGTCATTTGTTTTCCTATGCAACATGTTTGTTTGTTTTCAAAATAATTTATGTTTCAGATGTTCCTTCAGAGTTGAAGATAGTCTACTTCATATGTATATTTTAAAAAAAAATTGTACTGTTAAATTAAAACATTTCTTTTATTATCATGGAAGAGGCAATAGATAAAAACATAAAGATCTTTTCATAAGCATGAAGTATGGTTTTCCCAGAAAAGTTTTTATCTCAAAAATGTTCAAAATCTGTCAGAACTCTGTGACAGTCTTACAATAATTTTTTTCTTTGAAAAGTCTGTTGAGTTAATCAAAGTCTTGCACAGCCACATTTATCTTTATGTTCCATGACACAAATCTGTAACTCATTAGAACTGAATATACTCAAGCATACCATTGAGTTTCATTCCAATCTTGTTATATTAAACAATGATTCAAACTTAAGGACTTTTTATTCAGCAGCCATATATTCTTCCCCACTGCCACCATAACAATTTCTTCTTCTTTTTAATTTTTCTGTCATTAATTTGTTGCTAACACATTAAAACATTTGCTTAAAAAAATAAAAAAAGGCAGTTAAGCATTTTTTCAAGAGTATTCTTTTGTATAGGATGAAACATATCACAGTTTATCTGAGTTTCTTTTTATATACTATATTATTTTTTATTTACATCTTTTGATAGATCTAAAATAGATCTCTGAGCTTAACCAAGCATTTAAAAATGATTGAAATAAATGATCTGTTCTGTTTTTTTTTTGTTGTAACATATTAAATCTGTTTGCTATATTATTTGTTTCATTTTTTTTATGCTAAATAAACCTGTTCATATAACAGTATATTGAAAAAAAAATTTTTCTTTATTATAATGTAATTTTAGTTTAAATAAAAGGGGGTCTTTTAAAAAATATTATTGCTTTTACAGAAGACTTCTTTTCATAAGACCTGATTATTTTAATCATTGATCATTTTTAAGAAATCCTTCTACATGTTCTATATTAGTACAGGACAGAGTTGATCATACAAGCAGCTTGTGGACTTGAACTAACATTGATGTTCACCTTCACCTATGTCTTAGTCTGTTGGACCATTGGAGCACCACACAAGATCTGTTGACCATTTTTCTCCATCCCTCTCTGTCTTTTGCCTTGAATATCTCTTTCAATGACAGAGCTGTCCATTCTTTGATATTGTCTTCCAATTGCTGTCTTCCTTGTCTTCTTTTCCCTGGTAGTGTTCCCTGCAGGAGGGTCTTTGCAAACCCTGATGACATGATCATGCAGTTTAATTAAGTTTATGTTTTTTGACAGCGGTTCATCATAGGGTCCAATTGCCATTGTACTTCTGTTTCGAATTTCCTCATTTGTGGTGCTGTCTTTGTTGGTGATACCTAGGATCTTTCTATATTTTTACAATGCTTTGCAATCTGAGGATATTTTTTCAGAATAGGGTAACCATTGTTTATTGTCAAACTGGTTATTGCATTTCTACATTATAACTGTTTCTTATAGAAACACTGATCAAAAAAGTTATTTTTTTTTTAGATTAAAAAAAAATGTTTTCATTTAAAAAAAAGATAATAAAGGACAAATGTCATGACTACTGTACTGTTAAATGCTATATCATGAATATTGGGAGATAATATTCAGCTTGTTTGTGCTGTGGGTGAAACATATATCTAAAAAAAATGTGTTCCTTTTGTAAATTGTAATGAGCACATGTAATGCATTGTGAATGAAAAATAAAATAATAAACTATTAATAACTTAGTTATATTTATTATCTTTTTCAAATATGTTGTAAATTCTAATTGAATTAGAAAAAAATATATGCAGATCCAGATAGCAATAATGTTTTCAATGGCCCTCTGGTGGAAAAATGTGTTCATCCCTGATTTAGTAAATTGTAAAACAGCATGAATAATGATAGCTATAATGCATAAACACTGAACCATAAAAAAAATCACAACCTAATAAAATACTCAGAATGACATGCCGATAAAGGCACATTTCTTACTCCATATGCAAGGACAAATCTGTATGAGTGCTCTATGTTCCTAGTACCATTAGAGCGTGGAACAAGTTTCCTGAAACAGGCTTAAAAATTTATGAGTTAGCAGAGTTTAAGCCTCTAATTAACATGCATCTACCACATGGATGCGCAGAGGATATAATTATACTTTTTGAAGAAACATCTGTATAATTTATAAGAAGATATTTTCCAAAACTTTTATTTTAGATTTTTTTTCTATAGATTTTTTAAAACAATAATCTAATGTTTTTTTTTGGGGGGGGGGGGGGGGGGGGGGAGAGGTTTTATTTTTTTTCCTAATGTGGTGGGTTTGGAACAGAATTGAATAAATGATGAAGACTAGGTGTAGGCCAATTGGCATCAAGGAGTAGATGTGAAAACAAGCTTTAGCAAAGGGTGCCAGCAGAAAGGGACAGTGGCCACATTCATTCTTAATTATAAATCAGTTAATTTGGCAGCCTTTCCCGAGCAGAGTTCAACTGCTACTTCGTAGCACAGTGCACGTCAAGTTTGGCCTCCCGATACATTTTATCCTCCCCACTACACTAAAAACTCTGCCTGGGTACACCTTATAGGGGTATCTTGCCGGTCCCAAGCCCGGAAAAAGGAGGAGGGGTGATCATAAGGCTAGCAACCTCACATCACTAAACTATTGCTACAGAAACCGAAAATACACCAAACCAACTAGAATTTGGTCAGGAAGGTTCCTCTGTGGAAGAGTCATTGAGGTGTACTAGTGAAAGCTCTCTGGAAGCTAGCCCACCGACAAACCTTCTGACGACCAAGACCTCAACCAGGATAGGGACCTGGAACATCAGAACCCTGTACAATAGCGGTAGAATAAATGAAGTGGCAAGCGAAATGAGAAAGTACAAAATCAAGGTTCTAGGCCTCAGTGAAACACGATGCAATAGAAGTGGTCTAAGCAATCCGACAACTGGGGAGAGCATTATATATTCTGGACATGAAGACCATGATCACACACAGGGAGTAGCACTTATACTGTCAAGAGATGCACCAAAGGCTTTGTTGGGATGGGAGCCAGTTTCCTCAAGACTAATGTCAGCCAGATTTAATGCAAAGGGAAGAAAACAACCATCATCCAGTGCTATGCATCAACAAATGCAGCACCAGAAGAAAAGAAAGAAGAATTTTATAACACTCTACAATCAGTACTAGAAAAAAACACCTAAAAATGATATCAAGCTTATTATGGGTGACATGAACGCAAAAGTAGGTACAAACAATGCTGGTAAGGAGTTCTACATGGGTAAACATGGTGCAGGCACATGCAATGAAAATGGGGACTTATTTGCTGACTTCTGCGCATTCAATGATCTTATCATATGAGGAACCATCTTTCCACACAAAACTATACACATGACAACATGGACTTCCCCAGACGGTAAAACAGAAAAACAAAATGGCCATTTTGCAATATCTTGGAAATGGAGAAGTCTCCTAGATGTTAGGGTGAGACGAGGAGCAGATGTAGCTTCTGATCATCATCTGCTAATAGCAACAGTGAGGATCAAACTTAAATCCTTTAAGGTTTTTTCAGACAGACCACACTACAAATTCAACACTCAGTACTTAAAGACAGAGGAAAAAAAGGTACTCTTTAATTGTGAGGTTAAAAAAAAATTTGAAGTGCTTGCTGGACTAGTAACAGATGAAACCCTTGAGCAACACTGCCTCACTCTCCAAGAGAGTACAGACGTCCTAGGCAGGAAAACGAAACAACACAAGCAATGGTTGACTGCGGAGACATGGGCCAAAATCCAGGAACGGAAAGAGCTAAAAGAAAAGATAAACCAATGCCAGAATGAAGAACAAAAGCTAATCTTTGAACCAAGTATGGTGCAGTAAACAAGTCTGTAAGAAAGAATGCTAGAGATGACAAAAAACACTTCCTTCATGAAATGACAGTCGATGCAGAAAAGGCAGCAGAACAAAGAGACATGAAAAGGTTGTACGACATAACAAGAACCTTAGCAGGAAGAAATACCAACACCAACAAGCCAGTGAAAGACAAACAAGGAAAAATCATCACCAGTGATGTTAGACAGAAGGATAGATGTGCCGAACACTTACAGGAAATTTTGAACCCACATCCTCCTGAATCGATTCCGGACATTCCCCCAACAACAGAAGAAATAGATGTTAACACAGGTCCTCCTACTAAAGGGGAGATCATCAAGGCCATCAAGATGGCAAAAAAGGGAACAGCGCCAGGCCCAGATGGTGTACCAGTAGAGGCTTTAAAAGCAGACCCCAAAATATCAGCTGAAATGCTGCATCCACTACTATGCAAAATTTGGGAGCAAGAAAAGGTCCCTAAAATCTGGAATCTGGGCTACCTAATTAAATTACCCAAAAAAGGTGACCTCACTCAATGCAACAACTGGCGAGGAATCATGTTACTGTCAACCCTCAGCAAGGTCTTAATTAAGATAATATTGGAACGCCTAAAAGATGCCCTAGACAAAAGACTAAGACCAGAACAGGCTGGATTCCGTAAAGAGAAATCATGCACTGACCACATTGTTACACTACGTATTATCATAGAACAATCTATCGAGTGACAATCTCCTCTGTACATGACCTTTGTTGATTTTGAGAAAGCTTTAGACAGTATTGACAGAGACGTAATCTGGAGACTGATGAATCACTACGGAATTCCAACAAAATTCACCAATATCATTAAACAGTTATATGATGACTCATCATGCCAAGTAATACACAATGGTAAGCTGACCAACCCTTTTCAAGTAAAAACAGGAGTAAGAAAGGAATGTATGCTTTTGCCCTTGATATTTTTGCTGGTGATCGATTGGGTCATGAGACAGACATTCTTAGATAATAAAAGCGTCATACAATGTACACTAACACAACATTTAGAGGACCTGGATTTCGCCGATGACATCTGCCTCCTCTCCCATACACAACAAAATGCTCAGATCAAACTGACCAGACTCTCAGAAATAGCGAAAAAGACTGGACTTCTAATCAACAAAAAGAAAACTGAAGTTATGAGGATCAACAACAGACAAGAGAACCCAATCGTGCTAAAGGGAGAGAATATCCTTGATACGGACCACTTCACATATCTGGGAAGTAGAGTTGGTTTGATTTGATTTGATTTTGGGCACATCGGCACAATTTAGGCCATGTCGTGCCTGAAGTAGAGTTGGTAAAGACGGCGGAGCTGATGATGATATACTAATTCGGATCAATAAAGCTAGGTTTGCCTTTTCAACTCTTCAAACTATCTGGCGCTCTAGGTCATTATCTCTACACAACAAGATATGAATCTATAATACAAACGTTAAGTATGTCCTTCTATACGGTTCAGAAACTTGAAGAGTCACTAAAACAAATATGGAAAAGCTCCAGACCTTTGTTAACAGATGCCTACGCCGGATATTAGGAATTAGGTGGCCAGAAAAGATAACTACTATCGATTTGTGGGAGAGAACTAGACAAAAGCCCATAGCCCAAGACATCACAAAATGAAAATGGAGCTGGATAGGACACACCCTGTGAAAACCAGCTACCAATGTTGCAAGGCAGGCACTTGACTGGAACCCACAAGGAAAGAGGAAAGTGGGCAGACCCAAGCAAACCTGGAAGAGGTCAGTCATCAGTGAAGCTGAGGGTACTGGAATGACATGGGAGCAGATGAAGAAAGCTGCTCAGAACCGAGTTAGGTGGAGAGGTGTGGTTGCGGCTCTATGCTCCCCTGGGAGTGCACAGGATTAAGTCAAGTCACTACACTAAAAAAAAAAAAATTTAATTTATTTGTGCTTTTCTAAAAGAAATTAAAAAAAAAAAAAAAAGACCCCAGAGTTTTAATGTCAGATGATCAAAAATGGGATAGATATTATGTAAAAACATTAAAAAAAACGCTTCTTTATTATATCAATTATTTTCTGACTATTAGGATTGAAACTGTGTTTGCACTAGACTTATGTGGGGGAAGAAACAAGGCTATTATAAAGTTCAAATTCCAAGGTTGCAAAATGTTTAAAAAAAAAAAAAGGAAATTATTGAAATGAGCTTTTTATGTATATATCTAACTTTGCAAGGCTGTTTTATAATAAGACAAATATAAGACAACATTTCACTTATTGTTCTACAAAATGTTTTAATCTTTGGCAACTTTTAACAATTATGTAACAAAAATGAATGGCACCAAATGACTAGGCACTTGAAGGTTTTTCATTTTACATCAGACAAAAAATCAATAGTGATGGTCACAAATGCAATAGGGTAAATACAAAACAATCTATAGAAAAAGAAACTTGCAAAATACTAACACCTAAATGTTTATTTCTGTTTCATCATTTTGAATTGTCATAGGACATTGTGTTTTGTTCCAATCAGGATAGATGTACTGATGCTACAGATTTGTTAAAACATTTTTGTGTTACTTTCAAATTAGAATTTTCCATTGACATATAAGATTTTTTATGACTTCATAAAAATACATTAGGAGCCTACCATACATAAATTAAAAGTCTGTATTAATCCAATCTGAAAACTTCATTGACACCAAAAATATCACAACTTTTGGTTACACTCAAAACTAGGCAACTTACTCTCCTACATAATATATTGGTTATATGAACTTAGTTGACATAATGTAGACATAACACATTCACTCGGGTGGTATATTAAAAAATACAGTTAACCTCTGTTCAACTTCATTGTCTGGTGCCATCTGAAAATGTTGAAATAATTTGTTTTATTGGCTTATATTTTAAAATATCATTACATTGCTTAGACACCACCATTCAGTTAAAAAAAACTTTTCAAAAAGGTAAAAATTGATAATTATTTTGTGCCTACAGCATACAGAACGGAGTTATTAACAGCTAAAAGTTCTTAATTTTTAATGCTTGCCGAAAAATTATTTGATGTCTAAAGTATGTTTTTTTATGATAATTACCTCTATAAACTCATCCTCATGAATTTCACCCTGTCTTCGCAAACTTGGATGTTGCAGTGCTTTAAAAGTTAAGGCTAAGATGTGGTCATCACTAATGGTGTGCCCAAGAAAAACTTTATATAGCCTGTATAGCTCATCATGGGAAATGCAGTCAGTTTCATAAACATTAAAACAGTCAAATAAAACTGAAAAAAAAAATTCAGAAAACATATTGAGATATATAGGCTTCATGAAACAACAATTTTAAGTGATACCCCAGAAACCAAGTTGCTACATCTCCTGGGGGAAAACAAAGCACAGTTTGGGAACTGCGTTAGTTTCTATTCCTAAACACATATATAGCTTGCCTTTTTTCTTCTCTTCAATGCTTGTGGATGGGCTCAAAAATGAACAGAAATTGAGAAACTCTTGAGGGTGCAGCTTGCCAGTTCTTGGGTTGGCAAAATCATGAATCAGTATTCCAATGAGTTTGTTTCCAACAAATTCTGGCATCGCTAAACAAACATATATTGGAATTCCATCCACTCCTTTGTCTGTTGGATCATAAGCTTGATACCTTTTCATAAGAGCTGCTTTTTGTTTGGGTGAAACTAAAAAGTAAACACAATTTAATTACTTAGAATACATTTTAAAAATTAAAAACATGTAAAAGTTTAATTCACCTAGAACACCTTCAACATAAAATTTCAAACCACATACTAGTCAAATCATCAAGATTTTTAAAAAGTTTTATATTAGTCAAATCAAAAGAAAGATAGTGTTAAGAACTGAGAATATCACTTCTATTGTTAAAAACTCAAAAACTTTGTGGTATTGAAATGTTATGTTCAAAGTACCTTATCTGGTATTTTTCTGAAGAAGGATGTAATATAGGGTATAAGCAAAAAGAAAGCTCAGCCACATTGCTTTCAAATTATACTAGTCTTGTTTTATACTGATGTCATCATAATAAAACTTTTTGAAAGCCAGAAAGTTCTAGAGCAGGTAAAAACAGTTTCTATGGGTAAGTTGACATAACTAAACTGTTGAACCAGATTTAGACCAACTTCACCAAGGCTGCAAAGTCAACAGAAAACTTGAAAAGAAATAAACGGTTTTATTAAAAACTGCTTAGTCTAAAATTGATGCACATTTGCCTGAACAGAACAATTGAAGGCCCCTACATATCTATAGCCACAAAGATGGCAGATAGAAATAATGCATGTTATAAACTGATAAATTATAGTCATGATTATTAATCTGTTGCTTGTAGTTCTCACTTTTGATTTTGTGTCTACTCTTTTAAGATTTTTGATGAAGTGAGGAGGCATATATAGGGCTTTCTTTTAAGATTTCTGCTTTTTGCCTACACCCCATATAAACCTCTTCTTCAAAAATTTACCAGAATATGGTAATGTTGCAAAAATGGTTTCAAGAAACATTTTTAAAACTTTCACAAAATTACAAAAATAAGACTAAACACAGTGTCTTACATGCTGAGTAATTTCTTGGGCCTCTGCCATTCCTAGTATTTTGCTTTCTCTGTTGTAGACTTGACCTAGACTGCGGAGGTACATTTGAATTGCCCTGTACATTAAAATAAATCATTAAAATGTAGCTAAGATTAATAAATAAGGTCAACAAGAATTTTTTTTTTACTTATCATTTATGTTTTGTTAACAATTAAGGCGATTCGAATCTAGATTTTTAAAAAAAATTACCAAATAAAATCATGGTAGATATTCTAAGCCTACATCCTAATTAAAATAATGCCTACTCCTATCCAAATAGGCTATACCTGTACTCTAATAAGGCCTACATCTGGAGTAGGTAGATCTATGTACTTCAGGAGTATTATTATAGGGCCTATCCCTATGACCCCTCAATAATTTCAATTATATCTGCCAACCACTGAATCTAGTTGGCAGATTAAATTGAAATATTCGGAGTCGTCCTCAAAATATTATTTGTCGATGTAGTCTAGATGATCATGCATTATGATTGGCAGCATGCACCACTATCTAATCTGATACTATAGTGCTATAAAATGGTTACAACAATTGTCTACAATAACCGATCTAGCAGTTTTATCAGAAACAAATCTACAAAATTAAAATTCACCAGACCTACCATTGCGAAAATAATAATGGCTATGCCGTTAATGTATATACTACAGCTTGCCATATGTTTACATTAGTTACTGAGAAAAGGAGGAAATAACTCCAACTAACACATAGATCAGTGAGGGAGATGTTTT
This sequence comes from Biomphalaria pfeifferi, assembly GCA_030265305.1. Lineage (NCBI taxonomy): Eukaryota > Metazoa > Mollusca > Gastropoda > Planorbidae > Biomphalaria > Biomphalaria pfeifferi. Next base: position 2,694,726 of record JASAOG010000060.1, on the reverse strand, counting down.
CTGTTTTTTTTTAAGAATATATCCCCCCCCCCCCTTTTTTTTTTCCAAAAGGAATTATATTCATAGACTATATTACGATTATAACCTATTGCTAGTGGACAAATTCATCTTATAATTTGACGAATTAGATCTACATATGCCACTAAAATATTGATCTATGTTGAACTATACTAGATATTACATGGGCCAGGATTTTTTTCGGGGGGGGGGGGGGGGGGGGGGGGTTGGGGGGATTTTTTTTCTCCCCCCCCCCCTGGCAAAAAATATATTTATATGTATGTATGTGTGTAAACATAATCTTTATTACATTCTAACCCTTCATTCTTTCGGAAGACGTTTATTGTGCCCTAGAATTTCTTTCTTGATTTAGTGGAAAAATTGTAGACTCCCCGCCATTGCCAGCAAGGGGGTTTGGAGGAGCGCTAGGAGCTCCCCCAGCGCGGGTCATAGCCCCGCCGCCAAGCACTATTTCTGGTATTGAAAGCCAACAAAATGCATATTCTGAGGTATCTACAGTGCATTTTCCTGCTATTAAAAAGTTTTATTTCAAAAACCTAATGTGCTTACTGACTTAGACCCTCCCGCGCCTTTCGGCGCATTTGCCGTCAAGCTGTTTCCACAAAAATCGGTCACTGGTAATGTCTGAAGCCTCTTCCCACCTGCTCTAAGGACCTCCATAAAGGTGAGACGCCAAGTTGTGCTTAATAGGATTGTAATCGCAACTCTTATTATGCGTAATCCATTTTGTCGGAGAACATATCTTGCAAACCTCATGCGACACTCTGTCACAATCTTACTAAGGGGTTGACTCCCAGTTCGGCATAGGATTTCCTTTATTTAGACCGGATTTCTATAACTGACTCCTAAAATATGTCTTAGCCATCTTTGTTGAGCCACATTAGGTGTTTTTAAATTTCGGCAGATGACTATTTACTGCACTTTATTATTGGAGTGGTAGAAATGTGTAACCTCTCATGAATACGCTCTTGGAATTAGGTGACTGTAGTTTTATCGTCAAATTTATCTGTTGGGGGTTTTAAACTAAAAAATCTCTGGAGTTTGTTATTTTTTAATTCAAAACCCCATTTAGCTACGGTCATAGAATTTGGTAACTGTAGTTTGCTTTAGAATAATATTGAAGATAAAGGTTTTCAACCTCAAAACGCCCTGTAAGAGGATTTTAAACTCAAAACCGTCTGGAGGAGTTTCAAACTTTTAAAAAAAAACATCTGTAGGAGAGGGGCTTAAACTCAAAACCCCCAATAGGCTTGGCTACGCTCAAATAATTTTAGTGTGTAATTTGATTTTTTTATATTAGAGAGGTATTTTTTTTTAGCGTCAAACCGATCTGAAGGTAGGTTTAAACTCAAAACCCCTGTCAGCATGGCTCATAGCAATTGAGTGCGTAATTTGCTTTTTTTTTTTTACATTGAAGATTTATTTTATAGCTTCAAACCCCGCTTGCGGGGGGTTTAAACTCGAAACCCCTTTGGCTACGCTCATAGATTTTATAGTGTGTAATATGCTTTTTTTTAATACATTTATGCATTTTTTAGCTTTAAAATCCACTGGAGGGGAGTTTAAACTCAAAATCCCTTTGACTACACTCATAAGATTTTGAGTGTATAATTTGCTTTGTTTTTAATATTAAAGAGGTATTTTTTTACCTTTAAACGCCGCTAAATGGGGGGTTTAAACTCAAAACTGAGTCAAAACCCATTTAGCTACGCTCATAACATTTTGAGTGCGTAATTAGCTTTTTTATATATTGAAGAGGTATTTTTTTAGCTTCAAACCCTACTGAAAAAGAGGGGGGGGGGGGGGGTAAACTCCAAACCCTTCAAAATTTGAGTGTGTAATTTGCTTTTTTCATATTGAAGAGGGGGTTTATCGTAAATTTCGGAGGGGGGTTTTAAAATCAAAACCTTCCTTAACCTTAACTGTGCTCTTGGAAATTGGGGATTGTCGTTTGCATTTTTTTTTTGGTTTTGTTTTATAGCAGAGTGGGATTTAACTTCTAAAACCCCTGGTAGAGGGTTTAAAATCAAAATCCCCTGGTAAGGGGTCCTAAACTCAAAACCACCTGGTAAGGGGTTTTAAACTCAAAAACCCTTGACTGTGCTGGTGCAAGTGATGGTTTAGTATTAAAATCTCACCTAAAATAAACAAAATCAAAGCAAAAAATCAGTCACTAAATTCCGAAACCCCCTGCGGGGGGGGGATTTCATTTCGGGGGGGGGGGGGTTGAACCCCAAAACCCTCCTTCCTGGCTACGTCCATGCTAGATAAACATTCATGCCCCCTATAAACAAAGCCCTATCGTAACCATTCTAGCGCGGTGTGGGGTAATACGGTTTCATTGGGTAGATTGCCCTATTTACACTCGCCCCTATAAAAACGTTAACGGATCGGTGTGGGTTTTTAGTAATTGGGCCGTTAACGTCTTTCCGCTTTCGTACCGGTGTGGGATTTCCCCAATCACGCCAGAACCAACATGATGAAATATTTATTATAAAATAAAAAACAATATTATGATGTTTTAAAATTTAGTATTAATTGTCTTAAAGCTAAATTTTGCTTTGAATCCTTTTTGTAAGTAATATTAAGATTTAAAAAAATTAATTAGGGTTCTATTGGGGAAATCCCTAACTGGAATAGTGAAGTTTTAACCCGTAGGAAGTTTTAACCCTATATATCTATATCTAGTAATATTTAATCACACATAGAATCTAAAGGAGAACATAATCCTTGTTTTTTTTTTTTAGATTTAGATCTAAAAAAAAAAAGTTTTATACATGTTAACATTTTTTTCGACCAATGAAAAAGAAGCTTTTATTTCTTTTAAGCTCGCGATATTGGATTATTCAGTCTTCAATCTCGAACGTACACACGTGGATCAATTTAGAGCTAGCTAGATCTAGAACTAAATCTGTTTAGTTATTAGTTATACTACAAGTTATAGAGCTATAGATCTAGACTTTCATTAATTTAATTTATATGAGCTGTACTTCTTGATATCATATGTTCTTCAACTCATGCCAGCACTGGCAGCCATATACTAAAGTTTTAAGCCTATCACAGATACAGAGGACGAATCTCTAAGATAGTAGATTAGGTCAAGACTTAGAGTAGATATCTAGATAATCTAGAATGCTAAGAGTCTAGAGATAGATCTAGATCTGGCTAGATCTCTCTAGACTAGTTTTATTATAATATAGGCTACTAGAGTTAGATCTAGTACGATATAATATATCATATATATTATATCTAGACTTCAGACCTATTAAATCTAGATCTAGACGACTTAAGTGATTAACATGCATGCGTTATGACTAGATTTACAATTTAGAATATATTCTAGATCTAGAATCTATCATGAAATGCATCTGCAGCATAGAATTAGATTTGGCTTACTAGATCTTAAATCTAAATCTACTACCTTTTACTTTAACTTTAGGGCAGAATATTAGATCTATATGCCTATCTAGTCACGTAACCATAAACTAATACTTAGACTTAGGACTTTGGTATATTAATATAATAATTATTATACTCATATAGATTTTAGTTCTATTCTAATTCAAATATTTTGAGGTTAAAAAAAATTGACCTAGAGTGACTAGACCTATAATATAAGATATACTAAGACTTAGTAAACTTAGATCTAATAAAAGATAGTCTAGATTCTAAATCTAGAATAGATGTTAGAACTTTGTTATTAGAAAATTTAGTAGATATAGAATAATATTTAATATATTGTTAATATAGATTAATCTTTAATTTTTTCATACTATAGGTGATAGGTCATTTAGATTAAATAATTCTAGATCTAGTTATAGTCATAGATCTTGTTATAGTCATAGATCTATAGACTTATAATCTTATAATATAGATATTTACTTTGTAGACTAATGTAGTCTAGAGTTTAGATTGTTTAAATTTACACAAATAAATAAAATGAAACATTTATTTTGGTTTTAAAATCAGATATTGAGATATGTCTAGCTAAATATGTATATATATTATAGTATATCTATGTAAATTGTAATAGGCTAACGGCTAACCCTATAGCCGCTATAGACTATAGCCCTATATTGACATTGTTTTTTTTTTAAATATTCCTTCAGAGTTGAAGATATCTACTTGGTAGTCTAAACCTCAAAGGAGCTTAGGGAAGTGATGGCAGTTGCGGGGTATGAACCAGACGACCATCGAGGCGACCAAACAGTCCATCGTGCATACCACATAACCAGGTCCAGGTAGCGCTAGATCTTTATTCACCAATACTCAATACATGTTAGATTTTATTTTTTGTAAATTTTAAAGACTCCAGGCAATAGAATTAAATAGATCTATACAGATCTAGAAATTCTAGATCTATAAACTAGACATAGATCTAGATTATCATATTTAGATCTAGCTAGAATATCTAGAGGTCTAAATACTAATTATTATATTATACATTTATCTACAATTTATCTAGGATTCATTCTATAGGCTTAGTTAAGGCTTAGGCTTTTAAAAATTTTTCTGTGTGGATACTGTTAAAGAAAAAATACAGACTCATCATTAGGCTATAGCAACAGTTTTTCTTATACACCATACCATAAACATTTCAGGATTTGTCTTTATTGTAATTTTATTTTGTTTGTATTTTTTATTTTTTAGAATGTCTGTTTTCTTTAAGGGCAGCTGACAATAAGAGTTGTCTATGTATGCACTACAGATGCTGTTCAATATCTTTTCATGAGGGAGCCTGCTCAAAAAGGTACGAAGAATAAATTACTGATCAGTGACCCCCCCCCCCCCCCCCCCCCCCCGCAACCAAATGAAAATTTTAATGAGATCAAATCAATTAAATTAAAAAAATGTAAAATAAATGTTAATCTTATGAAACAATGGTCGAGACCAATATCTTCAGCTTTTTGTCATTTCACTGAGATTTAAGCTCATTATTAATTTTCATACAAAATTATAATGAACATTTATACAATGAAAATAGGGCCTACATAGAATTGTTTTTGACCTAATGTCATTATATAGCAACAATCCTTCTTGTATACCATACCTTAAACATTTTGTGTTTTGCCTCTATTGTAATATTATTTTTGTTTGCATTCTTTAAACATTTTTTAGGTTTTTTATTTTTTAAATATTTTTTTTTAACAGATCGCCACATTTTTCTTTAGGGGAAGTTGACATTAATCTTTTAGGTTAATAATAACCTATGCATGCAGTACAGATGCTATTCATCATCTTTTCATAAGCAAGCCTGCTCAAGAAGGTAAGAAGAATTAAATTTTGCTTTTAGATTACTGATCAGCAATCTGAAAGAAAATTGTTAATGAGATGGAATTGATTAAATGTAAATAAAGAAATGCTATCCTAATTTTGAAATATGCTGGTTGTGGTTCTTTAAGTTTCACTGTGATCATTGTTTATTTTAATTCTAGAATAACTTTTCAGCCAACTTATTTTTAAAATTACCATCGAACTCTAATTACAACAGAATATAGTTGTATTAGTAACAGCCTGTGATAAAGTTAATATAAATAAATTGGACAAAATATAATATTGAATGAATTGAAGCCTAGCTAGATCTAGTCTGCCATTGCCATTGATAAAGTTAATATAAATAAATTGGACAAAATATAATATTGAATGAATTGAAACCTAGCTAGATCTAGTCTGCCATTGCACTTTTAGCATAGTCAAATACCAGTGCCACATTTGCTGACACCAATTCATAACATTTAATTTAAGGAGAAGATTGAACTCCAAATTAATCCATGAATTTTTGTGTTGCTTAATAGGCTTTAGAAGCAACCTAATTTTTTAGCACCATTTATCAAGGGCTGGAAATATAACCGTTAAATAGCATGTCCACATAGATAAATGTAAGGTCTTCTGATGTTTAATTGTTTGATTTTTTTTATTATTAATACAGCTTGAAGGTAGTTTTATTACATGGCTATAATATTTTTTTGTTTGTTCCAGCTGCTGTATGGAAGTCAAAATATGAATTATTGCCACCAGTCTTGAAGTCAGCTTGTAAAGAATGCTAAGAATTGAATGAAAATGCTGTCTTGATATCTTGTTTGTGCTGTTATATTAGTAATTTGTGTTGGTTAATAATTCCATGAATAAAAAATAAAAAGTTAATTGTGTAAGTTTGATTTAAGAATGAATGATCAGAGCATGCAAGTCTAATATAGTACATTACCAAATATTGTATTGTTTGCTAGTGTTCAAACCCAAAAATGTAATATAACATGTCCATTACTTTATAAATATGTTGACCTTATAGCTAGATGTATATAGAGACCATGCACTGATTCAATTATTCATTATAATTTCCAAACAATTATGTCAAATAATACTATTGCTAGATCTAAATCATCAGTGTGAAAGTAGACCTATGTAAAAGGTTAAAAATCTCATACTAAGCCATTGAGCTGCATCTGAACAAAAAGGGCATTATAAACAAAAAATCACTAATGAATTTGTTTTAAACTACGGTATTGAAAAACATTAAAGATTATCCCTAATTAAGCCATAATAAAATTTAATGACTGAACAATCGGAGACAGTATTTGCATGATAATACCTAATTGAGCCCTAATAAATATTTCAGTTACTAAACCATTAGGGCCAGCATCGGACCGATAATGGCACAATAAGGGTTATCCCTAATTGAACCCCAATGAAAATCTGTTACTAAACCATTAGGGCTATTATGGCACGATTCTGGAAATCCCCAATGAATCCGGAAGTGGGTTTACCCATTCTGGGCCGATATTGGCACGATTAGGGTTGCCCGCATTGGTCCCTAATGACGCCAATGTGCAAACGGTACCCGCGCCCATTAGGGCAAAGGGGGATAACCCTAATTAAAACTGATAATGGGCATGTTTATAGAGGCACATTCGAAGACCGAAAAGCGATTCTGTTCAGGCATCAATCCTAATGTCTAATCAGGTTAAGCTATCTGCTAGACCAAAAAGTGACGTGGAAGAAATATTGCTTTAGGTAGCGTACCTTATAACTAATATTTATACCTACCTTTGATGTCCAGATCTTATCTTATGTAATACAGACGTTACTTCAAAAAAGAAGATTTTTCGGTTTATAAAAATAATACGGAGACAGATTTTTAAAAAATCTGCCGCAATTGCAGCCATTGTGGCAGGAGGTCGATACGAGTTCTCTTTAGTATATCATTGCCTGTAAGTTGTTCTATAGATTTTAAATATCTATGTGCTGCAGTCTTTGTGTTATGGGTAGCCGGACTGCCTGATGATCTCTAGGACAAACTCTCAGCATGTTGCTCGTCTTTAAAGGGAAATACATCTTTGAGCTGAACATACTGAAAGTGCTCAGTTTCTTGTGTGATGACAGACTCACTGAATCTACGCAGCTCACATCTTAACAGAACCAAAGTTCTAAAAGAGCATCTAAATCTAGTATGCCAATAAAATGATGTTTTGTAAATGGACCCCCTACCCCCCAAAAAAAAACAACAACCTATTTTCCACAAGGACTGATTAAAATCTTGCAAAGCATTATTTGGTAAAGTGGAAAATAGTTCTAGAACTTTCCAATCATGCCCAATGTTTAAATCTCAAGTGCTTGGAACTTGGTATACATTTTAAATAAGAATAAAACATGTAGAAAAATATAAAAAAAAACAACTCAATAGTTGTAACAAAATTATTGTAGACTTTATTTGAAATGAATTGGACATAGTAAATAGTTTGTAAAGAACATTAGACATTGTTTAGGTACATATCTAATCTAGTAGTCCAGATAGAATGTTGTTAGAACATCTTTATGTATTGCATAGTAATTAAAGTAGAGAAACAAATGTACACAGACACAATTAGTCAAAGTATCCATTCATTAAGAATATCCCCAGACTGAATTTCTCTCTATATACAAATACTTATGGACAAAAACACAAAGTTGTTCACCCCCCTCCCATAACACAAAACATTTATACTGATATAGTTTTCTCTCCCCAACAAAAATCTAAATTATTAAGAAAAATGAGTATAAAGATAAAGTATTCTAAAATTAATAATAACAAATATCTGAACCTATAGTTGTTGGCTGAATAAATTAACCCAGCTCCACAGAAGTTTACTTGGTAAATGATGTTATAAATTACACAGGTTCCTTCAAAAAAGAAGATTATTACATTCTATTATATATTATGCTGGTCAGTCTTAGACACACCCAGTTATCTACGTATTCTGTCTCAAGTAAGAAAACTTAATCCTCCTGTTGTAACAAAGTACAGAAACCAACAACAAAAAAATCTAGATTTACACTGCTAAAACAGCTGGCATTTTTTTTGGCAACAATTCAGTTACTGTTAAACAACTACAGCACAAAGTTACAGCTGCTTTAGTTAGTGTTTGGAAATTATTTTTGTTTTTAAATCGAAAGACAACTCTCAATAAGGAGAGACTACATATAGCTTTTTTTTTAAAGATCTTTTGAAAAGTGAAGAAAATAATAAATAAAAAACAAAATATTGTTACACACTCAAGACACAGTATTTGATTATAAGCTCACTGTTATTTGTTGATAGGGACTTGTTTAAAATAAAGATCTAAAAATAAAATGTGATGATGATGCATGGAATGGAATTAAGTCAACATAGTTCAATTTAAACTATAAGCAAATGGAATTTTTAAAAAAGCCCAAATGTGGATTTTGATTGACTTGTCAATTATTTGTATTTGTACCTACCTAATTTTAATAATTAGATTTCCATTTAATTATTAATTTTTTTTCTTTAGACATTTGAAAAGCAATAAACATTTGTCAATTTCCCATTTTCTCTAGAGCTATGTAAATTGTCATAACTTTGAAAATGATAGCACACTTTTAAATTTGATTTTTGTAACCATAATAGATGCAGAGAAAATATGATACCAATTATTAAGTATCATGTCTGATCATCATAAAAAAGCTTTCGATTCAGTTGAATATTTTACTTACAACAAAATGTACAGAAGAAAAATTATAAGGTTATGACAATAAATAATTGAGAAATATTTCAATAAAATATTCAAAGTTTTCTTGTTAAATATAGGTAACAAACAAATTATACAATCACCTTGTGCAAAAGTTTGGTCCAATACATGAAGTATTACAATAGTTAAACAATCATAAGCTTAACCTATTTTTTATAGTGATGTTTTGCAAATGGTATACCAGTACATATATTAGTATAATGTAATAAAAACTTGTGACCAGATAAAAAGTAAAAAAAAAAATATTATTAACTTGAAAAAAGAAATTTTAGATAAAATAATTCAGAAAAACACTTATTCCATACTATCATTCATACAGACCTATCAATTATGACATGCTAATAAAGATATCTAAGTTAACCACAGAATCTTCTTAAAAATATATTATTACAAATATGCACAATGCCTTTGAGCTTAATTTAAAACAGATATTCTCATTGAAATCCATTGAACAGATGATGTAAAGTTCACCTGCATAGCAGCCGATGGTTATTAACCATCTGACGATTAAGTCAACAACAAAATTTCAGGGTAGAATAATTGGAGTTGAATGGGGGGAAATCCTACCCATTAAGAACTGAAGTGGAGAGTTTCAGCTTAGAAGTTGAGCACTTTAAACTAGGAAAGCAAGCTCACCTTCCATCATTTAAATCACTATCACCTTTTAATTACTGGTATACTTGTTTACAAAAAGTTGACTCTAACAATCTAGATTAAAAATTGATACATAAAAACAGTTGTTATTCGTTATGAACTGAACATTGCATTGGGAAGCCAGCATTTTTCAAGCTCTTGGTTAACAAGCAGTATAGAGTCTAACATTTTTACTAGTGGATAATACCAGAGTGATTGATTTCTTCAAGGCAAAGACTAATAATAAAAAAAAAAAAGATGAGTTTGTTACAAACAAATAGAGCAAACCCATGTAGGCCAGTCGTGCTCACACATAATCTTGCAAACATCTAAACTACATCCATGACATTAACCTCAATTTATCCAACATGAAACATTGTTATTAACGACCTTGTAGGAGAAACATGGAGATCTTTGTCTACTACTTTTGTAATATGTTTTGTAGTTGCATATAGCTTGAATCCCATACAGCTAATGAGAAGCTGTTTTTCTTCTTGTTAAAAAATTGTTTATACATACGTGCATAGAATTTACATAATTTTAAAAACAAAAGGACACACTTTTAGTACCCATGGACACATTCTAAATACCTGAATATTATTGTGAAATTGGTGGGGGCAGTTGGTCATTGTGCTGGCCACACAACACCCTTGTTAACTGTGAGTTACAGAAACAGATGACCTTTTCTTCATTTACCCTATAGACTGCATGGTCTAAAAGGTGAATTTATCATGTATATAAGTACTAGTGATGTACAAAGTTAAAGACTGGGTAATACTATCACCCCTTTTCATGTTTTAAAAATGGTTTATATGTAGTGCATATCATATGCATATCTAATTTTAAAATCAAGAGGGTATGCTATCAAAGGAATAAATTGTTGCTTTAACACCTACTTAGAGCACAAAAAAAAGGTAATGGTGAGTTTAAGGAATCTAACCATGGCAGACGGCAGCACAAAGAAATGAGTGGCTTTACATTACAAAAGCAGTTAAAACACTACTAACTATTGAGGGCTATTAATTCCATTAAAATAGCCACTAGTCTAGAAAATATAAACTTAACTTGCAATACTTCATTACCGACAAAGCAGACTGAAACAGATTAAAACTTCCTGTCACCAGGATCAAAAGTGAAATGTAACCCAAACATACGAACCCCCATTTTTTTTTCTATTTACATTCACAGTAATCCAGCGCTAATAACAAAAGTATTTTTTAAACACATTTTTGTTTTGTTACAAAATATTTTTGACTTTTAAATAATAAATATTGATAATTACATAAAGGAAGAAAAAAAATTGCAGGACATGAAACACATTTGAATGAATAATGCTGCTTGACTTTTTTTTTTTTGGGATACAATCTTGAGTAAAATGATTAGAGAAACCAGACAAAAAAAAGAAAGAAACAAAAACCAAAAAATTTAAATAAAAACTGGCCAGATTTACATTAACAGCCTTGTGCTAATATAGTGTTGTTAAAATACATTTTAAATAATAGTAAACTGAAAATGACTATACAACCCAGACCATTTTTTTTAATACATATATGTATACATGTCATTATATATGCCATCAATGAGAATATGTGTAATTTTAAAAGTTATAAAAAAATTTAGTAAAATATTTGTCATTGAACCATAATATTCATTTTGACTCAATTTCTTTAAGTAGACATAGTTATATACATTTTGTACAAACTAACCAATGAATTTAATACTTTTGGGCTTTTGTTTTTTTCTATGTGCATAGTAATTATGAAAAAAAAAAATACAACTCATTCCTGTCTGCCACCTAGCAAGTTACTACTTTTGAAAAACACATCCTGAAATAACCTAATACCGGTAGCTATTTCACAAAAACACATACTGATTAATATAACCTACATTTAATACTGTATTGCACATTAATTAAACTAAAATTATGTTTAAATTTACTGCCATGAAAACAGAAAAAAAAAACAGTCAAAAAGTTCCCCTTCCCCCAATATGTCAAAATAAACAAATATTTTATGTACAACTGTGAAAAACAAAACAAAAAAAAAAAAAAAGAAAAATATGACCTACAGAAAAACAAAACATACAGTTCTCAACTTGTAAACTACCTGTACACATTATAAACATTTCCAAACTGTACATTCTCAAAATAGGAAAAGAAATAATCATTATCTTATTGTATTTAAATATTAAACCAAACTCTGCCAGACTGACAAACATGACAACAAAACAATTCTAATGTGATTGTGCGAAAAAAAAAAAAAACTACAACAAAAACCCATAAAACTAACAAACAAAAATAAAACTAACATCAACATTGGACAATATATTTAGCTGGTTGAATGACTTAAAACCTAAAGAGAGATTAATATCTAATTAGTTTATTCTGAGTAGGCAACATATGAAATATATAAGTGAACTAGTTTAAATAGACAGTAATTGTGTATCATTTTAGTGAGATAGAAGCTTTGAACAAGAAATGTAACTAGACAGAAAAGTAAAACATTATTTGCACCATTCAATAAATATTCTGCATAGGATATTCCAGAACAACAGCATAAAGCCAGATCTGAGACCAATTGGGCTGTACAATAATATCAACTAGTGAAGATTGCAACATTTGATGTTAATGACTCCATACTGCTTCGCTTTCAAATGAGACCAAGTCTGGCTTGAGCCATTTGCCCTCGAAGCTTGACAAGTTCAGCATACATATCTTTATCTAAAGTGAGATCAAAGAAAACAACATGATGTCAGTGACCCACTTTTCATCTAAGTACAAAATTTACTGGAAAAAAAAAAAAATTGAATCTTGTGTCTTCTTGTACTGGGTATTAATTAATTTTTCTTATCTTCCGATTTCTTAAAGGACATATAATTATATTTGACCAATAAAACCAGCCTTGAGGGCAAATCATATGAAAAATTTAAAAAATGGTACTTAAAATGTGTTTACTTCTGTTGTATTTAACATATTATAGATGCTACTTTTTAAATTAGAGAATATAGAGCTAAAAAAATGTTTTTCACCTGAGCATTTGACAAGACCTTGGACTATGTAGCGAACATATGAAAAAAAATCACACACAGCAGCTATCTGTTCAAAGAAAATAGAGAAATATCTGACTGACATTTAGGTCAAGGGAGCAGTAAAATCCCTAACATTTTGACAAAACTATCCAATGGTAATCCAATCTAGCTACGCCCTATTTAAGATTTTTCTTTTACAATGCACAAAAAAAGCACAAAATTTTAAAACTTTTTTTTAGTTTCACAAAATTAGTTTCACTTTCTTTAAAAAAAAATTATTACCAATCAAGTAACATATATGTTATGAAAATTGTATTCTGTATCGGTTATCGTTCTTATGTTTACATGTGCTTGTAATTCGCCCGTGAGAATGTGTTCACGAAATGTGTGTTGTGTTGTCATACAGACATGGTTTTTGACTCTCTCATCTTTATGTTCATAACAATTTAATACACTGAATCCAAAACTGTGAAGTTGTAAGAATTTTGAAATGGATAGGATATTTCGGCCAGAGAAGTTTGACATCGAGCCCACAGCACCTCAAGCAGCAGAGCATTGGCAGCACTGGTATGAAACTTTAAAAAATTTTATATCAGCAGTATCAGTAGATAATCTTGATACTAAGAAACTACTGATAAATTATATCTCTCCTGCTGTATATCAAATGATACTTGATAAAGAGACATTTGATGAAGCAATCCAGACTCTAAATGGCATCTACATTCAACCAAAGAATGAGGTGTTTGCTAGGCACAGGTTAGCTACTTGCAAACAAGAGCAAAGTCAAACTATAGACGCCTACATGCAGAAATTAAGAATTCTATCCAAAGATTGCAACTTCAGGGCGGTGACTGCTGAACAACACAGAGAAGAGGTTATTAGAGATTCGTTTATCCAACAGCATTCGAAAACGTCTACTTGAAAAGACTGTTTTGAGTTTAAAGGGCGCCTTCGAGGAGGCTTGCTTACTAGAACATGCTTATCAGCACTCATTACTGTATGAATCATCACAGCCGGAAACGAATTGCGCGGCAACTACTCCCACCAATTCTTCGGCCTCACCCTTGCCAAAAGTAACGATTCCTCGAAATGCATTAGCTAGCAAGTGCTACTTTTGAGGCAGGGTTAAACATCCCTGCTCTCAATGCCCTGCAAGGGAAGCCACATGCAACCAGTGCTTCAAAAAGGGCCATTTTCAGAAAGTTTGCAAATCTAGGGCTTCAACAGTTTCAGCTATTGCTACTGTACAGCCTATGAATTTAAATAAGTCTACAATACCTATTAGCATCAACAATGTGCTATTGAAGGCCCTAGTAGACACTGGGAGCTGTGAAAGCTATATTTTGACGCACATCGCTAAGAAGCACAAATGGCAGACATGTTCCTCAGGCAACAGAATCTTTATGGCTTCCACCCATCTATCTCGGATCACTCAAGGACATATCTACGTCTCAAAAATGAACGATATGAGGGAGTTAGACTTTCTCTACTAGACAATTTATGCTCTGACGTAATTCTTGGACTTGACTTTATAAGGTTGCACCAAAACTTGTTTATTCCTTTCGATGGTCAGAAATCATTATTGTGCCTGAATACTCTCCAGCCAGCGAAGGTAGAAGCTCCTAGCCTATTTAGTAATCTGTCACCAAACTGTACCCCAGTGGCTACAAGGTCTCGCAGATACTCAATTCCAGATAGAAAGTTTATTGATAAGGAAATTCAACAACTAATAAAGGATGAAATTATTGAACCATCTAAATCTCCCTAGCGTGCACAAGTCCTAGTCACAACAAATGACAGAGATAAGAAAAGAATGGTTATAGACTACAGCCAAACCATAAACCGGTTCACTCAACTAGACGCCTACTCTATGCCCAGAATTGATGAACTAGCAGAAAAGATTTCCCAGTACTCTGAATATAGCACTTTAGACCTGAAAAGTGTATACCATCAGATTCCTATAAAAGAAGAGGAAAGGCCATTCACAGCCTTCAAAGCATGTGGGAAACTGTATCAATTCTGTCGAATTCGTTTGGCGTTACAAATGGAGTTGCCTGTTTTCAGCATACGATTGACAAAATCATTGAAGACAAACGACTCACTGACACTTTTGCTTATGTGGACAATGTGACCATCTGCGGTATGGACTCTGAATCACACGACCAAAACCTACAGAGATTTCTTGATAGTGCTCAAAAGCATGGAATCACTTTTAATAAAACAAAAAGTGAAATTAGCACTGCTAAAGTGAGACTGTTAGGATACGAGATTTCCAGAGGACAACTTAAGCCGGATCCTGAGAAATTTCACGCTCTAAGGGAATTACCCGTACCAGTGAACATGCGTGAACATAAACGAGTAGTGGGTCTTCTGGCTTACTACTCACAGTGGATATCTAACTTTTCAACAAAAATTAGTCTGTTAACAAGAAATCAACAATTTCCTGTCTCCGAAGAAGTCAAAAGAACATTTGAAAGTTTGAAAAATGAGCCGCCTTATATACTATTGATCCGAATCGCCCATTAACCGTTGAGACGGATGCTTCTGATATAGCCATTGCAGCTACCCTCAACCAAGATGGCCGGCCCGTTGCTTTCTTCTCATTAACAAAAAGTGAAAGAAAACATTCTTCAGTTGAGAAAAAAGCATATGCCATTGTTGAGTCGTTGAGGAAATACTAATAATACTAGTTAGCATAATTTGTATTCTGTACTGGTTATCGTTCTTATGTTTACATGTGCTTGTAACTCGTCCGTGAGAATGTGTTCACGAAATGTGTGTTGTGTTGTCATTCAGTGTATTAAAGCCATACTATACAGACATGGTTTTTGACTCTCTCATCTTTATGTTCATAACAATATAATTACAATTGGTTCAAAACTTACCCTATTACGTGCCATCTGGGAAATAGCATACCATTCCTCATCTCCTTCAAACTTAATTTTGTAGTTACAAAGCTTGGATGTTTCAGACAGGCAGCATTTACTGCAGATAAATATTTGATAAAATGTCAATACTGAGTGATGCCCTTTTTTAAGCTAAATCAATAAATATAACGTCTCAAATCATTGCTGATATATGATAATAAACAAAATTTTACCTAATGTACATTGAGAATAACCCAAATCATATTTAATAAATATATTTACTCTAGAATAATCTAAGATGTACGCTGAATTATAGTTGTTTAAAATCTAAAGAAATAGAACCATGATTAGAACATCATAAGAACAATTACAAATAATAACAAAGCTGTTAAATTTCTATTAAAAAAGATTTATATGCAAATTATATCTAATAATTTATAATAATAATAATACACTTCAATATACATAAATCTTTGTTATTACTAATAAATAAAAATTCTTAAAGAAAAACTAACTAGCTAACAAAGCTAATGCCTAAAATAAAACATGCTGAAGCAAACTAATGTGTAGCTTATATCTAGCCCATACATTAATCTTGCAGCACAAATAAACATAAACATTATTTCCCCTAAAATGTACAAATCACTCAAGTTACCTACCGAGGATAAGAATGATCTCCAGGAATGGGTTCAATAGACAAGGAATTGTTTTTCACACTGTCTAGAAGTCTGTTAGCAAGCTAGAAGGCCCAACAATAACAATAACAACAAAATCATAAATACATTTTTTAAAAAGATTATAGAAAATGCCACAAACATTAAGGTAAAAAATTATTTTGAGATTCTAAATTATCATACTATTAACAAATATTTTGTAAGAATCCATAGTTTTTGAAGTATAGGTTGACATTCACAATATATTTCTTAGAAACAGAACAGTTTTAGACTCAATTATAGTGTTTACTGAGATTAGAGACAGGGTTACTGCAGCGATCGGACCCCATGATGACCTTCTAACTATAGTGAAAAAATGCAAGCTCAAAATCTATGGCCATATTACAAGATCTTTGGGGCTCGCAAAGACCTTCCTTCAGGGATCAGAACCAGGAAAAAGAAGAAGAGGCAGACAGAGAAAGCGATGGGAGGGCAACATAAAATAATGGATGGGCCTGTCATTGAAAGAGGTTCTAAACAAGGCAAAAGACAGGGAGGAATGGAGAAAGACAGTTGACGAGTCTTGCTTGGTGGCCAAACGGTCCAACAGACTAAGGGATAGGGTTTAAAAAAAAGAAAAAAGTTCTCTTAAGTTTTCAAAAAGTGATCAATTTATTTTGATTTAAACTATCGACAGCTTCTTATGAGTACTCACTTTAACATTCTTGAAGTTCAGACATGGTTGAATATCTTCTGCATGCACCCGGGTGAAAAAGTGGCCAGTTAATTCCATTGTGGGTTGAAGCCTCCATCTTGAAAATTCATCAAACACATTGGTATCAATCTAGGACAATCAAGTAAAACAATATTACTTTCAATAATTACTTTCAAAGTTAAATATGTTTGCAAAAAACATTTATAACAGTTCCATAACTCTTGAGCCCATAAGGAGAAATGAAGCTATATAAAAAAAAACAACAACTTCTATAAGTTACACAGAGAGTGACATAAGACAAAGGTGATTAAAGTTTAAAACAATTTGAAACATAACTCATGCCCCACACATTATGAACTTCCACTCAACCATATGTATAAGAATTAAATAATATTAACGATAAAAATCGATTAAAAAGATGTAGCTGCAAGAAGAAAATACTGTTGAATGTCTGTATGTTGCCTGAGAAATGTAGACAGGATGTTTTGCTACACACATTGACTTTTGGGAGCTTCGAGTTCCTACACAGTATGGTAAGCAATGTCAGGGAGATAATTACAAAATGAAAAATTAATCATTTCCCCTACTAGAAAGAACATTCAGCAACTAATGATTTTGAATTAAGTATGAAAAAATATATAAATAGAGGAGAAGCTTGTTTCAAGGGCTCTAATCAGTTTGTTAAGTCTAAAAGTTTGAAGCTTCATGTTGAGTCTACTTCTTTAATCCTGACTTTGAATTCTATTGTGGGTTTATACATGAACTACTTGAAAAATTAAGTAACTTTTTTTTGAAAGAGAAATTCTGTTGGTTCTCCATCAATCACTGGCATACAATATTTGGTCATCAGATTTAAGGTCGGAAAATTCAAAGACATATTTACCACTCAACATGATTGTTCTCTACGAGTAGAAAGTAAATTTTATTTTAAACTCTAGGAGGTGCAATGGTTGTGTGGTGCTTGGCTTCTGAACTGGAGAGTCCCAGGCTTGAATCCTGGTGAAGACTGGCATTTGGAATTTAATGATCCTTAGGACCTCTTTGAGTCCACCCAGCTCTAATATTAATTGGGGAAAAGTTAAGGCAGTTGGTTGTTAAGCACTAGTCGTTGGAAGTGGCCTCAATCAGTAGAAAACTAGAGTTGCAGGCAAATGCAGATTTTGTTTTTTTTTGTTTACACACACACTGCTAGTTTTAAATTAGCTATTTATACCTTTACAAAATCTGACCCAAGAGAGCGATATTAAAGCTATTTTTAGGTGTTTTTGTATCTGCAGAATGTTGGAATGGATTTTTAAGATTTTTAAAAAAATTAAGGGATTTTTTTTTTTTTTGCTAGCCTACCAAAAAAAATGGAACATATTTAGGATAATTTGTAGGCTTTAGCCAATGGGGATTTTAATGGGAATATTAATGTTTCAGCTGTAGAATAAGGAAATAATGATTGGGGTAAGTGATTTAGAACCATTTAAGACTGATAGTAGTGAAAATGAATAAAAAATTTGATGCTAGAGCCAGTATTGATTATGTTAGATCTAGTCAAAGTGGAGATTGGAAGGCAACTAACTCTGACATGATATTTTAATGTTTTTGAGCTCTGTAGGCCTATTTATGACTTGAAACAGGATGCTAATCCCTAGGAAATATTTTTCTATATTACAAAAAGGGACAAGTCACATGACCAAAATAACAAGCTGATTTACTCTCTCCTAACAAATAATAATTCAATTAGCACTGAGAGTATAAAACCAGGGACACACTATACCACTCTTTCTTGAGCTTGAACTTAGTTACCTCCTTCAGGTGTGCATGATGTTGGCTGGCTTCAGCCAGTTCCCTAGACTCTTTTGTAAACTGGTGATGACTTGTGGAGCGCCTGTGTGTCTTCCAAAATGGTTTTCCTCCTTTCTCTTTTTTTGGGGAGTCTATTTGTGGATGAAGGTGCCTGTTAGGACTGCTGGGCGTGGAGGTTAAAACTAAATCTTTCAGAGCAGCCACTTCAGCAGATAAAACTTCAATCTGATTCATTAAAAAAAAACAACAACAACAAAATTTAAAACTGAGCACACATTTTTTCTCTACTATAGCATTTATTTCAATATTCAAAGCAACATAAGTAAGATAAAAACAACAACCAATGTTGTATTGCAAATATAAATGTATAAAAATAAAAAAAAGACTAATAGTTTTTCCTTCTACCACCTTACAATACACTACAAGTGAGTAACAGTGAAAGCCCCAAATAAAACAAACAATATTTGATTTCTACAATGCAATCTGCCTTTTCAGATCATGTAAAAATCTTCTGAACATAAGCAAGAAATGAAGTTTGTAGTGTCAAAACTGTACCTTGGCATTAGCTTCTTGTAATTGTTTTTTGGCTTGTTGCTCACTCAAAGCTGCAGCATTTAACTGTGAATTGACTTCCTGGACATCAGTAAAAAATGTTTTTAAACATAAGCTGTCACAGTGGCTTACATAGCTATTCATAGGTGAACTTAAAGTTACAAGGTATATTTTGAAAGGAACATACAAAGCATAACATTTGACATTTAAAATTCAGTGTGTGTTCCAACAAACCTGCCAGTTGCATCTCAATTGGTTTATAAATCACTTCTGTCATTATAAAACAATAACATTTAAAAGCTGCACTGCTAATAATACAAGCTGTAATGTTTCGATTTTAAGATGTGTTTTGAAGCTCTTGCTGTAACTATCTAAACATGTTAAAGGGAAACTCCAATGGTTTTTCAATATGAGTTATTGACATATTTAAATTTTATGTAAAAAGTTGTCTTATTTAAATGCTTAGAAACATTTATATTTAATAAATTAGACAGTAAATTTTTTAATCTAAAAAAAACAGGGTTCTTCAATATTTTGTTTTTAGGTTAGGCATATGTCACTTCCCTCAATACTGAAAGCAAATATAAAGCTAACCAATCCCATCAGTTCATTCTTACAGTAGCTGTTAGACTTAGTGACGGCCTAGTCCAAAGCTATGGTACATTTATACATACATAGATCTAAAAGCATTAGGATAACAAACTTGAGAAAAAAAAACAACATTTTCATCTACACCCCACCTATTCCAAAAACTAAATAGATCATATGTCTGATTCTAACAAACTGGTCAGTGTAAGGCCAGCCTAGGCTACATGTAGTCTGTCATCAGGTAATGACAAGTCAACCATGCGATAGTGCTTGTAAGTTGAGTGGTCAGGCGAGAAAATACATACTGCAATGGTTAGTCAAACATGTAGAGCTACACATTTTTTAAATTTGTTTACAAGATCTAGATCTATTTCTGTAACGAGCTTGCAAGATTGTAAAATTTATTGTATGGTTTTCCGTTATACTTTAAGTCTATAGACTAAATTAATAGGTTTGTGTGGCATCACAAAGAAACCTGTAAAAATGTGACCGTTTTAGATGTGCAGAAAAATTACTTCAGAAAAACATCAATTACTAAGTTATTATTAAAAATAAAATAAAAAGAATAATATATTCATTTTCTGTAAATCAAAACACATATTATATCAAAAATTGTCAAAACCATCAGTTTCCTTTTAACAAAAAGCAATTAAGTTTGTAGATACCTCAAACAACGATGCTGTGAAATCACTAACTTCCTTCATTAATCTCTCTCTGATCCCTTTCAATTCATCCACTTCCTCATCCTTCTGTTCTAATGCCTGGAAATATTTGCCAATGTAGAAATTCACTGGGTAGTAAAATCTAAACAGCTATTGATTTATAACAGACACATGCAGGCATAACTATTACAGCTTGTCCAAGAACTGGCCTTGTAAATAAATTGTATTTTGAGAAGATTTAAAAAAACAATTTCTTCATAATTATTTCTCTTTTTGCTCAAAATAAACCTGTCAGTTGAAAATAAACCATGAAACACTTTTAAATATAGAAATTTTAATTTAACCCCAAAATATTTTTAATTTATTCAAAGGTTTAAAAAAAAAAAAATTTAATTTAAAAACAATATTTTTATTTATTATCTTTTTATAGTTTACTGTGCAAGTTGGTGTGCTTGAAAGGAACGTATATTGATAAAATGAAAGGAGACCAAACTATAGTTATCATATAGTTTTTTATTGCATCTATTAATCTGGGGAATACTTGAGTATTACTGTTTCATAATTATACTATCAATAACAATAACACTTATAAACAAAGATTTTCAAAAAAAAAAAAAAAAAAAAAAAAAAAAAAAAAAAAGCAGTTTGTTTGCATCATAACCTTTTGGCATTAGTTCAGACATTACATAGTGATAAATTATAAAATAATCAAGATGTTCCACTAAGAGTTTAAAATTTAATAACAATAAATTAATTTTCATTTGACCATAAACATGTATTACAGTTGCTATGATGAATTTAGTTTAGTGTAAATACAATGTCATTCTTGTAGCTGAATAGTAAACACTTGATCTAAGTATAAATAAATTATAATCAGTTAAATAGCTCTTACCTTCTGGGCTTTCATCAGCTCTTCCTCAAGTCTGGCGTAACCTATCTCTTTCACGTGTGCAAGTGACAATCTTCTTTCCGTTGCACTCGGCAAAATAACTTCAGACTGAGCCTGTCGGAATGGATAGCGCTGATAGTGTCTGTGTATGTCAGGATTACTGGTCTCTGTAGGACTAGAACAGATAATGGAACACTGATGAATAGATATTTTAAAGACAGAAAAACAAATGTAAACGAATAATATCCTTTAACAAGAAGCTAGTACAGTCTAATCAGCTGACCAAATCTGGATCTGATTGTGTCTGTTGATCCTAATAATCATTAACTGGATTCATCTGTATAAATAAAGAATAGGATTTTGTTCTGGATTTGATCCAAAAAAACGGATAGTCTGAACAAGTAGCTGTTTTGATTAACCCAATTAGACTGTATAATTAAGACTAGATCTATTTTAGACATTATAATTAGCCAAAAAAACAACACAGGAAGTTAAAACAATTTTTCTCACACAGTTTCATTATAAAATAGATATAAGTTTTTACTAAGCTTATATTAACTCATTCACTCTACTCTGTCTATCATTATCTGTCTGCCTGTAAGGCTTAAGCTGAAATTTCGCACAATTATTTCTTTTGCCTGACAACACAATAATCAACTTAAAAAAACAAAAGAGAAACAATTAGTTAATTAAGTAATTGTAATTAATTATTTTGTTATCTTGAACAAGGGAAAGAAATTGTACTTGACTGAAGTGGTGGTATAAGCTGAATTATCCCCTTTATACGTTGCCCCTTTAAAGTAAGTTTGAAACAAACAATACATAACTATACAATCTTCTATAGTTATAAGCATCTCACTAGCATTCAGATCATTCTCTTTTTTTTCTTCTCGTAGAGGCTTTTAAAAACCAATTACAGTAAAATTCACCAAGAAATCTCTTTCTACCCCCCCTCCATTTTCCCAACTGGTCCAGATAAGTGATAGAATCATCATTTCTACTGAGAAAGCTAACAGTATGAAATTGCATTTAACTATTGGTCTAGACCTATTACAAATTTAATTAAATTACTGATCCAAACTAATTGATACAATTACACTTTGTATAAGCTTTTTATTTTTTAAATAAAAATATTTTTTTATGTTTTTGTTGTTAATGCATTGTATCTACAGATGAGAATAACTTTGTAAACAAATTAATTTATCAAGTCCATAAAAAAAAACAAAAAAAACATGCACTATCACATTCTGTAGTCATCAAGTGAGTATTTGAATGTAAGGCTTCATAAAAAAAAAAACAGCTTAAATTTGTATCAGTAGGTCACACATTTTTCCTTATTTTCATCACACACACAAGTTTTTCTAATCATCTGTACTACTTTTCTACTATTTAAAACTGTAACAGCATTGTTTTGTTCAGTTTATATTCTGCTTCTCTTAGAGTAACAAATAGGCAAGGGTGACATTTGACAATTAGGTTGTTATCAGACGTGACATTACCTTATATTGCTATGCTGTCCAGGAGAAGAATGAGATTCCCCATTGACTAAATCTGTCCCACTTTTGTTGAACTGAGCCAAAGATCCTGAGCTACTTGGACTGGAGGTTGCAGCGGTCTGGCTATTTGTTGAATCAGTAATGTCAATATCTTCTGAGTGACCACTGGACATGTAGTTAGCTCTCCTCTGCCAGACATCATTTGGCCTGGGCTCATGACGCATGACAACATTGACTCCTTGAGAATTATTTTTAGAAACAGGGACAGCCTGCACTCCATTAGGGCATACTTTTTGAGCACTGCGGCCGGTGACTGCATCATTGGAAATTTTACTGGTAAACTTTCCATGTGACTTAGGTGCAGAATTGCTCCGTCCAATATTAATTCTGAAAACAAAATAAGAACACAAACATCAACAATGTTAATGCTATCAAATAAAATACAGAATATCATAAGGAAAATGATGCCAGAAGAAATGCCAAATCTAAAATAAGATTTAAGTGAAATATTCATAAATTAATAAATTTTCATTTTAAATAGAACTTAGACTTTAGAAGAATTTTTAGCCACTAATTTTCTTTAATAATAAAAAGTTTTGCAAAATCACCTCAAAAGATTTACAAAAATAGAGGCTAAATAAAAAATCTAATAACACACAAAAAAAAATGTCTCCACTAAACAAACATTTAACAATCAAAGCTTTTAAAAATGTCTAACCTGCCAGGCTGACTGGTACTAAGGTCAGTATCACTTGTTTTATTACTATGCATTCCTTGATGCTGTACATTTGGGGACATGGGATGGCTTTCAGACATGTTTTTAGGGGTATGAAATAAATATGCAAGACTTACTTCCCTTGCTCTAAAAAAAGGGGAAAAAAAAAGGTAATTATCATGAGAAATTGTTTTGCAGTCATGTTAGTAGAAACAAATGTTAATATAATACCAGGAAGGTTTAAAAAAAAATGTAGAAAGATTTTTTTTCTAGCAAAAGAAATAAATGGAAGAGTGGTTTTGTAGCAGGTGGCCCCATCACATTGTACAGTGTTCACTAAGAATACTTAATTTTTAAGTTTCAAGTGGAAGTCTCGTTCAAGTAACGGTCTAGCCTCATTATGGGTCTGTGGATCTTGTGTTTTCTTCATGCAGTTCCTCCTGCCAGTGAATCACCACTGCTGTGTCATCAACAAATAGCATATCTTTTACTAGGGTAATTCTCATTTGTGTTGTTGTCCTCAATTTGGCAATAATCACAGATTGGCTTAATGGTGTTGAGTACTGTTTCAGGAGTTCTGGGGAGATGAAGTCACAGCCAGAAATGTTTTCCACTTGTGGGGAAGAATGCCTTTACTTAAGATCCTCCTGTGACACTGGCAACATTTAAAGCTCTTCCCACCTGGAGTCCACTGCTCTGAGTGTCGCACCAAGTTATATGAGGACATCTTGGTACATCATGGTAGGCATCCACATCATTTGCTATGAATCTGCTTAGGTATGTGAACTTATCCATCTCTTCAGGCTGTGACTTACTAAGTCTGACGGGTGCACCCATTTTGCTTATATCCCACTCGAACAATTTTAGTTTTATCCATGTTTATGCGGAGGCAATTTTGGGTGCCAATCTATCTAGGCTATCCATCATTTCTTGTATGCATTTCAACAGTTGGAAGTCTTGAATATGGATGGATCAGCTATCCATTTGGAAACAATGAAGCTACAAATCTTACAACTGAAAAAGAGAAACTCATCGATTTAAAAAATGATGTAATTCTGAAGTCAAATTTTGCGAGAAGCAGGAGGAGCAGTTTTGGATTTCAATCTACAAGTTATATCCTGCAATCAGTTTATATCTTCATGGTTTTGTGAATTTGGATTTTCAGTACTGATTGAAATCAAGTCTAAGAAAAGAGATAGACTTACAATAGACGATGAATTGCGAGTTTGTCTCTCGACTTTGGTGTCTCGATTAGATCGCATTTTCTCTCAAAAACAGACACACCTTTCACATTGAATGTAATACTTAAAAACAGGTCAAATAATTTTTCATTTTATTATAAAACAACTGTTGCACTTCGTGGTGTGCAGGAAAATTTTTTAGTTTTTTTACTGTGCCAGCAGACAAAAAAGTTTGAGAAACACTGGTCTAGACTATTAATATTAAATTTTAAATATTATTATACTATTATTATTAGAATAGATGAATAGAATAATAGATCTAGCATTCTACTTCTATAGATCTTCTATATCTATAGCTAGATCTATTTAATTTTAATATTATTAATAATAATTATAAAATTATAATAATATAAACTATAATATAGTACTAATTATCATCTATAATTCTATATTATATATAGTATATCATTTTTTAATACTATTACTATTAGTATTGTCTAGATATATTATTCATATACAATATAGATAGATTAGATATAGCATAGGATTATAAAATAATTATATCTGATGATTATACTAATTATAGCTGCTCTATTTTACTTTTAGAGTGACATTATGATTATACTTTTTATAGACATAGAAATCATAATAGAATGATTATAGATTAAGATGCATTGTCATAATATTTATAATATCATATATTGATATATTTTATGAAGTCATTTGAAGTCGTCCTGAACGGTCCTGTAACTATAAGTTAGTATACTAGTATAAGTACTATTACTATTATAAGTCATAATAAGTCGACTAAGTGAGTAAGTCGTCATACTACTTTACTAGTCATAGATAATAATGCTAAATAAATAAAAGAAAAAAAACACACTTATTTAATTATTTTAATCATCACTTTTTTGCAAGTTGTTCGTTAGATTTAGACATTTTAGACCTACTTAGGCTACTAGATTTGTACTTCAATAGAGTCTCTACTGTCAGCTGATAAAATGTGTTAACGCCATGTTGATCATGCACTGGTTTAGTGTTTATTTTTGTGCGCATGCCCTTCCATCGGAATGTTAGGTCTGTAGATCTACTGTGTGTAAAGGGGAGGGTACAAATCTTGAAGCTCACACATTTTGTACTTCCTCAAACAAAAGAACATAAACATCCGAAAATAATATCATGTGACATACATTTTAAGTCACGTGACTGCCACATCAGGCGAAGAATAAAAATAGCCTAATGAATTTCTGACCTGTTATTTTGTCTATATTTATTCACTGCTGGCTTTGCATTATCAAAACATAGCGACACAATCATGGCAGCCAAAGGATCCACAACGCTGCCACTTTATCAGCGATATGTCAATGGAGTGCCTGTACCGCAAGGAAGAAAAACATTACGATTGCGGGAGAAATATATAATTTTGTTAGTTTTTATGACCTTTACCATTGTGTGTTTATGTGCTTTCATGTTCTTACCTAATATGCAGGATAAAGTTTCATATGACATCCGTAAGAAAATTGATGAAGCAGGCGGCGATTTGTTTATTCCTAGACAGCGAAATGCTCCTGATGGATCCCCATTGGAAATGCATATTGATGATGACTTACATAAATCAGGTCGGCTAAGTAATAGTAATAACAATGATTTACTTAAAAATAAAATAGAAACCTGGCAAAAAGAAAAAGTAATGTCCGAAATAAGCAAGATTCTGAAACCTGAAGATGTTAAGGCCATTAAAGAAGGCCTGGTCTCGGATAAGCAGTTGTTTTTAGAACAAAAGAAAGAAGAAGAGAGGAAAAGAAAAGCTCAGCTAGATGAAGAAGCCAAGAAAGTGAAAAAGGATCATGAAGGTCATCCAGGTGCTCGTGGTGGTGAACCTACTGATCCTCAGATTAAGGCTAAAAGAGATAAAGTTAAAGAGGTAGGCTATATAGTATGTACTCATAATACTGCCTAATACTTGATACACTGTATTACATTTGTTTCAGTTCTTTTTATGATTGTCGGCTTTATTATTGTGTAACATTTTGAAATTTTTTCATACTGCCTCTTGCAGTGTACTGTTTGTAGGTTCTTCAACAAATTAAAAAAAAATAAATTATGAGATAATATTGTTTTGTAATTGAGATCGATCATGAAATAGAGATTGCTTTCCCTTTTATTAAAAAGATAACAAAAATATGTTTTTATGTTCATTAGAAGCATAGTTATGTTTTGTTTTTTTTTGCATATAAAGTAGTTGGTTCCTGATCTTTACAATTAGTTACTAAAGTATGCACATCTTCCTTATTATTTATTATATTTAATTAAAATTTTCTGGAGACTTCTGACATGTTCTACATTTTATGATATGATCTAAATCTTTAATTTAAAACAATTTTTCATGATTTTATAGTTACAATCAGATAAATATTGAAATTAATGGTTTTGTTGAAATGTCTAAATACATGCATAACTTTTTTATTTGGCAATATTTCCATTTTAAACATGTTTTTTGTTTTATTACTATCCTAACTACTTACTTCTTTATTGTTGCTGGCACAGCACTTATTTTGTTTTACAATTTTCAGTTACAGGTTCCTCTTCATAAATAATGATAATTACATCCTAGTCTCCAGGATGGCAAGGGATGGAAGTGGATGGGGTTCTAACTGAGACCATTGAGAAGACAGTTCCTAGCGCATACCATGTTACCAGGCAGTCACCACAATAGTCTTTTGGTTGCAATATAGTCCATTCTCATTCTTTAACTTGAAATCTGTCAGATTGTATTATGTTTAAACTTAAAACTTATTAATTTTTTGTTTACATATTATATATTTAAGGCTTAGTCACGATGGTGCATGCTTTAAATTATGGCTTTTATATAGCGCTACTTTCATGCTTATAGCTTGCTCAGAGCGCTATGGTCCAGTCTCATTTGTGGACCAGTGGGGGAGAGGGGGTATCTGGGAGAAGAGAAGGTTTTCTGTGATGCCTTTAGGCTCTCTCGAGTCAGATGTCGAACCTTGAGCCCCCTTCATAAGTAGCCAAGTTCTAGCGTACGTGGCCTCTCGACCACGCTTCCCATGCTTTAAAAATATTTAAAAAATGGCTGGCACACTTTTTATTTCTATAACCATAATCACCTCTAATCTTACAAGATTTGACGTGTCCAACATTTTGAAGTCATCTGAATGGATTTTAGTCATAGATTTTTACATTTTTGTCAGAGAAGGAACAAGAAATTTATATTTAGTTACTATTATTTCTTTTGAGTGTGTCTTAATGTAGCAGCACTATCATCAAATGATGTGTTCAATGGGCACATCTTGAGCTCTTAGATTTTTTACTGCTAGCACTCTAGGTAAGCATGGGAAACTCAAACACATGATAGTGATCCTTTTTCAGCATTTACAGCAACTAAGTTACTACTAAAACCACAATTGCCTTGATCTGTAGATTTTACATAATTGTAAGAATAGCTCATCAATAGTCCAGTTATAATGCAAGCACATTCTCAGTAGTTATGTCTTTAAATAATTTTACAAAGTTTGATAGACATGCCAATTCTACATATAGGCCAGTGCAATTAGTCCTTACTTTTCTTCATTATTCTTCTTCTGAGTTACAGTTGTATGCTCTTTAATCAATCAATACACACACCACTTAGTTGTATTTCAACTGATTGCAACTGTCACTCTTACTGTTCCAGCATAAGTATTTTAAGGTGAAGGAAGACTGTGTATGATAATGTTTGTCATCTAGCAATCAGTGCCAAGGTTTTTTAAATTGTGTAAACAATAAAAAATGTGTTGACCTTTCAAGAAAAGGGTACGACATGGCCTAAAATGTGTCTATGGGCTGAAAATCAAAATTAAACTAGAAACGACTGTAATTTTCCAACAGAGCCAAAAAAATAGCAAAGGGGGTTAAAAATAAGCAGGGATCTTTCCAATATCTGTATTCTGTCTATTATATAATATATATTAGGATTGCACTGGAGCTTTTTTACAGCTATGGTCAGATATCTGGTCGAATATCCGGCCATTTATTCACTATCTGGCCTTATTTGGCTCCAGCTGGATATCACTGCAGGATAGTAGGCCGGATAGTAAAAAGTACACAGTAATATCTACCTGTCTATTTGTTTGGTCCTTCACATTGAGTTGTATTAAGTAGACAGGTAATAACATTAAGACATGTTGACACTGTCTAGAGGTCTAATGAGGAAACACAAGTAGAAATGAAAAGTACCTCTTTCAAATCTTTAGGGCAGATCTATGGCTGATGGCTAACTAAGGTGTCTTGTGGCCAGCACAATGGCCAACTGTCTTTACTTTCCTCAACTGGTGTCATGTATCCGTTAGAGTGGGGTAGACTCAGGGACATCCTAAAAATCCTAGTCTTCACCACGATTTTAGTCTGAGACCCCTCGGTTCAGAAGCCAAATGCTTAGCCACCATGCCCACATGGTACAATTTTTCGAAATATTTAAAATTTTAAAGTTTTCAAATGATAAACCTTATCCCTTCATTTGTTTTTATAGGGCTGATAGCATTTCATAAGAGTGTAATTGAAAGAAAAGCATGCTCTTGGAATAAATTAAATCCTTTTAGTCTATAGTTTGAGTATTCTTAATCTAACCAAACCAATTTTCAATTTAAAAATTATTTCATGTGAACTGATTGGTTGAATTAATAACCCACAAAAAAATGAGACCAAGAAAGTATTGCTAGAAATGGGTGACCATTTTTTTTTTCATTAACTCTAGAGTGTGATGCCCTTGATTGAGTTGACAAACATTGATATCATGATATTGGGTGTTGTGTACAATTAATTATATCTGCATCACATTAAGCCTGTTAAGTAAACAGGGGACTGTTGGCAAAGGGTTCATTACAACCCTGGTAAAGAAAAAAGGGGGAGACAAATCCAATGTTATTAGATCTATATGGTAACAGGTGTTGCAATATGTATGTATGGATTTCGGAAAGACTGAATCAACTCCTTGAATGATGTTCAATGGAAAAGATTATGCTATTGATTCAATATGATAAGCTGAAGCTTCCCTTACTTCACAGTGTTATTGCTATTTAGTTTTCATCTGTGAGAGATTGTTAGAACTTTTAAAACTGTGAACTAAACTGGTTTAAGAATTATTAGTAGATATGAGGGAAAGTATCTTGCAGTACTTAGATCTCCCTTTACTATTGCCCATCCTTTAGAGCTTTGATCTTGTTAAACCTTTGAATGGCCATTGGGCAAATGTGTGCTTAGCAATGAATAAATAATCTCTAGTCATGAACCAGCATAAGCCAATAGTTTCAAACTTTTTTTTTTTTTTCTTCCCATTCAGTCAGTCATTGCTTATCAGTAGCTGGTTAAGTGACTGGAGTGTTCTACATTTTGACTCTACCCCTATTACTTGCAATATCTGTAATTTAAAATGTATTTCACTGATATATGTATATATAAATATCAGTGAAATACATTACATATATATATATATATGGTTACTTTTATTTTTATTTCTATTAAAATGGTTAATCACATTGCAACTTTTAGTTTTGACTATGGAAGTAGGTTTAGTTTTTGAGCATGGTCTCTTTTACACACACACAATAAGCTAATTATCTTCATTAAATAAATTTCTTTTAAATCACAAATAATAAAAGAAAACTTTCCATTATAATGACATGCTTAAAGCTTAAAAAAAAAATTAAATAAAAGAAAATCTAGTGATGGCTAGTTTGAAAACTATGTTTTTTCAAAATGAAATGCACGTACGTGTCTATTAATAGATCAAATTTTACTTTGTCTTGCTGTTGATGTATAAGAAATGTTTGATTAATTGGGTAAGGGTAAATTATTCCATTTGTTGTAAAAACAGAATTTCCTATCTTTAGCTGATTACATTTTTAAATAAGCAGTTTAATTAGTAAGCATTATAAACACATGAACTCAGAGGGAAAGTAGGAATAGGCAAAGAATGAGCCAGATCTAATGGAGAGGAAAATTATGTAGATTGAAAACTGGGCATAGAGACTGGTTAAAAATATAGTTCTAACTTTTAACAGCTGTTTCATACTAATTATTTCAGTCTCAATTGCTTTTCTCTTTCCTCTTCAAGCACCTGAATGTGGTGGTAAAACTTGTTGATTGAGCTAAATAGTTATTAAAGGGGTTTCTTGAAAAAGAAAAGTCACAGTTTTTTTTTTAATTATTGATGTAAACTCTTGCTAATCAACTCCATGTGATACAATAACCTTTACATGTAAACATTCTGCTTTGATCTTCTTACTCTTTCAGTGCTACTGTATGTATTTGAAAAAGCTAAGGTTTTTTTTTTTGTTAGTCTAATAGGTGTTTAAGAAAAAAATATTTTCTTACATGATAATATTTGGATTTAATTGTAGTTTAAACTATTTCTGAACTTCTTTAGATGATGTCTCATGCATGGCACGGGTATGAGAAATATGGCTGGGGTGCCAATGAGCATCGACCAATCAGCTTAAAATCTCACTCTGGCAGCATTTTTGGAGCCGGAGAGCTTGGGGCTACCATTGTGGATGCCATTGACACTTTATACATTATGGAGCTGGATGAAGAATTCAAGAAGGCACGGGACTGGGTGGCACTCAATTTAAACTTTGACATGGTAAATTGTTGATGTTGTTCAAATGAGTTTTCTATTTTTTTTTTGCTTTATGTTATTAATGTTAAAATGACCAGTCCTTACAGTTCAACCTCATTCTTTGTCCTTTCAGTAAGGGGGCTGTGACAGTTATCTGCATCTAATGCTCTCCTATTTTCCCCGTCAGCAGCTGGTCCACTCCAAGCCAGCCAGCTTTTCTTTAGATGACCCATTCTATATGCTTCTCCAAATAATTTTTAAATGTTTTTTTTTTTTTATCGATAGTTAATATCTATTATAAATTTAATTACATGACTGATCCAAACTTATTGATACAATCATGCTTAATATAAGCTTTGTTTTTTTTTTAAAAGTATTTTTTAAAATATTTTTATTATTGTTTTTAGTATTAAACTTTTATGTTTGTCTGCTATTTCACGATGTTATTTCTGAAAGTGATAATGGTTTCAAGCAACCCATTACCTATAAAATGCTTTCAATGGTATGCATCTCATATAGACTCTTGACATTAAGTCCAACTGTGGCCTTCCCCTATGGTTCAGATATTGAGCCTGGTGAAAATGTTATCACTAAAGAGAGAAGGGGCAAAAGCAAGAAACTGGTACCTAAACCAGTTAGCTTTGGGCAGGGGGACTCGTTAGCCCTGGTTGGCTTTCCATCTAGGAGAAGGCAAACTCTGAATCCAAATCTCCGCTGGGAAATGCTTTTGGAGACAACCCTGAGGAAAAATCAGGAGCTGGCAACACATAGGCATCTTGTGGCATATAGTGCTGCAACCTGGCAAAACTTGTAATGCTAATGATTCTAAACTGTATTGGATATTTGCCATTCTTATGGACATATTGCTGCAGGGAGAGGTGGGAACTGCTGTGTGGGGGGAAATTGTTCCATCCTTAACTAATGTCCAGGCTTTCCACTCTCGCTATTGAGAGTGGGCCTAATAATAACTGTGGGATTAACAAATTACAAATATTCTATCTAGGAATCTGGGTTTATGTTCTATCCAGGAATCTGGGTTTATATTCTATCTAGACTAGGAATCTGGGTTTATATTCTACCTAGGAATCTGGGTTTTTGTATTTAGACATACTTTTAAAATGTTTTTTTTTTCAATCTTGGGACCTAAAAAGTGTTTTATTATTATTTATTCCTAGAAAGATAATTTCATGTTTCTTTACAGCCCGCTGATTTGTCTGTGTTTGAAACAAATATCAGATTTGTTGGAGGCTTTCTTTCAGCATATGCCTTGACTGGTGACCAGGTCTGTAACAAAGTCTTTGCAAGTTATGTTAGTTTAACATCTTCAAAATGTCAAATAAGAACTACTTACAATGACATATAAAATATGACCTGCTAAAATATCAAATAAGAACTACTTACAATGACATATAAAATATGACCTGCTAAAATATCAAATAAGAACTACTTACAATGACATATAAAATATGACCTGCTAAAATATCAAATAAGAACTACTTACAATGACATATAAAATATGACCTGCTAAAATATCAAATAAGAACTACTTACAATGACATATAAAATATGACCTGCTAAAGCAAAAGGAGTCTATGGTTGCAGTATAGACAGTGATAAAGCCAGAGGTCAGAGGTGTCAAAATAATACATTTTAGCCAGCATTTTATAAACAATCAAGTTTTGAGTATACTTATAACTCAAGAGAATTAAGAGCTTAATAACTAGGCAAGAAATGCTTTTTTTCCCCACTGTTATTATTGCTTTATGTATTCAATGCAATCTTATACATGTTTAATATAATCTAAGAATAATATGATCATGCACATAAATAGCATTTAAAACATAAAACATGTTAGAGTGCAAGAAAAGACTATTTTTCCAGAGAATATTCAAACAAAGCAAAACTTTCCTGTCTTTTTTGATAGTACTGAATGTACCAGATCTATATTTAATGAAAATTTAAATAGACCCCTGGCAGACAACAGCTTTGTCTGTATCAGATGTGAAAAAATATGCAGCGTGCAACTTGGTAAGTGTAGCCAACTGAAACACTGCACTCATCCTAAATCTTTGGAATTGAAAAAATTGCCATTATCATTTTGTCAGAATACTAGAAAAGACTCATTTTTTCAGAGAATATTCAAATTTAGGAAAACTTCATGTCTTTATTAAATATTATTGAATGTACCAGATATTTGATGAAAAATCTAGCCAGAATCAAAACCTATACCATAATATTTTCTTTTGATCAGATGTTTAAACAAAAAGCCAAGATCATTACAGATAAGCTCCTCCCAGCATTTAACACACCAACTGGCATACCTTATGCTGTAGTGAACTTGAAGACGTAAGTTACTGCAACCTTTAAACTTTATTCATTACCTATTACCTTACTTTTTTATCATACGCTTCTACACACTTGGCCACCATCTGTTTAAGTTTTCAGACTTACATTTCTTTGTATTATGTGAGGTGGTGGATAAATAAAACAAAAGCTCCAATGTTCTGAATTGTTTTTACATGATTTCATGCACATTCAGTCACACCCAGAAAGTTTAGTTGATAATAGCAATTATATCTGTAGCACA
Organism: Biomphalaria pfeifferi; assembly: GCA_030265305.1. Taxonomy (NCBI): domain Eukaryota; kingdom Metazoa; phylum Mollusca; class Gastropoda; family Planorbidae; genus Biomphalaria; species Biomphalaria pfeifferi. Next base: position 2,660,707 of record JASAOG010000060.1, on the reverse strand, counting down.
TACAAAACTATTTGACTCTTACCTCTTTAGTGGCTCATCACGTAACTATGGCTGGGCTTCTGGGGGATGCTCCATTTTGTCAGAATTAGGATCTCTACACCTAGAATTTGATTATTTATCAGCCATAACCAATGACAACACTTATAAAGACAAGGTAAGAGTTGTACTTTCCACAAAAAAAAATAATATTTTTTTTTTAACTTGAGAAAGAGGGTCGTGGTGTCAGACTGGTATAGTGCTTGGCTTCCCAACCGATGGGTCCTTTGTTTGAGTCTGTGAAGACTGGGATTTTTAATTTTAGCATTTTAAGGTGCCCCGGAGTTCACCCAACTCGTAATGGTGACAATAGTTGGGGAAAGGCACCTGTGTTAACTGTCAGCCATAGCAACAGAGAGATTTTAAATCAGATTGCAAGGTCTGAAATGAGTACTTTACTTGAGAAACATTAAGCTAACATTTAATTGTAAATGCTGGCTGGTTATTTCAGATGGTTTACTTTGTTCAAACATCACTGTACAAAAAATGTTTTGTTTAATATTCAACATTTGCATTTTCTCAATAAAATTGCAAGCTTTAATAAATCATAGGATTGGAACAGTTGATGGGTATGTTTTAAAAACTGCACCTACATAAATAGAAATTTTAAAAAAGTAATATTTTTAGGTTGTTTCTGTTACAACATTGACAAATAGTTCAAGTATTAATATTTTTGTTTAAATTTCATTTCTTTCACTATAGGTTCTGAAAATAAGAGACTTTATGAAGAATATTGAAAAGCCTGAAGGTTTTTATCCCAATTACATTCATCCTGTTTCTGGGAAATGGTGCCAAGGTGAGTTAATGATATGAACACATCTTCCAATGTCAATAATTTTGGCAGGACAGCAAAACTTTAGATTGTGTTTGCTTTGTGTTACCCTGCACTGTAAAGATTCTAGCTAGCATGAAATATGCTTATATTTGCTATTTTTTGCAAAGCTTAAATCAACTCTGTTTGTCTGATAACTAGCATGTTGGCCATCTAGTGTGGAGGCTTGAGACCTCAAGTTTGACTCAAGCAACTTTAAAAAAGAAAATAGTTTTTAAAATGTGTAGAAATTGGGTTTTTAGTATGTATAGATGTTTACTTTGTCTTCTCATTCTACGACTACTACTTGACATATGCTATCTCCCTTTTTTTCCCAATGACCTCTTACTTAGCATAATCTTTTAGTTCAGCCAATCAGAGATATTTAGCCTGATTATGTTTGTGTTTTGTGTAACTTCCAGAAAATGCCTTATTTTATGTCAAAAATAAAAGAATATTCTTGATCTGTTTGTGTGACCAAACTTACTCCATCCTGCCACGTAAAATCTGATCCTTCTCAGCAAGTTTTTCAAAATAATTCTTAGTTTGAACTCTATCCGTCATTCATTCATGCAACTTCCTTGTCTCCCACTTGAAAGTTATATCTTTTTGTTATCTCTTTTAAAACTTGAGTTTCCATGTTAGTAGCTTGGTAAAATAGTTTTCATACCATTTGTTTTGTTCAACGTGTTGGGCCTGACATTTTCTATTAATATATTACACTCTTGAAAAAAACAAAACTTTTTTGTTTGTAGGTGTATCAACTAGTCCTATCCAATTCTTGAACTGTTCACAAACACACTGTAGTCCTATCCAATTCTTGAACTGTTCACAAACACACTGGGACTAAAAAGTACTAATCCTATTTTAAAATTATTTTTAAAATAAAAATTTGGGTTTGAGATTTATGATGCATTCATAAATGTTAAATACTTTATCTCAGGTTGCATTGTAATTAGAAATTGATCTGTCACATATTGCAATAATATAGTTGGTGACCTAGATCTCAGTGCAGTTTTTACAGCAGGCTATTGAACTGCAAACTGTGCAGCACAGATGTACACATTAGCCTTAATGGTATTGGGAAAATAGATTTCTTTTCCATTCCAATTGAAATGACTATCAATATTGTTAATATCTTGAATTTCAGATGGTGAGAAATGTACTTGCTGTTGCTGTTGATAGGCATTTTCATTTCTTTCTTCAATTTTTTTCAAAGCATTCTACTCTCCTGGGATGCTCATTGCTATCTCTTGACCTTTTATAATATTCTTTTACATGGTGGCAGAGGGCTTTTTTTTTTCAAAAATAATTTTTATTCACAAGCACTTTGTATTAAAGAAAGCCTTCACTAAATTGATAGCAATAGTAAAACGAAAAAAAAGGAGACATATTGAACTCAATAATTTGTCCAATCAAAATATCCATTTAATTTGTTTCATTAATTGATTAAAACTAAAGAACTTTTGAGGTTAAGCCTTACCTACAGCTTTATGAATCTCATATGTGTCTTTTTTTTTGTTCTCAATTTTAGACCCATCATAAATAAAGAAAATATTTTTGTTTTGTTTTTGCTCTCTCTAGACAATTGTTAAGCTCATTACTTGTCTGTTTTACAACTCCCATAAAGTCAGTGCTGCCTTACTTGAGCAAAGTTCTCTAAAAGTTGCAATGATTATTTTTTTTAAATTTAACTCTTTCTCTCCATAATTATTTACCACATTCTGGTGGAATCAATGCTGGTATCGTCAGTTAGGAGAGAAAGAGTTAAAGTTACTTAGAGGCCCATCTCTAGTGGTGGTCTAATATATTCTAACTTTTGGCTAAATGTTTTTCTCAACAATGATGTGATTATCTCTTAGTATTACTTTATTAGAAATGAACTAGGTTAATGAGAGAGTCTAGACTCTACATGCAACAATGGCAGTGCAGTCTCATGCTGCTTCCAGCTTCTGCACTTCTGTTATTAATGCAGCTTTGTCTCTTGCTTGTCTGAGATGTTACCATGATAGTAATAGGCTGCACTAAGGTTTGAGGAAAAGAATGGGTTGGGGGATGATGGGCTCATAAACATATTTTTAGTTGAGCTTAACTATGAAGTTGTATTTAATGTAACACTATTTTGAGCTTTTCGCTGTAGTCTTATTATAGGTCATGATTCTATTACATTGTTTCACAATATCCTTACATTGGCACAGTTAAATCTCTCGTAAAAATAAAATATATATATTAAAAATTATTGGCATGTCCATTTAAACAAGTGGGGCTATGGTCAAGAATTTCTAGTATAATTTTACTGTAATTGTGAAATCTTAATTTTGTTCTCTGCTCTTTTTTTTTTTTTTAAATCTTTTCTTTTGTCTTTTGATTTCTTTTTCATTTTCTCTTTCTTTTATTGTGTAAACAAGGATTTTTGTGTACCCTTTCATAATACCCTTGAAATAATTACATTCTTCTTAAGCGTACCCCAGCCCCAAGTGTTTTTTAAAGTAGTTCTCATCCAGGCCTTAGAGACTACTTCAGGTTGAGAAATGATTCTCTAGATTAAATGATAGAAAATCAATATCTCAATGCAGCTTTAGCTACTTCCTTTGTTTTCATCATTTGATATCTATGCAGACTGTTTTCACCAGTTGTCAGCAAATATATTATGTGATTATTACTTCTAAATTGATTACAAACTCAGGACACAACAGTTTTAAATAATAGGATCTGAGTCTCACTTTTTGCTAGAAAGTTAATGTTGTACTAAGTTTTAACTGCCAGAATACAACAGGATGATCCTCTGTTTATTCCCACCTATCAACCCATTTATAGTGTTTTTATGACTGGAGGAGGTGAGTTGGAAAAAAGTTATTCAACTTCAAAATACTACAACAATGGCATCAGAACAAGGAGAAAAGTAAAATACGGTTCAAACAAATCTAGATGTAGATCTCTGTTTCATAGCCTTACAATTGAATATTCTTGATTTAGAAATACTTTTATTTTTGTTAGAAAACTGGTATAAATAACCATATCCATTATATACTGGTATAAATATCCATATCCATTATATACTGGTATAAGTATCCATATCCATTTTATGTACACATTATTTTGATGTAAGGAAATATATTCAAATTAATAAGAAGTGTCAATGTTAATAATATTTATTATTAGGAAATGTGTTTTACAATTGTGTATTGCACATAATAATACATTATTAGATCAAACTATTTATAAGATAGCACCCAAAAAAAGCACCCAAAAAAAATACTACAGTTTGTTTGTCTTAAACATAACATGGGAAGTTTACAACAATAGGTTACATTTTGTCCAATGATTAAATTGCCAAGGGAACAAAAGAGTTCTTGTGTCATATTTCTCCTTTATGATGGTCACATTTTTAAAACATCCTGCTTAAAATCTTTCTCAGCAATTTTTTTCTCTAACAGCTGTCCAAGTGCGGCTTGTTTGTTACCAGTGATCTTACTTACAGCATTTAAAATTTAATCAGTTTATTTTTATTTTTGATGTTGAGATTGCCAAACCAGGCAGAGCTGTTGAAACTGTACTGAAACTGTGAGCATTGTCAAACATTGACACTGATTAATGTTATGCCTGTTTATATAATTTTAGGTATCACATTAACTGATTACCCTTGTGTTTCAAGGAGCATCGCATACTTAATAGAGTAGAGTATTAGTTCTGATGAATTTTCGAAATACAATTCTGTATTAATAAATCTGACTTAAATTTCAGTTCATGTGAGCATGGGAGCACTGGGCGACAGTTTCTATGAGTATTTGCTCAAAGAATGGTTGATCTCTAACAAGGAAGATGCTCAAGCCAGGCAAATGTATGACGATGCCATGAAGGTATTTGGTATTTCTCAACTCACTGCTCTTCACAAGTAGAAAACATTAGACAAGGGTTAATAATAATTATAATTTAACAAACATAATATTCCTCAAGGAAACATCATAACATGATAAACATTAACAAAGGGTAAAAATGACAAACTAATCTAAAAAAAATTTTGAAACGATAGGCTTTAATGTTCTTCCTGAATGTAATAAAGCATGTTGCATGTCTGAATTTAATGGGGAGTAAGTTCTAAACCTTTGTTCTATGATTTGAAAAAGCCTGCAAACTGTAACTTTTGAGTTAGAAACATGTTCTGTTAATGCACTTCTTTTATCTCTCCCAGAGTGTAGTTACTCCATTGACTTTCTTCTGATTGGTCTAGGGGTCTGCCTATTTTCTGAATTGCCCTGGTACTTGAAATTAAAAAGAAAAAAAGTATTAATAATTAAATCCATACAATGAAATGTCCTAAATGAATTGACCAAAGAGTAGACCCTTGGTCACGTTAGAACATTGTGTGATCTCATTTCTGATGTTTGCTGGCACGTGCACAATTTGTTTACATACAAGTTTGTGAAAAAAGTCTTACAGTAATGCAATGCAACTTATTGGTAAGACAATGGCACTTATTGGTAACGCAATACAGCTAATGCTAACACAATGGCACTTATTGGTAACACAATGCTACTTATTGGTAATGCAATGCAACTTATTGGTAACGCAATGCAACTAACAGGTAACGCAATGCAACTAATTGGTAACACAATGCAACTTCTTGTTTTGTTGGTCAGACTGTATATGAGAAGCTGCTAGTGAAATCTAAGTCTGGGCTCACCTACTTTGCTGAATACAAATCTGGTCGCTTGGAACACAAGATGGATCATTTGGCTTGTTTCACAGGTAGGAGGCTTTTACTCAGGTTGAGATGAGTGTTACATTTGTACAAAGTAGAACCATGTGTACATTTTAGGGGCTATAATCTGCTTCTCCTATTTGTCAGGGTGCTTCTCAGGATGTCATTTACTTTATCAGATTTAAAGTTCAAATTTGGTTAAAGAAATAATATTTATGTTTATAAATATCATGGTTGAAGTTATTTCCATTAAAATAATAGAAAGTTCTGTTAAACAAAGATGAAAAGTTCACTGTATCAATCACCACAGGTTCCAAGAAAAAAAATAGCTTTATTGTCTCCCCTTCAGATTGTTTAGAGAACTTAAAGATTTCCTCTGCCTTGTTACCCCTAAAGGCCAATAATTGTAGTTTATATCTTATTTATTAATCCTTTTTATATCATGTTCACATCAATTTGAAGTTACCATTGAACTAGTCTTAATTTGGAAACATTTTGTATTCAGATTGTTTTTCCATTGCTTTGTTTGTATTTTAATTTATTTATAAATACTTATTTTTAAAAATGTAACAAATTTACTTTGACAGTAAAGAAAAAAATATTTACACACTTAAGAGTTAGTGATACTGATCAAACACTACATAATGTTAATTGCACCTTCCAAAAACTCCATTTCGGGGGTATCAGAGTGAAATGCAACTTTCAACCAATGAGAAGGATTTCTCTCAGTGGACTGTCATGGACTGGGATGTCCATAGTTCTGTCTGAAGGCTCTGCAATGTATCCAACCATTACCAGGTTGGGTCATCATTATGCATAGTACAGACCCCTGCTATTTAACATTAATGTTTTACATTCTAGCTGGCATGGTTGCACTTGGAGCTGAAGGCTCAGATAACAAAGAGAAATATGTGTCTATTGGAGCAGATCTGGCCAACACATGTCATGAGTCATACATAAGGACAGGTGAAATTCCTTACATTAAAAGTGTCATTCAAATTTCTTAGGAAAGTCAGGCTTGTTGTATTATGTCGAACTTTATTTCTTCTGTTAGTCTGGATTATGGATTTTATAGTTAATGTTGGATACTTGCTATCATAAAAGCTATTAGTTTAGAAACTGTTCAATTTAGACACATCTGGATAACCCATAAACCCATAGAATTTGATTATGGAAATGCAGTACATATTGCCCTTTATGTCTTTTGCAGCTACTGGTCTAGGTCCTGAGTCCTTTAGATTTGAAGGAGAAACTGAAGCCAAAGCCATACGCCAGAATGAAAAATATTATATTTTACGTCCAGAAGTTGTAGAAGGCTGGTTTTATATGTGGAGACTCACAAAAGACATTAAGTATAGAGACTGGGCCTGGGAGATGGTACAGGTCAGTTAGTATACAATTATTGAACTTTTTGGGGAAAGTTTGACTTGTGGTGACATAGAAACTGGGCCTTGGAGATGGTATAGGTCAGTTAGTGCACATTCTGGAGACATATAATCAGTTAGTGCACATTCTGGAGACATAAAAGATAACAAGCATAGAGACTGAAGGGAGTAAACAATTTTTCAACTGTATTTGGTGATTCTGTATTTGGAAACATAAAACAAAGTATAAAGACTGGCTTGGGGAGATGGTCAGTCAGTGTTCAATTCATTAGAGACTAGGGTAGACATTGATAAGTGGTAGCTTTTAGTTAATGTTTGATTTCTATACTTAGAATCTGTTTAAAAGTGAAGCATTTCTCTACACATTTATTTGGGTTATTTGTGAGAGGTTTCATTTTTACAAATAAGAAGCTGGAGAAACCCAGCTCAGCTCTTATTGAATCCTGCACTAATATTCACTGCTTGCATTATATCAATAAAAGAGTACAAGTTTTTAAAATTAGTTAAAACATTTTCATCAAAGAACAAATGGCAGGTGTGGTTATTGCTGTTTTAAGCTGTTTATTAAAGATGGTGTGTGAAACCTTTTAACCTCTTATCATATTCTATTGTCTTCAATTGTATTAATATATTTCTTGTCTCACAGGCCTTGGAAAAATTTTGTCGAGCTGAAGGAGGATTCACTGGTATTAAAGATGTTTACCAGGTACCTCCCCAGCTGGATGATGTACAGCAAAGCTTTTTTTTGGCAGAGACATTGAAATATCTTTACCTCATTTTCTCTGAAGACTCCCTGCTACCATTGGACAAGTGGGTGTTTAATACAGAGGCACACCCACTTCCTGTTAAAGGAGTCAACCCTGCTTCTGCTCAATAGTTGTACAGTTGTAATGTGTTTTTGTCTGAGTAACAAAATACATTATAGTTTTATTTGTTTTTAAAAAATACTTTTGTCACTGGAGCCACAAATGCTTCGGACATTCTCTGCTAATATGTATAAAGACACTCAATACATGAGATCACTTTTTATAGATATTCCCTTAAAGCATCTACTGTTTCTTTATTTTCTATGGACTGTTTGTAATCTCCAACTCTCTCTCAAGCATTATTTTCCATTACTATCTTACAAGATGACTTTTTCACAAATTGTAATATTTCAGTACCACCAGTTTAAGAATATATGCTAAACAGCTGCTTTATAGCAGTGTTACCTAATCATTGGGTATACATAAGATGGTAGTTTCCCTCTTTTTACTTAAAGGATTTGGAGAAACTAGTTCATGGTCAAGTATTTCTTACAGAATTCTTTTTATGGCTGAACATTTGAGTTATGATGCAGTTCTTAGTGAAGAAAATCCTTGGCTTTCTGACAGAATCAATTATGATGCTTAAGAAATCTTAAGGAAGCAAGCTGAGGACTAATACAATGCATTGAATAGTATATGATTATTCATTAGTATCTTGACTTGATTAACTTTTTATACAATGAAAATATGTGTTTGTTGTTTTGCTCTTTTTCAAGCACATTTCAAATGTAAATGTTTCTCTTTTAATGCATAATCAATCATTCAGTCATTCTGTTTTAGTTTTAAATATTACCCAGTATAAATAGATAAAAAAAACAGCCACGTGGCCTAAATTTCACTAATCATATTTGATATTTTTTAATGTTTTGTGTTACTTAAGTTTTGTTTGAAGTAATGACTACCTCTCACGCATTGCTATTCTCATCTCAAAATACAAATAATCTTTTTTGTCAAATAAGTGTAAAAGAAACACATACACAAGTGCTACACAAAGTATTTCATAAACTTGATTATAATTACCTATCCATATTTTTGAGAGAACTAGCTTTGCATTTGACTTCAATGGCTTCAGCATTCACTTTTTTATTTAAAGGAAGCAGCCTGTTCAGTTTCTGGTTTCAATGGACATGGCAATATTATTTGTTCTTATATTTAATAGAATGTCTAACAAACCCATGCACCTGGTGAAGAAGGTTTGAGTTGGCTTCTGTTTAAGCCTGCAATTATTTTTTTTTTACTAGAGCAGATAGTGACCATATTCTTTTTCCCTCACGAAAACAGATTGTTCTTTTTTTTTTAAAAAAAACAACATTTTCTCAAAATTATCTGTTTGAGTGACAATTTTTTGTTAAGTCATACAATATTTAACCAGTTTTAACTTGACATGTGCAGCTTTAAAAACATTATTTTATTGAATATTTTATGCTTCATTAGTCATTGTGTATCTCCAGCTGTGGAATCAGTCAATGCTGTCATCAAACAGTGTCCACTTTCTATACATCCTAACCTGCAGGCACAATGAAAGGCTCTCATGTTTATACATTTTACTTCAATCTTTTTTAAATCCTTTTTTGTTTGTACTTTAACAAGAGTTAACTACTTGTAAAATTGTTACATTTATAGCTTACTCCTTAAGTATTTTTATCTCATTTTCATGGCATTTTTGTGTTTGTTATATAATCATTTGATTATTATTGAAAATATTTCACTGTTACTGAAGTGTGCGTTATCCGACTCAAGTTTTAAATTTGGTCTGCATATCATCTGACTTATATTTTGAACTTGGTCTGCATGTCATCGGACTAGTGTTTTGAACTTGCCTACTTGTCATGAGACACAAGTTTTGAATTCTGTGATTCCCTCTCACTCTTGTTACTTTAATGTTTTTGTTTTTTAATATTTCAAATACTAGAGATATCTACAGAAGTAAGATTTATGCCATTTTAACAGTGTCTACCAAATGGTTTGACTGGTACTCAAAAATATTGTAAGATGTTAATAAAGCTAGATAATACTAACATTAAAGTATTTTGAAAAATTAACATATATTGACACACATTTTTGTAAATCAGAAGCAGTTTTGAAAATAATATCTTCTGGAGTTTCAAAACTCCATTCTACATCAACCATCTCTTCTATTTGTCTTATTCTAAAGAAAGGAAAACAATCATCTTTGTAGAGATTAACTTGTGTGTAGCCAGCATCACTTACTACAGAACTTGAGAGTAGTTTCCTTCTGTTTATATCCTAGTCTTTATGTTGATCATGAATACTATGGAATAGAAAGCCAGAGATTTTATTTTTGCCTTGTTATGTAAAGAACAGAATGAAAAAAAATTTCATTTTGTGTTTTGCTATTGTGAATTCTGTCTCAAATTGAGACATATTAATAGAATCATTTGTATTTTATCCTAAATGTTTGTGTTGTAAGTAAATCTCTGGAAGAGCAGGGTGTCACTGCTTAATTTAAAATGCTCTCTTAATGTACAAATAATCATACATGTGTTTGCTTACATGAGTTTGTTGGTTTGCCCCAGGTTCTGATCAACTTATGTCCTGATGTGTAAAACAAAAAACAGCAAGGATTACACACATTTTGTTTTCAATACAGAAACAAAGGTTCATGCAAATCTGGGCTTTCATAAGTTATACACAAACAATTCTTGACTTTTTGAAAGAGATGGCTTTCTTGTTGCAGAAATAGAAAATCAGAAATAAATCAAAACATTGCGTAGTGGACAAAACTTGGGAAGTTTGGGAAAAAATTGAAAATATAGAATTGTTGCAAGTGTTCACATCATAATAGTCATCTTTGAGAGATCCAGAGATCAATATATTGTTGACCAATATCTGCATTACCTGAATCTAAAGTTAGTTTTTGATCTTAAATTATTTTTAAAAGCGAAAATAAAAAGCAATCTTATTTTTTTTCACAATTATAAATTTTTGTGAAATAACCCAAAAACCTAAAAAAAAGATATTTACAAAAAAAAATTCTTATTTTAATGATTTGGTGTTAATTTTAGTCTAGTTACAACATGTATTGTCAAGATTATTCCTACATAACATTTTTAGTTCTCCTTGTATCATTTTCACTGAATTGCTGTTTGTCAGCATGAGAAATCTTTTTGTATTAATCAATTTCTTCATTCTACAAGTATTTGCACTGAGCAGTAAACCTAGAAAAACTACATTGCCAGATGTTGTAAGCAAAAATTACTTTAAAATATTGGATAGGAATAAATGTCAGTACATTTTGAATGGCTTTACTATCTGAAAATGTTTCTGACCATAAAATGATTTGAAAATTAATTTGGTTGTTTTTTTACATTTTATTTATTCAAAGCATGTATATTTTAATTTATCTGCAGTGGTACTGCATCTGTTCACCTTCTTCCATATTTTGTTTTGAATATTTCATGTTTTGGTACATCATCTGATTTTTTTAGTGAAAGATTGGCGTGAAGATGGAAAACTATTTTGAATGTTAAGTTGTATGGACTTGTATATACCCGGACTATTTTTTTTTTTTTTTACTGCAACTGAAAAGATCTACAGCTAGTTTTCACTTTTACCACAAGAATGACACAGCTAGCAATTAAAACAGTGAATTGAAGTAGGAGTGATAGCAGTGTTACAGAAAATGTATCTTTTTTGGTGTGTGGAATATCATGTTATTTTTAATAAAATAGACAAAAAAGAGAATTATTCACTTATAGTAGGCTGCCTATGCTGTTGATCTTATTGTTTTTCTTGTCAGTTCTGTACACTAGCGGAATCAGAACTTTTTGAGTGAAAAGGAGGGGGGGGATTTTTTTTCCAAACCATTGCCCAGCAAACTGAGTTTGCCCACCTCATTTAAAAAAAAATACTGCTTTTTAGAGTCTAGTAGATTTAGATTTGGTCTAAATTTCTTTCACATTCTCCCCGTTAATCTTAATTTGCTGTTCCGATAGGTTTCAGGGTTTTTAAAAGTTATTAAAAAGGAAAAAGTTACATTTCAGGGTTTGCTGGAAAAATAAGTGGCAACCCTGTTCTCAACCTTAGGCAATAAAAACAAGAGCCCTGACATTTTTAACTGCAGAAACACATCCTTCTGACATCTAAAGCTATTAAAAAGACAAGTCAAATTAAGTAAAATAAAGTAACGTGGGGGGAAAGGGCCTATACTGAAATGTGACTGACAATCGAGGCACAAGTAGTGTAAGTATATCTTTATTAGGTGTATTTATCGTAATATTATCCTCAAGTTAAGCGAAACAATTGTGTAGTAGCATTATTTAGGTCAGAATAAGATGCCAATAGAATGATGGTTAAATTCTCTCTTCACCCCCTTCCCCCGGGATCCACCAGTGGTTCTAGAACTTTTGTAAAACTTGTGTCTTGAAAATTTTGCTTTGACTATTTGAAGCTTTAAACTTATAATGTGACTGTTTGAGGCTTTAAATTTGTCACTTGACTGAGGTTTTAAATGTGTAATTTGACTGTTTGAGGTTCTAAACTTGTGATTTGACTACTTTAGGCTTCATTGAGGCTTAAGTCTAGGACATAATAACCTTTTAAGAAGGAATACCTGTAACCTGATGGACATGAGCTCAATTTATGAATTGGTTGGTATTTCGGTTTTATTTAAATCAACTTAAGCCTTGGGTCATTCTTGTTATTCTGTCATGATGTGAACTGAGTAGACAAAAACACACATCTTGAAACTTATACCAAGCTGGTAGTTAGCTGTACCCAACTTAAAGAAGCACCTCTTGCTTTCTACAAACAACTTTGTTTAGCAATTCTTTTGTCAAGCATAAAGAGCATCTTTTTTTTTAGGTGTTGGTCTAGTTAGTAATGCTTGTATAAAACCTAGGTTACAGGTTTAAAAAAAACCCTGTGTATCTGAAAATTGATGAGTACTGTGAACCTAATCGTAAATTTGGATTTATCTTTGCTGCAGCGAATCTGTAAACCTTAAGTTGTTTGAACATTATATGTTTCATATTCAATAGGATGCAACAACTAGATACTAACATAATTAAGATGAAAACATTGTCCTTTGATAATATTTCCTGACATTTAATTTTTATTATCATTCAGCTTTAAAAGTAAAAAAAAAAAAAAAATATTCATTTTTACATTTAGGTAGTCATAGAGCTACAAGATGTGATTTTGCATTTTTAGCCAGATAAAAACATATTTCCTATGATGGTGGTACAATATCCAATTTCTCTAAATCTGTTATATTCAACTCTAAAACCAATCAAAATAGTTTTGTTCTTCAGTAATACTTTTCAACAATATTTCAATATTCTTACTATTTTTGTAAATATTTTTCATTCTTTATTTATATACTTAAATCAATGGTCTTGTTAATCTAAGATTTTTGTTTTAAATTTCAGCTAAAAAAATATTTTGTTAGAAATAAATATGATATGCTTGCTTATGTCCCCTAAAATTATATATATATTTTTTTTGTAACTTGCCCAGAAGCAAATGTAATTTTTCTTATGTAATAATACATTTATAACAAATTATCTTGATTATAACTTGATTATTATTAATGCATATTTTTAATCCAATATGTGTTTATAGTTTCCTTAAGGCTGCTTCACTATTTGTCCAACTGTTCAGTCATTTTGAAGACATATACAATTACAATTCGTTTTTGATCTACTTGTAAGTATGTTGAATGCATCAACAACATTGTGAATGTGGGTTTATTGAACTGTTGGTGTGGGTATGTGTGTTTGAATGGAATGCCATTCTACTTCTCATCTTTCAATGTTTATGTCTGTTCATTTCTGTTGTTTTTTTCCTCTTCACTAGAAGAAATTCTAAGCACCAAGTTGTTATGACACTTTGTTATTGATAAAATGACTTCATAAAAAGAAATCAAGTTGTTTGACTGTCTTGTGTTTCTTTATTGCTTTATCTTTTAGGCTTCATCAAAGTCAGCCAATAACAAACAATGCATTTTAATCTAGATTTAGCTATCAGCATGTTACACTAAGGTTGAAATAGTTATGTTAGAATTGACCCAGAATACTTTTTCGTACTTCAATAAAATAGCCTGCATTGCAATGCTTTCTGACCCTCAAATTCTTTATTTCATTTTTTGTCTCTTTCAATCTTCCCACCCCCACTGGACCATCATCTGTTGTCCTTAAAATAAAAAAATTTCCTCTGCCTTCTTGATGCCCCCACACACTACACACAATTTATTTGTGTTTCTCCAATGAATAGCTCCTCACCCAACCACACACTTTTTGCATCTTCCAATGGAACGGCAACCCCTCCCTTACATATAAACAATCCACACACTTCTTGAGTCGTTGAATTCCAGAAGTGCATAAAGCTTATATCAACTCACTCTGTCTGGTAAAAAGTTTGTACGTTATTTTCTCCCTCATGCAATCTCGGATCAAGTTGAAATTTTGCACAATTATTTCTTGTATCTGACAAAACAATACTCAATTTAAAAAATGAACCAATTAGTTAATTAACTATTGTTTATAATTTTTTTTTTATATCGAACAAGGATAAGAAATTGTATTTGTCAGATGTGGTGGCATAAGTTGAATTAGTCCCCTTTATACTTAGTGTAGATAACTATAGAACCTTTTTCATAAGCACTTCGATGGCACAGAGGGGAGGCCTAAGCCGTTGAGCTCAAATTCAACTTTTTAAAATCGGAAATGTTTTAAAATAGTGATCATTCACAAATATACTTCCTTTCTCTGTCTTACTCAACTTGTCCAGACAAGTTATAGGATCATAGTGTATTGAGAAAGACCTATCTGTTATTGGAAAAAAATGCATCCTTGGACAGCCACGGCCTGCATAATGCACATTGTCCTACACACATTTTGTGTGGATAACTCGGCACATTCAATCTAACAATTCTATGATTTACAATTCTAGATCTAATGGAGATATGTCTTTTAGTAATTAGATCTAGATTGAAGACAAAGCTTTACATTGTGCTATGGTAGGTCTACAGAGTGTAGTAATCTAAAAGTTTTAGCTTCTTTTTCTCTGCATTTGGAGGTTCATTTTTTCTTGTCCTGGTGGGTGTTCACTTTTCGTTTCTTTTCACTCATATATGTAGGCCAGTGACAAATATTTGGTCAAAAAAGAATAGAAATGAGTAGAGAAAATTAAAAAAATTTAGTTCATTGGTGTCAGTCACTAATAGAAGAAAGTTTCCTATCTACTACTGACAAGTTTACTTTGTACACATACATGTTCTATTTGTTTGGTCTTTCAGCACCTGCTAGACTATGTAACATTGGTGTTTTTTTTTTCATTTGTATTAAAGTCAACTTTTGAATGATAAATCTTTTTCATTTCATGAATACAAAAATAATGGCAGTCTTCCATTCCAAAGATAAATGATGATTGCAGTTTCACATGACTATGCTAACCCAGCTCCAACATGCATATTTTTCCACATCTGATGCAAAGATGTCTACTGGGGGGTGTGTGTGCCTATTTAAGTTTTCTTTAGGTCTTCATAACTTTATTACAAACAAGCCCCCCCCCCCCCCCCTTTTTTTTTTTTTTTTTTTTTAAAGCAAAGCATGAACCAACAAAATCCAAGCCTCCAACCAGATCTTAACGTCTCATCCCATTCATTCTGTAGACATGTAAATATGTCTTTAAATAAAGAAATACAAACAATTCTGTGATATACATAGCATTAGAGCTCCTTTATTTTCAATTTAAATTAACAGGAAAAAAAAATGAATGAAACCATATATCACTTGGTTCATATCAATATATACAAAATGAATAAAAAATAATCATAGGATGAAGTGTACATACACACACATTTCAATGATTCACAGTATTTCTTTCATGATAAACTTTTGTTCCATTGTTCTTGTCTGTGTAATACTGATGTCATCAATAAACCCACAGACTATAATTTTCAGGTTCTGGATTCTAATCTGTTATGAAAGAGAAAAAAAATGGAGGGGGGGGGGGGATTTTTTTGACAAGAGTGTGTTATTTCTGTCAGATTCCATCACAGATTCTCCCCATAAAATCTATTGACAACCCACTTCTATAGAATTTTTTTTTTTTTTTTTTGGATTGATGAAATAAAAAAAAAATTGTACATTAGCTGTGGACTTGTACAGGGAGGCAATACAGTCGATTTAAGTATCTATATCTTAGGAAGATAACACAGAGATGGATGTGAGTGGAGATTTGACCAAATGCGACTGGAATGTTTTTTCACTCAAGATCACAAGTAAAGCAGACTCACTGCTACATATCTGTGTATTGATGACAACTAGAGAACAAAACAAAATGTAAGAAAAAAATACATTGAAATAAAACACCTGGTCAATTCTGTACTAGATCTAAATCATTTGTTAGAATAAGTTCATAAGAGTCAGAATCAGTTAACAGTGTCCTTAAAGCATCAGGAGTTCAGCTACTTACTAATACCTTCATCTTTATTATTTAATTGAATTTGATAAGTTATTCTTGCATTCTGTTCTAGAGATGTCACTCTATCACGGCTTCAATACAATTTGCAGACAAAAAAGTATAAGTGTTGGATATTTCAAGCTAAAAAAAAATCAAAGCCAAAAACACAAAACAATATTTGCAAAAACCCTGACATAGAATACAATGGCACATTGATCTCACCTTGGAGCCATAATAAAAGGCTAACAAACCAACATCACATTTTGTCATCAATCACCATTTCCTCAAATAATAAAACATTTGCATTCTCCAGATCCAGCTATTTGAAAAGAAAGTTTTTATTTTCATGTAATCAAGTTAGTCTATTCAAATACTGCCTGTCTCTCTGCTGAAGACAGCTACATGAAAAAGACCCATTACAGATCTGTGTGATGACCAACAGACTAATATGTTTGTTAAATTAATCTGGAAGCATACAATGATGTACGACAGTTATCTTCTTGTACATCATGCCACATTCATAAAACCAAATCCAAATACGATTCAGCGAAGTCAGGTCAATGCAAACTACAAACTATTGGTATGTCATCCACTTAGAACAAAAAATAAATTATTTGTACTTAACTAAAAGTGTCATAAAGATATTCAACAATTGATTTACTAGTTCTCACAAATACTCAGACCAATTGAATTAAAACAATAACCAAAGTTACAATTTGTTATAAATATTGTTTACATTGTTAAAATTCATTTAAAAACCTTAAAACCATCACCTAAAAACTTGAACTAAGAAAAAAAACAACATTTGAAGATTGGAAACATTAAGGATAGGAGACAAGTCAAGTACAAGCTAACACTGGATGGTTGAACAAGTACAAGCTAACTCTGGATGGTTATGCAGGACAAGCTAGCTCTGGATAGTTGAACAAGACAAGCTAACACTGGATGGTTATACAAGACAACCTAACTCTGGATGGTTATACAAGACAAGCTAACACTGGATGGTTATACAAGACAAACTAACACTGGATGGTTATACAAGACAAGCTAACACTGGATGGTTATACAAGACAAACTAACTCTGGATGGTTATACAAGACAAGCTAACACTGGATGGTTATACAAGACAAACTAACACTGGATGGTTACACAAGACAAGCTAACACTGGATGGTTATACAAGACAAACTAACTCTGGATGGTTATACAAGACAAGCTAACACTGGATGGTTATACAAGACAAACTAACACTGGATGGTTATACAAGATAAACTAACACTGGATGGTTATACAAGAGAAGCTGGTTGATTGTATAAAGCCCTTGCTAGCTTATATATATATATATATATATATATTTACAAATTTTGGAACCAGAAGAACGACTTGCAAATGGACCAGAAAAATATAACAAACAACAATTGACTTAATAAATAGATATCTCTCTGGATAGAGAATGGACTTAATCTTGGCTAGAGTGGCTGTATGTATATCTATTGCACTTGAACAAGACTGCCTTGTTTTATCAAGAAAGAAAATGGATGATTAGGTGTGACTTCTGCTTGAAGAAAGAATGGAATAGTTTTATTGCTTTAATACTATCACACAAGAAATTCTTAACATTCTGCTCACTGACTTAAATTGAAGCATAGATAACATAAAGAAACAAAAACACAAAATAAAACACTCCCCCCCCCCTCCCCCAGCAACTAATGTAGATATAAGACTTGATAAAGAAAAGAAAACTAAAAGATTTACAATAACTTTTCTTGAATTCAATAATTATAAACTATTTAAGTTCTTTCAAGCAAAAGTATTTCCATTAATGCTTTGTAAATCTTAAATTGAAACAGATTGATCTAAATGATGTTTCAATGCAAACTGATCTGAACAGGCTTACAAGGAAACCAACACAAGATACACAAGCAGACATTTTAGAATGTACTGAACATTTAAGACGAAACATGTTCAAAGAAATCTTTAGAAAGTTTTCAGTCCAGACCAGTTGGTGTTGTCATAAATAATGGATGATGGTTGAAATAAAAAAAAGTATCATAATTTATTTAGCGGTTTCAAACTCTTTACATGAAGGGAACATTGGGCTGGAAGTTTCAGTTCATTAAAGCTTCACTCTCCAGCAGGTCAGTCACTTCTAACAAAGGGATGAATTCATTTAATCTCCATGTCTCCAAGCTGTGGGGAACCAATTGCTGCTGTGGAAATATGAGCTTATGTCAGAAGAAACTGATGATAAAATGTAAAACTTTATCCTCACCAGCAATCAGTCTTCCCCTCATGTACTGTCAATTATAGTGTCAACCTGTATTAATGACATCTATGTGAATTCAAACTATTGAATGGCATGCAATACATAGAACCAAACTATGACCTCCCTCTTTCTGTTCACACCCAACAAAACTAGAGTTGGGGAATAGATATGACAAATTAAAATTTTTAATGGCTCCATAAAACAATGTCATTGATTTGAAAGACATGGATCACTCAAGGATTCAATTAAGCTAATGATATGAAATATTAATCAACTATTGTACACAGCAATCATAGTAGGGATTCAAATATCTCCACCTCATTTAATAAATAAAGCAAAATACATAAATAATTTTTAAATATAACACTCTATCAACACAAACAGTATATACATGTCTTTAAAAGACCTCAGCTGTATCAGTAGCCTGAAGGTCCAATTGTTGTATCTATTGTCACAATTAAGAAACAAGGTAACATACTGAAAGCAATACATTTCTCAATAGGATAGTTTTGTTCAGTGTATTATTACCCAGAGCTATGAGCAATGACTGAAAACATTTTAGCTAAGAGGTTCAAGGAAGTCCACCTCCAACAAGTGTTCCAGATAGGCTCTAGTGGACAAGGCAGACACATCATCTTTACTTGAAGTGACTTTTATCAAGTGCTGTCTGTCTGCTGAAGTCGTTGAGGGTTTACTGTGCTTGGAGCCCATGCTGCTGTGGTGAGTGCCCTCTGTGGAATGGCAGACAGTGTAGAAGAAAGACTGAAGGTCAGCCAGGGACTGCAGTTTGGGCATGGTCAGCAATGGACGACCTGGTTCTGTTTTCATTAATGTTGGCTTCTTCTTCATCTAAGGTAAAAAAAAAATTGAAATTAAATAAATAATATTTTTATGTCCCAGTCTTTCCAGATTTGAAAGCTGGTGGAGTCATCATAAGATGCTGGATTTGTCAACATGAAAAATATTGCTAAGAAGTCTCTAGAGTAGAACCCACAGGGGAAAAGAAAATCTGGAAGATGAAAGCAAACAAAGAGAAAGATCAATAGAATAAGAGGCAAAGACAGACAATGAACATTGACCAAAGGGATTTGCTGAATTTGATGGCAAAGTACCGTTACTGTTGTGTTGACTCCACTGGGAGTCAAAAGGACTAAGTCAAGTCAAGAGTCATCATAGAGATCTTTTTCAAAAGAAAATTAGTTTAGCTTCTATCTCACTGGGATATCCGACTTAAATCACTACTACTCCTGCATGAGATACATAAATCACTTGACTGTCTAACTGTGGGGATGAAGTTCAAATCTCAATGGAGACGAAATTATTATTCAAGATTTAACTTGAGCTGAGTTGTGTCTGCAGAGCATCTTTGGTACAATAAATGAAAACAATTTCCCAAATACTTCCTACATCACAGGTGAACAAGAGATTGTACAAGAAAGCCCACAGCATGCTAAATAATATGAGCACATGCTGTTCAAATAAAAAAAGACTTTATTTCTTTTCTTTGAATTATTCTTGCTATAACATTTAGAAAACGTGCTCTTCAGTTTTGTTTGCCAGCTTAAAAAACAAATAGCCATTAGAAATGTTTTACTCTGACCTGAACTCTTTGACCTTGACCTTAAGCACCCCTTCATTTAAAAAGAAAATAAATAAATAAATTTTGAAAATTGCATAATTAAAAAGTTACCCACTTGGGAAAAAGTAACAACAAAATCAATGTTCAGGTCAACATTAGAAAATAAAACGTATTCTTAGGGCAGATCCAGTACTAGAACACAACCTTAGACAAATCTAAGTTGTGATTGTTGTGAACTCCTAGCCTATGACTTTAACATGGATACATTACGTATGCAATACTTCAAGAACACCAGGGATGCATTAGAAATAAGAAATATTTAATAAAGCAATAGGAATAAATTATAACTGTAGATAACGCCAACCACAAGCTGAATTCCTAAAATATACATTAACTATCAGAACTGCCTTATAATGGCTCCTACTATGCTATCACAAAAACTCCGGTCCCCTGTCAACAATAACAAAACTTCAAGTGCTGTCACTCTGTCCCCACCAATGGACCAATGAAAAAAATAGTAAAATAATAAATAAACATAGAATGCTTTAAGTCTTACAACCAAGGTTCTATGACGTACCGTTTACAATATTATATACAAAACATAATCACCACAGTGACTCACAACCATGCAATGACACATTTCCTCAATAAGAATGAATCTAACTCACCCTATTATTTAAAAGCCTAGACAAACGAATGATGTGGGGTGTGAAAAGTGGGTTGGGCCGCCAGCCATCACAGTCTTCATCCATTGGATACTCATCTTCTCCAGCGGTCCCTACAAAGGCCCAACGATACCTGATGATAAAAGTTACATAATGAAAATATTTTCTTTCATACAATATATAGATATATTATGATATATATAAGGTATATAAAATTTTGGGTCACACATACATAATACAAGTTAGCTTGATTAATATTAGTGCTAAGAAGGATTATTTTAACATTCTTTACATTTTTGTGTATATGGAAAAAGATTTTACAAATGCAATATGTAATACAAGCTACATTTCCTGTCCCTTCCTTGCATACTCCACAAAGTTGTACAATAGATATGCAAGGACTACATTTACAAAGACTACATTATTTGATGGTCAATGTGATTCAACTACTTTAAACCTACATAATACCACTGCTTAAATTATTGACACTACTGATTTTTACTATCATTAAAAAAATTCTAAAGAATCCCATTGGTGTAGTGAACATATTTGATTTAGTACCCACACTGTCATCCTAAGAAGTGAACTAGCTACTTACAGCTGAAACTGAGGCACCTGGTCTGCAGGCATAACTATGCACATATCAAGCAGTTTACAGACACTCAAGTACAGCTGCAGCCAGGCTGGATTGTTGTGGGCATTCAAGCCATTACCAAGATGTGCCCAGCTAGAGTCCAGAGCAGCAATTCTCTGGATCTGAGTCCTGGTAGAAGTAAACAAAGATACAACTTTACAAAAAACATTTTCAAAAAAGTATATTTCGACATTTTAACTGTGGAAACATTTGTTTTCCGTGTAACATTAAATACATGAAAAAATAAAAAGCTAAAGAAATACTTTTTAAGTAAAATTTAAATATATTTTTACTTTTACATTTAATTTAGAATTTAATCTAAATTATATTTTGCTTCACATAAATTAATAGATTTAAAAGATGTGTATATTATAAAAATGTCAACAAGTGTATATAATATGGGATCTGAGATTATTGCCAGCAGGTTGACTGAACTAGGCTACAAAGTTGCGGTCAAGTATCTGCAAGTTAGTGTCAAGCTGTGAGTAAGGTCAAACAGAACTACAGAACAAACATTACCAAAAAAATATATATGATGCTGTAATAATGCAACTGAAAAGGCAGAAACAGATGAGCCAAGACATGCACAGTGGTCACATGTCAACATACCATGCAATAAATATACAATGACCAATTCATTGCTTAGAAATAAAAAAACAACAACAACTTATTTTCATCTCTCATTGTCTATAGAAGACAAAAAAAAAAAGGAAAAAAAAAAAAAAGGTATTTAAATATTTTTTTAAAAAGTCAAAAGTTGAGAATGAAAATCTCTATTAAGTAAACTAAAAATAGTTTTCAAACAAAAAAAATAAACAACCAAATCATAGCACAGCAAGGATACGGTAATTCATACATTAACCAAAAAAAAGTAAATTGTATATGATATTCATTTTCATATTTAAAATTAATAAGTACTTTAGAAAAAAAACAACAACAACATCTGAACAAGAAGTAAGAACCTAAAAATGTTTCCTTCAAGAAACTGAAAAGCTGACATTGTACACATGGGTAATTAATGATAGATGACAAGACTGCTGTAATAGAAAAACTGTCAATGCAGCCAGTACTGTATTACAACAACTCAACTACAGAGATGTTTAATTAGATCTACATGGACAGAGAACTCCTAGTCCTCTCTCTCTCTATATATATATATGGAAAGCCTTTCACTTGTTGCAGATGTCTTCTCTCCACTATCTATTATTATAAAGACATCTATAGAACAAAATCACATGCAAGACATTGTTAGAAAACAGACAATAAAGATGCCATTAAAACATTATAATTTATTCCAAAGTACATCAAACAGGACTTTCATTCTAAAGATATCAAACAAGACATTCATTTTAAAGATATCAAACAGGAAATTCATTCTAAAGACATCAAACAGGAGGACATTCATTCTAAAGACATCAAATAGAAGGACATTCATTCTAAAGATATCAAACAGGATATTTATTCTGAAGATGTCAAACAGGACATTCATTCTAAAGATATCAAGTAGGACATTTATTCTAAAGACATCAAACAGGATTTTCATATGAAGATATCAAACAGGACATTTATTCTAAAGATATCAAAGAGGACATTCATTATGAAGATATCAAACAGGACATTTATTCGAACATCAAGCAGAAGGACATTCATTCTCAAAACATATAACAAGACATTCATTCTCAAGAGTTTCAGAGAATCTATAAGTGGGGGTTAGCTGTGAAACAACTTAGATAAACTACAATTGTCTACCATATTTAGAAAAGGCCTGACGTTTACACTATATATGATCTAGCAATCTACTGTTAATAAAACAAAACTATTATTCAAGTTAACAAAATGCAAGGTGACAGAAATATTTTTTCAAAGGAAAACAAATATATTTATCTAATGAGGATTAATTTTTTAAAATATTATCAAATCAATAATCTACAATCAATAACAAAAAAAAAATTGTATACATATAGTCATAAAAAATAAAAACTCCTTGAGATATGAAAACAAAACAATAAAGATAATTTTTGTCTAAACAACAACAACAACAAAAATTTTTTTAAATGGCGAAAAAAATTGAATTAAAAACAACAACAGACAAACTCAGGATTAAGTGAAATATAATGAATGCTCATAACAGGAAAACATTTAGAGGGCATTTTAACTTAATTTCATTCTTTAATGAACTCTTTTCAATTGATTATCAAAATATAGTTTACTTTTATTTTGTACTTCACTATTTTCTGGAAATAAAATTAGGTTTCAAAGTGAAATGCAAAAAGCAAAGGTGTGATCTGGATATTTGTTAAGTTTTTGTGTGTGTGTGTTATATTTCTTGATATAGTTTTAAATGTGCGCCACTAAAAAGAAATACAAAAAAAGAAGTGCTTTAAACTGTGTTACATGTTACAAATTAAAAGAAAGCAGAAACATCGTGAAACTAAAGCCCTGTTTCTGTTCTGCCTAAATTTACATATCATTTTTACTTTTATAAAAATATCAATTATTTTAATGTAATCTAATCTAATGAATTTTAAAAGATGTTACTATTTTATGTTATCATTAAATATATTTACAAAATAATATAAAGCTGAAAAGCATTGTAAAATTGATATGGTCTCTATAATTATAATAGTAAAAAAAAAATGTTAAGCCCAAATGTGTTCAACAGATGAAAATCTCAACAACAAAGAGTAAAATACACAACAAAATAGTTTTCTGATTGAATATACCTGCTGCGTGTCCGGAGATATTCACTACAGAAAGTTATACAAATATAAATTTGTTGAGTCACAACACAGTGGTGAGTAATTTTTTTTTCAATCAATTTAAATTATAAGCCAATTCATTAAATAATAAAAACAAAAAATGGTAACAAAAATGTGCAAATGTTTTAATTTACTTGCAATTGAAAGGAACAAAAAAATGAAGAAATAACCCACTAGCAAAACATTTTGAGATGCAGGTGAAATAAATGATTAAAGCGAAAACTAGCAATTTGGCCAACATTTGTATTGCAAGGATGTTGTAGTAATAGATCAATAATTGTAAGATCACAGTAGATAGATCAATAATTGTAAGATCACAGTAGATTGTCAAAGCAATTACTACTAATTTAATATAATTTTTTTTTTTTGCAAGCTCAATGTGTTAGTAGCAACACAATCTACTATTCTAATGAAAATCCTCAAAGATGCTGCAGGCTGCATTCAAATAAAAACAAAAACCTCTACAACTCTCACCACTTGCTGAGCCTGCTCCTTGGGTTGGAAAGAGAAAACAATTGTCAACTTTTTAGTGTTTCAGAAAATTCTAGGAGTTTGAAAAAAGTTCAGTAGTTGTATTCAACAAATAAACATCACAACCAAAGCAACTTGTGTAGAGCTCACAACTGGGAAGGAAGGGTAACTTAAAAGTAGGGGGGGTAACTTAACATCTAGGGATTTCAAGATTGTATAGCTTTAGAAATAATCTTCAATACAAATAAATTTCCAAGTCACCATTTTCTCAACTGTATTTCAAATTAAATTTTTTTTATCTGTAGAAGAAAGAACTAGCAAAAGGCAAAAAAATAATAATGTATGGTGCAAGGTAATGATGTAACTAGCACCTAACTAACATGCAACTGAGACTTACAAATACTGAGCATATTTTAGTGTAGAACGAATTTTAAACCAGAACCAAATAAAAATAATCAATATCAATGTGTAAAGATTTTTAAAAATCTGTTGTTAAATGTACAACTTCAGATGCACCGTACATAAATCAGCCTAAATGAAATGGAAATGATAATAATTGAACACGCCCTGCAAGTAGTTCTGTGCCATTGTTGGAAATAGGACTAACTAGATCAAACTATTCAACAAACCTTCAAGTCCAATGCATTGTTACCTTTAACACATTATAATCTAAATAAGAAAAGTCTTTGCTAGACAAAGACATCTTTTTCAAAAACCAGCTGACTTGAAATAAATAAGTACTTGTATAGTATTAAAATAAGAACACAATAGTTTTACAATATTTCTGTTGTGGATTGATTTCAATAAAAAATATTATTATTTTGATTTTCATGAACAATTGGACAGATTTTTTGGTTTAAGAATGTTAACTAAAGAATACAAATTAAGAGGACAAGAACCAACTTAAAAAACTTAAAATTATGAACAGGAAAAAAAAATAAAGTGGAAAAACTATTATAAAACTCAAATTACAAGCAGGTAAGTCCTAGCAGATGATACTTTTCTGGATTTTTTTATTCAAGCATCATTATAAAAATGTTTTACTTTGAAAGTTTGGACAACAATGAATGAAAGACAAAGAGTTATTTTTCTTGTAAAACCTTGATCAAGAACTTCACTGTTCACCAGAGTTGGATGACATCGTCGACATAAGAGTTGAGCTTCAGTGTTTGACTTTCAGCAAATTGTCGGCAAATATTGAATTAGTGATCAAATGATGCTATAGATGTAAGCTGGGCATTGAAATTAGGATGAAATTAGTTTAAAGCTTTTTTTTGGCTATTAGGATATCATGGCCTGATCTGAAAACCCATGCAATCACCAATCCTATCTGTTTTGTATTTCAGAGAAGATACCAAACACTGCATGCTGTCTCCCATAACCCTTATTCAACTATTTTGATTTCAAACACTAAGTTCAAAGAGGGGCTTGTAGATTTGAGGAAACCAATTTTAAAACATAAAACAAAATGATGATAAAATGCTGCAGACAAAATCTCAATGCATAAGTTCATTCTCCTTAAATTCTTATAATTGAAAATGCTTTAAGAACAAATAAAAAAGACTGTCCATCACCCATAGTAAATTTTGTACTGAACCAAATGCAGAGAAAGTGTTTGAACAAAGTATTAGTCTCACCCTTCATCCCATGGGCTTGAAAGATTTATAAAAAAAATCAATCAATAATGCAGAACAACAAAAGCAAATAGAATGAAGAAGGTTTAAAGAAGTCACAAAACAACACAGACATTTTGGCAAAGAAAAACACAAACAAAACCCACATACTAAATACATGTTGACCTCTTGTGTACTTATAAACTTTCTTATGAAATGGATCAAGGTAGAAAAGAAAACAACTCAATGATGAATTCCATGAGATGAACCAAAATGTTTCCAAAAGAGTTTTCTATTGAATGTAAGAAGTGATAAAATATAGACTGCTATACTAGATAACATCAAAACTCCAAGAAATTGAAAAAAAAAAAAAAAAAAGAATCAACTGCTTCTTAGAATTTTAACATTTTTTTTTGTTTGCAGTGAAGGTGTTTAAAAAAAAAAAAAGCAATGAACTGATGACTTCTAATACAAATGTAGCAGACTAGAAAACTGGTCTTGCAATTCGGGCCACAAAATTCTTGAGGCTATAATTTCAAATTTAATTTTTTTCAGCAAAGAAAAAACAGTATAAAAACAGTTTTTCAAGAAATATGCTTCTGTTAGTTGTATAAATGAATGTTTGAACAGGTTAACTATGAAATTTATAAAACATAAATATCAGTAGATATATAAGTATAGTAGATCTTATGTAAATAACTATTGTATTTGATCCAATTAATTTGAAATGGAGAAAATCTTTGTACTTTTTTTTAAAGGGTTTTATTACACAAACAAAAATGAGAACCAAGAGATTGAAAAAAAATATTTTGATCTTTTGCACTCACTTGACAAATCCATGTAATGAACAAACCAAACAACTAAGTGACTGGGCTTGTGTCTGTGTAAAAGGGGAGTGGTTCAGTGGGGAAGAAGGATGAACAAAAAAAAAAAAATAGCCTCACCAGAGAGAAAGTCTACTTACTTGAATTCATCAGTTTCAGTAGACAACTCTTGCTCAATCTGAAGTAAAACTTGAACCTGGACAAACATACAAAACAATTCAATACATTTCAGTGTGACTAGGTTGGGTAACTAGCAAAGACAGTACAAATGTAAACACACAAAAATTGACATTGTATTTTATGAAACAAAAAAAGTAACACATACACTATTTATTGTTTAAAATAGAATTTGTTTCTGTTAATATGAACAGTGTATCATTTCTATCAATACATCTTTCTAAGATGTGTGTAAGTGAGAATTACCAATTCAGTGATGATAGTTGGCCACAGTGAAGTCAGATGTTGCGGTGACATTCGTAAGATAAGCACACGGAAACATAAAAACACAGATGACATAACATTGGCAACAGAAGGCAGACGCAAACCCTCGGCAAGTCTTTCTGTGTACATAAAACAAAGTAATTGTGACAATATTTCCAAGCATAACAAAATTGAATAATAAAAAAATGATGGTTGTAAATGAAAGACAATAAAAGCATGTGAGAACCTTGAATATCTGGCATGGCTCTCTGATACTGGTCAGTTTCACTGCAGAATAGTGTGAAGGCAAGTCTTTTGATCATCTGTGTCCTCTGTTCATACTCCTGCTCTTTACTACTGAATAGATTCAGTGACCCAGTTTGAGTGATAGATACCCGGCCTACACAAAAAGAAAAAAAATTCCAAAAACAATAGAAAAGCACAAACTAAACTACTTCAGTAGATTTGTACTTCTTCATTATGTCTCCTCTCTCCTTGCCAAACTGAAGTAAAAAGTTTAAGAACTTTAATTCAAACCATGAACAAAATCAAAAAGTTCTAACTTACCCATAAGGTCTTTAAAAGTTGTTTTGTCATGGGTCATCAAGTTGTCAATAATGACATGCCAGTAAGAAATACTCTTGGCGTCCATCTGGAAAAATGATGGCTCCATCAGCAGTTCGAAAGCTTCCTTCCTCCATGCACGCCTTGTGTACTGGTAGCCGGAGATACTGGACAACATCTGACTGCAGGCCTTATAGCTGGGCACATTGTGGGAGCTAGACAGAAGTAGTCAGGTTTAAATAAGTGGACTTGATAACCTCAATGAGTTAACAAATGCATGCTTTATTAGCAAATTTTCTACACTCATAAAACTTTTAGCTTTTACATCAATTTGAAATGACTAGCAAACAATGGTAATTTAAATATTTTTACAACTGAGTTTTAATGAAACTAGTAATGCAGGAAGTCAAATTTCCAGCAGAGCATTTTACTTCACTGTAACAAAACTTGGTTTTTGTAGGCTTTAAAAATGCTATCACTTTTCATAACTGTTAAACTATTTCTTTCTCACCTGTGATGCCGTAGATATGGAAACACATTGTAGAGAAGAGTGGTTAGGAATGGGGCCACTTTGTCTTTCTCCTCGCTACTGTAGATTACATCAAGGATTGGTGCAGTCAGCTGGAGAGGTTTATGTAAAAGCTAAGTGTCAAAAGTTTGTAAATCAAGTTTAAGTACAAACTGTTCTCATATATCAGTTAGTTGTCAATGTTTCTTATATTTACAGATCAAGCTAAGCCTAAGTTGTTTTTTAGAGCCCTACATTTCAGATCAAGCTAAGCCTAAGTTGTTTTTATTTATAGTACATACAATCTCTTCCTTACTTGTAAGAGTCTGTGGTGAGACTATCTTAATGACACAAATATTTGTACTGACCTCTGCCATTAAACCAAGAGCTTGTACACTGTATTTTGAGTCTGAGGCTTGACTCCTTCTTATTGGAGCCTTCACTGCAGAGGCTTCTTTCTTAACTTCTGACATGTCTGTTTAGAAATGCAATTTCATTTAATGAAAAAAAAATTTACAGGCAATAATATTAAATGTCTTAACCTTGTAATGCAAGTTCAGGCATCCACCCTGCTATCCACAAACAATTAATGGCCATGTATATCTTTACAGTCCTTGAGAACTTAGTAAAAATTTATAGAAAATCAAAGAGTGTAATTTAAGACTTGTGTTGCTGTTTTTTTATATAGTCAAGTAAGTTAAGCAGACAGCACATTAAAATTGATGCCTTTAAATTCTTGTTTTCATATAGACAATTTTTCACTTATTTTGCAAAAAAAAACAACAACGAAAACAAAAAACTGAATAAATTTATATAGTATCAATTTCAAAGACATTGTAAACATAAGATTGCAAGAAATATGCTAATATACACATTTAAAGATGTCAATAATTCTTGAACATGAGAGCCTAATAGGATTCAGTATTTAACTGTTTGTATCATAAGAGGTCAAGTCAAACAATATGCACCGCCTGCCAGTCTCTAGCTTCAATAGAAAGCCTAAAGCTATGGTGACTATGTACCCATCACAAAACTAAGACTAAATACTAACTAATGACTACATGGTATAAGGGAAAGGATTGGTTTTGAACTATTTTTTATCAAGAAGAGACAACAAAAGACAATTGCAAATAAATATTTCCAAAATGAAAGCAAAAAATGAAATGATGATGAAACAGGAATTTGGAAAAACAAATTCTATTTCATTAATCTCATGAAAAATGTTCACGTAATTACCAGAGTTCTCTTATCATTTAAACTGAATACAGCTAATACCTTCAGTTTGATAAGTATTATGTAAACTACAACAATATCAAGTAAGGTAAAAAGTTAAGTTCCCAGATAAGTTATAAAAAAAAAAATTAACTGTCCCCAACAGATGCCTCCAAACCTTTAGAATTTTCTCAAGAAAATACTTAAATCCTGAGTTTAAAAAAAAACTAACAGACCTTTGCCTCAAAACCCTTTAAAGTTTCCTCCCACAATGTAAAGTAAAAAAAAAAAATGCTTTTATACAATATTTGTCGAATGAAATGACTTAACGACTGAAATGTATACAACAAATAATTCACAACTAAAAGATAAAGAAGTAGAAGTGACCTGCTGATACAAAGTTGGGGAGGAACAGGGTATGTTTATCTACAACCATGTCCACACAGCACCTGTAGAAATGATCCCACCTGAGTGAACCAGTGACACATCCTCATCACCAAATGTTGGACAAGTGAGTCCATCCTGTGTATCTGTAGCATGGTCTAGAGACAGCAAACACACTCAGACCACTGTTGTATATAACTACACTATCCTTACTAATTTAAACTAGCGGACTCTACCATTTATGATATTTTGCTAAACTTGACATTTTCTCTCAATAAAAATGTGGTCCCTAGTGCTGCCTTTATATCTGTAATAGGTAGGCACTAAACAAGACCAACCTGCATCCTCATGTGTTTCAAGGTCCTCCTCTCCAAAGTTTTGAGGGCCAGGCTTGACAGCAAAGTTTCTTCTCAGCCACGTTGTCTGCTCAAGTGAAGAGCCAGCTATGGCAGAGATTGACTCTAAGGCCTTCTGGCAAATGTCTTGCAGATCTTTTTGGTTTTTCTTTTCTTCCATGGTGGGTGTTTTTTGTACAAACTCATGTAAAATTCTAAAAAAAAAAAAATCAGTGAAAATACATTATTATTATGAAAGTGTATCTGTTGGGACACAGTTATTATATGGCATGTGTGGCCAACCGTGAGTGTACCTGGCCAGTTAGTGGACTGGAGTGTAGTCATCTGGGTGTATTGTCAACAATGAGAAAGAAAACATCTAGTGGCTTTGCTTGTGTATAAATTCTTCGCAATTAAAGACTTAAAGGAACTTGTATCACCACAGTATCTTATAAAGTACAGTAGTACAAGATTCACATATATAGTTCCTCCTTGCTTTATAAAACTGGCCACACACACATGGCTTCTTCTTTCAGCCTTTTGTTGGCTCTGCATTCTTTCATGCTGGCCACTCTCCCTGCCTCATATCTTGAGACTCCAACACTCATGGCTTCATGCCAAGAGGAGTGATAGAGAGCTACTGTTTCCCAGATGTGTATCTCAATATCACACTCCTTGAGGGAGCTCTTAAGGGTGTCTTTGTAATGCTTGTTCTGACCCCCCTGAGACCCTTTCCTGCCCACAGCTCCCCATAAAGAAGTCGTTTAGGAAGGTGATTTTCTGGCATATGGACTAAATGTCCTAGACTCACAAGTACTTAACAGTAAACATTGGTTTAAGTACTAGATTCTGTTTGCTATAACTTTGAGAAATCACAAGACAAATAGTGGTGAGACATGCCAGTAGGGTGGTGATAAATGTGAAATATAAAAAAAAGAGGAAAATCCCTTAAATATATTTTTATTTTTAACTCAAAATTACATGAGCATATACAAAAAATAATAATTGATAGGAAAAAAAATAGCAAAACCAGTGAAGGAGGGGCCACACATCATTCATACAATAGAACATACAAAAAACAAATAACAACATGCAAAGTAACATATGAGGTTGTGGTGGCAGAGTGGCTTCCTGTGGTCATGGGTTAGAATCTCAGTGAAGACTGGGATGTTGATTTTGGGGATTTTTGGGGCACCCTTGAGTCCACCCAACTCTAATGGGTAACTGACTTTAGTTGGGGAAAGTAAAGGCGGTTTAGTTGTTGTGCTGGACGCATGACACCCTGCTCATTAACCATTGGCCAAAGAAACAGATGACCATAACATCATTTGCTTTATAGATCGCAAGGTATGTGAGGGGAACTTTACAGTGACATATCAAATAAAAAATAGACTTACTGTAGAAGTAAAAACAAAGCTGGCGGAGTGAGATTCATCTGTAAACATTCTCGAAGTAAGCTCAACAATGATGGCCAAGAATCTAACAGCTGAACAATGGTGGTGGTGTTACGCACATAGGCAAAAAAAAACTGCAGGAGGTTCACTTCCAAAGGCACACCTTTCTAGAGACACAAACAAAATTAGATCTTCACTTCAATAAAAACAAGTCCCAGGTAACTTAAATTAATGCACAAATAGACTTGGCCTAGACATTACCTTGGTCAACTCGGTCAGTGGAGGCTGCTTGATGACTTGCTTGACAGT
Organism: Biomphalaria pfeifferi; assembly: GCA_030265305.1. Taxonomy (NCBI): domain Eukaryota; kingdom Metazoa; phylum Mollusca; class Gastropoda; family Planorbidae; genus Biomphalaria; species Biomphalaria pfeifferi. The sequence continues at coordinate 2,628,604 of JASAOG010000060.1, read as the reverse complement.
TTGTATAAGTGTATCCATGGGTAACACTTTGATGGCGCTGACCAGTTCCACCAGAAGCAGTTGATCTTCACATATTGTTGGACTGACTTGATTCTAGGTAGAGTGACACAAATTTATTAAGCAACATCAAATATGATGTGTGTACATGTCATTTCATGCAAAGATATAAAGAGCCATAATAATCAAGCATTTTCAAATAGTTTGTTTCTGTAGACTTTCTGCTGATTTTAAATGGATAAACTCAAGGGAATTTAGACGACCCCCCCCCCCCCCCCCCCCTCGTGTCAGTAGAATGCAGGGAGAGACTAAATGCATTCTTTGTTTTTTAGGTATGAAAGAGTTATATCCCTTTGTTTATATATTTCCAAAAGGTATGAATGTGAATGGTATGCACCTTATGTGAACTAAATGTTTCAGTTTGTTTTATGAGAAGAAGAGTTATAAGAGTGTTTGGAGTTGGTTGGTTTATGGGTGGGGAAGAGGACTTACGTTTTTGCTGTCATTGAGTTTTTTCCTGGATAGTTGGAGTTTTTGAGGTTTATTTAGTGTATATTCATATGCTAAATAGTATATCTGCTGTGATCAAAGTCATGGTGTTCCTTAGTCCCGTATTTTAAGGATTCTGATAACAAGCATTAAAGTCCAAAAACTTAATAAGAGTCCAACCTTTTTTGGAGTCTGCCTTCTATCATTCCAAGCCACAGCAAAAGCTGCCAAGAGATTGGTTCCATGTGGTAGAGAGATTGGACTCAACAACTCTAGAATGTGTTGGCGAACAGCCTGAAACAAAACAAAAAGCTCATTCAAGGGGAATAATTTATTTTAATGACAGATTTGTGAGAAGTATTTTCTGTTAAAATAAAAGCATTGTAGCCTTTTAGTGGCAGATGTTTCTATTTCCTTTATGATGTGATTTACATAAAGGAAGAAAAGAAAAACAAAGATCTTCATAACATCATGTAATGACAGTGTTTTAACAAGTCAATTTCCTTGGACTAAAATCCCTTTTGTATAGTAAATTGTGTATCCTGTGAAGGCAGTTGTGTCTCAAGAAAAAGCTAATTGTTGAGTCTTTGTGAACCTTGAAACGTTGCATTTAAAACTCAATAAAAGTAAAACAATATTTGAAAATCTCCTTGAAATTCAATCGAAACTTATAAAGCCCTATAAAAGTTGTTCAGTGCATAATTACTAGAGAAAAGTTTTCTGGGGGTGATAATTATCATAATAGAGTTTTTTCAATAACTTTTTAAGAACATGTTGAATATAGTCAAGCAGTTTACCTTGAACTCTCCAACTGTTGGATGACTGGTGATGTAGACGTTATCCTCATTCATGATGGCCACAGCTTTCCACAGGGTGGCCATGCAAGACATGATACGAGGCAGAATTCCCAACAGTCTGGTCCTGGCATCTAGCACAGGTGCAACAGGAGGTGAGTCTCTGGCAGGACTTGGTTCCTGTTCAATAAAGACATTTGTAAGACATTGTATTATGTTTTCATGTCTCAGTAAAATTTTGCTTAATCACCTAACACACACCTCAAAAGTGAACATAATGACCCTGAACTCCTAGAAGACTTGTCAACAACTTGAAATGATTAATTGGAATATAAATGTATGAATTAGTCTGCTAATTTTCCCTTCATGAATTAGAATGTCAACAAGACAGTTGAAGAAGAGAAATTCCAACATATTACTCAACACAAGATTAGAATATTGCAAATCACAAAATTGTATAACATAGCATTTCAAAATGTAAACACTGGTTATGCTGAAAGTAAAATATTAGATCTGCTGTTACATAAGATACTGTAGGCTGTTGTCACTAGAGTAATATAACATCCTACCTTTCCACTGGTGACTGGATTAAAGACATGAATCAAATTAGTTAGAATTTGACCAGCACTGGCAGTCTCTGTGGAGATGTTGGTGCTAGTGGGGGCTGGCTGACCAATAGACACAGGACTGGTGTTGTCCAGAAGGCAGTAGTGGCACAATGTAGTCAAACCTTCTAACATACTGACCACATGATCAGGGGGAACACGCTGCATTGTTGACCTGAGTAATAACACACAGACAGACAAGGAAAACACTGTTCAGGTCAGTTGTTACAAATATACTCTGTCTCTTAAAAGATTCTTACAATATTGATTTGAAAAGGTATTTTAAGTTGGAAAAATGCTCCTTTGTTGTTTTAAAACTAATTTCTTTTATTTTCTTTCTTCTCAAAATTTTTTTAAATTGTTGTTCATGTATTCTAAAATAGTTTCTGTTTGTTATAAAACCAGAATTAATTTCTTTCAAAGTGTTGTTACTGAGAACTAAGTGTTCAAAGTAATGCAGTCATTTTATCTTTTTCTTTTAAACATGTTTTTCTTGATGGTAGTTACATGGGAAAATGTGCTCCAATGTTTTTCATTTTATGGGTCTCTTAATGTATTTTATTATGCTTTATTAATTTATGGATACAATTTAAAAAATTTCATGTATACATGTATTAAACATTTAGCTCACAGCCAGGGAGTTTGAATTGTAAATGTTTGCAGTAAAAGATTATTCTATATTTTATGAAAGGGCTAAGTGTTCCCTTATAAATATTTACTAAATTTAGCATTTTTAATAAAAAAAACAAAAAAGTGATAAAAGTTTAATCAAAACATGGTAGGTACACTATCAATAGGCAAAGACAATAATTCTGAAAACTATTTTGGGAGACAAAAAGAGTTAACTAAGATGAGAGTAGCCTTCAGCCTCAGTGTGACAAACCATCACACCAAGTTGCTGGTTTTGTCAGCAGCCAAGCTTTTAAGTCTATGGACCAATCAGTACAATAGACAATTCAAAGCTGGTTCTGAGCGCAAGGATAAACTCATCACAAGGCCTGTAGTTAAATTATGTATACAGAGATTCTCATTTGAATTATAGAGATTTCCATTTGAATTTAGGTATTACGAAATCCTCTTTTTTGAAGTAATGTCTGTATTTTATAAGAGTGCAATAGTAAAAACTGTAATCAGTTCTACAAAATTTTGCAGCCAAGTTATGAATGGTTAAAAAAAATGACATTTATCACATTTATTTGTACCACAGGCAATATGAAACATTTGTTTATACTAATAGACTAGCACATTTGACTTCATATAGCATAGAGAAAAGTATGTATTAAAGTAAGTCAAGAGAACTCACTTCTTCTTGGACAAGTCTAAGGCGATTATTTCCAAATTACGACACAGTTGTAAGACAACACACATGACTGTTCTGGCCATGGCCCTGCCCATATAAGGAAGAGCTGAGGTGACCAGTCCCACCCAGTGGCGGTGGAGGTGACACAGGTGGTGCTGCTTCAAGGCACTCCACACGGCACTCAGGAACATCTCTTGTTGAATGATGGGTAGGCTGGCATTATAATGAACATTTAGGAGCGACGACTAGTTCATGAAAAAAGGAATCAAAATCAATGTGTTATCACTGGACAATTCTAAAACATTATCCACCACCCCCATACATTCAAAAGAAATATGTAGCTATTTCTTAAGGAAAAATAAAGTCTTATTTGTACTAATTACAAATTTTTCATTTTCAGAAATTTCTGCTTTTCATTAGTTTTATTTCAATGGAAAAAGAAACTTTTGGTGAATTAAAACAGTTATGTTAAGCTTTGTAATATCTATATCTCAATTATCAGACATCCTTGCTTCCACAAATAATTTTTGACTCGATATAATAGACTCTGAAGGTGTGAAAAAAAAAAAGAAAGCTTTAAATAAATTAAATTATTTTTAGTCAAACTTAAGGTTCAGTCTTAATTTTTATTTTAAAGTAAATACAAGTGTTAAGCTAAGTTCAGAAACAATGAATGATGCACACATATTACACAAATAAAGGCAGCGATCAACAATATTCTTTTTGGAAATCTGGATGGTTGAAAAAACTTTGCATTGTGTTGCTGCTGGGCGGAATTGTTGAATCCAAGGTTCACTGTTCATGCCTCGATCAGAACAGTCCCTAATTTCACTATATTTAATGTACCATTTTCTCTCATTAAGTTTGGTCCATTATTGTAATATGCATGTAATTTTAAAGACTTTAATATAATGTATATGAAATGAAGATACACATGAAACAAAACTTACTGTTAAATGAGCTCTCTCAGTTGGTCCAGTCTGGCTATCAGTCGTACCCTGAACTAATCGTATCTGATCCTCAAGCATCACAGTTACCAGTACCAGCTGTAAAAGCTTCATCTGGAAGGCATCATTGACACTGGGGTCAAGGCCACTCTCATTGAACTCAATGATTAGCTCTGTCAGCTTCCTGCTCTCTGACTTGCCACCACTAGAGGTTGGACCAAGACCCTGGTTGTAGACAGAGGCCAGTAGGCAGTGGAGCAGGGACTTCTGCAGCTTGCAGCGGGAGAGGAGGTCAGAGATGTAGGAGACAAAGTTTTTGCCGCTCTCTTTCATGATGGAAAGAAGTTCAGAGACCATCAGCGTCAGTATCTCCACACCAAGTATGTGGACCTGAAAATAGAGGTGACCGGCACCACAGTTAGTACTCGAATACAAAAATGTATTTAGCTAATTAGACTCTAGCTTTCTATATTTTTATTTTAACTAAATCAGTTAGTTCTTGGTCAAGTTATGACATTTGTGAGAGATTAGTTATGTGATAAACTGCAAAAAAAGGCCAGCAAATTGAGTTATGTTGGATAAGATTAAATAGGCTAGCAAAAATTATCCTTCATTAAAAAAAGGAAATGATAGATAAAAGGCAAAAAGGATTTCTTGACATCAGCAGAGGACAGACTGGTGTAAAGAAGTGAAAGAAACAGCAGTGGTGCCCAAAATAAATTTACAAAATTCAATGTCTAAGCCTAGTATAAGACAATTTACATCAAACAACAAGAAGTAGTCCAGTGCCTACCATTTTGTTTCCAAGTAACTCCTCATGTGAAAGTTTGTTGACCATCAGGTTGGGATAATAACCCCGGACAAAGTAAAGACATAAAGAGATAACTATCTCAACTAGCATGTTGCTACGGTAACTGGACACAACTTCCTGGGGTAGATCACCAAAAAAGTTTTTACCAAATACAGATTTCCTATGACGACCTAAGAATAAAAGCATAATAAAAGTTTCAATATTTTTTTATTATAAGAACAAAAAATTTTGCACAATGCTAAACTATTCTTCATTTTATTTTATTTATATAGTAGATACTTTTCCTGCTATAAGAATAATTACATTTAAATTTAGTATATGTTGTTTCATAATTAAACAAAATAATTTTCTTGGTGAGAGAATAATTTAGATAAAAACTTACCCAGAAGAGACTGCAGTTTGGCCAGATGTGGAGCTCGGACAGAGCTAATGCTGGTGGTGGCCATAGCAGTGACTACCAGACGTGGGCAGTTGTGAAGCATGGTTCGCAGGGTAGTCAGCGCATACAGTGTTCTGCGGTAGTCAAACTGCTGTGTGTATAAAAGCATGTGCATGTGAAGCTCATGAATGTCCGTACTGGGATCCAGCTCCCTGGGGTCCTTCATGCGAGGCTGGTCAGAGTCAAGGCTCTCTGTACTACCATCCTTCAGGTTGTTGATGCTCAGGCTCAGCCTCATCTTAATGCTTTCTTCTGTGTTGCTGCTTGAGACACCCTTTGCTTCATCATTCTCACTCCCACTGGTGGAGTCCACATCGATTTTTCTGAGATCATCTAAACTTGGAGAAATGTAGGACTGCTCCATGCCAAGATCTGAACTACTTTTGGCATCTGCATCAGCAGTGCACTCCTCCCCAGTAGCCTCGACCACAGCAGACGTGATGATACCATCCAGTATCCAGGTTACAATTTCCTCAGCAGTAAATTCATTCATATTATTATTTGTCTCCTTAACGATATCTAAGCTAACTTCTTTGTCGTCCAACACAGGTGCATCTTGTCTTGGTTCTTCCACCGGAGTCTCTTCTTTAGAGAAACAGTCATCATTCACTTCTGCCCCATCAAAAAAAATCCCTTCTTTTAAGCACGTGTCAGCATTCAACCTTTTGACCCCTTCCAGATTAGGCATGGATGCAGACTGAGGAAATTCATAGCCATCAAATATGAGTTTGTCAAGAGAGCTTTCAGATCCAAAAGGATTAATTCTGATTTTGACATTCTCTGGGTTTACCCTCTCGAAGGAAAGATCAGTGACAGAGTGAGTCCTGACAGGGGCAACACTGTGGTTCCCCTTGCTGTTCATCACAGACATGGTGTAGGATTTCAGATCATCAGAGGATTTCAGTGTCTTTCCTTTACTAAGACCCGATGCCTTGTTCTGGCTGAGGTGGTAGATGACATTGCCACCCTCAGAACTAATGGCATAAATTTTTGATTCAATGTCTTCTTCCCCTTTCTCAGATACTGAGACTTTCTTGGCCTTGTGGACACTGACATGCTGAATGGAGATTCTGTTGATAAACAATTCAACAGTACCATTAGGATAATACCAGATTTCTCTAACAATATCATGCCAAAGAAAACAACTAAAAGTAAAGTAAGACATGAGATCAAGACCTCCTCCCTTTTTCTCTCAATCTCAATATTCAAATTACTCTAAATGGATTTTTTTAATGATTATCTGTTTTGTAAAATACATGATGTTGGTCAATCTACTGTATCCACTGGCTTTTTGAAATGTAAAATTGACTGTACACTAGTCATAGACAAACAGATCTAGATTTGAACTAAGTTATAGCTACAGCAAGTTCCACAAAGCAAAATGCACATTTAAAGACATACCTAGCAGTATCTGGATGGAGGAGCATAAAAAGTAATGGCTGCAGCACTCGGCTGGTGTCTCCCCTTTGTATGACATGAGTCAGCCATGTTGTAGCTAGTGTTTTGGTGATACTAGATTCTTCCTTCAAACTGTCTAGCACAACAAACATAGATCTGTCCAAGACCAAATGTAACTTATTGATTAGCCTAGACTTATTACTAAGGTTTAGTAGACATAGAAGTAGCCTACAGATGAGCTACAGCAAACCAAAATTAAAAATTGTTAAATTATCACAATCACAAACTAATTATAAATTAAAACTGGAAAAGAAAGACTTCCTAAAATTTTATAACCATCTTCAATAAATATCTTGACTAACTAAAAGTGGGCTAAAAAAAAACACAACCTGTCAAATGTCCGTGGGCTGCGGGAAGGGTTGGGCTCAGTTTTAATGGACCGTGTCAAGTGCCACAGGACACTAAACTTTTTAAAAGCTGAAATTCGTTCCACCTGTTTCAACATAAAAAATGTGTTAACTCAAATAATTAATAAACCAAGAAATGAATCCGAACATAAGTATACAAATGTATATATGTTTTGAAATGAAATTCTTAACTAGTGTAATACAAAGTGTCTGACTAGACCTCTGAGTCACTGATGAGAGCCTGACCAATTACATCCTCACAAATGTTAGCATTGGGCGTCACCTGGTGGAGTGTGTGGAATAGCTCCACTGATCTCTGGTGGTGGATGTTGTGCTTCTCACACAGGTACTCCCACAGCTCAGATGCTACGACCTGTAAGTGAAACAGAATTTTGTTTATTTGATGAATCAGCTCATTATTCATTATGCAAAAGTTTAAAAATTTTTATCATACCACTCACTGAGACACTGACTGATGTGTGTACCAAAAGATCTCATCTCATCAATTGCCATATAGATTTGCATGAAATTTAATACACAGGTTCAGTTTGCCTCTAAGGTGCTTGCTAAGACATGGTTTTGACAGATGAGCAGCCTGAATGCCACAATTTGTGAAAAACTACAAGCTTTTTTTTTTATTAAACCTTTGTATTTTATTTACTGCATTTCCCCAAAAAGAATGCAGTTTATTTATAAGCATACAAATGTTAAGTGAAACAAAATAGACTTTATATCACAGACTTAAAATTACAAACTTTCTTCTTTACTCCAAATGTATTTTATTCAACACTATAATTTAAGATACTCATGAAGTATATCAAGAAACAAAACATGAACATCGACTGAAAGAGAGCTGGCATTATGACAAAACATGGAATGTTCATTTACCTGGTAAAATTGAGTCCTGGTGTTGATGTAGATAAGGTGAGAAGGCAAGAGAGCTGGCAGTATGACAACAGAAACATTGCCTTCACTGATAGACTGTCTGCCATTGTTGCGTGTTTTGTTTTCACGTTCTGTCTGCACAGATTGAGTCAAGTGAATCAAATCCAATAGTGTAGAGATGGATGCACTTTGAACTTCAAAACAATCCACATAGCAGCTACACATCAAGAAGTCTTGAAGCCAGTGAGGGAGGGTAGAACTCTCTTCTGTTAGTCAGATATAAAACTCTAAGCTAAAGCATGTAATATTTAGAAATATACATTGGAAGAACTTAAGTTTTAGCAGCTCCTAAGAACATTGTAACAACTTCATATTAAAACAAAAAACAGCAACATTTTTTAAAACAAAATAATCAGATTTAAAAAATTTATAATTTTGATTCAATAAACATGATATTAAAATGCATTAATGACATAGAACTGATTTATAAAGCTTTTACACAATGACTTAAAAACAAATAAAAACAAAACCTGCCTTTGCTGCCCATTTCATCTAAAATTGCTTGATAGTCTGTACAGTAGATTGGAAAACTGGCAAAGTCCAGCAGCAGACGACATGCTTGTTTGTAAGCCAGTTTGACTTCTTCCATCTCTCCATCAAGTACTAATTTACTGTGTTTGTGTACCCTGATGTTTGAATCACACACCTCATGCTCATCTGTTAAACAGGAGTGGGTAGTTGGGTCAGTCATGATGTTATTCATCGCAGACTGGCAAAACTCTTCGGATTTTAACATATTTAAGAGGCAAAAGCGATGAAAGAACTGCTGGAAGCTCTGGACACAGAGTTGCATTAGGTTCAGGTGACCAGAAAATACTTTGTTATTGATGTTGGCATTGATCACACACGGAGCATTGCTGTGTTTACTGTGAAGGTTGGACAATCTATCAGAAAGTTTTCCTGTATCGGCAGAGTCTGAAAGATCATCTTGTTTAACCAGCTCTTGAGGTTCAGAGGTCACTGTGAGAACAGAGCCTCCAAGACCACTATCACGAATGTTGGAAGTCAGAGTAACCACACTTGTCTTGACACTGCCAAGGGCAGAGTCACTAAGTGAAGATGAGATACCAGTTTTCTCACTATCTGTCTGCTGGTCATTTCTATTGTTTAAGCTATCAGGGGAGTCTACATGCACTGTTGGGGAGCTAATGTCATTCAGATTACTTTTGTCTGATTCAGTACCTGATTCACAAAGCTGCTTGTCTGAATTTATAGCATTAACTTGTGGACAGTTTTTATTTGAGTCATCTGAACATACCTCGTCTTTGTTATTAGAGGAGTCAGCTTTCATTACATGGAATACATTGTCTTCTTGAGGATATTTATCTATCTTGACATGAACATTTCCAGAATGGTCCCTGAGCCCTTCTAAAAGGCCATCAGAATTACTGAACACACTGACACTGTCTCCTGTGTCCATTGAGTGTGACCGCTCCAAGCCATTGCCAGCCATGGAAGGCTGGACATGGGACAGAAGCTTGGAGCAGAGCTTTAATGTAGTGGTTACCTCAATATCAGTCAGATGATCACATGATGCTGTCAGCACTGAAATGATTTGCCTCAGCAAGTCAGGAAGATGCTCTGTAGTGGTTTCTGGATAAACATCCTGAAGAAACAAAAATGAAACAATTTACATAAAACAGTACCAACATTATTGTACTCAGCCTAACAATATGAACATTGGAAAAATTTGGTAAGACCAATTTATTGTTCCTCTTTTTTCAAAAAGACAATCATGTGTTTGTTTTTTTAAAGTAAGATGTTCACATGTTGAGATTCATGGCTAAATTGAAGAACATACATATGGAGAAAAAAAAAAAAGCGCCTGTTTCTGACACCAGTGGTTCAAAACTAGCCCAGTACACAACTAGCTGCCACTCCTTTACCCAACAGACCCAGGGGAGATCAGTGACATCCTACAACTCACAGATACAATTTCTCAACAGAATTTAAACACAACCCCAAGGTCTGAATCCAAAAGCATCGGTTTACAGCTTGACTTCCATGCAACATTACTAACAATAAATTATTGGTGCATTAAGAGCCCAGTATAGAGACCAACAACTACAGCTGTTGACTTTCAAACAATTGATCAGTTGTGAGATATCTTCTTACTTAAAAAAAATATTTCATGATATATGTTTTAAAACCACCTTTTTGTTTTTTAAATTATGGATACTTGTCTAAGCCCTATAAAGCTACAACTTACTAAAGAAATAACATCCAGTAGAAATGCAACCAAGCTGCACATTTCTTCTATAGAAACAACATCTGCTGAACTTTCGTTTTGCTTTTCATTGTCAAGCTTTTCTTTCTGCTTCTGTTCACAAGCAAAACTGAACATGCGGGCAATGTAATCCCAGAGAAAGTAGGGTTCAAATGAGCCGAACAAGAGGTTAGCTGTTTTTAATGTCTCTAGAGGAAGTTTGCTATCAGGTGGGAGGGTGATCTGTTTGACAGACTCATTATTTCCATGTAAAGTCGCCTCCATCTTCAGTCGTCGAAATACAGATAAGAGTACATTTTCTATTATAACAGGCCCTATTTCTGGCTTGTCCAGGAGGCTGATGAGGATTCTGAATGGTTTGAGCATGTTGTAAGAACCATCTGCTGATGATATGGTTGAGGGGGATGTCTCTTCCAAAAGTTTTGCTTTCAGAGCTGTCACTAATAAGTCTTTAGAATAAGTCTGCATAAAAAAGCAATTATTAGAAGAAAATTAAAAACTATTACTATTATTACAGTCTAACTTTGCTAAATTCTATTTAGAAATATCATATTAATTTCTACTAGATAATTAAAATAATTATCATAAAAAACATAAACATAAAAAAAAATATAAAAAAATTTGATCACAACAAAGCCTCAAAACCACCATAATAAGAAGCAAAGAATGAAACCTTTCAATGGATACAGGCCACATTATATTTGATATTTTGAGCTTTTGGCACATCAGCAGAATTTAGGCCATGTTGTGCCCACTCGCCACATATCCATACACACAATCAAAGATTGAAATCTAAATTTTATTTTGAGGTAATAGAAATTTAAAACCAAAATGAAAAGCTTAGACAACGTCTCACCTGAAAGTAACTATTGTCCATTTCACTAATGGTTGAAGAGCTGTCAGTACGCTGCCTATGTGAGTCAACCACAGTAGCCGTTGTAGCAGTGGTGGCAGTACCTAGGAGCCAGGCATAGAGACGCCTGTTCAATGACATGTCACGCCTGAGCACAACATTCACCCCAGCCTCCACCACTTTGGACATGTCTCCTCTTGTCAGCTGACCATTGTGCATAGGGAATGCCAGTAAAAGGAAATCCAGCATACTCCTCTGAACTAGAACACTGGAGTCTTGAAGACAAGAACATATACCTGCAACCTGTTCCAATAATTGCATGTTAAAAAGGATTCAGATGTAGGTTTTGAATTTTGTATTTAATGTCAGTGTATAATATATTTATGTATCAAATTTTCAAAATCAATTTTTTAAATGACAAAATGTGTCTTTTTTTTTTTGCTAAATAATCTACAGCAAACTTCTTATTAATGTAAAACTGCACGACTGTTGACCTGATTATAGGACTAAAAGTTCATAGTTTTGTTTTCACCAATTTAAAGCAAAACCAAACTGCTTCAGACTAACCTATACAACATAAGATACATTTTCACAACTTCAGTATCACTCATAATATAAAAGAATTATTGATTCATTGTTTACATGTGGAAATTCAATATCATGAGAAGTAGGTTGTGATTGTTTAATTTGAGTTTTTTACTTTCTTCTGGGCATTTGTTTTAAGACCAACTTTCAGATATGTTATTGTCAAGCCAATAACGATCTGGGAATGTGGGACAAAGTTCAAGAAGATGAAAATGTGTTAAATAAGAAAATTTACCATGAGGTCAATGTCAAGGCCAATCATGTGCAGCTGATCTTCCATAGTCTGCCTCTTGTTGAGATGGTTGAGTAAGTATGTTGCCCCAGACAGCCTGACACTGGGATAAGACAACATACACTCCCAGATTCCAGTGTAAAAGAATGGTGGACCAACTGCATCACTGAAATCTTCTAACAACTGGTTGGTTCTGAAAACATCAAAATTCTTAATAACTTTTTCTAATATATATAATTTTTGTTGATGTATACACACACCAATAATAGAACCAACAACAGCTAACTCTATACATACACCAATAATAGAACCAACAACAGCTAACTCTATACATACACCAATAATAGAACCAACAACAGCTAACTCTATACATACACCAATAATAGAACCAACAACAGCTAACTCTATACATACACCAATAATAGAACCAACAACAGCTAACTCTATACACACACCAAAGAGAGAACACACAACAGCTAACTCTATACACACACCAAAGAGAGAACACACAACAGCTAACTCTATACACACACCAAAGAGAGAACACACACCAAAGAGAGAACCAACAACAGCTAACTCTATACACACCTTTCATAATATTCAGCTCCTTCCTCAAGGCCAGGCAGAAGGCCAAGCAGCAATCCATTCAGCCCAGGCTTAATGTGCCTTCCCAGGGCCACAAAGTGCTTCTCATACACAGTCAGAAGTACTGGCTTGACACTCATTGCAGCATGGCTCAGGAGTGGGAACAGGCCAGCACAGTAAATGAAGAGGTCATGGGCCAGACGCTGAGTGCCTATACATTTAAATATGATGTCGTAGGTCTCCAGGGCCTTCAAGTGAACCCCACTTGGTAAGGCTGGGTGCAAACATTGTGCCAGACGTTTTCCGATAGTGACTTTCTTTGGTATCACAGGGTACTTGAGATGTGACAGAAGCACCTGGAGAGTTTATGATAAATATTCTTTTAATATCTTATGCTTTTAAAATTATTTCTGGTATCATTTAGAAGTAAACATTTGTATCTTAAAACTACTGCTATAAGAATTACTTTAAGAAAAATAAAACAAAGGGTGATAATGTTAAGTTTCATCTAAAAATCCTTTTAATCAAAGGTGAACAAATGTAAAAAAAAAATGAAACATTTACTATTAAATACCCTTGAATAATCAATTCTGTCTAATGACATTAAGTTCAACAAAGATATCTCTAATAATAGAGTACAGTTCCCTGCTATTTGTAAGGGTTACATTTCTTCCAGTCCAGCAGATCAAACAATCATAATTATTGATGCAGTTTTAAAATGCCTTTGCAAGATATAACACTTTTCTACAGTGATCAACTTGTCATCTTAGGGCCCTATCGCCATTGTGATCCTGTTTCAAATCTCATCATTTGTGATACATTCTTTTAGGGTTTACCTAATATCCTTCCATAGCATCCCAATTCCATTGCTAGGATCCTCCTCTCTAGTTCTGCAGTTAGTGTCCAAGATTAGCAAGCATATAAGAATGTGGTCATGACCAAAGAACGCATGAGTCTGATTTTAGAGCCAATAGCTATGCCATTGTCTTTCCAGATAGTTTTAAGAAGTAGTTCAGGTTTGGTTCCTTAACTCTGAAATGATAGCTCCAAGGTATTTAAAACTACTGACAATTGTCAACTTTTCGCCATCAATATTGATGTCTTTTTCAAAGACCTGTAGGTAATAATTTGTGGGGGTTTTTTGTCAATGATATGCATACCATATACTGTGGAAGTTTTGTCTATGTGCATCACAAAGTCAGTTAACTCTTCTTCTGTCCCTGTCAGACCATCTATGTTGTCCAAAGCGCACGTTAGTAATTCTACCTCCAATGCTTACAGTACCTTCATAACCTTCAATAGTATCTTTCTTTATCATTTCAAGGAAGATATTAAAAAAGTATAGGCAGACTTATCTCACTCCAACTGTGCAGTCCCCAATGTTATTGTTGAGCTACACTGCACTAGTAGCCTGCTTGAAAAGATTCTGAATTACTTTAATCATGTTTTTAGTAATATTGTCGCCCAGTGTGCCCCATGCCAAACTCTGTTAAAAGCCCTCTTGAAATCAACAAAGACATGGAAGATATTCTGTTGATGTTGAAGGTATTTCTTGCAGAGTATCCTGAGGTATGGGTTTCCGAAAATGCAAACTAAAACTTCATGGGCATATCAAAAGGTCCTCAGGGCTCTCAAAGATATTCCTTCAAGGAACAGTACCAGGAAAAAAGAAGAAGTGGCAGACAGAGAAAGTGATGGGAAGACAACATAAAAGAATAAACATTCCTGACATTGAAAGAGATTCTATTCAAGGCAAAAGACAGAATTGGAGAAAAAAGGTCAACAGATCATCTGTAGTGCCCCACCAGCTCAACAGACAAAGGTATAGTGATGTGTAATATCATAGACACTAAAATATGCTTCCTAAGTACATTCTAAGTACACTCATAAATGCAGTAATAACATGAAGTAATAATAAATTAAAAACAGTAATGATGTATAATAATATGCACAAACATGTAGTATATTTTCAATGATAAATTAATCAACAGAATCAGAGGTAGTGTAGTACTTCCTTGGTTACTTTTTTTTATCTTTATTAGGAACATGGTTATTGACAGCTTTCTTTCTTGTTTTTCAAAGTGTTTTGTATGTTTATAAGAAATTATGAAAGAAAAAAAAAACACATGATCAAAATCTGCAAGAATGCAGGGCCACAAATGGTGAATCACGAATAGGTGAAGAGTAGGATGTAGATAGTGGAGAATTGTTCTTGAAACCGAATATTATTAAAAACAAGTATGTTAAAAATAAGTAACGCATAAACAATTATTTTGACCTCAGAGCATCATAGAATCGCACTGTTAAAACTGGAGCACAAATAGCAGAGGAAAAGAGAACAGCGCTGTCAGAAGAAAAGTGTAAGAGAAAAAAAGCAAGGCTAATGACACTAGCTCCAGTTGGAATAACCTGCCCAGTGTGCAGCCGAACATTTCGGTTCACCAGCCACATGAGGAGACAGAAAACCTCAGTGCGAAGCCTTCAGCCCCCTGGATGACAAATGTGGTTATCACCGAACTATGAAGGACGAACTATATTTTGAATAAGAGTCTGTTTTTTTTTTTTAATTTATTCTTGAATGTAGCCTTTTTTTTTCTTCATCGATGATTGATATACACTGGTAAACTACTTTTTTTATATAAGAACATCATTTTGTCTAATGTGTATATAGCAATCAATACTCTTAACATTTACTTACTTTATTCAGTTTTCCTAATGCAGAAATGAGATCTGCCCATTCACTTGTGTATTCAAAACTACGAAGGGCTTTTTCCACTTGTGTGATGTAGGACCTGTATTTTGAGTCTGTTAGAAGTTCACACTCTTCTACTGTAAGCATGCTCATTTTTTAATGTTACTCTATAGCTCTATGGATTAAAGTATTTTAAAAAATTAGACCAATCATGTAAAGCAAAGGCCCACAAACAAACATTTACAAGCCACCACAACACTTACAATAAATAATTTTTTATTGATTATATTCATTTGTATTTTTTTTAAGACTAAGACTTTTGAAACTAATTATAAAAGTTATTGTTTTAGTGTGAAGTATAATCAAGCTAAAAATTTAAGATACTCTAAATACTAATGAATAATGTTACACTGTGACTGTAATTAGTCACTAATTAGTGTAAACTGTAAAAAGTTACACTACTGTAAGCTGTTCAAAAATATTCATAATTCAGAAATACTCAGCTAGATTGATCTATTCTAGATCTATAGTCTATAATACTCTATAACTATAGCATAGACTAGAATTTGTCTAGATTTTTTTTTTTAGATCTTGAGACTATAGTATAGATTACATTTTTCTAGGCCTATTTATTATTTATAAATTTATAATTATTAGGTAAATTATAGTTATATATATGGTAGATTCTTATAACTGAACACCGACTTTTGGGAACTAGGTCAATTTTTAATTTTATTTTTTTATTTGGTGAAGGTTTAACTTACAAAAAACTGAAAGCAGATTCTTATTCTGCAACTAAAGGACTATAAAAATAGCTGTGTTCCTTTGTATTACCACCCATAGTCAAGATTTTATTTTAAAGTAAATTGGGTCACTTCATGCTCCAATTTTGAACGCAGTTTTTGGGCTTTCTCCTTTAGTTGAACAGTGAGCACCGTTGTTGAACACCAATATGTAATTGCCAATAAATTATATCTGTTTTACTTAAAAATTATTTAGATTGTAGTAAAAGAAGTAGATTCACTTTTGCAATATGTATTTATAGTCTATTTCCTCCTATACTCTCTCTCTCTCTTTATATATATAGTATATATATATATATCATATATAGTTTATTTATTTAAATACCTATATAATCTATGTGTAGAAATAGACAGAAATAAATTTATATAGATTATAGAGCTATAAATTAATTATTTTAATTTAATAAACAAGATATTTTCTACTAGGCTAGTTGTATTTTCTCTGTCTTTCTTTTAACTCCCATCCAAGGACCCTCTTGTTTTCATAATTTGGATGTTCGTTTTGTGAAACCTTAACATCCCCTCCCTCTCATAGATGCTTATAATTCTTTTTATGACTCTCTCCCCCTTCCCTCCACTGCCTGTTGGATAGTTTGTGACGCTACACGCTAAGTGTAAACCTCTCCTCACCGCCAGCTTATCTTGCGTGATCACATGCAGTGGGCATGGTCTCTGGCTTCAAATTAGCAGCCCACACTTTTTCTTTCATTCATAAGTTATATATTTTAAATATCTCGATCTAGGTCATGTTTATTCATTTAAAAAAATCACAGATTTATTAATCCCAATAATATTTCTTAATACGATTTTGTGGTGTTCAAAAAGGAGAATGAGCTGAATTCATTATTATTTGTTTGGACACTCCCTTTTTAAATTTTGTTTAACAGCTAACGGTATAAATGTGATTGGAATGTCTTTCTAAAGATGTTTAGAAGCTTATTTTGATATGTCCATCAGCCTACGATCAAACAGGCTCATAATATAGCCTTCATCCCTTATATGGGTATGAATTGCCAGGGAAGGTTAAAACAACAGCTTTACATACATGGTTACCAAGAATCTAAATAACTGCCATCTGCTTTGGAAAAACAGAACAAAATTACCGGAACTTATCTAGAATTGGACATGCGCAGTACCGAAACGTCGTTTTTAGCTCCAAACATAAAAACAAATGAATTCCAAATAAAAAAAAGCGACCCGTTCAATAAGGAGAATTCAATGGAGTGTTCAAAATATAAGAACCTACTCTACTGCCTCTAGATCTAGATTATCTACATTATTGTTATTAATATTAACAGTGTTGTGTCAGTATAATTGAGTATAAATATAATAAGATCTAGAGTCGAGATATTTTTAATTTTAATAACAGAAAACACTAAAACTAAAAGTTTTACACTGAACAGTATCATGAGTATGAGTAAGAGTAAACACTGACTGAAACAGTAACAGTTCTAACAACAACTTGAACTAAGTTGAACAACGTCAAAACAGAAAAACTATTTTTTTTTTTAACTAACCCAGTCTAACACATTCAAACTTAATTAAACTCTACTTGTCATTTTGATATTAGATCTAGATCTAAACATAATTATTCGATTTGTAGTCATCGTGTTAGATATAGACTATATATAGATCAACACTGCAGCTCATCATGATCATGATGTTTATTTTTGTGTGTCGACCAGGAGACTAAAATTAGATTACTTGTTGACAAACTTCCGCTGCAACAGAACAGTTTCGGGAAAACAATGTTCCCGCAGTAAATATCTAAACCATTTCTAGACTCTAGATTCTAGATCTAGACCATAGACCTGTATTAATATTATTAATAATATTTTGTATACTATACAGTATAAAGTACAGCCATGGTATAGCGCTATTTCATATACTTTCTAAATACGCTATGATCCTAACAGAATCACTTATCTGGACCAGTTGGGAAAATAGGGGAGGGGTGAGAAGAAAGATAGGGATATCTGGGTGGATATTTTCCGTTTTTTAAAGGCATAAAAAAAAAAAGCGACCTGAATTCGACCTTTGGCTCACACGTCCTCAGGCCGATGTACAAACCACTATGGCTATGCTATTGAGGTTGGCCTACTTATTATTGTATAGTTAATTTATAGATCTAGATCTACATTGTTGTTTCAATTTAGAGCGGCGACCTATAAAGGGGATAAATTCAGCGTATACCACCACTTCAGTCAAGTAAAAGTTCTTTCCCTTGATCGAGATACCAAACAAAATAATTAATTAATTACCAATAGTTAACTCTCCTGACCTTTACGTGTGGCTCAGATATTGAGTCCGGCGGAACTGTTCTCACTAACAGGAGAAGGGGCAAAGGCGAGTTACTGGCGCCTTAACCAGTAAGCTTCGGGCAGGAGGGGCTCGTTAGCCATGGCTGGCTACCCACCTAGGAGAAGGAAAACTCTGAATTCAAACCTCTGTTGCCTTGCAGCTATACCCAATCATGGGAAAGGCTTCGGGAGTCAACCCTAAGGAAAAATCAGGAGCTGGCGACCCTAAGGCAGTTTGCAACACCCAGTGCTACACTCTGGCAGAACCTGCGACGCCGCTGACCTCAAACTGTATCGGCACTGCCGTTCCTTTGGATACATCAGCTGCGTGGAGTGGGGAGAACTGATGTGTGGACGACATCGTTCCGACCACAGCTAATGCCCAGGCATTCATCTCATTTCCATGAGATGGTCCATAGTCGCTTCGCGACTGAAGGAGGCCATAGAATTAACTGATAGTTTTTTTTTAAATTGATTCTTGTGTTGTCAGATAAAAGAAATAATTGTGCAAAATTTCAGCTAGATCCGAGATTGGGTGAAGGAGAAATAACGTGTAGGGACTTTTTACCAGACAGACAGAGTTGATTGATATTAGCTTTGTAATAAAAAAGGTGTTGACTGTAAGGATTTAAATGTATCAAATTCTTACATAATTTTACTTAAAACCTTTGTATTTTTAGTGCTATTAAATTATTTTACTTGCATATAAAAGCAAAAAATAACTTATCGATTGATATAATGTCTATGTAAATATTAATACTCATCCGTCCCCTGACTTTCGTAGTAAGTGTGCTCTGACTGTACTCTAACCAAATCCCTCCTTTTTTTTTTACCTGTCAGTAGGATACCAAGAGACAGGCCGGTCCATTCTTTTACATTGTCCAGCCATCTTTTCTTTGGACTACCACTTCTTTGTGCTGCCTCCATTGTACCTTGTAGGGTAACTTTTAACAGTGAGTCACGTCTTACAACACGAGCAAACCAGCTCAGCTTTTGTCTCGTTACAGTATTAAAGAGTTCCTTCTTTTTGCCAGCCAGAGTGTTGATTAGTAGGCCTAACAGTACAAACTCATTTGTTTTCTTTTCTTATCTGATACCCAGCAGTTTTGTGTAGCAATAAATCTCAAAGCCTTGAATTATTCTTTCAGCTTCAGCGTTCAGTGTCCAACTTATATTATCATTTAAACCACTTGTGAAGAATACAACTTTAATTTTACTTGGAAGCTGATGTTACTCTTCTAGAATTTCCACAGTTTGCTCATGGCAGCGGACACCAAGCGTAAACGATTTTTATTTCATGTATTTATTCTCCATCTTTTTTTCATGTTTCAACATAAGTATATAATTGAGTCAACTTCTTCTAATGTTTGGCCATTCAACTGAATGCAACATGTCGTAGTATCTCCACCACAAACTAGTATTTTGCTTTTTTCTGCATTTATTTCCATGCCAACTGCTGCAGCATTCAGATTTGAAGTAAGATCGTGTGCCTGGTCTGGATTTTCTCCAATGATGTCTATATCTTCTGCAAACTTAAGATTGGATATGGGCCGCCAGTTTATGGTCAGGCTAGGAGTAAATCCTTCTAGAGTTTCTAATTCTAATATGCTCAGAAAATATGTTTTAAAAAGCTGAAGAGAATGCATCCTTGCCGCACTCCCAATGGATGTCCTAAAACTTTTAAACTGTGTCACTACATTATCATATGCCCTTGACTTTCGTCGTAGGGGTGCTGTGAAAGTTCACGTCACCGAATCCCTCAACTTTTCCCGTGTCACAGCTGTTCTTAGTAGGATACAAAAAGAGAGGCTGGTCCAACCTTTTATGTTATCCAGCCAGCTTTTCTTTGGACGACGCTTTCTTCGTGCTCCCTCCACTGTGCCAACGTGTTAGCTTTTAAAAAGCTACAATGATATATATATATATTATATGATATATATTATATATATATAAGAAGATGATTACGTCCTACGCGTCATGCATTTAGTCATGCATATTAACCAATGGCCTAAATTCTGCCAAGTCACTGGTTTTCCTGGCTAGCTCAGGCAACCCATTCCATGCTCTAATAGCGCTAGAGAAGAAAGAGCATTTGTACACATTTGTCCTAGCATATATTTATCTGTGAATAAACAAGTCCTTTTACGTTGACAGTGTCTTTTAATTGTCGAACATTTTAACCAAACATATATACACAGCAACGTTATATACAGATCTCCTACTTCACTCGCTGACTTTCTCTCTCTCTCTCTTGTTTACACACTCGTCAATTCCCCCAAGTCCCCTAACTCTCGATACCCAACACTTGACCGTGTGTCATGGTTGACCACACAGTAACCGTGTCACAACAGTCCTCCCAGGGCAGAGAAAAATTTTGATCGTATCAAAATTTTATGAACCCAATAGTTTGGGTGTACATCAATAATGTTTTACATCGACAAGAAAAAACAATGACATTTAATACAATGGCATCTTCTATTATGAGAGAACTGATAATGGCTATGACGACAAATAAATCTTCAATAATATGTTATTGCAAGGGACATTTCCAATTGAACTATCGCAGAAAGTTTTCCTGTTATGTTATCCAACTTATATACAAAAAAAAAAAAATCCACGCATTTAGTTTTTTTCTATGTAACAATTATCTTTTGAATGCCAACTTTGTCAGGTGAAAAATGCACAATTAGTTAATACTTTATGTCACATCAAAACATCTTCCAAATTAAGGGAATAGTTTACTATGTGTTTCTTTCATACCAGTTCCTAAATGGACATCTATCATCTATGACTACAATCAATGCAACAAACATAAAAAACTCAATTGTAGTACAAATTTACCATCACTGAATGAAAATAAAAAATTCTGGAGCGTGATGTTAATTCAATCTTGACAAGACAGACTTTAAAGTTATCTTACAAGGTATTTGTTAATTTACTCATTATCTGATTAATGAATGAACATAAGTCCAGTGGTCCCTAGACACATCTTGTCAACACGTCAGCTATCACGTTGATTTGTCCCGGAATAGCTTGAACTGTAAAGCTGAAGTCTTGAAGTTTTAAAGCCCATCTATTGATCCTCTGGTTGGCTAGCTTATTTATATTGATATAAGCTAGTGGGGCGTGATCTGTTAACAAGATGAATAATTTCCCAAGCAAGTAACGGGATAGTTTCGTTATACAGAACACAATAGCTAGAGCTTCACGCTCTATCGTGGAATATTTCTGTTCTGCTGCGTTCAGCTTTCTGATAATGTAGTAAACTGGTCTTAGCGTTCCATCACACTTCTGCATTAAAGTGCCTCCCACTGCTGTGGAGGATGCATCTGTTGCCAAGTAGAAAGGGTTTCTGATGTCTGGAAGCTGGAGTACTATGTCGTCTGAGAAGACATTTTTAATGCTTTGCAGGCATTCCTGTAGTCTGGAGTTCCATGTGATCTTGTTTGGCATGCCTTTTTTTGTCAGTTCAATTAGAGGTTGTGTAATACTTGTGAAATTTGCCAGGAACCGTCTATAGTAATTACATAAACCTAAGATGCTTCAGACTTGTCCTTTTGTTGTAGGTATTGTTAAGTTGAGTATCTTGCTTATATTGTCTTGTAATGGTCTGATCGTATTTTGTTGTATTCTGTGCCCTAGAAATTCAATGTCTGTTCTGGCGATTTTAACTTTACTAGGTTTTATTATAAGCCCGTTGTCTTGTAGTATCTGGAATACTTGTTGCAGACCAGCAACGTGTTCTTCTAATGTGTTGTCGAAGACACATATGTCATCAAGATAGAAAATGACATCTGGTCTATTCCCTATTAGTTTTGCCATCATTCTGTTGAAGGTCGCAGGTGCGTTACTAAGCCCGAAACTCATGTAATTCCATTGGTAACAACCAAATGGAGTAGTGAATGCTGTAAGTGGCTTAGCATCTTCGTCTAGTGGAATTTGCCAATAACCTCTGGCTAAGTCAAGAGTAGTGAAATATTTTGCACCTCTAAGTTTAGGTATAATGTTCTCTATATTAGGCATTGGGTATGTATCTTTCACTGTGATGGCGTTTAGTTTCCGGTAGTCTACACATAGCCGCATCTTTCCGGTTGTTTCCTTTTGTTTCACTAGGACTGCTGGAGCTGAGTATGGGGATGTGGAAACATCAATTATTCCCATTTTTAGCAGCGTTTCAATTTCCTTTTTCAGTATCTCTTCATGGTGTAAGGAAACTGGATATGGTTTGGATTTTGTGGGCTTCGAATCAGTCAGTTGGATAGTGTGTTTTATGGCAGTTGTTCTACCCGGTTTGTCTGTGAATATTGGCGCCCATTGAGCTAGCAGTTTATCAATTTCTTGCTTAACTGGATACTGGAGGTGTGATGTGTCTATATCTTCCACAGTTTCACAGCTTTTAATAACTGGGCATGGTAATTCATCTGGTTCCTCTATTGTTTCTATCATCATGACTCTCTGACTGTCTTGCGTGTCTTGCTTAGCGTTCGTTGAAAGAGTATATGGTCTGGGCATGTACCAGCTTCAGCATATTGATGTGAAATACTTTGTCTCGACCTCTGATGTTTATACTGTAGTCGACCTTCGAAATCACCTTTGTGACTTGGAATGGGCCCTGCCATTTTATAAATAGCTGGTTATTTTTGTCAGGCAGCAGAACGATGACATTATCACCAACTTGTAGTTTCTCAACTTTCGACCCTGATTTAGCTTTCTCAATAGTTCTGGTTTCTCTTTGTTTGCTTGCTTTTGGACAGTTTCGCATGCTTTGATTATATTTTGTCTTGTTTTGATGACAAGATCGTATCCTGTGAGTACGTCATTTTCTATGTTCCTATTTACTAGAAAGTCTCTGTATAGTGACATGGGTCCCCTAACAGGTGAGCCATAGAGCATCTCGAATGGTGAGAAGCCAGTTGTTGTGTGTGTTACTTCTCTGTTGGCGAACAGTATGGGGTTGATCAGCTTGTCCCAGTCTGTTGGGTTGTCCTGTGCTACTTTGTTCAGCATTGTTTTCAGCATTGAATTCAGGCGTTCGCACATCCCATTTGCTTGGGGGTGAAAACGGGCAGCAAATTGTTGTTTAATATTCAGAGTTTTGCAAAACTGTGCGAATTCGTGCCTTGATCACTCAGTATTATGCGAGGGTAACCTGTTCTTGCAAATATTGCTGTAAGTGCGTCTCCGACATCTTTGGAAGAAATTCTTTTCAATGGTATTGCTTCTGGAAACCGTGTGCACATGTCTACAACAGTCAATATGTAGAGATGGCCTTTTCCGGATATTACTGGCATTTTCAAATGGCATTTCACTTAAGTCTGTTGTTTGTATTGGAGCTTGCATATATGTTCCCTTTGCTCCATGTATTTGGCAAATATGGCAGGATTTTATGTAGGCCTTGACTTCTTGCGTAATTCTAGGCCAAAAAAATTCATTCAAGATTCTATTCAATGTTCTCTTTACTCCCATATGTCCGGCAAACGGGGTGTCATAGGCAAGCTTTAAAATTGTTTCTCTATACTTCTTTGTAACAAGCAATTGTTGTGTCTTGCCTGCTTTCAGATGAATTTCTCTCACATAAACACCATCTTCGTCTATCTTGATTAACCCTCGTCTTGGTGGAGCTTCACTTTCTATTAGTTTTATTAGATCTGGATAATTTTTCTGTTCACTGACAAATTTTTCTGTTTTAATCTGTAGTGGGTCTTGACTTTCTGTGGAGATTTCATTCGGGTTCACTTGATTATGGCTTCTCATATCGTTATTTTCTGTTTCAGTATTTTCATTTTCATTGTTATAAGGAACTTGTATGTTTGTATTTAGCACTTCTGCTTTCTTCTGAGCTCTTGTAGTAACCATGGAACATTTCTGTGTGTATTTTTCTTTCCACTTGTTCAATTCTTCAGCTGTGCAAGGTTTAGAGCCTTTGATACAGCCAATGATAAGGCCAATGTTGTCAGGCTTATTGTCTAGTACTAAAGCCTCATGCCAACCACAGATGAACAGTGTGTGTATGTTGATACGTGCTACCAGATGTGTAGTTACTTGACCAGTGTAACCAACACAGTCTTGTCTTCTTACGGTGTACACATTTGTGGGTTGACGTATTTTTTTTAGACTAAAATTGCAATTGCACCTGTATCGTACAGTACGTTGGTCATTTGCTCTCCCACAAACCCTGGGTATACCTGCAGTTTATTAGTGTGTTTGGCAGCAAATGCTCGATCTCTTGGTCTGTCGTTCCAATCTTTATTGCGTCGGTTGTAGAAGCAAGTCTCTGTTGTGTGGTTTGTTCTACCACAAATTTGACATTGGAAACGAACTCTTTGCTGATTACGTTGTGATTACGTTGAAAGGGCTTGGAGTCCGCATTCTTGCAGCGTTGTTCACCATAAAAGCTGATGCCGCAGTTTGGTTTTCTCTAGCTAACACTTCCCTTGGGTGTGCGGCCTTATACTGCCTTAGTTGTGCTATCAGGTTGCTGATGGTCTATGGCTCTCGCTCCGTCACGTATGTTTTCACATTATTATTGTAAGCTTCCATCACAGCGTCCATTATGATGTGTTCTCTGAGGGTTTCATATTTGTGATCCACTTTTGACAGGTCTACCCATCGATCGAAGTATATCGACATGTTGGTGACGAATATTCGTGGATCGTCGTTCGACAGAGGTGTCGACTCTTTCAATCTCCTTTTGTATTCGTAACTTGTGGAGCCAAACTGTCTCAGCAACGCCTCCTTCACGGCCACGTACTCTTTTCTTTCTTCATCTCTCATTTGAAGAAAGATGTTGATGGCTCTACCTTTTAGCGCCCCATGAGGCTTCTTGCCCATTCAGTCTGTGGGAGGTTGCATGATGTTGCTATATCCTCAAATCTCAGTAGATATGAGTCAATGCACTCATTCTGGTTCTCGTCAAATGGAGACATTCTGTCTAATTGTTTGTATTTGTCAAAGTGTTCCTCCTTTTCATTTTGCTGTTCTTTGTCTTTAAGTTTTAGTTCTAGTTGTAAGATTTCCTTCCTTCTACTATCTTCTTCTTTCTTTTTGGCTTCTTCTCTATTAAATCTCCTTTCTTCCCTTTCTTCATCCTGTGTTATTTTTAGTGTAATGACCTTTTCAAGTTCTTCGCCTTGCAGGTCATTTTCCTTGCCCGCATCTCTATATATTTTGTACATCGACATTTCCACTTACTTGTGCCTCGTCGTGTCTCGTCGTGGTCGCCAGTTGTGAAGAAACAAGTCCTTTTACGTTTAAAGTGTCTTTTAATTGTCGAACATTTTAACAAAACATATATACACGGCAACGTTATATACAGATACCCAACTTCACTCGCTGACTTTCTCTCTCTCTCTTGTTTACACACTCGTCAATTCCCCCAAGTCCCCTAACTCTCGATACCCACACTTGACCGTGTGTCACGGTTGACCACACAGTAACCGTGTCACAACAATATCTTTTGTGTCTTTCTGAGTATTTTAATCGGTATCATATCAAAGCATGTGGTATCAAATGTCGTAGTTTATGAGAACTGATCTGGTTTTCGAAGCTGACGATGACAACGGAATAATCTTCGATCGCGCCCCCCCCCCGGCGCGGGGCTTGGGGCGGTTGCCCCACTTGCCACCCCCTAAGGCCGATAATATATATATATATATATCTGTGGCATTTTACGTCTCGAGAGATGATCTTTTCCCTTTTGCAACTTCTTGTGTGACTAAAGAGGCCAATCCTTAATACACAGCTGCGGTCGCAGTTTGGGCATTTGTAATCACCAGGCGCCGTTTCATTTTCCCCCTTCTTTCTTCTTCTGTTGTGTATGGCATCTGCAATCCGAGACCCTTCCTTTATGCTCTCTCTCCATTTGGTATTATCCAGTGCTACTTTCCCCAGCTGCTAGTGTCGATTTTGAAGAGCTTCATGTCGCATTTGCATACATCAGTGTACCGTAAAAGTGGACGACCAGCGGCTCTCCTGCCTTTTATTAGATCGCCATACAGAATGTCTTGTGGAAGTCGACTTACTGGCATTCTACGAACGTGGCCAAGCCAGCCAAGGCGTCTGCTGCTAATAACAAAGTAGCACTTACTCATTGGTTATTTTATCTTGCCACCTCATTTTAAAGATCCGCCTTAGGCATTGGAGGTGGAAGACATTCAGCTTATTTTTCCTGCCATGAGTAGGTTGACCATGTTTCACTTCCGTATAGCAAATTGCTCAACACACAGGTCCGGTAGACTAAATAACACACAGGTCCGGTAGACTAAGGCTTTAGTATTGTTAGTGAGCAATATGTTGTCCCACACTCTTTTCTGCAACAGTGACATTGTGTCCATTGCTTTGGCTATCCTGTTGTTTATGTCTTTATCCAGTAGAGCATTGTTGGATATGATGGAGCCAAGATTGCAAAAGTGATCAACAATTTCTAGTGGTTGGCCATAAATGTTTACTTGAGGTGCAGTATTTGTGTTCTGAACTAGTATCTTAGTCTTGCTTTGACTTATGGCAAGCAGCAGATAGTTTGTCAGACACAATAGCTGCATCATCAGCATACACGAGTTCCCTGATAAGTATCTTCCTAAACTTGGTTTTTGCCCATAGCCTTGATACATTAAATAGTTTTCCAGAGGATCTTGTATGGAGAAACACGCCTTCGTTGATGTCGTTGTACGCATAATGCAGTAGACAGGAGAAGAATATGCCAAACATAGTAGGTTCGAGCACACATCCCTGCTTGATGCTGATTGGGCTCCATTGAATTTGACAGTACATTTCGTTTCCTCATGAAAGCACTCAATGAACTTCAGTAGTTTGGGAGAGCAACCTATTTTCCTTAGGAGTTGGATAGAGATAAAGTTGTTTTTGTTTTGCTTGATTGTTATTGGTTTGTTTAATGTTATGATAAGGGTAACTCGTTTAGATAATTAAATTAATATTACCTAAGAGTTGCCAGTAAATAATATTTCAAGTTGAATTATCAGAATGCACATCATCAATTGAAGTATTTATTATATCCGTAAATGTTCACAGCATAAATCTCACCCAAATTTTTACGATGACTGGATGATGTTATGGAACATTGACTCTTTCAATTATTAAAAGTTTTTTTTTTTTTTTTTATTTTTTTTTTTAAATTTGTCTTTAGAAATTGAGCTTGAGATCCCAACTGACTTTCTACTAAGGCAGTGATATAAAAACTTAAAATAGTGCAGATGTGAGCGTGCAAAACATCGCCAAAGCCTTTTCGAGAACATTAAATGAGGACATTTGTCTAAACAACGTTATCTTTGCTGCCTTTTTTGGTGATATAATCAGTATTTGCAGTAAAACTTAATTTATTGTCTAAATGTTCACAGCATAAATCTCACCAAAATTTTGACGATGACTGGATAGTGTTATTGAAAATTGACTCTTTCAATTATTCATTTTTTTTATGTAGAAATTCGTCTTTGGAAATAGAATTGAGATCACAACTGACTTTCTACTAAGTTCGACAAACAAAAACTGTCTTTAAAAACCATAAGCGTTCTCAAAAACTGTCAATTAACTTTCAGATTCAATAAAAATCATACCGTAATCTTTCCTGTATGTACTATAACTAAATATAGAAAATTCTAATGCCTATATTTTATATACTGTCCAGTAATATACCGAGTAAACTAATTACAATTATTACAGAGAAAAAGATTTTGTTTTCAAATTTTGTATCGAATTTTATTGTGGCCCTTTTTAAGGATAATTCAAGTTTTGTGGCCCAACAAGTCAAAAAGGTGTCCAACTCCTGTTTTGGACTCGAAACCTTTTTTAGTGTTGCGATAATCGTGTTCAGCAATCATCTGTATGCTATATCTTAATAGAATGATACCCAGAAACACACATCTTCCACATTTCAATTGTTAACCATTCTGGTTTTTAAATTAAAAAACAATTCTTTTGTTTGTTTATTTCTATTGGCATAACAGAGACAACTAAATGTAGATCTTTTAGTAGGCCTAAAACTTAACAGCGAAGAATGAATAAGAAAGAATCTAGATCTATTTTCCGCACGCGTTCTTCGATGTCAGACATATGGGATCTGATATGTTGCCGGCAAACCAAAAATAATTCGCCTTCCCTCGCCTTCAGTTTTGGTCTTTCTTCGATGTTAAGACAGTGTTACGAAAACCGATATCTTAAGCCGCATACTGTTTACTGGATGAGACAAAAAACTGTGTCACGTTGACATAGACTAGGCCATACGCTCTACCAGGTTCAGGGAAAAGTTATGAAAAAAAAAGACTGTAACAGAAAAAAAAAATTCTGGAATATTCAAAAACCTTGACCTAATTCATGACCAGAGAGTCTCAAACACTTGTTTTAAATCTTAAATCCGCTTACCAAATCAAAGCCTATACCAAAGTTCCCTGATCTATATTACACAATGACCAGGTGTTCCGCGAGGCTTGAATATGTGTTCCGCGAGGAACTGGAACAATTAACTAGTAGGCAATAAAGTGAATTATCTCGTTAAAAACATAAGAAAAGTGTTCCGTTTCGGAAACACTGTCCTATATACATTTATAGTTTGCGAAGCTCGTACTTAATTAAGTGACCTGAGGTTAAACTCTGCGGGGCTGTACATGTAATAAATTCTTATTAAATTTTAATATATAGTCCTTATTATCCATAAGAAAATTCCTCTTACAATTTGTGCCTTACAAAAAAAAAATATTTAAAAAAATCACAAAATCGTCACCCAAAAGGACATTTTTCATTTCTAAAATCTTTTTAGGTTCGTCCTGAATGTTTTTCTTAAACAGCTGCCAAAATGTTGTTTTTTTAGCGGCCCCCATAAGGGGAAAAAGCCGCTATTAGGTTTGTGCAAAATGTCTGTCTGTCCGTCTGTCACACTCAGATCTCGAAAACTAGAAGAAATATACAAAAATATTATTTCATCATTAAATCCGGCTTGAAAAGTTTAGGTGCATCGGCTACTTTTGGTTTTCTAAAAGCAAACCGTTTAATTTAGAAATTAATTATGCAAGCGATTTTTTCATAAAAATACACCAATTCTAAAACAATTACGTAAATGTAAGGGATGCAATGTTACAATATGCTAACAAAGATTAATAATCCATGCATATTCAGTATCACTAAGTCAAATATATTTATAAAATATACAGGAAATGTTTACAACAAATATAAATAATACTTAAAGATGTTTTTCCTGGTTAACTAGCTGCTAAAAATAAAAGAAAACATTTCTGTTTGTTTATAAAGGCTAATAATGCACTTGTATGTAAATATCATGCACATTTTTTAAAATGGACTTTTTAAGCAGCGATTTTCGTGCAGTAGCGTAACGTTGCAACATGATCGGGATTCTAAACCAACTCCTTAAACTTTTTTTAAAAATCAGATTTTATTTATTTTTTGTTTAGTGCCCCCGTCCAAAAAAAAAGAAGCTTATTTTTGTGCGTTTTGTCTTTTGGTCGGTCTGTCCGTCACGATTAGATTAACAAATAACACTAGATGCTATTGTAAATCTGATTTAACCTTTAATTTTTCATTCAGAAATATTGCAATAGTTTAAAGTATCTATAATAGATTGTTCCGGATGTTTTCTGAAAAACAAATCAAAGCCAATGAATATTTGTTTGCTCTTTTAAGTTATAGTAGATTTTATTTCCATGCTTAAACGTTGCAAGAAACACATGATCTTTAATATATTGTTCCGGTTTTTAATGTTAATAGCATATACATGCTAAATAAATTTAAAATTAAATATATATATATTAAGTCTAACTAGCCCATCAAATGAAATGCTAAAAGAACAAACTCGGTGCAGCAATGTCTATGATCCCTCGAGAAGCTGCTCGTATAGATGACATTTTTTAGTCTAACTAGGATGTGTGACGTAATGGATTTTTTTCCTTTGACGTCATATGGAGTTAATTCTTTAAATGAAATGCTAAAAGATCTCACTCGGTGCACCAATGTCTATGAACCCTCAACAAGCTGCTCGTATAGATGATATGTTTTAGTCTAACTAGGCCGTGTGACGTAGTGGATTTTTTTCCTTTGACGCCATATCGAATAAATTCTTTAAATGCTAAAACAACTCGGTATAGTAATGTTTATTAAACTTCGTAATGTGACTCGCATTTTAAAAAGACATAATAGTTAGATTTAGATCTAATCTAGATTTTTTACACTAGATCTAGATTTTTTTTCTTACACTAGAGCTAGATTTTTTAAACAAGATTTAGATTTAAGTTCTAATTAAAATCATTATAGAATCTAGATCTAGAATTTCTTGGTCTAGTTTAGAATGTTTGTTGTTTTACATGTTTCGGATGTTCCTTCAGAGTTGTAGTCCAAACCTCCCATAGGACGACGGGGGATGGGAGCGGGCAGGGTTTGAACCTGGGACCATCGATGAATCCAAACGACAGTCCAGTGCGCAAACCGCACTACCAGACAGACATGATTTAGACTAGATCAAGATCTATATTTTTAATTTCTAGGCTTAAAGTGTAGATTTTTTTTCTAAAGTCTAGAGTCAATTGAGTCAATATGTCAATATTGCAATGTTATAAAATACTAAAACTAATCTACTATTTTAATATTTAGATTTTGCAATTAGTCTATTGATTGATTATTTAGTGTTTTTTTAATATAAATCTTATCTAAATTACATCTACATTATCCCAAATATATATTTTAGATCTAGATCTAGTAGATATAGATATTGAGAGTGCTAAATTAGTATTTTAATTTAGGTAGATCTACATCCTCATTCTAGTTCCATTTAGGCCTAAATGAAAATGCTCAATACCAAAAGATTATCTAAAATCGCTCTTCTGACATATTGTACATATCCGGTAGCTGTCATTCCGTAATGTGTAGGTATATTATCAATAGCAGGCTATTAGTTTGTAACCAGTTTGTCATTAGATTAAGAGCAATGCCTGGTCGTGCGGTTAGCGCGCAGAACTGGTTATCTCTACGGTCTCGGTTTCATACCGTGCTCGATGCCATCCTCAGTCGACCAGCGAATATGCGGATCCGACAGTGATCCGTCTCCCACGGGGGCCGCCTCTGAGTTTGTGTAGCCACACAAACTCTCTTTGTAATCTTGTTTGACAATGACTTTACTAGTAGCATTTAGGATTTTATTAAGTTTATTTTTATTTCGAATGTTCAGATTGCCATACCAGGCAGTGATATTAAAAATTAAAATATTGCAGATGCGAGCGTGATAAAAACATAGCCAAGGCTTTTTCGCTAACAATAAATGACGACAGTTTTCTAAGTAATCGTAATCTTAGCTGCCTTTTTTGTGCTGATATAATCAGTATTTGCAGTAAAATTTAATTTATTGTCTAACATAGTAGCAAGGTATTTAAATGTTGCAGTATTTCAATGGTCTCTCTAGCTACAGAAACAATATTATGTACCTTCTTTTCCCTACAAAAATCCATTATCATTTCTTTGTTGTTTTCTTGACATTTAATATTTTAAAAATATCTTTACAGTATTTGTCAATGTGTTTTAGTTCTCTGAAATTCTCACTTACGTCTTAGCTCTCTGAGAGCAGGTTAAGAAGAGCCGCATCATCAGCGAATTTTGTGTGAGTGTGTCTATGTGTGTATATATATATATAAGCTACACACATAGACGAGAGGGGGTTCGGAATTCAATTTCCCCGCTTCGCTGGTGCAAGTGACTGCTTTTTCTTTAATTTTGTTTATTGTAGGGGATATTTTAATGTTAAACTATCACTTGCACCAGCGCAGCCGGGGGGGGGGGGGGGAGTGAGTTTAAAATCCTCCTCCAGGAGGTTTTGAGGTTAAACCCACCTCTTCAATAAAACAAAGCAACCAACAATCACCAAATTCTATGAACGTAGCCGGGGTGGGGGTGAGGTTAAACCCTTCCAAAGCTTTTTGACGTTAAAAAACTCCTCTTCAATATAAAACTAAATCCAACTAGAGTCACCTATTTCCATGAGCGTAGCAAAAAGGGGTTTCCAACAAAAGGAAAAGCAAAGCTACAAATACATTTCATGGGCGCAGCCAAGCGGGGTTTAGTCAAGTTAAAACCCCTCTTCCAATCTAAATAGCTCGATTACTTATTTGTTTTATAGAAATGGAACGTTTTGACTTAGAGACAATGACGTGACTTGTAAAAATAAGACTAGGATTTTAGAAAGAATAGCGAAATGTAACCAGAATACTTCTGAAGGATTTATAGAGAGGCTGGTTTTAAGGATGTAGAGGTTTAGCTTGACGACATTCGACGGCTCCCTTCGTTATTATTAAACGTCTTGTTCGACATTCGCTAACAGCCGCATAATCAGCGTCGACTATCTTCTAGTGTTGGCCTCTCGTCTGTTATTTGATTTCGTTATTTGAGAGTTACTTCCTTTTGACATATCTGCATAAGACATAACGTGGAAGTGCCTGGCACAATTAATGCAAAGAAAAAGCTACAGTCACTAAATTCCATGAGAGTAGC
Source organism: Biomphalaria pfeifferi (assembly GCA_030265305.1). Lineage (NCBI taxonomy): Eukaryota > Metazoa > Mollusca > Gastropoda > Planorbidae > Biomphalaria > Biomphalaria pfeifferi. Next base: position 2,595,699 of record JASAOG010000060.1, on the reverse strand, counting down.
CAAAGTATGTTTTTGTGGTTACCCCCCTCAAATAATAAACTAAAGCATAAATATAGTTACCAATTTCTACCAGTTGTTGGGCATCATTAATTAAGTGAATAGCAGATTAGACCTATGGCTTCCAATTTTTGTTTTCATAAAAGAGTAGCAGTTTAAGCTTTTTTTTTAGTTTCAAATACCGGAGATAATGCCTGGCATATATATCATATATGTCATATGTTATTATAAGTTAATATGACTAGAGCATTGAAAACCTTTGCAATACAAACTCAAAATATTGAATCAGAAGACACGTCATCCGATGTGGAAAAGAAGCAAAACATAAAAATACTTTAAACAAATTTTCTAAGGTGAAGAAGAACTCCACATTTACAACTATATCACTCAATAATGTAGAATTTATTTCACTTTTTTAATATCAAACAAAATAACTATTGAAAATAATTAATTGACTAATTGGTTAATATAAAAATGAATTTCATGTATTGTTAGTTACAATAAATAATTGTGTTAAGTTTCAACTTGAGCCAAGAATGAGTACGGGAGAAAATAACGTGCAATTATCTAAGGGTACAAAACCATACATATTTAGCCATGTAGTTGAATATTGAAGGATTAATTTCCCTTTTTGGTATCAATCAGAATATTTACTAACCAGTATCAATAATTAATTGACTAATTGAAAAAAAAACAGTTAAAATAAATAAATCTTCAGTAATAGATTCCACTTTTGATTTTCCATTGTTTGTCACATGTCTAAGACTATATTTTCTATTTTAAAAAAATTACTACTATAGCCTGTGTCTGTGCATGCAATTAATTTCTGGCCCAGGGCAGAGTCCAGAGAAGAGTTCGTCACAGCTTGCAAGTGTTTTTTGTTAAAAAAAAAAAAGGAGGATTATGTATTTTTTACAAAACAGGTGTTATGAATCGCCCACCAAGACCATAAGAACTACAGTCTTAGTGACTTCACACTTGGCTGATCCAGATCTACTTAGGACACCAACATAAGTGATGACCTTGTTGTCAGTAGACATGTCTGCAATGTGCTACCTGTTGCCCTTTAAGTGTGAACAAGTGACCCCCCCACACTACAAAGTAAGACACGATAATGGCACATCCAGAACTCCCCTCCTCACCCCCATCCCAATACACACACTTGGGCAGACATAGACCAGTCGTGATATAAGTTCTTATAGGTGACAAATAGAGTAATATAGAAGTAAAAATAGCTTGTAGGAATTAAATTGTGTATTGTTTATTTATTTTTTTAAATGCACAAAATTTCGAATGTTCCTGGTCACATGACACCCTCGTTAAACGTGGGTCACAGAAACAGATGACCTTTACGTCATCTGCCCTAAAGATTGCAAGGTCTGAAATGGGAACTTTACTTTTTCAAATTTGCATTCCTAAAAATAATAACATATAGATGATATTTTAATTTTTTTTAACAGCATTTGTTGATATTCTTTTAGCTTTTTAGAAAACCTGAGGCAAATAGTTTTATTGAATTTTAATGTATAATCTACAAATAGAGTGGAAAAAAATTTAATGCATCTAAAAATGCATAAAAAGTATTTTTTCCTAAACTTTCATTTTTATGGCTGTAAAAAATAAAATAAATGCGCCGCCCTTGTAATTGTAGAACGAATAAAATAAAAGACGCTACAAGTTAAAAAAAAATTCCTATCATAAGTGAACGCCGTTGTAACATTATCCGCCTTTTGCCGTCACTGATGTCAGGGTTGATAAACTCCCGTACCTCCCTCCCCGCCCCAACGTCGCCTTGCAAACTTATTCCACAACCGAATCTTTTTTTTCTTTTTAAGTCTCTGCAAAACAATATTTATAAATGGGGCCACTTTCACAACTCCACCCCCTTCCCCGTGCAGACGTTCTCATACAAGGCCTCGACCAATAAAATTCCAGAGTTTTAGCTCCATTCAACTTTAGTGTAGAAGATTAACACCGCGTTGCTCCTATCTTATGACCCTCATTGTAGCTGAGGGGGGGGGGGGATCTAGCTTAGAGGTAGTCACAGTTTTAGTTAGCGCTACTTGGTCATGTTCTAGTAAAAACAACACTCAAATCTGAGATAGTTAAAGTTTTAAGTGACATTTAGTAGTCTTAATAGCAGATGAAACCAACAATGTATTTCCACTTAAAGATAGTGTTTTTGATGCTTGTAGATTTGACATTTGTTGTTACGGGTAAGTATTTTTATTTCTTTGTTCACTAATTCACTCATTTGAAACATTCATTTATGTATTAATTCATGCAAACTGTTACCTACAAACTGCTACATTTTCCTTTTATAACAATGATAATAATAATAAGGCTTGTCATATGGAGGACGAACGTATGCCAGAGCAGTCTCTTTTGGTGAGCTGAAAGGTGGTCGACGTAACAGAGGTGCCCCACAGAAAGGCTTTAAAGACCAGCTTAGGCGCCAACTTGCTTTAACTGACATAGAAGAGAGCACCTGGTTGTAGGCGGCTTCAGAACGAGACAGCTGGAGGTCAATGATAATTAGTATTAAAAACTTCATGACAAAAGTTCTTTATTTTTTTTCATGACGCTATTGTTCTTATCATTTGTTGTAAGCCAAAAAAAAATTAATGTACAAGTCTTTACCATAACAGAGAATCAGCTCTCTGGAGCCCCATTTTTTTTTTACCTGCGCATCGTAATTTTTCCCACATAGGCTTGATTTAGAAAGACCCGCCTCATAATGCACCCCGGACACATACAGGCTCTCATATTTTGGGTTCGTTGATTTTAGTAGCACTTTTACTTATCCCCCTCCCCCGGCCAACAACAAAAAGTCCTTCATACACATTCTGTTTTCCCTTTCTACATTTATCTTGATAGTTCGCGAATAGCGTCCCAAGGTTTCGATTCTGTCAAAAACTTCTTTGTGAGCGTCTAGTATGTAAAAGGAACCTGTGTAGGCCTAAGAAGAGATCTCACGATCAATGAATCAGTAACTGGTAACGTACAAATATATAGTAGATTGCTTCTTTGCAAACCAAAAAATATATAGATGTCAGTAAAATCAAGCAGTTTGCTACTAGGTTTGATCGTAGCTCTTACTCTTTGGGCCAGAAAAGGCTGTCATAAGAGCTTCATTATATTTATAAATACTTTAACTACTAGAGCTAGCAGCAAATCGCAAACAATACATTTTTAGATTAGAACTATCAGAATTTTAAACTGCAACTATACATCAAATTGACATACTGATCTCAACAAATAGGCCTGGGTGTAGTCTACAATGGACAACAGCGAATAAGCAAATAAGAAAATTTCACTAAATTAAGATGTACCACGCTGTTAAACTCCTGACCTCTGGGAGAAATTTTCAGAAAAAGATTAAAAATACATTTTAAAAAAAGACATCCATTATACAACTTATAAAGTGATTTCCCCCCCCCCCCCCCCCCCTTAACTAAGAGATGTTAGATTAAAAAACAAAGGAATATTTTTTACCTAGCCCCATCCCCCCTTCCCTCCGTGAAAGAATCCTGGTAAAGTGAATGTAAAGATCTACGTGGCCTATACCTTATCATATTCCAATGGTAGGCCTTTAGAGCCAAACTTAGAATACGATGCGCACAATTTTCCTGAACATTAATCAAAGACGTGTAGACCGTTTAAGATACATTTTGTTTTTGTTCTTTTGCCAATTTTTTTTTTTTTTTTTTTTTTTTTTTTTCCGAACTTCAGCAATTACAATGATCAAACAAGAGTTGTCTCATTATGGCCAACGAGCTAGAAATTTGTTTCCAATGATATACAGCAACTTTCTAATTCCTAGGAGAATTTATTTTAAGAGCCTTTTTCAAGAAATTTGTCCACCCAGGTTTCTCCAACAAAAATTATAAATCTTCAGGAAGATTCAAGTTAAATAGAGGTATTGAAATAATAAGGCCTTTAGATCAATACGTCCGGACTTCCTGCAGGACGATAGAAGCGGGCAGGTTCAAACTCGGGATCATTTTGACGACAGACCAAAGCGTCTACCACACCCCCAGTCACTCAGTGAGGTGCGAGAGAGATTAATAATACATTGAATATAATGAATACACATATATATATATATTGTGATCGTGTTAACCTCAGACATTGATGGACTCTATCTTAGATTTTTTTTTTTCAGTTCGAGCTGATGAATCGAAATGTTTGGAATCTCTTGAACCAAATTCAAGCGTTCGAGGTATCAATGAACTCAAACCAAACCAGCCTCTGTATCACCTCCACTTTGATGAACACTTTTTTAAAGACAGTCACGTGGGACATAGTCAATTCAGAGGTATAGTTATCATAGTGTAATAGATTGTCTTATATTTTCATTTTTACATATACTAATAGAGGTATAACATTGAATATAGAGGTATAATTTCTTGGTATAATTAACTATCTTATATCTTCATATTAACAGCATATAAAATGTTTGTAAATGTTTCCCATGTTTCGGATGTTCCCTCAGAGTTGAAGATAATTTACTTTCTAGGCCAAATCTGGCAGCGGGTAGGGTTTGAACCCGAAACCATCGATAAGACGAACGACAGTCCACAGCGCAAACCGCACGACCAGGCAGCCATCCTAAGATAGAGGTGGTGTGCGTGAGAGAGAGAGAGAGAGAGAGAGAGAGAGAAAGAGAGACAGAGAGATATTCATAATACACAGTGACTAGAGAGAAGTTATCATTTCTTGATGTTTAAATACACCTTTAGCATATACTTACGGTTTGACATAGAAAAGGAAACAAACTGTCTTGGTCTATTGTTCCAGAGTAAATATCCTGTTTAGTTTCGTTAAAGCGTTTTACGTCCCTAAAGGTTCATGCAGAGACTTTTAAAATAAAACTGTAGAAACGCTAAACCATAGACTTATATATACTATATCTATAAAATATAAGTCTATGCGCTAAACCTAAACTTTAAAGAAATGCAAATGAGATTACTTTAAATAAAAATATAAGTAACAAAACAAGCAAAATAAAAAAAAATAAAAAAAAAAAAGCTTATAATAATTGTATCAATTATTTTGGATCAGCTATGTAATTAAATTTGTATTGAGCCTTAAACGACAATCTATAAAGAGGACTAATTTAGCTTATACCACCACTTCAATCAAGTACTATTTCTTTTGCTTACTTGAGTTACCAAACAAAATAATTATTACTAATACTTAATTAACCAAACTGTGAATTTTTAAAAATTGATTGTGTTGTCAGGTAAAAGAAATAATTGTGCAAAATTTCAGCTTGATCCGAAAGTGGGTGTCGGAGAAATAACGTGTACAAACTTTGGCCAGACAGAGTGAATTGATACAAGCACCAAGGAGGATGCCCTTTTCCAAACTTAAGCTAAACAAATTTCAGAATGAAGCTTTATTTAGTGCATAAAGTGTCACGAAACATCACAGGAGCGCAGGCGTTGTGTCCGTGTGTGTGGGGGTAAGGGTCTAGGGAATAGGATCGCTTAGTGAATTCGAAAGCTTATTTTTAAAGTAAAAACAAACCTATGAACATAATGGTTAGATAAAAAAAGTCCACTTTACTCAAGTGAACCGCTAGGGTTGGGGGGGGGGGGGGTGTGTGAACCGCTCTGGAGGACACCAAACCTACTGACGCCTGCAGCTTTAGTTTTTTAGACTTTGCACCCTACGTCTATGGTGAGATCGTAGCTCAACTTAAAAAAAAAATCGGGTACTCCACTTAGCGACCGATAACTGAGGGGCCAGTCAAACAAACCGTTTTTTAATATGGGCAATGCCTAGCATAGAGGGAGGGGGGAGTACTTGGCAAACTGGCAAGTGATGACAAAAAAGAATATCGACAATGTCACACAGGTCTTCTTAACATTATCTGTACTTGTGTGTGTGTGTGTTGAATGAGGAACCAAAGATAAAGGAGTGGTAGAAAGGAAGAGAAAATACTATTAAAAAAAGTCTACTTAAGAATTATTTGGGAGGGAAAAAAGGGCTGATAGGCACTGACCTAAACATCTCTAAAACAAAGAGGACCATGGTACTGTCTCTAAGGAAGACTGAAGAGGTCATCAATGACAACCAAAAGTCCCCATACTTTTTACAAAGCTTAAATTAACTCTGTCTGTCTAGTAGAAATCTTGTAGGCCTACACATGACTCTTCCCGCTTTCCATTCTTGGATCAAGATGAAACTGTGCAGGATTATCCATTGTCTATTACAACACACGAATCAATAAAAAAAATGAATTAACTAATTAGAGGTCATTAATTACTTTTTTTTTCCATATAGAAAAAGGGAGATAAAGCTTGCAGTATTAAACAATGTGGCAATAAATGTGTTGTTCTTTCCCTTATACAATCTTGGCCTTTAATTTTTTTTCAGTCATTAATGTCATTATCACCAAGGTTATTTATAGACCTTTAATTTTTTTAATTTTGTTTTTTAGTAATGTTCTTCTAAGTCTTTTCATTAGGCGAAAAATGAAACAAATGAACTTTCATAGAATTCTCCCGAAAAGCCAGTGATATTCTAACCTTTTGTCGTCTGCACTTCAACAGTCAAGGGAAAACTATTTTTAAGTAGCGGTCGAACACTAAAAGGAAAAAAAATACTGATTGCCCAAAATTAGTTGTATTTTTTTTAATTGAATTTGCGAGGAAACAATTTTATGAGATCAAAATTAAACTGATAGATTTATGATGCTGAGTTGAACGTCTAGCTTGGACCTGCTAATCTTAAAGAGTGAATCGAAACTTCATCGTTGAAAGAAAAACTACTTTTGATAAATAGATGCTATTTAACCTTGGTTAGGCCAATAATAGAATATGCATCCACCGTTTGGGACCCCTCAACTCAAGAAAACATTAAGAAACTGGAACAAACACAAAAACAAACAAATATTCACATTTGACTAGAGTAACACCATTAGTAAAATCACTAAATTTAGAAAGCCTTCAGGACAGAAGACTCAAAAGTAAAGTAGCAATTATACATAAAACACTGAACCATAATCTTCAAATACAAAAACAAAACTTAATAAAATACTCTGAAAGACACAAAAATAAAGGCACATTCCTCGTCCCCTATGCTAGGACAAATTTGTACAAATACTCCTTCTTCCCTAGTGCTATTAGAGCATGGAATGGGTTGCCTGAGCTAGTTAGAAAAACCAGTGACTTGGCAGAATTTAAGTCATTGGTTAATATGCATGACTAAATGCATGACGCGTAGGACGTAATCATCTTCTTTTTTGAAGTAACGTCTGTATTATATAAGATAAGATAAGATAAGATAAGATGCATAATAAAATGCAAACATTGCAAAAATTCTCTGAGCATGAGATAATCCATTTTGAAAAACTGGATTTCAGTAGAACTTCAATTTTAGAACATTTAGAAACAATTTTTAGGGATTGTGAGTTCAATTAATTTAAGTTGCATTCCGAATTAAATGTTTTAATCTTTATAATTGCACTGATGTTATGAAATTGTTTAAATTCGCCATAAAATTTTGTGAAGATATTTTCATACTTTCTACGCTTGTTTTTTGTCACAAACGTGTGAATTTGGCCTCGTAGACCAGCCATTTTTTTTAGCTAGTAAAGATAGTTATAAACATATCTTCACAATCTTCATTTAATCTCGTAAGAGATTATCCCATAGTATATATAAGTCTATGGATTAACCATTTAAGCTAGTCGAGTAACTTAAAAGACCATCTCCTAGTAGTTCCTAATAAAATGAATGTCAACCTTCTAATTTTTCTCCCTGAAGATGACTTTTGTGCCAACAAATAAGGGGAATCTATTTGCCAGAAAGCGCCACATAAATATATCTATAAATTTAAATAGTATCAACTTTAAAAAATATATACTTCTATTTAAACTCTTTATATTTTTGTTGTTTCATGCGCTCAGTTCATGTGTCCAGCAAGGATCCCCTAAGACCTTTCCAGTCCGTTAAAATCACAGCTGATACCATTGACACGTGCGGTGCTGGGGAGTTTGTGTTTAGTGATAAAGACTACACGGACAACAAGGACGATCAGTGCACATACATTCTGGAAACCACGACAGACAAAGCAACTCTTGACACACCATCTCTTACTTGGAGACCTCCATTTTGTGGCTGTGTCCATTTCAGGTGAGCTGAATGTAAAATTATAAGTTATACTACAGTTACTTATCGAAACAAATCTACGCTATTTATAGGCTATACTAGTCTTATAAAACAGCTCTAGAGGTTATACTTGTCTTAATAAAATATCATTATAGGCCTGTTTCTCAAAAGTTTACCTCTGACGACCCTTAGACGAAAAATTTTACGCCCCCCTACTTTATCCTAATTTTGGGGGTAGTACTGTAAGTTCAAGGCGAAGCCCCAGCGACCCTCATGCATGCTGAGTTGCAGAAATGCATTTAAAGAAAAAATAAAAATTGGCAGGTCAAAGTAAGTCAGAGAAAGAGGCGATACTAGACATTCGAGCTACACAGAGCGCACGCAAGCCTACTTCTGTGATTGGCGTGAATGTTTTTAGATCATTTTCGTGTTAAACATGGCGCCATTTAGCAGTTTGTTTTGCCAACAAAGTACGTCAGCAGTACGAGTGTACAACACTTTGGGTGACTTTGAACGATCTGAAAGACAGAGAGAATCGCGTAGTTTTGAGTTTTCTTCACAAAAAACACAACATTTGAAAATCTTTCTTGTTACAGACACCTTTCTAACAAAAAAAAAAAAGATACATTACAAAAGGTCCTTCCTACTATATATAAAACGATATTTATGGATTCAATTCTTTTAATTGTAACATGTGTATCACGTGATTTTGACGAGTTTTATTTCAAGTATGGAATTGTAAATACAATACAAATCATTTTTTTTCTCTTGAACAAATAAATGAAACGCCTTCGCGCCCCCCATTGACCGTAATTAATACCAAACTGCTCCCCTCCCCGGGCAAGCGCGTCCCAAATTATAAGAAACACCTCAAGCTATTGGACCAAGGTCAACATGTTTAAATAACATAAAACTATAGGCTATAATAGGAGTTGTCTTCGAGTCTGAAGATTAGGACGGAGTGCAGTATGTCACTTGGCTCAATGTTGCATGTCCTCCAGCCAGTGCTCAGTATTTTTGAAGTAGTAATTGGCTTGTTATACTGGTTAAAATAGAAAAATAGACGAAATAATTTCTTTTAAATATTCTTAATACACTTATTTGAAGGATAAAAACATTGTGTATGTGTGCTTAAGCAGTTTACACAATAAGCTAATTAAAGTAGGTGCAAACAATATTTCATCACTTAATATAACTTATGCAAAAAAAAAAAAGGTATTCCAAGCCTCATTCCAAGGTTAGTAATTATTAGGCTCAAACAGTAAAAATTTTTTGTAAATGTATGCTTTATGTTGTAAGATGAAAGACTTTACAGAACTGAACTTTATCTCCAGGGTGCAGGTTGTTGATCAAAATAATGTTTACTACATGGACGCGAAATCCACGAAGAATGGACAACTGTCACAGACAGTGTGTGTTAAAGAGAGGGTAAGATTGTATGACTATTATCTGTCTGTCTGTCTGTCCGTCCGTCCGTCCGTCCATCCGTCCGTCCATCCATCCATCCATCCATCCATCCGTCCGTCCGTCCATCCATCCATCCATCCATCCATCCATCCATCCATCCATCCATCCATCCATCCATCCATCTATCTATCTATCTATCTATCTATCTATCTATCTATCTATCTATCTATCTATCTATCTATCTATCTGCCTTTCTGTCTGTTTGCCTTCTGTCTTTATATATATATATATATATATATATATATATATATATATATATATATATATATATATATATATATATATATATATATATATATATATAGAGAGAGAGAGAGAGAGAGAGAGAGAGAGAGGCTTTACTGCCCTACTGAATATTAAATGTAGTTTCTAACAATGTCTCACAGCTGACCAGAAGTCACTACATGGAGGCAATGTGCACGGCCATCAATCTCAAAAATGCCCAAGCTGTCATCGATAGTCCAGCTTTCCTCAGCCGACATGGACTAGACCCTAAGACCATGGACAAATTTAACTTACTGATGGACATGGAGTTTAGAAGAACCCACAACATTGAATGCTGCCAAAAGGTTAGAGTTATCTTTCATTTTAAATAGATTTATTATGCATTGATTTATTTGTCTTGAACCTTTGTTCCAGTTTTAAAGATATTTTTGTTTTGTTGAAGATGTAAATAGCTATTATTTTGGAAGTGGGTTTACTAGCAACATATTTAATGTAATTCCAACAATGTATTGCAGTGCATTGCATCAGGACAATGAGTTGATATATAAGTAAAGTTAAGTTCTCCTTTCAGACCTTGCGATCTATAGGGCAGATGATGTTAAGGTCATTTGTTTCTTTGGCCAATGGTTAATGAGCAGGGTGTTATGTGGCTAGCACAATGACCAACCGACTTTACTTTCCCCAACTAAAGTCAGGTACCCATTAGACTCAGGGGCGCCCGAAATTCAAATCCCAGTTTTCACCAGGATTCGAACCTGGGACCCCATGTTCGGAAACCAAACGTATCAGCCACCGCGCCCCGAAAATGATATAAAACAACGCGATTTTTTTTCATGGCATCAGAACAAGATTCGCGTTCTTTATGATACATCTGTATATGTAAATTTGTGACTAGACTAAACACCGTCCTATTTAACCTTTGCTGATTTGGCACTGACTATGAAGTCATCGTGCCTTATGGACACTGGTTGGAAACTAAATCGTGATGATTTTTTTAAAGCTTCTCAATCTGATCATATTGTGGTAATTTTCCGATCCTGAGTTTTCATGAGTGCCATTGGATTCTCCATTACTGATTAATAAAAGAAGCTCTTACTCTTGAATGGTATTAGGAAAGTAAATGTCTGATAAACACATCTGCATTATTTATTTATCTGTAGGATCAGTGGCGTACCGAGGGTTCCAGGCGCCCTGTGCAGCAAAGCATGTCGGCGTCCCCACCTTTTATGTATGTACATAATTCAAACTTGTTCTGAATTAGAACAGTCACCAGAAAGCAATACAAAGTTAAATGATGTGACAGAAATATATATGTATATATTCATATATTGTATAATAGTATTTTGATACCCATTTTGGCGCCCCTATGGTCCTGCAGCACCTACGTTTCCATTGGTGGGGCACTGCTTTCAATAGTCATTTTCGTCACGGCTCAAACTTGTCTTTCTTCTTTGTCTCCCTCTTTCTCTCTGTATGTTTATCTCTCTCTGCCTGTCTCTTTCTTCATCTGTGATTCCTCTCTCTTTGTTTGTCTCTTTCTTTATCTGTAATGCCCCCCCCCCCCCCTTCTCTCTCTTTCCAATAGTCTACACACACAAAAATAGTCTACATTGTTGTAGTTAGTTCAACTTCAAGAGCGAGTCTAAAAAGGAGTTTAAATAGTGATGAAAATTCAAATATTAACATTCAATTTCAGAAAAATCTGGCAGACAGGTTGGAGTGTTTAGGTGACAACAGACGTAGACGTATTGATAAGTTCTGTGCATATGGCACTGTGGATATTCCTTTTGCTACATTTCGAAATGCACATATGCGTAATAGAGAGTCACACTGCTGTTATCACTTAGGTAATGGTATAAAATCACACTGTTATCATTTCACCCTAGATCTTTACTTTACCTAATTGCAAAATGTTTAGTGGGACAGACTACAGTGACATAGCATAGTGACAACAGTCATAGAGTAGAGTGATAGTCTGTCAAAAAGTGTCATTAGTCACTTAGTCTTAGTCACTAACGTAGTGTCACGTAGAGGTCTAGAGATCTGATAAGTCATAGCCTACCCTAGGCCTAGACCTTAGACAATAATTTATATTAGTAGGCTAATATAATACAAGACAGGGTGATTAAATAAAAGGTAAACTGATACTAGTGATACATACACTTTGGTCAATACTAGATGCATTAGTAATTAAGTTCTCTAAATTTGAGTGTGTTTTTTTTTAAATTATGCACCAAATTAATGCTAGATTACATGTAAACAAATTTTGTTATCAAACAGAAAGAAATAATTGACTCATGACCTAGAGAACTTGCATGAATAATGTCAATTAAGTTTTCTAGAATACATCAGAATACCTATTTTAGTATTGCCATTCTCAAAGTAACATCTACATGGATCAGTCTAAATGTTTTGTCTTTTTACAGTAATTAAATTAAAACGAACAAGTTCATCTGATAAAAGTAGAGTTATTACATCCCATCTGATTTGGACATTTTATTCAGCTTTGACTAACCTACAAAATATTGAAAAATTTTACATTAAAATGGTAGATTTCTATGATTAATTAGCCCTACTGCAGTATCTCTCACTCTCCAATTGTAAACAAACAACATTGAGCAACGTTATTCCCTATCTCTTCTATACAATTTACTACTTAATTTGAATCGACAATGGTTATCACATGATGGTTTTTAAAAATTGTTTTATTTATGGCTGTCATGTGATTGTTCATTTTGGTGACTGATATATGTGTTAACCTAGGTTATCTAAACTAAATCTAAATCTAGTTTTAAATTTAGTTTCAAACATTAGCCTATATTTGTTAATTAGACTTTAGCCACCGCGCCCATAAATAATAAAAATTGTGTGTACTTAACTTAGACTGTTTGATCCCATTGATTTATCTCAGGTGAGCACAGGTACAAGTGCTTTAGTGAGAAAAGTGAAATAACCAAAGAAACAATAAATGCAACTTATTTAGATTACTCATTGGATGATACAGACCCAGTGAATGACCTGGCTGATTTTACCACAGACTCTAAGGTTTGCTTTGAAAATATTTTCTTTTAAACACTGTGCATTGATTTAAAGAAAAAATATAAAGAGGACAGTGATCTTTTCATCACTAGGCACATTAAGGAAGAAAAATTGCCAATGACATGTAAAACTTTTTTCTTGCACCTTAGAACCACTTTAATTTGGTGATTCTTTTTTTTCCCATTTGGTTGCACTTTGAGATCAATCTATCCCAGAGTGTCTATTAGTCAAGACAGACTAACTTTTCAGACAGGAAACAGGATATGCATAAGATAGTAAATCTTATACATATAAATATATATTAGATAAAAGAAAGGGAGAACACTAAACTAAAAAGCAACAATTACTTTCTAATCAAGTATACCCTATATTTCATTTGATGCTCCTTAGGCTGGATAAAACAACAGGAGTAACCAATTGGTAAAAATTTACTAAGCTAAGCTACTTATTTCATGCTGAACTTAATAATCCATAAGTCTAAATTAATTGATAGCTTTCAAGATTTTGAGTTTCTATTTTACAAATATTTCTCTATTTAATGCTCATGATTTGAAAACTTTAAATGTTTTCTGAATATTTTTTTTTTAAAAATATGCTACAGGACCATGAGGTAGTGAAACTGCTGAAATCGGTGGTATTTCATACACAACCAAAGAATGCTGACATCACCAATGACCAGCCAGTAAGGGAGGATTTAGGACACAAAATTAAGATCAAAATTCCAGGTGGCAGCAGTCGGGAATCAGACTATGCAGGGGATAGGCCCTCAGCCAGCCTTCGAAACAGCCTTTCAACTTCAGAGGAAGAAAGTCCTAAGACTTTGAACCGAGACAGCAGTGAGAAAAAAATCAAAAGCAGAGGAAGTGCAGAGAAAAAGAACATTCACAGAGAACAATCTGTCGGCCTGGAGAGAAAACTGAAACCTCGCACAAGCTCGGAAAGAAAGTCTACAGACAAATATTTTGATGAGTTTTCAGAGAAAAACAAAAAGAGCCTTTCCAGCGCAGAGAAAAAAGTTGGTTCAGTAGATTATTATGGGTCCAAGGAGAGAAAAAAGAAAGAGCGCTCTAGTGGTGAAAAGAAAGTCGGTGTGTTGGATAGCATGGAAGGCGATTACTTGAAAGATGATCTTGAAGGAGGATCATCCGTTGAAAAGACCTTAAAAAGTAAATTTATATAAATGCAAAGTTTCTTTTTATAATGTACTTTATTAGTAGTATATATATTAGTTTTTGGCTATGTATATTTTAGGTTTCAATTTTTACAAATATATGGTATACTTGAGCTTTTCAATGAGATAGAAAATTGTAGATTGTATTGTAGATATTTTTGTTATATTGTGTACATTTTCAAATTCTCTTTCTATTTCATTTTCTAATACTAACTTATCAGCAGAGAAACTTTCTAGAATGATTTCCGACCAAGGCTTAAGCTTTATACAGAGCCCTTTAGGAAGAAACAAAATATTTAAAAAAATGGCAAAGACTGGGTGGGAAGTAATTTCCAAATGGGGATTTTTACCAGCAAATAAGTCTTTTCTAGGTTGGTCAGACTTGAAATAATAAAATCAATAAGGTATGGTCTTAATTAGACCCTAAGTTTTGTTTTACAGAAATCAAGAGACAAATAGATCGACTCCGTCTTAAGAGTCAGTGTTGTGAAGCTGGAGAACGATCTGGAACTTCTGTGTTTAGTAGAACAGCTGCACGGGCCAGGAAAGAGTGTGACCATAGTGCCGGAAAATACATTCAGAGACTTCGTCTAGAATACGATAACAAAATGTGCATCAATAATTTCATCTCATGTTGTGTAGAAACATCAGCCAGGTATAGTATAGATGTAAGGGATTGAAGTTTAACTTGATAGAGGTCTAGTTCTCTTTCTGTTTATTGTGGTAGACTTGATAGTTTCACTTGATAGAGGTCTAGTTCTCTTTCTGTTTATTGTGGTAGACTTGATAGAGGTCTAGTTCTCTTTCTGTTTATTGTGGTTGATTATAAATGGGCTTGTTGCTTCATACCTGTGTAAAAAGTTAGTTGAACTTGAAGGCCTATCAGAATAGTAATGTTTTCTCAGTGTTTTGGGTAAGGTTTTGTTTTTTACCAAAGCTTTCCAAGTAATATTCACTCATTAATTCACTCAGCGTAGTTTTGAGATTATCCTTAAATGTAGAAATACCATAGGTGTATTTGTTTTAATTTTTATATCTCAGTTAAGAGTCTTTTTATTAATTTTGTTTCCTTTATGTTTCATCAAAGTGCATGTTAAAAATATATATTCATGTAATAAAACAACAAACTCTCATACCATTTAAAAATTGATGGATGTAAATATTTAGCTTTCTTTTACAGGTTAGTTATTTTTAAAGTCATGGATATAAAAACATATTTTAATCCATTAATATTTTGTGGCTTTCATTTGCAGCCCCAAGATGTCGAGCAGTGAATTTCAAAGAAGTCCCTTCATGAACTACAACAAAGAGGACACTGACCTAGACTTTGATAATGAGCCTGAAGTTGAAGACGTCCAGCCTGATAATGGGGATGAAGATGATGAAGATCAGAAAGAGCTAGGCACAGATAAAGGAAATCTTCAGGTCAATGGCCAGGTGAATACTGAAGGAAAAAATCCACCTGTGAATGATCTTCAAGAGGATGACGAAGAGGATAATTTAAATGGCCCCCAAATTTTTGATGCTGCTGATAATGATGAGGATTTCGAGAGAACAGAAGTGCTTTCCAGAGACAAGCCAAAAGGGGAAGATAATTTAGATAACCTTGAGGATGAAATGGTTGTTGAAGATGTTCAAATGTATGAGACTCCTCTTAGAAGGGAATCACCAAAAATGAAACCGACACTTAGAGGTGAAAAACTACATCAGTCCAAATTACGTACAATGGCTAACACCAAAAAGTCTCAGTCTAGCAGAACTGGTGGAGTCTCCAGAATTGTAAAAAAGCCAAAAGAAAGGTCAAGTAGAATGAGAAGGACATCATCAGAACGTGTCCAGGGTCATGAAGGTCAGACACACTGGGTCAAAGGTCAGGTTCCATCCCTAGATTCTGGTGAGATGATGGCAATGGTGAAGAAGAAGGCTTTGAAAAAAACAATGGACTCTAAAGAAATGGAGGTTTTTGTGACAAAAGATGATGAAAGAATTGATCTACAAGGGGGACGATCCAGATTATCAAGGCGGCATATACCAAAAGGATAAAAAAGCTCAATAATGTTGATTTATTTTACTGGCTTAAAAATGTACTGATGTTTTCAATACACTTATATTTTTTCACTGCCTTCTGTTGTGTAGATCTGATACACTTAATTAAAAATAACTAAGTCAACATACAATAGATCAGACTGTATGATTGCTACTTTGTTTTTGTTGAAACAATCACCAATCTCTGCTCTAATGATATAAGTCTACATAGAAGTGACATTATAATAGTATTAAAGATTTTCATGTTTCAGGTTATTCACAGTAAACTTCTTTTTATTTACATTTTGATTGGCTAAACAAGAAAAAGAAAAAAACAAAGCTTATATTAAGAGTAGTTATATCAATCTTGTAATTACATTTGTAATAGATCTAGACTAACGATAATAAATCTGTGCGATTAGAAATAATTTTACCAATTGTTTTTGTTTAGCGTAGTTTCATACTTTTAGCTTTCTCACTACGCTGTGATTCTATCACTTGTCTGGACCAGTTGGGAAAGGGTTGGGGGGGGGGGGGTAAGAAGGGATTATCAGGGTGAATGTTATACCTTGATCGCTTTTGAAATGCATTTATAAAAAATATCTCAAGCTAACATCCTAACCGCTATGCCAGCGAAGTATGAAAATAGGTTTTATAGTTATCTATTGTTAGTTTGAAACTTTAAAGTGGCCACCTATTTGTCTCTGCAAAGTATAGAGGGGACCAATTCAACTTTTACCACCACATGTCTAGTACAATTTCTTTCCCTTGTTCGATTCCAAACAAAATATTTAATTCCTAAAGATAATTAACTATTTTTTTAAATATGGTTTTATAAATGTATAGTATTCTTTACACTGGATATACCATAATGCTTGGATTCGCCTGTATTACATGAAAATCACACATTGTACACAAACTGATCCTTTTGTTTCTGTTTGTTGTTGAAGACTTTTTTGTCTGTGTAATGTTAATTACCAATGAAATAAAAGGCTTTTAATAACTTGATAACATTTTGTGAATTTATATACATGTACTTTTAGAAATTTTTTTGGTGGGGGGGGGCTGGTTCATCGATCTCATGATGTTTCTTTCATTGTGTGAGTCATTCTTCTCCCTTGGTATAAAGTAAATCAAATTTACATTCAATTCCTCACGTTTATGTAGGCGAATGATAAGCTGATGCGAAAAGTCAGGTCTGTTGATAACTAGGAATTCTAGGATACCAGAGCAGATGTACAGCATTCATTACAAATATTTACTCTATATGCACATTCGAACATCTGAATTCTATAAATTCAGTGGAGAGAGTTTGACTGTCAAACCCAAAACACTGCAATGGTCTTTAATGGGCAAATCTGTCCACATTTTAAATTTAGCTCCACAATACCAATTTCTCGTTACAGCGTCTACTTTAGCCGTCTACCAGACAATCCCATATTGACAGTACCATGGCTTCGACAGTTCGCGTAACCAAATCCCTTTACTTTTCCCGGTCAGCAGCTGTTCATAACAGGATACCAAGAGAGATGATGATTTTTTATAGTGAGTCATATATTACAATATGACCGCGGCTCAGCTGTCGTCTCTTCACAGTATTGAAGAGTTCTTCCTATTAACCATCCATAGTGTTGACTATACCGTTAATTTGGATACTAAACTACCCCCCCCCCCCCCCCCACCCAATATTTAGGTGTATTAAACGAAATCTCTAACTAGCCTGCCGAACTTTCATTAATCGGTAAAGTATCAAAACAAACGAATACCCAATTAAATTGTTTGCTGAACCTTGACATATTCTTCACACTTACGAAAAGGTGAAACGGTAATGTCTACTTACTAGATTTTTACTAGATTCGAATTAGAAACATTGATCTCTCTCTACATCCTAGTTAATGAGGGTGTCATGTGGCCAGAACAACGCCTTTACTTTTCCCCAACTAATGTCAGGTACTCAGAGGCGCCCTAAAATCCCGACATTCAAATTTTCAGTCTTCACCAGCCATCACGCTTTGAAGACTGCGATTTTTAATTTCGGTATCTTCGGGCGCCTCTGAGTCCACCCAGCTCTAATGGGTACCTGACATTAGTTGGGAAAAAGTAAAGGCGGTTGGTCGTTGTGCTGGCCACGTGACACCCTCGTTAACCGTAGTACTGTAGACCACAAGGCCTGAAAGGGGAACTTTTACCTTACTTTTACAGCCTAGTATAAAATAAAAATAAACTTGTCTGCTTAATAGAATGTCTCTGTCGATGTTGTTCCATTGTTATATTAAAACTATTTTTCTTTACTATAGGCTAAATATTGTAAAGATGAGCTATTAGTTTTTCTCCGGTAAGAGGCTAACTGTCAGCTTACAGACAGAAATACGATGAAGTCCCTTAACAATTATCATTAAAGAATCTTTTGTATGATAAAGCAAATGTCAACAGCGGCTCTAATTGGTTGCAAAGATCTTTGGTAAATTCAGTTTGTGGTGTCTGTTATTAACAGTCAGTACACATTAATAAAACCATTGGCTTTCAGTTAAATTTTGAAAGTAATTTCAAATTTGTGTGCTTGGATTAAAAAGTTAAGGGTGCTTTAAAAAACAAAATATAAATCTATACCAGTTCAAGCTGTATGTTGAGGAATGGACCGCTAGGACTTTATCGTGAATCCCTCTTTAAACAAATTAAACAAAGAGAAAATTAATGCGTCGGACAACGACCAGCCAGACAGTAGTTGTTGTATATAAACTTAAAATAATGGATTCAACTTAAGACAGAACATCAACCTAGTTAGATGACAGGCTACCTGCCCCACTTGATGACAAAGCTATGACGTCACATTTACCTTCACTCACCACCTCCCCCCCCCCCCCTTTTCCACACTCTTTTTCCTAGTTTCACAGTATGTTTCCTGAAGTTTATTCTCCATAGTCGTGTTCTTATAGATCTTTTAAGACAGTAGGCCCACTCTCGGTAAGAAACAATAGATCCGCCGCTGTCTCATATAGGACTAGAACTGTCAATCGCTACATTAACTCGGTTACGCTTTTATTTCATTGAGCTGGATAGTAGATCTAAATAACACATCGCCCTTATGCAAATAGAAAAATAAGAATGCCCTGATAAAGTTTTAGAAACAATATGACCTGCCAACTATTAAGTTTGAGGTTGTAAACATTCGTAACACTTTGCTGCAGTACACAACCTTACTTGTAGAACTGAACTCTTGAATTATGGGACTATTTGAGACTGAGGTAAGACCATTGTTTTAAAACTATGTCTACATTTTATTATTATGTTAAAGTAACAAGTGCTGTATTAGTACTGTAAACAATACATTTAATGATTTTAGTTTCTGGGTGTCCAACTGTCCGTTTGTCTCAATTACAAAATAATGTTAAATTATTTAGGCCTATACCAAAAACAAAAAAAAAGATGAATATTTTATGTATCCAGAGACCGCATGGTCTGATAGGGGAACCTTACTCTTTTGTACCATAACCTGTTGACCCATTTTTCTTTTCTTTTATTTTTAAACACGAATTCCAGTATGTCTACGAGTGTGTGTGTGTTTTGGCCTGTGCTTGTATTTCAACTTCCGTTAAAGAGTCGCAAGAAATCAAATGTCTTCCCCCTTTTTTTTTTTTACAAAGCTTATATCAACACTCCGTCTGTTTGTCTGTCTGGGTGGAATCTTGTACACGTTATTTCTCCTACTTCCCATTATAGGATCAAGTTGAAATTTGGCAAAATTTTTCATTATCGATGACAACACACGAATCAATAAAAATGCAACCCATTAAGCAACTAGTCATAATTAATTAATTTTGTTTTATAAAGAAAATGTGCTTAGCTATAAGGGGGCCTTCTGTAAAGAATTGGGGCATTGGTAAAAAAAAATCTGAAACTAACAATAGACTATATACCTTATGTTTTTTATGAGCACTTGAATAGCTCAGTAGCAAACAAGTTGGTCTTCCATTGTGTAGGCTCAAGTTCGAATTCAGACTCGAGCAACTTTTTTTTTAAAAATAGCCTTTGAAAAAGCAGCTCGGAAACCTTCTTCCACATACCCCTCCCGTCTCCCCAACTGGACCACAAAATTGATTGGACCAGAGCGCACTCCCACCTCCCCAACTGGACCACAAAAGTGATTGGACCAGAGCGCACTGAGCATGAAAGCTGAGTGGTGCAAAACAAAAACAATAAATAAACTATTTCCAATTGTGTTGTAGACGGTCGTTGACCTGTAGCACCAAAATGCTGGTAGAAAACTAAACAGCTCTAGGCGTATTAAATCTTAACTTATAAAAATTTAAATAACTTGAATAACTTCTTTCTCATAAGACCAAGATCAGCTTGAGATAAAAAGACATCAATGTAATAGGTTTTAGTAATAATATAAAAATTATATTTTGAATAAAATCTAACCTCTTCCTACCGTCACCATAGAAACACACACACACACCATTACAAATGGCACACACATGTATTAGAGCTAGTTTAGATCTATTAAAAAACTAACAGCACGATTGATTAAAATAATTGTTGCAATTTCACTCAATATAAGTGAGGATTTTTTTAAAAAGTATTTTTATTTTATTTTACTTACTTGATGTACAGGACTTTCCCGTCATACATTCCTCCGATATTGTCGGACTTTTCAACAAGGGTTCCCTGTACTCTTGGTCTAACACGTCTTTTCACTCTAGTATTCTGGAGTCGTCTGTCCTATACAAGACAACTGACGACAATGCCGTTTATCTTGCATCATTCACACTGCATACTGCATAGCTTACCTCTTCCCACCGTCAATAAGGCTGTTAATGAAGTGACCTCTGACACATGTAGCCGTCATCTTCACTGTGGTCATCCATAGACATGTAGTCTCAGTAAATTCGGGGTTGTAAGCCTTTAGTCTAGTGTCCAGGTGGTACTCAGTCTTCTGATGACCAACGGTTGCCTTGTGAAAGAGGTTTTCTTTCGTGTTTTAACCGACGTTTGTAGTAGTCCCCTTGTCCGAATGTTAGATACAGTTAACCCTCTGAACATTGTTTTCTAGAAGTTTCAAAAGTTTTTGAGAGACGAGGCCTTTGGTTGAATGAATCCTGGCGCTTCAACCCGACTCTAAGGTGTAAAATGTCTTTTGCACGCACCATTCCAAAGCAGACATACACAGCAAAACCACCATTACAGCCGGGCAAAGTCCGTCCAAGATATCGATGCCAGGCTTGAAATCCGAGATATAATCTTATAAACGACTGATACTTCGTCCGAAAAATAAGATAATTTCGTCATGCGTCATCTGAACATGATGCAAATGTTCAGAACGACATTAAAATATCGGTGAAGCCAATGTGTACCCCAATGATTGTAAGAATAGTAACAGTATTTTACTGATGTCTTTTCTAAATCCAGATTTGTGACTTGTTGTAACCAAATTAGACGATTCTGTTATGCGTTTAAAAAAACTATCGCGTGTTACTGTAAAATAAACGTGGAAATTGGAAGTTACATCTATATGTACTTATATACATATAGCCTATATAAGTTTGTATTTTTCTAAATGCTATTATTATTATTTTTTGTATCTATCAAAATTTAAATAATGTTTTGAAGTGCTTTTGAAAATTTGGAAATGACTGCATCTTTGTTAACAATAGTAATAATAATGTTACTAAATATTTTAATATATTCCATCGGATTTTTATCATCTTCAAGTATTTTTATTTTAGAGATACCCAAGACCAAAATTATATAATCGCAGATTAATTTTATTTCTATAATTTTTAGCTGCACCCGAAAGGGGAAAAGACGCAATCAGTTTTGTGTGAAATGTCTGTCCATCCGTCCGTTTGTCCGTCCGTCCCGTTTAGATCTCGTAAACAAACTAGAAAAGATAGTGAAAAAACTACATCATAATATTTTAGTCCATTCAAAGTTCTGATGCAACGGCTACTTTTTTCTTTTCTAAAAGCGAAAAATGTAATTTTTAAAATCACTTATGCTAACATTTTTTTCATAATAATACACCACTTTTACAACTATTCACTATTAATAGTAACAAACAAGGGAGGCTCTTTGGTAGAAGGGGTAACAATGTACAATATTTTCAACACATTTATGCAAATGGTTTTAGACTTTTGATAAAAAAAAGTTTTTTGGTTTATACATTTGTATTGCTACGTTATGTAAGTTCTGTCCTACTAACTACTGCATTAACGCAAAAATAATGTTTACTTTTTTTTAGAGAAAAAAAAAATCTATTTAGGGTGCATATCAGTTGGACATGGACATAATTTAAAACAACAATTAATAAGTAGGTTTTCATATTATCGCGTGAACTGCAGTGCTATACTACACCCATAGAACACTCAACTAAAGGAAATTTTTTTTCACGGAAATGTTTTTTTCTTTTTTTTTGAGGATTTGAATAAGAGATTGACCTTTTACAAAACAATTATCCATTATAAGACATCAGTTAGGCCAGGTTTGCATTTAACTTCACACACTGTCACCTATCCTTTGGTCTGCTGGAACGCTGGGGCACCATAACCTTCTTTCTCCATTCTTCTGTCATTTGTCTTTGATAGAGTTTAATTCTGATGTTATTTCTGAAAATATTGATACCTGCCTTTTTACCTGCCTAGGTAAACCACTTCGGGGGCCAATTTTGAGTTTGTATCTCCACACAAACTGTCTTTGTAACCTTGTTTAGAATATAATTTGTAGTTGTTTTTTGTTGAACTATTTTGAAAAAAAAATCTTAATCAACCACCGTCGGACAATAGTTATGCCTTCGCAAAATATGTTGGTCGCAGCTGGGGCTGCGTAGCCACGGGAAATACTGCATTCCTCATTATTCTTCGGACTCGAAAACAAGCCTCATTATTATTATTATTATTATTTTGAATGTGATTATCAAGCAGATAAAGACATATTTCTAATTAATGCTAACAAATTTTAAATGTTACAGATTGATTTGGATTAAGGCACAGAGATGAAATGAATATCATTTGTCTATGATGAAAAAACAAACTATAAAATAAAATAAAACCAATAAACTCACGTTGATAAGTTTTCAGTTTTAATCTTTCAGCTTTCAGCTTCTTTGTTCAACATTCCATTCAATTCAAAATTAAAATGAACACCAACATTCATGTTCATCTTTTAAATTGAACCTTTTTGTTCATCTGTTTGAGTTCAGTAGTAAACTTTTTGGCGTCGTAGTTTCCACTTCCTTGTTTTCCCCCATGACCAGAAGAGAGAGCGTTCTTGATATTTTCTAGCACCTTATACACTGCTTCTAGAATGGGGCATAATGGATTCTCTTTGTCAGCGTCTCCTGTATAGCTACCATCTACCTTGTAGTTACCGTCTGGCACGTAGTCCTGTATGTTCGGGGTGGTTCGTAGTTGTTCGGTGGTCTGTAGTCGCCAAAGTAGTCGCCTTGTGGATTGTAGTCGCCTTGTGGATTGTAGTTTCCTTCTGAGCTGTAGTCGGCCATTCCATTGTAGCCCCCATTGTCTACTTTAGGACATATTTGACAAATCAACCTCTGAGCCTTAATAATCAGCGGCTTCAGAAACATCAAAAGATTTTGCAAATCCAATTTTAGGTTCGAAGAAATGTTTTCCAGTGGTGTGCCACTGAGTAAGCTCACTGCTTCTCGTTTCTCGTCATGGCCACTGGGCGCAGCATCAGAGCAGGCCAACAGGGAGATAACTACCAGTGCTGTCGTAAAGGCAAAGGACTTGTTCACCATCACTCGTGAAATTCAGAGCTGCCAATGTTTCGTGTAACTGAGACGTTCAGTTCTATCACAGAGTAAAGATTGTAAGAATACGCTCAGTATTTATACAAGTGTTTGTTGTTTGTGCTACTACCAAATGTTTCGTTAATTAGAGGCAGAGATTATCACTTTAGAAGGAATATTACAAAATGATATCATTCCATATTAGCTCACATCAGTGAGCCGAATCTCGACTCAATCAGGTGTCATCAGACGTTTCTTTATTAGCTGACATATATCTAAAAGTTCGAAGTAATCTTGGAGCTTAATTGAGTCCACATAAAGCAATATGTGTGAAAGAGGTATTATCCTAAAACGCGTTGGCTATTTTGTTGACACTTTGTAAAAAAGTTAATTTGAAACGGATTCATCTAAAAACATCGTTTCGATTCTTCATATTCATGTGTCAAATGTACACACTCGCAAGTTGCGTCTTGTAACAATACATAATTAGGATTCCAGATATTGTTTCTGAGTGTCTTCAAAACATTAATCGTTATCATCTAGATTCTATATCTAAACGTTATTGTCCAGTAGGGTGCTCTATTGATTGACACTACATTTACTGACACTATATTTGCTTACACTACAATATTAGACCAACATGTTTTGACGAAAGTTCCTATTTAATTTGAACTAGAAATGAGTGAAATAAACATTGATACAAAATCACGTAGTTTGCAGCTACTTGGAAGATCCGAAGACTTTAAAATTGTGTAGTTAAGAAAAGATATTTAAACTTACGACTTCTATACATTTGATGTATTGAGAAATTAAAGAAATGATGTTCATTTGAAAAAATAATTGATATTGGAACTATTTGCTTACTTAATCTAGTAACACGCAAAATTTAAACTATCGAATCCTTTCTGAGGGTAAATGATCCTAGTACCAGAAGTCCCTAATAAACACGCGCGATTAGATTGACACATGGATACACGTTGGACGTGACTATCTTCTTCTCTGAAGGAAAGTCTGTACTTTACAAGATAAGAAAGAAAATATGTATTTATAAGATAAGACTATATCAACGCCACTCGTTGATCAGGAACATGAAAAGGACCCTAACCCTAACCCTTATGAATATTGTCAACTGTGTTACACATAATGTTCACAAAATCTGACTGACATTGTCATTCAATCTGCCACAGTGTTCCTAGTTAACGCTATTTCTGTGAATGCTTTCACCTTTTCTAGACACATTACTTTGGCTTTAACGACACACTCCTTCATAAAATCATATTCACTAAATGATTTACTATTGCTTGCAATTAAGTTTGACAAAATGTAGCTTGCTTTCACTGCAGAATCACTCTCGTGGTTCAGTTTAACAAATACTATTTTTCGATTTAAGTAGTTTGTCATCTCTTATTTTCCCGTGTAACAATTATTTAACATTATTTTAATAATTTTGAGGTGGCTACGCGGACCGCACGCAAAGTGGTCGCGTGCCTCATGCGGCCCCCAAACACTGTGTTTAACTTGCCTGCTCTACACTGTCTACAGTGTAATGCTATTTTAATGTTACACATTTTCCGAAATAATGTAAGAGCCTTCTTTCGTAGACAGTGCTACTGTGCTACTAGAGGGCTTCATCCTTTTAAGGCCCACATTCTTAACGATTAAAAAGCAATATAAAGCTTATATTTCTTATAAAGATATAGAGTTCACTGTAAGCATTTATATCTATACATTATCAAACTTAACATTGTGATTTTGAGGACAGGTAGACCCATCATATGATATAGCTTTTGTGGGCCGGATTGTACAGAAATGCCCGGGCCGATTTTGACACCCAGTCAGCCCCTGATTGTAAAACATATGGACCTTTTAAGTTGTAGACTATTTTAAAAAGTCTGGAAGTTTTGATTGTCTAAAAAAGCTCCTGGTAACTGACTTCATATCTTGATAGGCCTACACAAACCTCAGGCTTTAAGGACCGTTTAATCAATGTTGGCTACACTGATGTTAAAGCCGCTGAAAATATTAAGTCATAGAATCATAGAAAGTAATCAGAATACTGAAATCCCGAAGCTTAATTATGAGGCTTGATTGTAGATTGGCGTTGGCGAAGCGCTTGGCTTCAGAATCCATGGTTCTCTGGATCAAATCCCGGTGAAGACTTTCATTATGAACTTCGGTACCACCCAACTCTTAACTTATTTATCTTGGTGAAGTTAAAGCGGTTGGTCGTTGTGCTGGTCACATGACACCATCATTAATCGCCTACTCTCGAAACAGATTAACTTTACATCATCTGCCATATAGATGACAAGGTCTGAAAGGGGAACTTTATTTTTGTTTTACTAAAGCTCAAGGGGCTTTTGATAAATTAAACAAATGTGTTTCTATCTTTGAGAATTTACGATGCACTTCTAGAATACAGGGAAAATACATCGAACTTGAGTGAATTAGTCCCCTTTATATGTTGCCGCTTTATTGATGGCTAGAAAGCACTTGCTCACTCCACAATGCACAAGCTGGCTTCAGGAAAGCAAGTAGAACAGAAGACCACTTCTTTCGTTTTATCCAGGACACAGTAGAAGGGTGTCATGAAAACAAGCACACTGCAGCAGTATTTATAGATTTGCAGCAAGCCTATAATAGAGTGTGGAGGAAAGGTCTATTTTTGAAGATGAAAAAAATGGGCATCCATGGAAAAATGTACAGCTGGATCAGAGCATTCTTAAAAAACAGAACCATCCAAACCCGATTCGAAGGTGCCATCTCTAGCAAAAAAAATTTGGAAGAAGGACTACCACAAGGTTCAGCCCTTACCTGCACTCTCTTTCTAATCCTCATGAATGACCTCCCGGACCTCATTTCGGTCAATAAGGCACTTTATGCAGAAGACCTTTTAATTTGGACTACAGAGTGAGATCTAGTGCTGACTAGATCCAAACTAAATAGAGCCCTCACAACTATCACCACATATTCAAAATAATGGAAAATGGAAATAAACAAAGAAAAGTCAGTTTATTCAATCTTTAGTCACAGCAACAAAACAGCAAAAAGAAACTACATCCTAAAAATAGACTCTCAACCAATAAATAAAGAAGAAACTCCAACATATCTTGGTGTAAAACTAGACGAAAGACTGTCTCTAAAACACTTTATGGCAGATTTAAAAGAAAAGACATCACAAAGATTAAACATAATAAAACACCTAGCAGGAACATCCTGGGGAGCTGAAAAGAAAACTTTAAGACAGTTATACACTGGATATGTCAGATCTGTAAAGGATAACTATCTCTCCATACAAGTAGCTGCCAACAAAACATATCAATCATCATTAGATACAATCCAAAACCAAGCCTTGCGGCTAATTAGTGGAGGTATGAGAACTACTCCCACAGCAGCCTGTGAAATAGACTCCAATATTGAACCTCTTAAGTTAAGGCGCAACAGAGCAGCATTAGAAGCTATAGAGAGATACAGAAGGTTGAAGGACGATCATCCAAATAAATTACTAACACAGAGAAATAGGAAAAACAAAAAAAAAAAAGCAAAGGACTCTGATCCAACTTACTGACGAACTAGCCAATAAATCATCACGTACCCAAAAACAGAGAAAAAATGACCAGGTTTTCAAACATTACACCCGGACTAAACTACAATCAACCAACCATCAAAACACATTTACTAAATAACACCTTAACAAAAGAATCAAATCCACTGGAGCTCAAAGTAGGCACGCTTGAAACAATTGAAAGCTATCAAAAAACAACTATCCATATTTATACAGACGGATCGGCTTTCAAAGCTACCATCAATGCTGGTCTTGGTGCCTTCCTGGTCTTCCCTAATTTTAAACACTTTGAGATAAGCGCACCCTGTGGCGATTACTGCTCAAACTTCCAAGCCGATATTGAGGCTATTACCAGACAGTGTAAAACAAATTATATGAAGGAGTGCAACCACCATCAGATATTGTTGTCTTTACAGACTCCCAATCTACTCTGCAAGCACTTAACAGCAGCACCTCAAACAGCCCAAGAGAGTTGACAACACTCATTGTGATAATCCATCAGATGATATCAAAATTAAATATCAATATCACACTACAGTGGATCCCTGGACACATTGGCATCATGGAAAATGAAAAGGCAGATAAGCTTTCAAAGGCAGGTTCATCTATGGAACAACCAGATAGACCTGTTAACTACCTCACCCTAAGGTCAATGTTAGTCAACAATGACAAAGAGGAGTGGCTCAACCAATGGGCATCAGGAAACACAGGCAGAGCCATGTACAGAGAAATGACTACGCCTAACAAACTGGACAGTATTAACTTCCTCCCCCGCAAAGAACAATCTACAATCTTCCAACTAAGAACAGGACACACACCACTATTAAATAACCACCTGAACAAAATAATTCCCCCTTTGCAGACACTGCCCCCACCCCTTTGAAACCGTAAACCATATCCTCTTTGAATGCCCCCCCCCCCCTAATCCACCTTAGGCAGACCCTACTTCCACTACAGCCCAACATAACCAAACCCTGTACGGCAGTGCTGAACAACTGAAGAAAACAGCACACTTTTTTTCCTTGGCACAGTCTGCAAAAGAGCTCACAGCTCAGCAGCAATAAAGCTGGCTAGAAGAAGAAGAAGAATGTTGCCGCTTTAAAGTAAGATTGAAACAAACAATACATAACTATATTAGCTTCATCAGTCATAAGTACCTCACTAGCAGAGTGATTAATATGGCTGCTTGAGGAGGCGCGAGCCTTGAGTTCGAATTCAGTCCGTCCCCCCCCCCCCTTTTTATTTTTACAAATGCTTTTAAAATTCACCCAAATATCTCTTTCTTTCTTTCCACACCCCCCCCCCCCCCCCCCATGTTCCCAACTGGTCCAGATAAGTGATTAGATCATAGCGGTGTGAGAAAGCTAAACGCATGAAATAGTGCTCAACAAAAACATTTGGTAAAACATATTATTAATCGCGCAGATGTATTGTTGTTGGTCTAGATCTATTACAGATGTAATGACATGACTGACTCCAAACTAATTCATACAATTACACTTTGTATAAGGTTTTTTTTTTTTTTTTAAAATTTTGAAAAGGTTTTTCTTGCTAAACCACAAGATGTTACTTTTAAATGTCACATTTTATGGTCTTGTTTTTGAACCCTTTAAATCTGTACCAGAATAAAAGTCAATCTCCGAGCAGAAGGATGCAATAATTGTGGTCCACGTGACATAGCTGTCAACTAAATGAAGTAAAACTGACGTCACGTATTCATAGTGTCATTCAAAAACAAAACACGAGCTCTGTTCCTCTTCGACTACTCAACTAGCCAGTTGTATAAGTGTGTGTTTTGTGTGTTTGTGTAGGGGCTCATGTGCAATCTGTGCCTTGAGAAAATAGTATAAGAAGTTGTCATAAATGGAGTATATGGTGTGTCCTGTGTACAGAATACAGAAGCATTGATAATTTATTATTATGGACAATTAATAATTTGTTGTTTCCCTTTTAGATTTGCTCAGCTTTGCACATAGCATTGCCATCGCCAGTTTTTTCTTTCTGGGGGGGAGGGAGTTGTATAAAGGGGACTAATTCAGCTTACGCCTCCACTTCAGTCAAGTACTATTTCTTTCCCTTGTTTGAGCTACCAAACAAAAGTAATTTATTACCAATAATTAATTAACTAATTGGTTAATTTTTTCAAAATTGATTCCATTGTCGTCAGGTAAGAGAAAGGTCTGTGCAAATTTCAGCTCAACCGAGATTAGGTGCCGGAGAAATAACGTGTACAAACGTTTGGCCAGACAGAATCATAGACAGACAGACACACAGACAGACAGACAGAGTGAGTTTTGTTTTGTAAAAAGAATTTTTTGTTATTTTCTTGTTTATGATAGAATTCTCAAAATTCTCCCGATTGATTTAGGTCGTTATGTGTGACCAAACTGAAAAAGGTTTCACGGTAAGACGTCTTACTTAACATGAAGATGATCTTGCGATTATCACTTCATTTGATCTGTTTGACTGTTTATAGTTTGACTTGATAGAATGGTGGGCTGAGTGGGCTAAGTGGCCTCTTTTCAATTCAAGGTCTCGTAATTTTTTTTTTGTTTACTTTAAAGTTTTTTTGACTTGTGATCTCTTTGTAAAAAGTGAGCCCTGAACCTCCGTCTCTGAGCCCGCAGTGGGAGCTTACAACATTCCAATAGTCTCCATTGCTAAATGGAGAGGGAGCCTACTTTTTCTAAAATATTATCTCCAGGCAGAACCTTTTTCTGTAACAAAACACTTAAAAATCATCTATTTCTGAAAAAAAAAGTCTAAATGGACTAGATGTAAAGAACTTAATTTTTTTTTATTTTAAACTTATTGTCAATATTTATGTAAAATAAAATTAGAAAATGTTGGTATAATTGTCTTTAAGTTTTTCATTACATTCTTAAAGCCTCTTTCCCCTCCCCTTAACTATACGGGGACTTTGGGGGGCGCTGTATCCTCTCAAAATGGGGTACAATGTGAGACAACATTCTTTTCTTTCGAACTGGTCCAGCAAGGGTTAAACTGCAGGTAATGAGTGTGTTTGTTTCAATAACTATTTTAACAAAGTCTCTCCATATGCGTGGTACATGTTTTTGTTTCATGACGAATAACTTTGAGATATCTGAACGTTATCTCTTTAAATATACAATTATTTTGAATAAAGTCAGTGAAATCTTGTAGTTCAAACATTTGTCCATGATACAAAAAAATAAAAATAACAATAAAACCAACAAATTCATTAATTTATAAATTTATTAATTTTCAATATTTTACTACTTCAGTTTCACGTCAAAGTTAACATTCCTCTATTACGGAATCATAGTTTATTCTTTTATGAATTGTTTATTAATAATGGACTTGTGTAACTCTTGTTCCCGAGTTCTTCTTCCTCGTTCCCCAGTGCTTTCGAAAATTTGCATGTGGCTGTATCTTATCTTATGAAATAAAGACGTTACTTCAAAATAGAAGATTATTACGTCCTACTCGTGTTCCTAGATCAATCTAGTCGTGTATGTTAATCAATGACTTAAATACTGCCGAGTCACTGGTTTTCCTGGCTAACTCAGGCAACCCATTCCATGCTCTAATAGCACTAGGGAAGAAGGAGCATTTGTACAAATTAGTCCTAGTTCAAGGAACGAGGAATGTTTCTTTATCTTTGTGTCTTTCAGAGTATTTTATTAAATTTTGTTTTTGTATTTGAAGATTATGGTTCAGTGTGTTATGTATAATTGCTACTTTACTTTTAAGTCTTCTATCCTGAAGGCTTTCTAAATTTAGTGATTTTACTAAAGATGTTACTCTAGTCAAATGTGAATATTCGTTTGCTATAAATCTCATTGCTCTATTTTGCTCCAGTTTCTTAATGTTTTCTTGAGTTGAGGGGTCCCTAACTGAGGATGCATATTCTATTATTGGCCTAACCAAGGTTAAATAACATTTTAGTTTTATGTTCTTATTTGATTTATTGAAATTTCTTCTAATAAATCCTAATGCTTTGTTTGATTTTTAAAATATTTTCATTAATATGGGGATTTGATGATATTTTTTCATTTATTATTATAACACCTAGGTATTTTGCATTTTTAGTCTGAGTTACTGGTTTACCATGAATAAATAAGTGGTATTTATTTGCTTTAGTTTTTTTTATTACTCTTAATAATTGACATTTTTCTGGGTGGAAAGACATTGATTCCCTTTTCTGTAATTCATCTAATTCTCTTTGCACAATGTCCGTATCCTTCAAACCTTGTTAGCTAAAAGTATTAACTCTTTCTCTCCGTTATTGTTTTTTACTCGTTCGATAGAATTATTCATTTTGCTCATTTGTATTTCACTATCATGTTATGATTAAGCTTCATTAACCTTTTTGTTTATTTGGTATTAAATTATAGGAGAATGCTAGCTCTTTTTACACAACACAAATTAAAGTTTATAAATCCAAAACTCAATTTAGTTTAATGGGAATCAAATCAACGTTGGCATCGTCGATTAGGAAAGAGAGAGAGAGATAATAATGTTAACATACTTTTTCTCGTTTTTTCCCGTCTTTCGAGTAAGCTATTTTTTTTAATTACATAAACATAGATATATGTACTATATTTAAGAATATAGTTTGTAGCTTGTTAAACTATTTGGAATGTGATAAACAAGTGGATCCCGCAAGACATATATGAGTTCTATTTACAGCTCCGAAAATTCTCAATGTTACACATTGATTTAAAGTCACAGAAATGAAGTGACCAGTATCTATCGAGATGAAACAAAATGTTTTAAACAAATCTAAAAAATAACAACAACAACAACACGTTGATAAGTTTTCAGTTTTAATCTTTTAGTTTCTTTGTTCAACATTCCATTCAACATTAAAATGAACACCAACATTCATGTTCATCTTTAAAATTGAACCTTTTTGTTCATCTGTTTGAGGTCAGTAGTAAACTTTTTTGGCGTCGTAGTTTCCACTGCCTTGTTTTCCCCCATGACCAGAAGAGAGAGAGTTCTTGATATTTTCTAGCACCTTATACACTGCTTCTAGAAGGGGACATAATGGGTTCTCTTTGCCAGCGTCTCCTTTGTAGCTACCGTCTACATTGTAGTCACCATCTACCTTGTATGCACCTGAAACGTAGTCTCTGTATGTTCGGGGTGGTCCGTAGTAGCTCGGTGGTCTGTTGTCGCCAAAGTAGTCGCCTTGTGGATTGTAGTTTCCTTCTGAGCTGTAGTCGGCCATTCCATTGTAGCCCCCATTGTCTACTTTAGGACATATTTGACGAATCAACCTCTGAACCTTAATAATCAGCGGCTTCAGAAACATCAAAAGATTTTGCAAATCCACTTTAAGGTTTTCCAGTGGTGTGCCACTGTGTAAGCTCACTGCTTCTCGTTTCTCGTCATGGCCACTGGGCGCAGCATCAGAGCAGGCCAACAGGGAGATAACTACCAGTGCTGTCGTAAAGGCAAAGGACATGTTTACTATGACTCGTGAAATTCAGAGCTGCAATTATTTTGTGTAACTGAGACGTTCAGTTCTATGACAGAGTAAAGATTGTAAGAAAATCGCTCAGTATTTATACAAGTGTCTGTTGTTTGTGCTTCTACCAAATGTTTCGATAATAAGAGGCAGAGATTGTCACCTCAGAAGACATATCAGATATATCCCACATCACATCACATATCAAGATATCAGGACTGTTGCGTAATAAAATTCTCATGTTGTTGTTTTTTTTGACATGCATCAGTGAGTATGATCTATGTCGTGGCACGTTCTAGCAAGATCATTACCTGACCTTCGCTAGAAATATCCAGCAATCTTGTTGCTTTTTTGGCTT
This sequence comes from Biomphalaria pfeifferi, assembly GCA_030265305.1. NCBI lineage: Eukaryota > Metazoa > Mollusca > Gastropoda > Planorbidae > Biomphalaria > Biomphalaria pfeifferi. Next base: position 2,562,530 of record JASAOG010000060.1, on the reverse strand, counting down.
CACGCCCCAGTGCAATATTTGGGGTCTGAAACTTTGGTGTCCTTTTATAAAGGAGAACTCTTATTTTACTGATACGTCAAACATTATACTAGATCTATATAGAATAGATCAACAACGCTTGTGTAATAAGCCGGCATTTTAAAACTAGGCTTGGACTTAACAGCATTCTTCGAGTCCATGAGAAATGAGAGATTAGCTCATCTTCGACCACAAAGGAGTGTATAGGGCCTATTTAATAATTATCGCTTTTATACAGCGCTATTTTCATGCTTATAGCATGCTCGGTGCGCTTTGGACCAATCTCGTTTGTGAACCAGTTGGGGGGGGGGGGGAAAGGGGGTATCTGGGAGAAGGTTTTCCGTGCTGCCTATGGGCGCTCAGTAAACACAACTCTTCTAGAGTCGGGTGTTGAACCTCGAGCCATCTTCATAGGTATCCAAGCCAAGTTCAAGCGTACTTATCCTCTCGACCACGCTTCCCACATTTATATATAGGTTATATAAATTAGTTGTAGGGTATTTAATGGTATTAAATTTGACCAGACTTTCAGAACTATACTTTCTATTCCTCGTTCTTGTCATCCTAGACAAGGTTTGGGGTTAGAGGTTATAATCTTCATTTCTGAAGGAAAAACTTCCATTCAAAACACGAATTATTGTATTTTTGTCTATGTCATAGACTTATATATATCTAGACTGGAAACCGGAAATAAATTCTTATCCGCGACTGATCGATTCACAGACATGTATATATATATAGATATTTTATGTACGTAAACTCTTTTTTAAGCGCTAAGGGGAGTCGCCCCAATAAATCTTAAAAAGTAATGATCTTTAGTTTTCAAAGTTTAAAAATAATGCAAAATCATTTCTCGGATATTCACGCAAATATTTGAAACAAACCCTTTTCCTGTTTGTTTCAATTGAGATAATGTTTCAAAAATCCTAGATTGAAATAATTCATGTTGATTTTAATAATCTTAAGGACATTTAAATAGATTGATTACCTAGATCTTTCCAGATTATGTATCTAAAAATTGCAAAAATAATAATTATGAGACGAGAGTACTCTTAATTTTTTATGTTCAATTACTAGATCTAGATCTAAAAATTAAATTATGTTACATAGGTTAGGATTGAAAAAAATAGGCTATACTTCTTTTAGCTACTTTACAAAATAAACGCCTTGTTCTAAAACAATTTCACGACATTTTTTGTAGTGTTAAAAAGTCTCCATGTCAAGTCTAGATATAGTATATATAAGTCTATGGTCTATGTGTGCTCAGTTTGTGTTTTATCGAAACAAACTTTGAAAGAACAAGTAAGTCAACATTTTGATAACTTCGTCTGGACAACAGACCTAAAAAAAAACAACCGGGATATAAAATATAGAGCTGTGTATCTGTTCTGCTTTGCTTATACCTCAACTAGCTTGAACTAATTCTTTAGACTCCCAATGGAGCATACAGTGGCGAGAGTACCTTGCCATCGGGTTCTATCCTGGGTTATTCCCCTCTGTTGTGTCCATGTCCGTCTCTGCCGCTTGTTCAACTGATCTCCAGACTTTCTCTAACCCTGTAAGTTCCAGTCTAGTGCCCAATATTTTCTGCTGTTCATCACGCTGTAAGTCCACACTAGCCTCGATTGCGTCGATTTTGATAAACAAAATGAAGATCTAGACTAGAGTGAGATACCCCAAACTAGTCTAGAGGTAGCTTCATATACCTTTTTTTAAAAATTGCTTTCGAGGGGGAGGGGCATCTGGCAGAAGCTGCTTCATGCTTCATGTCAAGGTTCGAGCTCGAGCCCCTTTGACAGCCAAACGGTTTATGACACTCAGCCACAGATACCTTAGATCAAGAAAACTAATGACGTCATAGAAAAAAAATGAGCCTATCAAAAAACAATTTTCTTATTTTTGAAACTATTTGGAAATTTTAGAAAATTCCCTGGGGCTCCATCCATTGTTGTCCCCGTACACACAATACAATCCTGCATTTTCACTTCTTGAACATTCTGCTTTCTGTCGACATAATTTTGATTAATTAGCTCAGAATATAAGCATACATTGAAATCCAGCGTTTTTTTTTCTCACCCCCCAGCCCGCTACAACTTTTGACTTTGCATTATTTAAACACGATTACGCAAGAGCGACGAGGTCAGGGGAGGCAATGCATCGTTTGACCTAGACAATAACACTGTGTACACTGGTTTCCACTTGACACGAGGTGTTCTATTTTTAAACCAAGATTGACATCACGATGAATCAAATGCCGCAACCAACTTTACGACATTAGTATAGGGAGACTTGAAATTTATTCATAGCATGGTCAACACCTCTACGTGTTATAGAGACAAAGGGATGTTAAGATAATTATTCCGGAGCCTTTCACCTCAAATGTAGCAAACAAAATGAGACAAGGGAAAACAGTATTATGGCAACGATACACTGTCAGTAGCTAATTTCCTTACCTTTCATTCCTAATCTTTCTTCTTTTAAAAGCAAATCCTTTTTTCTACTTACTGTTCCTAACAGCTACCAGGGTCGCCTCTGTCTCTTGTCAGGGGCGGACTGGGTGCCGAAATCCGCCAGGGCATTTCTATACCATCCGGCCCATACCAGAACGAAGCCTATTAACAGCACTGTCTACGGATATATATAGGCTATCACATTATTTCGGAAAATGTGTACTATTAAATTAGTAGGCCCTAGAAGACCCGGGTACGCTATTCTGCCTCAACGTGGCACTCGGGAGGAAACGATCATTTGAGGAAATGGCTAAATGAATAGCAAAACTCCTGTGGGGGTGTCCAAGGGAATGCGAGAGCTTTTCCCATTGCACGGTGCGGAGTTGAAAGAGAGCTTCCACGTCCCTGTCGATAATCCATGTGCCGTTCCTCTAGGGACCTTTACACTAATGGCGAGTCCTGCACGGTTAGCTTGGTACAACATAGGAAAATGGCGGAGGCTCCCGGTGTACTCGGCCCTCGGCCATGCATTCTAGTCCATGCGCCCGGAGTGCCAGATACATTGGAAATAGAAATGCTTTACATAGGCATTGACTTGGATCTCTTCCAGACAGAACGGTTGTTCAGGCAGGCTTACATGCCTAGAGCTCGAAGAGCCTCAGCTCAGCTTTTTTGACAATAAAACGGCTCTAGTAGAGTCTGTAAAAGATTTTTTTAAAGTACGTATTTCAGAGGGCCCTTTTTTAAAGTGAATACTATAAAACATTTAAGAATTGAATAACGTGCCATAGTGGTATTCATACCCATTTAGCCAGTCCGCCCCAGCCTATTGTGCAATGTGTGCATTTAAGTGGCGACCATATCAATATCACTATTCCAAGATTACCTTTATTCTATAAATGTTTTGTGTAATACAAAATAAATTGTTTATATATTTTCATATTTTATATAGATTTTAATTAGATTTTAATTAGTAGTAGCTTTTGAAAAACAACGATATTATTTCATTGAAAGTTATTTTGGGGAAAAAAAATAGAAACACACATGCGATGGATTGCCACGAGTTTTGTGAGACAATTCTGTATTTGGTGTCCCATGTCGTTTGTTTGTGGGAAGAATGAATAAATATTTCCTTCTTCTCTAGCCAAATTTACATTTATTTCTGTTTTTTACTTTGAAAAATTAAAACAGTCACTAGAGCTTTCCATGTGTGGCCAACGAGCTAGTCATTCTTTTCCTAATGATACACACCTGGTGTTAAATTTCTATGAAAATCGTTAGAGCCGTTTTTTGAGATCCGTGTCCAGGTTCCACTCAAATACCTCCATGAAGTTCTCACTTGAATAGAGCGATTGAAAAAGCAAATAACGAAAGAGTTAAAGTAATGAAAGTAGAAACAGTGAAAGAGATAAGAGAGTACGAGGGACAAAGTACTGAAATGTATTTAATATCAGGACCATTGAAATGTCGGTACGAACAGAAAATTACAAAAAAGTATTAAAAGAAAAAGAAACCGATTTTAAAGATACAAACATGAAATTGTTTACATTCTAGTAACTTCCAGTTTCTACACAGTATAGTACGTTAATGAGATGGTGATATTTATATATTACCTCATTGATATCGAAACAGAGAAATACATTCTACATTACTGAGAGATATAATTGTAAATGTGGAGTACATCACCTTAGAGAAGCTTTTGTTTTTTAAGTATCTTACATTTGCTTGTTTTTGGTCTCAAATGTTTGTTTCTAGATGTCTGGTGAGGGAAACCTGACATCTCAGATGTTTGTTTCTAGATGTCTGGTGAGGGAAACCTGACTTCTCAGATGGTCTTTAAGCGTTTATGGGATGCAGCTTTGTTAAACCATTATTGGCTATATGTTATGTTAATATCATTATGTTTTTTTTTCATTATGACTTTTTAAAGTCAAAACATAATTATATAGCCTCTGATGATAAATCTCAGAACTTGTTTTCCTTATGTGGCTTAGATTTTCAACCTGGCAAATGTACTGATAGGTACAGTGGTGAGATAGATCGCTGGGCTCTCTAAAACCGGAACATTTAGGCTTATAGAACTTGTCAGCCAAGTAAAGCAATGCATCTAGAAAGGGAGTTCTTTTAAACCTCCGCTGCTAAAGCTCCCAGAGTCAACTTCGAGGAAAAATCTGGAGCCATTGGGACGTTTGGGCTATTAACAAAGGCATTCCCTACAGCGGTTTCCTAAAATGAGTTGGTGCCAGACGTAGTAACCAGCAAAGTTAAGAAAGCTTCATAGGCAAGCCACGATTCCTATATATAATACCTAGAAAAGTGTCTCAAAGTCTGGGTGCGTGTCTCTTAAGACAGAAGGAGCCATATATTACATTCTGTGCGCGTCCATTGTCTCTTAAGACAGAAGGATACATATCCCAAATTCAGTATGTACAAAGATATGAACAAGCTTAAAAATTTATTATTAATAAATTTAGAAACTAAAAAATTTAATAAATTCTGAAATGCTCACTGACTTCTGCACTTCAAAGCTCTAATATTTTTGTAACTTTTGGTTCTCTGATGCTTGCTCTACAGGCTAGTTCAATTGATTTCAGATCATTGTATATTACTATTTATAAAAGCTATGTTTTGTATATAGGTCATGGTATAATGTAGCAGAAGAAACAAATAATGTTTAAAGTTTTAATCACTATTTACTTAAAAACCGGAGAGTTCCAATTCCGACAATAGCAGTTTTTGTTTTGGAACATTGCATCCTTAAGACCACTCTGCTACAAGGTACCTGATACAAGTAAGGGAAAGTAAAGGCTGTAGGTCATTGTGTTAGCCACATGACTTCCTCGTAAGCGTTTTATTCCTTCCCTGTCAGACCCTTTTGGTTTAAAAGAGAAACCTCAATTATTATTTCCAGAGTAAATTTTAGTGTGCTTTGTTTTTGTTGACAAAATGTTTTTGTTTTGTATGTTTTAATGGATTCATTTATTGTTCTATAAAGACTGTTTTGTTTCGTGAAATGTTAAAAAGCAAATTGTGTATTTCTCTAAGAACAATAATACAGGAACTTTTATCAGTGGATTAATTTTCGCATTGGCAACAATTGAAAAATATCATTAACAGGTAAATAGGTCTTGGTTTTTATAGCTTCATGAAATAGTCTTTTTATTTTCTCTAAATTATTCACACATTAATTAAAAGTGGACAACTCTGATGAATTAAACATACATACACCAACTTAGAGCTGTGTTGTTTTTTTTTACATAACATGAGTTTGTCTTGTCACAATCATCCCAAATATTGTTTGCCTTGTTCTAACAGACCATTCAAAGCTTTCAACAGAACACAGATTGGGTTGTCAGGTGTCATGTCTTTGAGGCAACCCTCCCACTTGTCAGTCTTTCCTTTCTCTTGTCCTCCAGGGGCTATCATGGGGCATTGCTGATAGATCAACTTCTGCGCTTCTTCAATGAGCTCTTTGCAAAACGCCATGATGTGCGTCAGGTCAAAACTTATCTCAGGTAGCGTCAGCCCTTGTTGTGAACTGCGAACGCCTCTCTTCTGTTTTTCAACACCCTGGCCAGTATCTCCGTAAACCAATAGGACAAAAATCTATAAAATGTTTGCCACTTTCAAAGACATAATGAGTGTCACAAGTAGATTTCTAATGAAGTCTCTGTAGTGTTTGAAAACTTTAGTTGTAACCAGTGAGTCAAATACATTTACATTCTGTCTTTATACAGAAGACAATGAAAACAGATGCCACATTAATTAAAGCAACAGATTATCACGAGCAGCTCAAGGAGATCAAACTAGCTTTAAGATTCAGAAATTGTTTCGTAAATACATACTTATTGTTACGACACTTTTATATTACGCTTTAGTTATTTCAAAGCGGCCAAAAAATAGAGTTCTGTTATTGATTTGCTCACACTTAAGAATAATGTGCAATAATGAGTCTTGAGAGATTGCTATATGTTTTGCAGAGGCGAACCTAATGGTGGGTAACACAAGCTCAATATGGCTACAAAAAACTCAAATTCAAGCGAATTTGTTTTGATTACAAATCATAGCAGCTAAACTTTGCCTCTTTTCTGTTTCCATGAAGAGTTATTGTGGAGTCAATGAGACTTTATAATGAAGGATCATTTAGCGTTGTTATTCACTTGAAAAAAACAAAAAACTGAACAACCTATTATTGATAATGAGAGTTATGAGTTATATTATATTTATTTTTTAAAATTCTATTTTTGCAGATTGTAACCCATTCCGATAATCTTAATAATTTCTAAAGCACTCCCAAAGAATCAAACGTGGATTTTTAGATTTTCATAATACTAAAAAAAGAAAATACTTTCTAAAAAAAAAAAAAAGTTTACATTAAGTGTAATTGTATCAAGTAGTTTGGATCAGTGATGTAATTAAATGTGTAATAGATCTAGACCATACTAACATTAATACATCTGTGCGGCTACAAATATTTGTACCAATTGTTTTTGTTTAGCGCAATTTCATGCTTTTAGCTTTCTCAATACACTATGATCCTATCACTTGTCTGGACCAGTTGGAGGAAGAAGGGGGTATCTTGGTGATCGCTTTTTAAATGCATTTCTAAAAAAAAGTGCATGACCTGAATCGAACTCGAGGGGTAAGACCTCGTCAATCCAACACACTAACCACTGTGCCATGGAGCTGCTTATGAAAATAAGTTTTATAGTTATTCACAAACGTTTCTTTCTACGAACAATAACTCATTCAACTTATACCAACTTATTAGTCAAGTCCAATGGATTACAAAAGTGGTCATCATTGAACCACAATGGACGAACTATATATGCGCTGGAATGTAAAAAAAAAAATAATTGTGCAACATTTCAGCTTGATCCGAGATTGGGTGTGGGAGAAATCACGTGTTGCCAGACTGACAAAGTTCTTATTAGTTTTGTGAAAAGAAATAGATATTTAACTTTCACATGGGAGAGTGCGTTTTATTCTGACAGGGAAAGTTAATTGTAAGGGGAGAACATTTGTTATCTGCTCTCTAGATTTCAATCTTCTTTTATCTATTAATTATCTTATCTTATAAGCTTGAGACGTTCTTTAAAAAAAAGTTATTAACATTCACGTGTTTCAAAGTTCTAGACTTGCATATTAGCTAGAGATGTAAACTCTACTAAATCATTGGTTTTTCTGGCTGATTCAGGCAACCTGTTTCAAAGTAATGGCCATAGGGAAGAAATAGCAATTATACACACAAATACATATACACAATATCACATAAACACGCTATGAAATTACAAATTTCGTACAAGTTCTATCTCCCACTTCCCATACAACTTTGCACAATTATTTATCGTCCCTAACAAAGTATGAACCATTTAAAAAATAAACTAGTTAATTAAATTAATTTTGTTTGATGTAGAATAAGGGAAACCAGTCTTACAATTATTGAGATATATGGCTGTAAATCTGCAGTTCTTTCCCTTATACAGTTTTTTTGTTTTTTTTTAAATTTTGCTTTTTATTCTCCTGTCTGAAATGCTAATGTGTTAACTATATTCAAATGCGAATATTTATTCGTTATTGACTCCTCGGGACTATTCGCATTTGTTTAAATTTCCCAAAGTTTACATTAGTTTAGGAGTACCAAAATTGTAACATAGTAGTCTAATTTCGATATGTATACATGACTTAACTAAGTATTTAAAATGAGAAACGAGTATTGTCACGGATGAATGTGTGTATTTTTACAATCTGCGCGAATGACCGGAAGTGTGTTTTGTTGTTAGAGAGAGACCAGCGTGTGTGATATGCAGTAAAGCTGATTAAAGTTTATGTGTTTGATCTAGTGGTTAATTGTTTTATTTCGTTTACTAGAACTGAACCAGGGACACCTAGACATATCGAGACCTAAGGAAGATTCTATCGAGTTATAAGTATAAATAGAATAGGAAAGCTGTGACAAATATAAAAATAAAATCATCTTAATTTTGATTTATATTATGAGTTATTGAGTTATTATTATCAAATTTGTTTAACCCTTTTTTTTGTTCTGTACTCAAGGCTGCCCCGGCTTTAGCAGCGGCTAGTACCTACTCCAACACAGCCCTGAAGTGGGCCATCATCAGTGGACTGGTTGGCCTGTTAGGCACTGCGGGCGTTCTCGTGGGCCTACACGCCACGGGAAATTTAACACCAGAAACTGTAAGTATTATCTAGAACACAGGAAGCACGAAGGGACGAACAAAGAACGTGTACTATATGACGTCACAATCCCCTCACTAAAAATAGCATCCATCGCATAAATTAAAAATAAAAAAAACAACTTGTCATAACTTCTAACAAGACATGTCACAATTTAGCAATTTTATTCAAGTGATGCTAAATTTAAACATTTTTCCATGGCTACATTGTTTTTCTAATGGTTTAAAATTATTGATACTTAGGATCTATGTCAGTCCTTTTAACTATGAATATTGGCATTTCACTGGAGTAACACCATTAGTACTTCAGTTAATTCATGACACAATATTAAAAATTAAAGTAGCAATAATACATAAGTCCCTGTAAGTCACTGTTTTAAAAAATCCGGCCCTGTTCATAAAGTCAATTTCCCTGATTGTTGCCTCATCATCATCATCATCATCATCATCATCATCATCATCATCATCATCATCATCATCATCATCATCATCATCATCATCATCATCATCATCATCATCATTTGTCTCTTGACTTTCGTCGGAGTGATGCTGTGACTGATCCCTTCAGTTTCCCAGTCTGCAGATGTTCCTCCCAGGATATCAAGAAGGACAAAGGCCCGGGGTCCATTCTTGAACATTTCTTTTCTTTGGACGACCCTTTGTGGCATGTTCCATCGACTGGACCTTGAAGAATTGACTATTCGTGCTGAGTCGTGTCTTACATCATGACCGAACCAGCTAAGCCTTCGTCTCTTCAAAGACTGTGGTTCTAGACGAGTTTCTCTTGTGTTAGTTCAAGCTTTTTAATGTTTCATAAGCTTTATTGCTATTGCCAATGTTCAAGCTACTGCTCATTATAATGCATTGGTCACTGATCCATTTTTCTTTTGTCGACTTTGTTGGTTGAACTGTATACATTTGTCGGCAAGGAGATAACTCTCTGTATGTCTTTTAATCCTCTTCTTGCACTGTTTATTTTATGACTAATGTAACATTACATTTTCAATCGTCTGGAAATATTATTTACAAATTTGTGCAAATAATTTATACTTTTAAATCAAGTGATATTTAACTTTATTTTTGCATTATGGTAAATAATTTGCCAACTATTGAATTAAAAAAAATAAATTTTCAAAACACTTATCTGTCACATATCAAAAATATTTTAAGATGATATTTTTGATAAGTTAATGTATATATAGAGTTACTTTCTCCTGTTTATCATGATATGAAAAGAGAACGAGTTCAGGGACATTTTGTGCTGAGTTTGTATCCAGTTCTAATGGGTACCTGACATTATTTGGGGAAAGTAAAGGTGGTTGGTCGTTGTGCTGACCATATGACATCCTTGTTAACCGTAGGCCACAGAAACTGATGACCTTTACATCATCATTCATATAGACCATATAATATGATAAGGGAACTTTACTTTTTCCAATAACTGAACGAAAGAAGCACTGTAAAAAAGGTAAAATTTAAAGGATTGTGTAAAATATTTGGTCAAAATCTCTGTTACAATAAAGTGTGAAAACTAAACAGCAGAAGCACTCATTATTGGGTGTGTGTTTAATTTAGTGTTTAAATTGTAAAAAAACAACAACAGATGACCTATTCACTTCAAGAGGCTTGTACTCCAAAAAGCTTGAAATAATAATGATATCCTTTTTTTCCTCCTTATTATGTAGACTAAAGGAAGCCAATCTGCTCTCGAGGGCCAGCCAATGGAGTCTGCAAGTAACATGATAAACACAGCGCTGATTGCTTCTGTAAGTGGGGGGGGGGGGGGGCGCCACACAGCAGAAATGCGCCAAAACATTATTGTAGATATTTTAGTTAGGTAATACATTCTACGGTTATTGGTATTATATAACTATTAAATACTTTATATTTGTAGGCCTATATTTTTATGTGATGTTCATGGGAGGGGGGGGGCGCCAATAAAGTTTCTTGCCCCGGGCGCACGTTTTGCTCACTACGCCTCTGGATTGAAGGTGCGAGATTTCCCCTTGTTCTGAAAGTTATTGTTCGCTTCTTCAAGTGAAAATTATGACAGTCTTAAACCAAAATATCCAGCATGAGAATTACAGTGGCCACATCCCCAAAGTCCATTCGATCTGGACTTTGCATGGTAACAGGGGGTAACACCAAACTATAAAAATATCAGAAGCAAAGAAATTAAAAACAAAATGATTTCAGTTCATTAAGTTTAATTATTTAATTATGCTTTAAAAAAAGAATTTAACGAAAAGTTAGGTTTGGGAGGAGGGGAAATGATATTATATGCCAGTCGCACTGGTGACAGCCCAACCTTATCTAAGTCTAGAAGAATTGAATGTGTTTAATAAATATACTTACGGCATTAAACACGTTTGTTTTGTTTTTTTACATTAATTTAAAATATATTGAAAAAAAATTTGTAGAACTACAAGTGTTATAATCCATACTAATAGAATACAATCGATTTGCCTAAAGGTTATTTATGTGTTGGCTCTGTTTGGATTGTTGGTGAAGAAAGGTATTTCGGGGCTGGCGACTGGGTCGGCTGAGGCATTTGACAGTTGACCTTTGGGTGATAGGCTCTTCTTGCGAACGCCACTGATCAGGATGATTTTTTTTGGTCTGTTTTGAGATCCGGATAATCTGATAGTTATATTTCTTGGCTCTGTGTTGCTGCTAGGTGGTGAATCGGAGGGTCACTGGTTCGTGTCCAGGCCAATGCTCTCCCTTATTTCATAATGTTGATGCTGTCTTGTATATCTATTATATGTTTGCATTATTCCTCGTGTCAGCCCTTTTGTATTTAGTTTCAAATGAAATGTTCTAGTCCACTCTAGTACAAGTATTACTGACTCTATGATAAGTAAATAAAAACACTTTGTAAATAATATATTTCATATATATTTTAACTTTAATACTTTCGTAAATGAAATGCAAAATAGATTCTAATATCTTTAAAGAAAATTGAAACCATCTACTTGTAACAAAATAATATAATTGAAGACCATTTGTTACTTATTGTTTATAATCCCACAAAATAAAAAATGGAAGTCACACCTTATTTTGGATGCTCCTAATTAATAGAGCCAATCGTTATTATTTCTCAAGCACGAGTTTGTTTACTTAGTATGTAATGATTTGTACTTCCCTCTATTTGGAACAACTATTCATTAGAAAATCACCACTAGCATCTACGCCAAAAGGACGCGGCTGCAAAGTGATAATTATTACAGCGGTTCTGAACCTTTTAAACTCGGCGACCCCTCTTTACAATCCCACACTCTGCCGCGACCCCCCCCCCCCCACTCAGACACACAGCAATAGAAGAATAGACAAAACTATTCATTTTTTCGATGGTCTCTGGCGACCCCTGGGAAATCATCAATCGAGCCCCTAGGGGGTCGCGAGCCACAGAATTGAGAACCCCTGTGATAATAAGTAAAAAAAATAAAAAATTAAAAAACAATTCAACGTTTGTATCATGATGTTTCATTTCTATTTGAAAGGAATGATAGTGGAGGAAAAGCGACATCATAAATGTATCGCTCCATATGACAGTATCCCTATATACTTTGTGCAGTTCCTTATTAGTCTTATAGGTTTCACATATCTTTGTAGACATTTTTTTTTTAAATTCTCAAGTATTATAGGTCTTTGTATTTCTTCTTTCTTAGCAGCTTGATCCAGTGAAGGATGCGGCATCTGACGCTGTAGGAAATATCAAAGACGCCCTTCCAGATTTAGGAAGTGTTCAAGAAGCTCTTTTTGACGCAGGGAGCGAAGCACATGACACCTTATCCGATCTTGGGGGAGATGTACATGACACCCTGTCCGATGTTGGCGGCAATATAAATGATGCCATTTCAAGTGCTGGGGACAGCGTGAAAGACACTCTATCAAGTCTTGGGGACAACATAAAGGAATCAATACCTGATGTCGGAGAAAGTGTAGCAGATAGTATCGATGGCGATATGGATGTTGACGATGAGGATGAGCTTGGCGACATTATCGCGGCGATGGCCAGTGTTTCTGAAGACATTGTGGATTCAGCCAAAGATGTCGCCGAGAAAGTGCTTGATGCCGCTGAAGACATAGATCCACAAGAATCATCGGATGCTGATTTCCTGGAGTTGAGAGACGCCCTTGACGTCTTTGACGTTGTCGCAGAGAAAGTGCTTAATGCTGCTGAAGACATGGATCTACAAGAATCATCCGATATTGATCTTCTGGAGTTGAGCGACGCCCTTGACGTCTTTGACGTTGTCGACGACGCCAAGAATGCAGGGGATGTGTTGGGCAGTGCAGCCAAGGAAGTGTCGGAGAAATTAGCCACCGGGGCAAAAGACGCGGCTGAAAATGTTGGCGAGAAAACGAAAGAGATTGTGAGTAAGGCTTTCGAGTTAGCTGACAACACCATGAAGAATGTCGCTGAGGCTGCAAAAGAAGCAACAGGCCAGGTCGCCGATGGAGTTAAAGATGCAGCCGGGAAACTGAGTGACGGAGTCAGCAGCTCGGGCTCGGGGTTCCTGGACCCCGAACACGTGAGAAAAGTTGGCTGGTTGATGTTGGCGTCGGTTCTTGGACCAAATTTCAATAGACCCAGACCTGTGATTCACTCATCTGCTGGCAGGAATCCTTACGCTTCCATGACCGCTTCTGCTACTTCCCAGCGCCTCCCGACCAATCTTCGACATCAAGTGCAGAACAATCTTGGTATATTGTTACTGACAATGACCGACTTGTTGGACTTTGATGGACCAGACATAGAGGGGGTACTTGATTTGGACTTCGAGTTTCGTTAAATTCTTACATAATATACTAAAACCCACTTTGTGCCATAAAACACTTTCTCGTGTACCTACATGGACATGAGTCCTCGCTTGTCTTTCCTATAAGTTCCTTAATGATATGAGATGAAACCAAAGTCTCATTAAAATAAACAGCGAAAACAAAACCAAAAAATTAACAAATAATAATTATTATTAAAATAAAACACGCCACATCTCTGTAAAAGAGTCACTATATATAAACTGCACGATTGTTTGGTTTCTATCCATTTGTGAAAATAAAGTCTCTGGTTATCCAGATGTGACTTTTTTAGATGTGATCGAAGGGAGACAAGCAGATGTATGTGTATGTCAGTGTGTAACTATTCATTACCGTTCTTAGAACTGACTTATTTCTTTAAGTGTGGACTTCTTTGATTCAAAAATGTTGCTAGATGTTGAGTAAATTGTAGCCTAAAATATATAAAACACAAAAAATAATTGGCAACTAGACCTACATCTCTTCCTCAGAGTTATAGAACTTTGATCTAATGTGTTACTTTGTCATCTATATATCAATTTTATGCCCTCAAACCAGTGTTCGAATATGTTACTATCTAGCCAAATATATTAATATCTAGCCAGTGACCTCAATCAGTTCAAATATGTTACCATCTAGCCAGTGTTCGAATATATGCTACAATCTAGCCAGTGTTTAAATATGTTACTATTTAGCTAGTGTTTAAATATGTTACTATCTAGCCAGTGTTTAAATATGTTACTATCTTGGCCTAACCATTGTTTATATATGTTACTATCTAGCCAGTGTTTAAATATGTTACTATGATACTATCTAGACCTAGCCATGGTTTAAATATGTTACTATCTTGGCCTAACCATTGTTTATATATGTTACTATCTTGCCAGTGTTTAAATATGTTACTATCTAGCCAGTGTTTAAATATGTTACTATGATACTATCTAGACCTAGCCATTGTTTAAATATGTTACTATCCAGACCTAACCAGTGTTTAAATATGTTACCATCTAGCCAGTGTTCGAATATATGCTACAATCTAGCCAGTGTTTAAATATGTTACTATTTAGCTAGTGTTTAAATATGTTACTATCTAGCCAGTGTTTAAATATGTTACTATCTTGGCCTAACCATTGTTTATATATGTTACTATCTTGCCAGTGTTTAAATATGTTACTTTCTAGCCAGTGTTTAAATATGTTACTATGATACTATCTTGACCTAGCCATGGTTTAAGTATGTTACTATCCAGACCTAACCAGTGTTTAAATATGTTACTATCTAGCCAGTGTTTAAATTGTTCTTGACCTATTATGTCCTGTTTTCTAAGGCCTAGAATCAAAATTGTTTTTACTTTTGAAATTATATTAGTATCGAGTATTTATTTCAACAATTTGCAAAGAGAGATGTGGGAGTGTGTGGGAGTGTATGTAGCTATTAAATATGCAATGTACACACACAGACAGACAGACAAACACACAGAGGGTCTATGTACATCACTTAAAGTAGTTTACTTCTTGAGAATTAGTTTGGCGTTTTGTTTCTTCGTCTATACAGATGACCGTTGAAAGCAGACCACGTGACGATGAATTGTTTTTCTTCAAACAAACAAACAAAAAGAAAACTTTGTGTAAGGTTTGATTAGGGGAAGGGGGGATTTAAACGACGAGGAGTTTTGTACAAATGCATTTTTTCCCCTTTCGATTCAGTCGAAACTAATACATTTGTACGTTATTTTGTAGTGTTATGGACGTCATTCGTTTCGTAGTGAAGTCTTGAGAGACATTCTTTGTTTTAAAGACCTCATCAGATGCCTAGTGACATCCTGAGAGAGTGGTTTGTTTTGAAGATGTCATCGGATGCCCAGTGACATCCTGAGAGAGTGTTTTGTTTTGAAGATGTCATCAGATGCCCAGTGACATCATGAGAGAGTGTTTTGTTTTGAAGATGTCATCAGATGCCCAGTGACATCCTGAGAGAGTGTTTTGTTTTAAAGATGTCATCAGATGCCCAGCGACATCCTGAGACAGTGTTTTGTTTTGAAGATGTCATCAGATGCCCAGCGGCATCCTGAGACAGTGTTTTGTTTTAAAGATGTCATCAGATGCCCAGTGGCATCCTGAGAGAGTGTTTTGTTTTGAAGATGTCATCAGATGCCCAGTGAAATCCTGCGAGAGTGTCTTGTTTTAAAGATGTCATCAGATGCCCAGTGACATCCTGCGAGAGTGTCTTGTTTTAAAGATGTCATCACTGCCCAGTGGCATCCTGAGAGAGTGTTTTGTTTTGAAGATGTCATCAGATGCCCAGTGAAATCCTGAGACAGTGTTTTGTTTTGAAGATGTCATCAGATGCCCAGTGGCATCCTGAGAGAGTGTTTTGTTTTGAAGATGTCATCAGATACCCAGTGACATCATGAGGCAGTGTTTTGTTTTAAAGATGTCATCAGATGCCCAGCGGCATCCTGAGAGAGTGTTTTGTTTTGAAGATGTCATCAGATGCCCAGCGGCATCCTGAGAGAGTGTTTTGTTTTGAAGATGTCATCAGATGCCCAGCGGCATCCTGAGAGAGTGTTTTGTTTTGAAGATGTCATCAGATGCCAGCGACATCCTGAGAGAGTGTCTTGTTTTGAAGATGTCATCAGATGCCCAGTGACATCCTGAGAGAGTGTTTTGTTTTGAAGATGTCATCAGATACCCAGTGACATCATGAGGCAGTGTTTTGTTTTAAAGATGTCATCAGATGCCCAGCGGCATCCTGAGAGAGTGTTTTGTTTTGAAGATGTCATCAGATGCCCAGCGGCATCCTGAGAGAGTGTTTTGTTTTGAAGATGTCATCAGATGCCCAGCGGCATCCTGAGAGAGTGTTTTGTTTTGAAGATGTCATCAGATGCCAGCGACATCCTGAGAGAGTGTCTTGTTTTGAAGATGTCATCAGATGCCCAGTGACATCCTGAGACAGTGTTTTGTTTTGAAGATGTCATCAGATGCCCAGTGGCATCCTGAGAGAGTGTTTTGTTTTGAAGATGTCATCAGATACCCAGTGACATCCTGAGACAGTGTTTTGTTTTGAAGATGTCATCAGATGCCCAGTGACATCCTGAGACAGTGTTTTGTTTTGAAGATGTCATCAGATGCCCAGTGGCATCCTGAGAGAGTGTTTTGTTTTGAAGATGTCATCAGATGCCCAGTGGCATCCTGAGAGAGTGTTTTGTTTTGAAGATGTCATCAGATACCCAGTGACATCCTGAGGCAGTGTTTTGTTTTGAAGATGTCATCAGATGCCCAGTGACATCCTGAGACAGTGTTTTGTTTTGAAGATGTCATCAGATGCCCAGTGACATCCTGAGACAGTGTTTTGTTTTGAAGATGTCATCAGATGCCCAGTGACATCCTGAGACAGTGTTTTGTTTTGAAGATGTCATCGGATGCCCAGTGACATCCTGAGAGAGTGTTTTGTTTTGAAGATGTCATCAGATGCCCAGCGACATCCTGTGACAGTGTTTTGTTTTAAAGATGTCATCAGATGCCCAGCGGCATCCTGAGAGAGTGTTTTGTTTTAAAAGATGTCATCAGATGCCCAGTGACATTCTGAGAGTGTTTTGTTTTGAAGATGTCATCAGATGCCCAGTGACATCCTGAGACAGTGTTTTGTTTTGAAGATGTCATCAGATGCCCAGTGACATCCTGAGACAGTGTTTTGTTTTGAAGATGTCATCAGATGCCCAGTGACATCCTGAGACAGTGTTTTGTTTTGAAGATATCATCAGATGCCCAGTGACATCCTGAAAGAGTGTTTTGTTTTGAATATATCATCAGATACGTTAAAACGAGGAGAGTTAGAATCAGAAAGAGAGAAAAAAATTGAGAAAGAGAAAATGAGAGAAAGAGTACAGGAGAGAGAGAGTAGGAGAAATAGAGAAAAGAGAGTGATAGAAAGTCAGAGAGGGAGAAAAGCAGAGTAACAGAAGGGAAGTTAATGAAATGATTTAATTTAAAAAAAGAAATGAGAAAAAAAAATGTTAGGTGATCGATTGGCTTAAGTTATGAGCGTTTTTGACTAGAAAAAAAAAAAGAAATCGTTTAAATACTTTTGGGAAAATATGAAGAGACATAGTTGTCGTTTTTCACCCTTTTTTGTTTCATGTCTTTGGGGCGTGTTGAGTTTTAGTAATTTTATTTTAAAGCAATTTCATGTCAAGAAAAATCCACAGAACAGACAACTTGATTTTATTGAATCTAAAAAATTGTGTGTTAGTTCAACAAAAATTAAAAAAACACAACACATCGTCTTAGACACTTAAACACAGACCTATGCACGAGATCTTGAACATTTGAATACAGACCTATTCACGAGGTATTGAACACAGACCTATACACGAGGTCTTGAACACTCGAACCAGTGGCGTAGTTAGGATGGGAGAGAATTCGAAAATCCCCCTCGCCCCCACTTGAGGCTGGTCCCTAAATGGGTGTTTTACATTAAAAATTAAATATTACGCAAAATGCAGGGGCCAAGCCCCCCGACCCCCCAAAAGATGGAAAATTCCTAGCGACGCCCCTAACTTGAACCTATACACGAGGTCTTGAACACTTGAACATAGATCTATACACTAACGTCTAAACAGCTTGTTTGAAAACTGTCAAATTTTTAATTGTAAAATGTACATCTAGCTAAAATGAGATTTGGAAAACTTAAAATCTAGGTGTTTATATCTAGATGTTAAAATATAGGCTAACAATCATCATCGATCGATATTTTTGTTAGTTTCCTTTTAGAGACAAATCAAGGGGGGAAAAAAACTCTTTAACCCCAATTTCAAAATGCCAAATAAATATTAATAGCAACATGAGAGAGAGAGAGAGAGAGAAAATGAGAGAGAGAGAGAGAGGTGAAAAGAGACAGATGGGAAAAAAGAGCTAAAAAAGATAAAATGTTTTAATGAGGATAGACTTAAGCTCCTGGCTATTTGACGTCGGTGGAAGATCATAGCCTTGCTGGGTGGCCAGCTTGTTCAAGGAGCTCTTGTTCCTCATTAGACGACCACTTCTAGATGGTGGTCTCTAAGGAAAAGACCACGAGTTGGTGGACCACGACCGTTTATCGGACCAAAGACTGGTACAAGCGTAGTCGTCGAAGGAGAAGTTTAATATGGAACAGAGAGAATACACTACTATTTCCTAGTAATGACAACTACACATTGGGAGTGGAAAACCCTATGTTGTGTGGACGCAAGTGTGAATAAGGAAAGAGGCACTGGATACTGCACACCTGCACCAAGGACAACGTGCTCCGTGAACACGCCCCCCCCCCTCCCAGCGCCCCAGCTTACTCCCCATGTTTCTACGCTGTCTTGTAGATTAACTCTTTAAGAGTTTGCAGTACTTAATTCAAAGCCAGAGTTAGTACTTCGCCATCGATTGTTGCTACAGCTTTGAGAAAAGAAGAGGTCTAAAGTTGGTGTTTTTATAATAGGCTTAAAGTTTGTTTGGTGCACAATACAGTGTAGACCTAAAGGCTTTTCAGAAGAAAGGTCATCTAAAAGATAAGAACCGTACTAAAGGATGTTTTCTAAATTCAGCTCTTCGGTACCAAGGTCTGCCCAATGTAATCTTCTTTGCCTAGGCTTTATAGTTGTCTGTTTAGGTGACTTTCTTTTAGACTTTTGTTTAGGTGGCTTTCTTTTAGACGCCAAATTTAAAAATAGAATCGTGTATGAAGTAGAGACGTGATTGGATGTGAGCTGAAGGTCACGTGTCCACCCATTGATACAGAGCGGCCATTAAGAGCTAAAGCAAACTACGAGATGTGAGAGTATATCTGACATAACATCTTTCTATTTATTGCTTGTTGTGGATTCTTTTTAAAGCGACGAAGTAGATCGATACCAAGGTTCACTGGGGTGGCAGACTTGAACGTAGTTAAAGAGTTGTGTTGTAATCGTAGTCTATCAAGAACAAAAATATCGATACATCAAAGTAACACATACAAACCAAATATGTGTTAATAATAAAGACTTTGACAAAAGAGATACATCAATCCTCTAACTTCAGTTTATAGTGAACTATAGACACAAACACAATGTCTGTCCAGTATTTATTTAGAAGTTAAATCTGATAATCCGAATGGTTGTTACCGGTCGTTGACTTATAGCACCAAACTGCTGGTAGACAACTAAACCCCCTGTAGGCGTAGTATATTTTACATTATAAAACTTGAAACAACTTGAATAACTTCTTTGTGAACAAATATAACTTTTATTACCATATAGACAAATTCAACTTTCGATAAAATGAACGTTTAGTGTAAGCAAATCTTACTTATAAAATCACGTCCTTTACACTCTGGTATTCTGGAGTTGTCTCGCTTTGTCATTTTATATACGCGAGACATTCTTGTAAGTTCATCATTCAAACTGCATAACCAGCAACCAATCACTAACTTTCTCTTATTCAATCAACACCAAAGCTTAATGCAAGTCTGTTGTCTACATGTGCAGAGAAATAATAAGATCGCTACCTGTGTAGAGAAATAATAAAATCGCTACCTGTGTAGAGAAATAATAAGATCGCTACCTGTGTAGAGAAATAATAAGATCGTGCAGAGAAATAATAAGATCGCTACCTGTGTAGAAAAATAATAAGATCGCTACCTGTGTAGAGAAATAATAAGATCGCTACCTGTGTAGAGAAATAATAAGATCGCTACCAGCGTAGAGAAGTAATAAGATCGCTATTTACGAATTTAAATAATTTAATCCTCAAGTAGAAACACTATACATCAGCAAAAATACATTTTATAAAAAATTCAAATTCAATAAAAATTCTCATGGGCAGATTTGAAACTTATAAATTTAACAGACAGATTTTTTTACCCTTAAATAAGTCTTGCTACTTTATAGGTTTTGAAACTCATAAATCGAAAGTTCTCAATAATAATATGTACCTATTACCTCTTTTAGATTATCTCTCTTCTAGAAAAACAGAACTGGAAACTACTACGACTAGAAGACAGTGTATAAAAGAAGCGTCCATCATATTCAGTCAAGTACAGACAGACTAAACAGACATGACAAACTTATTAATGCTATAGCATTAGTCAAGTATTGAGCTAAGTTTCAGGATCATGTGGCTAAAAATCACGAATTTCGAAACTCCATTCTCCACTAGGATTCGAACCAGAGAACCTCTCTGTTTGTAAGCCAAACGCTTTACTCTCGACCTTGCTATTCTAGTATATAGTTCATCCATTGTGGTTCAATGATAACCACTTTGTCATCCAGGGGGCTGAGGGCTTTGCACTGAGGTTTTATGCCTCCTCGTGTGGCTGGTGAGACCTATGTGAGCCCGGAATGTTGTATCTGTGGAGCTCCCTGGCTACTAGTGCAGTTCGTCTTTGTGGTCTATCAGATGTGTCGTTGTCAAGTAGTGTGCGCACATTCCATGCGCCTATGGTAAGAGGAACTATCCTCGTCTTTTTCTTTGAATTTCAACATCTTGTGTATTGTTCCCGTGAACTGCGGTAGGCTGGCTAGGGTAGTTTAGAGCAGACAATTTTTGGGGCACCTATTCTAGCCCTGTCCTCATGCTATGGAGGTGAGCACTGCACTCCGAAACAGGGCTGCTCATCCGATCAGGTGGCTGCCGGACTCCACTGCTGCTTGTGTCAGTGGTGAAAAACCATATGGCCTGAGCCACCTGTGTGCAGGGCTGAAGCTACGGATTCCAGTGTGCCCACACCTACCGCTTCACTGCTTGCCTGTCGCCACAGGGCTTTGGTTTGGTTGTATTTTTTGGGGGGATGACTAATGACTTGCGCTGGAATTTTGATTTAAGTGAGGAGGATTCGCGAAACGCGTCGAACTCACTCTCTTGCCCTTAAGCCCATCCTTTTCCGGAAGCAAGATTTGGTCAAGACGTCCTGGGACGAGTTTGAGTGCAGTGGATGACCAGAGACTTTCTGTGAGTCTTGTCCTGCTCTAGAATACTCCACAGCACTGTGCTGGCATTTGCCTTTCTGTCCGACGGGGTGTATGGGGTATCTAGGACTCCCAGAAGCTTTAGCATGCGCAGCGGTCACACACCGGAAACGGCCGGCTAAACCAGGAAGAGGGTATCTAACGTGTCCATGGCACTCGGTACACTGAGGTTCTGTCAAACCTAGCATGTGAAGTCTGGACTTGGCGGCCTGTGCGTAACGTCACAAAAGTAGACATATCGGATATTTTAGTATACATCAATAGTACATACATTTTCATTCAGTTTGTATGCATTTTAGGACGAAACCAAAACACAAAATCAGGGAGACTACTCCAACAATACAAAAAGGAGCAACTAACATAACAGCAAGATGTTAATAGATTATTAACAAATTTTGAAGTCATAGAATAGATCGACACATGTAGGCCTATAGGCGTAGGATAATAAGTGGACATGACATGATCTTTGCAGCAAGGCAGCTCCAGGAAAAATGCCAAGAACAAAATGCTGACCTGTTCTCAATATATGTCAACTTAACAAAGGCATTCGACACTGTTAGCAGAGAAGGACTCTGAAAGATTATGTCAAAGTATGGCTGTCCACGAAAATTCATAACCATGGTGAGACTATTTCAGGATGGCATGAAGGCTCGTGTCCAAGAAAGTGGAGAACCATCAGAGCCCTTCGAAGTATCAAACGGGGTAAAACAAGGCTGTGTCCTAGCACATACACTGTTCAGTATCATGTTCTCCGCTATGCTGACAGATGCATTCATAAATAGAGAAAACAACGGAATGAATATATCATACAGATTTGATGGTGGCCTATTCAACCCGAGGCGGCTTAAAGCAAAATCAAAAACCAGTTCAGCTTTTTGATGACGACATTGCCCTAAATGCCTGCTCTGAAAATGATCTGCAGAGCATTGTCAGTGACTTCTCAAGAGCATGCTCAGACTTTGGTCTTACCATTAACACAAATAAGACTGAAGTCTTATATTTACCTGCTCCTGGGAAAGCCTACTGGGATCCAAGCATCACTATAAATGGACAGGATATAAACGCAGTGGAAAAATTCACATATGCACACTCTCCAGAAACGGAAAAATCGATAGTGAAATTGACCTGCGCATCGCCAAGGCCAGTGCATCCTATGGCTGACTCTCGAAAATGTCTGGAACAGACGTGGTATCACCACAAATACAAAGCTAGGGGTCTATAGAGCTGTCATCCACCCTACATTGCTCTATGCCTCAGAAACGTGGACAGTGTACAGAAAACATGCAAAGAAACTGAACCATTTCCACATGACATGTCTAAGAAAAATACTAAATGTCAAATGGCAAGACAAAATACCAGATACTGAAGTCCTTCGAAGAGCGTGTCAGCAAAGCATCCACACAATCCTGATGCAGTCCCAGCTGCGATGGGCAGGACACGTCTGCAGAATGGAAGACCACCGCATCCCTAAACGACTCTTGTATGGCCAACTAAGCGAAGGAAAGCGCTCGCAAGGTGGTCAATGGAAGCGCTTCTCTGAAGGCGTTCAGCATAGACCCAGGCACCTGGGAGACAGAGGCACATGACAGAGCATCATGGCGTCGCGTTGTGAAAACTGGCGTACAGGTTGCTGAGGAAAAAAGAACAACGCTGGCAGAAGAAAAACGCCAGAGAAGAAAAGCAAGGCAAACGACACTAGCTCCAGCTGGAAAAACCTGCCCATTGTGCGGCCGAACACTACGGGCTCACATAGGTCTCACCAGCCACATTAGGAGGCATAAAACCCCAGTGCAAACCCCTCAGCCCCTTGGATGACAAAGTGGTCATCATCGAACCACGATGGACGAACTATATATAATCAGTGGAATCTCACTTTGATTTCTTATTGATTATTATTATAGCTTTTATATAGCGCTACTTTCATGCTTATAGCATGCTCAGAGCGCTGTGGTCCAGTCTCATTTGTGGACCAGTGGGGGGGGGGGGAATCTAGGAGTTGGTTTTCCGTGCTGCCTTTAGGCGCTCAGTAAACGCAACTCTGCCCGGACTTGACAGCAAACAGAACATGTCGCACATCTTAATGTTTATGTACACCCAGACTTGACAGCAAACAGTACATGTCGCACATCTTAATGTTTATGTACACCCAGACTTGACAGCAAACAGTACATGTCGCACATCTTGATGTTTATGTACACCCGGACTAGACAGCAAACAGTACACGTCGCACATCTTGATGTTTATGTACACCCGGACTTGACAGCAAACAGTACATGTCGCACATCTTAATGTTTATGTACACCCAGACTTGACAGCAAACAGTACATGTCGCACATCTTGATGTTTATGTACACTCAGACTTGACAGCAAACAGAACATGTCGCACATCTTAATGTTTATGTACACCCAGACTTGACAGCAAACAGTACATGTCGCACATCTTGATGTTTATGTACACTCAGACTTGACAGCAAACAGTACATGTCGCACATCTTAATGTTTATGTACACCCAGACTTGACAGCAAACAGTACATGTCGCACATCTTAATGTTTATGTACACCCAGACTTGACAGCAAACAGTACACGTCGCACATCTTAATGTTTATGTACACCCAGACTTGACAGCAAACAGTACATGTCGCACATCTTGATGTTTATGTACACCCGGACTTGACAGCAAACAGTACACGTCGCACATCTTGATGTTTATGTACACCCGGACTTGACAGCAAACAGTACACGTCGCACATCTTGATGTTTATGTACACCCGGACTTGACAGCAAACAGTACATGTCGCACATCTTAATGTTTATGTACACCCAGACTTGACAGCAAACAGTACATGTCGCACATCTTGATGTTTATGTACACTCAGACTTGACAGCAAACAGAACATGTCGCACATCTTAATGTTTATGTACACCCAGACTTGACAGAAAACAGTACATGTCGCACATCTTGATGTTTATGTACACTCAGACTTGACAGCAAACAGTACATGTCGCACATCTTGATGTTTATGTACACTCAGACTTGACAGCAAACAGTACATGTCGCACATCTTAATGTTTATGTACACCCAGACTTGACAGCAAACAGTACATGTCGCACATCTTAATGTTTATGTACACCCAGACTTGACAGCAAACAGTACACGTCGCACATCTTAATGTTTATGTACACCCAGACTTGACAGCAAACAGTACATGTCGCACATCTTGATGTTTATGTACACCCGGACTTGACAGCAAACAGTACACGTCGCACATCTTGATGTTTATGTACACCCGGACTTGACAGCAAACAGTACATGTCGCATATCTTAATGTTTATGTACACCCAGACTTGACAGCAAACAGTACATGTCGCACATCTTGATGTTTATGTACACCCAGACTTTGTTCACCTGACCATGAAGATAACACCATGATAAACATTAGAAGAAGTCATTCACCATCAACTCATAGAAGAGGGGGGGGGGGAGGGAGGTTAAGACCACACGTAAAAGAGGACTAAGCAGGAGGGGAGGTAATTTGGGCGAGGAGAGGGAATCAATCTCAAGTTTTATGTTGTGGTTGATCTTCTGACAGGCGGACTTTTTTTTAAAATCTGTAATTAGTTTAATAAAAAGAAAAAGAAACAAAGTAATTACTCTGCCTTGACAGAATCACCAACAAAAATCCCCAAGGCTTTAAGAAAACATTAAACCGTAAAAAAATGTCCATTATTTTCAAGCTTGATCAGCTACGTTCTTGAGTAAGAAGAAAGTCAATAACTAAATTGTTTAATTATTTTTTTACATTGCTAACTTGTGTTATGTATGTTATTATCAAGAAACGTAAGTATTGAATAGACACAATTTTAGAATAAAACGAACAACAGGTTATAAGCAGATCACTTTTAGCAGCTGCCATTTTAGGACAAAACCAAAACACAAAGACAGGGGAGACCACTCTAGCAGTATAAGTGGTTTAGGTGAAGATAACAGCAGGATGTTTAATAGATTAGTAACAGAATTTTTAAGTCATAGAATAGATCGACACATTATTTTCTGTTTTGAAGTAACGTCTGTAATTTATAACAAAAGAGAAAAGAATATTATACATGAGTTGATGACAGAGAAATAAAAAGAGGGGGGGGGGGTTGCCATTAATCAAGTTTAACAATGTCTTATTAACGTAAGGTGCATCAATCAACTTGTTCCTTAGCCCAGCATGTTGCACCAACAAATTGGAGCTAAATATTTATTTCCCTTTAGTAGTCTGAAGCGCACATAAGAAATAAGATGGCATTATAAGTTTGAAATATGGGGCTCAAGTCAGAAGCTGAGTCAAAATGTTACCATCATTTACCATAAGTGACATAGTTAGTTGTTCAAACACACATGGACATAGCTAGCTGGTCAAACATACCATTCAATAGCTAGCTGGTCAAACATACCATTCAATAGCTAGCTGGTCAAACTCACATGGACATAGCTAGCTGGTCAAACATACCTTTCAATAGCTAGCTGGTCAATCATACCATTCAATAGCTAGCTGGTCAAACATACCTTTCAATAGCTAGCTGGTCAAACATACCATTCAATAGCTAGCTAGTCAAACATACCTTTCAATAGCTAGCTCGTCAAACTCACATGGACATAGCTAGCTGTTCAGACGTACCATTCAATAGCTAGCTGGTCAAACATACCTTTCCATAGCTAGCTGTTCAAACATACCTTTCCATACCTAGCTGGTCAAACTCACATGGACATAGCTAACTGGTCAAACATACCTTTCAATAGCTAGCTGGTCAAACATACCATTCAATAGCTTAGCTGGTCAAACATACCTTTCAATAGCTAGCTGGTCAAACTCACATGGACATAGCTAGCTGTTTAAACGTACCATTCAATAGCTAGCTGGTTAAACATACCTTTCCACAGCAAGCTGGTTAAACACACATTGCTAGCTAGCTATACAGAAATACTATTAATAGTAAAATGCTAATATACGAAGATTTAGAATACCAAAAGCAATAGAACCGCCTCGAGGTCCAGCTAAAATAAAGTGTGAGCTTGAGAGAGAGACGAAAAAAAAAGAGAGAGAGAGGTGGAGAATATCGACTATAGATGTGGGCTAATTAGTATTTTATTTGAGTGGTTTAACTCGAACTGAGTTCTGTTTCTATAGAGTATAAAGAAACCAAAACTCTCAAAATATCTGACAAACCCCCACGCCCGCTCGATTGTTCACTATTGGTATTGGACCAGGCCCGGCTTTAGATGATGGAGGCCCGAAGCTAAGTGAATTTGGAGGCCCCAAACGAAATATGACAAAGTTACAAAGATAGTTTAGGTGGAAACACAAACTCAAAATCGGACCCTGAAGTGGTCCACCCAGGCAGGAAAAAAGGCAGGTTTCAATATTTTCAGAAGAATATCGGTATTAAAGTCTATCAAAGGCAACTGACAGAGAAGAATGAAGAAAGAAGGTTGAAAGATCCTGTGTGGTGCCCCAAAGGTCCAGCAGACCAAGGGATCTGTGAAAGTGAATGTGAAGTTAGATGTGACCCTGGCCTAACTGATGCCTTATAATGAGTATCTAATTGATCTAATTGTTTTGTAAAGGGTCAATCTCCTATTCAAAGCCTCAAGAGAAAAACATTTCCTTAAAAAAAAAATATTTCTTTAATTATGTGTTCCGATTTTCATTTTATCTTCTAGTTTCTGAGATCTAAACGGGACGGACGGACAGACAGGCCACACAAAACTAATAGCGTCTTTTCCCCCATTCGGGGGCCGCTAAAAATAAGAAATAAACAGACATAACTAAAATTACGAAATTAGTTAAAAACCTAGTGACTCCCAAGACTGCTAACTTATGATTTAAAAAAAAATATTTTGACAAGCTTTGGTATTTCTTTTTTAACCTTTAAAAAATGTAAATTTAGATTTTAATTTTTTAGGAGTCAGACCCTGATGGCAAAGACAACTAATTGATCCCTGAGGACGACATGCTCATTCAATTCCAATATTTTTAAATGCAAAAAAAAAAAACGCAATAAAAGGAATCTGTGTAAGCCGATTTAAGCTGTTGTCTTTTTTTTTTTATTCCTTTTATTTCACCAGTAAATAACTATCTACTTTAATAGTTTTAGATTACAAAGCTTATATCAACTCACCCTATCTGTCTGTCTGTCAGTCTGTGTACACATCATTCCGCCAAAATCCATGTTTGGATCAAGCTGTAACTTCGAACAATTATTCATTAACAAAGATAAGACGTAAATGATTAAAAAAAAAAGGAACCAATTAGACAACTAATAATTCATTATTTTCTTTAATAGCAACAAGGGAAACTAATACTTCAAATTCACAGATATTGCAAAATTTGTTGGGTTTAGTCCCTTTAAGTGTTAACGCTATTTCTCTCTCACGCATTCCCCGATCAAGTTGATACTTTAAACCAGGCGTGGGCAACCTTTTTGGATCGAGGGCCGCATTTCTTAAAATTTGGGAATGGCTTAGAAACTTAGAAAGATACTCTAGCTAACTTTAAATTCATAGTTACACTGTAGTATAGTCACGTTTCTTTTTTTCCACACTCCATGTTAAGGAAATACAATAAGAGTTAGCAATTTTTGAAATCAATTAATTTTTTTTAAATTACTGTTGTCTTTTTATATTACAATAACCCCACTAATATACAGTTGTACTTAATGTGCAGTATTTTACTTTTTACACTCGTGCATAATGTTCTGGAACTGTGGAACTATCTTACTAGTTGTGATTGCTGTCAAATTACAGTCAGTCAAAATCGACCATTAATTATACTTGTTTAGTTTCCCACCACCCAAAATATAATGCTTGTTCACTGGATGAGACAATATATGTTCCGGAAGTTAAATGTCGGGACGAGCGAAACATGCCCTTTTGGAGCATCACCAGAGAATGCTGACCATGTCCTTCAATGATGCATACTAAATCAGAGACCCGAACAGGAAGAAGAACAAATGTATGTGTACACAAAAAGTGTGAACAGTAGCAGATTTTTTAAAGTGTTGACATACAGATTCTGGCACTCAAAAGACTCCTGTGGAAGTACTGACAGTAGATTCTCTTTGCTCGGAGTTATGTCCTCTGGAGCTAAATCAGCTTCTGCGCTAAATGGTGAGCTAATGGTATTGAAAACTGGTTCTTGACGTCTTAAAATTTGCTTTTATAAATTGCAAAATTAACGAATCTAAATAAGTGTTGTACTTTTAATCATTTCACTAGAAATAATTTCACCTTTCAGCAAAGGAAAATGACAAAACCTGTTTTCTTATGATTGCTTGTAGAAATAGGAAGGCCTTGTTTGAAAAGATTTAACATCCATTCACATTTCATTTGCAAAAACTCATTGCAATGGCAATTATGAAACATGAAATCTGTCTTCCACACTTCATTAGAGATATTGGTAACAAGGTCACAGTCAATGCCCTTCAAGTAACATAATAAATTCTTTCTTGAGATTATAAAGTGTTCTAGTTTACCTTGCCCATGCTAAGATAGCGGATATATAGGATTACTGTGTTCTCAATCGAAACTACCTGTGGTTTATACACCCTAAGATCTATTGAGTTAGATTACTATGTAATGTTTTCTTATGAAGTTGAAATTTTATGCAGCTTTGTGCAAACTTTCCTGTTTAAAATTTATGGTTGGGGTATTTAAAAAAACACACCATTTTACTCAGTCGAAGATCGAGCTTTACCAGTTGTCACCCTTGCCATCTTGTTCCAAGCATACTCAACATTCAACACAGTTCTTCATAGCATTGAATAAAACTGATCAGAGATTGTGTCTTGAATTGAGTATATTGATGTATAGCCAATAAGCATAGTCTTCGTTTGCTTGAAACTTTTTATAATGACAATTTCAATAATTTATATTTATATTATTTTTAATATATTTGCATTTTTATAAGTATATACTGTGGGCACACCTGACTTCTGTAGGTGTCGGCGAGCCACATAAAACACTCCGGCGGGTCGCATGTGGCCCGCGGGCCGTAAATTGCCCACCCCTGCTTTAAACAATTATTTATGGTACCAAACAAAACCCGAATCAATAAACAAAAATACTCATTTAGTTAATTAGTTATCGGTAATTAATTATTTTGTTTGATATCGAATATGTGTCATAACATGTACATTATCGATTGATAGATCTCTACTTTTTTATACTTTGCATGTTTATACATTGGTTTGATAAAAGAGAAGTAGAACTCATTTTAATTATCCACATTACCATCTACAATCTGTAACACAAAAACTGTAATCAAATTCTAATCAATTTTACTTTGTACAACTGCATAATAATTAATACTAACTTGATGAAGTTGATGGCGGTGTATCATTTCTCATTTTATTTATTTCTTGTGATGCTCCATTATTGCAATAAACTTTGCACAATCTGGTTTTAGGAAGTCCAGCCAATGATTTCTGAAGACTGGAATTACGTATTTACATAAGACGGTGCGGAGAATATTATTGAAAAGTTTATATATTTGTCTACTCGTACACCCTTCACTTATCCCTTATAACGGCCAAACCAGAGTTTTCACTGAGTGGTCAGTTAACTATTTTTATTTTATAAACTGTCCATTTTCTGGGAGAATCATTAGAGCCATTTAAAAAAAAAAGTCCGATTTCCAGTTTCCCCTGTTTACCCATAAAGAAAATGCAAAGCTAATAGTATTCATTGTTCATTAGACAGTACAACAGTACACATTAGTTGCCTACATGTTATAATGCATTTAAAGGAACAAAGGGAAAAAAGAACGGTACATAAATAAGAAAGTGATTAAATAAATTACGTCCTAGTGAAATACGTCCTTGTGAAATACGTCCTTGTGAAATACGTCCTTGTGAAATATGTCCTTATAAAATATGTCCTTGGGAAATATGACCTTGAGATATATATCCTTGTGAAATATGTCCTTGTGAAATATGTCCTTGTGAAATATGTCATTGTGAAATATGTCATTGTGAAATACGTCCTTATAAAATATGTCCTTGTGAAATATGACCTTGAGATATATATCCTTGTGAAATATGACCTTGAGATATATGTCCTTGTGAAATATGTCCGTATAAAATACGTCCTTATAAAAATACGTCCTTATAAAATACGTCCTTATAAAAATACGTCCTTGTGAAATTCGTCCTTGTGAAATATGTCCTTGTGAAATACGTCCTTATAAAATACGTCCTTATAAAAATACGTCCTTGTGAAATTCGTCCTTGTGAAATATGTCCTTGTGAAATACGTCCTTATAAAATATGTCCTTGTGAAATACGTCCTTATCAATTATGTCCTTGTGAAATATGTCCTTGTAAAATACGTCCTTGTGAAATATGTCCTTGTAAAATATATCTTTGTGAAATGCGTCCTTGTGAAATATGTCCTTGTGAAATACGTCCTTTCATATACACAAGCAAGATACACACTCACACTAAATTATAAATATAAAATGTATATAAAACCTAGATGTATGATGCCGCGAAGTTTTAACTAACACCATAAGTAATGGCTTAAAATACAATAGTAATACCTGCTATGTCTTTTGCAATTCTATCCTGGCACAATCTTTATTATATGAAACAAGCAAAATACTAAAAAAATATCCCTTTTTAAAAAACAAAGCTTATCTAAGAGGGAAAAAATCCGCACTAACAAGTACATGTCTCAATAACGCAGAAGTTATTTCCCTTATTCAATATCAAAACAAAATGATTAATTACCAATATTTTAATTGATTAATTGGTAAATTTTAAAAATGATTCATGTTTTGCTAGGTATAATAAACGATGGCTTTCAATTTCAACGTGATCCGAGAATGTGTGTGTGTGTGTGTGAGAGAAGTAACGAGTGCAATTATTTAGGAAGACAAAACCCGATATATTTAGCCATATCTGTGAATACTGAAGAATTAATTTCCCATTTTGGTATCAAACGAAATAATTAATTACCAGCAATTAATTGACCAATCAGTTAATTTATTATCCATTGATTCATGTATTGTCTTCGTCAAACTGTGCAAAGTTTCAACTTGATCCGTAATTGGGTATGGGAGAAATATAAAGAAGAACTGTACATTTACACTCGTATATCTCATTACTGAAATATTTATTATCTTTACCATGATTTGAGACCAAAAGAAAATCCACTGCTGAGGACGATAAGAGAATCTAAATCGAACTGGCGGATATGGTTATGTCTGCGTTGTTTGTTGTAAAATATGTTGGTCGCAACTGGGGCTGCTTAGCCACGAGATGTACTGCACTCTTAATTAATCTTCGGACTAGAAGACAAGCCTTATATAATTAGCACTAATTAACTAATTAAGTGTTAAATTTTTCGTATTGATTCATGCTTTGTTAGGGACTATGAATAATTGTGCAAAGTTTTAACTTGATCCGAGAATGGAAATTGGGAGAACTAACGTGTACACAATGTGTACCAGACAGACAGGCGAAGTGAGTTGATAGAAGCTTTGTCAAATTTAAATTGTATTCAATAGTCTTATTGTTATGTTGATGATGTGTTGGTTTGTGACGGCTTTGTTAAAGCGCTTCTTTTCCGAAACCTGGAGTCTCGGGTTTGAATCTTGGTGAAGACTGGGATTTCGATTTTCAGGATTTTCGGGATGCCCCCGAGTCCACTCAACTTTAATATTAGTTGGAGAAATTAAAGCCGTTGGTCATCATTGTGCTGGCCATATGACATTCTTGTTAACCATTGGCCATAGAAACAGATGACCATTACACCTTTTACCCGATAGATCTCAAGGTCTGAAAGATTTACTTCCCCCTCACTCCCGATTTTTTTTTTCTATATGTTGCCAGGATAGTAATTATGGTTTTAATTAACGGGCCTAAAATGTGTAACACCTATCTAGCGGTTACATCCTGTTAATATCAATATGAATACAGATATTATATTTCCTTTGATCATCTTATGGCAGGTCACCACCACCGTACATTTTTTTTTTGCCATACAAATGATAATGGACACATTTTTATTTTATTCTGTTTTTTAAAGTTAAGAATTAGCATGAGCCTTCCCATCAATTAGAGCGGACATCGTACTTTTATAAGCGCTCAAGTCCCGAGATAACAGCATCATGTGTTAGGAGCGCTTTGGATGTGACGCAATACACTGATGTCACCCCAAGAGTACCCTCCTCAGCTCACTCACTCCACGAGCATCCTCAGCTCATGCTTTCATGCCTTGTTTTCTCTCTCCCCCCTCCCAACTCTTCCCCCACCACTACCACGGAGACAGTAGTGCGAATCGGTAGAGCTTGGAAAGAGATGGTGAGGGGGGAGCAAGGGAGTGATGGAGAGCAAGAGGAAGTGAAAGAGATTAAGTAATTGGGAAAGTTTTAAACAGGAGAGAGAGAGAGAGAGGGAGAAAGAGAGTGAAAGAGAGAGAGAGAGAGAGGGAGGGAGGTTGAACAAAATTATGGGTGTATATAGAAAAAAAAGGCATACATAATATTGATATTGTGAGAGAGTGAGTGATTGAGAGAGTGAGTGATTGAGAGAGTGAGTGATTGAGAGAGTGAGGGAAAGCAAGAGAAAGACAGGGGAGGCTGACGTTGAGTGACTGGCCCATGTGAGACTCGCCCTGCTGTGTCTACGTCTTGTCTGTGGACTGACCCAGGCGATGTCATAAGTTTTTTCCCGCTTAATGTTGTGTTTATGAGATTTAAGATCTATGCTTATGTTATGTGAAGTGTCAAGTCCAACAAAGTTCAATATAGTTTCTACTAACATAGGATCTAGTGTTCAGTCTCCTGAATACATCGGTAAGTAGCTGATATCTTTAGAAATATCTACATTCTTCCAGAAGCTTCTCATATGAACGGTTGAAGACATAATCTAATATTAAAAATAGTTCAATTCTTAATAAATTATCAACTTAAAAAAAACAACATGAATATATATGATGGCTTATTATTTCCTAGTACATTTATAGATTCCCGTGTGTTAGAATCTGAGTTAAATTGGAGAAATATTATAAATATTCACAATACATTTACTGTTTACAACAGATCTTATAAAATACAAATGTTATTCCAAAAAGATCATTACGTCCTGCGCGTGTTCCTAAGTCAATCTTATCTTATCTTATACAATACAGACGTTACTTGAGAAAAGAAGATAATTATGTCTTACAACTTCTATTAATACTTTAATAACTAAAACGAATTGAAATGTTATCATTATAAATATGCTAATGTTAATAATTTAGTTACAGTTTATATAGTTAACCTCCCGTATTTGTTTACAATATTGGAAGAGGATACTTAACTTGGCACAAACTGGGCAGATGTGTCAAAAAAAAAAAAAAAGACAAAGAAAAAAATCCGGACACAAAATATGCAAATGTGTAGTTTGTGCAGGGAAATGATTTCTCTCCAGCATGTCTCTGTCGGTAGTTTGGTAAGGAATCAGTCCTATTCATTTTCTGAACGACAAGCCACTGATATATATATCTTTTCTAAAAATAGTTCATTAAATAATTATTTTTAGTGGGTATACAAATAAAATAATTGAATTTAAAAACAAATTCTTAAAATAAAAATAAGACTATTTCACCATTATACAGCTGACTAACCTTTGTAAGATCGATTATTTTGCTCTTATAGATAGATTAAAAAAATAGTACATACATTTACTATCCCCCACCTCCCCCCCCCCCCCAAAAATTACAAAAATTATAACGGTCCGTTTTCCTAGTGTAGCTAATTAGCCAGTAATTCTTTTACCAAAGCAGGGCCGATTATAGGCAAACTAGGGCCTCCGATAGATGGAGGCTTCGCACAGGACTCAAAGCAATTTTTTTAGAGAAGAAATAGCGAAACTTGTGCCCAATGTTATTGTTGGAGTACTAAATACTAAGCTTGACTAAGTTTTTATATAAATTAAGTAATTTTATTTTTTCGTTGTTAATGTTTTATATTTCTATTTCATTTGGGGCAATCAAATTCACTTCATTTAGGGTCTCCGATTATAATTATGTAAGGCCGGCCCTGCCCAAAGATATACACCAATTTGTAGGAAAATTGTTAGAGTCGTTTTGAAGAGCCTTGTACATCCAGGTTTCAGTTCCCTTGAATTTGCAAGCTGAATAGAGAAAGTGTAAAAAGTAACACTTTTTAAAAAATTTGCCACGAAAATAAAAGTAGAGTTTAAAATGGCCGACATATTCATATCAAATATAAAATACTGCGAAACGGGTTTACCTGATTTGTTAAAATGTTTCGTTCTTTAATAGAGATTCAATTAGGTACTTTTATCTTTTTTTATGGCTCCCCGGTTGTGGTATGGACATTAAACATACACTACGGATTCCGCTAGGATCTAAGAAACATTTATGCAAAGATTTATCAAGATTGGTCTAACGGTTTTGATTCCTTTGCGGGACATACATGCTTTCTGCTTAATATAATAGATTTTGCAGTAATTGATATATAGCAATCATTATAATCATATTTAATTTGGTTAGCCTGCTTTATCAGTGAGCCTTAAACGTTTTCAATTAATGAGTCACAGGAAGCAGCGTTATGGACCATATCCTCAGCGACTTCTAAAGCTCAAACATCAACATCACATTACAGCGATCCCTGGACACATTGGCGTCATTGGAAATGAAAGGGCAGATAAGCTTTCAAAGGCAGGATCATCTATGGAACAACCAGATAGACCTGTTAACTACCTCACCCTAAGGTCAATGTTAATCAACAACCACAAAGAGGAGTGGTTCAACCAATGGGCAATAGGAAACACAGACAGAGCCATTCACCAAAGAAATGAACATGCCTAACAAACTGGACAGTATTAACTTCCTCTCCCGCAAAGAGTAATCTACAATCTTCCAACTAAGGACAGGACACACACCTCTGTCAAATCACCATCTCAATAAAATAAATCCCACACAACTACCCCTTTGTAGACACTGCGCCCACCCTTCTGAAACCTTTGAGTTGAGTTGGACCGGATAGTACCAAGACTTCGGACCGATATGGTCCGCGGGCCGTAGTTAAGCATCACTACACAAAATGAAGACTTGCATAAGTTCAAAAAATATCTAGACTGGAAACTGGAAACAAATTCTTATCCGAGATTGATCGATTCACAGACCTATATATATATAGATTTTTATGTATGAAACTCTCTTTCAAGCTCTAAGGGAAGTCGCCCCAATCAATCTTTTCTGTCTTAGAAAAGTAATGATCTTTAGTTTTCAAAGTTTAGAAATAATGCAAAATCATTTCTCGGATTTTCTTTAGAATGGGCTATTAATCACAGAACTATATATTCACGCAAATATATGAATCAAAGCCATTTCCTGTTAGTTTCCACTGAGATAATGTTTCAAAAATCCTAGATCAAAATAATTCATGTCTGTTGATTTTAATCATCTTATGTACATTTAAATATATTGATTACCTAGATCTTTCTAGATTATGTATCTAAAAATGTCAAAATAATAATTATGAGACGAGAGTACTCTTATTTTTTTATTTCAACTACTAATTCTAGATCTGAAAATTTAATTATATGTTACATAGGTTAGTGTTGAAAAAAGAGACTATATTTCTTATATCTACTTTACAAAACAACGCCTTGTTTCAACTTAAAAAAAATAATCACGACATTTATTGTAGTTTTAAAAGATCTCCATGTCCAGATTAGATACAATATATATAAGTCTATGTGGCAGATATTCACTGGTTTCAGTACAAAGACTTAAAAATTCCTTGCAGAAACACAACAGTCTCTAAGTTATTGAAAACAAAATAAACAAGGTTACAAAAGACAGTTTGTGTGGAAACACAAACTCAAAATCGGCCCCCGATGTAAAATGTTTTACATAATTCGGATGTTCCTTCAGAGTTGAAGATAGTTTACTTCCTGGTCCAAACCTCCCGCAGGACAACGGGGGATGGGAGCAGGCAGGGTTTGAACCTTCGACCGTCGATAAATCCGAACCACAGTCCAGTGCGCAAACCCCACGACCAGGTCCACCCAGGCAGGCTTCAATATTTTCAGAAAGAACATCCGAATGAAATTATATCAAAGACAAATAAGAGATAAGAATGGAGAAAGAAGGCTAACAGATCTTGTGTAGTGCCCCAACGAGTGTGTCATGTAGCCAGCATAACGACCAACCGCCTTTACTTTTCCCCAACTAATGTCAGGTACCCATTAGAGCTGGGTAGACTCAGAAGTTTGAAATCCCAGTCTTTACCAGGATTCGAACCCGGGACCCTCGGTTGGGACTAAATAATGTATTTGTTTTGAACAGTCTCAATCTCATTTTCGAATCCTGGAAAAAAAAAAAAAAAAAAAAATTTCCGCTATCTATAAAATTTCTCATGAAAATGGAGTTTACAAGATTACTATTCGTTTTAAATTAGGTCTAACTTATAATGCATACTAATTAGCTTTTTCTCTTTAAAAAACTGATTGCATAACTGATTTTAAAAAAATAGAATTTTCGCTTTCAGGAAAAAAAAAAGTAGCCGTTGCATCAGAACTTTGTGGGTCTAAAATATTGTGATGTCGGATTTTCAATATCTTTTCTAGTTTACGAGAACTAAACGGGACGGACGGACAGACGGACAGACATTTCACACAAAACTAATAGCGTCTTTTCCCCTTTCGGGGGCAGCTAAAAATAAAACGAAATAAAAAAAAACTATTTCTGATAATTTTTTTTTTTAATTTTTATTATTTTGTTGTTTGCCAGCTAATTAAAAATAATGCTCAAGAATTGTTTATAAAACGAAACAAAACAAAACAAAAAACAAAAACACACACAAAGACATAATGTCTTTGAAGAAGCTTTCTTCACATTTTGTTCTGTTTAACAATGAACGCTAATGAATGTCCAACTTTGGGGAAACAATAATAGCTACATGACAAAGACATTATTATTAAATGACAACGAGATGATTCTAAACATATTTTTCAATGACACCGAGATATTGCAATGATTCTAAACTTATTTTTCAATGACACCGAAAGATTACATTTAAATTTATTCATGAATGACTCCTAGATATTACATTAGTTCTGAACATATTTGAGACTGCCACCGAGATATTGCGATGATTCTGAACTTGTTCTTGAATGACTCCGATATTGCAAAGTTCTGAACGTATTATTATATTTGATTCAGATATTACAATGATTCTGAACTTATTATAATTATTCTGAAATTTATTTGAACCAAATCCATAGGATAATTTTGCGTCAGTTAAATGACATTAAGTGGTACAAATGTATAAAATTGGGGAATGCTTTTAAAAAAATGTTTGTATATATGTATGCTTGTTAATAGTCTATCTATCTA
Source organism: Biomphalaria pfeifferi (assembly GCA_030265305.1). Taxonomy (NCBI): domain Eukaryota; kingdom Metazoa; phylum Mollusca; class Gastropoda; family Planorbidae; genus Biomphalaria; species Biomphalaria pfeifferi. The sequence goes on along the minus strand of JASAOG010000060.1, from coordinate 2,524,691 downwards.
TCTATCTATCTATCTATCTATCTATCTATCTATCTATCTATCTATCTATCTATCTATCTATCTATCCAGAGCCGGAACTAATAATTTCGGGGCGCTATGCGAAATGGATAAAGCGGATACATTCATATCCAATATAAAATATTATGGAAACGGGTTTACCCGACTTGTTAAAAGTACCTTAGGACGTCAAAATTCGCAGATATAAGGAAAAAATGTATATAATATTGCTTCTGAAACACAAATTTGAAGGTTAATTTTATTTGATAATGAAATCAATAGACTATATTTTGTATTTTCATGTGTCAAAGTAAAAAAAAACTATCTGTGCAAAGTGTAGTTCTTAAAACTAGATCTAGATCCTTTCGATCTTGTCTCATGTAAACATGGCCTAGATCCATGAAATAGTAATACTTTCATAGAGTTAAGCTACTTTTTTTTTAGGGCTACTATACGTACGTTACGGTTCCAGTTAGTACCCAAGGAATATTTATGCTAGGTTTTATCAAGATTGGTCAAACGGTTCTGATTTCTATTAGGGACATTAACACATACATATATACACCTTACTATCTGCCTTATAGTATAGTATGTATGTATGTGTGTATGTGTGTGTGTATGTGTGCGTGTGCGTGTGTGTGTGTGTGCGTGTTTGTGCGTGTGTGTCTCATGTGAAAAAGAAAGCAAAAAGAGATTTCATAAATATAATTGCAATGTCATTGTAATATTGTTGGCTACAGACACGATGAATGGTAGAGACTGGCTGAAAGGCTCTTGACTAAATAGAAAAAAAAGTAATTGCATTGTGTTTAATTATCTCCCGTGAATGACTTCTCTTTACTCCGTGGGGACCAATCACTGAAAGCTTTAAGCATCACTGACCTAAACAATGTTGGCATGCTCAACATGGGGCCTTCGAAAATAGCATCTGTTGACTTCAGTGGTGATCTCGTGGTATCACGTGGTGACGCGAGAAATCAAGAGAAACAAAAATTGTGAAAAAAAATAATTTTGGATAACAAAATAAGATAAAAACAAAAGTATTTTAAAATAAAGAAACGTAGCAACACTTGCCTAGAATACAGCGTAGAAATGTTTAGCAATCGTAGCGACAAGCACACGAAAAATACACGACAAACACACGATTTTACAAACAAAGTCTACACATACAATGACCGCAGTGTCTTGTTGAGTCTTTTAATCATCTGCGACTTTCTTATGCCCTGGTGGCCAGGGTATGCTACCCTGCCTCATAGTGGAAACAATCCTAGGAGGAAACGATTAGGCTAAAGGGTAGCAAAACAAGACTCCCGTGGGGGGTGGGGGGGGGTGGTGCCTAAGGGAAGGGAGTGCAAGAGCATCTCCATTGCACTATGCAGAGTTGTAAAAAAAGCTCCCACAACCTTGTCACAATCCAGGCGCCGTTCCTAAAGGGGCCGTTACATAAATAGCGTGTCCTGCACGGTTGGCCTGGTATAAAAAAAGGAAAATGGCGGGGGTCCTGTGTACGCGGCCTCTGGCCACGAGTCTGACTCCCCACCAGACAGAACAGTGTACACTGTTCTCATTCAGGCCTGTGAGAGGGAGCTCTTGTTCACTTTTGCTGGCCTAGAGTTCCAAAAGCCAAAGGCTCAGCTCTTCCAGACAGTTCAAGAAGAAGAACAAGAAGAAGATGCCCTGGTGGCAGGATGTAGCCCACAGGTTGTAGTTTGAACGTCGCTAGTTCAACATATTCATTGTTGTGCCCAACATTCTCTAGAATAAATAAAAAATGTGGATCAAATCTAATTAAGCTCAAAAGATTGAGGAATTTGGAGGTGGGGATGCCGAGTGACTCCCCCTTTTGGAGTCCAAAAGAGTAAGATTGCATAGGACTATTGCACTAAGCCCTTCCAAACATTCTATGTTTTAAAACGGGACTATTAGACATTTTCACTGATGGCGGAAAAACTAGTGTTAATGAACTATGTATTTTAAAAGCTATAGGAAAAATTTTTTTTGCGCTTTTTTTCCCTTCTCCACGAAATGTCCAAAACTCTTCCTTTTGTAGCACGAAAACAGTTGAAATCTAGAAGAAGTATTAGACTTTCACTCCATGGCTGACAACTAATTTAAAAACAAACGGGCAACTCATTAGCGGTAATAAAGAAGCGTTGGTACGACGATCAACTGTAAGCTTTGAGATTGGGTTAAAACTATTCTTAATTGTCAATTCTTTTTATTTACTCGATAACAGTGACGCTCAGTCAATAAGCCATATTGTAGGAATAAGGCTACAATTTGCTTTCAATTCTTTGCTTCTATCATGCTCAGATGTTTGTTTTATCTATTCCTCATGTAGGCTTTTAGGTCAAAGTAATATTTAAAAAAAATTAAAATGAGAATTTTGATAGCGCTGAATTTAAAAACAAAAAGAGATTTGAAAATGAAACTTTTATATTTTGTTTTCTTCTACAATTACTATTATGTCGTATTTGAGTCCAATACAAAATGTACCTGGTTGTGGAGCAGGGAGAGATTATATCAACAAACAACATTTTGTCTTTAGTACGAAGTTTCATTTACAGCATAATAAAGTGAAGTTCCCCATTCAGACCTTGTGGTCTATAGGGCAGATGTAAAGGCCATCTGTTTCTGTGGCCTACGGTTAACGAGGGGTATCCTGTGGCCAGCACAACGACCAATCGCCTTTACTTTTTCCCACCAGGTACCCATTAGAGCTAGGTGGACTCAGAGGATCATGAAATTAAAAATCCAAGTTTTCACCAGGATAAACAACATAATATTTAGAATAAAATAGACGGGTGAGCGGTTGACTATATCAACCTTGTTATTTGTTACTATTTGTTATTTTAATATACCTGTATTTATAGATATGTTTATATGCGTATCTATTTATAGCACATCTTTATTCCTAGTTGTCAACACTTCACAGTTCTACACTGCTCTTTCATTCCTAACAAACATTCACTAACATTCACTATTTCAAAATATCAGCCAAAGACTTCACTTTCACAATCACTGCAGAGGTCCATTGCAAGCCCGCTCAAGCATCCACTCACACAATTCAGCATATAATAGTAACATCATTCAACATTCCTCCAAGATTTATCTCCCTAAATAACATCGACACTTTTCAACATTGAAAGTGAAAAATTTAATTTAATTTTATAGGCGATACAGAAAACAAAATATTATTTTTTGGTTCAAACGAATGAAAAATGACGTTTTCCTAGACTCCGCTATTTATAACAGAGCAATGTCAGCATATTCTCAATGGAATATAAAATCAATTTAGAAATTGCAAGCTAGTTCAAATGTCTATATAAATGATCTGAACGAAGATAAAAGGTGTATTACTACCTAGAAAGATCAGCTTTAAAATGATGTTGAGCTTCCTTCTGACACCCAGAAATTGCAATGATTCTAAATTGAATACCAAAGACATTGAAGTACATTCTAAACGTATTACTATAGGGGTCTCTTTGCAATACAAGAAATTGGACCTAGTTACAGAATGACACCAAGAACGGTTCTATTAGTCCGAGATTTCAATAGAGCGTCATGGCTAATTACTATCTCCTCCTAAGAGGAGTACACTTAATGAGATTATTACCCTGCTTATTTTTTTAACGAACTTATATAAGCTTCCTCTGTCTGTCTGTCTGGTGAAAAATTAGCACACGATTTTTCTCCCACTTCCCATTTTTGGATCAAGTTGAAATTTTACACAATTATTTCATTGTCGATGACAACTCATGTATGATGTATCAATTTTTAAAAAAAGTAACCAATTCGCTTATCAATTTGTTGTAATAAATTAATTTTGTTTTTTTTTTAATGGAAAATTTACAAAGTTAACTGGGCATGGGCCGTGCAATAATGCCAGATATGGCAGCGATTGAACGGAGCTCTCCCCCCAGAGCGCGAATGGGACTTTTGTCATCATACAGGGTAGCGGGGGAATTTGAGAGGGGTGATGTGGGGGAGATGACGTGTTCAATTATCTAGAAGGAAGAAACCCTACATACTGAAGGATTAATTGTCCTTGTTGGTATACAAAGATAACTAATTAGCAGTGATTAATTGACTATTCATGTCTTGTCTATAACAATGAATAATTGTACAACCTTTCAACTTGATCCGAGAGTGAATAACTTTTATTCAATGTTCGTAGTTTACATGCTATTACCTTTTGGTTCTTGCTTTATACTGTCAGGCGGGGGAAGGGAAGAATCCGGGAATTCAATGCAAGTGTATCTACCTACCCCTAGTTTTAAACAGCAACACCCTCCCTGACAAGGATCATGTTATTTTTCAACTTCTTTAGTGGAGAGTGAGTCTTGTTGGTTTACAAGGATAACTAATTAGCAGTGATTAATTGACTATTCATGTCTTGTCTAAACAATGAATAATTGTACAACCTTTCAACTTCATCCGAGAGATGGTGTAGGGGTAATAACGTGTACGATCCTTTTACCAGACAGACAGACCGAATGAGTTACTTTCTGTTTTAGACCCTTTAGGAGACTGTAATCTAACAGCCAGAAATAGACGCATTAAAAATCTCTATTAGGGTGAAGTCTCAAATGACAAGAGTGTTTAGAAATGTAGATTCTCTCCCTTGTAATGTCTATTTTTTTTTAAATTCCCCAAACAAGGGCAATCAATCATCGAAAGGAAGTACCCAGGTATTATCTCCCGGATGCTCATGACAACAGTCCGATTCAAAGTAAATCATCTCCCCTTATTTAAGAAAACTTGAGGGAAAAAAACAACCTTAAAAGCGATACTAAGACTAAGACATTTTAAACCGGCACTTAGTTTAGTTGTGTGTGTGTGGGGGGGGGGGTGTTATTCTCTCATACCGACGTCACTGTGCACAAGTTTTTCGTTTTATTGATTTCTACATTTGTTGACGTCATAATCACCGCAGACAGTGATACCATCGTGTACAAAACATATGAAAATGTGCGAGCGAGACGTGGTCTGTGATGTGGCAACAAACTATAGGTCTAAACTGCCCACAGGCTGTGACGTTGCAGGTCATTGTTGAGGCCTTCTATAACGATTGGTCTCGGTTCGACACCCGACTTGAGCAGAGTTGTGTTTACTTAGTGCCTAATTCTCCCAAATACTCCCCCCTCGCCCCCAACTGTTCCCCTAAAGAGCTTGGACCATGGTCCTCTTAGCATGCTTTAAGCATGAACATTGCTAAACATAAAAGCTATTCAGAAAAAGAAAATTGCATTTTCGTGTTCGCTGGATTTAAACCTCTCTATCTTAATTTAAATGTAAGCTTACTAACGCAGAGCCGCTGGCTGCTAAGTAATTCGGAATAGATCTATAGAAACATGGGTAAACTCTTTGAGAACGCTCGCCCCCCCCCCCTTTTTTTTTATTTACCCCCTAGAATAATTTGAATTTCTCTACATAGCTGGAAGGTTTGCATTCGTATTCACTTTAAATAATAAATCGTTGTAATGTTTAGAATGTAAAGTACCATTATCATTAAGGTACATGTCTAATATACAATTAGGAAAAAATGACAAAATTTTTTTTTTTTTTTTTAAATTGCATTTTTTAATTCTATTTATCTATTAAATGAACCTTATTTTATGTGAATAAACAATCTAGAAGTTTGTTTTTTTTTAATTTAAAGTTGGTGGGGTGTGTGTTGTTTACCATAGCAGCCTACCGGGTGACCATCTGAAATGTGTAGTTCTTTATTTTTTAATTACATTTTAATTAAAAAGTTCAGTTTAAAATTGCGATACTATTGTATAATTAAAACAAACACAAAGGGATGTTACTCTTAAGGGAGAAAATGTAAATTTTACATTCTTTAATATTTTTTGTAGATATTGTGACTTCTGTGCAAGAAATCAATGTATAGATATACTCTTGTCTCTCTTTCTCTCTCACACACACACCATCCACACACATACATTGTTACTGACTATGGTCTACCAGAGAATGACAATACAAACCAAGATCTAGATGTGTTAAAAAATATGAACATTTATTTCTTAGTCACAGACAATGTTATGTAAGGGGAGGTAAACACTGTTACAGTTTTTCTTAGTCACAGACAATGTTATGTAAGGGGAGGTAAACGCTGTTACAGTTTTTCTTAGTCACAAACAATGTTATGTAAGGGGAGGTAAACACTATTACAGTTTTTCTTAGTCACAGACTTTCCTCTTCAACCGTGTGAGTCTCATCGTACTAGGGCACCGTGTGAGTCTCATCGCACTAGGGCACCGTGTGAGTCTCATCGTACTAGGGCACCGTGTGAGTCTCATCGCTCTATGGCACCGTGTGAGTCTCATCGCACAAGGGCACCGTGTGAGTCTCATCGCACTAGGGCACCGTGTGAGTCCCATCGTACTAGGGCACCGTGTGAGTCTCATCGTACTAGGGCACCGTGTGAGTCTCATCATACTAGGGCACCGTGTGAGTCTCATCGCACTAGGGCACCGTGTAAGTCTCATCGTACTAGGCCACCGTGTGGGTCTCATCGCACTAGGGCACCGTGTGAGTCTCATCGTACTAGGGCACCGTGTGAGTCTCATCGCACAAGGGCACCGTGTGTGTCTCATCGTACTAGGGCACCATGTGAGTCGCATCGTAATTAGAGCACAGTGTGAGTCTCATCGCACTAGGGCACCATGTGAGTCTCATCGTACTAGGGCACCGTGTGAGTCTCATCGCACAAGGGCACCGTGTGAGTCTCATCGTACTAGGGCACCGTGTGAGTCTCCTCGTACTAGGGCACCATGTGAGTCTCATCGTACTAGAGCACCGTGTGAGTCTCATCGTACTAGGGCACCATGTGAGTCTCATCTCACTAGGGCACCGTGTAAGTCTCATCGTACTAGGGCACCGTGTGAGTCTCATCGCACTAGGGCACCGTGTGATTTTTGTCGTACTAGGGCACCGTGTGAGTCTCATCGCACTAGGGCACCGTGTTGAGAAATTTATTCTCTGATAACACGGACAAGAAATGCGGCAGTTTGTTGCAGAGTTTCCCTGTCTCCGTACAGGGCCAATTCGCCATGCGCTCCAGCTTCGTTTTCGCAGTGTTGCGCACTCGTAGAGAGTTAGTTAATCGTTTCGACGTCTTCCTGGCAGTGAACCGAAGTTTGGTTTCAATTTAGCAAAATAGGCTCTGATTAGACAATGTCCCGTTCTGTACCTAGCGATTGTCACTAGACTCCCCTGCTCAGCTGCCACCACTCGTCCGATTTAGAGGGCCCTCCTCTTAAACTAGATGGTGAGACAGCAAAAGGCAATTACTATTATCATCATGAAAGTTGCATTGGCTGTGGGGTATGCTTTCCGGAACGATGGTCCCGGGTTTGAACCCTGCCGTTCTGCGGAACGATTGGGATATGGCGTAATAATCTTTGTGTAGAGACTTCCTAAACTTCAGAAGTCAGCAGTAGGAACTTCTTGAATCATAATTGAAAGTTTAATATACAACTCTATGTAAAGATCTATAGATCTGTCTTAGTTCCTAAGAACTTCTTAAATCATAACTGAAAGTATAATATACAACTCTATATAAAGATCTATAGATCTGTCTTAGTTCCTAGGAACTTCTTGAATCATAACTGAAAATTTAATATACAACTCTATGTTAAGCTCTATAGATCAGTCTTAGTTCCTAAACTCACAAAACACGCTACATAATTAAACTCGTTCTCTAATCCCACATATTTGTCCCAATACCATCTTCGTATGTTCTTGTCTGACCCAAACTAATCCTCTAGCTGCGTCATCAACCGCAACACGCTCTCAAATACAAACACATATACAAACACACACATGCGCAAAACCAGTCACAATCCGAATATAGTCACATATCTCAATCAGAATCTCCACGGACAGCCAATAGACAGTCTAACCATTTTATGTGTGTGTGTGTGTGTGTGTGCGGTGTCTGTGCGTAACAGTGTGGCTGTGGATAAGACACATGTGCGGTCACATCTCCTAAAGTCCATCCAATGTTCCAGGGATATAAGCCAGCAATTGGCCGAGTGGGATTACGCCGACCTAAATTGACAAGGGTACTATCGGACGAAGTAATAGCCAGAAAATTGAGAACATTGTCAAGACGTCCATCAGGGAAACGTTGATCGCCAGTCGCCAATATCTAAGACCTTCCTCTATAGCCCCATTACCTAGATAGTCCTTCATCGTGGTACACATCATTACTGTCTATAGGTTATCTGGCACAATGAGACTTGTGTTTATCCATTTTACCGTCCTATTTTCTTTTAGTACTACTGTCGCCAAGCTGATATTGTCCTCACGATTTCGAATACCGGGGAGGTGTCGCGGGGAAATAACGTCCTACGCGTGTTGCTATGTCAATCTAGTCCTGCATGCTAATCAATGACTTAAATTCTACCAAGTCATTGGTTTTCCTGGCTGACTCAGGCAACCCATTCCATGCTCTAAAAGCACTAGGGAAGTAAGAGCATTTATACACATATTTCCTAGCATATGGAACAAGGAATGTGCCAGTTTGCTACATGATAGAGCCTCATGAAAGCGTACCCCATCCACACACGTGATTCTTTTTTTTTTTTTTTTTGTAATATTTCTTACACGCTGACATTCCAACTCTTGGTTTTTGTTTGCTCTTATTTTGGGTTAATTGATGAATACTTTCAACTCTGTACACTTGATAGATCTGTTGAGCTCCACTTTTATTCCCATTGTTTCTTCTTTGGTTGTTTCATGTTTTGGACAGTGCAACTACACACACACACACAAAAGAACTTGAATTGTTTAGATTTTCATTATATGCAACCTTAATTGTGGACGCTAAACTGAAGTTCAATCCTACCCTATGAATATAAAAAAAATCTCTACATGGAAGAGTCTAGAAAGTTGTATGCAGAGCTAAACATTTTAAATTAAAAATTCCTAGTCTATATCGGGTCCAACTGGGATCAGAGTCGGCCTTAGATAGCTGGAGGTCCAAGGCGAAGTGAATTTGGTGGCCTGAAAAATAGAAAAATAAAAATAATAATCAGCGAAAAAAATAAAATTACGAAGTTTATTTAGAACCTAGTGTACTTCAACAGTAACATTTGGCTCAAGTTTTGATATTTCTTCCCTAAAAAAACATGTTTTTTTTGTTTTAATAATTTAAATCATTCAGGAAATAGACTCATTCTAAAAAATTTTTTTTCGTTTTCTGTCTATCTATCTGTCTGTCTGTCTATATATCTATATATCTGTCTGTCTGTCAGTCAGTCAGTCAGTCTGTCTGTCTACCTATTTAAACACTCTCCAAACTACTTACGTACCTCTATCTGTCTATCTCTGTGTGTATATGTGTGGGAAAATGTGTATACTTGTGTTTGTATGTGTGTGCTTCTAAACGCCAAGCAATCATTATTAAACATATTTTTGTTTTGTGTGTTTGAGTCCGTTAAATTGTCCGTAAAATAATTAGCCCATTACTTTGACAAACAAATTGACGTTGTCATGTCCAGACTTCCCTCGCTGTCCCGCAATAATATTCTGTGCGGAAACACTGCCTTTGTTCTTGAACAAGAAAGAAAAAAAACCCAGTCAAATTATCTCTTCCTATGTAGCCAACAATTAAAGTAATTGGCCACCCAAAGGGAATGTTCAAATCACGATTAGAAAGGAAAAGGCAAGACAACCAATCACAAAATCATTTTGACAACATATTTCTTGTTATTCGGTGATGAGGTCTCATAAAATAAAGTTTCGTTTGCGATTAACATTTTTCTCTTCCCGAATTTCGTGTCGATATAGTTGTTAAGTTATTTATAGTCAGGTTATTAGTGAGGAAGGGGGGGGTTAAAGCAGGATGGAATTCATGGCATGACAATAATAGATAAAAGTAAAGTACGAAGACAAATCTAAGCAAAGTGCAGTGATCGAACAAAGCAAGGTATATTGACAGATCTAAGCAAATTGCAGTGATCGATCAAAGCAAGGTATATTGACAGATCTAAGCAAATTGCAGTGATCGATCAAAGCAAGGTATATTGACAGATCTAAGCAAATTGCAGTGATCGATCAAAGCAAGGTATATTGACAGATCTAAGCAAAGTGCAGTGATCGATCAAAGCAAGGTATACTGACAGATCTAAGCAAAGTGCAGTGATCGATCAAAGCAAGGTATATTGACAGATCTAAGCAAAGTGCAGTGATAGATCAAAGCAAGGTATATTGACAGATCTAAGCAAATTGCAGTGATCGATCAAAGCAAGGTATATTGACAGATCTAAGCAAATTGCAGTGATCGATCAAAGCAAGGTATATTGACAGATCTAAGCAAAGTGCAGTGATAGATCAAAGCAAGGTATACTGACAGATCTAAGCAAAGTGCAGTGATCGATCAAAGCAAGGTATATTGACAGATCTAAGCAAATTGCAGTGATCGATCAAAGCAAGGTATATTGACAGATCTAAGCAAATTGCAGTGATCGATCAAAGCAAGGTATATTGACAGATCTAAGCAAATTGCAGTGATCGATCAAAGCAAGGTATATTGACAGATCTAAGCAAATTGCAGTGATCGATCAAAGCAAGGTATATTGACAGATCTAAGCAAATTGCAGTGATCGATCAAAGCAAGGTATATTGACAGATCTAAGCAAAGTGCAGTGATAGATCAAAGCAAGGTATATTGACAGATCTAAGCAAATTGCAGTGATCGATCAAAGCAAGGTATATTGACAGATCTAAGCAAATTGCAGTGATCGATCAAAGCAAGGTATATTGACAGATCTAAGCAAATTGCAGTGATCGATCAAAGCAAGGTATATTGACAGATCTAAGCAAAGTGCAGTGATCGATCAAAGCAAGGTATATTGACAGATCTAAGCAAAGTGCAGTGATAGATCAAAGCAAGGTATACTGACAGATCTAAGCAAATTGCAGTGATCGATCAAAGCAAGGTATATTGACAGATCTAAGCAAATTGCAGTGATCGATCAAAGCAAGGTATATTGACAGATCTAAGCAAAGTGCAGTGATAGATCAAAGCAAGGTATACTGACAGATCTAAGCAAAGTGCAGTGATCGATCAAAGCAAGGTATATTGACAGATCTAAGTAAAGTGCAGTGATAGATCAAAGCAAGGTATATTGAAAGATCTAAGCAAGGTATATTGAAAGATCTAAGCAAGGTATATTGAAAGATCTAAGCAAAGTGAAGTAACTGATCAAAGCAAGGTATATTGACAGATCTAAGCAAAGTGCAGTGAATGATCAAAGCAAGGTATATTGACAAATCTAAGCAAAGTGCAGTGATAGATCAAAGCAAGGTATATTGACAGATCTAAGCAAAGTGCAGTGATAGATCAAAGCAAGGTATATTGACAGATCTAAGCAAAGTGCAGTGACAGATCAAAGCAAAGTGCAGTGACAGATCTAGGCGAAGTAGCTTTATCATGGCCAGTCACTTACATATTTAAAAGATTTCAAGATTGGAAATGGCCAAATAATTAGTCGTTGTGGTCTTCCAGTGTTTCTGGATGTGAGGTCGATACCGCTGTCTGGCAGCCATAGTGTAATGACAGGTGAGGTCAACGATACTCTGGTAACAAAATAAATAGAAATAAACGAGCTATTTATAGATAGATCACCTCAGAGTGTCACTCCGATCTCTGGGTTAGATGTATGGATTTGTCAAACTTTGTGGCAGGGAGACAACCGCAGTAAGAAGAGAAACTTTTCTAGACAACGTTGATGGGCTGTCTCTCTGTTGAAACAAGTGACTGATTGTTTCTAGATGGACGTTAAACGTTCTGGTGTAAGCTTGTGGGAATACGTTTGAATGATAGGAAAAGATGGGGAATGAGTGCGAAAGTGGGGAATGGGTGTGAAAGTGGGGAATGGGTGTGAAAGTGGGGAATGGGTGTGAAAGTGGGAATGGTGTGAAAGTGGGGAATGGGTGTTAAAGTAGGGAATGAGTGTGAAAGTGGGGAATGGGTGTGAAAGTGGGGAATGGGTGTGAAAGTGGGGAATGAGTGTGAAATTGGGGAATGGGTGTGAAAGTGGGGAATGGGTGTGAAAGTAGGGAATGTGTGTGAAAGTGGGGAATGGGTGTGAAAGTGGGGAATGGGTGTGAAAGTGGGGAATGGGTGTGAAAGTGGGAATGGTGTGAAAGTGGGGAATGGGTGTGAAAGTGGGGAATGAGTGTGAAAGTGGGGAATGGGTGTGAAAGTGGAGAATGGGTGTGAAAGTGGGGAATGGGTGTGAAAGTGGGGAATGAGTGTGAAAGTGGGTAATGGGTGTGAAAGTGGGGAATGACTGTGAGAGATTGGGAATGAGTATGAAAGTAAGGAATGAGTGTGAAAGTGGGGAATGGGTGTAAGAGATTGGGAATGAGTATGAAAGTGGGGAATGAGTGTAAGAGATTGGGAATGAGTGTGAAAGTGGGGAATGAGTGTGAAAGTGGGTAATGGGTGTGAAAGTGGGTAATGGGTGTGAAAGTGGAGAACGGGTGTGAAAGTGGGGAATGGGTGTGAAAGTGGGGAATGGGTGTAAGAGATTGGGAATGAGTATGAAAGTGGGGAATGAGTGTGAAAGTGGGGAATGGGTGTGAGAGATTGGGAATGAGTGTGAAAATGGGGAATGAGTGTGAAAGTGGGGGATGGGTGTGAAAGTGGGGAATGGGTGTGAAAGTGGAGAATGGGTGTGAAAGTGGGGAATGGGTGTGAAAGTGGAGAATGGGTGTAAAAGTGGGAATGGTGTGAAAGTGGAGAATGGGTGTGAAAGTGGAGAATGGGTGTGAAAGTGGGGAATGGGTGTGAAAGTGGAGAATGGGTGTGAAAGTGGAGAATGGGTGTGAAAGTGGAGAATGGGTGTGAAAGTGGGGAATGGGTGTGAAAGTGGGAATGGTGTGAAAGTGGAGAATGGGTGTGAAAGTGGAGAATGGGTGTGAAAGTGGGGAATGGGTGTGAAAGTGGAGAATGGGTGTGAAAGTGGAGAATGGGTGTGAAAGTGTGGAATGGGTGTGAAAGTGGGGAATGGGTGTGAAAGTGGGAATGGTGTGAAAGTGGAGAATTGGTGTGAAAGTAGGGAATGAGTGTGAAAGTGGGGAATGGGTGTGAAAGTGGGGAATGGGTGTGAAAGTGGGGAATGGGTGTGAAAGTGGAGAATGGGTGTTAAAGTAGGAAATGAGTGTGAAAGTGGGGAATGGGTGTGAAAGTGGAGAATGGGTGTGAAAGTGGGGAATGGGTGTGAAAGTGGGGAATGTGTGTGAAAGTGGGGAATGGGTGTGAGAGATTGGGAATGAGTATGTAAGTGGGGAATGAGTGTGAAAGTGGGGAATGGGTGTGAGAGATTGGGAATGAGTGTGAAAGTGGGGAATGAGTGTGAAAGTGGGAAATGGATGTGAAAGTGGGGAATGACTGTGAGAGATTGGGAATGAGTGTGAAAGTGGGGAATGGGTGTGAGAGATTGGAAATGAGTGTGAAAGTGGGGAATGGGTGTGAGAGATTGGGAATGAGTGTGAAAGTGGGGAATGAGTTGAAAGTGGGGAATTACTGTGAGAGATGGGGAATGGGTGTGATAGTGATGAATATTTTTGAAAGAAAATGGTGAATAAGTGTGAATGAGGGGATATGTATTTGAAGGAATAGGGAATGAATTTTAAAAAAGGAATATCTGTGTGGAGATTAGCGTGAATTTGAGAAAGAGAAAGGGATGGAGAAAGATGGAGCATGAATATCACATGCGAGAGAAGTGAGTGTACGAAAGATGCGGAATGAGTGTACAAGGTGGTAAATGTGACTGAATGATTGGGAATATGCGTTTCCCTATATTGATGAAACTATTTAAAAATCAAACAAAGCATTATGGTTTATTAAAAGAAACTTCTATAATTCAAATAAGAAAATAAAACTAAAATTTTATTTAACCCTGGTTTGGCCAATAATAAGATATGCATCCTCTATTAGGGACCCCTCAACTCAAGAAAACATTAAGAAACTGGAACAAACACAAAATAGAGCAGTGAGATTCATAACAAATGAATATTGACATTTGACTAGAGTAACACCTTTAGTAAAATCACTAAATTTAGAAAGCCTTCAGGACAGAAGACTCAAAAAAAAAAGTAGCAATTATACATAAAACACTGAACCATAATCTTCAAATGCAAAAACAAAATCTAATAAAATACTCTGAAAGATACAAAGATAATGCACATTCCTCGTTCCATATGCTAGGACAGATTTGTACAAATGCTCTACCAGTGACTTGGCAGAATTTAGGTCATTGGTTAATATGCATGACTAAATGCATGACGCGTAGGACGTAATCATCTTCTTCTTTGAAGTATTATATAAGATAAGATAATAATGGGGAATGAGTTTAAGTGATGTTGAACGGTCCCAATGTTATTACAGTGAATGTAAATGGACAACCTTGGACGACGCTTAGAACTTTCTCATGGTTCGATTTATAATCAATCATACGATTTAAGGATATCTGTTTATTGAATAAAAAGAAACAACTAGTAAATATTGCACTATTGAAAAATCGTGTCTACGTGTTATTTAATTTCTTTTTAGATTTGCAAATATTATCTAATATATGTCCGAAAAGTTGAGCTGAAGAGTGCATCTAGAATTTTTGAACGAATAGGAAATGTAAGCGCGCTATATGGACATCCACATATGTAAGCATACACATTTTTCGGAACTTAAAGTTACATTTTTGTTGCATGTCAATTATCTGATAAGAAAATGTCGATTACAACAGAGACTAACGTTGGGTGTTCGGCAGCTAACGGACAAACTGTTGTGACGTGTTTGGTTTATATCTGACATTCTCTAGTACAGTGCTTCCCAAATGTGTTCCGCGAAATGATAGTCGCGAGACCTAAATAGGTGTTCATCGAACTACTGGAACAATAAAGTAGTAAGCCACCACGGAAACTAATCTCTCAAAAAAAAATAGCAAAGTGTTCCACTAAATAGTCAGAATATGTGTGTGAAGTGTTCCGTTAAGGAAAAGGTTTGAGAATCACTGCTCTTGCAAATGCTTGCAGTTGTATTTCACAGATAACATTATTGGTCTGATTAGTTCAGGTGTACGTTTAACGAGGCTCGTGGTTAGAGTCAAGTATCCGGCTCATTAGCCGAAACATAAAGAATGAGTACGCTACATGTTTATTACAATTAAATTATTGCTATACCTTCTCCGTGCTCTTGTTTAGTTGTAGTCCGTCGGAGACTGATTCTGTCTAAAAAACTGAATACTGTGACTTGAGTACTGTGACTTGAGTACTGCGACTTGAGTACTGCGACTTGAGTACTGCGACTTGAGTACTGCGACTTGAGTACTGCGACTTGAGTACTGCGACTTGAGTACTGCGAATTGGGTACTGTGACTTGGGTACTGTGACTTGAGTACTGTGACTTGAGTACTGCGACTTGAGTACTGCGACTTGAGTACTGCGACTTGAGTACTGCGACTTGAGTACTGCGACTTGAGTACTGCGACTTGAGTACTGCGACTTGAGTACTGCGACTTGAGTACTGCGACTTGGGTACTGCGACTTGGGTACTGTGACTTGAGTACTGCGACTTGAGTACTGCGACTTGAGTACTGCGACTTGAGTACTGCGACTTGGGTACTGCGACTTGAGTACTGCGACTTGAGTACTGCGACTTGAGTACTGTGACTTGAGTACTGTGACTTGGGTACTGTGACTTTAGTACTGTGACTTGGGTACTGTGACTTAAGTACTGTGACTTGAGTACTGTGACTTGAGTACTGTGACTTGAGTACTGTGACTTGGGTACTGTGACTTGGGTACTGTGACTTGGGTACTGTGACTTGAGTACTGTGACTTGAGTACTGTGACTTGAGTACTGTGACTTGAGTACTGTGACTTGAGTACTGTGACTTGAGTACTGTAACTTGAGTACTGTAACTTGAGTACTGTAACTTGAGTACTGTGACTTGAGTACTGTAACTTGAGTACTGTAATTGTTACCTTTCCATTATTTCTCTCTCTCTCTCTCTCTCTCTCTCTCTCTCTCTCCCCCTCTCTCTTGCGTCACCTG
The DNA here is from genome assembly GCA_030265305.1 of Biomphalaria pfeifferi. Lineage (NCBI taxonomy): Eukaryota > Metazoa > Mollusca > Gastropoda > Planorbidae > Biomphalaria > Biomphalaria pfeifferi. The sequence goes on along the minus strand of JASAOG010000060.1, from coordinate 2,508,619 downwards.
GTGTTATAGTCATGATGTCAAGTAGGTCTATCTTAAACTTGGTGCTATAGTCATGAGATCAAGTAGGTCTATCTTAAACTTGGTGTTATAGTCATGAGATTAAGTAGGTCTATCTTAAACTTGGTGTTATAGTCATGAGATCAAGTAGGTCTATCTTAAACTTGTTGCTATAGTCATGAGATTAAGTAGGTCTATCTTAAACTTGGTGCTATAGTCATGAGATCAAGTAGGTCTATCTTAAACTTGGTTTTATAGTCATGAGATTAAGTAGGTCTATCTTAAACTTGGTGCTATAGTCATGAGATCAAGTAGGTCTATCTTAAACTTGGTGCTATAGTCATGAGATTAAGTAGGTCTATCTTAAACTTGATGCTATAGTCATGAGATTAAGTAGGTCTATCTTAAACTTGGTGCTATAGTCATGAGATTAAGTAGGTCTATCTTAAACTTGGTGCTATAGTCATGAGATCAAGTAGGTCTATCTTAAACTTGGTGCTATAGTCATGAGATCAAGTAGGTCTATCTTAAACTCGGTGCTATAGTCATGAGATCAAGTAGGTCTATCTTAAACTTGGTGCTTTAGTCATGAGTTTAAGTAGGTCTATCTTAAATTTGGTGCTATAGTCATGAGATTAAGTAGGCCTTATCTTAAACTTCGTGTTATAGTCATGTGTCCAAGTAGGCCTATCTTAATACTTGCTGCTATAGTCATGTGACCAAGTAGGCCTATCTTAATACTTGCTGCTATAGTCATGTGACCAAGTAGGCCTATCTTAATACTTGCTGCTATAGTCATGTGACCAAGTAGGCCTATCTTACTTACATTTTTATCCGCACTCTCAGGATTATTCTGGACCCAATCTTTACATTGGTTCGATTAGACACTTGATCAAATAGGCCTATATTAAAATAAACATCAATACAGATTTTTCCTTTATGCAGCTGATAACTGAAACTGGACTACATAGAATATGAGCAAGGTCGGAGGGCTAGGGTTAAAGAGTTATTTTGTGTACTATTCAAAATAGAATAGGTATTGAATCCACCAATTCAATAACGCAAAGTATGGAATCGATTCTTAAATGTTCTGGAATCGAGTCCTACTCATGCTTTAAATTGCCGCGTGTCGCGATCTCGAATCGATTAAGCGACTAGATCGGACTAGTGAGAAAAGCGGGCGGGAGGAGGCTGGGGTGGACGCTATCAAGCTGGACTGAGGGTATTGGAGGGGTTAAACGTTTTGCCGGATTAGTTCCTCTGGTAGAGTAGGAGGAATTCTGAATCTAATGGTGTCTGCTTTTATAGAGTTTAATCTAGGAGAGGGCAATAAAGAACAACTCCGGCATGCTGCATGCTAAAAAGTGGATTCCCGTATAAAAGAAACAAAGCAATATCAGTGATTAGATACACTCAAAGACACTCTTTTAGCTTGCTCTCTCTCACTGTTATATATCTTGTTATGAACGCCCACAGCTAATAATCTTATCAGGAACGTCAATGGGAAATCTGTGCCCTCCCCTTTGTGACATTGTGTCAACTACAAGTTTAGCTTATTAGTCTCTTCTTGTTTTTGTTTAACCGCAATCTAAGAAGTTAAACACGCGCTTGTTGAATGTTACAGAAGTATAACATCAATCCAGTCGACATTTCGCGCTCACTGGCATAGAAGAAAGTAGCTGGCAGCAGGTGAGCATCTGAAAGAGACAGTTGGAGAGCTCTGATAATGGCTGCGGGTACCACATTTGAGACCCAAAGAAAAACCATCATAGAAGACAAGCGCAGAAGAAGAAAAGAAAACTTAAGACCGCAGGCGGACAACAGCTTTGTCTGCGCGACGTGCAGAAAAATATGCAGGTCGCAACTGGGCTTGTGTAGTCATGTGAAACACTGCTCTATTCCTTAATCTTTGTATTCGAAGATATTGCCTTTAGTATTATTATAAAATGTAGGCCTTCGTCGATGTTAAATTACTATGCGATTCTCTTTATTACACTTTGTCAATTATTATGTATATAAATTCGATTAAAATAAGAACTACAGTTAGTATTAATAACTAGCATGTTTTCATTATTAGACTTTAGAGATCTGCATTTAGGAATAGTTATGCTTTTCACTTTGAAGATGGTTATGGTGAATAATTCAATGTATTCTTTAGTAACTTACTTTCATAAGTAAAAGAAAAATATGCTGAACATGCAAAAGTGCCAAGAACAAAAATAATACGGTTAAAAAAAAAGTTTCCAATCTGGCAATCAAATTTTAAAGGTAACAATAACTCAATCAAAGTTAAATCTCATACAATTTCATTTTCAACAGACACAATTATCCAGATTTCAATGACTTGTCAGTCTCACTGTTGAGGTCAAACTGTTGTTGGTTAAGTAACTTCAGTTTTAGAATGCTACTCCCAAAGGAATAGACATGCAGATAATATAAAAAGGCTCAAGACTTCAACACAAAAAAAAGGGGAAGAAAACTATACAGCTTGATAGCCATAAGACAGAGAAATATTCACGCAGCATTTGTGATAAAGTTAGCAGCTCCAGAATAGGTCTGTTTTGTCACTTCTCCTTAAGTTAAGGAGAAGCTATCAGCACCAATGATTCCTCTTGGTGCACCAATTGTCTTTCGAGACATTAGGTGTGACAAAATATGCAGGTCGCCACTGGGTTTGTGTGGTAGCATAAAATACTTCACTCGTATTTCTGAACCGTAGACAATGTCTTCTTTGTTTTTTGTTTTTTTTCAGAACCATGTTTGGGTATCTATAGTAATTCTTTAAAAAAAAAGAAGGAATTCGATCCCCTTATGAGTCCTGTCACACTGTGCGATCCTAAGCCATCCCCTTCCTGACACTGGCTGAACTTACGTCAATAATGTTCATTTTTGTTTAAATCTCTTTGGTTCAACGTGAACTTCCAGTATTGAAGGATCTGTTTGGTTTTCTTTATTATTATTATTTTTCGAGGTTGGGAGAGTGGGTCTGTCTCCTCTAACCGAAGATCCTGCTCCTTCCAGGTTGGGAGAGTGGGTCTGTCTCCTCTAACCGAAGATCCTGCTCCTTCCAGGTTGGGAGAGTGGGTCTGTCTCCTCTAACCGAAGATCCTGCTCCTTCCAGGTTGGGAGAGTGGGTCTGTCTCCTCTAACCGAAGATCCTGCTCCTTCCAGGTTGGGAGAGTGGGTCTGTCTCCTCTAACCGAAGATCCTGCTCCTTCCAGGTTGGGAGAGTGGGTCTGTCTCCTCTAACCGAAGATCCTGCTCCTTCCAGGTTGGGAGAGTGGGTCTGTCTCCTCTAACCGAAGATCCTGCTCCTTCCAGGTTGGGAGAGTGGGTCTGTCTCCTCTAACCGAAGATCCTGCTCCTTCCAGGTTGGGAGAGTGGGTCTGTCTCCTCTAACCGAAGATCCTGCTCCTTCCAGGTTGGGAGAGTGGGTCTGTCTCCTCTAACCGAAGATCCTGCTCCTTCCAGGTTGGGAGAGTGGGTCTGTCTCCTCTAACCGAAGATCCTGCTCCTCCCAGGTTGGGAGAGTGGGTCTGTCTCCTCTAACCGAAGATCCTGCTCCTCCCAGGTTGGGAGAGTGGGTCTGTCTCCTCTAACCGAAGATCCTGCTCCTCCCAGGTTGGGAGAGTGGGTCTGTCTCCTCTAACCGAAGATCCTGCTCCTCCCAGGTTGGGAGAGTGGGTCTGTCTCCTCTAACCGAAGATCCTGCTCCTCCCAGGTTGGGAGAGTGGGTCTGTCTCCTCTAACCGAAGATCCTGCTCCTCCCAGGTTGGGAGAGTGGGTCTGTCTCCTCTAACCGAAGATCCTGCTCCTCCCAGGTTGGGAGAGTGGGTCTGTCTCCTCTAACCGAAGATCCTGCTCCTCCCAGGTTGGGAGAGTGGGTCTGTCTCCTCTAACCGAAGATCCTGCTCCTCCCAGGTTGGGAGAGTGGGTCTGTCTCCTCTAACCGAAGATCCTGCTCCTCCCAGGTTGGGAGAGTGGGTCTGTCTCCTCTAACCGAAGATCCTGCTCCTCCCAGGTTGGGAGAGTGGGTCTGTCTCCTCTAACCGAAGATCCTGCTCCTTCCAGGTTGGCCTCGCTCCCAACTTACTTCCTGTCCCTGCGCTAGGCTCATGTAACGATGTGTACGATCACGTGACACAAATACTGAATTATTTATGATGCATTGTTGACTGCAACAGAGACTGGACATTCAGCGAGTATGTGTGAAAGCACCGAGAGATGTATGTGTGTGTGTGTGTGTGCTGTTACATAAAAATGCAAAGATTCATATTCCACGCCCTAGCCTTCTCTTTCTCTCTCTCCTCTCTTTTCAACTTTCTTTCTCGCTCTTTTCCTTTCTGTCTTTCGTTTTGTTCCCCTTACTGGAAGGTTTTTAAATGTCCCAAATCTGGATTTCCTGAAGTCTGAGTATTTGTTATTGTAGAGTTGTTTGATTTTCCGACATTATTATTAAACTTCAAATCCATGTGTTTTTCTGTTTAATTTTCGTCATAAATGGGAAATTTGTTTTTGTGTTTCACAATCAATCAGACGTATTTCTAATGTCGATATTGAGTCACTGGCTAGTTGAATGGAACTATGAATCACAGGTAGTTTAAATAAGCATTGAGTCACTGGCTAGTTTAATGGAACTATGGATCACAGGTAGTTTAAACAGGCATTGAGTCACTGGCTAGTTTAATGGAACTATGGATCACAGGTAGTTTAAATAGGCATTGAGTCACTGGCTAGTTTAATGGAACTATGGATCACAGGTCGTTTAAATAGGCATTGAGTCACTGGCTAGTTTAATAAAACTATGGATCATGGGTAGTTTAAATAAGCATTGAGTCACTGGCTAGTTTAATTTAACTATGGATCACAGGTAGTATAAATAGGCATTGAGTCACTGGCTAGTTTAATGGAGTTATGAATCACAGGTAGTCATTGGCTAGTCTAATTCTACATTGAATCATTATCTTATAAAATACAGATATTAGTTTAAAAAAAGAAGATGGTTAGTTTAATGGGGTATTGAGTCATTTATATAATTTCGTCTGTTTCTACCCGTTCGACGTTGCCTACTTGACTAGTACTTTTATAAAAAGTACTCTGTTGTAGGTCTTTTACCAGATATGACATGACACAATATGACAAAATTTTTAACAAGTTGAAAAAAAAAGATAAACAGTTTTACATAGCTGAACTTGAAACTTAATTCAGCCTACATTTCAACATAAGAAGTTTATGGAGAATCTCATAGCACTTGTTTGACAGAGTGCATCTATCACACCAAACATTCCCCAGCCACAACACTCCCCACAAACCATCGAAACCGAACCAAACAGAACTCGATCATAAAAACGCTTTTCAAATGTAGATTTTTTTTTCTTCAACTTTTTCTGATAAAAAGAATGCCGATGCCAGTATTTGACAAGCGAGGGTTATCCACCATGGGGTTACACAGCTTGAGGCTAGGTAGCGGTTGCTGGTTCTAATTCTTGAAAACCTTGCTAGTAAATGGTATGGAGTTAGAAATGATTATCTACCCCCGAGCTTTCTTTTATCACTCGTGTTTATAGTTCAATTTATTAAACAAACAAAAACATTCAAACTTTAATCCTCGTCACATGACCAGCTTTTAAAAAAAACTTTTTTTTCTACCACACGTCCGGGTAAGGGAGTACATGTCATCCTTTTTTTGTGGTCACGTCATACGGGCAGCAGTCATTGGCCTAAGTAAAAGTAAACTTCAACCTTTCAGACATTGTGATCTGTTGGGCAGATGATATAAAGGTCATCTGTTTTTGCTAACGGTTAACGAGAGTGTCATGTGGCCAGCACAACGACCAATCTCCCTTACTTTTACCCAAATTATGTCAGGGACCCATTAGAGTTGGGTGAACTCAGAAACGCCCTAATTGAAAAGCCTAGTTTACGCTAGGATTCGAACCCGGGACTCCTCTATTCGGTAGCCAAGCGCTTTACCACTAAGCCACCGCGCATCAATGGAATCGGGGATGCTTTAAAAATCCCTAAATTCAAAATTCTAGTCTTCAACGAGATTCAGACCTAAGACCAGTCGGTTTGGAAGCTAAGCAGTTTACCATTCAGCCAACACTCCCCAGGCATTGGTCGTGAGTGTGGGAATGTCGATCCCGTTCATTACTTGAATGGCATCCCATTCAGTCCTAGATCTCTTCAGATTTAAAATGGTGTATATTGTCATGCATAAAGTACTTGAAGACATGGGGTATTAATGTGAACTGCGTCTGTTTGAACTGTAGGACGTGCTGCACATTTAAATCATTGACAGGACAGAACGATGACACATTTTAGACAAGCTTCTTTGTGAGCAGTCATTTCAAGTTCTATTTACGTAACGTCTTGCTCCGGGCTCCGAGAAATATGCGAAGTTTGTAGTGAAAACAAAAGGTCCGGCCTTGACCCCTCTGCGGGAACTTACAATGGTCCCCCAGTACCTCTAGCTACCTGAAGGAGGCCAAACATAAATGTTTTTGACCCATTGGGCGTTATAAGTAAAAGGTTGAGAAACATTGATTTAGTCATTTTTTATCTTTTTATTTGTTATCTTATAAATTACAGACGTTACTTCAACGGAGAAGATTATTACGTCCTAACAAGAGTTTACCGAAGTCTTATCAATAAAGTATTAAGCTTACTTTTATTGCTAATTTCATTTTCACCTCATCCGTGACGCTTAATCATTCCTTTTATATCCTACTTTGGAATTGTAGGCGTCTGGTAACTCTAACATTGTTTAGGCCCTGGACAGTACCACACAAATTACACTATGCATTTTACAAATAGTTTCACTAAACTATGTTTCTGTGTTTCATTGAATGGAATGGGGAACAATGAATGAAAATCCAAATTGTATTTATTCTGCCCATTAAATATAGTCTAGGTCTTTATAAAATTTTTATTTATTTTACCCATTAAATATAGTCTAGGTCTTTATAAAATTTTTATTTATTTTACCCATTAAATATAGTCTAGGTCTTTATAAATTCTTGATGTCAATCAACAGTGGAAACGAAATTACCTCTAAGCGGCCCATCTCCGATGGCGTCAAAATAGTATGCTTAGTTGTACAATTCCAAAGAAATTTTATAAAGGTTGGATAACCTCCTCGAGTCCTGGACATACAATATCTCAGACCTACAACATCCACAAATGCAAACAATACATTGTATCAAAAAGTAAAAGTCTCAAATAAATACAATAATACCGAACGAATTTTTGTTACAAATAAAATTTTAAAATGTTCTAGCGATTTTGTTATACCGACAGCTGTTTTTCATTGTGTTTTAGATAAAACTAAAATAAACTTTTAAAAGCTTAAGATTTAAAAAAAAACGAGAAACTTCAGTTTACAACATTGTATTCTAGCTTGATGAACCTGAAGATAGAGGATTCAACATTTGATAAAACAAAGGAAAGCCAAGTCTACAACTTATCTGGCAAATAATTTTTGTATATATGTAGAACAGTGATGGCCAGAGGCATTGACGTCAAAAAGCAAACTACATTTTTAAAAATTGGTCGAAAAAATCTCTTCCAAGATAAGCTCCCCAAGATCATGCTGAATTATTTGCTAAGCACTTGGAGATCTCCCAGAGCACAAAACAAACATGGCGTGACAGACACTTCCGGCAAACTTCACCGCGCCACTCCATCTCCCTTGATGTTTACGTTGCATAGATCGGGACCACAATTATTTCTTCTTCCCGCTGGAGTTTGAAAATATTTTCTGCGATCTTAAATACACACTCTACTACATTCACATCTGTAGTGTGTGTGTGTGTGTGGTAGCGGTTTTCAGATGTTTACGTGAGTAGCTTGAGTGCGTACTTGTGCGTGTGTGTGTTTCAATGCTGCGTTCTTCAGAACATTGCAATCTCGTTCTAAAGATAAAAATGCTGGATTTGTTTTTGTCAACAATTTGTCAACAAGAAAACAAAGAAACAATGAAGAACACAAAGAAACAATGAAGAACACAAAGAAACAATGAAGAACACAAAGAAACAATGAAGAACACAAAGAAACAATGAAGAACACAAAGAAACAATGAAGAACACAAAGAAACAATGAAGAAAACAAAGAAACAATGAAGAACACAAAGAAACAATGAAGAACACAAAGAAACAATGAAGAACACAAAGAAACAATGAAGAACACAAAGAAACAATGAAGAACACAAAGAAACAATGAAGAACACAAAGAAACAATGAAGAAAACAAAGAAAACTCGCTAAAAAATTAAACAAAGAAAGCACTCTGTCTGTCTCTCTCTCTCTTTCTGTCTCTCTCTCTCTGTTCTCTCTCACTCTCTCCATTTCCCAGATACAATAAAATATGTTTTATCTGAATTATTTTGCCATTTCTGGACATCTCTTTTAGATCTATGCGCTCCTTCCTTCGAGACTCCCAACTCTCCAACCGGTCCACATGGTGCCACTAATAATTCAGAAAGAATTGGAATATATTTGTATATATATTATAGTAGTGGCTTGCTGTTCTTGTACACTCAGGACTAGGCTTGCGCCCTAAGAGTGTGACATTAATCTCTTTTTTTTTTTACAATATTTTATATATCAACATCAAGGGGTTTAGAAATGGTGAGAAATGCGTCATGCCCTCTTTCAACTGCAGACTGCAACGCTGCCTCGCTGAAAACTTGGGGCGACTAAATGTAACATTCGTTGACGATTTCTCTACTCAGTAGATTACCTTTCCCTAGAATACATTAGCACAGAGTCACGTTGTTAATATGTACCAAGTTAATACAAGTTAATAAGTGCGACACTTCTAATAAAGATGGTTGCATAGTCCAAATCTCCAACTTAAGTATATTAGTGCATTAGCTTGTTAAATGAGGGTACTTAAGATTAGCTGAAAAGAAAATCATTTTGTAAATTTCATTTCCCTCACAATTTTCTGAAGACTATTTGCCAAGGTTTCCTCAGTTACAGATCTTTTATTACTAAATAATAGGCTTTAGTGCTCTTTCCAGTGTTAGAATATTCACCTTACTAGATAGTAGAGTGGAGCCATTGGAACTATCGGAAGATCTTAGTGGCGCTATGGTGCGATACATTGAGACATAGGTACATCGACGTGACTCATAGAAAGAGCGTGTGTCCCCAGTCAGCATGTTTCAGCATGTTTACGAACAGTTCAAGCCACCATTTTTTTAATAGTTCTCATCAAACCAATTTCTATTGGTTTGACTGCAATACCCAACGATATTGGCTGTCACGTCCTGAAGTGTCGTTTTTAGCCGATTCCAGTTACCTACTGGATCCTTGTCCTGGGGCTTTCTGAGATCAACCTGATTTTGTCCCTGAATTGGAGGATATAGTTGTAAATAAAATTAATAAAAATATTTTTAGTAGACTTTTTAGACCTTCGATCTATGGGGCAGATGATGTAAAGCCGCAGTTAACTAGGGTGCCATGTGGCCAGCACAACGACTAACCGCCGTTACTTCCCCAAACGTATTTCCGCACGAGTAAGAATTCGTATCTTATCTTATGAAATACAGACGTTACTTCAAAAAAGAAGATGATTACGTCCTACCCGTGTTTCTAGGTCAATCTAGTCATGCATGTTAATCAATGACTTAAATTCAGGCAAGTTATTAGTTTTCCTGTCTGACTCAAGCAACCCATTCAATGCTCTAACAGTACTAGGGTGAACTCAGAGTCGTCTCAATAATCTCTAAGTTCAAAATTCCAATCTTTGCAAAGATTCAAACTCGTGAACCCTTCTGTACGTTCTTGATGGCATTGATAGTAGTGTCAACAGTTAATAATTGATTCTGGTTGCTATGGTAACTCACAAGAGCATCTTCTTTTTTTTTTCCCTCCCCAAGAAATTTTAAAAATTATTTTCTTATTTGGACGAGAAAAGTTTTCAGGCTTAGATGTTAACTTCAGTCTTCTTTAGTTAGTTCCTGGTGACCTTCTGGTCGATACATTCAGACAGAGGCCAGTCTACACTTTGATATAGATCTACTTTTAATTTCTTGTGTCACACAATCTCTGGAACGGAAATGGTAGGACTTCTCTTTCGCCCGTCTACCGGAAGTAGAGTCTCTCCCCCACCCCTCTTTTTTTCACAGACACCTTCTCCTTCCAGATAATAAACAACTAATGAACTGGTTCATAAAGCAACATATCTAGTGCTACTTTTTAAAAGGCGTTATTTTGTTTTTAAATAGTTGGGTTCATTTTCATAGTTACGTCTGTTTTGGGTGGTGAGCTGTTAGTGAGGGCAATGACTATTCAATAGTAGGGCACATACAACATTTCGTCAGAGATATAGTGGGTATGTCTTAGTCTTATTATTCACAATTATCTTATATAAACGTTTCAGGTATAAATTTTGAGTGAGTCTGAAGTGAATGTAGATTTTAGTTTCCTATACTTGTAATGTTTTTTTTTGGTGTAATGCACAGATTGTAAGACAATTTTCCTTATGGATAATAAAGATTATTATTATTATTATGTTAGAAACGAACGAGTATTCATTCTTTGGCATTGCCAAGGTCTGCTTTCGTTAAAGAGAAACAAAATTTATTGTAGTCTCTTAATCAGTTTCCACTGAGGAATTTTCTGGTGATGTGGCAGGTCTGCAGCAGTACCGCCCACTGACAGGCAACGAGAATGTTCCTATGAATGTTAAGGGCCTTGAAGCTATCTGTGAGGTCAGTTGTCATAATCACCTCGGTTGATATAACAATTGGGTATATTGTTATTTTAGATAACTTGCATAAACGCTTAATCTCCAAGCCTAGGTTCCCATATTTTCTTTGTTTTCTATCTCAGTTTTTCTTAAATTAAGAGCCTTTGTCAATAATGGTAGCGGTTTTTTATTTTTATCAATAAACAGCAAATCAGATTGAGATTATTTTTTATTATTATTATTAAGACTTAAAGCAATCTTAGATCGTCAATTTCATTTATTTTTTAACTTTAAAAGTTCCACCTTTTATTGCCAGGGAAAATGTTAAAGGAAAGTAGAAGTGGGATGTGTGGGCGAGAGGCTTAGCATGAAAGTAGAAGTGGGATGTGTGGGCGAGAGGCTAAGCATGAAAGTAGCGCTAGATAATTTAATATTTTTAACATAAAGAGAATAGTAATAATAATAATAATAATCTTTATTGTCCGTATGGAAATTTGTCTTACAATTTATGCATTACACCAAACAAAAAACATTATAACTCTAAGAAACCAGAGTGTACATTCACACCAGACTCACTCATAATTTACATGTGACAAAGTTTATACCAGATTGTTCCTATTTAATGATTTGATTGCCAGGGGAACAAAAGAGTGTTTGTCTTTGCTATCGGTGTCTTGTATCTTTTTTGTGATAGTAAAATCACAAAATCCTGACACAAAGGATGATTCTTTATTTCGGGGATCTTGTTAGCTTTTTTTATAGATGTTTGTCTCAAATAGCTGCCTAAATGGGGTTTGTTTTTTGCCAATGATTTTACCAGCAGCATTTAGGATTCTATAGAGTTTATTTTTATTTTAAATGCTCAGATTGCCAGACCAGGCAGTGATATGGAAACTTAAAATATTGCAGATATGAGCGTGATAAAACATAGCCAAGGCCTTTTTGCTAACATTAAACATTGTTTTTGGCTTTCAATTTCAACTTGATCCGAGAATGTGTGTGTGTGTGTGAGAAATAACGAGTGCAATTATTTAGGAAGACAACACCCGATATATTTAGCCATATCTGTGAATACTGAACGATTTATTTCCATTTTGATATTAAACGAAATAATTAATTACCAGCAATTAATTGACAAATCGGTTAATTTATTATCCATTGATTCATGTATTGTCTACGCCAAACTGTGCAACGTTTCAACTTAATCCGTAATTGGGTGTGGGAGAAATATAAAGGAAGAACTGTACATTTACACTCATATATCTCATTACTGAAATATTTATTCTCTTTTTCTATATCAAACAAAATTTATTCATTACCATGATTTGAGACCAAAAGAAAATCCACTGCTGAGGACGATAAGAGAATCTGGCGGACAATGGTTATGTCTGCATTGTTTGTTGTAAAATATGTTGGTCGCAACTGGGGCTGCTTAGCCACGAGATATCCTGCACTCTTAATTAATTTTCTGTTTGTCTTTGCTATCGGTGTCTTGTATCTCTTTTGTGATGGTAAAATCACAAAATCCTGACACAAAGGGTGATTCTTTATTTCGAGGATCTTGTTAGCCTTTTTATAGATGTTTGTCTCAAACAACTGCCCAAATGGGGTTTGTTTTTTGCCAATGATTTTACCAGCAGCATTTAGGATTCTCTAAAGTTTATTTTTATTTTTAATTCTCAGATTGCCTTACCAGGCAGTGATATTAAAACTTAAAATATTGCAGATATGAGCGTGATAAAACATAGCCAAGGCCTTTTCGCTAACATTAAACAAGGACAGTTTTCTTAGTAATCGTAATCTTTGCTGCCTTTTTTTGCTGATATAATCTGTATTTGCAGTGAAATTTAGTTTATTGTCTAGGATAGTACCAAAGTATTTAAAGGTTTGCTCAATTTCAATAGTCTCTCCAGCTACAGAAACAATATCATTTTCCTTCTTTTCCCTACGAAAATCGATTATCATCTATAAAGTAGATGAATTACATACACTAAGGTAAGACTTTCTTTGGTGAGTTCAAGATAAACTAAGTGAATAGACTTAATTACAGATGTCGACATAGAAATAATTCTCAGGGTTTAAACCTAGACAGTCGAAATATGTCGCCTACCTTCTCTATACGGACAACAGTCGACAAGTGACCAAGAAAACTATTGAAACTTCTTTCCGAAAATCGACTTCTTATTGCAGTAGTCGAAAAGAATATCGAAATAGAATTAACAGATTATTCAACAAAACGATACAAAATGTTCACTTCCCTTCTTACTCCAATACCTCTATTCAAGTCACGTCTTGGAGGAACCTGGGTGGATCTCTAAATCGGCTCTAACGAATTTCCTAAAAATTTAACAGTTGATGTAAATCGCTGAGAGTAGAATTACTACCTCGTCGGCCACATGGGGAAAACTCAAATTTGACGTTATAAATTGTCAAAGTAGAAAATAAATAAATGTAAATTTAACTTTACTAGACTTGTAATAAAAAACAGTTGTTCCAATTTTATTGAAAGAATATCTAAGCTTTCCTTTTTTTTTTTTTTACACAAATCTAGTATATATTATATCTAGATTCTAGATATAGAGGGAAATCTAGATCTTAATAGTTCGAAATCAGAAGTCTATATCTAATATTCTCAACTCAAGAAAACATTAAAAAACTGGAACAAACACAAAATAGAGCAGTGAGATTCATAACAAACGAATAGTCACATTTGACTAGAGTAACACCATTAGTAAAATCACTAAATTTAGAAAGCCTTCAGGACAGAAGACTCAAAAGTAAAGTAGCAATTATACATAAAACACTGAACCATAATCTTCAAATACAAAAACAAAACTTAATAAAATACTCTGAAAGACACAAAAATAAAGGCACATTCCTCGTCCCCTATGCTAGGACAAATTTGTACAAATACTCCTTCTTCCCTAGTGCTATTAGAGCATGGAATGGGTTGCCTGAGCTAGCCAGAAAAACCAGTGACTTGGCAGAATTTAAGTCATTGGTTAATATGCATGACTAAATGCATGACGCGTAGGACGTAATCATCTTCTTTTTTGAAGTAACGTCTGTATTAAATAAGATAAGAAAAGATATTAGATCTAGATGTCCATATAATGTGTGATGTATGCCTACCTACCTTGTAATTAGTGTTGCCTGTCTGACTTCAACAGAATAACTCAGGAGATGTCTGGGGTTTCTTGTGCGGGTGTATTTCACTGTGACTAACCAGTAAGACGTAGACACACACACAAAGGTAACAAGTAAAGAAGCTAAGTCCAAACCGTTGAACTATTCATAAAATAGATTTAATCCAGCAAAAGGGCCACAGTCGATGTCTCTGTCGATACGATACATCCTACCCTTATGAAATCCTATCACCAACTGATCATCTGTCTCCAAGTAGTCTCTAACCCAACTAAGTCCTAGCGTCACTAGTCGCGTTCAAAATCTGTCAATTATGGTGCGTCTCTACATAAACTAAAAATACAAACTACAAAGTGTCTAACAAATGATAATATACAAAATTATCACTACAGTATGACTTCCCGCTGGCTGAATTGGTTAATACATATGTTCACGAATCTGACAATGTCAAATTCACTGGCTTGATACCCGTTTTATTACTAAATTATTTTTTTTTAATTTTAATATATTTTAAGTTGTATAATGGGGATAATACCATTTGTATTTAAATGTATGTTTTCATGTTTTTCTTGTTAAACATCTAGCCACGTGTTTGTTTTGACGTCATGCCTTTTGGTTTCCACCAACTTCCATTCCTAGAGACACTCTGAGAGTTACTTACGACCAGGTTACTTACGTACAGGTTACTTACGACCAGGTGACTTACGACCAGGTGACTTACGACCAGGTTACTTACGACCAGGTTACTTACGACCAGGTGACTTACGACCAGGTGACTTACGACCAGGTTACTTACAACCAGGTTACTTACGACCAGGTTACTTTCCACCAGGTTACTTACGACCAGGTGACTTACGACCAGGTGACTTACGACCAGATTACTTACGACAGGTGACTTACGACCAGGTTACTTACGACCAGGTTACTTACGACCAGGTGACTAACGACCAGGTGACTTACGACCAGGTGACTTACGACCAGGTTACTTAGGACCAGGTGACTTACGACCAGGTGACTTACGACAGGTGACTTACGACCAGGTTACTTACGACCAGGTTACTTACGACCAGTTGACTAACGACCAGGTGACTTACGACCAGGTGACTTACGACCAGGTTACTTAGGACCAGGTGACTTACGACCAGGTTACTTACGACCAGGTTACTTACGACCAGGTGACTTACGACCAGGTTACTTACGACAGGTAACTTACGACCAGGTTACTTACGACCAGGTTACTTACGACCAGGTGACTTACGACCAGGTGACTTACGACCAGGTTACTTACGACCAGGTGACTTACGACCAGGTGACTTACGACCAGGTGACTTACGACCAGGTGACTTACGACCAGGCTACTTACGACCAGGTGACTTACGACCAGGTGACTTACGACCAGGTGACTTACGACCAGGTTACTTACGACTAGGTGACTTACGACCAGGTTACTTACGACCAGGTGACTTACGACCAGGTTACTTACGACCAGGTGACTTACGACCAGGTGACTTACGACCAGGTTACTTACAACCAGGTTACTTACGACCAGGTTACTTTCCACCAGGTTACTTACGACCAGGTTACTTACGACCAGGTGACTTAGGACCATGGGGGTCTATGGGCTTAGGATAACATTGAAATGAAAACTACTTTTATTTTTGCTATTTATTTTATATTTTTCTGAACTACAATGTCTGCTGCGCCAAGCAGCCGAATAGTCGGGTAACCGGGAAGTAGGGTAACCGGGTAGTTAGGTAACCGGGAAGTAGGTAAGTAAGGCTTACCAGGAAGTCTGATAATCACTTGTCATGGTCAAGGGACTCCCTGGTAATTTCTCTTCTCGTTTTTTTTTCCAGCTTATTGAAAAAAAAAAATAAAGTGATGATCTCACAACGTCTGCTATGATTGCTAATTACACAATTCTCGCGCATCCAACTATTCAAGCCTTTGTTGTGTAATTAGTACAAAGCCCTAGACTTACGTCACCCGTTTGTATTTTTGTGTGTGCAGAACTGAGGCGTTGTCTCGCCAATCAGCATACATCATGAGCCTCCCTCGAGACCTGCACGTGAAAGACAATATGGAATTAATTAGATAATAACGTCCGATGGAGCCTGCAATAAGTAACAATGCAGATATGTAACATTGCAGCCACGCTAATTATCTCCCTCTTTCAACGCTCTGTTTGTCGTTATGTTTGTACAGGAATGCTTGTTATTGTTTTGTCTTGTGTCATTCTGAAACGGAGTGACAGTTTTGTTTGAGGGGGGGGGGGGGAGGGAGGGAAGAAACTTCTCTTGTTTGTTTACTTTATTGCTAACATGGAGGAATAGTTTAGATGTAAAATCTAATATATTAGTGGATATTTGATGTGGACCTTCGATTGCTCCCCCTTTTTTGTGTTTTTTTTTTATATATATGACTGTATGAACGTAATGGGACTAATATGAACAGAACTCTCAGTCTAGCTTCCCTGCAGATTTGTTTCAATGTAAGTGAGATAGCTGTGTGTGTGTGTGTGTGTGGGTTCAGTTTGAAATGAATACCTGTCCATAGATTGTTATGTCAAGGTGACTCTTAAGGCATGCTTGAAATAGCTTGAAATAAAAGAGAAGTTCACACAAAGTATTTCAGATATGCACTTGTATTCAAAGAAATGTTTGAAATCCACTTTGTCAAAGACTTTCAGAACTGAAGATTTTATTTTAGTCACGTGACAAATACAGCTCACTAATACATTGTTTCTTTTTTTTTTTCATCTATAGCAAGTGTGGAATGCATCTGGAAAATGCCTAAATAAAAAAGACATTGCTAGAAACACAAAATAACTTATATATTATTTAATAACAGCACTGTTTCAAAATAGAAGTTCATATTAAAAAACAAAATATTGTCCTGGGCCACCAGTGACTAAACTCCGACATTGGTAGTCGCCACTATAGATAAAATACCGTAACTTTGCCTCCTCCACGTACAATCAAACCTCCTTCATTCAACACTTGAAAATATTCAATAGTTTTAGATTATACAGGATAAAATAGCATTCATTTGCTTTCTCACTAGAATTGATAGAACTGGAGCGGGCAATAATGTTGAGATAGCCCAACGCCAGACTTTCTTCTAGACCAGGGGTCGGCAACCATTTGAGTCGGAAGAGCCAATAATGGCAATTTATAAAATCTCAATGTTTTTAAAGAGCCACAAAGTTTTTTCTTGCCCACTATAAATAGAAATGAAACCCTTTTTTTTATTTGAAAAAGACAAAACTATTTATTCATATATAAGTAGTGTTTTTCACAACAAATTAGCTTTTATATATATATATATATATATGTATATATAGAGAGAGAATATATATATATCTATATTATAAAGTAGAATGTCATGCATGCATGTATGTATGCATGCATGCATGCATGTATGCATGCATGAATGTATGCATGTATGCATGTATGTATGTATGTATGTATGTATGTATGTATGCATGTATGCATGTATGTATGTATGCATGTATGTATGTATGTATGTATGTATGTATGTATGTATGTATGTATGTATGTATGTATGTATGTATGCATGCATGTATGTATGTATGTATGTATGTATGTATGTATGTATGTATGTATGTATGTATGTATGTTACTTATAGACATCAAAACCGCTTGACCAATCTTGATAAAACTAAGCAGGAATGTTCCTTGGGTACTAACTTAGACCGTAGTGTATGCATTGTAGCCCTAAAACAAACTTAAGACCCTCAAAAAAAATAAAGTTGTCCGACTCTATTAAAGCTATAGTATTTATGGATCTAGGCCATGGTTAACAATGTTGACATGAGAAAAGATCGAAAGGATTTAGACCTAGATCTAATTTTAAGAAATACACTTTGCGCACATAGTTTTTTACTTAGACACATGAAAATACAAAAGAAGATCCATTGATTTCATTATATAATAAAATTAACCTTCAATTTTGTGTTTCAAAAGCATTTTTTACATAAATTAGTTCCTGATATCTGTGACTACAGATTTCCTGGCTAACATCCTTTCATTAGACATTACCAAATGGTTAACACATCTCTCTACTGAGTCTATTCCTAGGCCTAGGTCTAAAACTCTTATTGAACTCTAAAATGATAAAACTTCTTTTCGCAAAGATAGTTTTATGCTTTAACACATAAACATACTAATTATTGTCCATTCATTTCATATTTTAATCAAATTAACATTCAAATTTGTTTTTCTAAAGCATTTTTAATACATTCGTTCGCTGTTCGCTAAATAAAGCTGCGTAGCCGTGTTGAGATAGGCCTATATTCATTCATGAAAAAATGTCACGCATGCGCAACACAGAATGAACGCTATAAAAGTCAATCTTTAACTCTAGATTAGTGTAGATTTAGATCTATGTCTACCTCAAGATCTACTTTATACTGTAACACACGAACATACAAAATTAAGTCTATTCATCTCAAATTTTAATCAAATATATGTAGGCCTACTAGCAAATGTTTTAATTTGAATAAATGGATTTAAGCCTCTTAGCTATTCTGATTTGATAGCTTCATTCATACTGTTTTTACATTGACACATTCGCTTTACTTATTACATTATTATTTCGTTTAATTGTTTACAAAACACTCTCAGTGACTATATCGACAGTAATGCGCAAATAAAGGTCGCGGGTAACATATGTCTAGTATATACATATATATATATTGCATCATTAGATAGTTATTTTTTATTTCGGTAACAACTAAAGCAGTTAAACATTTAATTACAACACTAATTCAATGGGAGCTTTGGCTTTGCATGGTTTTAAAAAATTTGGATACATTCGGCTCATAACTTGTTTTTAGTTTCAAACACGACTTTAAATTTTCAATTGCTAGTAGGCTTCTTTCTTTACTTTTAATTATATTCATGCAAGAGAACGCTTTCTCGCACTAACATGTCAATCCAAAGATAGCACTCTAAATGCCAACTTCTTCACCTCTCTGTAGCAATCTGAAAGATTATACCATGCGGCGAATCAACTCGCGGTATTCCTTTTAAAGCTGTCCACTTTTGTTGCGTTATGTACATACATTTCTGGACTTCCAACAATTGTAACTTGATTTTCTAACTTTGTAAATTATCCACTCCACAAAGCTTTACTTTTTAAATCGATCAATTTCATTTCAAGAGGTCCAGTATCAATTCCAAATGGATCAATGTGG
This sequence comes from Biomphalaria pfeifferi, assembly GCA_030265305.1. Lineage (NCBI taxonomy): Eukaryota > Metazoa > Mollusca > Gastropoda > Planorbidae > Biomphalaria > Biomphalaria pfeifferi. The sequence continues at coordinate 2,489,566 of JASAOG010000060.1, read as the reverse complement.
ATTTCGTTACTATTTGTGTTGAAAAGAATGCTCGAATGTTTTAAGTTTTTTTTTTTTTTTTTTGGGGGGGGGGGGGGGGGGGGGTTAAACTGCTCAACCCTGTCAAGAAATGCACTGATTTGTTTTTCTAACTGTGCTGAAGTAATTCGTGTCAAACGTGCACTGATTTGATCGCAATACTTTGTTAGACATTCAAAACGAAGTAGCTTACGGCTCTGAATATCTTCTGCAAAAAGAATTAATTTTTCTTCAAAACAAACAAATTCTTCTACCAAACCACAGGATGGGTTACCCTTTCCTTTCAGTTTTAAATTGAGCTCATTTAATTTCATTGTTATATCCACCATAAAGTAAAATACTTGCAACCATTAGTCGTTCTTTAATTCAGAGTGATTAATGCATTTTTTTCATTTAGGAATGTATTTATTTCATTAAAGTACAAAGCAAAACGTTTCAACCTTTGCAAAGCCATCACACTTTGTTGGGAAGAAGGAGGTCGGAATACTGAGTCTCCATTTCGTTTAAGAATTCTTTAAACTGACGATGGTAGAGTACTTCTGACAAGATGATCTTAAAAATCTTGATTACCAAATTTATGACCTCAACTATTTTGGTCGGAATCGTTGTAGGCCTAAAGCACTTCTGATTTATCCAGGGAAACGTAAGAATTTCATGGTTTATTTAGCTACTAAAAATCGTTGTTGCCCCTTTATTTTTTCTGTCATATTTCTGGCACCACCAGTTGCTATTTAAACGATTTTATTTATTATGTATATCGATCTTAATGTTTTCAAGGTATTTTTGCATGTCATTCGCTACATCTCCTCTAGTTTGTCACGAGACAAGTTATTCTTTTGGACCTTGGGAAGACACTAATCTGACAAAAAGGGCAACTTGTGTCGTGTCTTTTATGTCTCAAGACTCATCTATAGCAAGTGATAAGACAAGAAAATTGAATATCTTCCACCTGCAAATATGTTACATTTGAAGACATTTTAGCTATTCTATCTTGTACTGTTTTAGCGGACAGTGGCAATTCTTTGATTTTTTAAAGGATTTCTGGTTTGTTTTTCAAATTACGAAACAGTTCTTCATATGTAGACAGGAAGCAGTCTTTGACATACTCGCCATCTGTAAATGATTTGCCTTTTTTTTTTTCAACTTCTAGTGGTGCCACAAAGCTTGCCGGATTAGCATTACTTGTAGATTGCTTCTAAGTTTGAGAAGATATTTCGCTTCTAACTCATTTATTTGAAACAACAGACTATACGTCACAGATAAAGCGAGTGATGAAGATGCCAATTCGTCTTGCGTCAAAAGCGAATTAAAACCTTCATAGAAACATCCGACGACATTCGAGAGCTTCCAACTGACTGACAGCAGTGACGACGCGTGTAATAGGAGAGGGGTTTGGTGAAAAGCGACTACAAGTGGTTGAGAGATCGAATCGGTGCCAAATCGTCATTAAACGATTCAGAACTTTTTTTTTTTTAATTTTTCTATAAAATAAATAATATTTGCGCATGGAACTAAAGAGCCGCAGCTTCACATCCAAAGAGCCGCATGTGGCTCGCGAGCCGCAGGTTGCCGACCCCGGTTCTAGACTGTCCCTCAACTGTTGGCAAAACCTCTCCATAAGATCTTCTTCTGAGAACAATAGTGAAATTTTATAAACAAAGAAGATGCAGTGTAAAATATGATCATTCAAGTGTAGGGTTAAACAATAAAACTTACATTACTTCCAATTTTGTTGGACTGTCAATTACCCAGCAAAGACAAGGGAGAGCAATCCAAATGTATGCCTTCGCATTATCTTATCAATTGGTAGATGCAGAAATGATTTAAATATGTTGCAGAGATTAAATGCATGACTAAATGCATGAAGCGTAGGACGTAATCATCTTCTTTTTTGAAGTAACGTCTGTATTATATAAGATAAGATAAGATAAATGAAATAAACTTTGTTTTTATTTTTTTATTTATTCATTTTTTTTAAATGTATGTTTCATTTTTATTTTTATTAACAGATCCACGACATGTTTCAGTAAGTAGAGAAAACATAACAAACAACTACAAGCATAAGTCGTAATGTACTGGTTGTCTCCCATTGTTAATGCATCTTATTCTTAACGCCCCGCAGGGGTGGCGCTGCTACAGGATCAACAAAAGTGACCTTGGCCAGACTAATGACCAAGTCCAGATGCTCTAAGGTCACCGCAGAGTGCTCCGTACTCTATTCCACGCTCCACGTTCACGACGTCATGAGATGCCCTTTCCCGCGCTATGACGTCACCGAAGCCATCCTGACCTACGTCATCGCCGGGGCCTCCTTCATGCTGGGCTATACTATGGACTATACAACGTCACACGAGCGGAGTCTTGACTCGGTAAGTAAAGGACATGCCCAGTGTTTAAGATCTGGAGATGACCACGCAAGCACCTAACTCTACAACACAACTCTTGTTAGAAAAACCCACAAAAAAACAACTGGAAATGTATATATATATATATATATATATATATATATACATAATGAAAAACATACATAATCACTCACTGACCAGCAAGAAATTGAAACCACGCTACGGATTTGCAATATTGTAGATATATTTCTTTTACATCTTCTTGATTGATTCAAAGAAATTTGTGAAACATCGCTAACTTTCTATTGTACCTTTGTATTTAATTTTCGGTCTTTCCCTTAGCTGGCGCAGTCTCCATCACCTTCTGCACCCCTTGGTCCAGTGTTTCCCAAACTGTGTTCCGCTCAACCCTAGTATTCCGCGAGGCTTTAGTCTGTTGAACCGTTAGGGCACAACACAAGATCTGTCAACCGTCTTTCTCCATTCCAATCTGTCCTTCGCCTTGGATAGATTTTCATTTCCTGACAGTCGAAAAAGCTTAGAAGTTTAAATTAACATTTGCAAAAGAAATGCAAATAAATAAATAAAATAAAATAAAAATCGTTCATTTTTAAAATACAATAAGTGAAAGAATTGAACATAGCGTCTCTCTATCACACCGAAACCATTTGATACATCCCATGATCTGAGCAGCGGGTACACCAGAGAGTGAGATATGTACAGTTATTCGTCGTAGATGAAAATCTCCAATTAAGTGTGGGTGGGAGGTGGGGGTGGGGGAGAAATGGTAAAAGATTAAATATGATTTACAATCACGTCAATATGAATAAGCTTATTTTATAGTGGATGGAGGACAGAGAAGGGAAAATAATCAATTAATAATAACACTACTCTTCTCAGTTGTAACCATATGGCCCCCAAAGGGGCCTCAAAATCTATGATTAGGGTCAAAGGGTGAATAGAAGGGAAATGTTCAGGGAAGTAGATTTCATGGAACAGAGGTTAGGAACATTTTTAAAAAAAATGTTTTGGTTTAACAAGATTAATATAATTACATTGACAGAACAAATATTTCTATGTCAATCGAATAAAGGATTAAATCGTTTGCAATCAAAGATCGTATTAGAAATAATCTGTCTACATTATTTGTATCAAATTTGTATGCATTTGAAACAACTTAACAAAATTAATTTAAATTCATCGTTATGTTTAAAAGCATAACGCGTATTCAAGGAACTATACTTATGACCTATGTGAAAGAAGAGAACATCACACTATGTCCATCACGCCTAGACCATTCGTTAGAGAAAGACTCAACACTGACCAGCAACGTCGCAACCTGTGGGCAGTTTAGACCAATAGCAATAGCCATTGGTCTCCACAGGTCAGTGTTCAGGGTTCAGGCCTTCCATGACGATTGGTCTCGACCACACACTTGTTAACACAGCAACGCAACATAAGAATGATTAGTTCCTCTCACGACATTAATGACAGAAAATCTCAAGATGAAAATATAAATGACAGCATTTTTTTTTCATGAAAATTATATATAATAAGAGGATCTAATTGAATAAATATAAATATATATATATACCAATAAGTGATGGCATCAATTAAATTTTGATGATGAAAAGATAATTGGTCCCCCACTTGCTACAACATTGATTGGCAATCCAATCATTAGACAAATTGCTGTAAACTTTAACTATTGTTTCAGACCGAGTGAGTGTACGTCTCTGTGTGTATGTGTGTGTGTGTCTTTTGTTTATGAGAAAAAGAAACAGAAACGTTCCACGTCTATAAATAATGTATTGCAAGAGAAACAAATGTACAAAGTTATTGATTTTTTCAAAATAAGTAAGAACGTCTTCTTTAAAAAAATCAAATATTTAAAATCTTTTTATTCTTGGCTACAGAAAAGGAAAAAACCTTTCTAATGAATTGAGCGGGAAAAAGTATCCAAAACATTGGCACTATTGCGATGAGTAGAAAATATTCGATAGTGTCATTCTGGGATATGAATGTAACCAAGCCAAGAAATAAACACCAACATTTGTAGATTTCCTGTGGGGTAGCTTCGTCACGAAAAAATAAAGAAATCTGATATGCGGCAGAGGATAGTGGTCAAACAAAATCTAACACGCCGCCTACATTTCAATAATTCATCCACCATTTTTTTCAATCATTACATGAGGATAGGAGGAGATGTTCTAGTCATATAAGTGTTTTCTTTACGATGCTTCCATCCGTTGCATATATGTGTGTGTGTTTTATAAAAATTGTCTATTATCTTTATTTACCAGAAACTGTAATGTTTTTAAAAGGTTTTTATTATTTGCATGTATTAATTTTTTTTATTTGTGATAACCTGAGGTTAGAGTTCACTGATTTTCTTTGCAAGTTCAAGTTTCTTTACTTGTGAATTTGTCCTGGCATTCAGAATAAGAACATTGATTTTTAATGAGTTTCTAGTCTTTATGAGTGCTATATGCCGCCTGATTTTACAAAGCTTATCTCAACTCAGTCTGTCTGTCTGTCTGTCTGGTAAAAAGTTTGTGCACGTTATTTCTTCGACATCCAATCTCTAATCAAGCTGAAATGTTGCACAATTATTTCTGTATTTAACAACACAAGAATCAATTACAAAAAAATAAAAATAATTAGTAATTAATTGGTAATTAATTATTTTGTTTGGTATCTAAAAAAACGGAAAGACATTTTACTTGACTGAAGTGGTGGTATACGCTGCATTAATCCCCTTTATAGGTCGCCGCTTTAAAGTAAGTTTGAAAGAATAATACATAACTATACAATCTTCTTTAATCATACGCACCCACTAGCAGAGTGGTTAGATTGTCGGCTTGAGGAGGCGTGAGAGGCTAGATCTAGCAGATTAAACCTAATTTTCTTTTAGTTGACGAGTTTCTTGGGCGCAAGTGCTTGTCTGCTTCGTTTGTTTTAGCCAGATATCTGACTTGTTATTATTATTTCTGACCTGTCGGGTGACCAAAGTGAACCTCTATTGGCCCGAGCCAAGACCAATCACCTGAGTCCTCTAATTATGAGCCATGAATGTCTAACCGCTTGAGCAAAGAATTGTCTGAAGTTGCACAGAAAATCATCCTTAGTTTGTTTCAACCCTAGAACATTGAGTCCTCCTCTCAAGTCATAGGAACGAAAAAAAAAATGACGTCAAATATCGGAGAGAGAGAGAGAGAGAGAGAGAGAGAGAGAGAGAGAGAGAGAGAGAGAGAGAGAGAGAGAGAGAGAGTCCCATGTTTGAAAACACGAGTCTCCATTTTCACGGTCCACGTCTGCTAAATAGTTTCTCGTGTCCCGCCTCTCGGCAAGTCTCAGCATCATCTGACCTGAGAGGCTGATAACAAAATATAACGTGTGGGCAGAAGAGTTGTCTCCCTTAGAATAAAAAAGATAGCTCTTCCGAAAAGTGAAAGAAAGTCTATCCCATGATTCTCTTTGCTCACGTGTGCGCGCATAAACCCGCAAACCCACACACACACATACTCTCTTTCACACACACACACACACGCTCCTACTCATACACAAGAACTATAATTCTACCAAGGTAGACAATTGCGGTTTCGAGTTTCCACCAATCTCGTCTTAGTTACCTCCCATAATTCCTTTGATAACCATATTTAATGTTCTCTGTGCCAATTAGTCTCATGTTTTGCTAAATACTCCGACAGACACACACAAGTATATCATTTTGGTCGGCTATTTCAAAACCTCACGGAAAGGTTAAAGCCGAGATACCTTTCCTAATGTCAATCAAACATGAACTGACATAAACCGTTTGACTGTGTGTGTGAGTGTGTGTGTGTGGGGGGGGGGCTTGAGTTCGTATCCCAAAATGGACTAAGAAGATTTCATTCGATATATTAACTCGAGCTGAGTAATAGTTGAGCGCCTTAAGACATCTTGGAAATCTTCTCCTAAATACACCCTACCCCACATATCCACAAAAGACATTGGAAAAAAGCAAACTGGAGGGGGGGGGGGGAGTTGCATTATAACCAAACAATAATAATATTATTAATAATAATAAGATGAAGCCAATTAATAGTCCTTTTGGGCAACCAGACTATAACTAATTAGCATTAATAACCGAACCGTGAGGTGTAGAGGTGGCAAGCTGCTGTTTATTGTCAGAGGCTTCACAAGGTCTGCGCAATACTCTTAAGCGATGAATATTTCCTGGTATTACAGTTTGACTGGCTTTGACCTAAATGATTTCCCATTGTTGTTTAAAACAATAGCTCATCATCCAGAAATCGAATAGTTGAATTAGCCCTCTTTATAGGTCGCCGCTTTAAATTAAATTTAAAACAAACAATACATAACTTTACAATCTTCTATAATCATAAGAACTTCACTAGCAGAGTGGTTATTATGTTGGCTTGAGGAGGCGTGAGACATGAGTTTAAATTCAGGTCGTTGCCCCCTCCCTTTTTTTTTGCACACATTGTTTTGTACATATACTTTTCTGTTTGCTTTTTTGTTGTCCTCTTAGGACTTTGTCCTCTTTTATTACTTACTTTGTGTCTGCGGGTATCTGGTAATCCTTTTTGTCCAGTCTGCTGTATGGTGACAATAAGATCTATACTCGTGGATTAGACTTTTTTTTTTTTTTTAAAGTATTATAATTTGTTATATGAATCATGGGATGGGATCATGAATATTCAGCCAAATCTGTAATCTGTATGAACCCAAGACCAATGCCTTTAACACACACACACATAACAAATCCGTTTGAAAACTATTTCGAACAGCCTTGACATCTAACACCATTTCTCCAGCATTCGTATCGTCATTCCATCAAGGGAAGTAATCGAATTCAACAGATAAGTAAAAATTCTTCTTCTTTCTCAAATTTACTTAAAACGCGAATGTCGTTGTCAGCATGAGTTTACATCATCTTACAGCAAGAGTGAAATAGACTTCATCAAACAGAGGACCCTGACAGCAGCAACTCTTCAATTGACGAACACGAGAACTCAAGAGGAAGTGGGCTAACGGAAAACGTTCGTAGTGGCTTCCCTTTCTTTGCCGTCTGCTATGAAAGTGAGCACATGTAAAGAAATGCTTTCAAAAGTGTCTGTGGGTTAGAACACATGAATAGGATATTGAGAGACGTTAGGGGGTAAATTATGGGTTCGTCGGACTAGGATTTTATTTTTTTGTATATTTTCGTGTGTGAAGAAAATAACGCTATCGTGTTTATTGCAAATGCGCAAGATTTCAATTTCCGGCCGAAAATTATTTCCGATGTAACGAATTTCACACGTGGTTGCATTGCGGAGATTTTTTTTTCAGTTAAAAGACACGCAAATATTGTTCGCGTTTGATTGCTGGATGGATAGAGGGATGGGGATATATCGGGAGAGGGGGGAGTAGAGGAGGAGAATTATTTCATATCCCCGTTGTTATCCCTCTGGATTGCTTTGGCTCATACGCCGAGATAACAACTGTAAACACAATTATAGTTTCAATTTTGGCCCGCCATGTTTTATTCAGACTACGTCACATCGACATTTGAATGAAGTTCGTGTCTTACATTCGCTGCTGCACGTGTGTTATAATTCTAGCAGATATTTTTTGGCCCCTTTTTTAAATGTATCATTTTGTTGGAAAATCTTTCATACTTTCAAATGAAATAGGCTATGTTATTTATCAGATTTACTTGACCAGACACGTATCACTACTGTTTTCACTAAATGCATGCCAGGAACATAGGAATTAATTACTGTAGAGTTAGGTGGATTCAATGGGCCCTAAAAATAGCGAAATTCAAAACCCCAAGATCAGGGATCCCAGGTTCGGAAGGCAAGCGCTTAACCACTCAGCCACCTCAGCCCACCCCCAATATAATTGTTACATACCCCTAATACAGCTTTTATATACATCCCTAGTGCTACTGTTCTAATAGTACCTAATACACATGTTTCACTAACAGAAAAATCGTCTCGATTGAGTGGTAAAGATCTAAGCTTTCAAACTTAATTTTTTTAAAAACCACTTAGTTACCACATCCCCATGTATAGTCGTTACATACCCCTACTTCAGCTGTCACATATCCTTATATATCTGAGCTTTGCAAACTTGATTTTAACAAAGAACAAAACTGTTAACTTAGGTGCTATTTAAAAAACAATAGTCCCCTCCATTACTTGGTATAGCCTCTCTCTTTTTTTATCACTATTAAAAGTAATTTTTTAATGTGTATTTTTATGAAACAAAAAAAAAAGATTCACATTGAGAAGATAAAAAGTAATAATTTCACCAGAAAATTGCAAGCTGCAAAAACCACGAAATCAAATTTTTTCCCTTTTTTTTTTCACGTTTTTAATTTAGATCTAAACCTGACCGACACAAAAACTAGAGATCAACATACAGTAGAGAACTCATTCTAACAAGTCTTTCAACGCAAACTGTTGTTTGTGGGCGCGGTGGCTGGGTAGTTAAGTGCTTGGCTTCTGAGCCTGATGCCTGACTTCGAATCTCTGCGAAGTTTTTAATTTTGGGATTTTTATGGCGCCCCTGAGTCCACCCAGCTCTAATGGACACCTGAATTTATTAAAGGCCATTGGTCTTTGTACTGGCCACTCGACACCCTGCTCGTTAACCGTTGACCAAAGAAACAGATGAGCTTAAAATCATCTGCCCTATAGAATGCTAGCTCTGAAATGGCAAAGTTAACTTTTTGTTTACTTTAACAGTTTGTTGTTGGCTTTTCAATGATTCATCTTCAATTATTAGAATTCACTTATACACATTCATTAGGCTACTAAAGCGTCAGTATTTGGGTTGTATGAATTTATGATTTAAAAACAAAAATCGCAAAGGAAGGAGGTTCAGGGGATGCACTAGAGTAGGGAGAAGGAGAAACTGGAATAGGGAGAAGTGAGAAAGGAGACACTAGAGTAGGGAGAAGGAGAAACTGGAATAGGGAGAAATGAGAAAGGAGACACAAAAGTTCATCCCAGCAGAGGGTCTCCAGACCGACTTATTTCTCACGCTACCGTCTGCTTCGACTGGAATCTGGAGATTAATTATCCTTGCTACGTGATGTCTCCACTTACTGGCAGGCTGACCATTCAGCCTGAAGCATTAACGGTCAATTCTGACGGGTCACACAAAGTCACCATGCAGTAATACAGTCTTTGTGAGGTCTAGGAGGAGACCAATATTGCTTGTTTTTTTTAATATAGATTTTATGTTTTATGCTTTTAAAAATCTTGTTGAAAAGTAGAAGACGTTAAGAATTTTTTATAATTCACATTACTTTGTTTTCTTATCTATCTATCTATATCTATCTATCTATCTATTTATCTATCTATCTATCTATCTATCTATCTATCTATTTATCTATCTATCTATCTATTTCTCTATCTATTTCTCTATCTATCTATCTATCTATCTGTTTGCCTGTCTGTTTGTTTGTCTGTCTGTGTTGTTCATTTAAAATTCCCGCCCAAACAGATCACTTGGTCACGTTGTTGGTTTGACTTGTAAAAAAGGATGACATCCAAACATTGTTTAAGCCCAAGATCTGACAGGAGAGGGGGCAGTACTCAGGTTTGAAACTCACCAATGTTGAGACGGCATGTAAAAGTCATTCTTGCAGCTCTTCTATATCTAATACATTGAGACAATGTAGATCAGTGGCGTAACCGTTGAGTGCATGAGGTGCGGACGCGACTATGTATTTTACACATGTCCATGAAGCTACGTACGTACAAAAAGGGATGGTCATGGGAAGGCGTTTTTATAACATCATATATGTGTTGAAGATATTCCATTTGTGAGTAGCCTATATTCGCGAGAGTAGGTAACAAAGATCTATTCAGAATATTCCAGCAGGAAAACGCTTGGCTTGTAGGGCTATACCCTGGACTCTACTGGGTAAGTTTACAGCACTCCCCTAGACTGTAGCAGACTGAGGGAGCTATGAATGTTGGCTTGTAGGGCTATACCCTGGACTCTACTGGGTAAGTTTACAGCACTCCCCTAGACTGTAGCTGACTGAGGGAGCTCTGAATGTTGGCTTCTAGGGCTATATCCTGGACTCTACTGGGTAAGTTTACAGCACTCCCCTAGCCTGTAGCTGACTGAGGGAGCTATGAATGCTGGCTTCTAGGGCTATACCCTGGACTCTACTGGGTAAGTTTACAGCATTCCCCTAGACTGTAGCAGACTGAGGGAGCTATGAATGTTGGCTTGTGGGCTATACCCTGGACTCTACTGGGTAAGTTTACAGCACTCCCCAAGACTGTAGCTGGCTGAGGGAGCTATGAATGTAACATTTTACGTTTGGTGTCACTAGTCAAGGTTTGCTACTTGCATAAAGTAAAACCGTTTTCTGTAAAGTCTAATAGTGTGTAACAAAATAAAATGAAAATGTTTAGTTGATTATAAGTCTGTTTCTAATTTTAATAAACTATCATATAATTAGGTAATAAGTATAGAAAAAATTTCATAAGCAATGAAATATTAAAATAATATCGACTCTTATTTTTGCAGGTGTCTAGCAATTCTCTTATTTTCTTGTTAATTTATTTTGCAAGGTGGGAAATATTTTTGTATGTGTGTGACACCCTGAGCTAACCGCACCTGTGACACCGACGTTAATGACGCCACTGATGTAGACTAGTTTCTCACCTCAATCATCCTCGGGTTCGGATGTAACTCTCTGAAGTGACATAAATAGCACAAATTTTAATCGCTAATCATCACATCACACTTACGACAGTCCTAAATAATTCACTCATTAAATTGGATCCTTACTCGGAGATTGGCCACTAGTTGAAGTTATAAATTACTCAAACACGCTATTCTGTACAAATATTTGTAGCCAGTATTCGATAAGTAAAACTCTTCATTACATTTTACAGTATTGAAATTCATAACATTATTTCGACTATTTTGAAATGTTCTTTCTGGTTTAAACATTTATTTGTATCCTAACTCATGTAACTATAAACAATTTCTGAGTGAAAGCAACAAGTACATATTTAAACAATGTTTCAGTAACTAATTGTGAGGTCTATACATATAAAGAGGAAAGAAACTTCCAGATATTTTGACCTTCCACAGAAACTAACTAGTCTGGTGTTTCAATTGTTAAGATACGCTTAAATTAAAGGCCTAATAATCTTGCCAGAAAGATCATTTTTTTACCAATGATCTTCATGTCACGGAGAGTAAATATTGAAGTTCTGAAGCCAGACGGCTTAGGCATTGAAATTATTTTTTTAAGGAAGGAAATATTTAGTTGACAATAATTCTTGCCCCTGGGACAAGTTTTAGAAAGAATATGTGGAAAATATCACATCCTACTGGTAATATAGAAAAAAAAAACAGCATCTTATTAAGCTAAATACCCTACAAGATATTACGTGCAAAAGGTATCGGTGTGGTATTTGCAATAGAGATTGTCTAGGCCTCCAGACATACCTAAATTTTACAAGATAATATTTCGAACTATTATAAGGGTCGAAACAGAGTTTTCCATATGTGGCCAATAGCTCGTTATTATTTTCCACTAAGATATACATAAATGTAAAATTTCTAGGAAAGTCGATAGAGCCGTTTTTATGATATTCATGTCCATCCGCCTTTTCTAGCCATGATAGGATGAATTGTAAAAGTAAATAGTGGCTGTCATTTATGCTGTCAGCTTTCTCTCACCCTCTCTCTCTCTGACTTTGTTCCTTTATTCATTTATCACATCCATGATCAAGAGAGATTGTCATGGTTCTTGCATTGCACTGCACCGTAATAAGCATTAACAACATGTGTTCAAAGCGCATGCATATGATGGTATAGGGATATTTAATCGATTTCATATGGTCAACTGGTCATTTCATTTCAAGAATGGAAAGATCAGCTCAGTGACAAATAATACAATTATGTTTAAAAAGTTGATCTAGATAAATTATATGTGTCAGCTTGCATATTTTCAATTACTTTTGGCTTTATTGTAAGCTAAATGGCGAAACTTTTACAACAAATCCTATAAACAAACAAAAAAAGCAATAGAGTGTAGCCGTCAAGAAAATAAAGAAACGGTCTTTCTCTGAAAAGTTAACCACTTCTGACCTTGGCGTTAGAATCCCCATTGGAGAATTGTCCAACACTCTATTAAATATATTATTTAGAAAAAAAAAACAATTTAGTTTATGAAGTACCAGGCTGATACTTTTTGGACAGTTTTCATAAAGATTCCATATGTTGCTAGTGTATTAATTTATTAATGTGCAAATGTTTATAAAAATACATTCATTCCAACTATACATATGGAAGAATACAAGTAGTTTATTTATTTACTTTCTTGAGTTGGCAGCAGTGATGTTTCACTATGGCGTCCTTGACATTGTCTAGTTAGCTCAAACTCTCTCGTAATCTTCCCGCGTTTGTTTTCTTTTGTTTTTGTGTTTGGGTTCCCTTACGTCACCACTACAGCTTCTCATGTCGTTTTGTCTTCTTTTTCTTTCTGGCTGTATTTCATCGCTTCAATGAGATAAACCGGGGATAAAACTCAAGAGTGTAAACAAAGATAATTGCTACACCCTATGAGAGTAGTGGCAATACCAATAGCATTAGATCAGTGATGCCCAATCTACGGCCCGCGGGCCATATCCGGCCCGCGACATGGTTTCATCCGGCCCGCCGAACATTGGAACAAAGTGTAGAAAATAAAAGGGTGAAAATGTATTTTCCATACGTTAGAGATGAATGGATTTCATTCTAATCTAATATAGTCTAATAGTCATATAATAGTCATATAATAGTCATATAATAGTCATATAATAGTCATATAATAGTCATATAATAGTCATATAATAGTCATATAATAGTCATATTACTTTTCTAAAGAACACAACGTTTATTTGTCGGCGACAATAGTTGACAGTTTTTTTTTTCTTGGACTATGCAGCTACTGCCAAGCTTGACATCTTGGGTGTATAACACAGGGCATCATTAATGCATTCTTTTGGTTCATGTTCTTTTGGTTCATGTTCTTTTGGTTCATGCTCTTTTGGTTCATGTTCTTTTGGTGTCAATGAGAGTAGACTCTAATTGTAGGAGCTTCAAGAAAAAGTGGACAGATCTTTGCTTTTTTAAAATAATTATCCAACATTGATTGGATTTGTTCAGAAACTGCTACTGCTTTTAATTTTCTGGCTGCTTTTTAAGAGCACAACATAAAAATACATTGTAAACCAAAACATTAAAAATATGCATACATTGTTTGCTTGAGCCACAGAGAATAAGTTGTTAATTTACGCCCAGTTGAGTGATTTTAGCCATTGGCGAAAATGTTTACCAAAAAGAGACAAGAAAATGAGTTTTGGTGGTAAGGGCAAACTACAGAGCTGCTCGCATCAGAATTCAGAAATGAAGTGTCAAAAAAGTGCTTGCAAGAAGTGATGAAAGGAATTAATTCTAAAAAAATGCAGTTAAAGCCGTCAGTCTTTCTCGCATGACATTTACAAAACGAGTGGAAGATATGGTGTTCCGACAGAGAAGCAGATTTCGAAATGTTTTTTTTTTACTGACTCTGAGGAGTGCTCCGACAGATTTGCAACTGAAACTGATTGACTTACAAAGCCAGACACCCCTGCACTAGACCATTGTTTTCTATGTTGAGTTGCCTACTAGAGGCACGGGTTTGTAATAAGCTATTTAAAATAGTTTATTTCATTTTTTTTCAACTTTTCATTATTGTGGCCCGCGACATGAGTGTCGGATATTACGATTGACTATAGGGTAGTTTGGACATCACTGCATTAGATCATTTATAGAAAAGAAAATCGTTTCAAAATTGATTGCAGCAAACAAAAGGTGTCATGATGATTTCTCCTTACAGCGCAAACTGAATGGTTGAAAAGGACAGAAAGAGATACTCAGGAATGAAATGGCGATTAGAGAATTAAAGAAAAAAAGAACGTAACGCGAGGCATTGAATCTTAAACCAGTATATCGTGTCGTTGTCAGCGTCACCCGGTGAGACTGGACTATGTTGTCAGCACACCTTTTGTTATGGAGTGTATGTGCGTGTATGATGTAACCACGAGGAAAGGAGGGCGGGTGTGTTTGGTTGTGTAGACTGAAGAGTTTCTGATGAAATTACGAGATGGTCTGTCATGATTCAAAATGGACTGGGGAGAAAGTTGAAGAGGAGACTAGCTAGACATGTGAGACAAAGGGGAGGTGTATTTGTAATGTGTTCAGCCCAATCATGAGAAGGGTTTCGGAGTCAACCCTGAGGAAAAACCTTAGGCAGTTTGCAGAACACAACGCTGACCCCGTTAAGAAGCCCAAAAGGTTCGAAAGAAAACGAATCCTTTTTATGAACCTTTGACCCTGGAAAGAAATTTATCAGGTGGCCAGGATGAAGGAATGGCTCTTCACCGACCTTTCTGTCTGAAAGCCCCCATCAACTAGATTGTCATTTAATCATATCCGTTTGTTCACGAGTCACGGTTCCTTGTGCCAATGAAAGGGGTTTCCCCTCCCATGCAAGGCCGGAGACCGAGCTAACGAGAGGGACACTTCATATTCATATAATGTACCATTGCGTTCCGGGGGGGGGGGGCGTCACTGCCGTATAGACACCGCTGTGGATCGGTGCAATGGAAGCGGACCGGGGGAACCCTGTTTGATCTCGTTATTAGCCTTTCCGCTTCCCCGGGCGGACGTTCCAAAGGAGGCGCCACGCTGAGGCGACGGGAGCATTTCCTCCGCCGAGGGGGTCTATCTGCAAAAACCCCTGGAAGGGGATTTTAAATACAAAACCACCCTTGACTGCGCTGGGGCAAGTGATGGTTTAATATTATTATCTCACCTAAAATAAACAAAATCAAATCAAAACATCTCAAATTTCATTATAACGGTCGAAACAGAGTTTTCCGTATGTGGCCAGCTAGTTATTATTTTCCCCTAAGATATACATGTGAAGTTACAAATTTCTACCAGTCGCTGGGCTCCATTAATAAAGTGCATTAAAACAAAAAAATGAGACAAATGGCAGTCACCAAATTCCATGAGCGTAGCCAATGGGATTTTGAGTTAAAAACCCAATTTTTAAAATTATTATTATAGCTTTTAGATAGCGCTACTTTCATGTTTATAGCATGCTCAGAGCGCTTTGGTCCAATCTCATTTGTGGACAGGTGGGGGGGAGGGGGTATCTAGGAGTTGGTTTTCCGTGCTGCCTTTAGGCGCTCAGTAAACCCAACTCTGCCCGAGTCGGGTGTCGAACCTCGAGCCCCCTTCTAGGTAGCCAAGACAAGCCAAGTTCAAGCGCACTTAGCCTCTCGACCACGCTTCCCACCATTAAATAAATTATAAAACCACGTTTTTAATGAGACTAAAGCATAACCACTCTCCAGAAGGCTTTAAGATTAAAACCTCCTCCAGATGGTTATGAGTTTTAAAAAAGGCTCTACAGATAGCCTGAGGTCAAAAAAAGCCCTCTTCAATATTATTCTCAAGCAAACTAGTCACCAAATCCTATGAGCGTAGCTAAGGAGGTTTTGAGTTTGTTTAAAATAAACTCCAGAATTTGTTTAGTTTAAAACCCCCCAAGAGATGGTTTTGAGATAAAATTTCGCTTATTGATATAAACTTAAAGCAAAATACAGTCACCAAATTCCAAGAGCGTAGCCAAGAGAGGTTACAAATATCTACCATTCTCTGGGCTCCATTAATAAAGTGCAGTGAATAGCATGGAAGTCGTCTGCCGAAATTGAAAAAAAAACAAAAAACAAATGTGGCTCAACAAGGATGGCTAAGACAGATTTTAGGAGTCAGTTCTAGAGATCGGGTCTCAATCAAGGAAATCCCATGCCTTAGTGGGAGTCGACTACTTAGTGAGGTTGTGACAGAGCGTCGCATGAGGTTTGCGGGACATGTTCTCCGACAAATGAATCAAGCATACCAAGAGTGGCGATGACATGGAGACAATTACGAGGAAAGCGCAAACAAGGAAATCTTAGTATAACTTGGCGCCACACTTTCATGAAGAATCTCAGAACAGTGGACACCAGTAGAAAGAGGATTCAGACATTGCCAGTGACAGATTTTTGTGGAGACAGCTTGCTACCTAATGCGCCGAACGTCGAGGGAGGATCTAAGTCCAAAGTAAGTAAGAATAGCAGATTAGCTTTCTGAACTAACATTTTTTTAATAGCAGGATAATGCACTGTGGATACCTAAAAAAAATATTTATTTTTTTTGTGTTTTAAATACCGGAAATAGTGCCTGGCTACGGGACAAGGGCGGGGTGTCTACAGTTTTTCCACTAACTCTAGGAAGAGCCTATTCTAGGGTACAATAAGCGTCTACAGAAGGAATGTAATAATGATTAATTATGTATATACACATACACATTAACACACATACACTCATATATATATATGGCGGAGGGGGGAGAAAAAAATCCTCCCAACTCCCCCCCCCCCCCCCGAAAAAAATTCTGGGTACGCCCATGTTCTATATACATCTACTTTCAAGCTGAATTTGTGTATAATGTATATTATAATGTTAATAAAAAATTTCATTTGTTTCATCAAAAAGTCATAATTTCATACGCATACATCTGTTTAGTAGGACTGGCTGTTTGGAGGTACAACGCAATGATCGAGCAACGACTTACTTCCTTTTTTTTTTTTTTTTCAAATTTTAGTGATTTCTCCTCCCCCCCCCCCCCCCCCCCCCAATAAAATATTTAAAATCTATCACTGGAGTTGTGTTTAAAAATAAAGCTTGCGTGGAGATATTTACCTTCATTCAATTAATGTATACAATTAATGTAATTTTTTTCCTTAAAATTATGTTTTTATTGACATTTTTTCTTTACATGTTATACAGTGAATTATTTCATTTCATGAAATTTGTTGTTTTTTTTGCAATATATCTTTTGGTAAGTGAATGAAAAAAAAATTCATGCCCATCTGTTGACAATTTCCTTTATTGAATAGTGTACTATTCAGAAGTGACTATTATCGTTGTTAGTTATGCTTATGGCCCCCCGTTATCTTTAGAAATACTACGACATTTAATATATTCTAAAATTTTTCTTTATCACTCATAAAAGAACTACTATAAGCTTTTCTCTTAAGCAGCAATTCATGTAACAAGCTCTAAGTGTTGTTTACTTAAAAAAAAAAAGAATCATTATAATTCATTTAGAAAATGATAACTATTATCCTTCATAACGTATAATTTATATATATATATATATATATATATATATATATATATATATATAAATGAAATGCATTACTAAGGTAACTGTTTACAATAACTGAGTTTAAAAGAACTAAAGCTTCAGATTGAAGGTACTTATACCAGTCAACTCCTCTTTAAATTGATTTTAACTACATCCCCTTAGTGTTTACTACGCCCCTTGCCATTAGCTTTTTAATAAATGCCAAGATGTATTACTTTCAATGCCAGCCAATTGTATCATTTCAAGACTGAAATTCTACTATCAGTCATTTGTTCAATCAATCAATGAATCTTTCTGAGAGGGACAGATAGTCAATCTTCAGGAATCATCAGACACATAAAATTCTAAAATGTGAAACATTCAGAGACATCGCTACCAATGGTGTCCCTCGGTGCTTTTGGTATATGGTGTCTCCCCCCCCCCCCACACACACATACTCTAGTAGAAAGTCATCCTTCCCCGCCCCCCCCCCCCCCCAAAAAAAAGTTTTTCGCTTGAATCTCGCATAGGCTTATACTTCATGTTAAAACCTAACATAATGAGCTATTTACTCATATTCATAAGTGAGCCTAGTGTTCCTGGTTCCTTTGTGTAAACTTCATTTGTTTTTAAACCCCCTAACTAAAGGATCACACCCTATTGCGGTACGCACACTTTATTCCCTTATTCCCTTAGCTAGGCCACTGCATGTCGCTAAAGCCGAAGTATATATAGTGTCATATATCATGAGAGAGAGGAGAATCCTAGCCATGGAATCCAATTGTTATGGAAGGGTTCTAAGTATTAGATATAGAGATCGCATCACAAACGAGGAAATTCGAAACAGAACTTCAACTCCGAATTCGCTCCACGAAGGCCTTTTGGCCTTTGTTATCATGCGGCCATATCACAAGATCCTCGGGACCCCTAAAGATCTTTCTTCAGGGAACAGTACCAGGGAAAAGAAAGAGAGACACAAAAGAAGGATGGGACGACAACATAAAAAAATAGACGGACCTGTCCATGAAAGAGACTAAACTTGACGAAAGACAGAGAGGAATGCTGTATTGCCCCCATGGTCCAATAGACTAAGGGACATGTGAAGGTGCTATCCTGAGCTAGTATATCAGGCATCTTGACCCTCTTCAGACGTAACTACCTTGGTTCATCTTTGAGAAATAAGATCAAAGCCCGGGCATCAGTTATGGTCGGAAGTTTCCTTAACAGCAGTTTCCCCTTCGCCACGCAACTGATGTGTCCAAAGGAACCTTAAAAGCCGATACAGTTTGGGATCAGCGGTGTCGCAGGTTTTCTCAGGTTGAAGCTAACTACGTAAGAGTCGCCCATGAGACAAGCAAGACGTGCCTTAGACAGACAGACAGAATACAAACATTTTCAGCATTTCCATTCCCCCCATCTCAAACATAAAAAATTAAGATGTAAATGAATTATTAATACTTAAATGAGACGTGTTTGTATAGTTTTTAACAAATCAAAGGTAGAACTTCCAATTGGGAAGATGTTGGCCAGATAATATGTTATAATGTTTGACGCATGGTTAAGTGACATTTCAATCGCGCTAAGCTAGGTTTCCAGAGCGCCTACAGACCAGAAGGGGGGGGGGGGGAACCTTGTCCCAGATATCCCCTCCCACTCCTCCTAAATGTCCACCAGAGTCGTGCAGTGACCATGGACCATGAAGGAGGGGCTTTACCAAATAAAGGAATAAAGGATAATAATTGTTTCATAATTTTTAAGTAACACAGACACTTACTTACATTGTCTGTACAAGGAATATAGTGTTCATCACAGTGGCGTAGCTAGGAATTTACCATCATTGGGTGGCCCGGGGGGGGACTTGACCTCTTAAGGGGCCCTGCATTTTGCGTAATATTGAATGTACAAAACACTCATTTGGGGGCTCCCTCAAGTGGGGGCCCCTGGGATTTTCAAATTCTCCTCCTCACTCCCTCCACCCACCCTAGCAACGCCTCTGTTTCATCGTGTAATTCTTGGAAAATAATTTTGGATTTTCCTACTGTTGCTGCTGTAATGAACTAAGTCAGGTAAAGACCTTGTAAAACATAATTGTACACTGATAAAACATGACTTGAAGCAGTAACACTCCACTAAATACTGTCAACAGTACGAACAAAAAACACGTTAAAAAATACTGACACAAATACAAGCACGAAGTGGATAGATCAGTGGCGTCAATAGAGTCAGTGTCAGCTGGTGCGGTTAGTACAGGGTGTCAACCCCCCCCCCCCCAATCAAGTTTCTCAAAACCTTTCCCATTAAACACTATCATTAGTATGTTCTTTTTGGTGAACCAATACAGTGAGCTGATTACCTACTTTCATTGAATTGCTGCATAAATGTAAAATGAATGTCGATTCTATGATAAAATCCCATTGTTTATGAAATTTATTCAATAGTTATTGCATATTTTACAATGCAAGTTTATTCAAACTAGAAACAGACTTCACATCACCTGAACTTATTTCCTTTGTTAGAATTTGAACGGAAATGGTATAACATTCTGATATGTTGCTTAAACGTCAACCACCAGCTAGACCAGATATGTACGTTTGCCACCCCCTTAGCTAACAATTGGTCTGGGGGAGCGCTTAATCGGAGCTCTTATCGAAGTCCAGTACGATCCTCCTGGCGCCAAGCACTTTTCAGCATTTCTGAGCCTCAGAAGCTCATTCTCCTCCAGTCTAGCTTGTAACTATTTCTCCTAGTCAGAAGCTTGTTGGTCAAATACAATGAAGTGAAGACAGGCTGGGGGGGGGGGGGGGGGGGGGACTGGCCGTATCTGAAATGTGAGAGACTTCCAACTTCATCCGAGGCAAACGAGCAGTGTTTCTCAAACTTTTATCGTGGGAGCTACGCTAAAAAGTCATTTTCTTTTAAGAAATAGTGCTTTGTAGATAATTTTTATAGTGCTTTGTATAACCAAGTATTAGAGAGGCATCAAGTTCCCTCTAAATTCAGCAAGGAAATATGTGGTGTTAGCTTAAGTAAGCTTCATATAACACCAAGGAACACTGAATTCAATAAGCGACGCCAACACTAGACGTTGAATATATCAGACTCTGTAACACACTCTCACATAACACAGGCTACACACAATAATAGAAACGTTCTTACAAAGGGGAATAATTCTACATGCTAATAACAAACACATATACGTAAACACAATGTCAACATGTAGAAGCGCCATTTAGCTCCGCAAAGCGTTTTCTTTCATTCTGAGCTTTATAAATTATTTCTATGGCGTCTGCAACGCATTTTTCTTCCGGTTATAGAAGAGCCCATGTCAATGCTTAAGTATCACGGTGTGGGGCGTTCCGATAATGAAATATTTTCTTGCAATCTCAGCATTCATCCTAGTTTTTATTTAAAAAGTCGCAAAATAAACTTAAATAAAGAGGCAGCATTGGCCAACATTATTGTACGAGGGATGGTCCAGGTACAGATAGCGTAAGGATATGTTAAGACACGTTAAGATAATCTTCGAGTTAAGTAAGAAGCCTTGCCGCGAAAGTTTAAGTTTTTGTCACTCAAAAGTCGTCATCTTAACGATGTTAAACGCTTGAGAGAATTATTTGACCATTCTGAACATTCTACAAGAATCAAAAAGAGGAGAAGTTTTGAAATGTCGTCATCAAAAAGTTTTGAATTGTCGTCATCAAAAAGTTTTGAATTGTCGTCATCAAAAAGTTTTGAAATGTCGTCATCAAAAAGTTTTGAATTGTCGTCATCAAAAAGTTTTGAATTGTCGTCATCAAAAAGTTTTGAAATGTCGTCATCAAAAAGTTTTGAATTGTCGTCATCAAAAAGTTTTGAAATGTCGTCATCAAAAGTTTTGAAATGTCGTCATCAAAAAGTTTTGAATCGATATTGTCGCGAAAACGGTAAACATCGCCCCACCCCCATGAAAGAACGTTGCACCCTCTCATGGTGTGTCCCCCCCCCCCCCGCCTAAATAAAGCTGCAATAGATCATGCAAGTTTGAAACGGTCTTTTTCTCCTGAGATCATCCTCGTGTTGAGCAAGGCGTCTTATTGCAGCCCTTTCTGTTGCAAGGCGTCTTATTGCGGCCATTTCTGTTGCAAGACGTCTTATTGCGGCCCTTTCTGTTGCAAGGCGTCTTATTGCGGCCCTTTCTGTTGCAAGGCGTCTTATTGCGGCCCTTTCTGTTGCAAGGCGTCTTATTGCGACCCTATCTGTTCACACATAAAAACGTCATTAGTATGATGTAACGTTTAGTCGGGAGACATTGGTCCGTTCTGCCGAAAAAAGCAGGTAGATGAATCATTGTATTTATAAAGCGCTGTTAACAAACAAACTGTAGGCTCAAGGCGCTGAAATAACAATACAAAGACAAGCACGACAGTTTGAATGACAATTAATCTAAAAAAGTTTTAAACAGATAGGTCTTAATGTTCTTCTTAAAAATGGTGTAGCATATTGTCTTACTGAGTTCAATGGGGAATGAGTTCCACTGAAAAAGCCCGCAGACCGTAGCTTTATAGATTATAGAACTACGATGATGAAAAGGCTTTAAAATGTTTTCTTTAAAAGAACCTTTTGAATCAATCTTGTTACTAGGGTAGAAATATCTACTTAGAAGATGAAATGACATCCCTTAAATTAATAATTTCATTTCTTAAAATGTGGTGCTAATGTCGTTAATAACCGATTCATGCTAAAGTATCAAATAACTACAATGAAAATACAAGCAATTTGTTTTAGAAAGAAAGGCTTTTGCAGCCATCCCCCTTCCTTTGTAAGCTCCTACTGTCACGTTTTAGACATTTGCACCAACCACAAACAAATTACATTAAAGCCTGAAATAAAATGTAAAAGAACTACATTTCAATACCAAATAAACATACACATATGTGGATATATATCTTGAGTTTTTATTAATGTGTCTGCTTTTGCCAAAGTATTTTTTATCACTCGGGCGTCACCACCATATGGGTGTCACCCGGTGCTGACCGCACCCCTTAATGACGCCACTATGATAGATTAAATTTACAATCCAATGATACAGGAATTCATAAATGTTACAGTTGTATTTTAAAGAACATAGGAAACTACGAAACTTCATACTACATTTATAGCCAGAGGAAACTACGAAACTTCATACAACATTTATAGCCACACGGGTTTATTTCAAGCCGTGAAACGAAAGGTAATGCATTCGAATCAAGTTTTAAGGAAACATTCCAAATGCTTTTCTTTTCTCAAGATATAATCTCGCGACTAATTAGGATAATCTCGAGCTGAAAATGTGAAAAGATCTGTTTTTGTTTTTTTAAATTGTATGTGTGTTGCAGCAAACATATTTAGGTCAAGGCCGCTTAAACCAATGCATTTATTTTTTTATGGCACATCTAGATTTCTTCATCTTTTCGTGGTTTTTGGCGATGCCGTCTCTATAATTGTAACGCATAAAGGCAAGCAATTCTCTCAGTTAGATCTTTGATAATTGAATGATCTCTGAAATATTTTCGGCCACAGGGTACATTTCGTGATGTCTTGGGGGGCGTCTAGTTATAACCAAGTCAAGCTTGAAGAACAACGGCACGCTAATGACAAGAGACATTTCCTTCAACTGCGATGAATCTTAGCGCTCGCTCCAGCGATTCCCCGTCCAATGAAACCGTATCACCGCCTCATTAGTGCAGTCATCGCATCGGTCGTCTGCACAGATTTGATATTCAGAGCACGTCCTTGAGATGGCGGAGTTGTTCTTTAATATGATCCGAGTGAAACGCTAACCCGGTTCTAATATCTGGGATTGGTTGGGTTTCGCTGAATCAGAAGTAGGCAGGAGTAGCTAAGTGTGTTGTTGTTTGCATCTACTTTGTCTAGCTTTTGTCTTATGTTACGGCTGAGGTATTGGGACTGCATGCATATGTCAGAGCTAGATCTATATCACTGGCGCTAAACTAACATAGAAAATGCAGTACGGCACTTAGGTTTCTTCTGTGTTCTGATTCTTGGTTTTGAGCTTCATTTCTGGTAGAGGTGACCATGGCATATGTAGCTCTATTAACATAATGTGCCCATAAGAGTAAATACAACATTTCGATCACAAATGTAATATTCTATCATCGAGTTACAATTAGCTCCCTTTTTAGTCCTTGTTACGATGTGTCTGTGTGTGTGTGTCTTTATATGGTGACGGTGGGAAGAGGTTAGAGATTGCTCGTGAATGATGCCAGAGAAGTTGGTATTGTCGTCAGCAGTCTTAGATAGGGGAGACGACTCCAAATTGCCAGACTGAAAAGACGTGTGATTGTAGTGAGTTAGAATTTGTTTAGAATACAATTTGATATTATTACTTTGGTTCTATTTAGTTCTGTTCACAAAGAAGTTATTCAAGTAATTTCAAGCTTTACAAGGATTTAATGCACCTACAGCGGTCTAGTTGTCTACCTGTTTGGTGCTATGAGTCAATGTCCATCCACTATAGTGCTTCACCTAGTTAAAATTAAATATAATGTTTCAGTTTTCTAGTGAACGTTTACCAATTTTGAAAGTGAAAATTCTATACTATGACGCTTTTCCATTTAAATATCTATCATTCAACACACAGATAGTCTTCCATTACTGTTACTCAGTGAAGTTAAAAAATAAAAATACTCTATCTCTACATGACATTTGTGGTATTGCTTTTTCTGTTAGACCTCGTCACTAGGCTAGCAAGATAATGGTGATTACATATTAATTCCCTTGGCTTTCAACTTGTTTGAAGCCGACGGTTTCAATTCTTCTTAGCTCTGGCTTGTTTCATACAAGGCCTGAACACTGACCTACAACGTTGCAACCTGTGGGCAGTGGAGACCAATAGCTTGTTGCCACCTCACAGGTCTATAAGGCGTGGCAACAAGCTATTGGTCTCCTCTGCCTTCTATAATGATTGGTCTCGGTTGGCGTCAGTGCTGTCTCATTGCTTCATTGCTGTCTCCTTGCTTCATTGCTGTCTCCTTGCTTCATTGCTGTCTCCTTGCTTCATTGCTGTCTCCTTGCTTCATTGCTGTCTCCATGTTTCATTGCTGTCTCCATGCTTCATTGCTGTCTCCTTGCTTCATTGCTGTCTCCATGCTTCATTGCTGTCTCCATGCTTCATTGCTGTCTCCTTGCTACATTGCTGTCTCCATGCTTCATTGCTGTCTCCATGCTTCATTGCTGTCTCCTTGCTTCATTACTGTCTCCATGCTTCATTGCTGTCTCCTTGCTACATTGCTGTCTCCATGCTTCATTGCTGTCTCCATGCTTCATTGTTGTCTCTTTGCTACATTGCTGTCTCCATGCTTCATCGCTGTCTATTTGCTTCAGTGCTGTCTGCTTTCTTTAGTGCTGTCTCCTTGCTTCATTGCTGTCTCCTTGCTACATTGCTGTCTCCATGCTTCATTGCTGTCTCCATGCTTCATTGCTGTCTCCTTGCTTCATTGCTGTCTCCTTGCTTCATTACTGTCTCCATGCTTCATTGCTGTCTCCTTGCTACATTGCTGTCTCCATGCTTCATTGCTGTCTCCATGCTTCATTGTTGTCTCCTTGCTTCATTGCTGTCTCCTTGCTTCATTGCTGTCTCCTTGCTTCATTGCTGTCTCCTTGCTTCATTGCTGTCTCCTTACTTCATTGCTGTCTCCTTACTTCAATGCTGTCTCCTTACTTCATTGCTGTCTCCTTACTTCATTGCTAGCTCCATGCTTCATTGCTGGCTCCTTGCTTCAGTGCTGTCTCCTTGCTTTATTTCTGTCTCCTTGCTTTATTTCTGTCTCCTTGCTTCAGTGCTGTCTTCTTTCTTTAGTGCTGTCTCCTTGCTTCATTGCTGTCTACTTTCTTTAGTGCTGTCTCCTTGCTTCATTGCTGTCTCCATGCTTCATTGCTGTCTCCTTGCTTCATTGCTGTCTCCTTGCTTCATTGCTGTCTCCTTGCTTCATTGCTGTCTCCTTACTTCATTGCTGTCTCCTTACTTCAGTGCTGGATCCTTACTTCATTGCTGGCTCCATGCTTCATTGCTGGCTCCTTATTTCAGTGCTGTCTCCTTGCTTTTTTTCTGTCTCCTTGCTTTATTTCTGTCTCCTTGCTTCAGTGCTTCAGTGCTGTCTACTTCAGTGCTGGATCCTTACTTCATTGCTGGCTCCATGCTTCATTGCTGGCTCCTTATTTCAGTGCTGTCTCCTTGCTTTATTTCTGTCTCCTTGCTTTATTTCTGTCTCCTTGCTTCAGTGCTGTCTACTTTCTTTATTTCTGTCTCCTTGCTTCAGTGCTGTCTGCTTTCTTTAGTGCTGTCTCCTTGCTTCATTGCTGTCTACTTTCTTTAGTGCTGTCTCCTTGCTTCATTGCTGTCTCCATGCTTCATTGCTGTCTCCTTGCTTCATTGCTGTCTCCTTGCTTCATTGCTGTCTCCTTGCTTCATTGCTGTCTCCTTGCTTCATTGCTGTCTCCTTACTTCAATGCTGTCTCCTTACTTCATTGCTGTCTCCTTACTTCATTGCTAGCTCCATGCTTCATTGCTGGCTCCTTGCTTCAGTGCTGTCTCCTTGCTTTATTTCTGTCTCCTTGCTTTATTTCTGTCTCCTTGCTTCAGTGCTGTCTTCTTTCTTTAGTGCTGTCTCCTTGCTTCATTGCTGTCTACTTTCTTTAGTGCTGTCTCCTTGCTTCATTGCTGTCTCCATGCTTCATTGCTGTCTCCTTGCTTCATTGCTGTCTCCTTGCTTCATTGCTGTCTCCTTGCTTCATTGCTGTCTCCTTACTTCATTGCTGTCTCCTTACTTCAGTGCTGGATCCTTACTTCATTGCTGGCTCCATGCTTCATTGCTGGCTCCTTATTTCAGTGCTGTCTCCTTGCTTTTTTTCTGTCTCCTTGCTTTATTTCTGTCTCCTTGCTTCAGTGCTGTCTGCTTTCTTTAGTGCTGTCTCCTTGCTTCATTGCTGTCTCCTTGCTTCATTGCTGTCTCCTTGCTTCATTGCTGTCTCCTTACTTCATTGCTGTCTCCTTACTTCAGTGCTGGATCCTTACTTCATTGCTGGCTCCATGCTTCATTGCTGGCTCCTTATTTCAGTGCTGTCTCCATGCTTCATTGCTGTCTCCTTGCTTCATTACTGTCTCCTTGCTTCATTACTGTCTCCATGCTTCATTGCTGTCTCCTTGCTACATTGCTGTCTCCATGCTTCATTGCTGTCTCCATGCTTCATTGTTGTCTCCTTGCTTCATTGCTGTCTCCTTGCTTCATTGCTGTCTCCTTGCTTCATTGCTGTCTCCTTGCTTCATTGCTGTCTCCTTACTTCATTGCTGTCTCCTTACTTCAATGCTGTTTCCTTACTTCATTGCTGTCTCCTTACTTCATTGCTGTCTCCTTACTTCATTGCTAGCTCCATGCTTCATTGCTGGCTCCTTGCTTCAGTGCTGTCTCCTTGCTTTATTTCTGTCTCCTTGCTTTATTTCTGTCTCCTTGCTTCAGTGCTGTCTGCTTTCTTTAGTGCTGTCTCCTTGCTTCATTGCTGTCTACGTTCTTTAGTGCTGTCTCCTTGCTTCATTGCTGTCTCCATGCTTCATTGCTGTCTCCTTGCTTCATTGCTGTCTCCTTGCTTCATTGCTGTCTCCTTGCTTCATTGCTGTCTCCTTACTTCATTGCTGTCTCCTTACTTCAGTGCTGGATCCTTACTTCATTGCTGGCTCCATGCTTCATTGCTGGCTCCTTATTTCAGTGCTGTCTCCTTGCTTTATTTCTGTCTCCTTGCTTTATTTCTGTCTCCTTGCTTCAGTGCTGTCTTCTTACTTTAGTGCTGTCTCCTTACTTCGTTGCTGTCTCCTAGCTTCAGTGCTGCCTGCTTACATTACAGCTGTCTCCTTGCTTCATTGCTGTCTCCATGCTTAATTGCTGTCTCCTTGCTTCAGTGCTGTCTGCTTACTTCAGTGCTGTCTGCTTACTTCAGTGCTGTCTGCTTACTTCAGTGCTGTCTGCTTACTTCAGTGCTGTCTGCTTACTTCAGTGCTGTCTGCTTACTTCAGTGCTGTCTGCTTACTTCAGTGCTGTCTGTTTACTCCAGTGCTGTCTGCTTACTTCAGTGCTGTCTGCTTACTTCAGTGCTGCCTGCTTACTTCAGTGCCGCCTGCTTACTTCAGTGCTGTCTGCTTACTTCATTGCTGTCTGCTTACTTCAGTGCTGTGTGCTTACTTTAGTGCAGTTAAAGTCCTTCAAAACGTCTAAGTTTTAAGTAATGCTATGGCTTGTTTTAATGGTTGTCGTTAGGACTGACGTGATGTATTATTAGATATTTTAAATGTTTATGTAGCAAAATATAGTTTTAAACATTATGTCTGTGTTTTTATTTAAGAAGAGTTATTTTTATTTTAATCTATTATTATTAAATTATATTAGTCCCCAGGTAGTCGTACTTTGAGTACCAAACAATGAGTAGGATAAGTCAAAAAAATAAAATATGATTTTAATTACTTTGATAGTTATAGAATGATCTTGATATGAATAACGTGAATGATAAGTAATAAACAATAAATATGAAGATAATAAATCATAATTACATTCATAAACATGATTAATGTTCTAAGCACCTTGTATTATATTTCTTAACAACACTGACATCGCCATTGAATTCAACATCAAATGTTACAACAACCTGTATCAAAAATTCATCATTGTAATAACTACTGCAGAAACTTCAATAAACACCAACTCTGATAGTAACAATCAATCATTGTCATGAGCTTCTGACCGTCAATGATGGCAATGATGATGACTATGCTGTCAATGATAACTCCAATATCAACAAAGTAACCCCAAAGTTGAAATGAGTAACTCCAGCACTGAAACACAGGAATCTAATGTCTAATCTACAACTATAAACACGAACGAATCCGCATAAAGAATATCATAGCAATATAAAATAAAACACGCCCTAAACAGGGCTCAAAAGTCCTTCTAAGAATAGATCCAAGGTAATAGGTCTAAGGCTGTCAGGGTTGAGGCCGTCTGTAACAAATGGTCTCGCGCGCTTTGAACATCGACTGAAAATAAAGTGTCTCTCTCGAATTGTGTACATTTTTATATTTAGAATTAAACTCTTTACCACAAACTAACTGAGGCAGTTGTCTGGTCATGTGGTATGCGATTTGGACTGTGGTAACAATGGTCCCTAGATCGAACCTTGCCTCTGTATTCCTTGCCTTCCTGCAGGATATTTGGTACAGTGCGTAATATCTTTATTTGGGAAAATTTGTCTAAAACTAATTTTCAAAAAGTAAATTTAAAAAAAGCAACCAGGCAAGCGAACATAAACTGTTTTCAACGAAACAAAAAATACAAACAATAATCACAATCTCTGTTAACTATTATCTGGAAGTAGTGTCTCATTCAATGCTTAACCTTCTGAAAATTATTCTATAACATTTATAATGTTTGTTATTGAGATGTGAACCAGTTGTCATCTATTTGTTTCCTCTTCACCCCATAGAAACATCCAGTCTGTAGTTCATTGTATCTTTAGGTTTGTGCGCTTGGCAGCTTGTAATATTCTCTATTATACGTGCGTCTAAAAGAAGCATCAAATATTAATCAAGCTATCAGTTTCTCTAGCGGGTGAAATCAAATCATACCGGATATAAGATTAGCGTCTGCTCCTGGCGGAAGTCATGTTGGTGAAACGAAAACAAATCTGAGTTGAGAATGTTGAGGGAAAAAAAAACTTTAAAAAACCCAAAGTGGAAATACTTGTGAAGTCAATAGAAAGTTTTTAAGTTTTAAAATAAACAAAAATTGGAAGATGTGTGAGATTAAGTTATGTTTGCAAATGAAATAATCCTACAATAATAGATGAGATTAAGTTAGTGTACAATGAAAATACATTTATAGTAAATTGGCTGATACCCGTGCTACGCTACGCTGGAATAGTGAGTATATATAGTTAGTATCTATGTTTATTTTGTCCGAAACAATTTTAAACCCATTAATAAAACTGCCCGCATTACAACGCTTCCCCACCCCAGCACAATTTTCTTGCCCTCAAATTATATTTTTTTTTTGTTTCTTTCTTTCATTCTACAACTCCCTATCATAGAGTATGCACAAACACTTCTTAGGCCCATCAGTTTGGACACTGGATATTTTAATGAAACGCATGTCCTTGAATTCTAAAAGTGCATAGCTATACCTGATACACGTACTACGCTTCTGATGAAATAGTTGTAAATGTGTATTTCGCCTTGAACACGCTTAAATCCATCAACAAAACTGTCCGCATTACAAAACTATCCCACAACTATATAAATATATACAGGGCCGGATTCAAGGGAGGGCAGCCGGGGCCTCCACAAGAAAAGAGCCACCACAAAACAGATAACGTAGATCAGAGTTTTGACGGCTCCGTTGTTGTTTTTCTTTTCCTTTTTTTCTAACGCATTTATAGGGCTGGCAAAAATGTCATGATTAAGAAGAATACGCTTGTAGCATGCTCGGCATATCTAAATACAGCTCCGGATTTACGACAGTGCGTCTACCAAGCGTCTTATCCTCCACAAACTAAAACATATACTCTTTTTAAAAAAAAAATATATATATTACATATTTTTTAAAAGGTAAATGAGATTAAGTATAGAAGAACTTTGTTTCTTTCGGCTAAAGTAATGCATGCTTTTAGATATAAGTATTTTCCTTCACAAGGGGATCTTTATTAAAGCTTTTAATAATTTGTAGAGCCCCCACACAAAAAATTCTGCCCGGGAGCCTCCACATACTTAAATCCGGCCCTGTATATACGTATGTGGAGGCCGCCGGGCAGGATTTTTTGTGGTGACTTCTACAATATATATATATATATAAATGTCAGAGACAGACAGATAGATAGATAGATAGATAGATAGATAAATAGATAGATAGATAAACTAATTTTTTAAGTTATTTTTTTATTTTTTTTAAAAATAGCTATTTATTAACATAATTTATAGCAGTGTCTCGTCTGAAAAGCCGAGAGTCCAAATGAGTAACTGGTATTAGGTAAAAAAAAATTGCTCGTCTCGATGGAGACATAATTTACCAATGTAATGTCCAAATGAAATTATCGCTGATCAGATCTTCCACGACACTCAAAGCTCATTAGCCACCTGCAAGCTCGGGGGATCGCCTGCGGATTCGAAGCCACCGACACCAGAGAAAATCGGGGCAATGGGAGATTTGAGAGATAGCTGAATGTTACAGTGAATATGTAGTCGTGATCCTGTCCAACTAATTAACTCACCAAGGCCCTGGTGGTGTATAGATCTTAAAGTCGGGGAGAAAGATGAAAGTCAGGGTAGATAATCCATCTCATTCAGTTCAAAAGTTTCGACCTAAAAAAAAAAGATAAAACAAAAAAGAAGAGCCTAATTCCAATCTTGATTAACAGCAATTCTCTTACAGCGCAATTAAAACTTCATTATTATGAAAACTTTAATATAATGTCATTATGTGGCACTGCAATTATCAGGATTCGTTTAAAGAGAACAAAATTCAGTATAGTCTTCTTAAGAGTGATGTTGCAGGACTGCAGCAGAACACCCTCCGACTGAAAATCAAGACTTACGTATTCTTAGAACCTCCAAGAAATCCGGAGGGGGCGGGGGGAGGTATCTTCTGAACTCCCTTTAGGACGTTACGTAAATAGGTCATAAGTTCCCTTTCAGACCTTGCGATCTATGATGTAAATCTGTTTCAAGTGCTTTTATAGTGACAATGACATCAATATATGGCCTGTCGAATTTCTTAAATGTTTATCCAGTTCCATTTTTTTTGTATTGTAAGTTACGATACCCAGTTCTAGTGATATAGCTGTATTCTTATCATCAAAGTAATAAACCAATGAATCACGTTTAGCTACTTATGTGTTGTGTATATATATATGTATTGTTGTAGCTCTGTCCCCGCGCTGATATACACGGTGCGCACTAGCGCACTGCTCCACACGAGCGTTGGATATAGAGGAGAAGAACTAGAGACATGGTGAATGGTGAATGGTGAATGGTGAATGCACCGGCTTACTTTGGAAAAGAAAAACTAGATCTAAGAAAACCTGACATCCTGTTGGTTTGTGTGTGTGTTATTTGTTTTATTTATTAAATCACTATCACTGTTATTCTTCCTCTGTTGAGTGCTTACATTCTTATCTTCTTACCTTGAATTTACAACGATATACATATATATGGCTCCATCTGTGTAGGAATACAATTAATATGCCCTGATGAATCACTGGCTTTGGTTACGTCTTGAGCTGGGGCAGAGTCTGGTGTGACTGATCAAGCCAATTCTGGAGCAGCAAAGTTTGCCACAGTTTGTGGATGTATATGCATCTGTCCTTGGGCTATCTGACAGGACAGCTTTCTTTTTCTTTCTCTCGGCTGACGCATCTTCGTTTTTTTTGCACTCGGCGAAGTTCGTACCAGCACGTACAGTCCGTCTCCATGCTGTCCGGTCTTGTGCTGTCTCCTCCCATATACTTTGCTCAATGTCCTTGGCTCTCATGTCTCACTTGCAGACATCTCTGTAGGTTAGTCTTGGGCGGTCCTCGGGTCTGACTCCCTCTGCAAGCTCAGCGTATAGGATGTTCTTAGGGATTCTTCCATCTGGTATGCGAGTGACATGACCGAGCCAGCGTTGTCTTCTCTGTTGAAGGAGAGCATACATGCTGTGCATATTGGCCCGTTTCAAAACTTCCTGGTTAGTGACACTATCCTTCCTGGAGATGCACATTATGCGTCGCAGGCAGTGTAGGTGGAAGCTATTTAATCTGTGTTCTTGACGCATGTAAGTTGTCCAGCTCTCACTGCCACACACACACACATTGATACTTAAGCCAAATATTCATTAAGTCTATATATATAATAATAATCATTGTATTTATCAATGCCATAGAGACAGTTTTATTTGTGACTAATTTATATCTGTGAATTGGGTATTAAGTATAAACCAGAATACTCCTAAAAGTTTGCGTGAAGGAGTTACTTTAAAGCTTCTTAGGCCTATATCCAACTGATTAACTCATTAGTTGCTGGACCATTTGAAAAGGGGCCATGGGGGATGATTGAATGAATGGAAAGAGGGGGGGGGGTCAATTAAGTCTGGCACCCTGGTGTCAATGATTCGTCTGCAGTGGTCGGTCAAATAGTCCAGGAGGAAGGGGAAGGCTACAGGATACTGTGGAGACAATAATCGACTAACCGGTATGACGTCACGGTCACAGCCAGGGCTAAAATGTAGCAGAAAGATGTTGTTTTTTTCATAGCAATAATATTGGTTGTTACTGGGTGTGGCCATTTACAACTTGGGCAAGTGACATTGTCCTTGACATTGATTACACAA
The DNA here is from genome assembly GCA_030265305.1 of Biomphalaria pfeifferi. Lineage (NCBI taxonomy): Eukaryota > Metazoa > Mollusca > Gastropoda > Planorbidae > Biomphalaria > Biomphalaria pfeifferi. The sequence goes on along the minus strand of JASAOG010000060.1, from coordinate 2,456,585 downwards.
TTGAAGAACAGAATGTATTCTGTATGGTAACAACAGGGGAATCTCTTATAGCCTAATCTTTAACAACAGGGCAATCTCTTATACTCTGCTTCATTGTAGTGAATTCCAGATATTGTTAACAACACCATACCAAAAACTCAATTAATTATTGTCGACAAGAAAGTAGGATCAATTGTTTTGGTTATCCCAGCTATTCCTTTAAACACACGCACACATATCAAAGACACTCACACATATATGCAACTCACTCACCCACCCACCATTTCCCCCCCCACACACACACACACACAAATGCTCAAGGAGCGAAATCCGCTGCTGTATGGGCACATTAGGGGCAATTAAGGCTTGGGCATCCAGATGGAAACACCGTGTAAAGACTGGCACAATTAACATTGACTACATGGGGCCGGAAACAGTAATCCTCCCTTGACTGACCTCCCCTTGTTCGAAGTGTACTCGGCGAATGCGGCCCCTAGAGTGAGTATGAATGGTATGGAAATGGACAGACTCAGCTTTTTATAGGCCAGTGACAAGCCTTGTCAAGACCAAGTCACAACGGGAAATTCCAGGAGCGGCCATTAGCAGTGTCATCATTGGGGCGTAATGTCGCATTTAGCCTCCTGTTGAACTGCCTTCAGAAAAGACAAATTTGTCTGACAAGACAGATTATGAACAGTTTCTCTGAGGAAGAAAACAAATTTCCTTCGGCTGATGAATAAACATTGATGAAACGTTAGGACGGAGTGTCGAGGGCTGTACTGAGGAGCTTAGTTTCACATGTCCAAATGTCACTCTACCAATAGAAGAGGTGGGAGGGAGAACTTTGCAGGTTATAAAAAAAATATGCTGAGTTTTCATCTGCTTAAAAGTCAGAAGTTATGACATTCAATAGAAAAAGATGGGATAGAATAAAAACCTAGGCATCTCTCTCTCTCTCATCTCTCTCCCAGCTCTCTCTCGCTCTCTTATCTTTCACTCTGTCTTCTTTTCTGTTTCATCTCATCTCTCTCTCCCAATTATCTTTCCATGGCTCTCTTTTTTTACTCTTTCTTTTGCTCCGTTCTCTCTTTCTTTTCTCTCCTCTATACTCTCTCATCTCTCTTCTCGTCTCTATTATCTCTCCCGATGACCAGAATAAACTCTTCAATAGATTCTAGGTTATATTTTGCTTAAGGAATTGTGTAAATTCGTAGTGTTTGTCTTAATGCATGCTACCTCGAAAACGACTTGAACTTTGTACAAGGGCCGGCTTTATGCCTATTTGACAGATTGTTACAGTTAGTTTCCGCGCCTGGCAGGGCCACGCAATTTACAATAAGCATATCACCATCTGTCATGGCTCTTGCCACAGGCTTTTAAAGATGAAGGACTTAAAGGGTTAACATATATAGTGTAGGCTTATCTTACGACTGTCGTTACTTTGACTCATAGGAGTCTATTGTGTTTGAGTGGCTTCCTATGCATGTTGTATAAAAATGTTGGTATAATTATCTGATTAATAGTAATAGTTGTTATTGTAAAAAAATATTTAAAGATGGGCCTCTAAAGCATCCATTTATCGGGCCTCTCAAGCATTTTCTTTGTGGGCCCCGCAATTCGTAAGCCGGCCCTGAATGATATTTAAACTGAAGACATGTAGATCTAGATCTAACACAGCACATAGAGAAAATAACTGAACGTTATCTAGGAGGAGCACGAAAGTAACGCCTCTTTAGATTTTTTTTCTCTAAACTCTCAGAAACAGAAAAAAAAAAAAAAAAAATACCCATATTTTATGACATTATAATTTCCAGTTGAATGGGAACCATTTTGATACATTTTGTTTTTTTTAAGGCTTCTTATTGTGTTTTTTTATTCTTTCTTTATATTCTTTCTTCTTCTCGCCACACTTTCAAAACAAATCTAATCAGTACGTGCTTTGACGTATTTATTTTACTCTCGAGAGTTGCCAGCGATCAGAAGCTTATCGTGGAATCTCTAGTAATTGTGATGGCTTGCATCAGACAAAGATCGATGGATGCTTTGCTACAGCAATGAGGCTGTACGGTTAGGTCATTGATGGTACAAGTTCTTTAGACTATCACCTATCATTAATACTAGTAGCAATTAGTGATGAGTCCAGATGAATTACTGACGTCAGTTTGTTGTCCATTCTGGAGAGGCAAAGTTTGCCATAGTTCGTAATGTTACTGCATCTGTTTTAGGGCATTCTGATAGGTCAGGGTTCTCTGGTCTAAGGCCACCTCAGTCAGTTCACTCTCAGCAAGGGCGGACCACCACGCACAGTCTCCGTGCTGTCCGATCTTTTGCTATTTCCGCCCACATACTTTCATTGATCTCTGAAGTCCTGAGATCAGGCTTGTAGACATCTATCTAGATAGTCTTGGACGTACCCTATGTCTGATACCTCGGGACGCTCTCGATAAATGATGTCTTTGAGAATTCCTCCATCTGGCATGCGGGTAACATTTCCGAGCGAACTTTATTTTCTCTGTGTCTATAGAGCATAGACTCATTGTTAAGGACATTGTCATAGAATATATAGACTCGATTATTTACAATTTACGTAACGACAATTAATTGCTGCTATGCATTCTTTTTAAAAAAAAAAAAAAAAAAAAAAAAAAAAAGCTAAACAGCCAAAACTTGCCAACTTTATGTCCTGAAACTAAAAGTTGTTTCTTCTATCACTCTAGAGTAAACAAAATCATCACTTTGGCATCTCTCACACATCCACAACAAAGTGAGGGCCCCCATTTCCCAGTAAATATTCCGTAATGAGGAGAGATACTGAGCAGATCAATACGCACTCTTATCAGCTCATCAACCCCCCCCCCCCCCCGTTCTTAGAACGACTTCAAGTCCATCAACTCCTCCCTCTCTCCTTTCTGCATCCCCCTCTTCCATTTTTTAAAAAATTCCCACCTTTTTTTTTTTATTTATCTTTTCACACCTACTACTTGCCTGATAGGTTGGTTTTTTTTTTTTGACATGCTCTTTTAAAGACTCCCCCCTTCTCTGCCCCCATCTCAGCATAAATGTTCCCCCTACCCCCATTGAGCTGTATGAAGTCGATTCTCCTGACGACTTTAACATCCCCTTCCAATCATGTTGATTTCTAAGTTTATTCCAGAACGATGAAACTTTTCCTTATCTCGTATAAATGCTCAAAGAAAAAAAAACCTGGATAAGGGCTGAATCAGAAAATAGGCTAACAACTTTGTAAAGCGAACTACAAATCTACAACTAAATCCACGCCATTGTGTATTATCATTTTTTTTATATTTTATTCTGTTGTAATAAGAATCCTTTTAAACTTTCTTGTGGAGATTTTTCTTTCTTAAGTATATGATTACGTACATTTTTTGATTTGTTGAGATTTTCAGTGGGTCAAATTTTTATTTGGTCAAGTTAAATTTGGTCGAGTTTCAATTTGGTCGAGTTTCAATTTGGTCGAGTTTCAATTTCGTGAATATGTTTGTATTCCGTCCATAAGTTTTAATTTCTTCAAAATGTTTTAATTTGGTCAAGTTTCAATTTAATGCAAAGTTGGGTAATTCAAAACTTTGGTTCAGTTTTAATTTTTTTCTAATGTACAAGCAAAATGTGATTTGAAGTGATATAAAGGTTGAGGTCCGGAGGAACGCAGCCCGAAGCGTGTACACAAACCACTTAATGAAGTCCCTAATAAATCTATACAGATCAGTGGTTTTACTTCGCTTGAAATCCTTAAGACATAGCTATAAATGGAGTATTCTATTTGCTAAGTAGTTCTGTTTTTATGACGCCATGTTAAGTTAGAAGCCTAGATTGCAATTTTAGCTCTTATATTATTATTTAATTTTTTTTGAATTAGCTCAACTCCCTGCATTTCACTGCTAGCACTTATCTCGGTTTGAATTGTGTATTCAACTCCCTACTTAAAAGACACTTAACTTTACTCCCTAACATAACATGGAGGGGGGGGGGGGTGAGGCGGTGCATGGATGCTGGTTTCTAAGGAAACAACGCTGAGGTGTTAACGAACCCGGAAATAGAATTGTGGGATGGGATGATGCAATTATTCAAAAGTTTGATCACATGTCAGAGCAGAAATTGCGCGCTATTGCATTACCTGCTCGCTCGTAAATGCACATTCGGTACTTCCAGCCTGCTGGTCATGTGTTCCTTCACGGCACGTTCCTTCACAACAGTTTAACAACCCCCTCCCTCCCAAGTGCTGTAATCACCTCTCCCCCCACACTTCATTTACAGCAACAAATATAAAAGTAAAGAAGATGAATAGCTGTTTCGTGTGCGCACACACACACACACACACACACACACACACACGCGCGTACACAGTAGACATAGCCACAGTGTTTGGAACAAGAAGGAAATGACGCTGAATGTTTTCATTCCAGAACATTAACTCTCAAAATATTCTGAGAACCTTTTTTTTTTTTTTTTTATGCATGAACTATGTAAATGTGTCTCTCTTCTTATTTTCTGGGCGTGTTCCAAACAGAATATGTTTCCTTTCTTTTTACTCACATAGATAAGGCATAATTTTGTTTTCAATTAATAAATATCTAGCTTTGTTAGACCTACGCTAGACCCATGCTAGACCTACGATAGACCCTCCATAGACCTACTTTAGTTGCATTTAATTACGTCAACTCAGCAGACTTACACTGGCATTTTTCTGACTAACGGAGAGAACAGAAAACTAAGAGCGTCTTTTCTCCTTTCGGGGGCCGCTAAAATGTTTGACGGAACTACTTTTTTGAAAAAAAAAAAATTACTGTAACACTATCATAAACAAAAAAGAGGCACTACTTTTTATCTCTGTCACATTCCCGACATTTTGAATCCACGCTCCATCATCGCTCTCATGGACACGAGTCCCAGAAGTCAATTGTTTCTATACGCACCCCAACGGAGAAACAAAACAACACCCAAGTATGAGACCAGCAAAGCTGCGTTACGCCTGTAATTCTCCACAGCTTCTAAAAGGGTCCCATTCTAATCACACTTGTTGGATGTCCCAGTGGGGCAGACATGGGGCACTCTACATAGAAACACACTTAGCTAGAGACTTGTTGTCACCCGGGTTGGTGGTGCCATGTACAGGAAGTGGATGTCAATCTTTTGGTGTTTCTGCTTTCCAAGAGAAACACACCGGTGTTGGGATGACAGGAGAGGTAGTGAATAAATTATGCTGGGGCAGAGGTTAGCGTTATGTGTGTTTCGGATGCTCTGTGGGGTAGGGATGGTGGTGTATTGTTCTCTTATAATAATGAATAGGAAATTGTTCGACATTTGGTTATGAAGCTTTTGTTTTATTTTTACTAAGAATTAATGTATTTACAACTGTCATTCAAAAGTACGAAAACAAAAAGGCCACATTATTAAAACGTTAAGATCTAGTTGTCAATATCACGTGGTCTGTTCGGCATGAAAGCTTAAACTTTGGCTACTAGTGTCTTACACAGAAGAGTAAATAATGGAAGTGGAAATAATTAGAAATGAAAAACTGTATTTAGCTTACGCTACTGTAATTTCAGTTTGAAGCACTTTAAATAGGAAAGTCGAGCTTTTATTTGTGTCCATCAAGTCTAGAGGTTTACCTAACGGCAACATAAAGTGTAGCTTAGAGACTCACTTGCTTGGGGGCCCCGAAATTTATTACAAAGATATTTTCAATCATTGTGAAGATTTCTTTTGTTGATCTCACAAGCTTTGGGCCTTATCAAATCTAAATCCAGTTCTGTAACTACATTACGTAGAACGGATAATCCTTGAATATTTTGTACATGCAATATTCTCAGTAAATTTATTTATTTTAAAAAAAACGTATTCTATAATCCTTTTTGTTTAAACCTCGGTGGAAAAAGGATTTTTTTAAACAAAATAAATTGTGTAAAATAAATGCGTGTAATTTCTGTGTTGTAACACCAGCGGGTAATTGTAGGTTTCAGATTCCTTCATCTTCATGCATCTTCGCAAGACAGACATCGATAAATGCTACTAGTCAATGTAACTATTGTCAATGTAACTATGGTCAATGTAACTATTGTCAATGTAACTATGGTCAATGTAACTATGGTCAATGTAACTATGGTCAATGTAACTATAGTCATTGTAACTATGGGTTATGTTAAAAATGTAGAGCGAAGTGAAACTCCGGGTGCAATGAGAATTGATGTAATGCTCAATTTACTCTTATATTGTTCGAGGGGGGGGGGGAGAATTCCTCACAGGAGTAATGTCCAGCAATTACTGACCACTCGTCTCATCGTCCACAGTTTTCTACTCTTTTACTGGTCAGAAGAACGTTTTGCTTAGACGACGTGTAGTCACGTGCGAATGTAGTCACGAGATAGACGCGGCCAATGAAACAACTGCAATGACCAGTGGCGCCCAAACTTTTCCAGTCAGTGGACATACAAATTTAATTAATCATGCCACAAACATCAAAACATCGACACCAGACCCGTGTTACCGAGCCTTTATGGTTTCATTATGAACTGTGGACAGTTTCAAGAGGCCGGATAAAACCATACCAATGACCAGATGTTGCCCGCGGGTCATTTCAGCAGACTTACATTGGCATTTTTTCGGACTAACCGATTGAACCTTTCAAGGCTCTTATCTAGGTCTTGATCTATGTGTTTTTCAATAATGGATTCTTGTAGATGAAATATCAATGCCCAAAGTAAGAAAAGAGTTGTAGTTTGTGCATCACTGGCTTACGGTTTAACTATTTTGTTTGTAGTTTGTTGTTTGTTTCAATACCACTAAGCTTGAATCAGATCGTGAAACTAAAGATCTGCAGACAAACGAGTTTTGCAAGCTCACCCATAAGTCCGAGGGAAATAATTTGACGGGCTCGGTAGAACTGGGTTTATTTTTTGTTTATCTCTCACGTTACAATGACCATAGTTACATTGACCATAGTTACAATGACCATAGTTAGTTTGACCATAGTTATCTAATCTAAAGTTGATCTCAATCCACATTATTGTTTGTACTAAAAAGACAGGAGCTCTCTTATTTTGGCTGTCAAACAGAAACTCATACACAATGTATGAATATAGGAAGTGTCCTTAAGCAATGTATTTTAAAAGGTATATGATAAAATTTCTTAAGTCGTTCATTTGTAGTAAAAATAAATACTATCAATATGTAGGAAGTATTATCATATTCTTATGTTTTTTTAGGTCCCTATATATTGCTCCCAAAATTCTTCTCTCTCTCTCTCTCTTTCTCTCTCTTTTTCTATGTTACAGATCAAAGAACGTAGACCGGATCTTGCAGCAGTGTGTTATATGGCAGTGATTGTGCGGTGCTTTCCGTTATATATAAGCGTTGATATTTTAAAAAGTATTTTTAAAATGTTGCTTGCTATGATCTAGTTGGTAACAATGATTTAATAGAACGTCCTTGACATTGTATAGAATCGACAATTTGCCGTGCATCATCTTCACGTCGTTTTATTTATATTCAACAAAAGATAATTTTAGCAAGAGAATTTTTAAAATATCATTTATCTTTCTAATATACGAGTCTGTAAATCATTGTATTTAAGAAGAAACAAATCATGTATTGGCTGTAATTGATTAAAAACACACAAAAAAAAAGCTTAGCTGCCAGGTCTTATTAAGATGAGATTTTTTTTTTTTTAATCTCTCAAACATTGAATGTTTTGTCCAGCGCCGAGTCCCTCTTCGCTAGGGTGTGAGAGGCTTATGCAGACCAAATATTTCAGACTCACTGATTGGAGCCGATCATGCTAAAGATGTATGAGACGAGTCTGTTGTGGCGCTGTCGCCCTGAGGGGACTCTGGGGAGTGGGAGCCGCGGTCACAATGAATCGATGAACTAGAACAAAGAAATAAGTGAAGTTCTCTCTCTCTCTCTCTGTCTCTCAGCCTCTCTCTTTCTCCCTCTCTGTCCCTCTCTCTCCCCCATCTCTCTCTCTCTGTGATATCACTCTTTCTCTCCAGTCCATTAAATGGTCTAAACTGAAAACCCCGTACCTCTCCAATAACTACACTTTGGCTGACATCATGATTAGATGTAATCAACTGGCCACGTGAGAGTGAGGTAATGTGTAAGACAAGATGTAATGGGAGGAGATAGGGTGAGAGGAAGGAGGGCAACACGTGAAGAGTCGGAGTCTGTACTTGTTGGTTCACAGCTTGGTTAGAGCCTGCAGAGTGTTCTTGTACATTTCTAGTTCTAGACTTCAAGACTGCTATTTCCTCCCTTTAAGTATGTGTGCTGGGACATCACTTTGGTTAATGATGACATGAACTTTGCTGTGGCGGTCTAATAACTAGCATTTTCTGAGATACTTTTTGGAAGCATCTGGAAAGTGGAAAGAGAGACAGTTATAGAAACAGAACATAAGAGAGAAAGAGAGAGAGAGAGAGATGGGGGATAGATAAAATGTAAGAGAGAGAGAGAGAGTAAGTGTTAAACACAAATGACTAGTGAGCTATGTATAGGCTAGTTATTCATTGTGTTTTCGTGTGTCCAAGTGTCTGAGATGGCCATGCTAATCATAGCTTTGTGTAAAACTGGGCTTTGGCTCGATTCCCTCAAACACATCCCTGTCGATGCTGGGTGAAAGGGTCAGGGGGAGATAAGGAAGGGAGAATAACGAATATGTCACGTCATATAGAGTTATGTACGCCCCCCAGAGAACAGATGTTCAACTCCTCGAGTTGTTTTTTTTAATTTTTGTCCAAAGTATGGACACTCACTTCGAGGTTACTCGGAACACATAACACCTGAGACAAGACACCTTAAAGAAGATCTTAAACAAGACGCCAGAGACAAGACACCTTAAAGAAGATCTTAAACAAGACGCCAGAGACAAGACACCTTAAAGAAGATCTTAAACAAGACACCTTAAAGATCTTAAACAAGACACCTGAGACAAAACACATTAGATAAAACTCTGAGACAAGATATCTGAGACAAGACAATTAAGCATGACACAGAGCAGATATTGTCAGACCCGAAACAAAACATTTTATGATTGGCGATAAACTGAGATGGATTTTTAAATACATCTCCATTCATTAAAAAAAAATCAATGCAGAAACATCAAAAGACATTGTCATAAGAGCTTTCTCTTCTTGTACAAGTTTTGTGTGGTATCTGCCTCCATATTAGTTCTTGTCCCAATCTATCTGACTAGCAATGAAACCTAGACAAAGATAATTTTAGATCTCTGATTTCACCATTACCTCGAAACGTAACCGGGTCGCTGTAGCTGAGCTGCTTGTAGCTGGTTTGACATCTTGTGCCAACACAAATGAAATATATTATTGACGTCTCATGTCTTTCTCCGTACTGTCGACCGGAGCGTTGCGTGAAAAGACTCGCCGAGTGTCCATCTGTGGTCAGCTCGCTCCATTGGTTAGGCTTGGGGCGCTTAATGAAGTGGACAAAGCAAACTTTGGACTAAAATAAAACGGATTTGGGCTGGGGAGGGGGAGTTTCGAGAGCGTGTACAATAACACAGGAAACATGACATTGATTCTGGCTTCATGACATGAGAACAACCAGCCATCCCCCCCCCCCCCCTCACCGACTCTTCCCTTCTTGTATTCCTATGAATTGACCCACTCTCTGAGTCTGCAGCTTTTTTTTTTACTAGTAGGTCGGCAAAAGATTTTCTGGACTCAAAACATGGTTGGGTCCATCGAGAGACTCAGACCGAGGCACACAAAGTCAACAGAGCCCCGTGACTTGAATAGTCTCAGAGGGTTCTTGGATGACACAAACATCTAGAATTTACTGTTTTTTCCCCCTAAGACTTCAGAAAAATGTTTAGTAATTGAACTTTAGATATATATACAAATAAGTATGAGGGTTGTTGTTAAAGAAAAATTGGTTGCAGCATTATAAAAGTAAATTGTTTTATAAATAGTCAATAAAGTTTGAGACTTATGGGAGTTGTTTCCCCTGTCTGATTACATATCTGACGTACTAGTTCTCGCTATGGTTTTTTAGTGAGATTTTGTATAATGTTATTACGTACGTACTTCCAAAATTGATGGTAATTCTATCGATCCACATTTAAACAACATTCCTCAGTCTTCACGTTAGCTCTGCTTCCAAACAACCATCAAGCAACTCCCAGCCGGGATTAGTCAGATGGATCATTACACTTTTGTCACAGAACTCAACTACATCTCAGGCTGATGGGAGTTGGAAAGAAACAAGAATCGCTTTTAAATGCATTCATAAAAACAAGAAAATCATTGAATAATACTTCAAAAAACACAAAAACAATGCTTATATTAAGTGTAATTGTATCAGTAAGTCTGGATCAGTCATGTAAACATACCTCGGACTGACGTTGGCATAATTCTTCATAATTAGAAATATTTTAACAATTGTTTTTGTTAAGTATTATTATTATTATTAGGCCTATTATTATTATTATTATTTTATGTTAGACACGAACGAGTAGTCATTCTCTGGCGCTGCCAGGGTCGAGTTTCGCCAAAGAGAAACACAATTCAATGTAGTCTCTGTCTCTTTATGAGTGTCCACAGAGGAATGTTTTGGTGATGTGGCAGGTCTGCAGCAGTACCGCCCTCTGACAGGCAACGAGAATGTTCCTAGGAATGTTAACGGCCTTGAAGGTATCTGTGAGGTCAGTTGTTATTATCCCCCTCGCTTGGGCCTTGAAGGTGTCCATGAGGTCAGTTGTTATTATCCCCTCGCTTGGGCCTTGAAGGTGTCCATGAGGTCAGTTGTTATTATACCCTCGGTTGGGCCTTGAAGGTGTCCATGAGGTCAGTTGTTATTATCCCCTCGGTTGGGCCTTGAAGGTGTCCATGAGGTCAGTTGTTATTATCCCCTCGGTTGGGCCTTGAAGGTGTCCATGAGGTCAGTTGTTATTATCCCCTCGGTTGGGCCTTGAAGGTGTCCATGAGGTCAGTTGTTATTATCCCCTCGGTTGGGCCTTGAAGGTGTCTATGAGGCCAGTTGTTATTATCCCCTCGCTTGGGCCTTGAAGGTGTCCATGAGGTCAGTTGTTATTATTCCCTCGGTTGGGCCTTGAAGGTGTCCATGAGGTCAGTTGTTATTATCCCCTCGGTTGGGCCTTGAAGGTGTCCATGAGGTCAGTTGTTATTATCCCCTCGGTTGGGCCTTGAAGGTGTCCATGAGGTCAGTTGTTATTATCCCCTCGGTTGGACCTTGAAGGTATCTTTGAGGTCAGTTGTTATTATCCCCTCGGTTGGGCCTTGAAGGTGTCCATGAGGTCAGTTATTATCCCCTCGGTTGATATAACAATGGGGTATGGGGGTATATTGTTGTTGTTTTTTTAAATCGTTTTCAAGGCGCTGTGATCCTATCGACTGTCTGAACCAGTTTGGAAGGGAAGAAGGGCATATCTTGTGAAGGTTTACATGATCGTTTTTTAAATGCATAAAAATGTTCACTAAGTGTTCAAGACTCCTCAAGGGGACTAATTGAACAATTCAATCTGTCAAGTACGATAACTTTCCCTTGTTCAAGATGCCAAACAAAATAATTAATTACCTATAGTTGACTGGGGGGGGGAGGCGCGGTGTCTTAGTGGTTAAGCGTTTGGCTTTTGAACCTGGGTTCCTGGGTTCGAAACTCGATGAAGACTGATTTTGAATTTCGGGATCTTTAGGGCGCCCCTGAGTCCACCCAACTCTAATGGGTACCTGACTTAAGTTGTGGAAAGTAGAGGCGGTTGGTCGTTGTGCGTTGTGTTGTCTGAGATTGGGTGTGGGAAAAATAACGTGAACAAACAATTGAGCTAGACAGACAGACAGAGTTGATAGATAAGCTTTGTAAATCAGAAAAAAGGGAACGACCTGAATTCGAACTTAAGACCGAAGTCACCTCTCAGCATCTTCAAGCAATGTGTTCGGAAAGTAATGGGATGATTGGAATGAGAGAAACAATTAACGAAATGTTTGGTTATAAACAAATGACTGGGATGCTAAGTTTCGTATCAAGCGTAAATTGATAAAAAGCGATATTGGAATAACACAGTTTAAATGCCAAATGTCTACAATCGTAATGTATATATTCATTCTATGACCTTTTCGTTTTCTCTAGAAATATATTAATAACATGTCATCAACTTCAAGTAGATCGAGTAGGTCTAGACATGAGGTCTACTCATTTACTTGGAAAGGTTTTAGACTCTCAGTTACAAGTAGCGATAAGGCTGAAAAAGAAACGCATACAGTTTGAGTGTGTGTCTGTTATGAAAGTTTGTGTATGTGTTTAGATCTATGTAGGCTGTAAGCTATACAATTAAACTTATTGACAGTTTGTACATTTAAAAAAAACAACAGATTTACTGAAAGAAGAAAGCTATCTACATGTAGGTTGTAGAGACTAGGGTCTCAAATCAATACACATTCCTGTGATTATATAACTTTTTTTTGGGGGGGGGGTGGAGGGCAGGGTGATTGTCTCGATTTTTCTTGTCTTACCTCTTGACAATTTTCACCTCTCTGTCTTTTCTCTATTTTTTCCTCTCCCTCACTCTTTCATCTCTCTGTCTCTTCTATTCTCCTTCTCTTTTCTTCTTGTCTCTTTCGTTTCTCTCTATTTCTCTATGCGTATTTCTTTCTCCTTCTCTTACCTCCCTGCCCTCCTGTGGGCTCCACTCTCGTCCTATGCTCGCTCATTGCGTGACCTCATCTCAGTAAGCTACTTTGGCCACGCAAATAAACTGCCTGGTTGAAGGTAATGAATTGACTGGTCTCAGCCGGACATCAGGCCGCTAAAGCTGTCTTTACACAGAAATCAAATGTTTTATTTCGGGACATTTACCGTACGCCGTGGAACTGGAGATGGACAAGATTAGTTCGGACTGATACATAATGTGAGCTCCTCTGTGCGAGAGAGGGACAAAGTTATGTATGGTCAAAGTGATCTTGTCATCAGAGCGTCCTGTCTGACCTTTGATCTCTGGGAGCTGGGGGGAAAAAAGGTGGGGGGAGGCGCTGTTAAGCGACTTGTTGATTATTGAATTTGTAATGAGCCTTTTTCTTTATTCGGTGTGTCTCTTTCTATGTGATGTCTATGACGTGTGTTTCTGTCTATATGGTATGAGTAATGGATATGTGTCTGTATCTTTATGGCATGTGTGTATATCTACTTTATATGTCTCTGTCTATAAGACAATAGTTTCTGTTTATATCATGTGTGTCTCCGTCGATATGACTCATATTTCTGTCTATATGAAGTGTGTCTCTGTTGCTGTTGTGTCATCTCCTATCCTAGAATAGTATATGACATAATCATGCAGGTAACTGATCTATCTTATAGTAGGGTATGACATAGGCCTGCAGGTAATAGATCTATCTGTGACAGGTTAGCGAAAGTGACGGGTGTGTGGCTGGTTAAATGTCTAGTGAATGATTATTTTAAAAGCTATCACACACCAACCCGTCAGCATATAAATCGGGAGCAGGCACGCAACGAGACAAGCAATGAAATAGAGGTACAAAGTTAAAAATTGAAGAATATTTATTCCCATAAATATTTACAAAGAAAAGAAAAAAAGGGGGGAGGGTTTGCATCTATCTCTAATCAATACTATATTTAATCATCACTCTTGCACTTTGTCTTCTGAACTTAGCTGGTTGTCCTGCTTGGGTCGCAGCTGGCTGTGTCCTGGCTTGTGGTTCTGCAGCGCGAGGTGGCGCTCTAGCGGGTAGAGGGACGCCGATGATACAGTTCTTGTGGAGTCTCAATCCAAGGTTCTGATATTTGTAGTGGGCACAGTAGGGCGGGTGGCCGGCTACCGTTTGCACAAGTGTACTGCGGGCAGAGCTGATCTGCTGTGGGCAGCGTAGTTAACAGTGAGTCCAGTGAGTTGCGGAGGGTTTGGCGTAGCTATGACGTCTCGCACAGACTCTGGGTTTATAGGGACGTCGTACCTAATAAGTTGACAGGTGGGCTGTCAAATAGGCAGGCAAGTAGAGCCAATAGCGCCTAGTAGTAGAGTTGAATAGATCCACGTAGGCAGAAGATGATACTCAATAGCAAATAGGCAGTAGTGCAGTGCTGAATAGCACTAAGTACGAAGGCGATAGGCAATTGATCCGATAAATAGGCCGGAGTGCAATTAAATAGGCAATAGGCAGACACCTGAGGGAGGCTGCGGATAAATAAAGACAAGTTAGGACATGTCTCTCATGCATCTTATCGATGCCCTCGACTGAGGTGCATTCGTCAGATAGGTAAAAATGCTTTTGAGCACAATGGGGAGATGATGACGAATGGGATTTGGAAAATAGATGGCTGATAGTAGCAATATAAGAATGTACATAAAAGGGGAAATAATAATCTCAAATAAACAACACAAGTTGGGAGAGAAAAGGGGGGGGGGGATGGGCGATGGTCAGCGACCATGCCGAGAACAATGGAGTGCGCTTGAATGGAGAGTGTCATTTCAAGGGGCCAACTCTCGTCAAAGTAAAATGAGTAATGGGGAGATAATTCATATCTCTTTTCTAGGTGCAGTATTAGTGCGCTAGTAAAATTATCAAGGCGGTCAGCCGAGGTAAAGGAAATAAAATAAGATGTACGAATATATATACACGGTTGCATCAACGATTAATAGATTAATGCAATACATAAATACATACATATGCCATGTTTATGTTTTCTACTTACGACAGTGAGAAATACACAATGCACTAATTAAGTATAAATGAAATAATAAAATACACATGATAATATTCAGTGAGAAATATTCACAAAGTAAAGAGTAAGAATAAATGAAATAGTCCAGATTCGACTGTTCGGCTAGAATGATAAATGAGAGGGTCTGGTTTGATTTAGTTTACTTTTTAAAGGTTTGGAAGAGGTGGGCGGAAACAGGAAATGGGATTGCCCAAAGATTATCTCTCACGTGGGTGAATCCGACAAGAGTCGCACCTTGGAGTGTCACGAGGCGTGTTGACCCGAGTAATCTCTTTGATTAAAGAGAGACGTGGGAGGGGGGGGGGAAGAAAGATTGACTTGCATTCCACCCAAGGCGGTGTCAACTGCGACCGTCAGACATCCGGCGGGTGAGACCAAAAAGACTGTACGTTTATCTTTCCCCGATCAAGGGGAGATAAGTGAAAGGACGCGGCCTAGCTATCTCCAAGGTGGTGGACTAAGTCTAGCCTGGAGAGGAAAAGGTGGGGCGGGTGATGAAATTTAGGTAGGACGGGGAAATAATTAAAATAAAATAAATAAATAATAATTAATGCTGTGATAAAATTGAGTGACTCTGACAGCAAGCTTTTGACTTGTCACATTATCTTAGAGTAAGGCATGACGTAGTTCTGCAGGTAAATGATCTAACTTAGAGTAGGGTATGTTTCGTATGTTTGGTGTGACTTATATATTGTTATAAACCTGGTGGTGGCACAGATGGGGGTAGTGGTGTGAGTGTAGTCAGCCGACGCTAATTGCCCCAGGCCAGCGCTAGACGAGCGGTCAACCGTGACGTGTTACGACGGTCGGCCAAGACGAGTGTCAACATCTTGTTTCAGGAAGGATCGACGTCGTGAACAGAGCTCAGAAGCATCACGGGGGATGTAGTCATGTGACGAAGCTAGAAACGTCGAGCGATGTTCCGTCCGGTTCTAGAAGGCCAGCATGGACCCTATATAAAGAGCGGAGATGTCGCAGTCAAGGCGGTTCACGAGAGAGGTTCACGACAGGGGTTTAGAACACGGTCAACTACAGCACAGTTCAACGGTGCGGTTCTGTACGGAGCATTACGACGGTTCAGTGCGGCGTACTGTCAAGTACAGTTGAGACGACTGGCGCCTTGATCTTGGTCTGCCATCGAGTCCGACACAACGAGCCTAGTGAGTGAAGTCAGTCCTGAACTGTTGAACCCAGTGCAAGCCCGGAACGAGACGGAGAGGCCAGTGCAAGAGTTGATACGGCGGTACGGTGTTATCGGAGAGATATTTGTACAGTATACGTTTTGCCAATTGACAGTATTGGCTCAGATTTATTCAACTATTAAAGTGTTACGTTATTTTGGAGCCCTGAGTTGTCAAGTTCTTTAAGTTGGTGGTGTATGGTGCAGTTTGCAGAGAGCCTGGATAGTGAGATTCGTAACAATATGTTTCTTTAATAACGATCTCTGTATATCTTGTGTATTGTCTAATTTGTATATATATTCTGTTTGGTGCTTGTCTATTTCTGATCTCTTTTAATTGTTGCCCCGTGTATATAAGAGATAGATGATTCACCAATCGAGATGTAGATTTCTGTCAATGTATTTATTTGTCAATTTCCTTTTTTCTACAGCAATTTGAAAAATATGAATTGATAATTAAAATAAAAAAAGAAATTAACTAGTAAAGTGCTAGATTATACTAGCCTGACATTACCCGAGAGCCTTTTTTTGTGTATTACTAATTTAGTGAATTGGATTTATATATATATATGTCAAACTAAGATAATGTTCATTTCAAGTTTTTTTCTTTAAATAAAAGTAGTTTTGCGAAAATAGGTTTACCAGTTAAGCCGATACATCCATATCTATTAACAAGGCTACAAAGACAATTTGTATAGAAACACGAACTCAAAATCGGCCCCCGAAGTGGTCCACCTAGAGCCTTCACAAGGATTTGAACACGGGACTTCCGGTTCTAAGTGCTTTACCGCTCAGCCACAGCATCTCCATATATTTATTTAGCGTATTATTTAAAATAATAGTTATTAACCTTATCCATACATTTAAAAATAATAACATGTTACATGTAATAAAGAGAAACTAAAAAAGATTTATTCTTCTTACAAAATTTAATAAATTGGCAACACGAACAAAAAAATCAAAACCTACTTTAAGCTACAACTTTGTTCAAATTATCAATATATTTATTATAAATATATCTAGATCTGGCTCTATTTAGTCTTATTTAGACTATCAAGTGTAGGCCGCTATAATGAGGATATGGCAATACTGCGCTATAAAAAGTAGTTCGTTATTTTTTAAAATTATAACTAAAACGAAGTTCGTATCAAAATTCTTTAAAAAAAACAACATTTGAATCAGTATTCTATTCAATGAGTTAGTTAATAAATGGAAAATATTAATTATAATGATCTATCGACACTTTTATCATTGTGACCTTAGATGCAAATTTATGTACCAATACGCGAATCAATGAA
This sequence comes from Biomphalaria pfeifferi, assembly GCA_030265305.1. Taxonomy (NCBI): domain Eukaryota; kingdom Metazoa; phylum Mollusca; class Gastropoda; family Planorbidae; genus Biomphalaria; species Biomphalaria pfeifferi. The sequence continues at coordinate 2,439,398 of JASAOG010000060.1, read as the reverse complement.
TGAAGCTTGAGTTATTAATGAAGAAATCCATTACCTTTTTAAAAAAAGTTACCACCCCGAAAGTTTTTCATTGAAAAATGGTGTAATTTTTTTTCAAAATATGCTTGCATTGATAATTTTTAAAATTTCAGAAAAGAAAAAAGTTGCATCAGAACTTTGAATGATCTAAAATATCGTGATGTCCGATTTTCATTTTCTCTTCTAGTTTCTGAGATCTAAACGGGACGGACGGACATACATGCCACACATAACTAGTAGCGTCTTTCCTCTATTGGGGGCCGCTAAAAACAAAAGAAGCGCGAGATGAATGAAATATAAATTACAATTAAAACGGGTTTATCCAATTTGTTAAATAAATTGCATTATAAAGTACGTCAGGACTTTTAATTTCGCAGATATACGGAACGAATTTATGTAAAAATGCTTTTGAAACACAAAATTTGAAGGTTATTTTTATTAAATAATGAAATCAATAGACTACATTTTGTACTTTCATGTGTCAAAGTAAAAAAACTATTTGTGTTAAGGAAACATGGCCTAGATCCATGAAATAGTGATACTTTCATAGAGTTAGGCAACTTTTTTTTGAGGGTCTTACGTTTGTTTTAGGCCTACTACACATACATCACGGTTCCAGTTAGTATCCAAGGAACATTTATGCCAAGTTTTATCAAGATTGGTCAAACGGTTTTGATTTCTATAAGGAACATACGCCTTACTTTCTGGTTTATAGTGTAGATAACTAATAACAAGGTCTTTGTTAATGGATGATCTCATTGGATGTTTCTGTTACATGTCAACTCTTAATTGAAAAAGACTTGATGTCAAGTTTCCATATTGAAGTTCAAACATTGACTTGATCGATAGTTCCATTTCAACAAGTGGAAACAGCCACGAACTATTTCTATCAGCTGCTCTGGCATATTCCTGCTAGTCTCTCCATATATATGGTAGATGTCATTTGTGTATTATCTATACTTCTTAAGATCAATCAACTCGATTATCGACAACATTATCTGTTGTGTCTCATTTGTTTTTTTTTCTGTTTGTTTTTCTCATCATTTCTCTTCTCTTTATTCTTTATCCCTCCTTCTCTATATTCTTTATCCCTCCTTCTCTATATTCTTTATCCCTCCTTCTCTATATTCTTTATCCCTCCTTCTCTATATTCTTTATCCCTCCTTCTCTATATTCTTTATCCCTCCTTCTCTATATTCTTTATCCCTCCTTCTCTATATTCTCTTCCTTTCTGTTTTCTTTGACGCTTCTCGTGTCGTGAACATTTTTATATCATTCTTTTTCTTCTTTTTTGGCTGTCTGTCTGTTTGAGTTTTGAGTTTTTGGCACAGCGGCACAATTTACGGCCATGTCGTGCCCGTAATCCTTCAAGGATTACTCTCCTTTCATATCACAAGAGCTTAATTCCATACAGTTAAATCACTAAAAGCAAGGTCTATTCACAGTTAAAATAGTAAAGGTAGTAAAAATTTAGTAAAATCTGTCTGTCTGTCTCTCTCACTCTATTTGTTGCTCCCTTTAATAATAGACGCTTGTACTATGTTTGTGCCATGTCTGAACTACTATACTATTAACACTAATTTTACAGTATCTTAATTAGATACAGGTATTGTCAGGGTGGGTTTTACAAGTCTAGGGTATGAATTATTATGCCGGGTTCCCCACCACTGAACAGCATAAACCAAAGCAAAGAGTAATAATGTGTAAAACTAAACATCGACTAAATGACATTCAACTGAACAACAATTGTTCAACGGAACACTGTTAATAATAACGAGAAGTTAACTTACATGAGTTAACAAAAAGAGTGTATGTTTAACAATTTAATGAATGAATGAATATTACGATAAGAATGATGAATAAATATTATTAGTGTTTACAAGGCAAACACAAGTTAAACATATTATTCAAATGAGATATATCACACCTTAAGTTCGGTGACACAATTTGATCAAGGCCTCACAAAACCCACACACAGTCACAATTCCATGAATGCACGACCACACCAAAACAAATCAGGCTGACTATAACAGAGTTCCAAGCCTGCGTCCCTCAACAAGGAAAATGAGCATTCCTTGAGTTCTCCATTCACAAGATCATAGGACCAACGAATTTAGAGCTACTGCACTAAGAACAGAGTAAAATAAACTAACTTACCCAATGCTGGGGAAGAAAACATCAAAGAAAACAATTCCAACCAAAGATCTGCCATCAGTACAACCACAACAGAAGCACGGATGCAAATGACATCAACAAAAGCGCGTCCTTTGAAACTAAAGTAAATTATTGTGCACAAAAGAAAACATCACGCAAGATGCGCACGACAGGTATCACGGATCAAATTGTGACCTTTCTAAGTGTGAAAATTTCAACAACGACATCCAGTCTTTCATTTCTCTGGGAAACAAAATGAAGAATGTCAAAATGACAACAGTTTGTAATGAACAAAATTTTCAGTCGATGTATCACTCTAACAGAAGAGATCAACACAATCTTATCTCACCAGAATTTTGGATGTCGCACGTGCGCTAAGGTCATTTTGAAGAAGCAGCGGGGCTCTCTTTAAAAGGAAATAGAACGCCCACCATTGAGGTCTGGGGGAGGATATATATGGAAACCATCCATGATCCTTTTATTTACGTTCCAGGACAGTGTCGCAAAAATTGTCTCTGCAATTGTTGCATCCAATTGTTCGCTTTCATATATATATATATATATATATATATATATATATATATATATATATATATATATATATATATATATATATATATATATATGTATATGTGAAATTACATTCATTATTTTGAATCAACCATGTCATTTTTAAAAGTAATTTTAAGTAATCTAGACTAAAAATAATAAATATTTTGCGATTGGAAATGTTTTTATCAATTGTTTTTTTAAGCACAACTTATGCTTATGAGCATGCCCAGTATGCGATGCTTCAATCACTTTTCTGGATCATTTGTGACCATAAAGATGTTCTAGACTAAATTCGAACTTAGGGTCTTGAGCCTCCATGGCGTAAAGCCGACGTGCTAGCCACTGAGCTATTCAAGCACATATACAAATATTAGGTTTGTTAGTTTAATGTTTTTTGTTTTTTTTTTGTGAACGGCCTAATTCTCCACAAAAGGCTTACCTCTTTTCGCTTAGTTCATATTCTATATAAAACAAAATTAGTTAATTACGACTGATTAAGAAATCGATTCATATTTTTTATTGATTTGTGTTTAGTCATCGACAAGGAATAATTGTGCAAAGTTTAAATTTCAACCGATAATGGAAAGTGAGAGAAATAACTTGTCAAAGATTCCACCCAGACAGACGGAGTGAGCTTTTTAGAAAATATAACTACTCAAGTGATCATTTTTGCTCGTTTTTTTTTTGTGTTGCCACTGGTAACATGCGTTTAGAAAGATCCAGTAAAGAATAAAAAAGAAAGCTAGAAAACTGCCTGTGTGGTCATAACTCAAAGTTGTAATTGTCAAAGTGGAAAGAAAATGTGTAACACCACAGGGGGCTTCTAAAGGTTAAATGAAGATGACTTTTGGTAATGTCAGACTTTCTAAATACAGCTTTGAATTCACGTCTGCTACGCTCTACCATCATTGCTTCCATCTTGTCTGTATAGCATCAATATCCACCTTCTATCAATGCGATTTATACGTTCTTTTTCGTTTAGTGAGAACTGTTTGGATAAAGAATTATTAGAATTATTCTATTTTGGACCAAAGAATCAAGTTTGGTTAAGACTTATTGAAACTCAATCAATGGCGATATTCATACTACAATTAAAACTTTTTTTTAACAGTATGCTAGTAGATGTAAGTATCACAGGTCAAATTGTGACCTTAGTCCCTTTCACATCGTGTAGTAGTGTATCGTCTGCAAACTGTAAAGTATTACTTATAAAAGTAGTTCCATAAAGGGGGAAAAAAGTTCAAAATATTAAACAAAAAAAAACAACAAAAAACAAGTGTTTGAAGAAAGAAAAAAAAAGTGCGTCATTAAAAATGAGAGCAGAAGTGAAGCTGTTAGAAGTTAGAAGTACAGGCCGGGGAGGGGCTTGCAAGAGGAGGTCCACTTTTGTGTTTCATTTAATAAGAGCATCAAAATTTCCTGTCATTAATTTAATTAAAGATGCATAATTACGAAAGATATTATGGAAGCAATTATTGGAATTAGATTGAAGCTGATTGCGTCTCCCACAGTGCACTGATAGACCTTGTGTCCTGTTGGCTATGTGTCGGTCAGTCGGCCAGTTTCTTTTTTTTTTTTTTGTATTTTTCGTCTTTATTTGTTCACCTCTCTCTCTCTCTCTATCCATCTCTTTCCCTCTTGTTGTTCAATCTCTGTAGTAATTACTCTTGTGACAGTTTTTGTTTCATCATAAAGCTCCTATTCCCTACAGACTAGACTAAAGGTTTAAGTGTTCTCCCATCCCATACCTCGTATTACATCGCTTCAGACAGTGTCTACTAGGTGTGGGTTGGTCTATGCCTGTGTACGTGTGTGTGTGAGTGCGTCACTACGTTTCCCTCAGCTATAACGACCTGTGAAGCTCTGCCAGATGTGCCTGTAGTTATCGCATTAGTCCAAGAGGATTCAAGTCATTAGGGCCAGCTTGTGATTTCAGACAAATTACCACGGATGCCTATCAGATTTTTTGGGGGGAAAATATCCAGTAATGTGAAAATACCCTCTTCTTTATTTTTTTTTTCTAGGGTCATTCATTTTGTACGTGAGTGTGTTTTTGGAAAGAGGAGGGGGGGAGAAGGGGGGGGGGGGTGAGAGATTATGAAAACCAATACAATCAAACGTATAACGAAGATATAAAACCATAATGAGCCTACTTAAATGTCCTCCGGTCGTAAGTAAAGATAAAATCGATAACATATTAACGCAGTTATGGGGTTAACACCATAATTCCAAATGTCACAGCATTTATATCTGGTGAAAATACCCAACTTTCATAACAACACCGTTAATACAAATACACTAACACATCTTTTGAAACTATATCTGGGAGAAACACCTAGGTCTATACATTTATATCTGGGAGAAACACCTAGGTCTATACATTTATATCTGGGAGAAACACCTAGGTCTATACATTTATATCTGGGAGAAGCACCTAGGTCTATACATTTATATCTGGGAGAAACACCTAGGTCTATACATTTATATCTGGGAGAAACACCTAGGTCTATACATTTATATCTGGGAGAAACACCTATAGGTCTATACATTTATATCTGGGAGAAACACCTAGGTCTATACATTTATATCTGGGAGAAGCACCTAGGTCTATACATTTATATCTGGGAGAAACACCTAGGTCTATACATTTATATCTGGGAGAAACACCTAGGTCTATACATTTATATCTGGAAGAAGCACCTAGGTCTATACATTTATATCTGGGAGAAACACCTAGGTCTATACATTTATATCTGGGAGAAACACCTAGGTCTATACATTTATATCTGGGAGAAACACCTAGGAGTATACATTTATATCTGGGAGAAACACCTAGGTCTATACATTTATATCTGAGAGAAACACCTAGGAGTATACATTTATATCTGGGAGAAACACCTAGGAGTATACATTTATATCTGGGAGAAACACCTAGGTCTATACATTTATATCTGGGAGAAACACCTAGGAGTATACATTTATATCTGGGAGAAACACCTAGGTCTATACATTTATATCTGGGAGAAGCACCTAGGTCTATACATTTATATCTGGGAGAAACACCTAGGTCTATACATTTATATCTGGGAGAAACACCTAGGTCTATACATTTATATCTGGGAGAAACACCTAGGAGTATACATTTATATCTGGGAGAAACACCTAGGTCTATACATTTATATCTGAGAGAAACACCTAGGTCTATACATTTATATCTGGGAGAAACACCTAGGTCTATACATTTATATCTGGGAGAAACACCTAGGTCTATACATTTATATCTGGGAGAAACACCTAGGTCTATACATTTATATCTGGGAGAAACACCTAGGTCTATACATTTATATCTGGGAGAAACACCTAGGTCTATACATTTATATCTGGGAGAAACACCTAGGTCTAAACATTTATATATATATATATAATACTTTTCTAGGTCTAACAACACAGAAAATAAAATATACAAATCGTTTTATTAAACAAATACCAACATGCTATCACTCCCTCTCTCTCTGTAAATATATATATACATACATGTAGAGATAGACAGACAGACAGACAGACAGATTATAGGACACCCACTGCCGATGACAGACGTAGACGGTGAAAAGAGAAACTAGATCGACAAACGTCGGACAACGGTTATGTCTGCGCTGGATGTTGCTAAATATGTAGGTCACAGCTAGGACTCCTACTGTACTTCTCATTTTTCATTAATCTTAAGACTCGAATATATATATTTATATCATGGGCGTAGCCAGGATTTTTTTTCGGGGTGGGGGTTTAGGGGGTGTTTCTTCCCCTCCCCCCGCGAGAAAAATATTTGTATGTATGTATGTGTGTGCGTGTACATAACCTTTAGTACATTCTGACCCTTCAATCTTTCGGAACACGTTTATTGTGCCCGTGTATTGTTCTTCCGGTAGTAAGTGGAAAAATTGTTGACTCACAGCCATTGCTAGCAAGCGGGTCTGAAGGAGAGCTGTGAGCGGAGCCCCGCCGCTAAGCACTATTTATAGTATTGAAAGCCAACAAAATGCATATTCTGAGGTATCTACAGTGCATTTTCCTGCTATTAAAAAGACTGATTTCAAAAACCTAATGTGCTTTTCTGACTTAGACCCTCCCGCGTCGTTCAGCGCATTTGCCGTCAAGCTGTTTCCACAAAAATCTGTCACTGGTAATGTCTGAAGCCTCTTCCCACCTGCTCTGAGGACTTCCATGAATGTGTGTACTAGGATGTCATCGCAACTCTTATTATGCGTAATTCATATTGTCGGAGAACATGTCCCCCAAGCCTCATGCGACGCTCTGTCACAATCTTCCTAAGGGGTGGACTCCCAGTTCGGCATGGAATTTCCTTGATTTAGACCCGATCTCTATAACTGACTCCTAATATCTGTCTTAGCCATCTTTGTTGAGCAACATTTAGTGTTTTTCAATTTCGGCAGATGACTATTCACTGCACTTTATTAATAGAGCCCCGCCATTGGTAGAAATGTGTAACTTCTCTTGAATACGCTCTTGGAATTAGGTGACTGTAGTTTTATATCGAAAAGGGAAGTTTTATCGTCAAAATCATCAGTTGGGGGGTTAAACTAAAAAATCTCAGGACTTTACTCTTGTTTTTTAATTCAAAACCCCATTTAGCTACTATCATAGAATTTGGTAACTGTAGCTTGCTTTAGAATAATAAACGCTCTGTAGGGGGGATTTTAAACTCAAAACCATCTGAAGGAGATAAGTTTAAACTAAAAACCCCCCAATTGGCTTGGCTACGCTCAAATAATTTTAGTGTGTAATTTGCTTTTTTTTATATTGAAGAGGTATTAGCATCAAATCCCTTCTGAAGGTGGATTTAAACTCAAAACCCCTTTTGGCAACGCTCATAGCATTTTGAGTGCGTATCTTGCTTTTTTTAACATTGAAGATTTTTATCTTCCAACCGGTATTTTTTAGCTTCAAACTACAGGGGAGTTTAAACTTAAAACTGAGTCAAAACCCATTTAGCGACGTTCATAACATTTTAAGTGCATAATTTGCTTTTTTTTGTATATTGAAGAGGGAGTTTATCGTAAATTTTGGAGGGGGTTTTATAATAAAAATCTTCCTTAACTGTGCTATTGGAATTTGGTGATTGTCACTTGCATTTTTTTGTTTTGTTTTATTGAAGAGGGGGATTTAACTACAAAAACCCCTGGTAGGGGGTTTTAAACTCAAAACCCCCCGGTAGGCGTTTTTAAACTCAAAACCCCCTGGTAAAGGTTTTAAACTCAAAACCCTCTTAGCTGCGATGGGGCAAGTGATGGTTTAGTATTAAAATCTCACCTAAAATAAACAAAATCAAAGCAAAAAATCAGTCACTAAAGCCCGTCTCCCTTTCATTTCGGGGGGGGGGGGGGTTGAACCCAAAAACCTCCCTGGCTACGCCCATGATATATATATATTGAATTCGAATACATTCGAATATATGTATATAGATATATAGTAAAAAGTAAATTTCCCTTTTAGACCTTGCGATCTATATAAGGCAGATCATGTCATCTGTTTGTGGCCCATAGTTAACGAGGGTACCATGTGGCCAGCACAACGACCAACTGCTTTTACTTTCCTTTACTAATTTCAAGTACCCATTAAAGGTGCAAAAAAATCCTGGAATTAAAATCCCACTCTTCATCAGGATTCCAACCCGGAGCCTCGGTTCGGAAGAAAAGCGCAGCAACCGCGCCCCTATATACTTACATATAGCTTCATCCTTAAACTTCAAACATGAATGTGAGATGTAGCTGTGAGATGTAGCTGTGAGATGTAGCTGTGAGATGTAGCTGTGAGATGTAGCTGTGAGATGTAGCTGTGAGATGTAGCTGTGAGATGTAGCTGTGAGATGTAGCTGTGAGATGTAGCTGTGAGATGTAGCTGTGAGATGTAGCTGTGAGATGTAGCTGTGAGATGTAGCTGCTATTCTGTGAAAGTTAGTGAAGGAAAACATTTGGTTTCGCTCTTGTTTGTCCCTCTATGGAAGTGCAAGTGTCTAGTACCCCTATCAATAGTAGCCTCCACGGAAAATACTATAGATAGCTGGCTTTTTTTGGTTGTACAAAATTAAAAAGTATAGATAAGCTATGTGTTTTTTTTAAAGGTATAGGGGAGATAACTATTGTGCACTCTTTAGTATTGCAGAGCTGAGTATTCTATTCGATTACTGTACAAAATAAATGTTAAATGAAAGAAGTATTAGACTTTCACTCATAGACATACATAAATATAGACTGGCCGAAGGAAGTAACTTCATGTAACTTGAAAACATGCATATCTTTCATGGGCGTAGCCAGGATTTTTTTTCGGGGGGGGGGGAGATTTTTTTGCTATTAAAAAGTTTTATTTCAAAAAACCCAATGTGCTATTCTTACTGACTTAGACCCTCCCGCGCCGTTCGGCGCATTTGCTGGCAAGCTGTTTCCACACAAATGTCTGAAGCCTCCTCCAACCTGCTCTGAGGCCCTCCATGAAAGTGTGGCGCCAAGTTGTACTAGGATGTCATCGCAACTTATTATGCGTAATTCATTTTGTCGGAGAACATGTCGCGCAAACCTCATGCGACGCTCTGTCACAACCTTACTAAGGGGTCGACTCCCATTTCGGAATAGGATTTCCTTGATTTAGACCCGATCTCTATAACTGACTCCTAAAATCTTTCTTAGCCATCTTTGTAGAGACACATTTAGTTCTTTTCAATTTCATTGCACTTTATTAATGGAGCCCAGCCACTGGTAGACATGTGTAACTTCTGTTGACTACGATCTTGAAATTAGGTGACTATTTTGCTTTAGATGTTATATCGAAAAGGGAAGTTTTATCGTCAAAGTCATCTGTTGGGGGGTTTAAACTAAAATATATCTGGAGTTTGTTTTTTTTTAAAATTCAAAACCACATTTAGCTGTGGTCATATAATTTGGTGACTGTAATTTGCTTTAGAAATAATATTGAAGAGAGAGGCTTTCAACCTTAAAACGCTCTGTAATCTGTATGGGGATTTTAACCTCAAAACTATCTTGAGGGGTTTTAAACTTTTAAAAAAGCCATCTGTAGGAGAAAGATTGAAACTCAAAACTCCATTGCCTTGGCTACGCTCAAAGAATTTTAGTGCGAAATTGGCTTTTTTTTTTTATTTTGAAGGGGTATTTTTAGCTTCAAACCCAGCTGAAGAGGTAATGAAGATTTCATAAGAAGATCAACAGCCAGGCATCGAGATAGTGTTTTAAATATGGCTCAATCCATTTTATTTAGTTGTCCACTATGCCCTTCAATTGAGCGTCCTTGACATTGTTTAGTTTATTGTGAAAATCTTCAATACAGACTTGAAGAAAGAATGGCACTCGATTTTCCCGCGCAATGTGGGGTGTAAATAACCTTTAACAATTCCCTTGAACAATGATAAACGATCCATCAGTTTCCATTGACGAACCATCCACTCGAGCACACAGCGTTCTGTGAGAAACTGGTCTAAATAATATCTGGATGACATTATCGACACTAAGATACAAGGTCCGGCTAGAACTGAACAAAAGAAACAAACTTTAAATTAGGTCAATGTTGGTCGAGACAGAAAAAAAAATCTTGATAATTTTGAATCGAACGTCTGGATCGATTTCTCAAAAAATTGGGGCTCTAGAGTAATCGATGCCTAAATTTTGATCAGTAGCGGTAGCGGATTTGGATTGATTTTCATGTCTCCACTGGTGAAGGACCCCATAAAGCAGACATTTTTCTTTCGATAGAGTTTTCAAAGGACAGATCACTTTAAAGTGACACCACACAGAAGGATCTTTGTTTTTAATTGACTATATATCTACTAATATCTAGTCATCTCTTTCTCTCTCTCACTCTCTCTCTCTCTCTCTGTATATATATCTATAATACTGAATTCGTCCCCAATATTCGGACTCCATGACAAAACAAAATATTTAGAAGTGGCAGATTGTATTGAAAAAAATAAACAAACTGTTATTCCAATAGATCTACACTAACAATGTTTCTTGTACTAGAGTAGTCTGGGAGGAAATAAAAAAGTTTGTGTTGTTGTGGAGGTTTCTGACATAAAGTATGCTGATGAAGGCGGGAGGGATTCTGTCATAATTTGTGTTTGCTGGAGGAGGAGTCCGTCATACTTTGTAGTGCTATACATGACTTACCTTTTCAAATGTAAATGCATGTTAATAGAAATGTTGTGTTTTTTTTGTTGTTTTTTTGTTGATATTTCCTAACTGCACATGTTGTTTATCTGCTTATCCAACCCATTGGTTAATAACAGAACCGCTGTAAGCTTATTATATCTTAAAGTATAAAACTTGAAATAACTTGAATAACTTCATTTGTGAACAAAAGTAAATATTACTTTTATTATAATATAGACAAAATCAACTTGTGATAAATGCAATAAATATAGTAGACTTTAATAATAATTTAAAATCGCATTATTTTGTTTATTTTTTTTTTTTACAAAACTCAGTGCAAAAACACATCTTTTCAGTCTCACGTTCTGGAGTTGTCTGTCCTAACTCAGACTGCTGAAGATAATGCCACCTATCTTGCATCATGCAAAACCAATCGCTAACTTCTTCCCTCCGTCACCATAGAAACACACAAATACACAATTCAAAGTACTAGTCAATCAAATCAAACTGTTGTGAAACAAAGTGCTTTTAATTCAAAGAGATCGAAGAGATCGAAGAGATGTCGAACAAAGTACTGTACAAAGCACTTTCGACTTCAATGTATATGTGGTATTAATATCTTTGCTCCCAGAACTTTCGTTTGGGCGAGTCTTGGGAGAATTAATAATCACTGAGTTTATGAAATCAGACATAACTGCTTGGAGGCTGCCTGGTTGTGTGATATGCGTTTCGGCCTGTCGTTCTGGTGGTCGTCAGTTTGAACCCTTGCCGTCCAGCTGGAGGTTTGATCTAGGAATTTATGATTCTCATTTCTATAGAAACAATCAGACGATATGGAATGTGAGCACTGGCGGATCCAGAAGTTTGGAGTGGGGGGGGGGGGGGGGCGATTTTTTTCCAAACCCTAACCTAACGCCCAGTAAACCCTAACCCTATGCATAAACGTGCGTACAGCATATATATATATATATATATATATATATATATATATATATATATATATATATTCGATATATGAGAATAAAATAAGACTGTTTCTCAATCTTCGGTGAAAAAGAAACAGAAAAAAAAAACAGTCATGTTGAGGCCTTTCTCTTGCAAGCTTGGGGGTCTGGGAGAGCGCTGTAAGCTTCCTCGGTGGGGTTCGGGCCGACACCCAAAAGCGTTTTCTTGCATTTTCACGGCTGAAACGCATTCTCCTGACCTACAGCTCATTATTTATTCTATTATCAAGGACCTTTTGAAAAATGTGGAAAAATATTCTAATATGAATTTATATTCCCTTAAAACATTGCAAATACAACCGATTTGTTCTTTGAAAAGATAAGATACCCCACATATTTAGATTAAGGCTTTGAGGATCGCCGCCGAAAAAAAAATTCGATTAATAATATTTAATAAAATCGAAGCATAAAATGTGAGTTATAGTCCTAAATTTATTTAACTAGAAAAATTTGAGACAGAATAAAGGTTGGAAAAAGTCGACTAGGAAAATATTATCTGGCTTTTGAACTCATCTCAACCGTGACTGTGATATTGAAAAATTTCGTTTGAATTATAACTTTTCCAAAGAAAAGTATTTTTTTAAATAGTTATGATAAATTCATGTGAAATTACACAGACTCTATGTCTGGAAAGGGGAAGAGCGGTACAATGAAAACGATTAATACTCGCTCCTTTTTATAATTTCTGCTAATGATTGCATTTTGTACTAAAGAATAGGGGCTGCGCGACTCGATATAAGAATTTACTTTATAGCCTATATAAATTATATTTACAGCTCCCCTTTTAATTTTGTAATTTCTTACTATAATACAAAAAGAAAAATTATTGGTTTGTCGGATGGTGGGAATGTGATTGCATGTATCGCACTTCCACCTGTTTATATTATATAGATATTCGACTAATTTTGTTCACATACTATGATTTCATCATAAAAGTAGAACCGCCCCCCCCCCCCACACTAAAAGGGTTTAGATGGGAAGGGCAATAGAGGTATTCGCTCCTCCCCTTCCAATCGGCCAACAGGTGAACGACATAATATAAAGACCGGTTAAAATACCCATAACAAATTTTAATCATATAGATATTTAATTGATTCTGTTAGCAAGCTGTGATTTCTACAAATAAATAGGACCGCTCCCCCACTCGAAAGTTTATGGTGGGGGGGGGGGGGGCGGATTGATGCCATCGCCCCTGCCCGACCCTACCAAATCAGCCAAAATACTAGAAAAGGGGGGGGGGGCGAAATAATCTAAAAATAGGTTGAAATATAAATAATTAGTATATATTATTAACATAAGTAATAAATTCGTATACAAATTGTGTGAATACTATACCAAAAGTCGGCCGAGTGGGGAAGGGGGGGCGATCGCCCCTACCGCCCCCCCCCCTGGATCCGCCAGTGAATGTGAGTCATACATTACACAATGACACAAGAAAGGCTTAGCATGGCTTTAATGTCACTTGAGTCACAAATACTAGACAGTATCGATGTAGATGATATTATAGATGCTTTTGCTGTTCAGAAAGCACGACGTGAAGCGATATAAATTGAGATTTGTCACTTGGACATTATTTCGCCAATAAACAACTGTATTATTCATTAAAAGACTCTTAATGATTATTTCTGGTTTATTTTACTGATATACTGAACCAATTTGAATGGAGTAGGGTCATATATTTATTAAGTACATTATCTCATGTCATGATGTCGAATGTCACAATGCAAGGGGCCCCCAAAGAGGTCAATCCCCCCCAGACCCCCAAATCCCTAGCTACGCCCCTGCATACATGGTGCAAAGATTTAAGTTTTGGCTAGCGCCAGACCTCTTTGAGACGAGGGTACCCTTTCTAGTCGTCTCAATAGAACACACGTAGACTTCATCGCAAATCTTACAAAACGTCAGCGAGACATCCCGGAAGTGACATATCCCATGATGCCTGAGCGAAGCAATTAAAACTCAATAAAAAAAAACTTTCTAGGCGGGAAAATAAACGTGCGGAGAGCTCGTGTGTGCGTGTCACTTGTTGATTAAAAATGAAAAAAAAAACGTGTTTTATGGGTCAAGAACTAACTCGGCCATCTTGTTGGTCAGACATTGCTTGTTAAAATTGATTTCCCTTGAGGTTGACGGTTAAACTGTAAGTTTTAACATGTTTTTTTTTCTTCATAATTTCTGTATTTTCTTGCTCACACTTCTTGTGTGTGTGTATGTGTGTGAAAATAATCTTTAAAAATATTTGGTACTCTCGGGTTTTCAGGAAAGAGAAAACAAAATTAACAAGTCGTTTAAAACAAAATAAATCCTACTTGTTATAAAGAAAATAGGCCTTCAAAGCTCAACCTAAGCTGAAAAAAACAACAACAGCAAAACATGAGGTTACAAAATTGGCCGCAAAGTGGTACCCTCAGGCAGGTAAACAGGCAGGTTTCAATATTAAAAGGAATATCAGAAACTATGAACTATAAGCTATCAACAACTACAACCCTCTGTCGATACATAAAGAAGAGACTTTAGCGTGTCTGAAGTCTTGCCGATACTCTGGTAGTGATAGTTCTACTAACGACATGATACCACAGGATATGAGGATTGATTTAATGGTATTATTATGACACTGTTAATATTCATATGTATTCAATGAACTGATAGCTATGAAGATATAGTTAACTGTGAGCCTTGCATAACTGATGTTATTGAACGTTTATCTAATTGATTTAATTGTTATTTAAAGGACAAATCTTTCAACAAAGACAATTTTCCCTTTCGCTTATAACTTCTCTGGTAATACCACTGCTATGTTGCTACATTATTTACGAAATGTATGTTGATATGTTGCTGCGGTTTTTTTTAAACTCATCGTGGTGCTGTTCAAAATTACATTTAACTTTTATGCATACAAAATAGATTTTTTTTTCTCTTTTGTATAAAAAGTACTTTGTTTGTTTGTTGTTGTTGTTGTTTTTTTTTAATGTATCTAGAATGACAAAAAATGCTTAGTTTGGTAAAGTTGTTCAAAAAATCTAAAACTGTTTGAACAAATGTGGTTTGGCTGTGTAAGATTGTGTGTGCCCTGGTTATACGTTCTCCCCTTAATACAGAATAGTTGTAAAAAAATGGTGTATTTTTTATGTTAAAACTGCTTGCATAGTTAATTTTAAAAATAAAAATTGTTCTCTTTCAGAAAAGAACAATGTAGCCGTTGCATCAGAACTTTGAAAGTTCTAAAATATCATAATGCATTTAATAACACCTCGTGTGGGGAAGAGGGGAGGTGAATCTCTCAAGTTTTGGAGTTTACTTTGTTCTGTCCCTTACACACGCTCCGAGTACGTATGTATGAAAGAACACACTTCTGGAAACTTATTTTGTTTTTTTAAAACTGAAGACTTCTATCCATGGTTAGAAAGGAGTGGGGCGCTGACAAATGTAATGTCCAGGACCTTGATCTACGTCTGCAAGACGCTTGAGACTTCTTGATCGAGAGATTGATGGAAATCAATAATGACCTTAAAGAGGGGGGGGGGGGAGGGGGAAAGTAAAGGGGCGTAAATCTGAACAGTTAAGTTGTTGTAGGAAATGTTGGTGTTGACATACACACACACACACAAATGCAAAAATAAATCCAAGATGAAGACACAAGATGGGGGGGGGGGGGGGGGGACAGAGAAAAATAATATATTTTCCATATCCTACTCTTGTAACATCAATATATAGTTTGATACATTGAGCTCAAAACATTCTAGAAATAAAAAAATCCCCATTTGGGTCGGGATTTTGAGATTTTACCATCTCAAAAGAGTTACAAGACACCGATAGCAAAGACAAACAGACACATACACTCTTTTGTTCCCCTAGCAATCAAATCCTTAATTGAGAAACAATGATATAAACTTTGTCACAAGTAAATTATGAGTGTGTCTGGTATGAATGTACATTTGGTTTTTTTAAATTTATAATGTTTTGTTTTGTGTAATGCAAAAATTGTAAAACAAATTTCCTTACGTATAATAAAGATTATTATTATTATCATTATTATTATTAATTATCATTATTATTATTATTAAAAGAAAGATATCTGTGGTAAAATGACCTCCCTATCAAGGGCATACTTTTTTTTTTGTATTTTAATAGTCGCATTTGGTGTGCATTGAAGTTTAAACCATTAGGAAGTTAAGATTACTCAAAGATAGCATTCTGCTAAGTAAAACTATTCTTTTTTAGATCATATACATTGAATTATGTTAGATTAGCTTTAGAATATTTCCCTTTGTTACGTACAAAAAAAATGTGCCATAAACTAAAATCATCTTAGTTTATAACTTTCAAATTTCAGCTTTTACAGAGCTTTCAAAACATGCGCCATTTGGCAATTGACCTTTATTTTCATGCGGGCTTATTCCTGTCTCATTCTTTGCTCCATAAGAGATATCCACTTATGAGTTGATAACTGTGTTTAGAGATTTTTATTCCAAGTCTTCAAGTTTGAAACTTTGCGCTCTCCCACATGACCACCCCGATCCTTATCAACAAATTTACTAATCGGCTAAAAAATTAAACAATTAAAACCTGTATCTTTGTGTCTTATCCACAGAGCACATTTGGTGGACCTGTCAACACAGTCACTACAAGGGCGACACCAGAAGAAGAAGTTTGTTGCAGCGGTGTCCTGGGTTACGCCTCAGACAATGTTTCATTGAACTTTCCGTGTCAAGATCGACCTTGCTGTAACAGCACTGAAACTGTGGCAGTTGTGGCTATAGACTACGCCATGGGTTTCAGATTCCAGTGTATGGTATGAGTTCCATTCTCAATCTCATTATTGGAGTCTTTAGTAAACCAAGATGAATATAAGTCCTGGGAAATTTATATTTCAGTTATTCTATCTCTAACCATATAACATACAATAGAAGTTTAGGTGTAAATTGGACTAAAAATAACATTTTTTTAAACGCAATTCCTCCTGATGACTTTGTGTGTGGGTAATTACTTTGCTTTCAATATTAGGCCTACAATATTATAAGACCGTAGTTAAGACTAGAATTCTGGCTTATAAAGTTCTAATTTGGTGAAAGGTCTAGATGTACAGAAAGTTCTAGTTTGGTGAAAGGTCTAGATATACAGAAAGTTCTAGTTTGGTGAAAGGTCTAGATAGACAGACATAAAAGACGAGGCGCAAAATGTTCCCTAACGTTTAGTGAATTCTTTAATGGAGACATGTGGGAATACCCGATGACGTCTACGTGTTGAAGATAAAGATTATCTAGACCAAACGTAATTTTTAGATTATTATATTTAAAAGGGGAAATTTACTTTTTTTAAAAAAAATATTTACAAAAATAATAGCGATAAAATTAGAGTTATCCCTTTGTGGCCAATTAGCTTGTAATTTTTCTCCCAAAGATATAGATAACCTGTCAAATTTCTATGAAAATCTATAGAGCCGTTTTCGAGATCCTTGTCCAGGTATCTGCTTTACGATTTTTTTTTTTCGTTTTTTTTGTTTGTTACCATGGAGACTTTGCCAGCAATTTGTACTCACACTCTCCTCTTGAGCCAAAGATTATGTTGCGCACTAGTGCACTATTCAGCATGAAATCTTCAAGATAAATGTTCAACCAGCAAAGAGAGACACATGAATTGAAATGAAATCTGGTTCATGGTGAACTTTGAATAGGGTCCAACACTGAGAGGCAGATCTATGTGTCCTGTGTGGTGGTGCTCTCTGATTGCCTTTTTTTTTTAGTTAATTATTAAACTTGTGCAGTTGTTCATTCCTTTTGTTGAGTGCTTGCATTAGATTAACTATATGGTGAATAGTACAGCCCTGTTACTACACTTCAGTAGACTATATGAGTCTTTTAACTCACGTTTTAAAAATGGTATATTCTGCACACAAAAAAATGGCTTGCATATTTAATTTTTCAAGCGTATAAATATCACGTTGCATGTAGACTTTGCAAGCTATAAGTTATCATGAAATTGGATTTTTAATGGCTTTTTAGATTTTGACATCACGTGACAGACAGACGTACATGGGGAAAGAAGAATCATAATAAACTAATTTCAGGTTTTCCCCTTTATGGAGGTAATTAAATAATGATCGCAAGCTAACTGTAAACACACACACTTTACGATACCATCATTCAACACAGTATTTTTTAAAAAGGGGAAAGAACTCCGCAAGTACTATTTACAGACCCTGAAACGCATCATTTATATTTGATATCCGAATCTCCCGTGTGATGTTTTTCAGGAGAATTATTTCATTCAATTTATTTTTTCATTCATACCTGATTAAGAAGAATCATTTATTTCCCAGATAAAGAGTTGTTTTTCTAAGCCTAAACATTGTAGGCTACATTAAATCTAGAGATTTATGAGCAGACTTTGAGCTGACATATAGAATAGGATATTACGATAGTTAAACAAAATGAGTAAACTATTGACGTGTGTGGGTACATGTGTGTAAAGATCGAGAGAACAGATAATTAAAACAGTTCTAGGTGAAGTAAACGGATAGACAAGAAAATGATAATAATAATTAATTAATTAAATAATTAAACAAGGGTAACGATTAAGAACCAAATGGCTGGATGTCCAGGCTTGTCAGAATCTGCCTACCTAGGTCGC
The DNA here is from genome assembly GCA_030265305.1 of Biomphalaria pfeifferi. NCBI lineage: Eukaryota > Metazoa > Mollusca > Gastropoda > Planorbidae > Biomphalaria > Biomphalaria pfeifferi. The sequence goes on along the minus strand of JASAOG010000060.1, from coordinate 2,420,866 downwards.
CCTAACCTGGATGCGAAACGAATTCACCAGTAAAAAAAAAAAAAAAAATTGGCTCATAGTCATTATCATCATCATCAAACTCCATTTGAGTGAGGGCTTGAGAGGCTCAAATCCTCTCTTGCAAAAGCCCTTGACACAAACCCTACTGTTATGCGTAGTGCATAATTGTCATCATACAGGTCGAGAATTTTTGGTTTCCCAGACCTGTCGAGACAGAGTTCAGTAAGTCTGTGGCAATCAAAAAAATATGAGACACGGTTTCCTCTTCTTACCCGCAGCGGGCACCGTGAACAAAATTTACCAATAGCCGTGAGAAATATGAGCCAACAGGACAGTGGCCTGTCCTGCACTGTTCTAGAATAGCTTGCTCAGGCCTGGACAGCCTCCACCACGGGAAAGTGCGGTCAGGGCGCCTCATGCGCTCCCAGACTCCACAGGCTTCTTTGGACTTGTCCCAGTACTCAAACCACTTTTCCATGTCTAATGTTTTTTATAAATTATAGCCAGAGCATGATGAAGACTTACATCCTGATCGGTGGGTGGTGTTTGCCCTCCCTGGTGGGCCAAGGAGTCTGCAATAGTGTTGCCAGTCACACCTATGTGACTCGGTACCCACTGCATTATTACACGGGTGCCATAGCGTTGTTTTCTGTTGTGTGAGGTCATAATGACATTGTTGATATTGGGGGAGGGGACATGGTCCAGGTCTTTGCAAAGCTTATAGTACAGGTGTTAAGTCAGTGACCATAACAATCTGTGTTGCCATCAAATGTCCCTCGCCGAGTTGAGTCAATGACTTTTAAGGCTTCACAGACTGCCGTGGCCTCCGCATCAAAACTAAAAACACTACCACATAGTCCAAAGATTTTGACTGAATCAGAGCCAAAAAACTCGATGTAGGCTACATAGCCTGCTCTTCCAGAATATATCCATGCCGACCCATCAGTATATACAAAAATGGCACTGGGCTTGAAGGCAGTAATGGTCTCCAGTGCTAGAATTCGAAGGTCGTTAGATGAACGACTTAGCTTAGTGGCATTAGGGTCTACTAGATTCAAGCGTACGTCTGGGGTCGTTGGGCGACACCAAGGGGGAAGGTGATGAAAACGTTGAATGTTTTGTCGGTTGGTGGACATCAAGCTTTATCAGATAAGTCTAGTGGCATGATGCATAAAAGACTGCATCTGGATACGTCTTCTGTATCTCCAACCATCCACTAGTTTTCTAGCTGGGAGGTATTCATCCAGCCTTTTATACGCTCAAAGCAAGTCAGTATTGACCTTACCCTCTTAAGGTTTAATGTACCTACATTAGCCATTATTTCAGCCGCATTTACTGGACAAATCTTAGTGCTTGGGACTGTATTTTTATAGACTGTAGTCTATCTGTGATCAGACTGCTCCTAAATACAGTGATTGAAGCATGTTTGCTCGGACTCCCCATTTCGTGGATGCCAGCTTCCGCACAATGCAAAGTTTCCCTGATGCTGTTCCCTACTGGTAATCCAGATCTAGGTATATATTCAACATCGGTTTGAAAGGACTTTCGTGCTCTTAAAAAGACTTTCGCTTTTGTGAATTTCCTTTATTGATTTCAGAGTTTATTAAAATAAAGATAATGTTCAGGACAATTTTGTGCATTGTTTAGATCTAAATGCTTATCATTGGAATAGTATAAATAAAGTGTACTTGATGTATACATTCTTTTAACCAGGATTCTTTCTCGGGGAGAAGAGGGGGGGGGCGGGGTAAAAAAATGTTCCTTTGTTGTTGTTTTTTAGTTAACCTTCATGAATTTTGAAGAGACAAATAAGTTGCATAAAGGAAGTATTGCCCTTTTTTTAAAAAGTATTTTAAATGTTTTTCTTCTTCAGACTGAATTCAGTTTCACCTTTATGTTCTCCATAGGCTTTATTACCTCGATAGTGTGTCACTTTTAATTTCGTTTTAATTTCTATTTTAGTTTAGTTCTTTTAGGAATAAAAAGTTAATTTTTAAATTTTTGTTTTGATTCTCGTTTTATTTATTGCTTCTTTTTGAGTTTGTATAAATATTTCGTTTCTCCACTTTTACCGTACCGATTTTTTTTTTGTATAGATCAGTTTCTGTTTACACATTTTCAAAGACACATTCTTTTTGCAGAGTTCTACTTACACGCATCATAACGAGGCTTCCTTGTATTCTTTATATCTGTACTTCTGCAATGACATTTTATCTGTCCGTTTTAAATACGTCATGTCTGTCACGGTTCCTTAAATACATTGCGAGTGTCGGGATATCGCCTTTTAAACCTCTATTTAGACATGGCCCGTGAGAGGAGGATGACCCCGAGGGACAACTCAAAGCACTCTTTCTCTTACCCTTTTATTTTTTTCTCTTCTTCTTCCCCAATTCTCGTCCTCTCTCTCTCTCTCTTTCTCTCTCTTTCTGCCTCTCTTCTCTCTATGGTTCTTACTCTCTCTTCCCCTATAACGGTACAAATTCTACCGCTGTCTCTGGAGCTCTGTCATACGTGTAAATAATTCACTCATCTGTCGACTCTGAGCCCTGATGTCAATACGGATAGAACCGGCCCAGATACAATGGTCCAAAGCGTCGTTTTTCCGCATCACCAGCTTAAAGGAGATGTTGCTAGTAGATTGCCAGGAGATGTCGCTACTGAGGAAACACGACAAGCAAAAAATGTATTTATATTTTGAGATGAGCTTGAATTACGACTAAAGAAAATCAAATAAAAAATAACTAGAAATCAAATTTGGCTAACGATTAATAAGATATAGATATAAGATATGTAGTCGTATGGATCTAAGTATGAAAGGCCAAACTGGTAGGTTATGGTAGTTAGGCTCCAGCATTCCCTGAGCACTCATTCACAGAAACGTGAAATTATTCCTGGCCCCTGATGGAATATCAAAGGGAGAGAACGTGGCCAGTTGAAAGGATCGTACTTTTGCAGAGAAAAAAAAGGTATTTAAAAAAGAAAGGGGGGAGAGGAGGAATAGATTTAATTAGGATGTTGAGTGGGAATCACGTATGGTTCAAGTCATCCAGTTCAAGTCTGAATAGTTCACTGTAACGCATAGAAACCAAATATTAACAAGGGAGAATAATCTTTTTTTTTTTCAATGGTCAACCCAGAAAAAAACTTTTTGATGGCTGCAATTTTTATAGCGGCACATAGTGAACGTAACTTGACACTAGGACATTTTGTAGGAACGCTGTGTGACTAAGTGCCGTGAACTGCTTGGCTGTCTATCAAGGGGATCGAGTTCGAACCCTGAGTTGAGATGTGCTTGCTGAGCGCCTAAAGGCAGCACGGAAACCTTCTCCCAAATACCTACCGCCCACCCCACCCCGTATCCACAGGGGAGATTGGACCATGGTACACTAAGGATGCTTATGGTATAAGAGTTGTGCTCCAAATAAACAAAAAATCGAACAGTATTTTGTTTGGAGATATGGGTCTCATTATTACTTTACATTATTTGTCAGACACGATGAATTCAAATACCCCCCTTCATTTTACGTGGTTTGGATTAGAAAGTTTAGAAAAAAAAATAGATTTCAAATACAATTTCTCTGATAACAAAAGATTTTTTATTTTTCGTCTTATTTTAAATATTTGAATATCAATGACAGTTTTGTTTTTAAACTACGGTAGCGGAGTTTGGTGGCAGCATTTAGGAGTGACAACTTATTCTATTGGACACGAATAAAGGGAAGCAAATACTATAAATAGTAAAGAAAGGTAAAAACAAAGAGAGGGGTGGGAGTGGCATTGTGAAAATAAGAGTTTTGAATTTAACAAATAGCTAAAGTAATTCAAGAAGCTTTTTTTGTCAAGGCCAAAGAGTACCACTTACCAAAGCTTACCACTTGCAAGTGTTTGCCACTTAACAATGTGCACCACTTAACATCAATTACATTGCTTACCACTTGCCATTATGTACCACAAATCAACACTTGCGAGAAATTCGCCCATACATCCATACATTGATTGCATTGCTTACCACTTAACATTATGTAGCACTTACCATCAATTATATCGCTTACCACTTGACATTGTGTACCACTTACCATCAATTACATTGCTTACCACTTGCCAAGACTTTCTACTGCTAATTTGATCCCGACTAATGTTTAAATATTATTGTACTTTGGCCACTAGGACTTGTAGTAAGTTAACTTACAATGGCACATGGTAGACCTTTTATGTACTACCCCCCGAGCTCCCAGCATCACCCACGTGACAAATATTGGTAAAATCTTTTACGCTTGGATGTTCTTTCAGAGTTGAAGATAATCTAGTTGCTAGTTCAAACCTTCCGTAGGACGACGGAAGATGGCAGCAAGCAGGATATGAACCTGGCACCATTGAGACGACCAAACAACAGTGACACAATAAACCACCACTGTCCAATTAATTTCAATATGATGCTACGTTTTCTAAAACATAAATCTCTAAATCTGGAACTTGTTCCGGTATGTTAGTAAAAGGAGAAAAAAAACAAGCAAAACTTATCCTCAAAGACCAATAATATTTGGGTGTTCAATGGTATTTTGTTCAATATTGATTAATAAATTTAAGATAGACTAAGAATATTTGCTGTGTACTTTGTGTAAATCACTGACATATATAAAGTTTAAACTGACATCTTTGTTCTGATTTACAACGCTTGTCTGTTTTTCATCATTTCAGCCCCGCAGCAGTATACAACCGCTGTGCTATGAATATGGAACAGAAGTTCGAACTTCCAATCAGGATCCAGACTTCATACCACGTGCCTGCTGTCCTGGGTTAAAGTTCAGAGTGGTTCTCAATCAGTGGTACGCGGCCTTGGTTATAAAGTGTGTGGAAATGGACAATAACGACGATGATTACTCATGATAGAATTGCTGACACTGAATGAAAAAAAGGGGGGGGGGGGTAACGAGAGAGTGTGAAAGGAGGTTAAAAAGAATGAATGTGGGAACGAAAGTAAACACAGAATAATGTAATCTCTCTCTATATATATATATATAATATTGTTAATTGAACATTTACATGATATATGTTTGTTATGTTATTACATACATACTATAAGCGATATGATGTACTAATTATATCACTTGTGAGTAGAAAAGAGCGTGAGTGGTGAATTGTGTATCACTTATGACCGAGTCGGAGTTATAAAGGTCAGTGCCATAATTGTCCTTCTTAGTGCGCAACCTTTCGACTCCATTATTTCATTATATAGGTCAGTCTCTGATGGTATTATCACTTAGAAGACAGCGCTGTGAGAAAAATGCGCCCCCTCCCCTCTCCAGGCTAACGAAGGACGTGTATACAGTTCATAACCAGTGCATGAGTAGGGCGCCCCGAAGCCCTTGTGTATTAAGTCCTCCCCCACCCATACACACAATATTAACCTCTACGCTGTCATCAAAGTATTACTCTGTTACAGTAGAACCGGAAGTGACAAATGTGTCTTCACGTTCTGGGAGCTGTTCTAGTTAGTTCTACTTCTCATGTCTGAAGTCGTGTTTACCCTTTCTCTGCATACCACACACTCGTATAGGCTAAAAACACGTTAAATAAACACTGAGCTAGATAGTCACTAAAGTAAATCATCACTATGGTGGTTTAACATTAAGATAAGTTGTCATTAAACTAGGTTGTCACTTAGTAGTCACTTAACTAGGTTGTAACTTCACTAGGTTATCTCTTAGGTTGTCACTATATTAGGTAGTCACTAAGGTTGAGTAGCATTAAGATAAGTTGTCATTAACACGGTTGTCACTTAACTAGCTTGTCACTTAACTAGCTTGTCACTTAACTAGGTTTCCGTTAACGAAACTGTCACTAAGACGTCACTAAGAAAGGCTGTAATTAAATTTGATTTTTCTTAAACTAGTGTGTAAATAAATTAGGTAGTCACTAAACTATGTTGTCACTAAACTAGGCTGCTAATAAAACAGGTTAGCACTAAACTAGGCAGTCAATAAGATAAGTTGACACCACTCTGAAAACAAGGTATATGCTTTTACACTATATTTGATTTATTTTCTAAAACAAAGAAACATATTTCAACACTATGTAAAGACGCAGAATACATTAGGGGCATTTTTTGTAGTGCCTGTGCTGATTGCTTGTTCGTGTACCTTGATATGTTTGTTTATTATTCCCGGTCTATAGCTAAGAGTACAGTATAGTGATATACATTGTACAACAGTGTATTGTTATACATTGTATACGACTGTCAGAAATATGAGAGTGCATGCTAGGTGTGTGTGTGTGACAGTGTGTGGTTGTATTTTAAACATTGGGTGTACTATAACACCTACTTTATGTGACCCTACAATCTGTTGGTGTCAAAAGTGAAGTTATTGAACTAATGTTGCACTGCCCAAATTTTGCTGATGTTCCGTTAAAAAAAATGAAATTAATTCTATCACTTTTGATTATAAAATATTTTTTTTTATGAACAAGTGACAAGATGTTTGAAGATTTTATGATTAGTATGATTCTATATTTTATAATAATAATATAATAATTTTCTGATATAATAATGTATGCCTGTTGTCTGCCTATTGTCTAACTGTAGCACAGTCATGTTTCTCTTGGTACAGCTCATTAATGTATGTTTAGGGGAAACCCTAGAATCTAATACTGACCACTATAGTCCACTGTCTGTGACTATGTTTCCGAGTCAATCAAAGGAGACATTATCTGGGGCTGTGATTCGAGGTCCGCCTTGCGACGCAAACAAAAGATCTTCCGACTTCTAACAAATCTAGACCATCATCCATGCTGGCAATGTTTCGAGGTGGACAAAAAAGTGGAATCCTGGTAGACACCAAAAAAAAAAAAAGAAAGCTGCTTTCTTTTGTTTAAACTCGAGCTAAAACATTTAAAACTCGTCTCTTGTTCTTGGATCTATGATTAGATCAAGACTTTGATTGGACTTCTTGGTCCTTTACGTTACAGCATGTATAGACCAATAAATACGTAAGGAATCAGTGCATATCGTCTGCTGCTACGTCACGTGCTATTTCAATAACTTCACTGATAGAGAGTTCTTTTGTGTCGTACTATGCATCCGCTGGTGTGGTTCAGTGGTGGTACTTATGCTTGGTTTTTCACGTTTGAATTCTGGTAAAGGTTTTGGCCTGGTAATCAATGTTTTGGGGTTAATAGCCTAATACAATGAGGAAATGAGTGAATCTAAATAGGTTAACACGATTGGCTAGTGACTCACGCTTACCACAGAAACTAGTAAACATGTCATGTGACTCGTTATGCTCTACATATATATAATATCGTGATTTGAATTTATTTCTTGATAATTATTGTCAATATTACTCGTCTAAAAATGAGTACAAATTAAAACGACATTGTATTCTATATTATAATTTCTTGTGATTTGGTTTGTATTTTTTTTTACTTTTTTATTTCGCTTTGTTTTGTTCTATAAAACATTTGTCTAAGAAATATATTGTATACAAAATCTAATCTTGCTTTTTTCCCCCCTTGCTTTCTGTCGAATATCAATGTCAAATACAATCTTTTGATATAAAGAACAAAATTAAATTTTAAATCCGATAGCTTGGATACAGACACATACAAACAAGTTGGCAATCTTCCTATTGAGATCTCCTTACTTTAAAAAAAAAATCTTATCTCGCATGCACAAATAAAACATACACACACACACAAGAATTGACTAGTAAAAAAAAAAGTAAGTCTATTATTCTTGACGGGGGAAAAAAAGCAACAAAATATAGTTAGCGCCATTTAGATAAATAGGCCTAAGTAGATTTAGAAAAATAAATACACTGGCTGACGGCTGTTTTCAAGGGAGTCAATTCATAAGAATAAAATCTTTTCAAAAAACTGTTATTTCCCCTACACAAACGATGATAAATAAAACAAATAAAAACAAACCTAGATTGTGTAGACCTCAAGCTAAATTTAAATTCATTTTTTTTACTATAATTTGAAAAATTATAATGGTCGAACCCGAGCATTCTCCTATGGCCGGCTGGTAACTCTTTTCTGAAATATATACGTAAATCGTTAAAGCCATTTACAAGATACACACCTAGGTTCAATCTTTCAAGTTTTGCCGATAAAAAAATTAACAAGCTGATAAGAGGAATCGAAAAAAAAATATTTTTTTAAATGTTTTTTTACCAGGTGAAATTTATTTTAACATCTCTCAAATACTTTCATCTTCTGATTTGTTTCAACACAACATTGTTGTAATTTTAAATATAACAGTTTTTAATTGATACCTTACACATGGGTATACTTTCTGAATTAACGATACAAAGGGAAACAATAAAAAATATTGAAAAATATTTTTAAAATAGGGAAGCTTATCTAAGATCATCTATGAGAAAGAACCTCAAAATCACTGCCATATCTCTCGAAACTGCAAGGTTTAACTAGCTTTTTCGATAACATGTACCGATAATTAATAAGTACTAATTGATCAACTAATTGTTTATTTTTTTATTGATTTGTCTAGTCATGGACACTATGAATAATTGTGTAAAATTTCAACTTGATCCGAGAAAGGGAAGTGGGAGAAAAACGTACGCACACTGGACTTCTCTGTTTGTAGCAGACAGAGCACATTGATACACGCCCTGGACAAAGATAGGCCTCTAGACTAGGTCACTGGGAGATAAACAATACAGCATGCGTTTTTGTGCGAAATTTCAGCTCTTGTTAGGATAATGAAAAACTGTCAAATGATTTAAATAATTTCGCTTTTTTTTTTTTTTTGAGACAAAAACGAAAGTGTGTCAATAGTAGAATTGAACAAAAAAATCGTTATCACATAATTTGGGTAAAGAGATGTATTGAATACCAAGACACTATTAGCTGTAACAAAAGTCTTTTATTTTATTTTGTTTGTTCGAATCATGATTTAATTGAAGCTTTTTTTTTTTCGATTCGCATTACATTTGACCTCTCGAAGCATGAGACACTGATTCCTCCTCTTCCTCACTGGTTGACAGCCACGGCCTGCATGCTGGATCGCCGCACTCTTCCTCGTGAAGTCTCATCACTTCCTCGCCGACTGATTGCAGCTTGTCTCGCTGAGCTTCCAGCTCCTCCATAGCAGCCTCTCTGTTGGCTTCAAGCCATAGGACAGTCTAGGGGAACAACAAAGCAGGGCATTGACATCAACAAGTCTTTGAAAAGTAACTCAAGGAACGTATTCGATTGAGCGCATATCTGCGGGTCTAACGCATCCAAGGATATACTGAGATTAAATTTAAAACTTCATAGGTATGGTTATTTCAGTATACGGTATGGTTATTTTGGTATACGGTAAGGTTATTTTAGTAAAAAATGCAATTCTTGTCAATACTGAGGAAAAAAATATATAACCACTAGCAGTACACACCGGATACACCTGTTGATTTGTTAACAGCCTTTATATTAATAATTATGGCCGAAACCTCCCCCCCCCCCCCGTTTTTTTTTATTCTAACAAACGGGCCACATTTGAACGATCAACTTAACATACTTTTTTTAGCCCGTGAATTAGTGTAAACTGTTGCAATCAAATTTCTATTTCCTTTTCTGTCTCTCTCTTTCTCTCTCTTTCTCTCTCTGCAACCCCCATTTTTGGATTTTACCTGCGCATCGTTATTTCTCCGACATAGACTTTTGACTTGATTTGGAAAGACCCGCTCCATCGCTCCCCCGATACATACACGCTCTCATATATTTAGCTCGTTAATTTAGTAGCACTTTTACATATCCCTCTCCCTCCCCCCCCCCCCTCTCCGGACCAAAAATCAAAAGTTAGTCTTCCGTACACTCTATGACTTTTCGTCGGCTTCTCAATTCAATCTAAATTATATTTCGACCCACCTTTTTTTTTTTTTTGTTTGTTTGCAACCTTTAATTATAAAGCAAGCAATGCACTGTATTATATACCGCATATATTTATTCATACCATCAGGTTCAGATCTAGAGAGAAAAAAATGCTTTTTACGAAGGCCAGAATTGAATGAGACATTCCCGATTCCCTTTCTACAATTGTTTTTGGTATTTTGTTATCTTCAAAAAAATTATCAATTAAATTTTATTAATTGTAACCGTTTATCTCAGCCCTTTGGATTGTAGCGAAATGACAATAGATCTAGATTTATCTTTTTAATCCTATTAGGATTTAGTTGTTTGTTTGTTTTTTGACAGTGTTACAAACTACCATTACTATATCGCTCTCTCTTTGAGATATGATTAAAATGCTTTATATGTGGACTGGGGCCTTTTGAGGAAATACCGAAAATAAAATTCAAAGGTTTGGTAGAAATCTTGAGTTTTTTCTCTCGAATAGCAGTCGTCACGTAGCAAATATGTTAAATCCGGTTCATAGTGAGCGTCTAGGAGGTAAAAAGAACCCTGTATGAAATTTCATGCGGATACGTTCGACAGTTAAAGAGATCTCTTGGTCAATGAGTGACTCAGCGAGTGAGTCAATGTGTGAGTCACTGGCGTGTTATAACTATTTTATAGCTTATGTGAACAAGAAAAATATGAACAAAATACTTTTTTAAAAAATTGTCTAAGGGTAAGAATTGCAAAATCACTGCCATATCCTGCAGTGTTTAACTCCCTTTTTCTATATAAAACAAATTTAATTAAATACCATTAATTGGCTAACTTGTTGTTTGTTTGTTTTTTTGTTTAAATATTGATTAGTGTATTGTCATCGACTATGAATAATAGCGAAAAATTTTTAACTTGATCGAGAACGGCAAGTGGGAGAAAAAGATTAGTATCAGACAGACAGACAGACAAACAGAGCCGAATATTACCAGTGGCCTTCGGGCCGGCTTTGACCAATTTGTAAAAAAGTTTCGCTCTTTAATATAGATAAATTTATGTTTTTTGTTGTTTTTTTTACCCCCTCCCCAACGGTTCTGGGCAGTGGGAGGCATTGAACATACACTACGGTCTCCTTCATGATATAAGGAACATTTATGCCAATTTTTATCAAGATTGGTCAAACGGTTTTGATTTCTATACATACATACATACGCCTTACATTCTGCTTTATATATTAGATATTTAGCAATACTTGGGCTTGTCTTACGAACCGAGATGTCTTGAGCTAGAATCCCAATTAAGAATGAGATTTCATAAGAGTCCACCTAACTCTGATGGGTGCCTGTCTTCCTTGGGCGAAGTAAATGCGGTTAATTGTGCTGGCCACATGGTATCTTTGTTAACCGTCGACCATAGAAACAAATGAGCTTTACATCATCTGCTGACAGCCCCTATAGATAGCAAGATCTTAAAGGAGTGCCTTTACTTTCTTAGTACTATTGATCATTAAAGTTCATGTCAATTAGAGTTTGTTTGTTTTTTGCGACATTTAAAACTATAACATGAGCACTTCTAATTCTCCCATTTTATAACTATAACATTGACACTTCTAATCCTCCCATTTTATAGCTATAACATTGACACTTCTAATCCTCCCATTTTATAGTTATAACATTGACACTTCTAATCCTCTCATTTCATAACTATAACATTGACACTTCTAATCCTCCCATTTTATAGCTATAACATTGACACTTCTAATCCTCCCATTTTATAGCTATAACATTGACACTTCTAATCCTCCCATTTTATAACTATAACATTGACACTTCTAATCCTCCCATTTTGTAACTATAACAATGACACTTCTAATCCTCCCATTTTGTAACTATAACAATGACACTTCTAATCCTCCCATTTTATAACTATAACATTGACACTTCTAATCCTCCCATTTTATAGCTATAACATTGACACTTCCAATCCTCCCATTTATTATAACTATAACATTGACACTTCTAATCCTCCCATTTTATAACTATAACATTGACACTTCTAATCCTCCCATTTTGTAACTATAACAATGACACTTCTAATCCTCCCATTTTATAACTATAACATTGACACTTCTAATCCTCCCATTTTATAACTATAACATTGACACTTCTAATCCTCCCATTTTATAGCTATAACATTGACACTTCTAATCCTCCCATTTTATAGTTATAACATTGACACTTCTAATCCTCCCATTTCATAACTATAACATTGACACTTCTAATCCTCCCATTTTATAGTTATAACATTGACACTTCTAATCCTCCCATTTCATAACTATAACATTGACACTTCTAATCCTCCCATTTTATAGCTATAACATTGACACTTCTAATCCTCCCATTTTATAGCTATAACATTGACACTTCTAATCCTCCCATTTTATAACTATAACATTGACACTTCTAATCCTCCCATTTTGTAACTATAACAATGACACTTCTAATCCTCCCATTTTGTAACTATAACAATGACACTTCTAATCCTCCCATTTTATAACTATAGCATTGACACTTCTAATCCTCCCATTTTATAGCTATAACATTGACACTTCCAATCCTCCCATTTATTATAACTATAACATTGACACTTCTAATCCTCCCATTTTATAACTATAACATTGACACTTCTAATCCTCCCATTTTGTAACTATAACAATGACACTTCTAATCCTCCCATTTTATAACTATAACATTGACACTTCTAATCCTCCCATTTTATAACTATAACATTGACACTTCTAATCCTCCCATTTTATAGCTATAACATTGACACTTCTAATCCTCCCATTTTATAGTTATAACATTGACACTTCTAATCCTCCCATTTCATAACTATAACATTGACACTTCTAATCCTCCCATTTTATAGCTATAACAATGACACTTCTAATCCTCCCATTTTATAACTATAACATTGACACTTCTAATCCTCCCATTTTATAGCTATAACATTGACACTTCTAATCCTCCCATTTATTATAACTATAACATTGACACTTCTAATCCTCCCATTTCATAACTATAACATTGACACTTCTAATCCTCCCATTTTATAGCTATAACATTGACACTTCCAATCCTCCCATTTATTATAACTATAACATTGACACTTCTAATCCTCCCATTTTATAACTATAACATTGACACTTCTAATCCTCCCATTTTATAGCTATAACATTGACACTTCTAATCCTCCCATTTTATAACTATAACATTGACACTTCTAATCCTCCCATTTTATAACTATAACATTGACACTTCTAATCCTCCCATTTTGTAACTATAACAATGACACTTCTAATCCTCCCATTTTATAACTATAACATTGACACTTCTAATCCTCCCATTTTATAACTATAACATTGACACTTCTAATCCTCCCATTTTATAGCTATAACGTTGACACTTCTAATCCTCCCATTTTATAGCTATAACATTGACACTTCTAATCCTCCCATTTTATAGCTATAACATTGACACTTCTAATCCTCTCATTTAATAGCTATAACATTGACACTTCTAATCGTTCCATTTTATAGCTATAACATTGACACTTCTAATCCTCCCGTTTAATAGCTATAACATTGACACTTCTAATCCTTCCATTTTATAGCTATAACATTAACACTTCTAATCCTTCCATTTTATAGCTATAGCATTGACACTTCGAATTCTCCCATTTTAGTGTTTTTGTTGCTGTCGTAAAAATATTTCTTCATCGAGATTCAAGCTCATGACCTTCGCCAAGAAAGTTAAGATATATGCAAGTGTAATTTCTACCTCATTGCAGACTTTATCGATGCGCAATCTGTTCTCAAGGCTTAGAAGGATTCCCGCCGACTGCATTGCGCGCTGAGTTTTGTAGACCAATGATTCTAATTCGTTTCGTGACGACGCCAGCGCCCTCATAGTTTCATCGTCCAGCCTGTGTCGTTTGGACTCAGCGATCAACTTTTTGACTGCAGATCTACACAAGCGATCTGAAAATCGTTATGTAAACCTTGTAAATAATATAAATTATGATAAACTTGTTTCATTCTTAGCTTTTACTCTAAATATATTACATATAGTTCCCAGTAGGCAATTGGGGACTCATGATGGGAATTTGCGTAACAAATCAATAATATAAAAAAAGCTCAACTTTTATTTGCTGTGATGGACATGTTGCTAGATTTCCCTGCAACTTTGTCTTCAGCGCCCACTTTCAGTATGCCGTTGTCGTCCAGCTCTAATGTGACTGTTATTTTTGGCACCCCGCGTGGCGCAGGAGGGATGTCTCGCAGCTCAAACACTCCAAGAAGTTCGTTGTCTGTGGCCATGGACCTCTCACCTTCAAAGATCTACCATTGGGAAAGAGAAGGTCAGTTGAATGCTGGTAACAACGTAATAAATATAAGAATACAATGGAAAAGTTTGCGGTGGAATGTTTCAACTCTTTCACAAAATGCCCAATACAGTGCAAATGAACATAGCAGCGTTTTATAATAAGAGATTTATGGGAAAATAATGTGCACTTAGTGGACGCAGGAAAATAGTGGGCGTTTAGTGGATACAGGAAAATGGTGGGTACTTAGTGCACACAGGAAAATAGTGGGCATTTAGTGGAAATGGAAGAATATCTATCCATATATATCCATCAAAGATGCCTTCGCTCAATAACGGGTATATGCTGGCAAGACTACTTTACGACTTACTATGTTCTGCTGATGGCCAGTTTGGACAGCATAGAGGCACTAATAACCATGAGACAGCTGCGCTGGGTCGGACACTTAGCCTGCACGAGACACCACCGAATGCAAAAAGCGATCTTCTTTGGCGAGCTTAAAGAAGGATGGCGTAACAGAGGTGCCTCCGGTAAGTGCTATAAAGATCAACTTAGGCGCCATTTCGCCCCCGCTGGAATAAAAGAAAGTAGCTGGTAGCAGATGGCCTCTGAAAGAGACAGACAGCTGCCACAAATGCTGCGGGACGCACACAAGAGACCCAAAGAAAAACTATAATTGAAAACAAGCGCAGAAGACAAAAGAAAAAACGTAATTAAACCGCAGGCAGACAACAGCTTTGTCTGTACCACATGCAGAAAAATATGCAGGTCGCAAATGGGTTTTCGTAGTCATGTGAAACACTGCACTCATCCTTAATCTTCGAAATCGAATAAATTGAAATGATTATTATTATTGACAATAGTGCATTTATATGTGTGGTCATTTGTATAGTCCCCAATATGGTCAGCAGTATATTTACCTGCACGTCAGCATAATATTTACCCGTATGGTTCAGCGGTATATTAAACTGTATTGTCATCAAGATATTTAGCAGTATATTCACGTCTATAGTCAACAGTATTTTACCTGTTTGTTCAACGGTATATGTTACTATATGGTGAGCAGTAGATCTACCTTTATAACCATTTGTATATTCAACTGTAAGGTATGCAGTATATTCACCTACATTCATAGTATATTTACCCGTAAGGTCATCTTAGTTATAGCCAGTATAATATGCACCTGTATGGTCACTGCTGTCTGGTAGTCATAGTGGGTTGTAAACACGCTTGATGTAGTATAGGGTAGAGGTGTCCCACGTTTGACAAGCACTGTCATAGCGCCATCCGCTGTTTCGATCCCAAGAGACAAGGGAGACAAGTCGACGAGATGAATGTCCTATAAACAGCATTTAATATTTCAAACGTTTCATGCCATGTTAATGTAGTACTAGGTTTTCTTATCTCTGGACATCTTTACACACCGGAGCGGAATTTTATGGATTGATTATAGCGGGGATGAAATAATGGTAGGCCTATTTAATACTGCAGGGAAGAAGCGCAAATGTAATTGTGTACTCTCTTCTACAATGTCTTTTTGTTTAGCACCACATTTGTATTACTTTCTCTTCACATGCGTTTGGGAAAATCTTAAAACTAAAAGGGAGGTGGGAATGGGGAAGGTTTAGATTACATGTCATTTGTATGAAAGGTGTAAGCAGGTGAGAGTGTCGGCAGTTGAAGGGGAGATTTTTAGGAAACTGGAGACCATCAACTATTGCTGCATGCATAGAGCATGCCGTGGCCCAAAGAGCGCCTATCTACCATAAAGCGTTACTAATAATGATAAATGCAACGGTTTACTTTCTTTTTTTTTCTATTTAGAGTCAATTGTTTACTTTTTTCCCTTAGTTTTTAACAAAAAAATAAAGTCAAATGAGTGAAAGAGCAACCAAGAGACACCTTTCTCAAAGAAGGATGGTCTCCCCCTACCTGTAAAAAACATAATTTTATCAACTAGCTACCAAAAGCCATACTTCGTATATAAAAATGTAATCATAATTCAATTTAGAGATAAATAAATTTGTCACTGATGACCTTAATAGAATTGTTGGTAACTCAGAAACTATTAATAACTAAACAAAATGTTGACTATACAATTTACTTAAACGATCGCACAGAACGTCCATTGGATAACAAAACAAAATATGACCTACACAAGCTATAAAAGTTATCAAACTATTAACTACCTTAATACACTTGCTGGTAACTGATGAGATGACAGCGGCCTGCACAGCAGCGCCAACAGCTACAGCCTCGTCTGGGTTGATGGACTTATTCAGCTCCTTCCCATCGAAAAATTGGGTGAGCATCGCTTGCACTTTGGGGATCCTCGTGGAGCCGCCCACGAGAAGGATCTCGTGAATTTCTTCTTTGGTTAGGAAAGCGTCTTGAAGAACGACCTTGACTGGGTCCATGATGGCCTTGAACTGTTCTTTACAGATCTCTTCGAACCTTGACCTTGTAATTCTGCTGGTGAAGTCTATTCCTTGAAAGAGGCAGTCCACCTCTAGCCTCGCTTCTGCACTCACAGACAGACATTTCTTAACGCGTTCACACTCCGCCTTCAGACGTTGCAGCGCCCTCTGATTTCGGCCAATGTCCACTCCAGACTTGCGATGGAACTCTTTCACGAAGTGACTCAGAAGACAAAGGTTGAAATCTTCCCCGCCGAGATGGGTGTCTCCAGCGGAGGCCTTGACCTCGAATGAGAAGCCTTTGTTGATGGTCAGTATGCTGACATCGAACGTGCCACCGCCCAAGTCGAAGATGAGAATGTTTTTCTCTCCTTCAGGCGCCTTGTCCAAGCCGTAAGCGAGAGCTGCAGCTGTGGGCTCGTTGATGATCCTCAGAATGTTCAAACCAGCAATTGAGCCAGCATCTATCGTGGCCTGCCTTTGAGAGTCATTGAAGTAGGCAGGGACGGTAACCACTGGTAAGAAAGCATAGAAATTTAGGTTATAGTTTCTTGAAGCTGCATGGTTTCCACATATCATTTATACAATTGATACGGATCTATAGCTACTATAGGCCTATTTTTAGAAATTTGTATACTATGAGTAGATTTATACATTCGTTTGCCGTGATTTTTTAAGCGGAAGATGGGGGGAGGGGGGGGGGGGCTCGGAATGAATGAGGACGTGACAAAAGTATTCCATTTTAATTAATATATCATTCAATAATTATGAAGAACTAAATAATCGCTCTCACAGTGGTTTATAACTGTGAAATAGTATTTTAAAAAAAAGTTTTTTTTATGTTGCTTGTTCCTTGATATAATTGTAGGCCTACCGTCATAATTTACTATTGTAGCGTACAGAACCTAGGCGAAAAATTCGACGTCGTAACGTTGTTTGCTTTGTTACAGCTTTGAGTCATTAATTCTGTATTCTTCCACCCCCACCCCCTTTTCTACAAATAGAGGTTTTGTTAAAATACGCATTCGTGCCTTTTATTTAGTTTTTCAATGTGCATATTTCAATTAACTGACTCGATTATTGTAATATAAATGAATTTTGTGAATGCCCTTATATATGTAAGGTTTCAAACCTGCGTCGTTGACAGGCATTCCGAGGTAGGCCTCTGCCACTTGTTTCATCTTGCCCAGAATCATAGAACTAATCTCCTCAGGGGCGAATAACTTGCTTTGGTTCAGATAATTCACATGTATCATTGGCTTCCCTTAGCACGCAGTATTAGCATTTCAGCCAAAAATAAATTATGGACAGAGGACAAGAGAAATAAGAATTAATTGGAAGCTAAGTGTAAAAATAAAAAGAATTATTTGGTCTTGATCTACATTTGCAATTTGCAGTATGAAGTAGATTAAACTTGTTACGATGTATATTTATAGTAATTTGAGTTTTAATCTTGAGTTTTTCCCAGCATCTCTACAGTCCTCAGGCAACGCCGCCTGTGCAGGCTCGAACGTGTTCGCCGGATGGAGGACAATCGCATCCCAAAAATCATTCTGTACGAGCAACTTGCGTCTGGCTTAAGAAAATCTGGTCGCCCCCACCTTCCCCACCTCCGATACGTTGATGTAATAAAGCGGGATTTAAAATCAGTGAACATTGACACTGATCATTGGGAAGACATAGCCTTAGACCGCACTAGTTGGAGAGAGATGGTGACCAAGAAAGCTATAGACAGCGAGAAAACATGGGCTTCGATTCTTGAAGAAAAGCGTGCCACACGGATAATGGCTAGCTCCTCTACCACCAAAGCGAAAGCCACCTTGACATGCAATATATGTGGACGGGAGTGTCTCTCCAAAATAGGGCTCCATAGCCATATGAAAAAGTGTTCGAGATGAACCATAGTCGTTTCACGACTGAAAGAGGCCAATGAATGAATGGATATCTTTCACGACCCATATTAAGTAAGTTCAACCTTAAGGGTAAAAAAATCTTTTCTCTATTTTAATACACACGATAGACAAATCTATATGTAGGAAAACAAATTACATTTGAAAATAAAAGATGAAGTCCTATACATGATAAAGAAAACTAATTTCAGATTTGTGCATAGAGATCAAACCTTTCTTCTCCAGCACAGAAAACGGCCAAGTTTTCAAGTCATTCTGTAGCAGGCGGTTATCAAAATTCCGGCCGATGATACGTTTGGAGCCTGAGATAGTATTGGCGGGATTTCTCGACTCCTGAGATTTGGCGGCCTCGCCTACGAGCACCTCTGTGTCGGTGAAGGCCACAGAACTGGGTGTGCTTCGACATCCCTGGTGCAACGACAAAACAAATGAGATTAATAAGGAAGCATGAACTCAGTGCCGTAATTAGACTTAAAAAGCCCTAAGCTATTTAAGATACTGCAAACTTTTGAGGCCCTTAATAAGTCCTGATATTATATAACAGTGCTAAATTTTTATTGGCGGTCCAAATTTATAGATTGTGTTTCTTAAAGGTAAATCCGGCCCTGGATGTACATGAGCTATGTGAGGCCATTGAGACATGTTGATGTGGCCTATAAAGTTCCCCTTACGATCTATTGGGCAGATGATGTCAAGGTCGTCTGTCTCTTTGGACAACGGTTAACGAGCAGGGTGTGGCCAGTCATATTAGAGTTAGGTGGACTCAAAAAAAAATAAAAAATCGCGAAATTCAAAATCCAGGACTCAGGTTTAGAAGCCAAGCGCTTAACCACGAAGCCACCAAGATCCCTGGTGTGACGTATATGTGGGATCTATTGACATGATACACCTCTGCGACTATTTTCGGTGGAACATCACAGTTTGATCACAGTAATAAAGTGAACAAGTATTCACCTGGGGGTGTATAACGTATAATGGCTTTATGGCAATTCTGAAAACATTAAGAGAACCTTTCAGCACCATTGAAGGCTAGATCTTGCGATGAAGCAGAGTAAACAAAGAGCAACAGTCAGTGTGTGTAAGAGAAAGAAGGTGACACAGAAATCCGGAGAATGTGCGAGAGAGAGAGAAGGGGGTGGGGGAGAATGTGGAGTTTGCAATGGTAAATGCTGCCGTCGTAATGACTCCATATTGAAATATTATGATACACACTAGAGTGTTAAAGGTTCAAACAAAAAATTGATCACACTTCCAAATTAAAATTCATTGAGTTAAAGGATAAATATGACAAATATTTTTTTTTTAATATTGTAAATTTAAAACAAAAATAAAATAAAAACTTGCCCAAACCGTCCTAAAAGGAAGAGTACTAGGAATAATGAACTTAAGGGAGGCAAAAATTACCAACGATGAAAACATGGAGGGATAGGCAGATGTTCTACTGGATGAGATCATGGCAGGAGAAAGACAAGAGTTAATGAAAATGCGCGTATTGTAACTTTTCGTTCATCACCACCAACAACGGCAACAACATGGGAGAGTTTAAGGTGAAAATGAAAAAAATGTTGTTTTTTCAAGAGCTTATAGTCCTGATGACTGGAGAAATGACGTCACCATTGTCCAGCATAATGGCTAACGAGAATGTTACGTTTCCACACAAAGACCAGCCAGCTTTACTTTCTTCAACATAGTCCAGATGCAAAAAAAAATCTTAATTTATATATAAATCAAGTTTCGAACCCATGCTCTTCGACTCGGAAGTCACACGATCTACCTCGCAATCATCAAGTCGCAGGCATCTTTTATTTCTTTTTTTTTTTTTATTTCATCTGATTATTGTTATTTTTAATATATTAAAGATCATATTGTTGTTGGAAGGGTTCTCTATCAATGGGGAATGTAAATCTACCTGTTCGTTTGCGATTATCTGCACCTTGTCATTCAAGAAGACAGCGACACTGGAGCAGGTAGTCCCCAAGTCGATGCCGATGGCAGGAGACCTAGATGTGGAGAGCATGGCCTACCACTGTAGTCTTACTGCTACATTGCTCAACAAGGAGACCTTGCGCACACCACATCCAGAGCTGCTTCAATATAGATCTAGAATAGCCAACGATGAAAGTTGATACATTGCTAGAGCAGTACACAGACATTTTCTTTCAAAATAACATTTAAAACTACACGTAATTAACGAATAGAGAACTAAGTCTGTGGGCTCCTTCAGTCTTGGAGACTAGGAATCATTTCATTGAATAACGAATAGAGAACTAAGTCTGTGGGCTCCTTCAGTCTTGGAGACTAGGAATCATTTCATTGAATAACGAATAGAGAACTAAGTCTGTGGGCTCCTTCAGTCTTGGAGACTAGGAATCATTTCATTGAATAACGAATAGAGAACTAAGTCTGTGGCCTCCTTCAGTCTTGGAGACTAGGAATCATTTCATTGAATAACGAATAGAGAACTAAGTCTGTGGGCTCCTTCAGTCTTGGAGACTAGGAATCATTTCATTGAATAACGAATAGAGAACTAAGTCTGTGGCCTCCTTCAGACTTTGAGGCTAGGAATCATTTCATAGAAATGAGATAAATATTTGAATGTCACATTGGTGTGTATTGTGTCACTCATGACAGCACGCAATCAGCTGACCAGCAGGAAATGAACTGTCCTTGTTATTCATGTCATAGTATGCAGATTTTTTCTAGAGAACAATTGATTTGCATAAACTAGATACAGGTCAAAAATAGAATAACGGGGAAGGCGAATGTAAGTTCTATCAGTGACGAAAACTATATAGAAAGATAGTTATACGCTACCATATAAATGTCAGTCAGTGTCAGTCAGTCGGTGTCAGTCAGTCGGTGTCAGTCAGTGTCAGTCGCTAGCCAACTGTCATCATTCCATGTCCTATAATGTCACTGTGTTATATTTCCACTTTTCCATTTGATGCCAGCAAGCTAGGTCCTATCATTCTGATTTATATATTGCTATTACTTTTTTTTTTTGAAGGAGTTTAAAAGCATTAAACTCAATGAAACTTTATTCAGCGCTGTGTTTCTTCAGTTTATCCTAGCAGTGAGTTGGATTAGATTTAAAAGCACCTCCAAATTCGTATTTCATATGATTGTGTAGACTATACAAAGCTCTCTCGAAAATTAAACTCTGACTCTGTGCATTAACTATGGTCGTAACGACGTTTCCTACACACCATCCCCCCCCCTCCACTCTGAAGAAGTGTCCAAGCATGATGTAGTATTGAATTAGCGGCGTCGCAAGCTCTGCCAGAGTATAGCACTGTATGCTGTAAGCTGCTATGGGTCACCGGCTCCTAATTTTTCTTCAGGGTTGCCTATCAAAGCCTTACACATGTTTGGGTATAGACTAGCTGCAAGTATCCAGCAGTTATTAACAAATAGGATAGTAATCATTAGTAGGGTTGTTAAAATGAATACTATTAATACTTAATTTATATTTTTTAAAAAAATATCTGTATGGTAGCGTAGCGCACATTAAATTTTCAGAAAAAAATCAACAGTCGATGAAAAAATAACTTTATAAATTACTGTGTAGATTATAAAATTATGAAATAATTTATTCTATACAAAATTCAAGAGTCTGTTAAAAAAAAAAGATTTAATCTATATCTCTACGTTTAGTGACAAGAAATTTAAAATGACTTTCCAATCACTTACCAATAATGACTTTGACCAAAGTAATTCTCGTTCACGTTAAGTGTTTAAATTCACAGGTCAAGGATTACGTTAATGTGAGCTACACTATGTCAAGATCTAACTCAAAAGTCAATTTATGTATATTATTCTAGCTTGATCTAGATCTACATAGACAATGGAGAAGATCAAAGTTCTAGATCCACATCAACAATGGAGAAGATCCATAGTGTTTTACGGCACAGAACGGAATTTTCCTTTTGGTGTTTAAAATACTAAAAAAGTAGGTGGTGCTGTCACAAACCTAGATATATAGTATACTTGACTCTGGAAAACGAAAACAAAGGCCTATAATATTGTTATGTATAGGGGCGGACTGGGTATCAAAATCGGCCCTGGCATTACCAAATAAACCGGCCCACAAATGGCATGTCATACATTTTCGGTGGGGGGAGGGGGGTTAAACCCCCTCCTATATATATATATATATAATATATATATATATATATATATATATATATATATATATATATTTATTTTTTTATTTATTTATTTATTTATATATATATATATATTTATTTATTTATTTATTTATATATATTAGTGTGTGTATATGAAAATAATCTTCATTACATTCTTATCTTTCATTCTTTTAAATGTTTTTTTTTTACTCTAGAATACTCTCTTCTTATAATTTGAAAGGTAGTACACACCGCCAAGGGACAGGCACAGCTAGGAAGTCTGGGGAGCGCCGTAAGCATCCCCAGTGGAGTCCGGGGCGAAGCCCCGGATCCTAGCATTCTTTCCGTTATTTTAAGCTTTAAAAAATGCATTTTCTGAGGTATCTACAGTGCAAATAGCCTGCTACTCTTCCGCTAAAAAAATCAAAAACTAAATCTTCTATTCACTGGAGTCCAGCGACTGGTAGAAAAATGGTAAAGCGCTATTTTTTTATATTGGAAAGGGGGGGGGGGAACCACAAAACCTCTTTTGGCTACGCTCATGAAATTTGGTGACTGTAGTTTGCTTAAGTTAGCTGCACTGGGGAAGTAAGTAAAGTTTCCCTTTCAGACAATGAGATCTGAGGCCAGTGATGGTTTGAATTCCTCCCCTCTCGGCTACGCCCATGTGATTTATCATAGGTGTAAGCCTAATTCTCTTCAAAATATATAAAGTTTAATAACGCATCGAAAACTGGATGTATGCTTTCGTAGGTTTGCATAATGTATTCTATTTATAGATCTACATGTATATAGTCTAAAAACTATAAACACTACAATAGCAACCTTATTGAGTTTCAAACTTTTTGGTATTACTTATAGATTACAGATTACTTCAAAAAAATAAAATAATTGGGTCCTACGCATTTCACGAGTCAATCTAGTCATGCATGTTGATCTGTTACTTGAAATATGCTAAATCATTGGTTTTCCTGCCTGACAACCCATTCCTTTAAAGTGGTATCACCACAAATACAAAACTAGGGGTCTCTCGAGCCGTCATCCTCCTCTACATTGCTCTATGCCTTAGAAACATGGATAGTGTACAGTTAACATGCAAAGAAACGGAATCACTTCCACATGACATGTCTGTGAAAATACTGAATGTCAAACGGCAAGACAAAATACCAGATACTGAAGTCCTTCAAAGAGCGGGTTTGCAAAGCATCCGCACACCCTGATGCAGTCCCAGCTGCGATCGGCAGGGCACGTCTGCAGAATGGAAGACCACCGCATCCCTAAACGACTCTTATATGGCCAACTAAGCGAAGGAAAGCGCTCTTAAGGTGGTCAAAGAAAAAGCTTCAGGGACACCCTCAAAGCTTCTCTGAACGCGTTCAGCATAGACCCATTTACATGGGAGACAGAGGCACATGACAGAGCATCATGGCGTCGCGCTGTGGAAACTAGCGCACACGTTGCTGATAAAAAAAGAACAACGCTGGCAGAAGAAAAACGCCAGAGAAGAAAAGCAAGGCAAACGACACTAGCTCCAGCTAGAATAACCTGCCCAGTGTGCGGCCGAACATTTCGGGCTCACATAGGTCTCACCAGCCACATGAGGAGACATAAAACCCCAGTGCAAAGCCCTCAGCCCCCTGGATGACAAAGTGGTCATAATCGCACTACGATGGACGAACTATATATATTCCTTTAAAAGATAAGAGAGAGCAGAACGGTTAGAGAGGTACTTCTGAATGGGAAAAGCTCTTGCTTCGTTCTAGTACATTCTCAAAAACGAGATTTGTACATGAATATATTATTTAAAAATCGCCTTTCGTTAAATATCGGATGTGACAGCGCTATATAAATTATTGTTTTATTTATTGTAATAATTTTTATCATCAATGACTTCATACTAAGCATAAGTTTGCCGTTAATCACAACTGTATAAAATTGATTTAGATCTAGATTTATGTTTTAATTAAATAATTTTTTTTTTTTTTTGTAAACCTTAATTGTAGTATTTTTAGATCTATGCTATTAAAAAAAAAAAAAAACAAGAAACTTTTTCCTTTCAAATCGCAGAAAGTAGAACTTTATACCCATACTGAGCTATGAATAAATTGGATGGTTTGCAATTTCGCGGCTGTGTGCATGTGTTATGTTAAAGAGCTAATTGTCTCCCTTATTTGCCGCCTTATATCCAAATGGTTTCTAACTTATCCTCTCCCATCCCTCTTTTTCGTTAACTTTCAATGGAACCATCAAAAAACGGGTGAGGGAAGGAGTAAAACAAAAATTGGAGTGCCATCAAAGGCCCATGCCGACCAGCAAAATGATCAGGCCAAACACAGTCTCCAGGACATCAAAGTAGTGTTGATGGCTGGCCATGTCGCTCATGCATAGCAGAAAGTACGGTCTAACGTTTACAAATGATAATACGTACAGTGTATAGTGTAATTCTTAAAATTATATTCTTGTTGAATTTCAAACAAAATTAATTGTAATAAGAATTTTAAAAAAAGACAAGAAAACTTGTTCGAGCCTTTGTGTCTTGTTGCTGTCACTTTTTTTTAAAGTTGTCTGCATTGAATTTTTTTTTCTTTGGTCGCGACCAGACCGCCCATTCGGTACCGGGCATTTGCCCGTTTGCCCATATAGCCAGTCCGCCCCTGGTTATGTTCGTAACACTTTTTCAAGCTGTAAGGGAAGTCGCCTTGAATCTTGAAAAATCGATCTTTTCTGTCATAGAAAAGTAATGATCTTTAGTTTTCAAAGTTTAGAAATAATGCGAACCCATTTAGTGGATTTTAAATAGAAGGGGCTATTAATCACAGACCCTGACCCTTCATTCTTTCGGAAGACGTTTATTGTACCCTAGAATAGGTTCTTCCTGGAGTTAGTGGGAAAATTGTAGACTCCCCGATATTGCCAGCATGGGGGTCTGGGGGAGCGCTAGAAGCTTCCTAACCCAAGCACTATTTCTGGTATTGAAAGCCAACAAAATGCATTTTCTGACGTATCTACATGCATTTTTCTGCTATTATAAAATTTTATTTCAAAAACCTAATGTGCTATTCTTACTGACTTAGACCCTCCCGCACCTTTCGACGCATGAGCCGTCAAGCTATTTTCACAAAAATCTGTCACTGGTAATGTCTGAAGCCTCTTTTCACCTGCTCTGAGGACCTCCATGAATGTGCCACAAAGACAATTTTTCACCAAAGACTTCAGTTTTGAGGATGCAGTGAGGATGGTTTCCAATGGTCCTTGAAGAATTAAATTCAATGAATTTAATTTGTCAAATAAATCAGAGAGAAATGTCACCTTAACCCACCAGATCTCATCATGAATAGAAAATCCAAAGTCTTTTTTTTTCAGCCTCCAAGAATGAAATCAGCTCAGCCTTGAGTTGGACGGCGCGCTTTTACAGTTTTTTCCCTGGAGAGTCAACGAACTTTGGTGTGATACAGGAGACATTAGTAGTCTGAATCTATTGCTTCACAGAGCAGAGAGAAAAGTCGGGATGTAATCGGTCGAGATTTGATGAAGTTTACAACTTCCATCACTTGATCCAGAGCAAACATCAAATCTTTCGGTAAAGATTTGAAGGCAAAGAGCATCATGCAGTGAACAACTAATACATTTGGATTTTCTTGACGCACAAGAGTGACGAATACGTTTCTATTTCCCTGCATGGAAGGAGAGCCATCAGTGCAAACGCTGACAGTTTTTCCACTGTAGTTTGAATAGCAAAACATTTTCGTTCACCACTTTGAAAATATCTTCGCCTTTGGTCGTAGTTGGTAAGTCTTTTCAAAAAAAGAATTCGTTGACACATTTTTCATCCTTTATGAATCGAATATAGGCTAGAAGCTGGGCTTTGCCACTAATGTCTGTGGATTCATCAACTTGAAGAGACCACAGCAGAGACACTTCATCGTCAGTCCTGTCGAAGTGTTATCTTCTTATCTTACATAATACAGACGTTACTTCAAAAAAGAAGATGATTACGTCCTACGCGTCATGCACTTAGTTACGCATATTAACCAATGACTTAAATTCTGCCAAGTCACTGGTTTTCCTGGCTAGCTCAGGCAAACCATTCCATGCTCTAATAGCACTAGGGAAGAAGGAGTATTTGTACAAATTTGTCCTAGCATATGGGACGAGGGAATGTGCCTTTATCTTTGTGTCTTTCAGAGTATTTTATTAAATTTTGTCTTTGTATTTGAAGATTATGGTTCAGTGTTATATGTATAATTGCTACTTTACTTTTGAGTCTTCTGTCCTGAAGGCTTTCTAAATTTATTGATTTTACTATAGGTGTTACTCTAGTCAAATGTGAATATTCATTTGTTATGAATCTCACTGCTCTATTTTGTGTCTGTTCCAGTTTCTTAATGTTTTCTTGAGTTGAGGGTTCCCAAACGGAGGATGCATATTCTATTATTGGCCTAACCAAGGTTAAATAACATTTTGGTTTTATATTCTTATTTGATTTATAGAAATTTCTTTTAATAAATCCTAATGCTTTGTTTGATTTTTTTATAGTTTCATCAATATGTGGATTCCATGACAGTTTTTCATTTATTATAACACCTAGGTATTTTGCGTTTTTAGTCTGTGTTACTGGTTTGCCATGAATAAGAGAAGTGGAATTAATTTGTTTTAGTTTTTTTGTTACTCTTAACAACTGACATTTTTCTGGGTGGAAAGACATGCTCCAATTTGATTCCCATTTCTGTAATTTATCTAATTCTCTTTGTAAAATATCTGTGTCTTGTGTTGTTTTTATTGTTCTATATATTATGCAATCGTCTGCAAATAATCTTACTTTTGTTCCTGAAGTAATGCTATTTGGTAAATCATTTATGTAAATTAAAAATAGTAGTGGACCCAAAACTGTTCCTGAGGTACACCTGAGTTTACTGTTATCGGTGTTGATTTAGAGCCATTTATTATTACAGTTTGTTCTCTCCCTATCAGAAAATCTTTAATCCACTTATGCAGATTTGATCTTGTAAATCTGACGATAAGACTTCAATTCTGCGCGAGATAGTATCATTTGACAAAGGAACTTTTTTAACTTTTTCGGCGGCATCGGGTCCAAGGATAGTTTCAACAACTATTGCTAAAGCTGGTGCAATGATTCAACCTCTGTGTGTGCTTTCTTGCGTTTGGCTAATAACTGAGCAACCTTATAACTTGCAATCAATCCCTTTTCTGGCAGCTTTAGGTAGTTCGTAAGTGTCTTAGCTTGTTTATTTTGTTGAGCCCTGATGTTTTCAAAGTATTTCTTCGGTTGCGATTTTACAGCTGGATATTTAGTTTTCAAGTGTCTCTTCAATTTGCTTGAAACAAGCGCCTCATTCGACAGAGTTGCATTGCAGATCAGACAGAATGGCAATGGTTCAGAAGATAGGAAACCATATCTGGTGTAATCTTCTTTGTACCTTCGTTTGGTTCCTTGCTTTTCATTTAACGCTTTCGCAGTTTCATTCTTGCTAACTTATTTCTCCATGGATAACAATGAATAAGGCTTATTGATAATTTGTTATTATTAGCATACAACTAACCAATTTACATGAAACACATCGCTTATTATTATCGTTACCAATCAAGAACTGCTGTGCGTCTGCTAAGGCGGCCAACATTTTTTTCATTATAATAATATATGTATAGTGGACAATTCCATAACCTGAATAGCTAACACCCCTTTCCGTCATAATGAAGAGATCAACTACTATTACTGGTCGATGCAAGTGGAGATGTCATCGCAACGTAAAATAAAAATTTAATAGTTGGCAGACCTGTGTAACGTACGGGTGGCGTTCTAAACACTCCCGCGGCACACCTGCAAATCTTCGGCGGCACACTAGTATTTTTAAGAAAAAAAGGCTTGCATAAGTGATTTAGAAAATTAGATTTTTCGCTTTCAGAAAAGAAAAAAGTAGCCATTGCATCAGAACTTTGAGTGGTCTAAATTATTATGAAGTCGAATTTTCATTTTCTCTTCTAGATTTAGATCTAAAACTAGGTCTAGATCTAGTTGGATCTATGTCTAGTTTGAATGATAAATGACAATGGAGATATTAATTTTTATTTTGCGAGGGGAATGTCTGGTCCAAGAAGACTTACTCCGACTTACTGGTTCTTTCATGTCATTTCTAGCTTGCTCACTACATAACTAAAATAGTTCAAGAATTTTTTTTTCCGTGTTGCCAATTTATCTAATTTTGTAAGAAGAATAAATCTTTTTTAAGTTTCACTTTATTACATGTTTCATGTTATTAATTTTGAATGCATGGATAAGATTAATTATTTTTTTTAAATATAAGTGTACGCTAAATGAATATATGGATAATGTGGCTGAGAGGTAAAGCACTTGGAACCAGAAGTCTCGTGAATACTCTAGGTAGACCACTTCGGGGGACGATTTTCAGTTTGTGTTTCCAGACAACCTTGTAACCTTGTTTTCTATGCTTTTCGTGTTGACGTCTAGTTGGGCATTGGCCTATTTTAACGGTCTCTAATATTTTATAAGTCTACACCGCTATCCTATTAAAAATTACAACAAACTGTGTATCACTAGAGAATTTATTTTTTTATAATAGAAGTTTATACATAAAGTCGGGTAGTTTTTTTTACTTTTTTCCCCCCTCGAACCCAGGACCTTCTGCGTGTTAGGCAGATGTGATAACCACTGCACTACGGAAACATACCCACGGTGACAAAATACGGCTATATCTTTAGAAATAATTGGTTCAACGTGCGTTCGCTGATATCTGGCTGACATACTTGCTGATGAGCCCAGAAAAAATGCTACGTACGTTATTTGGTTCCAAGCGGCACCCTCGACACGGAGATCACGTGTCATTGGTTCACCCATAGGTTACAGCAGAGTATAGATCACCAACTACTGGTTCACACTAGGATAGAGAGGCAAGACTAGCACATTGTGTTAGTATCATGGGCGTAGCCAGGCACCCCCCCCCCCCGCGCAGGGGGGGGGGGGTCGAAATTTAGTGACTGATGTTTTGCTTTGATTCTGTTTACTTTAGGTGAGATTTTAATATTAAACCATCACTTGCCCCAGCGCAGCCAAGGGGGTTTGTAGTTTAAAACCCCCTACGCCGGTTCTTCTATTAAAAAAAAAAAACAAAAAAGAATGCTAACGACAATCATTAAATTCCAAGAGCAAAGCTAAGGAAGTTTTTAATTTTAAAACCCTAAGAAATTTTCGATAAACCCCCTCTTCAATAAAAGACTATCCAAACATGTCACCTGATTCTATGAGCGTAGCCAGGAGAGCGTTTTGTGTTTTAAACCCCCCCCCCCCCCTCCACGGTGTTTATAGCTTAAAACCACCTCTTCAATATAAAAAGGCAAATTACGCACTTAAAATGCTGTGAGCGTAGCCAAAGAGTTTTGAGTTTAAACCCCCAAAGTTTGAAGCAAAAAAAAAATACCTCTTCAATAAAAAAAAAAGCAAATTACACACTCTAAATTCTATGATTGTAAGCAAGCCAAGGGGGTTTTGAGTTTAAACTCCCTCCTCCAGAGGGCTTTTTTACAGTTTAAAACCCCTCCTGCTGTTTTTGAGTTTTAATATTCCCATACAGAGAGTTTTATTCTAAAGAAAACTACAGTCACCAAATTCCGTGAGCGTAGTTAAGAGGGTTTTGAATTTAAAAAACAACAACTTCACAGATTTTTTTGTTTAAAACCCTCCAAAAATGATTTTGACTACAAAATTTCCCTTTTCGATATAAAATCTAAAGCAAATTACAGTCACCTAATTCCAAGAGCGTAGCCAAGAGAGGTTACAAATTTCTACCAGTGGCTGGGCTCCATTAATAAAGTGCAGTGAATAGTCATCTGCAGAAATTTTAAAAAACTAAATGTGGCTCAACAAAGATTGCTAAGACGAATTCTAGGAGTCAGTTCTAGAGATCGGGTCTCAATCAAGGAAATCCTATGCCGAACAGGGAGTCGACCCCTTAGTAAGGTTGTGACAGAACGTCGCATGAGGTTAGCGGGACATGTTCTCCGAAAAAATGAATTACGCATAATAATTTGCGATGACATGAAGGCCATTACGAGGAAAGCACAAATAGGGATATCCTAGAACAACTTGGCGCCACAATTTCATGGAGGTCCTCAGAGAAGGTGAGAAGAGGCTTCAGACATTGCCAATGACAGATTTTTGTGGAAGCAGATAACCGCCCAATGCACCGAACGACGCAAGAGAATCTAAGTCAGTAAGAATAGCACATAAGGTTTTTGAAATAAAACTTTTTAATAGCAGGATAATGCACTGTAGATACCTCATAATATGCATTTTGTTGGCTTTCAATACCGAAATAGTGCTTGGCGACGGGGCTTCGCCCTGCGCTGGGGAAGCTCACAGCGCTCCCCCCAGACCCCACTGGGGTCTACAAATTTTCCACTAACTCCAGGAAGAACTTATTCTAGGCGATTCCTTAAGTGCTCCCTTAGACCAGTTTGCTGGTAATGGCGGGGAATCTACAATTTTTCCACTAACTCCAGGAAGAACCTATTCTAGGGTACACTAAACGTCTTCCGAAAGAATGATGGGTCAGAATGTAATAAAGAATAATTATGTACACACACACACACACACGCACGAACACACACACTTATTTTTTTCGGGGGAGGGGAATTCCTCTCCAAGCCCCCACCCCCCGAAAAAAATCCTGGCTACGCCCATGGTTAGTTAATATGATCATCTTCCAGTGGCGTAGATAGGGTGGGGGGAGGAGGGACGAATTTGAAAATCCCCCCTGGCCCCCACTTGAGGGGTCCCCAAATAAGTGTTTTTTTACATTAAATATTAAATACTACGTAAAATGCACGGAACACCAAAGAGGTCAAGCCCCCCACGGGGCCCCTAAAAAATGGAAGATTCCTTGCTACGCCCCTGTCATCTTCTTTTAATTTTTATTTTGGTCACGTATTAAATTAAGCTATCTAGCTGTTTCGGAGGTCACTGTTGTCCTGTTTTACAAGGATACACAAACTAGGATGGAGCGCTAGCAAACTAACATTCTTGGAGATGAAGTAAACTGAAAATACAAGCAAAATATAAATATCCTTTTTCTCTAAAACAAGGCTTTTCTGAGGAAAAAAGCTCCGCACTTACAATTATATATCTCAATAATGTAGAAGTTATTTTCCTCATTAATTAACAAACAAAATAGGCTACCAATAATTAATTGACTTTTTTTTTTAAAGATTGATTCATGAGGGTTTGTTAGGTAGCTCCATTAAGTTCATCGTTTAAGTTTCAACTTGATCCGAGAATTGATGCGGGAGAAATAACGAGTGCCATTATCGAATGGGACGAAACCCGACATATTTAGCAATATATGTGAATACTGGAGGATTTATTTGCCTTGTCGGTATCAAACAAAATAATTAATTACCACTAATTAATGGACTAATTGGTTTTAAAAAAAATGATTGTCTTATCTGTGCAAAGTTTCAACTTGATCCGAGTATTAGTGTGAGAAAAATAACTAGACAGACAGAGTTGATATCAGCTTTATGTTCTAATGAACTGCTTAGCTGCCTGGTCGTGCTCACTGTACTGGCGTTGGGATTTCTCGATGGTCCAGGGATTCATACACTGCCAGCAGCCATCCCCAGTCGTCCTGTGGGAGGTTTGGCCTCGGAAGTAAGTTATCTTCAACTCTGAAGGAACATCCGAAACATGTAAAACATTTTACAAACAAGTAAGCTTCAAAGTTTAGCCTTTGTTATAGTGTGTGTGTGTCTGTGTGTGTGTGCGTGTGTGGTGTGTGTGCATGTGTCAATAGACTAAATAGACTGTGTAACCACGGGTTAAGAGTATGATCATTGATTTATTAATAGGGATGAACGGCTGAGTGTTATGAAGTGTGTGCGTTTGGTTCTGAATGCTGCAAGATAGGTGGCATCGTCGTCAGCGTCTTAGTACAGATGACTCCGGAACGTGAGACTGAAACGATGTGTTCTTGTTGTGAGTTAGATTTTGTTAGGCCTATGACTAAATGTATGCACATTTGTTTATCTCATATCAACCCGATTATGTCTTATATTATAATAAAAGTTATATTTAGTTTTGTTGACTGCGAAGTTATGTCAAGTTTTATTTGTAAAGATACATTACGCCTCCAGCGGTTTAGTTGTCTACCAGTAGTTTGGTTAACGACCGTCAACAGTCAGTTGGAGTTAAGGTCGCAGACTGAGAGAAAAAAGGGTTTGCCTTGTGTTTATTGTAGATTTGAAGCGAGTTATAGGGCAGAGGCGTAGTGAGGGGGTAGGATGGAACGATGTCCCCGGGCGCCTCCCTCAGGGGGCGCTACACACAGCCTATATTTCTATGTGATGTTCATGGAAAATGTTATATGGTCTATCCTTGTTCAACATCTTGTTATTTTATTGTCACGTGCTTCTAGTTAGGCCTACATCTAGGCCTACATTTAAGTAGTAAACTCGAGGATGTGTAGGCTATGGCCTCCGCGAAAAGAACTATGGATCATCTCATGGAAATGAAATGAATGTCTGTGCATTAGTTTTATATAGTAAATATAATGGAGAGGCACAAAACTCCAGTCAGTGTAAAACCCTCAGCCCGCCTGGATGACAAAAGTGGTCATCATCGAACCACGATGGGCGAACTATATATAAGCCAATACCATTATTGTATAGGCATATTATTAGTAAATAAACTCTCTATTTTATTTTCGTTTTAAAAATAATTTGTTCAAGCTCTATTCAAATTCTGTACGGTAGTAGCCTAAGCAAATAATACTTTTACAACGGTTTAGTTGGACTTGTTGTCTGGAGCTATAACCTAACAAATGTTGGATTAGCTGTCTGGAGCTATAACCTAACAAATGTTGGATTAGCTGTCTGGAGCTATAACCTAAAAAAAAAAATGCTGGACCAGCTGTCTGGAGCTATAACCTACTACACTTTAGCTAAAGTAGCTGTCTGGAGCTATAACCTAAAAGAACGTGTCACAGCGCCCCAATACTAGAGTACTACATTAACATATTTACCTGGCTCGCGAGAATTCAATTATATGTGTTACCTTATCTTATCTTATATATTACATGCATTACTTTAAAAAAAAAGATAATTACGTTCTACGCGTTTCATGTGTCAATCTAATGTATAAATGACTTAAACTCTGCTAAGTCGTTGGTTTTCCAGGCTCATTCAGGTAAGCCTAATATTCCCATCTCTAATGGCACTAGAGAAGAAGGAACACTTCTACGAATTTGTTCTAGCATATGGAATAAGAAATGTGCCTCTATCTTTGTGATTTTCTGAGTATTTCATTAGGTTTTGTTTTTGTATTTGTACATTATGGTTTAGTGTTTTATGTACCGGTATTAGGCCTATAGATTATTTACTTTTTATTCTTCTGTCCTGAAGTGTCTCTAAGTTTAGTAATTTTACTAATGGTATTAGTCTAATCAAATCACACTGTTCTCTTTACTAAGATATCCGTAGAATAACAATTTAATCATGACATCTACTGTGAACTCATTGTTATATTCAATAGTTGGGGAAGAAAAAGTCAGTGAGGCATTTGTCATGTGAGACTCGTGTGAACTTGTTTTGGTGAGCTAAGTGTCAGCGTATAGATACATAGTTCTAGTTGTCAGTGAATCATTTCAAATGTTGGTGAATGGTGAACAACTTGTCTAGTGACTAGTGCCGCGAATTGCCTATTTGCTCTTTAAAAAAAATAAATCACTTAATGTACAAAATTGGAATTAGATTATTTTTATTTATTTTATTCATACACGAAGACAAGATTTTTATTATTATTTATTATTGGAATAAAATATTCTGATTTACAACAAACACATCATGTAAGTGTGTATTTTATTTTATTTTTTATTTAAAAAAAATAAAAATTTGTTTCCGCTGGGTTTCGAACCCAGGACCTTCTGCGTGTTAGGCAGATGTGATGACCACTACACTACGGAAACAGACATTAAATGTGTGGTACTTATTGATAAGTCTCTCGAGACGAAAAATGCCACAGACTTATTGATAAGTATGCTGTTTTAAAACATTAATCTAGTTCATTTACAGCAGTAGACTGTTACATGGGGCATAGAAGAATATTTCGAGATTTTTATATCTACATAGTCATAATGTTGTAGATAGATTATATAGAGTCAATATAGACCTATGGAGATCTAGAAATCTAAATCATGTAAACTATAATATCATAAATATGTTCTATAATTATAAAGGTTTAGACTGTATCTGGATTCTAGATCATATTCATAAATTGATTTACGACAGACTAATAATATTAATATTCAGAACTCTGCTAGATCTGTAATCTTGAATCTAGGGCATTCTAGGGTTTTCTCTCAGATTAGTGATTAGGGTTTTTGTAGCCAAAAAAATATGCTAGATCTGGATATACCTTATAGTCCTAAATCTATTATTTAGACTCAAAATCTAACTGCTAGAACTAATTAATATATTGATATGTCAAGGTTATTAAAGGTCGATTAATTTATGGTAATAAACTGTGCTGATATTTATTCAGTGGCGTAGCTAGGGTATTTTGATGCCTGGTGCGGCCGGACCTCATGTCCCCCCCCCCCCCCCCAACAAAAAAATGAAAGAAATGTGTATATAATGTTTCAGTATTGCTAATTTGGAAAAAAATAAATTTTACTAAAAAGATACTACAAATAAATCTTAGTGCTTTCTTACTAGCAGTTTATCAATAATTTTCATACCGCATCATGATATTGCTAAAATTTGATGATAATTTCTTGAAGAATTTGGTCCAATGAAAAAAAAATCAACCCTTAGCTCTTATCTGTGTGTTTCTACAGAATCTTCTTGCTTTTGCCTGTTTTTTTTTTTCATGCAGCCAATATTGCACTAATTTAGGACTTTTAATCCAGCCTTCACATGTCAGGTGTAGGCTACTGTCCAATCAAAATGAAATTTTTAAAAATAGTTTCACTTGCTGTAGGATTTGATTCGTAATCGTCCAAAATTACATCGTTTTATATTTGTGGGTACATTTACGTATTCAGTGTGGAACTAAACTTGGTTCGAAGCACATGTTATGTCAGGAGTGGTTTGTTCTTGGATAATGGTTTCACCAAATCCAAGAAATTGCTTTCATTTTTTGACCCTCCTCTACTTCTTTAACTTAGCGATCTCCACGTAGTGCCAGATTTTGCTTTGAGAGAAAACGAATGATGTCCAAGATTGTCTTTAGATAATCTCTGTACTATTTCCCTATTCTTTAATTAAATCTTGCGCCTTGGCGGCTTGCTGTCAATAGAGTTCCCTAATCGCAGACAACTAAAAGTTCCCTCCAAGCGATTGCTGAATGTGAGCTTTGTTGGTCTCATTTATAGTTGTTCATTTTCATAGATTATCTCCATTACTCATTGAATCTGTCGTTGGATTTAAATGTAGATGTAGTACTATACCTTGTTGAGAAGAGTAAGCAGGGGTAGCAAAACTTTGGCATTATTGTTTGTTTGTAAAATGTTTTACATGTTTCGGATGTTCCTTCAGAGTTGAAGATAATTACTTCCTAGTCCAAACCTCCCGCAGGACGACGGGGGATGGGAGCGGGCAGAGTTTGAACCCGGGATCATCGATAAATCTGAACGACAGTCCAGCGTGCAAACCGCACGACCAGGCAGCCATCCATTAGCTGGAAGAAGGAGACTTTCCAAAGCTTTTGCTGAGTTTGTGTTTACATTTCAACATTAAAATGATCTCGAGATGAAACCAAAAAAAAAGGCGCCGAAAATAAAAGTCAAAATGTAAAAATATGGGCATTAAAATTGATAAGAACTAGTGAATTCTTTCCAGAATGACTAAAACTAATCACAATGAAATGAAAATAAGCTACAAAAGTTAACTAGAGTCAAGAGGCACATTAATAAAATCTAGATTTAGATGGAACCCGTGTACTGAACAATTTAATTTTAAAAAATGTACCAACACAACTTTGTCCCTTATTATCATACGAAGCATTGAACAATTAATGTACCATGTGACTCCGAAGAAACAAATGTAATTCAATTGATTCAAGATAATCTGCAGCTTCAATGTATTGTAAGGAAGCATACAGGAGAAAAACAAAGCAGCGAAATATATACATTTGTTAGTGTTTCTTCCTTTGTTTAACAAATGTGTAGTTTTTACTGACAAAGTTTATCCTCGGATTGATGCCCCTCATCACTATATGCCTTGTGCGGCCCGCAATACCCGCACACTGCTAGCTACGCCACTGTATTTATTGCATATGTAGTTAAATTTAGATTCTCTATGTATAGCTTTATTTAACAGTATTTATATTGTTTAGTGGTCTTACACAGTGGCGTAGCTAGGGTGTGGGGGGGGGGGGAGAATAGAAAAAAAACAGACCCCAACATGAGTGGGGCCCCCAAATGAGTATTTTTTACATTGAAAATTAAATATGTATGAGATGATCCATAGTCGCGAAGCAAGTAAAAAGTGTTTTCTCCCCCCCCTCTTCTTGTTAGTTAGCCAAGTGTAGATCAACTTCACCATGCACCAAGGATCTTCTCATACAAAATCAGATGAATGCCTGGGCATTAGCTTTGGTCGGAATGATGTTGCCCACACATCAGTTCCCCCCTTCTCCACGCAGCTGAAGTATCAAAGGAAAGGCCGTTTTCATGACTTCGTTTCATACGAGCAAGAATTTTCGTTGTTTTTATTTACATTTTCATTTGCTTCTGAAAATGCTGCTGGTAATGTGCAACTAGAGCTGATAGAATAGCAGTCAGATTCTTTGTTGAAAGCGAAGAATAAAGGAGTGGCTGCGCCAAAAATTAGTTATTTACCTAAACGGTAAGTTGAATTGCGGAAATTTGCTGCCCAAATTCTAGCTATTTATCCAAGCACTGATTTCTGTGGGCAGTTCTTTTCTATAATGAACGCTACAAATTATCTCACCGTCGAAATTATCTGATCAAAATTTGTTGTCAGTGATAATAGTGTCAGTGGCAAACAAACTTCCACTTGAAATTAATAAACTTGTATCCCAGAAAGATGTCAAGCATCAGGACAAAAAAAAAATGCGCAATCATAGTAATTTTTAAATTACCAAATCGTACTACAAATTTAGCTAGCTAAGGAACAAGTATGCAATTAATTAATGTATTCTATTGTATTGTTTCTAATTTACATAAAACGAGTAAGCTGATTTGCAACTGATTTTTGGCTGCGACCCCTCAGGCCATAGTAAGTTTTTCATGCAGCCCATACACCTTAACGAGTTTGACATGCCTGCCCTAACAGCTGCAAACACACCACCAACACCGTCCTGATATGACCCTAGCCTGTCAGAGGATAGTTGACCCTAACCGTGACCTCATGTCGAAGGCGCCGCCCTAACACGCGTGATAAATTACCCTTTGAAAAAAAAAAGACACCACAAATACTTAAGAGACATTTTTGAAATCATGTCGAAACTATAAATATGTCTCTGTTCCTTAGAATTGTAACTAACAA
The DNA here is from genome assembly GCA_030265305.1 of Biomphalaria pfeifferi. NCBI lineage: Eukaryota > Metazoa > Mollusca > Gastropoda > Planorbidae > Biomphalaria > Biomphalaria pfeifferi. The sequence continues at coordinate 2,382,661 of JASAOG010000060.1, read as the reverse complement.
CTTATCTCATTGCCGGTACTGCCATACAGTAATGGTAGTGACAAAAAACACCCATCACGCCGGTCCGGCCTTAGATGATTGGAGGCCCTAGGCCAAGTAAATTTGGTACCCCAAGTAAAATAAGATTACTCGATTTATTTAAAACCTAGTGCACTCCAACAATAACATTTATTTTGAGTCTTGTGCAAAGACCCCACCAATCGGAGGCCCTATGCGGCTGCCTAGTTTGCCTATGTCCAAGGCCGGCCCTGCATCACGGATTGAAAAGAAATATTTTTACACCATCCTGAGATCAACAACCATTTCTTTAAGCTTCTTTAAAATGCGAATGATTTGTAACTCCCCTAGTTCCAGTCTCTGTATAACAAAAAGAACCCAGGAAAAGATGGGGCTGTAAAAAGAACATTCTAATCTATGAGAAAGGAGTGGACAAGATAAAACACAAATTAAAGCAAGAGAACATTTATAGGCAAGTGAATGGAGACACCAACTATGATTCACTTCAAATATTTTAATTTCAAACATGAGACTATAAATTGCATATGGTTTGTACATACATTTTGAATAAATAAATTCATCAATAAATGAGGTTGACATTTCAGCATACACACAGTCTACTATGGAAAGTTTTTTTTTTCTAAATTATAATGAAATTTGAAATTGCTGAAACAAATAATTAGTTCGTCTATTCAACCTAATTTATTATGATATTACTTAAATTCTATATTACTTTTATATGGAAGACAATTCTGTACAGACTAATTCAATAAACATCATTCCAGTATTACCTCTTGAGATGCCAGTTTGTATTACATGTACATCAAGATACTACTTACACATATAAAGAATTCCTCTTCCAAACCTTCTATTTATGCCAGGTACAAATTAAGGCAAGCGCATGATTGCCATTTGTTTGTTAAATATACTCAAAGGTCATTTAGATAACTTAAGAAAACCTTTGTTTAGTAGCTTTTATCTGAAGAATTTGACATAGAGATATGCGACCGCATAGATATATGAGACCAGATAGATATATGAAACCGCATAGATATATGAGACCACATAGAGATATGCTTAGTCAACATCAAATTTAAAAAATATTTCACAGACAAATTTATCTTATGAATAATTCTTTGGAACCTATTTTGTTATTAAGTTACTAATTACCTGTATACATTTTCTTGACATGATGCCACCATTGTTTCGAAGTCAGTTAACAATGTGAATATTCCTAATTTATTATTATTGAATAAATTTGTAATTATTGTCAAAGGTCATAAATAATTTTCAGTGCAAGAATTATGAATAAGGTTTGTTCACAGTGGTTAAATTAGCAAGACCTAAAGATGGGCAAGATTGAGTTCACATTGTTCTCAGCCCACAGTAGTCACAATGCCAGGTTATAGACCAGTATAATACAACCGCTTTCAATCTGCAAATTAAATGGCAGAAAGCTAACAGAGAGCTACTAAACATTCCAGTCACTGTTAAAACATGAAACTTCAGTTTGGTAACTAACTGTTCTGTTGCACGGCTGGCACATCTCATAGTTTTCGTTTACACCTTGTGTTTTATGAGACATTAAGTGTGTCAGGAAATAATAGTCACACTCTGTGACCTACACTGGTCCTACACATCTTTACGTTCAGGAAAGATGTCATTCTAATTCAGTGATGCCCAAACTATGGCCTGCTTACCCGTGACTAGTGCTATTCAGCCCCTTGAAGTTTTGGCCAAAGTGCATAAGGAAACCACATAGGACCATTTCCACAGAACTTGACAATCTCTTTGCAGTGATCAGATTCAACACACCAGTTAAACATATATATTGCCCTAAGATTGTTCTAAATCAAGCTAAATATTTAGTTTGAATAACCACACTAGTTAAAATAAAATCTTGCATTCACAACCTGAACAAATAACAAATGCATCAATATCATCAAATAGAAGGAACTTAAAATGAAATAAAAAAAAAGGAAAAGATAATAAAGGTCTAGACATTAGCTCCTATATTTATGTCAAATTGAAAGTATAAACATGTACAGGGCCTTATGTAATATGCATAATAAAGCATGATCAATACACACAAAATTAACAAAACTTTTCTCTTTATGACATAATAATAATATAGCGGCATGATAAATAAACATGACAGTATTTATGATGAAAAAAAAAGCTATACAAGCACAAAAAACTTTTGTTAACATCAACTAATATTGAACTCAAATAATAGAAACAGATCATTCGGTCTGTGCGAAACAATAAGTAAACAATTTATTAAAATACTTTAAAAAAAAAAAAAAAAAAAAGAACGAGATCTGAATTTTTGTGAATTCTTTTCAAAGTGCTAGAACAACTAGTAGTGGAATGATACGACATGATATATTATGGTCAACAATAAAACTTTAAATCACAGAGTGAAAGAGAGAAAAACTGTACACATGCTAAGAAAGATAAATGCTGATATTTAACTAATTTCTCCAACAGGACATGTATCTGTTTTATAATATAGCTGTAAAGAAGTATTTCCTCATGCCTCTCAGAAGTCCAATATAACAATGGTCATTCATTATCAATTTTATAAGCTAGACAATGTGCATTCCAAAGCATATCCTTTATATACTTCTGCACTTCCTATTTTAGTATTTCAACAATCCACATCAAAGGTAAAGCAAAATTTTGTTTACACCCCAGTTACTCTGTCATCTACTGGCAGTCGCAACACAATTTACAGGTAAGATTTTTAAATCATCTCTGCTAGTTACCACCTAATAGTTCAACAATGTCAAACGATGACTATCAAAAAAACTACATAATAAAGGAGACTGTCGCTAAGAAAAAAAGTTCTGTTTACGGTAATGTTCCAACCAAAACAAATAATGCATGCAGATCTTCACTTTCCCTAAGTAAATGATAAACAAGTTTAATTTGTATACAGCACTGACAAAATCAGACAATTTGAAAGAAACAAATTGTGTCCAGTGTTTGAAAACATTACAGCTAAATGTCACAGCAAACACAAGTGTGAAATCTAATAGCTCTTGAGATGTGACATTTATAAGCAAAGCTAAAATTAGAATCTTACTGTAATATAAGCTAGCAGTATTTAAAATAAGCAAGGTAGTCAATGGTCTAAGATTTCCAAATAAAAGTTAAGGTACCAGTACATTGAGTCAGGTATAATGTAGATCTCACCAAGCTACTGTGGCATAATCTAGCAATATAAAAACAATCAGACTATATCAAAGCACTTCACAAATATTACAATGAGAGATTCTGAACAGAAATAATATATCACCAAATATGAGTTAACTATATCACAAATAAAGTTAACAATTTCACCCTTTGATTTGACTCCTTCCCTTAAAATTCCAATAACCCTTTAATACACAAGTTTGCAGAGTTGTACATTAAAGGCTATATACTTTTAATACACAGACAGGGAAGTAGAAAAAGCAATCTTGTATTCATACTTTGGTATCAGAGCTTCCATGTACAATTCATAAGTTAACAATATTCAAAAGCATTGCAAAGTTCATTAGAAAGATATATTTCACTACAAATGGATGAGAAAGACAACACTCTTTCCTCTTATCAAGTCAACATACATTATTTATTTTCATGTTCTTTAAAATTCTTTGTGTTAGACTAAATATTACAATGATTAAATCTAATAGTTTTTTCAAAGTATAAACAATAATGATTGAAATTGTCTTTTTTTTTCTTTTTAATATTAGAATAATGCCAATTAGGTACATTTTACAGTGATTGTAAGTATCAAAGTCATTGCTAAAATATTTCTGTATTATTTATTGTCAGATTATAAAGTACCAGTAAAATTATTTATTAATTTAAAAAAAAAAGATAAATTAAATGCATAAGAAAAATAGACAAAAATCTACCCCCAAAAAAAATTATTTTCAAACATTATACTCAAACTATCAATAACATTCAAATGTTATTACAATGAAACTAAAAACTGCTTTGAGAAAAGCATTTTCAAATAATTACAATTGATAGTATAGACTGGTATAGAACTAGAATGTGACTAGTACTGAACTATAGTAGTAAAAAAATAAGAACAATACACAAATACAGTTCATCCTAACTTTCACCCAAACCTTGTTATATATAAAAAATTTCAGTGACTTCAAACCTTGTTTATATCCTACTGAAGACTATGCTAATGAATAAGCACTTAATTCTGCTATGTTGAATTTAAATAGTCTGATCAGTTACCCATCTAAAAATGTAGGGATATTTTACATTTTAATTGGTCAGTTAACATCTCCTAAGCAGGAGTTACCTTACTTACGGTAATATTAAGACATTGATTAAGCTTTGTCAACTGTGGCATAAAAACTGATTTATGAGTGGCATCCATTAATGGACTAACAGTTTCTATGCCAAAAGTAGAATGCAAATAGGAACATAAATGACAACTAGAACACTTAAAAAATAGTTGACTGTTATTGAAATATTGACAAATCGTCTAAAAATGATTGTTGAAATATTTATTGGTGAAATCATTTCAATCACGTTTTCAAATTTTAATACCAAACAAATCACATAAAATACTTTTGTTCATTCAATTAAAAATTAAACTATCTGTTAGTCGGCAAGACAAATTTTTGTGTTTTTCACAGAAAGAAAACCAAATTTCTCAAACATGATTATTTTTAGATTTGTGTAACTCTTGTTGTTTTTTGTTTTTTTTATTAATAATATTAAGAGTCAATGATGCACCACCATAGTTTAAGGAACCCAGTAACTAAGATCCAAAATTAATTTAAAGAATGGGGAAGGTATAAGCAATCAACACAAAATTAGAATGAAGAGCAGTTCTTAAAAAGATCTGCAGATGAAGAAAAGGGAAAAAAAAAATTGGACACAATAAATAGTTGAAGTGGGATCTAGTTAGTGTACACAATAAAAGATAGAAGGATGTACTAATAACAAAGTGGTAAAAATGTTGGCACAAGTTGAAGTATGATCTAGTTTGTATATTATATAATGATTAAAGTCAGTAATGACAGACAAAATAACTCAGAACAGTCACCACTACAATACATCTACCTTGACCTTTTTTTTAATTGTCAAAATTCAACACTAAAGAAAGTTTGTTTTTTTAAACCCACCATTTGGTTTTTTAACACATGTACCCAGAAAGCAGAATACAATTCCAAGTATATCCCCACAAACAATGACACACCTATAATCACTACAGATTGTTTAACAATCTGGCTAGTCTACCTATTACTTTAAATTCATATTGGTCTGTCAAGTAGCCTAAGTACTAATTAAAAGTTTTGACATCTGATTATAAGAAACATTAAATGATACATATAGTTTAACAGTAACAATGTCACCTCTCTAGATAAAACATCAGTTTACATTTTGATCTCCATACATTTATTTATAAATTTATACAGCGGATAATTGTGAGTCGTGGATTTGAACTCGTCATCCATCACCAACAATTGAAAAGAAAAATGGACCAAAATGTAATACAATAATAGAAGAGCTAATGAAGTAATTCAAGAGTTTTAACAAGCTTCAAGCACTACGTTAGAATCTTGGATCCTTCATCAATGATGGAATTTTGTTTACCCCCAAGGGAATGAGAGCTTCTGGAGCCGTTGACTGAAATACTGGAACTGGATGAGATCCCACCCATGAGCTGGGGTGTGTCCACTCTGGAGGCAGAGTCCTGGGACTTGACATCTGTATTCGAGGCGGCGCCAATAAACACACTGTTCTCCATGGACTGGGATACTGGGACAGGAAGGAGTCCTAGGACCTCCTTCACAGCCTTGGGCAGCTTTTTAAACTCTTTGAGCTGCAGGAAAATTCCCTCAGCCTTGCACAGTGTGTCTTCTAATGGTATTGATAGGCTGATATCATTGATGTGCTGAAATACAGCCACACAATGGGATTTAGGTATTTAGCATCAGAAATAGATCAATGTTTTAGAGAAAGAAATTTCAATTTGTTTACTTACTTTAAGGATTTCTGTAAAGCCAAACTTATTTTCCATCAGAGTAGACTTCTCAGAATCAAGGATTGCCAGGGAAATTATCAGATGAAAGTTTTGACAAGGGAGATCTGTCCAAATAACCTAAGCCATGAAACAAAGTGATTAGTGTTAGTCATTTTCTTAGTACTATCTTTGTACCTTGATGAATGGTAAAGAAAATGTATTTAGTTGTGTTCAAATATCTTTATATTTATTCAAAGTTACCTCCCATAATCTCTGGATTTCATGAAAATGAAATTCTCTTTTGAACATTATCAGAATCCAGCGGAAGCAGAAGTAAAAATTTCCAGAGTCATGGCTTTCTGTAATGAAAAATTTTTTGGAATAAAGTTTAAGACTTTGTGAGAATGAAATGGAATATTGTTCAGATTTGTAAACATTATTATAAAAATGTACTTTCTGTAACAAAAGATATAAATGACCAAAAAAAAAAAAAATCCAAAGAATTATTTTTATAGGAAGAACAAAGTCAATCCTTTTAGTTTAAAATTTGTATTTTTGACTGTTTATTTCACTTTAATCAAGAAAACAATGCCTTAATATATATTTTTTAAATTTTTTTTCTTTATTTTTTTAAAAGCAGATATACTAAACTTTATAATCTAACCATGATATTACTACAAATGAAGATTTTTTAGGCCCTATGTGCCAAGTATTGTGTAAAATTGTTGCCCTTTTTAAAATGATGTCATCCAAAGTCTTATTTATTTATTAGCATTTGATAGACAAACAACGTTGTTCTTTTACCCAAATAAGCACACAATTCTGGATCATACACTTGCATAAGCTTGTGGATTTGAGAAAGTTGAACCTTCATACCATTCTGGTCCATTTCAAAATTGTGGCACTGTATCAAACAAAAACAAAGTTGCACAATGCAGAAACAAAGTAAGAAGATAACAATGGTCCCTAATTTTACAGACTTTCAGTTAATTAAAACAAGACTTCAATATGTGTGTGTGAATTGTGTCATCTATTCATCTAGCTGTCAATGGGTTGTTAATGTTTATTTCTTGGACTACATCAAGACCTCACCCAAAACATGTTCTAAAGTGGGATGTTATTGGATGAACTATGTGATGTTACTGGATGAACTATGTGATGTTATTGGATGAACTATGTGATGTTATTGGATGAACTATGTGATGTCTGAGTTGGTGCAGTTCAAGGACATGACCTGTGCACTTAAGCCATATCTGATTATTAAGATCAACCAGTGACTGTCTGTCTGTCACATTGTTGCAGTATGACCTTAATCTGAGTATATGTCCAGATAGTCTGTTCACCGTAGTATGATTGGAATCCTAACAGTACTAGCCCTTAGTCCCAACACCTAACCCTGAGTACCTGATGGTCATACCCCATTTTCTTTCTTTCTAGCTCTAGATCTAATCAAGATTTTTCATATCAATCAAGTTCTCAACTAAGTCAACTAAAATATTTATCAACTTTAGACTTTCTACAAGCTTAGACGTACCATATACACACAAAGTGCTTGCAAATTTTTAGAAATTCTTAAAGTAAATGCACACCAACTCAATGTGAACAAACAGGAGGCAAACACTTGCAATGGCTAAACATGTGGTTTAATTACTATTGGTTGGTTAGTTTTTAGATTCTTCAATTTTGTTTGTAATCGGTAGCATAAAATAGGTACAGTGACATCATGCTATTTTGGAAATAACTGAAAAACCAGAACAGCAGTCTGATGGAGGTACTAATTAATACCAAATATTTACTTAGCCCTTTTTTGATAAAAAAAAATTGTTAATCTATTTTTATTTTCCTCAATGTTTCAATAGGATAGTTAGGCTAAATAGAAAATCATGTACCAGAGTAATATATGACAAAGTGAGTCAGAAAAAGGAAACTAAATTTAACGTTTTGGATTATGTTTCATTATTTTAAATATTTTTACCACTGAAGAAAAATGTATTAACAAAATCCTATGCAACAAACAAATCAGAGAATATGACACTGACCACTCTTTCCATAGCACCAGCAAAACACCAAAAAGCATCCACTTCATTTTCCATGACAACCAAAATGGGCGCAAGAATGTCACTCATACCTTGAACATAGCCTTTGAACAAAAGAAACAATAAGGAAATAGTTTCATGAGAAGTGATGACTGAGTTCAGAGAACCTAGTTGAAACATTTTGTATGAATATTTGAATGACATTGTGATCTCTACCAAGTTGAGACATCAACATCTCCTCACCTAAGTCAAAGTTGTACATACAGTATGTCATGAGTATGTCATACAAGACCTGGAGGTTGGGGTTCTTGTCACCACTGAAAAATTTGTGGGTTCTGTCAGTTCGCGTCACATCTTTGTCTGTAGATTTTAAAAAAATTATTAGGTTTAACATAGTTACACTTTTTTAAAAAAAATTAGGTTTAACATAGTAACACTTTACTTTTAGCTAAAGCATATTGCACATTATGGTACACAAACAATTGATACAGCTACTACAGACAAACAGACAAACCAATCAATCCCCTTCTCTCTTTTAAGAAAGTAAACCTCCGCTCTTGTTCTGAACTGATCGTTTTCCACTGGAGCTTCATGCGGAAATAATCATCTCTTAAAAAAAAAAAAAACAAAGAACACATAAGACATCTGATTTCTAAGTTACATTAAAAAAAATATCTATACCTTTTTAAGCAGACATTTTTAAACTAGAAAGCTGCTAAAAATTGTTCTTCCAGTCAGCTCTAAAAATGTCACATTTTTTTCCCTTTTTTTTTTGTGTTTACATTCATTTTATAGATTTTTTTCAATGTCTTAATTCTAGACCTTGTCTATGAGATGCTATAATAAATAACAATTTCTAATTTTTTAGTTGTTCTTTTAAAACAATAGAATTAGATCTTGATTTAGTGATAATGAGAATATTTAAATATTACATCTATATTGAGTGATGAAATGGGCAAAGTATCAATGTCCATAGATCTAATAAAGTCTAGATCTAGAATAGAATTTTTCTCCTTTTTTTTTTATTGTGTCCTTGTATAAAAGAATGATCAATTTACTAAAAAAAAAAATATTTTTAATCTAGTGATCCAATATTAACAAAACTATATTCCTTGTCCAATCATCATTCAAAATATAGAAAAGTTATATGGCCATCAACCTTCATTTATGGCAGTTTTTGATTAAGTTCTGACAAGCATATAAAGAACTAAAAATCCCCAGATGCAACAGAAAGTTTGTTAAGACACTTTGTGAATTAAGAAGAAAGATGTTTATAGGATGTTACAACATAACAAAACTAAAAGGGCCAAGATGAGGTGGGCACTAAACAATTCAAAATTTTTCCTTACACTTTTCTTTTTCTCTGTTCTTGTCGTTTCTTAGTAGTGCTATCCCAGTCATAGAAGCCAAGAAGAAATTTCCATACATCTGATCTAATTGCTGGATCAACACCCTGGAAAAACAATGAAAGGTAGTATAATGCCTTACTGGAATAATGATAACTTGATTTCTCAAGATCTATTTAAGTTTATTTTGCTTGAGATCTCAATTCTTTTTAGGGCAGATATATATTTATATTTTCTCAAATTGTTTCTCAATCGAACTCAAAACTTTTCGAGAGTTTACATTTGAAAAAAAAATAATTCTTCAAGAAGCTACATTTTAACAGATTTACAACATAAAAACATATTTCAAGGCCTTATTATTATCTCTATAAAGAAACTGACAAATCGATTACGGGAATTTGTGTGATTTATTCTGTTATAGTGACTAGAGTGATATAAAGAAGTAGGTCCTTTGCAAAATGACATTATAAAAATATATCAGATAAGTAAATTAAGAACTTTGCTTTGAAAATTTCAATTAGACTTTTAGACTGTTAGTAGACTTAAGCTGTTAAAAAACTTGTTCCACCTGGACATGATGGTACAGAGTTCTAATCCTACCCGATAGCACCCCCTTGCCTTTCTTTAGGAGGTTTAGGGTATACTATTTATTTCAGAAAGAATGTGATGCCTAAATTATCTTGAGCATGAATTAAGTATAGATCAATAATATAAATTCTACTGAGCACTATGTCATTGTTTTAATGAGGGAAAATTTTAGGTTTCAGAAAAAAAAATCCATCTAGTTTTGACATTTCTTAGACAAATTATGGTTCCTGCATAAACTATGCTTCTAATGGGAGGTTTGATAGATATTGAAGATCTAACTAAACAGAACTTACACCTCTAAATATAATTTCCTTGACCTCTTCAACTTGACTAATGGTACCATCACTATCAAAGAATGAATTCCACTTTGCAAGCCCCAAATGTTCTGATCTCTTGACAACTGGTCGAGGAGGGAGTTTTGTCTGGGGAACAGAGTGTTGTGTATTAGTAATATCAATGTTTGTTTAATAGCAACAACTTTAAAGCCATCATTAACATTTTTAAAAAATTACATTAATACAATACAATCGCTAATGCCCATAAGTCTCAGACATCATTCTCTTCTTTATAATTTATAGATAACTCATTGTTTCTCTTTCCTTACAAACTCAATTTAACTGCAGACAGGAAAACAAAAAAAAAAAAGAGTATGAAACATCTAAAGATGATATACTGACTCCCATGTCTATGTTGAAAAAATTTGGTAGTTATTGTTTATTTTGACTTTCAATAAAATGTTTTGTATCATTATGTAACCCAACCAAACAGTTCTTGATCCATTCTAGAGCCCTACTAGGCTGCTTGGGCCCAACAGTTGTCATCCTAAAGAAAAAAATACCTCTACTTTTCCCACTTCACTTCTTTAAAGCTCATAGTTGTAGCCCTAAAAGAGGAAATACACACAATTACATTTACTTCTTTAATTGAAAATCTAGATAATAAATCAAACTCTATTGCTGCCTCTTCTTAGCATTGAAACATCTTAGCCCTGTCAGTTGAGTTGCAAAAGGATGAAATACCATTGCTGTGCCATACCATAACCACCCCTTATGCATAAACACTAAAGCAATCACATCTCAGACTAACACTGTCTGACAATTTTTAGGCTTATTAAATCTAAATTTAGTTTGAGTTTTACAATGCCTTTCACAATACATTCACATAAATGTGTATTTACAAAGCTAAATGCTAGAATTATGTGTTTTCAAAGAATGGAAATTCAAAGAGCTTTTTATAGAGTTTTGCTCTTATAATTAAAACAAGAACAACATTTAAAAAAGACTTTAGAAAAAAGAATAAAGCTTATATGTCATTGTATCAATTAGCTTGGGTCAGTCATGTCATTAAATTTGTAACAGATCTAGACTAACAATGATAAATCTGTGTGATTAGAAATATTTTTACCAATTGTTGTTTAGCACAATTTCATGCTTTTAGCTTTCTCAATGCGCTATGATGCTATCTTCAACTGTCTGGACCAGTTTGGATGAGGGGGGAGCAGAAGGGTTTTCTGGGTGAATGTTACCAGTATCGCTTTTTTTTTAAAAAGTTGCATGACTTGAATTCTAATGCCAGTGCTCAAGCCTCCTCGAGGGGACTAATTCAGCTTTACCACCAAATCTGTCAAGTACATTTTCTTTTCCTTGTTTGATACCAAACAAAATAATTAATTACCATTGGTTATCTAACAATTTTTTTTTAAATTCTTGTTTTGTCAGGTACTAGAAATAATTGTGCAAAATTTAAACTTGATCTGAGATTGGGTGTGGAAGAAATAACCTGTAAAACTTTTTACGAGACTCTTTGTAAAAAAAAAGGAAGAGAAATCATTATAATGTGATTAAAATGTTGTATTCGATACTTTAAAACTTGGAAAGAAAAGTTGGCCAATAAGGGCAGACCACTGTGTGTCATTGAACGAAACAATGATTTGAAAAAGTTGGCCAATAAGGGCAGACCACTGTGTGTCATTGACTATGACAAGTGCTTAGTTATCCCATATAAATGGTAGGGAAAACATTGTGTGAAAGCATGCCTTGACCACTGCTACCTATACATCAAAACTGTTCCATAAAACAGTAATTAATTAAGTGATTGCAAAATGTTTTTATATCTATGTTGTATTGTCCACTTAAACAGAGACTAATACTAATACAACATCTAATTAACTTGTTATACAGGAATAGATTATGTTATGTTATGTCTTGATTCTCTACATTACTCTACAATCTAGATCCAATTTAGTTGTAGAATGTAGCTCAGTGAAATAGGAATAGAAATACTGTCAGTATATCTATTAACAATTAACACTACCAGACCAGTGGACCGCTTTTTCAGTAATTTCCAAAATGGCCACTATGCCGATCGTTTTTTCTGCACTTCCCAAATTTCATTTTTAAAAAATGAGAATCTAAAAATAACCAATCAATCATATTAAAACAATATGTTAAGCTTTGCAAATGGTTGTGCCCATGTGTTTACATTGAATTTTCACAAAATTTGTAATAAACATGAATCACCCATGTAAAAGGTATGTCTAGGCTTTATGTCAAAAAAAAAAAAAAAGGATTTTGATTAGATCTTTAGCTTCAAAGATAGTAAGTAAAGAGGAGTGTGCCCATCAGGAGCTCAGACATAGGGGACAGTTTGTTTCATGGGCTCAGGGCTGGTAGGGTTCAGGCATACAACTTACTTTGGTAACCATTTCAAATCCTGGCTCATCCAAGTTGGAAATCTCCATTCCTGGAATGTCTTCATGCAAGAATTCTGCCATTTCAGACTGTGGCCTAGTCAGATTTTCTGGAGCCATGAAATTGTTGAAGAAGTTGGTCACTTTGGAGAAACCACCCATTGTGGCTGTGTAGGGATCTTTCATGAATTTCTAATCAATACAAAACCAAATTCTATGTCAAATAAGTGCAACCTTTATTATCTTTGCATTATCCATAAAATACATTTTTTAGAGTGCCTACACAACTTGGATAATGAAACAGGACCACCATATTAAAAATTTATTCAGATCTTATGGTAAACTGTGACATGCAGATAAGATAAAATATATTAAAATTTTGGAGTTAGTTTTATATGGAAGTTCTAAATTAAGCTTTTTTTCTCTCATTAATTCGTTAGGCCAATTATTTTTATATGTAAAATAAAAAGAAATAAAAAATATACTAACATATGTGACTAAAAGCATTAGATTTATAAGCTGTTCTCTATTTGAAGTTAAACATTAATAACTTTTTAAAAGGGTAGAAAACTGTTTTTGTATCATGTTTAACTTTTTAAAATTAAATAAAATTTGGAACTATGAAAAACTTTCAATTTTTTTTTTGTTGCATTCAAATTTTTTAAAATATTTAAAATAAAAAATATAATATATAATTAACCTTTATAAAGCTTAAAAAAAAAAGAACCAAACAAAACCAAAAAAAACTTCAAAATGGGCCTTAACAATATTAAAACATCTACTCAGATATAACAGTCTTGTCATTTAGAAACAGGACACATATGTACCCACTGTCTGTACAATTTTAACAAAATGTAGTTGTCCATAAAAAAAACTATAGCTCTGGAACATTCCAAAGATCAAAACCAAAGTGTGAAATCATTGGTTGACTGGGTTAAAATTAATTTCATCAACTTAGCTATCACTCAGTATCACAGAATGTGTTCTTGGCCAGCTAAACTGAACTAACTAGTTGATAAATACACACTGCATATTAAAAGCTCCAATACACAGAGAATAAGTTGTGTTGTTAATTTTAAAATGTAATCAAAGTAATTGATACAAGCGATTCAATAAATTCTATGGGTGAATGAAGAGATGCACAATAACTAATTTTGTATTTTAAAAAAAGCTGAATTGTTAATGCTATAATATAAACAACAGGTTTATCAGAATTTCACATTATTATTTACATTATTATTTATAATAAGAATTCATATAAACATTATCCATAACAAATAAATAAGAATATGGATATGCATTATGTCTTTCTAATACATTTAGACTTACTATACTTTGTCCTACAGATGAATTATAATTCTTTTTTTTAAAATATGTCTAACAGATAAACTACAATTTTACAAAAGGATAACTTGGTAATGATAAGACAAAAGCTAGCTTTATTGTACCATATATCTTACAAATAAATTAAAATTTTGCTAAATGCAATATTTACTAAAAGTAAATTAGAACACACAACTAAACAGTTCTTCCTAAAATAGGTTAATGTTTTTTTTAAATACAATATATGTCCTACAATTAAACAGAATTTTTACAGTACAAAAAAAAAAAGTAATTTCATAAAATGGCCTTGCCTTTGGAAAGCCCTTGTGGGGTTCACTGACAAATTTCTGAGAAGAAAAGTTTGAGTAAGTAAAGCCTTTCCCATTTATTAAATATTACATCAAATTATGTTATTGTTGTTTTTAATAACCAATATTTAAATAAATATGGATCAGGACCTGCTTTTTACTTCTCAAGAGGTATTGCTGAAGAGAAATATAGCAAATATTCTCAATGAAACCATACTCTGGCTTTGAAAGTTGCAACCATATTCTGGTTTTGTAAGGACCACTCAACTGAATGTTATCACCATTACCCAGGTTTGATAATATCAAATGTAGGACCAAATACGCAATTTCTTCAAGTCTAAAAACTAAAATTAATTCATATGAAAAGAAAAATAATGTCAGTAATGTCTGAACAAAAAGATTTTAAAAATTTAAAAAAAATAAAAACTTAACCCCAAAAAAAAAAAAAAAAAAAAAAAAAAAAAAAAAAAAAAAGACTTCCTATGACATCAGTATTTGACTAGAGATACAACATAGGGTGAGAAACACATTCCAAAACAGCCATCTACAACTATAAAATGAAATTATGTCTATGTATTTATATATATAAATGAATATTACAAGTTAAAATGTTTTTTTTTACCTGAACATATGCACTAGAGGAATCAGAGAAGATGGATAGTTCATTGAAAGATTTAGACAACATCTCTGGGTCATGATCGTGTACTATAAACAGTCTCTGGTCATTTGGTGACCTGCATTATACAAAAAAGAATGAAATGTCATTATATAGTAACAACACTAATGTCTTCGGCAAATAATAAAAAAATGATACAGTTTATGTGTAACATGAGAATCCAACTTGAGATTATTAGAGGTACAACTAACATTTAAAACTTTCTCTCAAAACAAATAAAATATAAAGAGAATCAGAACTCAAAATCTTTGGGGCAGATAAATGAAATTTACTTATATCTTTGGCCACTGATTGCAAAAGTCAACTGCCTTTACTCTTTCAAAAAAAAAAAAATTGTACTTACAGGGCGAATTCAAGGATTCACCTAAAATTCTAAATAAAAAATCTCCAGTCTCCACTTACAATGAGAGAAACACTGCCTAGAATGTCCTATGTGAGTTTACAGTGAAACAAATACAAAACAAATATGTAATCAATCATTTCCCTGCTAATGAACATACCTTCGAATGTGAATAAAAGTCTCCAGTTCTTTAAGTAAGGCTTTACTCCCTCCATTATGAAAGTGCAGAGCAGGGAACGTAGTACCATCTTTAAGTATGAAGATGATATAAGCCCAGCTATGATTTGGAGCATTGCGCTTAAAGCTTTTCAAATCAAGCACATCAAAGCTAATATTATATTTCCTTCTGGCATCCATCTTTGCATTCATGGAAACTGAAAGATAAATAATTTAAAAGTAGATTTAGAGATTTTATTAATTACAATGGTGTTTTTTTTGGAGCATCTCAAAAGATCAGTTAAAATAACCAATTTAAAGAAACACCAATTATAAATATGAATGTCTCATCCAATGGGTCTTAGGAAGCCAAGGAGGCCAAGCTACATCCAAAAAAAAAAAAAAAAATGCAAATTAAGCTGAACAATATTGACTACCTAATTGTGATAGCAAATATTATTGCTTTGTCTGGCCTGTAACATTATTGTAACCCAGTAACCCAAATTGGTGACATGTCAAAAGAATGTGATAATTAACTGTGAGGGGTGGGGGGATAATGTCCTATATATTGGTTTGATCTTGAAGAATAAAGTGAGTATTTACACAGACAAGAAAGTGTTATTGTCTACTAGCCTATTAATACACTTCTACAAAATGCAAACTGTAACTTAAAACAGCATATCTTAAAATTTCTAAATAGATTGATGATCACCCACACATCTACACATCACAGACATTGTTCCCACCCTAATGAAACTGCAAAGCATCATATCTTTGAATGTCACAAATTATCATACATTAGACAGACTCAACAATTAGATCTAAATATTCTTTTTTTTTAATGCCTAAGTACTTAGAAATTTTGGTCAGAGTAACTAAAAATTCTAAATACTTAGGCAAAAAAAAAAAATGAAACTTAAGCACAGAATCACAATTTTGATAAAATAACACAAGTCCTGGGTTTTATTAAAAGCAATTTTATCACATTTTTTATAAACATAAACTAAAATCAATATAAGAAAACAAATCCTCTATTTGGAATCCTTCAATTAAGAAACCATACACAGAGAGAGAAGATTTATTAATCAGAGATATACAGATTCACACTAAACAAGAATAAAACCATGAAACTAAGCTGAACTGGACAAATGTAGTCAAACTGAATTTCCAGTTTCTTTGGACCAATAAAATCTTATCAACAAAATGTATAGACAATTTAAGATAAAAAAGTAATCTAATAATAATACAGAAAAAAATAAACCATAGCTTAAGATGATAGAAATAGAAAAATAAAATTCTGCCAGCCAAAACTGAAACAAATTAATATAAATAATATTTTTTTCAAGTGCCTTTTCAGTATTGAATAAATTGCCTTAATCAGTTGGGAAACCAAAGACTTAATTGTGTTTTAATATTTTACTATTTTTTCCTATCAAACCTACTGTAAACACAACACAACACATCTAAATCAAGAGCTTGACAACATGAGTTCCAAAATAATTTGGTAGTTTAATAACAAACAAATAACAGCAAATACTACACAATTGGCAACATGATATGATGGCTACAAATGCTTTACTGTACATCATCGTACTTCTGTACTAAACACTATTGGTCTCTCTATACATCATCGTACTGCGGTACTAAACACTATTGGTCTCTCTCTACATCATCATACTGCTGTAATAAACTCTATTGGTCTCTCTCTACATCATCATACTGCTGTACCAAACTCTATTGGTTTCTCTCTACATCATCATACTGCTGTACTAAACTCTATTGGTTTCTGTCTACATCATCGTACTGCTGTACTAAACAATATTGGTCTCTCTCTACATCATCATACTGCTGTACTAAACTCTATTGGTTTCTCTCTACATCATCATACTGCTGTACCAAACTCTATTGGTCTCTCTCTACATCATCATACTGCTGTACTAAACTCTATTGGTTTCTGTCTACATCATCATACTGCTGTACTAAACTCTATTGGTTTCTCTCTACATCATCATACTGCTGTACTAAACACTATTGGTCTCTCTATCCATCATCATACTGCTGTACCAAACTCTATTGGTCTCTCTCTACATCATCATACTGCTGTACTAAGCTCTTTTGGTTTCTCTCTACATCATCATACTGCTGTACTAAACTCTATTGGTCTCTCTCTACATCATCATACTGCTGTACTAAACTCTATTGGTCTCTCTCTACATCATCATACTGCTGTACTAAACTCTATTGGTTTCTGTCTACATCATCGTACTGCTGTACTAAACACTATTGGTCTCTCTATACATCATCATACTGCTGTACCAAACTCTATTGGTCTCTCTCTACATCATCATACTGCTGTACTAAACTCTTTTGGTTTCTCTCTACATCATCATACTGCTGTACTAAACTCTATTGGTTTCTCTCTACATCATCGTACTGCTGTACTGAACACTATTGGTCTTTCTATACATCATCATACTGCTGTACCAAACTCTATTGGTTTCTCTCTACATCATCATACTGCTGTACCAAACTCTATTAGTCTCTCTCTACATCATCATACTGCTGTACTAAACTTTATTGGTTTATCTCTACATCATCATACTGCTGTACTAAACTCTATTGATTTATCTCTACATCATCATACTGCTGTACCAAACTCTATTGGTCTCTCTCTACATCATCATACTGCTGTACTAAACTCTATTGGTTTATCTATACATCATCATACTACTGTACTAAACTCTATTGCCTCTCTCTACATCATCGTACTGCTGTACTAACCTCTATGGATTCTCTCTACATCATCGTACTGCTGTACCAAACTCTATTGGTTTCTCTCTACATCATCGTACTGCTGTACTAAACAATATTGGTCTCTCTCTACATCATCGTACTGCTGTACTAAACTCTTTTGGTTTCTCTCTACATCATCGTACTGCTGTACTAAACAATATTGGTCTCTCTCTACATCATCATACTGCTGTACTAAACTCTTTTGGTTTCTCTCTACATCATCATACTGCTGTACTAAACTCTATTGGTCTCTCTCTACATCATCATACTGCTGTACTAAACTCTATTGGTTTCTGTCTACATCATCGTACTGCTGTACTAAACACTATTGGTCTCTCTATACATCATCATACTGCTGTACCAAACTCTATTGGTCTCTCTCTACATCATCATACTGCTGTACTAAACTCTTTTGGTTTCTCTCTACATCATCATACTGCTGTACTAAACTCTAATAGTTTCTCTCTACATCATCGTACTGCTGTACTAAACACTATTGGTCTCTCTATACATCATCATACTGCTGTACCAAACTCTATTGGTCTCTCTCTACATCATCATACTACTGTACTAAACTCTATTGCCTCTCTCTACATCATCATACTGCTGTACTAAACTCTATTGGTTTCTGTCTATATCATCGTACTGCTGTAATAAACTCTATTGGTTTATCTCTACATCATAATACTACTGTACTAAACTCTATTGGTTTCTCTCTACATCATCATACTGCTGTACCAAACTCTATTAGTCTCTCTCTACATCATCATACTGCTGTACTAAACTCTATTGGTTTATCTCTACATCATCATACTGCTGTACTAAACTCTTTTGGTTTCTCTCTACATCATCGTACTGCTGTACTAAACAATATTGGTCTCTCTCTACATCATCACACTGCTGTACTAAACTCTTTTGGTTTCTCTCTACATCATCATACTGCTGTACTAAACTCTATTGGTCTCTCTCTACATCATCATACTGCTGTACTAAACTCTATTGGTTTCTGTCTACATCATCGTACTGCTGTACTAAACACTATTGGTCTCTCTATACATCATCATACTGCTGTACCAAACTCTATTGGTCTCTCTCTACATCATCATACTACTGTACTAAACTCTATTGCCTCTCTCTACATCATCATACTGCTGTACTAAACTCTATTGGTTTCTGTCTATATCATCGTACTGCTGTAATAAACTCTATTGGTTTATCTCTACATCATAATACTACTGTACTAAACTCTATTGGTCTCTCTCTACATCATCATACTGCTGTACTAAACTCTATTGGTTTCTCTCTACATCATCATACTGATGTACTAAACTCTATTGGTTTCTCTCTACATCATCATACTGCTGTACCAGACTCTATTGGTGTCTCTACATCATCGTACTGCTGTAATAAACTCTATGGTTTCTCTCTACATCATCGTACTGCTGTACTAAACAATATTGGTCTCTCTCTACATCATCATACTGCTGTACTAAACTCTTATTGGTTTCTCTCTACATCATCATACTGCTGTACCAAACTCTATTGGTCTCTCTCTACATCATCATACTGCTGTACTAAACTCTTTTGGTTTCTCTCTACATCATCATACTGCTGTACTAAACTCTATTGGTCTCTCTCTACATCATCATACTGATGTACTAAACTCTATTGGTTTCTCTCTACATCATCGTACTGCTGTACTAAACACTATTGGTCTCTCTATACATCATCATACTGCTGTACCAAACTCTATTGGTCTCTCTCTACATCATCATACTGCTGTACTAAACTCTTTTGGTTTCTCTCTACATCATCGTACTGCTGTACTAAACACTATTGGTCTCTCTATACATCATCATACTGCTGTACCAAACTCTATTGGTCTCTCTCTACATCATCATACTACTGTACTAAACTCTATTGCCTCTCTCTACATCATCAAACTGCTGTACTAAACTCTATTGGTTTCTGTCTATATCATCGTACTGCTGTAATAAACTCTATTGGTTTATCTCTACATCATAATACTACTGTACTAAACTCTATTGGTCTCTCTCTACATCATCATACTGCTGTACTAAACTCTATTGGTTTCTCTCTACATCATCATACTGATGTACTAAACTCTATTGGTTTCTCTCTACATCATCATACTGCTGTACCAGACTCTATTGGTGTCTCTACATCATCGTACTGCTGTACTAAACTCTATGGTTTCTCTCTACATCATCGTACTGCTGTACTAAACAATATTGGTCTC
Source organism: Biomphalaria pfeifferi (assembly GCA_030265305.1). Lineage (NCBI taxonomy): Eukaryota > Metazoa > Mollusca > Gastropoda > Planorbidae > Biomphalaria > Biomphalaria pfeifferi. The sequence continues at coordinate 2,362,166 of JASAOG010000060.1, read as the reverse complement.
TCTCTACATCATCATACTGCTGTACTAAACTCTTATTGGTTTCTCTCTACATCATCATACTGCTGTACCAAACTCTATTGGTCTCTCTCTACATCATCATACTGCTGTACTAAACTCTTTTGGTTTCTCTCTACATCATCATACTGCTGTACTAAACTCTATTGGTCTCTCTCTACATCATCATACTGATGTACTAAACTCTATTGGTTTCTCTCTACATCATCGTACTGCTGTACTAAACACTATTGGTCTCTCTATACATCATCATACTGCTGTACCAAACTCTATTGGTCTCTCTCTACATCATCATACTGCTGTACTAAACTCTTTTGGTTTCTCTCTACATCATCATACTGCTGTACTAAACTCTAATAGTTTCTCTCTACATCATCGTACTGCTGTACTAAACACTATTGGTCTCTCTATACATCATCATACTGCTGTACCAAACTCTATTGGTCTCTCTCTACATCATCATACTACTGTACTAAACTCTATTGCCTCTCTCTACATCATCATACTGCTGTACTAAACTCTATTGGTTTCTGTCTATATCATCGTACTGCTGTAATAAACTCTATTGGTTTATCTCTACATCATAATACTACTGTACTAAACTCTATTGGTGTCTCTCTACATCATCATACTGCTGTACCAAACTCTATTAGTCTCTCTCTACATCATCATACTGCTGTACTAAACTCTATTGGTTTATCTCTACATCATCATACCGCTGTACTAAACTCTATTGGTTTCTCTCTACATCATCATACTGCTGTACTAAACTCTTTTGGTTTCTCTCTACATCATCGTACTGCTGTACTAAACAATATTGGTCTCTCTCTACATCATCATACTGCTGTACTAAACTCTTTTGGTTTCTCTCTACATCATCATACTGCTGTACTAAACTCTATTGGTCTCTCTCTACATCATCATACTGCTGTACTAAACTCTATTGGTTTCTGTCTACATCATTGTACTGCTGTACTAAACACTATTGGTCTCTATACATCATCATACTGCTGTACCAAACTCTATTGGTCTCTCTCTACATCATCATACTGCTGTACTAAACTCTTTTGGTTTCTCTCTACATCATCATACTGCTGTACTAAACTCTAATAGTTTCTCTCTACATCATCGTACTGCTGTACTAAACACTATTGGTCTCTCTATACATCATCATACTGCTGTACCAAACTCTATTGGTCTCTCTCTACATCATCATACTACTGTACTAAACTCTATTGCCTCTCTCTACATCATCATACTACTGTACTAAACTCTATTGGTTTCTGTCTATATCATCATACTGCTGTACCAAACTCTATTGGTCTCTCTCTACATCATCATACTGCTGTACTAAACTCTTTTGGTTTCTCTCTACATCATCATACTACTGTACTAAACTCTATTGGTCTCTCTCTACATCATCATACTGCTGTACTAAACTCTATTGGTTTCTGTCTACATCATCGTACTGCTGTACTAAACAATATTGGTCTCTCTCTACATCATCATACTGATGTACTAAACTCTATTGGTTTCTCTCTACATCATCATACTGCTGTACCAGACTCTATTGGTGTCTCTACATCATCGTACTGCTGTACTAAACAATATTGGTCTCTCTCTACATCATCATACTGCTGTACTAAACTCTTATTGGTTTCTCTCTACATCATCATACTGCTGTACCAAACTCTATTGGTCTCTCTCTACATCATCATACTGCTGTACTAAACTCTTTTGGTTTCTCTCTACATCATCATACTGCTGTACTAAACTCTATTGGTCTCTCTCTACATCATCATACTGATGTACTAAACTCTATTGGTTTCTCTCTACATCATCATACTGCTGTTCCAAACTCTACTGGTCTCTCTCTACATCATCATACTGCTGTACTAAACTCTATTGGTTTATCTCTACATCATCATACTGCTGTACTAAACTCTATTGGCCTCTCTCTACATCATCATACTGCTGTACTAACCTCTATGGTTTCTCTCTACATCATCATACTGCTGTACCAAACTCTTGGTTTCTGTCTACATCATCGTACTGCTGTACTAAACAATATTGGTCTCTCTCTACATCATCATACTGCTGTACTAAACTCTATTGGTTTCTCTCTACATCATCATACTGCTGTACCAAACTCTATTGGTCTCTCTCTACATCATCATACTGCTGTACTAAACTCTATTGGTTTATCTCTACATCATCATACTGCTGTACTAAACTCTATTGGCCTCTCTCTACATCATCATACTGCTGTACTAACCTCTATGGTTTCTCTCTACATCATCATACTGCTGTACTAAACTCTATTGGTTTCTCTCTACATCATCATACTGCTGTACCAGACTCTATTGGTCTCTCTCTACATCATCGTACTGCTGTACTAAACTCTATGGTTTCTCTCTACATCATCGTACTGCTGTACTAAACAATATTGGTCTCTCTCTACATCATCATACTGCTGTACTAAACTCTTATTGGTTTCTCTCTACATCATCATACTGCTGTACCAAACTCTATTGGTCTCTCTCTACATCATCATACTGCTGTACTAAACTCTTTTGGTTTCTCTCTACATCATCATACTGATGTACTAAACTCTAGTGGTCTCTCTCTACATCATCATACTGCTGTACTAAACTCTATTGGTTTCTCTCTACATCATCATACTGCTGTACTAAACTCTATTGGTTTCTGTCTACATCATCGTACTGCTGTACTAAACAATATTAGTCTCTCTCTACATCATCATACTGCTGTACTAAACTCTATTGGTTTCTGTCTACATCATCGTACTGCTGTACTAAACAATATTGGTCTCTCTCTACATCATCATACTGCTGTACTAAACTCTATTGGTTTCTCTCTACATCATCATACTGCTGTACCAAACTCTATTGGTTTCTGTCTACATCATCGTACTGCTGTACTAAACAATATTGGTCTCTCTCTACATCATCATACTGCTGTACTAAACTCTATTGGTTTCTCTCTACATCATCATACTGCTGTACCAAACTCTATTGGTTTCTCTCTACATCATCATACTGCTGTACCAAACTTTATTGGTCTCTCTCTACATCATCATACTGCTGTACTAAACTCTATTGGTTTCTGTCTACATCATCGTACTGCTGTACTAAACAATATTTGTCTCTCTACATCATCATACTGCTGTACTAAACTCTATTGGTTTCTCTCTACATCATCATACTGCTGTACCAAACTCTATTGGTCTCTCTCTACATCATCATACTGCTGTACTAAACTCTATTGGTTTATCTCTACATCATCATACTGCTGTACTAAACTCTATTGGTCTCTCTCTACATCATCATACTGCTGTACTAAACTCTATTGGTTTCTCTCTACATCATCATACTGCTGTACTAAACTCTATTGGTTTCTCTCTACATCATCGTTCTGCTGTACTAAACACTATTGGTCTCTCTATACATCATCATACTGCTGTAACAAACTCTATTGGTCTCTCTCTACATCATCATACTGCTGTACTAAACTCTATTGGTTTATCTCTACATCATCATACTGCTGTACTAATCTCTATTGGTCTCTCTCTACATCATCATACTGCTGTAACAAACTCTATTGGTCTCTCTCTACATCATCATACTGCTGTACCAAACTCTATTGGTTTCTGTCTACATCATCGTACTGCTGTACTAAACACTATTGGTCTTTCTCTACATCATCGTACTGCTGTACCAAACTCTATTGGTCTCTCTCTACATCATCGTACTGCTGTACTAAACTCTATTGGTCTCGGTCTACTCCTGGACTCATACCGCTACATTCTAGCTGTGCTGAACTGAACTGCCTCTCTTACACACTCTCTCTCTGGTCCCCAAAGGAATTTTAATCACATCATCAAATCAAGGGTCAAATTTTCATGCAACGTTTATACCAGTATTTTCCCTTGTCCATCGACACAACAAGCCGACCTGTATTATTGGCCTGTGTCACATGGGTCAGCAGATCCAACACAGTTAACCCTATTACCTCGATTATACTGTTACAACAATATCAAAACCAGCAGCTAGATGCACGCAAGAAAGATTGAAGGACATTTGTAAATTATAAGATATCAAAACACCATAAAAATTCAATTACAATAGATTGGAATAAAAACTTTGGCTATTATAGACTTACCACATTCAGAATCTCTGTCATTTCTAAATCCAACTGAACCAATCACATCCCATTCATCATTTTGAATATCATGGCTCAGGCATTCTTCAGCCTTCCACTCAATGAAATTACCCTCAGGCTGTAAAATGAAATTGTAAAATGTTCAACAGAATCTACAAAAATGTTCAACAGATCTACACTCACACAGAACAAATTTTAAAAGACACAAAATGCCAAATTTGTAACAATATCATTTCATTTTTAATGTATGGTGGAATTTTTGAAAAGCAATTAAATAGAAAAAATAGTACTCTCTAATTCAAATTAGACTTTATTTCTATAAACTAGTGTGTAAACTAATTTTGTTATTAATACTTTTTTATTTACTTTCCATCATTCCTCTTAAATCAAGCATGGCTGACAGAAAGAAAAAAAAAAACTAACATATAACGCTTCTTAACATTTAATTTCAGAAACTAGTTAAATACATTCTAGCCATAAAGTAATTTCAAGCCATATGAACAAAAATGTTTGTGCATCAATTCTTTGATAAGATGCCTCATTACTAGTTTTGTAATTACTTTTAGCTATTTTGTTTCAATTGTATATATAACTTTACCTTTTTCATCAAATAAACTCTTCCAGCTATGTGGGCATCCTTATCTTTTGTGTCTTGAACATTGATGTGGATATATACACTATCCTTGGCAAAAAGAACCTAGACGATGATGGAGGTGAGGAAATACACACAATGTTAAAATCATCAGATGAAAAATACAATTTAGTGTTAACCAAATCTTCCTTCTAAAGTCTACTAAAAACATTGGAAATTTTGTGTTGTATTATCTAGTGTCTACAATATAAATACCTGGCCTTAACCACTAACACACTGCTCACTAATTCTTCCTCTCCAGCCCTCCCTCCCTCTCTCTCTCTCTCTCTAATATATTAATATTTATCAATTTTATCTCTACTGAAGAATAAAACTTTTTAACAAATTGGGTAACCCCATATTGATTCTAGCTATGACTATGTCCGCTAAACCTCATTTTCATAGTTATATTCATGTGAAAATTTTAAAGTGTTGAGGGAACATCTTGCTATGTTTGATATAGATCTAAGTCTAATGCATTAGATCAGTGTTTCCCAAACTTTTTCCTTAACCGAACAGTTCGCACATTTTGAGTATTTAGCGGAACACTTTGCTTATATTTTTAGAGAGTTTAATTCATGTTGTGGCCTACTAGTTAAATATCCCAGTAGTTCGTGGAATACCTCTTTAGGCCTCATGAAACATAAGGGTTCTGCAGAACACAGTTTTGGAAACACTGCATTAGATCACTGATACACAAACTAAAGGGGTAGTCCTTAGAAAAACAAGACGAGATTCTGCTACAACGCTCTTATGCACTCTCCATTGGCTTCCAGTGAAAGCGAGAATCGATTACAAGGCGGCCACACTTTGTCATCAATGTATATATAACAATGAGATGCCCTTTTACCTTAGCGAACTGATTACTCTATATGTCCCCCAGAGAGCCCTGCGCTCAATGGACTCAACGCTTTTAGTGGTGCCACGTTTCTCCCTCAAAAGCTACGGTCTGCAGGATTTTTCAGTGCACTGACCAAAGGCTTAGAACTCACTCCCCATTGATCTCAGACAGACAACATGCTACACCACTTTCAAGAAGAACATTAAGACCTATATCTGTTTAAAACTTTTTTAGATTAGTTTTGTCATTTTAGCTGTCGTGTTTGTAATGTTATTACAGCGCCTTGAGCCTACATTTTGTTTGTTAACAGCGCTTTATAAATAAAATTATTATTATTATCATAGATTATGAATTTAATCTAGATCTCTAGATTTAGTGCTAGACTGACTAGTGCTAGAGTCTAGTAAATGGCTGCCTGGTTATGTGTGCTTTGTGTTGTTGTTCTGTAGTCTCAATGTTCCCAGGTTCAAATCATCAATCCTGCCCGCTGGCACTGCCATACTCTGTCGGCATGCAGGAGGTTTCGTTTTGGCTAGGAAAGATGTAGACTTTAGATTCTATAGTATTTAAATATTATCTTCAGAAGGCAGTGTGAGAGAACATATAAAACTAAAAACATTTTACAAACAAAAAAATACACAAAAGAAACATCTTTTAACTCTTTCAGTGCAGCGTTACTATCAGAGAGTAACTTGGTTCATAATATTTGTTTCACTAACTTTTTTATGTTAAACTTTTTATTTTTCACTTTTATTTTTATTTTCAGGATGTGAGAGTGATTGTTCTTTGTTTTGGTAGTAAATTTGATGCAGTACCAAAACGTTTAAAAAAAAAACATTATGTTAATGGTTCCTCTTTTTTAGTTTATTTCCCGGGACCCGAAAAATGTTATTAATAAAAAATTTTGGTGCATTTGTTCATCTTTTATGAAATTTGAAGTGGTTAAATGTGTTTAGTATTGTGATTTTTCAAGATTTATGGATTAAATGTTTAATTAAAAGGTTTCAGTATATCAATTTTTTAATTATTTTTTTAAATATTTTCTTTTTCTGTGCTCAGTGTAAAATTAATTTTTTTTTAAATTTAATAATTTATTTTATTTACTATACTTTTGTAGCCCATTCATTTTCCTTTAAAATAAAATCAAATATGTTTGATTATTTAATAAAATAACAAAAGGTTAGTTATTTTAGTTTTAGTAACTCAACCACGGCCTAGAAAATTTGTGTTCTCACTGTTCATCCTGGAAAACTCCGTTGTTTTTATGAAAACAATTCGCACTGAAAGAGTTTAGACCAGAGTCTCGATTCTAACTCATTAGTTAGATTCTAGGTAGATCTAATCTAGCATCTTGATCTAGACTATTCTAGACAGTAGACTACTTGAGTCCTAGAGTCTAGAATTTTAAACTATTAAATTAGAGTCAGAGTGATCTACTCAGAGTATAGCTATAGATCTATTCTAGATCTATTTATATTATAAATAATAAAATAAAAATAGATTTATATATTATATTAGACTCTATCTGTGACTACAGATTTCCTGGAGAACATTCTTTCATTAGACATCACCAATTGGTTACACATTAACACATCTCTCTACAGAGTCTATTCCTAGGTCTAGGTCTAAAACTCTTATTGAACTCTAAGATGATAAAACTTCTTTTCGCAAAGATAGTTTTGTGCTTTAACACATAAACATACTAATTATTGTCCATTCATTTGATATTTTAATCAATTTAACATTCAAATTTGTTTTTCTAAAGCATTTTTAATACATTCGTTCGCTGTTTGCTAAAGTTGCTTAGCCGTGTTGAGACAGGCCTATATTCATTCATGGAAAAAGGTCACGCATGCGCAAAACAGAATGAACTCTATAAAAGCCAATTTTTAACTCTAGATTAGTGTAGATACTTTAACACATGAACATACAAAATTAAGTCTATTCATCTCAAATTTTAATCAAATATATGTAGGCCTACAAGCAAATGTTTTAATTTGAAAAAATGGATTTAAGCCTATTAGCTATTTTGATTGGATAGCTTCATTCACACTATTTTTACATTGACACATTCGCTTTACTTATTACATTATTATTTCGTTTAATTGTGACTATAGCGAAAGTAATGCGCAAATAAAGACCCGCGGGTCGCGGGTAACATATGTCTAGTTATTAATAAAGTATTATTTTATTATTTTAATTTTATACTCTATAACAAGATCTAGATCTAATGATAAAGTACATATGATTTATCATATGTCTTGAGTCTAGTCTATATTACTCTATATCTATTCTATAGTAACGGGCATAGACACTGTCACTAGTGATGACTAGTGACCATGTCACTACTATTACTATATAATATATATACTAATAGCATAGACCATAATTAATAGAATTAGAATCTTAGATCTAGAATCTAAAGATAATCTAGATTCTAGATGAACTCCCCCTCCTCAAGAGAAGCACAGATCAACAAGAAATAGAATAAGAAATTACTTCTATACTCTAGATCTACTTCTACTTTCTAGACTATGATTGGACATCATTATAGTTAATTAGATCTAGTATTTTAAGTATGATTTATGATTATACTCTTATAATGATAATATGATTGATAATGATCATAAATCATATTAACTATTAATAGTATTAACTTTTATCAATCTTAAAGTTAAGTTAAAGTCTTATTAAAACTCTTATTCATTATTGAACTTAATTGAAGTTATTCAAATACTTATTATGATTTATATAATATATGTACCTCATTTTGTGAAGCCATGATGACATCTACTATGATCTAGAGATCTAAATCTATCCCTAGTTAAAAGTAGTTTACACCTTTAAATGAATGAGTCAGTACTGTTAAAGAATTATCATCATGATATCATATTGAATGTTCCTCTATGTTATGATTGTTTAGTTGAATTCTGTTTCCGGTTTCCTTACGGGATAAAAAAATATATATAGGCATTTATCATCGGATATTATTAGAAACTTATGACAATCACAGTGCTTATAATAGTTCTAATCTAGCCTTCAAGACAAGGTCTAGAAACATTTTTAAAAAATAATTTAAAAAATAACTTTGTAAAGAAAGCCAATAAAAATTAACAAAAATCTTTACTAAAATGTAAACGAAAAAAATTATAAATCTAATCTAGATCTAGATCTTGAGTCTATATTTACGTTGTTAGATTGTAATCTAAAAGGTCTAGACTAGACCACAGCCAACACAGTTTACTATTTATTTGCCATCATACCTCGGTCAGTGTTTTTAATGTCATTGTTTATAATCAGTGTTCTCGTGATCAATGACGTATTGCACAGTCGAAAAGAGGAAGCACTTAGATCTCATCTACCAAACTATTTATTGATGTGTTTATTCTTGGATTTTGTCAACACGTCCTATTCATTCTTTGAAGTTATTTCGCTACATTGACCTAGAACTGTTCGCTACAGTTGTAGATAGTATAGTCTACATCTATAAAGATCTAGATCTATGAATCATCGAACGTGAAAACGTTCATAGAGGCTATCAACAATCAAAGTGTTTAAAATTAAACAAAAATAAACTGAGCTGTAGACCGTGTAGTAGACGATCTACTCATCTAGATCTAAATATTATTATTTAGAATTGACTAGCTTAAAGTAGACTCTAGCTAGTCTAGTGAAAATGGCCTCAGCTGGAGGAGCAGCAGGAGGGGGCCGTAACTTGAACTTTAAAGTTGTTTTGCTTGGTGAAGGCTGTGTAGGGAAAACTTCTTTGGTACTCAGATATGTTGAAAATAAATTTAATGATAAGCACATAACAACATTACAGGTAATAATATTATAATAGACATAGACCCCTGTATTATAATTATAATAAATTATTAGATCTACTATACACTAGCGGATCCAGAACTTTAGAGTGGGTGGGGGCGATTTTTTTTCCAAACCTTAACCCTAATGCCCAGTAAACCCTAAGCATAAACGTGCATAAGGCATATATATATATATTAGAATGTTAAAAAAAAGCAATGTTTCTCAACCTTTGTCGAAACAAAAAAAACAGTAATGTTGAGGCTTTTCTCTTGACAGCTAGGGGGTTTGGGGGAGTGACCCTACCCCCCCCCCCTGGATTCGCCTGTGGATCTATATAATAGTAACACTAACTGTTATATGTCTTGCTGTCTCATACAGCTAATCTGACTATATGTTATTTTTAAACAGCATTGAATATGAGAATATCTGTTTATACAAACATTTTCAAAATTTGCATCTTTCTGCCTTATTGAGTGAGTGGATGAAATGCAATTGCAATAAAGAAAAATGCAGACGCCTGACATTCCCAAATTTTAAGTCAATGCCTGCCATAAGGAGGGCATAACAAAAAAAGACAGACATCTTCCTTTAGTCTGGTGTTTGGTAACATCTGACATGTTGATATCTAGAGAGAGTCTCATTTGTGCCTGAAATAGCCAATAGATTTATAATCAACGCAACTTAACTCTTTACAGTTCTCTCCCTTGAAAATCGATCTTTAAAGATCGACGCTTTTAGGGCTTATTTTTCAGTTGAATTTCCATTTTTTTAAAATTTTTTTTGGGTTTAAAATTTTTAATAATTATTTTTTTATTAATAAAACCCATAAAAATGCGATATGTTTCTATTTTTACATTTAAAAAATGCGAATGAACATGCGTCTATTTAAAAGTCACATCCGCCGCCATCATTCTTTTTGAGAAAGTACTGTATCTGTACCATACCAGTAAAAATCAAATAAAAATGTCTAGCGATGACAATGACGCAAGTTTTAGTGATGAATCTTCAGATGAAGATATTTGGGAGCCAGACAGCAGTGATTCTGACTCAGATATTGAAAATTTGAGTGATTTTACTTCACCCACAGACAGAGGCAATGCTGTGTAAGTATTAGACCTATTGTTTACAATAGAAAATCATTAGTTTCTTCTCAAAAATAAAAAAACAATGTTATTATAACTAGAAATTACTATTAGAATTATATAATAAACTTATCTAGAATAGGTTTATAGCCTTTGTACGCTTATATTTCTTCATAATTGTTCAGTATGATAAACATAAAATAGTCACTCAATCATTGTTTTTTTACACCAATTTGGTTGCTAAGGGTTTGTTTATATTGGATGCACACATTGACATAGACATTACAACCTCAGTTTAGAAAGTTATTGTTACCATGTTTTTATAGGATGTAGATTAGATCTAAATTTATATATATGTATATATCAAGCAAACATAATAAATTAGCATTAAATTATTGATTTATAATCTAAGTAACTTGTTAGAGCATAATAATTAATTTTTTTTATTTTTATTCTTTCAGTCCCAAGGGATACAATGATGTGGATGAAGGACCACCAGCCCCAACAACAAAATTTAGACCAGCCAGAGAACCAGGAGTTCATTTGAATGATGAGATTCTGACAAAGGCTGGAGTTAGAAAGTTTTTACATCCATCAGATTTCTTCAAGCTGTACTTCTTGTCGACCTTGTCAATATGCTTGTGTTGTACACAAACAAATATGCTACCCACTTTGGACCAACGAAACCAACAGTCTATAAAGGATGGTATGATGTAACTGTAGATGAAATTTTATACTTTTTTGGGTTTGCTCATGTATATGTCTATTGTTCGAGCACCCTCTGTTTCCAAGTATTGGTGTAGGTCATCACTTTACAATGGTTTATGGGCAAGAAGCTTTATGACTAAAAAAAGATTTCTTCAGATCATGTCCTTTTTAAAAGTATCTAATTTTGAAACAGAGGATCGTCAAGATAAACTAAGTAAAATTCGTTTTTTGTATGAATACATTCATAAAAAATGTCAAAAAATTTACCAGCCTCATCAAAATCTTTCCATTGATGAGAGAATGGTACAAAATAAAGGGAGATATGGTTTTCGGCAGTACATACGTGACAAACCAACTAAATGGGGGATGAAAATATGGGTCCTAGCTGACTCTCTTACAGGTTATACTTATGACTTTGAGATCTATGTTGGCAAAGACAACAGTCCATCTTCTCGTTTTGGTTTGGCTTATGATGTTGTTATGCGTTTGTCTAAAAGTATTATAAACCAGGGATATGTCATATTTTTTTATAATTTTTACACTAGTTATCAACTTTTAAAAGATTTATTGTTAAAAGGTATATGTGCTTGTGGAACAATATTAAAAAATAGGAAAGGATTCCCTAATGCTCTAAAAGATGTAAAAACATTTGAGAAGAATTCTAATAGAGGAGATATGCGATGGGTTAGGGATGATGAGATTTTGACAACTCAGTGGCGAGATAACAAAACTGTATCTGTTATGTCAAATTTTATGACAGCTAATGTTTATTCATTTGTCAAAAGGAGAACTAAAATCAATGGAGAATATAGGGAATTACTAGTGAAACAGCCTTCAATTATCAAGGAGTATAATGTGTATATGGGTGGGGTGGATAAAAGTGACCAACTCATTAATAAATACAATGTTTTAAGAAAAACTAAGAAGTATTGGAAAACTCTATTCTTTCATTTTATAGATATTGCTAGAGTAAACAGTTACATTCTTTTTCAAGAATGGAGGAAAACCCATTCTGACATACCAGAGCTCAAAAGACCTAACAGTTATTTACAGCTTGATTTTACAGAAGAACTAACACGTGAATTAGGAAAAATAGAAAAGTACCAAAGTGTTCCTACTGCATCAAATGTCAAACAGTCTAAAAAAACGACCCATTCTATAATCCTAGAATTTTCACAAACCAGACGTAACTGTAAATTGTGCTACCAAACTTTGGGGGTGGAAAGAAAAGTTAGCACTAAATGTGGGGAATGTGATACATATCTCTGTTTCCATGGTAAAAGTAACTGCTTACTCAAGTATCACCAATCTTAGTTTTTTACTTATCAGTTTGTATATGTGCCTAACTTAAATATGTTTGTTCTATGAAACTGGTTTTGTAATATTTTCTATGAATTTTACCTTTGGTAATTATTTTTTTTTTTAAATTGTCATTTTTTTCTAATTATGTCCCCTTAAAATGTCATTTTACATTTTGTTGCATAACTTTTTTGTTTTCTTTACAAATTACATTGAATTTGTTTTCCTTTGTAGAGAAATAAATTCTCTTCAAAATAAATATGTTTGATTTAAATTTACTTTCATACTGAGTTTTTTTTTCTTTATGGTGTCTTTCATGTTTTTGATTTTTTTTTTTCAGAAAAAAAATTGTCATTACATAATTAATTTAATACTAAACCAAAGTAAGCAGTTATATCAAATTTTCAATGGCATAAAATTAAACTGCATTCAATTATCTTTCTATTGACATATAATAATCACTATTTCACTAAAAAATAAATAAATAAATTCAATGTTTTTAAAGTCATATAAGCAGAACTAAAATTTCAGGATTTTTGGAAGAATTGTAAAGAGTTAAAAGGAAACTAAAAATTTATAATTTACTTAACGCCATCTAAGAGCAGACTTGTGACATTTCCTTTTTACGAGACATTCATTTAAAGTACAATCTTTAGTTTTCTTAAAGTTTTGAACATTCATTTAGAACCTACTGCAGGATACAAAGAGGGCATGGTTTGAACTAAGAACCATCATGATTATTAACATTTTTTTTTTTGTTCCTTATGAAATTTTAATTAAATATTATTTTTCACAGGCATCTTTCCTGAACAAAAAATTAAATATTGGAGGTAAAAGAGTGAATCTTGCAATTTGGGTAAGCTATCTGTGAACTTTGAATAACATAGAACAAGATTGACAGAAAAATAGAGTGTATATATATATATATTATATAGGAGGGTATGAAAGTATCAGCTCAAGTAACTGATGCAATACAACTAAATAGTTATCTTACGAGCTAGATTTTATCATAATTTTTCTTTTTAAGTTTTGAACTTAAGCCCAAGTGAAGTGTCATAAATGTTTATAAACTAGGGGGAAGTGTTTCTAATGTAGCCCAATTTAAAAAAATAGTTTTGTATATCTACAAAATATCACTCAGCTTTGAATTTCTAACAGAACTATCTACTATGATTGTTTTATTCTTTCTGTTGTACTCAGAGCTACTCTTGTTATTTTGATTGTGAAATATGTTTAAAGTTTAATAGAAATTTAACATATATATCCTTTATTGCTTCTTTGCTTCATGTACCAACCCATGTCTCTTTCCAGTGAGAGACTGCATTGTATCTGTCATTTTCCGTATTAATTGTTTTGTCTTATGAAAAGTATGCTTTTGTTTATTTCTCTCAAGTGTTTTTATCTGTATATCTAGGTCATAAAACAGATCAGTGGTTAAATTTAAGTACTCTTTATTTCATTGATACATTGCTCTGCAATCAAGTGTATAACTTTAAATATAGGGGGGTGACATTTGTATTTGCTTTAATTTATTGTTCTTTTTCATTTTATTCACTGACTTTAACTTTTTTCTTTAAATCTTCATCTTTAGGATACTGCAGGCCAAGAAAGATTCCATGCATTGGGTCCAATATATTATAGAGACAGTAATGGTGCTATATTAGTGTATGATATAACAGATGAAGATTCTTTTCAAAAAGTAAGATTAATAAACATTCATATTACCTGAACTAAGCAAGATTAAATTTATTTTACCAAAACTTAGGAGCAAGATAAAATGTATACTACCCAAACTACGCAAGATGGTATTGTAGATTGTTTATAACGTAAGTGGTTTTCATTATATTTTTGTTGGAGAAATAATGTTTTTGTTGTTTTTAAATGTTTTTTGACAGAATAAAAAAAAAATTTCGTACACTCAGTGTTCCCTAGTTTATTGTAGTGTTTTTCTACTTTTCTCAGGTGAAGAACTGGGTAAAAGAGTTACGTAGAATGTTAGGTCAAGATGTTTGTTTATGTATAGCTGGAAATAAAACAGACTTAGAAAAGAATCGAAATGTTACTGTTGCAGAAGCAGAAGCGTAAGTGACAGCATAATATATTTTTAGCTCATAATGTTGTACAAGGCAATAAGAAAATACCAACTTTTTTTTTATTTTATGAAAAGATTAAAACGATCTCCTCCTATCATATAGCAAAAGATGTATACACTAAGCTAAACCCTCCTTTTGGGTCAAAACTGAATGTATAGCTTTTTCATATCTTTTTCTAAAACATTTTTCAAATGATTGTGCAGATATTCTCAATCTTTTACTTGTGGACCCATCCCCATGATAATAATTAAGTTTGCATACCCTTAGCCATTAATGGGGTCAGTAGTAGTGCTGAAAGCACCACATGCACCAAATGTTTTTCTGCATTCTTAGCTTTAGAAATGTATCACATTATTTCTCTTAGCCAAAATCTGATAAAATTAAATTGTAAAGAAACTAACTTGGTCTGATGCTAGAGTGTTAGAAAAATTTGAGGTACATGTTGCGCAGGTATGTTTGTAATTGTTTTATTCATCATAAGATCATCATCAGAAAGACTTCTTATAAAAAAAAATTTTGAAAAGTAAGCTGCAGCTTAAAGGTTAATTCACAATTCAATACCAGCATAGGTATTTTCTATCAATGTAGTTAGTGTATTTTCAGAACAAGTTAATCTAGTTGTTTTGTTTTTTTAAATTAACCTTGCTATTTCTTTTGCATTGAAGCAATGGCACTAACAGCTTTCTTTTTTAAATTTGTACCAAAATATGGCTAATGGTTTGCTATTTAAATTGTTTATTATGCATAACGTAGATAGCTAGTTATGACATATAAACCCTTTGTATTGCAAAGAATAGTCAGGTAATTGCAATAGACTTACTTTACTCTTTTAGATTCTTTATTTCATTCTTTTAATTAATAAATTTGTTCAGATTCCTTGGATGCCTCATTTTCTCCAAAATTGACATTGTCACTTGTGCTTGTTTCAGATATGCAGCTTCTGTGGGTGCTAAGCATTTTCACACCTCTGCGAAAATGGGCAAGGGCATTGAGGACTTATTTTTAGATTTAAGTAAAAGTAAGTAGAATGACCTATATATTTTTTTGTTCTTTCAAGTTTTATTACAATGTCTGTATATTATTTCTTTGAGGTTCTATACTCAGCGTCCCATTATCTATCTTTTTATAATAGAAATGTAATGACAATTAATACATTCATGCAACTGATATGTAAATCAAGGTCCACCTCAAATTTTCCCTTTTACAAGTTCTAGATAGAAAAGTTTGTCTATAACTGAGAAAATTATACATCGACATATTCCCTTTTTTCTATTATATGAAAGGTACATTTTAAAATTTGTGTTTAAATCAACCAATAAAGTGAGACTTGTACTCATCCCATAAGAAAATGAACTCTTCATTATTTGTTGTATCGGTGTTAACTCAACTTCTTTATAAAATTAACAATACTCTCAAGTGTAAGAAGCAATTACTCACAAGAAGGAATGAAAGAACAGGAAAATAGTATGTAACTATTGTTTAAAGAGATGGCTAACAAAAAGGATAATGATTCTTACAAGCAAATGGCATCAGGGAACCTGAAATTTGTGTGAGGTTGTGTATGGTCTCCCATTGTTCAAAAGAAAAAGGCAATCATGTCAAGCGCATAGTAATATAGCTGTGTCAGTTTCTATGTGTCTGCCATAGAGGCAATAAGTTGATTTACTTTTTAGTTTCTTTCTTGTAATGCATTCATTGTAATGTATGTATTTAAATTGAACAACAGACCCCTAAGAAGTTGAAATTTCTTGATTATAGTTACTAGTATTAATAAACTTTTTTTTTATATATACTAGTCGGACATTACCCAC
Source organism: Biomphalaria pfeifferi (assembly GCA_030265305.1). Classification (NCBI taxonomy): domain Eukaryota; kingdom Metazoa; phylum Mollusca; class Gastropoda; family Planorbidae; genus Biomphalaria; species Biomphalaria pfeifferi. Next base: position 2,345,697 of record JASAOG010000060.1, on the reverse strand, counting down.
GGCCTGCAGGCCTTAGTTTGTGTTTACTAATCTAGTGGATTGGAGTTAGATGTACGTTAAACTTAGTTAATGATCCTTTCAAGTTTTTCTCTTTTGCCATGAAAATAAAAGTAATTTTGCAAAAATGTTTTTATCCGTTAAGCAGATACATTCATATCTATTGAAAACAAAAGGAGCGCGAGAGGAATAGGATATAAAGTACAATTGAAATGGCTTTACCCGATTTGTTAAATGAATGGGATTATAAAGTACGTCAGGACGTCTAAATTCGCAGATTCTATGTAAGGAACGAATTTATTTTAAAATGCTTTTGAAACACAAATTTGAAGGTTAATTTTATTAAATAATGAAATCAATAGACTATATTTTGTATTTTCAAAGTAAAAAACTATCTGTGCAAAGTGTAGTTTTAAAAATTAGATCTAGATCCTTTTGATCTAAACATGGTAAACATGGCCTAGATCCATGAAATAGTACCACTTTTATAGAGTTGGGCAATTTTTATTTTTTTTGAGGGTCTTAAGTTTGTTTTAGGGCTACAATACATATGTTATAGTTCTAGTTAGTACCCAAGGAACATTTATGCCAAGTTTGATCAAGATTGGTCAAACGGTTTTGATTTTTATGCAAGACACACATACATACATATGCATACTTTATAGTATAGATTTAAATCACAGGAACATTATTGAACAATTAGTTCATTGATTGCTAGTTATTAGGGGTTATTTTCCCTTAGATAAGCTTTAGTTTTAAAAAATATTCTTTTTTCTTTTGCTTCTTTCTGAACTCATTTCATATGGTGTTTTTCTTTTTTTTTTTTTTTTTTTTTGTCTTTCATTTTTAAATGATACTTTTCTGTTGACTTTTAGGTAACTATTCTTGTGTGACTACTAAAGGTTGCTTAATCTGTCATTAAACTGATTTAAATATAAAATTTGCTATTATATGTTTCTTTTTAACTAATGTTTTTTTTTTTAATGCCTGAAAAACATTTTATTGTTTTTCTTTATTATCTTACAGGCATGATAGAAAAGTCAGAGGAAGGTGTAGCTAAAGGTCGACCTGGAAGCACCAGAAAGAGTCAAGTTTTAGTTGTGGATGATTCTACAGAAGAACCACCTCCCAAGTCAGGGTGCTGTGGCTAGGCTTGTTTACTTGCTATTTTATTCTTGACATATTTACAAAAAGGCCTTAATTTAAATTTCAGAAGTAAAACAAAAAAAAAATGTGTTTGAGAAGTTGGCCATTGTTGTGTAAAACAAAATGGTAGCTGAGGATTCCCCATGTGCTATTTTAATGTGATACTGTGTTGTTGTGACTGGCACCTATCTTGTTGATTCTATTTGCTTGTAATGTTTTCTCAGAACTGTGGAAGCTGTTGTCATTGATGATGGCCTTGAGGTTGTTTTTTTTTCTATTCCTAAAATTGTAAATGTGTGTTATCAATTCGCTAGCAGAATTATGATGAGAATCATTTAGCATTAGCAATTGTTTCTTGAGAGCTAGATTGATTTGTGTGTTTATTTTGTTTGAGTAAAGCCAGTATATTTTTGTTTGAGTAAAGCAAATATTTTTTTTTTTATGTTACTCTAATGCTCATTAAGTTTCTTATTCTGTTTAGTTGTTACAATTGTATAAATTCTGTGGGTTCTTTTTTTTTTTTTTATTTCAGTTCTCAGCCTCTGACATTTTTAGTGTTAATAAGCTATACTAAAATTATTTACAAAATAATTTATGAACTATTAAAGACATTTTCACATTTTTCTGAATATAAAAACATTTAGTTCCTGATTTGTAATTGCATTTTTTTTTTTAAAGTTTATAATAAAAAAAATAACAGGTTTTTAAAACAAATATCATTTTTTTTGGTCTCGTCATGTCTATACCAATACTTTAGTATGAAAAGTTATACTACAATTTTGTCTGCAACCCTGCTAATTGCCTAAATGATAAGCTGAATAGAATTTTAATGTATATGTCTTGTAATAATGTACTAAATATACTTGAGAGAAAACCCTGTGACTATGGTATAAACAATTATTGATTTTTTTTTTCTTTACTGATTCTATCCAAATCCTAATGGCTTGTGCAGATATCTATGCATTATGAAAACAAGGGAGAGGTCTTTACTTAGTCATCTCATTCTTGTTTAGATGATGAACAGAAGCAGCTAATGTTAACAATTGTGAGCAATTCTTACTGTACCAGTACACAAGTCACTGTTTTGTCTTGGATCTGAGAGAAGGACAATTGCTGCAATGTGTGTTTGATCAACGTCTGCAAAATCATTTTTTTCCCCTTCTGCTGTTTATTTCAAATAGTTTTCTTTACTTTTTGAAACATTTTTTTAAAATAGTGGTAGACATGTTTGACTTAACACTGTCAGTAGGTATTTACTTATCTAATGGATGGGCATAGTATTGTTTAGACTTAGTAAAAAAAAAAAAAAAAATTAATTGTCCTAGTATTGTTCTCTAGTCATACTAACTACAATACCCACAAACAAAAGTAGAAACAAAAATTGTTTGTTTGTTTTTTAATCAGTACCATTATGTTTAAATATATTCTTGATATTGCTTTTTAAATTGATTCATGTGTTTGAATGCTTGACTATTTATACCAATGCAAACTTTTTTTTTCATCTTCTGATTTCTAAAAATGTGTTTTTCTCAACTTTACATTCAGCAAAGTTTAATCTCTGATGCTCTATGTCATGCTTATGTTTATGACTTGCTCTATTGTCATATGAACTGTTCTTTTGTTAGTTAACTTAGGAAACCGTTATATGAGAAGAAACTTCCACAGCATCTCTTGAAAGCAAGATTATTTGTGACCAAAGCGTAGTCTTATCAGTAGAGAAAGGGGATTATATTTTGAATATTTGAAACTTGCTAGTTAAAATTCTTATCATTATGACTTTTGATGACTGTCCAAGTAATTCTCATTACTTCAGGTTTAGGCAAAACACTCAAATTTATTTTGTGTTGATTTTAACCATTTAAAAAAAAAAATTATTTAAGCTATATGTTTATGTGTACACATATCCTATTGAATAGAGGACCTAAATTCCATTTGATAGACAATAATGTTTTTCAAACAAATAATAATACTGTGTTATTATTCAGTTAATTTTCTATCCATTCTACTGGCTGAACCACCACAAACATCTCCTTTAAAATGTAGCAAATTGTCACTTCGTACAATTTTTTATTAAGGGAGAGATACAGCATTTTTAAGTAAAATGGCTTAAGTAGTTTGACAGTATAATAATTAAATCTATTGTATTTTAAATGTGAAATGTCTGTTGATTGTTTACCATACCATGAATCATTTTTTTTTTCACTATCCATCAAATCCCATGAACCAAAATAAAAATTATATATCTATATGGTTTTATTTTTGTTTCTTTTGTGTTTGAAACTTGAAAATGAAATTTTTAGATCAATTTGGTCACCATTTTTATAAATAAAAGGTTTAAATAATTTTCAAAATTTGTGACTTGTTTAAGAACTACACTTCATATTAGGTATTCAGATGTCACTGTCTACTTGTAGACTTGCTGATGAATCACCAGAACCAAGTGGGACACAATGGCTTATTACCCTTCAACAGGTTCTTACTAAATTTTCACAATTGAAGAGAAACCTTCAGCTTTTCATAAGAACATTTCTTTCTGAATGAAGCTGGTTGCAATGGAATGTTGTAAGCATTTCAGATTCACTTACCTCTTTCTGAATTTGTAACATTTTCTGTTTTAGGCTCTGTAACTGAATTCGGAAAGTGCTGGATTACATTGCTATTTAATATGGAAAATATGAGAGTTGATATTTCTATCAAGCAGTAAGAGGTCTTGATAAGAGATGACACATAATTACCATTGCCAAAAATTGCTCAAAGAAAAATCAGTGACAGTGGTGAGGAAAGAGCATTATGAAAACTTGGCATCTTAAGGTACCATTAATCCATCTTGCCATTCTAAGGCCTGTCTAGCTCTGTTGTAGGCATCTTTTCTTAAAGTACCATTAATCCATCTTGCCATTCAAAGGCCTGTCTTGCTCTGTTGTAGGCATCTTTAATTAAAGTACCATTAATCCATCTTGCCATTCTAAGGCCTGTCTAACTCTGTTGTAGGCATCTTTTCTTAGGGTGTGACCAACACATCTCCACTTTCTTTCTAAGATTTGCATCTCTATATTTCTCTGTCCACGCATCTCCCACATTTTGGCGTTTTTGTCATACCAGTGTATTACTTGGGATCATTAATTGTTTTTATACAATAAGTCAGCTACAGCATACACAAGAAATAAAATAAAAACATTGCCAAGTGTAACCATTAAAAACAAGTTATATTGGCATGTACAAAGTAATTATTTACAAATACTGTAATGGAAACATTTTTATTTACAAACATGGCAATGAAGGAATTATTTTTGTATACATAAAATTAGAAAAAACACTCTGTGCATAACACACTGTGCACACAGAAGCTGAATTGAACGAAACATAATTCACTAATAGAGCTTAAATAAATCAACAATGCTACTATTCATTAACAGTGACATATGCAAAGTATTATTTAGAAGCCTCCACTAATGAGTTGAGAGATGTTGGCATCCACCTTCCACTAGCATCTTGCATGAAAACAACATTATGATCATAGTAGATAGAAGCTTTGCCAAATCTGTACACTTGTTTACCTTCTTGGGACTTGCCAGAGATAGGGATGTATAGCATGTCTTCTTGTTCTGCCTGGAGTCAAAACATAAGACATTGAAACTTGGACTTCAATATAGCCCTTTCATCTTTATGGATACATAAAAAAAAATAAAAAAATCAACATCTGAGACTTATGGTCTCCCCCTCTGAGTAGGGGAGAGAAAAAAAAACATTATAACTAGTCACTAATTCTATTGTAACTGCTCTTCCTAATAGTAATAGGTGAGGGCACCTCAAAACCCAGTAAAGCCTTTCAACACTGAATTCAGACACCTGCTGTCTTGAGGAGGCTACCTCATAGACAAATCAGCAGTGGAGCCCCTTAGGCATTGGGAGTATCAACTATGAATATTTCCATTTAACAGCTTCCGATACTCAGTTGCAAAGCATTCCTTTTTAATCAGTAAAGTCAAAAGAAGGGCTATCTATCATGCCAGGAATACATACTGGAGAAATCTTTGAAGTAGGGAAGTTAGATCAACACTCTGTCCCTAATGTCTAAATAATTGTGACTAACTTCATAAATGTGGCAAACTCAAATATACCTATATCTACTTATTGCAATGATAACATCAACAGCACAAATCTGTTAGGCTGATTAAACAACTAATGAGGAAAGTTCTGCATCAAATGTATGGCCTAAATCATAATACCTTTCCACACACTTTTTTAATACTACCAGCTTATCAGTAATTTTGTTTAATACACTTTGATAACATTGTTTTCAAGACTTTAGAATAGGTATGATTCAGCAGTAATTAGTGGTTCAGATGAAACTATTTCTCTTGAAGATTTAAGGAGACATTTTTTTCTAAGTGAAAATTAAACCCATTATTTTTAAATAGAAATACTTCTTTGGTCAGGCAGGAATGACAGTCTACTTACTCTTCTCTCAACTAGATCTTTAAAAGTCATAGCAGCACTTCCAATAGTTGATCTTACGTGAGAGGTTGGCTGATGAAATACAAACAAGTTATTAGTTTACTACAAATTTATTTTTCATAATGTTTTCAAGGCTTATATACGAAGCAGAATAAAATATTTGAGACGAACCTCAGAATCTACAAGAGGATCTCTGGCAGGTGGGGCTTTAGTGTCCATGATTCTCCGCTCAGCATGTGTGAAGTAGGCCATGTTCTCCTTGACACCAGGTACAAATGTTCCTGACACAGCTCTGTTCATTATCTCCAGAGCTTTGTTAAACTGATCTGATCAGGAAGTAATCATTTAGGAGTTATAGTAATACAAATTTGATGGTTAAAAAAAACTTAATAAAATGTAAAAAATTTATCAACATCCAATAATGTTTTTTTTTAAATGAGAAACTAGATGAAAGAAGAATCAATAAAAAAATAAATTTCTTTTCCATAATTAGTGACAATGTCTAAAGCCTGATCTAAAAAAAAAAGATAGTTTCCCTTTATTAAATGAATCACAATAACAAAAAAAAAAACATAACAACAAAAGTATTGAACATTTAAGTTTTTAAGTTCATGGCAGCAGATCTCACCTTTGATGGCAGGATGACCCAAGAGATTTTCTGGGAACTGAGCCTTCCATCCAAGGTACCATTTAGTGATGTCTTGATAGTTGGGCAAGTTAGTCAGCCAAGCAACCAGCACTTGGTGCCACTTGGGGAAAAATACCTTCTCCAACATGTTAACCATAGACTGAATTGGCATCATGTCTTTCCAGGACATCACCCACCTCCAGGGATCTGACAATCAGGGAAATCAATATGTGAAGTTTCTAAATAAAAAATACTTCATGATGTATACATATGAGTTCTTGTACTATCACTTCAAAAAAAAAAGAAAAGTGCTGTTGTTGAATAATTCAGATTTATCAACCCTGAAAACCAGCATTGGCTTTTGAACTGGGGAAAGGAAAGGGTAGGGGGGGGTCTTGAGTTCAAGCCCCAAGGGAAGACTGGGTTTTCTGAACTTAGGAAATTCAGGACAACCCTCAAGTGCACCCAACTCTAATGGGTATCTGACATACAATGGGGAAATAAATGTGGTTGGTAATTGTGTTGGCTACATGAAACCATTGCTAAAAGTGTTGACCATAGAAACAGAATAGCTTTAAATCATCTGCCCCCATAGACCACAAGGTATATATATATATATACATATATATATATATATATATATATATATATATATATATATATATATATATATATATATAAAATCAAGATTTTTTCACTTGATCTTTTAGTAGCCAACTGACAAATGCACCTCTTCCATTCATATTTCAAAAGTGTTTTTTTAACACAAATGGTTTTTGAAAATTTAATTTGGTAGAAGAGTACTTGAATATTAAAAAATAGGAAACCGACATTTATTTTTTAGAAAACAGGCACTTTTATTGCACATTTTTTTTTTATAAACATAGGTTTCAAAAGTAAGTACTTTCATAGTCTGTGTAAAATATTAGACTTTTAGCATACTTATTATGTATTCCACTTGTAGTAAACTTGATTTCAAAGAATTAAACGAAACAAAACAACAAATTTTGCACCAACACAATTTTTTAAAAAATAGAATAAAAGTTGGATAAATAAAAGCTAGAAGTTGTACTCACCTAGATACTGTTGGTGTGGGTTTATTGTCATATTCTGAAGTTCCAACTCAAGTTTGGGTAAAATATTTTTAACCAAAAATGCGCTCATGTGACCTGGACGAAATACACCAAACCAGGGCTCTAGGATAATTTTGGCAGAGGCATCCGATGGATACCAATTGATCAGTGCACTGGCAATCTTGTGACGAATAGGAGCATACAAGGGTTCTAACTTTTCTCCTATTTTAAACAAAATTAATATTTATTAAAGTTAATAAACTTTTATTTCCCATCTTGTAGCAGGTTAAGTACCTGTGTAGTCACTAGCAGACAAAAATTAGTTAAAATTATATAATTATATTATAAAATTATATATATTCATTTTTTTTTAAATGTGCATTATGCATATAAAACAATTCACTTGCAACTCAATACAATGCAATAATACATTAAATAAAAGCCAACTGTACCCATGAGAGGCAGCCAAGGATGAAGCCAGCAATGTATTGGGGTTGTGTCTGTGAGAGGATTCCAATTTTCTACTTCCTGTAGCAGTCGAGGCAACACCAGCTGGTCTAAAATGTTTTCTAAGACCCAAGGGGGTAGAGCAGGCTTCCAGCTTTCCAAAAGTGTGATCATTGGATCTGTCTCTCGAACTATCCATTTCCTGTTTGCAATATACATAAAAATACATTTAGAAACAGTGGAACCTCAGTATAAATTGAATACAAATATTTTATTACAGAGCTAAGTAGTTAGAAACTTACAGTACTGTTGCTCGGACAGGTGGAAGCCATATGTCCCAGATCAATCTCTGATACACGTCTAAATTGGTGTGCTCATTGTTCCTGCACTGAGAAGCCTGGGCACTTTCATCAGCCCCAAGAAGCAATTGCCATTCTAAAACTGTATCAAGTCCATAGGTTGGATCTTTTAGTGGTAACCATTTGGCAAAATAGGCCTTCATCTATAGAAATCAATAAACAAAGAATTATTGAAAGTTCTACCCAAATGAACTGCTTGTTAGATTATTTATAAAAATAAATATATCCCAAACTTTGCCTCATTCATGCTATTAGTGTTGAAATAAACATAAATTACCAATGGAAAAACAAGTGCAATAGCCAATGATGGGAGGTCATAAATTTTGTATTCTTCATAATAGTCTTGTTGAAGCATTTTAAACATTTCTGCACATGAATCAAGAGTTAAAGGATCCGGACTGTCAGGTTTTGTTCTGTTTTCACAACTGTAAAGACAAAAGACGAAATCAATACATTTTAAATCAATTTAAAATCTATTAATACTTGTAGTAGTCAAAGAAGTTTTATTACTTTTATTTTCAAAACTCACACCAAAGCGAAATTAGGGTTACTAAGATCAAGAGTGCAATGATAAAGCAAAATCAAAGTAATGCACGCAGCCATGGGAAATGCTAGCTTACAAAAGAAAATTACTTTATTTTGTTTTTCAACAAATATTCAAGTTGAGTCGTTGGAGAGTGTGTTTGGAAAAAAACAAACTCCCTTAGTTAACTACAAGTATTTAAACACCTGGAGTATTTATGTCATTTAAACAGATTCATTTCAGGGCACAAAATAGAGAAGAATGGAGAAAAGACGGTCTACAGATCATGTGTGGTGGCCCACCACAGTTAAAAAAACAACAACTAAGGGACAAGTGAAGGTTAAATGGATATAATAAGCACACATTCCACTAAGTTAAAATATAAAATTACACCATGATGATTGAATATGTACCAAGTGATTCAATGCTTTTAGCAGTTTCCTGCTTATGTGACTATGTTTCAAACATTGTGTGATTAATAAAACCATTATATACCTGACAACTAGGTTCATAACCATTTGTAATTTCTGCAACTGCTTTTCTTCTTGATTCACCACCATTTCCAGACGCTCTTTTTCATGCTGAACATTAACAATGCGGTCTCGCTCATACTGCAACTTCCTGTCATTATGAATGATATCCTCTTCAGCCATATCTACCAGTAAGTTAAGATTATGCATCAACTCGGGCATACTGAAAGCTCTTTGTTTCACCACTGGTTCCTGGTTGACCAAGTCTTCTGCTTCATCAGGTTTGTCATGGTTTTTCCCAATGGCATGGTATCCTGAACAAAGGATAGTTTCAGAATTGATGATTTTTATAAAGGAATGGTACAGTAACTACTAAAGGATTAACACAGGTAAAGTAACTACTAAAGGATTAACACAGGTAAAGTAACTACTAAAGGATTGTTCTTCTTCTCTAGCTCATTTGACTTGTCATACATAAACAAGATTTGACTTATTTAAAAGATATGTAAAGGTACAGTAACTAATAAAGGATTAACACATTTTGTCACAGAAAGACATTTTTTTTTTTTTAAATAAAGAACACTTAAAATTAAGTAATCTAATAAGATGAAAATTAAAAAATTATGCAAATAACTGCAAAAGTTAAGAAATTTAGTGACTATTACATTAATTCATTCAGACTTGAGAGTCTTGTTAGCCTTGGCTGGCTACCCACCTAGAAAAAGCAAGCAAAACTCTGAATCCAACCCTCTGCTGCCTTGCAATTATACCCAAACATGAAAAAGGCTTTGGGGGTAAACAAAAAAAAAAATCACCAGCCCACAACCCTTAGGCAGCTTGCAGCGCAGTGCTACCCAATGGCAGAGCCTGCAATGCCACTGATCCCAAACTGTATCTGCAGAGCACATGCCGTTCTTTTGAATAGATCAGCTGCATGGAGAAGGGGAACTGCTGTGTGGGCAACATCGTTCCAATCATAGCTAATGCCCAGGCATTGGTCTCATTTCCATGATATGATTCAAAGTTATTTTGCAACTGAAAGAGGCCTTAGACATTAAGTTCCTAATTGCCCCACCTTAGTTTAGTTTGTAAGCAGGTGCATAGAGAATTAACAAAAGAAGATTTTTTTTTTATAATTCCATTTAAATTAAGTTGTGAGCTCTTATAGGTTTTATTGTTCTTCTTCTCTAGCTCATTTGACTTGTCATACATAAACAAGATTTGACTTATTTAAAAGAAATGTAAAATATCCCACCTGACAAAATTCTCTGTTCCCGTCCTGTCATATCTATTATTTTAACTTTCTGATTCACCATGGCTGCTGGCTTGCTAGAACGTTTACTTCCAGATTCAAGAACCTCTTGAGCAGTTTTGTAAACATACTTAGGTTTCTGTTTCTTTCCCTGTTATAACAAATAAATATTATATAAATTGGCTTAGAATTAACGTGACGTGTTCATTACTAATTACCATTTTAAAATAAATTAACTTTAAACTGATCTAGTTATTTCTTAAGAAGTCTAAAATTATTTAATAAAAATATATGTAAAACATACATTTAACTAACTTTCCACATTTGATTTTTAATAAAATGTACTCCCAATTTTCAAGGTTGTACTCAAAGTGTATTTTTGGTTTTATAATTTTTAACAAATCAAGTATAATGAAAACATTGGTAAAATGAAAAATGATAGTACAAGATTAAAGTGGTTTTAGTGGATGGCAGTTTTCCATTTTCTAGAGTGCTGCCACAACTAGTAATTTTTGTGGTAGAACAAACCTCTACAGGCTGCTTCTTCCACTGAGATAACTGTTTCTGAAATTCTTTTTTCTCTTCTTCCTCTTCATCTTTCACTGGATAATCTTGCAGCGATCTCTCTGACCTCTCTTTACCATGTATGCCCACAGCTCCTCTGCCTTTTCTCTTTACTGCTTCTACAGGAGTTGTTATACCCTGACCAGACTTGCCCAGACCTTCTCCAGGTTTATAGCCAAACTTTGAAACAAAGTAAACAAGCACTTTTATATTTTTGAAACATTTTTAAAGAGCATTAAAAAAACAGCAATTTTATAACATACAAAGCTTTAATACAGAGTATTAAATAACTAATAATAAGCAGTGATCCAATACCAAAATAAAAACAATGATGAAATAGCTAAAATTTCATTGAAATATGAATTTTTGAATATGCATACTGTAATTATGTTAAAACATGCATAAATGGTACAAATATTTGAACAAATTATCTATTGTTCTAGTTATAAAATATTGACCACACCTTCATCAACAGTTTCTGTCCTATACCTTTAGTGTATTTTTCCCAAGCTCCGAATTCCCTGAAAAAATAAATTGTAATGTTAATATATCAATAAATAAAAGACAAATTTTCTGGGTTTCTTAAAATAAAATATGACTAAATTCAAAAAGATAAATTAATTATTATTTTATATTTCAATATATGTAAAGTATTAGTATAAAACTTAAGTGCAAGTTTGTAGAATAATTACTAACTTATCCGAATCTTTCTGATGTCCTCTAACATATCGTGGCATAGGACTTGGACCTTCTTTACCAGAACTTTTTTTCTGTTTACTTTTGCTTGTCTCTTCAGCCTTTAAATTTAAAATACAATGAAATGTATTGACATACAAGAAATAGTCTTCTTAATTTTTGCTACATTATAGAATAGAAGACAAAGAAAAAATAAAATAAATAAATAAAAACATAGTTAACATCATCCCATGATAAATACAAATAAAACATTTAATTGTCATAGTTATTTTATAACTTACAGATGCAAAAAAAAAAAAAAATTTGACACACTATATAAATAATAAGCAGCAAGACATTTTAAATCAAATTTCGATGAGACCTGAGACTCTGCAACATAGCCTCTCAATAATACTGATGACTATCGCTAGATTTGTCTTCAGGTCACATCCAGTCATGAAGAACAACCCAAAGAACATCAGCTAGGCTCTCAAAACCAAGAAATATAAATATAAAGGTTTGATCCATAAGGTTTTCAAAGTTGTTTTTAATACAGATTGTCTAGACTGCATTTTTCACCCCTAACCTAAAGGTTTGCAGTGCATGTATATATCGTTCAGTGTGTAACTACTTGAATAGAAAACATAAGAACCCAAAGTCATCTATACATGTGTGGTTACTTTGAGATAGATATCTAGAACTTACAGAATCATTTTCTTGCTCTTCTTTATATCCTCCACTTATAAAGCTTATTCCTCCAGCTAAAGATTTTTTCTTCTTTGTTCTTTCATTTGTTTCATTATCACTGTCATCACTTTCTTTATCAGCCCATATACCTACAATGATCAAACAAAATCTCTTAGTAATCAACACAACCATATACCTACACAATGATCAAACAAAATCTTTTAGTAATCAACACAACTATAGTTACAATACTTTAAAAGTCTATGGCAATAGAATTTCATTTTATAATTTTAAAAAGAAAGTTTTAAGCAAACAGTAAAATATTTTTTCTTTATTTTCTTTTTCACTTTAAAAAAAAAACAACACTAAAATGTCACCACACTCTAGTTCTCATTCGAAACGAGACATGATAAGTTCTTCATATAAAGAAGTTAAAAAAAACTGTTACTAGTGTCCCAGCGCATTATCCTGCTGTAGGACTTAAAAAGCACTGCAGTAGGAGCTATTGGGTCAGGGACGGATTTAAGGCAGGTCCTCCACAAAAGAGATTTTAGAAGTCACTCATAGTTTTACTCTCCACAAACTCAAAAACAAACAAAATATAATTTTGTTTTTTGTTACAAAAAATACATATGAAATAATTGTAACATTTTTTTACAGTAGTAAAATTAGATAAAATTTACAAGTACTCTGTTTCTTTCTTCTAAAACATGGCCGGCAATTAGATATCAGTAGGTTTAGTGATCAAAATATGTTAAAAATGGATTTTTTTAAAGCTTTAAAATAAGTTTAGGGGGCTCCACAAAAGTTCTGTCCCAGGGCCTCCACAGACTTACATCCGGCCCAGTATTGGACTAATACAAAAATGTGTACAAATAATAGCTGCTATGATTTTACCATAAGTAGCTTGATTTTTAGTTTGTCTTCTCTGACTTGCACCAGTTGGATCAAATATTTGAAAATAATCATAATCTGTTACTTCGAAGCGCTCAACTTCAGGTGAAGACATCGTTTGTCAACACAATGAAATGAACTGGATCTAGTCAATTTGAGCTGTTTATTTTTTGCTGTCCTTTCAGATAAATGTGGTCAAGCTACAAATCTGAAACAGGGAAAGACACAATCATGAGAACAGTCTATGTCAAATACTTCAATTTTTTTTAAAAAGCAGTTTAATATATATATATATATATATAGTTATCTAGATCTCTGACAACTCTGATTGTCTGATCTGTTGTAAATCAAATGTAATGTTACTCTACTCTAACTTAATTGTCTGTCTAATCTAATGACTGACAGACACAACTAGTGTCTCTAGACTAGTCTAGCTTAAGACTACTCTAGACTCTAGTATAGCTAGCTAGATCTAGATCTTGACCTAGTAATACTGACTTGAATAATTATTAATAATACTATAATTAGTATAACAGTACACTAATTCTACTCACTTAAGTTGACTTAAGTCACTTCATCATGACACTTCTTAGGACTTCTACTAGATCTAGATCTATCAGTTACTGTCTAGAGACTAGAGTAGATTCTAACTTAACAAAATAGACTATGTATTCCTATCATAGAGTGGTCTACTGTCTATAGTCTAAGATAGTCTAGATATTAATATATACTATCTATAATCTTAGTATGATAAGTATGAATTAAAATAAAATTAAATGAATAGTATGATGTATCTAATAAAATCTTAAATATCTAGAATTAGTAGAATAATTAATACAGGCATAATTTAGATCTAGATCTAATTAATTTATTTTATTATTTTTATGTGGAAATTATTCAAATTAGAAATATTTTTTAATTTGAAATATATATGGTAGATTCTTATAACTGAACACCGACTTTCAGGAACTAGGTCAATTTTTTATTTTATTTTTTTATTTGGTGAAGGTTTAACTTACAAAAAAACTGAAAGCAGATTCTTATTCTGCAACTAAAGGACTATAAAAATAGCTGTGTTCCTTTGTATTACCACCCATAGTCAAGATTTTATTTTAAAATAAATTGGGTCACTTCATGCTCCTATTTTGAATGCAGATTTTGGGCTTTCTCCTTCAGTTGAACAGTTGTTGAACACCAATATGTAATTGCTAATAAATTATATCTGTGTTACTTAAAAATTATTTAGATTGTAGTAAAAGAAGTAGATTCACTTTTGCAATATGTATTTATAGTTTATTTCCTCATATACTATCTCTCTCTTTCTCTCTCTATATATATAGATTTTTTATTTAAATATCTATATAATCTGTGTAGAAAATAAATTTATATAGATTATAGAGCTATAAATTAATTACTTAAATTTAATAAACATGATACGTTCAACTAGGCTACTTGTATTTAATTTTCTCTCTGTCTTTCTTTTAATTCCCATTTAGGACCCTCTTCTTGTTTTCATAATTTAATCCCAATTGATATTATTTCTTTTTACGATTTTGCTGTGTTCAAAAAGGAGAATGAGCTGAATTCATTATTATTTGTTTGGACACCCCCTTTTAAGTTTTATTTAACAGCTAATGGCATAAATGTGATTGGAATGTCTTTCTAAAGATGTTTGGAAGCTTATTTTGATATGCCCATCAGCCCACAATCAAACAGGCTCATAATATAGCCTTCATCCCTTATATGGGTATGAATTGCCGGGGGAGGTCAAAACAACAGCCTTACATAAATGGTTACCAAGAATCTAAATAACTGCCATCTGCTTTGGAAAATTGGAACAAAATTACCGTAACTTATCTAAAATTGAACATGCGCAGCCCCAAAACATCATTTTTAGCTCCAAACATAAAAACAAATGAATTACAAACAACAAAAGCGACCTGTTCAAGAAAGGAGAATTTGATGGAGTATTCAAAATATAAGAACCTCCTCTATAAGACTATATATAGATCTATCTAGATAGATCTACCTTAGTTAGTACCTAGACTCCTAGTAGACTAAGTTATTTAATTTTTACGACTCAGTTAAGAGTTTTTACTAAGTCTAAGACAAAGAGTAAAGTAAGAGTAGTAAGACTAAGTAGTAGTAACTAAGTAAGTATAATTTTAAGTAAGTACTAAGTCGGTCTAAGTCACTCTACTCTAAGACTAAGTCAGTCACTCTGACTCTAGGACTAGGCTAGCTAAGACAGTAGGTCAGTAGACTTATTTTAAAAAGTTGGTATACCATTACCAGTGTTATATACCTGGTTCTTCATATTAGACATTGAATCTAATCTATATTGTTAACCCAACAACATACAAATCGATGTATAAATCTAGAATAGATGATCTAATTGTTCCCTTTTTTGTTATTTATGATCAAGGTTTGTAGTGTACGAATGGAAGTTGCCATCTTGTCTGCATTTAAAAAGTATATGGATAGATCAAGGTTTACAAAAAAGATACAAAACAAAACTCGCTCAATTTGAGACTTGATGTAGACTGACAAAAAATAATTTACTTGATTTTGTCTTATTTTAAATATTTTGATTTATAAATTACAGGCATTCCTTCTAAGATAAGGAGAAGTATGTCTAATTAAATTTACTTCCTACGCGTATCCATGTGTCGAGAGTTAGATCTATTTTATTGTCCGGCAAAAGGATATCAGGGCATGTCCTTTTGGCAGGCATTGGCTAAGATTAATAGATATAGTGAAAATGTTCGGCTTCCAATCTGATGATTACACCCTACCAGATTCTATAATGATTCTATAATGACAAATATTTTGCAAACCGGTTCGAAAGATATTCAACAAACACAAATAAAAACCTAAGGTTATAGTGAACGCATGTATGCAAACGTGGGTTTCAAACTTTCAACTATCAATAACACATTGATTGTATTTCTACACTTAGACTCAGGGGCTATAGAAAATCTCAATTTGTAAAAAAAAAAATGTACAGTATAATCGCAGTCTTAATGAATCTATTCCATTATTTTGATATAACAACAGAGTAAAACAAAACACTTGTTGATGGCTGCCTATATGCGTGTGGTATGCGCTCTGGTTGTCTTCTCGATGATCCCAAGTTCGAATCTGCCCGCCACCCATGGGCGTAGCCAGGGGGGGGGGGGGTTGGGGTTGAACCCCCCCCCCCAAATGAAATCCCCTCTCCCCGCAGGAGGGGGGGATCGGAATTTAGTGACTGATTTTTTGCTTTGATTTTGTTTATTTTAGGTGAGATTTTAATTCTTAACCATCACTTGCCCCAGCACAACCAAGGGTGTTTTAAGTTTAAAACCCCCTACCTGGGGTTTTTACAGTTAAATCTCCCTCTTCTATAAAACAAAACAAAAAAAAAATGCAAACGAAAATCCCCAAATTCCAAGAGCACAAAAAAAATCAAATTACACACTCAAAATGTTATGAGCGTAGCTAAATGGGTTTTGACTCAGTTTTGAGTTTAAACCCCACTTCAGCGGGGTTTGAAGTTAAAAAAAATACCTCTTTAATAATAAAACAAAGCGAATTATACACTCAAAATTACACAATAAAATTATTTGAGCGTAGCCAATCCAATCGGGGGTTTTGAGTTTAAACCCCTCTCCTACAGATGGCTTTATTTTAAGTTTAAAACCCCTCCAGATGATTTTGAGTTTAAGATCCCCCTACAGAGCATTTGGAGGTAAAAAAAAAACAACATTAGACCCCTCAGCCGGCGCCGCGCGCCGAATTCGCCGCCAAATTTTTGTCGCCTAAAATCCGCCGAAAAAAATGTGGCGGGCCGTATTAGCCGCCATATTTTGTCCGCCAAAAATTCGCCGAAAATGAATGATGCGCCGTAAAGTTTTTTCTTTTTTCAATTTTTTCTTGGCATTCCGTTTTAACATCGATTACATTTTTAAATAAAGGTCGCCGGAAGTTTGATAAAGATTTCTTGTTTAATGTCAAATTACAATTCTAATTTTATTAAACCCCAGTTAAAATACAATTTAAAAAAATAATTCAATTAATTTAAGTTACCGTTTTTTTTGTCAATAACACGATTTATTATCAAAAAGATCTACACAGTGTTGATGATGACAAGATGCAAATGATCAAGCAGTCAGTACTCAACCAACTTGACCATCGATTTCCTGTAAATGATAACATCAAGCTGCATCAGCTGCTTGATGCATATTTAAAATCATTGATTCCACGGCCAGAAGCAACCACACTTTTGGAGAAAGCCATAGAGTCAGCTATGACCCGTGGATTCATCGTGTCTGAAGCTGATGTATCACATTCGCAACTTGTCAGGGAAGATGTTTCCGAAGAAAGCAGGTGTAAGAGGTTGAGAATGGAGCTGATGAATGAATTGAAAATTGAAGTCACCCAACGATTGTACCAATAAGGTATTTTATATTATTTTATTTGTATCTTTTTAATTCAAGCAGTAGTTTTAATATTAGGCTATTTAAGTACCTTTAGTGACATTTTAGTATAGGTTTTTATTCCAATAATTGTTTACTGTTATCTATTAACTGAACAAGATAAATATTACATTTACTGTGTACTGTAATGAAATGTTTTATAACCAAACAGTTAGTAAAATTGTATTTTGATTTTTTGAACTTTTTTTTCAGGTAGCAGTGGAAATAGCAAACTATTTGACGGCACCTATTGTTCAGTTTCATGATGTTCTCGCTTTCTGGCGTAGCAGTGCTGCATCATCCTTGTATCCATATCTTACTCAACTGGCTCGACTTCAGCTATCATCATCAGCATCATCTGTTCCAGTTGAGTGCATGTTTTCGGTTACCGGTTTGATAATAAACAGCAAACGATCAAGTCTAACAGCTGATAAGCTACATCCTGTTTGTTTCATCTATGACAATTACAAACTGATATATTGAGTGGTTAACTTAAAAAATGGACTGCATTTTCATGCACTCTAAATAATGTAAATTATGACAGAATATAAAATTGTTTTTTTTATATATTTGAAATAAAGTTTTTTCTGAAAGTTTTATTACTTTATTATTGGCAAGGCATAAGCCGAACTAGCCGAATATTTGTCTAATCAGCCGGAAATCAGCCACAAATGCCAATTCACGGAGAAATCCGGCTAATCCGGATATCAGCCGAAAAAGTGTCAGCCAGCCGAAATCTTGAAAAAAATTCAGCTGGCAGGTCTACTCTCAAGCCCTCACTCTAATGGAGTTTATGATGATGAAGTTGTGTATCAATTTCTTTTGGTGTTGGAGGTATTTTTCATCTTAACTGTCTGAGTTTAAATATTTGTTCAGTCAAAAGCTTTTCTGAAGTCTATGAAGTTGTGTATCAATTTCTTTTGGTGTTAGAGGCATTTTTCATCTTAACAGTCTGAGTTTAAATATTTGTTCCACAGTGCTACTACCTGCCTGATCTTCGGAAAGGGTGTCATCGGCCTTCTCTTGAGTCTGTTGAAAAATATTCTTCGCATTATCTTGTGTTTTGATTAGACTGTAGTTGGGATTTATTTGGAATATTCTGCCCACCTTGTAGGTCACAGAAACATGGCCTTTACATCATCTGCCCTATAGACAACAAGGTCTGAAAGGGGAACTTACCTTGTAATCACATCTGCTTCTTCGGTCAGAAGAGTTCTGTCTTTATTTTCAAAACTAGCTTGTCTTGGTTAAAGCTTTTTATGCTTCATATGCATTTTTGCTATTGGAAACTTACACGCAGCTTATTATAGTGAACTGGTCACCAATCCATTGAGCCATACAGTATTCTTCTGCCAGCGAGGGGGTAACTTTTTTTCCCTGTTAGTTCTTTTCTTTCATCACATAAATAAGTGATGTCATCTTTTACCCAATGCTTAATTTTCCTTCGCCTTTTCACAAGGACTCCAGAGAATGACTGTTCTGATAATATACGTAAGTGAGCCAATGCCCTCGTGTAGACCTATTATGTTGAGAACTGTAAATGTCACCCCACGATGGCCTCAACAATGTTTCGTTCTTAATTTTAATAATATTGTTATAACCCTGCCATGCGCACCGCCATCCAAGCTAGTGCAGAAGGTGCGCACTGCTAGAAACCAGACTGAGAAGGATGTCAACATTAGGAAGAAGAGAACGAGTTCCGCCCAAGTCTAGAGCCGATATGAAGAGACTGTGATAAAGGAAGATGTTATTATGTATTTGTGATGTCCCTGTGAATAAACATCTTTGCCTCGTTGAGTTGCCTTAAGTCATTACATTGGTGTCTGCAAGTGGGATTGGGCAACTCAACGGAGGGCTCAGGTAGGAGCTTATTTATAATGACATCTATGAAACGGCTAGACGAGCTGGAGTTGAAGGAACTGAAAGTAGAGCTCGAGTGGCTGCGTCTAAAACGCTTTCAAAAGAATAAAAATATATATCGGCAGGCTCTGACTGATGAAGGTGAGGATCCGGAAACATACTTGTTTGAGGTGGATCCAGATATCGGCGAGCTTCTAAAAACTATGAAAGACTCGCTAAAAGACATAAACGACTCAATGCGTGAAGAAATAAAAATGATGGTAAACATGATGGGGAACAAGGTGGATGAGTGTTTTGAAAAAGGAAGGCCAAATAGACCAAAGTGATCAAATGGTGTCGCAAGCAAAAGAAGGAATAGACTCGTTAATGAAGGAGCCTGGTCAGGACTGTGGCTGCACTATCAGTGGTGATTGTAGTGCCGTCTGTGACTGTGTTTTAGGCAAGTCTTATGGGGGTGATTTTCAAGACGAGAAACGTGACAACGACGACCTCAACGGAATGTTTCGAATTGAAACGAAAGAAACAAATGAAGACACTAGGGAAGTCTGCTATATGCCTGAAGCTTTTGTTCCTAATGTATCTGCAACAAGTACCTCAATGAGCCGAACAGGTTAAAACAACGTTGGCTTTGCGTCCAAGCTTGCTGCTGTGGACCTTAAAGACCTCAGTTTATCTGTCAGTACCTTTGACGAGAAGTCAACCATTGAAAGCCTGAAGACCGTTTCTGATTCGTCGTCTCGGGTGAAATTGTGAATACGGGCCCCAAGAAAGAAACAAGAAATTTGACTTTGCCTGCGGCAAAAGAGAGAACATGAATCTTGGCAATCCAGGCGATTGACAAGAACTGTATATGCGGCGCCCTGCGGGGACAGTACCCATGTCAAGAAACCCAGCAAAAAGGTGATAGTAGCAGACATTTGTACTTCTACCTACATCAGTGAGAACAGCCTAAGACCGGCCCTGATGATGCGGCTTTTTGCCCATTGCTCAAACAAAGACTACTATTACATAAGATTGAGTGTCACATTATGTCTAACTAACAAAACAGCTATAAACATGATCTACAAGACGTGCAAATGATTGTTTAAAAATATTTGTATTTATTGTAGATTACCATTTAGCTGAAGAGTTAATTATTATTTTGAGTAAGAAATGTGCGTAAAAAAATCTTACTCTATAATTTAAGATTCCCAGATGAAGTAAAATGATTTACACAAACAAAGTATTTAATCTTCCACACAATTTATTCTACATGGCAAACAGCAACCCATTTAGTTTCTTAAAACTACTAAAATGTACAAATTAAAAAACAAAAAGACAAGCAGGTCAACATAAAACATTCTTCTCTATAGGACTAATATAAATGTAAAGTAAATCTTTGTATGTAATTCATCAGACTAGTACATAAGAATTCAACCGTAAATCTAATATTATAAACAAATATTATTTTATAATAATATAAAGTACTTTATAAGTAATATAAAGCATTTAAATTAAAAAACCTTAAAAAAAATTACTCTGCTGAGGCCCATAAAACACTTATTAAAATGCATGAGGCAATCATTACACATTAAAACTTGCAATAAATTAAGAAAACAAACCCAAGTCAAGTCAAACCAAATTACATAATATTTAAATTAATTCACAGTAAATCTTTAGTCCAGGCAGAGCATTGCAACTTGAGCTACAAGAGGTTCTCATAATATATCACAGCAGTGAACTTGGTGCATGAAATATGAGGTCAATATGATTGTATTGGAACAGTTTAACCAGTCCACAGAAAACCCTCAGGTAAAATAGTCATCTCTTTGACAGCCTCACAGTTTCCCAAGACAGGAGGTTGGCCAAGCCTTTCTTTGACATTTCCCAACAACCCAGGGTTGGCCATGGAGTAGTCAACAAATAATTTCCTGATCCCAACAGTCAGTTTATCTTTCTCCTCTTGGTTCACTGCCTGTGTGTTGAGCGCCACACTGGGCATGTGAGTACTGTAGGACAGCACTGCCTTTGTTATGTCTGAGCTCTCTCTTAGCATGCTGGCAATGTTGAGTGAGTGGTGAGGAAGCACTGGACCAGCCACTTCAAACACATGGGATAAGGTGTCGTGAGATCCAGAGGTGTCAGAGCGTACAAGAGAATGTTTCAACTGTGAAGAAAACACAATTTTTTTAAAGTTACAAAATTTCCCTATCAACAAAATTAAATTGCAAAGAGAGCTGACAAATGAAACAAAGACAAACTGTAATGCAAAACAACTAACATATGTTATTTGATTTATGAAAATCAGAAGAACGCAAAAGATTAACTTGTAATTTAGAAGGAACATTTTTTTATAATTTAGTGTGATTTTATAATTTGTTCACTCACAAAAAAAAAAATATCCTTACCGAGTTCTGAACTAGTGTGGCCCCAACAAACACTACAGGAGATAATATGGTAGGTGGGATGCCATGTTGAGGACCACTATGTGCAATACTTGAAGAGTAGTTCAGTAAAAAGTTAAAAAATGTATGTACGTCAGCACCCTCTACATACACCATTGACTGTGGTCGGTTGTCGATTTCACGATAACCTTCGCGCTGGCTAAGCATTGGGTTAAGAAAAATAGTAGGAAAAGAAAACTATTAATACCCATCATCAAATCAGTAAATTAAGACAAGAATCAGCGTCAAGCTTTTGGGTCCACTGTTTAAATCAAAATAATTATCTTTAAACATTAACTGAAAGTAAAACAATTTTAGAGGAACTAAATGAATCATCAATTTGAAGAATTAAATGACTTTAAAAGCAAACACATTTTATTTTCATTATTTTAGATATTATTGTTTAGCTAAACTAAATTTGAAATCAACTCAATTTATGAAAAGGATACATTTTAACTTTAACAGGTTCAAGTGATGGAAAATCTTTTTTATCTAAGCCCATCCCTTCAAGCCAGCGAGAAGCTCCTTCATCATCATTGATGTCATCGTCACTATCAATGTTTTTTTCTTGGCAGCTAACATTCTCTTTATCTTGAACATCCGATCTTGAGCAGAAAAAATAATAATGAAATAACAAATAATAAATAAGTTGCTTTCCTTCATGTTATATATAATATATAAGAAAAGGTAATTTTTTACATTACTTTATATCTAATGTGTCTGAAGGATTGTTCAGAGAAAAATCCAGTTTATCTTGTGACATGGTCTCATTTTCTTCCCTTGATGTATTTGATTTTTGTTCTCTTAAGTTGGGCATTCTAAACTCAACTCCTGAAAAAACAATTTAACAAATTTTAAAAAGATTACATTATAATCTCTTGAGTTATCAAAACGGCTTCCAAAGACAAAAGAAGTGTATTCTCTGAGTCCAATTGTGTATTTTATAGTTCTGTTTTTAACTCCTAGAAGTTTTACTTAAATGCAGCTCATAAACAAATCCAGACATTAAAAATTATATATTAGAAAAAGATTTTTCTTTACATATGCATACATCTAAAAATCAGTTTGTTATTACAAATGATTTTATTTTCAACTGTTAATTTACAGTATATAAATTTATATGTTTAGGCAGTCAGAATTTGTTAAAATTATTGTATTTAAAAAAAAACAATTTTAATAAGTTAGAAACAGTTCAATGCTAATACTCCCTCCCCCTCCATTAATCTAAAGTGGAAAAGGTGGAGTTAACTCATTGTTGGATGCAAGGAGAAGCTGGATGTATGAGGGTAAGGGAGGCTAGCCAAAGCTAAATTGAGAATGATGACAACCCACGGCAGAGATGTTTGCATAGGGGCAAGTTGAAGTGGATGCCACAGAAATATCTCGCTGATCAGCTGGAAAGAGAGGAAGAGGGAAGGGAGAGAAAAAATCAAAGTGTG
This sequence comes from Biomphalaria pfeifferi, assembly GCA_030265305.1. Classification (NCBI taxonomy): domain Eukaryota; kingdom Metazoa; phylum Mollusca; class Gastropoda; family Planorbidae; genus Biomphalaria; species Biomphalaria pfeifferi. The sequence goes on along the minus strand of JASAOG010000060.1, from coordinate 2,322,345 downwards.
AACTGAATCAAGAAATGGTGGGATACATTTATGAGTAAAATAACATTATTTGGCTATTATTGAGCATGTTCTTAAGTAATGCTTAAGTTCAGTAAAATGAGAGTCATAAATGGTGTGACTTTTTCAATCACAGCAACAGATGAACAGATTCACAACTGTAGCTTCAGCAATTTAGTATTGTTTCATTGTTAAATCCCCCCCCAATAAGTTTTTAATTGCTTAATTTGACACCTTTTAAAATCCATCTAAAAAGATCCTGGTTTGTGCTTTTCCCTTGTTTCTTATATATATTATTGAAACAAAATTTACATTTTTTCAATTTTTTTATTTATTTACAAAGATGACAATGTTTAGGCTTCTCTCGTAGTTATATCATAAATATGACATAATAGTAATGTTGCTGTTTTTTCATATAGCTAGGTCCAATGTTTTTATTTTAGTTTCAAGAGCTATGCCTTAAATTTAGAAAATCTGAAGCTTTATTCTGGCAAGGGAAAAAAAGAGAAAAGATAAATAGTTCCAAGTTCAATAAAGCCATACAGAAAATATAAAACTATGCATGCAATTTTTAGTTTGATGGTAAAGTATGAGAGAGAACACAAGCCAACCTTCTTTTCTGAGCATTTCTCTTAATCCTCGTGTTGACGGTGACAACAGAGCAGAAATGGAAGCTCCATCAGGTGTACGCAAACACCTGAACAGCACATTAAACTGGTGTGTACATGTATAAAAATATGGACAGATGCCACTACGTAATTGTTGGTAAACTGATGTGAAAGCATTAACCCTGAATAAAAAAAAAAATCTTGATTAAAGCAAAGTTTTCTAATCTATTAAGTTAGATTCTATACCAATTACAATTATCACTGTGATTAACATCTTTGTCTAGATAAAGAACTTACCAGTCTTTGTGTAAGGTTCTAATTACATCTTCACTTGCTGACAAAATAGAAGGTGATCTAGAGACAAAACAATTAAGAAATATAAATCTTGTTAGCATTAAGTTTCTGTACAGCGAGCAAAAAATAAATAAATGATCTAGCATTAAATAAATAACTCTAGTTAAGTACAAAACATTTTTTTACCTTGTCTTATAATCTGATGATATACGTGGGAATGTTGAAATCCATGGGATCTGAGGATAACTAAAATGCATACAGCATCGTTTGAGCTTCTGATAAATGTCTAGCTCTTTCCAGTCTGGAGACTCCTAGTGACAATGTAATAATAAAAATTTAAAAAAAAAAGAAAGAAGCAAAAGAGCAAAGCAATTGAAAAAAGTACAGTTCCCATGCTGCTAATTTTAATAAGTTTTTTTTCTTTTCTTATCAGATTAAAACAATCACTAAATTGTGCATAAGAATAATAAAATTCACAGTTTCTATGAAATAAATTAGGGTCAGAATTGTTATAAAAGGAGTAAAAATAAATACAGGGCACAAGTAAAACTTAACATGGAAAAAAAAAAGAGACTGAACAGAACACAAGATTATTACAGCTTAAAGCTTAACAGGGAGCAACAAGTAATAAATTACAACCTTTTCTTTACACGAGTAGAAGGTATGAAACATATAACTTAATTGAAGTTAAACATAAATGGTTTATGCTAATCAGCCAAACATTCCATCTTTTAACTCCAAGTATGGTATGAAACATATAAATTAATTGAAGTTAGACATACATGGTTTATGCTAATCAGCCAAACATTCCATCTTTTTACTCCAAGTATAGAAATGAAATCTCAGTAGTAGTAGAAGTTTAGTAAGACAAGCTCATCCCTATACTACATAAAATCTTACCGTCAATCTGTGATGGATAAAGCTCTCTACATTTCTTGCCTCCATGCCTGGAACTTTGTCAAACTTGTTAGTAATACATTGAACTTCTATACGCAGTTTTGTTTTCAGACTCCAGTCCACAGGTGGACACGAGATAGCCTGGAATATAAATTATAAACTAATGCAGGATGACAAACAAATTCAGAACAAACTTGACCTACAATAACAAAATAATTATCATTTTAGGAGTTTAGAGATTAAATAGCTCTTTTCCAATTTAAAAACTTTGTTTTAAGCGTAAAACTAGGGTATAAGGTGGCAACACTGTAGTAACTGTGCTTAATGATGAAATGCTCTTGTACTTATAAAATTAATTTGATAACTATATGTCAGTTTTTTTAGCCATCCATTTTTCTCTACATGCCTAAAAAATAAAAAATTTAACACTTATTAGAAAGGCTAACCTTAAGCTAGATTCATATAAAAGAGACAGCTGAAGTAAAACTCTTACAAGGTATTTAGACCATAAATTGGGGAGTTAAAGAAAAGTGCAGACAATAAAATAAAATAATTAACCCAATGCAAACAATGGCTATGTGTGATTCATATATAAGACAATATTCTGTTGAATTAGCCCTTTGATATACTGCACTTCCTTAATTTTAAGACAATGCATTATTATTATTATTAATTGTATTTGAGAAAACTAATTTATTTGAATTTAACAGAAAATGTACTTTTCTGTGAGGGAAATTTTTTTTTTCTGCTATTGGTACTAATAGTAAGTTGAAAAAGTAAATTCATAAACACTAAGGAGTCAACAATGTCTAGAATTTCACATCACGACTAGTCTTAAATTGTACCGTCTTTAAATAGCCTTCCAAAAACATTTTAAAAGCAATTACAATCATAAGTAAATAACAGTATTAAATATATCGCAACGCATGTACTTAAGTTATTTAGTATATATATATACTTCAACACATTTGTCTTGGGGCTTTATTATATCCACATAGGTTGTTGTATGTTGCTGTTCTGCAGTATCAGAAGATTTGGTTTCCATGGCTTGAACTGCTGCTGGTATTTCAGCAGGTGGAACACATTGTTGGCCCACTTGAAAAGTTTTTTCAAGCTGTGGAAAAATTAAAATATCATGATTAAAAATATATTTAATTACAACTAGCAACATAATACAAAATAGAAGATAATATATATATATAACAGGGCCGGCCTTAGGGCACTGCAACCTAAGTGTCCTAAGTGGTGCAGTGGGCCCTGCGCTAACTCTAGCTGTAAATGAATAAATTTTTATACTTACTATTTCACTTTCATGATGAAGAACATGAAGAAGCTTGTTGGATTCTACCTCATTAACTAGATCTAGATCTATTTTGACAGATGTCAGTGATGTGTCGTTACTGTCTTTTACTTCAGAATTCAAAATTGTCATAGCAGATTCAGAATCCAGAAATGGTCTTCTTTTACTGGAAGAAGCACCACAACTGAAAGGGTTTTTACGTTTTTGACAATTTTGAGTTAAAGTACAGTCACTCTTAGAGGAACAAAGACGATCTGGACTATTCACATTTTTTATTGAAATATCGGAAAGTGAATTTCGTCGAAGAACTCTTATTTCCGAAGCTGAATTTGACCGTGATAGTGCTACAGAACTGTGGCGTTTTAATTTTATGCGATGAATTTTCATAACATCATTAGGATTAGTCCAATTTTTATTGTTTATGTTAGAAGAAGCCATTTGAGAAAACTTTTTGTAACAATCGTTGAATTAGATAAAGATACCTAGAGTTGTGACCAGAGGCTAAATCTTGACACTATGCTATCTCTAGATAATTTTCTCCATATGATAGAAAACACAAAACATTAATTTGCACCTGGCGCCAGTTCAGTTTCTTTTATGTCCCTTTATGTTCTGCTGTGTCAAGTAGAATCTAGGCTAAAGGTCAATAGAAATTGATAAAACGTTGCTGCTTGCTTGATTTTATCATTGGTCTAGCCCAGCGGCTCTCAACCTTTTTACTTCCTCGACCACTTTGAATTGATACAATGACCATTATGCGGCAACCCCAAACGGAAAATTATTTTTGTTTAAAGGCCAAAGAAAGTAAGCTTTTCGTAATCATGATAAGATATTTTTTTTGTATAAAATAAATTTCTGCTTATAACTATATAAATGAGAGATTTTAGCATATATTACCTGCAATTCCTCTAATCAGCTTGCAAATTCATGGGTGGAAGTACACTGCCTGGACACGAATTAAGAGCTCTAACGATTTACCTAGAAATTTGACAGTTTATGTATTATATCTTTAGGGGGAAAAAAATAGCTGATTGGCAACACGGAAAAAACTGTTTTTTGACCATGATAATTTTAAAAAATATAATAGGCTTAATCATCTTAGAATTAAATTTGATGTATTTTGAAAATACGTCAGTGGAAATTCCCGCATGCAATCAGTAAAGAATTAAATAAATACATAATTATGTTGTAATAATTAGCTTGCGTATCTAGGATTTTTTTTCGATGGGGGGAGGGTAAAAATTCTTTTTAAAAATTTATAATTAATTATAAGTTATTGAGCGCGAAGCAGGACGTTTTGGCGCCGCTGTTTTGGCGCTAGCCGTTTTGGCGACGTGGCGTTTTGGCGCGAAATACATTATGTACGTTTATTGTATTATTTCTTTCAAAAGAATTATTCATATCTATGTTTTGCATGAGTGTTTGTGTTAATACATATTTTTCACGTACTAAATGTAAATGTGTGTTTGTTTTTCATAGCATTTTCTTTAATAAACATTTTGGCTTGTGTATGTGTGTTTATTAAGAGGCACACTTTCATTTTCAAAAAAGTTTTTAAAGATATTACTTTAAAATTAAAAAAATGAAACGATGCTAGACTAAAAATTGATGCAATTATTTGTTGACATTAACATTTGGTTTGTTTAATGACTGTATGGTATCTCCAGCTATACATACCAAACACTTGCTAATAATAAGTAAAAATATAATAAATGTACCATGTTTCTCAAAAGACTTTAAGTTAAGTATACATAGACACCATGGTTATTTGCCTAAGTCGCTGGAATTCAAGGGTTCATTTAAAAAAAAGCTACGTGCTTATTAAATTATCGTCAAATGATATCTCGCGCCAAAACGTCCCGTCGCCAAAACGGCTCGCGCCAAAACGTCCCATCGCCAAAACGGCGTCGCCAAAACGTCACGTACCGATTGAGCGGACGCCCTCACTCGTACAAAAATTCATCACCTTCATAAAGGAGAAATAAAAACAACAACACTTTTTTTTTATGTTAGGCCTACTTGTTTAATTGTCTATTGTGTATTCACCACATTCATGTTGCGTAGGCCTACTTATAAGACAATTTAAGAAGCATAACGGAGCATTGACTAATCTTTAATTACAGTTGACAATAATGTTACAAAACTTTTACAACACTATATGCAAACAAGCTAGCGACTGTGCGAAGGTATGTAGGCGTAAAGCATAAAACTATAGGTTATCTTTTTATTTTATTTCTTATTTTAAAAGTAAATTATATCTTTTCCCCTAAGTCTACTTATTTTTAATTTGCCTTACGTCAGTTCCGCTTCCTTTTAGACCGTTCTTTGTTTTTAAAAAATCCTAATAGCCTAGCATTAATAAGATACATCTAGTCTTGTTTTTTTTTTTTTTTTTTTTTTTTTACAGAAAGAAAGAAAGAGAGGGAGGGAGAGAGCAAGTAATGGTAGGCCTACTTTGTAACGCTGTCCAAAAAAAAAAAGAAAAGATAAATCTAGAATTATTGTCATTTAACTACATTCAAAATGGTTGTAAAATGTTTTACATGTTTCAGATGCTCCTTCAGAGTTGAAGATAATCTACTTCCTAGTCGAAACCTTCAATCCGCAGGACGACGGTGGATGGCAGGGGCTGGGTATGAGCACGGGACTATTGAGACAATCGAACGACAGTCCAAAGCGCATACCGCACGAACAGGCTGTCAGGGGTGAGATAAACTTTAATAAATAAAACCAAATTGATATTTCTTTTTATTTAGAGAACAAAATACCAAACTAAATGTAGAAAGGAGAACGGGAACGTGGCATTCATTTGAGGCCTTAGCAAAATGCTTATTTTTCTCTAGGCATGAAACTGATAGTAGGCTTATGGAAAAATGTATGCGATGTCTACTACCGTACATGGCTTGCATTAAGATTTACAGGTTGTTTTTTTTAAAGTAAAACTAACCAAAAAAAAAAAAGGTGGGCTCACGGTCGAAATATAATATTGAATTGATCGAGAAGCCGAAGAAAAATCATAGAGTGTACGGAAGGACTAACTTTTACGAAGGACTAACTTTTTGTTGTTGGCAGGGTGGGGGAGAAGATAAGTAAAAGTGCTACTAAAATTAACGATCCCAAAATATGAGAGCGTGTATGCGCGCTGGGGGGGGGGGGGAGGCGCATTATGAAGCGGGCCTTTCCAAATCAGGTCAAATGTCTATGTCGAAGAAATTAATAATCGCAGGTTAAAAAAAAATGGGGGTTCCAGAGAACGAAAGAGAGAAAGAGAGAGCGGGCCGTAAAATTTCATTGAAACAGATAACTATATCTTGGCCTAAAAAAAGTATGTTAGGTTGATCGTTAAAATGTGGCCCATTCATTATAAAAAGAAAAGAAAGGGGTGTTCCGGCCATAATAAACAATATAAAGCCTGGGAACAAATCAACGGTGGTAGCAGGTGTGTACTGGCTGTTTATACTGTTAGTTTGTAATATATCTAGACTAAAAAAGCTAAATCTGTGAGATTAAAAATATTTTACCAATTATTTTTGTTTAGCGCAATTTCATGCTTTTAGCTTTCTCAATGCGTTATTCGTTATCACTTTGTCTGGACGAGTTGGGGGGAAAGCAAGGAGGGATATCTCTGTGAATGTTATTGTGATCGCTTTTTCAATGCATTAAAATAAAAAGCTGTATGACTTGAATTAACGCACCCGTGTAGATAAATTAGATGTTTATAGTATGACAACCGTTTAAGTGCTTGGATATAAACCTCCAAGTTAATATGGAGGGGTTCTGTTTTTGTGCAAAGGGCATAGTGGAATGCCAATAATAACACTGTGTGCTTTGATGTGCTTTCAGTTGAAAGCGTTAAGAGCCATCACAATTCATGTTAAAGCAAAGCTCATCGACGCAGCTCCCACACGGACGCTGTAAGTGTTCATTATAAGAAATCCGTTCCAATACTGTGATTATTATACTGCAACTCGCGTAACCATTAATGGCCAACCACTAGAAATTGTTGACCATTTTTGCTATCTTGGCTCCATCATATCCAACGATGCTCTACTGGATAAAGATATTAACAACAGGATAGCTAAAGCAATGGGCACCATGTCACGGTTGCAGAAAAGAGTGTGGGACAACATATTGCTGACTAACAATATTAAAACCGTAGTCTACCGGACCTGTGTGATGAGCACTTTGCTATACGGAAGTGAAACATGGTCAACCTAATCATGGCAGGAAAAAAAGCTGATTGTCTTCACCTCCGATGCCTAAGGCGGATCTTTAATCTTTAAAATAAGGTGGCAAGATAAAATAACCAATGAGGAAGTGCTACGAAGAGCAGGGTGCCAGGATATCCGCTCTGTCATCAGCAGCAGACTTCTTGGCTGGCTTGACCACGTTTGTAGAATGCCAGTAGGTCTACTTCCACAAGATATTCTGTATGGCGATCTAACAGAAGGCAGGAGAGCCGCTGGTCACCCACTTTTACGGTATACGGATGTATGCAAAAGCTCTTCAAAATCGACACTAGCAGCTGGGAAAATATGGCACTGGATTTATCCACATGGAGAGAGAGAGAGCATAAAGGAAGGGTCTCGGATTGCAGATGACATACACAACAGCAGCAGAAAGAAGGGTGAAAATGCAACGGCGCCTGGTGATTACATATGCCCAATTTGTATCAAGGATTGGCCTCTTTCGGTTTGGGTCACAATCTTAGAATAGGATAAGACACAAGCTGCCTACAAAGAAGTGTTATACAGTGGGTCTTATGGAGATGTTTTAATTGATTTTATGACATATACGAGTTTTGACCCAGCCACATTATCAAAGGGTGGTGTACTGTTTGTGAAGGCTTTTATGCTTATAAAGTCGTAAAGGGATATTGATGATTAAAAAAGAGAGAGAGAGAAAAATAGAAAACATAAGTTGATGTGATATACTAGATCTAGATTGTTTTTAAATCGAATAGTTGTGAAACTGATCCATCAGCATCTGACCGTAACACATGATATGATAATACAAAATGGCTTATTTATTTCAAATACTTGCCTGTACATGAGTTTACAAACTAGTCTAAATCCTATAGTGGGATTAGGGCGTAGTAAGCAAAGTAACTTCCCTTTTCAGACCACACGGTCAATAGGGCAGATGATGTTTTTGAGACCCACGGTTTACGAGGGTGTCATGTTGTCAGCACAACGACCAACCGCATTGACCATTTGAGCAGGGGAACACGCCAATGTAGATTCTTGTCAGTAATCGTAGGGCAGTATTGCTGATGACCTTCCACATCATGGTAAAATGTATCTGTGAGCATTGTAGGATTACAATACATTTTGTTTCCCCTTTTCAAATCAGAATGAGTATTAGGTTATTTTAAAAAAAATAATTGGATACTAAAAAATAAAAAAAATAAGGCAGTATCTTCAACCCAAAGATTAAGAAAGGGAATAGTGTTTCTGGGGGTAACGCAATCTAGCTATTTCTTTAAGAAAGCGATTAGAGCTTCTGGTTGTTACCAGACTAGCTGTTTTTCTTTTTTTGTTTCGTTTTTTTTTTTAAAAATCTGATGCAGATATCCAGTTCCCATGGCGGACTCAAAGTAGATCCTAGGTTGTTTGTTTCCTTCGTCTGTGAACGTCTTCAGAGGCAGCTTTTCTTTAGGGGCGGAGCTTTTGAAAGACTTCTCTAATCTTCACGAAAAAGATCGCCTGTGGTACACGCTCAACCCCCATACGACACATGTGCTCTGATTTGGTGCATCTGTATTTAAACGACAAGAAGATAAGATCATCGCTTCATGTTGGCATCAAACAGAAACTCTTTATTTTTATTGTGTATGTAAACTTTTATTTAATATTAGTATGGCTGAAAAAATATTTTAAAATATATATACAACAAAGTACACAATATACATGTCTGAAAGACGACTCATAGTCATATTAATTCTAGACATAGTCACGTTGGAAACAAACAAGTTTGAGAGTTGAATTTGATTTTGATTATTTTTTAAAAGATGATTGCATTACGTTGAAATTCTTCATATACAGTAAATGATTTAAAAGTGTTTCTATACCATTGAAAGTTTACCAACACAAAAAAAAAAATGCACACAAAAACTGTGCATAAAGCAAAAAAATAATACAAAACACCTTTAAGCATAATAATTTAGGTCACATATGTAAATAAATAAATAGAAAAAAAACAGCAAATAAATGTGTACGATTTCGTTGTATAAAAGCATGAATTGATCTAACAGCACAAAGTGGGTAACAAAAAATATTGCACTATGCCAGTTGGCCATTCACACATTAATCTACAGGGTAGGCCTACATTTTGTGCGACTAGCCGGCAGTATGTACGGCACTTCGTCTCAGTAGGGTTGCTAATGACCTAAGGAGATTTAGATCTAGTCTGCACTCACCACAGTGGTCAGCTGATGTTGCTTTCCAATGTGTGTGTGACTAGTTCGAGAATTGGAATTACGCAAAATTAAATAACTTTCTAAGAGAGAGAGAGTAAGAGAGAGAGAGAGGTTTGGACTCAAGAAATTGAAAATCACTTTTTAAAAATTGTTTAATTAAATTTACCCCCCCCCTTTTTTTTTTCTCTCCTTATTTTTTTCTTCTCCCCCCCCCTCCCTCTTTTTTTACATTTTGTTCGCGACTGTTTTGTAAACAAGAATGAAACTACAAACAAAAAAAAATGAAATTCCTTGTAAACAGAGAAACTGTTGTTTTTTTTAAAACGATCTCTTAGAAACATTTCAGTGGTTGATTTTTTACTTTAGAAATTGTACGCAATGGGATGATGAAGTCTGTAGACCCTTATCCCCCCTTCCTCACACACTGAAAGAACTAAAGACTAGGATGAAGTTAAAGAAATGTTTAACTATCTCAATCTATTCACAGTGAAGAAGAAGTAGACTACATTACACCATTCTTCTTGTGATCAACTCTTCACAAATGCGTAGTGTGGCTAGCACAATGACTTAAATGTCTTTACAGAATTCAAAAGAACCATTTCATTGCCAGACCATTATTTATACTGACTCGCCATCCACCAACCTCTATATAGACATACAGTAATTACTTTCTTATTCTCTACCAATTGTTGTATTATACACATCTATTAGGAACTTCTAAGATTGATATTTTTTTAAAAGTTAATTTAATTTTTTTTTTTTAAATATTTGGCAAGCGTAGGGCCTACAATACAATGGCAAAACTCTAAATATATTTTAAAAATTGGCTACATTAAACTTTCTAATAGGAGTTCTCGGAGTATCTTGTTCTAATTAAATCCAACAATCTGTTAAATCACAGCTTATTATGAAGATGGCAGGTTAATGTGTCAGAAGCTAGGAGATATAAAATCTGTAAATGATTGTATAAAACATATGAAAATTATATGATGGAGATGTAGTTATGAATTGTTACAAACTTAAAAAAAAATCGTTCCTGCTTCACTAATAAATTTATACAATTTGTTGTTTATACAAACAATTTAAAAACAATAAACAGGTGGTCTAGATAAAGTGAAGCTTTTATACATCAATGTCATCCACACTCGCATCGCTCCGGAGAATCAATGCGTCATTCTCTACGATGTCAGCGTAGTTGTCAGCGTTTGTATCCGTTGGTTTGGAAACTTGTATCTCCTCATGAGTCCCGCTCACAGAGTCGCTGATGACATCGAGAACATTGGCAATGTCTTCGACTGTCAGCTTTGCCCTCTTGTGCTCAGCGTCTTCGTCGTCGCTAGATGAGAGGCTGTCTAGAGACTGCTCCATTTGTACTGCAGTGGGAGAGAGTGTCACTCGAGGCCTTTCTACGTCAGAAGTGTCGCTAGAACTTTCCGAAATTTCCAGCCTTGTGATAGACGGAATCTTTGCAGAAATTTCCGGAGCTAGGTCACTTGAAAGAAAACGGTTGAAAACCACAGAATCTTCAGTTGAAGGAATCGGTGAGGGTAAAGGTGGTGGAGGCAATTCAGAGAAAGACACATGCACAGGTTCTCGCTCTGGGAGTAATACAGAACTTGTTTCTTCAACTATTTGTTGTGATTCATTTCTTTCAGTTTCTATTGCGCCTGTCAGTCCGGTATTTTCAAAGCTGTACGACATGTGATCACCACTTTCAGAGTCAGTTATCGTGGACACTGACTGACCACTAGACACAGAGAGACTGCTGCTCCGTGAACTAAGGGACACATCTATAGAATATTGTTTTTCTAGGTGATACTCCTCATCATCTACCTCATCAATCTGAACTAACTTTGATGTTTCTGGCGCCTCCATGTCATCAAGTGACGCCATTTTTTGCACGTCAGCAGATTCATAGTCCGTTCTTTCAGTAAGACAGGGCGCCACATCTTCTTCTTCATCTTCTTCAGTAAAGTCTTCATCTCTATTAATTTCATTGACTTTAGAGCCATTACTATTTTCTGACGTTATTTGCAGCCTTAAGGTATCCTCCACACTTTGCTTAGATTCGGTCAACGGGGAGTCATTTGTGTTCAGGTCACTCTTATGGCTACTTCCTCCGATGCTATCTGTATCTAAATCAGTGACCAGATGTCGATTGCTGTTCTGTGATGTCATGGATAAGCATCGTTCTCTGGCAGTTATTGGAAGACCTTCCAGCATGCTTTCATCAATGATCGAGCTTTCGCTTATGATGGAAGAGATAGAGGTAGTTGACCTCCCTAGCATCTCAACTGTTACTTTGTGGATATCTTCAAGGACTATTTGGACATTCTCCGGCGCACCAGTAAATGACGACTTGCGGGCAGATTTAAATGGGTCAACACTGTAGCTTCTCATTCTTTTTTCTGGTAAATTCGGTTCGAAAGTTAGTGACCTTGACCTCGACCTTGCCTCGGCACATACTTCCTCAAAGCTCGGCTGTTCAAAAATTAGTTTTACTATTTTCATATAGTTGCTTCCCTTGTTTATGTTAGACTCTGCTGCATTGTTATTTTCTTCCAGTTTCTGGTTGTATGTTTCTGATGTTATCTCATGATCTTGACTTGCCGTGTCAATGCTGCCTAACTGTCCTTCTTGGAGGTCTAAAGATTCTGACATAGACGCGGTGTCACTTAATGTCTCAATACTTGAACTCGATAAACGAGTGTGCAGTTTCTTTCGTTTTGGTTTTATTCTGGGAGTACGCTGCTGCTTGGACAGTAGACGCTCCATTTCTTTGTCCATGGAATCGGTGCTGTCCGACTTCGGAGGTGGTTTCCCGTCAGAATTATCATTTCCCTCAGAACTATAGGAGCTTAATGTGATCTCCGACAGCGGCCTAGAAGAGAGGGTCTCATCCTGTTTAGAAAACATCCATTGCTTCTTTTGGATAAATTTTCGGTCTTTTTCTTCATCATCCTCCTCGTTAACAAAGGCCTGGTTAACGTAGTGAAAATTTTGATTAACTGGGTTTAGATCGTCAGGAGTAACTGCGCCTGTATTCCTCGCAAAATATTCATCCGCGTCCTCCACAACTAGACTGACTGGTCGTTTGCTGCGGTCGTAGATCGGGTTGCTGAACTTGCCGAATTCCCTTCCAATGATCATCCTGACAGGGTATTTCTTCCTGTAGGAAATGTAGCCACCCAATGCGATCAAACAGATGCCAATGATAGACAGTATTATTCCCAATGCAATTTTCCAGCCGTCACTGGAGCTTTCTGAATTTTCAGGCACTGCAGTAGCCAGAGTGGTATTTATGTCAGCCAAAATGACCGCGCCCGTGTTAATAAGTATTGGGGTGTCTGTAGTATTGGTTTCTACCGTCGTCGAACTAGAGAGGAAGAGTGGTAAAGACGAATCCTTATTTACTAAAGCAGTAATGTCTGGAATGTATTCCGTTGGTTGTATTATGTCAGTGCGCTGATTGGTGGTCTCTAAAACATCAGTTTGGAACGATGGTGTATCAGAAGTCTGTAAAGCGGGTGAAATAAAAGGCTGTTGTGGTGAAGTACTTGGTGAATTGGCCTGGGTTGTCATGGGAGACTGTACAACGGAAGTACTGGCTGAGACAACGGTTGTTGTCTGAGTAGGCACTGCTGAAATTGGTAGTATCTGTAAAGAGAGAAAAAGCATCATATCTAAGTCACACGATCATAAAATTAAGACTACTAAGAAGTCATTAAAATCAAAACAAATACAAAATAAAAGATGGATGATGATGTAATAGAATGACGGGAAGTGATAAACCAATAAAGTAAATTAGATTATAAGCCCAATACAACTCACACACTCATTTAACCTACACGCCCATTTATCATGAAAGTGGACGAACCTAAATATTGTAGGGGTAGTTCATTTACTGTTTAAAGAGACCCCAAGGTATCTGCCACTCAGCTACCTAGTTCTAAGAATATGAGGATACAATATTTCCAATGTAGGCTATCTAACAGAAACCCAAGTTTGACACCTGTAGCCTCTGAGAAACTAGTGTTTTATTAGTGACATACGACATAAAAGATTTCAGGCTCCATCTGAACTTCTATAGTGATTTGTAGCGACCCCCGAAAGAGAAATAGCCGCATTTTGTTTTGTGTGGTCTGTCCGTCCCATTTAGAAACTAGAAAAGATAATGAAAATCAGATATCATAATATTTTAGATCATTTAAAGCCATTAACCCCACGTCCAAAGGTCATCAATTATCCGTCAATAGTACACACTCACCAGGACTTCAATGTTACCATAACTTTCTATCTCTGTATTTACACGTAGAAAAGCAATGCTCACTCAGGCCGTATTTAGACAGGCGACAAGCAGGACCTTGTCCATTAGGTTTGAGTGATCGCTGGTTATCATGCTTTAAATAACTATTTTGTAGGTAGCATAATAATAAATGGCTCTAAATCAACACCGATAACAGTAAACTCAGGTGTACCTCAAGGAACAGTCTTAGGTCCACTACTATTATTAATTTTCATAAATGATTTACCAAATTGTATTACTTCAGGATTGCATAATATATAGAACAATAAAAACAACACAAGACACAGATATTTTACAAAGAGAATTAGATGAATTACAGAAATGGGAATCCAATTTTAGCATGTCTTTCCACCCAGAAAAATGTCAGTTGTTAAGAGTAACAAAAAAATTAAAACTAATTAATTCCACTTATCTTATTCATGGCAAACCAGTAACACAGACTAAAAACGCAAAATACCTAGGTGTTATAATAAATTAAAAACTGTCATGGAATCCCCATATTTATGAAACTATAAAATATCAAGCAAAGCATTAGGGTTTATTAAAAGAAATTTCTATATATCAAATAAGAACATAAAACTAAAATGTTATTTAACATTGGTTAGTCCAATAATAGAATATGCATCCTCTGTTTGGGACCCCTCAACTAAAGAAAACATTAAGAAACTGGAACAGACACAAAATAGAGCAATAAGATTCATAACAAACGAATATTCACATTTGACTCGAGTAACACCTTTAGTAAAATCACTAAATTTAGAAAGCCTTCAGGACAGAAGACTCAAAAGTAAAGTAGCAATTATACATAAAACACTGAACCATAATCTTCAAATACAAAAACAAAATTTAATAAAATACTCTGAAAGACACAAAGATAAAGGCACATTCCTCGTCCCATATGCTAGGACAAATTTGTACAAATACTCCTTCTTCCCTAGTGCTATTAGAGCATGGAATGGGTTGCCTGAGCTAGCCAGGAAAACCAGTGACTTGGCAGAATTTAAATCATTGGTTAATATGCATGACTAAATGCATGACGCGTAGGACGTAATCATCTTCTTTTTTGAAGTAACGTCTGTATTATATAAGATAAGATAAGCATGAAATTCAAAGGTTTTGATATTCGTGCTTAAAATGTCGAAAGTTTCAAGGCGGACCAGTCGGAGTCCGCCAGAGTTTGTGTGATAACACAAACTCATCTGTAATAAGGTTTTTAATTCTTTCCTTTCTTTTTGTTTTTATTCACTATGATTATACTAATCTTAAGACTTGTATTAAAGGGCGATTGGTAAATTTAACATTGTTGACATCATTGTGTTAAATCATACAGTTAACAACATGCGTTTTTTTTCCCGTTAATTTCTTGATCTTGTTTGATTATTATTGGGTAAGAAAATGTAAATTTTTTGTTTCGTAGATCAAATAATAATAAGGCTTGTCTTCGAGTCCGGAGATTAATAAGGAATATAGTATTTTACGTAGATACGCAGCCCCAGCTGTGACCTACATATTTTGCCACATCCAGGGCAAGTATAACCATTGTCAGCCGGTGGTCTATTAAAATTTTTTTTTCGCCGTCTGCGTCTGTCCTCGGCTGCGGATTTTTTTTTTGGTCTCAAATGTGTATCCCGCGGCCTTTGTGAGTGATTTCCAGCTGTCTAGCTCTGAGGCGGCATGCAACCAGGTGCTCTCTTCTATGTCAGCTAAGGCAAGTTGGCGCCTAAACTGGTCTTTTAAAGTGTTTCCGTGGGGCGCCTTTGTTACGTCAACCATCTTTTAGCTCACCAAAAAAAGACTGCCTTTGGCAAAGGTATGGGTAGGTAGATTAAATTCTAACAACAAAACACTTGAAGTATTTTTCAAAAGTTACATTCTTTACAACATTATTTGGTCAATAGGCTAAGTACACTTGAACTTAGCTTGCCTTGGCTACCTATGAAGGGGGTTCGATGTTCGACACCCGACTCGGGCAGAGTTGTGTTTACTGAGCGCCTAAAGGCAGCACGGAAAACCTACTCCTAGATACCTCCTCCCCCCCACTGGTCCACAAATGAGATTGGACCATAGCGCTCTGAGCATGCTATAAGCATGAAAGTAGCGCTATATAAAAGCCATAATTTATTTAATCTTCATTTAGATCTCATCTGACATGATCACAACTAGATTGAAACATGGACGCACGTAGGACGTAAAGTATCTTCTCTTCTCAAGGCACATCAGTTATTTATAAAATAAGATATGTATATGATATGTATAAATGGATTGATTAGGTGGGTTGAACTACCGAATGATAGTGTAGTTTAAATCGGCAATATATAATAGGTAAATTAAAAGAAGGATTTTAGATATAAAACAATTAATTCTTTACATTTTTTGCGCCCATCAGGCTGATAATGATATTCTGATGTATTATATGTGAAGCTGTGAGTCTCGGAGTCTCAAGATTTGAAGCAAGAAGAGTGGCCAGGGTGAAAGAGCGCCGAACCAACAAAAAGCTGAGAGAAGAAGCAGGCCTATCTGCAACTGACCAAACCCACCCATGCCACGTATTCGGCCGGCTTTTTTATAGGGAGGATTAGACTTAACAGTCACCTTCGAGTCCATAGGAAATGAGAAATGTGCTCATCTTCGATCACGAAGGAGGAGCTATATATATATACAATTTATTTTCATGACCAATTATTTCATCTACATTGCATTCTCCTCCTAGTTATATCATTCAAATATGTAGGGCCTCTGCATCACATTCTGATGTAAAAGGGTTAAATCTGAAATGCAGTGTGGCGAATTGGAAAACAATTTCTACGAAGCGTTAACCATCAAAGTTCTTAGCATGATATTTTGGCTAAGAGTTAGGTTTAAGCCCAAGAACTAATAGAACTAGGCCTACCTCTGTATAATGTGTTTCAACTGTCCAACATGAGTTCCAATGAACTATCTATGAGACATTTGCTTTGTCTGTTATGTTTTCTTTTTTCCTTTACACCTTGCTTTTACTACTTAAAAAAATGATTCATTAAATGAATAGGTTTGTCCAAAAAAAAAAAAACAACAACAGCCATTGGGCTTTTAACTTGTTTATTGGAAACTAGCCAGATATGACCCGCGGGCCTTAGTTTGTGTATCACTGATCTAGCGCCATGTTCCCTTGCATAGCTAATATAAAATACTGTGAAAAAGGTTGACCCGATTTGATAAAAAGTTGCGTTCTTCAATAGAGATAAATTTAGGTATTTTATTAGCGGCCCCCGAAAGGGAAAGAGACGCTATTAGTTTTGTGTGATCTGTCTGTCCGTCCGTCACGTTTAGATCTCGTAAACTAGAAAAGATATTGAAAATCCGACATCATAGTATTCTATTTCATTCAAAGTTCTGATGCAACGGCTACTTTTTTTCTTTTCTGAAAGCGAAAAATCTAATTTTTTAAATCAATTATGCAAGCATTGTTTTCATAAAAATGCACAATATTTACAACTATTCACTATTAATAGTAACAAACAAATATTTTTAACACTTTTATACAAATGGTTCTAGATTTTTTGTCAAAAAATATTTTTTTTACAATTGTATTGCTAAGTTAGATAAGTTCTTTCATACTACCTACTACATTTACAAAAAAAAATGTGTATTTTTTTAAGAGAAAAGAATCTATTTATTATGCATATAAGTGGAATATTATTTAAAACAACAATTAATAAGTAGTTTTTCATATATTATCTTGTGAGGGGTAGACCACCAGAATAAATACAAAACACTAAACTAAAGTAATTTTTTTTCTTACGGAAATGTTTTTTTTTTCTTGAGGCTTTGAATAAGAGATTGACCCTTTACAAAACAATAAGATAATCATTATAAGACATCAGATAGGCCATATTCATATTGGACTCTACATTCACTTTCACCTATCCCTTGGTCTGCTGAACCGTTGGGGCGCCACACAAGATTTGCCAACCTTCTTTCTCAATTCTTCAGTCATTTGCCTTTGGTAGAATTTCATTCTGATAATCTTTCTGAAAATATTGAAACCTGCCTTTTACCTGCCTAGGTGGACCACTTTGGGGGCGATTTTGAGTTTGTGTTTTCACACAAACTGTCTTTGTAACCATGTTTTATTTGTTTTTTTATTTTTAGGGCCTTCTTGTTGTGAGAGATGTTTAACATAGTAGTTTCTCCACCGTAATCTAAGAACATTCATTTCAAATTTTATTAAGATTGGTCAAACGGTTTTGATTTCTTTTCGGGACATACATACATACTCCTCACATTTGCTTTATATGGTTGGCCTCCTTCAATCGTAGAGCGACTATGGTTCATCTCAAACATTTTTTCCTGTGGTAGTGGAGCCGTACTTCGGAGAGACACTCCCGTCCACAAATATCGCAGGTTAAGGTGGCTTTCGCTTTGGTGGTAAAGGAGCTGGCCATCGTTCGCATAGCACGCTTTTCCTCCAGAGCTGAGGCCCACGCTTTTTCGCCGTCCACAGCTCTCCCTGTCACCGCTTTTATATTAGATACATAAATTAATGGTAACCGGATAAATAGCGTTCTTTCTACAACTCCTCCTATAAGCACGTAAACCCTTCATGGGTTCAAAAAGTACAAAATAACAACAACAACCTGTTTGAGATCTGTAACAATTGTCCAAGAAATGTGAAAGTTGATGTACATCTTGTGTGAAAGAAGAACTACTTAATTGGCTTGTACATCTTGTGTGATAAGAAGAACTACTTCATTGGCCACACAATGAAAATGATAACCAAAATGATAATTTAATTTTTCAAAATATGTTCGTCTTAAAAATACAAATTGGCTTGCAATCTTTTTACTTTGATCACGGCTTCAATAGACGTACATACATTTTAGCGAACTTTCTTATATAGGATTCATTATCTGGACTGTTATTAGAAGAAGTTGTTGTGCAAAACTCACTGGAAAGACTCCTTGAAATAGTGAACCAATACAAGAAATAAATGGAATAATAAATTAAGGAACACAAATGGAACCATCAGATTTATCAAGAAGAAATGGATTTAAAAGCAAAAAAAACACTTTTTATGTTACTTTTTTTTTGTTTAAAAGAATTAGAACAATTATTTAAGAAATGTCAGCCATAATGAAGCGAGTTATAGATTCTATCTCAATATACTTTAATAACTTAGATCAAACACAAACTTAATAGACCTGATGGTACCGATTTACTCAGTTAAGTAGGTCAACTATTTCTAAATTTACTCAGTTAAGTAGGTCAACTATTTCTAAATTTATTCAGTTAAGTAGGTCAACTATTTCTAAATTTAGGTAGGGCTTGACATAAGTGTCCTTCTTTCCCACAATGCATTAGCGCCACAAAGACAGTAGTTGACTATGTAGATAGAGTTGACTATGTTGATAGAGTTGACTATGCTGATAGAGTTGACTATGTTGATAGGGTAAAGCCCTTACCTATTATGCACCAGTTAAGTTAGATGAATAGATAGTAAATTAAAACTAACCGTTGAAAATGCAGAAACACCATCTGTAGTTACATTTGTGTTGACAGTGCTTGAGTCAATACTACTGGGATCTGCCAAGTTTTGTGTCGCGCGTTTGTTTCTGGCTTTCTGAGGTACAAGTAAATATTCCAGAAGAAATCCAGAGTGATTTTCGACGTCCTTCTTGGGTCCGATGTACATGACGGTTAGTTTCAAAGAGCCGCTTATGACATTTCGAACACCGGAAGTTGTTCCAGACAACGTAAGCAAGGGTCGGGACTCTGCGTCTGATACTACGAGATTAACCCCATCGCCCGATGGAAGGTCAGAATACAGGACCGTGACATTGATGTCACTGTTGTGGGCCAGAATCTCCCACTTGCAGTTCAGAGATCCTCCTTTCAGACCACCTCCTGTAGACTTAGGGCTGAAAATTGTACCGGTCTTAGAGGTGAGTGTATACGTAGTGGAGCAGTCTTGAGCTAGACACAATGGTGGAGGATGAGACCATTTAGGAAGACCATTGATGTCATGCTGGCAACGAGTGACTCCTTCTCCAATCATTTGGTACAAGCTGCTGCATGAATATTTTACGACGGAACTACTTTTTCCACCATGTGGCATTTCAATGTATGCTTTGGAATATTCGATCTCATAGGTAGCGTGCTGGACAGACATTGGGTGCTTACATCCGCTATCACAAATAGCGTTGTCCCCTGACCAAACCAGCTGACCATTTTCAACCTTACATTCCAACTCACCATTACCATTTATCATTATATACCCTGGGTGGCATTTCAATCGAGCTTTTGACCCCAAAGACGAACTTTTGAAATTTAGCCTCCCAGATATGGAGTGCGTATCTAAATTTAAAGTACATGTGCTGATATTGTTTACTGTATGGGTGGCATAGTCCAAAACAATGTTTAACTCCGCAGTTTCTGCATTTGAACAATGTACGATTATCCACAACTGACTTGTATCAAATGTTTCAGCAAAGTCAATCTCCTCTTTGCCTTTCCAAACTACAAGAGGAATTTGATTCGTCGTGGCCGGGTGCTGGTTGTAAAGAGAAACGTCCACAAATTTCGATGACGCCATTCTCCCGAGAGATCGAATGTACACACTGAGTGAGATTGCTGACTCCACATTTATTTCCCAAACACATTGATCGTGATTACGTTTTCTCAAGTCTAACGTTACGCTGCCAAGTCTATCTGACAACACGGAATAGCACGTGACAAGGTTCCTTACATCCGAGCGGTGATTGATACTTATAGAAAACGAACACACCAGAAATAGACTCAAAGCAAAGCTTCGAATTAAGATGGTTGCCATAATTTATTTGGAATCAATGTCAGTTATGTCCGTTTTCACTTGTCGAGTTGATCTCTGCCGATAATCTCTTGAAGTGAATCTTAACCATTCCTTGAAATTAAACTTTTATCCATTGGTTATTTTAAGTCTTTTAGTACTCTGTCCATTGCCTATTTCAAAATGTCTCTGTCACCTACATTTTAAACAGAAAAATATAAGTTGTTTTAGAGTTTAAATGGAACAATTCTTCAACTGTATCAAACAAACACACACACACACACCGTTTAGATCTAGATCTTTTTAGTAGGTCGTTATACACGTAGAGAATCACTGACATTATGAACATATTCTATACATTCTAACACTATATTAACCCTAACCACCTGTGTTGACCTGACACATTGCTCAATATGGAGGTCTTGACACGGTGATTGAAGATGCCGCCATGCTTGGGCGATCGGTCCAGTGGTGTTGCAATACTAAGATATTAATATGCGGCATTGTGGGAAGGTCGGACAGGTAAAGTTAAAGGAGGACAAATCTAACCTATAAAACCTAATAGCGGCTTTTCCCTTTACTGGGGCCGCTTATCCCCCCCCCCCCCCCACCCCACCTCTCTGTATATTAAACTTCTTCATTTTCAAACTAGGCACTGGAAGTAGAGACTTCAGGAACTAGTGATAAATATATATCCAGAAGATAACACTAATCAATACATATATTTAATTACCTTTAGTAAATAGTGATAAGATCTTACAATGTGAACACTTACCAGCAGATGAATACTTTAATCTACAACTGAACATTTACTGTGTCAACAACCACAGAATACTAAACAACAGTTTCAACTACAACGTCCAGACTCTCGGTTGTCCTATATGTTGGTGTTATTTTGTGGAATGGTATTGAATGGTACGATGTTTGCCTTTCTGTATGTCTGGCTAGAACGAGATGGTTGAGATAAACATTAACTATGGACGGCGGAGAGGTGTGGATCTGTTTCAACGTTTTATCGTTTATTTGATACGAGTTGATGCAGTCTGTTATCACATTCCTGTTCAGAATCTGGCGGCCATAATGATTAAATAGCAGGGACGATTTGTTTGCATGCATGTAAATTAAAAACAGTAGTGACCCTTAGACTGTTTCTTGAGCTACGCGTGAGTTAAGTGTTCTTGGTGTGGATTTGGAGCCATTTATAATTACAGTTTGTTCTACCAAGATCTCCTGAATCCATTGATGTAATGAACCAGTAATGCACAATTTTTTTTTTGGCAAATATGGTGGTCAAAGTATTTATTTACAATGTTGCTTTAGTTTCTCCTTCTCGATCTTCAAAACCAACAATACATAAAACACAGAAAGAATGAACAAGGAAGATGAAAGAAATCTTTCTTTTTTTTTTTTAAAAAAAAGTCTTGTCTAATAGGAAGGACTCTGCACTTACAACTATATCTCTCAAATTGTAGAAGTTATTTTCATTATTCAATATCAAACAAAATGATTAATTATCAATAATTGACTAATTGGTTAATTTTTAATTGATTCATGTTTTGGTAGGTACGATAAATCATCGTTTAAAGTTTCAACTTGATTCGACAATGGGTGTGGGAGAACTAACGTATTTAATTTTCTAAGGGGACGACACTCTACATATTTAGACGTATCTGTGAATGCCGATGGATTAATTTCCCTTGTTGGTATCAAACAAAATAATTAATAATTTGTAATTAATTGACTGATTGGTTAATTTTTAAAATAGTTTATGTCTTGAATATACAAAAACAGAGAGAAAGAGTTCAGTCAGGTACCTATTAGAGTTGACTGGACTCAGGGGCACCCTAAAAATCCCGAATCTCAAAATCCCAGTCTTCACCGAGATTCGAACGCCAGGTTTGGAAGCCAAGCGCTTAACCACTCAGCCACCGCGCCACCATGTCTTGTCTATGCCAATAAATAATTTTGCAAAGCTTCAACCTGAACCGAGAATGGATGTGGGAGAAATAACGTGTACAAACTTTTTACCAGACAGAATGAGTTGATATAAGATTTGAAAAACATAAATGCTCCTGGTTTGTAAAATAAGTTAAAAAGGCCTGTAACTGTAAATAAAACATTTGTGTTGAAGTTGCAGTATGCAAAAAAAATTGATTTTTTGTTGTACTTTGAAACAAAACTTTTGATATTAACAATTGATAATCACGTAGCATTAACGTGACAGCCTTGACGTGGTCATCACTTAGTTCTTTGGTAGTTGGGTAATAATTGTATACAGTTTCTTATTATTGATTGGCATTTATGTGATAATTTTTTTCAGTACTTATGTGATAGTCCTAATTGTTGGTTTCAATAATAATGAGAAAAAAATAGAGAACGAGAGAAGATTGAATAGGTGTCAGTGCTGGGGTGATATTTAAATACTAATAAAATCAAAATAGGTAAACGCCAAGCTAACTTTGTTGAATATCACCAACTATAGATTAAAATGGCTTGTGTAGGACTATCTAGTAAATCAGTCTCGTAATCTTACTCGAGACAGCACCAGATAATAGTACCTTTTTTTGTTATATGTAATATGTTTTATTCATTGATGTGTATACGTTCTTTAAGCAGCATACCCCCCCCCCACATGTATGCCCAAAACAGACGTTTAAGATATAATTATTCTGATTTTTAAATAGCTTAATTTAAACAAATCTGAGAATCAACGACATTACAATAATTAGGCAGGAAAATAGAGGCAGCCACCCTGTATGGAACGAGAGATTGATTCCTCTGGCCCAAGCTGCAGTGTAGCAGTCTTTCTTTTGCAAAACTAATGCAGCAGACGTCCTACCACCACACCACAGCGATCTAATCTTCCCCCTCCCCCTAACGATGACGAATGTGAATACCTCGGTTGCCTATATCCTTCTAGAAAAAATATATCAATTTCCTGAAGTTTTCCGTGCGTCAGAATAACAAATAAAATATATGGGGCAAATCAGAACATTTCTCCCCACTTGAAGAGTTCAACATTTTAATCAGTTTGGCGTTCTCAATATTATACTCATTGCAGAAACCATAAGTCGCCACTAGTGTTAATGTACAGTAGTTGACTTTCAGTACATCGAGTCCCACTTTGTGGCAATGAGACTCGCTGTTATTATTCTTCGACTTTCTTATAATGTATGCAGCAAGGCCTCATTAAAACAAATAAATGGATAGCTGTGAATTGTGTTTGTATACCGAACGATAGATATACCATGAGTCCAATTGGGACTCGATTAGCACTTTCTAATAACCAGGACTTCGCTATAGCCTATGCAAGTCTGATATAATGAGGTTTGATGTAGCGATTTCTGACTTGGGAATTTTATAATGTATTTCTGTCTAAGATATTTAATGTCTTCGATAATTTGAAAGCGAATGGTGTTAAATTTAATTCATATTAGCCGGAGGTTCGAAGACAGTCCCAATAGTGTTCCTTAAGGGGAGAAAGGTGGTTGATAGATTGAATTGGAAAAGTGGTTTCAAATCTCGCAAGTAGATCTATTTGGTATGGGGAGCGGAGGTCTGGCATCAAATGTACCTCTAAAAACGACTTTACTCATTTTAATAAATTAAAAACATTTAAAGATGGACACGAATTTTCCAATCTATTTCTATATAAGTGTTAATTGAACACAGTAGGCTACGACTAATTCCTCTCCAACGCTTTGTGTACATGGAAACTTAAATATTAACAAGTTTTGATGCATGAAGTAACATATCATACTGCCATACACCATTCCATAATTACTATCTTAAGAAACAAATAAGTAGCTCCAATATTGGGGATAATCACTACCATAATATCATTGATATATTGTATAGAAGTATTTAGAAAATAAAGTCATGTTCGAATTCTTACATAGGAATTAGTCATTAGTAATCGATATTGACAGGATCTAGTAACCTACCCGTTACACATCCTTTGAAAGCAAAAGTGGGCGTTATCCGAAGTGGGCGTTCCTACTTATCAGACAGCACGTCCGTTTAAATAACATGTTAGCAGTTGTGATTGCAGAGTTAGAACACATTGTTGACTGTCTCGATAGACAGACTTTGTAAGACAAAACATAGCTTACGGAGTAGGAGCGATAGAAATAGGTAATTATTCAACAGAAGTAGGTCAATAGGTTGAGGGCCGGGCTGCTAGTCTTTAAACCATGCACAGTCTTAAAGTTACTTTCGAATATGATTTGTTTGATTTACTCACACACTACACTGCTGGTGACAACGTATCCAATCCAATATTTTATCTGCTGCTTACTTAGCAACAAAATAAAGCTTATGGGTTAATTTAGAGAACACTCTAGATAAAAGGAATCTTTACATGACATCCACCCTCCCCCACCTTTATAGTTTACTCTCTCTGATACTTAATTTATTAGAATTCCAACGTATACATGTTTTCGGCAGTGCCTCTTTGCCAGTAGGTTTGCTATTTATGTTTGCTTTTGTTAAAATGGGTTTTCGTGATAGTAACCTTGAGCATGTGCGCTAAGATATTTAAATACATGTCGAACTGTTGTAAATCACGCCTACTCAGGTTATCATACACGTATTGATGAGACAGAACAGGCTTGTTATCAATTATTGTCGTCTTAAACAAATTAATTGATATAGCCTACTTTAATTTTATATATGCAGTAGTAAATAAGAGCTAAAAATATAAGATATAGATTTAGTTTTATGTTTGTCTTGCGTGATGGTGAATGTGATTTAGACCTAATCCAGACTTATTCCCTCGCAGTGATCCGCGTGCTGTAGTAATTGGCCCCTCGAAACTTCTGTCTACTGTGAAGGAAATCGACGTGTTAAATAAAAAGTCGGAATTTTTTAGCACCATCTGAATGACTTGGACTGATGCCCAATTGACTTCTCTTTCATTTTGCTGCACCGGTTTCTTATTGACTCACAGTAAGCTATTTTGTTTCTATAGGCCCGGTTAGACATGTTCTATTGGCTATTTATTCACATCCATAAACAATTGGCTTTGTCACAGGCATTCATTGTCTCGTGTTTTAAACTCAAAACTTGTGTACAAATAATAAAGGAAAAATTCGTGAGTTTCTGGACTGTATTTATTAATTTATTCTCCCTGTAAATGTTAGTTTGAGTGTGTGTGTGTTTTCTTAAACTTCAAAAATATTTTTACGGCAAATATTTAAAAAAATATATATTGCCTTTTCATTAGAAACTTTGTTTTGGGTTTCCACATCTTGGACCATAGTTTTTTTCTTTTAAAAAAAGACACTAAAAATAATGTGATAGACCTGTATTTAAAAAAAACAACATAATATATATATATAATATATATATATACATATATCATATATTAGTAGGAAAACAAAATAAAATATACAAAGTTGGTATCACATTGATAAAATAAAGTAAGAGATTCACAATATATTTAGATATGTGTGTATGGGTGGTATACCCCCCCCCCCTTGGAATTTAGTGACTGATTTTCTGCTTTGATTTTGTTTATTTTAGGTGAGATTTTAATACTAAACCATCACTTGCCCCAGCACAACCAAAGGGGTTTTGAGTTTAAAACCCCCTACCAGGGAGGTTCGAGTTTAATGGAGATATGGGGGTCGTCCCCGAAAAATAATAATAAAAAAAGACGTTCATATTTATGTAAATTTATGGCTGCCTGGTCGTGCGGTTTGCGCGCTGGACCGTCGTTCAGATTTATCGATGGTCCCGGGTTCAAACCCTGCCCGCTCCCATCCCCCGTCGTCCTGCGGGAGGTTTGGACTAGGAAGTAATTATCTTCAACTCTGAAGGAACATCCGAAACATGTAAAATATTTTACAAACATTTTACAAACATCTACCAGAGGGGTTCGAGTTTAAAAACCCCTACCAGGGGTTTTGAGTTTAAAACCCCCTACCAGTTGTTTTGAGTTTTAAAGCCCCTACCTGGGGTTTTTGCAGTTAACTCCCCCTCTTCTATAAAAAAAAAGAACAAAAAAGAATGCAAACAAAATTCCCCTAATTCCAAGAGCACAGTTAAGAAAGATTTTGATTTTAAAACCCCGTCTAAAATTTACGATAAACCCCCTCTTCAATATAAAAAAAAGCTAATTACGCACTCAAAATGTTATGAGCGTAGCTAAATGGGTTTTGACTCAGTTTATAGTTTAAACCACACTTCAGCGGAATTTGAAGGTAAAAAATACCTCTTTAATAATAAAAACAAAGCAAATTATACACTCAAAATGTTTTTAGTGTAGTCAAAGGGGTTTTGAGTTTAAACTCCCCTCCAGTGGAGTTTGAAGCTAAAAAGTACCTCTTCAATATAAAAAAAGCAAATTACGCACTCAAAATGCTATGAGCGTTGCCAAAAGGGGTTATGAGGTTAAAGCCCATTTAGAGGGGTTTGATGCTAAAAATACCTCTTCAATATAAATAAAAGAAAAATTACTCACTCTAAAATCTTTGAGCGTAGCCAAAGGGGTTTTGAGTTTAAACCCCCAGCCAGGGGGGTTTGAGGATAAAAAATACATCTTCAGTGTAAGAAAAAAAAGCAAATTACGCACTCAAAATGCTATGAGCGTTGCCAAAAGGGGTTTTGAGTTTAAACCCCCATTCAGAGGAGTTTGATGCTTAAAATACCTCTTCAATATAAAAAAAAGCAAATTACACACTAAAATTATTTGAGCGTAGCCAATCCAATCGGGGGTTTTGAGTTTAAACCCTTCTTCTACAGATGGCTTTTTTTTTAAAGTTTAAAACCCCTCCAGATGGTTTTGAGTTTAAGATCCCCCTACAGAGCATTTCGAGGTGGAAAACCCCCAACAGATGATTTTGACGATAAAACTTCTCTTTTCGATATAAAATCACAAGCAAACTACAGTCACTAAATTCCAAGAGCGTATTCAAGAGAGGCTACACATTTTTACCAGTGGCAGGGCTCCATTAATAAACTGCAGTGAATAGTCATCTACCGAAATTGAAAAACACTAAATGTCACTCAATAAAGATGGCTAAGACAGATTTTAGGAGTCAATTATAGACATCGGGTCTAAATCAAGAAAATCCTATACCGAACTGGGAGTCGACCCCTTAGTAAGATTGTGAGAGAGCGACGCATGAGGTTTGCGGGACATGTTCTCCGACAAAATGAATTACGCATAAGAAGAGTTGCAATGATATCCTAGAAGAAGAGTTGCAATGATATCCTAGAACAACTTGACGCCATTCATTCATGGAGGTCCTCATGGTAGGTGGGAAGAGGCTTCAGACATTACCAGTGACAGATTTTTATGGAAACAGCTTGAAGTCAAATGCTCCGAACGGCGCGGGAGGGTCTAAGTCAGTAAGAATAGCACATTAGGTTTTTGAAATAAAACTTTTTAATAGCAGGAAAATGCACTGTAGAAAACTCAGAATATGCATTTTGTTGGTTTTCAATATCAGAAATAGTGCTTGGCGGCACTAACTCATGGAAGAACCTATTCTAGGGCACAATAAACGTCTTCGGAAAGAATGAAGGGTCAAAATGCAATAAAGATTATGTACACACACACACACACACACAAATCCCCCACAAACCCTCCCCCCCCCCCCCCCGAAAAAAAATCCTGGCTACGCCCATGGTGGTATATCTATAAATTTTTCCCTTCATAAATAAATAAATAAACACTTTACATCTGTAATCAAATTAGACACTAAAAGGTACACACTAGCTAAAATAATGATCAAAGGTTCGATCTTTAAAAAAAATACAAAAAAGAGTCTCAAACAAATGTCTTTTAGATCATTTTTGTGTCTCAGCTGTATGTTTCTCAGATGGACGAGGTCAGATCATTGTGTCTCAGCTGTATATTTCTCAGATGGACGAGGTCAGATCATTGTGTCTCAGCTGTATGTTTCTCAGATGGACGGTCAGTTCATCGTGTCTTAGATATTACAATGAGGATTGTGCTGTCGATTTGTTCTGTGTACCATAAATATAAACAAACATTTACCATCAAGCAATATGACAGGCTGCTACTCAAGATTGAAACTATTCAGACCACAATAGAAATTACCATAATAAATCTTCTATGCACATCCAAAATATTCTTGTCACTATTTCTACTATGTGTAATTTTATAGCAAGCTATGAACAAACTGTCATTCTTATCACATGGTAGGATGGAGGCTTAGATGAAGAAACTCATTCTTATCACATGATAGGTTGGGACTAGGAAGGCATAATCTTCAATTCTGAAGCAACATCTGAAACATGTCAAACCTACAGACATTCTCGTTAAGATCTAAGGTATAGGAAGCTCTACAAGTAGACCACATGGTGCTCTGCCTTGTAAGCAGGTTAAGAGAGTGTTTCTCAAACTTTGGCTAGTGCCTCCTTCGAACCAACAACAAAAAAATGCATTCGCACCTTCCTTAGCCAGCAAAGGCGTCTGAGCGATAGAGCTTTATTAAGAATTCCAACTGCGGATCCTGGCATCTACAACGCACCATTTCTCCTACTAACAAAAGAGTGCAGGTCACACATACATTCGAAAGGGTGAGACAAGATGGAAGTGTGAGATGGAGTGATTGTAAGACCACACCTTTATGCTCACTAAGACTTCTGGGAGCGGGACTACGAACGTTCAGAGGTAAAAAGGACTCTAGAACTAGAATCGTAAATGTCTTCTTGTAAAGAACTTTCATACTCAGTCTTGTAACACTTCTCGCCCACAGTATGAAAGGTCCTATTTTTTATGTAGAAACTTTAATGTTATAAATATTGGGTAATAATGTCTTTTTTTTTTTTTTTTGCTGATTAGAAATCAAATGTGTTTAGAATTACAATGCTAATGCAACATTTTTTTCGAAATTAAATTTAAAATAAAACAAAGTGTTTGGCCACTTTTCTTTTGTAGGGCGATTTTACAGTCCAAGAAACGCTGGGCTAATATCTTGAATGAAAAGTACTCGTAAGATTTAATCGAGCTGGGGGGGGGGGGGGGAAGCGACAATGTTTGTGTCATCGCAAAATGTTATTTTAATCGCCACAAGGTTTTGTTTTTATATAACCACCTGTACTCCAAGACCTGATTATAACGAATAGAGTGACGTTTCCTTATTCCTCTGATTGCAGTCATGTCATCACGTCACAACATGTTTATAGAATCACAGAAATATGGAATGTAATAAGGTCTTCCATTACCCAACACACATGCACTATAGAGTAACTAATAACATTTGAAAAGATGACAAATACAACAACGTTCAATTCCTCATGGATAAAGCTTTCTCACGTGACTATTTTTATTTAAAATCTTAAATATTACCATGTATACAAGGGGAGCAATAACGGCTTAGTAGCAATCCATCAGTTTGTTGAATTATTTCCCTTAAACCTTTCACAGTAACAATAAAAAATAATAATTAGATTCGGGCTCAGGTAAATTAATTTTTCAAGATGTTAATTTCCTTGTATTGTAATAAAAGTTATTGATAACTAGAGTAGTTAATAATGTTAATTTTATTTAAGTAATGTCACAACAAATATAAAAATGGGGAAAAGTAGAGAATAAAAACTCTGCATGAAGTTAACTGTAGACTTTGCAATGGACATTTCTCTAAAGACAGAGTCACTGAACTAAATTTATGTACTGAACAGACATCAACATACACACATTCTATTACTACACTAATATCCGTCAATTTCCGCTATGACCTTATCCACTTGCACATTAAATACTTTACGCAAGTTCGGGTTTTTGGCCAAACTGAACAACAGTTTGGTATTCAGACTAATCAGGTCAGTCTCTCTGATGTCTAACACCTTGGAATGATTCACGCCACTGGTCAACGACTGCTCACTGCCCTCTTCTCTCTCCAGAGATGCCTCGCACCGTTGACAGAGGCGCCCATTTTCGGACGAGGCTGTCCTTTCAACCACGGCTAAGTCGTGGAGCTGAGATGAACGCTTGACATTTTCTTTAGAGGTTTTATCGTGGTTTCTGTAAGCAATTATCTGAAAATGCATTTAAAACAATATTGAAATAAATTGTAGGTGATATGGTACTTAATCAGGGGCTTGTTAGATAGTGAACCTTGTGCAGTGGCGTAGCTAGGAATTCACCATCATTTGGGGGCCTGGGGGGCTTGACATATTTGGGGGCCCCTGCATTTTGCGTAATATTTAATATTTAATTTAAAAACACTCGTTTAGCCCCCCCCCCAGGGATTTTCAGATTTTCCCCCTCCCCCCCTCCCACCCTAGCTACGCCTCTGACCTTGTGTGTCTGTAACTAAAATGAAGTAGAATGTAGTAGGTCCTCAAGGGCAGAAGAGAAGTATTGGATCTTGTCTTGTATGTTGCCCTCTCTCTCATCTATTTAAAACTGAACACTTTCTCTCGAGTCACACTTGCATGACACATAGGGATAGGGTTAGGGCTCAATAAATGGACTTTATATTTTTTTAGCAGTAGTATTAGTAGTAGTAGAGAGGTAGTTTTAGTAGTAGTAGAGAGGTAGTATTAGTAGTAGTAGAGAGGTAGTATTAGTAGTAGTAGAGAGGTAGTATTAGTAGTAGTAGAGAGGTAGTATTAGTAGTAGTAGAGAGGTAGTATTAGTAGTAGTAGAGAGGTAGTATTAGTAGTAGTAGAGAGGTAGTATTAGTAGTAGTAGAGAGGTAGTATTAGTAGTAGTAGAGAGGTAGTATTAGTAGTAGTAGAGAGGTAGTATTAGTAGTAGTAGAGAGGTAGTATTAGTAGTAGTAGAGAGGTAGATAAAGGAAGAGATGGGAATACAACATCGAAGAATGGACGAGACTGTCATGACAAACGACAGAGAGAAATGGAGAAAGGCGGTCGACAGATCATGTGTGGTGCCCCAACGTTTACGACTGACTAAGGTGAAGATGAAGTAGTGAAGTAAACAAGTAAAGGACACCTTTGGGACCTTGCTAGTCTCAATGTGGCAGAAGAAAGGCCGGAATGTCATTTTTTTTCTAAGGCTGACGGTTAACATTAACATTATTATTTCTCGCGGTTTATACGCTGTGGTATCATTCACTGAATGAATAAATATGGAGGGAAAACAAAAGGCACAAGCCACTTAGTTCACATGAACTCTATAGCTCTGTTAGTATGAAGAGGGTAGTGTAAGTGTAAGTGTGTGTTTCATAGGTGGTGAGGGGAGGTTCAACGCGATTGGTTGATGACTGTTTAGTGTGCGATGATGAAATATAGGCGGAGACGATCTAGAGACATATGAGTTAGAATTTGTTTAAATATTGGTTTATTTCATTATTATTAGATCTAGATTTCACCTCAAGTAAAATCTGGGAATCTTTGTATCAAAGTTATTTTGAGTTGTTGAAGTTATTTCAAATTGAACAATTAATGAAAATATAATAGGCTCCCTACGCTTACATCGATACAGTTACACAAGCAATCTGGTGCTACACGTCAACGAACGACCAATAATAAGCTCATATATAAAAATTTGGTAATCATAGCTGATGATGGCCACAACCAGGACGCTTGGTGCTGCATGGCGTTTATCCAGTCTAACATTCCCTCATAACAAGACGCTGAAACAGTTCTTAACTAGATCTCAATATTTTATTCAAGAGTAGGACATAAAGAAGGATCATTCAAACAATTTATCAAACACAGGGCCGGACTTAACCATTGCAGGGCCCTATGCGAAACGGAATTGCGCAGGGCCCAGTTTGGGTAGGGATACGGATAATAAGTGAAATGAAGTGTTTGTATTAGAAAATAAATTCTTCTTTGCATTTTATTCATTCTTTACTAGGTACAGAATTACTTTACGAGCCTTTTTGCGTGTAGCGAAGTCTTACTTTATATCATAAAATTTTGTTTTCTAGTTAGATCACGCTCAATAGCAAGAATTACCAAATGTTTCAATCTATCTGAGAATTGTTGACCTCAAATAATTCTTCATTAGTTTGAAGCGCGACGAGCTGCTTTCACCAGATTACACAATTACGGGTATTATTTTTTTTTACCGCGTATAGGATTGGCGTTTTCCATATTGAATAACACCCCAAAATCACAATTTTGTCTATATTTCAGGAGATTTTTTTATGAGTTTTCAAAAGATTTTAATAATTTCCAGAGATTTCCAGGACTTTTTCGTATGGTAAATCCTGGTAAATCAGGAGACCGCGGGCAATCTGTTATAAATTATAAAATGGTTTAATTTAATAATTTACACCTAGAATTAGCGCGGGTCCTATGAAAGTGCGTGGCCCAATGCGGTCGCATAGGTTGCAGTGGCCTAAGGCCGGCCCTGATCAAACATTACTTTCTAATATCCATTTTACCTTGGGTACAAAGATCAAACATTCTGTCATGGCGGTGATCAACGTGACCATGCTGGCTTCCAGGGCGTAGTTGATTTCCGGCTTGTCTGAGGTTGCCATGACAACCACGACGCCGACGGGGCTCAAGACGATCACGTTGTAGATGCACAGAGCTATCCATTTGGAGTCGTTGAGTTCTGGACATGTGACCTTAATGACAACAATTGGTCAGTGAAGTTATTACTGAAACATCTACAGCATAAACTAACTAGAACTTTGCCACAATTCAGTGTCTCCCAAACTGTGTTCCGTTGAATCCTACTGTTCCGCGAGGCCTGCATATATGTTCCATGAACTGCTGGGATAATGAGCTAGTAGGCCACCACGTGAATTTACCTCTCTAAAATCAAACGGGAGTTTTATTGTCTTAATGCTAAACTTTTTTTTTTCCACATCTTAAGTTTTAATATGCTCTGGATTTGTGTATTTCTTACTTCCGGGTTTTTCTTTCTTCTTCGCTATGTTTGTAACAAGATTAAGTCTGGATCACACAAATGAACCATTAGTGAACAGCTGGTCAAGATTAGCAGATCAGATGTTTGAATTTAGATTGTCTGCCCATGATTAGAATGCTATTGTAACCTAGTCATAGCATAGAGGCCATTAGAAGTTACTATTTAGTACTGACTTGTCCTTGTACTTAATTTTTAGAATCTTACAGATCATAAAGATTGTTGAAAACATTAAAAACAAAATCTGCTATAAGATATGAAGTAGAAGTAAAACCAATATATAGGTTAGTGCTTTTTTCCAAGAGTAGGAAATCTTCAACTCTGAAGGATCCGAAACATATAAAACGTACGAACCCTGTCAAACATTTAGAAACAAGACTTGTACTCACCTTGCGTGTCTGAATGGCTAGAAAAGTGCCAAACAAAATGACGATTCCTTGAATAGCTAAGACAGCAGACGTAAACTGTAGTCTATATTTAGAATCACATTTTTTATACTGGTTGATATATTCAATGTCCTTGTCACTCTCCGACTGTGGAAGAATACAAACACTTTACACACACACACACATATACATATCTGTGACGTAGTTGACATTGTCACTCCCCCTCCCCTCCGTGACCTCGAGTCAGCTCTGCCAGATGAGCTCTTAATTTATATATATATATATTGTATATTGTATATATACGCACGTTTCTTCCTATTTCAATATTTCATTCGCCACACCTTTTATTACTGTTCTTTGAATCATTTGATAACTAGAACAAGATTAGAACAAGATTAGAACTAGATTAGAAAAAGATTAGAACAAGATTAGAACAAGACTAGAACAAGATTAGAACAAGATGGTTACATCTAAGGTCAACTACGGAGAAACAGGCTGCTAAAATATCTTTGAAATGTCATCTTTTTTCACGTTTAGACCAAAAATTTTATTATTTTTCTTATGTCAATGTGGCAATGATATGATTTGTTATGTAGTCGAACAAAGTTGAACTTGGTGTACTAGAGATTTCGTTGTACTTACAATATCATCTGAGAAATAGAGACATTGAGGCTCATTAACTAGTTACTTTAGTCTAAATCTAAATTGAAAAATGTATTAAACTATTTATAAAAAAAAAGGTAAAATGATCCCGTGAGACCCCTTAAGGGTGTATGCATGACAACACAATGCTTTTGGCACACTGCCTTCGCAAGCTTCCTTTACATGTCTACAAGGAAGGCAAAGGGCTGTCTTTAAAGGTGCCTCCTTTAGCTGTAGACGACATTGGCTCATCTCGTTGGGTAATGACTCTGTTGCCAACACAGCAGTTCAACCCTCCACGCAAGTGTAAGGCCCAAAGGAACCGTGTATAACCGACACAGCTTGGGGTCGCTAGATCTGCCAGTGTCTTTAAATAATGATTCTAAATCTCAGTGGTCATTTCAACTCTAACCCTAACCCTAGGACTACTTGGTTCTCAAAATGAGAAATGCAACAAGCATACTAAAAAACAAACTTTTAAAATTACATTGGTCTTCTAACTTTGACTTACTGGGGTAGTGCTTATGTTAACCAATGTTGGAGCTTGAGGCGACGCCAGGACCCATCCTACCAGCATTAGATTATTGACTATAACAAGTACCGCCACTATTAGAAATAAACTGCCATCTTTCAACATCTGTCAAAATGTAGAAATGTACACCAAACTATAATCTTATCGTATTGAATAAAACCTTCGTTCAAGCATGTAAAAAAAAAACAAGGATTAATAATAATACATCTTGAATATTTAAATTATATTCACAAATACAAGGACCTGAAGTAATACTCAAATTGAAACATTCACTCAGTCAAATCATATTTCTACTAGACATATATACAAAATCACAGCAATTATATCGGTATATCCGGTGTACAAGATACAGGAAGTTTTGATAAGCTTTGTTTTATTTTTCCAAATGAAATTACATTTTCTAAGCGCTTCTGTTTTTAGACACAAAGTAACCTCAACATTGAGGAAGCATTAGGTTTTCACTCTGTGACTTAACTATTTGAAAACAAATTGGCAACTAATAACAAGACTATCAAGAACTCACCTTTGTTTTGAGAACCTTTAGTTCAGTGGTAAAAATCTCGTAAACTCTCCAGGTCTTGGCAAACAAAGCGCCAAAACACAAAGAGAAACTCAGGATGAGTAGAAAGGTGTGAGCCTGAAAATGTCAAACAAAAATTGTGTACCTTGGGAAAAAAAACAACAAAAGTTGTTGAGCTAGAGTCAGAATAATTGACTTGCATGAATCTATAAGGGGCTGCACTACACAGCACAACATCACAAGATATTGCACATTACAGTATTACCAACTGCCCAACACGGAACAAAACGTTAATATAGATTTCAAAACCCTTTAGACACACTGCATGCTGCTGCACAGAATTATACGAAACTATAAGGCACTGCAGGACATTACACAATAGTGGGTAATATTTTACGACCTAACAAGTTACTGGACACTACTTTACGATGCTACAAGTTATACTAGACTGTAACTAAACCATACTTTACGATACTGGACAATACTGTAAGATACTACAAGTTATATCGGACACTACAGTAAGATACTACAAGTTATTTTGGACACTACTGTAAGATACTACAAGTTATACTAGACAATACTGTAAGACCCTGACCTACTGCAGAATGTTTTACGATACTACACACTACTGTATATATGTCAGGTTCTATTCTTTGCTTGGCTTGGCTCGTTAGGGGTTACTTACAATTATTACAATTAAGAACAATTATTACTAAACACACTTCAAATCCAACTCCAAATATCCACGAATAACAATGATACTTTAATATCCAATAAGGCACACAATGACATCGACTCTCGGAAATATAAATACATAAACACCAGTCCAGGAAGCAACCGTCCAACCTTCCTCAAGATCTCATTAACTGACACAATCTCTCGCACATTCAACGCAGACTAAACCATTCAGTTCATAACACGTGCAAGGCTTTTCACATTCATAACCTGGGCCTGAGAGTACATAATACAAAGGGATATAACTATCATATTGAAATATCAACAAAGTAATATATTCACTCTCGCCATACCTCCCTCTGACAATATACTGCATCAAGTTATTTATGGAATCGAACTCCACGTTTTTGTTGTAAGAAAATCACAGTACTTTTACAAAGCTTATATCAACTCACTCTGTTTGTGTGTCTGGCCAAAAGTTTGTACACATTATTTCTCCGACACTCAATTTCGGATCAAGAAGAAATTTTGCACAAGTATTTCTTTTACCAGACAACACAAGAATCAATTTAAAAAATAACCAATTAGCTAATTAACTATTGATAATAAATTATTTTGTTTGGTATCTCAAACAAGGGAAAGAAATAGTAATTGACTGAAGTGGTGGAATAAGCTGAATTTGTCCCCTTTATATTATGCTCCCGTCTCAGGCTTAGTGAACACAAACATGAAATAGAAACATTAGATAATTATACAATCTGTCATGTTCGTAGACTCTTCGCTAGAAGAGTGGTTACCGCGTTGGCTTGAGAAGCCTGAGAAAAGTTTGAATTCAGGTTGTTTCCTTTTATTTCTATTTGTATAAACACTTTTTTATTGTTAGTCTAGATCTATAACAAATTTAATTACATGACTGATCCAAACTAATTGATACAAGTACGCTTAATATAAGCTTTGTTTTTTTTAAAGTATTTTTAAAATGTTTTTCTTGTTACACTTTTGTTTTAAAGTGTCGCTATGGTTACTTACAACACATGCCACATGAGCTCCCGACCTGGCGTAGTCCATGATAAAGACTGTACTATAGGCCATCAGACATCCCATCAGGATTACATTGTTGATATTTGGGGAAGACATTTTGACGATCCTGTTGACAAAGTATCGATACTAATACATTCGGGGAAACACATTTGTCGATACAAAATTGTTCAGGAAAGATCAAGTTGAAACGAGAAAGTGTTCTCAATCTTCTGCGTGCACGTGGGATTCAACAGAATGAGAAGCCCTGATGGTTAAGCACAGTCTAACATCCCCGACCATCGGAGCGAGGTGTGGTCTTTCTCTGGCTTTGTTGACATTTCAGAAGCAACAAGTCTGTAACAGAAATGTAGAGCAAACCAACTGACCTGTGTTTCCTCTTTGTGACGTTAAACACCAGCAAGGCCAAGGTCAGCACGATACCAAGACAAGAAACGCCCCAAAAGATGTATCTATATTTACAATTGATGTTGATTAATTTAATCTTCTGCTGGACACCGTCCACTGGAGTTTTACCTGGACATTGAACAAGTGTATTACGTTTCTTTAATCGATTTTGAGTTAGGCTTTTTATGAAATGAAATGAAAAAATATTATCATCAACTTTTAATCAGAGAAAACAAGAAAGACATAGTGCACTGGATGTAGTCTAGAAAGTCAGTTTTGGAGTAAGTTCCGCACATATATATATATATATATCTACAAATGTACAGTCTTTGGGAGTTTGGTGAATTCATCATTGTTTGAGTTTCAAAAATGACGTACCCTGAGACCACACGATGGCTGATTTGTTTAGAAAACAAGACCAACTGTCTGTATCATTCTTTTTGGTGCAATTTCCTATGGCTGTGTATTTATCATGACCATCTTTACCTGTTAGGTATGAGCAGAACAAAACATCGTTGGATAAAATCTTGCTCATTGGGAAGTTATTTGGTCCAATCAAATTTTGTTTCTAATAACTTTTTTAAAAACATATTTAAAAGTTCTTTGATGAAATTTAAGCGTCACGTTACGTTTATTGAACTAATTAAATCTTTCTTCAAATGACTTTAAAAAAAAAATCAAAACTTGTTTTAAGTGAAATTTTTTGAGTTACGGCTAAAACGTTTCACTGGCTCACCGCTGTAAACTGTTATTCACGTTCAAAGACAATAACAGGTATACTGTTATAGTAATAAACTTGTTTATGGCGACTCTAATACGATTGTAGCTTGCCGAAGTGGGCGGTACTTTGTATGTTCATAATAAAGAAATCATAGACAGCCTTTAAATGGATAATTAAACTTTTAATAACTTACACTTTGCCTGACATATTACTAATAAAAGTTGTAATTTTAAAGACAGAAAACAAATCAGAGAGATCAATGCAGTCTTACAAAAAAGAAGAAAAAGTGGATGTGGATATCATTTATTGCTACAGGAAAAAGAAAGTATTAGTTTGGTTTACAAGTATTATCTCCCTTATCTGTGGTAGTTATCAAACCAATCACCGCCAGGGGTATTTTAAAGTTTCTTTAATCGATTGGTGGTGCAAGTATTATGATAACGATTTCCTCCATTTTTTTCTATTCAGTGATGCCCAAAATACGGCCCGGGGAATAAATCAGGACCGCGAAGTGGTTCTATTCGGCCCGCCGAATCGTCGACACAAAGTGTAGAAAATCCCCCCTCCAAAAAGAAATAAGGTTGAAAAAGGTATCTTTTACGTTTAGGGCCTTCACTTTTTCTCTGATGGATTGGTACCATGACCATTGTTTGTGTGTTTATGAAATGGGACTATGAATGTAGAATCTAGGAAAAGTGAACGGATTGTTAGTTTATGGTGGAACATGGGCTAGTCAGCCAATATATATTGGATTGGAAATGAAAAACAACAAAATATAAAAGGAATTCTAAAACAAATATGGCGGCATACTTGGTTTGAGCAGCGAATAAAAGGTTGTTAAACTATACTTTGGAGGATTGATGGAATAGTTATCAAAAAAGAGATTAGAAAATGAGTCGGTGGTAAAGCTAGATACAATGTTGATACATTTGATTAATGTCTCTACTATTAAGCAACATTTGATTATGCATATTAAAGCAATTAAAGATGCCTTGTTTCACTTGAATTGTTCTACTACTTTTTGTCGCGCATGTCTGCTCTGATTAGCACAGCACAACAAATATTAAAATTAATCAATCAAGTCTCATAATAGCAGACATTTCTTTTATTAACTATAAAATAAAATACACTTTAAGCTGGCGAATCCCACCATAAAGAATTACATAATATGTTTCTCAAATTGACTTATATCCATAGACATAAATAAATATAGACTGGAAGTAGGAAGTTATTTTTATTTGAGGGGAGTCAAATATGTTTTATGTACTATATCTATGTGAAAAAAAATGGCGGCAATTGAGATATAAATTCTAGGACTAACATTTCGGCCAATATATAAAGTACAAAACTGCCATATTCCCAATATTTTACCTTTGTTTCATAATCATAGACATAGGCAAATATATATAGGTTTGTGATGTGGATCTATGTTTGTTGACATGGCTTCTTTATTAATGTATGGCGGTCGTCTTATCGATGGAAATTGTTAGAATTAGTTTTTAGTCAAAAAAGTCAAAGAAAATAAGCAGAACGTGCTCTAATGTTCGTAGCACGATAGGCCAAGGGATACATTCTAAAGGTTGAAAAAAAATAATTGAATATTATACACACACAACACAGTAACTTTCAGTTTCAGTAAGTCAGAATAATTTAGTATCACTGTGAATGTGACCGTCACTAATTTAATATTGATAGATCTAAATCTAATAAATATGACTAATATTTGTAATAACTAGGTCTAATACTTTTCAAACTTTTTACTACTAACTATTAAACTAGTCAGTCTAGCATCTATGTATGCAGGCTATAGACTAGATCTAGTATAAGTATAGATAGGGCCGCCGCTACCTATTGTGCAATGTGAGCATTGCACGCAGGCGACCGACTTTAGGGGGCGGCCAAATCATAATTCTAAGGCTACTTTGAAAAAAGAAAATAGTTAAATAGAGAAAAAAAACAACTAAAATATTTAAAATAAATTAAAATTATTCCATTATCCTTTGAATATATAAACGACATTCCTACATAAGAAATTATTTTGGAAACTAGAACAAATAAAATAGAGCGGCGTGCGAGGGATTTCCACGGTTTTTGCATAAGCGCCTGCTCATTTCTGGCCTTGAATTTTGTTTGTAATATTTGTTTTTGAGTCCTGACAAAAAGGGGTGTTACGGAGTGAAGTGTATGTGTTTCCTAAGCGCGGTGAGAAGAGGTGAAGTGATTGATTGGTTGGTTATGCAGTGACGATGATGAAATTAACGTACCTAGTGCAAATGTGAGACGATCGGAAGACATGAACTAGTAAAGACTTTATTTTTCTTGTGAGCTAGATTTTGTCTATATCTATATTTCATCTCAAATTGAATCGCAAATAACAAAGAAGTTTGTTCAAGTTATTCAAAGTTTATTTATTAACAAATATAAAACGCCTTCATCGGTTCAGTTGTACTAGCTGTTTAGAGCTACAAGCCAACAGTGGACCAACAACAGGGAGGGGAGCGGCAAAAAAATAAAAAAGGTCAAGACTTGAGCGGAAACCTGGCTCATCTTCAATTCTATCTCCGCTTAAAAATTATGTTTAAAAAAAACAACACTTTTCAGTGAACTTTCATGGCCCAACTTTGGATTTTATACAGTGTTAAATTAATATAAAAGAAAAATAAAACCTAAAAATTGTGACAAATTTATTTTTTTTATTACATTCTATAAAAAAATTATCGGACCTCACTGTGGAAGTTTTCATCGCTCCTCTGGGCTCCAGCTTCTAAAGGGGGTTCAAACGAAAATGTTGCTATCTAGGGAGTCGCTACCCGGGAATATAAGAAACACTGTCTTACTATGTTTTATTTCAAGTCATTGTTTAAGTAACTTGTACTTTGGATTATTTACTTTGTATAAAACTCAGAAAAATTATTGAGCGCTGAATCGCTTCATTTGTTGGATAAATTTGTAGGCAACTCTGAATCCGCGTATGTCATAAATGATTGTGGATACAATGTACATCTATCCAACATACAATGGTAATAATTATAATGAAAGTGTACAGAACGTTGAAAAGGTTCCAACAACAATGGCTTTTGTATTTCGAGCTTTTTTTTCGGATGATACTTTAACTTACAATAACAAACAAGTTAACATATCCACCTCCAGACCATATATCACTGTTGAGCAGTCAAAGTTATATATATTGTATATTATAATAATATAATATAATAATATTGAGATATTGTATATAGATCATGATCAATGGACCTCGTTTCACCAATCGTAAACAAACAACATTTAGCCACGTGGTTCTCTATCTCTTCTATAGAAATTACGTAATACACACGGGCTGTCACGTGGCAGTTTTTTTCTCTTTGTTTTATCAATATTATCACGGCTAAATGTTTGTTTACGATTGGTGAATGAGGTCCATTACACTGTTCACTGTTCGTGTAATATACCTGCGCAGATCATCAAATATAATTGTCGCGCATACACGAGATATGCCAGTAGTCAGAACAAGATCAGTTTTTAATGTTTATCATTAAGAACCAAGATTCTTATTTCTGAATGCACATAAATCCGAAATTGTTCCTAGTGCAGGATTTCTAGTTGTACTTGAGGGGTACAACAACTGTGCGAATATTAAATGGCAAAATGGAATGGTTTACAAAAGATAGATTTAAATTAAAGTGCACTTTTGGAACAGTGTCCAGCTCTTTCTTCTTAATGGATTTTTTTTCTAGAAAAAAAAAAGGGGGGGGGGGCGGCATTTATAAAATTTCGCACGCAGGCGGCCACAACCCTTGCGACGGCCCTGAGTATAGATTATAGATCTAGTGACAATCTAGACAATCTAGTCCTAGACTATTTATATACTAACTATAGACTAGACTATACAGATTACAATTATAGTTTATAGTATAGTACTAGTAGTAAGTAGTATTTTTTTTCTATAGTATTTATATAGACTAGATCTAAATCTAGTATTTAAAACTATTTATAATTATTTTAATAATGTAAATTTAATAGTAAAAAAACATGGCATATATAAAATCTAGAATTCTAGGGGTATATAGGTTATGACTGAAAAAACAAATAAACTATAAATACTTTTAATTTTACACTGCTGTATAACTCATACAAACTTATCTTTTCCCAAATGTTTCCCATAATAATTTTTACTTTATCGTCCAGTCTATATATATATGTCTATGCTTATATCCAATAAAATATACTAAGTACACAACTGAGAATACTTATTGAACCAACTACACTAGACATCCATACAGTTCAAGAACATGGCGACTACAAATAACTGACCATGTGGTCACCTTCCAAAACGAGATTTTCTTCCCATAATTCTTAACTCTCCCGTGCAATATCAAGATCCTTATAAACAAGTGTACCCCGTGCTTCACAACTAGTCCATGTCACTGGCCAACAAACAATGGTGTGACAATTAAGTCTAGAAATGAAGCCTTTTTTACGTAGGGGCAAAGAGAAGATAGGCTTCAAACATCTCACTAATTAATGCAAGTACTAGATCCACGGGCTTCTAACAAAACAGTCCCAGGCCAATTTCATTTTGTTTTTTGCCTATTCGTTTATGTGGCCCGCGACACGCGTGTCAGAAATTCAAATGGCCCGCAGGTTGAATTAGGTTAGGCATCACTGTTCCAAATTGTCTCAAGAAGTAAGAGTCATGTAAATTCTTTCGTGTTTGTTTGTTTGTTATAGTTTTACAAACGTTTCTATACAGTTATTGATGAATTTTCTCTAAACACCGCTCTTCACAAATGACATCCATGCATCACATCAGTTCAAAGACCTAACTAGACTGTCGAAGGATAATCCCAAGAGTGAAGGCACAGAGCCGAGGCTCTGGTCATCGGTTCAGGGCCGGATTCAAGGGAGGGCAGGCGGGGCTGCTGCTCAGAGAACTCCGCAAGACAGGGGCCTCCACACATAAATTTTTAAAAATCTAAATTTAGACGCTTCAGAAACTTTTACATTTTACTTTTTTTTTTTCACATTTTTCCTGACAATATTTTTAATGCTACGGTGAACAAAACTATCGTGGTCAAGAAGTGTCCACTTGTAACGTGAGCGTAATATATAGATGTAGATCCGGATTTGCGACAGTTCGTCAAACCAAGGTTGAGCAAAGTAGCAAAATGTACTTCAAATAAAAATATGCATAATATATATACTGAAATGAGATTCAATTTACAAGTACTCTATTTCTTTCGTCTAAAATATCGCGTGCTTTTAGATATACGTATTATTAATTGTGGCAGGTTGGGGAAAGTGACGTGTGTTTAGCTTGTTTAATGTCTAGGGAATGATTATTTTTTTGAAAGCTATCACACACCAACACGTCAGCATATAAATCGGGAGCAGGCACGCAACGAGACAAGCAAATGAAAGAAAGA
This sequence comes from Biomphalaria pfeifferi, assembly GCA_030265305.1. NCBI lineage: Eukaryota > Metazoa > Mollusca > Gastropoda > Planorbidae > Biomphalaria > Biomphalaria pfeifferi. The sequence continues at coordinate 2,278,594 of JASAOG010000060.1, read as the reverse complement.
TACAAAAGTTAAAATTGAAGAATATTTATTTACATAAATATTTACAAAGAAGAATAAAAAAAGGGGGAGGGTTTGCATCTATCTCTAAGCAATACTATATTTAATCATCACTCTTGTACTTAATAAGAGAGTATGTCACTTTGTCTTCTGAACTTAGCTGGTTGTCCTGCTTGGGTCCCAGCTGGCTGTGTCCTGGCTCGAGGTTCTACAGCTGGAGGTGGCGCTCTAGGGGGTAGAGGGACGCCGGTGATACAGTTCTTGTGGAGTCTCAATCCAAAGTTCTGATATCTGTAGTGGGCACAGAAGGGCGGGTGGCCGGCTACCGTGGGCACAAGTGTACTGCGGGCAGAGCGGATCCGCCGTGAGCAGCGTAGTCAACAGGATAAGTTCAGTGAGTTGCGGAGGGTTTGGCGTAGCTATAACGTTTCGCACAGATTCTGGGTCTATAGGGACGTCGTACCTCATAAGTTGACAGGTGGGCTGTCGAATAGGCAGGCAAGTAGAGCCGATAGCACCAAGTAAATAGTTGAGTGGATCCCAGTAGGCAGGAGATGATACTCAATATCAAATAGGCAATAGATTAGGCAGACAATGCCAAATAAATAGGCAGGTAAATAGGTGATCCAAACAAATAGGCAATAGTTGAATAGTGTCGAGTAGACACTGAACAACAAATAGGCAGTCACCTGAGGGAGGCTGCGGATAAATAAAGACATGGATATGTCTCTCATGCATCTTATCGATGCCCTCGACTGAGGTGCATTCGTCAGATTGGTAAAATTGCTTTAGAGCACAATGGGGAGATGATGACAAATGGGGTTTTGGAAAATAGATGGTTGATAGTAGCAATATAAAAATGTACATAAATGGGGAAATAATAATCTCAAATAAACAACACAAGTTGGAAGAGAAAAAAAAAGGGGGGGGGGGGGAGAAATGGGCGGTGGTCAGCGACCATGACGGTTAGTTTACATACGACCGTCTGCCGAGAACAATGGATAATTCATATATCTTTTCTAAGCGCAACATTAGTGCGCTAGTAAGATTATCAAGGCGGTCAGCCGAGATAAAGGAAAAATAATAAGATGTAGAAATATATACATGGTGCATCAACGATCAATTGAGCAACGTAGCATTAATAGATCAATGCAATACATAAATAAATACATATGACATGTTTATGTTTTCTACTTACGACATTGAGAAATACACAATGCGCTAATTAAAGGTAAATGAAATAATAAAATGCACATGATATTATCCAGTGAGAAATATACACAAAAGTAATTTAAGATGGAGCTCGGCTTACCACCATGTATTCCGCTAGGAGTAAGAATAAATGATATAGTCCAGACTCGATTGCTCAGATAGAATGAGAAAATGAGAGGGTCTGGCTTGATTTAATCTACCTTATATAGGCGGGAGATATGGGCGGAAACAGGAAATGTCCTAGGCTAAGAATTATCTTACACGAGGGTGAATCCGACAAGAGTCGCACCTGGGAGTGCCACGAGGCGTGTTGACGCTAGTAATCTCTTTGATCAAAGAGAGACGTGGGAGAAGGGGGGGGGGAGAAAGATTGGTTTGCATTCCACCCAAGGTGGTGTCAACAGCGATTGTCAGACATCCGGCCGGTAAGACCAAAGAGATTGCGTGTTTATCTTTCCCCGATCAAGGGCAGATAAATGAAAGGACGCCAAGGTGGTGGACCAAGTGTAGCCTGAAGAGGAAAAGGTGGGGCGGGTGGAGAAATTGGGGATAGAGCGGAGAAATAATTAAAATAAAATAAATAATAGTAAATAATGATTAATGCTGTGATAAATTTGAGTGACTCTGACAGCAAGCTTTTGACTTGTCACATTAATTAGTGGATTTTTAAAAAATCTTAGAAAATGTTTGTGTGTGTGTGTATGTGGGCTCAACAAAAATCTTGCCCTGAGGCCTCCACATACTTTGATCAGGCCCTTGATCGGTTATTTATTGACAATAACTAAAAAGAAACAATGCCAGTTACACAACAATACGTTTCACAAGCTATAGCTGTCTTCCTAAATGTATTCAATTGAATGATCTAAGTATCCAAAGTAATATTTGGCACTGGCAAGTAAAATGTGGACTTTAAAAAAGGGCCTCATATCTCAAACATCTTGAAAACATTTTCAAATAAAGAAGAAAGCTAAAGAAATGAAGATGAATGGTTGTTACATTCTAATTAGCATAGAACGTTGAATTCTCTTGATTAGACTATTCTGTTATTATAGTTGGGATCTATTAGACTTCTAGTTATTTACATGTAATTACAAATACAGTGAGTGGTGTTTTTTTATTTATTTTAAAATGTTTTTTATTCACTAAGTTGGACTTTTGTTTCTTATCTAACAAATGTCATCTGGACAGGAGATGTCATTGAATCTAACATTTGTCATCTGGACAAGAGATGTCATTGAATCTAACATTTGTCATCTGGACAAGAGATGTCATTGAATCTAACATTTGTCACCTGGACAAGAGATGTCATTGAATCTAACATTTGTCATTTGGACAAGAAATGTCATTAAAGCTAACATTTGTCATCTGCACAAGAGATGTCATTAAAGCTAAAATTCGTGCCTACAACTGTTATTGAGAAATGGCTATGATGTTTTCAACTAGACTTACATTTGTTATACTGAGAAATGGCTATGATGATTTCAACTAGACTTACATTTGTTATACTGATATATGGCAATGATGTTTTCCCGCTCGCCATTTGGATTGAAGTGGAAGTCTCCAGAAAGAGCCTTGAACGTCACGTTTTTCATGCCTTCGTGCAAAAGGCGGGAAAACTGTGAGTCGTTGTAAGTAAAATTTTCTAGTCGTCTGCTGTCATCTTGAAAGATATTGCAAAAGTAAAAAAATAATGTGAAAACTATTAGATGTATCCATAATCGACTACAGTTAGTGTCGCATATGATTATTACGATATTCGATTTTTTAATAAATTAGCATTTAATTAATTTCAGAGCATCTAAAACATACAAGACCCAGTTCAGCATGTTAGTTTTCTCAAAACAGTGTTGAAATAAAAAGCAAAAACTGAAGAGTCGCATAAGTCAGGGTTTCAAATTAACGTCTTATCATCTGATCTGCTGTTTAGACTAATTTAACATATTCATTTAAGAACCGAGGGAGGTTCCTAGGATTAGAATCTAAACCTGATACTTTAGATTACACAAGATCTTACAGAGGGATATGGACAGGGGCGGACTGGGTATCAAAATCGGCCCGGGCATTACCATATAAACCGGCCCACAAATGGCATGTCATATATTTTCGGTGGGGGGGGGGATTTTTACCCCACTCCGCAATTTATATATGTATATATTAGTGTGTGTGTATAATGTAATTAGCCTTCATTACATTCGGATCTTTCATTCTTTCAAACGTTTTTTTTTCTAGCCTAGAATACTCTCTTCCTATAATTAGTGGAAAGACAGTAGGGCAGCTAGGAAGTCAGGGGGAGCGCTGTGAGCTCCCCCTAGTGGGGTCCGGGGCTTCGCCCCGGAACAAAGTATTATTTCCGTTATTTTAAGCTTTAAAAATGCATATTCTGAGGTATCTGCAGTGCAATTAGCCTGCTACTCTTCCGCTAAAAAAATTCAAAAACCAAAACTGCTATGCAATGGAGTCCAGTGACTGGTAGAAAATGGTAAAATGCTTTAGTTTTTGTACTGGAGGGGGAAGGGAAACCACAAAACCCCTTTTGGCTACGCTCATGAAATTTGGTGACTGTAGTTTGCTTAAGTTGGCTGCACTATGCAGTAAGTAAAATTTCCCTTTCAGACAATGAGGTCTGAGGCAAGTGATGGTTTGAAGACCCTCCCCTCCCGGCTACGATCATCTGTTATATTATAGGTGTAAGCCTAATTCTCTACAAAATATATAAAGTTTGATAACGCATCGAAAACTGGATGTATGCATTCGTAGGATTACATAATGTATTCTATGTATACATGTATGTAGTCTGAAAACTATAAACAATACAATAGCAGCCTAATGAGTGTAAAGCTTTTTGGTATACTTACAGATTACAGACGTTTCTTCAAAAAAAAAAAATAGTTACGTCTTACGCATTTCATGTGTCAATCTAGTCATGTATGTTGATCTCTGACTTAAAATATGCTAAATCATTAGTTTTCCTGGCTGACTCAGGCAACCCATTCCATTAAAAGACAAGAGAAAGTAGAACGGTTAGAGAGGCACTTACTTAATGTGGAAAGCTCTTGCTTGAAAATATAAAACTCCTTTCATTAAATATCGGATGTGACAGCGCTATATAAATTATTGTAATTATTGTAATAATTTTCATCATTAATGACTTCATACTAAGTTGCTCGACCGACTAACCCACTCTTTAGTGGACGAGGTCTTATCTGAAAGCCAATGTGGTTTCAGAGCCGGTAGAGGTACACCTGACAGGATATTTGTTCTGCGACAATTACAAGACAAAGAGCAGAACCTAAACCTGTACGCTGCCTTTGTGGACCTCACAAAGGCTTTTGACACTGTCAGTCGCGATGGTTTGTGGAGGATTTTAGCTAGGCTGGGATGACCACCTACGTTCCTATCCATTCTCAAGCAGCTTCACGTGGGACAAAGAAGCCAGATCAGACACAATGGTGCCCTTTCTTATTACTTCCCAATAGAAAATGGTGTGAAGCAGGGCTGTGTTCTTGCTCCTACTCTATTCGCTATCTTCTTTGGCGTAATGCTGGGTCAAATGAGGCAGCGATTGCACGAAGGCATCTATATCCGGTTTCGTTCTGACGGCAATGTGTTCAATCTTGGACGTCTAGTATCCCATACAAAATTAAAGGAAATGGTCATAACGGAGCTACTCTATGCCGATGATTGCGCCCTGCTAGCTCACAATGAACATGACCTCCAGAACGAGGTAAACGAATTTGCATACGCTGCCGCCTCTTTCGGTCTATGTATAACCTCGGGAAAACAGAAGTCATGTTCCAGAAAGCCCCCAATAAAACATACTCAGCCCCAAGGATCACCGTAAACGGACAGCCCCTTAATGTGGTAGACCACTTCACATATCTAGGTAGTATAGTGTCAAATGACGCCTTACTTTCAAGGGAAGTTGATAACCGTCTGGCCAGGGCTAGTAGCGCTTTTGGACGCGTTCAGGCGAGAGTTTGGCGGAACAGATCGCTCCGCCTGCCTACAAAAATCAGTGTCTACGAGGAGGTGGTTCTCTCAACCCTTCTGTATGGCTCTGAGACATGGACACTATACAGGAAACATCTAAGACTTCTTGAGCGCTTCTACCAAAGATGCTAGCGCTCTATCATGGACATACGGTGGCAAGACCGCACTACAAACAGCGATGTCCTCTGCGAACGCCGGTATGGACAGTATAGAGGGACTTCTTTTGGTCCGACAGTTACGCTGGGTAGGGCGCGTATCCCTTATGGGAGTCGAACGTATGCCAAAGGCAGTCTTTTTTGGTGAGCTAAAAGGTGGTCGATGTAACAGAGGCGTCCCAAGGAAACGCTTCAAAGACCAGCTTAGGCGTCAACTTTCCTTGGCTGGCGTAGAAGAGAGCACCTGGTTGAATGCGGCCTCAGAACGAGACAGCTGGAGGTCACTCACGAAGGCCGCGAGATACACATTTGAGACCAAAAGAAAATCTGCTGCCGAGGACAAACGCAGACGGTGAAACTAGAATCTAAATCGACCACCTGCGGACAATGGTTATGTTTGCCCTGGATGTGTCAAAATATGTTGGTCTGAGCTGGGGCTGCGCAGTTAAGGGAAATACTGCATTCCTCACTAATCTTCGGACTCGAAGACTAGCCTTATTATTATTACTAAGCATAAGTTTGCCATTAATTATAATAGTATAACCAGACCGGCCCATTTGGTACCGGCCCACCGGGCATTTGCCCGTTAACCCATATAGCCAGTCCGCCCCTGGATATGGAGAGTTGAGGCTTTGCCCATTTAATTATTTAATAAACGGAAACTTTATTCACACTCACCTCGGTCACTTGCTACGAAGGAAAGATTGACCTTTGATCACTCCTCTGTGCAAAGCCTTTCCAAAAGAAGCAAATACATTATGGCTTTAATACCACGCTAATATGCTTATAAATAGATTGCAAGCATTGTGGGGGACCCACCAATGGGAAAACAAGCGTGGCGGACAAGGTCGATGAGACGTTTTTTTTTTCCAATGCACTATCTCTAATGAAATGTTCCCTTGGAATCCTATTTATTTCCCTAGAAGCCTACCACTTCTCTTGCATGTTTTAACCAGAACGCCATATAGAAGACGGAGGAGACGGGAAGGTCAAACAGATTCTTACTTGTTTGTTTCAAATAGGTCAACGTGTTGTTCAGAGCCAAGGCTATGGCCCACACAGCATCATAGGCCTGGGGGGCTCTGTGCTGGCCTGAGAGGGAGCCGTCCAAGTAAAAGGAATCTCTATCAAAGTATTTTTTCAAGTCGCTTGGCAACACGTCTTGGACAGAGCTACAAACAACGAATGATGTAAAATTAATGTAACATTGCAGTAAACATTATTCAAACTTAAGCAATGCTGACGACAGATATTTATTTGTATTGGAATAAGAGAAGTTGTTATATCTATACTTTCAATGTGGATAATTTACTCTAAATAAAGTAAATAAACAACTTGAAGCTCAAGGAACTATAGAAAACCATGAAAAGCTATTAAACAGGACTAACTTAATGCACTAGACTTATAAGGCTTATACCAAAATATCAAAACCGAAGACATAAAATACTGGATGGAAAAACAAATAAGTAGGTCAAAAGTAAAATCTGACAGCCTTGATTTTAGGAAACTGGGAGTAATAGCATAAAGAAGGAGGAATACCGTAAAGACGAAGGAGTACTGTACGAAGGAGGAATACCGTGGAAACGGAAAACTAACGTAGAGAAGGAAGAATACCGTAAAGACAGAAAAACAAGAGCAATACGGTAAAGACGGAGGAATACCGCAGAGGAAGAATCCACGAAGCAATGGGAGGTTTTGAGAACATATTAGGTAGAGAGACATTGTTATTTATGCCTTTGTACATGTGTTGCAGTTTTAGACTATATATCACCTCGTTCCATTTCAATCCCTATCTATTCACCTCTACACTCATTTCATGCCCATATGAGATGTTAGCAAATATTACATGTACAGTTTAAGTATTAAAATACATATAAAGGCAGTAAACATCTTTAAAACATGATTACTTATGTACCAGACTGTATGACAGTAGATCTCATACTGAAACAATTAGAAATTTTGCTTGTAAGAGAATCCCAGAATCCATGGTGATTGTTTCGCAAAAAAAAACAACAACAACATATCCCTGAATTGAGATGTTCCCCATTGACAATAAAATGGCAGTAATCAGCTTGCATCCCTGCAAGGTAAATGTCACTTGCGCTTATTCACCAACCATTACTGCATTGAATGAGGACATAGGTTTACCCAAGCTATGGAGGAGGTAACAAAGACCAAGCACCTTTATATTAATAGATAATGCATTGCCCTAGTTGGCTCCGGTAATGTCCAAATTTCTTCCACGTCCTAACAATTTTGACTTTAGACGAAAGAATATGAGAGTCTTAGTTGAACATGAGTCAGACAGACGCTTGGCTACAAATAGGTTCGTGTCACAGTGGATCTTTTTGAACAACGAAAGAGAGTATTGAATCTCACAAAAATAAGATACATAACCAATGAAATGTAGCATTTTATTAGACTGATAAGATACATAACAAATGAAATGTAGCACTTTATTTAGAGTCCAGACAATCATCTTCATTGCATTTAGAGCTTATTTAGTATGGCTTGTGTCTTATTCTTCTCTAAATTTTACAGAGGTACTCACTTGTAAAGTATTGTACCATTTAGGAGTATATTGAAGTCTGTCATTCCACTAAAAGGAACATAACTACTGTCTTTTGTGAGTGTCTGTGACCCAATGGTGAAGTAATTGCCCAGTACCTGCAATCAATTTTATGCTCTACATAAAGCACTCACTTATAAAGTGGTAGTTACATTATACTAGCAAAAGAAAAAAAGATTACTTAAAAAAACAAACAAAGCCTATCTAAGGAAAAGAACCGCTATTTACTGCCATGTATCTGCTATGTAAAAAGAAATAATTAATTGGTACTCATTGATTTACTACAAGGTAAACTTTCGAATTGATTCGTGTATTTTCATCGACTATGAATTTCAACTTGATCCGAGAATGGGAAGTGGGAGACAAATGTGTCAAAGCGTAATAAGGGGACTCAATCCATTTATACCTCCAAATCTCTCATTGAGCTTTGGAACAATTTGAATGGTTGTGATTCTCCTGACGGCATTCAAAGTACAGTCAGTCACAGAGTGGCTCAAAGTCGATCATGTTGGTAGCAAACAATAATAAAAGAGTCTCACAAATTTTCTGATATAAATTACCAATTTGATTTCAATAACCCATTACATGCAGCAGCCTTTTGAAGCTGAAGATTGGCCCTTTGAAACTGAAGACTGGACTCTCCCCACCGATCTTTAGGTACACATTAAATAAGATAGGGCTAATCTTCTCATGCAAAACGTCAAGTGTTACAGGTATTTTTTTATGAATGAATACATAACATAGGACCCTGTGTATGAAGCAATAAAGCAATTAGTATAGTGCACAGATGGTTTTCTTTCATGGACTCCTAGTGGATTTCCTTCACTCCTGTAGTAAATGAATATACATATAAACATATATATATATATGTATAGGCATATAGACATAATGCACTTTGGCGGATTGGTAAAGCTATTGGCTTCCGAGAGGTCCCGGGTTCAAATTCTTGTGAAGAACGGGATCTTTGTGGCGCCTCTGAGTCCACTCAGCTCAAATGGGTTGTGGAAAAAGTCGTTGTACTGGCCACTTGACATCGTCGTTAACCATGGGCCACAGAAACAGATGACCTTTACATCATATGATCGAAAGGTCTAAAAGGGGTACTTTACTTTTTTTTCATAGACATATGCATCAAATGTCACATCACTTAATGTTACAATCCGCCATCCATGTTTAAAGTTGACAAATAGATTATATAGATTGTATCACTAAAAATCTACTGACCTCTTGAATCTGATCTGGAGTACAGGAAATGCTGCTGCCTCCAAAGTCCATCCAATGTTTAAAAAACATACTAGGCAGTAGCCATACAATTTTCTTGTACCAAGCATTAGGTCTCTCTGCTTCCGGTGTATTGTTATAAATCTATCAATAAAAAAACATGATCGAGCATGACTTAGATTAGAATATCTTTTAAGATAAACTTTGTCGGCCTTGGAGCCAAAGAAATTTCCCACCCACACGCATGTCATGTAACTGCCAAAAAAAGAAATAAGTAGTCGAGCAGTCGTGAAGAATGGAACCGTGATTCCTAGGCTTTATTTCAAACTTTGTGGAAAAGTCTAGATGAGCCCTATCAGGGCCGGCCTTAAACATAGGCAAACTAGGCAGCCACCTAGGGCTTCTGATTAGTGGGGGCACTGGACTTTTATTTTAGAGACGAAATAGCGAAACGTGCCCAATGTTATTGCTCTACTCTCTGCTCTCGAGCAGTAGCAATGTTCTGTAAACATTGGAGGAAGAAGAGTTACTAACTTGCGCTTCCGAATAACAGAGATGGCCTAGCAAGGACAGAAGAAGAACGAACTGACTTGATGTGATGCGCATAGACAAGTCTACCGCAGCATATGATATGCAAATAAATGCCGAAAAAAACAAAACAAATTATGACAGGGCTTTCAAAGGAGCATAGAAGATGAAAGGCTGACAAGTGTCTTGTTTTAAATACCTCGGGGCTATCGTCTCAGATGATGGGACCAAACCTGAGCTACTGGCCCGAATTGTACAGGCCACAGCAGCTCTTGCTAAACTCAAAGCAATATGGAAAGACTGATGTGCTCCTTGGTCATGGCCACATTTTTACATGCTTGCGAGTCTTGGACGCTGAATGCAGAGCTAGAGAGGAGGATCCTAGCAATGGAATTGAGATGCTACAGAAGGATCCTAGGTATCACATTTATTAATGACCGCATCACAAACGAAGAGATTAGAGACAGGTTTACAACAGCTATTGGACCCCACGATGACTTGCTAACTATTGTAAATTAAAGGTCTATGGCCATATTACAATGTCTTCAAAGCTCGCAAAGACCTTCCTTCAGGGAATAGTGCCATTAAAAAAAAGCTCATGGTGGTATGCTAACATAATAGACACAAACAAGAGAGTTAAAATGACAAATTGAAAAAGTTTTGAATAGGAAGGTCTTGATATTCTAGTTCAATGTACCGAAGCATGTTGTTTGTCAAAGATCAAAAGGCGCGAGTTCCAAGCCTTAGGTCCATGCACTGAAAAAGCTCGCAATCTGAAACATTTTGAGAGAAAAATATTTATTGGTTAAACCTTGGGCACGGTCAGTGTACTAGGTGTTCAGGATGTATTCGATGTCTAAGATGTATTCGATTTGTAAATTATGTTACAGCTACTTCTGAAAAGTTTGATTGAATAAAAAAAAATTAGTTTTAGTTGTTGAAAAAAAAAAAAGACCTCTTACCGCACATAACAACATCTTAGCTTTATCCTCATACATACTTCCAATAATAATTCGGGCGTCATTTTTCTGAAATACAAATGCAAAGAAACAATTTTAAAAATATTTATTGATGTCTCATATTGAAAAGTGTATGTTCCGGATGTTATAGAATGTATGTTCCGGATTTTATAGAGTGTATGTTCCGAATATTAACAAGGTAGAAACTAGACATTTATATGACACTATAAAAACCAGACAATTTCAAGAATGTTACGCTGGATGGGTAGAGTACCAATCAAGGGAATTCGAGTTCGAATCATGATTTGCGCTGACTTTTATTTGTTCAGCGACTAAAGGCAACACGGAAACCTTCTCCCAGATACCCCCCTTGTACCATAAGACCCTTTAAAGAGACCACCACAACATGAAAAATGCGCTATACAAAAGTAAATCGAGCGATTTTATGATCTCTATTTTCAGAATACATGCTTACAGTATGACGTTTACTCTTTATGATCACAATTTCCTTTCTGATCACTTACTTTTAAATTGTCTGCACAAATTTCTGGGTTAGTGGTAAACATTTGAGTACTGACCACCTCAATATCTGCAAGTATTAATTCTTGCTTCATGAACTCATCGAGCTGAAAATTAAAACAAACAAATAGACAAACTCTCAATTTTTTTTATATTGTCCTGGACATGAGTATTGTTTTCAGACAATTCGTCTTCTACTAACGGCAGTGTTTCATTGCTATTATTATGTCCAAAATGATAAAGAAATGTATTTTTAATACAATTGATGTTAAAATTGATTTATTGATTCGAGATAAAATCTCATCATATGAACTACGTGGAGAAGGGTCATTAAATGGGATGCGGTTGGTCGAGAGGATAAGTACTCTTGAACTTGGCTTGGCTTGGTTGCCTATGAAGGGGGCTCGAGGTTTGACACCCGACTCGTGCAGAGTTGTGTTTACTGAGCGCCTAAAGGCGTCACGGAAAACCTTCTCCCAGATATCCCCTCTTTCCCACTGGTCCACAAATGAGATTGGATCAAAGCGCTCTGAGCATGCTATAAGCATGAAAGTAACACTATATAAAAGATATAATTTATTTTAATTTTAATACATCAGAATTCAGTTTAGGGTTTCTATGAGTTGACTTGCACATGAGTCTTTTATTATGTAATGTTTTAATTAGGAAACGTTAGTATTAATTTTATTTAGTTATTATAAATGGTTTTATTATCCCTAAGCAAATTATTTTTACAGCTGAATATTATATAAAATGAAATACAATGAAATTAAAAAGAGCATCATTTTATTATATGGCATTTTAATTATATTATATTATAATTATTAGGAGAAGTAGAATTAAAAATTTTACAATTTTAATAATAATGATAATAGTTACAATTATTATTGTTATTATTATTTTGACTAAAACTCTAGATACTTCTCATTACCGAGGAGAACAGTTTTTGATCTTCATAGACACTGTGGACTCTGGTCCAGCCCATTTCCTGGAACAGTTTCACTCGTGCTACAGTCAAACTTTGTTCAGGGGTCATCACTCGGAAGAAATTTGGAAACAGTTGTTTGGATGAGAGCAGGGGAGAGACGGCTGAGTAAGAGACCTGTTGGGACCACCAAAAGAGAAACAAAACAGAAATAATACGTCATTATTGGGTTCATAGAGGTGTTCACTAGGTTGAAATACATTCAGGGCCGGATTTAAGGGAATGCAGGCGTGTCTGCTTCCGGGGCTCGGGGCCTTAACAAGAGAATGGGCCCCCCCCCACAATAGAGATTTAAAAAAATCCAAATCCAAATTTTGACGGGTCAGAAACTTATAATATTCTTTCTCTTATAAACATCTTTTTTTCGCCTCTTTACCCACAATGCTTGACAACACTTCCGTGGTTAAGAAGTGTCCACTTGTATTGTGCTTGTAATATATACATGCAGCTTCAGATTTACGCAGTGTGTCAACCCAAACTAAAAAAATACATTGCATTGGACTTTTTTGATGTTACTATGTAGATTTTATGTTGAATAAGTCTAGAGATGATTTTTTCCCCTCGACTTATTAAACATTTTCCTTTTATGTTGTAAGGAAGACAGAAGCAGTTTAAATATTATTTTGAATGGATTAATAAAACCGGAAGAACTCTCAACGAAAGAAAAAGGCTTAAGTTCCAAAAGACGACACCAACACTAAGTCTTACCTGTTGCAGACCTGAAAGATTGGCTACACTTGCTGTGATCTCCGTCACTGAAGAGCACGTTGACCCCAGCACCATGATAGTAGTTCTGTTGGGATTGTAGATCTCCTGGTAGAGAGAGTTTAGGGCAACTGGCTCCCTGCACTTGAAAAAAATTACAATGTTCCTAACTATTGCACAGCCATCATATTCAGCACTGTTTCATAAAGGCAGCTCATAAAATATTTTAGATCTAGCACTGTTTCATAAAGACAGTTCAATAAACAGATATTATATCTAGCACTGTTTCATAAAGTCTATAGTGATAGTCCTGATAGTCGCGAATACAATTTTTTCGACACAGCTGTTAATTATTCAACTTTCTCAAAGCTCAATCTGTTTCTTTTATTTTTAAATTTTACAAAACATTGGCACAGCATACATGTTATCTCTCAATTTGTTAGTGTCAGTTTGTTCAGCAAAGCTACGATTCTCGAAATTGCGATTGATCAAAATTATTTAAGAGTTTCTATAACACAGAGAAATTTGGCTTAGAGAAAGAGCCAAAAGTTTAGAAAGAGATGCACTGAATTCTGACTTTGCTACTTAGAAGGCCAGAAACTTTTAAATAAATTAATGTGTTTTGTTTTCTTTTTATTTCTGAATAATGGGCATTGAACCAGATAATAAGATGAATCATTGTTTAATTGTTTTACACCTAGAAATTTTACCCCTAGAAGTTTTACGCCTAGAAGTTTTACACCTAGAAGTTTTTCACCTAGAAGTTTTACCCCTAGAAGTTTAACAACTAGAAATTTTACCCCTAGAAGTTTTACACCTAGACGTTTTACACCTAGAAGTTTTACACCTAGAAGTTTTAAACCTAGAAGTTTTACACCTAGAAGTTTTACACCTAGAAGTTGTACACCTAGAAGTGTTTTCGTAATGTAAATGTGTAAAATGGAAGAAAGAGCTCAAAAAACATTGTAAAGTCCTGTAATTCGGTTAACAAGTTGTTCAAACATTGACTTTTAATAAAAGACTATTACTGAATCAAACGTAATGACATTATTAGGCCTACTTATAAAAAAAATAGGCTATTTGCTTGCATTGGAATGTCTTTTGGTAAATCTACCGATGCATTTAAATTACTCAATTGTTTTGTCCCAGAGTGAATTCATCTTATTGAAGGAGGGGGCCCTACCAAGATATTCTTGAGCCCGGACCCACGGGTTCCTTGCTACGCCACAGCCCTAACCCGAAAGCCATGGACATGAAAAAAGCATTAGCTTCAGCTCAGGAAGGAAAGCGTACCAAACAAAAAAATGGCTGATTAAGTGTTAAATAAGATAGACCATAGTCGTTCTATGACCGAAGGAGGCCAACACACTACCAGGGCCGGATTGACTTATAAGCAATATAAACTATAGCTAAGGGCTCCCAAGAAAGATTTAAAAGTAAAATGCAAAGTTCCCCTTTCAGACCTTGTTCTCTGTAGGGCGAATGATGTTAAGGTCATCTGTTTCTTTGGCCAAAGGTTAATGAGCAGGGTGTCGTGTAACCAGCACAGCGATCAACCGCCTTTACTTTCTCCAACTAAAATCAGGTACCCATTAGAGTTGGATGGACTCAGGGGTGATCTAAAAATCCCCAAAATTCATAATCCCAGTCTTCACCGAGATTCAAACCCAGGTTCCCAGATTCGGAAGCCAAACGCAAAATCATTCAGCCATCGCGCTCCCTAAGAAATATTTAGCACTGACATATAATATCTAGACATAAAATGCCCTAAATTGGCCCCTATCTCAAATAATTCATTTTCAAGTCTAAATAAGGCACTGCTTATATATATATTTCTTTTTATAGGCCATTCTCCCATTGAGCCATATCAATGACGCTCAGCCTAGGGCTGTGTCCGTCTCGCAATACGACGCTATTTGGTCAATCCAAACTTCTGATAGCATGGCGTAATAAAGCGGCAGAGAGGTTCGGTTCCAGTGGACTCAACTTTTTTTGTTGATGTTTTTTTGAGTCAACTGTAACACTTGTATCGGAAGTATAAACAAGGAAAATATTAAAAATCCTTTTTAAAAAAAGTTTAAGGGGAAGAACTCCACATTACAGCTATATCAATCAAGAATGTAGAAGTTTTTTTCCCTTTTTCGATATAACACAAATGAATAAGGTACTAAATTACCAGCAATTAATTAACTAATTGGTTAATTCTTTTTATTGATTAATGTCTTATATATGCAAATGAATAATTATACAAAGTTTCAACTCGATCCGAGAGTGGGTATGGGAGAAATAACATGTACAAACATTTTACCAAACAGACAAACAGAGTTCAAAGTTCATGTAAGCTTTGAAAAAAAAAAGTTTCTCATCTGCAAATCAATCTACACTTTAAGATTTGATTGTATGTTTTACCTCAGTATTGTAAGCATTGATTTGAAGCTTGTAGCCAGGTAATATATCCTTATGGTTTTCGTTAATATGTTTCATTGCCAGGAAAGATGCTGGCAAAAATGTCATACCTTCTGGCCAGTGACCTACGGAGATCAGATCAACATTTGTCAGGCATAATGAAGAGATAGATCAGATAAATATTTGTCAGGCATAATGAAGAGATAGATCAGATAAATATTTGTCAGGCATAATGAAGAGATAGATCAGATAAATATTTGTCAGGCATAATGAAGAGATAGATCAGATAAATATTTGTCAGGCATAATGAAGAGATAGATCAGATAAATATTTGTCAGGCATAATGAAGAGATAGATCAGATAAATATTTGTCAGGCATGATGAAGAGATAGATCAGATAAACATTTGTCAGGCATGATGAAGAGATAGATCAGATAAACATTTGTCAGGCATGATGAAGAGATAGATCAGATAAACATTTGTCAGGCATGATGAAGAGATAGATCAGATAAACATTTGTCAGGCATGATGAAGAGATAGATCAGATAAACATTTGTCAGGCATGATGAAGAGATAGATCAGATAAACATTTGTCAGGCATGATGAAGAGATAGATCAGATAAACATTTGTCAGGCATGATGAAGAGATAGATCAGATAAACATTTGTCAGGCATGATGAAGAGATAGATCAGATAAACATTTGTCAGGCATGATGAAGAGATAGATCAGATAAACATTTGTCAGGCATGATGAAGAGATAGATCAGATAAACATTTGTCAGGCATGATGAAGAGATAGATCAGATAAACATTTGTCAGGCATGATGAAGAGATAGATCAGATAAACATTTGTCAGGCATGATGAAGAGATAGATCAGATAAACATTTGTCAGGCATGATGAAGAGATAGATCAGATAAACATTTGTCAGGCATGATGAAGAGATAGATCAGATAAACATTTGTCAGGCATGATGAAGAGATAGATCAGATAAACATTTGTCAGGCATGATGAAGAGATAGATCAGATAAACATTTGTCAGGCATGATGAAGAGATAGATCAGATAAATATTTGTCAGGCATAATGAAGAGATAGATCAGATAAACATTTGTCAGGCATGATGAAGAGATAGATCAGATAAACATTTGTCAGGCATGATGAAGAGATAGATCAGATAAACATTTGTCAGGCATAATGAAGAGATAGATCAGATAAATATTTGTCAGGCATGATGAAGAGATAGATCAGATAAACATTTGTCAGGCATGATGAAGAGATAGATCAGATAAACATTTGTCAGGCATGATGAAGAGATAGATCAGATCAACATTTGTCAGGCATAATGAAGAGATAGATCAGATAAACATTTGTCAGGCATGATGAAGAGATAGATCAGATCAACATTTGTCAGGCATAATGAAGAGATAGATCAGATCAACATTTGTCAGGCATAATGAAGAGATAGATCAGATCAACATTTGTCAGGCATGATGAAGAGATAGATCAGATCAACATTTGTCAGGCATGATGAAGAGATAGATCAGATCAACATTTGTCAGGCATGATGAAGAGATAGATCAGATCAACATTTGTCAGGCATGATGAAGAGATAGATCAGATAAACATTTGTCAGGCATGATGAAGAGATAGATCAGATAAACATTTGTCAGGCATGATGAAGAGATAGATCAGATAAACATTTGTCAGGCATGATGAAGAGATAGATCAGATAAACATTTGTCAGGCATGATGAAGAGATAGATCAGATAAACATTTGTCAGGCATGATGAAGAGATAGATCAGATAAACATTTGTCAGGCATGATGAAGAGATAGATCAGATAAACATTTGTCAGGCATGATGAAGAGATAGATCAGATAAACATTTGTCAGGCATGATGAAGAGATAGATCAGATAAACATTTGTCAGGCATGATGAAGAGATAGATCAGATAAACATTTGTCAGGCATGATGAAGAGATAGATCAGATAAACATTTGTCAGGCATGATGAAGAGATAGATCAGATAAACATTTGTCAGGCATGATGAAGAGATAGATCAGATAAACATTTGTCAGGCATGATGAAGAGATAGATCAGATAAACATTTGTCAGGCATGATGAAGAGATAGATCAGATAAACATTTGTCAGGCATGATGAAGAGATAGATCAGATAAACATTTGTCAGGCATGATGAAGAGATAGATCAGATAAACATTTGTCAGGCATGATGAAGAGATAGATCAGATAAACATTTGTCAGGCATGATGAAGAGATAGATCAGATAAACATTTGTCAGGCATGATGAAGAGATAGATCAGATAAACATTTGTCAGGCATGATGAAGAGATAGATCAGATAAACATTTGTCAGGCATGATGAAGAGATAGATCAGATAAACATTTGTCAGGCATGATGAAGAGATAGATCAGATAAACATTTGTCAGGCATGATGAAGAGATAGATCAGATAAACATTTGTCAGGCATGATGAAGAGATAGATCAGATAAACATTTGTCAGGCATGATGAAGAGATAGATCAGATAAACATTTGTCAGGCATGATGAAGAGATAGATCAGATAAACATTTGTCAGGCATGATGAAGAGATAGATCAGATAAACATTTGTCAGGCATGATGAAGAGATAGATCAGATAAACATTTGTCAGGCATGATGAAGAGATAGATCAGATAAACATTTGTCAGGCATGATGAAGAGATAGATCAGATAAACATTTGTCAGGCATGATGAAGAGATAGATCAGATAAACATTTGTCAGGCATGATGAAGAGATAGATCAGATAAACATTTGTCAGGCATGATGAAGAGATAGATCAGATAAACATTTGTCAGGCATGATGAAGAGATAGATCAGATAAACATTTGTCAGGCATGATGAAGAGATAGATCAGATAAACATTTGTCAGGCATGATGAAGAGATAGATCAGATAAACATTTGTCAGGCATGATGAAGAGATAGATCAGATAAACATTTGTCAGGCATGATGAAGAGATAGATCAGATAAACATTTGTCAGGCATGATGAAGAGATAGTTCAGATAAAACATTCAAAACGAAATTATTTTGACCACCAGTTATTTTCTATTGCATTTTCCCAATAGTCATGTTGTAGACTTGTGGGACTGTTTGAAAATCAGTGCAGATGGAAAGTAACCTGCACCGCTACACAAAGTCCTGAGCAAAACGTGCGCCCCCACTCATTTTCCATGAACATCACATAGAAATATAGGCTGCGAGTGGCGCCCCTCAAGGGTGACGCCGGGGGGCATCGTGCCCCCTCCCCCACTACGCCTCTGCCGCTACAAAACTCTTGTGATAGCCTACTGCATACAAAACAACGTCGATGCGAAGGTTGACCACGTTTCTGTTTCATAAGGTCAGGAATTCTCTTGGCAGTCTTTGCAAGATCAAAATGTCATCCTCTTCATCAAGTCGACTTCTGGATTTTGACTTGAAAACTAACAAGCTGGAACACTTTGTTTTATAAAAACATGTTATTAGAAATGACACAAAAAAGGTGCAACACAGACAAAACGAGATAGGACTGAAATAGATCAAGAATGTGTCATTGACATTCAAGAGAAATAATGTTTCGCTGCATCACTACCGGTATTAATGAGTTAAATCAACTTTTTGTGTGATGTCTTCGTGACCTCTTTGACTCAGGATTTCTCGTGGACATCTTCGTAAGAGCACAACAAATGTCATATATTGTCTCAAGTCTACTTTTGTATGTTCACCTGTTAAGCAAAGAAATATTGTTGTAAAGGGAGGAGAAAGGCGCAACAACTAGACAAAACTGGACATGACCTCAAACATTTGATCCAGAATGGACTGACATTGAACTTTGAAGAGAAATTATTTTTGTAGCATCAATATGAATAGTGTAATAAATGGCTTATCTCCCCTTAGCCTAGTGCATATTTCAATTATAAAAGGATTAACTAATTGGGTGAATATTTTTTTTTATTAATTCATGTTTTGTCATCGACTATGATTTTTTTCAACTTTATTCGAGAATGGGAAGTGGTAGAAAGAAATGTGTAAAAGATTCTTCCATAGAGACATACAGACAGATGTGAGTTAATACAGCTTTTTAAAATTGTAACTGTCAATGGGACATTTTACAATTGTCTTAGGCGACCCCTGGTAAAGTCATTCGACCCCCTAAGAGGGTCGCGAACCATAAGTTAAGATCCCCTTGAGTAATGCTTTTTCTTGCCTAGTGCTATTAGAGAATGAAACGGATTGCCTGA
This sequence comes from Biomphalaria pfeifferi, assembly GCA_030265305.1. Taxonomy (NCBI): domain Eukaryota; kingdom Metazoa; phylum Mollusca; class Gastropoda; family Planorbidae; genus Biomphalaria; species Biomphalaria pfeifferi. The sequence continues at coordinate 2,259,069 of JASAOG010000060.1, read as the reverse complement.
ATCAGCCAGAACAACACACTATGAATGAGTAGAATTTAAATGTCCAATGTACCTGCATGACTAGAATGGCACACACACTGATACATGTGACTGGTCATGTCTATGTAATAGGAAACTTTGTAACTCATAGCAATAGAAGAAGTTTAGTTCAATAAATATAAATTAACTATTCCCTGCGTAAAGTAAAACTAAACTAGTTTTATACATGGGTCTCTACTATGTATGTGCCAATTATTGGTGAAATAACACATTTAAGTAAAGTTACGTGTAGATTATTTATTTGGTTGACATTGCATTGCATATCTTTGAGTGAAAAGTTTTTCTCATTTTAGGCAATGAACATTTTTATCGATTCTAAGGATAAGGGATTCTAACAGCGAACCATAAACCAGAGGGTAAAAGACACACGATGACGTACTGTTATGAATGGGAGAACCACTTTAATTTTAAAAAAGATAGAAAAAAAAAATTTAATGAATAAAAAAACAAGTAGAAACAGGAGGGAATAACTCTAGTAGAAAACCCGAAGTAAGTAAAATATGATTTCGTCTAATTCTATCTCTGTCAAAATGTCTGTAAGTAAAATAGTATTTAGTCTAATTCTGTCTCTGTCAAAATGTCTGTAAGTAAAATAGTATTTCGTCTAATTCTGTCTCTGTCAAAATGTCTGTAAGTAAAATAGTATTTCGTCTAATTCTGTCTCTGTCAAAATGTCTGTAAGTAAAATAGTATTTCGTCTAATTCTGTCTCTGTCAAAATGTCTGTAAGTAAAATAGTATTTCGTCTAATTCTGTTTCGAAATGTCTAAGTAAAATAGTATTTCGTCTAATTCTGTCTCGGTCAAAATGTCTTACAGTAACATAGTATTTCGTCTAATTCTGTCTCGGTCAAAATGTCTTTAAGTAAAATAGTATTTCGTCTAATTCTGTCTGTGTCGAAATGTCATTAAGTAAAATCGACATTTTCAGTTAATTCATCATAGATCAGAACGTTGGTTCTTTTAACTTATTTATTTCCTCCTAAAAATGTACAGTTCTATTTCCGACTCTAATAGCGTGTTACTGGGCATCAGGCTTTCCACAAGTATTTCCGACTCAAATAGTGTGTAACTGGGCATCAGGCTTTCTACAAGTATTTCCGACTCAAATAGCGTGTAACTGGGCATCAGGCTTTCTACAAGTATTTCAGACTCTAATAGTGTGTAACTGGGCATCAGGCTTTCCCCAAGTATTTATTAAACTTTTGAAAACAAAATCTCAACCAATCGGACTGCTAAATGGCCATCCGATGTATTCGATGTCGAATTTCTTACAGCCCGTAATTAAACAATCTGGCAACAAGTGGGGGGGGGGGGGGAATCTAATTACAAAATCAAGGCAATTTCTTGGTGAAATGACTATCCAGACAGGATCCAGTTAATGGGGTGGACTCTCCAAGCAGGATCCGTTAATGGGGTTGACTCTCCAAAAAGGATCCAGTTAATGTGGTCGACTATCCAAACAGGATCCAGTTAATGGGGTTGACTATAGAAACAGGATCCAGTTAATGGGGTTGACTCTCCAAACAGGATCCAGTTAATGGGATTGACTCTCCAAACAGGATCCAGTTAATGGGGTTGACTAGCCAAACAGGATCCAGTTAATAGGGTTAACTATCCAAACATGATCCAGTTAATGGGGTTGGGGAACGGACATTATTTTGAATGGTACAAGTTTGAGAATCGAAAAAAATCATGTTTAGTGTTTTAGTGCGTTTTTTAATTTTTGTTTAGAGGGCATTAAAAGGAGGGCATTGGGCATCAAATACATTGAAATGTTTATTGCCGTTTGCAGATCCTAGGTCAAGAAATATAATATTTTTAGCCACAGTTTGAAGACAGCTAGAAGACAGATGACAATTAGAAGACAGATGACAATTAGAAGACAGATGACAATTAGAAGACAGATGACAACTAGAAGACAGATGACAATTAGAAGACAGATGACAATTAGAAGACAGATGACAGTTAGAAGACAGATGACAATTAGAAGACAGATGACAATTAGAAGACAGAAGACAGATGACAATTAGAAGACAGAAGACAGATGACAATTAGAAGACAGAAGACAGATGACAATTAGAAGACAGAAGACAATCAGAAGACAGAAGACAGATGACAATTAGAAGACAGATGACAGATGACAATTAGAAGACAGAAGACAGATGACAATTAGAAGACAGAAGACAGATGACAATTAGAAGACAGAAGACAATCAGAAGACAGAAGACAGATGACAATTAGAAGACAGATGACAGATGACAATTAGAAGACAGAAGACAATCAGAAGACAGATGACAATTAGAAGACAGAAGACAGATGACAATTAGAAGACAGAAGACAGATGACAATTAGAAGACAGAAGACAGATGACAATTAGAAGACAGAAGACAGATGACAATTAGAAGACAGAAGACAGATGACAATTAGAAGACAGAAAACAGATGACAATTAGAAGACAGAAGACAGATGACAATTAGAAGACAGAAGACAGATGACAATTAGAAGACAGATGACAATTAGAAGACAGATGACAATTAGAAGACAGATGACAATTAGAAGACAGAAGACAGATGACAATTAGAAGACAGAAGACAATTAGAAGACAGAAGACAGATGACAATTAGAAGACAGAAGACAGATGACAATTAGAAGACAGAAGACAGATGACAATTAGAAGACAGAAGATAGATGACAATTAGGAGACAGAAGACAGATGACAATTAGAAGACAGATGACAGATGACAATTAGAAGACAGAAGACAGATGACAATTAGAAGACAGAAGACAGATGACAATTAGAAGACAGAAGACAGATGACAATTAGAAGACAGAAGATAGATGACAATTAGAAGACAGTATACATTTAGAAGACCTACTGCTCTAGGTATCATTATATCGCCAAATAATTTTTACAAATGCTCATTGTATAAAATAAAAGTAAAAAAAAAAAAAATTAAGTTATTTTAAATCTTTTGACAATTTCATGACATTTTGTACTCCCAATCTAATTACATTTTATACATCTCCATTCCAGCTACAGTCTGGTCACAACTTTAGTGAACGGTCAGCAATACATCTCCATTCCAGCTACAGTCTGGTCACAACTTTAGTGAACAGTCAGCAATACATCTCCATTCCAGTTACAGTCTGGTCACAACTTTAGTGAATGGTCAGCAATACATCTCCATTCCAGCTACAGTCTGGTCACAACTTTAGTGAACGGTCAGCTATACATCTCCATTCCAGCTACAGTCTGGTCACAATAAAGGTACTTTAGTGAACGGTCAGCTATACTTATAATAATGTCAGGACTGTTTAGGGTACAAGTCTCACCTGTTATGGCAAACAGACCTATGACGTGTAAAGGTATCCGGTTATCACTAACAAGGTGTTCATCTCTACATCCCAATGTAGACTTCCCGTAGCTAACAGTAGTGAAGTTAGTACAGCGTGAAACACAGAGTTGAATCGCAAACAAAGAGGCTGCCATAGACAAATACATCCTTTGTATGAATGAATCCATCCTGAAACCTTTGAAATGATGAGCACAACCCTTGCTTTATAAGCGATGTTAATTAAGATTGATAATCCTATGGCTACATAAAACAAATACTGCACAGGTTCACGGGAGAATGAAATGCATACTTGTAATTCTATAATGCTATTAAAATCACACAAACAGAAACAATGCTCTTAGTGGAAGGGCAGATGAAGATGAAAGGAAATTAACTAAAACACATCTGGACAAGAAACTACAATCCTAATCGTGTTGAAGAAAGACAAAAAAACAACAACAACTAAACTATTAGACCTTCATTGCCATGTTGGTTCCGGCATGTCTATCTGAAACTATGATCACCAGCTACAAACAATACTATAAGTACTCTTCTGATTCGGTGTACAAAAAAATAGAACACATTCAACAAAGGGATTTGTGACTTAAAAAATACAATACTACAACTGATAAGGCTGCCAATGGAAAAATTTAGTCTAGTTTTAGCTGTTTTGTTTTTTTAAATGGGGGGGGGGGGGGATTGTGCAACTTGGCAACAAATACGCGAGTTTGATACCACGTGGTATTTCAGCAGAAACTCACATATTAGCGAGAACTAACAAGTGAATCATTTAGATGACAAAGACCACCATGCACTTGTTTGAACCTTGAATAAAGTAGTTTATACATGAGCCCCTATTCTTTTTAAAACATGATGATCTAAAATCTGCATGGTTATAGAAATAGTAAAAAATGATGTCATTATATTAAAACATCTTTGTTACGGTTTAGATTCTGCAAAAAAAATTATGACGTCATGTCACCATATCAAAATATTTTCGTTAGAAGTTTTTTCTTTATTATGGAGCTTTAAGACAAAAACAATAGAACCAGGATACTGTGTTTTCTGTGGGGTTTTTTGTTCCATAACTCGCGTCAACACAACCTAGTGTAAAATATGTTTGGGTTAACACCAGAAAAAAACTTAGATTAAAACCATTACAGATCAGGCTAATAGGAAGTATACTTTGAAACGATAGGATAATCAGCATGGGGATGGAGCGCAATGACCTTCTTGGTCGTGCGCTGGATCCTGGACAGATACATCGAAGATTACGTTCGGATGGTATGCAATCAACAAACTCTTCAAAACACAGCTGTTCCATCATCAGATATCAATGCAATTTTATCTGGGAATTCCTTTATCACTTAACAGAGCACGTGACTAATACACTATAGTTTACATTTGCGACAAGAAATTCATTAAAATTACTTTATTGAAAAGACAATACCTCCTTTATACAAGTTATAAAGCGATTTGTTTTGTCTCTTAATGAATGCTAGATTTTTTAAAAAAATGGAACATTTTTTACCAAGCCCCTTCCCTACCAGAAAGAATCCTGGTTAAGTAGATCTACTGCACTTTAGACTATTTCAATGATAGGATTTATGATCTAGGCTTAGAAGACGATGCGCAAAATGTTCCTGAACATTAATTTACTAAACTCTTGAATCAATAATGCCTTACATTCGATAGTCCTTCGGGGAACGCGATAGTCCTTTCAAAACCAATGCTGGATCTAGATCTAAGGCTAGTTCTCTAGCCAAAGTTAAATTTATTTCTTTTTTACTTTGAAAAATTATTACGGTTAAACTCGAGTATCTCCAGTGTGGCCAAACAGCTAGTAGTTCTTTTATCAGCGATAAACATCAACTGTTAAATTTCTAGGAAAATCGTAAGAGCCGTTTTCGAGATCCCCGTCAAGGTTCCAGGTTCCACGAAGATCTGACTTGAATAGAGGTACTGTAAAAAAAGAGTAAATAAAATCTTCCATGTCTATTTTTAACCTTTAAGATCGAAGTCTCTTAAAATATAAATTGTGTGTTTTAATGTTTAATCTGATTCGGTAGCCAGTAGGATGTCGACTTATACATGCCTGGATAACTTCTAGATATCTTTGTAAAATGCGGCTCTACGTTTAGCCATATTTCAAGTCAGTTTAACACTAGTGATTACATTGTGAACTATTCACAAATAGATATGTGCTTGACTCGTTCACCCCGGCAGCTGTAAATCTTTGTTATTTTAAAGTCATTAATACTGTAATAACAAACAGATTTTCGTAATGCGATACCAAAACAGATAGTCGATAATTTAATATCAAACTTTATGACTGCTACAAAAAGAGTGGCACTATGAAAGTCTCTCTTTAGGCCGATTAAAAAAAAAATAGGATAAAACTTTTTTATGCTATTGTTAAGTAGTACAGCTTGAGCTAAATTTCTTGTTTCTTGATATATGAAGTTTCACAGGCCACTTACATACTTGAAATAAACTTAGTTTCACAGACCACATACATGCTTGAAATAAACTTAGTTTCACAGGCCACTTACATACTTGAAATAAACTTAGTTTTACAGGTCACTTACATACTTGAAATAAACTTAGTTTCACAGACCACTAACATACTTGAAATAAACTTAGTTTCACAGACCACTTACATACTTGAAATAAACTTAGTTTTACAGGCCACTTACATACTTGAAATAAACTTAGTTTCACAGACCACTACCATACATGAGATTAACTTTCTATACCTTATAAATAGTTTTAAAATAAGCTTTCTATACTTTAGGAATGGTCTTACAATAATCTGCTCTATAAGTAGTCATTGGTTGCATTGAGACAAGGTGGATACTATGTACTGACGGGATAGATTGACAGTCGTGTACTTTTAAAGTGAGTTGTATTTATTTGTACATTTTGTTCAAAATATTATTTCATCTGTCTTCCTATATACATTGACGTTGAAAGCTGTGTCAATATTAAAATAACGCCAATAAAAAGTTCAGTTCGTTTTTTGCATTACAAGATTTTTTGTTCAAGTTTTCATTCGAACATTGTTAATTAATGGAAATGTCTTCGCGAAGATTAAGGATAAGTGCAGTGTCTCACATGACCACGCAAACCCAGATGTGACCTACATAATTTCCCGCTTCTGAAGCTATTGCCTAACGACCGTATCTTGGCAGTAGCCAATTTCCTTTCTTAAATAATGTGAGGGATTGGTTTTTCTATTTTGTTTTCAACCCAGCTACAAGAATTCTCCAAAACGTAAATTTCGCTCTGAAAATGCAATAAATTATGCTATCACAACCTGCAGAGATGTAACCAAACATTTGGATTTGAGAACAACATGCAATTCTAAATTAATCAGACTGCTATTTAATTATACCACAAGCTAATTAATAACTCACTTGTTCGCTGTGAAAAAACACACAAAAAAAAACCCACACACTCTGGAAATTGTCCCGCAGACAAGATCTCAGCGCAGTGAACATTGGAGTGAAAGGTTTTATACAAGATTGTAAGAGGAAACAGAAATGTAAAAATAGAATGTGACACACTGAGATGTATAACCACAAACACACACACAGACTATTCATTCATTTATTATCTTTTGAAATTTAAAATATTAATTATGACATTGAAGCATATTTCCCTTGGATGTTTGTTTGTTTTAATGTTTTACATGTTTCGGATGTTCCTTCAGAGTTGAAGATAGTTTACTTTCTAGTCCAAACCTCCCGCAGGACGACGGGGATGGGAGCGGGCAGGGTTTGAACCATCGACCGTCGATAAATCCGAACGACAGTCCAGAGCGCAAACCGCACGACCAGGCAGCCATTAATTATAGTTATAAACTTTCTTTTAATTGTGACATGCCATGGTGGTGAAACTAAACTTACAGATCACGAGAATTCAGATATGTTATTTTTTTTAAACTTTTAAATTATATGAAAACATTTTAAACATATAATATATATTTTTTTATGTAAAATTTATTTTCTCTGTATTTTTTTTTTTGTTTAATAAGTCCCTCGGCTATATGGCTCACGGGGAAGGGTTCTTGTCTACCATACATGTCAGAAATTTGAAATGATAAGAAAAACAAACAAATCACTCACGTCAACAATGTACTTTGTTTTACTCCTGCCCATGCTCTAGTGAGCACTCAAATTTTACTTTATAGTCTCTCAAAACAATTACTGCTAAGATTTTATTTGATTCAATCGAACTGACCTCGACACATTGGCTTTGTGAACTTTAACCTAACACCGATAACATTGAGGTTGATGTGCGTGTATATATATGTGTGTGTGTGGTCACTTGTGAGTCATGATTTTGCTGTTATGTGTGTGTGTTTTGTTTTAACACGTAACCCATCATTATAACCGACAATTAAATGTAATCTTCATTCCCGGCGGCGACTAAATCAACCTAAGCTGATACCTAAGCTGAAAATCTTTTGAGCCTGTAATAGTCAGTTCGCAATAACTTCAATTTCGTAACGATTCTACTTTATGAAGTACGCCAATTAGTTAAGACGCTTGAGCTTACATTTGAAATTGTTATGCCTTGTGTCAACAAGTGTTAATGTTGAATCTACACATTTCTAAGCATGGCGAATGACTACTATATACAACGCGACATTCTAACACCAGATAAAAAGTCCACTCTTCTCCCGCTGGACATAAACACATACAGTGAACGCACAGAATTTCTTCCGCTCATTGGGACTAATGCTTCTCCAGCCTACTTCATAAAACTCATAATTCAAGATTTCCATCTATGGCGTATAATTTTTAAATAGCTCATTGGTGTACTCGGTGTAAAGAAAACAGGGAATATTGATTAGTTATGTAATTTAGAAGGTATACGATAAATCGTATTCGTCTTAGCACTGGACATTGACATTTCTAATGTCATTTCTCTTACAGCACAAGGTCATATTTCGTTCTTATTATATAGCGTGCTTGACATTGCTTAGAATCGAAAGTTTATTGTGACATGGCCCAATAATACGTCAGCTCCATACAAATAAATAAATGAATGAATAAGAAAGACTTAGCAGTGTTCAATCACTGATCAGCCAGGGCTCAACTAGGTTCTCTTTGAAAGTAACGTCTTGTAATTTCTAAGTTGACTGGAGCACTGGAACAGAAATATGTTCATCTCCATTTTGTCATTTACCTTTGTAGTTTGGTTGTATGTTTTTACCTGAATTCTCAAAGAGGAGTTGTCGACCGAGGTTTAAATCCTGTTCTGATTATTATTATTATGATTTGTAACACAACTCAAAGTAAACAAGAAAATCTTCTTACATTTAATTATCACGCAAGCTCCCAGCCTTGACCTTCACTTATTATGAACGCTACGATTTTTTTAATCATTTATTGTCATTGCCTTCTATAACTACAATGCCACCTGTCTTTGAAGTCACACCTGATAACAGGATCAGCTCTGCGCCCTACTATCTTCTCGGTTTGGGATTAATTTGTGGTCGGCCAATAGACCTCAAGATCGTCTGCTCTCGACATTTACCTCCACGGATAGTCTCCTGATAAAAACTTTACTGCATAGGCATGAGTCATGTGACTAATTACTCACCTGAAAGAAAACATTACTTAAGTGACTCAAAGAAAACATTGATTTAAGTCTTTTGACTATTTTGATTCTCTGATAATATTGTCACGTGTCTTTCAACTAGTCAAGCTTAGAGACAGTGTTGATCTACAGCAGTAACTCAATTCTAGTAGCTAAAAATCCTCAATCACACCTTCTAATTTTATTGGATGGAATCAAAGACAGTTCTATTGGATGGGATCAAAGACATTTCTAGTGAATGGGATCAAAGACAGTTCTATTGGATGGGATCAAAGACAGTTATATTGAACGGAATCAAAGACAGTTCTATTGATGAAATCAAAGGCTGGAAAAGTAAACTTCAACTGGCGATCTCTATGACAGCCACAGAGCCGAAAGGCTAGCACTTGAGCTAGTAGCTACCACACTACTAAACTACCAATGTACACTAAACTGTCTTACTGACCGATGACAAAACAGTCCTTCAAAGCTTGAAAAACTCGGATACTTCCTATTTAAAGCAACTCAGGACAGCTCTTGTAAACCTTAAAAACAACAGCAAGGAAACTGTTCTTCATTGGATTCCAGCACACATTCAATTAGAAGGCAATATGAAACAGACGTACTCGCCATAGATGAAAGAATGATCAAACAAATGAAAATCCCTTTCTACTCAGAAGAAATGAAGACAATTATAGAGAGTAGAATAAATGAGAATTACATCAGCTCTCATCCCAAGTACAAAACAAACGATGCCTATTATAAGCTATTCCTTCTATGTTAAATAAAGTAAGCTGGCGCCTTAGCTGATCTTTAAAGCGTTGCCGGGACACCTCTGTTACGTGGACCAACGATGTACATATTGCAACGTAGCTGTCGAATTTAGAAGCCTTCCTTCTACAAGTCTACCTTGCAAGGATGTAGTGCTGTCTTGCCAGCGTATGTCCTTGATGGAGCGCAAGCATCTTTGGTGAAAGTGTTCAAGAAGTCTTTGTTACTTTCTGTATAGTTCCCATGTCTCAGATTCATATAGGGTGGTAGTGTTTGAGTTGTGCCCATTTCATTGACTAGATGGAGACATGAGGCCGAGTATTAACTGTCTGATTTGACAGAAGTCATGCTAAGGTTCAATTCACAGGGACAATTGAAAATAAAAACTAAAAATTTAAATATAAGTAAACGTCATTCGTGAAATGTTCACGCCTGCTTCATTGCCGCCATTCTTTCTCAGTATCGTCTGCAACATCTCAGTTCTGACATTTCAAAGATAATTTTCTTGTGCAAGAAAAGAACTTTTTAGCTGTTGTTTTTAAAAGAGTTCTACACACTTTTTGGTACACTACTTTATGAACTGAATGGAAATGGAGGAAATTGGATATGGGTTCGAATCTCATGAGTAATGTTTTACCTGTCACTCCACACGCTCTCTGTCAGACAGACATTAATGAACAGATTACATTTAGTTGGACACAAATTGAACAGGTAGTTGTGAACTTTAAAGACCACATTAGAGAAACTGTCTTACCACGCTCTAATTGGTCACATGTAATTAATAAATCAATAGGTGTTATAAGTTTTAGCCTTATTGAAATTTTGATCTGACAATTAAATTTGCGTCTAAAAAGTGCTTTTCAAACATTGTAAGTAAGAGTAAAGTTCCCCTTTCAGACCTTACGATCTACTGGGCAGATAATGTTTCTGTTTCTGTGGCACACGGTTAACGAGGGCGTCAAGTGGCCAACTCAACGACCAACCTCCTTTACTTTCTCCAACTAAAGTCAGGTACTCATTAGAGTTCAAAATCCCAGTCTTCACGGAGATTCGAGCCCAGGGCCCGAGGTGCGGAAGCCAAGCGCCTAACCACTCAACCACAGCGCCCCCAAACATCGCTAGAGGTTTCTTAAATGTGTTTCATAAAAATGTGTATAATCAATGTTTTGAAAGTTTCAAATACTTCTTATGTTTTTTGTCCGAATGTAATTCTTGTCTGGAATTCTATCTTCGTGTGAGTTTCCTATAAAAGCAATCACAGAAAGCACTCTCCAGATGTCAGTAACAACCAGGTGTCATGTCCTGTCACAATTACCAAGCAATAAAATGAAATCCTTAACCTTATTACAGTGACTGGATTCCAGGGAGTGTTTCGTGCAGACGAAAAAGATGGCTTACTATCGTGGAAGAGGTACTTCCGGAAAAAAATCCAAAGCTAGAATAAGCGATTAGAAACTTTTTAAATGGAGAGTATATGTCCTTGTCTACATCACGATTTGTTTCCCCCTTATCTTAGCTCAATCAACACTGTTACTGTCACTATTATAGTGATAGGAAGACATAATGAACTTGGTTTATTATATTTTACTATCTTTTACATTCATTGACAAAAGTAAACGGTCAGATTATACAGGAGTCATGAAGCTTGCAGTTTTTTGTTGTTGAACTTTGACGGCTTTGTTGGTTACATTGTTATTTTTACAAAGCTTATATCAAATCACTGTCTGTCTGTCTGTATGGTGTTATGACATGATTAGGATTTAGAATTTGTTTCGGGAATAAGGGGAAAGTTTTACTTAGCGACAAGTGACGTGACGGATCTTTAAAAAACAAGAACGCTCTATTCGACACTAGAAACACCACGTCTTTTGAAGATACAGACAGCTAATAACAGAGGACATTAGACGGAACTCCCTTTTTTCAGCATTAAAAGTGTTTATTTTGTTAACACTCGTGTCGACTACCTAATTGGATTGTTTCGGCCTTTCGCCGGTGTTGACTGAGTTGGTCAAGGTTACCTCCTTTTACTTCATTGTTTGGATTTGACACGGCGGAAGAGCCATAACAATGGTAAAAAGTTTAAACATGATTTTTTTTCCATTTCCCATTCTTGGATCAAGTTAAAACTTTGCACAATTATTCATTGGACAAGACATGAATAAATCAAAAAAGTAAACAATTAGTTAATTAATTGTTGGTTATTAATTATTTTATTTCATTTCGAAATAAGGGCAACATATCTTCCTAAAATAGTCAAGACTACATTAAAACATTTGAAAGAGAAGAATGTTTAATATATTATTGTAACAAAAAAAAGTTTCATCTTTCTTTTTTTTTAAATTATCGTCAAAACTTCTAGTGCCAAAAAGGTTGTCTCCAAAACATCGAGTACCGTAGAGCGTTGCGTCCTTTTCTGTTCGGTAGGAAGGTAGATCATACTGTAGAGAAAAACAAACTTCACGATCGTAGCTGTTTAAAAAAGATTACATAAATATATTAACAATTGCTAAATTAATACTTAAGCTCTTTAACATACTTCAGACTGTCGCGTATTCACAATCACTGACCATCGGCAGGGGCGGACTGGCTATATGGGCAAACGGGCAAATGCCCGGTGGGCCGGTACCGAATGGGCCGGTCTGGTCGCGACCAAAGAAAAAAAAATTAATGCAGAAAACTTTTTAAAAAAGTGACAACTGCAAGAGACAAAGTCTCAAACACGTTTTCTTGTTGTTTTTTTTTTTAATTCTTATTACAATTAATTTTGTTTGAAATTCATCAAGAATATATAAAAAAATACACTATACACTGTACGTATTATCATTTGCAAAACGTTAGACCATACTTTCTGCTATGCACGAGCGGCATGGACTGCTTTGATGTCTTTGAGGTTGTGTTTGGCCTAATCATTTTGCTTTGATGGCACTCCCATTTATTTTTGCTCCTTCCCTCCCCCGCCTTTTAATGGTTCCAATGAAATTTAACCAAAAAGAGGGATGAGAGAGGTTAAGTGAGAAAACATTGATATAACGCAGCAAAAAAAAAAGGTGTCAATTAGCTCTTTTTAACAATACTTATTAGAAATTAACTTTAGCACATACACACAGCCGCGAAATTGCAAACCACCCAACTTATTCACAGCTCAATATGGATATAAAGCTCTACTTTCTGCGATTTGTACAGAAAAGTAAGTTTTTTTTTTGTTTATTTTTAATAACATAGATCTAAACATACTACACTTAAGGCTTACAAAAAAAAATTTAATTAAAAAATAAATCTAGATCTGAATCAATTTTTACACTCTTATAATTCATGGCAAACTTATGCTTAGTATGAAGTCATTAATGATGAAAATTATTACAATAATTTATATAGCGCTGGACTCCATTGAATAGCAGATTTGGTTTTTGAATTTTTTTAGCGGAAGAGTAGCAGGCTAATTGCACTGTAGATACCTCAGAATGTGCATTTTTAAAGCTTAAAATAACGGAAATAATGCTTTGTTCCTGGGCTTAGCCCCGGACCCCACTGGGGGGAGCTCACAGCGCTCCCCCGGAATAACTAGCTGTCCTATGGCGGTGTGTACTGTCTTTCCACTAATTATAGGAAGAGAGTATTCTAGGCTAGAAAAAACGTTTGAAAGAATGAAAGGTCAGAATGTAATGCAGATTAACTTATATATATACACAAACTAATATATATAAATTGCGGAGTGGGGTGAAAATCCCCCCCCCCCCCGAAAATATGACATGCTTTTTGTGGGCCGGTTTATATGGTAATGCCCGGGCCGATTTTGATACCCAGTCCGCCCCTGACCAGCGGTCAAGGCTACACCCAATACAATCGCACTGCCAAGTGCTCAACAGATCGATGCAGTCTCCAGTTGTTCAAATTGTCCTAACTGCTCATGATGTTGTAGCAAGGAGGGATCCATCTCTAGGAGAAAGTCATTTGACTATTTTGTTAAGAAAGAATAGCATGCGATTATCATGAAGGTAAAACAAAAATATGCGCAAAACCATCTCCCTCCGACTATGGTCCATCGTCCCTAGGCATTTCGCGAATTGGCTGGTCGAATGAGAGAGAGGGAGAGAGAGAGAAAGAGAGAGAGAGAGGGGAATGAAAGAGAGAGTGAGATAGAAAGAGAAGAAAAAACAGAAGGGAAATACAGATAGATGGGGCAACCAGAAAGAAAAAGAAAGAATGAAGATATAAATAATGTCTCTCAGCAATATTGGTCTAATATTTTAGGTGTAATAAACGACACACAAGTAAATTGAATTCCTTAATCTTTGATCCTACACAAATCAATAAATCGTTTGAGGCGACACTATTGATCGGTATTGATTTGAAGCCTATAACTAATTTAATGATGCATCCTTGCCCCACACCTCCTACTGTTTTCTTCTCACCAGGTCTAGGCATATTTTCTGGCCTTTAGTTGTAAGTCATTATACAATTCTAAGTTACCTTGAGTTACTCAGTAAATGATTTCGTGTTTAGATTTGCCTAAGAAAAACTAAAATGAAATAGTGTAGAAAGTAGTGAAACATACATCTGGGTCTAAGTCTTGAGTTAAATAAGGCAGAAATACCACCTTCATATACAACTATTCCTTAGTTTGATGAACCTTTGAGCCCCCCCCCCGCCCCCCCCCCCCCAAAAAAACAAAGCGAAGTGTAAGAAAAGCAAAGGAATATTTTTTTTTATATTCAGTTGGAGGTAACATAAAGGGAAATAATCATTTTTTGTGCAATCCGAAAATAGCATCGTTTTTTTTAAAATCATTGTTTTGTTTTGTTTTTGGACAATATTTAAATCCACAAAACATTGTAATGTATATATATATAGTTCGTCCATCGTGGTTCGATAATGACCACATTGTCATCCAGGGGGCTGAGGGCTTTGCACTGGGATTTTATGCCTCCTCATGTGGCTGGTGAGACCTATGTGAGCCCGGAATGTTCTGTAGATGTGACCTGCCCATCGCAGCTGGGACTGCATCAGGATTGTGTGGATGCTTTGCAGACACGCTCTTCGAAGGACTTTACCATCTGTCCTATAGATCGCCAGACTTGAAAGGGAAACTTTAAATAAACGTTTGTTTGATGAGTTTTTATCATCCAGTTAAGAATAGGAATTACATTTACTTCAATTCTAACACCGCTTAAAAGTGAACATGGTCTAGAAAATGTAATGTGGCAAATAGATAATTACACACGTTCTTCACCTTAGTATGTTGGACCGTTGGGGCACCACACAAGATTTGTCACCCGTCTTTCTCCATTCCCTCGTCTCTCTCATCGCTTTCTCTGTCTCTTCTTTTTCCTGGTACTGTTCCCTGAAGGAAGGTCTCTGCAAGCCCCGAATACCTTGTAATATGGTCATAGAGCTTTAGTTTCCGTTTTTTTAAACATAGTAAGCAGGTCATCGTGGGGTCCAATAGCTCTAGTAACCCTGTCTCTAATCTCTTCGTTTGTGATGCGGTTTTTAAAAATATCTCTTTCAATGACAGGCCCGTCTATTCCTTTATAACAGGCATGTCAAACGGGGGCCTTTCTGCCTCTTCTTTTTTTTTTCCTGGTACTGTTTCCTGGAGGAAGGTCTTTGCGAGCCCCGAGGACCTTGTGATATAGCCTTAAAGTTTTAGTTTGCGTTTTTTGACAGTGGTTAGAATTAGAAGTTCATCGTGGGGCCCAATAGCCATTGCGATCATGTTTATAATTTAGACAGTATCACAAAGAGACAGAAATATAGTAAGTCTAAAATAAAAGCTTACAGTTTTAGGTGAAAGACCCCCCCCCCCCCCTTTTTTGCCACATTCGGTTATTCCAGTGTGGGTGATTGGGCAGTAGGCTGGCCTCGTTCTGAGAGCTGATAGGAAGAATTTATTTATAGCTCTTCTGCACGGAACTAGATAAAGTTAGTTTTCTTCTTGTGTCTGCATGTCTGGACCTTGGAACGTAGTTTTTGTTGTGGTTGTGTCTGCTGAGATAAACAGGAAACAGAAAAGTTAACGAGTCCATGCTTTCAAGCATTGACAGGATTTCTTTTAAATAAAGAGACATCTATATGAGTTGAAATAATTACTTCTACAATCAAGCTATTCACCATGAGCCTCTTGTGCTTTAGTTCAGGAGTTTTCATAAGAAAGTATTTTTCGTTATTTAAAAACAGACTAGCTTTACATAAGAGATTGACTTTCTCTGTTTATTAAGTAAATATATTATATTAGTTTCACATTAAAAGAGTGTCAAAATAATTGTTAATAAGGGTGATGGAATCATGAGTAGATGAAAAAAAATCACTGTTCTTCGAGCGAAACTTTTAGTGTAGGAAAGACGCTTAATATAATAATAATAATAATAATAATAATAACAATAATAAACAATGGAAATTACTAAAACAACAATATACCCCATTGTCATATCAACCGAGGGGATAATAACCACTGACCTCACAGATACCTTCAAGGCCCTTGGCATTCCTAGGAACATTCTCTTTGCCTGTCAGAGGGCGGTACTACTGCAGTTCCGTTTCTAACACAATAATAACAATCTTTATTATCCATACCCCCCTTCCCATTAGGACATTTGACTTACAATATGTGCATCACACCAAACAAAACATTATAACTATAGAAAACAAAATATACATTCACATCAGACTCACTCAAAATTTACATGTGAAATGTTTATATCAGATAGTTAACTAGCATTTACTAATCTCTAATGTAATTGCCAGAAAATGAAAGAAGTGTTTGTGTCTTTGTAACCAGTGTCTTGTAGCTCCTTTGTGATGCTTTGACTTTCTGTTTATTACATTCATATGGGCCATTTGGTATATTAATTTCACATTAATTAATTGGCAGAATATAATTATTTAAAGGCAAACCTATTTTCCCCCATAGAATAATTATTAACAATGGTGACGGAATCATGAGTAGATGAAAAAAAAATGTTGACCTTCGATCGCAACTTTATGTGTAGGAAAGATGCTAAATCTGGCTACTATTAAAACGGATTGGAGAGTTCGCGGCATCACTAAGAGAAGTGTATAGATCTAAAAGGAGATCATGCATTGTAGAGAGATGAGAATCAATTGGAAGGGGAATAAAAAACACGTTTCATTGTAAGAGACCTTTCTGACCCCCCCCCCCCTACGCATTTAGGTGACGAATGAGCAACTCACTAAATAATGATTTAGTATCTAGAGCGTAGTAAGGTCTTTTTTTTTCCCAGCACACATTTGAAATGATCATCTAACCTTATCATCATGTCGTCATAACATTCCATATCCGGTTGTGGGCGCTCATACAACGACTGCTGCTTTGACAAACGCAAACGCCATCTTGCCTAAAAAAGGCCGTCAAAGCTATTTTCTGTGCCCATGTTTACTTTCTGATATCTCTGAATTAACACAAAAAAAAAAAAAACAGGAGAAAAAATGCGGTCCAGATGTCAAATAAAGATTCTCTGAGGCCACCTTAAAGAGATGGTACCATAAATATCACACACACACACACACACTTACAACGCAAACATGCACACTTAATATCACACACAAACACACACATGGATACTTGACTCTGGATTAAATAGAACGTAGGAGTGAAGTAGTTAAAGACTATAGGCTCCAAAACTTTTAATTACTATTAACCCTGACAACATAAAAAATATATTGTCTACGGGGTTCCCGGTCATTTCATCCGCTGGTCATTTCATCCCCTGGTCATTTCATCCCCGGTCATTTCATCCCCTGGTCATTTCATCCCCTAGTCATTTCATCTCCTGCTCATTTCATCCCCTGCTCATTTCATCCCCTGGTCATTTCATCCCCTGGTCATTTTATGCCCTGCTCATTTCATCCCCTGCTCATTTCATCCCCTGGTCATTTTATGCCCTGCTCATTTCATTCCCTGCTCATTTCATCCCCTGTCACAGCACAATTGAACAGTGAATAAGAAAAACTATTAAATTGGGAATGAAATGACCGGGGATGAAGTGATAGGGGAAGAAGAGACCGTTCACCGTCTACGTCTATCTAGAGTCGACAGCATCACCAAAGTAGGCTACATAGAAATTAAGGAGGCTTGTGAGTCAAAACATATCAATTGAAGATTTTCTTAAAAGGAGACTGATATGCCTACACAAATAGCAAAGCTTTCTGGTGTATCCGGTAAACAGAATACTCATAGAATATTGATAAACTGCATTTTTAGAGAAATGTAATAATTTGCCTGCATTATGTTTCAGCCCTTGTGAATCAAAACAAAAAACAAATTCGTTAACAAAGAGCAGATTACTCTGCATAAACTTTAGTATGAAAATCAATAGTACAACATAGAGAAGAAGATAAAACTTAGTCCCTTGTTTCTATCACCAAGAACAGAACCACATCTCTCCGTGGTCAGTTGTCATTACTTGGCTACGACATATCATAAAACATCCCCCCCCCCAAATGGTTCACCTCTATGCACGCTATGTGCTTTTGTTTCCTTAGTTAACTCTTTGACTGCACGACCAATACAATAGTAAATACATCTTATGACATACAATAACAATTGTACACCTTTAAAAATTAAAACAAAAGTGCATTTCCAGTTGTTATCCTATTATATTTATCTTTCTAAAAGGAAACTAACCAATAGAAATAAAACAGGATATTAAGAAACGGTTGGCTTCTAGTTCTGTGGAGTTCGTTTTGTAGGCTCTTGTTTTTCTTTGTATAGAAATATAAGAGATCTAGATTCAATACAGTCAAGTCAATTAGATCTTTTTGTTTGTAACCGTTTTGTTTATATACGTTGTACACGTTCCTTCAGAAATGAGAGTTTTGATGTCCTAGTCAAACCTCCTGTAGGATCTCCTGTAAGGCAAAAGGAGTTGGCATCGGCCTGGGTTCAAACTCGGGACGACAGGTCGGATTACATACCACACACCTAGACATGTTTTTCTCAGCGTTTAACTGTCTATTACATATGTTAACATTTTCTAGACCATGTTCACTTTTAAGCGGTGTTAGAATTGAAGTAAATGTAATTCCTATTCTTAACTGGGTGATAAAAACTCATCAAACAAACGTTTATTTAAAGTTTCCCTTTCAGGTCTGGCGATCTATAAGACAGATGGTGAAATTGTAAAGGTCCTCTTTTTTTCTGTTTCCGTGGTAAACGAGGGTGTCATGTGGACATCACAACGGCCTTTACTTCTACCCAACTAATGTCAGGTACTCTTTGGAGCTGGGTGCCCTAAAAATCCCGAAATTTAAAAAAACACAGTCTTCACAAAGATTCAGACCCAGGACCGCGGTTCGGAAGCCAATCAATTTATTAGTCAGCAGCCTCCTTTTACATATTGTAATTTAACAAAATACAAAAAAATAGCATTGTGACATTTAAAAAAAAAGTTGTAAATAGATTCTTTCAGAATCATTAAAATATTAACTCTTGTTTCTGTTTAAATAAGAAGTGAAAAATAAATTTCATGGAAAAAATAGTATAAAATGTATTCACTTATTTAATTAATAATTCGTCTTATTTGTCGGTTTCTCTTTCTTTCTTCGTCTGTCTCTCTCCCTCTTTCTTTTCTGACTCTCTTTGTCTCTTTATCTTTTTTATCTTGTCTCCCTTTTTTGTGTCTCTGTCTTTCCATTTACCTCTCAATTTCTCCCTTTGTCTGAGAAGTCAGGAGAAGGTGGACACCAAAGTAAAGTCTGAGACTTTAAGACTTTAAAGGTTGGAACTAAATCACTGAGACTGAAGAGTGAAGGAGAGCTTAAACTTTGGTCCACTGTAATGTCCTGTTGGAATCAAGTGGGAGAGGTTGTTGATTGTCTTGAGAGATAGGATCATCGTTGGTCTGTGTGAGTTCTGGATTAGCTTCTTCTTGCAAAACTTCTTGTGTTGGTCACTAGTTCAGGGCAATTTGTGGCAGAGTCTATAACAGCTTGCATGTATGAACATGTCAAAGTTTTTCACAGATAAATAAGGGAGAACACAGGAGAGGGTTAATCTGTGTTTTGTAATGATGAGATTTTGTTATGAAGTTTACGTAGGTCAGTGATTTTTGGTTTATTTTACTACTTTACTATGCGTTATTTTTTTTTAAGCCTAATTTTTAATGTAAACGCAAAATTAACAGCATGTGGTACAAATTAAAGTAATTACATCTGTAACTCATAGAAATGTGTGTTTATAGAAAGTAGACCTACGTGTGTTTGTGTGACTACGCGCTATTTTATTTTCATTAAAAAAACACAAATATAGTTAATTAGTTATATATTTTTTTTTTTTAAAGAGGATTGTTTAGCTGTAAAGGAAAAATAAAGATAGATCATGTCCTGAAGTTTTAATTGAAATACTGTGAAACTAATTATTTTTCTCTTCCCGGTCGTCTGCGTATCGTGCTAGATTGTCACCCCCCTTTGTTAACCTACTGAGATGTTCAAAAATAGGATTTTTAAGTAATGTTTTGAACTAGATGCTTGTAAAGCACACCAGTCTGAATGACAAATAATGATATTAATAATAGCAATAATAATAATGATTCCTCAGGGGAACTGATAAAGGGACTACGATGAATTTTGTTTCTTTTTACGAAACTCGACCCTGGCAACGCCAGAGAATGACTACTCGTTCATTTCTGACATAATAATAATACATATGATTATTAATAAAACAAATCAAAATAATTCAAGGATTTAAACTTCATCAAGTGTTGATCTGCTATCAATAACCCATCTTATATGACTGAAATTCTGTAATTGTCCAAAGGATTGTCCGAATCAGTGGCGTAGCAAGGTACGCGTGGGCCCGAGATCAAGAATACAGTGGTGGGGCCCCCTTCCCCAATAAGACAAATTTAGTGAGTTACAAAAAAATAGTAATTGGAATATCAATACATTCACAAAACAAGACATCCAATGCAAGGATTGTTTCTTTTTTTTTTTTTAAAGAAGTAATTACGTTAATGCTTTTTAATTCAGTTTGGACTCCCATAAATAAAAGTGTTTCTAAGAAAAAACAATAGTACTCTTTTTCCCTCCACATGTATTTACATTACGAAAACACTTCTAGGTGTAAAACTAGTAAACATTGATAGAGAC
Source organism: Biomphalaria pfeifferi (assembly GCA_030265305.1). Classification (NCBI taxonomy): domain Eukaryota; kingdom Metazoa; phylum Mollusca; class Gastropoda; family Planorbidae; genus Biomphalaria; species Biomphalaria pfeifferi. Next base: position 2,238,231 of record JASAOG010000060.1, on the reverse strand, counting down.
ATTTATCTAGTTCAGTGTTTCCCAAACTGTGTTCCGCGAAGCCTAAATAGGTATTCCGCGAAGACTACTAGAATAGTACACCACCAGGTGAATTAATCTCTCTGTAAAAAAGCAAAGTGTTCCGATAAAGTCAAGCTCTCCAAATGATTAAATGAAACTAGAGGTGTTGCTCATGTTAAATAAGGTTTATAATATACCAATTATACTCTTGTTAATATATTTATAAACGACAGCTACTGATCCCAAACTGTATTGGATATTCCGTTCCTTTGGTCACATAGGCTGCGCGGAGAGGTGAGAACTTCTGTTTGGGCGACATCGTTCCGACCATAAACAATGCCCAGGCTTTCATCTCACTTGCTCTGAGATGAACCATAGTCGTTCTACGACTGAAGGAGGCCAATGATGATGAAACGACAGCTATCGTCTGCTAAATCTACGTGTAGCTGCTTTCCAAACAAATAAACGCCAACGAAATCCCTTTAGTTAAATATAATTTAAAGTTTCTTATCATCATCATTATGGGCCACTGGAATATGGTCCTATTTGTCACAGTTTATTTAGTGTTTAAGTATCGATTGAAAGTCTTGATTGGGGCAAAGTATTTACAACTCCAGAGACACATAACTGAACTTTAAGCTTTGATAATTCATTAGACTCTATCGTCTGCTAATCCCGCAGACTCAATCTTCTGTCACTCCAGCACCTGATTTGAAGTCCTATGTGCTAAAGCTAATCTGCTAATGCAGTGACTGCTACAATTCCGTTAGTTCAATTCATAATACAATGTGCTAGGTCTGTATGTTAAACTGTAAAGCAATGCCTTTGGGTTTGTTCGTAAGAAAGAAAATGTACATTCTCATACCATAATATTTCATGTCAGTGCAGATGTCTAGGAGGGCCTTTACAGACTAACGAAATATGTAGACATAAATGAAAAAAATAGGATTAAATGTTAATGCACCTGACGTGTCATTCTACTTGCATAAATTACCTCCCTTGCCTTTAAGTTTTCAGAAGAGGACGTGGTCTTCTACAGAAATCCTTTCAATGGCTTCCATTGAACATTAATATGTGCACCACTGGCGGATCCATGGGGGGCGGTAGGGGCGATCGCCCCCCTCCCCACTCGGCCGACCCCCCCCCCGAAGGGGGGGGGGGCGGCTGACAAATTTTAGTATAGAATTAAACACAATTTGTATACGAATTTATTACTTATGTTAAAAGTATATGCTAATTATTTATATTTGAACTTTTTCAAAGATTATTTCTCCCCCCCTCTAGTATGTTGGCTGACTTAATGGGGTCGGGAGGAAGGATGGCATCAATCCCGCCCCCTTTCCATAAATTTTCGAGTGGGGGGGGCGGTCCAATTTATTTGTAGAAATGAAAGCTTGCTAACAATATCAATTAAATATCTATATGATTAAAACTTGTTATTAGTGTTTTAACCAATCTTTATATTATGTCGTTCCCCTGTTGGCCGATTTGGGGGGGGGGCGAATACTTCTACTGCCCTTCCCACCTAAACCCTTTGAGTGTGTGTGTGTGGGGGGGGTCCTACTTTAATGGGAAAATCATAGTTTGTGAGCAAAGTTAGTTGAATTAATATATAATTTTTATATGATGTCGCTCCCTTTCTGGTATCTTGGCCGATTCGGTGGGGTAATTGATTGTATTGCCCTCTCCACTCTAGCCCTCTGAGTGGGGGGGGGGGGGGGGCGGTCCTATTTTTATGGAGAAATCATAGTTTGTGAACAAAATAAGTTGAATATCTATATAATATAAGCTACATATTGATATGTGAACCCATTGTATATTATGTCGCACCACACTCTAATATCAAATTTTATCATTAGTAAATATAAAATGAAAAAGAGTTGTACCAGGTGGGAGGGGCGATTCACGCAATCGCCTTCCGCCCATCAGACAAAACAATACTTTTTCTTTTTTTGTTTTATAGTTTAGATATTACATTTTTTTAAAATAATCTGTCACTAATATTATTTATATATGCTATAAATTAAATTCTTATATCGAGTCGCCCCACCCCTATTCTTTAATGCCAAATGCAATCATTAGCAAATATTATAAAAAGGAGCAAGGATTAATCGTTTTCACTCTACCGCCCCTCTTTTTCCAGACGAAAACGCGATGTTTTAAAACAGAAAAGTCAAATATGGCGACAGAGTTTATGTAATTTCATCATTTTTTATCATAATTTTTTAACGTAAGACTTTGCTTTGGAAAATTTAGAATTCATACCAAATTTCTCAGCAGAAGAATAACGATTGAGATGAGTTCTCAACACAAATATTGTTTTCCAATCCGCCTTTTTTCAATCTTAACTCAATCTGCAATTTTTCTAGTTAAATTTTAGCTCACAACTTATGCTTGAGTCCTAAAATTGCAAAAAATTTAGAGTAGAATCTAATTGTCCCACTTCATTTCTCCTCCCACTTCAGAAATTTATTTTAGATCTTTAGATTATAGTTGTGTAACAAAACAAAGTTACAAACATGCCTATTGAAATAAATGTATAACTTGCAAATGAGCTTTTTTAAATATAAATATTATTTTTCGAACTTTTGTTTTCGGGGGCGATCCTCAAAGCCTTAATCTAAATATGTGGGGTATCTTCTAATCGTTTTACTTGCAATGTAGTAAAGGCCTATAAATTCATATTAGAATATTTTTCAAGTAAAACATTTTTCAAAAGTTCCTTTTGTAATAGGATGAATAATGAGCTGTAGATGTCATGGAAATGCGTTTCTGCAGTGAAGAATCCGAACCCCGAACCCCACTGATTGCTAATGAGCTGTAGATTTCAGGAGGAGAATGCATTTCTGCAGTAAAGAATGTAAGAAAACGCTTTTGGCTTCGTCCCGAACCCCACTGATAAATAGTGAGATGTAGATACCAGGAGAATGCGTTTCTGCAGTGAAATATACAATAAAACGCTTTTGGCGTCGGGGCTTTGCCCCGAACCCCACTGATTAGTAATGAGCTGTAGATGTCAGGAGTATGCATTTTTGCAGTGAAAAATACAAGAAAACGTTTTTGGCGTCGGGGCTTTGCCCCGAACCCCAATGAGGAGGCTTACAGTGCTCCCCCAGAACCCCAAGCTACTAAGAGAAAGGCCTCAACATGACATTTTTTGTTCTTTGTTGGTTTTTTTCACCGAATGTTAAGAAACACTGCTTTTTTCTTTTTATATATATGCTGAACGCACGTTTATGGCATAGGTTTAGGGTTTACTGGGCATTAGGGTTAGGGTTTTGAAAAAGATCGCCCCATCCCACTCCGAAGTTCTGGATCCGCTAGGGATGTGCACTAGGCAAAACAGCAGGGTTTCTGTCCAGGGTTTCTGTCCAGGAATTTTGCAAGAGAGATTGTGAACGTCTCAAATCCTCACCCAAATGGATTTTGATGATGATGATGATTTAATCTTAATACGGCCCTGTGTACCTTTATTTCTTTCAATTGCCTTGTTTCTTGAACGTTTTGTGAGCTGGACATTCTGAATATATTTTTTTATATTCAAACAAGAAATGTAAGGGTTATTTGTTCCAATAAACAAAGCAGACGATAGTTTTTCAATGTCTTTTTCAGTTTCCCGCCAATAAACAAGTCACGTTCGTCGCATTAAAAAAAAAAAGGTTGAAATGAAACAGAACATGGTAGTTCAACTGAGCGCCTCATCGTTTAATGTCACATACAAAAGCAGAAAAAATTTGGTCGAATGTCAGATGCCTCTTAGACGAGTGCATCACGTTGAGTTGAATATTGGTTTGCACATATACATTTATATTAAGATAGCAAAAGACATTACACAAGAACCTTGGTGGTGAATACATTTTTATCCAGTCTTGACAGTTACTTTATTTTTTTATAACTCATCGATGATCAGGTTGACATGTATGTGTATTATTTATACATTCGTTAAATACATTTGTAATATTTCATTAATATAATTAACCCTATTAAATTTTAAGGCAGCATTATCTGCAGACACCTTGCTATCTCCAGTTGTGGCGAGTTAGGTCCTTTACTTGTCCAGCTTATCAGTTGCTACAGCCAGTCTGTTGACATACAGAACCAGATCACAACGAGGCTCATGGACTAGTCGATAGAGGCTCTATGATCATCCAACAGCCCACAGAGACTTTAGCATTAGTCTTGAATACCTTAATCCGAACACACAACTTGAAAGGATGGTGGATGTTTTGAAAACTCCAACTACGAAATCAATCCACACGAAACAAACCAATGGTATTAATTAACTCGAATCTCTTGTATTAGAGTTAGACTTTACTTCCAATTAAAAAGAATATTTAAAGTAATTTGTTTTCCGACACAACCAATTGGCATAGGAGTTTCTTACTGGAGTAGTGTTCCGATGATTAGGGTTACCTGAAACCTCCAAAGGAGGACAAAAAGGAGGACTAAGCGTTACAAAGGAGGGCAAAAAAGAAAAAGACAAGCTAAACTGGACATATTCGATTAAACATAAATTGTGGGCTGTAATGCAACTTTATTACATGTCCTATTTATGAGAAGAAATAAAACAGAAAGAAACTCTCCATTAACTCACAGCCATTATTTCTACAAATGCAAACTGAAGAAGATGTCGGTGTGTCTGAGAAATGTGGTATTAAACATTGTAGTTTTACAGCCTAAGTTTCACGAATATGTTTCATGTCAATTAATTGTGTAGCCTAGTTATTTTATTACATTTACTTTTTGTCTTTCTTCCTGTCCTCCTTTGGGTTGGCGTCTGGTAACCCTCATCAGAAGTGTTTATATAGGTCTGTTCTTTTTGCTCGGCTTATTAAACTTTAGGGGCTTGTTTTAAAGACCTAATTTATGTTATTATTTGTTATATCTCTATTTATTTGGTTTCAGGTATATTTACTTCCTTGTTGATTCTTTGCGTTCTTAACAATGTCTCTGTTTGTACAAACTACGCAGTTAGCCTACAGCTTCAATACATCATGTCACATTTCATTGTTATAGTGTTGTGACGGGAATACTGGCGCACGATTCTGCGAACTGGCCATACTTTGTGTACTTTATATGTATGGGCGTATGCTGTTTCGCTCACGTGCTGTGTCCTGTGTGTATGTTTTTGAATTTTAAGACAGTTTTAAAAGTGCTTTGCTTCACATGGATATGTTATTTCATGGTCTACATTCATGGGCGTAGCCGGGGGGGGGGGGTTCACTCCCCCTCGAACTGAAATCTCCTGATTTTTTGCTTTGATTTTGTTTATTTTAGCTGAGATTTTAATACTAAACCATCACTTGCCCATATATATATATATATTAAATCTAGAGAGAGATAATGGGGAGGCCCTCTCTAAGTTGATGCTTTAGGTGGCAACGGAGCCTTGCAGTGAATCTGGCCTTGTGTTTGTTGTTTAACTTAAAGAACGTGTGGGGGTTGTTATATAGAACAAGTAATAACGACTCAGTTGATCGGTACCTGCGACATTTGATAGAAGACAGCTGTAATATATCAGAAGCAGGAGGTTACGAGGTACGCTAATAAGATGGCTCGTCCTTTATTGATGTCATTGCGAGACTAGCTTTACTGGACTCTCACTTGAGAATATAAGTTTGTGTTTGTTGATTCGATAGAGATCGATCTTAATTTGAACGTACAGTTGTTAAGATGTGAAGAGATTTTTGTGTGTGGGCATTTCGAGCATCACAATGATGTCGTTGAGGTAACAAGTAACTTGAACGTGAGTACACGTGCATGCACATCTGAACATGAATGGTTTGTCGAAAGTGTTAGGTGAGTTGGATTTGACGGCCGTTGACTTGTAGCACCAAATTGCTGGTAGACAACTAAAGTGTTAGGTGAGTTGTTGTTGACTTATAGCACCAAACTGCTGGTAGACAACTAAAGTGTTGGGTGAGTTGTTGTTGACGGCCGTTGACTTATAGCACCAAACTGCTGGTAGACAACTAAAGTTTTAGAAGAGTTGTTGTTGACTTATAGCACCAAACTGCTGGTAGACAACTAAAGTGTTGGGTGAGTTGTTGTTGACTTATAGCACCAAACTGCTGGTAGACAACTAAAGTGTTGGGTGAGTTGTGAACAAAGTAAATTAAAATTTTATTACAATATAGACCAGCGGTTCTCAACCTTTAATGCTTTGCGACCCTTTTTTTACAATCTTCCACTCTGCCGCGACCCCCCCCCCCCACACACACACTCACACATACAGCAATAGAAGAATAGACAAAAAACAATTCATATTTTCGATGGCCTTAGGCGACCCGTGGCTAATCGTCAATCGACCCCCCAAGGGGTCACGACCCACAGGTTGAGAACCCCTGATATAGACAAATATAGCTTGAGATGAAGTAAACTTTTATTTTCAAACAAATCGAACAAATCAAATTAAAAGCACGTCTTTGCACTATGGCGCCCTGGCGTACTAAACACGGCTTACGACACTGCCACTTAATTTGCTTTATCCATACGCCAGACTTATGAAAAAAATCAGACGTATTTTTGTAGAAGGAAAATGATTTGTCTAAATTAAGACAATGCTATTTCACAAATCCATTACAAAGTGATTTTTTAATAATTGATTATATAAACTCTTTGATCTAAGCGTTAAATATCCAGTCATTGATATAATTATTACATTAACACTTAATATTCTATTTGACTCTAGCGTCTTTCAATTCTTATCGCTTATTCTCTACATACGGCTTGTTTCCCCTTATCTAAGAAATGTTATTCTCTACAAAAGATTTATCTTCCTTTACCATAGTGAGTTTTTTTTATGTATATTGCTGCATAAAAACAAAATTAATTAATTAATTATGACTAATCGATTAATTAACTGGTTGATTTTTTATGTTGATTCGTGTGTTGGTATACATTCATGAGCTTGTATGCAAATTTGATGACGATTGGATGTGGTCGTGAGTATCGATAGCAAAAAATGTAAACATCCAAGAAAAGATACAGAGCGAGTTAAAGAAAGCGTTGTACTAAAGTCAACAACACTACTGATTGTCTAAAACTGATGCTAAACATTGGTTCTCAATTTCTCGTATCAGTACCTCATTGTATTGTTCTAATTGCAGGCTGTGTCTTGATGTCATTTGTATTGACCTAAGACACAATTCGTTGGATGTGACAATGAGTGCCTTGTCACTTTTTGTGATCCTTTTGTCACTGTCACTCCACATCCCAGTTGGCTGCAGTGTTGAGGCACCGGATGTGACCATGGCCACTGAGGCTGCAAAAGATTCTACAACCTGGAGATCGTCGGACCACAGTAGCCCTAGCACTAAGAACACAGTATTAAACATCATCGGACTCTTCGCGATGTCTGGTAAGATATGAGACCAATATTATACATCAAACTCAAGTGTTTTTAATAAAGTTAGAAAAGCATACTGTTAAACATTTACCAACTTAAGGGCTCAAGACGTTGTAACTTAAGTTTTGATAACGTTTCTGAAACAAAATCTCTAGAAGTTGTCTACTGAGTTTTGATGACTCATTCTTAAATTTCATTAAAAATCAAGGTTACAAAGACAGTTTGTGTGGAAACACAAACTCAAAATCGGCCCCCGAATTGGTCCACCAAGGCAGTTAAAATGGCAGGTTTCAAAGAAAGAACATCAGAATGAAATTCTATCAAAGACAAATAACAGAAGAATGGAGAAAGAAGGTTGACAGATCTTGTGTGGTGCCCCAGCGGTCCAGCAGACCAAGGGATAGGTGAAAGTGAATGTGAAGTTAGATGTGAACCTGGCCTAACTGATGTCTTATAATGAATATCTAATTGATCTAATTATTTTGTAAATGTTCAATCTCTTATTCGAATCCTCAAGAAAAAAATTCTTAAAAACAATGTGTATATATATAAACATTTGTTACAGCAACTAAAGTAATTTAATTGTTTATCCAACGAAAGACATTATTAGAAATGCCTTCTGAGACTACTTTCTAGTAAGCATGAGGCGATCCTTCAAAATCAGAAGATTATTACCTTTATAACTGATTTACTTTAAAGGCGCACACAAATGTCTAATCTCTTATATTTGACATGGACATTTAGGTCGCTACCCAGCTGGGATCGCCTATTTCTTGGCGACATTGTTGGCTGTAGAACACATCAATAAAAGAGAGGACATTCTGCCTGGTTACAAACTCCAAATCAATGCCCACAACACCAACGTAAGTATAAGTGTTAGGAAATGAATCAATCAATCTGTGGATATATCTTCAATATCAATTAGTAGTAATCAAGTGAAAGGAGTCTTCCTTTTTTTTTCTTTTTTACACCAATGCACTTTTTAAACTCATCCGTTCACAATGGAGCAAAAAACTATACCCACTATAGATACATTTATACATGTAAACACAAAAGTCAAAGCTCGCAATGGAGATAGGCTCTATTTGTAAACAATTTTTTTAGTGAATGTTAAGAATGCTCTAATAAAAGATCCTTATTGTTAACCTAATCGTTTGTGCCACACACGTAAGAGTTCAGACAGCGGCGTCGCTTGGGGGTGCGGGGTGAGGGGTGAGGTCCGCATTGATGACACCCGTTAAGGGGGTAACATCAAGTGGAAAAATGCAATTTGCAAACAGTAACAATTTTTAGAAAGTAAGTGTCAGTGGCTTAATATTGGAACATCTTATTCACAAGTAATAAATATTTCTAAGTACATGTTTTTTTAAATGTCAGCTAAAGATATTTTAATGTTTTATAAAATTCTATAAAAATGTCCAAAACATTACATCATATTTAATATAACAAACATGAAAGCTTACTCTCAGCTGTATACCAACTGCATGAACACTGCTTTGATTTTAAAAAATATTTTATTGAATCTATTGAATCAGTAGCTACTAACTAACTTCGTAATACAAGGATGCCAACCAATAATCAATGCTTATCAAATGACGATATTCTTCGGCATAAAATATTCCAAGAATTTCACCTGCCATTAACGTCAATTCCGCAGAATCTGAAACTAACTGGCAATTTAGATGTCTAAAGGAGATGATGTAATTTCAGAAGTTGACTGTAAAAGAAGCTTTGGCCAAGATGAAGAAAATGTTACCATGAATCAGTCAAATGATATAGACTTCAATATTTTTGGGAATTGTTTTCCTGGCGTGTGTCAATTTCACATGATTTACGAAGACAATTATCCAGAACAAAAGGAAAATTACACCATTTGTCGAAAGAATGGTTCTTTAAGAGGCTTCATAACTGGAATGAATTAGTCACTTAAAAGCACAAAAAAATGTTTTTGTTTCCACTATTTTCATCCCATTCAATAGAAATGAACTAGAAATGTGTTGCTTCATTTAATAGGTTGTGGAAATAACGTCTAAAAGTGGAATATTCAAGTCGTAGGAAGAAATATTCAAAGTCGTAGGAAGAAATATTCAAAGTCGTAGGAAGAAATATTCAAAGTCGTAGGAAGAAATATTCAAAGTCGTAGGAAGAAATATTCAAAGTCGTAGGAAGAAATATTCAAAGTCGTAGGAAGAAATATTCAAAGTCGTAGGAAGAAATATTCAAAGTCGTAGGAAGAAATATTCAAAGTCGTAGGAAGAAATATTCAAAGTCGTAGGAAGAAATATTCAAAGTCGTAGGAAGAAATATTCAAAGTCGTAGGAAGAAATATTCAAAGTCGTAGGAAGAAATATTCAAAGTCGTAGGAAGAAATATTCAAAGTCGTAGGAAGAAATATTCAAAGTCGTAGGAAGAAATATTCAAAGTCGTAGGAAGAAATATTCAAAGTCGTAGGAAGAAATATTCAAAGTCGTAGGAAGAAATATTCAAAGTCGTAGGAAGAAATATTCACCTCTGGATTGAACAATGAAGGCATCCGGATACAAATACAAATAAATGGAACTCAGTTTCTCTTTAAAAAAAAACCCACGCGCGTGATTCAATAGACAATAAAACTATAAACTAGAAGATGTCAGGCGAGCTATCACAACATGCCGGAATCACTATCAGACCTTTACGATCTATGGGGCAGATGATGTTAAGGTCATCTGTTTCTATGGCCAACGTTTAACGAGCTGGGTGTCATGTAGCCAGCGCAACCACCAAACTGCTTTTGCTTGTCCCCAACTAATGTCAGGTATCCATAAGAGCTGGTTGGACTCAGAGGCGACTAAAGATCCCGAAATTAAAAATCCCAGCTTTCACCAAGATTCGAACCCAGGATCCTGGTTAAGCGCTTTACCACTCAGTCTTCGAGCCTCTATTGAATTAATCAGTTTTTAATGCTAAGCTTCTACTTATACTAGAAGAAATCCTAGATGTAGCAGATAAACCAAAAGTCTTTATTTCAACAACTGACGAAGTATTGTAGATGTGAGTTACAAAAGTATTAGAGTATTTGATGATTCTCCAAACGACGACATTTAAACAGATATACCATGATTGAGAAGACATCTAAAGGCAGCAAAATTTGTCTAGAAGAAACTTAAAATTAAAAGGTCATAATTCATATGTCACTAAGACCTTAAAGATTGTCTCTGAATCATTTAACAAAGCCTTCAACTATTTCTTACTATCTGCGTATAAGTGACGTCATGTGAAAAATGACTTTTTAAATAAATTAATGTTTAGAAATATTTTAGATAGACTTTAACTTTTATTGATAAGTTTTCAATTTTGAAATCCAGAAAAAAAAAAACATTGTAATTTACTTAGGCGCATTTGTGCAAAACTGAACTATAGATAAATTGTAATAAACAATGAAATTCTAAAATAGAATCGACACCCTTTTTATAGCTATGTCACAATTGATCAATGTTCGTAAGTATAAAGTAAATGTTTTAAGGCTTAACGAAAAAAAAAACGGGAATACGAAGGGGTGACACCATGAGATGACCGCACCGGGTGACACCCACGCTAGTGACGCCACTGAGTTTAAAAGTTTGATTTCACATTGCTAAAAAAATTTAAAACAAAAAGAAAAACATTTTTAAAATACTTTTTAAAACAAAGCTTATATTAAGCGTAGTTGTATCAATTAGTTTGGATCAGTAATGTAATTAAATTTGTAATAGATCTAGACTAACAATAATAAATCTGTGCGATGAAAAATATTTTTAAAATAGTTGTGTAATATAGATGCTGCAGTCGACAAACACACCGAGCAAACATCACAGGTTTGGATTTGAAAGTTATTACAGAACACGGCTTTATATTCCTTATCTTGATTTGTTAATTTCTTCATTAACATCTCGCTTTTTGAGCAATAATAAGGCTCAGTTCAACTTTTGTCTTTGTCTTGAAGTGATACTGGAATCTGAGGAATTCAGAAGTCTACTTGTTGTCAGTATCGCCATTTGTTGTCTCGACAAGTTTGAATACGAAACAATGAACAGGCTCAACTACTGGCATTCACAGTCACTGGTTGCAGACGCTGGACATTGGACACTGCTGACTTGTTGAAACATTGGTATTTCTTTCCGGCTAAAGTAGCCATTCTGATCGTGCTAACTTTACCGGCCACTACTAGTAGCATTGACCAATCTTTCAGCACGCCACGACGAATCAAAAACTGGTTGCGATCAGCAAGAACTGGTGGTTTCAGCACTGTGCATGATACGTGTCCAGCGCGACGTATAGCATTTAATCAGTTAAGAAAGTGGCAGTTTCGGCAGCCACAGTTGATATTTCCTTTTTTTTTTGTTTAATCGACTTGTTCATATATTTTTAAAAATTTCCTTAAAAGCAAGCATTTACAGTGCATTTATATCGCATGACTTATAACAATGTTATCGTATTTGTTAGTGAACAAGGAAGAGTAAAGTATAGTGGGGGGATGGGGGGAGAATTTGAAAATCCCTCAAATGAGTGTTCGAATTTGATTTTTTTTTACATGAAATATTAAGCCATTATCTCATGTCATGATGTCGAACGTCAAAATGCAGGGGCCCCTAAATGATGGCGAATTCCTAGCTACGTCATTGAGAGAGAGAGAGAGAGAGAGAGAGAGATGTACATACGTGTCTTTATATATATATGACATGACTGAACCTAAAGAGTTTTAGGACATCTGACAGTGCTTCTCAAAGTCACGTTTGAATTCTTGGCTATTGTGTACAAAAATGACACTTTTTCTCCGTGTCTAGTGTGATGTATCAAGAGGACTTGACGCCATCTACAAGGAATTCTATGACAAAAATAAAACGTCCATCATGACCTTGGGTGGCACCTGCTCTCCTGTCACAGAGGTCACTGCTCAGGTGTCTAACCAGTGGGGTTTACTACAGGTAAGACCTGTATATAATTGTCATCTATGATTAATTGTGTCACACACGATCTGGCTTCATAGATCGTCCTATCCAGTAGTATAGCTATAAAATACCCTTAAGTTCTTTAGTGCAGCCTCCCCCCCCCCCCACAACAACACTACATTCTATTTCTCTACATTTCAGGTCTCGTATTCATCCCTCTCGCCCTTTTTGTCAAACAGTGAAATCTTCCCCTCATTCTTCCGGGTCATGACCCCAGAGCATAATTTAACTCACGGAAGGCTGAAATTGTGTAAGGAAATGGGCTGGAAAAAAGTTCACATCATTTATGAGAATTACAACGTGTTTTCTATGGTAAGAATGAGTTAATTCCTAGAAGATCAACACTGCATAATCAACTCTATTTAATCAACAAGTTAAGATCATTAAATCATAACATTATAATAATAATTAATAATAATTTTATTTATAAAGCGCTGTTAACAAACAAAATGTAGGCTCAAGGTGCTGTGATAACATTACAAACACAGACACGACAACTAAAATGACAAACTAATCTTTAAAAGTTTTAAGCGTGTAGGTCTTAATGTTCTTCTTGAAAGTGGTGTAGCATGTTGTCTGTCCGAGATCAATGGGGATTGAGTTCCAAACATTTTGTCCGTGCACTGAAAAAAGCCAACACCCTAAGCTTTTGAGGGAGAAACGTGGCACCACTAAAAGCGTTGAGTCCATTGAGCGCAGGGCTCTCTGGGGGACATATGGAGTGATCAGTTCGCTAAGGTACAAGGGCATTTCTTTATTATAGATACACTGACGACAAAGTGTGGTCGCCTTGTTGTCGATTCTCGCTTTTACAGGAAGCCAATTGAACGTGCGCAAGAGTGTAGTAGCAGAATCTTGTCTTGTTTTTCTTAGGACTATTCGTGCGGCGTTGTTCTGTATACGTTGCAGCTTGGCTATTTTGTCATCGGGTATACCCGCTAGCACGGCGTTGCAGTAGTCAAGGCGGGAGAGTATGAATGGCACAGCTAGCTTATAATTATTTTGTGATTGTTGAATCACTATGTAATCACTATATACTTTAAGATTTTTAATTCACTACATCTCTACATCAAGATAGTTAAGCCACTTCTTTAAGATTGTTGAGCTAACACATAGCCTAATCATTACTTTGATATTGTTAAACCACTACATAATCACTACGTTGATATTGTTAAATCACTACATAATCACTTGTTGATATTGTTAAATCACTGCGTTAAAGATTGTGAAACCACAGCATAATCAATCTTAAAAATTGTTAAACCACTACATAATCACTACGTTAATATTGTTGAACCACTACATAATTTAAAAGCCTTTGTAGATCTTTTGGGAAAAATACTATCTAATCAGCAACACATTGAAAACTATGGTTTGATCGTTATAATGTTTCCAAATATTGTCATCTGGTCACAATTGTTTGTAACGTCTTTCACTAAGCTGAATGAAATCTTGAAACAAGACTTAAAGCAAGAAGGAATCGATGTGGCCAATCAAGAAATGTTCACAAACGATCCAGAGGAGAGCGTGATCAACCTTAAAGTAAGTTTGGATGTCCTCCCTACAACCAATCTAGTCACAGCAATATTTTGTAAAGTGTCTTTGAACAGCCCATCTAGTCACAGCAATACTTAGTAAAGTGTCTTTGAACAGCCCATCTAGTCACAGCAATACTTTGCTCTTCTGTACCATATTAGCCTTTAGGCTGTCCGCCATAAAAACGGCTCCTCAAGGAACGGTGTATGGATGATGGCAGTTTTGGGGGCTTTCTCCCATCCACTCCATTGAAATCGACTTAACCCTTAGGCACACCAACGGGGGCTCTGTGTTGCTTCCCTATTCGCCTACTTGTCTCCTCTGACGAACGTTTCCATGGAAATTGTGTTATATAGTTTTTTTTCTTTGATAATTAGGTTTTATGATATTCTTAATAATAATTTCCATAAGCTAAAAATAGTCTCTTCCGTTCGTGTGACAAACCTTTTTTTTTTCTTCCCTTAAGTCATAAACGTTTTCTAATGCAAACACATATACTCTTCCTCTTCCGTTTGAACACTAGAAAAAAGATGCCCGGATTATCATCGCCAACATGTATGAAGGAAAAGGGAGAAAACTCGCTTGTTCAGTAAGTATTTATAGACTGCATCATTGACTAAGACACTTATTTCTTATTATATATTATATAAGATAAGATCAGATAAATAACCTTTTTTTAAGATAAAATATCGTTTCTGTTTAGCTCATTATATCTTTACTTATATGAAATCGTGCAAAAGAAAATCTTTTTTTTTTGGCGAGCGTAAGGACAATACGGAGACGCGGACCAGCTCATGCATAAGGTCACCGCCACACCTGGCAGACAAAGACAGCTGGAGGACGCATACGACAAACTAGTCGAGCTTACTTAAAGAAAACATCTTTGAATAGACAGCGAAAGATCAAGACTGGACCCTAAGCTTTTTTGAGATCTGGAGCCCCTTGGCATCAACATAATGCAAAGTTTCATTTGATCTTTCTTCAAAATGATTGAAAATAAAAGCGGAATTTTTTATTTCTCTTTGCTTTAAGGGCCCTAACCTATAGCTTATGTTGCCTCTGGGTAAATCCAGCACTGCCAAAGATGGCTAACCAACTTGACACGCTTTGAAATCGACCGATGTGATAAAATCTGCTATGTAGGGCTTACAACACCGCACTTTTTTCTTAGCTTTTAAGACTCATGATAAGGCCTTGTTCTTAATAGTGTGCACATTTTAGGTCCTATACAATGTTTAATTGTAAAGATTGCTGACCATGCTCCTGTTCCTTCCCTTTTGATTCAGGCTTACAATAATGATAAAGATGGAACCTGGTATAAAAAGGTTGTCTGGCTCTTTCCATCATTCTACGACAGACACTGGATGGATGTCAACGATACTGCTTGTGGATGTACTCCAGAACAAATCAGACAGGTATTATTCGCTAGCAAATGTATATATATATATATATTGTTACGTATCTAGGCATTGTTACCTAGATACTATTTTTTTTCTTGACCTGTAGGTTGTCTGCCCCTTGTGTAATAAGTTTTTTTATTTTATTTTTCACGGCGAGTCAAGCCACACAGACAGTGACCGGTCCTTGACCTATGTGTGTACCTCTGGTTGAAAGGAGGGTGGGTTTTTTTTTCTGTCTCTTTGAAGAGCGTTCTAGATCTGGGTGTTGATGACTTATTCTGTTCTAGAAATTACTAGATTTGTCTTGATATCGACGCGCGGTATATTATATAAAGACCGCCCGTGTAACGTTGACGGACAGACATACGGAGACAGCCGTGAGACAGAATAGCGGAGACATTGCGTGACCCGTGCGTGGTATACCAATTGATCGTGTAAGTTAAGATTTTTCTTTTTTCAAGGCCTTGCTTGTATTTGTAATTATATTTTCAAACTATTGTATTGTAATATTTTTACATGCCATTTTTGTAAAAGGGTTTTGGTCAACCCTCCCATTTTGTATTGAGTTATATTATGATTAAACATTAAGTTGATATTTTACCTTCCGATTTCTTGTGTCATTTTTTGTTTGTTATTCATTGTAAGTCTTTGATTAAATTCAGACTTAAGATAAGTGACACAACTGCTTTTTCTATTGTCACGTTCCCCTAGGCAAGCCATTTAAAAGTAGAATTCAATTCGTAATACGTGACAAAAGAAGTTTGAGGGCTTTCGTCCCGGATATTTTTCTGAACCTATTTTCGTCTTACTTGAGTAATTTTGTAAAGGCGAAGTTGACTTTAACAAAAAATTTTTTTTGTGTCAAAGAGTCGGAAGTAAAGTATCAATAGTATTGACCAAACTCTCTTAAGGTTTTTTGTTGTACTGATTTTGTACTGTATATTTACATTGTATACATTTTTTTTTGCTTGTAATAGTTGTTAGTTAGTCATGGATATTCAGGTTTTTCTTGCAAATCCCTCTGTGGAAGAGCTTGATGCTTGTACTAGGAAGGAACTGGTCCTTATTTCTAAACAGTTAGGGTTAAAAATAAAATCAAATGCCCTTAAACAAGAAATCAGAGATAACATTGTAATCCATTATGTAGACGAGGAAGTGTTTTCTGAGGACCTTTTAGAGACCCTTAGACCCGATGAGTTAAATCAGATTTAGAACTTCAGATAAAATTAAAACAGATGGAAATAGAAGCCCAGAAGGAAATTAAACAAAAAGAATTAGAGCTTGCAGCGGCTAGAGAGCAGAAAGAAATTAAACAAAAAGAATTAGAGCTTGCAGCGGCTAGAGAGCAGAAAGAAATTAAACAAAAAGAATTAGAGCTTGCAGCGGCTAGAGAGCAGAGAGAGCAGAAAGAAATAGAAATGAAATTACAAATAGAGTTAAAAAAATTAGAGTTAGCTGCTAATGTAAGACCAGATTCTTCCCCTGCCAGTCATACTGTTGAAGCAATAAAATTTTTGAAAATAATTCCATGCTTTAATGAAGCCACAATTGACAATTATTTTCCACAATTTGAACTTGCTGTGAAAAATTTTAATGTACCTGAAACTTTGTGGCCCACTTTGCTGCAAACAGTTTTGACTGGTAGAGCTGCAGAGGTATTTTGTTCTTTGACCATTGAACAACAAAAAGATTATAATGTTGTTAAGGCCTTAATTCTTAAGGCATATGAACTTGTTCCGGAAGCTTACCGAAAGCAGTTCAGGGATTGTCGCAAATCGGATGGCCAAACCCATGTAGAATTCCTGCGGGAAAAGGAGCGACGCTTTGAGAAATGGCTCACTTCCAGGGAAATCGGCACCGACTTTGCAAAATTCAAGAACCTAATGCTGATGGAAGAGTTCAAGAGTTGTGTGCGGCTGGACGTCCGTACGCATATAGCTGATCGTGGCGAGGAAGATGTGCACAAGGCTGCAGTGTTGGCAGACGATTATATAATATCACATCAATTTGCCAAGTATACGACGGATGTCAAGCCAAAACAAGTCAAACAGCCTGAGTCCACTGCTAGCAACTCCATCAAGAACAGCAGTACAAATGACAGAAAACCTACTACAAGTAAAGCTACTTGTTCCTACTGCAAACGAGAAGGCCATAAAATTGACGATTGCTGGAAATTGAGGAAGAGAAACGAAAAAGCTCCTTCAAAAGTCAGCGCTTGCACAGTACAGTGGTCGTCGAGGTTTACTCCCTCATCATCAAGTCATATCAAGAATAACTCGACACCACCTGTTTCAAATGTATTGACTGTACAAGACTCTCCGAAAATGTCTCCACGATGTTCAAATGACTCAACAGTGAGTTCTTCAAATTCATCTTTACGATGTTCCAATGACTCAAACAAGAGTTTTTCAAATACATCAAGCCGATGTTCCAATGACTCAAACAAGAGTTTTTCAAATACATCAAGCCGATGTTCCAATGACTCAAACAAGAGTTTACCTAGTACATCACCCCGATGTTCCAATGACTCTATCCAGAGTTCCCATAATACATCATCCCGATGTTCCCATGACTCTATCAAGAGTTCCCATAAGACATCACCCCGATGTTCCAATGACTCCATCAAGAGTTCTCCAAATACATCCAAAAGATGTTCTACTGACTCAAGAAAGAGTTTTTCCACTGCGTCTCCTAGAGATGTCAATGACTCCAGCGAGAGTTCAACCCAAGTCCAGTCTGCATCAACCAAAATTGATGTTTTATTAGAGGATTTTAAGCCTTTCATTTCGGAAGGATTCGTATCACTACCCGGTGATTCTACAAGTCTACGACCTATCACCATTTTGAGAGACACAGGTGCCTCACAATCGCTACTTTTAGAGGGTATCTTGCCCTTGTCAAAATCATCATCGACTGGGAAGAGCATCCTGTTACGAGGCGTAGAGCTTGGATGTATAGATGTGCCTCTACATCTAATCGACATAAAGTCAAATCTCATTACTGGACCGGTTGTTGTAGGTGTCCGACCAACATTACCATTGGAAGGCATCTCGTTGCTGTTAGGCAATGACTTAGCAGGTGGAAAGGTGATAGCCGAACCCATCGTCACTCAAACACCTGACTTATCTGCCACACCCGAGGAAGACCTAGAGTTATATCCAGCGTGTGCAGTAACAAGGGCAATGAGGTTGAAAGCATCTCAAGAAGAGAACGTCATGAAGGCCAACAGTAACCACGATGATGTGGACTTGAGCACCACATTCTTTGCTTCTCTTGAAGAAGAACCAACGCCAAATTCTGAAAAGCCGGCATCAACTCGAAAACAGTTGATTGAGGACCAAAAGAAGGATCCAGAGCTCGCCAAACTCCGAGAAACCGCAATGACATCACAAGAGGCAGAGCTAGCATCAACGTGCTACTACATCCAAGATGATATGCTCTTCAGGAAATGGAAACCTCCAGACGCATCCAACGAAGAAGAATGGAGAATATGCCATCAAATCGTGTTACCAGAAAGATACCGAGCGTACATCATGAATCTGGCTCATGACACACCAATGTCAGGTCATCTCGGCATCCACAAGACATACCACAAGATTATGTCACACTTCTTCTGGCCACGTTTGAAGAAAGATGTCATCCAGTACTGCCGATCCTGTCATGCCTGTCAGATGGTTGGCAAGCCAAATCAAAAGATCCCTGTTGCTCCTCTGAAGCCGATTCCAGCCTTTGAAGAACCTTTCAGCAGAGTACTTATTGACTGTGTTGGTCCTCTCCCAAGGACAAAAGCTGGCAACCAATACCTGTTGACCATTATGTGTGCTTCAACTCGTTTTCCTGAGGCTATTCCTCTAAGGAACATAAAAGCATCAAACATTGTAAAGGCCTTAATCAAGTTCTTTACTCTATTGGGTCTACCAAAGTCCATCCAATCGGACCAAGGAACGAATTTCACGGCCAATCTTTTCAAGCAAGTCATGACTCAGCTGGGCATCAAACACTGCATGTCGAGTGCGTATCATGCCGAGTCGCAAGGCGCTCTTGAGCGATTCCATCAGACTCTCAAGAACATGATCCGAACCTATTGCTTTGAGCACGAAAAAGACTGGGACGAAGGAATCCACATGCTGCTGTTTGCAACCCGTGAATCCGTCCAGGAATCGTTGGGATTCAGCCCTTTTGACTTAGTCTTTGGCCATTCGGTGCGCGGTCCCTTGAAATGTATAAAAGAGACTTTGTTGTCACCAACAGCCACTGAAGGACTTTTAGAATATGTAATTAAGTTTAAAACTAGACTTTATGATGCTTGTGTTCTGGCCAAAAATAACTTACAAAACACCCAATCCAGCATGAAACGCTGGTATGATAGAAAGGCCCGTGTTAGAGAATTTTCTCCCGGGGATAAGGTGCTTGTATTTTTGCCCATACCAGGTCAACCCTTGCAAGCCAGATACTTTGGTCCCTATGAAATTGAGACCAAAATTAGTGACCTCAATTACACAATCAAAACTCCTGACCGTAGGAAAAAGACTCAGCTATGTCATATAAACATGCTGAAACCTTATGTATCTCGGCCAGATCACTCAGAGAAGAGTAATTGTGTTTTAAATACAGTCAAAAGTTGTTCAAATAGCCATGTTTCTCCTATTGATGATGATATTGTAAAGGAGAAATTTGGACAATACAAAATACCTAATTCTTTTGTATTACAGAATTTGGATGTAAAACTGTCTCATCTGTCTTCGACAGAAAGGCCAGTTATCATGAAACTCATTAATGAAT
Organism: Biomphalaria pfeifferi; assembly: GCA_030265305.1. NCBI lineage: Eukaryota > Metazoa > Mollusca > Gastropoda > Planorbidae > Biomphalaria > Biomphalaria pfeifferi. The sequence continues at coordinate 2,218,198 of JASAOG010000060.1, read as the reverse complement.
TTAATGACATTTTTTCTGATGTACCAAAACAGACTAATGTTATAATGCATGATGTAGATGTTGGCGAGGCTACTCCAGTCAAGCAGCATCCTTACAGGGTCAACCCTGAAAAACTTGCCATACTTAGGTCAGAAATCAAGTATATGCTTGAAAATGACCTCATTGAACCAAGTTCCAGTAGCTGGAGCTCCCCATGTGTCTTGATACCTAAACAGGACAAGACTTATCGTTTTTGTACAGACTACCGTAAGGTAAATGCTGTAACAAAGACCGATTCGTTTCCTATCCCTAGGATAGACGATCTCATAGATCGTATTGGTGAAGCTAAGTACATCACCAAAATAGACCTACTTTCAGGTTATTGGCAGGTTCCCCTGACTGATAGGGCAAAGGAAATCTCCGCCTTTGTCACCCCTAATGGTCTGTACCAATACAAAGTGATGCCATTTGGCATGAAGAATGCTCCTGCCACTTTCCAGAGAATGATAAATGCCCTGCTTGCTGACATGGAGAATTGCCACGCATACATAGACGATGTAGTAATTTTTAGCCAAGATTTTTCTAGCCATTGTAAACAACTGCATTGTCTTTTAACTAAACTTTTACATGCAAAAATTACTGTAAACCTGAGTAAGAGTGATTTTTGCCAGGCTTCCATCCAATACTTAGGCCATATTGTAGGACAAGGCCAGGTGAAACCTGTAATGGCCAAAGTAGAAGCTATCCAAGCTTTCCCTATTCCTGCTGATCGGAAACAACTCCGAAGATTTTTGGGAATGTCTGGATATTATAGAAAATTTTGCGAAAATTTTTCTGTCATTGCCAGTCCTTTAACAAACCTCCTGAGAAAGAACGTCCGATTTACTTGGACGGATGAATGTCAGAAAGCCTTTAACCAAATTAAGCAGATATTATCTAGCTCCCCCATTTTGATGGCTCCTGACTTCGGAAAACCTTTTAGGTTAGCTATTGACGCCAGTGACACAGGTGTTGGGTCAGTCCTTTACCAAGAAGATAATTTCCAAGTAGAGCACCCTATTTGTTTCTTTTCCAAGAAATTTAATAGACATCAAAGAAATTATTCTACTGTGGAAAAAGAATGTCTTGGGTTGATTCTTTCTATACAACACTTTGATTTTTATATCAGTGGGTCCAGATGGCCACTGGTTGTATTTACTGACCACAATCCCCTTACATTTATCCACAAAATGTCTGGCAAGAATCAACGACTTCTCAGGTGGAGTTTATTTTTACAAGAGTACAACCTAGATCTTAAACACATAAAAGGCAGCGAAAATGTTATCGCCGATGCCTTATCTAGATTGTAAAAAGTATTTTGATGTATTTTTTTTAAATATATATATCATGATAACTACATTCTGTAATGTAAATATCATTTTTGTAATTATTCTAAAAAGATTTCCATTTCGTGGAAATGTAAACTTTTTATTTTTAGGAGGGAGGTGTTACGTATCTAGGCATTGTTACCTAGATACTATTTTTTTTCTTGACCTGTAGGTTGTCTGGCCCTTGTGTAATAAGTTTTTTTATTTTATTTTTCACGGCGAGTCAAGCCACACAGACAGTGACCGGTCCTTGACCTATGTGTGTACTTCTGGTTGAAAGGAGGGTGGGGTTTTTTTTCTGTCTCTTTGAAGAGCGTTCTAGATCTGGGTGTTGATGACTTATTCTGTTCTAGAAATTACTAGATTTGTCTTGATATCGACGCGCGGTATATTATATAAAGACCGCCCGTGTAACGTTGACGGACAGACATACGGAGACAGCCGTGAGACAGAATAGCGGAGACATTGCGTGACCCGTGCGTGGTATACCAATTGATCGTGTAAGTTAAGATTTTTCTTTTTTCAAGGCCTTGCTTGTATTTGTAATTATATTTTCAAACTATTGTATTGTAATATTTTTACATGCCATTTTTGTAAAAGGGTTTTGGTCAACCCTCCCATTTTGTATTGAGTTATATTATGATTAAACATTAAGTTGATATTTTACCTTCCGATTTCTTGTGTCATTTTTTGTTTGTTATTCATTGTAAGTCTTTGATTAAATTCAGACTTAAGATAAGTGACACAACTGCTTTTTCTATTGTCACGTTCCCCTAGGCAAGCCATTTAAAAGTAGAATTCAATTCGTAATACGTGACAATATATATATATATATATATATATATATATATCATGGGCGTAGCCGTGGGGGGTTTTTAAGGTTCAACCCCCCCCCCCGAAATGAAATCCCTCCACCCCCCGCAGGGGGGGGGGTGATCAGAATTTAGTGATTGATTTTTTGCTTTGATTTTGTTTATTTTAGGTGAGATTTTAATACTAAACCATCACTTGCCCCAGCACAACCAAAGGATTTTGAGTTTAAAACCCCTATCAGGGGGTTTTGAGTTTAAAAATCCCTACCAGGGGGGTTCGAGTTTAAAAACCCTTACCAGGGGGGGGTTCGAGTTTAAACACCCCTATCAGCCGTTTTGAGTTTAAAACCCCCTACCAGGGGTTTTGAGTTTTAAACCCCTACCTGGGGTTTTTGCAGTTAACTCCCCCTCTTCTATAAAACAAAAGAACAAAAAAGAATGCAAACGAAATTCCCCTAATTCCAAGAGCACAGTTAAGAAAGATTTTGATTTTAAAACCCCGTCTAAAATTTACGATAAACCCACTATTCAATATAAAAAAAGCTAATTACGCACTCATAATGTTATGAACGTAGCTGAATGGGTTTTGACTCAGTTTTGAGTTTAAACCCCACTTCAGCGGGGTTTGAAGGTAAAAAATACCTCTTTAATAATAAAAACAAAGCAAATTATACACTCAAAATGTTATGAGTGTAGTCAAAGGGGTTTTGAGTTTAAACTCCCCTCCAGTGGAGTTTGAAGCTAAAAAGTACCTCTTCAATATAAATAAAAGCAAATTACTCACTCTAAAATCTAAGAGGGTAGCCAAAGGGGTTTTGAGTTTAAACCCCCCGCCACGGGGGATTGAGGCTAAAAAATACATCTTCAGTGTAAGAAAAAAAAGCAAATTACGCACTCATAATGCTATGAGCGTTGCCAAAAGGGGTTTGAGTTTAAACCCCCATTCAGAGGGGTTTGATGCTAAAAATACCTCTTCAATATAAAAAAAAAAGCAAATTATACACTAAAATTATTTGAGCGTAGCCAATCCAATCGGGGGTTTTGAGTTTAAACCCCTTTTCTACAGTTGGCTTTTTTTTTAAAGTTTAAAACCCCTCCAGATGGTTTTCAGTTTAAAATCCCCCTACAGAGCATTTTGAGGTGGAAAACCCCCAACAGATGATTTTGACGATAAAACTTCTCTTTTCGATATAAAATCTAAAGCAAACTACAGTCACTTAATTCACTAAATTCCAAGAGCGTATTCAAGAGAGGCTACACATTTTTACCAGTGGCAGGGCTCCATTAATAAACTGCAGTGAATAGTCATCTGCCGAAATTGAAAAACCCTAAATGTGGATCAACAAAGATGGCTAAGACAGATTTTAGGAGTCAGTTCTAGAGATCGGGTCTAAATCAAGGAAATCCTATGACAAACTTGGAGTCGACCCCTTAGTAAGATTGTGAGAGAGCGACGCATGAGGTTTGTGGACATGTTCTCCGACAAAATAAATAACGCATAAGAAGAGTTGCAATGATATCCTAGTACAACTTGACGCCACTCATTCATGGAGGTCCTCATGGCAGGTTGGAAGAGGCTTCAGACCAGTGACATTATTTTATGGAAACAGCTTGACGTCAAATGCTCCGAACGGCGCGGGAGGGTCTAAGTCAGTAAGAATAGCACATTAGGTTTTTGAAATAAAACTTTTTAATAGCAGGCAAATGCAGTGTAGATACCTCAGAATATGCATTTTGTTGGCTTTCAATTCCAGAAATAGTGCTTGGCGGAGGGGCTTCGCCCCGCGCTGGTAGAGCTCTTAGCGCTCCCCCAGACACCTTTGCTAGTAATGGCGGCGAATCTACAATTTTTCCACTAACTCATGGAAGAAACTATTCTAGGGCACAATAAACGTCTTCCGAAAGAATGAAGGGTCAGAATGTAATAAAGATTGTGTACACACACACACACACAAATACATATACATTTTTTTTTCGAGCGAGGGGGGGGAAATCCCCCCAAACCCCCCCCCCGAAAAAAAATCCTGGCTACGCCCATGATATATATATATCAGATATTTTAGACCATTTTTTGTTTGTTTGTTTGTTTGTTTTTGTTTTGCTGTGTGAAGCTTAATATCGATGTGAAGTTGATTATTACTTTGAGTGTATTTCAGCTTTCAATAAAAATTTCGGCGGTTACTTGCTTTCTTCTAATATAAGTTGATTTTAAACTGAATATAGAACAAAACAAATGTCTCTATCTATCTATATATCTATTTGTATATATATATATATATATCTGAGTTACTTTTTAGGTAATAGGAAGATATTTCGCCGTTTCATCGCAAACTATCTGTAAGCAAATAGACTATTTGACCGAGAATGGGCTGAATCCTACCCAGTTCAAAGAGGAGTTTAGTGGAACCCGACTCTACAAGTAAGAGTCCCTTTGCTTTGTTAGTATTTATGTTCTTTATTCATCATATACTTCTAGGCCGACTCATCACGAAAGCATCTTGAAGTTGATCTCTTGGGCACTGCAGCTAAGTGAACTGGGTGGTTGACGTGAGAATTCTGGGAACCGATAAGGAACAAAATTCGTGGAACACTATGGAGTTATTCAGCATAGTGGTTTATTTAGTCTTTAGTTGGACAATGTCTAACTGGATTAATTATCTAAACTTATGAGACTATGCAGTCAAGTCTATGCAGTCAAGTACGTCTTCTTATTGTATGTGTGTGCTTTAAGAGCAATTCATGGTCGATTATCTTCTCACAACACCGCAGTTGGCAGTAACAGTTGGCAGTTTTTTATTTATGAAATAAAAGTCTTAACAAAGCAAACAAAGTGTTTCTCTTGTATTATCATTCACATTAAGAGAATAGAACAAAATCTCTCATGTATTGTAACCTTTAAGTGATATATCTTTACGTCCTAAATTGGTAACACTGAGCTCTAACTTTTTTTTTTGTCAGTATGCTCAAATCTGAAATTCCAAAAGAATTCGAGGACTATTACCAGACTTTTTTTTCGGATGGTTCAGTGTACAATGAACACCGTGCACCTGAAGCTTATGACGCGGTCTGGGCTATCGCCATGGCATTAAATAATACATTGACAAATCTCACAGAATCAGGTGAGTCACTTGGTCTCAGGGTCTGAATCCGCGGGTCACATTTTGTGGCCACACATTGATTAGTAGAAATACGAAGCACTTTATTGGACTGTTGGGCTGGAAAGGGAGGATCTTTTATCTTTGGTCAGCTTTAACCTGACGATACTCCAAAGATTTGTGATTAATTATCATTTAGTTGATAGGAAACTATTGGAAAGGTGTCGGTGAATGACCAATCTCTCATAGAGGTATCGGTGAATAGCCAATCTCTCATAGAGATATCGGTGAAAAGCCAATCTCTCTTAGAGGTATCGGTGAATAGCCAATCTCTCTTAAAGGTATTCGATCTCCCATTCTTGACCATTTGTCCAAATCTTTTCATTATTCAGGTGTCTCAAGATATAATTCTTTTGGACTCTGTAATTAGGGTCTGAAAATTGGGTTGAATCTAATCCCAAATGTCCAGGTTTTGTAACGGAGGCTGAAAATATGGGGTTAGAGATTTCTTTTTCTAGTTTTAGACACTTTTTTTAGAAGGCTGTCAGTGAGGAGGGGTGATGGATTAATGAATTTCTTTTCAAGCTATTACACTCTATACCTTTAGTCTCATTTAAAGAGATCTATTCCATTTGCTTCATTTAAAGAGATCTATTCCATTTGCTTCATTTAAAGTGATCTATTCCATTTGCTTCATTTAAAGAGATCTATTCCATTTTCTTTATTTAAAGAGGTCTATTCCATTTGCTTCATTTATAGAGGTCTATTGAACTGTCGTGGTGATGTATATAGCCTTTTGAGGACTTCGTAGAAAATGTTCTCTTGAGTTTGTTGTCTTCTAGGTGATGTCAACGGCCTGGAGAATTTTAACTACCACAATGAAACTTTACTGAAGATCATGCGTGATAGCATGCAAAAAGTGCGGTTCAATTCTCTGTCTTGTGAGTTCTTTTTCAACAACAACGGCGACAGAATACCTGGCATAGAGATATATCAGTTTAAAAACGGTGAGAGAATATTTCAGCTAAACTTAAGTAATCAATCTCTTCAAGCTAGCCAGATTGTCTAGTTGTTTTTTTTTAATTTTATTTTAACTCGTGACTGCAAGTATTATCTTCACTGTAGTCAGTGTGACATGAGAAAAAAATGTTAAGCAATTGTCGTGTGAAAATTGAAACAGAATAACAGTCTTTTGAACCCATGACCATAGATAAGTCCGAACGATAGTCCAGCGCGCGAACTGCACGACCAGGCAGCCTTCAAAAACCTTCAAAAAACAAAAAGATGGGTGGGCACGGCTCTCGAAAACGGCTCTAACGATTTTCCTAGAAATTCGACAGTTTTGTTATGACAAACAAGAGTAGGATTTTGGCGCGAAAAGAATTGGCGAAACATAATTAAATCCTGAGTCGGACTCGAACATCTGACCCCGAACGGTGCATCACCTAGTAGCTAACTGGTACTAGTCCTGTTATTTGTTTCATAAAAAGGTCACGTTTTGCTTAGAGACAGTCACATGACTATTAAAAGTAAGACTGGGATTTGAAGAGTAGTGAAAGAAAACACAAAAGACTTTTGTCAGCATTAGAGGGAGGTCAGCTTTAGTTTCTGAAGTAGATATTTAGATAATACGATATTCCACGGTTCCCATCTTTACGCATTAAACGTCTTTTCGACTTCGTTCATCGGCGTCGATTACCTTTATATCGTTAACCTTTCGCCTGTGTTAATTGACTTGCTTATTTGAGTGTTACCTCCGTTTAGACTTATCTGCACAAGACACAGGCGTCTTACTGGCTCTAACAGTTTATATATAGCTTTTGGACAGACAGGCCACACAAAACTAATAGCATCTCTTCCCCTTACGGGGTCGCTAATAAGCTAATCGTTCCACTAAATACTCAAAAAGTGCGAAGTGCTCCATTAACGAAACAATTTGGGAAACACTGGTCTAGACTCTAGACAATCTATTTCTTGAACATACATACATCAGAGTGTATTCCTGCATGCCTTCATTAAATAAATAAATACCTTTTAAAAGCGCACCGTCTTCTAAGTCTGGATGTATCTGCCTATCATTAGAATTTTATATACACTGAGGAATTTTTTCGAAAAAGGTTAAAATGTTCCATTTTTTTAAAAACTATCCTTCATTAGTTTCTAGTCGTGGAGTAAACGCTCTTACAGAACATTATCTGCTTCATAAAGGAGGAATAGTCGTTTTAAACAAAACTTTCTTACATTACTTGTTATAAATTAAATTATAAGCCATGTTTTAAAGTCTACAGTCTTCTAATTTTATCTTCCTTTTTACAGTTCTGTCCTTCATTTTGTCCTCTTTTGGACTTTCAGTTGTCTGGTAACCCTACAAGCATGATGGTTAGTTTTAACGGCCTCTGAGATTTCAGAGATTATTATCTGGTCTCGCTATCAATACTATTTGATCATGCTATATTTCAACCGACAGATAACGCTTCTGGGTTTGAACTTCTCGGACAGTGTCACCTCTACGGCTCTGATGGCCAGTGGAACTGTTCCTTGAACGAATCTAAGATAGTCTGGGACTCAGGTGAGAGTCATGCGGTTAAGACAGGTCCTGACAAGACAGTCGAAGTAAGACTACAGCTGTGAGACCTTAAAGACATGTAACATGAGAACTTTAACATAACAAAACAAGTAATCTAAAAAGCGAAATGTACAAAACTTATCTAAAGGGAAGAACTCCACTTTTACAAACCATAATCATAATACTGTAAGAATTATTTCCCCTTTTCGATATAAAAAATTAATAACCACTTCTTAATTCGCTGACTGGTTAATATTGATTGAGTCATATTTTTGTTTTTAAGAACAATCAATAATTGTGCAAAATTTCAACTTGATCCGAGAATGAGAAGTGGGAGAATTAACGTGTTAAAAAGGTGTACTAGACAGACAGACAAACAGACTGAGTTGATATAAACCTTGTAAAAAAAATATCAATTCCAGTTTTATTATATATTATATAGTTAACTAATATTTATATTTTATCTGTCATTGAAAACTATATTTTTAAAAAAATGAACAGTAAGAGGCTCAAACCCACTACATTTGCTTTATCAGCGCGACGCTCCATCCACTAAGCCTGGCTAAGCTGTACAGACATACTACTTTGAGCTAAATTTAAACTTGAAATAAATGATTTTTTTTCTCTCTGTTTTGATTACCTTTTATCTCCCTGAGACTTTTGTTATGAAGAAAGTGAATGAAGAAACAATGTCATGGCGTGTATTACTATTAGGCAATAAATTGTGTTTTTTTTTTCATATATTATATATATATATATATATATATAACCAAACTGAGCCTAAGTAAAAAATTACAAATATTTTCTCCTATTTTCTCACATTACCGTAGGATAAATTGGTCTCTCTCTCTGTACCGAGCTTATCTTATATTAACTTATCTACCGAGCTTATTAGCTAGCTTCTATCACTTCTGTCAGGCCAAAATCTTGTACACGTTATTTCTCCCACTTCTCTAAACTAATGGTTAATGTAAAAAGTTTGCTTAAAAACAACTTTATATTCACAGGTGTACGTCCAGTGGACGAAACAAAAAATAAAAATGTAACTAAGAATATTGACGTATACATGAGAAACGGGTTTTGGATTCTGGCCAGTTTCGGGATGACCATGTCTGCTGGACTCTTAGTCTTTAACGTCTGCAACAAATGTCACAGGTTGTACTATTCATATTAGATCAAGATTATTTGTAATTTACCATTTAAAGTAAATTAACAAAGGGGTAAAGCGCTAGGCTTCCGAACCAAGGTCTCCAGAGTTTGAATGTCGGTGAAGACTGGAATTTTTATTTTCGGGATTTTAAGGGCGCCCCTGAGTCCACCCAATTCTAGTGGGTACCTGACATCAGATGGGGAAAGTAAATGTGGTTACATAAGATTGCCTAAGAGAGCATGCCCACATTAACCAATAGATTGCAAGGGAAACTTTACTACTACGTTTATTTATATAATTTTGGTGTAGGATTCTTAACATCTTTGTAACATGATTGCACAATATCTTTTGCTTAAACAATATTTTTATGACTCGAAGCAGTTTTTGTGTAACATGTGTGTCTTTGCATTATCTCTGAAAACAGAAAAGATGCTTATAAAAATGTTTATGTTTGGAAACGGGGATAAAGATTACAAGCAGTATAATAATAATGATAATAATAACGCTTGTCTTCGAGTCCGAAGATTAATACCGACTCTCTTCTACACAATCTTTTGCCAAATTGTGAGATAGTTTTCAAATTAATTAAATATTTTTTTCCGAAAATATTTCTGTCAGTGTTGGTGATTCATAGTTATGTCAGATTGTTTCTTAATTACACTATACGGTCTGTGAATTCTCAATTACACTTTGAACATCTTAATCTTTCAAGTACAGTTTATTACATCTGTATTTTGAAAGTAGGTCTACAACTTTAAAAACTATGTATTTTATTCCTGACAGAATCGTAAAAATGTCATCCCCGAGGCTCAATAATATAATACTTCTTGGCTGTATGATCTCCTATAGTACAATCTATATCATGGACGTGAAGGAGGAAGTGACATGCATAGTAAGTTCTCACTGTGTAGGAAGAGGAAGCTATTGATACAATCTTTGTCATTTTATACAGACAATTTTTGTCGACGCAAATAAAAAAGATTACATAAAGGAAATTGTGTTTCCACACAAACTCAGATACGGCCCACAGGGTCCAACCCCTGGGTCATCTTTTTTGGTAAGCAATGCAAGTAAAGAGGAAGGTTTCAATATTTTTCAGTTCCAATATCGGAACTATAGAATAGAATATCAATCTATAAACTATCAACAACCCCCATTCTAACTCACTCCATACATACATGTGGGGCCGAAGTGATTATAGTATTTGGCTGGCAGACTTTGTTAATATTATGATCATTACATTGTTCATACTCATAAGTATTCAATGAACTGATTGTTATGAAGATAAGATTCAATGTGAGCTTGATCTAAAGTAATGGATTTAATGATCATCAAAATACTCAATCCTTCATGCATCTTGTGTGAACTTTGTAATCACTATTAACAATAATAAATAACACTAAATACTTTTTTAATGGGTAACATAATGTATGTAATAAATTCATTTTCACATTTATGAAACAAAAGATTATTAGTATCTTGTACAACAGAAAGTACATTATTTAGCGATATAAATAGTTATATATATATAAATTTGGTAGATAAAAAAACTGTATGCATAAATGTTCTAAGAATAGACCATATGATCACCTTTCTTTATTTGCTTTAGCCTCCCCAGTTTTCATTTAAAAAACGCCCTACATAATTAATTGTAAAAACAATAAGGATTTTGATTTAAAAGAAAGAAAGTAGAAGTCACATATAAACTTTGCAAGCTACAAAATGTGAAATCAAATTTTCGATATCTTTTCTAGTTTTTGAGGTGTACACGTAAGAGACTGACGAACGGACTGACAGACCACACATAACATATAGAGGCTTCTCCCCTGCCCCTAAAAAGAAGTACATTAAAAAAACAAATTTAAAAAATGTAATAGAGGCCATCTAAATAAACATCTAATTCCAATAGAGGCCACCTAAATAAACATCTAATTCCAATAGAGGCCACCTTAATAAACATCTAATTCCAATAGAGGCTACCTAAATAAACATCTCATTCCAATAGAGGCCATCTAAATTAAGATCTAATTCCAATAGAGGCCATCTAAATAAACATCTCATTCCAATAGAGGCCATCTAAATAAACATCTAATTCCAATAGAGGCCACCTAAATAAACATCTCATTCCAATAGAGGCCAACTAAATTAAGATCTAATTCCAATAGAGGCCATCTAAATTAAGATCTAATTCCAATAGAGGCCATCTAAATTAACGTCTAATTCTATTAGAGGCCATCTAAATTAACATCTTATTCTAATAGATGCCATACAATATAACATCTAATTCTAACAGAGGCCATCTAAATTAATATCTATTTAATGATCCATGATTGGTATTGGAATGCGGTTATGGGGGTTGGAGGTTGATACGAACCCTAGTGACACCTCTGGTGAATACTGTTCATATCTCTTCTTCGTATTAACTAAGTACTTTCACTACATCTTCATATCTCTACTTCGTATTAACTAAGTACTTTCACTATATCGCCAGTTGCGGACCTTCACTGTCATCCTGAGTTTCTCATTAAGTTTTGGCGCCTTGTTTGCCAAGACCTGGAGAGTGTATGAGATTTTCACAGCAGGACACAAAGTTTTAAATACAAGAGTGAGTGCTCTTTTATTTGTTCTAAATACAAGAGTGAGTCCTTTGTTCAGGGCCGGCTTTACTAATTGAGGGGCCCTATTTAATGGATGCTTGCGAAGACCCTCTTCTAAAGTTTTTTCACAAAAACAACTATTACTTTTAATTAGGTCATTACATGAACATTTGTTATACAGCATGTGTAGGAAGCAACTCAAACACAAAAGTCACCGTTTGGTTAATTAATGTTACGTCTCTCGTACGATATACTAAATTAGTTAACCCTTTAAGTCCTACATCTTTACAAACCTGTGACAAGAGCCATGACTGATAGCGATATGCTTAATGTAAATTGAGGGGCCCGTGCAAGGTGAGGGGCCCAATTATGAGCAATCGGCACTTTAGTGCGCACTTTAGGTCTGTTCAACTTGAAGTGGGGTATTCTGCTTAGCACATCTAGAGGAGAGGTAGAAAAGAGAGTAATTAACGTAAATATCTATCTAAAAGTTCGTTCCAAGACATCTACTTCTATGCGTTAATCTTCGAGATTACCTATTATAGGCTACTTGTAGAATCGCAATTTTCAGTTTTTAGCATTGCTGACCTTTTGATCGCTTTGCATTGTATAATCTATAAAGGTCGCAGCCGAGTTCATCGCTATCCTTGCAAACTAAAAAAGTGCTAACTACTGATTACTTGACTCTCTTCGTTAAAAAAATAACCCGTTCATCTATTGTAATGTATATCTATTATGTTTGTAACTGTGGTGAAATAGTTAGTATTTGTTTATGTTTGTGTAACGTCGTGAGAATGTGTTCACAACATTGATCTAGTGTGCTACTGTCCAAGTCTCTTTCGTCAGTTCATGTGTCGTTCTAGTTTAATAAAGCCTTGTTTTAGGTTACTCTTCAGTGTTCCTTTATTTCTTATTACAATTTATTAAACTAGAAATTTTCAATTCTATGGATCTATGTGTCTCGTGTATCTTATTTGGATTTTCGTTCAACACTATTCTCAGTCTGTAAGTAAAAATTGTAATACAAATGGAGCGTCTATTTAGGCCAAAAGAGCTAGACATAGAGCCTGGCACGCCATCGGCTGCCGAGAAGTGGCTGCACTGGCTCAGAACATTTGAGAATTTCATCTCCTCAGTCTCTCATTGCGAGATTGACAAAAAGAAACTACTTGAAAACTACGTTTCTTCGAGCGTATTTCAGTACATAAGTGAGTGTACAACGTTCGAAGAATCAATCAAAGTTTTACAAAATGTCTACGTGAAACCTAAAAGCGAAATTTTTGCACGGCACATGATAACTCTATGTCGACAAGAGAACGGACAAACCGTTGACTCCTTCCTACTTAAGCTTAAAAGTATGGCCAAAGACTGTGACTTCAAAGCTGTCACTGCTGAAGAACACAGAGATATCTTCGTAAGAGACGCCTTCATTACTGGACTGGCTTCAAACAGCTTAAGGCTGCGACTCTTAGAGAAATCTACTCTAACTCTACAGTGCGCCTATGAAGAGGCAAGACAACTTGAATATGCCCATAACCATGCCATGGCGTATAACATCTACTCTGAAACTCCATGTGGAGCCAGCGCCGACGTGGAGAGCCTTTCTCCAACAACAAAATTTGAACACGAGGTGAGTGCGGCGACTAGTAAAAGATGCTTCTTTTGTGGAAACAGCCCACATCAACGCTTTAGATGTCCAGCCCGTGACGCTACATGCAACTTGTGCGGCAAGAGGGGTCATTTCCAGAAAGTCTGTAGATCGACCAGATCGACTCAAATCTATAACCTCAGCCATAGTGAAAGCAGATGATGAGACGTCACGGACTACAACCGTTGGATCTTCCTGGGCATCGACACCAGCGTCTGGCCTTATTAAATCTACAATTTCAATACTGGTCAATGGAGTACCATTGAAGGCTCCCGTAGATACGGGGAGCAGTGAAAGCTATATATCTTCTTCAATTGCTAAAAGGTACAAATGGAAATTAGAAATGTCCAGAAACAGAATCTACATGGCCTCTACACATCTTTCTCGCACTACTCACGGACATATTTTCGCCAAAATAAAGTACAAAGACGAACAATACGAAAGTGTGAAGCTCTCACTACTAGACGGACTAGTATCTGATGTAATCTTAGGACTAGATTTCATCAGCCAGCACGAAAAACTGATGATCCCATTTGAGGGAAAACGAAGCACTCTTCAGGTCAGTACGCTGGAAGCTGCACGAGTTGAAGCCCCTCACCTCTTCGCTAATCTTGCTCCTAACTGCCACCCCATAGCCACTAAATCTAGAAAATATTCTATGCCTGACTCCAAATTCATTCAAACTGAAATCAAGAGACTTCTATCTCACAAAATTATTGAGCCTTCCACGTCCCCGTGGAGAGCTCAAATAATTGTAACAACGAATGAAAGGCACAAAAAGAGAATGGTTATTGACTATATGCAAACCATCAATCGATTCACTTACCTAGACGCGTACCCCGTGCCAAAAGTTGATGAACTGGTGCAGGAAATATCTAAATACTCAATATACAGTACATTTGACCTCAAAAGCGCTTATCACCAGATACCTATCAGGGATGATGAAAAGCAGTACACGGCGTTCGAGGCTTGCGGAAAGCTTTATCAGTTTTGCCGCATTCCTTTTGGAGTGACAAACGGAGTTGCTGCATTTCAAAGGACGATCAACACAATAATTGAGGAGGAAGGGCTACAGGATACGTTCGCTTACGTGGATAACGTTACCATCTGCGGACGTGACTCCAGTAGCCACGACCAGAATCTACAGAGATTTCTCAACGCCGCTAAAAAGTACGGTATCACCTTCAACGACGATAAAAGTGCTATTGCGACTAATAAAGTATGCCTCCTAGGCTACGAAATCTCACAAGGGCAATTAAGACCAGACCCCGAAAGATTTCAAGCGTTGAGAAATCTACCTCCACCACAAGACATGAAATCACAAAAGCGGGTGATTGGACTACTGTCCTATTATTCTCAATGGATCCCAAATTTCTCCAACAAGATCCATTTATTGGTGAACAACAAAATCTTTCCTCTCCCTGAACAAGTACAGGAAGCTTTAAAACAGCTAAAACATGAACTTGAAAACGCTGTTGTGTCGACGATAGATTATAATCGACCACTAACAGTCGAAACAGATGCCTCTGACATCGCGATCGCCGACACTCTTAATCAAGACGGACGTCCTGACGCCTTCTTTTCAAGAACACTCACTAATAGTGAACGCAGACACTCTGCAGTTGGAAAGGAAGCATACGCTATCGTGGAAGCCCTGAGAAAATGGCAACATTACCTTATCAGTAGACACTTCACATTGTTTACAGATCAACGCTCAGTGTCTTTTATGTTTGACCAGCAAAACAAGGGCAAGATCAAAAACGAAAAGATACAAAGATGGCGACTGGAGCTTAGTTGTTTCCAATATGACGTCGTATATCGATCCGGGAAACAAAACGCTGCGGCGGATACCTTTTCAAGAAACCACTTTGCGTCAGCAATGACTGGAGAAGACCTCAAACTGTTACACAACAACCTCTGCCACCCAGGGGTCACGAGACTCCTCCATTTCGTTCGGACTAAGAACTTACCTTTTTCCTGCGAGGACGTCCGCAAAGTGGTAAACCAATGTAAAACTTGCGCTGAACTGAAGCCTAGATTCTTCAAACAGTTTTCAGGCACCCTCATCAAGGCTACCCAACCATTTCAGAGAGTAAGCATCGATTTTAAGGGGCCACTCCCATCTGCTACTCACAATAAATATTTATTAACAATGGTGGATGAGTACTCACGCTTCCCATTTGCCTACCCATGTCCCGATATGTCCTCATCTACTGTCATAAAGTGTTTAAATCAGCTGTTTTCCTTAGTTGGGATGCCAGAGTACGTCCATTCCGACAGAGGTACGTCCTTTATGTCGAAGGAGGTGCAATCCTTTCTGCACGAGAGGGGAATAGCTACAAGTAGAACAACCGCTTTTAATCCTTCAGGCAACGGGCAAATTGAACGACTAAACAAAACTCTATGGAACGCTGTTACTTTAGCACTGAAAGACCTCGATCTCCCGATCTCAAGATGGGAACTTGTCTTGAACCAGGCCCTATACTCGATTAGATCATTACTATCTACGGCAACAAACGAAACTCCACATGAGAGAGTTTTCCGGTTCAACCGGAAATCCTCCTTCGGGATATCTATCCCCACTTGGCTATCCAGCCCAGGTCGAGTGTTGCTGAGAAGAGAGAACAGATCTTCAAAGTATGATCCTCTCACGGAAGAAGCCGAATTACTGATGTGTAACCCCCAATATGCCGTGGTACGGTTGCCCAGCGGTAAAGAGGAGACGGTCTCTCTAAGACGCTTGGCTCCCAACCCCTCCCCATCCACAACAACAAGTGAACCTTCGTTCTTCGCTCAGGGTAATGAATATCCTCCAGAAGCTCAAAACATGGAAGTACCAGTCAACACCCCTACGGTGATACAAGAAAGGAAAGAACCCCTGGAAGGCTCTGAGGATCTCCGAGCGCTTCCTCTAGAAAATACACGGAACCATCATACCCCACTTAACGCTCAGGAACTCATTAGTGACTCCCAAACTGTAGAGCATGATAGTCAACCCCGTTACAACTTAAGAGAGAGAAGAATCAGAACGAACTATAGAGTCTAGAGTTGTTTCTCTATTGCACTACTTATACTGACTACATAAACTGGCATTGTTTATCCCTTGCTACTGATACTAGAGTTTGCTTGTCACTTACTTACGTACATGTTAACTTACTACACTATTTGTTATTGCTTAAAACAGAAACTAGTAATTGTTTATAAGCCATACTACAGATACTGGTTTTTAGGTTTCTTTGTATCACTCCTCATTATTGTTTACAAGAGAAACTAATATTTCGACACTATTTATTGATCTATTGTATTACAGGCACTGGCATTCTCTTTTTATTTATGCTATGGCCTACTATATTTGCATACTTGCTATTTTAATGCTAGGCGGGGTGATTGTGGTGAAATAGTTAGTATTTGTTTATGTTTGTGTAACGTCGTGAGAATGTGTTAACAACATTGATCTAGTGTGCTACTGTCCAAGTCTCTTTCGTCAGTTCATGTGTCGTTCTAGTTTAATAAAGCCTTGTTTTAGGTTACTCTTCAGTGTTCCTTTATTTCTTATTACAGTAACTTCTAAGTTATCTTCAATTTTAATCTTCAGTTACACATTTTGACACATTACATGTACAAATAAGCCAGCAGTTTCTATTTCACAACAGCTGTTGTTGTTTTTTAACCAGATGCTACGAGACAGCAGTCTATTTCTGATCGTTGCCATCTTGGTTGTCATCAACAGTTCAGTTCTCGTGGCCTGGATGATAATTTCGCCGCAGATGCCCACGTTTGTCAACATTGGAACCACTCCAGAAGTGAGTTGATTCACGATTTTAAAAGTGTTAACGTAATTAGTTAGGGTTACCAGACACCCTACACCATTGAAGTCCAAAAAGGCTGGAAAACAATGAGGCTTACAATGTAGTTCAGAAACATCCGTAAACTAAAGGCTGTTAAACTATTATATTAATTCTTTTAGACAAAGCGACTTTTCGCCATAATTCATAATTGCAAGAAGGCCATACGTATGGAACTGTATCACATTTTTTTCTTCAGATTTTACTTTTTGCAAGAAAAATGCCTCTCACTGAATGAATGGAGGGACTAGTTCTCTCTTCTGTTCACTTACGTTGGTCAGCGAAAAAGCTCTTTCAGAGTTAGCATTATGTAAGAGAAGGCCAAAACATAATAAATCTTGAGTCGCTCTAAGTGACTTTCTTTTAAATAGCTTTGAATACACACGCACAACTTTCTCTTTCTATATATATATATATATATATATATATATATATATATATATATATATATATATATATATATATATATATATATATATATATATATATATATATACGTTTAGAGAGTTACAACCAGAAGATTAAAAGTTAATATGCGATTGTAGTAAACAACAGCCCTTTAGGTCGTTGCCTGTCAGACAAAGAACAGATTCCAAAACGGAGGACATTAGGTTCATCCTTTATTATCCCTTTTTTTCTTTCTTGCTTACACACTGTTGAGAAGTGTGCTGAACTTCTTGCTTACTCTGTTCAGTCTGTTGAGAAGTGTGCTGAACTTCTTGCTTACACTTCTTGATTGCTCTGTTCAGTCTGTTGAGAAGTGTGCTGATCTTCTTGCTTACACTTCTTGTTTGCTCTGTTGAGAAGTGTGCTGAACTTCTTGCTTACACTTCTTGCTTGCTCTGTTGAGAAGTGTGCTGAACTTCTTGCTTACACTTCTTGCTTGCTCTGTTGAGAAGTGTGCTGAACTTCTTGCTTACACGTCTTGCTTGCTCTGTTGAGAAGTGTGCTGAACTTCTTGCTTAGATGTGTGCTGAACTACCACACTTCAACCGCATATTGTTACGACCAAGCTTATTGTTTTTTTTTTCAGTTCTTACTAGTAGCTCACATTGTCGTCATAGTCTAAAATGTGAATCCTTTATTTTGACAACTTTTCATGATCCTAGCGAGCGGAAATTTCCCACGTGAACTAGTGCTGTGACAACACATTTGATTAAAAGTTGTAGAAAGACCAATTCATTAAGTATTCAATTAATAGAAAAAATATTTCCCTTAAAGCTTATTATTCCATCTATATGACTCGGGCTGACAAGTATATTGTATTTCTCTTATTACTGAGTGTCAGACCCCTATCCCTTATTGCCGCCCGATGCAAAGGTAAAACATAATCTTTCTTTAATGAAAAAGAGAATAGAACATTTTTTTTTCTTTGTGAAAGAGAAAAATTGCTGTCTATTTGGCCACTTTTTAGCTGTGATATTTATTATTTTGAAATTCTATTAGATTTTTTTAAATTTGTTGATATTACATATGATCATTAGGAAGTCCAATTTTCTAACTCTCTAGATTTGAAAAAAAACAAGAAAAAAAATGAAGTGGGTAATCTCCATTCTACAAAACTACGGGCAGCACTAATATTGTATAATACATGTAGCAATGTTTAATCATGGTTTAATAAAAACGACATTTTGTTTTTAAATAAAGTCTCTCTATCAGGCGTTATTTATGTATGTCTCGATTTGTGTTTCCCATTTCTTTCGCATTGTTTCTTTCCGATATGACGCATGTCAAGATGTCACCATCAATTTCACCAGTAATGCAAGGACTTCTTTTCTTTTCTATTTTCTAATCATTGCATCTGATCTTTTTGCTTCCTTGTTCAGGCCACAGAGCACGCTAATACCAAGTTTACCGAACAGTACCAGAAGTGTGACTCTAAATACCGGGCTGAGTTTATTTGGGCTCTGATAGCCATTCAAGGTGTTGTCATCATATTTGGTACATTCCTGGCCATTCAAACCCGCAAGGTGAGCTCCTTCTGTTCTCACAAAGTAGTGACTTGATACGATTACTGAAAAACGTGTACGTTAACAAAAAATCACCAACAAGTAAGGCTAAATCTACCGGTAGTTAGATGACATTCTTAAGTACAAGTAGTTAGGGATCACGAAACATTGCATAGTTTGTTTTCTGAAACGGTAACAGAGAGTGTAATGAAAGCACTTTGTGGGAATACTCACTAGTACACGAATGCAAGACTTAGATATTTATACGTTTATGAGGAAATAATCTTTCAATAACTTTCTGTAGGCCTACATTTCAACTCTTTCTCTCCTAACTGACGATACCAGCGTTGAGTTCACCAGAATGTGGTATATAATTACGGAGAGAAAGAGTTAAGATTGTTGACCGATAATGGCACAATCTCATAAGGTTACAGCTACCATAAAAAAAAAGATTTGCGTGTCTTTGTCCAAACCTAACAAAGGGTTTGAACGCTTGCCCGCCCTGACAACTGTCTGTAGACCATATTACTCAATCAGACGCTAGGTTGGACTTTTTTTTTTCAATTAAAGATAGGCCTACTTATCTGGCTACAGACAGGCTACATAATAGGTTACCGGAACGGACAGATGGCACTTACGAAGCAAGGTACCTAACTCTCTTCTTTCAGATAGATTCTAGATTTAAAATAAACGACCTTTTGTTTTCTGTGTTTGATCGCAGGTCTCATTTCCCGAACTGAATGATTCTAAATGGATTGCTCTATGCATATACAACGTGGTGGTCCTGGGTCCTGTCAGCGTTTTTGTTGTTATGGCAACGGAAGATAAACCGCAAGTTAACTACGCACTGGAGTCCAGCATGATATTTTTAGTAACAACCATGACCCAAAGTCTTATCTTTTTCCCAAAGGTTAAAGCTGAATGTTTCATTACAAATAGTAATAATTCTGATAAAAAATAGAAATAGTAATAATAATAAAATTTGCAACCAAGGATTGTTAAGCAGCATATTATATTAAAATATATTTTTTGCTTTTCATTTCTCTGTTCAGATCATAGCGTTTAAAAACCACAATAGAAGCATAACAGTATTCAACGTAGGAAACAATTTAGAGCTACATGGGTTAAAGAGAGTCTTATCCTGTCTGTGTATGACAAGGTCCTTGAAACGGCTTTTAGTCAGCGAGAACAGCTCGGGTAGCTTTGACGTTTCGCAGCAGACTATGGAATTGGATGTTTCCTTTGACTCAAGTGACTGTGTCGGCATCAAACACCAAAACAAAATGAAAATCCCTCTCGGCAAGTCAAAATCACTGTCGCCTGAAAAACGAATTTTTCGAAAACTGCCTTTCAAGAAATCATCAGATGAATCTTGGATGTCTACTAGTGTGGCTCACATTTCGTATCGCACTAAAACTGTCCAGTCACCTGTTTATTGTTCTGGTAGAGCTTCTAAAGAAAAGGACGTCAGGATGCGTTTCAAGGTTTTTAGCAATAGTTATCTGCCCAGGTCTAGGTCAGATTCACATCTCAACATTAATGGCAGCGAAAAGATCGCACCGAATGTAGCGGAAAATTTGCCAGATTTTTGTGAAATTCAAACACAATTAAAGCCCTGGCGCAGCCTAAGCACGATGCCTACTGTGTATTCGTCGTTACAAGAAAAAATTTCTCTAGAAAGAATCAATGTTCTTGCAGACCTAAAGCTAACTTCAATGTTGGGCTTCAAAGCAACTTGGGTGAAAGACAGTGATAAACTTACACAACTGGGGATTGAAGAATTCATTAAACGAATCAAGATTTAAATATCTTATTTGGATGTTGCAAGCCTACTACTAAGTTATAATAGTTCAACTAGTTTTACAAAGCAAATGTTGTTGATCCAACATAAACTTAAAACTTGCGAACTATACGGAACTCGACAAAAAGTTGAATAACTGTGATAGTTTATTTCAATAAATCCAAAAATGTTAGTTAGTAGGCCCAACATACAACAATTTTGTGATTGGGTTACATTATAGCCTATAAATATTACTTCCTTTATTTTAAGAAAGTTGATGGAGATTTGTTTCATTATCTCAATACCGGTATATAAACAATTCCTTAATTTGAAAATGTATACTTATCTAATGATGCTTCTTTGCATTAAAATCGTGCTGGTCACATGACATCCTCGTTGTTCGATAAAACATAAAATTTATTTTGAATAAGTTCTTTTTGGGTTGGACAAAGGTTTGTTGTTTTTTAATAACATTTCTCTCTCCTAAATGTTTCCAATGCCTTTGGCATACTGTGTCATGATTAGACACTCTCCTTTCTCCTAAATGTTTTCTGTGCCTCTGGTATACTGCGTCATGACAAACTATTTTTCTTTTACACCCATGTATAAACCTACTCAAAGTAGCCTATATAAAACTCCCAACTTGTTGAGTAAAAGACAGTAGTCTAGACTAGAATACTATATTGGATCTAGTTAGAGATATGGTATAGATGATTCTAGTTTGGTGATAAAGATCCAGTGTTAGAGACGTTAAAAGACAGTAGTCTAGTCTAGAATACTGGGTCTAGATACAGTATAGAAGATTCTGGGTTGGTGATATGTGTTGAATATTTGTAGTGAAAAATTGTATTCAGTATTCTAGACATAAGACAAGGCTGCCTACTTCCACCAACACTCTTCAATATCTTCCTTGAAAGGATAATGGAAGATGCTCTCGAGGGCTATACTGTTAGCATTGGAGGAAGAAGAATCACTAATTTGCGCTTCGCAGATGACATTGGTGGCCTAGCAGGGACAGAAGAAAAACTAGCTGACTTGGTGATGCGCATTGACTAACTTACGCAGCATATGGCATGCAAATAAATGCCAAAAAAAACAAAAACTACTGGCCTGAATAGCACAGCAGCCCTTTCAAAACTGAAAATAATTTGGAAAGACAAGGGCTTGGCCCTCTGCACCAAAATCAGACTGCTGCGCTCCCTGGTCATGGTCACATTTTTTATATGTTTGCGAGTCTTGGACGCTGACTGCAGAGCTAGAGAGGAGGATCCTAGCAATGGAACTGAGATGCTACAGAAGAATCCTAGGCATCACTTTCAAAGACCGCATCACAAACCAAGAGATTAGAGACAAGGTTACTGCAGCGATCGGACCCCATGATGACTTGCTAACAATTGTAAAGAAACGCAAGCTTAAAATATATGGCCATATTACAAGATCCACGGGGTTCGCAAAGACCTTCCTTCAGGGAACAGTACCAGGAAAAAGAAGAAGAGTCAGACAGAGAAAGCGATGGGAGGACAACCTAAAAGAGTGGACGGGCCTACCATTGATAGAGGTTTTAAACAAGGCAAAAAGACAGGGAGAAATGGAGAAAGACGGTCGACGAGTCTTGCTTGGTGCCCCAACGGTCCAAGAGACTAAGGTAAAAGGAAAAGACATAAGACAGTGAGCATAAAGTACCTGAACGTCTATTTGTCATCTAACTTTGTAGTGAATATATGCACAACTTTCCACTGACGTAACATTCAAGAGATAAATCTCCACAAAGTTAATTTTAAGATGATTATATTTTGAAAAATTGTAAGGTCACAGTTTTTCCTGGGTGACCAATTTTTTCCCCAAATATATATATAAGCTGTCTAATTTCTTGGAAAAGAGCCGTTTTTGAGATCAGTGTAATAAAACAAACAAATCAGACAACTGAGGAATGTGAATAGAATAGTAGTTTAATACTGATCAGCTCTGTCTTTATTACAGACAACACATGATAAACTCTTAGGGGTCAATTACACACATGGAAATGTTTTAGCACACAAACATTAAAGAAAACATTTATAATCTTCATATCAAACTTTGAAAGTCATATGTAATTTTTTTTAGACTGGAACAAATAATAGAACACAAGCAAAATTAATATCTGGTTATCACAAGTTTGAATATATCTCTATAAATAAGGTGATCAACAGAAACATAATGTGTACATTTACACAAAAAGTGTTTTATTTCCCACAAAGTTGTGACTTAAGAAAAGTAACAATCAAGTCAACACATAATACAATTAAATAAAAATTGCTTACAGTAGACAAATACTTTTGTATATGTACAGATACTTGTATTAAAGAAATCAATAAAATTGGGTGTTCAAATCACAGTATAAAGTAGACATACATTTTCTTTAAATGGCACACTTCTAATTGTAAGAATAACTTAATAATAACTTTACATTTCTAAACTTTTACAAAGACAAACAAAATATTTTCTAACATTCTTTCCTTTCCTATTCCAAAGTATGAAAATGTCGAAATTCTTCATATGAACATTTTTATAGGATATGCTCTTAGGGATTTGTTAACAATTTTTTTTTATAGTATCCAAATTTTTTCTTAGTAGCTTCATAAAATAAATGGATGCAAAATAATAAAAAAAAACAATAAAGAGGAAATATTTTGTATAAGCTCACACGCTACAAATGTGACAAAATCAAATAGGATAGAATCAATTATTTGATGTCACAAAGCAATGCTACTCCACGCAGAGTCCAGTAATCAGGGCTCTTGCTGGTCTTCAGTGACAGTGGGAAAATGTAGGTCAGATCTGTGCGATTGGGTTTCTTGTAAACTGGGCAGTCATAGGTCATGGAGCTGTGCGACTTCTCTTGGTTATTTGCAAATACATGCACCACGGGCAGTAAAGTATACAGGACTTTAGGCGTGGGTTCAATGAGTTTAGCATTACGTTTGTCCCAACCAGATCCATCCAGATACAAACCATAAATATAGACACCTAAAAACAAATACATAAAAACAATTTTTTTTTCAAATGTCTTCGATAGCCTACATATATGACTGGATTTAAAAAACTATATGGCTTAGTGAAGTGGAACAAATCAATTAACAATATGACTAACAGCTTTGAGACAAGACATTTAGACGCTTGAATTTCAAAATGATTGTTATAATAAATAAAGTTAGCCAGTATCAGATTAGATATTTTAAAGATCAATAAACTGAATTACCAAATTTAAATTATGGTTTCACTAAAACATAGAACACTTATAAGAGCAGTAAAACTAATTGTTACAAATATGTGGACATATCAGCAAACTGTTTTATTTATTTTAAGACACCCACCCATATTAAAAAACTATGTCAAACATTATTTAGCTAGAACAAGGCCAGTTACACTGATTGAAGTGGTTTCTTTCATAATGAACTTATTCTAGTACTTTTTACTTCTTCAACTTCACCTATCCCTTAGTCTGTTAAACTGTTGGGGCACCACACAAGATCCATTGACCGTCTTTATCCATTCTTCTCTGCCGTTAGCCTTGGGTAGAATTTCTTTCAATGACAGGGTTTATCCATTCTTTTACATTGTTTTTCTATCCCTTGCTCTGTTTGCATCTTTTTTTTTTTCCCTGGTACTGTTCCCTGAAGGAAGGTCTTTGCGAGCCCTTAGGACCTAGTGATGTGGCCATAGAGTTTAAGTATGCATTTTTTTTTAACAGTAGGATCAAATTGCTGTAGTTAGCTGGTCATCCTGTATTATTGCTGTATTAATCTTGTTTTTTTAATTTCTTCTGATACCTAGGATCTTTCTGTAACCTCTCAATTCCATAGCTAGGATCCTCCCCTTGAGATCTGCAGTGTCAGCATATAAGAAAGTGGCCTTAACCTGGGAGTGCATCAGTAGGATTTTAGTTTTGAGGACTTTACCATTAATCTTTCCAGATTATTTTGAGTTTGTTGCTGTCAACTGTGCAATTCTGGCCAATAGTTCAGGTTTGGTTCCTTCATCTGAGACAATAGCTCCAAGGTATTTAAAACTACCTTTTTACCTCTAATACCAATGTCCATTTGAAAGCCCTGTTGGCTATTGGTCATAATTTGTATTTTTTCTGAATTGATTTGCATATCATGTGCTACAGAAGTCTTGTCTGTGCACATCACCAAGTCAGCTAATTCTTTCTCTGTCCTTCCCAGACCATCTACTTCTAATTTTTCTTAAAATTTATGCTTAAATTTAAACCAAAGATGAATTGCATACAATGTAAATATTTAGATTTTTCCCCCCATTCTTTAATAGGAATTTAAATTGCTTCATAAGCTTGTAAATAAGAATATTTTCTCAACTTAGAATCCATATATGATCCATCATCATATCACATTTATAGATGTCCATTTTGTTAAACTTTAAGATTTGAATAATTATTATAGTATGTCAACAATTGATTTATTTTGTTCACTTGGAAATCTCATTTGATGGGTTTGGCTTCTATTTTCCTTCTACCCAATTCACAGTTTTTTTGGTTCACCCACCTTCTGAAGGCCCTGACGTGATGTCTTCTTTCATCATCTTGGTCACTTCATTCTCTAAAAACACAGTGTCCAGTGCCCAGCCTTTATGTGCTCGTGTAATCTCTTGTCTCATTGCTGTCAGGAAACCCTGAAGAGAACCATCAATATTTTCATTGAAAAGACGACAGTGCCGCAATTTATCTGATAAAGTAATTGAAGATTATTTTGCTTGAATTTTCTTAGTTATGTTACATGTATTCTTGCTAATTTTGTTTTTATTTGAAATTATTTGTTATATATATATATGGATGTGAATGTATTATATTAAATCAATTTAAATAATGTTATTTCCAACCCTTTATAAGACAAATAGTTTCAATCTGAACAGAACACATTTTATCTATTTCCATTGTTGGTATTATGTGGATTTTTTTTACTTCATATTTTGATTTAATCTTTTCTCAAACCTGTGGGTTGAAGAATCCAGTCATCCAAAAAGAAGTTGGTCGACCTTCAAAAAGCCAGGAGTAAAACTGAGCATTGCGGTCCAGTAGGTCTGTAAACCAGAAACCAAGAGTAGTAGACTGCCATGAAACCTAAGGAAAAATAAAACAAAAAGATTTTGATATAACAAATAGTGTTTTTTTTCCCTTTTAAAATAATTGATAAAAAAAAAAGACATTTTCAAACAACTAACTGTATTCCAACTAAAGAAAAATAGAGCTAGAATAAACTTACTTTCTTCCAATTGTTTGGAACTCTGGCATCATACATATTATCCAAAGCATCTCTTAGATTTTCTGACATAATGATGGTACCATCAATAGCAAGTTTGAGATCCATCAATGTGGTGCGAACCAATCCAATAACCCTCTGCATTCGATCAATCTCTTGGCGCAAGAAAATATTTAGGGGCTGAAGATGACCCATTTTTTTCAGTCTTTCTCTGACCTAGATAAATATGTATATTTTAGAGTGAAATCACATAAGCTTTTAAAATTGTATTTGGATGTTCAGTTTCACTAAAGTTTAAGTTATTCAATAAAAAAAGAAATTTTAAATAGATAAGATTATCTAAATTCTTTAGAAGCAGATTCAACACTTTAAAGAGTAATTCATCATGTTTTTAATACTAGTTACTGTCGGTACAGTCAGTGTAACAATACTCTACTGTCACATTAGCCTGTGGTGTTAACTCTTTCTCTCCTAATTGACAATACCATCCATGATTTGACCTCATTAAATTAATGTTTGATCGTATAAACTTTAATTTGTCACACTTTGTGTTATGTGTTAAGAGCATGCATTCTCCTCTAGACCAAAATAAAACATTTTCTGATCACAAATGAAAAAGTTATTCACACTTAGTCATAACAGGGTAAAAAAATACTAATGAGAAAAAGGAAGACCTCTGTTGGAATGTGGAAAAAAATACAGAGAGAAATAATATTTATTATCCTTAAGGAAATTTGTCTTACAATTTGTGCATTTCACCAAACAAAACATTACAACTATAGAAAACCAAAATAAACAGTCACACCAGACTCACTCACAATTTTCATGCAAAAAGTTTATATCAGATTGATGATTGCCAGGGGGACAAGAGTTTTTGTGTTTGTCTTTGCTATTGGTGTCTTGTATCTCTTTTGTTAAAAATATTATTGGATCTCAATGTCTAAATCGCTAAGTAATGATTTTTAAAATGTCAACACTCAATATTTGAATCCAATCCAAATGTTGGCTATAGGATACTGTGACAAGTCAAAAGCTTGCTGTCAGAGTCACTCAAATTTATCACAGCATTAATTATTATTATTTATTTCTCCGCTCTATCCCCAATTTCTTCACCCGCCCCACCTTTTCCTCTTTAGGCTAGACTTGGTCCACCACCTTGGCGGCTTTTCATTTATCTCCCCTTGACCGGGGTAAAGATAAAAACACAGTCTCTTTTGTCTTACCCGCCGGATGTCTCACAGCCGCAGTTGACACCACCTTGGGTGGAATGCAAGTCAATCTTTCTCCTCCCCCCCCCTCTCCCGCGTCTCTCTTTGATCAAAGAGATTACTCGGGTCAATACGCCTTGTGACACTCCAAGGTGCGACTCTTGTCGGATTCACCCACGTGTAAGATAATTCTTAGCCTAAGACATTTCCTGTTTCTGCCCATATCTCCCGCCTATAAAAGGTAGAATAAGGCGGAATAGACACTCTCTCAACTCATTCTATCTGAGCAATCGAGTCTGGACTATATCATTTATTCTCACTCCTAGAGGAATACCTGGTGGTAAGCCGAACTTAATCACAAGTTTCATCTTAATAACTCTGTGTATATTTCTCACTGGATATTTTCATGTGTATTTTATTATTCCATTTATATTTAATTAGTGCATTGTGTATTTCTCACTGTCGTAAGTAGAAAACATAAACACGGCATATGTATATATTTATGTATTGCATTAATCTATTAATGCTATGTTGCTCAATTGATCGTTGATGCAACCATGTGTATTTGTACATCTTATTTTATCTCGGCTGACCGCCTTGATAATTTTACTAGCGCACTAATACTGCGCTTAGAAAAGAGATATGAATTATCTCCCCTTTAGTCATTCTACTCGGGCGAGAGTTGCCCCCCTTGAACGGACACTCTCCTTTCAAGCACACTCCATTGTTCTCGACCGACGGTCGTATGTAAACAAACTGTCATGGTCGCTGATCACCGCCCATTTCTCCCCCCCCCCTTTTTTTTTCTCTTCCAACTTGTGTTATTTGAGATTATCATTTTCCCTTTTATATACATTTTATATTGCTACTATCAACCATGTATTTTCCAAAACCCCATTTGTCATTATCTCCCCATTGTGCTCAAAAGCAATTTTACCAATATGACGAATGCACCTCAGTGGAGGGCATCGATAAGATGCATGAGAGACATGTCCTAACTTGTCTTTATTTATCCGCAGCCTCCCTCAGGTGTCTGCCTATTTACTGTTCAGTGTTTACTCAACACTACTCAACTAATTGTTTGGATCTATTGTCTTTGTACTTAGCGCTATTCAGCACTGCACACTGGCCTATTTGCTGTTGAGTATCTTCTACTGTCTACGTGGATCTACTCAACTCTACTACTTGGCGCTATCGGCTCTACTTGCCTACCTATTCGACAGCCCACCTGTCAACTTATTAGGTACGATGTCCCTATGGACCCAGGGTCTGTGCGACACGTCATAGCTACGCCAAACCCTCTTCAACTCACTGGACTTATCCTGTTAACTACGCTGCCCACGGTAGATCAGCTCTGCACACAGTACCCTTGTGCCCTTGGTAGCCGGCCACCCGCCCTTCTGTGCCCACTACAGATATCAGAATTTTGGATTGAGACTCCACAAGAACTGTATCACCGGCGTCCCTCTACCCGTTAGAGCGCCACCTCCAACTGCAGAACCTCAAGCCAGGACACAGCCAGCTGCGACCCAAGCAGGACAACCAGCTAAGTTCAGAAGACAAAGTGACATACTCTCTTATTAAGTGCAAGAGAGATGATTAAATATAGTTTTGCTTAGAGATAGATGCAAACCCTCCCCCTTTTTATTCTTCTATGTAAATATTTATGTAAATAAATATTCTTCAATTTTAACTTTGTATCTTTCTTTCATTGCTTGTCTCGTTGCGTGCCTGCTCCCGATTTATATGCTGACGGGTTGGTGTGTGATAATTTCAAAAATAATCATCCCCTAGACATTAAACACGCCAAACGCACATCACTTTCCCCAACCTGTCACAGATACAAGTATCTTCAATCTAGAAGGGAATTCTATAACTTAACTGAGATATTAATATATATCAACATGTTACACTGATAACAAAGCAGAGATCAATGACTTAATTTCAAACACATTAAAGATTGTTTATAAACATTACCCTTCAATGTTTATTTAAATTTGTACTAAAAATATTCAGAAACAAAAAGTTTTGCTCAAACATTCAGAAGCTTATAGTACATATAAATAAAATTGTTTTAAAAATATGGATTTGAATGTTCAAGAGAGAGTATGCATGTAATAGCTGATCTGTCAACAGGCATAACAAAATGTTTATAGAAACAAGTTTACCTCATGAGCCACGTAGTCCTGAGGAAGTTTCTCCAACATATCATCAGCAAGTCTGTAGACCACTGTCTCACGTGTCTCACCGCCTCCACTTCCTGCATCTTTAGGTTGAATGTTGACAATGGTGGACAACATCTTGTTGGCTGTGTTGGTCTGATAGCTGCAAAGTCAACAAAACAGATTCAACATCATCAACCAATTATATAATTCAAGAACTTAAGTATCATGAGAGGATCGAGGCTCTTACAAAGAAATGTGATCAATACAATTATGTACTCAACCATCTTGATTTTGGTTGCATGGCGACTGAGCAGTACAGCATTCAGTTTTCAAAGACACTGATTTTAAACTTTAAGAATTTGAGATGCCCTGAATACACCCAATTCTAATGAGTGCCAACTTACATTGGCAAAGTAAAGGTGGTTGGTAATTGTGCTAGCCACATGACACCCTCATTAACCATCAGCTATAAAAACAAGGGAACTATAGTTATATCATCTTGTAAAGTACATTTTTTAAAAATAAGTCAAACCAAATATGAAGCTTACAGACATTAAAATATTGTGACATACCGAAAACATCTATAACACATTATTTTTTTTTTAAATTCTTGTCTTTAAAGCCTGGTTAATAACTTAAGAAAAATTACTACATTATTGATACACAGCCAAACACAAAACTTTTAATGAAAACACTAAAGTAAATTGATTCATCTCCCTTACGTTATGTCAGCATTTGGATGTAAACCAAAACACTCAGGAGAGTCTACCAGGGGAAGTGACTCAATGTAGTTTCTGTATTCTTCCAAATTTTTACATTTTGGAATCTTGTAACCTGAAATTTATGTCAATAGGTTACAGATTTAAAATAGTTTTGTAAAAATATTATTACAATAACTATTACAACTAATTGAAACAAACAAATTGTTTACATTTATTTTTAAATGATGTGAAATAAATAATATGAATACAAATATAAAAGCTTCTCTTCTATATTTTAATTTAATTCAAAAATAATGTTCTACTTTGTGAACTGATACTCTTGTTATATAATAAATTAACATGTCTACTACCTGTGTAAAAAGCAAAATTATCAGTAAACATGGTCTCACTAAACCAGACCCGAGTGTATGTGTTGAGCAGACGTTTGTCATAGTCATCAGTGACACGACCTCCATACTGGACTTCACCAATCATGTACCTTACAGTAACCCAGTTGACTCCCTGTCAGTGCAAACAAAAAATTATTTTAAAGTATAATGGAAGTGGGATATCCAAAAACTTTTCAAAACATTGATCAAGCAATGAATGCCAGCAATAAGAGTATGGACATAGATTTGATCATTGTGTCTTTGGAAAAGTAAAGAAGAGTTGTTTCTCTTTGTTTCTACCGTTTTACTTAAATATGACATGTTTTATTACAATAAAAATAAAATATTTTCTAGAGTGCAATTCATTTTGAAAAAGTGAATTTTAAGAAAACACTCAACTCACTCGTTTTGGATCAAGATCATCCAAATGGTTTTGAATGAATTGTACAGTTGCATTCAGGTCTCCCTGGTTGAATTCATAAGGAATGTTCCAGCCAATGGGACCAAACTTTCTTCTCTCCTGTACAGTTGTGTGCAGGAACGCCACACCATAGAGCATAGGTTTCCAAGCTGGGAGGTTACTATAGTCAAGTTGTTCCTGGAGAGAAAAATGTTATCCAATATTTAGTGGAAAAAAAGTTTTTGTATTGAACTATTGCTTATTAAAAACATGAAGTCGTATCTCTGAAACAAAAAAAGTAGCAAGCAATCTGACTAATTTGTTGAAATAAGTTAATAAAAGATTATGCTATGAATGTTTTTTTTTCTGCTTTTTCTTAAAAATATTAATCAAAGTTATTGAAAATAAAGGCATAAATAGTTACAAGAAGATGTACATATGAGATTAAATTTAAATGCAATATTGAATATAGAATTAGAAATAATGAGAAATTACCATCATGACCTAGGTGACAATGACATTACAATATTACCTGGGTGACACCAGCATAAGTTCTCTTCAAGCCAGCCTTAACTCCCATGGGAGGCTCGTTGGTGAATTTGATGGAGCTCTGCAGCAAGTTGATGGGAAATTTAGGATGTTCTTCAGTGGTCAGCCACAGACGGAACTGGTCATTGACATTCTCAGTGGTCAGTACCTGTTATTGAAAATTTTACAAAATAATAAACAAAACTTTAAAATAGATCAGAAATGTTCCTATTTCTCAAATACATTTAATTGACCACAATATTGTGATCACTAATCATAATGTCACAATTATAAAGTTAAGTTGAACTATTATACTTCTTTTTGAATACATTAAGTAAATATATTATTTTTTTAATTACTTACTGTACGAATTAATCATTTAATGTTATTTTTAATTGTTAAAAAAAATAAATTATTTTAAGCTTCAAAAATTAAGTTAAAACATATGCTATTCTTGAAATTTCTAAAAGTAAAAGCTATATGTCACTTTTACTTACTGTATCTAATAATTCATCCATAAAATCAAGACCCAAATGACAGTTTTGTAATAAGACCCATCGTCCTTCAGACATAGATACAGACAGCAGACGTCTAGCATGAACATCTTGTCCTTGGCCCATAGAGATAGAACCACATTCTGAAAAAGAAATTCAAACAATTTATTTACAATTATTACATTGTACTTCTGTAAGGTAATGTGATTCTAACTTTAAGTTCATGGAGATATAGTTTTTAAATTCTGTAATCAAGACTTATTTAAACAAAATACTTTTGAGCTAACATTGATGAACCAACATGTACTTAGGGAAATAAAATCGAAACAGTTTTTCTCTTACTGAATCCTTTTTGTTTAGCCAATCGTTCAATATTCTCTGTGGGATCTGAACCCATAGACAAAAAGCAGATAAGAGGTGCTCTGGGATAGGATTCTTCCCACATGGCCTCAAGATTGAGAATCACACCTTCAGCAAACTGAAAAGGAAAAATATAATACTAAGATATTTAACAACCTTTTACAAAAACTTGTTTATTTTTAATGTATAAAACAGGCTATTAATGAAAACAAATGTGTATTTAACATTGATTAGAACTGACCTCTGCACCCATAGCCTCCCCCACATAAACTCTGGCCATTGGAATGGTTCTGTCAGGGCACCATGACCTGATTAGCAACAGTTTCTTAAAGTTATCCAGGTTATTGCTGTAGCCATCAGGAATCACTGCTTCTTCTGGAGCATCTTCATCAAACCAGGTTTTCCAAGCCTGCTCAAAATGAAGGTTGAATAAATGAAAGTAAATTATTTCCTCAATTTAATAAATAGTTACTAAAGCAACCATCAAAGCATTAATTATAAACTATATGTATAAGATGGACAATTTATTACAATTTGAATAGTTTGAAAATACAAATATTACTAATTTTATCATTTGAAAAGTTACATCATTGTGAAATAAGACGCAAACATTAGCTTTTTTCCTATTTCCAACTGTTGACTCACCTTGTCATTGCGAGCTACTTGTTGTAGGATCTGACTAAACTGAGGCAGCTCTGAAAGTTTCACAAGATTTAACCAAGTCATGTCCATGATCCATTTCTTTGGTTTGGGTTCAACAGCATTCAGATCTAATGCAGCACCACCTTTAAGATATGAACAATGAGTTGATTGATTAGCGAAAAAACTTTTTATTTTAAAGCATAGATTTTTGTTTAAATGTCTCATATATATATATATTTTTTGTTCTTTAATATTTTGCAAGATAAAAATGTTTGTTTATAAATGATCTCTGTTGTGAGTTATGGACCCAATCTTATATTCATTATAAGCAACAGCCATTACTTTATAACAACTATTTAAATTTGTTGTCAGGGTGGATAACATATTATATTCTATTATATATTTCATCACATTCTATATAATAAATAAAGATAATTATAAAAAAAAGGTTAACTTGGCTATTTAGCTATAATCTACAACTTAAATAGAATGTTTAATTCAATAAATACATTTATAAGAAAATTAGTAAAACATTCAAAGTGAGTGTATAATAAAAAGTTACAGAAAAAAAAATGTATCCCCTAGATAACATCTGTTTTAGTGTTTATATATAATATTTTAGTTCTCTCATAATTAAATAAGCATTACTGTATCAATCTTATTTCTTATATGTAGTAGATTATTCATTAATAAAAAACATATAATTAAATGTTTGCTAATTAACAATTTTAGACCTTTTTTATTCAAACCTTTTTTGTTTTTAAACTCAAAATTATTGAAATCTGAGCATCAATCCTGTTTTAAATGTTACATGAAAAATGATTAAGATTCTAAAGCTTAACAATAATCTATAAAAACAACAACAAACCTTTAATGAAAACACCAAACTCATCAGGTCTCACTTTACCCACAGCCATCTCTATCTTCAATGTCATGAGGAGAGTGAAGAGGAATTTGTCAGCCTCATAGAGACCTCTGCAAGTGTACTTGAAGACAGACAGTGTCAGATATTCAATGATGTTGTTGATACGCTTGCTGGTGATAGGGGACTTTGTCGAGCGGGCCATAGACAGGTCAAACAGCTCCAGGAACTGTTTCAACGATGTCTGGTACATAATGTTTACCATGCTCATCTCAACAATCACAAAGTAGAGAATACTGCCTCGTGTTGCCACTGAAAAGATCAGATTAACATATTAAGGTTATACAAGGAATCCATAATATATAATGCTGGGTACTGTCTGTTATTGTGCTGTTGATACAAATAGATTACTTTATGATAGGATACAAAGATTTTACTTCTTTGCAGATCTCAGCAATAAGTATCATACTAAATACTTGCCAACTAGACAAACACAAAAGATTAATTTGCTTCTAAAACCTACACAGTAAATATGTGAATA
Organism: Biomphalaria pfeifferi; assembly: GCA_030265305.1. Lineage (NCBI taxonomy): Eukaryota > Metazoa > Mollusca > Gastropoda > Planorbidae > Biomphalaria > Biomphalaria pfeifferi. The sequence goes on along the minus strand of JASAOG010000060.1, from coordinate 2,183,865 downwards.
ATGTTTCCCTTGATGAGAATATCAATTAGAAAGCAGGTGAAAAAAAAATGGATCCATTTTCTAAATTCTTAACCTAATGAATGTGTTTAGAGAACAGTGTAAGTAAAGCGGCCTATATTGGAGATTTTTTATCATAAATTAATCAATGTCAAGGACACTAAATTAAACTTTAAAATTGCCAACTAAATAAAGATCTGAAAAAAATAATATTCTCCATGTGCTAAAATATGCAGAAAAATTATCAAGTAATTAAAAATAATAAAGATACAAATATATGTGTTCCTACCTGGCCTAAACTCTTCTCTGGCAGTATTAATCTTGGTTTCAGTGTCTGCAGCAATGGCTAATTTTTCACTGACTTCTTCTGCTGTTATTTTGGTAACTTTCAATACCTCAATCAGTGATTCATCTTCTACCAGCGAGCCCTGTTTTAAAACAAAATAAAGAAACTTAGTTTTTGAAAAAAAATTTCTAAACTTTTTTTTCTCTAAAAAATAATTTACTAACTACAATAAACACAATAAAAAACTGTTAGACTAGATGAATGAATAGTGTTTACCTGAGTAGAAGTTAACCTGTACAGAAGGTTGTCTTCCAGTTCTTTCATCTTCCTTTTGTTACTGGTAACTTCTTCCAATAAACTAGTGCGTTCTGCTTCTAGTTCCTACAATGGAGAACAGAAATTTATTGTGAAAATTATTCACTATATTATAAATGATATATATTCTAAGAAAATTTTATTATAAATAACCTTGATATACTCTATAAATACTGACATTGTTCGTTTTAAATAACTAATTAAATAACATATTAAAGCCTATAGCCACATACAAGATACTTTCTTTTTTTTTAAAGAGTCAAATTTATTAAGTTCTTTCATGCAGCAAAATAAAAGAAGCTTTTTTTTTTAAGTTTCTTTTTACTTTAACAAAATAATTTATGCCAATTAAAGAAAATAAATTATTTTCAAACTTTTTATTAAAGATCTTTAACTTTGACAGCCTTATATAATGTAACTCACTATAAAAAAAAGCATCATTTTTTTTTAAAAATAAGCTATCTTATTATAATTGTACTGATAAATAAATTAAAGATAATATACACGTGCAGAATGCCAACCTGTTTTTCTGTTAAGATGACAATACCCAGCAACTGATCCTCAAGACCTTTCATAGTGACAGTGAAATCAATAATGGATGTTCTGGCAGATACTTCTGGTGTGTATGCTGGGTTACCTAACTTTGTGGTAACGTAAAGTCTGAAACCTTTCATGACATCCACTTCTTTGTCACCAACTTTCACCTAAACCAAACACAGAAAAGACAATTGACATGAACATACACAAGTTACATTATTGTGTGAATAGTTAGAAAAAGACATTTGAAATTATTTAAGACTCCTTTTACACAGGAGAGTTCATCCTTGTAGAAATGCAGAAAACAACTAATCACTACAAATATTTGGGATAGTAATTTTTAATTATAAAATGAAAAAAAGTATTTTGGATAGTAATTTTTAATTATAAAATGAAAAAAAACAGTATGTTTTGAGCAATTAAAATAATTATAACAAGATTTCAAGTAGATTAAACACTAAAATAATAACAAAAAAGGAATTAAACTTTAACAATGTTTTAGATCTGTGCAATGAGAAAATGGGAAACTGTCTGTTGATTGTTTATAAGCAACATGTGAACCTTGAATGTTGATCCAGATTTAATAAAATTTTTCTCAAGGACATTGTCTAGTGCTGGGTCCAACTCTTCACCAACATCTTCAATAAGCAGAGGGCGACCCAAAGACAGAGCATCTTCTAGATGTGAGCGGAAGTATTTCTGGTTCAGTGATGTTATCTACAAGAATATTACAAAAATGTAAGACTCAAAAAGAACACCGGTCATTACAACAAATTATACATATGTTATGGTTGCTCATAGAATGACTAACATATGAAAATATATTTGAGGTCTTTTTTTTTTTTAAAACATTTCAGTTACTTTTATGTTTCACAAGATTAAATCATGGCTACTGCTTTTGAACAAAATTGATAGGTGAAACAAAAATACACAAATATATTTTAAAATTAATATTGAACAAAAATCATTAAATCATTATGCACAATAAAAAAATAGCTTTTGGACTTCAAGATAATTTTGTGGGCTTCACAATAACAAATGTTATATACCTTAGTTGTTGTTTTTTTTTAATTCAGAGACAAGGTCTTATAAATTATGTAAAAGAAAATAATGACTTTTGGCAACACAAACTCTATCATAATTAATGAAGGTAGAAAAAAATATTGATAATGTAATATTTATTTAGTTCGCTGTTAAAAAAATAAAAAAATAAAATATCTGACAGTTAAAAATCTTTGTAAATATTGAGCACTGACCTGCAGCTCATTGCTGCCCTCCTTGTTTTTGATCCAAGCTTTACCTTGACCTTGTGGATCAATCAGCAGAGGATATCTGGAAGCTTTGGTGACAATAAGACCATTCTGAATAGAGAGTTCATCATTGGGCAGTCCCTGAAGGTTCCACTCCGAGATGGTAGTGTTTAGCACCAACATAGAGATTATGTTCAGATCCTAGTGAAATATATGGCAATACATTGGAAAACAATTCATAATTTCATGCCACGTGATTCATTAGTATTTGTGGACAGTGAATGGTATATTATACATTAAATATTTTATTTCCATTACTAAACACTCATTCTCATTCATTTCTATTTTTTTCAAGTTTATATTTTGTTGAATTTTTTTTCAGCATAAAAATTACAATTAAAAGTTAGAGGATAGTAATTTTATTAAAGCCTAATTTTAAAAAGTCAATATTCATACGGATTCATTGGTACAAATTTCTTGTCAATAAATTTAAAAAAGCAGTTTCGAAAAAAACATTTTTTTTAAATTACAGTACAAAAATGTTTATTAATCATAAAAAGAATGATTTATTGTCTTTTCTTTATGAACAATTGGTTAGTATTCAGGTTTAAGATTTGAAGAATGTTAAGAATCAATTTCTTCTTACATCACTAAATGGTATTTTGACAGCTTGCATTTCTTTCTTCCAGTTTCGTAACATCAGATTGCGGAATTCTTGGTTGAATGGTCCTGTGTAGGACAAGAAACCTGTGGCAAGAAGGACATCACCAACAAGTCTCTGGATCTGTGCTTCAAAAGTCTTGCTGGCCTCTGTCCATCTGATCTTCTCTCCAGACAGACCATTGATTAGAGCCTCAGCATTGTTCATCTTTCTACGGCAAGCTTCAGCATCATCCATCAAAGCCTGTGACACGTTGGTTGATTAATATTTCAGTGCAATTTATATTTAAATGGACACTGATTACTTATTACTCAGTCAAAAAAATAAAAATATATACAGGAACACATTACTATTGAACATGTAATTAAATTGTAAGCAAATTGTCATTACACATACATCAATACAAAATTAAATGAATTTGTAGGACTTTAAAATACCAAGTAAATATAAAAAATAAGCTTTATTAGTTTCTGGGATAAGGTAAAAATATTTAAAAATTCACCAAATCTTTACCTGTTTTTCTGCCATGGCTGCATCAAACAGGGCCTGAACCTCATCAAGTTCTTTCTGTTTTTCATCCAGTTGAGCCTGAGCTTGAGCTAAATCTGCATTGGCTGCATTCAGCCTAGCTTCTTGTTTGATGAGATTAGCCTAGAGTATGTACATTGTGTTTTAAATAGTATGACATGTACATGTCTACAAATATTCAATATCATTATCAGTTATTGTACAGTTATTATAATAGTTTTGGGTTTCAGCTTATTGCTTAAATGTTTTAAAAGTTAGCACTAACCTAGACTTACTAAAATACACACAAATAGTTGGAAAAAAAACCCCACAAAGATGCTAATTAAATGAATCTACATTGACAGATAAAGATGACATTTTCATGGTGTTGAGATTTTCATGAAATTGCTAGTTCAAAAGACTACTCCATATTTAACTGACCTTCAGAGGCAAGACCTCAACATTAATGCTGTAGAAGAAGGACATGGCTGATGTCCAGGAGCAGAGACCAGCCACATCTCCACAGACTTTCTTGGCATTATCAAAGTTATAGTCCTCCTGAGTGAGATACACTTCTAGCAACTCAACAGTTTCTGCATTAATAGTGTCCTATCAACAAAAAAAATATTGACCAAATTATTTCAATGTGTCCTGGACCAAATATACCTATAGTTATTGATTTAAATGCTGAAATACATCCTTGACAAAAAGCAAAACTTAGTCATTTAGATGTTTGAATGCAAAAATAACAATAGTTATTGATTTATATGTTTTGATGTGTCGTTGATTATTATCAAAACTTATTAATTGTGTGGTTTCTATAATTTTGTTTAAACACACAATATATATATTCATTTTATTTAAATATTAACAAAGTATTCCAATTTTGATTTTTTTTGGTTTTTATTTAGCACAAAGTTCATATTTATAAACTGATCAGTGCACTATGGTCCAATCTCTTTTTTGGACCAGTGTGGGCAGAGGGTAACTGAGAGAAGGTTGACCCTGCTTCCTTCCTAGGTGCTCAGCTAACACAACTCAATCAATTTGGATTTCGAACTTGAACCCCCTTGATAGGTAGACAATTGAATTAAGATTTCAGCCACACATCCCCACATGGTTAATTCAGTTTAAACTGACAATTTTAAAATAACATTTCAATCTATAGGATATAGTTGATCAACTCACTTTTTGGAAGTTGAGAAGTTGACCTAAAAAGTTAGCAGAGTTCATTAGTTTCAGCGCTTCACTCCAAGATGGTTTGACACAGTTCCTCTCTGGATCTTGAGTGACTGGATCCAGTCTCCTCTAAAGAGTGTGTAAGATAATACATAATTAATTTGAAAATATGCTTCAGTCATTTGTGCATCAAATATGTCCATTAAATAAACATCTATAACAATAATATTTTAAAATGAAAAAATAAGAAAATAATTTGGTGAAATTTAAAAAAAAAAGAAAAGTTTTTTAAGTTACGTATACACTTAGAAACATTTTTCATTTCCTTTAGTGTAAAGACATGAAGTACAAATTCTCAACAGTAAACTACATTATGTTACCTGGAACAACAAAAGACAACAATCCATAATCCTCATGATTAAATGTGGAGGTTTAGCCAGCTTACGCACAGTAGAGATGTGGGCTGGTTTGATTGTAGACAGAGCATTTTCTGCTTCTTCTAGAGCTGGTCGAGCAGCTTCCAGTTTCTCTTCTGCTGCTGCCTTATCCACCTGATTGATCGAAGGTTGGCAGAAGAGTTAGTTATATAAATGTTTTTAAAGAATGGTTTATAATAAGCCTTTATCAGAATCAATTTCAATTTTTTTTTAGGAAATTGGTAACTAAATGAGAAAAGAAACATTTCTAAACAATTTAAAATTTAATCAACGCAGCTTTTTAAAATTATGGAACAAGCATTTATTATATAAGTGATAGAAGTAGACTAGATTTTTCTTTGGTTTAAAACATTTTTTAACTTTTTTATTATAATTTTTTTAAAATTACATATTTAAAGTAAAAATGTACATTTCCTTTTTCACAAAAACAATTGCACTTTATGGTATACTTTGCAAATACTCTTGATAACAAATAGTTGGTTATATGAACTTACAGAAATAGAATCTACGATGGCCTGAGCTTTATCTTTGACCTTCTGCACTTGAGCCTTAACCTTCTCAGCAGCCTGAGCTTTCACTGTGACCTCTGCCAAGACTTGGTCAGCTTTCTTAGAGGCAACAGCAAGCTCCTTTTCTTTGACTGCCAATTCTTTACTGAGTTCATTCACAGATTCTGTGGCCTCAATCAGCTTCTCAAGACCTGGCACACAATATATTCAACATATTTAGGCTAAGAAAATGATGCAATAAATATATTGGTTGGATTGTGCTGAAAATTAAAAAATGGAAAAACAAAAGCCATAAGAGAGGAATAAGCAGTGTTAATCAAAATTACTAGCAGGTGTGTGTAAACTGTAAGCTATGTCCATTGACAGACGTGGTGGTCTCTAAAATCATGCATATTCATATTTTTTGCATTAATGTTTATTTACATCTGCTTCCTCACATTGTCATGCTTAATATATATGTAAGTGTCACATTGCATTACCTGTGTTCATTCTATGCGCTAAAAGTCCAATTTCTTCTTTCTTCTCCTTGTAAATGACTTTATAGCCAGCAATAAATGAAAGGTAAGACTTGGGAGTGACATGTGTCTGGCGACGGAACCTCTGGAAGTATTCAACACACATCTCTGCTACCAGGTCCTACAGGATTACACACACATAAAGTGAAATTAGTAGAAAAAGATTCATCTCACGTTGGTGTTCAAAAGTCATTACATGCATCAATATGTTTTTCACAAAATTTTGTGTATAATAAACCTTAGAATGTACATTAAACAATTTTTTTCTTATCTACACATTTGATTTGAAATAAATACAACAATGTCTACCAAGTATTTATGTCAATCTAGTTTGAATTTTAAAAAATTAGATCTTCAACTCAACAAAAAGAGTATAATCACAAAAATTCTATAGTATGACTTCCATCATTTTTTGTTATTTTGATCATTGATGTAGGTCCTATATGTATTTATTTTCTGACATATTTTCATTACCAACAAGAGGCACTCTTTTCTTACCTGGAACAATCCCATTGTGTTAACAACGGCAGTCTTGACAGTGGGTGTACAGGTAATGTCAAAGGATGACAAGAAATGGTTGGACACTGCAATCAAAGCATCTTTAGGCCATCTTTGGAACCAGTCCATGGTGCATCCAGAGATCAGACCTGGAAACTTGAGAGAGCGGTTGCGGAACTTCTCTCCCACCTAGAAAAAAAAACATATTTTATTAATTCCATTTCCCATCTTGATTTTTATGTGCTAAATAAAAGTTATTTTTAACAAATATAAGCGACTGACTGGTGAGAAACAAAGAACAACATGAAGGTTCTCTCTGACACGTGACAGGTAGTAGTCGTACAAGTTTTCATTGGTGGGTGGCCTGCGAGGATGTTCTCTTTTCATCACTGCTATCAGCTCTTGCAATATTTCATCCATTTCATCACGAGCAAACAGACCAGACACCTGCAGAAATAATTATGACTGAGATTTTCATTCTGTTACTTAATAAATAAATATTTTAGAAATAAGGAAGTGTTTGGAATGTAAATAATTTGAGAACTAGCAAAGGTTTAATTTTTCAGGTCAAATGCATAAAAATGTATGAACTAATTACTCAAATAGTGTTTCATAATATTTCCATTAAAGAATTCCATCTAATATGTTAAACTTATTCAATGTAATGCAAGAAAAAAAAGAGGTGCTAAAATTTGTATCTAATACATATGATTAATCTTGATAATGACTATAACAAAAATACTCTATTAATTTATTTTTTTCAATTATGTTTATTGATTAGCTATTTTTAGTAGCCCCTGTAAGGAAAAGCAGCTGCTCTTCACTAGCTATTGGCCAAGTTATGATCTAAAAAACTAAATGGGAAGAAGACATTCTTAATTGTGAAGTAATAGGGAAAAAAAGTAATAAAATAGTTAAAATATTCAGATAACAAAACAAACAGTGAAGTGTGGCAGAAATACAAGCACAATAAGTTAACCTGAATATATGATGAGATAAAGTCTAAAATAAAATATTTAGAATATATATGTTTAGTCTTTTTAATCACATCTGTACAGACCTCTCCAGATGATAAAATATTGTTCATATATTCAAGGAAAGCTTCATCTTTAATTTCATTGTCAGTAAAAAGGAAAGTGACACCTTTGCCAGTTTGGCCAGCTCTCCTGTACAGATTTTTCAGGTCCTCCAGTAAATTGCTTGTGTTATAGGACCTGTATAAAGTAAAGTGAAATATTCATGATCATGTTCTATTTTTTTATTTCTAAGTATTTTATCATTAATCTAAGAATAAAATAATTCTTAACATTAGGACTACTTCATAAACAGTGAAAAATGTAAACCAACAGTTTCAAAACTTAAAACTAAAGAAAACATAAAATCACAAACACTTGTTGAAAAACACCTAAACTAATTAGACTGACAAAGAGATAAATGAGAGTAGTAGTAAACTACAATAAATTACACGGTAAAGACTAGTTTGTTCTTTTATTAAGATGACAAATGATGGTAAAATAAAAATTCTTTTATGCATGCTTTGAAATCAAACTTTAATCAATGAATTTTATTATCAATTCTGTGTATACACCTTGTCAGAGTAATCTGGAAAGTTGAATAGCCAGCAATGAATGATGCCAATCTTGTTAAACTTTGTTTGCCTGAGCCTCCGACACCAACCAGTAAGGCATGTCCACGTGGTGTGCGGATGATGCGAGATATTTTAATCAGGTTTGTCATGGCATCCTAATAAATAATTACATTATTCAATTAGCATAAGACTTCAACTATTTTAAAGATTAAGAAAAAGTATTTTCAATTTTATACAATCTAATTCATGTTTAAACACCAAAAGCTTATAAAAAATATCTCTTCAGCATTAAAAAGTATAATGACAAACAACAAATTTTTTCTAAGCATTATTTGGCAAACATACTACTGCCACTATAACACTTCCACATTAAAAAAGTAAAATACTAGAATTTCATGATCTTTTTGTTGCAAGTAACAACTCTGAGCTCTATATGTGTATAATTTTAATTTTATAAGTATTGATTTTTACAAAATTACAAGAAAATGTTACCTTATTAAATTTATAGAAACATATTTAACCTAGTAATATATAGTTCACTGAGAATTTATTTACCTTGAAAAATACAAGATCCATTCCACTTCCTCTGATGGTTTCATTGTAGCCTGCTTGGTACTGCTGAAGTTTCTCTGCTAAAGCCTCTAGACTTGGGATTGGTTCATAGATTTTTGGAGCTTCAAGGTCAGCATCTTCTGATTCCTCTCCTGTACAAATATTCCAGGCATATTGGCATTATTGGTATGAAATATTCTTGTAAACAATGTAAAGTAAGTTCATTAGAACAGCTGCTTATGTTACAATAACTAGTAGGGATGTGAAATAAAAAAATTATCTTTGAAAAAACAATTTTTCGTTAGTACATCATTAAAATACTTTGAAAGAATTTTCCAATGGTGTATAAATTATGAATGTAGGTTAAACAGTTAGAAAGTTAAGGGTTTTTTTTCTGGCGTTTTGACCTAACATTGGTTGACATGGAACAATGAAGATGAGAGCGTCTAACTCGCTCAGCCAGCGAGACACCCCCCCGCTCAAAATGTTAAAAAGTTGGAATTGAGTTACGTAGACGACAGATCTACTTAAATAAGAAATTTAATAGTAGATCTAGTATTCGTAGTAAATTTCTAGCTCACAAATCTGATTTCATTTATATTTATGAACTTCACTTGATTAGAATGTAAATATTGATGAAATAAACAATTATCGGGTCTAGAGCTACAAGAAATGTCAAGGGGTGTGGACAAAATGGCGGCTTTGTGATGGCAGAAAATAACCAAATATTTAAAAAGTGGGATCAAAATAGTCTGAAACAATATTTTTCAAATGCGCTTTAAAATTATTTTAAAAAATATAAGAAATAAATTAAACTCTTTAAAAGCTTTTTAGACCTATACATAATTGCTATATCTACTAGCCTAGGCAAGATTTAAGTCATAAAATAGTTTAGTTTTCAAAAAAAGTAAAAAATATAAAATCCCATAGGGAGCAGTGCAAATTTATATAATCGATAACAATTGAAGAAATAAAGTTATCGTGATAAAACTTGGCAGAAATATGGCCAGATATATTTTCTATTAGCACAAACAAAAATCAGCTTTTAAAATGTGACCTGAAATGAGTATTAGTAAAAAGAAAAATACATATACTTTCAAGTAAAAAAAAGTAAGAAAATACTCTTTTTTTTTTTTTAAAGTCCACATGAAAAAAGTGTTCCTCAATATAAAATGTATCCATATTCACCTCTTTTAGCCACGATTTCAATGGATTTAAAATCATAATCGATTTCAATTAAGGGCCTATGTACAGAAAGTAAGAAAAAAACTATCTCAAAATTTGGAGCCATTTTTTAACTTCCGGTCTTACAGATTTTCACATATCTATAACTAGGCTTAATGGACAGGAATAGTTTAATATACTGTACAGAAAGGGGTAAAGTATATTGTCATATGTATAAAATAATTAAAGATATTGGAACTTCATTAAGGAATAATATTGAATAATGGAAGCTGCTAGTAGCACAAGTAACTTATTTACCTGTAGGTTCTGGGGCATCTCTCAAGAAATCTACAAAGTAAGGCTCAGCATCCATAGCACTGGCCATGGCACCACCACAGTCTTCTTCAGCAATCTAAATAATAAGTTCAATAACAAATAATAAAAAAAATAAGCATTTACAAACTCATTTTTTTAAAGAACTACATACAAAGACAAAACTGTTCCATAATAAAACACTTTGAAAACATATTTAATACATAGCTAAAAATATGGCATAGAGTTCATTTGATGTAATGATTCAACTGTAGAGCTTCATTTATTTGAGTGTTTGTATGAGTCATATTTGAAAATCAAAAAATTTACCTGTTTGATCATCTTCTCAAACCATTCCTTGTCAGTTGTTTCTGTGAAGCGATCAGCAATAACTCTCGTGGCCTCATGTTTCCATAAGGACATCAGAACTCCTGTGTTTGACACCACTTCACTAATTGTTTTGAGCATGCCCTTTGGAACAACAAAGGTCACGCTTTCACTTCATGAATATTTTATTAAAGAACAATTAAACCATTAGCTGTTTTATTAATATAAGCAGAAGAGTTTACAATAAAAATATATAAAATACATTTTAAAAATGGATTAAGACAACAAAAAAAAGTCTAATTTATCAGGAAATGATTCAAAAATGCAATCAATGAACTCACTTGCCAGATCCTAGATAAATCTCTCAAGTTGAACACATAATGAAACTTGGCTGGAGTTGGTAACATTTTTACTTTAGTTTTCTGCCACAAATGTCTGGTAGCTGGTACTAACATCTTGACCAGCTCATGCACTTCATTAGAGAAACCCCTTTCCTTTTAAACAGAACACAATATCCATTTTGAAACTTAAAACTTTGAGAAAAATAAAGATCAGATTTACAAGAATAATTAGATCTAGAAAGTTTCTAATGAAAAGAAATGTACAGTTCAAAGAAGTTGCCCATTAAGTGATAAGAAATATGTCTGGGACATTTCAGACATAACCAATTTGTATGTGATTTTAATGCTTAAATGTTAAACTAATATGTAAAATGAATAAGTTTTATTTTCCAATACCTTTATGAAATGACCAAGTCCAACTGTGTTGAAAATCTTGTCAATGGAGGCATTCGATGGCAGAGTGCAGTTGAAGATGTTAAAGGCACGCTTTAGCCTCTGAGGGATGTCATTGCGGCCACCACCAGGATGAATCATGGCTGCAATCATCTGAACATCCACTAGATTGGTATACTCGCCAGGTTTTTCTAAGTTGTAAAATCCTTTGTATTCCATCATCTGTCTGGTGATTTCATTTGTCACCTAGCAATAAAAAAATTAGTAAAGCAAAATTCAGTTATAATTTGATCTCATCTCATTGCTATGTTCAATTAACCACGGAACACCAAATAACAGATACAACACAAAACTAAAAAACAGTCCTTAGAAATAAAGCTGATGAGTGACAAATTTTAGATACAAATGTTGATGACCCATTTAAAGCAACGTATCAGAAAGTGAAATTAATTCTAAAGAATGCAGTTGAAATAATAAAGAGTTGGAATAACTAAATACAAATTTTTACTCTTGCAAACATACACAATAACACTAGATATTCCAAACTAAGAAATATCTAGAAAACATCACATTATGCATATTACTACACAGAAAAAATAAAGTTTATTGTTGATATAGTTTAGTGCTGTTTAAACAAAGAGATGTTTTGTACCTGATCACCCCATTCATTGATTACAGGCATGTTGATGTCATCTACAAACACTGTCATTTTCTTGCCAGCTGGTGGTCCATATGTTGTTCCCATTCTCTTGTCAACAAAGCTCTCAATGGTTCTCTTTAGTAATAGAATATCATTGTTGACAAGACACATTAGAAACAGAGAAGAGTCTAGTACAGTGCTTGTCAAACTACTTGTAAGATACACAGATGAGTTTTGAATTTTTTAATATTATGATTTAGGAGCATCATACTTTAGGAAGACTGACAACCAGAGACCTGTACTAGAATATTTATGACACACGCTAGTTATCTAATGATACAAACAGACTCACCTGAAACATCATGGGAGTGGTTGCACTGGAAAAGTTGAAACTCTTAAAGACATGTTCCTCAGGATCAAATTTGTTGCAGTAACCTTGCACCATGACAGTCTTGGCAGTTCCCTAAATGTCCAAAACAAAGATGACAGATGGAAAATAAATTCTAGGTATTTTCCAGAAAATTCTCATTATTTAATACTGCAGCCTTCAAACTAATCCTTGATATGTATTTGTGAATTAATTATTAACTTGGTACAAGAATGAACAACTTTGTTCATTCAATTTTATAGTTTCTTAAGAAATAATTTCACACAGACCAAGGTTTCTAAATAAATAATTTCACACAGACCAAGGTTAATAAAAACAATTAAGAAGAACCTTACAACTAATTTTTCTACAAAGTTTGTAATTCTGTTTATATGTAGATATGTTGATATTAATTGTTGGTAAACATGTACAGTACAAGATATTTAGTGATTTTGCTCAGAGTAAATAACTTTAATTATTATTTTAAGGTTGCTCATTATTGAAAACATTTATGCCACTGAAATTTCCACTGCATACAATTAACAGCAGTGTGACACATACCTGTTCACCAATGAGTAAGACAGCTTTGCCTTGCTTGGCTATGGTCTTGATCAAGAAATCAGTTCTCACATTGTCAACATTGGGCACGAGGATAGAAGTGTACTCTGGAGTAGAGTCGATGGGATACTCATATTCAGGAACCTGAGAATCAAAGAGAAGCAGATATTGTGCTTGAATGTCAATAAGAAAATAATAGGCTTTAAACAAATCTGCAAAGTTTGGGTAAGAATTTCTGTGAGCAGAAAAAAAATCTCTTTGACTGACCCTTGACTTCCAGTGTTCCCACTCTCCAGTTTCACTAACAACATACTCATAGATTGTGTCATCATTGTTTAGTTTTGGTAATGGCAGGTTAGAGTTTTGCTGAAGCCATTCCTGCATCTGTAATTAGATAGGTTATTGGGCTATTAATTTCAAGAACTAAAAATGTATAGAAATTTCCCAAAAGAGTTTTTCTTAATGTTCTAATGGTGAATATTTCTACAAGTGATGTGTCAACCTAATAATTAGTAAAATATATTTTTAAACCAAAAAATAAAAAAGGTAATCAAGATAAATAAAACTAGACAAATCCCTTTTGCATTCAACAAACAACAAAATACAAAGCAGAAAAAAATGAAGACCGCAATTTAAAAAAAATATAGTTTAACTTTTAGTTTAAAATATAGCAAATGACCATGCTGCCAAAAAAAATATTTTATCTTCTGACCATTCAAATCATAATTTTAAAAAAGTATTGATGTTACCTTTTTTCTGTCTTCCAACTCAAGAAGAGCTCCAACAGAAAACATAAGTGCAAAAACTATAAGTCTTCTGGTATGTTCAGTTGTGATGTCTTTAGGATCCTCTCCACCAGGAAGTAGACCTTCTAGCAGATCAATGGCTTGGCGAATGTAATTACATTCTAACACCTAAAGTGGACAAAGATTTTCTCTGTTCAAATTCTATATAAGTTGATAAGCATTAATGTAATATAAAGTGTAAAATAAAATTACATAAAGAGAAATGATACAAAAAAAAACTGTTGCAGACTATCAAATAATTTAAATAAATTTGACTATCACCTTGCATTGAAAAAAAAAAAAAAGTATTTTAAGAATCATTATTAAGTCAAACAAAATCTTGAGGGGCTATTATTCTTTTATTATATTATATTATATAAAGCTATTTATTAATTCTATAGCCATTCACCTCCATCTTTGGCTCCAAGTTTTGTGTGACAAACAAATAAAGTCTGGAGAAAACTGATTCAAATGCTGAGTAGATTGAATCTTGTTGTTGTGGAGGTCTTTTGAGCAGCCAACCTTTAACAAAGGAATAATTGAGTCTAAGTTTATTTTCTTGTGTTATCTCTAAAAATATTTTTTAAACTTTACACAAATATTAATTGTTTCATCATTTTTGTAATTTAAAAAAATCATCTGCCAAAGATGTGAAAAACAAACAATATAATCAGTAAATTTAAGTTCAGTTTTCCAGTTCCTGTAAAAATCCCAATCTTCTCCTGAATTCAAATTAAGTCCTTTTAATGTGAAAACCATGAAGTCTACCATTAGTATTTATAAATGGTAGACTATATGTTTTAACATAAGTGTAATCTAGTTTCTATGGTGCTATACTTATACCTTTTAATATTGGGTTCCAGTCTAACACAGAGCTGGACATGAAGACCATGCCGTTACGTGATACTGTGGCTGGCGAGGCATTGTCAATGTTGTGGACCTCAAAGATAATTTTACAGTTTGGTGCCATGGGTATACGATCACCATTGGCCAATGTCAAGGTCTTGTTGTCATCCAAAACAGAGTTAAGGTTCTCAATCCAGATTGCATCAACAGGGCCATCTAGCACTAGCCAGACATGTTCACCCTGAGGGAATAAATTATTCTTAGAATTATGAAATCATTTTGATTACTATTGGTCATTAACCCAGAAGAGCTAAATTCCTTCCTATGTTCCAACTTACTTTGATATTGCAAGGATATAACAATGTTCAGACACCCTTTGAGTAGTTAAGAGATGAAAATAGAACAATAAACTTGTTCAAATTTTGAAAACTAAAACTATATCCCATATTTTTATCAATGGGCAATCAATTAACTTTTATGTTAACTTGCTTATTTGAAAGATAAGAAACCAAAAGAAACTGAACTCTTCAAACTATTCACCTTCTTTGTTTTATGGGTCCTCCTCCACAGGGTTGAGAATATGCCATCTGTCCAATCATTGGTGGCCACATCAAGACGGCCAAACATCTGGGGGGCTGTAATGGCCTTGGGGTTCATCCTCATTTCCTTGTGTGGGGTGCCGCATTCAGTCATGGACTTCATTAAAGTGTGAATGCAGCAGGTCTTACCAGCTCCACTGGGTCCTAGTGTCATCATTCCATGACGCACACGCTGAGTCTCATACAGCTGAATCAGTTTCAGAATCCAAGGGCCATGGTTGATAAGACCAGCTTCTGTCACCTAAAAAAGAGTATGAGATTATTTAGTTGCTTACAGACATGACAGAACATTTAAATAATAATATGTACATATAATCAACTTAAAAGGTTGGAGATGATATAAAACTGAAAGATATTTGATGGTCACAAACTACTGAAATGTAGGGGCTTATTACTGTATTATTATTTTATAAAACCTGTTTGTCCACTATCAGGGGGTTAAAAGCGCATTCATATTACAATCACTCATTACGTATTCTGCTATATAATTTTTTTAAACTAGTGTTTCCTTTGAAATATTTATGTGCTCATGCAAATTTGTTGCAAGGATAAATTAGATTTCAGTTTAACATAAAATTTTACAAATGATTTACCTTTCGTTCGATAGCTGCTTCCATCTCAGGATATCCAGCCTTGTCCAGGGTCATGCCAGGAAACAGATCCTCAATGAGAGACATAAACAATGGCTCGTCCTCATCTACCAGTTTAGACAAGTTCATGTCCCTGAGGACTCTCATAACAATCATTGGCTCACCATCTTCTGGGTTGGCTCTCTTGAAGGCCCCCAAGGTTCTCAGCACAGACAGAATGTTACGCAAACCAAAGTCATAGTGAACCTATGAGAAAACCCAAGCTATAGTGATGCTAAAGAATACCAAACTTAAACTAAAAATATAGAATGAGCAATCATAATGAATGAAGCAAACCATTCAGTCACCTGTTTGGATAGCTGCTCCTCACAAAGCTTGTACAGTGTGTAGAACTTTTTGGCCAGGACTATGTTTTGTAAAAACCCACAACTGGCCAATTTGACACGGATGATGATGGCTCTGTCAGGGACCATCATGGCCACAGTTCTGAAATTGATCTTTAAGTTTTCTGGCAACTCTTGACGTCCAGCATAGCCAGGGTTCTAAAAAAGTTAATGACAACTGTTATTAAATTTTTGCTACTTTTAAAAACAAAAAAAAAAGGAAATTATGTATAAAAAAATTACAATGAAAATAAAGTTTTATAGATACCATGGTTAAGAAAAGACCAAACTCTGGATCGAGATCAACATTATCACCATCTGTAAAGATAAATTGAGTCTTTCTCTCCTTCTTGCACTGAAGAACTATAGCTATTTGTTGAGCAGCCACAGACAAGACAGGAAGTTCTATACGATTGAACTCATCAAAACATCCCCAGGATCCAGATTGGGCCAAACCTAAACAAATAAGATTAAACTTTTGCACTTAACTGCTTTCTATATTTTTATGATTTTGCTGAGCTAATAAAAAAAATATAGTAAAAAAAAAATATAAAAAATGATTACATCAATGAAGATTAGTGAATTATCATGAAAGTTAGAAATCTTTCTTACCTTTGTAGATTCTACCCAAACCTCTGTAGTCCATCTGATCTGAACAGTTGAAGACCACAACATATTTGCCAAGACATCTGCCCATATCTTTAGTTGTCTCTGTCTTACCAGTACCAGCAGGACCAGCTGGGGCACCACCAAGAGCCATGCCCAGGGCTTGAGCAAGTGTGATGTAACATCTGAAAGTATCAAGCCAATAAGATTGTAACATACACATGTCTGGATCATAGCAATTTCTATGCACACATAAAATGACAAAAATAATGTTATCAAAGTATCTCAAGTGTAGAAGTTGAACAAAACAAAGATTTGTTTCAGAAATCTTGAAGCTCTGAATGATATAGAAGCCTAGGCATCAGCTTTGATCAGTTTCACCAGTCCTCCTCTCTGCATGCTGATTTTGGGGATAAAGTTTAAAATCAGTAGAGTTGCAGGATCATAAAATAAAATATGCCTAAGCCCAGTAAGAAGGCTTCAAAAGCATGGGAAACAGATTTTACAAAAGCACTTAAAAAAAGAAAATACAGCATTACAATGATGCAGTGCAAAGCCTTTTAAATCAGTGCTACTTATATACCTGTCAGTGAGCGGTGTGATGACCAATCTGTCTGTACAGCCCAAGAACTCCATCATGTAAGTAAAATCAACATCAGTGATAGAGATGAGGCAGGAGTCAGTGTCTTCTTTGTAGTAGAACCTGGACTGTTTCAACCACTCAAAGTCAGTCACAGACTTGACATGCATGCGCACCTGAAGACACAATTCAAAGAAATGCTTCACAGTTTAAAGTTGACAGAATGAACTTTATTCTTTTTTTTTTCAGTCTACAATTTGCATGGACTTTATTTTTTTAATTTCTTTTTCTTTAAAGTATTTTCAACTGTTTGGAACTAAACCTAATTGTACATTTTTTTTCCCATACACTAAATGTTTGTGTACCCATAAATACAATTATTTTTCAAACAAAGCAATCTCATTTCAAAACAGACATTAGCTGCTTGAAAAAGATGCCTAAATATTGACATAATAAGTACAGCTTAATAAAACAGTTTAATGTGGTAAAATATGTCACAATGTTATATTTTTATTCTTTTCCTAAACAAAAAAAACAAAAAACAGCTCTTTGTTACATGAAATGCTATGAATGATCAAGTAGTAAGATCAGTAGATGCTGGCCATGTTTATGCACTAACCAAATCATCAAAAATGTCCTTCTGGTGAACATGGATTGTGATGAGGGTCTCATACTTTGTCCTTTCCATCTTGGTCAAGTCCTTGGTCGTCTGGTCAATCAGTAGGTTTAACATGTCCAGAAACTTCTGATTAGTGTTGGCCATAATCTTCTTGTCTGTCCTGGCACTGTTTAAAGCATCTTCAGAATCCTTGGTCCATATCATCTGGATACCCAACAGACCAACCTATATTTGCAACAAAAGCAGACAAAAAAAATAGTTGCATTAGTTCAACTAAAAAATGTTAAATGCAAATTTAAACAAAACATGAATTACAAAGCTAGAACAAATAAATTCTAATTACCTGTGATGGAAAGGTATTCTCAAACTCTAAGAGATTGAAACCCTGATCCTGAATAGTGACAGCAGCCATCTTGATAATACCATGGAGTGATCTGCGACCTATTCTCAGCAGATCGCCAAGCCACTGCTCTACATTGCCCTGTGTTCAATGAAATAGAATTGAAACTTAAAATCTAAAACTCTAGAGTCAACATTTTCAATGGTTTAAAAACGTGTAAACTATTAACATACACAAAGATACCATTTACACAATTATGTTTCATTTAATTGTTGGACCACCAAAAGAAAATTGATACCTGTGCATTAACAGATTCATCCAGATCTATTTTTTCTCCTTCCTGTGAGTTAATTGCCAGAATTTTGTCATACACTTTTTCATCAAAGGTCACAAGGCGAGTATTGTCAAACACACTAAGTAAGTGATTCTGAAATGTAATCCATTTGATCATAAATACCTTTTCAAACACATGTTTTTAAACGAAAGTACAACATAAATCTAAATGTCAGTTCAAACATTGCAACTATTGTACTAATGAACATTTGTTAAATTTAATTAATTGATGAAAATGTAAAATGTGTCTTCAATTTTACACAAATCCTCATAGTAAACTAATTTGTCTTCTCTGCATTTTGTTTAGTGTTTTTGTAAAGCTTTATTTTTAACATTACAGTTGGCTAACTGAATAGTGTGAAAGTCACTGGTGTCTGAAGCTTTTATTTTTTTTAAATACAGTTGGCTACCTGATTAATGTAAGAGTCTATGATGTCTCTGTAGAAACTTTATTTTAACATTACAGTTGGCTAACTGAATAGTGTCAGAGTCACTAGGTGTTTCTGTAGAAGCGTTATTTTTAACATTAGAGTTGGCTACCTGATGAATGTGAAAGTCATTGATGTCTCTGTAGAAACTTTATTTTAAAATTACAGCTGGCTACCTGAATAGTGTGAGAGTCACTGGCCTGACCAAGGATTTCAAGCAAGGCTGGATCTGACACGAAGAAAAACCTTGGGAATAGCAACCTTTTCTTCTCTAGATAACCTGTGAGTGACTTCTGACAGATCTCAAGCTGTTCCAGGAGGTGAGGTAGCAGCTGACTGAGGGTGTCATCCCCCACACAGCAACCTACCACATTAGAGTTCTCATGGGCCCTTTGCATAATTTTCTGCCAGGATTTGTCAATGTTGCTGAACCTCTTTGCTTCCTGTGGAACATAGTTACTACAATAATGCAGAATTTGATTTGAATCATTACATTTTGCTAATATCAACATATTTCTCTCTATAAAAGTTTAGACACTTATTATGTGAAAATTATTTGTAGTGTAGGAAACATTTATTATCGCCTTATAATTAGTTAATTTAAACCAACTTGAAAAGTTACAATATGAATAATTAGTAAAAGATAACTTGAGAAATGTAGTGAATTAAGAGATCACAAACATTGGTCTATTATATAAGTGAGTAAATTTGCCAATGAGTTGAAATATAATATACAGTGATTGTTCATTTAACATTGTTCAACAATCAAATCAATGTGACAGAAGCTCTTGTGATTCTAGGGTGTACATTTGCTTTCAGTGTGCCACATTCAACTATGCATTCATTACATTACCTTCCTGGCTTCCTTGAACATTTAAGATTAAGAGAAATATTTGAGTATCTTATAAATATTAAAAGACATATTTAACTTCCTAAATTATCAGCAGCTGGTTTTAAAATGAGTGATAAAATTAAAATCAGAAAATTATCCTAGTATCAATCTTGAAAAAAGAAAAAAGTAAAAGTATCCCTTTTAGACCTTGCAAGCAATAGGGCAGATGACGGTAAGTAGAATGCTGGTCAGCAATAAAATATACAGTACAAAAAAAAACTAACTTTACTAAGGTGTTTTTAATAAAGATTCCTTATTGTAAGCCCAATCACCAACACATAAACAAATTGAAAAGGAAAACGTTTCATCTTAACATAAATTTTTGGAACAAAAGCACATTCTATGATGATCATAAATAAATATATTAATAATGATAGCCTTAATCTAGTGTCTACTAATATGAAGTCTAGGATGTATTTCACTGTATTCCAAGTAAAGAGCACAGCGTTGATGATATAGAATCTGTATTTTGTGTTTGTACCTGTGGCAATTGTTTAGCAATATCTCCCCCAACAAAGACAGCCTCTAAATAGATCCAGAGATTCTGTACAATCAGCCAGTTTTCAATGATTTCTGTTGTTCCAGTCAACTTCTGAACCCATTCTTGAATTTTGGGTTTGAATGGAGCATTGTACCTGAGGAAAACAAAAGGATCAATGTTTTATGCTTATTACCACCAGCAAAGTAAAAAAAAAAATTCTGGTATTAGTATTACTACCTGTTGCTTAGCAAAGCTCCCAGCACCATCAAACTGTCTTCCATTAGAGCTACTGTCTCAGATGTTGTATCACCTTAAAAAAATTAACAATATTGACTCTCTCAATACCTGTCAGGACTTGCTTCAAGGACAATATCTACATTATGCAACAATTATGTTATCTGCAGACTTACCCTTTAGAAGAAGTTCTCCTCTTGATTTGAAGTTGCCAAATTGGAAATTTTGAGCACTCCAGTCGTTGATGACTTGTTTAAGTTTAGCTTCAATGTCCTTTTCTTTTACAGCAGAAATACACACATCCTAAAAATAGGCACAAAGTTCTTACAATTCATACCTTTGTATTTTTTAATTATCATTCAGAAAGCAAGAAAATTCAGAGGATATGAAAATATTTACTAAGGACATTTTAAATTACTGTAAAAATATCAAAGATAACTGTTGGGTAGAAATTATGCTCTTCCCAATTACCTCAATATCTTCTTTAAACTTCAGTAAAGGTGCTTCCATCAGGTTTCGAAGCAAAAAGTTCTCAGACTCCACATCAAAAGTGTGGCCAGTGATCTGTGCAATACGTTCCCAGTGACGCTGCTGCATGGCCTTGTTAGCCATCATCTCAAGCAGTGGACAGGTTTCATTGAAATCATCAATAGTCTTCCTCAAATCTTCATAGGCTTGCCATTCTTTTAAGGCCTTGGGCAGTTTGCGACATCTAAGTAAAAACAAAATTTACTAAAGAAACCTAGTTAAATACATTACTTATGCAATCTATTCTAGCATTTAAAAAAAGTTCCTTTTTCAGACCTTGCGATCTATAGGGCAGATGATTTTAAAGTAATCTGTTTCTTTGGCCAACAGTTAACAAGCAGGATGTTTTGTGGCCAGCACAATGACCAACCGCCCTTACTTTACCAACTAAAGTTAGGTACTCATTAGAGTTGGGGTGCCCTAAAAATCATGAAATTAAAATTCTAGTCTTCACCTAGATTTGAACCCAGGAGCCCAGGTTCAAAAGCCAAGAGCTTAACCACTCAGCCACTGCACCCCTATTCTAACGTGGACATAATCAAAGTACCTTAGCTCTAAAATAAATATTCTTCTTAGAACTATTGTTCATTTAAAAAAGACATACTCAAAAATTTTAACTTCTGATGGTTTAGAAAGATTAAGGACAAACAGACTTTGAAACCTTTAGTGTTTAAAGCTTATATAGTCTCAAAACAAACAAGTTGTCATCATTCTATAAATAAAAAGTGTATCAATATTAAATGTTTTTGACTCAAACCTGTTTTGAAAGTCCAAAAGTTCTGAATTGATTTTCTCAATGTTGATTTCCGCCCAGGCAACGTCATAGTAACCATTGACATTCTCCAGGACTGCATTGTACAGCTGGTAGAGTTTCTGCAGCAGATTCAGCTCTTTCTTGATTCTCATTAGGTCTGGGTATTCTGTCAGTGGAAGGCCAAAAAGTTCTTCACCGCCAGAGTAGGTGGTGTACTTGCGCCAAAGCTCATCAAAACGAGCCTGATAAATGTTGAGGCGGTCAGAGGCCTCTCTTGGTGGGATACCATCTTCCATAGGGCCACTAAAATGTTAGATAACAAAATAAAATTGCTAAACATTTCTATTGAGAATGAGGAGGAAGAAGAAGAAGAAGCTGAACATGTATATGATGTCATGACAAGAATTGTCTTTTTTACATTATTTTAAGATAAAGATGCAGTGAATAAATTTTCTATACATTATTTAATCAGTGGCAGTACTTTTGGTTTATTTCAAATATTTATATTAAGTTCCCTTTCAGCCCTTGCAATCTATAGGGCAGATGATGTTAAGGTCATCTGTTTCTTTGGCCAAGGGTTAATGAGCAGAGTGTCATGTTGTCATCCAAATGAACAAACACCTTTACTTTCCCCAACTAAAGTCAGGTACCCATTAGAGTTGTGTGCCCTGAAAATCTCTAAATTCTAAATCCCAGACTTCACCAAGATTCAAACCCAGGTTTAGAAACCGCTCAACCACTCAGTCACCACGCTATGCTATTTTTCAATTAGACATTTTTCTTAATAAGTGTTGAAACATTGTATTGCAAGCTTAAACCTTTTTACTGAGCAGATATCAACTCACTCCATAGTCCATATCTTTTACATGATATTTCTCCCAGTTCCCATTCTCAAATGAAGTTGAAACTTTGCACCATTATTCAAGGCAGCAATTGAACAGTGCTCTTCCAAAGCTGGTATTGCATGTATTTGGTTTAATTTTGAGTCATTAAAAATTTATTACATGATTGGTTCAAAATAATACAAGTTTTGAAAAAAGTATTTTCTTTAATATTTAACCATTTTGTTTGAGGTGGGGGTAATTTACAGCTTTATAAGGTATTTTAGGAGTGCTTTAAACATAATGTCAAACAGTCTGTTATTGGTTTACCATTTATCATACGAAGCAGTGAACTCATTACTGTCTTGAATAAATTGATCCACACCAGACAGAAGATCTGCCTTAAATGCTGGCTGAATAAGAAGCAGGTTCTCTTGCATGGCTACAGCCTGTTAGAGTATTTTAAAAAATAATGACAGGATGTCAAAATACTAGCTAGAACAAGAACAAGATATGAAAATCAATTTTATCAATAATTCACATAGGTTTATATTTTCTAAAAAGGTCAAATGTTTTATAATATTTTAAATGAAGACTTATAGATCTACACTTATAGACCTACATTTCAAGATAAAAGGGAAAAAAATTAGGAAACATATTAAATAATGCTATTTGTTGTTTTTTTACATTTTGCAAATATTTTGTCCATTATGTCATAGAATAACATACACAAAAAAAAAGTCTATCGCATTCATTGTGAATTTGAATAAAATCAGATAATATTGCAATGATTCACAGATTAATTAAAAGAAAATATTTAGGAATAAAAAGATTGAAAATGGCTAATCATTTTTTTTAATGTTTTAAAGGGAAAAAAAACAACAAAAAACAAATTTTAATTGAAAAGATAATCAAGCAAAACAAAGTCAAATAAGAAAAAAAAATATTTTTAAATCAAATCAAAGTCCAAGACTTATTTCTTTTTAAATGACTAATGTTTTTTATATAAATTTGTTTGAACTGAAAACAACAAACCTATGGAGATAATATATATTTTAGCAATGGCAGTAACTTATAAATGCTTATAATTTTAAAAATAACAGTTTATTGTTTCAACATAATATTTCATTAAAAAAAAGCAGAAATTCTTTTCTAATTTGCACAGCAATCAAAACATAAAAGTCAAATCACAAAACAAATAAATCTCGGATAAATCTCTAAAAGTATTTTTAACTTTAAGTGCAAGCTTGCATTTAATAAACTTACATTCTGTTATTGACTTCTAATATAAGAGTTAATTTCTTTTCTTGTTTCAAAACAAATAGTTGAATAAAAACTTTGATTGTCATGCATTAATACTTTATTTAACTAACAAATATAATAATATTCTAATGAGAAATGTGAAACATATCTGCAATTGTCACTAGCTATTATAATTTTGTCAAGAATATACAGACAATTTGAGATTTTTACATTTATCATGAAAATGAAAAAAAATGCAAATAACAAAGCTCTATTATTTTAGCATCTACTTGGTTTTTAGCACTTGAAAGGAGTTATTCAACTTAACGCTTACAAAAAAAAATATAAATTTCAAAACTGATTATTTGTAATTCACTACCAACAGCCATGGCATTAATTGGTACTCATACTATGAACTAAACAGTATAATATATAAGGTCAAACAAAACATTCAAAAACACAAAATTAATGAAGTAGAACTGATAGAAAAGATTAATATTTTGTTAGAAACACTACTTTTGAAAATAGACAGGGATTATTTAATTTGGTTAACTAATTTTGTTAAATATTTCTTTGCAGGTAATGTAGGCCTATAATATAATATAATTTTAAATAATTTTAGGAGTGTTATAATGAAGGATATCATGAAGATATTTAATAAAATGACAAACTTTTAATTTTTGGACTACTTGGAGTTACTACATGGTAAGATGGAACTTTATTAATTATATATTACAATTTTCTTTGCTAATGCTTTTCTGTTTGCAAGGTATAAATAGCATTTCTAATCTCATAAGAACATAAGAAACAATGTCATAACTAGTTTAATTCAAATTACAGGCTTCAGCCAGTAACTCAGTAGCCTTTAAAGCATGTAACTTTATAGACTAATTTAGTTCAAGCATCCCACAAATAGTTCCTTGAGATATGGGTAAGTTCAAGATGACTAGTACCTGTCATTTTAAATAAGATTTTTAAATATTAAGAACAAATAGACTGAGATGGCTAAAGAGAGCTCCAGTACCATTTTAGAGTTAGCCAGATTTTCCTAGTGAATATAAAAAAAGAATGTAGCTCTTTACAAAAATTTGACTCCAATATAAATAGAATTTTACCTTTAAATACTTTTCACTGGGATCCAACAAATAATAACCTAGTGAAATATTGTAATATTTACAAGACAAGAAACCAATCATTGATTTTAAACTGTTCACTTTAAATCAAGTTCACAGTTATCTAGTTAACTTTTAGAATTACTTATAGCACTGAAATACTTTACATTTGAAAACATGATGTTATACTTTTCTAAAAGATTAAAATGTTATTTTTTTTATTAAAAAAATAAAATATGTTTCCAAAAACACTTTTAAAAAATGAAGCATTGTGAAGAAAAAAAAAAGTTGCACTGAAAACCTGCAAGAATCAGCAAATTTAACATCACAGCAAACAGTTAGCTAGTGAAAACATCAAATATATGTATGTGTTCATGCAAACAAATCACACACAAAACAAAATTCTAAAACTAATAAATTATCTATAAACTAAGAATCTTTAAATAAGTCACATTTAAATAATAATTTTAAAAAAAAAACCCTTTTCTTTTAAATGCTTTTGTGAAAATCATATTTTACTATTAAAAAATTTAAACTGTATTTTTTTTATGTGAATGTTTTTAAAATCCATAAATCGTATAAAACAGCTGAAATCTTTTAAGGTAAGAAAGCTTGGTATTACAAAATAAATTTTGATTTGTATACCTGAGCAGAAAGTTTTTTCCATCCGTAAGATAAGGAATCCACTCTCTCAGCATTGCCATCATTAAAGAAAATGTTGTATTTGTTGAGCAGAGCATAAGTCTCCTCAATAGGTGTTATTGTCAAGTCTATGCGGATCTCATTGTCTCTAATTTCATTCAATGCTGCCATAGCAGCCCTGACATCATCGAGATCTTTGATAGGTCTCGACAAGCGCTTCATCAGGTTGTCAACAAAGTCATTGATGGAATCCATTTCTCTGCTGCACTTTTCATTCAAAGCTTTGGCATAAGCCATCATCCAGTTCCTAGTCTCTGTCACCAGGGCCAACTTTAGTTGTTCAGTTAGGAAGATTACAGAGCCAGCTCTAAATGAAGGAACCATTTCCTCAATATTCATTTCCAATTTCTAGAAGAAACAAAAAAATAAAAAGAAATGCATGATGAAAAACTAAAAACAATTTTATTGAACAAAATTTTGAAAACCATTAGCTTGCAGAAGATTTTTTATTACCCAGGAAAAGTATTTAAGATTTGTAAATCACCAAGAACAGTTATCTAGGATTTTTAAGTACCCAGATACTATTGCCATGAAAGGGAAGTTAAAACTTGAACTGCTTAACAAGATTGACAGTTACAGAAGTATTAGCAAAGCTCAGGACATCATGGAGCAACAAATATTTAGTTCTCAGCACAAAAATTGTGTGAATAAGTTCTTTGCTCCAAGCTACAACTTGATATATTATATATATATTTTTTTATTTGCCTTAAAAATTATTATTATATATACTGATATATACTTATATATACTGATCAAATTGCAATTACTTAAATGAAAGTACAAACCATGTTTGTATATCATAAGTTACTTCTATTCACCTGATAATATTTGATCTGAGCCTCAATCTCTGACAGAATTGGGTTAGTGCTCATAAACTCTTTGACTTTAGTCTCTGGATCCTAGAGTTTTAAAAATATTTATATTAGCATGGATATAATAGAATCTTTAAAAAAAATATCAACCAAGCTGATTTCCTACAATTTGGGGAATTAGGAATGTGTCTAAAATTATAATCTGTGATTAATGACCTGTGTCCAAAGCTCTGAGTAGCCAGTGAAGTTGTCCAAAGATTCTTGCACATCTCCTTTGAAGGTGCTGATAATTGAACTTAGCTGTATGGCAATCTTGGCAATGTCTTTATGCTCTCCTATCACCTATATGTCAATTAAAATCATAAATGTGTTTCATGTCAAATTATTGCTCAATTTGATGCTAGCCCAACAATATATATTTATATATATATATATATATATATTATTATCAGGCAAATATTGATGTAATTACACAATTTTAACAAATCAAATTAAAATATTGTACAACAAACAAACAAATATGTGGACATTACCTTATGAAGTGGTTTAGCTTGACTCACAGTTGGCATTAGTTTTGCTCCTTCATCTTTTTCTTCTAATGCTTGCAACTCCAATTCCTGTTTTGTTTGTCATATGCATTAACAGTGACTCAATAAAGACAGGAAAATTCAAACATTCTTGAGGTTTAAATTTACTTTCAGAAAATTGTAATTAAGAAAAAATATTGGGATAAAATGAGCTAACTTTTGATTTTTTTAAAGATAGAAATTTATAATCAAATAACAAATAAAGCATACTAATGCAAAAAGTATTTAATCAAGGAAAAAAAATTTTTTTTATCTGGGACAATATTTCATTCCTCGTTTATACCTTCTGAAGTTGTCTCTGCTGTAAGACTTGATGATCCCAAATGTCCATGTTTTCTGAAGCCTTCAGGATGATCTGTACACCTTTGGTCAGTGCATGCTGCAGCTCATCAAGGTTTGGCCTGATCATAACATTAGGAATTTCCAAAACCACATCCACACGGAATAGTGGAGGCTTGAACTCTTCACGAGATTCATCCCCAATAATGTACCGATTGGACTGAAGTCTGCGCTTGATGGCATCCAAAGTTAGTCGTGTGCCTTGAATAAAAAAATATATAATATTTAAAATGGATTTTTTAATCTTAGTTTTTTAGTGGGTTTTTTTCGTTTTACAGAAAAGTCTGATTTATTGTTAAAATATTTGTTTTATCATGGTAAATCATGAATTAGAAATTAATTTTTTTTTTGTGTCAAGCCTTTCAAAAGAAAACTATTCAGTTATTTATCTTTTTTTGTTTTTTTGCCTATAAATTCAGCTAAACAAAAGGCTATGAGTTACTATTTGACATACAACAAATTAACTATTTGTGACAGTGTATTTAGCCTGTCTGAGTAACAATATTACAGCTTAAGCTATTCACTCACATTTGACCAAAGCTTCTGTGTTTTTCTGGGTGTAAATGTTCAAGAAAGTATAGTAGGAACATGGCAGACACTCCTGGCATCGCAGCTTTTTGTTTTTAGTGTCAGGTTGCACACACTGATAGCCTTCATCTGCTGATATACCTACACGCTGTTCAACAGGAAGGTGAGCCTTTAGAGTGTCCACAAGTTCATTCACAGCTTTCTCTACTAGCTGACTTTGGCTGTTACAGAAATGGAGCAATAGTCATTGTTTTGAAATGTAATCTTCTTTTAAGGCAAACTATTGGTTTGTTTATAAAAGATATTTCTGTTTTAAAATATAAATATTGACTATTATGTGTGATTAAAAGAAATTGTATGATATATACAAATGATAACCTTATATCATTGAGAGTTTTTATCCCACATTTATTTATGTTTTGTGTTAAATTTTTAATGAAATAAAAATGTGTCTGCTTGAAGCAATAAAACTCATATATCTTTCTAGTAAGTCTTAAATCCCTCTAGAAAGATTTTAAAAAATTGTTTCAGTTTATTGACATTCCATTTACAAATGATCATATGCTGGTGGTCAGCTTTGCTTTAGGATACAAGAATAGATACAATAGTTAAACTTCAGCCCCATAATCTTTTTTAATTTTTTTCTAAAGGAACATCAGTAACAATGAAAAACTTGACATGTCAGGTTTTACATCATTCTTATAGCATGTCTAACCTGGCCAGTGATTCAGCAGCTGACTGAACAATGTCAGTTGTCATCTGCAAAAATTTATCTGCTGTGACTGGCTCCTCTTCTGGCAGGTCACAAAGGGCAGTAATTGACATGTCTTCTAGCACTGCCTCAATCCTACAATCCAGGATGTCTTTCACTGTTTTTGACAACTTTTCCAGATCTCTCATAGTCTCATAGATTTCTGTAATGTCTATTAAAAAAAAAAAGAGAGATTATTCTCAATAGTTCATTATTACAAGTCAAAGATTTTAGATGCTAAAAAATGTTTATTAACAAATTAATTTTTTTTTCTAATCATGCAAATGATGAATTGCTAATTATATTCCTTCCAGGTTCAGTGGATTCATGACATTGCTGAGGGGATTTAACATACTCAACTCCTCATGGCAGGAGGCAGTTATATTATTCTAAAAACAAATTTCATTACAGAAGGGTTTACTTCATGGTATATAGTGTTTCTCATGGCATAAGGTGTTTCTCATGGTATATAGTGTTTCTCATGGTATATGGTGTTTCTCAACAATCAAGATATGAAGTATAGCAAGTAACAAAACATTTCCCTTTCACTTACATGTATCCACATTCAATGATGTCCAGGTCAGAGTTGTGATCCCTGGCTTTATGGCTTCATCCACTCTCTTCTGGAAAGGCTTCATCAGTGACAGAAGAACTTGGGGGATAGCTTGAAGCACACGTTGGTACTCAACTAACATCTCAGTCAAACTATCGTTTTTTAAAAAATGTCTTTATTCTTGCATTTGATCACATCAAAGTGTTAAAGAAATAAGTAAAATAATACAAGTTTAAGGAAAAAAAATGTTCATGGTACTAATGTTGCTGTTTTTTGTTTATAAATTTATAAGTACATTTTCCTCCATATGTTTTAAATGGCAATCTCTATATTAAGTGGTGAAGAAACTTACGCCACATGGTTAACCTTGAGACTTTCTTCTTTAACAATAAGTTCTTTAGCAGCATCCGGAACATCAAGATTCATTATCTGATAAAAGATCATTATGGAGATTTCTATGTTAGTTGTGTAAAGAACTTATTTTCTTCACATTCATATTGACTAATAGCACAAAAAGTAAAACACTTTATCTGACTACGCATTTTTCAATGCCACATAAGATAAAAAAAAAAACTAAACTGTGCCAAAATGAAAATAGTCAAGTCGTTCAGGTAAGTCAGTCATAGGTGTGGTGATACATGAGTTAACTTTACAAGAAATCCTGACAAACTATTGTTTTTTGTTTTTTTTTATTGCTAAGACAAACAGAATTTTTATTGTTTTTAACCTACATAATAAATAAACTTACCTGCAACCATTTAGCTTCTTGAGCCAGTTCCATAATTTGTATGTCAAAGTTAACAAAGAGTTCATTTGTTTCAGGATGTTTGATAAGGAGGGATGCATGGAGTCCAGCTTTGGCAGCTTCAACTGCTCTATACCATCCTCTATGGTACAGCATCTTTAAGATAAAAAAAAAATCAAGGTTAAATTAATATAGAAAAGCACACTGCAAAATTTAAAAAAAAACAGATTTGGAAGCTATGTTACCTCATACTCCATAAGAACACCAGCCATTTTATTAAAGTTTCTGATAATTTTCTTTGATTCTGAATTCTGAAATATAAAAAATGTAAATATTCTTAACATTATTTTTATCCTGATTTTTTTCCTTTGCATATATTTTTTTTTACTTTTTTTTTTATTGCACTATTTTACTTTATTGCTTCTTCCATTATTGTTATTTAAATTACCTTCAAAATTTCTGGTTTGTTTTTGAAGATTTTCATTGGAGTCTCAATCTTTCTGTACAACTGTCTAGCCCAGGCAATTTTTCCTGCAATGGGGGGTAGATTTCTGGGAATTTGTGGATCACTCTTATGCTTCTGATAGACTTTGCGAATAGATTCAAGGTCACGACCATAAGCCATCATAACACGCATGTACTTCTCTGTCAGGTCCAGTTGAGCAGCACTGATTGCTTCAAATTTGTCCAGGAGTTCCAAAGCTTTTTCTGTCTGTTTAGTAAAAAAAAAATCCTTAATTATAATAAGTAAATAATTGTCAGAAATATAATTAGACTTATGTAAAAATAACAAAACTTTTTTAAACTTAGCGAACTTACACTAAGAGATTTAGAAAACCAAGCATCAACAAAGGATTGAATAGAACTTCTCAAATTTTCAATCTGGGTTTTAAACTCAACATAGTCATTATCAAACTGTTGAAAAAAAAAAATTTGGATTAAAGTCTGTATAAATATATTCCTTATGATTGTAATTAAATTCATTTGTACTTTATAGATCTGTTTCTTTGTAAAATATAAAATATAGTTCAATAGGATGTAAATGTTAAATTAGGAAAACAAACGCATAAATTATAATCAATTATTGTAAAATTAAATCAATTCCATGTGTCTTTAAGCTATTTAATAAGATTATTTTTCTTCACCATAAATGTTAAAAATAAGAATTTAAAAAAATATAAACATATTCACCTATGTTATTTATTCACATTTTTTAAAATTAAAATAAATTACCTCCCCTTTCCTGTGGTCCACTATATCATAGCCTTTTTTCTTGGTAGTCTCCACAATAGTTTTATACCTGACAACTATAGTGTCAATACCTTCAATCTTGATGCTTGGCAGGCCAGAGAACTGATCCATTGTGTTCACCATGTCTTTGATTTTCTCCAGACGTTTGCAGAAAGTATCGAACTTACCAAATATGTAGTTTTCACTAGATTGATCAAAAGTACAAATGTTACTGTAATAAAACTGAATGTCATGGGTACACAACAAGCTGCACATCTACAATCAATATTTTTAATTACAATTTTTTTCTTACCTGAATTCAAACTGTCTCTCATTGGGTGTCTCTTTCAGTTTTTCTTTTGTTTTCTGAAACTGGCGCTGATGTTCGTGGTTCAAATTAATGCATTCATCCAGCCTTTTTATTAGCTCTTCTCTGTTATAATTATAAAGCCATAATTGCATTTGATCTTCAGATTACATTAACATAAGGATAAGCTTATGATTTAATAATCTTCAAAACTTTTGTTAAAAAAATATATAAATTAAGCTTTTTATGGGGGGGGGGGGGGGGGGGGGAATAACAATTGGATTTTTTAAAATTTTAATATTTAATTTTTACAATGTCATTGTGAGCACATGAAAGTTTAAAAAAATACTTAGGATGCTCCCAGACTTTTGTGACGCCTTGATAAATGTAAGCTTTACATGTTGTGATCATTTGGTTGGTGACTTTGACAAAAAGTGAGGTCATGCGCTCTGATGTATTGTAGTACTGAGAAATGCTGTATATCATCCTGATGGCATTCATCAGACTTGGAATGTGCTCCACCATTGAGGCCTGAAATTGAACAGTTTCAACCAAATTCTCTTTAAAACACATAGCTTTGATAAAAGTCTTAATTTAGTGGACATAAAAAATGCACTTTAAAAATAAATGAAGATTTTAGGGTTTTAGAGTTACAGCATCTTAATCATTTCCACCACCATTGAATGTTTAACTTTTGTCTGAACTGATTCCAAACAAACCTAGCATTAAACCTAAAAGTAACATCTTGTGGCTAGTGTGCATTGAACATTTTCCCTATGAGCACTCTACAAAACTGAGATTGCTAATTGGCTGTCTGTTGAATGGTCTGAAAATTATGAGGAAGCACAAAGTACATGAGCTAAACCTCCCACATGGTTATTTTGAGCAATTACATACTTTCATAACAACTTACTTTTACAACAACATACTTTCATAACAACTTACTTTTACAACAACATACTTTCATAACAACTTACTTTTACAACATACTTTCATAACAAGGCTTGATTCTAATTGTAACAAGAATGTGATTGAAAAAAAAAATGAAATTTGTAAAATTAACTTTTTAATTTTATGTTTGTAAAATTTTCTAGTACAACATAATAGTAATTGCTATTGTATATCCCATCTTTCATGCTATAGCATAATCAGGGCCCTATGGTCTACTCTCTTTTGTGGGCATGTGGAGAGAGGGGCTATCTGAAAGAAGGTTTTCATGCTGCCATTAGGTGCTAAAAAACACAACTTCAAGTCATGATTTGAACTCAAGCTCCCATGATCTTCACCTATTTCTCCCTGTTGTCACACAACAAAACTACTTACTGGAGTACACTTAACAAGAGGTCCAAAAAATTTTTCCAGTGTGTACAAATATTTGACATTGTCTTTGGCCTCATTAGCAGCATCAGTGATTCGACCATCCTATTGGTATTCAATAAGAAAAAGTTAATGAAATAACATGAAATATCCTGTTGACCTTTAAACGTAACAACAATATTTACTAAAAATTCTTACCAAATATTTCCAATGTTTTAAAGTTTTAGATTTGGCAACTTGCAATACTCCAACAACAGCCTTGACCCTGGGACTCTTCATTTGTTCCAAAAGACTATAAAAACAACAAACATTTGATAAGATTATTATTTATAGAATTTTCTTTATACATCCTTTTATTTTGGTCTAAATGCTCTTATGCATTAGATATTAAAATAGGTAACATAAAATAAGTAGTTTCTTTACTTGTTAAATTTGGCCATCCTAGTTTTCCAGTATGCAAGTTCTGCTGTAGGCCCAATATCATCTGCCTCTCTTCTCATCTGTTCACTCTCTGCCAGAACTTGTTCTATTTGTTTGGACCAGAAAGCTAAAAGTTCTTCCAATTTCTCTAAGTGTTCTGTGTTACTTGCTGACAACAAAAAAAAGAAAAAGAAAGAAAGAATAAAAACACTTTTACAAGTTTGTTTGTAAAATGTTTTACATGTTTTGGATGTTCCATCAGCTTCTAAAGACAATTACATCATAGCCAAAAACTCCTGCATGACACTCGGGATGGTAGCCAAAAGGGTTTGTTTGAACCCAGGACCTTAGAGATCACTGATTGACAGTCCAGAGCACATACCACACAACGAGGCAGTTGCAAGTTAGTACATTTAATATGCTAAAGCAAACTTTAAGATTTCCACTAGTTTTTATAGAAATCTCAAATATTTACCATTAATATTCTAAATCTAAATTTATAGAGCTTACCAGTTAGTACATTTAATATACTGAAGCAAACTTTAAGATTTCCACTAGTTTTTATAGAAATCTCAAATATTTATCATTTATATTCTAAATCTAAATTTATAGAGCTTACCAGCATCCTGGTAGTCCGATGGTGTTTTTATGTGGTCAATGATAGAACTTTGGCCATTTTCTTGCAAGATAATTTGCCCTTCCATGTTTTTGAGAGCAGACATGAGACTGGTCACAAACTTCTCCAGGTATTCCAAAAAATCTTCCACTTGTGTCAAGGTACCATTCTCTTTGGAGAGAGTGCCCCAAGTCTGCACAGTGAGGCAAAAAAAAGTAATCAGCCAATATTATATATTTAAACTATTTTTCTTTCAACATGACAAAGTATAAGCTAAAGAGTGTGTGAATTGTTACTTGTACACAAACTTTGTGTAGCATTATATCCCATTCAATATTTCTAAAGTAAACTTCAAACATCAAACAAACCTCTAATGATTTGAGTGATGGAAGGATAATCTTAGACAAATGTTTTTCAAATCCAGCCAGGATTTTTCCCCCAGTGCAGTCCAAAGTTCCAAAGTTGACCTCTTGAGGGATATTTGCAGGAGTGATGGCTTTTGTTGTTGTCCTCAAGAAGAATAAGCAGATGCCATTCAGACCCTGAATCAAAAACAAATACATGAATGCCATATTTTCTTTGTTACTTTTGGTTTATCATAGGTACATATGATTGTCACTATATTTATCCAAACTACAGATAACATACTAGCTACTGTACTAAAGCAATGTATTAAATGTAAACTAAGACTTACTTCAGCATCACCTGGTGTAATGAACAATTTCTTTTTCTCAGCACTACCTCTCTGGATAAAAAAATAATAATAATAAGTTGTCTCAATTGAAATATGTGTGTTTATCTAAGATTAAATTTTTGACAATCTTGTCAAGATACTAAGAACTAGAGTCTATGACTAGCTAAAGATTGCCACTGAAATAAAATATCAGAAAAAGATAATCAACTCACATTAACATCTTGATAGAAAAACATTATTTTACGTGAGCCATCAGCCTTGAAAAATTCACTTATCATATCAAACTGTCAAAAAGATGGGTTTTTTCATTACCGACAAAATTTATATATCATGTAATAGAACAATGCTACATAAAAAAAAAATTTCCTTCATATATTGTTTAGTTGATCTCGATAAAATATTTGTATACGAAGTATAATCTTTAAATGATTCAAGTAATTTGGTTTAGTTTGGTTTCAATCTTGTAAGTTTATTTTTTTTTATGTAAAAAAGAGAATGAACAACACAACAACTGTTGCATCTTTTTAAATCTTATTTTTACAACTTACTCTGTCATCTGATACTATAAACTCCTCAACAACTGATGTGTCCAGGTTAAGTGCTGTTGCAAGTTGCTGTACCAGATATTTATGGCGAGCATCCATCTAAATAATGATTAGAACTTTAATTGGTTTTAAGAAATACCCCATTTCCTGACTAACATTTTTTTAAAGCTTGTACATTCAATTTAAGTATCATAATCCATGTTACATTCTTGAGTGCAAGAAAGCTGAATAAAACTATTAAAAATGTGAAACACAACCTAATTAAGAATCAAGTGGACAGCAAGGCAGAAATTCCAACAATACTAAAAGAAACAGATGAGTAAAAGCGAACAAGCATATGTTTTCTATTGCTACATATTTCTAATACAGCACCATCTCATAATAAGGCATCTAAGGAAGAAAAAATAAGCCCATAAATGAAATCGAATTGTGTTCCCTGGTTCTGTTATTTGATTATTGCTTTTACTTCTAGATTCACAAATGATTAAAGAAAATACTTAGCAAAAATAAAAAAAAATAAAAAACATTTTGAACATCCTATATGTTTTATAATTTTGTAAAGAATTACTTCAAAGGGGGACAGGGACTTAAAACCTTTTTTCTGCCACCCTTTAGACTTTATAGACATACATGGCATCCACATGTAAATATTTGTTTCTTTTTATCTTCATTAAAATAGCTTCAAATGAACGCAAGATAGAATTTCTTTCATTCACCCTCTTTCAACAAAACAAAAATCAATATTTCTCTCAGAGAGACCATAACAGGAACAATAGGCTTTTTTTTTCTAAATGTAAAGCTCTGAACTCTTTTGTTTCTGCTTCTATTCATGTCTTCATGGTCTATTGAGCATGTGACATCATAAAACTGTTTAATGAGGTTCCCTTGAAACCAACTAAAGTTACCTGGCCTGTTGT
This sequence comes from Biomphalaria pfeifferi, assembly GCA_030265305.1. Lineage (NCBI taxonomy): Eukaryota > Metazoa > Mollusca > Gastropoda > Planorbidae > Biomphalaria > Biomphalaria pfeifferi. The sequence continues at coordinate 2,147,696 of JASAOG010000060.1, read as the reverse complement.
TAAGCTTTCAAATAGATTGAATGCAAGGCTACAGGCAAATACAATGTATTTAAGATTGAAACAATTCCCAGTGCACAATAAATTGCTCTGGCATCACTGTTGACTTTTTAATTTAAGAGGAGAAATGGGTTGTTAATTCCATCATGACTATTGTTTGATCAGCATAGGTGAAAGATATAATGTTAAGAGAAGAGATGAATATAGTACTTCTTCTTTATCTAATTGCTGTAGAGTAATGGCAAAAAGTTGCTTCAAACTTATCAACATTATAGTATTGATATTGATTTTTTTTTATAAAGTCAGGAATAGATGAATTCTTTTTTATATTGATTCTCATTGTTGACTGTTTCATCAATAAACTCTGTGAGAAACAATTATACTATTGTTGATGACAAGTTTATCATTTGCCTCATGAATTTAAAAAATTAGTAAAAAGAAATGTGCATTAAAAAATGTTTTACATGACTACAAAATGTCCTTTCTTATGACTTATTAAGTAAAATCTTATAGCCAGAAAACCATGACCTTTCATTCAAGTTTTTTTAACATTAATTTAAAAAACAAAAAAAAGACTTTTTTTGCAGTCACAGTCAATCAAATAATAAGAGAACAGATTACCTTAAAATATTTTATTTAAAAAAAAATTGCCCTGAATGTTTTACTCATTCCAAACAGAAATAAAATCTTCAATAAAAAAAATAAATGTTCAATAAATATTTCTTAATGACAAGGTACGGCTACTATTTAACAAACCTCCATGCGTCGCTCATCCTTGCTAGCTTTGGTCAATTTTATGTCGCTATTAGCAGAAGCAGCAGGCTTAGGTTTCATGGGGGCAGCCTGAAATATTAATATTTCATATGTAGGTAGGGCTATACCATTAAGATTATAATCTGCAAATTGAATATCAATATATTTTACAACAATTATGGAAGGAACAAAGTAAACTAGAAAATGTGCATACATACATATATCCAGTTTTACCACAGAAAAATACAAGAAAGAATTTATTATAAGTCTATTTATTGTTACCTTGCCTCCAGTTTTCTTTTCAGTTTTATCATCTTTATCAATGTCTGAAACCAAACAATCACTTTTCACTGGTAAATATGTTAAATCTTACAGTTCTACATGATTTGGACTAAAATGAAAAGTAGGATGCAGTGTAAAAGATGATTGCACAAAATTAAATCATATAATGCTCTCAATCTTTTTTTCTTTCAAGTTTTACATGAACAGAATTTATTATCCAGCAATTATTCCTGACAATCTGAAATATGTGTTAAATCTTGTGTGTGTCTTCACATTTAATCAATGATGTTGCAATTATTCCTGACAATCTGAAATATGTGTTAAATCTTGTGTGTGTCTTCACATTTAATCAATGATACTAATTTTACACAATTATATTCTATTTTTCAAGGCCTCAATATAGTAAGGGTCAGACAACTCACTGAAAGGGTCTAGAAACTCCATAACGTTTTAAAGAAATAAAAAAAAAAATGCAGGTGATATAAATCATTGGTAGCATGCCAATGTTGACCATGTTAAATAAATCATTTGTTTGTTGGCTTTCATGATAGTAAATTTGTCCAGTCCAACATTTTTGGAATTCCCACTATCAATGCATTCAATAAATTATGAAGTGTATTGCTCTTATCTTAAGACTTGGGTTGTTTTTTTTTAAAAGAGAAATGAGCTAATTGCTATAATATTTTTGCCATGATTTAACAGATGCTGTCAGTAACATGAAGAGTTAAGGGTAATGATTTAAGCCCCACAGTAAATTATTACAGAAAGCATGATAAAACAAAGAAAAATAACTTTATTTATTAAATTATTATGCAGTTTCTTTGTTAAATGTCTGTTGTTTTCTATTTGTTTGTTAGCTGGTCTGTAATTATAGAAGAGATTAGAGACAAGTTTGATTCATCAGATGATCTACTAACTACTGTCAAAAAAACACAAACTAAAACTCTATGCCCATATCACAAGGATCACAGGGCTCGCAAAACCTTCCTTCAGAACAGTAACAGGAAAAAAAGAAGAAGCAGACAGAGAAAATGATTGGAAGACAAGATAAAAGAATGGAAGGGCCGGTCATTGAAAAAAATTGTATCAAAGGTAAAAGACAAAGAGAAATGGAGAAAGAGGGTCAACTGATCCAGTGTGGATCTGAGGGATAAGGGAAGGTGAAGGTAAATGTTCATTGGTAGAGAAGTCAAAGAAATCCTTTTCACATGTTACAGTATCAGCAGTAACATATTTTTTGCAGAAGACTGATCTTTCAATTGACTTTCTCATAGTAACATTTTTAGAATAACTCTTTCCTTTACATTTTTTCAATAATATAAAATAGTCTAACATCGTAATTTAATAAACACAAAGAAATACTAAACTGGCAACAATACAAAATATATAATAACTACAGATTTAAGCATTTTGGCTGCCCAAGTAGTTAAATAATCATTATTGAATTTTTTTTTTAAAATCTCTATCTGGTACTTACCTATTATAAAATATCATATCAACATGAAAAACCCATAAGCATATAATAAAATGCAAACTAATTTTCTTTTTAATTGCTTTTATTTTCTTAAATTTTCCATTTGTCTATACCCTGAAATGTGTTCGGGATGGAGTGAGAAACGAAAAGAAATAAATGGGGGAAAATTACATTTATTAAGTGAGGAGTGTTGCTATGGCATATTAATTACCTACTCCCTACAGATTTACAACACAGTTGAAAAATAACTTTCACCATTTCTTTGTGTTAATGACTATTGTATGCATTTGAATTAACTCCACTGTAACCTTTTCAGTAAGTAGGCCTAGTTGCATTAAAGAAATAAATTACCATATTGCTACATTCAGTAAATGTGAAATTGATAGCTTGTTCACCCCTAGGATAATTATCTCAGCCATAGACCATTTAAAGAGGCCATATTGGCTTACACTTGTTTGAAAGTAACCAGGTTCAGATAAATCATGTCACATAGAATCTACCTGTTTGATTTATACCCCACCTCCCCAACCAGGGTCTTGACAAGCAGTTTTTATGTAAAAGATTATGTATTTAGCACATGTAATGTGAAACAGTTTAACTAGATATTGAATGCTTGCTTACATAAGAACTTTTGAAAATCAATAGCAGGTCTATTGTTAAATACATTTCAATATAAAAACTACTGATAAATTTTACAGACTTTATTTGAAGATTTAATGTAAATAAAAGAGATATAACAAAGAGTATAAAAAGATGATGACAATTTAAATTTAATAAATACTTAAATACTTTCTAAGATAATATAAAAAAATATAGAGTAAATGAATACATTTAAAACGTCTTTAAAAACATAAAGTAATAGTTCTTTTTAAAAAAAATACATTTAGAAGAGAAAAAGAATTACCCTTTCAGACCTTGTGATCTATAAGGCAGATGATGTAAAGGTAGTCTCTGGCCAACAATTAAAGAGCAGGTTGTCATGTGACTAGCCAACGACCAACTGCCTTTATTTTACCCAACTAAAGTCAGGTACCCATTAAAGTTGGCACAATAAAAATCCCAAAATTCAAAATCCCACTCTTCACTGAGATTTGAACCCAGGACCCCAGGTCAGCAGCCAACTGCTTAACCACTCAGCCACCATGCTCCCAATATACATCTAGCTCGACTACATCTATTTGATGGTCTAACTTTTATATAGAAAGCAAAAGATCAAAAGTTTTAGCTTAGCACTTTATTTGACTTTATCTCTTTATTTTAGTAGTTTAACTATTCTATTTAACTGAAAATTCTTTGACTTATGTAATTGATTATTACAATGCCTAATTTTCCAAGAAACCTAATCTATAAACATCTTTATTTATAAATATTTATTTTAAAAGTTCAGTAAGTCCATCTAGATATCTTAAGTTTTTACCTTGATCAGCTTCTTTACTTATTAGTGGTGGTGCTATTTCATTATCCATCGTGTCTGGTTTTGGACTGTCTCTCCTATTGGCTTCCTTTTCGCTGACAACTTCGTCTTTGCTCTCACCATCTGCATCTGTTGAAACTGGATCACTGGGTTCGGACATTCTTAGAACTTATAGTTTGTGATTTATTTCCCAGACAATATAGATTTAAATTATTATATACTACCGACTAGATTTATATTATTAACTAGATCTATAGTATTACCTATAGATTCTAATTATTATTTATATCTATATTCTAGTTCATCATAGTGAATGATAGTGTTTTACTCTTTCTCTTGGCTCAAGACTCGAGTCTACATCAAATAACCTTTAAAAAAAACATGGATATACAAGAGCCATTGCAACTGTCTTTTTGGCTGTCTAACCATGTAGATCTACACGTTTCTATGCAAGTCGCCACGGTCCGCTAATCCAATTATTTATTGAATTATTCGAGTCGAGTTTGATCTATCGCGGCGGGCGCCCTGCTACAGTTTACCTCACGCACTGACGCAGTATTTCAAGTATTTGAGCTTTAGTGTTAGTCTGGTATTCGTGTTGCCAGTGTGTTGAGTGTTAACTTTTCAAATGAGGCCTAGATTTAAAATAATAGTTGTAATTCTAATTGTGACTAGATCCTTTATGTATAAAACATGTCGATATAACTACATTTGACATATTTTTATGTTAGACTATTTATTTTTATTCTGTAGACTCTATTATTTATTTGTTTTACCATGACTATTGACCAAAAAAAAAAGTTTCCGGTTCATCACTATAGCAACGCAAACAATAGTAGGGGGTATGACTTGATCGATTAGCGGCAACCTGTCTCGTCCAATGTTTTCGGTTATTAACCCAGCTATACCGTTAGTGTCTGTAGCCTCTGTTGTGGAAGCAATAAATGCGGCCTCACATATTTAGGTTATTGATTGGCTATCGAAAATGATTGGTAAAATAATTGAAACTGTGCCAGAAGTCTTCAACTTATTAACTCCCCTCCTCCAGAGAGTGATTAAATGTTTAAAAAGGTCGATTTTAAGCTATCGATCAACTTCTTAGCAGACTAGTTGATATTGAATAATTGCCAACTCGAAACATTTTGTTATATGGTTAGTGATATCTCACCCTCCTTTTTTTTTAATTATTGTTTCTTTTGAAAGACGTCTCAGTGCATAGCTTGGTCATCAAGTATACATACAAACTATTGACTATTGTAGTACAGTATCTATCTATACAGTACCTACTGTATTCTGTTGTTTTAATAAGCAGATCAGTATGGTACCGGTACCTTGAATTAAAGCGTTTTGATTATCATACAGACTTAGCAGTCACTCAGCAGTTTGTCTCTAACACTAGATTAACACATGGATACGCGTAGGACGTAAATATCTTCTCTTTAGAAAGAATATCTGTACCGGTAATTTATAAAATAAGATTTAAGAAAACTGGCATATATTATTGTCACGTTTAAAAGTGAAAAGCCAAGAGAGTGGGATATGAGCTTAATGGTGGTAAAAATTTATCAATTTCCAGTTGACACACATGAATGGTTCATAGAGGACCTTCAAAAGAATGTATCCTTATTTGTAGACAAACCCCCAAGAGACATACAAAACACTTTGCAGCAACAGTGGCAAAGTGTTGAATGAACACTTATTGCCTGCTAATTAAATTATAAAACTATACACAAGTTTAAATACTGTTGCAAATCTTTGCAACAGATGAGAACATTTTTTCCCTGATGCTCTCCTTTATTTGAACTGAACCTGGTAATAGTCCCTAGTTCAAATTTGATAACGAGAAATTATTAGGTTTCTGAAAACATACCATACTTTGAACCTAATCCTGTTTATTTAAGAACCTTATTATGCAAACATAAAAATTTAAACATAAATGGAGTTTGAAGCTTTGAAACAAAATTTGAAAACATGAGAAGTAATATATACTAGCTGCACAAAGGTACTAAGGTTATTAGTAGAAGGTGAAGAAACTATGGTGAAACAGATAACCTTAGTGCTGCTATTGCATGTAACATCTTGTGTTTTCATTTTTAAAAATGCTATCTTACATTTGTTTAAATTATTATTTTTTTAAGTTAATCTACAGTAAATAAAAAAAAAAGAAACAAATAAATCAAAATGCTTTTAATTTTTGTCAATGTTAATAAATCCATTCAAAGTTCAACTAAGTTAACATGAATTTCATGTGAACTGTTGAGAAAGCATACAGAGACATATATGTTTAAAAGAATACAACTTACACAATTCATAACAAAATATGTTCACATTGATCAACAAACTTTGGCAGTGACAACTAATGTACAACAATAAGAGATAAACATCATTTTAAAACAAATGAAAGATTCAATAATTTGTACAGAATTTACATTTAGACACATGAAAAGATTTTTTAACTACAGACGTGTGCAAGTATAAATTTTCACTTTAAAGGATGCTTCACTGAATCAAACAGAAACATCTAATAGAGTACATTTTTTTTTAAAAATGAGATTTCTATTCTGTCAAAACTAGAATTAAAAAAAATATTAAAAAATTCTAGTTTCATTAGTAATGTAAAAGCATGTTACTGCTACACTTTAATACTAATATGTGCTCTACAAAATGCATGCTGAAAATCAATGTAAGTCCATTTATTTCTGAAGAATAAAAGACTTCTTTTTTTCAAACTAACTAATGCCAGTAGCATGTTCATTAAAAACAAAACAAAAAAAAAAGCATTGAATCAATTTCAATGTTGAAACTTTACTTCTAGCACGATAATTTATAACAGTACCAATACTATTCTCAGTTTAAAGCTTATTCTTGTAGGAAGTTGCTCTCTTTGATGACATATATGTTAATCTGACAACCAATGTAATAAAACATATAATGCTAGAGCAGTATTTCTAAGCATCTGGAACAACAATAATATTTGGCTTAGACTGAGGAGCACAGTATGGAGCCCCAAGGAACTTGTCAGCTATACGACCAGCTTCACGAAAGCCACTGAGCATAGCGCCATGAACTGTGGCTGGATAATTCCGTATGGTATGCTCACCAGCAAAGAAAAGCCTAGCTGGGGCACCAGCAGGATGAGCAATGGGCGATGCTAGGAGATCATAATCATTACCTAGAAAACAATGAAGGGAGGAAATCAACATAACAACATCATTGTTAAAGTATAGACAATCTGTAGAAGACAAAATTAAAGAAAGTTAAAATAAAAGGATCAGTAGTTAATATTGTTTTTATCATGCTAATGGGCATATGCCAGAAATGTAATAAATCTAATCATTGTTCTTTAAAGCTATTTTTTATATTTATGAACGCATACAAAATATATAGAGACCAGTTTTTGATTTAAAATTAAGACTCCATTAAATGTTTGATTGAAAGTGCAGTCCAACTAGTTGTTCCTTAATAGTGCTATATATAAACTTATGTTTACAATACAAATAATACTAGATCTAGTTATTGATACTGACAATGTATTATATGCTACAAATGAATTCCTTGCAGTTAAATAGCGTGAAGCGTGGTCGAGAGGCTAAGTGCGCTTGAACTTAGCTTGGCTTGGCTACCTAGAAGGGGGCTCGAGGTTCGACACCCAACTCGGGCAGAGTTGTGTTTACTGAGCGCCTAAAGGCAGCACGGAAAACCAATTCCTAGATAACCCCCCCCCCCCCCCCCACTTGTCCACAAATGAGATTGGACCAAAGCGCTCTGAGCATGCTATAAGCATGAAAGCAGCGCTATATAAAAGCTATAAATGTATAAATATAAATAAAAAAAAATATATGAGCATATAGACTAATAAATGTTTGAAAAGAGGACATCATAATTTTGTGTTTGTGTAGCACTTCTTTGATAGGACCTGCACTTTGCATTTCATTTTAAGAAAGGTTATTACAGATTTGAAGTTGGGAAGGTATATTTCTTTTCTACCACTTAAATTATTGCAAATATATTGTCCCCATTTAAAAGGCCTCTCTATAAAATCATTGCTTTGTCATAATATCAAACAGTTCTATATAAACATTAATACGGTGTATATTGTTCAGTTAGATGATGAAACAAAAAAAACAACAACATTGGATCAGGTAATGGAGAGGGACTGATTATCATTAAGATTAACATGCATTTTCTTAACAAGTTCCGAAAGGTCAGTAAATACTTATTAGAATGAATGGATGAATTAGATCTTATAAATTTCATACTTTCCTACATAATGTTTTATGAACAATTTTTTTTTTTAAACACACCTGTAACAAATTATAAACATTTTTTAACAAAATGGTATGATAGGAATACATTACAACTATTACCTGATGATCCAGCAGCTACATAAGAATAAGATCCTCTTGCATATGGATCCGCTCTCCACCTTGAAACTAAAGATTCTTTAGGCTGTAGTATAATAAAACCAATTAACAATATTTTTTCAATGACTGAACTCAGATGAAATTACCATAAGTTGATTATCAGTCTATTTCAACTGACCTGTGGTACAGCATTAGCCCCGAAGATTCCTTTCATAACTACAAGGCAGCGACCAACAATAACATCATCACTGACATTTTCCATTATGGCTGCTGCCTCCCCAGCTATAAGAGCTAGCAGGACAGGTGCTTTGTACAAGTTCCAAAATAAAAATAGTTCCCCTCTGCTGGCTGTGGTACTTCCTACATGTCCAAAAAGATTAGCACTGGGGTCCCAGAAAACTCTGTCAAAGCATAAAACAACCTGGAAACATAAGAAGACATTGAAAGACATGTCTCAAATCACCACATCCAGTTGGTAGTGTGTATATTACATTGAAACATTTTTTTCAGATTAGATTTTCATGTGCTCTAGAACACTTAGTTAAAAAAAAAATAATTTAACCTTCAGTAACGGTGCAATGAAACATCGATAAAAAATGTAAGACCCATTAGTCATGCTATTTTTTCAGATGTTTCAGATTTTTAAATTTTTGAAGTCGCTTTTCATGTTACAGGACTAACAATTCAATGATAAATCTTTGATATGCTGAATTTACAATATCAATTGACTGCTCTTTATTTTATTTTCACTAAACATCACATAGAAATACTATAACAGACCTTATTGAGATTCCCAAACCCAAGTCTAGCTATGGCATCTGCTTTCCAGTCTGGAAGTGGAGGAATGAAATGGGGTACATTAGGAACAGTATTAATACACTCCTTCAGTACTCCAAGAGGAAGTGTACACAAGACAGCATCTCCTTTATAGGTCTGCTGATTAGATCCATTTTTAGCTGTGGTCACTACCTCTACACCTGAGTGAATCCAGAAAAAAAAATAAAAAATTCTCAATTTTATTTATATCCATTATGCATTTTTTTTTCTAAAGCTAAATGAAAGGTAAAGCAATCAGGAATATTAGCAAACCTTTCTCTAATATTTTGATCTGTTTGACAACTGTATTAAGCTTGTAGTCCAAACCTTCAGCAATGGCCGTGGGTACACAAGAGTAACCATTTCTTACTAACAACCAAAAAAAAAAAAACAAATTCAAATTAATTAATTAAATTAAAAGCTTATATATTAATAGATCCATCTTTTTGCATAAGTGAAAGAATAAGGTCACTTTTTATTTTGTTTTATGAATTATCATGAAATGAATTAAGTTTCAAACCTGTTAAATGACTTCCTGAAAACTCATAGTCATCATCTTGATCCCAGTGTTTAAGAGAGAGATTGGATAAAGGTGTGGCATTAGCAAACTCTAAATTGGCAAAGTGCCAGTCTAAAATCTGGCGATCTCTGGATGACAAGTACACATCACTGCCAAGAAAGAAGATACAAAAATATGTTTTATTCTTCTTGACATTCAAATAAAATCTGTATTTTGTAACATGGTGTCTTATGCTGTTCAATAGATAGAGGTTGCTTGGTTAAAAGATAGCTCCTAGTACAATGTAAATTATTACTATCCACAAGTCCATTATATACACTACAAATTACAACATATTTGAAAGGATCAAAATCAGAATGATATACTGTTAATACATTTAATCCAACATCAAAAGAAATTCAGTCCTAGCCTCTGTCCTTAACTCTTTGACTCCGGAATTACTTCGGAATTATTTTCCACTTTTGAACGGAATTAATTTTTCCGCAATTTCAGAGTGCGCTATTTTGCTTCGATATAGCTTGTATAACTTTTATATTTATTATTGGAAAAAAATAAATTTGATATAGAATTAAAGAGAAATGGATGCTCTTTCCATTTCTTATGTTTTCTAGTTTGCAAATCATGTTGTTTTTGTAATTTTGGGTTTTGAATATAAAAATGAAAAACTCACCAACTGACATTGAAAATATCCACCCAAGTGCATGTTTAAAGAAATTTATAGTTCAAATTAAATCCAAATAGCTTTTTTTCTCATTTTTATCCATTTGTTTACAGAACACCATAGAAGAAACAGCAATAGATGCAAAAAATAATAAACTGGAACTAATAATCCAATGTCACTAATTTAACGAAAAAGCCCATAAAAAAAAGCAACACTCTTGGAACAAAACACTTTTACCCTAAAACTAGTCCAACTGTACAGCATATATATATTTATAGTATTTTCTTCTAAAGTTCTTCATGTACTTAGTATATAAATATTCCTTCTAGTTGTGATATTGATGGACGCAGTCAAGAACAGTGTTTACATACTCTGTCTTTCTTTATAGTTATAGGTCTCCATTCTCTGAAAATGGATCTTATTCTGGCAGGGGTGTTCAATTTAATCCTATAGTCTGCATAGCTATTTATTTTGCTGATAAGACTATCAACAATGTGATTGTCAATGGAAAAAAACAACATTCCAGTTCTATAGATGCAGTGCTGACTAAGTCTAGGTTGACAACCCAATTTCTTGGTGGAACAAATCTGAAGTTGATCTGTTTCAGTGCCTAAATGATAGATCTAGAGATCTACCTCTATCTGATTAGATTTAGATCTAGATGATGTAGAGACAGCTAAACTAGTTCTAAATCTACATTGAACATTAGCTAGGGGTGCTGCTGCTTCATCAGCTGATAAACTTCATCATTACTAGACCTAGCCCTAGATCTATAAATTAATTTACTAGATCTAGATCTATATAATTAGAGTTATCAATATCACCATCAGATGAAACAAAATCACTGTCATCTGAATTATTATACTTCTTTTCAAAGAAATATTTAGATCTACAAAGTTTATATTGCCTTGGTTGAAGTTCCATGTTAAAAAAACACGCACACAGAAAAAATAAATGTAATCTCTTTACAAACTTCGTACAAAATAAAAACACGTTAAATGAAGGAAATTCCGGATGTTTAGCAAAGAGAAACTATTCTAGATAAAAAATTAAGCAATAAAAAACAAGAATTGGAGAAATAAAAGTGAAAAAAATAAATTTGAAATAGCCGATGCCCCCAAAGTTGGTCCGACTTTTTCCCTCTTTTTTAAAATCAGCGTCCTGTGTGCTGTTGCGGAGCCAAAGAGTTAAGAAATATTTACCCTAAGATCTTAAGTCAAGTGTTACTATTTCTACTAATGCAAGTTTCTAGTGCCCTAATCAAAACTATAGTAAACAAAAAAGAAACTGTGCACAATGTACCTTGGTGGATTAGCTTCCAGTTCATGAAGTTTATCTTCTATTTCTTTTTGTTTGGCAGTTTCTTGATCATATTCCTTTTAAGAGGGAATAAATGTGCAATAGTTAGAAATATTTTTGATCTTATATTATAAAATATTGAATGACAAAAAAAAAAAAAATTCATACATAGATTAGTGTAATCCATTAAGAAAAAAAAATAAAACAACTGACTTTTATTGCAGCATTCAGATCTCTTAGTTTACTTTTGACAAGGAATTCAGCAGTGATGTCCCTTGGTGGCTTCACATCAGATGCCTCTTTCCATTGCTTATGTAGCTCTTGCACTCTATCCCGCTGAGCTAGCATCTAATTGAATTACAATAGTTTAATACATAGTTTCTATTAAAGTAACACATATTTACATTCAAGAAAACTAAGAATAAGTATCTGGCTTTCATAATCATCTATGCTTTACAAAGTTAGGTTTGAAGAGTCATACTGAGATATTATAAAATGATGACCAGGGAATTGGCATAAATTACTTCTAGAAAATTAATGTACAAGTTATAAAAACTATGAGTTACAAACCATACCTGTGCTTGACATTTCCTGAGTCTTTCTTGCATTTCAATGATACTTCTCTGGTGCTCACACTGTTTATCCTTCACATGTTTCTCTTGTAACCTATACAAAAATGACCCAAAAGAAATTTGACTTTTCTATGACAACAATTTTCATATGCTATGTAATATAAATAAGGACCAAAATGACAAACAGGTTAACGCTACAATTAGTTTTTAAACTTTTGAGCTTAAGTCAAAATAGGTAGTTAATCAAAAAATTCATTTTAAATGGCTTCTTGAAAAAAAAAATACAAAAGTGTTTTCATTGATAATCAAAAACTTCATACCAAAAGTCCATATGAAGCTGGGAAAAGGGAGTTTTTAAAATTTTTTTTATTTAACTTTATAAACAAAATATGGTATCCCACATGTGAACAATTGTAATTCCCATTTTTACTAAAAACAAAATTTTCTGTAAATAACTTTTTTTTTTTCAACAGATGACAAGTACATATATTTTTCAAATAAACATCAGAGGAGCTGCTTCAAATAATGTCACTGTAAAAGTAACCTGGATCTTTTAAATATTTATTTCAGGAGATTTTCTTGAAAGCCCAGGAGACTAGGTAATTGGAGCTCAATAACTCAATAAAACAATTCTTAACTTTATATTTAATAATAGATAAAATTGTACTATAATTTACAAACTTGATAACAGCCTCCAAGGCTTGTCCCAATGATGCAGGTTTACCATTAATTTCATTAAAGTTGACCTGGTGTGACAGAAATGAAGTAGTTTCCAGCAGTCTGTTAAACTCTCTCTCAACCATTTCATCCTTCTCTTTCAACACCTGGCAAAAAGAAATATCATCAATAAAAATAGATTTATGCCAGCAGTTGAGCTTATATGAATTTAGTTAAATTATCAGGACACAGCCATAACTGACATAGAAGAAACCATTTTTATTTCCAATAGGGACGGACAAAGTAAGAAAATAAAATTTATATATATATACTAGACATATGTTACCCGCGACCTGCGGGTCTTTATTTGTGCATTACTGTCGATATAGTCACAATTAAACGAAATAATAAAAGTAATAAGTAAAGAGAATGTGCCAATGTAAAAATAGTGTGAATGAAGCTATCAAATAAAAATAGCTAATAGGCTTAAATCCATTTTTTCAAATTAAAACATTTGCTTGTAGACCTACATATATTTGATTAAAATTTGAGATGAATAGACTTAATTTGTTAAGTTTAGCGAACAGCGAACGAATGTATTAAAAATGCTTTAGAAAAACAAATTTGAATCTTAAATTGATTAAAATATCAAATGAATGGACAATAATTAGTATGTTTATGTGTTAAAGCACAAAACTATCTTTGGGAAAGAAGTTTTATCATCTTAGAGTTCAATAAGAGTTTTAGACCTAGACCTAGGAATAGACTCAGTAGAGAGATGTGTTAATATGTAACCAATTGGTAATGTCTAATGAAAGAATGTTCACCAGGAAATCTGTAGTCACAGATATCAGGAACTTATTTATGTAAAAAATGCTTTTGAAACACAAAATTGAAGGTTAATTTTATTACATAAATGAAATCAATGGATCTTCTTTTGTATTTTCATGTGCGCAAAGTGTATTTCTTAAAATTAGATCTAGGTCTAAATCCTTTTGATCTTTTCTCATGTCAACATTGTCTTAAGTTTGTTTTAGGGCTACAATACATACACTACGGTCTAAGTTAGTACACAAGGAACATTCCTGCCTAGTTTTATCAATATTGGTCAGGCGGTTTTGATATCTATAAGTAACATACATACATACAACTCACATTCTACTTAATAATATAGATAACAGTGTGCTATTTTTTCTTTATGTATAGGTAATAGAAGCTGACCAATGTGTTACTTACTGATACACTAGATATCAATAAACAACTCCAACGCCACAAAGCCAGATTCACTAGTCAAATTATTTACACACTTACTAGCAACATGCACATATACACAATATTTTGTTTTGTTACTTGTCTATTCATGTTATAATGTTGAAAATGTAGCTGATAAGAAGTCAGTTTATAAAAAAACTAAAATATATAAAACCTATTCAGACTTTATAAACCCAAAGTCATGTTAATAAAATCAGTAACACTTTACTTCAGAATTTAAGGCTTCTAAAAGTTCTGGTAAAATAAAAAAATGTTATCTCTACAGAAGTTTTCTTATAACATCTATTTATTTTGCTTACAGTGCATCCATTGCTTTCATAAAGTGGACATTTCTGTTTGATTTTATGTAGCTCCATGTTGATCTGTTTGCTTAACACAGTCACAGGGTTCCCTCCTGCAAAAAGAATATCAAGATAGTATTAAAACTTGCATGAAGCACTAAGTTATCCAATTTAAATGTCTGAAAGCACTACTTACCCAGTCCAGTCACAACCATAGCCCCTAGATCTGCCACATAGTTGCCTCTTCTAAAAGTTTGTATCCTTCCACCCACTCTATCCTAAGAAATGTAGATACAAACAATGTCAGAAGAAATTATGAATCTGTATCACAAACACACATTTAATTGATGATGAAACTGACAAATGAATTATAAGACTTACTCTTGCTTCTAAAATGACAACATCAACCCCAAAAGACTGTAACTGTCTAGCAGCACTTAATCCTGCAATGCCAGCACCAATGATGATAACCTTGCAGTTCTTTTTGGCTTTAAAAAAAAAAAAATATTGAAAGGTCTGTAATGAATACAGGAATGAACATTTGTTAACAGAAAATAACAGATCTATTTACCTGGAAGTGGTTTCAATCTCTTGTAGATTCCAAAATTAATAAAACTGTAACGCTCTAGAAATGCATGAACTCGCAGAACCAATTGTCCATCACCTAGATAGAAAAAAAACTGTAACTGTAACAAACTAATATAATGTTTTTTGCTAAAATTTTGAATATACATTGGATTTATATTTAAGATCTCATAACTCACTGTTATATGGTGGCTCAATATCTTGAAGTGCTGCTTCAAATGTCAATTGCTGCTTTGGATTTTCTAACCACAGCTGCAACTTAAATATGAAGAGAAAAAAAAATTACCAATAATTATAAGCCTTTACAATATTAACTTTCAAATAAAAATTTTAGTAAATCTAGATGTTTAGATTTCTAATATACAGAACGATTGTGAACACTTTACTAACTATTCTATTCCTGAGATAAAGGAATACTTTCTGGGACTGAGGTGGGCCCTGGACAATGTCTGGAAAGGCAGCAGCCTCTTGGGCAGTTAGTTTATCAACTGGTAGCCTGCTCTGAAACGCAGCTCCTTCAAGTCCTAAAAGAATAGAAAATATTGTTTTTCTTGTTAACTTAGATGAAACATCATTTTATTCAAGTGATTAGGTCATTAATAAAAAAAAAATGCTTACCTGACGGATCATCAGCTGAATGGTCACTTTCTTCAGCAACAACTTCTTCATCTCCCTTTGAAATTGAAGGTTTTGTGTCTTTTTCTTTGGTTTCCTTGTCTTTAGTATTACTCTCTTTGGATTCTTTTTCCTTTTCTTTAGGTTTCACATCTTTGTTTTTCTCTTTTTTTTCTTCTTCAGAATAAAATTCATCTTCAGAAATGTGAGCTAAATGTTCATCCATTTCTTTATATTCAACCTGTCAAAGTTAAAGAATTATGTGCACAAAATAAATAGCCAAGTAACCAATGTTGTCAGATGATCATTTGAAAATGTGTTTCAGCAATAGATCTAGTTAATCTAGTCTAAATATCAAAACTAGTACTTCCATCCATATAAAAATGTGATGTAAAAAATGGCAGCGAATTGGCTTAGCGCTGCTGATAATCACAATTTACAAACTATTTACCAGAGTGAGTCGATAAATATAAACTTTTTTTTTGGCCTTTGAAAAAGTAGGACTGTCACCGTCGTCTGTAGACACCACACTGGCATACTTACTAGACTCTCTGAAGTCAGACAGTGTGAGTCACTGAGTGTGACTGACACTGAGACATGAGTTAGAGAGTGTGAGTGTGTTAGGCCTAGGCCTATATGGCTGTACAGTAAAGTACAGTGTACTGACTCGGTCTCAGTGTACTGTCTAGTACTGGTAGCCAGTGATTTGAGTGATGATAGGATTGAGTGAGTCTTGAGTGTACTGTAGCGACTTTAGTGTAAAAGACAAAGTAAAGTGTAAGTGTAGGCTGTCACACTCTGACGACTGTGAGTCTGAAGGACTAAATTCTAAATGATATCGCCACAAACCTTTGCACGTTTGCGTCGGCTTCTACGTCCAACATCACTGCTTGGATTTCCTGCATCTTGTACTTCATCACCAGCAGCAGGTCTCTTGTTAGTCTCAGAGGTGGTTGCATCATCCTTTTTCGGCATTAAAGTGGTAACTTTAGTCGGATGATGGGAGGACGCCATTGTTGCTAATGCATTGACTGTGCCAGATAAAAAGAGCATCTTTATGGGGAAAAAATAAATTGTGTCATTTAGGTTCTACATTAAATTAAAAAAATGATTTAAAAGTAACCTACTTTAAAAAACATAGACTAGATATAGAATTAGATTTAAAAGCTTTTATTTGTTTGAATAGTTTATAACTGCATTTGTATGTCTTTAAAAAGAATGTTTTTGACTTTTCAAACTTATTATCTTTTTTTTCTTTGTAATTACTTCCGGGTCCGGTGCTGTTAGTATACAAGTTCATCGTCAACATCACATGAATGAGTCTTAACCTAAATTTCTATAAATAAATAATGAACACGGTGTAATGTTATAAATAGATTTACTTAATGTTTCTTTCAGAGTAAAATTTACTGTAAACTGAGATCTAAAGATGGCTGGATTTTTCTCAAAAAAACCAACAGTACAAGGTTAGTAGAGTAGACTCTGGTGACTCTAGTCTAGTCACTGACTCACTAGTCTAGTACTGAATTAACTGAACGACTACATCTAGTTATATAATATTACTCCAATATTAGTACTAAAAAAGTTAACTAAGTAAACTATCTAGATCTACTCATCTACTTCATCTAGTATCTACTGGACTGTGATGACTGTTAGTGTGACACTGACAACTTTGTGTACTACTTTGAGTTTTGACTTAGTTAGCCTACTAGTTACTACATCTGTAATCATATAAAATCCCCTAGAGGCCATATCGGCATATGCCTGTACTTATAATAAGTCTAACTAAGTTATATTACATATTTATAGCTTTTATATAGGGCTACGTTCATGCTTTTAGCATGCTCAGAGCACTTTGGTCCAATCTCATTTGTGGACCAGTGGGGGGGGGGGGGGGGGGGGGGTATCTAGGAGTTGGTTTCCGTGCTACCTTTAGGCGCTCAGTAAACACAACTCTGCCGAGTCGGGTGTCGAACCTCGAGCCCCCTTCTAGGTAGCCAAGCCACGCTCAAGCGCACTTAGCCTCTTGACCACGCTTCCCACTTTTCAAACGTTATACTGCCTATAGATAGGATAATATTTATATAATTTATTAATATAATGATAATCTACTTAGAATCAGAATATACTTATACACAAACTCCAGATAAAGACCACATCGATAGAACTTTAGAACAAGTGGAGTCATATAAATATCTAGGCGTCATCATTGATAACAAGCTCTCATGGGAAGACCACCTTGGAACTCTTACAAAGAATACATCCCAGCGACTTTTTCCTATATAAACTCAATAGCTTTAAACTAAATAAGAAGATCCTAGATAATTTTTACAGCGCGACCATACAAACTCTACTAACATATGGAATATCTTTTTGACAAGGCAACGACCCCCTAGAAAACATAAAAAGGGCATCAAAAATCACATGCACAACATTACCATATTTAAAGGAACTTTCTGAACAGAAATGTCTCTAAGAAAAATTGCAAAAATCAGCCACCCACTCTATCATAACTACATCATGTTGTCTCGAAGTGGGCGACTTCTGTCAATCCAAACAAGCACGGAGCGGTACAAAAACTCGGTCAGACTTTATCAACGCCACCCTTTGATCGGGAGCATGAAAAGGACCAAGATGCCTGTGTGTAGTCGCTGAATCAACTTGTCCTTGCAATCACAACAAACAAGCAGTCTTAGTCTTAGACTGTACTGTAACTGTGTACTACTTAGTGACCTTTGTCTACTATACTCTACCTAGTAACCTACTAGTCTACATAACTCTACTAACTAATCAATTTACTGTCAATTTATCAAACCCTACTAGTACTAGACTCTAGATCTAAAGATTAATTAGTTTAGTAGTTACTCTATAATAACTAGATTTAGAATAATCTATTCTAGATCTAGTGGCTAGTCTGTAGTCAGTAAAAAACTGTAAATTAGGTCACAACTAGATCTAGTCAAATCTAGTAACAGCCAGTACTAGATCTAGACCTAGATTAAATCAGATGTCTAGCTTCATCTATTCTAAAAATAATCTAGATCCATCTTTCTTATATTTAACAGACATTGCTTCAAAAATAAGATGATTATGTCCTTTAGAAGCGTTATGCATTTAGTCATGCATAATAACCAATGACTTAAATTTTGCCAAGTCACTTGTTTTCCTGGCTAGCTCAAGCAACCCATTCCATGCTCTAATAGCACTAGGGAAGAAGGAGCATTTGTACAAATTTGTCCTAGCATATATAACGAGGAATATGCCTTCATCTTTGTGTCTTTCTGAGTATTTTATTAAATTTTGTTTTTGTATAAAATTAGAAGATTGTGTTTTAGTGTTTTATATTGCTACTTTACTTTTAAGTATTCTATCCTGAAGGCTTTCTAAATTTAGTGATTTTACTAAAGGTGTTACTCTAGTCAAATGTGAAAATTCATTTCTTATGAAACTCACTGCTCTATTTTGTGTCTGTTCCAGTTTCTTAATGTTTTCTTGAGTTGAGGGGTCCCAAACAGAGGATGCATATATATATATATATATATATATATATATTCTATTATTGGCCTAACCAAGGTTAAATAACAATTTAGTTTAATGTTCTTATTTGATTTATTGAAATTTCTTTTAATAAACCCTAATGCATTGTTTAATTTTTTGATAGTTTCATCAATATGGGGATTCCATGACAGTTTTTCATTTATTATAACACCTAGGTATTTTGCATTTACTTGATCCATACTTTTCGTTTTTGTTGTGATATTGATTCTGTGGCTGGCATTTTAAAACCTTTTAAAATATACTCATAAATGATAATTTCTTGAACTAAGAATTAGGCTGTTTCTGTATTTCACCCTCTTGATAAAGTTGTTGCTATTATTCACTTAAATCTAAAATAAATTTTCACAGAACAAATAAGAACAAATGACAGAGTTCTTAGGAAACAGACGAGGGATTTGGAAAGAGATAGGGGTGCTTTAGAAAGAGAAGAGAAGAAATTGGTAAGTTATCTTATCTTATATAATAACAACAGTGAAATTTGTTAATTTATAATGGTTCATATTTGCTAACTTGATGTCTTTTGAATGAAATGGGGAACAATAAGTTTGAAACTTTTTGCCATTTTATTATTTTTAACATATTATATTGTATATTTTTTCTACAGGAAATAGAAATTAAAAAAGCAGCAAAAGCTGGCAATAAGCAAGTATGAATAATTATTATCACATATCATAAAACCATTATTATTATCGTTATCAAATTTAATTTGGAATTCTTTTTAGGCTATCACCTGAGATACATAGTCTTTCCAAGTTTTTACTCTAGATACTTTTTTTTTTCTTTACAGGCAGCAACAATTCTTGCAAAGCAATTAGTAGCCTTGAGAAAGCAGAAAACCAAAAGTTATGCAATGGGCTCAAAAATTTCCTCTGTTGGTATGCAGCAAAAGGTACTAATTCTTATTTAAATACCTTTTATACTTCTTGGGCATGTTAGTAACATCTGACAAGACTTTGCTTAATGCATTTTTTTTTTCTTGTGTAGGTTATGCATTCTAATTTGAAAATGGCAAATGCAATGGCCACAACGACAAAAGTAAGTACAAGATTATTAGGTAAATGTTTGTGTGATTTTTTTTTCTTCTTTGCTATTTTATTTCAAGTTAATCTAAAATAACTCTGTAACAGTTCAATGGCATTTTAATATGCATAATTTCAGACTATGACTCAGATGAATAAAACTATGGATCCTATGAAGACAGCAGCCATGATGAGAGATTTTGAAAAGGAATCAGCCAAAATGGGAATGACTGAAGAAATGAGTAAGTTTTTTTTTTTTTTTTTTTTTTTTTGTGCATGTTAAGTGGGGTCCAGGTAATTTAAACTCACAACAGAAATTCTTCTGTGGGGAGTATCTGAGAGAATGTTTCTGTACTGCCTTTATGCAGATGTTTTGAAAATAAAACTCCTCTTTTCAATAAAAAAATCTAAAGCTATCTACAATTACAATCGCCAATGTTTTGAGTTTATACAAAAGGAAAAGCAAAGCTATAATTACTAAATTTTATGAGTGCAGCCAAAAATGTTTTGTGGTTACCCTCCCCTCTCCAATAAAAACTTGTCTCTGAAGTTTAACTGCATGTGTACACACATGTGCATGCGCACACACACACTTCAAGCAGATTCCACTGTATATAAAATGTAAATAGCAAGTTTGTTGAATCCTTTTTCTTGTGGTCTTAACTTTACTAGTTATAAATGTTTGAATATCTGTTTTATTTTTTACAGTTGAGGAAACACTGGATGATATTTTAACTGAATCAGGGGATGAAGAAGAACAGGATGCTATTGTAAACCGTGTATTGGATGAAATTGGCATTGAAATCTCAGGAAAGGTTAGGGATAGGATTATTATCTACAATGACTTATCAATATATTGTTGTGTTAAATAGTTTTTTTTTAAACTGCATATTAAATATGTAAAAATATTTTTTTATATAGAAGTTAAAATACTTTTTATAATTGGGTTAGTTATTAATTCTTAAAAGATTTTCTTACCCTAAATAACCATGAACATTTTCAATTGCAGTTTGTTTTCTATTAGGAGATTAATATAAGTAATACAATTTCTTTCTTTCGTGATAAGTTGTTATTATTCTGTTTAGGGAGGAGTGCTATACTTTTTTTCCATTTTGCACATTTTTCTTCTATTCTTTTACTTTGACCATCCACTCACATCATTGCCATATTTTAATGTCATTCTCAACTTAGCGTTGTCTAAACCTCCTTTTACCACGTTTAACATTTCCAGTGCCATGACTTAATGTAGGTCACACAACTTAAATTGACATTAAACATGATCTAGTAGCCCAATAACCTGTGTTCAGTTCCTGTTTGGTTGTTCAATATATGGATTTAATTATCTTTAAAATATATTTGCACTTTTTAAACTAATTGAAACATCAAGACTAATATTTGAGATTATAGGCTATTATTATAAGTGCAGTGGGTTTTGTTTGTTTGTATTTTCAGTTACTTTCTGTATACATAGTAACTTTTCTCATTGTTACTAATTGATGTTCTAAGAAACTTTATTTTGTAACATTGTTTCTAGTGATGTTAAGCTTTGACTTCACTTTGATATAAAACATTATTTCTTCAATAATTTAGACCTTAATGTTACAATAAAAATGTTGTTTTTACACAAAATGTTACCTACATTATTTTGATTAAATCTACATAGAACTGATGCAGTGACATCATTAGGGTAGATGTTTTAAGGTTTAATTTGCTGAAATTAAGGATTGATTTAAATATTTCAACAGGCTTAACATATTTAATTTCTTTTTCTGAATTGTCTTTAAATTTCTGTTTTGTTTTTTCATCAGCTCATTGATGCCCCAGCAGCTCACAGAGGGAAAATTGGAAATTCCACAAGTACAGCAGATGCTGACATAGAGAGACAATTAGCAGCCTTAAAAGATTTAGATTAGTGACATTGAGTGTATGTATTATTTTTCTTGCTGTGAACATATCTTGGTGTCTCCACTGGTAGAAGCTGAATGTTTGTGCCCATCAAGGTGAAAAATGAGTTTTTGAGTGCTGTGCTTCCTGATTGTTCAACTGTTTGGCCCAAAATCATGCTGAAATTGATTTTGTTCAAAACGTGAAATACTTTTTTTTCCCATATGTGTATAAATGTGCCACACTACAGTTAAAGGTAAAACTGATTTAAACTTTATGCAATACAAATGCATTTAATCACCCAATATTGATGCAATAGCAGGCTTAAACTTTCAGTTTCTAAATTTTCTTAAAATTAGAAAAAAATGTTTCAGAAATTACAAGTAACTAAAACCTAATAAATGTGTTGACCTATTTTTGGAAAATAGTTGTAATTGTCGTCTGTCCTGCAAAGTAATACAAGTAGATGTACAGATTGCATTAGGATTGATTGATGTTGAATGATATGGTTTATAAACTAATTGTAACAAATCAAAACTCATAAAGTTGTGAAAGAAATGGAATATTGTACAGCCTTTAAAGTATTGTCAATTTAAACTGCTCTGATGTTTTACTATATAAAAGAACATTCAGACTAATAAAAGCCTACACACAAGAGTACTTTCATCTCAAGTTAAAGTCCTATCAATTTTCCAAACTTCAATGTGATGCATTACTGCTTTACATCATTTTACTATTTTTATGTTTTGTAATTTATTATAGGTACTGTATTATTAATAAATTATTATATTATTTTTTTATTTTTGTTTTGTTTCTTGTATTATCAGTAACTATCAAATAATTTTTCTTCTTCCATCCATCATGCTATTCAAAGAAGTGCCTTTGTGGCATGCCGTATTTCACCCCAGTGTTTTGTTTAGCTGTCAAGAATACACTTTAACTTCTATAGATTTTCTTTCCCCTGTTTTAAAGTAGATCTATAATTTTTTTAAACATACCATGCATACAAAGAGAAAAGGATTTTAAAAATGTACATCTCCTATATTCAAATGCATTTATCATTTTAAATATTTAATCCAAACCATCCTTCACAAGTTGGCAAGTTTCTTGACATTAAAGTAATAAAATATTCCAGTTTTAAAGAAAAATACTAATTAAATGCTAATATATTTATAAAACAAAGAAGGCCTAATAATAAACACAAATTAAACTTTTAGATGGAGTTTCTGTTAAAAACAGATTGTTGGCATTTGAACATTTAATTTGTTTCACTTTTTTATTTAATAATAGAGGTAATAATATTGCAATTTTTTTTTAAATAATTGAATACCAATTCTAGGATTTAGTTTTTAAAAAAAAAAGGTTTATGAGAACCTGAACGTCCAGATGCATTTTTCAAAGTTTTAAGAGGTTATTGATCTCTATCATCATATTGCTATTCTTGGGTTATTCCATCATTTTTCTATCTAAATGGTTTATTTTTAAATATCTCCTACAATGCCTTCATCACTTAAATAGTTTTTAAGTACATTTTCTAAATAAAATAAAAATCAACAGGTAATTGTGAAGTTACATTTTGATATAATATTTTTAAATAAATATAATTTAAATTTTTCCTCTAGTATTTTTCATATAATTAAGTAAATTAATTTTTATACATTGTTTATTCTTTTTCATCTTTATGAATCGGTCTTCTGTTTGAACTGAAAATATGTTCATGAAATATTATTTGTGTGATATTTCCAATGCTGAATGGTGTTGGCCTTCTAGCTATGCCTTGTATTTTTTCTATCTATTTAATCTATCTTTTAAACTGAAAGATCGGAATAAATGAAAGGTAATGCCTAAATAGTGTTTGGTTATTCTTTCATAACTTCAGGTAAAAGTGCTGTTTTCATTTTTTGTTGTTATTGGTTTTATTTGTATATTTTTTACAATTGTTGAATACATTGTTACACATTTTGGCATTATATAAATAAATATTGAAAACAATTTTTTTTAATGAAAATGTGCAAACATTTCAAAATCATAAATTAATTATTCACTCCTCCTCTTTTGTGGATATGTATAAAAAATGAGGAGATATGCACAGATATAAAAAATATTCTTTCCAATTTTTTGTTTGAATTTGCTGATTCTATGGGTGGATTTGTATTTCAAAATGGGACAGGGGGCATAATGGATATTTATTGCTTTTTAGAAAGCTGTCTGTCTGGTAAAAACTTTGTACCCATTATTTCTACCACACCCAATCTTTTATCAAATTTGGCATAATTATTTCTTGTAATTGACATAACAAGAATCAATTTTTAAATATTAACCATTTTTAATCATTTTGTTTTGTATCAAATAAGGGAAAGTAATCATACTTGACAGATGTGGTAGTATAAGTTGCATTTGATCCCTTGAGTTTGAATTCAAGTCATGCAACTTTTTTATGCAATTAAAAAGCCATCACAGTAATATTCCCCCAGGTACCCCCTTATTATTCCCTACTCTTTTCCCAACTTCTCCAGACAAGTGATAGGATCATTGTGCATTGAGAAAACTAAAAGCATGACATTGCACTAAACAAATTAAATTGGTAAAAATATAAAATATTTCTAATCACACAGGTTTATTATTGCTAGTCTAGACCTATTACAAATTTAATTACATTACCGATTTTAACTAATTGATACAATTACACATAATGTAAGCTTTGTTTTTAAAAAGAAGTATTTGTTTAAATTTTTCTTTTTTTAAAGTAAGATTTAAATATGATTTTTTTTTTTGGCTATTAAACTATGTTCAAACCCAAACTGTTACACCTTGTTAACTTGAATACATTGTTGCAAAAGCAAATCATTTCTCTCTATTTTAGTTTAATAAGCTGGTTGGCTTAAAAGGAAATCTTACTTTTTAAAATTTGATTTAAAAGCAATGTTAAATTCATAAATATATAGACTTATCTTATCGTCCTACGCATCAGGCATTTAATCATGCATATTAGCCAATGACTTATATTCTGCCAAGTCACTGGTTTTCCTGGCTAGCTCAGGCAACCCATTCCATGCTCTAATAGCACTAGGGAAGAAGGAGCATTTGTACAAATTTGTCCCAGCATATTGAAGATCTGTCTTTTTTTTAATAAAAGAAGCCTTAATGGGTCACTGTTTTCTATTTGTCAAATATCCTTGCATTAAAAGCATGAAATATGCGCTGCTGTTACATTTTCTATGGGATCCTTCAGCTGCTTTCACAGCAGACTTCTGTAATATGTATACAACTATACAACTTTTAACCTACTGGCTTAATGATTACAGTAGACTATTGTAACTTTGGTCACATATTGGTGTGTTGTTTACACGCCATTCAACTCTACAAAGGAACTATTGTTTTGGTTAGGTTGCCTACACAGATCTAGATTTAAGTTATTGATAGCAACACATGGGCAGTGTCACAACATTGTGCTAGGATATAGCTTGTATTAGAGGTCTCAGCTTTTTGTGCGAGCTATATAGAGCTTAATTAAGGTATGTCTTATCTTTTGCATATATTGTTAATAATTGAACTAATATAAAGTTAGGCATGTATGCTTGTAGTAAAGAAATAATTTATTAAGTAGGTAAGCGGGTATTTGATGTCAATCAATAAAAATTAGGCTATACACACGATATGCGCTCGACCGGCTGCTAGATTAAATTTGCTTAGGCCTAAGTGCTTTGTTAAAGAGCGTATATAATACTAGACATACGTCACTTTGCTCGTACTATATGTTAGCAGGCTGTCTGAGGCTGATTCTCATTCTATTAAGGGCTATAATATGAGCACTACAAGCTAGATTACATGGTTGATTTTCACACTACACGAGACACTGCGCGGAGGAAAAAGCTCCCGTCGCCTCCGAGGAAACGACCACCAAGGGAATCATATAGGTTAAGACTCCATTGGGCTACCACAAGTCTGCGAGCGCACATGTAAGTGGTGAGGATGGAAGAAAGGCTTGCTAACCCAGTCCCAATCGTTGCACCGTTCCCCATCGGTATCCATACGCGTGATGATGGTCCTCCCACGGTTTTACTTCGGTTAATTATATGAATAAGGAGAGTTTCCACGTGGGCTCAGTCTCCGGCCTTCGCATAGAAGGAGGAACCTATAACGTTGGCTCAAGGATCCGTATCTTGGGTGTGAATAAATGTTCACATTGTCGTTGGGGGCCTCCTGACTGGGAGGTCGTGACGAGCCAACTTCCCATCCTGGCCACGGGATTAAATCCTTTCACGGGTCAAACTGTAATCATAAATGGCCCCGAAATAACAGTAAATTCAGGTGTAGGCCTACATCAAGGAACAGTGTTAGTCTAACTACTGTTTCTAATATACTGGTCCATAGATAAATGTTAAACAAATGTTAAACTTCGTAAATCTAAACCATTTAAACAACACATAATTAAGATACTGACATTTTACAAAGAGAATTAGAAGAACTACAGAAACAGAAAAATATCTGTTATTACAAAGCTTATATTAATTAACTCACTCTGTCTGTCTGGTAAAAAGTTCGTACACTTTATTTCTCCCACACCCAATCTCGGACCAAGTTGAAATTTTTGCACAATTATTTTTGTACCCATACTATGTTTGTACCTGAAAAAAAAAACAAGAATCAATTTTTAAAAAAAGGTAATTAACTATTGCTAATTAATTATATTATTTTGTTTGGTATCAAACATAGGAAAGAAAATACTTGACTGACGTGGTGGTATACTTTGAATTAGCCCCCTTATACTTTGTGTTGAGAATTTCATAAGCACTTGCTGGCCCGTTGTTAGTGAGGAGGCCTAATATGAGCCTCTAGTTCGAATTTACTTATGTTTCACCGACCCCCTTTCAGCTCACCTAAAAGGATAAGGCATACTGTCTTGCGTTAAGGGAGGATTAGGCCTAAAAGCATTTCGATATTGAATTGATAAGTCGAAGAAAAATCAGAGATTGTAGGTAGGACTAACTTTTTTTTTTTGTCTTTTCAATTCAAGTCAAAAGTCTATGTTAGCAAGCATTACTATGCGCCGGGTGCATACAATGGCCATATCCTTTTTACAAGAGGAAATTAAATTCAAATTCGTCTTACTCAGCACCAATTGTACTTGTTAAACAGCACAATTCTTCAACATCAAGAATGTGTGTAGACTTCAGACAAATCAATAACATAACTCAGTTTGATTCTTATCCTATGCCGAATCCAGAAGAACTCATGACACAATTTGCAGATGCAATACTTCCTAAAATGTTATCTCTCAAGAGAATATTACCAAATTACAATTAAAGAAGAATGTTAACCATTTACAGCTTTTACCACTGCATTTGGAATTTTTCAATATAGCCTAACTATATGCCATTAGTAGTGCAAGTAGTGCTTTAAACAGAGAATTTATCGACGGTTTGGGCAGAGAAAAGATCATACAGAATCATACATGGATGATTTATGAATCGTCCACAAATTTGTGAAGAACACTTAGGCCTACAAGGACTAAAGGAAATCTTCCACAAATTTGTGAAGAACTCTTATGCCTACAAGGACTAAAAAGAAATCTTTCACGAATTTAGAAAACATGGCTTCACTATCAAACCTAGCAAAATGAATTAGCCATGTAATAAGGGACCTTTTTAGGCTGCAAAGTTAGCTACACCTATACAATCATTAAAAAAGAATATTGGACATTCAAGTGCATAAGACAAAGAAACAAGTCAGAAGTAGTTAAGACCATGTATTATTGTAACTTTTACCGATGCTTCATACCCAACTACCCGTGAATCGACATTGACAAACCTAACGAAGATCAATAAATGAAACTAGGTACCATATTCAAAAGAACTGAAAGAAACTATAGACATAATTAAAGAAACTATAGACATAATTTAAAAAAAACAACTAAACTATGGACAGAATTAAAGAAACTAAACTATAGACAGAATTAAAGACACTCTTTCATAAGAGTCTATTCTCAAGTTATCAGACAAGAACAACAAAATAATAAAAACAAGATTACAAAGACAGTTTATGTGGAAACACAAAATGAAAATCGGCCCCCGAAGTGGTCCACCTAGGCAGGTAAAAAGGCAGGTTTCGATATTATCAGAATGAAATTCTATCAGAGACAAATGACAGAGAAGATTGTAGAAAAAAGGTTAACAGATCTTGTGTGGTGCCCCAGAGGCCCATCAGACCAAAGGATAGTTAAAAATGTTGATGTCATGTGATTCCCCTAATAAAGAGCCTCCAGTGTTTGTTACTATTAATAGTGAATAGTTGTAAAATTGGTGTATTTTTATGCAAAAACTGCTTGCATAAGTGATTTCCAAAAATTGGATTTTTCGTTTTCAGAAAAGAAAAAAGTAGCCGTTGCATCAGAACTTTAAATGGTCTAAAATATTATGATGTCGCATTTTCACTATCTTTTCTAGTTTACGAGATCTAAACGGGACGGACAGACATTCCACACAAAACTAATAGTGTCTTTTCCCCTTTCGGGGGCCGCTAAAAATTGAATAAACATTGAGTGAAGGGAGAGCGTCGTTCAATCACTGCCATAGCGCTCAATATTTCTTTTTTGAAGTAACGTCTGTATAAGATAAGAAGAATATTGGACGTTTATCCCCTCTATATAAAACAAAATTAGTTAATTATCACAAACTGATTAATACGAGCCGTTCCATTTCATGAAACAGGTAGGCCTACCAGAATTCATGGGCTTAAAAAGTATTTTAGAGAGGAGCGTAAAAATGGGGGCCGTTTTATTGGAAATTTAAAAAATATCGTCTGGGAACAAAATGATTAGAGGAGCCAATATATGTGATGCTAGTATTTTATTTTTATTATTTTAGCTTTTATATATTTTTTTTAGTTTTTAAAACAAAAATTTTATTGATAAATCTTTATTTACATTAAAAGTCATGGCCTCCTTCATTTCCGACTACAGCCTACCTGTGTAAATTTATGGCTCTAGGACTGCTCTTGAACAACTTGATAAAATACAGTCCCAAGCACTAAGATTTGTCTGTGGAACCTTTAGGACAAGTCCAGTAAATGCGGCTGAAATAATGGCTTATATAGGTCCACTAAACCTTAGGAGGGAAAGGTCAGTACTGACCTGCTATGAGCGGTATAAAAGGCTGGATGAATATCTCCCAGCTAGAAAACTAGTGGATGGTTGGAGATGCAGAAGACGTATCCAGATGCCGTCTTTTATGCATCCTGCCACTAGACTATCTGATAAAGCTGACCTCTCCAGCAACCGACAAAACATTCCCCTTCCCTCTAGGTGTCGCCCAACGACCCCAGACATACGCTTGAAACTAGTAGACCCTAAGCTAAGTCGACCTTCAAATCCTAGCTCTGGAGACCATTAATACCTTCAAGCCCAGTGCTATTTTTGCATACACTGATAGGTCGGCATCAATAGATTCTGAAAGAGCAGGCTATGGAGCCTACATCGACTTTCTTGGCTCTTACTCAGTCAAAATCTTTGGACCATGTGGTAGTGTTTGCAGTTTTGATGCGGATACCATGGCAGTCTGTGAAGCCTTAAAAGTAATTGACTCTCAACTCAGCGAGGGACATTTGAGGGCAACACAGATTGTTGTGGTCACTGACTCAAAATCTGTACTACAGGCTTTGCAAAGCCCCGGACCATGGCCCCCCAATATCAACACTGTCATCATGGCTTCACATAACATTAAACAACGCTATGGCACCCCTGTAATACTGCAGTGGATACCGAGTCACATAAGTGTGACTGGCAACACAATTGCAGACTCTTTGGCCCACCAGGGAGGGCAAATTCCACCCACTGAACAGGCTGTAAGCTTTCATCAAGCCCTGGCTATTATTCAAAAAACAGAAATGGAAAAGTGGTTTGAGTGCTGGGACAAGTCCCAAAAAGCCCGTGGAGTCTGGGAGCGCATGAGGCGCCCTGACCGCACTTCCCCGTGGTGGAGGCTGTCCAGGCCTTATCAAGCTATTATAGCACAGTGCAGGACAGGCCATTGTCCTATTGGCTCATATTTCTCGCGGCTATGGCCAAATTTTGATTCAGGGTGCCCCCGCTGCGGGGAAGAAGAGGAAACCGTGCCTCATATTCTGTTTGACTGCCCCAGTCTTGCTGATCTCCATCTCGACAGATCTGGGAAACCCAAAATTCTCGACCAGTATGGCGTTATTAATGCACTACGCAAGACAGCAGGGTTTCTGTCCAGGGCTTTTGCAAGAGCGGATTTGAGACTCTCAATTTTAAGCTCTCACTCAAATGGAGTTTGATGATGATGATGATTTCCGACTAAAGTAATTTGAAAGTAGATATATGTAAAAACACAAATGAAATAATAATTTAAGAAAACTAAATTCCCTAAAAATACATTTCTTTTCTAACGTCTTTTGCCTGTCTCCCCTTTTTCGACTTTCGACCCAGTATTTATATATTACCTTGAGGTTTCATCAGAAACTCTTCAGCCTACACAACCAAACTTGATAATAATCGTTATTATTTGTAAGAAAATTTGTCTTACAATTTGTGCATTCCACCAAGCAAAACATTATAACTACTTTCCTATAGTTACATCATAAACATGCACATACACCCAATAACTCTTACCAGAGGCTCTTGGTGGCTACGGGATTCGTTTAGTGCGCGTCATTAAGGGTTCGCTTAGTAGGCGGCACTAAGGGTTCTGAAAAATGGTTGTACAATAAAAAAAAATATGGAACGCTTCACGAATTTGCGTGTCATCCTTGCGCAGGGGCCATGCTAATCTTCTCTGTATCGTTCCAATTTTAGTATATGTACTGCGTTAACAGTACATTAAACCATAGTGAAATATTTCTTTATATAGCGTTTTAAAAATTGCTGCAAATTGTAGAGTTAAACTTAAATACATGTATATTGTCAAAATATATTATAAAAATACTCATTAATATAGTATTACATTTTTGTTATTGTTAGTATAAAATTAGGTTAGGATACATTTTTTGTAAAAATAATAACAATTATAATACATCTATAGGATATATCCATAAAGTTGTACTAAACTGAATAAAACTCTTTAAAACAAAACCCATTTTGGGATGTTGCTTCCCTTATGATGAAGGTTACATTTTAATCAGTTAATTCCCTTTATATTCTGTTAAAATTTTTCACCGGATCTGCTGTCAAAATTTATCAACATCTACTGACCTAGTCTGGTCTATGACTCTATCTAGACTATCTAGGTCTAGATCTAGATCTAGATTATAAGAGACTAGAATCACTAGACTC
This sequence comes from Biomphalaria pfeifferi, assembly GCA_030265305.1. Taxonomy (NCBI): domain Eukaryota; kingdom Metazoa; phylum Mollusca; class Gastropoda; family Planorbidae; genus Biomphalaria; species Biomphalaria pfeifferi. The sequence continues at coordinate 2,116,381 of JASAOG010000060.1, read as the reverse complement.
TAGATCTATATAGATTGCACTAGATCTACGACTACATATACACTTGTACAGATATACTATATAGTGTACATAGATTGAGATTCTAGTAATAAATCTAGTAACATTTTTGAAGTTTAGAAGTACCTCCCTCAATTTCATTGATGATTGAATTGTTATAACAAGTACTCTAGAGTCTAGAGACACTCACTGACTCAGACAGTAGAGCTCAGTTACACTCAGTAGAGTAAGTAGAGATAGATCTATGACTCTAACTGACTCTATCATACTCTATGCCCAGTATCAGTTTGAGTATGCTGCATAGAAATGATAGATCTAGATTCTAGAAATCTAATAAATATAATTTTTAATATATCATTAAATGATTAATATCATAATTCTTGATCTAGATGATAGTAGATCTCTAGCTAGGTCTAGAAGTCTAGATTCTAGATCTAAATAATATATTATATTTCAATATATTCTACTTAATAATCTAATTAGATTATAGATGTCTAATTAAATTTAGATCTAGAATAATCTGGAATCTAGATACTAAGACGTCTAAGATAGTTAATAATTAAATAAAAAAAAACAATGAATGAATAATATCTAGATCTAGACCTAGAGATCTACATCTAATCTAGATTCGATACTGTAGACTTGAGTGTAGACAGAGTAGTCTTTACTTATCTTCTTATCTTATATAATACAGACGTTACTTCAAAAAAGAAGATGATTACGTCCTATGCGTCATGCATTTAGTCATGCATATTAACCAATGACTTAAATTCTGCCAAGTCACTGGTTTTCCTGGCTAGCCGAGGCAACCCATTCCATGCTCTAATAGCACTAGGGAAGAAGGAGCATTTGTACAAATTTGCCCAGGCATATGGGACGAGGAATGTGCCTTTATCTTTGTGCTTTTCAGAGTATTTTATTAAATTTTGTTTTTGTATTTGAAGATTATGGTTCAGTGTTTTATGTATAATTGCTACTTTACTTTTGAGTCTTCTGTCCTGAAGGCTTTCTAAATTTAAAGATTTTACTATAGATGTTACTCTAGTCAAATGTGAATATTCATTTGTAATGAATTTCACTGCTCTATTTTGTGTCTGTTCCAGTTTCTTAATGTTTTCTTGAGTTGAGGGGTCCCAAACAGAGGATGCATATTCAATTATTGACCTAACCAAGGTTAAAAAACATTTTAGTTTTATGTTCTTATTAGATTTATAGAAATTTCTTTTAATAAATCCTAATGCTTTGTTTGATTTTTTCATAGTTTCATCAATATGTGGATTCCATGACAGTTTTTCATTTATTTTAACACCTAGGTATTTTGCGTTTTTAGTCTGTGTTACTGGTTTGCCATGAATAAGATAAGTGGAATTAATTTGTTTTAGTTTTTTTGTTACTCTTAACAACTGACATTTTTCTGGGTGGAAAGACATGCTCCAATTTGATTCCCATTTCTGTAATTCATCTAATTCTCTTTGTAAAATATCTGTGTCTTGTGTTGTTTTTATTGTTCTATATATTATGCAATCATCTGCAAATAATCTGACTTTTGTTCCTGAAGTAATGCAATTCGGTAAATCATTTACGTAAATTAAAAATAGTAGTGGAACCAAGACTGTTCCTTGAGGTACACCTGAGTTTACTGTTATCGGTGTTGATTTAGAGCCATTTATTATTACAGTTTGTTCTCTCCCTATCAGAAAATCTTTAATCCACTGATGCAGTGGACCATTAATGCCAAAATATTTTAATTTTTTAAGCAAACTATGGTGGTGAACTTTGTCAAAAGCCTTAGAAAAATCTAGTAAGATAGCATTTATTAATCTACATTCTAGATCTAGAGTAGTTTATTTATTCCGGACATTACATGAATTCGGACACTCGCTGTTTTGTGGTCATTAAATCTTTATTTTGATATAAATTAATATGAAACTACTAAAACTAGTGTGCTGTTTAATCAATAATAATGTGCTTCTCCATTTTTCAATGATTCTGACCCTATCTCCTTCCATTTAGATCTAGATCTAGTTGTCTTTTTATGTACGAAAAACGAATTTCAAAAATGTGTAAGTCAGGTTGTTGTTTTTTCCTATTACCCAGATGACTTTACCTCTTCCTAGGGTTACGACTATATTTTTTGGTTGGCTAAGTCTAGATGCTAATGAGCCCGGCAATATTTATTCTGTTTTTGGAGCTGCTTTATTTAATTCATAAGCCAAGCTGTTTTATTCCATACAAAAAAAAATATTAATAGGGTGTTTGAATAAAATTACGATTTTCTTACCAAAATTTAGTTTTGGACTTCAATGTTAATGATCTTACATTATGTTTTTGTTTTTTTTTGTAGTTGTTTTTTTATAGAGAATAAATGGGAAAATGTTTGGAGTGAGCTTGATACATTGAATGAAGTTAAATGCCTAGATCTAGAACTTCTAGATAGATTAGATTTATATATAGAGAGAATATAGAGGATTCAGCTATTAAGGCAAGCATAGCCATCCTAACCTGTACTATACTACAAAAGATCATCTGTATTAGAAATATAATAAATTAATAAACAAAAAACACAAACATTCAACACACATCTAATCATGCAAATATAAAATAAGTCTAAAAGTCTGTGCAGAAGTCACTATCCCAGTGACCCAATTTTGGTAGAATAAGTGTGTTCATATTTTTATTTTTTTGTGTTCGTATTTATGCATAACTTGAAAACATCTTAATGATTTCATGTGAGGGGCTATGCCTGGGGATCTTAAAATTTAGTTAATGTTAATATAGAATTGAAATCAGAGTTTATTGATGCCTAAATATAGAGACTGTCTGAAATAAATTATGGTGTCGGGAGTCAAATAATGTGGGTCAAATTTGTCTGACTTAAATGAAAACACATGGCCTCTTTGACCTCAAATATAATAACAAATATAGGTTAGGGGTACAAATACAAGTAGTCCTCCTTATTCTCCTTAAACTAAAGAAGATTTTTATATTTCATTTTCTTTTCTATGTCGAACTTTTGTCAAATAATGGGCTGTCAAAGTCAAACTTTGAAATTTTGTCCGAAAAGCATAATAAACTACAATAGATCTAGACCTAGAATCTTAATATTATATTGACAAGGATTCTATAAATCTATGACTTTAATTTTAAGTTTATATATCAATATTTAATTATTTTTATATAATAAAATATACTAACCATACTATGGTAACCATAGTTAGGTACTTCGATAAAAATTTCAAAATGATCATAATGCAATGGAACCTATTTCTTTAGATAGAGCTTGAGAAATGCTTTCCAATGATACCAATTTTACATTGCTGAGTTATTTATGAGGGAAGTTATTAAATTTTTAGTGGCCAAAAATTAGCCTTTGTAAAGCAACAAAAAATCTGTGACCGAAACAACTGACAGTTGAACTTTAATTAACTGTATTATAAAAAGTCTTAAAGATATGGGGTTGAAACTTCACACTCTTTTTCATTAACCTGTATTCTGTTCAAAAAAATTAAAAAAATAAGACCAAGCAATAAAATCTTTGAAAAAAAGTGAAAAAAAGCCTTCGACAAAAAATAAAAATATATGTGATTTTGTCATCATATGAGCCCAAAAATCACAAATAAAACAAATCAGAGATCTGTAGTGTGTTTTATTTTGTTTAATCATAATTCTACTGTATTTAAATAGCTATTTATATGCATCAGATAGATAATTTTTATAAATTATAAATGAAAATAGCACTGCGCAGAAAAATATTTGCTAAAATTTAATCACTATAAGTTTAATAAATTTCATAAAAACAGTTTAAACCTTTTTGTAGAGCACTGGCAATTAAGCATTTTAAAATGCCTGAATTTAAATGCTTTAAAAATTAGATTGTAAATGAAAAATTTCTTGCATCGGACAATAAAATAAAAAAGAAACCTTGCGATTTATTTAGAAGTTATTAAAAGACTTTTTACTTAAATTTTTGTGCAGTAATAGCTCATCATTTTAAAAATATAATGTACTCATTTATTAACTAATTATTTACATTTATACCAATAGAAGAAAAAAAACACATGGAAAAAAATAATTAATTAATAGTTCGCAGAGCTAAAAATATGAAAAAAATTATTCAATATTATTATTTTAAAATATTAATTTTTACTTTAAAATTTGCACATTACAAAGTCATTAAATAATAAAGATACATTCCGTCTCCATAATCTAGCATTTAAACATTATAAAAGTTAATCTAAATGAAATATTCCTATGTGTGCTTCTAAAAATAGGACGTGATAGATAGAAATTGACCATTTCCAGTAAATCACAGTGTCGGTTGTTACTAAAAGTAGATTTTAACCATCAACTTTGAAAATTAAATATCTAAAGAGTGCGCCAAGCTACAAAGTTCAAACTTAGCTCACAGATATATATTAACATGCTAAATTCAATAGAATTAGTGAGATTGTTGTAACTATAAATACTTTTATTTTATTTAAAAAATAAAATTCTACCCTTCTTTGTCTTTGTTAATTTTAATATCAAATATCTTTAAAGTGCGCCAAGAGAATCTAATGAAATTTGAAATATACACATTTCATAATATGATAAATTATTGTAGCAAACAGCATTGTTGTAACTTTTATAGGAAAAAAGTTGTAAAAATGTCAACTTTCACATAAACTTTTAAGAAAAATTTAACAGATTGCCTTCAAAAGCATATAAAAAAGATCTCTGATATCTTATGTTTACAAAAAGTAATCACAATTAGTCCTGAAATTAAATACAATGTGCTAAAACTTTGATGGAAATGACCACCCCTAAAAAAAGGGTAAAATGTGCTGACACACTTTTCAGCCATTTTTTGGGAGAAAAAAAATGGATCTAGGTCAGTTTATCGAAGTACCTACCATAGTAATGTAATATTATATAAATATACATAGTCATAGATCTAGTTCTAAAAAGTTATATATCTATAAATATAATACAGCATATAAATAAATAATATAGTTACATAGATAGTAAAAAAAAATAGTGTATATATATAGTAATATATAGTCTATATATTATAAATTATAGATCTAGACTTTATATATACTATATATAAGTTTATAAGAGGAGTATAATATATAGTATATTATATTCACTATATAGATTATAGATCTAGCTCTATTCTAGATGTATTAGAATAATTAGAATATTACATAGACTAGATCTATCATTCTATGCAGTTTAAAAAAAGAAGCTAGACTGAGAATAAGCCTTGATCTAAAATCAAGATTTTAAATCTACCTGCAATGAGTACCTCAACTCTATACCTAATAATTATACTAGAAATCTAGAATCTAGTATCATCTAGATCAGGGGTGGGCAAATTACGACCCCCAGGCCACATGCAGCCTGCCAGAGTGTTTTATGCAGCCCACAGACACCTAGAGAAATCAGGTATACCTACAGTATAAACTTATAAAAATACAAATATATTTAAAAATAATTCAAATATCTATATTAATTATTAAAACTGTCTCATTATAAAATCTTTCAAGTAAACAAAGACTATTCTTTTAGGCTAAACAATGGGTTGTTTTCACATGTATGTGCATGTTAAATCTTTTCAAACAAAGCTTTCCCATTTCTCCAGGCAAGCAATTGAAAACATTTTCCTTTGCTGAAATATGAAACTCTTTCAAGTGAAATGGTTGAAAAGTACAAGACTTATTTGGAGTCCTTAATGGTGGACTTTATAAAGCAAATTTTAAGACGTCAAGCACCAGTTTTTAATACCATCAGCTCACCATTTAGTGCAGAAGCTGATTCAGCTGCAGAGGACGTAACTCAAAGCAAATTATGACTTGGAGACGTTCCAGTCAGTACACTTCCCCAGGAGCTTTATGAATGCCAGAAGCTGTATTTACACTCTTTAAAAAAAAATTTGCTGCTAAACGTTAACATTATACATTATATGTGAACAAATTGTCATTGTTTTTGTGGAAACTATAAAAAAAAATGTAATCGAATTGCGATGATAACTGACTGTAATTTGATAACAGTTACTAGGATAACAACTAGTTATCTAGTTCCACAGTTCCGGAACATTATGCACGAGTTTAAACAGTTCAATAATTCACTTTAAGTACAAGAATACTTTTGTGGGGAAATGTTGTGATGTAAAAAGACAATAGCAATTTTTTAAAATAGTAAAATTGGTTTAAAAAATTGCTAATTCTTGTTGTAATCCCTCAATTGGGTGCGTGACAAAATAAAATGTGAATGTATAATATAGTATAAATATGAATTAAAAAACACTATACAAAGCTAGGGTATTTTTATAAGTTGCAAGTACGTATATATATATATATCAATATGCGGCCCCTTTGCCCCCCCCCCCCCCCCCCCCCCCCAAAAAAAAATTATGCTGCCCTCGATACAAAAAGGTTGCCCACCCCTGTGATCTGTAGTTCTATAGTCAACTATAGTGACAGTCTATAAGATCTAGTTCAAAACTAACTCACTACTCCGTAAACACTACACCAGTATACAACAGTATATAATACTATATATATAGATCTAGTCTAGTATAGTAGTATACTGATAATTACATAACAGTTTTTAATGATACTGTACTATACCATCTATAAGATAAGATATTATGGATATTCGGTGGCAAGTCTGCACAACAAACAATGATGTCCTTGCAAACGCCAGATAGACATTTGAGACCAAAAGAAATCCGCTGCCAGGACAGACATAGACGCGAAAAGAAAATCTAAATTGACCACCGGTGGACAATGGTTATACCTGCACTGGATGTGGCAAATTAGAATGTTGGTTGCAGCTGGGGCTGCATAGCCACTGGAAATGCTGCATTCCTTTTATTCATTTTTAAACTTGAAGACAGCTTTTTTATTATTATTATTATTGTACCACTACTTAGACAACTGTACTACTGATAAAGAACTGTAATACTCACTCAGGGCTGTATAATAAGGAAGGGCTGCAGCCTATGGGGACTCCACAATAAAGGGCCCCCCCACAATAGAGAAAATATCTATATTTTGATAGGTTAGCAACTTAAAATTTTTTTGTAAACATTTTTTTTTCTCCAATTTTACTAAAACAATTCTTTAAATCTTACAGTTGGCAACACTGTCATGGTTAAAAATTGTGTGCTTATACTGTGCTCATATTCTCATAATATACTCAGGATATACTACATTGCATAAACCCTAAAAATTTACTTATATATCTGCATTTTAAAATTAATTTACAAGTACTCTCTTTCTTTTACATATACATTTAGTAATACTAGTAAACTGTGAACACAGGAAAAATGCTTGGCGCCGGATTTTATAATTCACTCTGAAACAGCACATAGAAAATATAAATTAAAAATTTTTTCACTAATATTGACAGTAGGTTTATTTTTAAATAGAATTCTAAATAACATATATCTTTTTTTTTTTAAACAGATACTCTGCAAAGAAAACACATGTATATAACAAAGATCAAAGAGCCATTACAATGTGAACTACATTGATCTAATATCCTAAACTATTTTTGTGTGTGAATATTTTGCTTCATTTGCATAAAGAATGTCAGTTCTAAATAGGTATTGATTATGTACTTTGTGCTTATTGATTAAAGACTTTGGCTTCAACTCTCTAAGAGAGACTTGAAATATAAAGCTAAATTCAGTTTTATTTATTGATTTTGAGCTTTCTTGCAAAAGCATGTAATAGATAGTAAAATATAATATAGGAAATAATTAGGTAATTGAACATGACATTGGATTTGGGATTTTCAGCCCCTGAGTCTGTCCAACTCTAATTGATACCTGACTCTAGTTGGGGAAAGTCAAGGCGGTTGGTCGTTTCCTGGCCACATGACACCTTACTTGTTAACTGTTGGCCAAAGAAACAGATGATCTTAACATCATCTGCCCAATAGATCGTAAGGTCTGAAAGTGAAACTTTACTTTATATGACATGGTAATTGGAAATAGTTGATCATTGCAATATTACCTGACCTGGCATGACTTATGGAAGATATAACATTGCCTGCTACATGATACAAAAAAATGAAGTCTTATTACTATTGTTACTACTGTCATCATCAATAATCATAGTACTGTATGCATCCTTGCCTTAAACTGATTATAATGTTTCAATCTTTGTTGCACTAGGGAGCAGGCCTGTTTCAGCAAGTTTACCCTGGTACATGGCCTGATAAAATTAGGAGGGATACCATTGTTGATACACAGTCTTTGGGTTGTAACTCCAGACAGCTAGTTCAACTAAATTGTTGTAGATGTATTCATTTCTTAATATGGAAGCTGAATCAAACTTGAAAAAATTTCTTTTTAAACAAAAATTATCATAACAGCATATACATTATTTATTTACACAGCTTACAAGAATATAGATGTATGTAAAAACACACCTTTCTGAAACTACTTGCTTAGTTCACTAACATTATAAAGCAGGAAAATGCACTACAGCCCAATACATATTGGAAAACAGTTTTATTTTGTTACAGTTTCTATGCTCACATAGATGTTGTTCTTTGTTTCAGAATGATAACATTGATCAGCTGTGGACATAAGAAGATTGTCGCTGTATTAAGACCATTTGCATATTATGTTCCATGGAAAGCAGTTTATATTGTATTTATTTTTTTCATTTTGACTCTCTATCTGATGTTTATTGTCATCAATGACCGCTTCATGCATCACATTCCATGGTATGAGCGCTCTGCACCTTGCCAAACTCCTAAATCCACATTGGACCTCATGGTCAATCTGACATTTACAGTCTCTGACGTGCTCACCAAGTATGGGGTTAACTATGTGATGTGTTATGGCACCTTGTGGGGAGCTCTACGGTATGGAACCATTTTACCCTGGGATAATAATGTGGATGTAAGTTCATTCATCTAGTTAAATCCTCAGAATAGATTTAAGTGATGATGCACAGTAAGATTTTTTAGGTTTGTAGAACTTAAAAATATAAGTTTTCAAAGATTAAAAAATAATACCCCCTTTTTTAAAAATAATTAGTCCTTGTAAAGAGGATGATTATATAATGTTGATATACATTTTTTTTTCTTTCAAATTTTGATTTATTTTGCATTGCTAAATGATTTTGTCTTGCTAGCATAGAAACTAGGAGAGTAATAGAGGAATTTTCTTTAATGCACTGCTTTGAAATATTATATGATACATTTGATACTTTTGTTTTTGCAGTTTTGTGCTTTGACATCTGAAATACATAAAATAGACCTACTAACACTAAGAAAGCATTTAGAGCCAGAAGGTGTCACTGTTGTTCGGAACTATCGTCGTGGTACATACACTATAACCAAGGGACCAGCTGAGGTGGTCATTAATGTTTTCTATGTGACACCATTTGGAGAGGTTCTACAGGATGGCTTTGAAAACAGGTTTCTTTGGTTCTTTCAGGACAGCCCACTATCATTTCCTCAGAGGCTTATGGCTCTTCCATTTAAAACAATGCCCTTTCACAATCGCCCCTTACCTGTTCCTCATGATGATTTAGAGATGTTAAAATACTTGTACAAAGATGACTGGTGGATTGAGAAGAAACCCCCGGATTGTAAATGAAAAAAAAAACTAAGTACTGTATAGATTAATCTGTGGTGCTCGCAACTGATTATGTAACACAATCATATGACAACAAAGTTTAAGATTAAAAAACTTTTTTTTTTTACTTGTAACTAGCATATATACAAAATTGTTGACAAATTTTCCTATGCAGTGTATTAAATTGACTTGGTTCATGGTTGGAATCGTACATGGATATACTGTGATTTTTCTCCACAATTTTTATTGAGCTACATTGTGCTACTATAAATAAATCATTTTCTTTTGAAATTTATATGCTCTAACCTTTATAGTGGTTTTATGATTTTTTAATATCTTTGTTATCTTATATAGCTTTGGTTTATTGAGGGCATACAGCATAATAACCTCTCTCCCCCCCCCCCCCCCCCAAAAGAGCAATCTACAATCTTCCATCTAAGAACAGGACACACAGATCTTTAAATTATCACCTTAACAAATAAATCCCACTCACCCACCCCTCTTTAGACACTGCACCCAACCTTACGAAAATGTGATTTGAATGTCCCATTTTAATTCACCTTTGGTGGACCCTACTACCACTACACCCCAACATAACCAACAATCTGTATGCAGAGCTGGACAACTTAAAAACACAGCAAGCTGCTTTTCCTTGGCACAGACTGCAAAAAAGCCTACAGCTCAGCAGTAAAAAGCTGGCTAGAAAAAGAAGAAGGCATAATAACACTAGTAAATGTCAACTCATTTTTAGATGTTGTTTTGACAGGGTTAATATTTCTTTTATGTTGCTTGCAATACTTAGCAACATATGATATTATGTTCAAGTTTAAGTGACATTCCAATAATTCTTGGGCATGAAAATTTTGATTGTGGGCATGTTTGAACATGTATATTTTAATTTGATAATAAAATAGTCAAGATTCTAGTTCTCTTAGGTTAGGTATTTCTTTCATTCACATCTGTAATTGATACCACAATACTTGATGAATTTTCTTTATAAAGAGATTTTAGGCAAGATGTCAAAAGCTATCATTAATAAAATCAACTTTAATATACAAAAAGCTGCATGGATTAGGGCAGAAACAAACTAGAGCAAGGTGTACTTTATTTAAACTGACATTTATTCAACCTTGAAACACTATTGGTATCGTTGAATATTTGGCAGGTTATATATTTTTGGTGATTATTGTTGAAAATTTTTATAACGAATTGCAATAATATTAAAATTATTTTTTTTGTGCTATTTTAAATGTTTGAAATGTAAAGCTGTTTGTATATGGACTTTTAAAAACGGTATAAAAACATTTTGCTGTGATTTACTTGTAAAGTGATTGGCTTTTGTTCAGTGTATCTCAAATTGGGATGCCAGTGAATTGTTAGGGTGCTGGTCACATGACACCTGGTAATCATTGGTCATGAAAATAAATGAACTGCCACATATTAAAAAGAATTTTTACTTTGTTTAAAAAAAAAAGGAAAGAATATGATTGGAGAGAGCTAATATAATTGATTACACTTTTCTTGTTGTTTGGTTAAAATATTATTATTCTAGCATTTTGAGAGCATCATATATATATAATTTGGCTTATTGTCTAGGCACAAAATGTTTTCTAATGCATCACTTATGCTTTTAAAGACTTTGCTAGTGTATCATAACATTGTTTTGAAAGTGAGGCTTGCTTTAGTTCATAAAGTAGATAGAAATCATGGGCATGCAGTGAATAGAAAATTATATCAGTTTTAACTCAGACTTACTTGTGATTTGAATCAAGTTTTAATGTCAACTGCAACTGTTTGAAATGTACATGAAGATGTAATACAATTTAAAGACATCTAATGTGAATTCCTTATTTAATAATTTAACTATACCTGAAAAGAATTTGTGTTAATGAAGTAGCAATGCATTATCAACATGGATATTGTACTTTTGAACTTGCTATTTTGGCAATCCTCTTTGCTCATCTTACCAATGTTATATAACTTAAAAGTGCAAGATTGTCATGAAGTATTTATACATCTTACATTGTATCATTCTTGATTCTAAGGTTTTTTGTCCGTAAACACCAAGGCCCAACTGCTGTGAAAATGTTCATGCTACTTCAAGCAGTTGGTCATAAACAGTTGCTATTGCAGCCCTTTTTCTCCCATGACTATCTGGCAAGCTAAGTTTTCATACACTGGCCACTAAGAACATCAATTGAAATAACTAATCTTACTCTTAACTGAAGCAGAGAGGGGTGGGCTAGTACTTATTTATGAGTATGGGTGTTTGTTTAATAATAAAATAGGAACAAAAATTCAGTCCACTTCAAGTATGAGATCCATTAAGACTTTTGAATTCTATTAAAACTTGTAAATGTAATAAATATATAAATTACACTCTCTAACAAGTGACAATACATGGTGTTTATATGACTGGATTAAATGAAAAGGATTCATAAATAACTTACCCTCAGTGTTTACTGTAATACATCTATACTTTTGGAATACAATAATACAAATATCAATGTTTCTATTGCTTCATGTTCTCAGACAAATAATAATGATTAGTCATCTTGTTTCTGTCCATAAACCAGTGGTTTCTATCAAATGATTTCTATTTTTATAACTAACTGTAATTTTATTTGTAACTTTTTTTAAGTTTCATACTTTGTATTTATTATTATTATTATTCTATTTTAAAAAAAGGAGGGAGGTATATTTAAAATGTCATTTTAAAAAAGCAAATAAATGCATAAAAACAGTTTACTATCTTTTTATAAAAAATCTGTATAAAATCAGTCAAGTAGATCTGTGACCAATGACAGGAGAGTATTTTTTAAATAGCTTTCATTGTAGAAATGGTTGTTCAGATCATTGGTAAACCCAATATAATTGTAAGTCCCCTAGTCCTGTCTGCACACTGGTTTAGCTTTTATTTGTATTTATTTTAAATGTTGATAATATTAATATTTATTGATTATTTCTAAGTTACAGAAATCTTGTAAAGCAAGAGAAATATAATAAGCAAAAAGAAAAAAAAATGTAATAAATGTTAATGATTGATGATTTTGTCACATATTAGTACTGATGTTTTGAACCTGTTAAGTCTTTCATATTTTAAAAAAAAATCTAAAGTTGAGTGATCTAGATCTAGAAAATATCATGCAGTATTAGCATTGGTTAAATCAATGGTTTCTTTTTTTTTCTTTTACAAAGCTTATATCAACTCACTTTGTGTGGTAAAAAGTTTGTGCATGTTATTTCTCTGATACCTATCTGTGTTCAAGCTGAAATTTTGCACTATTATCTCTTCTAACTGACAACACAAGAATAAAAAACAACAACAACCAATTAGCTAATTAACTATTGGTAATAAATTATTTTGTTTGCTATCTCAAACAAGGGAAAAAAATAAACTTGACTGAGTTGGTGGTATTAGCTGAATCAGTCCCCTTTATAGGTCGCCTCTTTAAAGTAAGTTTGAAAAAAAAAAACAATAGATAACTATACAATCTTCTATTTTCATACACACCCCGCTAGCAGAGTGGTTAGAATGTTGACTTGAGGAGGCTTGAGCCATGAGTTCAAATTCAAGTTTTTCCCATACCCCATTTTTTTAAATAAATGCTTTTAAAAAATGATTACCGTACTGTAAAATTCACTCAGATCTCCCTTTCTTTCTCTTCCCCCCCCCCCCTCCCTCCATTTTCACAACTGGTCCAGATAAGTGATAGGATCATAGCGTATCAAGAAGGCTAAAAGCATGAAATAGCGCTAAACAAAGACAATTGTTAAGAATAGCTCTAATGGCACAGATGTATTGTTGTTGGTCCAGACCTACTACAAACTTAATGACATGACTTATTCAAACTAATTGATACAACTACACTTCATATAAGCTTTTTTTTTTAAATGTTTTTTTAAAATGTTTTTCTTGTTTGTTAAATGCATTCCAACAATTTTAATTTAAAAAAAAATAAACAGGAACATTTTTCAGAAAGAATATTTGACTTTATATTCTAATTACAACTAAAGCAGATCCTTTCTTTACAATTATTTTAATAGCTAAGCATCAACAGTGCTGACTTTCAGGCAGTGAGTAATTTCCTTACAATTTGGGCTGTCATCACTTAGTCAGAATGCAAATAGTATTTGTTTCTTTAATGTTGGTTGTTAGATCTAGCTGTTGTTGTTTTTTCTTCATAATTTTGGATTTTAATGCCATTTTAAATACTGAAGATTTTGGTTGAATTAGGCATATAGGGCTTTAAAAAGGCATAGAATGCTGCAAAGGTTGAAATAAAATACCTTTCCTGTGTATATATTTTGCAGTGAAATCACTTACTTCTTTGCCATGACATTATTTAATAAATTGTATTGTCAATAACTGTTTTGCTATATGTCTCTAATTTCAATGTCTACATCAGTGTAAAAAAAAGATATCTAAATGAGCGAGGGCCTGTTAAAAATCCTACATACTAATGCTACAATACATTGAGAATCTGAACAATCTCCTGCTAAACATTTCTGTAGTGTTTCACATTGCCAGGTTATGTTATAAAACCATGATCATATAAATCCAATTGTTTTATTTATTTTTTCATGTTCTATATAAATTCTCATTATTTGAAGAGCTTTTTAACAAATTTGCATTTTTATTTTAGATTGCTTGGAACTATTATATCTCTCAACTGAAATACATCACAGGCTTAAAAAACCTGGGATGTTTCTTTCACACAGACTTTAGAGATGCTTACATTACCAACTACAGTAAACCTCTGTCATTATTGAATAAACTAAAGATTAGTTTAGGCAGGAGTGTAGCTTACAGGAACATTTAAATTAGAATTAGTAAACTATTTGAAATACCAAACCAAATTTGTTTGGACTCTTAATGAAAAACATTTGTTTGATCCCCTTCCATTTAAATCTTCTCTTCAAGATACTTTAGAGCATTAGATTAATAAATGAAAGATTTGATCATAAAACAATTGTCATAAAAAAAAAATGAGTTAACACTAAAGGATGACTTAACTACTCTGAGATTACTTCTTGACTACTTAGTCATTTGTATGACTGACAACACTTGCACTCTATCAAGTGGTGAAATATTAACATGCATATTGATCTAGGTAATTACAAATGAACAATCATAGTAAAAAAAAAAAAAGGCCATGTTAATATAGATCTAGTTGCTGTGACATGTTTTCATTATTGACATTTTAAAAGAAAAGTGTTCAAGTATTTTTTTAAATGTTGAAAACCAAAAAGTGAAGGTGGCTTTGTCATTGTAATTAATAGTAATTAGAAGTCCATATATTTGGTATGTTATAAATATGGAGTTGTCTAATGTACTTCAAAGTCTAGACTGTTTATATGCATGTATAACTGTGTGGTTTTGATATTTGTATTTTACTCTAGCTGCCTTAGTGTACTACCAAAGTTATTTTGTTGAGAGAATGTGAAGTTTTTTTTATTTTTTATATGCACTATTTGGATTGGCCTCATGCTGTCTAATGTTGATATTTGGGAACAAAATAAATATTTGAAAAAAAAAAATATGCTTAAGAAATAATTGTTTTATTTGGATTAAAGTGAATCTCATGAAGAACAGCAGTAGAGTAGCAGGTGGTTGTTAGTAGCCAATCATATTAGCTATGAGAAAGAAATTAAAGAGTTAAATCCTAAACCTTTTAAATTTAGGGTAATTTAGCTATAGCTTTTGTATAGTCTGTCTGACGATCTGTCACATCTAGATCTCAAAAAACTAAAATTGCTACTGAAATTCTAATTTTGTCATCACCTTCATCAAGATCAAAATAGAGACAAAACCATACCCATTGGCTTTTCAAATGAAGCATGTACAACAGTCTTAGGTCCACTACTAATTTTTTAATTTACATAAATGATTTACCAAATTGCACTAGTTCAGGAACAAAAGTCAAATTATTTGCAGGCGATTGCATAATATATGGAACAATAAAAACAACACAAGATACAAATATTTTACAAAGAAAATTAAATGAATTACAGAAGTGGGAATCAAATTGGAGAAAAATGTCAGTTACTAAGAGTAACAAAAAATAAATAAAAAACTAAAACAAATTAACTCCACTTGCTATATTTATGGTAAACCAGTAACACAGACTAAATACCTAGGTGTTACAATAAATGAGACACTGTCATAGAATCTCCATATTGATGAAAAAATAAAAAAAAAGCATTAGAAACTAAAATGTTATTTAATCTTGATTAGGCCAATAATAGAATATGCATCCTCTGTTTGGGACCCCTCAACTCAAGAAAACATTAAGAAACTGGAACAGACACAAAATAGAGCAGTGAGATTCATAACGAATGAATATTCACATTTGACTAGTAACAAACACCTTTAGTAAAATCACTAAATTTAGAAAGCCTTCAAGATAGAAGACTCAAAAATAAAGTAGCAATTATACATAAAACACTGAACCATAATCTTCAAATACAAAATTTAATAAAATACTCAAAAAGACACAAAGATGAAGGCATATTACTCATTCCATATGCTAGGACAAATGCTTCTTCTTCCCTAGTGCTATTAGAGCATGGAATGGGTTGCCTGAGCTAGCCAGGAAAACCAGTGACTTAGCAGAATTTAGGTCATGGGTTAACATGCATGACGCGTAGGACGTAATCATCTTTTTTTTTTAAGTAACGTCTGTATTATATAAGATAATTTGGGTTGGTATTTGTGATTTTGTTTGTATTGATACTGTAATCTGCTTGGTCGTGACCCGTCTGGGTATGTGTTATTGTGTGTTACCTCTCTGTCGAGTTTGATTGGAATAGAGCATTGTTTATAAAGTAATAAGTTGATTCAGTATATTCATTGCAATAGACCGTATTAAATTGACAAGTTTTTGTGTCCTTTAGTAGACTTGATGCTGATCTCAGTTCTAGCGATGCTTCAGTTACATGGAAACATTAGATTTCTTGGTTTGACAGATTCGCAAAAAAGGTACGGGCTAGTAACAGTTCAATTTTCTGAGCAACTTTGTGTCGTCCTCTTTATCAGTAATTTTTCTAACTGTTCTAAATCTATTCTTGAGAATTTATTTCTAAATTTAAGGCCCTTTATGAAACTTTGGCCAGACATTCGCTTGCAAAGTGCAAGCAGGGCCGCCGCTACCTATTGTGCAATGTGTGCATTGCACGCAGGCAGCCGAATGTAGGGGGCGGCCAAATCATTGTTCCAATATTCCAGGGTTTTCTATATTTTTTTTAAATTTTTAGTTTAATAAAATAATTTTAAAAAATTACTCAAGTATTTTAATATTTTATAGAAATTCGAATTATTCCATTTCCTTTGAAGACTATTAAAAAAAAACGCTATTCGTAGATAAGAAGCTATTTTGGAAACTCCTAAAAGAAAAAATGGAGTGTCGCGCGAGGGATTCTTAGGGTTTTTTTCATAGGCGCCTAACCATTTCTGACCTTGAATTTACGCGTGTGTAATATTTGTTTCAAATGACGCTTACAGAAGCAGATCATTCGAAATATTTTTTTATACTTATTACATAGAAATATTGTTGTTTAGTCCATTTTAGTCAAATAGCCCGCCCTGTAAGTAGATCTAGTATTAAAAATATTTTCACTTTTATGTTAAATGGCTGTTAGTAAAGCGTAGAATATGTTTGGGTCATCATCGATGTAGATCTACATTAAGTTGTAGGCTACTAGCTATTTGGAGAAACAAGCCACTGACCGAACAACAACAAAGGTGGGTGCGGCGAAAAAAAAAAGGTTTTATTTTCATTGTTGTTATTAAAATTAATGACCAAAATGTTTACAAATTAAAATATCCCAAGTAAAAGACGACGTGTCAAATGTAGACCGTTTTTAATGAGAGCAGCATGCAACAATATGGGTTAAAAAAATTTTGAAGAAAACATTTCAAAACGTCTCCGCTAGTGTGATACTCCTGGACTTTCTTATCTGAGATTGGTCGAATTTCTTCCGACTATTGCACTTCATTATAGGGACGATTTTTATGTGAAAAAAATGTCCGCGACAAAGTCATCTTACTTAGCACGAAGATGATCTTTAAAAAAATCACGCCCATTAAAGATGTCCGTGTGCTATATATTTCTAGAATGTTCCTCAACCAGGGCTGTCTCTTTATTTTATTGGACTTTTTTTTCTAGGATGAATAGTACATTCTAAAAGAAAACTCATTAATATTTGCCTTTTTATATATTTTTTTTTCATATTACGAGAAAAATATGTAAATGCTCAAAAATAGTTTTAGTGAAATTTCATTATGTAACTTTTTATTCTAAACATAGTGTTAAATTAATTTAAATGACAAATAAAACTTAATATACTGAGCTATAATTATGACTAAGTTTCTTTTCTTTTTTATTTACATTCTTAGAGAAACTCACCGACTTCACTAAGGGAGCCTACATCGCTCCTCTAGGTCCCCAGCTTCTAAGGGGGCTCGAACGAAAATTTTGTCATGTAGGTAGTGGCCATCCGGAAATGTTTGAGAATTACTGCCTAAATGTGTATTATTTCATGTCCTTGTAAAAGTGACTTGTACTTTGGATTATTTATTTTATATCAACTCAAGAAAAATACTCAGCGCTTCATTTTGTGCTGGTGATGTGCTGCATAAATTTGTCGGCACCTCCGAATCCGCGTATGTCAGATGATTGTGGAGACAATGCAATCTCTCCAAAATACAATCTCGATAATCATTATCAAAGTTTACGAAACGTTGAAAATGGTTCACCGTCAATGGCTTTTGTGTTTCGAGTCATTTTATTCTGCATTTAATTTTCCATATCGGTTGTTTTAAGAATAAATAAATAAAGACGACATTACAGGTACAAAAAAAAAAGTAATGATTAGGGACAATTGATCCTAAATTAGGCTCTGATCATTCTGAAAGACACGAACATACGGCAGAAAGAAAAAAAATGTGGTCTCTAAAAGAAAACAATAGAAGCAACACAATAAGGAAAGCATGATTTTGAAAAGCAGCCTTAGTAGTCCTTTACAGAACGATTTAATAACGGGTTAAACGGTAATGTATCATTTTTAAAGGCTACACAAAAGTTTATTTGAAACACACACACACAAAGGGTCTACAAAAATTATCTACAAAAATGGATTTAAATCAATTGGCGCTTTTGGTACAAACTCAGTCGTAATACATTTTTTCTAGAAAAAAGGGGTGGGCGCATTTTTAAATTTTGCACGCAAGCAGCCACAACCCTAGCGGCGGCCCTGTGTGCAAGCATGAAGTCTGGATCAATTTGTACATTAATTGGGTGATGGTCCGAGATTTTCAGTTAGGAGCTGTTAGTGCTGACAAAAATAAAAAGAGAACGCTATACGTGATGCCTTTGTTAGCGGTATGCGTTCGAGTGTAATTCTACAAAAGCTACTTAAATTGAGGAAATTAAGATCCCTCTATCTGAAAACGCCATAAATATAGCCAAGATACTCGATATGGCCCAAAAAGAGTTCATTTAGTGCTGCTTCTCAATAGGCAGAATCATCGTTTTCATCATCGGCAATCTTGACATTTTGGACAATCGCATATTTGATGGTTCTTTTGCAGAGGTAGTCGGCGTCTTCTAGGGAAATGTCCGGCGATAGACTGCGTGTCATTTCTGAGGAATAAAGGGACATTTTTCAAAGGTATGCAGGTATAGTAGCACACCAAAAGCCAAAAGTCTTGTAGCCATGAGTCTAAAAGACAATCTTGAACAAACGTAGATGCGCTGAGGACCAAGGGAGCAAGGTTAGTCAGTGGCACGTTCGAAGCACATTTCTATAGCGTCATCGAATCTGTCAAGCATCCCATAAGAAACTGCAATCAATTCAAGTTATTAGGTGAAGTTTGCACTGATGTGCTTGGGCTCTATTTTCTCGCATTATAAAAAAAATGATAATTTCATTCAACGGTTGTCCGCCATTTTACGTTTTCTCGCTTAATTCTGTTAAAGTAGAGACACCTCTGCTGTTTGCAAATGTATCCATAAACTGCAGACCTATTGCTACAAAATCTCACCGTCACTTCTCTCAAGATATAGGGCTTATATTTATCAAAGCTGAGTTGAGAACTTGATACAAAAATATAAAAAAAACTGCATCATTGAACCAAGTCGTCCTGACAACTACTGAACAGCAGAACACGGGAATGATCGTCGATTAGAGCCAAATTATCAAAATATTGAACTATCTAGCTAGACATTAACCCTATAATATATCAATTGTGGATGAAAGGATGGTGACACTTTCAATGTATGAAATCTTTAGTACTTTGGACCTGCCTGGTCGTGCGGTTTGCGCGCTGGACTGTCGTTCGGACTAATCGATGGTCCCGGGTTCTAACTTTGCCGCTCCTATCCCCCGTCGTCCTGCGGGAGGTTTGGACTAGGAAGTAACCTAAATTATCTTATCTATTATTTATAAACAAACATTTTTAAAGAAAAGCTTCACGAGTGACAAGCTCGAACCAGAGAATTGCAACCTGCCTACAGCTCATTGTGACTCACTGGGTCCCTCACCGGGGAGTGGCAGTAGGCTAGAAGCGACAGTCCTGCACCGATGATTTACATCCTGTCAGAAGCCATCAGTGATTCACGGGGGAGTTACCAAATGCCAGAAAAAAAATTGGTGACCCCCGCGCATGATAGTCTACGCCTGAGGTATCTCTAAATCCTCCCCGTATAATCTAAGACCTAGAAAAAATAAAGAAGGGATGAATGGAGTAGTCATGATCCTCTTGCATTTGTATCTGTTGGTCGTGATCCGTCTAGGACTATGTTATTGTATGTTACCTCTCTGTTGGTCGTGATCCGTCTAGAGTCTATGTTATTGTATGTTACCTCTCTGTTGGTCGTGATCCGTCTAGGACTGTTATTGTATGTTACCTCTCTGTTGGTCGCGATCCATCTAGGATTGTTATTGTATGTTACCTCTCTGTTGGTCACGATCCGTCTAGAGCGGGGTGGGCAACCTTTTTCTACCGAGGGCCGCATTAAAAAAAAATTGGGGACTGGAGGGCCACATAATTAAAGATATAAAAAAAATATATACATATATATATTATATTGTACTCCCAATTGAGGAATTACAACAAGAGTAAGCAATTTCTTGAACTAATTTTACGAACGATTTTTTTAAAATTTTGCTATTGTCTGTTTACATCACAACATTTCACCACAAATGTAGAGTAGTACTAAATATGAAGTACAAAACTGTTTACTCTCGTGCATAATGTTCCGAAACCGTGTAACTAGCTAACGAGGTTTTTTTTGTGTTTTTTTTTTGGTGACTACTGTGAAATGCAGTCAATCAGCAACGATCTGTTCTAACACTTGATACTTTTCAAACAAAAAAAAGCTTGTTCACAGATGATTATGGTTCCATATAATGTGAAACTTTAGCAGCAAAGTTTTTTCAAGTGTGGATATACAGTTTCTGGCACCCATGAAACTCCCGCGTAAGAACTGACTGAAACTTCCCTTTCAGTTCATAATTTGCTTAGAGGTAAGTCATCTGGAGCTGTATCAGCTTCTATTGAAAACTGGTTCCAGATTCTTGACGTCTTGAAATTTGCTTTCCACAATAAAGGAATCCAAATAAGTCTTATACTTTTCAACCATTTCACTAGAAATAGTTTCACCTTTCAGCAATGAAAATGACAAAACCTGATTTCACTTGCTGTTCTCAAAAAATGGAATAGCTTTGTTTGAAAAGATTTAAGATGCACATACATTTCATGTGCAAGCAACTATTGCAATGCTTCGGATGATAAACATGAAGTATTTCTTCAACTCTTCGATAGAAATATTAGTAACAAGGTCCCAGTCAATTTCCTTCAAGGAACCTAACAATATCTTCCTTGAGATTTCATGTTCTTCTAATGGTAGGCCAGCTGTTACTACTGTGTTACCGAACATTGGAATGTTTTGTTTCCAAATCTTCATTAATCATCATCAAATCACATGAATTTATCATGCCATCTTAATAATTATCAATTCAATTAATCATCTTCAAATTGGAACTACCAGTCGGGGCCAACCTTAGATAATTGGAGGCCCTAGCCGAAGTGAATTTGGTTGCCCAAAATAAAATAGAAAAATAACAATTTACATCGAAAAAAAACTAAAAGTTTGCAATTTATTAAAATCCTGGTGTACTTCAAAAATAACATTGAGGAGAAGTTTCGCTATTTCTTCTCTAATTTACTGGAATATGTATCCTGTGCAAGGCACCCAACAATTGTAGGCCCTGGGAAGCTGCATAGTTTACCTATGCTTAAGATTTGCTATACATGTGACAGTATCAACATAGTAATTCAATGCAGCTTTATGTAAACTTCAACGTTATGAGTTTATGGTTGGGAAATAGTTCTTTATTATATTAAAAAGTCTCTTTCTCAGTCAAAGCACGGGCTCCATCAGTTGTTACCCTTTCCATCTTTTACAAGCCAACCCAACACTTTTAACACAATGTGTCTTTGAAATATTGCCATTAAAATAATCTTCGTTTACTTTAAACTTTTTAGAATGACGTTTAGAGACAATGTTTCTTTAGCCTCTTCATTGTAACTGATAAGAATCAAAAGTTTCAATAATTTCTATAGTTATTTACAATTATTTATTTTTAATATATTTGCATTTTTATATGTGTGGAATGTTTGGGCACACCTGATTTCTTTAGGTGTCCGCGGGCCACATAAAACTTTTCGGCGGGCCGCATGTGCCCACCCCTGGTGTAGAGTCTAGGACTATGTTATTGTATGTTACCTCTCTGTTGGTCGTGATCCGTCTAGGACTATGTTATTGTATGTTACCTCTCTGTTGGTCGTGATCCGTCTAGGACAGGGGTGGGCAAATTACGGACGGACCACATACGGCTCGCCGACACCTACAGAAATCAGGTGTGTACTCAGTATATACATAAAAAATGTTAATATTAAAAATAATATCTAAATAAATAAAGTTTCAAGTAAACGAAGATTATGCTTATTGGCTATACATCAATACACTTAATTCAGGACACAATCTCTGAGTGTTGGGTAGAGTTGATGTAGCTCGATCTTTGACTGAGAAAAATAGTTGTTTCTTTTATTTAATTTATTTTTTTTTATAAAAAAAAATTCCAACCATAAACTCTAAACAAGAAAGTTTGCACAAAGCTGCATAAAATTTCATTGTTAAATTCTCTACATTTGAATAATAATCACACATAAGATAGCAAGAGGTCCTAGTATTCCAATGTATCCGCTGACTTAGCATGGGCAAAAAAAAAATGAGAATATAAAATCTCAAGGAAGAAATTGTTATTTTACTTGAAGGACATTGACTGTGAATTTGTTACCTATATTCCAGATGAAGAGTGGAAGACAGATTTCATGGTTTTTTTTGCTATTGGTTGTATGCATATAAAATGTAAATGCACGTTAAATCTTTTCTAACAAGGCTTTCCCATTTCTACAAGCAAGCAAAAGAAAACTTTTTGTCATTTTCCTTTGCAGAAAGGTGAAACTATTTCTAGTGAAATGATTATAAGTACAACACTTAAGATTCCTTAATTGTGCAATTTATAAAAGCAAATTTTAAGACGTCAACAACCAGTTTTCAATACCATCAGCCCACCATTTAGTGCAGAAGCTGATTCAGCTCCAGAGGACTTAACTCCAAGCAAAGAGAAGCTTCAGTCAGTACTTCCACGTTGAGTTTTATGGTTGACAGAAGCTGTATTTTCAGACTTTAAAAAACTTTGCTGCTGTTCCCACTATTTGGGTACACATACATGTTCTTCTTCTTCATTCTCATTTTATATGTTGGAGGGTTCAGATCAGTAATCCTATATCTGAGATGGTTTCCAGATCAGGCAGTTCTCAGAATAGTCTTTGGAGGGTTTCGGGGCCAGAGTCTTGTTCGGGTCTCTTGATTTAGTATGCACCATTGAAGGACATGGTCAGCATTCTCTGGTGATGCTCAACAAGGGCAGGTTTCGCTGGTCCCGACATTTCACTTCCGGAACATATATTGTCTCATTCAGTGAGCAGGCATTTTTTTGTGGAAACAAAAACAAGTGTAATCATTGGTCAATGTTGACTGACTGTAATTTGACAGCAGTCACAAGGGTAACAACTAGTAAGATAGTTTCACAGTTCCGGAACGATATGCACGAGTGTAAAATACTGCACATCTAGTACAACTGTATATCTGTGGGGGATATTGTGATATAAAAAGACAAAAGCAATTTTTTAAAAAGTCGTAAAATTGGTTTAAAAAAATTGCTAACCTTTTCAACGTGGAGTGTGAAAAAAAGAAGAAAGAAACGTGACTATAATACAGTGTAAATATGAATTAAAAGACACTCTACACAGTTAGCTAGCGTATCTTTCTAATTAATATATGTGTGTGTGCAGCCCTCCATCCCCAATTTTTTAAAAAATGCAGCCCCCGTAACAAAAAGGTTGCCCACCCCTGATCTAGGACTATGTTACCTATCTGTTGGTCGTGATCCGTCTAGTACTATGTTATTGTATCTTACCTCCCTGTTGTTTTATTTTGGAACAAAGCTTTGTTGATAACGTAATGAGTGGACTCATTTCAAAGTTACAAACATGACAAAGGTTGTCTATCAAGATTTTCATTTTTCTCTTAGTTAATGATTTAATATCTCCTGTGGTGAATGTGAAACCTTTTATGCAGACTAATGGCATAAATCAGTTTTTGTAACAGTGTTTGTTTTAGAACGAATCTAGATTAGCATAACATCATACTTAAGTCTAGAACTGTAAATATATGTTGTAGTATCTGCATAACAAACTGTAGAAGCTTAAAGTGCATTTATGATAAAAGAAGCTTTATAGATGGTCCCCAAGAACTAAAAGCTAAAATAAGAATTTTGTCATTAAGAAAGTGTTTTTAGAACAGTTCAATTACTACTTGAATAAAAAAAAAATAAAAAGACTAGAGATAAATTCACATCATTATTGTTGCAATTTATTATTATTAAATTAAATTTGTAGCCTCCCTTTTATGAAAGTTAAAAAGTAAAAACGTTGAAAGAACAACACACACACACACACACTTCATTATCATTAGGGTTATACACACATATATCAGTCCCAAACAAGTCATCTTTATTTGTACAATAAGAAATGCACACAGTGAGCTAAATTGAATAGAATCTTCATAAAAATACATGTTTTCACAAGACTCATTTCTTTTTAAGCTGCATACTACTTATGAAAGAAACAATTTGATTATGCTTCTCCAGTTCTGATTCAAGTTCAGAAATTTTCTCCATTTTCTGCTGCAGTTTTTCTTCTTGCTCCTGATTGATACCTTCTAATGTTGTCAGCTGAAAAAAAACAACAAACTAATAAGAGAAACCAAAGACTAGCCACAATAGAAATAATCATTCTTCCTCTTACATAAACTTATGTTAAAAACTATGTAAGTGAGTTTAGCACAAACATGTAGAGAGTTTTGGAGAATTTATACACACATCTTTAACTTCTTTAAAACAGCTACAAAAAAAAACTGCTTGCTACATAAAAAAACATTATGACTCTTTGACCAACTGTAAGGTTTTACCCATTGGCCAGGAGTAAGACATGGCTCTGCACCAATCCCTCTGTCCAGAGGTTACCCATTAACTAGATCAGTGATGCCCAACCTAATTTGATGACCTGCGGGCCATTTTAATTTCTGACACTCGTGTTGCGGGCCACATGAACGAAAAGGTAAAAAAAAAGCAAAATGAAATTGACCTGAATTTGAAACTATTTGATTAGAAACCCATGGATCTAGTACTTACATTAAGGAATAGGATATCTGACGTGATTAATTTCTGTACTGAAAATAAGAGGAACATTGTAGCAAGCTTTAAAACTGACTGATTTTCTTGTTACTTTTTTGTAAATATTCCATAGATCCTCCAATCTGTAGGCGTAGTTTAACAATCTTTTATTCGCGACTCAAACCAAGAATGTTGTCATATTTGTTTCATAATGACATTTATATGTTATCCTTTTTGAAACAGCCACACTTTCTTTACAAATCAAATCAAATATGTTGGCTTCTTATTATGGTCCAGAAAAAAAAAAAGTAAAGATTCGTTCACTTTTTTCTGGTAGATTCCATAAACACTAATGTTAAAGGTCAAGTCAACAATCACTTTCGGTGGGCCGGATGGATCCACATTGATCTGGCCTGTATTTTGGGCATCACTGAACTAAATCATTTAATCTCACCTGTTGTTGTCAAGTCCACTAATTTCTTACATCTTCCTAAAGTGTACCGCCACAGGCCCAGTGTGTAACAGCAGTATGGAGGATGGGATGGGTTGGCAGAGCCTAACTTTCATCCACGCCATCTGCAATGCCTGTTCCTTAGAAAGTGTTGGGGAAGCCCACTGGAGGGGGATGTTCTATCTCCTTTAGCCTATCTGTCTCCCATAACAGATGTTTCCACTGAAGTGCTAAACCAAAAATTCCCCTGAATATCTTACCTTTTGCTGTAGCTGCCTGCACATGTTTTCACTGGAACTTAACTGGTTCCTCAATTTGTCAACATACACCTCAATGTCTTCTTTCTCTTTTTCTAGTTCTTGTCTGAATTTTTCTGTTTCATTAAATTTTATCTGCAGGGCTTGAATATTGACATTTAGTTCTGTTACAAATATAAAACAAATGAGAAACACAAGTGATACATGTGGAAAAGTTATTCCACTGATGTTAGGATACTTATAATCTCAACTGTGGTTTGTAAATATAAAGCAGATTGACTGTGGGTTCATATACTTTTGTTAATGATCATATGTATTTTGCTTTAAGCCAAATTTTATAGTCATTTAAAATTAAATATATAAAAAATTAACAATACAACAGAATATTTTCAAACTCATTCAAAACACTTTTCATTTTATTGTACATCTCATTTTTTACATTTCATAAAGTCAACACCTAGATACTATTAAAAAAAAAAAGATATTTTAGCTATTCAGTAGAGGATTGAAACAGTTTGCTCATAAAAATCAATAAAAGTCGTTTACTTTGTAAAGATCCATCTTTTTCTTTGATTTGTTTGGATAAAGCTTTTCTTTCTTCTTCTAGCTGCTTGTTGACATTACAGGACCTGTGAAAAGAAATGTTCCTCTGATAAATTAAGTGCAACAGTCAATGCACAACATAAACCAAATCAAACTTGAAGACTTTGGCCAAATCCCATTTAATAAACAATTAGTGAATGATTAATTTAACTTTATATTAATTGAGATACTTTAGAATAACTAGTGAAATGCTACTCTTCAGGTTAGATCTTAATCAGAAAATGGATTTTTTGATTGAATTGCTCCAGACAAAACAACGACAAAAAAAATAAATAAAATGAAGAAATAAAAAAAATAGGGATATAAGAATAATGACTAGAACAAAATTTTTATTACCAAATTCACTAATTTGAAAACATTTGAATTACAAGATGATAAAAAAAAATAATTTAAAAATAAAGGCATGAGATAAAACATTCCTGAACTAGTTAAATCCTAATTATCCTTTTTTTTTTTTTTGGGTTATCACGACTATAGCATTCTTACAAAGTTAAAATGAAGGTTACACTTAACAACCTCCCCCCCCCCCCCCCCCCCCAAAAAAGACAAAGCATAATTCAAACCTTTAATAACAAAAAAAATTTCAAGAAGAGACGTCTTAAACAAAAAAAAAATACTGATGAAACAATACAAGTTTAACACTGGAGACAGCAACTTGTTAACTGAGTTCTATATAGTATACATACACATTATGTTTTTCAGAAAGAGTCTCAAAATCCTTCTGAACATTCTGCAGCAAATTGGATAATGTTTTGATTTCTTGTTTACTGCTTGCCAGTTGCTCTTCTAGATCTGTAGACCTAATTGAAATGGTTTAAAAAAATGATGACATTTGAACTAGTACATTAGCTATTTTAAAGCTATTTCAGTCATATTCAAAAAGCGTAGAAAACAAATCTTTTCAAAACTTAAAATATTGCAAATTTTAATTCAATTTTCCTTCAAAATTTTGATATTATAGGTCATCATCTGATAACTGATAAATTTGTTTAATAACTAAAGCAGCCAAAAAAAAATAACACTGAAAAACTTTCACGAAGGAATGATCTTAAAATGTGTCCCTACTTTTCAGCCATTTCATCTTGCACTTTGTTTAAGGCTTCTATCTCTTCTTTGGCTAAGCTCAATCTGAAATGAATTGGTTGGACAGTCTAAGAGAAAAAATCAACAAAGGAAATGTTATGTACTAGATTGGAGAGTAGGTTAATTTTGTTAGACAAATATATTGTGTTAAAAGTACCGTTAAAAGTAGTTTAGACAGATAAAATAGAACAAATTAACTGCTGCTGGTACTGTTATATTTAACACACTCAACAGCAATAAATTTCAAAATTCATCTTAATGCAGTGGTGTTCAGTTAAAAGAAAGATGTATAACTAAAAAAAACAACAATTAAACAAACAACTAATGTAACTCACAAAGTTCCCATACATTCAGGTCGTACCCTGCAAGACACTCTACTTACTGAGCTTCAAACTGAGCATTCACTTTCTCTGAGTTGAGTCTCATTTCATTCATCTGGGAAACAACAAGCTCTGTTTTATTCTCAGACTCTGTCAGAGCATTCTGAAGTTTTTTCATCTGAAACAGTTACAGGAGAAGTAATGAAATCTTCAATGAAATAGATCTTTAAGTCAATCCTAAGATAGACAAACCTTTTAATATGTTTCACACAAATAAACAGCTTTTGCATTCTCAGGAAGTTAAAATAAGCAATTGTTCAACACTTTAAAAAGAAGTCACAAAGACTTAGCATTTAAGGTCATTTAGTAAACAAAATGCTTGCATATACTACAGACCTTGATATAGAGACCTATATGATGTTTTTATATTATCTCAATCTATTCTTATTGTATATTTGTATGTAGCTGACACAGACTATGTTCTATTAATACAAAATGCAGTAATGTGTTCTGTTTACATAGCTAAGCAGTGCATCTCCAATGTTTTGTTTCACTCATAGAATTGAATGCTAAATACATTTCTCTAATGAGCTTGAATGCTTACCTCAGCATAGTGAAATGCATTTGAGGCTCTGAGTTGAGCAATACAACGATCAGCTTGAGTCAAGGCAAATGATTTGGCTTCAAGAAGATCACTGAGGTGTTCCTCTTTAATCTGTATTGAAAAAATTAAGACTGTCAATAAATTAAACAATATGAACAATTTTTAAAAAGACTCAAAATAAATTAATAACCATTATGCTTTCCATAGCAGTGTGAATCTGGGAATTGACATTTAATAAATTATACATCCCTTTATATATTGAAACATAGATTCTTTTTAATATTGGATGATTTGTGTAATTAAGTTTCATTTTTCTCATAAGCTTGAAAATTTTGAAGATAAAAACTACATTATCCTCTGTTAGGAGCATTTCTGTAGGAACTTTCTTACTGCCTTAGTGAAAGGTGTCTGCAATAAGATCAATTCAAAAAATATTTTTTGGAAAGAAAAAAATTCACTATCTTTGCCAATGTAATTCTAGTCCATAGTTTTGTCTTTTGATGTTTTTTTTTCTATGGCTCTACTGCCAAGAATATCTCTCATACTTCAGTATTGGCCCATCTGAGCCCTTTCTACTAACATTTTTTGACCAGCGCTCTTCTTACTATGATGAACTGTGTATTGTAGATGCCAGAAGAATGAATTTCTGAAGCTCAGAATACAGAAAAACTTTTGGCATAATTTTAAACAAATTATTATAATTAGACAATAAAAAAAAATATAAATGCAGCAATTTTAGTGGCTTAAAAATAAAATAAAATAGGAACAAGGCAATCGAATGGTGTTGGACAGAAGATGAGAATGACTGAGAAGAAATGAAGTGATTAGGGCATAACTCCAGGTTAATCTTCTAGATAAATAGCTAATGTGTTGGTGAAGGGAAACAGTCATGAAAAGTTTTAGTGTATTTCAGGTGTTTGATCAATACACATGTTACCTGTTGTCTAGCTAAGTGAAATAAGCATAAGCACATTTTCAACATTTTGCATGCAATTTGAAAAAATGTGCACAAATAACAATACTGTGAAACAAGTACTAGTGATGTAGTTAGAAAGAAGTAACACTAATTTAAGTAAGATAATGTAAAAATAATAATAAGGTTTGTCTTCAAGTCCAAAGATTGAGGAGGGCTGTATTTCATAAAGCTACATATTCTAGCTGTGATTTACCAGTCTTCCAATGGTCAGTTTAGGCTCTCTTTCTGACATTTATGTCTGTCCTTGGCATTTGATTTCCTTTTGGTCTCAAATGTGTATCTCCCAGCCTTTGTATTATACTGCAGCTGTCTCATTTGGAACCCTCTAACTGCCAGGTGCTTTCTTCTATGTCAGTTAAAGCGAGCTGGCGCTTCTGTTATGCCAACCACTTTTCAGCCCACCCAAAAAGAATTGCCTTTGGCGTACTGTTGTCCTTCTTACTGGATATGACCCTGCCCAGATAGTTGTGAAACTATATAAACAGTCCCTCTACATTCTCCATACCAGCATTCACAAGAACATCATTATAAGAAGTGAGATCTTGCCATTGTATTATGATGGAGCACAGACATCTTTGGTGTAAGTGTTCAAGAAGTCTAAGTATAGTTTCCATGTCTCAGATTCATATAGAAGGACTAAGAGAATCACTGTTTGGTAAACACTGATTTTTGTAGGCAGTCAAGAGAGATTTATTCTTAATTGGAAGCGCCCAAAAGCACTACTTGCCTAAGCAAGATAGTTATCTTTTGGTGTCTACTGTCCCACATTAAAACAAAAGAGATGAGCATAACAGAGCTTCTCTATGCCAATGATTGCATCCTATTGCTCACAATGAACAGGAAATCCAGCTGGCAGTTAACAAATTTGCTAATGCTGCCATTTCTTTTGGTTTAACAATAAGCATTGGAACAGTTTCAGAGATCACTGTAAATGAACACTCCCTCAAAGTGGTAGATCACTTTACATATCTGGGAAGCATGGTAGTGACACATCACTTTCAACCTAATGAAGATATTATAATAAAGGTAGGTAATTAATACATGTCACTCACTTGTAATGTCTTAATATTATGTTCCAAAACTTCTTTAACAACACCAGACTTCACCTCTTTGGTCTGTGGAAATAAACCAAGTGAATTTCATTTCAATACAAATGGATTAAAACTCTACAACGATCTTATTCCTTTTTTTAATGTCTAAATATTAAAAAAAATACCTCTAAAATATTTTCTTTTCTCAGAAAGTTCTCTAAGTGAGTTTCATCTTTATCTGTGTTTAAACTTGTCTTTAAAAATGGGTTTCTAAGCTCAGTACTATTGGGGCTGTTCTCCTTTGTGTTCACTGACCTCTCAGTAAGAACATTAACACTGGGCAAATGCTCTTTTTGTAGTTTTTGCCTCTTAGCAACAGAATGTCTTTGTTTGTTTAATGATGCAACAGAGCCACAGAAACTGAAACAAGAAAATACAATTGATAGTTCTTAATTTTTACAACCAAAAAATTTCTTCATCCATAAAGAGTTACAATGGACATTCAACCATCTTAAGTATTCATAATGGAAGTTAATTTCAAATCAAGACAAAGAAACTATTTTCGGTGACCCGACAAAATAGCATGAAATTTCCCGACAAAATAGTGCAGGCTTGTATATGATGTGTATAAAAGTACAGGATTATTAGTAATTTAATATCCTGGGCAGCATTTTTGTTGATGTCTCTATCTTTTTCAATATTAATAGATCTGAAAGTATGCCATATTTGCAGAGAACGAGAGTTCCTTAAATGTTATATCATTCCGCCTTTTCACCAATGTAAGTAAATGATATATTTTGAAATAATTCATTTTAGCTTAATTTTTGCTTACTGTTTGCATATTTCTGTTTTAAGATATATAAAGTATTACCTGCAAAATGACTGAAAAATAATGACAACACTAAAAGGAAAAAAAAAAATCATCTCTATTCATATTTTACGATATCTAAAGTATTTCTTTAAACATGACTGAACTATATTTTTTATGCACTATTTTGTCAGCGCTAATTTGACTGGGTACCCTATTTTCCTCACAAAAATGAACTCAAAAAAGCTTATTTTTTCCCAAATCCAAGTTTTTCAAAACCTATTTTGAATATGAATAGAATTTCATTGGAATTATAGATCTTGAGAAATCTTCCAAAATTCTTGTAATTATTTATAAATTTGTCCAACTTATTATTGCTACTTTAAGAAATTGATTTGCAAATAGCAATGGTATTATTTACATAGGTTCTGTATAACCATGAAAATTGAAACAAAGTTTATAAATAACTAGTTTATGCAACAACCACGTAGCATTCAAAACTTTTCTTAGCATTAGTAATTACAGGACATCAGGCATAGGATCATCAAGGCCCATCATGAAACAAGTCAAACAAATGGATATCATAACTTCCTCCTGGTTAGCCGAGGCTAGTCCTGTAGCTACAATTTCCATCAGCTTTGGCTCCTAAAAGAAAACATAATTATCAATGGAAGTCATTTGATAAACGTAAATAATTCAGCGCAAAATAGTCACTGACTAGAACATATGATGGAATAAGAATCAAATGAGAATAAAATAAACACCAACTCATTACTCCCTACCCTTCCACTCAACCACACAATGCTTACACACCATTTCTCAATTACTCTCTTACATTATAAAATAATATGATTTAAATTTATTTAAATTCTATCACCATCAAAGTAATATGTTTGGTTGTGCATATAAGATTTGTGAATCGCCGACTCACATATTTCACAGGTCATTAGTACTATCACAGCTACAACTGTATATATAAAATATATTACTACTTTCCAATAAACCTGTACTATTTTGTTAAAATACCTTTAGAATGTTTGATAGATAGCCAGACAGTTCAGGAATGCAAGTTCTGAGTTTCCATGTTAAATCAGCAATAAGTAAAACACATCTGTCACAGTTTTCTCTACAATAAATGTGTATGTTTGCAATTCAACAACTTTTTTAACAAAATAATACAAACAAGGTACAGTTAAACCTATTTAAATCAATACCTGGCCTGGCGCCACACTAATAGAAGCAGTGCCATGAAATTTGTTGAGATTATTTCATGAAATTAAGTAGCAGTTTCATTAAACTATTTTCCTCAAAGGTCCATGAATATCAGTCAATATTAAACTAAAAGTTCTTGATGAAAATTAACTAACTTATAAAAATGGCAAAAAACTGACTAATAAATTCAAGGTGAAAAAACCTAGGGAACCAGGCAGAAGAGTTTATTGAAGCAGATCAGAAGACTAATGAAGTTCTAAGGGAGCTAATATGTTTGTTAGACTGTTGCATGATATTACATTTTTATAATAATAATAATCTTTATTATCCATAAGGAAATTAGTATTACAATTTGTGTATTACACCAAACAAATCATTGTAACTATAGAAAACCAAAATATACATTCACACCAGACTCACTCATAATTTACATCTGAAATGTTTATACCAGAAAGTTGAATTGTATTTAATGATTTGATTGCCAGGGGAAAAAAAGAGTGTTTGTGTCTGTTTGTCTTAGCTATGGGTGTCTTGAATCTCTTTTGTGATGGTAAAATCACAAAATTTTTATTTCTATAATCTTTTTACCTTTTTTTTTCTTAATAGATGTTTGTCTCAAACAGCTGCCCAAAATGGGGTTTGTTTTTTGCTAATGATTTTACCAGCAGCATTTAGGATTCTATGAAGTTTATTTTTATTTTAATATTTGCATTACTGTAAAATTTTTTGTAAAATGCACTATTGTAAAAACAAATTTCCTTTAGGATAAATGAATTACAATCATTATCAAAATGTCTTGTCCTAATAAGTCCACTAATCATTCCAATGACTTGTCCTAAAGTTATCAAAAAGTTCTTTCACTTTGGATAGAGAGTGTTTTCTGCTTTCACTATTTCAAATAAAAGTAATAAAATGCAGGTTCAACCTGGCAGATGCTTCCTCTGTAACAAGCGGGTTGGTGGCTGTGTAAGCCAATGACTTGTCCTACAGTTAAAGAAGTGCTTATCAAAAAGTTCTTTCACTTTGGATAGAGAGTGTTTTCTGCTTTCACTATTTCAAATAAAAGTAATAAAATGCAGGTTCAACCTGGCAGATGCTTCCTCTGTAACAAGCGGGTTGGTGGCTGTGTAAGCCAATGACTTGTCCTACAGTTAAAGAAGTGCTTATCAAAAAGTTCTTTCACTTTGGATAGAGAGTGTTTTCAGCTTTCACTATTTCAAATAAAAGTAATAAAATGCAGGTTCAACCTGGCAGATGTTTCCTCTGTAACAAGCGGGTTGGTGGCTGTGTAAGTTGTGTGTCGCTGAGATAGTTGTTTTTCAATTAAATAGGCAACTATTTCTTTCTGAAAGTGGCTTCCAATCAACTCCCGACTTTGCTTACTAGAGCATAAAACTGTGAATAAATTTCAATACAAGAGAAGATTTTTCAAAATGAAACATTTTCAGTCATCTAATAAGGAAAATCTAAAAAAAAATGACATAGAAGACATTCTGCAGTATTAGAGATAGAAGTGTTGAGGTGTTGTCTATTCTGTTGGGAAGGTTGTCAGTCTGCTGACTTAAGATGATGTTATTTGTAATTGAGGACTTGAGATGGATGTTATTTGTAGTCGTGAGTTCGAAGTATAAACAATCTCACCAGAAGTAACAGAATAATGCCTTGCTCAAATCATATAAAATTTATTTACAAAAAGAAGGGCACAGTCTATGTCATCAGATCTAGAAAAATACGTCCTATCCTAAGCACTACTTTGAGGTCTTTTTTGTTACGTTACTCTGTCTTTAAGCTATTTCATTTATAAGTTTTTAATGTACCATTGAATCACTAAGGAAATGCCAGATTAGTCCCAACTTCAATGCATCTAACTATCAAGTCATTACAAGAAAAAGAAGATTTACTTGAGCTGCCAATTAATACATAGCCAATAAATAATAAGAAAGCAGTTACCTAAGAAAATATCTGGAGCATACACACACACACACAAAAAGGAATAACAGTAGTATTTAATGATCAACAAGTATTTATGGATTATTAATAAAAAATGTTATCAATTCTAAAGAAATAATTATTGCTTAATACCATAATAAAAATTAACATGATTTCCTAGTTAAGGAAATCATAGTTGAAATATTTATTGAAAGAGATTCTTATATTTTTATAATTTTTATGCTTTAAATATTACTTGCTTACTTTCAAATGAATAGCCAAGTTTATGTGATAGTTTACTATAAAGTATTATCAAATTAGGACCACAATAATGTTTCAAGTTGTGATAGCACTTGTCAGGGGATGTAAATCAGGTTCTAGGATTTTGAGAGTCATAAAATCTACTTGTAATGTAATGAGATGAAGCCTGTTCCCTGGACAAGTGTAGCAAAGAGGCTGAAGATATTAATTATCTCTGGGTTTGGGACACAACAAATATCACTGACACAACAATTTTTATAAATTTACCGCTTAAAATTTTGACAAGTCTAATTGTTTTCTCAGTGAAGTTAGTTTGGTCTTGCCGAGACAGTAATTGTGTGAACACTGGGATTAAAAGATGAATTGGATACAAACTATCTGAGCCACACAAGCAATCCTGAAAAACAAAACAAAAAAAGTCTATAACACCCTGTAAAATACTTTCCTTTGCATTTTGATAGTCTTTTGTTCTTTTTAATAATTTTAAGTACTCACTAATATACTATTGTTACTTGTATAATGATTAGATCTAGAATTTAACATCTATTATTCTGGACTATTTGATCTATATCTAATTAAGAATTAAAGATAGATATGGATTTACTAGAATGTTGCCTAGAAGAAGTATTTTGATCTGAATCTGGAAATCTACAAAATTTCATCATTTGGCCTAGATAAAAAATTGTATCTAAAAGTGGTTCTAAATCAGTACTAGTCACACTAATTTATAATAAGTGTGAGATTATTCTAATGTTAGATGTCTGAACAAAATTTCAAGCAATAGTCTGTGGGTAAGAACTCAGAAAACAACAATAGAGAAAAAAAATTAAAATACAAAATGGGCATGAGGCTGGATTGGGTGAACAATAAAAAAAAAAAAACTGGAATCCACTAGGGAAAATGGTAGGGAGACCAAAGCAAACATAGAGGAGATCCATGGACCAAGAAGCAAAGAAGACATGAATGAGGATGGTCATGGACCCAGATGAGGAGATTATGCAGTTCTTTGATCCACTGGGAGTTAAAAGGACTAAGTAAAGTAATGTATTGCTGTTTTAATTTGTCTTACAATGTGCATTATACATAACAATACATCATAACACAGTATCACTTGTACATTGCATTTGAGGTCCGCATCCCATACTTAACTTTAATTATATTGAAAGATGGAATAGCTAAGGGAAGAGTTCTTATGTCTGTTTTTGTATATTTTCTGTCATAGTAAAATATTGTTATAACTCTGCTATGTACACCGCCATCCAAGCTAGTACAGAAGGTGCGCACTGGACTAGGTAGAATGTTTACATTAGGAAGAAGATAGCGGAGTCTAGAGCTTATGAAGAGGATTGCTCAAGGCAGATGTTTTTCTATGTATTTGTGATGTCCCCATGTAAATAAACATCATATCCTTGAATTGCCTCCCTTAAGTTATTACACTATCATGGCACAAAGGATGTTGTTTTATATTGAAAATCTTTATGCTTCTCAAATAGAATTGTATGACTTTTCCAATATCAATGAAATAACAAATTTAATCCAAAGTTTTAAAAAATTAAAAAAGAGAAATTCTAATAAATTTATTCAACTCCAAATTGAAGAGTACCATGAAATAATTTGTTTAAATTAGTATTTCCCAAACAACATTAGAAGAATCAAATTATGATGAACTAATTGTATGTTTATTTAGTTTCAGACTTTATAACTAAAAGTGATAGAACTTTTAATTTTTTATTTTTTTTTGTAAAGCTTTACCAGGCATAAAATTAGAACACACTATTTTCTATGTGCTGGTTGACCAGGATCAAAATATTACAAGATAAATATTGTTAATACAATATTTCATTTTAGTTAACACGAAAATGCCAAAAAATAGAAGCCAGAATTTTCAAAGCTCTTTCATGACCTAATTTTAATGTAAAATGTATATCTACCTGACAAGAGTCAATAAGGAAATCTAACGCCAAACATGGTGCACGGTTTCTTGTGCTGGGGTCTTGAGCCACCCAATGTAGACAACACAACAGAGCTTCTGTCTCAGGAGTTAGAGGAGAGCGTGTTATATCCACCAAAGAAGCAGCAGATAATTTTCCTTGTGCTAGAGGACTGAACATCTTGGAGTTCACACACTGACGTATGGAGGGAACAGTACACAGACTCAACAACAACTGGAACATCTGAGGAACAAACCAAATTTCATTTCATTTCAAAACATTTTCTTTAAAGCCACCTAAAACAGTTGTGGGTTTAGTACTATCACAGTTAAAGAGCATGCTGCTCTGCAAAAAAAAAAAAAAAGAAAGCTGGCTAGATAAAGAAGAAGTACTATTACAGTATGTCACTTCACCCTTTTCCCATTTATCTTTGTCAGACATCACCACCCCTTCGGACTTCCTGAGCTTTTACACAGGCGCAGCTCATCTTTTCTGCCTCAATAGAGAACATCTGACAGATAAGTTGTCTTAAATTTATTTTGTGTTAATTTTTTGTCTTATTTTGTTTGTTTTTTTAGCCAATGAAGGCTTCATGCTATTTACTTGGTCCCCCAGGGCTATCTTTATGTTAGTTTATTGAATTTTCTATACAGTCATTCCCCCCTGCAGTCGTAAATCTTTGTTATTTTAAAGTATGTCAGCATGCCCTTCCATTAACTGCTTACATCAACAAATAAAAATAATTGTTTCCTTTTCAGTGCATTCAATTTTTGTGTCCATTTTGAAAAAAAGAATTTTTAAAATTGTTTTTTCTTGAAATGTATGAACACAGTTAAACAAATACAGATTTTTACATTTTTTTTTCCTAAATAATATTATATCTAAATAAAATAATTGTATAATAGTGATTACTGAAGATTATTATGCACCTCAGAAACAGACTCCTCATTACCAGCTGGCAAGTTGACTAAAATATCCCCTATACACTGATTTAGGTGACGAAATCTATAAGAAAAGAAAAAGTAAACATTTTTATTTTGAGTGCTAGTTTTTTTTTTTCGAATGCAAATGAACCACAAGAGTAAAAAAAAATATTAGAAGTCTACAAAAGAAGAGAAAGCCAGTGAGTGTTGAGGGCTATTTGGGGTGCAGAAACTTAGTGATTAGAGGAAAATATTCTGAAAAGAAAAAAAAAGGAGAAAAAAAAGATTTCTAGCATTGACAAAAGGCTGAAACTGTTTAGTGACCTATACAAAAGTCTTTCCAAAAAAAAACAAAAACAAATATAAATATATAAAAGGACAGATAAAGCAAACAACACAATTTTACTATAAGTTAGCCCCACTTTGAAAGCTGTACATACTTTTTAATGCAGATCTGCATGAGTGGATGTCTGAGTAGATCAGTCAATAAGTCTGCAGCATATTTCCAGGCTATGGTCTTGAAACTGTTCTTTATTATGCTGAATATTGTCTGTAATGTTTGCTCTACGTTGCTACTCTCAAAGAAAAACTGTGAGTAGGAATAATAATAATAAAAAAGATATGAATTGATAAAAGGTACCCAGAAGAAAGTGATGAGACCAAACTATTTTACTGTCATTAAAATTAAAACTTAATGACATTACTTAAAATTAAACAAAAATAAAAATTCATGATTTCAAGTCTTAACAAATGTAGAGAAGAAGAATTAAAAGGCTGTATGGTGTCAGGGACATTGTAAATAATGAAATAAAAACAAAAATCCCCGCTTCTTTTGGGTTTCCAAGTAGATTCTCAGTTCAACATGTCAATCAGTAAAAACAATCCTTAAGATTGTTTGTATTAATTTTGCATCTTTGTTTCTATTTTGTAAAAGTACACCATTGTCAAGGTGTGAAGGAAAAAAAAACATTGCTTTAAATTTAACCTTAAAAACATAGTCTTCTCTGATTATATTTATTTAATTAATTTAGTTATTAATATAACTGTATAAAAAACAACTGCATTGAAACAGAAGATGGAACAACAGAGTTTTTTAGCATCAAGACAGGTGTGAGACAGGGGTGCATCTTATCTCCCTTCCTTTTCCTCATAGCCATCGACTTCATAATGAGGAGAGCAATGAACCAGACTGCCTTTGGTATTCCATGGCGTGAACAACTCCAATTGATGGACTTGGACTTTGCTGATGATGTTGCACTACTAGAGGCTACAAATAAATGCATTCAAGAAATGACGGAAAGCCTAGACAGAGAGGCACCCAAAATTGGCCTTCGCATAAACTTGGATAAGACTAAAATTATGCGAGTGGGATATAAGGCAAATGGTGCCCCCGTCAGACTTGGCCAGTCAAAACTTGAAGATATGGACTTCACGTACCTTGGCAGCATCATAACAAATGATGGAGATGCCTGCCATGATGTCGCGTGCCAAATAGGAAAGGCAGGGAGCATTTTCCAAAGGTTGCAGCCTATTTGGACTAGCCAAGCCATTGGACTCAAGACAAAAATACACTGTCTCAACACAATTGTCATTCCAACTGCTACATATGCATGTGAGACATGGAAGACGTCTGTCAAAATTAAGAAAAGACTAAATGTGGCTCAACAAAAATGGCTGAGATGGATTTTGGGAGTCAGTTACACAGATTGAGTCTCAAACAAGGAAATCCTATGCCGAACTGGGAGTCGAACACTTTGTGAGGTTGTGACAGAGCGTTGTATGAGGTTTGCGGGACATGTTCTATGTCAAAATGAACTACGCACACCAAGAGTTGCGATAACATGGAAGCCAATACGATGAAAGCACAAACAGGGACGCCCCCGTATTACTTGGCGACACACCTTCATGGAGGACTTCAGAACAGTGGACACCAGGTGGGAGGAGGCTTCAGACATTGCCAATGACAGATCTTTATGGAGACAGCTTGCCGCCCAATGTGCAGAACGCCGCGGGAGGACCTAAGTCTAAGTAAGTAAAGATGATTAATCTATGTTATAATTTTACTTACATAAAAAAAATAAAAATTAGAGTTTCTCAAAATATATTTCTAATCTCATTTTCTTAAAGTTTTTTTTTTTTTTTACTGTTTTTACCTTACAAACATTTATTTTGTTCTGACCCCCTAATTCATTTATTTATTTTCTAAGTACTACTTTGCACATGAGAAACATAAACTTTA
The DNA here is from genome assembly GCA_030265305.1 of Biomphalaria pfeifferi. Classification (NCBI taxonomy): domain Eukaryota; kingdom Metazoa; phylum Mollusca; class Gastropoda; family Planorbidae; genus Biomphalaria; species Biomphalaria pfeifferi. The sequence goes on along the minus strand of JASAOG010000060.1, from coordinate 2,076,369 downwards.
TAAATAAGAATAGCATTCTGAAAGAAGCTAGGATAACTTTCATACTAATAAAACTATTGGTAAAAAAAAAAATGCCCATTAAAAAAACAAAGCATATAAATATAATGTCTAAATCACAAGTTGCGGAGGAAAGGGAAACAGCACTTAGAATATCATTCAGTCTTTTTCTTCATGTTTTCCCATTATTCTGTTAAAAAATCAAAGGTGACAGAATAAGATATTACGTGTTAAAAATTAAGACGTATTTAAACATAGCACTGTTATGAACTTTTAGATTTTAAACATTGTAAACTTGAACAGCATAAATGTGGCTTCAGCATTGAGATCTAGATGACTTTAAGTAGCAATATTTGTTCTATTCATTCATTGGCCTCCTTCAGACGTAGAACGACTATGGTTCATCTCAGAGCACACTTCCTCATGTGGCTGTGGAGCCCTATTTTGGAGAGACACTCCCGTCCACAGACAGCGCAGGTTAAGGTGGTTTTTACTTCGGTGGTAGAGGAGCTGGCCGTTTTTCGGATTGTACGTTTTTCTTCCTGAGCTGAGACCCATGTACTTTCACTGTCCATAGCTTTCTTGGTCACTGTCTCTCTCCATCTGTTGCGGTCTAGAGCTATGTCTTCCCAATTGTCAGTATTGATGTTCACTGATTTGAGGTCACGTTTTATTACATCTATGTAACGGAGGTGGGGGCGACCAGTTTTTCTTGTGCCAGTCGCGAGTTGACCATAGAGGATGACTTTTGGGATGCACTTGTCCTCCATCCGGCGAACATGTCCAAGCCAGCGCATTTGTTCTATACAAGTAAACTAAAATGAATAAAATTAATTTTTTAGACAAATTTTCAAAAGTTTTTTTCAGCTGTAGATTTATTGTTAGGAGATATAGGAAATGGGTGTCTATTGAGTGCAGATGTAGCCCCATGTGTCACTTCAGTGTATAACTTAATAAATAATCAAGTATGTTGTTGTTCTATTAAAAATGAGTAATAATAGATCAACGCGTAAAGGAGAACTCCACACACCCACATGGGCCATCTGTAAGTAATGAGTAATAATACATCAACGCGTAAAGAACTCCACACACCCACATGGGCCATCTGTAAGAATATTTGCTTGGGTGACATTAAAAACAATAGAAAAACTAAAACTCTACATTTTACCTTCTGTCCTTCACTTTCATTTAAACAGAGACTGATAAAGACACTCATTGATGAGATCACTAATGTTTGGTTGGAATGATCAAAAAATCTGCACAATGTTTTTAACAGCATTTTATATTCTGATGGTTTCTGGAACATGAGAACAAGTTTTCTTTTCATTTTGAAGACATGATAAATACAGAAAGAATTAGAAAAACTTTTGTTAATTGTAAGTACTTTCATAACAGATACTTTAGATAGCTAATACCAATTACCATATTTCTGATGGAGTTCTGCACTAGTGTGTTGTTTCTACACAAGTTGGCCAGTGTTCCCACAACAGCAGAAATAGTCACTTCATTTTGTTCAAGTCTTAAAAAAAAATACAGAAGCAAGATTTCATTTCTCTTATTGTTTCTTAATATATTTAAAAGAAAAAAATATGTGAAAATTGGCATTAATGCTGTAAGGTCTATATATTGTGTATTGTAATGTTATATCAATATTTGGACGCCAACAAAATTATAAGAAGACTTACACTTGACTAATAAGCAACTTCAATAAGTCTTCTGTGTACGTATTGTGATAATCCAAACGATGCCCATATGTTATTCTTTGAAACAGCTGTAATGCCTTTAAACCAATAATAAACAATAATAAAAGCTAACATAATATAATTTGGAAAATTCAAAGTATTAAATATATTCTGAGTTGAATTTTAAAAAAAAATAGCTATGATGTGAAATCTAGTCCCATATAAAAGGGAAATTTTTTTTACTTCTAACAGAATGTTGTCATCATCAGGACAGCCACTGTAGCTAATAATAACAGATATCAATGGTGTGCACAGATGAAATGTGCTGTACAACATCTGACAAACATGTTCATCAACAGCTGAAACACAATGTCATTAGGAAATAGATTTATCAATGTTGTTCTTCATTTCTGATTTACTTTAGCTTATTTATATATAATATAAATCAAAAAGTAAGGCGTGTGTGTGTATGTATATCCAAGTAAAAATTAAAAACATCTTGAAAAAACTTTGCATGAATGTTTCTTGAATACTAACAGGAAAACTAACATATAATGTAAAGTAGCCCTAAAACAAACTGAAGACCCTAAAAAAAATGTTCCCCAACTCTATGTAAGTTTTTAAAATAAAGATCTGCTGGCAATATCTGGCTAGTTTATTTTAAAATACAACCTAAGGACAAGCTATTTAAATAAAAAAATGCTCAACAGATATATTCTTACATAAATTGAGTAAAATTTTAACAACTCTTTTAAGAAGTTCAACTGATCCATGAGCCTCTCTGATGACTTCTACCAGAAATGTTAGACATTCCACTACTTCATATTGATCAAGGGAAGATAACTGGCGAATGTAGCTTGATTTGGAGGAAATAGTTTGCAAAGCCTGAAGAGAAAGAAATCATTGCTTTCAGTTGGCTTACGTTGTTTTTTTATCCCAATTATTTTGCTCAAATGCTGCATGAGACAAAAACATTTTGAAGGTGACAACTTATTAAAAAAAAAACATGCATACAAATCAGGCCTTCTGAAGAATAAATATTAACCCAATAGCTCTTATTTCCAGTTTGAAAAATCCTTACCATACCCTCAAGCAAAGAGGGGTAACTCTTACAAAATCAACATTTTGAAAAAATAATAAAAATCTAATACAAATGAAGAAATAAAAAAACTTAAAAAAGAAAGAACAAAATTTATATACATATATAATATATACTTTAAATACCTATAGAATATAAAAAAGCTTAAAAAATACTCATTATCCTGGGTGAGGGCTAATACACTGGGGTAATGGGCCTGTTCGTTTGCAAAATTCTTTGAAAAATATTTTAAAAGCGATAAAACATTCTGTGCTCATTAAAAAAAAGCCACTAAACACTATTTCTTGTTTGAAACAAGGCATGATAAGCTCTTCATATAGGAAAGTTTTTAAAAATGTTGCTAGCGTCCCAACAAATTATCCTGCAGTAGAAAGTTGCACTGTACTGCGATCTAAGTAGGAGCTATTTGGTTAAAGGAATCTAACATACCTCAAGTTGACGCAATAAGTAAGCAGATGGTACATTGTTATTTCTATACTGAATAGCAGCCAGAAGAACTTCTTTGATGCACCCTGTAGGTTCCATGTTCTTAAAACATTGAGTCTATCACTTTAGTTATCTGTGAATATAGTTATTCAATTTAAAATACATACATGACAATACATACTGTTGTGTTTCTCTTTCATTCTTAGGCTACTTGTAGGCAAGAAAAAAATAGTTACAAACAACAGAGAACCTTTTCACTTTAAAAGATAATGATTTCACATTGTACAAACGTAAACCAAAGCAATTTACAATTTTCTGATTTACTTTTCTATAATGGATTGTACTACATCCTACTGAATAATGCTGTATTTAATTTCCCTTTACAACTGGACTCTTTGCTAATATAATGTACCCGAAAAACTTCTGAAAATTCTATAAGGCTGACATCAGTTCCTCCTAGAAGAGCATGTGAATATGTCTTGATTAATTCACATGCTGACTATTTACTGTGACAAGTGGGATTAAAGTATCGGCCGTTATAGGTGTCTAGGGGATTTTGGGGTTTTAGAACCCACACTTGCACATATTAACTACAAGCACAGCGTTATAATGCAGGCAACAAATACTATATTTAGATGTAAAAGTATGTACAGTTTATTATACAAAGGATAATTAAAAGGTAAAATGCTGTACAGTTGCTAGGATGGGATCTAGAGTATTTACATGTATAGATCTATCATCATTAGATTTGAGAACCAAGTGGTCTGAGTGTCATTAGGCTGGCTGCTTAGCTTTTGGTCTGGTGCTGCACTGATGAGATGGGTGTGGCTGGTACTGATGCTGTCTGCTGGTGGGCTGGCGTAGTGGATCCAGGCTCCGGTTGCAGTCCAACGTTGTATGGTTGCAGAGCTAAGCTGCGTCTACCATTTAGTCAAGCCAGTGACGAGTCTGTGGCTAGCGTTGTTACTTGGACTCTTGAAGGATGAGTAGGACTGATGTCTTCAGATCTGGTGCCAACAAATCTGGTATCAGCTTTAGGTTGCTAAGATTTCAGGCGGATGTAGTCTATAGATAAAAGCTGCAACGATATGATGTATACGTCGGTTTAGCCATAATGATAACACTGGGAGGTAGATGCCTTTCCGTGAAGGACATCTTCAGACTGATGTAGAGAAACTATAAGCTAGTTTCATAATTATCAAAGGGACCTAACAAATGAATATAGTGTCCCATCAAGGGAGATAACAATAATAATGGGAACTCCCATAAAGGGAAATAACAAACAGTAATAATAAGTGATATAAGATAAGTAATATAAGTGATGTTCACCAGTCACGGTGAATAGCAAGTACATACATCGCTTAAATAAACGAGATAAAAGGGGAACGTCTGATACTCGCCCATGCTCTCACATAAATAAACACATACTCAGTAATAAGACATGCTTACAGAAATGTTTTGATAATTCCCTGCCAAGGTATTAATCAATGATAATATATTGAAGGCTCGTGCTGAGCGCTAATATATCAGAGTTAAATTAATAATAGTTAAAGAGCTAAATACATTTGGTAAGAATTGTTAATAAATTCTAGTCCAGATGGATTGAACATTTAGCCACAAAGGTCATGATATAAAATATAAGTATACAGTAATCTACTTACATTATCCATGAAAAGAATGCACAAATATATTCACAAATAATGTAGTAATAAATGCACTAATACATATATATACATTAATAAGTAAAATGGTTCTCAAGCACTTTACTAAGTTACATACCACCAATACAAAGTGAAATAAGGGAATGAAAATAGTCCAGAGCTCAAGCAAGAGATAGATGTGCTCCCTGTCAGCTCTCCAGGGAGAATGAGATCGGACGATGAAGTTCGGTCCATATACACGTGGAGGGGGGTGGGGGGGGGGGGGGTTTGATCAGAGGTGCCCAAAGCAAGGTAGATTACACCTTGATACTGGCTTTGCACTAGACAATCGGGGAGACCGCCGCCTGAGATGTCGAGTTGAATGGGCTCTTTGAAGTGACCACAAAAAAAAAAGGGGGGGGGGGGGGGTCAACAGATGTTTGCCAAGATAGGAAAAGGGGAGCGTGCTCTCGTCCAGAGTCTAGCGTGGCCCGTGTCAAGGCGGGGATGGTAAAATGTGACATCGATGTGAAAGGGGTTGGGGTTGGATTGGAGGGGTGGTGGCTGTGTTTTTAGCGTTTGATCGCTAAATTAGTACATTGATGATTAATAGCGTGCAAATAAATTAATTAAATGCTTAGACCTGAGTGATTTATTGAGTGAGCTAAAACGGTTTGTCACATTTACACAAGTACATTCCAGAAGTACACTGACCTCAGTCACATGATCACAAGTCGCACAAATTACCCCTACCTGCACCACCAGTACATTCATAACAATAAAGAATAAAAAAAGTAAAGTTCCCTTTTGAAACCTTACAATCCATAGGGCAGATGATGTTAAGGTCATCTGTTTCTGTGTCCCATGGTTAACGAGGGTGTCAGGTGGACAGCACATTGATCAAGCACCATTAATTACTTTTCTCCTTGAACTAATGTCAGGTACCCATAAGAGCTGGTTGGACTCAGAGGCATCCAAAAGATCCCGAAGTTAAAAATCCCAGTCTTCACCAAAATTCAGAAGCCAAGCACTTTACCACTTAACCACCAACCCCATTTATAACAATATTAAAAGTTATCAATATATTCAGTGAATGGACCAAAGGTTTGGAACTCTGGCTAACATGCACAACTAGATTGAACATGTTCAACATATATATCATGTGTGTAGGACATAATTATCTTATATCTTCTTTTGAAAGAGTGTCTGCAATTTATAAGATATGATAATAAATAAATGTACTCTACTAGTCTTAAGCTATATGAAAAACTAAAAATTCTAGATTTAGAATAGATTTTTAGGCTTGCATAAGTGGCCCTAAAAAGCAAGACTAGATAGAATCTAGATCTACAATGCTAGTTGTACATCATAAATCTAAATTGAAATATAATTATCTTTAATAGTATTATTTATTAATATTTATATATATGTTATATATATTCTATCTCAGATTATAGATTTAGTATCATTTTTAGATAGATAGATCTAGATCTTACTTTTTCAAATAGATATCTAGATTTAGATCTATTCTATACCTTTATAATAATAGATCTATAGATCTAGAACAGTAGATTCTGTATATATATATATACATATATATAGGTAGTTATTGTAATACGACTAGTCTCTTCTAGTAGGTATTGATCTAATTATATCTGGATAGATCTATGGAAGATAATATATATATGTAGATCTGGAATTCTAGATCTAGAATCATAGTAGCACTAGCAGACTAGATGGTAGTATAGATTCTAGTAGTAGTACTGTACAGGCACTTTATGCATAATTTGAAAATATCTTATATATATATTATATATAAAATAATATATTATATGTAATGTAGTTATTGTAATACGACTAGTCTCTTCTAGTAGGTATTGATCTGTACATTATAATAAATTATATCTAGATAGATCTATGATAAAAATAATATATATATAGATCAGGAATTCTAGGTCTAGAATCAGAGTAGCACTAGCAGACTAGCTGGTATAGATTCTAGTAGTAGTACTGTACAGGTACTTTTATGCCTAATTTGAATAATATCTTTTAATACCTTATGATTTGATGTGAGGGGCTATGCCTGGGGATCTTAAAATTTAGTTAATGACTGTTTTGAATAAATAATTATAAAGTGTGAAAAAATTTGTTTGGATTAAATGAAGACACATGGCCTCTTTGACCTAAAATAATATAGTACTATAGATATTACTAATATAGCAACAAATATTTGAAATATAGGTTCGGGGTAAGATTTTGATACATTTTCTTTTCTGGCAAAAACCATTAATTTTAAAAAAATATTTAAATAAAAAAAGAACCAATAAAAATGCGCTGTCAAAGTCCAAACATTGAAATGAATTTTTGGCTTAATACTACTTATAGCCACTATTGACTGTAGGTGTTTGGATAGCATAAATTACTCTAGATCTAGAACTAGAGTCTATATATTATATATATTTATTTTTCTTAAAATTTCTGGCAAGTTTCAACATGACTTTTCAGACTTTTGACTACAAAAAAAAAATTAATTACCCTCAAGATGAAGATCAGACTAGATTTACCAAGAGTTTATATTCTAGACTATATATCAACTATATGTAGCTAATAATATGGAATTAATTTGAAGATTACTAAATTAGAGAATTAGTAAATTTTAAAAATGTTTAATAAAAATTCTAGACTTCTAGATCTATTTTACGACCACCTTTGTTTACAATTTTAAAATCCCCGCTAGCTTCCGGTATCTTTATATTGGAAATCTTTTTCATAAAAAACTTCCTTTTCACTTAACTATATAGGACTATTCTAGACCTTTTATAAAACAATCCAACAAAAGTTGTTTTTTTTTATAGTCCCTAGTTAAAACTACCCGTATTTTAGTATGTGTATCAAAATGCTACTCCTAAAACTAGATCTAGATCTGCTTATGTTAATAATAATACTCAAAATATTTTTACTTTTCGCTTCCATATCCATATATACTTGGGTTGCTTTTTACACTTACCTATAAAATATAAACTAAAACCCCAATAACTAAAGCCCCTAAAAGTCTTAGTAGTCGATTCGCGCCTTTGTGCTGTGCTGACATTATAATACAATGCAATTAAATTAGTTATTGCTAGTATTTATGTGTGAGATTTTTCTCAATTGTGTAAAATAATTTCAAACTATAAAAAAATATTATTTTAAAAAATTGCTTTGGTATAGCTCTCGTCTTTCATGTTATCGCAAGATCACTGCTATCTGGTCCAATCTCTTCAGTACTATCTGGTCCAATCTCTTCAGTGCTATCTGGTCCAATCTCTTCAGTGCTATCTAGCCCAATCTCTTTTGTGGATATGAGTATGGAGAATAAGCGAACATGTTTCCGCGCAGAGTTTAGAAGCTCAGCAAACATAATTCTGAGTCAAATTTAAGAAATTTCTGGTCTACATCGGAATTCGAACTCGTTTGTTTCACTTCAAAATCTGACAGTAAACACACACAATAATTTTGTTAACAAAACATTCCGATATCACTAACATGGCATAACTTTTTTTTACCAATTCTTTTCTTATTTAATTAATTTAACTAGCTGCTTCTTGCAATCGCATTTTCCCCCCAAGAATAAACATTTATCTGGAATGAAGTCTGGTTGTTTTTGTAACAATGTACATATCTCAAATGTTAACAATTTGGGCTAGTTTTTTTTTTAATAGCATATACTAATTAACATAACAAAAAAGAAAAAAAAGCAAAGCTTATATTAAGTGTATCAATTTTTCGGATCAGCCATGTAATTATGTGTGAGCTGGCGCTCCCAAGTCTATCTTTGTCTATTTTTTCTCTTATAATTTAGGCTAGTGCTAGAAAAGATGTTTTTTTATTCTGTATTGGTTAGCGCAGAATAGGTTGTAATTTCCCGTTATTTGTGTTTTATTCGTAACTGAAAAGTAGTTTTTAAAATAGTGCTAGAGTTGTAGACACTTTTTCCTATTTTTTTGTCCCTGATTAGTTTTACTTATTTTAGTCTTTAGCTCCAATGTTCGATTAGTATTTATTTGTTAATTTTAGTTTAAGTTTAGATCTATTACCGTAACGTACTACGGTAGCCTATATTGTCCCTATCGGAGTTTACATATAAATAACTTTTATCTTCCCTTTTGTAAGATATAATTTGTAAGATTCTATTTTTTATTGCAGTTTATTTTAATATATAATGTTGTGCAGTCCGTTTTGTTAATAATTTGCTAGATTTCATGGTATCATTCAGCTAAGCACAAATTAGGGAAATAGATTGTTCTGATTAGTGTTAGGGAATTAGCGTGACGTCATTGCTCTCCGATATGTTCGCGCTGACTAGTTATAGCTGGGTCAGTAACCACGTTGAGACCCTTTTGTGGCACCACGAAGATGATTCTGAGGTAGAAGAACAAGATGACTTTAACCTTGATGAGATGATGCAATCCATGGGTGGTCTACAGGGAGGAGCTGGTGCTGATATATATATATATATATGAGAATAAAAAAAAACAGCATTTCTCAACCTTCGGCGAATAACAAAACAACTGGGGCAGCACTATCAGGTTTCCTAGTGGGGTTTCGGGGCAAAGCCCCGACGCCAAAAGCGTTTTCTTGCATTCTTCATTGCAGAAACGCATTCTCCCGACATCTACAGCTCATTATACACCAATGGAGTTCGGGGCTAAGCCCGACGACAAAAGTGTCTCATTATTCATACTATTAAAAAGGACCTTTTGAATAATGTTGTACTTGAAAAATATTCTAATATGAATACATTGCAAACAAAACAGATTTGTTCCTTGAAAAGATAAGATACCCCACGTATTTAGATTTTGGCTTTGAGGATCGCCGCCGAAAAAAAAAATTCGATAAATATTATAAATTGTGAGTTATAGTCCCAAATTTAATCAACTAGAAAAATATCAGGCTGGGAAAAGGCGACTATGAAGGTATTATTTGAGTTTTGAGCTCATCTCAATCATGACTCTTATACTGACGAATTTCGTTTGAATTCTAACTTTTCCAATGCAAAATCTTTCTTAAAATATTTATGATAAATTCATGTGAACTTACATAAACTCTGTCTCATACTAGAGGGAGGGCAAAATAATCTAAAAATAGGTTGAAATATAAATAATAAGTATATATTTTTAACATAAGTAATAAATTCGTATATAAATTGTTTGAATTGTATAATAAAATTCGCCCGCCCCAACCCTCTTTCGGGGGGGGGGGGGGTCGGCCGAGTGGGGGGGGGTCGGCCGAGTGGGGGGGGATCGCTCCTACCGCCCCCCCCCCCCCCACCCGATCCGCCAGTGCCTGGTGCCCGAGCCATCACTGACCTGCTAACATATGTACACAATTATCATAGACATAATAAATCTGCGCAATTAAAAATATTTTTATCAAGTAGGCAAGTACGATTTCTATCCCTCGTTCAAGGTGCGAAACAAAATAATTAATTACCAATAGTTAATTAACTAGTAGGTTATTTTTATTTTATTGATTCTTGTGTTGTCGGGTAAAAGAAGTAATTGTGCGAAATTTCAGCTAAATCCGAGATTGAGTATGGGAGAAATAATGTGTACAAACTTTTTATCAGACAGAGTAATTAAGATTATGTTGAGCATTGCAGACTCTATTCTCATCTATGACGCGGGTGCAACAAATGAAGCTGCATAAGTCGGCGTCTTATTCTCTGGTTTCATGACATTTTTTCCTGCATTAACCACAAGCCACTTTCTAAATTAAATTTCACAGTGCTTTTAAAACATGATTGATATTTCATTGGATTTGCAAAACATGTTATTTTTTATGCTGATTGCATTAAACTAATGTTTTGTCTAGTTAGTTGAAAGCTTTAACTATAATCAGAGACAATGGTTTCACATTTTTTCATTAAAAAAAAAAATGAACACTTAGTCTATTAAATGATTTTTAAAGTGAGCAGCAAGAATACTGTAGTTTTATAACAGAAAGAAAGGTCAGTGTATTTACGATACACTGTTTGTATTTCATTTTTAATTTGGTAGAGATAATCAAATGTCACTACTTTTTAAGATGTTGTAACTCTGACACTTTTTGCTTTATTTGCTGCTGTCTCTGTCATTATTTTGGTTTATTCTTCTGTCCATCTTTTGTTTTCTCATAGCTTTCACTTTCTGGTGCTCTTCTTTTCTCTAACACCTTTTACTTATTAAACACCTTCCCACAATTCTCTATTGTTATTTCTCTCCCCCCCCCCTCTTGCACTCACATTTTCTCCATTCACGTAATAAAACTCAAAACTTCTGCACTGTGAGGCGCAATAGGAACAATGTCATATAACAGCATACTACATATTTTAAAATGTGTACAATTTATTTTCTTTTGGTTTCAACAAGAAAACCTGTTCAATTAATATGCTTAGAATATAAACACCTCTACCTAAAACATACTGTACTAGTAAAAAGTTTGTATAATGACATGGGGTGACAATGTAATACAAAATAAACAAATACTAGAAAGGGAAAAATCAACAAAATCAACATTTGATGACACACAGTGAGGAAAATGGCAACCAATAATTAGTAAGGATTGCTTCCCCGTTAGATAGTAAGACATTTTTTAAACGGAGTTCTGACATTTAAATGTTGTTTCATAGCAGTCAATGAGTTACTTACACAGAATTTAGCCAGGTTATAGATCAACATTTTACTATGTCACATAATGAAATAGTTTTTTTTTCTTGTTTTTTTTTTTTTAACTGTTTTTGTATTGCATGAGAAATCTCTCAAATTATTTTACGTGTAAAATGCTAAAAGTCAAACTTCGTGTCACATAAACAAAGTGATATATTCTGAAAAAATATTGCACATTTGAATAGCGCCTAAAGTTCTATGGCCTCCTTCAGTCGCGAAGCGACTATGGATCATCTCATGGAAATGAGATGAATGCCTGGGCATTAGCGCCTAAAGTGTTTACCATTAAATCTATGGTATTCACATATAGATGAATAGGTCTCTGTTCGTAACATCCTTTATCATTACACAAGAACGATAAATTCTATCATGCTTATAAATTTATAGATGGAAATAAATAAGACAATGTGTTGATTTCTCCATGAGAATTTTGAAATTCCGAGGAAGCGAAGAGAGTGTCTAAACATATTGGTTATACAGTTTTGTATCACAGATGGATGAGTCTGGGTGTACGTATGACGTTATACAAAGTCAAGTAATAATAAACATAATGAAAACGTGAGACTAGATTAATACTTGGCATAATAATAATATAAGTAATATAAGTGCAATCTATACAAATTGATCAGCTACAACATTCCAAACAGAGGTATATAGTGTTCAGAAAATTTGGCCATAATATTGAAAACAAAAACACACTAGGGAATAATTTGCATAATATATTATCTACGCGTATAATAATCAAGCTAAAATATGATATACTCAATCAAATAATATATTTAATCTAAAGCTAATTCTGTGAAAAGAAGGTGTAAAAATTATTCATTCAATCATTCACAAAATAAATAAATACATGTGATTGCACGTAGGCCTAATTGTGTTGATTGCAAAGACGTCTTCGTTTGAGTATTTTAGCTTAGCAAATACCCTGGATATTAGAAACTAGCTACTAAATGTTTTCAATGGCAAAGTTATGTAAACAACTTTTATATTATCTGCCCTATAGATTGCCAAAAATTAATTAACAAAAATAGTAAGACTGGTGTCTTGTAAATCTAACACAATAGTAACAAAATCTAACAAAATAGTAAGGCTGGTGTCTTGTAAATGTAACAAAATAGTAACAAAATCTAACAAAATAGGAAGACTGGTGTCTTGTAAATCTACACCATGATGTGCCAGATGATTAGCTATTATTTAGAATGTAACTTATGTTGTATGTTTCGAATGTTTCCGTCAAACCTCCCGCAGGACGGCGGGGGATGGCAGTAGGCAGGGTTTGAACCAAAGACCATTGAGACGACAGTCCAGGTACAATCTGAGAAACATGTCGTGCAGGAAGCTTCAAACATATTTGAGCTAATGAAGAACTAGCATGAAATTCGCTTCTTCAGAGAAATATGATTTTGATAAATATCTGGTAGTTTTACAAACTATGATTTACTAAAAAGTTTGAGGATATAATATACATTGTAAACTTTCTTTTTATATGCGTCCTCCTTTGTAAAGGCTTGTACTCTTTTTTTTTGGCGTGCAGATGTCTGCTCAATCTAGACGTGTTACTAATGTTATCTAATGTTTTCTACATATTAGCACCCATGTATAATAAGATATAATGGTATCTAGATCTGTTGAACAGCTATTAATTTTGTCAGTTTCAGATGCACACCTTCAGGACCTAAACATCCTGCAGTGGATGACGGCGGGCATTGTTCGGACCATCATTATGACAGTCCAAAGCGCATCCAGGCAGCCACTTAACAAACTACACCATGTCATTTATGTTAAATACAATCATCAGTCTCGAAACTATGTTCTTGGTATTTATTTCTTAGCATTGTTGCGAAAATTGTTTTTTTACTGCGCGTCTTCATGCCATAGCTGGCATAGCAAACACTCTGTGCCCCAGTCATTTATTATATATAGGCATTGTGCTCTTATGAAGTTAAAAAATAACCAAGACCAATAACTGTGATTGTATACAAGCCGTTAAAATTTTCTGAGTTATTTCTCTTTTTAAACGTGCACGCAGTTGTCAACACTATTGGCAATACATGCATATGAACAACTTTAACGTGCTAACGCTTGTGTTATGAAATTGTAGACATCTAAATCTAACAGACATGTTGTCAGTTTTATTAGCTTGCTTCTGAAATGCATTTATGTGTTTCATTGAGCCTTAAAGTAAAATAACATTCCCAATCCTACACTGTCTGGCACTACAAATATTTTATAATTTTTCTTTCCATACTTGTCAACTATGAACTCGGAGCGAGACATGGGCCATTTTATGAATTCATAATACCTGTGATTTATTGAGAGTAACCTCTTCCAAATGAAAGCTTGGAACTGTGAAGGAAAGCATGAGAGCAACAAGAATGAAGTCTAGAACTCTAGATGGAAGTGAGTGGTAACAATAGAAGTAGGCCTACACTGCGATCAATGAAACTCACACCTAGTTTGTTCATGTCAAAGCCTACGCTACACATTTAGCTTCCTGTTTCTCCTTCTCTCTTAGCCCCCCCCGTAGTGCCGCCACTGTTATCGGACGTTTTCTTGACTTTAACTTTCGTTGTTTTCACTTTGGCCTTTTCTTTCTCCGCTTCTTTCTTTTTATCTTTCTCTACTTTGTTCTTTTCTTCTTTCTTGGACTTCTCTTTGGTCTTTTCAGAGGCTTTCTCTTTGACTTTTTCTGGCGCTTTCTCTTTTGTTTTTTCCAGTGCTTTTTCCTTTTCCGATACTTTGGGGGAATCTTTGAGATCTTTGGTCTGAGGCTTTGCTTCTTGAACATTGATTTCCTCTGACTTCTCCCTGCTTCTTTTTTCTTCTGCATCCTCCACATTGTCTTGTTGGATGGAAAATATTCTTTGTCTAACGTAGACGAATGGGCGTGGTTTTCTTGGTGGGGGTGGGGTTTTGTGCTCGGGGGGCGGAGGATAGTGGTGTGGAGGAAATTGAGGATTGCTTAGGGCATGTGACTCGGGTGCTGGTGTAGGAAGAGGTGGAGTGGCCGTTGCCAGGGCTGCCACTGCCGAAGCTGTGGTTGGTCCAGATTTGATTACATTTACTGGTTCTTTTTTCTTCTCCTCTGGAGGTTTCTTTTTCTTGGATAGAAGTCTCTGCATAAAACCCATACTGCTTTTTTTTGTTGCTTTCTCTTCGGTGGACACAGATTTCTCATCCAGGTTTTCTGTGGAGCCAGCTGTGCTGGTTGAAGATTTGGCGAAGACAGTGTCGCTGGCTGAGTCGGCATTCATTGATGAGGTATTTGGAGATATGGAAGAAATGGTCAAAGTGGAATCGTTGGAAAGCCTGTTGGAACTAATAATGCTATGGTCGGTAAAGACGGAGGACTCCGTGGAAATTCTGCTGGCCGGCCCGGAGGATTCAATTGAGATTCTGTTCAATGCTGCTGAAGATGGTCCCGTGAAGGAGCCCACAGATACATATGAGGCAGTTGATGTGTCAGAGCAAGATGATGGCGTTCTCGTCTCTGTAATGCTGGGAAGTGGACGTCGTAGCTGAGGTTTCGGGCTGATGGGGTCCTGTGATTTGGTGTCAACCGAATGTTGCTGTTTGGAAACATATTCTGGAGGACTCATTTTTTTAGTAATGGGAATTTTACTAGGTGACATTCTACGACTTGCTTCAGCATTTGATTGGTTGGATTTTTGTAACAAAGTCTGGGCTGGAACTGTAGCTATTCTACCGGGAGCTGAATTGTATCTCAATAAAGGAAGTCGACTAGGTATCAAAGGCTGACTGCCCATTCGCACAGTTCCTGGTCTGTCGGAGGGAAATCCCCGCGGAAGACTCTTACTATCATATTTTGCTTCTTCTGGCCTCAAAAGCTTTGGGCTTGAGCTCCCTGCGTCTAAAGCTGAACTAAGGCTTGCTGGTTTGCGGCACTTAAGGGTGGTAATAGGTTGTGGTTTTCTACCAGACACTTGTTCCTTTGGTTTCAACACAGCGTTGGTTTGTTCTAATAAATCTTTCACCTGTTTTTGTCTTACATCTTCCGGTTTGTCTTCAAAATTTCGACCACTCCTCAAGTCAGGCGATAACGGAATTTCGTGAGGTAATTTGCTACCTGTTTTAGGCGACGCGAAACCAGAGCCGAAGAATGAATCGGACGCCTTTCTTGCTGGTGGACTGTTCAAACGCTCCGAAACGTTCCTTAGCTTTGATATACATGCAGTAATCTTTCCGTCCATGGTTGTTGAATCAGTTTCTGTACCAACGTGTTTAAAGTCAGCCTTGGAAGTCATTGTTACTTTATCTTCGCACTTAGTTTTGCTGAGAGGTGTGCCTGTTACAATTCTTGCCTGGTTGAACGTGCTCGTAGATTTATCCATGGAAGTCACTGACAAAGTCATTGTCCCTTTGGTTAAAAGATTTCTTATGGAAGTGCACGTTTCCTTCTCTGATGTGACTTTGGGCACAGTGTTAACACCTGTTGAGACTAACTGGCGCGTGTTGGTGCCTGCGTCTGGACAAGCTTCGGGTATCAGGCCTTCTTTCAACACCAATGACCGGATGACCTCTCCGATTCCCTTACTGCCAGTGCTGTCCACCATGCTGGACGTCATGGAAGTCACAAGGCATTCTTTAGCGCTGATCAGATCGTCATTAGCCACTAAGGTCTGGGTTCCATTCTCAGCGTACTGCAGAAAGTCTGTGCTGGTCTCGTCGTCCACCATGATGAGGTCACATTGGTCCAGTACGAGCTCGAATGTCGCCTCTGGCACTACGATCAGGTCGTCCACGTCACACTCACTCAGCAGTCCGAAATGCGGCAAAGAATCCGTGGACGTAGCCGCATCCTAAAGATCAGAAACAGAGCAGAATTAGGGTCATTAAATCAGATTATAAATTGTTGCACTCATAATTCTAGCGAGAACAATCAAAGTAAAATAATTGGTATTATTGGATTAAAAAAACAATTATAATTGATTCATTTTTATTAACAAAGTTAGTGAGTTGATTAGCCTGTCAATTTATTTAGACTTAAGTTCACTTAAAGCAACATAAAGAAAGATATAGTTCACCTCTTTTTTTGTGTGTTCTATGTCCAATTGATAAATTTATGAAAGTTGGACGCTGAACAATAAGGCTAAAAGAAGATGATTTTGAGAGTAAAGGCCACAGAAAACTGCTGGTTTTTAGATATCAGGAAAAGAAAACAAACCAGTTTGCACTTTTACAAGTTAACAGTAATTGGCTAAAAAGAGAAACTCTTCAATACTGTGAAGAGACAAAGGCTGAGCTGGTTTGGTCATTTTGTAAGACAGGACTTTCTTTCCAAAAAAAATAAAATAAATAATTCTTCAAGGTACAGTAGAGGGAGCACAAAAAATGGTCACCCAAAGAAAAGCTGACGACTACAAAAAATAATGGACCAGCCTCTCTCTTGATATTCTGCTAAGGACAGCTGGTGACCATGAAGAGATTTGGTCACAGCAACAGTTTGAGGCATGTCAAGGGTCTGATGATGATTCATTAAGGCTTTTTATAAAATATAACCAAAGACAACATTCCATTGCTAAGTTGTATAAAAAAAAACGTTAAAGTATTTCTAGTCTTTGTTTTACTGTGATTAACAACTCAAACCAAA
Source organism: Biomphalaria pfeifferi (assembly GCA_030265305.1). Classification (NCBI taxonomy): domain Eukaryota; kingdom Metazoa; phylum Mollusca; class Gastropoda; family Planorbidae; genus Biomphalaria; species Biomphalaria pfeifferi. Next base: position 2,059,225 of record JASAOG010000060.1, on the reverse strand, counting down.
GTTTTATAAATTAAGACTTAAAAAGGAACAATTTGAAACTGCAACATATATATATTATATATAAAAACGAAATATCTCTTTTGACTTTCTATTACGCATTTCGCCCAATAATCTTTAAGGCAACACAGGCACTGCAATTACCTGGAATTGTCTGCTGAGTGCACGCTCTAAAAAATCCTGATCGATTTCAAAAGTTGCTGCCGAGGCCTTGTCATAAAGCTGTGGTTGAGATGTCTGAATGCCTGCTTCATGGAAATCGTGATAGCACGTGATGCAGGAAATAGCCATCGTACCGACATCTTGAGTGTATGCTAATACTTTGTTGGACTTGTTGACAACATCCACGCTGTTGGGGGCACCTTCGACCACAAACTCGTCACCGCTAGGCGTTGCCCGTGAACAAAAAGAGCACCTCACGGGGGCTGTTTGGACTTCTCTTGCCCTCCTCCTAAGTCGCCTTGAGTTTGTCACTGAGCTGCGTTGTGAAGGGGCTTCGCTCTGCGGGCTCTGCGAGTCTTTGTCGAGCCTGGGATCCTCCCAGGTCGTGCACGTATCGGTCATTGAACATTCGTCCGCATTGTCCAGCTTGTTGGTCTCACACTCCTGGTTCTCCGTCAGTATTTCCACTGCGGTCTGTGCGTCCGAGAATGTCTTAGTGTCCGTCAGGGTCTCATTGTCGCAGACTACCAAAACAGTTTCGGTGTGCGACTCGCGATACGCCTTGACCTCCGTGGAAGTAGCCTGCTCATTGGTCAGCATCACGTTGGTGGCTACACCCACGTCTATGGTAGCAGGTACTGGAGGGGTAACTCCTGTACTGATCATTGTGGGTGAGACCGTCTCCGTCCACTGCTCGATTGTCTTTGGGACAAGCGTTGCGGTTTCCTTGTCTAATGTCTTGGCCAGAATGGTTTCCGTAGCTGATGTCACCAATTTAACCTTGATAGTCTCCGTGGCCCTAGACAAACAAGGCGTTCGGATAGGGTCAGAAGCTTTATCGCACATTTTAACCAGAGATTTCACAGGTGATTGCGGAGGTGTCATAAAATCGACGGAATTATCAAGAGCTACCGACAAGGGCCTACATTTACCTGAGGCCCTCTCTATGTCTGGGTCAGGCACTGTTCCTTGTTCAGTTGTCTCTACAGCCGTCTGACACTCGTGTTCGCTGGAGTATATCACGGGAGTGTTGGTCGCTACAACGTTTGCAGGGGGACTGACCTGTGATCCAAAGTCAACAGCCTTGGCAGCAACTGTTCCGGTCGCCCTGTCCTGGCACTTTACGCCTACCGTGCAGGTGGCTCTGTCTGATGTCGCCATCCTTTCAGTCCAGGTGACTTTGGTCTCTTGCGTTACCTGCGGCGTGTTGGTGTCTTTGTCCGTGAAGCTAACAAAGTTAGTCCACGTGGACTTCTCGTTCTGTGTTTTCTTTTCTGTGGCGGTGCTGCAGTCGACGGAAGGTCGACGTGACACAGCCGGTGACACGCTCGAGGCTTGCGGTTTACCCATGCAGATGGGACAAGTTTGTGAATTCTTCTCTAGCTGTCTATCTCCCAGAGCAGACTCGATTCCCTCCAAACGCCTGCGCCGCTCCCTTGCTCTGGTAAGGTTGGATGTGACAGTGGCATCTAGTTTCAATCGCTCGTCTTTGGGCTCCGCCAGAAGAACCTCCTGAATGAACTGTTTCTCGCTAGCCTCGCCAGCGATGTCAAGAGCTGAAATGTTGGTCTGTATTTTAATGCTTCGGATTCTGCGAGCGGGTGTGCAAGCCAGTGACGTCATACCTTCACTGCTGTAGAGGAGGTCCGGTACTGGTGTACATTCTGGTCTACCGTTTGAATAGTAAACAGGGCTTGCATTCTTGTAACTTTCTTGGTCCCCGGAGAAGGAATTACCATTGCATTGCGACGAGATTGATTTATCTCCCGCTGTCGTCAAAGAACCTTTGTTTGAACCAACCGACCTTTCACTGGCCTCAGAGATGTCATATGATGAACGGTCTGTCTGACATTTAAGAGATCTGACATCAGATCGCTCGGTCATAGTTCCCTTGGCTTTCACGTCATTCACAAGCACGGAAACACCGCGTTCTCGTGTCTCCACTTGAATTGTACATGTGTCTCGAGTTATCAGCCCTTGCTTTTCTGTCTGCGAAACAGAACTGCGGAAAGCGTTCTTCATGTCTGAGAGCATAGAGGTCGCCTCCTCCTTAGTTCTGCACTTCTCGGTTTGCGTGCAGTTGGTGATGACATCCGGAACATGGCGGTAATCGTTTACGACACCGTTCATCACCACACCATCAACACCCATCTTTCCTTTCATCATCAGGCATTTCTCCTTCTCTACCTCTTCCAAGTCAAGCCCAAGCCCGTAGGACAAGCGACCCAGGGCCACGTCTCCCGGTACGAACTTAACGTCGTACCTCGGGTCTGATGGAATGACTGGGAGCTCCGGCTCCAGAAGGTGTGTCATCTTAGTCTCTATCTCTTTCTTAATCAGGAGAAGCTCCACGCCTTTGTCTTTCAGCATAATATCCGTCAGGTTGCAGGTGCTCTGGAGCTCATCCAGGTTCTCCTGAAGGACAGACTTTTGCTCTACAAAGGTTTTGATCTCCCCGCCGTATAAGTCGTCAATGTGTTTCATCAGCTCCTTCTCTTTGGTTCGAACCTGTTCAAGACACAAACAATTGAATCGTATGTATCATGGAAAACGTATTACGTAATGGAAAAAAAAACAATATGAGTTATGCAATTGCATTTAGGAAACATAGTAGGCTACATACTTCATGTTGGACCTCATTCACTACAAACGACAGGTTATGAATTGATGGAATGGGAATTCAATGTAATAAAGAAAACTACGTAACCACTCAGCAAAACACTTGAACATCTCATTTGGCTACGCTGTAATGTGCAACTTTTTATCCACTTATTGCGATAAAACGTCCGCATGTACCATAAAAGATCTTGTACTACAGGGATGTTTTAGGAAATAACTACCTCTAATTTTTGTTGTCCCGCTTAAAAGAAAAAGTCAATTAAGTCAGTAGTAGCCCTAACTTATTATAGAATGGGGAAAAATAACGTAAATGCGTGTATGTTCTAACTTGGTAAATAGAATCTATTAAGTCTCTGCAGTAAATGTAGATGTCCTAGCAGTGGTTGACAAACGTGCAAATGATGCATTTGTGCAAGACACACATTTTTCAATAAAAAAAAGCCTACTTTTAATCTAACTTTCATTATTTCGTTAAGAACCATTGGTTGTCTTTAAACATTTTATTTTCATAACGATGAACCAATAGTGGGTTTCTTATTTATACAGTTTGTTTGAAAATAATTAAATAGATTAAATTATTAGGAAAACAGTAACGAGCTTATGTTCCAGTTCGAGATGAAAATGGCCTCGGCTAGAATGGTTGGTTGAAAATGACATGAAAAAATGTAACAAAAATAATTCTCACACTTTATGCAAAGCATGAGACCAGGTGGTGAGCATATGCACTCTGGAATTGTATTATGTCACTAAAATATTAACATTGCTGGCTTCATAGAAACTGGATGTTGTAGTCAGAAGAAGATTTGAATTCAATAAACATTTCAATTCATAAAGAAACAATCTTTCATGTGGGTTACTATAGCGCTAGGTTTTTACTGAAGCCAAAGGAATAAATATCTAAACAAATAAATCTAGAAATCTACTCATACAAACTATAACGTCATCGTTAAAATTTATAGTTGTTATAGAAACCATAAACAAAATTTTAGGCAGTTAAAAATATTTCAAGCTAAGTAATCATTTTCAATCAAAACATAAACCCTGGCCAGATCAAATCATTTGTTAGTTTTGCTTATCATGCAGTATTTTAAAACACATTTTCAAACCCTGGCCATATTCATTTTGGCCAGGTTTATCCTATTAGAGAGTACACAGAATGCAAACCTGCTGTTTTCATCGCGTTGGGATACAACACAGACTTCTATACAAAATTGCTTTTACTTTTACTATGATAATCGACTCTGATATTAAATAACACGTATGCAGAGTAGAACCATAATTTAAATATGGAAATAATAATAATAAATAAATTGGACCCAAATTTAAAGTAACAAAGAAGTATTCATTTCGTTTTTAAATGCAAAGGTCTTTTCTCCCTCTCCAATATTAGAATCTGCGCCTCCTTTGTTTGGGATATCCCTGAAGAAAACAAAGAAATGAGAAAAGACAAATAGACCTGTAAGATTTATAACATACAGTGCTGGCTTTACCAATAGGCAATAGCTATAGCTTGAAGACCCTCAAAAGATGGCTCCAGAGATATTTCAATCATTTTGCTAAAATAACAAAGGAGAAAAATGCCTTATTTTTTTTTTAATTAAAAAAGGGGCCCCATATTCTCAAATATCTTAGGGCCTGAATCAAATCAAGAGTTTTATGTGAATAGTTACATTTGACTAAAATTACGTCATTAGTAAAATCACTAAATTTATAGACACGTTAGGACAGAAGACTAAAAAGTAAAGTAGCAATAAAGTAAAGTAGCAACATGCCTAAAACACTGAACAATAAATTACAAATACAAAAACCTAACCTAATTATAAATACTCAGAAAGGTAAAAACAGTACACAGATAAAGACAATGTTTTTTGTTCCATATGGTAGGACAAATTCATACATGTGTTCCTTTTTTCCTAATGCCATTAGACTATTGCATGGATCAGGTTGCCTAAATCAGCCAGGAAAACCAATGAGCAAAGTGTAAATCTCTAATTAACATGTATGAGACGAAATGCGTAGGACGTAGTTATCCTCAATACCTGTATTTATTGTTTAAAAGTCATTTAAAGATTTGGTTAAACCCAACAACTTTTCGTAAGCCTAATTAATTAACATATCAATAGGACTAGAACCATGGACATTCTACTTTATTAGTAATTACAAATTTAAACAAATAATATCTTGCCATTAAAGTGTAATAAATTTACAAAATAAAAAAAAAAGACTGTAACTTTAATACTAGCACTAGCAAACTACCTGAAGGATACTAAACCACTAATATCTCACATGAGCTATACAGCTTATTGCAAGGTTTCTGGTGATAACCACTAATATCTCACCTGAGCTATATAACTTATTGCAAGGTCTCTGATGGTATCTTTTACATCCTTGATCGTGAACTCAAACTTATCGATGATGTTCAGCCTGGTGTTGACTTGTCCGAGCCTGTCTTTACATTTGGTCAACAGGGCTTCCAGAGCGCTCTTGTACTTGGCGGATCCATCGCTGAAAGAGCAGACGTCGTGGTCTTTGTGCTCCTGAAAGGCGCAGACGACACAGATGCAGGCGTCGCAGGGACCGCAGTAGAAGCGGACATGTTCGTCTAGATGAATCTTTAAAAAAAGATAGAAGAAACAATAGAAGAAAACATTGAACACGTTAAATGAATGCGTCAAAGAAACTCTTATATAGCTAACTGCGCATGCTCCTTGATGGGTCGTCTACTACACGTTTTAACCGCATGGAAAAAATAAAACAGGACAAGTTTTCATAATGGACTGGATTTTGCCGTGCCGTACCTAGTTATTTCACATCTGTATTTATTAATTTCATCTTCTTGCGTTGTGATAGGTTCATCTCTCGTGGTGCAACGATTACAAAAACCGTCTATTATCCAAGGCGTCGTATGGTCGAGTTCACAGGCAAGACATTGCTGTTTCAAAGTGCCTTACGGTCATTTTGCGGTCACGATGTAATGCCGGACGGTGAAGGACGCGTAGTGTCCAAACAACTTGAGACAGATTCATATGTTGTTGCTGACATAAATTAAAAATTCTTTTTTTTTTTTCTTAAAGTTTTTTTCCCCCTACTTGTAAGTGTCAGTCTAGTCCTGGAACACTATCTGATTGCCAGGTAGATACTTCATCAATATCTAATTAGCCTGGTAAGAACAAAACCAGAGAGTCTACCTGGAGTAGGTTAACAAGAGAAAAAATGGAACAAACTTGTGGGAGGGATTTAAAGTATTTAGATTGGTTGCGTCTGCAAAGTGTATATCTCTTGTAAGATTGGTTGCGTCTGCAAAGTGTATATCTCTTGCACTGACCTTGCACTGGATGTCTTTCTCTCCTTCCAGGTCGATGAGACTGTGTTGCTGTGTGACCTTGGTAGCGAGGTGAAGGTCGACGCAGCCCTTGCACAAAAGCTTCGTGCAGTCCAGACATTTGCTGCAGGCATCCACGCTCTTGCCTCGGACACTGAAGCAGATCTCGCAGGGTGGGACTTTGGACACAGTCCTGCAAGTGATCAGTTTATACAAATGTTAAGTTTTAAAAACATCAAACACACAATTGACAGAGATATCGAACATTTAAAGATGCTATTTCATTTACAACTATTTTTAATAGTATACAATACTATTTATTTCCAAATTGAAGACAATGTCTAATAATCTAATATTTATCTACAAAACTAAAAAAAAGTTTTATTAAATCAAATATTTCCTTTAACAAATAATATTCAGTAGTTATTAAAAAGATATAAGTAGTCTTTATTATTATAAATTACATCGGGGAATCACCTAATTAAGTTCATCACAGCGTAGTTATCTATCGTTTTTATTTCATGTTTGTGCTCACTAAGCCTCAAAAGACCGATAAAGGGCACTAATTCAGATTATACCATCACTTCAGATAAGTACAATTTCTTTCCCTTGTTCGAGATATCAAACAAAATAATCAATTGCCAATAGTTAATTAGCTAATTGGTTACTTTTTAAAATTGATTCTTGTGTTGTCAGTTGAAAGAAAGAAATGTGCAAACTTTCAGCTTGATCTGTGATTGGATGTGGGAGAAATAACGTGTACACACTTTTGACCAGACAGACAGAATTAGATATAAGCTTTGCAATAACTACTTTGTGCTACAATCGGAAGTGCTTAGACTTAATCCTTTGGACTCTCAGTGGAGCACAGGGCAGCTACAGTACTTGTCTTCCCCTGTGGCTTCCAGTCTAGGTTGTCTACATTCGGATTTCATTATTTAGATTACCGGATAAAAAAAGACCACTGGCCATTAATCTCGATTTTCAGCATTACTCCATGAAAACGTGAAAGTTTCTGATATAGATTTATAAAAACCTTTTAAACATAAAAAAACAATCCCGGGAATTCTCTGACTGTGAATTCCAAGTAAGCAGACGACTCCCTGTGCGGAATAGATTATTTTTTAAATGACGTTTTTATTAGTGCGGACAAAAGTTGAGATGGAATGTCAAGGTTATATACATAATAATCATATTCTGCAACTTGGTCGATGTCTTTCAGTGCGTGAACAACAGATTAGGGTTAAAATAGAAGTTTGATTTCAGACGTCTTTTAAAATTTATAGTGTGTTTCATTAGACAATTTAACACAGTATTCTCGGTATTCAACTCGCCACTCGACAGATATGAATGTTTAGGGCAGTGTTTCCCAAACAGTTTCCTTAACGGATCACTTCACACATTCTGACTAGCGGAACACTTCGTTTTGCTTTTTTTTTTTAGAGAGATTAATTCACTCGATGGCATCAGGGGCGTAGCTAGGAATTTTATCAACGTGTGTGGGCCCGGGGGGGGGGGGCTTGACCTCTTTGAGGCCCCCTGCATTTTTCGTAATATTTAATTTTTAATGTAAAAAACACTCATTTGGGGGGCCCGGGGGGATTTTCCGATTCTCCCCCTCCTCCCCCACCCTAGCTACGCCACTGGATGGCCTACTAGTTAATTATTCCAGTACTTTGTGGAACACATATTCAGGCCTCACGGAACACCAGGGTTCCGCGGAAAACAGTTTGGGAAACACTGTTTTAGGGCGTGCCTGATTTACTGAGCAAGTCTAATCCAAGACAACCAAATTACAAGCCTGCTTACCTTTTGGCCACTACCTCTGTCAGGTTGGAGACCAGGAAGTTATCCGGTAGCCTCCTAACGCCCCCAGTGGGCAAGTCCGTCTTCTTACGACACAAGGGACATGTGACCTGTCTGTTGTAGATGGAGTACCTTGAAGTCCGGCTGACGCACTCCTGGTCATACTGCTGCTGCAGGCACCCACAGCAGAAGGTGTGGAGACACGACAGGGTCTTGGGCTCCCGGAAGTTTTCGAAGCAGATCTTGCAGTTTAGAAACTGATCGCTGATCTCTTGCATCAGGCGCGTCCCAGTCGCCATGGTTACGCTCTGGCAGATTTCAGATGAGGACTAACTTCTAACAACAGCGAAGACCAATATCAATAATTGCAAAAATTAACTCCGATTCCTGAACATTCTAAAGTCGATTCCAATGGCTACCATGGTTACACATAGTGATGTTTATTAATAGCCCAAAACATTATTGGTCCATAAAAAAATGAAAAAAAAAAAAAAAAAGAGCGAGAAGGCGCTACCTAACCTCCATGATGACGTCATCGAGTGTTAAACAAAACGAACTTGGCGTATCTTCGCTGTCGTCATAGCTGCACTCATCACCTAGAGTCTCTGCGGAGAAGTAGAAAGATATAGTCAGCAAAGTGGGTCTGTGCCACAAACACGAGTCATCGACACCAAAGGAGTGCTACACTATAGACGTCCTGATTGGAGAGCTATGCCATACAACTTGAGGAGAGCTTTAGCTCTCAACAAAATATAGACAGTTTCAGAAATAATATAAGGAAGGAATATTTTAAAGCGAATATATCAACAGAGAAATGCACCAGCCACAAAGAACAACCTGCCTCGAGAACATTGCAGTTTTGTGAAATAAAATGAAATGAAATACATACATTAATTACCATCCAGTTTTATTTCGGGCCTTAAGCGTTTCATTCATTTCCTAATTTCTAGTTATACATACAGCATCGCTCATGTAATTGGAATCCTTAATTTAGTATTTTACTCTAAGATGACGGTATGTTACTGTAAAGTGACAGTATGTTACTATAAGATGACAGTATGTTACTATAAGATGGCAGTATGTTACTATAAGATGAAGTATGTTACTATAAGGTGACAGTATGTTACTATAAGATGGCCGTATGTTACTATAAGGTGACAGTATGTTACTATAAGATGGCCGTATGTTACTATAAGATGGCCGTATGTTACTATAAGATGACAGTACGTTACTATAAGGTGACAGTATGTTACTATAAGAGGACAGTATGTTACTATAAGATGACAGTATGTTACTATAAGATGACAGTATGTTACTATATGAATATCAAGGATTGACTTAAGAGTCCTAAGACTAAGAATGAGTGCAGTATTTCTCGTGAATGCGAAGATTCATTTGCAATCTGCTTATTAAGCCACATCTGATGCAGACAAAAGCCTCCGAGGGGCTTATTAATGTTCTCTTTTCGCCCGTCTGAGCATGTCTTCGACAAGAGATTTTCTTTTTGATTTTTCGTGTGAAAGTGTTAGTCCCTCGAGCTTTTTAAAAGCCATCTACAACCAGCCCAGCTGTTTTCCTCTATGTCAGCGAGGGGAAACCCAGGCCAGTGTTTTCTAAAGAGCTCTAAATGGCATATCTGTTTCTCTGTCTGCCTTTGAGTTCACACACAAATTGCCGTTAATCTACGGTCATCCCCCAAACAAAATAGGTGTTTAATAAGATGATATTGTGCGATTATAAAATACGGATATGATACTATAAAATGATATTGTTACTATGAGTTAATATTATGTCATTATAACATGGTATTATGCTACAATAAGATAATTTTATAAGATGATATAATGTTTCCATAAGAATAAGATGATAGTACGTTACTATAAGATGAACCCCCTCCTTTCAATGAAGATCTAGTGGGGATTCTCAAATAAAATGTAGGGATATCTAAAGAAGAAACCTTAAAAACTGTCTAGAGTCTAGAGATCTAAGGAATTTAAACTATCAACAAAACAAAACATAATCATCACGACTATTTTGCAACCCATTGCTGTGTTCATAAACTTTTAAAACAGATCTGGGTAACACGTGTGTTATAGAAACAGGTGCACAAAACGGCACTCACTGCAAGGTCTGAGTTCTAGACTTCTTGCTGATACGAACATAATTTGATTTATTTCAATCAGGCAAAGTTAGCGAATCCTTACTTAACATTCTTGTTCGTAAGTGTAATATTTATGATCTTATTATCTAGCAATGAAAACAAATTTTGTAAGACTTATCTTGTCGCTAGAGTGTTCGTCTTGAACAGAAAAAAAGAGAGATAACTTCTGGAATAGAACGATAAACAAATTATAGCCGAAACGATAAACTTTGGAGCAGGAACAATTTAGTAGACATACTTTTCTGCCCTAATTAAAAGTAGCTTTAACATTTTTTGCTTTCAGGCTTTAGACTAATGTTCTTTAAACGTTGGCAGCACATTAACATAATGTATGTAGAGTCAGGGCTACCTATTGTGCAATGTGTGCATTGCACGCAGGTGGATGAGTTTAAGGGGGCGGCCAAATCATTATTCCAAAATTACTTTTTAAAAATTAATTAAATGAAAAAAAAATCAAATACTTTAAATAAATTCTTATTATTTCATTATCCTTTGAAAATATAAGCGATATTTGTACAGAAGAAATTATTTTTGGAAACTAGAACAAATAAAATAGAGCAGCGTGCGAGGGATTACAACGGGATTTTCCATAAGCGCCTTTTCATTTCTGGCCTTGAATATTTTACTGGTTGTTTGTAATATTTGTTTTGAGTCGAATAGCTCACCCTATAAGTAGATCTATTACCGGTAGTAAACATTAAAATAATGTTGTTATCTAGGGAGTCACCACCACTGAATGAGAGAAACACTGTTTTATATCGAGGCATTGTATAAGTGATTTGTACTTTGGATTATTTACTTTCTATTAAACTCAAGAAAAATATTAGCGCAGAGTTGCTTTATTTGTTTGATAAATGTGTAGGCAACTCTGAATCCATGCATGTCAGATGATCGTGGATACAATGCACATCTCTCCAAAATACAATCGTGATAATTATTATGAAAGTGTACGGAACGTTGAAAATGTTCCACTGTCAATGGCTTTTGTATTTCGAAATTTTTATTTTCGGATTATGCTTTAACTTATAATAACAAACAAGTTAACGTATTCATGTCCAGACCATGTAACACTGTTGAGCAACCTAAGTCATCGAGAAATTTTATATAGATCATGATCATTTAGACTGTTCATTATAATATACCCGCCGCAGCTCATCAATTATAAATTCATCGTCGCAAATACAGGAGCGTAAGAGAGTAGTCAGAAATAGATCAAGTTTTTAGGTTTTTTTATCACACACACACAAAACCAACACAAGATGTCAGACTTGTAGGCACGAAAATGTTCCGTGTGCATGATTCATAGTTGTACTTGAGGGGTACAACATTGGTGCGAATATAAAAATGGAATGGTCGACAAAAAATGGATTTAAATGAAAGGCCACTTTTGGAACAGTGTCCAGCTCAGATTTAATTAATTTTATTTCTAGAAAAAAAAGGTGAGGGGCGGCATTTATCGATTTCGCACGCAGGCGGCCACAACCCTCGGGGCGGCCCTGTGTAGAGTTGAATGTTATCAAACGGTGGTTTACGCAGCATTTCTCAAGAAAGATTTTCGAGATTCCGACAACTCGAAAAACCTGCCTCACATTAAAGCAACAACAACACAAACTAGTCGGAAATCTTTGTCTAGCTGTCATGTGGTATGCTCTCTGGACTGTCGTCTAGAACTAGGGTCGGAACCTACCCGTTGCAATCTCCGCCGTCCCATCAAGCTATAGACTTGACAAGGCCCTAATCTATTTGAGATATTGGGTCCCTTGTAAATCCAACTCCCCTCTGCCTACGCCTTTGTTGTTTACAACGTCAGGCAATTTTTCATTCAAAATAATTGATAATTTCCCCTGGAACCTAAGGTTTAGCTTGTGTTGCCTAAAGGTAGGTATATAAAGCACAGTGTGTATTCAAGTTTTGTTTATTGAAATCACATTTTCAAATAATAATAGTAATAATAAAAATAATGACTTAAAAAAATATAATCTATTTCTACGTCTTCTGGATCTAGAAATCCGAGTTGCAGATACTACAACCAGAGTCATTGTTTGCTCACAGATGTCTGTGACTTACTTGAGCATAAGCGTTAGACTTGTTTATGCTCCAGATGTAAACAAAGAATTAGGTTGTTCTAAAATACAGACTTCAAATAACAGGGTCTACATTTTTTTAGCAATAAAAACATTTTGTTATTTATATTCTTAAATGATGCCGATGTGTTTTATAAGTCCTCTGTGTCTAACAGATAACATGTTTTATAAGTCCTCTGTGTCTGGTACAGATAGTGTGTTTTATTAGTCCTCTGTGTCTGATACAGATAGTGTGTTTTATAAGCCCTCTGTGTCTGATACAGATAGCGTGTTTACTTGACTCTAGAATACAAACCAAGTAGAGCAAAAAATAGTAATAAATAATACTATAAGTAAATGGTAACGGTAACACCAAACTAAAATAACAAACAGCGCTTATCGAGCAACAGATAGGCCTAGATCAAATGGGTATTGTGACAGCACGAGCTAGTTTTACTTCCGTGACATTCACGTCCCAAGGGAGAATCTCGTCCCTTTGCAACTTCTCGTGTGACTAGAGGCTAAATCTTCGAACTGCTGTCTCAGGTTGGGCATCTGTAATCACCAAACCATGTAGCACTTTCATCATGGGCGTTGCCAGGATTTTTTTTCTGGGGAGGGGATTTTTTTTCTTCCCCCCACCGCCCCGAAAAAAAATTTATATGTTTGTATGGATAAATGTGTGTGTGTGTGTGTACATAATTAATCTCTATTACATTCTGACCCTTTATTCTTTTGGAAGACGTTTATTGTGCCCTAGAATAGGTTCTTCCTGGAGTTAATGAAAAAATTGTAGACCCTTCGCCCTTGCCGGCAAGGGGGTCTGGGGGAGTGGAGAGCTCCCCAAGCGCGGGGCGAAGCCCCGCCGCCAAGCACTATTTCTGGTATTGAAAGCCAACTAAATGCATATTCTGAGGTACCTACAGTGCATTATTTTGCTATTAAAAAGTTTTATTTCAAAAACGTAATGTGCTATTCCTACTGACTTAGACCCTCCCGCGCCATTCGGCGCATTTGCTATCAAGCTGTTTCCACAAAATGCTGTCACTGGCAATGTCTGAAGCCTCTTTCCACCTGCTCTGAGGAACTCCATGAAAGTGTGGCGCTAAGCTGTACTAGGATGTCATCGCAACTCTTATTATGCGTAATTCATTTTGTCGGAGAACATGTCCCGCAAACCTCCTGCGACGCACTGTCACAACCTTACTATGGGATCGATTCCCATTTCGGCATAGGATTTCCTTGATTTCTATAACTGTTCCTAAAATCCGTCTTAGCCATCTTTGTAGAGCCACATTTAGTGCTTTTCAATTTCATTGCACTTTATTAATGGAGCCCAGCCACTGGTAGACATGTGTAACTTCTCTTGACTACGATCTTAAAATTAGGTGACTATTTTACTTAAGATGTTATATCGAAAAGGGAAGTTTTATCGTCAAAATTATCTGTTGGGGGGTTTTAAACCTCAAAACTATCTTGAGGGGTTTTAAATTTATAAAAAAGCCATCTGGAGGAGAGGGGTTCAAACTCATAACCCCACCATTGGCTTGGCTACGCTCAAAGAATTTTAGTGCGTAATTTGCTTTTTTTTTATTGAACATGTATTTTTGAGCATCAAACCCTCTCTGAAGGGAAATTTAAACTCAAAACACCCAATCGGCTTGGCTCATAGCATTTTAATTACGAATTTTTTATTTTATTTTGAAGAATTATTTTTTCGATTCAAACCCCACTGGCGGGGTTTAAACTAAAAAAAAAACCTTTGGCTATGCTCATAGCATTTTGAGTGTGTAATTTGCTTTTTTAAAATATTGAATAGGTATCTTTAGCTTCAAACCAAGCTGAAGAGGGGTTTAAACTCGAAACCCCCTTTGGCTACGCTCATACAGTTTAAATGTGTAATTTGCTTTTTTATATTGAAGAGGGGTTTATCGTAAATTTTGGAGAGAGTTAAAAATCAAAATCTTCCTTAGATGTGCTCTTGGAATTTTGGGATTGTCGTTTGCATTTGTTTTTGTTTTATAGAGAGAGGGATTTAAATGCAAAACCCCTGGTAGGAGGTTTTAAACTCAAAACCCCTTGGTAGTGGGTTTCAAACTCAAAACCCCTGGTAGGGGGTTTAAAACTCAAAGCCCCCTGGTATGGGGTTTCAAACTCAAAACCCCTTGGTAGGGGGTTTCAAACTCAAAACCCCTTGGTAGGGGGTTTCAAACTCAAAACCCCTGGTAGGGGGGTTAAAACTCAAAGCCTCCTGGTATGGGGTTTCAAACTCAAAACCCCTTGGTAGGGGGTTTCAAACTCAAAACCCCCTGATAGGGGGTTTTAAACTCAAAACCCCGTTGGTTGTGCTAGGGCAAGTGATGGTTTAGTATTAAAATTTCACCTAAAATAAACAAAATTAAAGCAAAAGATCAGTCACTGAACTCCGACACCCCCCTGCGGGGGGGGGGGGGTTCAACCCCAACCCCTCTCCCCGGCTACGCCCATGACTTTCATCCTCCTTTCTACTTCTGGTGCTGGTGTGTATGCCATCTGCAATCAAGGACCTTTTCTTTATGTTTGCTCTTCATGTGGATCTAGCCAGTGCCTCTTTTTCTCAACTGTCTCAATTTCGAAGAGCATCAAGTCGCGTGAAATAAGAACTATAATTGTGACCATATTGATTCTCTGTTGCAGATTTAGATCAATCTTCTAAAAAAAAATTTTTTTTTAATTTGTGTAGTTTAAGAAAATTATATTAACAAAATTGTTTAAAATCTAAAAAAAAATATATAAATTCCCAATACAGAGTACCAATTTTATTTTGTGTTTTACTAGACAGAAATAATATTTACTTCAGAATTAATCACATTTATTGTTTGTTGGCCATTATTTCAGATCAATCACTACAGAGAGAACTCTTGCGAGCACTTATTACACACCCACCATTAATACTTAATAAAGGTATTCGATATAATGACAGCATCAACTATGTATTCCACTAACAATGGCTGACAGAAAAAAAACACACTTATCAGTAAGATATTAGTTGATATCTATTGGCTGCTATTAGTTAATATTACGTGGTGTATTTAAATAATCCTACCTGCATTTTGTTTTGTTATTCAAATTAGAGACGAGTGAAATGTGAAAGACGTATTAGATGTGTGATATATTTTAGACTTAAGTAATTGGGAATGTGCATGATGGGTAAATTTTCAAGAAGTGTCTACTATAGCGTTAAATGGGTTAAAATGTAAGAAGGTTTAAATGTGAAAGATGTGTTAAATGCATATGATGTGTTAAATGTTTTAAATGTGTACAAAATATTAAATGTATAAGATGTATTAAGATGTGTAAATTGTGTATCATATAGTAAAAAAAAAAAAAAAAAGTAAAACTACAACTTCGCTACAATCAACGGAGGTGAGATCTATGATGGCAATATGCTGCATTCAAAAAAATCTCCACTATCTTTCAAATATGTTTTTGATCTTATTTCTCACACACATAGTTACGTTCGCGTCTCTACCACCGAGTATCTATTCCCGTACACTCATGCACACTGTACAGGAGCCCAGGTCACACCAGACACTCTCAGTCTTTTGTTGTTTTCTTTTCTTATGTAAGTTCAACGAAAGTGAAAATTTCCTTAGAAATGACGTCATTTAAATCTGTTTTCCTCGTCTTTTTTTTCCTCGTCTGGAAACAGTGTCTGTTACCTGCCAACTCTAGTACTTCAAGAAAGAATAAAAAAAAAATCTTGTAAATTGGCAGCAGTTTGATTCTTAGATAAAAACAAACAACACAGACTTAACAAGTGTGGGTGTACCTGTGTGTCGCACCCCACCCTCAGCACCCCCTCTTCTCTTTTCCTTTCTACCTTTAACAATACAAGCCTTCGGTACGTATATTCTGACGTCGCCCTTTTAATCGCGAGCAAATGTGCGCACCCCAGTTGACCCGTGCGAGACGGACTGTCTCCATTCATTTCGGTTTTGAACCGACACGGCAAAAGAAGGCCTCGGTTTTAAAAAAAAGCATAAAAAGAATAAAAAATATCTCAGCATCCTATATAGTGATACCGCCGTGTTTAAGTTCCAGGAGGAGTAGACAAGCAAGGTCTATAATCTATATAGAGATCCCTATCAAGGTGGTAGGCAAGGCAGAGAATGACGCCAGGTTTTCACGGTACAAGAAGACTGAATCGCGATAGGTGCCCCCCCCCCCTTCCCTTCAAACATTCCCTCCGTCCCCTCCCCCTCTATCTTTTTTTTAAAAATCAGCATCGCTTTATCTTGAAATAATAATTCAAACAATGGCAGAAACAGAAATAAATAGCTAGTTCTAACTTATGTTTTTTTTGTTTCTTTGGTGTTACATAGGCAGACAGAGCTGGGTGGCGCTGCTTGAAATAGCAAAGTAGGCCCACGAAAGGCAGACTGGGCGACATTCAGATATGGAGATACATTAAAGACCAATAATGAAGTAGCAAACTAGGTTGAGACTGTCCGAACCTATGTTGTTGTTTTTCGACAAATTAAAGATGGCCTACATAACGAATTGAGTTGTGATGGCGTATTCGATTTCCATCCAGTTGGTCAACCATATAACTTGTTAGGATTCCTAGTCAGATATTCTGAATGTGTATAAAGTGTGCTGTCTCGTGATTACTTTAGAGGAAATCACCGTCTCTGAGGCTTCGTTGTTTATCGCACTCAATAGAAAGTTAATTGTAACCCTCAGTTTCTAACGTATTTTTGAATAATTGGAACAATCATTGTTAGAAATTAAGTGGAATTTTGACTATCTTGTGTTGTGCTTCCTAATGGAATTAACGGTTAATACTTCGAAGAAAGATGTGCAATTAGCACATATATCCAACGAAATAACCGAAACACCATATGCCATATGATTCACAAACAATAGATTTACATTAAATATGTACTCGTAACATAAATTCATGTATCTTAACTAGTCTAATAAAGCCGTAATAAGAATGAAAGAACAATGAAATAAAAACAAAACAAACAAACAACGTTATCTAGTAGAGTACTTTTTGTTTTGTTTACATATTTATTATTATTTTTATTTTTATTATTCTTAAAATGAATAGTTTTTCATTCTCTGGCCCCTGCCAGAGTCGAGTTTCGTAAAACAAAATTCATAAGCGCCCTTAACAATGTCTGTGTGCGAAGTCAGTTGTCATTATTCCTTCGGTTTTTATAACAACGGGGTTCATTGTTATTTGAGATAGCTACCTAGTCACTTAACTTAGGTTTTTAATATTTACTTCGTTTTTCAATTCCAATTTTCCTTATATTGTGGCATAGTGGAACAGCGATGTCATTGTTGATTGCAGATTTTTCTTTCTTGTCGACAAACAGTAAATCTGGGTGATTAAACTCCACTAGTCAGTTATAAAAAGTTCTGTCCCAGTCTAAAAGGTAATCGGTTTATTCTAGGACCGCTTGTTGTGAAGATTTGTAGTAAGAAGGCGTATCTTTCTTGATCATGTGTCAAACCCTTATTATTGTTTTCATCACTACTGTAGAAATGAATTAACTTTCATTCTTCTGGCACTGCCAGAGTCAAGCTTCGATTAAAGGAGAATTCATTGTATCTCCCTTAACAGAGTCCACTGAGAAAATTTCTGGTGATCTGTAGCAGTACTGCAGGTAGATAGGATCTTCTTAAGAATGCTTGGATCTCCGAATGTGTCTTCGAAGTTATTTGTCACTATCCCCTCGGTTGATATTATTATTATTATTATAAAAAATATTTCAAATTCTTGTATTAGATATACACCGCGTTGTTATTTTGCTCTTTGAAAAATAGATCAGATGAAAATATTTTGTACGATTATGAAACATTTAAATTTTTACAGTCAATACATTTTTTAAAAAATACCTTCACAAGAGCCATTTTAGCTATTATTGGTTGTGGACCCAGGCGCAATGAGTTCCTTCTCTCCATGGCTGCTACGACACACACACGTTATTAGGCCTACTCTCTCTTTCTCTCATACTCACACCCACCTTGTTTGTTACTTTCACACTCACACACATTGTTATTCTCACACACACGTTGTTTGTTACACACATACGTTGTTACTCTCACACACATAAGCTGTTTGTTTGTTTGTTTGTTAATCTCACACGCACACGTTGTTACTCTCTCTCTCTCTCAGATATACATTGTTACTTTCTCTCTCTCTCTCTCTCTCTCTCTCTCTCTCACCCACACACACATTGTTTGTTACTCTCACATACACAAGCTGTTGTTTGTTACTCTCATACACAGGTTGCTTGTTACTCTGACACACTCATGTTGTTTGTTACTCTGACACACAGTTTGTTTATTAGTCTGACACACTCACGTTGTTTGTTACTGTCTCTCTCACACATACGTTGTTTGTTACTCTCTCTCTCACACACACGTTGTTTGTTACTCTCTCTCACACACACACGTTGTTTGTTACTCTCTCTCACACACACAGGTTGTTTTACTTCGCCTCTATACAGTAGACGTTCTATTTGTTTTGTAGTTGCTGATATGGGAAGCAGATAGTATCAAGTGCTCCAATTTGTACTGAGATGAGTCATGCAGTGACCTAGATGTGCCAACAGGTAGCAACATCAGCATCAACAGACCCTCTCCTGACGTCTTCAGCCACTACCTACCTTATCACTGGTTTCGGAGAACACCACTTTACTATTCAAACCTCTTTGAAAACGTTATTCAAACCTTTGGTTGGAAAAAAAAGCTGGGCATCTAAAGGCCGGGTCGGAGGAGTTATTCAGATATTCTGTGTCTAAGGTCTGTCGACAGACGGATCATCTGCGCCATTTCACCACAGGATGGCATTTACCTTTAATGACATTTCTATTGTGATAGTATTCACGCCCCCGCAGCGCCCACATGGCAAATAGAGTACTTCTCCGAAACCAAAAGCTAGAATATTTCGACCTGTTGGGAGTATCCTTTCCCAAAACCATCGCATCCGAATCCCGCAGTGTTTTAGTCCACCGTTGTCTAGGTAACGCTTTAAAAAGTCAAGAGCAGATCACTCTTAATACACACGTCGTTCCAGGAATTCATTTTATTGTTATAATCTACATATTCTTACCAGCTATTTTCAGCGATCAAAATATAAAAGTTTGTATCATAATTTGGGTTTCTTCCGAGCCTCCTAGATATAAAGCGTAAATGTAATCTCTTTTTGATACATTTATATCGAAAAAACATTATTTTTTTCATATATTTTTAAACATTAATACAAATTATTGCTTGTATAATCTTTTAAGTAAATACATTTATATGTATAGTTTATTTTACTATTATTATTATTATTCACACTATCTTCAGAATGTAAGAAAAGTAGCCTGTACACATTGGACGTCAAGCAACAAATGGAATAATTTATTTGAACTGAAATTTCGCACTTAGTAGTAAGGCACGTTAGGAATGGCTGAGTCGTAAAGCGATTGGCTTCCGAACCGATGGTTCCGGGTTCGAATCCTAGTAAAGACTGGGATTTTGAATTTCAAGATTTTAAGGCCCCTCTGAGTTCACACATCTGTAATGGGTACCTGACCTTAGTTGGGAAAAGTAAAGGTGGTTGGTCGTTGTGCTGGCCACATGACACCCTCGTTAACTGTTGCCACAGAAATATATGACCTTTACATTATCTGCCCCAAAGATCGCAAGGTGTGAAATGGGTACTTTACTTAGTAAGGCACTTTAAGCTCAATTGATAGAGCTCGAGGTTGTACTGGACACATGACACCCTCGTAGACCATCGGCTATATAAACAGGTGACATCATTAACCTATAGATCGCAAGGTCTGAAAGAGGTAATTAACTCTTTTATTTTATAGTTTAATATATTATTAGAAAATACAGTAGGAATAGATGTCTACTGCCTGTTTTACTAGACAAATACAATAGTTTTATGTTGCTGTGTTGTAGAAACTAGTTAGGAAATAAACCAGTTGTACAAAAGTGCTTGTTAGGCACTCTTTTGTTTTCAATGCTACCTGTTGGACTGGAACCAGGAATAGATCTAGATGTTAGACCTCTGTGAGATGTGATAGAACAAGGGATCAGGTGTCATCAGGTGGAGATATAAATGGATGTGTGTGTGTACGACTGTTGGGTGTGAATTAGTGACTTGGAAGATGGAAAGATAGAGCGAGAGAGGAGGAGGCAGAAAAGAGACAGAGAGAAGTAAAAAAAATAGAAGAAACACGATTCAAAGAGATATTTCGAGAGATGAGGGAGGAGATAGAAAGTTTGATAGAGAATGTGGGGAATTAAAAGCAGAAGAAAAATGATAACAGATTGGTAGGATGAAATATTGGAGGAAGAGAGAGGGAGAGAGAGAGAGTGAATGGCGAAGAAATGTAAGAAAGTAAAAAAAAAATAATGAAAGGAGAGAGAGAGAGAGGGAGAGAGAGAGAGAGAAAGAGGAAGCGGTACTGCTTTAAAAAAAGATAAGCGAAGAGAGGGGCAAGATGAAGAGAGATTTAGACCGTCAAGTAAAGTCCGAAAGACTTTGCCAGCAGTATATTACATTGGAGGTATTTTACTTGACTGGACTAATTTATTGGACTAATTTATTAGACTAATAATTTATTAGTCTAATTGATCTTATCTTATATAATACAGACGTTACTTCAAAAAAGAAGATGATTACGTCCTACGCGTCATGCATTTAGTCATGCATATTAACCAATGACTTAAATTCTGCCAAGTCACTGGTTTTTCTGGCTAGCTCAGGCAACCCATTCCATGCTCTAATAGCACTAGGGAAGAAGGAGTATTTGTACAAATTTGTCCTAGCATAGGGGACAAGGAATGTGCCTTTATTTTTGTGTCTTTCAGAGTATTTTATTAAGTTTTGTTTTTGTATTTGAAGATTATGGTTCAGTGTTTTATGTATAATTGCTACTTTACTTTTGAGTCTTCTGTCCTGAAGGCTTTCTAAATTTAGTGATTTTACTAATGGTGTTACTCTAGTCAAATGTGAATATTCGTTTGTTATGAATCTCACTGCTCTATTTTGTGTTTATTCCAGTTTCTTAATGTTTTCTTGAGTTGAGGGGTCCCAAACGGTGGATGCATATTCTATTATTGGCCTAACCAAGGTTAAATAACATTTTAGTTTTATGTTCTTATTTGATTTATAGAAATTTCTTTTAATAAACCCTAATGCTTTGTTGGATTTTTTTGTAGTTTCATCAATATGTGGATTCCATGACAGTTATTCATTTATTATAACACCTAGGTATTTTGCGTTTTTAGTCTGTGTTACTGGTTTGCCATGAATAAGATAAGTGGAATTAATTTGTTTTAGTTTTTTTGTTACTCTTAACAACTGACATTTTTCTGGGTGGAAAGACATGCTCCAATTTGATTCCCATTTCTGTAATTCATCTAATTCTCTTTGTAAAATATCTGTGTCTTGTGTTGTTTTTATTGTTCTATATATTATGCAATCATCTGCAAATAATCTGACTTTTGTTCCTGAACTAATGCAATTTGATAAATCATTTATGTAAATTAAAAATAGTAGTGGACCCAAGACTGTTCCTTGAGGTACACCTGAGTTTACTGTTATTGGTGTTGATTTAGAGCCATTTATTATTACAGTTTGTTCTCTCCCTATCAGAAAATCTTTAATCCACTGATGCAGTGGACCATTAATGCCGAAATATTTTAATTTTTTAAGCAAACAACGTGGTGAACTTTGTCAAAAGTCTTGGAAAAATTTAGTAAAATAGCATCTATTTGTTCACTATTATCTAAACCTTTTGATCTAGTTGGCAGCAGTGAAGCGTTCTTGACGTTGATTAGTTTATCGTGAAAATCTTCATTTGAAATCTGTGCATGCAATGTTAATGGGAAGTGTCCTATTAAGAGTCCTTGTAATTACAACACATTCTCATAAGGATCAATAAAACAGTCTTAGTCTTAAACAGTTTGAACATGAAAATGTGTAGGCGATACACAATAATACATTTTAATAGACGCTGTGAAACGAAATCTAAACATCTTATTATAGTTAAATATTGTTCTTATAACGATCTCGAGAAAATGAATATTTAATGCAAACGAAGAACTATTACCGCTAGACCATGTCTTAGCTGTAATCCACAGTCAGGGCCGGATTGAAGTATGTGGAGGCCAGGGGCAGATTTTTTTTAGGCCTCAACAATTTTTCAAAAGCTTTAATTAATAAAATTCCATTTAGTAATAATAAATCATATATCTAAAAGCATGCCATACTTTAGAAGAATAAAATAAAGTACTTGTAAATTTCATCTATTTTCCTGCTTAAACAAAATATTTTATTGCATTTTTTAGTTTAAAAAAAAAAAAAGAATAAGATTTAAAGTAGTGTCGGTAAAAATGCTAAAAAAAATTCGAAAAAAAACAAAAAAACCCAACAACAAGAACTTACAAGTTTCTATTAAAATCTCTTTTGTGGAGGCCCCTTTCTTGTGGATGCCTCAAGGCAGTAGCCCCACCTGCCCTTCTCGACATTCAATCCTGACCGGACCATGAGTGATAAAATGCTGTGCTGTTTTATCATCAGTGGAGAAATATTTGATTGGGTTCTATAAGTAATTAAACGTGGGCGTGATGTTTTGGGTAAGTTTTGTGTTACCCTCATGTGTGTGTTTGTGCTGTGTAAACAAACCTTATTCACAGCCTGATCAACCAAAATGTTTTCACCATACATTCTAGGAGAGGAAACATGCACACAAAAAGCTGATAAAAGAGACAAAACTGCTCAATTACTTCCATAGTTCTCAAGATTTCATTTCTTATTTCCATATAAAACAAAATTAATTGATCACCACTAATTAATTAAATAATTACTTAGTTAAACTTTTTGATTGATTCGCGTGTTGTTATGGGCAATAAATAATTGTATAAAGTTTCAATTTAATTCGAGATTGGGAAGAAGAAGAAAAAACGTTTAAAAAAAAACAACAAGGTTACTAAGTTTGTGTGGAAGCACAAACTCGAAAGAGCCCCCCACCCCCAAGGGGTCCAACCAGGCAGGTAAAAAGGCAGGTTTCAATATTTTCAGAAAGAATATTATAATGAAATTCTATCAAAGGCCAATGACAGAAGAATGGAGAAAGATGGTTGACAGATCTTGTGTGGTGCTCCAGCGGTCCAGTAGACCGAGGGATAGGTGAAAGTGAATGTGAAGTTACACGTGAACGTGGCCTAACTGATGTCTTATAATGAATATCTAACTGATCCAATTGTTTTGTAAAGGGTCAATCTCTTATTCAAAGTCTCAAGAATAAAGAACATTCCCGTAAAATAAAAAAATTATTTAAAAAATCCGTTAGTTAAGTTTTCCATATATGAAGGTATATGCTACAGTTCAAGCGATGATATGAAAAACTAATTACTAATTGTTGTTTTAAATTATGTTCCACTTGTATGCATATTACATAGATTTTTTTCTAAAAATCTAAAACCGTTGGCATAAATGTGTTACAGATATGGTAAAATGTCATATCCTTACTTAAGAGCCTCCTGTGCTAGTTACTATTAATAGTGAATAGTTGTAAAAAATGGTGTATTTTATGAAAAAACTGCTTGCATAGTTGATTTTAAAAAGTAAACTTTCTCTTAAAGAAAAGAAAAAGTAGCCTTTGCATCAGAACTTTGCTTTGTCTAAAATGTTATGATGTCGTATTTTCACTATCTTTTCTAGTTTACGAGATCTAAACGGGACTGACGGACAGACCACACATAACTAAAAGGCATAATATTTAAAAGTTAGTCAATGTAGCCACTATATATCACTTACTGTCACAACTTTGTGATAAATTAATGTCGCTATAAATGTCAATGATAAACGTTCATCGAGACTTCTGATAATGTTGAGTTCTCCTTAGTCTAGGTCAGCATGACCTAACCACGAGTCCCAATTCTCAAAGATGGATGAGCTCCATAATTCAAAACACGAGAGATAAATACATACAAGGACTCGAACCAGCCAAGTCAGTTGTAAAAAAAGTTACTCGACCTCCCGTAATGAGCATGGAGTGAAACTGAAGAGATGGAGAATTCCCTTGGAGAATCGTATCACATTATAGAGGAGAAAAAAAAAAGGGGGAAAAAATTATATATATATATCTGAAGTAATCATTCCTGCAATGCATGCTATTGCTATCTATCAAGTCAAATCCACGTGACCACAGATATGGGTTTAGAATACGATAATTAGATATAACATTTTACAATCGAATATCAAGTTATATTTAAAACGAGATTCTACCGTATATTTAACAAGGGTGCTGGAGAGGTGCCATCTGATTGAGACCATTTATAACGCAGAGCAAAGTGGATTCAAATATAGAGACAACATGGACAGTGCTGACCAATGCACGAACCATGGACACTCAGACTCGACAACTCCGCCTGTAAACAACACAGGACTAGGCGAGTGAACCATCCGAGTGTCCAGATTCACATAAAAAGACATCTTATATACAGCAACCTTGATGATGCTTGCCGTTGTCACCAAGGATCTTAACAGCCGATACAAAGAGCCGATAGGTTTTATCAGACTATAGCTTTATTTCAATCTCTCAACGGAACTATTGGACAACATCTATACACGACCTATAGAAGCTTCAAAGGGTAGGTAGCATTTAGACTGTAATGTAAATACTTGTAAATACAAATATGAAGCTAAGAGCTGAAACAATAAGAAGTTCGGAGAAGATGGAAGAGAGAGAGAGAGAAAAAGAGAGAGAGAAAGAGAGAGAGAAGAAAGTTTGACATGAATATAGGTAGCAGAAGTCAGTGGGCCTCTTATGTCAACAAATTAATAAACCTCTTACCTGCTCTTGATTAAGCCTCTTTGTCAGGTGGATGCCCTCGAAACACAAACACATATAAAAGTTATCTCCCTTGATTTGTGACCTTTCACTTCTCTATCCCCGGCCTCATTCTGTAGGTCATTTAGCTTCTAAAATATGCTCATTCTTCCTTGCCTAATGCTCACTCATTCTTGCCTAATTCTCCTATCACATTCACAAACAAATCTGAAATTTTAAGACTGTTTAGGCCAGCACTATGTTTCAACGCGCAGTAACGAACTGCCTTCTTCAACGGGTAAACCCGATTCAGTAGCGGACGAGACCAGGTCCATCTAACTATTTACTCTGCCTTCTCCCACACACTCATAAGCTATGTATATACAGAGATATAAATAGGAGTAAGGCTCCCCCATCGCGCTCTACCACTCTCCCATCCCTTCCTAATTTCACCGACAGGTACTCAGCAAAGCACGCGCGTGTGAATCGGGCCATCTTTACATGCGTTTGAATTTTTTTTTAAAAATCTTACGGTAGGTTTTTATTTTATTTTTGGCTTTTAATTTCTGTTCATTTTTGTCCTAGCCACGTAAGGATTTAGTTATAAAAGACGAAATTTGGCCTGAATTTCATTTATGGAGATAGATTTCTAAAGCTAGAACACTACAACAAAACAGGAATGGGTGTTAGTGGGTAAGCCCAAGTCCTACGTCGCAAGATATAATATTTTTTTTTTTTGGTTACTGCTCTTTTTTTTTTTTTTTGAAATCGTCGTAATGTTCTCGTCTCGTGAGAAGTGCTTGATCTCCTGCACGCGCACCTTGCCTCTCAATAGTTAAGTTTGATGTTACACGATTAGGGATGCCACAATTGGCTCGCAGCGTGTTGAATTGTGTTCAGAGTAGCCAAGTGACGGGAGTTGCGAGATTGAACGAGATCTGAAATGACGTCATTCATGCTGAACACGTGTTTTTTGTTTTTGTTTTGTTTGGTTGCTGTTCTTATGTTCGATTTATAATTTTAAGCCTACAGTGTCTGTTGTATGGTATTGTTAAGAAAAAAAAAATTTCTAAAAGGGATTAAGAAAATGAAAAAAAATCAAATCGAAATATGGAAGCTACTATCTTTTTGATATACAATAAATTCTTATCATTTAAATGTATAATTGATAATTTAAAAGGATTCACAACATTGAGATTTGTTTTACGGACAGTGTTGGCTAGAAATGCACCAGACAAAGACGTTGTCGAGAGATGAAAGTGATAAAAAAATCGCTGATTAACAGGCTGGCTCCCCATTGCGTCCAGTATCCTGTTCAGTATCCTGTTCAATATAAACCAATTTTTTTGGGGAGAGGGAAAGAAAGAATGGCTCCGCTAGTCCATCCAATTGGCCACGCCGTTCCTCGCGGGGGCCACACGCTTTGGTGAATGCTCTCTTACGGTTTGTGGTGGTACATTATAGGAATATAAAGAAACCCTAGGCGGGCTCGGCCTCCAGTCTCGCTGGGATCGGGGTACCCAGGTTTGGAACAAAGAGTCGTGACTTATAACAAAGGATGCAATTTAATTATCATCTAGATCAGTGGTTCCCAAACTTTTTTTGTCTCGTAGACCCCCTTACCATATTTACTGATCTACGGTAGACCCCCTGCTTAACTTATATTGCATTTTTTGCAAATTTACCTATTCCATTTTTTAAAACTTATTTCTAACTAAAGTAAGTGAGTCAAAGTATGAACAAGCAATTTAAAGCTACATTCGAAGTAAGAGAGCTCTACCTTTTATAATTGATAAAATCCAAATCTAAACCAATAAAATAACAATATTTTTTTTTTTGCCGGTTCATCATCATTTTCTACGGATATTATGTTTCATATCGGACTTTGTTGTTCTATGAAGTAGTCTTTAAATATTATATAATAATTAATTTATTAATTAGCCTTAAGAATCATTGTTAACACTTTTGCAAAGAACAGTTTCTCATGCATTTCTGGGTCTTTCACGTCTGGCTCAAATATTGGGTCCGCGGAATTGTTTTCATTTACAGGAGAAGGGGCGAAGGCAAGTAACAGTCGACTAAACCAGTAACTTCAAGCATGAAGGGCTCAATAGCCTTCGCTTGCGGCCACCTAGCAAATGGAAAACTGAATTCAAACCTCTGCTGCCTTGCAGCTATACCCAAACATGGGAAAGGTTTCGTGGGTCAACCTTGAGGAAAAATAAGGAGCCGGCGTTCCTTAGGCAGTTTGCAGCACGCAGTGTTACACCATGTGAGAGCCTGTTATGCCGCTGATCCAAAACTGTATACTTTTTTACAAAGAATTACATAAGAAGCTTTTAATGTTATAACTAATGTCATCGATGTGCCCTTGAACTGTATTGTTGCTTAAATAATACGATCAGAAGTAGGTTTGTGTAAAACAGTTTTTTAAGCTACTTCAACGGCTGTTAAAATCAATGTTTTATCTGTAGTGTTTTCTGTATTGGGTATAAATAAAGAGATATTGTAAGACACTCACAAACCACCATCTTCTCTATATGATGTTGAAGAGAAATTGTGTGGATCTATTTTGAACTTTATGTTTGAGAGGTCGAAAGTTTTTCAAATATTTATCTTTTTATCAGGGTGGCATCATCTTTACGTAACTGGTATAGGTCTTTTTCAGGATGTTGTGATTAGCTCCCCAATCTGTGCCAGCTAATTTTTTGTATTTTGTTTTTCCAGGTTAGTCTCGGGTCATAGGTGACTCCAAGGTATGCAGGGCTGTCAGTTTTTTCTAAAGCTTCCTTATCTAATGTTAATTTTATTGTTTGTTGTTTTGTTGACAGTGAGAAGATGGAATATGTTGTCTTTTTTGTGTTGATGGACATGCCCCAGTCTTTGGACCAATTATTGAGTTTATCGAGAACATCTTGTCATCGAAATTTCGATGTTCCTACATATTCTTCTGTGCTAATTAAGGCAAGGTCATCTGCATACATGCTGCTTTTAACTTTTCTTGGTAGGTTTTGATTTAGATCGTTTATGAATATTAGGAAAAGTGTAGGGGATAGGACTCCTCCTTGGGGGACGCCATTTTTTATACCCACTGTGTGGCTTCTTTGTCCTTGCATGCAAACTAGGGCTTTTCTATTATTTAGATATTCCTTTATCCAGTTGTACATTCTGTGGGATATGTGATGCTGGATTTGTTTGAGCAAGAGACCTTGTTCCCAGACTTTGTCAAATGCTTTTTCTAAGTCATCCCACACAATTGTTGTTGGTTTCTTTTCTTGAAAGCCATCTTCTATTTCTTAAATGATAAAGGCGATTTGATCTTCTGTTGATCTGCCTTTTCTAAAGCCAGCCTGGGCTTCAGTGAGTAGGTTATTTGACTCATGGATCCAAGAGAGTCTGTTGTTCACCACTCTTTCCATCAGTTTGCAAGTACAGCTAGTGACGCTGATGGGACGGTAGCTATCCAGTTTATTCTTGGTTTGCCATGGTCGTGCGGTTTGCGCGCTGGACTGTCGTTTGGATTTATCGATGGTCCCGGGTTCAAACCCTGCCCGCTCCCATCCCCTGTCGTCCTGCGGAAGTTTAGACTAGGAAGTAAACTATCTTCAACTCTGAAGGAACATCCGAAATATGTAAAACATTTTAAAACATGCTTTAGTCTGAGAATCAAAATGGCTTTTCCCCAGATGTTTGTGATTCTGCCTTATTTCCTGTTTTCTTTTGGCTTGAGAACCCAAGTGAAGAAGCATGTCATTTGAAATTTTATCTTGTAGTCTGGTTTGTTATCTTTATTATTTTCTTGAATTTCTGAGTTGACATCTTTATTTCTACTTTCATTGATTTGTATTTGGAAATACTTAATGAATTCATTAGCTGCTTCTTGGTCTTTCAGGGGTTTGTTGTCCTTTTCTATTACTATAGGAGTTGTTCTGTTTTCTTCCTGGTTGAGACATTTAGCTATACGCCAGAGCTTGTGGCCGTCTCTAGCTACGTTTAGTTGTTCTTTTTTTTCATGCCAACTTTTCCTCATAGCGGAAAGGTCATTTTTCCTAAAAACTGCGTTAGCTGCTTTTAGATTTATGTTTTGAGCTACTTCGAGAATCAGGACTAGACCACACCACCAAGTTGATATTAATGAGTTTCTCAGAACATAAAAGGAAAAAAAAACTCAATAAGCTTCATTGGTAGGCCTATTTTCATCGCAATTTTCTGTACAGAATATTGTGGAAAATTTGATAATTAGATTGTTACTTAAATTTGAAAAGTAAGGCTACTATTATTTAGCATTTTGTTCTGTTTCCCCCTGTTATGGAGTGTGTATGTGTGCGATGTGTGTTTTTCTAGGTGACGGTGGGAAGAAGTTATCTTTTGGTTGTGAATGATGCAAGATAGGTGGAATTGTTGTCAGCGGTGTTAGGTAGGACAGATTGCCAGACTGAAAGGATGTGTTATTGTAGTGAGTTAGATTTTGTTCAGAATACCTTTTTATATTATTACTAAAGTTACATTGATGTCGTTTTATCACAATTTATATTTGAACAAAAGTTATATTTAGCATTGTCAGCAAGGGAGTCATTCAAATTATTTCAAGTTTTATTAGTCAATATATATTACGCCTACAGCGTTTTAGTTGTCTACTTGGCAGTAGTTTAGTGTTATAAGTAAACGACTGTCAACACCTCCCCCCTTTATTTTCTCCCAGTAAAACAAATTTCAGTTGAGTAAAAATACAAATTGGATTGTTTATTTCTTTTAGGTCAGGATACGGAAACTACGATCTGATGCTGGATCCCAATGCCTGCCAAGTCTGTGTTAGGAACTTTATAAAGCCTATGGATTTTTTGTATTATTTTACAAAGTTATGGAAAGCGTGTTTCAGCAACTTATTTAATTCACTTACTGTATTATTGCGTGTCAAAGGACCTAAACTCAGTATTTAAAATATCTATTACATTTAGAAATTACACATTCAATCGTATAGACCTGTTCAACAAGGGACTGGGTAATTGGTTATGGGTTCATTATCGTAAAGGCTGGTGTGTACTCCGATACGAAACTTAGTTAAACCACGCCCACAGTATACGGAGAGTGCGCGCGAGGTTTTCCCTGTGCGAGTACAACGTTTGGCGCTATTCTACAAAACATAAATTTGTTAAGGAATTGCGTGGCACTAACTTCGAAGGGAGCGCTAAAGTCTTTATAAATACTGCACCTGCAAGTCATCGACGCAAGAGGCATTCATGATATTTTAAACCATCAACTATTTGCAGGTACATCTTATCTCTGTCGCAGTACCAGTAGAAGTGTCTTATCTCTGTCGCAGTATCTGTAGTTGTGTAATATCTCTATCACTTCTCACCCCATTCATCTGGTACCCTACCTCACTACCTTAGTTTTTTTGTTGTTGCTTATTTTCTAAGTTTTCTAAATAAAAGTATTCAAAGACATGAAACCTTATTTGATCTCCAAAATTTTAGTTCATTTGCGTCTTTCTTCCCCATCTATCTATATATACAAATTGTCTGTAGCACAAAGGAAATGTGGCGGTTATCTCTTAGATTTGACATCAAACGAATACATTCATTTGAATCAGACACACACAGTGATAGATAGATAATAAAATGTGCTTATATTCTGGCGCACACACACGCAAAATATATTTATTGTAACATTCAACTTTACATCGAAGACTGTAAAGAATATCTTGACTTCTGACCGGGTCAGAATAATTTGACTTTAATTAAGTGTACAATGCTGCCCTCCTTTTTGAGTAGTTTCTCATTGGTGGCTGCTTAGTTTAGCGCTGCTTGCCAACCTCACATCTTAGTGTCAAAAGTAAAGTTCACCTTGCGATCTTTAGGGCAGATGATGTAAAGGTCATCTGTTACTGTGGTCGCCGGTTAACTAGTGTGTCACGTGGCCTGCACAACGACCAAACGCTTTACATTCCCCAACCAATGTCAGTTAACCGAGGGCCACTGAAGCAGAGGGTCACTGAAACACATGACTTTTATATCGTCCGCCTTATAGATCACAAGGTCTGAGAGGGGAACTTTATCATCGGCTTTGTCACAGTTGACGGTAGTTTGTACAGTTGGACAGTTGACACCTTTTACCAGTGATATATAAACAACATTTCTAATTTTAAATGTTCAAGAAAAAAAATGATTGTTGATTTGAGGAAGCACAAAAATCATCTTGCAGAAATTAATATTACCAACCAAACCTTAGACCAAGTGCACGAATACAAGGTACAACCATAAACAAGTTTAAAACAACAAGCTAATATGGAGTGAATACTACCGAAATCCTTATATCAAACACTGCAAACAACTTTCCTTTCTTAGAAGGCTAGCGAAATTTCAAAATTGACAAAATAATAATTAAACTTTATAATACAGCAACCATAAGTAGCCTGATTACCTTTGCTTTCACCTGCTGGTATGGTAATACTTCATTGGCATGAAGACATCGACTAAATAGACTAATTACAAAGAATTGTATATCACTCAAACAGAGCTGCCATCTCTTGAAGAACTTTTTCATGAAAAATGCCTTTTCAAAACACACAAAATCCTTTAGGACAATCTGCACTGATTAAACCACAGTTACATCAGAAGATGTGGACTAAGTGGTCAGCTCTTCCCCATGAAGGCTAGAGCAGAAAATTTTAAAGACTCCTTCATACCACTTTCAGTCAAGATGTTTCAAGGTCACTTGTCGTCACTTAGAAGTACACAGAAGTCTAATTCATAAAGCACTGGTCGTGTGTGTGTGTGTGTGTTTGTTACGTGTGTAAATGTTGTTCATGTTTGAATATATATATATATATATATATATATATATATATATATATATATATATATATATATATATATATATATATATTGCTATAGCAGTTAAGCCAAGGTGGACAAATGTCCAAAGGTTTGGGCCAATACAGATACATTTTAAAACACCGTCATCCACTCTTTGTTTAGTTTTTTTTTTAAAGTACTGATTTGTATTATTTAGGTATTCTTAAAACACACATACGGACATATAAAAGAATGGAAAGAAGCGATATAGAGCGATGTGAAGCGAGATAGGGTAACCTTAAAGAAAACTGTTAGGATATATAATGAAGATTGGAAGAGATTTTGAAATTAATAGACTAATGAAACAATACCGACGGTCGCCATATTGAAATAGCATCGTTGTTAACTACAAAATAAAAATCGCTTTGCTCTACAATCGAAATAGCTTAGAAATGTGTTCTTGTAGTTCTGAAAATAATTCTCCGATGCCTTTTAAAATGCATAGATTATCAGCACTTCCTGTAGTCTCTACACTAGAAACAACAGAGCAGCAACTCACAGACCTATATATGTGAGCTAGATATTGATATTCGTTATCCGTCATAGATGGAAATCAATATTATAAAATAACATATGGTGGTTTCTAGCTTCCAATTGTTAACAAAATACTGACATTCCATTCCTTGTTATGAGGGTAAAATTATTTTGACAATGATCAAAGACAAACTCTTCAATCTATTCCAGAGATTGCGCTGCGTGTAGGGTAAATGTGTACCATGCGTAAGGGAGTGGTCCTTAATGGGGGTAACAGGTGAACATTTGGGGTGGTAAACACAAAGACTCTCCCGGGTGCCGCACAGACGGCGTGTTGGAATGCAAGAAAATGTTAAGCAAGATTGTCTTGTCAGACCATGGCATGACTAAACAATACACATGCAAAAAAATTTTCAGAAAGATTGTCTTGTCGGATCATGTCATGTCATGACATGCCTTAACTGTCCTTAACGAAGAGAAATAAATCTTGGGGATTTTTATCCCAAGGATATAACACAAGGAATGATTGTATTGATAGAGAATGACCATCCATGTTCTATTATATATGTGCGACATAACCTTCAGTGGTTTGACATTATTTTATACATAGTTTAATCTGCTTTGAGCATCGTATCACCATATAGAGTACCGAAACACAGTATTGTGAACAGTTGCTAACGAATGAGACAGAGAAAGAGAGAGAGAGAGAGAGAGAGACTTTATCAATGGTCCCAAATCTACGGCCCCCGGGTTCTGTCCTGACCAGGATGTGGTGCTGCCATCAATACTTTTGTCCACTGCAGTGCAGAATACGACTTTCTGGTTTGATATGGCCCATGAAACGTGAACTTTAGAAGGTCCTCGGGGTGAACAAAGTTTGGCACCATTAGACTAGAGTCAGCGTTAAAAGCGAGACGTTTAGCATCTCTTCCCAGCAGTGGAAGGATCATCATTAGAAGAGCTATTGCCAGTGGACAGGCCAAAAGGGCAGGGAGTTATCTTGTCAAGTGGAGTCAGGGAAGTGAGTCTTGTCTTTATTTGGGAAAGTCGTTTCAGGACAGTGAAAGACATCGTAGTGTTTATTGGTGGATACGTGAAGCAAGGTGATAACACTGAGACAGAACCGACATCTAGAACTAGTGTCTGGAAGTGATGGCACACATAAGACTAGCATAACTTGGGAACTGCGCTGTGAAACAGAGGCAAAACCCGAGATCTTAGATCTTACAACTATTGCATTTATCATCTATCATTCATTGTTAACCAGCATCTTATCACTCAAATCTCTTTAGTTGGATCCTAGGTTTACATTATAGATACACTCATGCGCGTATGGGGCTCGATAAAAGGGACTGTACATCATGTATACAATAATCGCATCATTAGCGGATTGAAAATTACTGTTCAAGTCTCTTAGAAGTGCTTGAACATAATTTGTCATTTTTAATTTTAGTATTTTGGAATTGTGTTTAATTTCCCACGATGCCACGCTTGTAAAGTCTGTAACAAGATGACAACAGCCTAAGTTGAGATCTGTAACCCAACGAGGAAATCCATGACCTGTTGTTTTTTTTTAGTTCACTATAACTAAAAACAAACAAACAAACAAAAATTTACTAGCGAATCTAGAACTTTGGATGGGGAGGGGCGATTTTTTTCCAAATCCTAACCCTAACTCCAAAAGCGTTTTCTGGCATTCTTCACTGTAGAAACGCATTCTCTTGACATCTACAGCCCAATTATTCATCACCTAAAAAAAAAGGACTTTTTGAATAATGTTTTACTTGAAAAATATTCTAATACGAATTTGCAGGTCCTTACTACATTGCAAATACAACCGA
Organism: Biomphalaria pfeifferi; assembly: GCA_030265305.1. Classification (NCBI taxonomy): domain Eukaryota; kingdom Metazoa; phylum Mollusca; class Gastropoda; family Planorbidae; genus Biomphalaria; species Biomphalaria pfeifferi. Next base: position 2,025,090 of record JASAOG010000060.1, on the reverse strand, counting down.
TTTGTTTCTTAAAAAGATAAGATACCTTACTAATTAAATTAAGGCTTTAAGGATCGCCGCGTAAAGAAAAATCATTCCAAAAATAATATTTTTTTAAAAGCTCATTTGTATGTGATATTTTTGTTCAATTGGCATGTTTGTAACTTTGTTTTGTTACAGAAATATAATTCAAAGCTCTAACCAAAAAAAAAAAAAAACGGAAATGGGAGGAGAAATGAAATGGACCAATTAGATTCTACTCTAAATTTTTGCATTTTTAGAATTCAAACATAAATTGTGAGTAATAGTCCCAAATTTATTTAACTAGAAAAATATCAAGGTAAAGGTTGGAAAAAGGCGACTAGGAAAAGAACATTTGGGTTAAGAACGTATCTCAATTGTTACTCTTATACTAAAAATTTTGTATGAATTCTATATTTTTCAAAACAAAGTTTTTCTTATAATAATTATGATAAATTCATGTTGTGACAAGTCAAAAGCTTGCTGTCAGAGTCACTCAAACTTATCACAGCATTAATTATATTTTAGCATTATTTATTCATTTTATTTTTCTTATTTCCCCGTCCTATACCCAATTTCATCACCCGCCCCACCTTTTCCTGTCCAGGCTAGACCTAGTCCACCACCTTGGAGATAGCTAGGCCGCGTCCTTCAACTTATCTCATCTTGATCGGTGAAAGATAAGCACATAATATCTTTGGTCTTACCCGCCGATGTCTGACAGCCGCAGTTGACACCACCTTGGGTGGAATGAAAAACCAAACTTTCTTCCCCCCTCTCCCACGTCTCTCTTTGATCAAAGAGATTACTCGGGTCAGCACGCCTCGTGACACTCCAAGGTGCGACTCTTGTCGGATTCACCCACGTGAAAGATAATTCTTAGCCTAGGACATTTCCTGTTTCCGTCCATATCTCCCGGCCTATATAAGGTAGAATAAGGCGGAATAGACACTCTCTCATTTCTCATTCTATCTGAGCAATCGAGTCTGGACTATATCATTTAGTCTCACTCCTAGAGGAATACCTGGTGGTAAGCCGAACTTAATCACAAGTTTCATCTTAATTACTTTTGTGTATATTTCTCACTGGATATTATCATGCGTATTTTATTATTTCATTTACATTTAATTAATGCATTGTGTATTTCTCACTGTCATAAGTAGAAAACATAAACATGGCATATGTATATTTATGTATTGCATTAATCTATTAATGCCACGTTGCTCAATTGATCGTTGATGCAACCATGTGTATTTGTACATCTTATTTTATTTCCTTTATCTCGGCTGACCGCCTTGATAATTTTACTAGCCCACTAATACTGCGCTTAGAAAAGAGATATGAATTATCTCCCCTGTAGTCATTTTACTTTGACGAGAGTTGCGCCCCTTGAACGGACGCTCTCTTCATTCAAGCGCACTCCATTGTAGTCGGCCGACGGTCGTATGTAAATAATAGCGTTCTGGTCACTGACCAGCGTCCACCCCCCTTTTTTTCTCTTTCCACTTGTGTTGTTTATTTGAGATTATAATTCCCCCTTTTATGTAAATTTTTATATTGCTACTATCAGCCATCTGTTTTCCAAATCTCATTTGTCATCATCTCCCTTTGTGCTCAAAAGCAATTTTCCAATCTGACGAATGCACCTCAGTCGAGGGCATCGATAAGATGCATGAGAGACATGTCCTTATCTGTCTTTATTTATCCGCAGCCTCCCTCAGGTGTCAGCCTATTGCCTATTTATTTGCTATTGAGAATCACCTACTGCCTATTTGTTTAGATCTATTGCCTTTGTACTTAGTGCTATCCAGCACTGCACACTGGCCTATTTGCTATTGAGTATCACCTACTGCCTACGTGGATCTACTCAACTCTACTACTTGGCGCTATCGGCTCTACTTGCCTGCCTATTCGACAGCCCACCTGTCAACTTATTAGGTACGACGTCCCTATAGACCCAGAGTCTGTGCGAGACGTCATAGCTACGCCAAACCCTCTGCAACTCACTGGACTTATCCTGTTAACTACGCTGCCCACGGCAAATCCGCTCTGCCCGCAGTACCCTTGTGCCCACGGTAGCCGGCCACCCGCCCTACTGTGCTCACTGCAGATATCAGAACTTTGGATTGAGACTCCACAAGAACTGTATCACCGGCGTCCCTCTAACCGCTAGAGCGCCACCTCCAGCTGCCGAACCTCAAGCCAGGATCACAGCCAGCTGCAACATCAACAGGACAACCAGCTAAGTTCAGAAGACAAAGTGACATACTCTCTTATTAAGTGCAAGAGTGATGATTAAATATAGCATTGATTAGAGATAGATGCAAACCCTCCCCCTTTTATTCTTATATGTAAATATTTATGTAAATAAATATTCTTCATTTTTAACTTTGTATCTTTCTTTCATTGCTTGTCTCGTTGCGTGCCTTCTCCCGATTTATATGCTGACGTGTTGGTGTGTGCTAGTTTCAAAAATTATCATCCCCTAGACATTAAACGCGCCAAACACACGTCACATTCCCCAACCTGTCACACATGTGCAATTACATAAAATCTGTCGCCATATTTGACTATTCTGTTTTGAAATGTCATGTTTTCGTCTGAAAAGGGAAGGGGGCGGTAGAGTGAAAACGATCAATCGAGTAAGAGTCCTCGCTCCTTTTTATAATTTCTGCTAATGATTGCATTAGGCATTAAAGAAAAGGGGGTGGGGCGACTTGATATGAGAATTTAATTTATAGCATATATACATTATATTAGTGACAGATTTTTTTTATTTTGTGATTTCTTAACGAAAATAGAAAAGAAAAAGCATAAAATTGTATAGTAATTCAGCTAATTTTGTTCACAAACCATGATCTTTCCATAAAAGTAGGAACGCCCCCATAAAAGGGTTTATATATATATTCGCCCCCCCCCCCCCCCATCGGCCAACAGGGGAACGACATAATGTAAAGATTGATTATAATATCAGTTTTAATCTAATAGATATTTAATTGATTCTGTTTACAAGCTATGATTTCTACTAATAAATTGGACCGCGGCCCTCACTCGAAAGTTTACGGGGGGAGTCGGGATTAATGCCATCACCCCCTCCCTACCCCACAAATCAGCTAACATACTAGAGGGGGGGGGCGAAGTAATCTAAAATAGGTTTAAATATACATAATTAGTATATATTATTAACATAAATAGTAAATTCGTATACAAATTGTGTGACCTATACTAAAATTCGTCCGACCACCCCCCCTCCCGAAAGGGGTGGTGGTCGGCCGAGAGGGGGGGAGGGGGATCGCCACTACCTTCCGCCCCCCCCTTTAAATCCGCCAGTGCTTGTGACATTATGCCAGATTGTATTTCTAAAAACTTAGAGATCATTTTTTCCTCTTTAAACTAGGCCAAACCCAATGAAATCAGCATTTTATGGTGATTTAAGAGAAATGTATTTTCATGAGGCCTCGCCTCTTCTAAATCCGGCACTAACTACCATCATTGTTTTAATCCAGCAGATGTTCTTCGCTAGATGTCCAAAGTATGTAATTAGATTCCTGATCTGTCTTTGTGTTTATATACAAGTATGATAGAAACAAATCACACCGCTGACAACTGGTAGGCTGCACATGTTGGTGCGGGAATCTCGAGATTAACACTGACACAAAAAGTAAACACGACAAAGCATGTGTTAATGTCTTTGTGTGCCTGTGTGTTGTTTCGACGTGCATGTGTTAATGTCTTAGTGTGTGTGTGCTTTGGTGCAATGTTCATGTGTATGCATGCAGGCTATATGACGCAGTTATTTCCTGTGCTCACGCTGACGAGCTGTGGGAAATGACGTCGAATTTCTTTGTTCCTGAGTGAGTACCAAAGAACGCGAGGCTTATAAATAAGCACATGCGAGACTAGACTCTCCGCTAGAGAATTTCAAGTTAAATTCACACTTATAAATTTCATCCTTTTTATTGTTACTGGGAAAGCAACTTTTGCGTTTGTTTTGTATAATAGTCTGCCTGTCCTTTAAAAAAATCAAATTTAAAAGTAGTCTTGAGATAGTTGCACTAGCTACTTATGTAATCAGCTAGATTTAGTTCTTTCGAATGTGTGCTTTAATTTTTTTTTTCTAAAGAAATAATAAGACGTTCAGATAAAGACAGATAAAAAAAAGCGTCCCTTGACAACCGTTTGCTGTCTGGGGATTTCCAACTCAGCTGTGATGTTCAGGGTAAATCTAGCCATTAAATTGTTTTGTTTTCCTATGACAGATATTGGGACAGTTGAAAGTAACATTTGCACTATAGGAAAGGAGACAGAACGCTACTGGGACACTCGGAGAGTGTACAAGATGCATGGAATTCAGTGCTAGTGTTATTCCATATAAAAAATAGAAATTCTCTTTTAATGCAATTGAAAAGGGTAAAAAGAAATAGTAGTCATTATTTGACACTGTCAGGGTGTAGACATTCATCATTAAAAATCTTTCTTTTCTTTACTTATCAATTACAGACATTCCTTCATAGAACAAGATTCATTACGTCCTACGCTACTACGCGTATCCAAGTGTCAGTCAAGTCGTGTTTGTTCATTAGAGACCAAAATTCTACAATGTCATTGGTTTTCCTGGCTCATTTAGGCAACTCGCTCCATACCTATACTAGGGAAGAAAGAACACTTATAAGAATTTATCCTAGCATATTGGATAAGAAACATGTGTTCCAAAAATATTTTCCAGTAAAATTAATTAAGCATTTTCTTATACTACGCGACACCTGTAGCAGTACCACCATCTGACTGGTACTAAGAATTTTCTTTGGTTGATTAATCTCAAATCCCCAAAGATGTCACAGACTTCAAGAGGAAAACACAATAGGTATAGAATTGTTTCAGCACTCATTGTCGGGCCTTGATCTTTTCTCCCAGTTTTCCATTCTTGTTTTTCTGCATTGTTAGACCCTGGTAGTGGAATGACGACAATCTATGCGTATCTTTTTTTTTGTTAGTTCGATGTGTTAGTTGGAAGACTTATATAAATCTTGTGATGTAGACTGTAGTACCGTCACCTGTAAGTTCGAGTACTACGACCTAATGTAAATGCATTAGTTTCGCTACTTTGGTACGGCGACTTAGATTAGAAGACTAAAACCATAGATGGACGTCCTGCTTTTATAATGGGTAGTTGCATGACATTGAGGAATGTGCTTCGGAGTGTTGGTACGACTGTCCCCAATTAACAACCTGTCCACTGTCACTCCTTGCCCGCTGTCATCCCGTGCACGCTGTCATCCCCTGCCCGCTATCATCACCTGCCCACTGTCATCCCCTGCACGCTGTCATCCCCTGCCCGCTATCATCACCTGCACGCTGTCATCCCTGCCCGCTATCATCCCCTGCCCGCTGTCACTCCCTGCCCGCTGTCATCCCCTTCACGCTGTCACCCCCTGCCCGCTATCATCCCCTGCACGCTGTCACTCCTTGTCCACTATCATCACCTGCCCGCTATCATCACCTGCACGCTGTCACCCCCCTGCACGCTATCATCCCTGCACGCTGTCACTCCTTGCCCGCTATCATCACCTGCACGCTGTCACCCTCTGCCCGATATCATCCCCTGCCCGCTGTCACTCTCTATCCGGTATCATCACCTGCACGCTGTCACTCCTTGTCCACTATCATCACCTGCCCGCTATCATCACCTGCACGCTGTCACCCCCCTGCACGCTATCATCCCTGCACGCTGTCACTCCTTGCCCGCTATCATCACCTGCACGCTGTCACCCTCTGTCCGATATCATCCCCTGCCCGCTGTCACTCTCTATCCGGTATCATCACCTGCACGCTGTCACTCCCTGCCCAGCTGTCATCCCCTTCACGCTGTCATCCCCTACACGCTGTCACCCCCTGCACACTGTCACCCCCTGCCCGCTATCATCCCCTGCACGCTGTCACTCCCTGCCCGCTATCTTCACCTGTCCGCTATCATCACCTGCACGCTGTCACCCCCTGCCCGCTATCATCACCTGCACGCTGTCACCCCCTGCCCGCTATCATCACCTGCACGCTGTCACTCCTTGTCCGCTATCGTCACCTGCCCGCTATCATCACCTGCACGCTGTCACTACCTGCCCGCTGTCATCCCCTTTACGATGTCACCCCCTGCCCGCTATCATCACCTGCACGCTGTCACCCCTGCACGCTATCATCCCCTGCACGCTGTCACTCCTTGTCCGCTATCATCACCTGCACGTTGTCACCCTCTGTCCGATATCATCCCCTGCCCGCTGTCACTTTCTGCCCGCTATCATCACCTGCACGCTGTCACTCCCTGCCCAGCTGTCATCCCCTTCACGCTGTCATCCCCTACACGCTGTCACCCCCTGCCCGCTATCATCACCTGCACGCTGTCACCCCCTGCCCGCTGTCACTCCCTGTCCGCTGTCACTCCTTGTCCACTATCATCACCTGCCCACTATCATCACCTGCACGCTGTCACCCCCCTGCACGCTATCATCCCCTGCACGCTGTCACTCCTTGCCCGCTATCATCACCTGCACGCTGTCACCCTCTGCCCGATATCATCCCCTGCCCGCTGTCACTCCCTGCCCAGCTGTCATCCCCTTCACGCTGTCATCCCCTACACGCTGTCACCCCCTGCCCGCTATCATCACCTGCACGCTGTCACCCCCTACCCGCTATCATCACCTGCACGCTGTCACTCCCTGCCCAGCTGTCATCCCCTTCACGCTGTCATCCCCTACACGCTGTCACCCCCTGCCCGCTATCATCACCTGCACGCTGTCACCCCCTACCCGCTATCATCACCTGCACGCTGTCACCCCCCTGCACGCTATCATCCCCTGCACGCTGTCACTCCTTGCCCGATATCATCACCTGCACGCTGTCACTCCCTGCCCAGCTGTCATCCCCTTCACGCTGTCATCCCCTACACGCTGTCACCCCCTGCCCGCTATAATCACCTGCACGCTGTCACCCCCTGCCCGCTATCATCCCCTGCACGCTGTCATTCTCTGCCCGCTATCTTCACCTGTCCGCTATCATCACCTGCACGCTGTCATCCCCTTCCCGCTATCATCACCTGCACGCTGTCAGCCCCTGCCCGCTATCATCACCTGCACGCTGTCACTCCTTGTCCGCTATCATCACCTGCCCGCTATCATCACCTGCACGCTGTCACTACCTGCCCGCTATCATCCCCTTTACGAATGTCACCCCCTGCCCGCTATCATCACCTGCACGCTGTCACTCCTTGCCCGCTATCATCACCTGTCCGCTATCATCACCTGCCCGCTATCATCACCTGCACGCTGTCACCCTCTGCCCGATATCATCCCCTGCCCGCTGTCACTCTCTGCCCGCTATCATCACCTGCACGCTGTCACTCCCTGCCCAGCTGTCATCCCCTTCACGCTGTCATCCCCTACACGCTGTCACCCCCTGCCCGCTATCATCACCTGCACGCTGTCACCCCCTGCCCGCTATCATCCCCTGCACGCTGTCATTCCCTGCCCGCTATCTTCACCTGTCCGCTATCATCACCTGCACGCTGTCATCCCCTGCCCGCTATCATCACCTGCACGCTGTCACTCCTTGTCCGCTATCATCACCTGCCCGCTATCATCACCTGCACGCTGTCACTACCTGCCCGCTGTCATCCCCTTTACGATGTCACCCCCTGCCCGCTATCATCACCTGCACGCTGTCACCCCCCTGCACGCTATCATCCCCTGCACGCTGTCACTCCTTGCCCGCTATCATCACCTGCACGCTGTCACCCTCTGCCCGATATCATCCCCTGCCCGCTGTCACTCTCTGCCCGCTATCATCACCTGCACGCTGTCACTCCCTGCCCAGCTATCATCCCCTTCACGCTGTCATCCCCTACACGCTGTCACCCCCTGCCCGCTATCATCACCTGCACGCTGTCACCCCCTGCCCGCTATCATCACTTGCACGCTGTCACCTCCCTGCCCGCTATCTTCACCTGCCCGCTATCATCACCTGCACGCTGTCACCCCCTGCCCGCTGTCATCACCTTTACGATGTCACCCCCTCCCCGCTCATCACTTGCACGCTGTCACCCCCCTGCACGCTATCATCCCCTGCACGCTGTCACCCCCTGCCCGCTATCATCCCCTGCACGCTGTCACTCCCTGCCCGCTATCTTCACCTGTCCGCTATCAACACCTGCCCGCTATCATCACCTGCACGCTGTCACCCTCTGACCGATATCATCCCCTGCCCGCTGTCACTCTCTGCCCGCTATCATCACCTGCACACTGTCACTCCCTGCCCAGCTGTCATCCCCTGCACGCTATCATCCCCTGCACGCTGTCACCCCCTGCCCGCTATCATCCCCTGCACGCTGTCACTCCCTGCCCGCTATCTTCACCTGTCCGCTATCAACACCTGCCCGCTATCATCACCTGCACGCTGTCACCCTCTGACCGATATCATCCCCTGCCCGCTGTCACTCTCTGCCCGCTATCATCACCTGCACACTGTCACTCCCTGCCCAGCTGTCATCCCCTTCACGCTGTCATCCCCTACACGCTGTCACCCCCTGCCCGCTATCATCACCTGCACGCTGTCACCCCCTACCCGCTATCATCCCCTGCACGCTGTCACCCCCTGCCCGCTATCATCCCCTGCACGCTGTCACTCCTTGTCCGCTATCATCACCTGCACGCTGTCACCCCCTGCCCGCTATCATCTCCTGCACGCTGTCACTCCCTGCCCGCTATCTTCACCTGTCCGCTATCATCACCTGCCCGCTATCATCACCAACACGCTGTCACCCCCTGCCCGCTATCATCACCTGCACGCTGTCACCCCCTGCCCGCTATTATCACCTGCACGCTGTCACCCCCTACCCGCTATCATCACCTGCCCGCTATCATCACCTGCCCGCTATCATCACCTGCACTCTATCATCTCGTGCACGCTGTCATTCCCTGCCCGCTGTCATCTCGTGCACGCTGTCATTCCCTGCGTCCTGATGGAGGTATGGGCTATGATGTAATAGTCTTCATCTTTAAGTAATTTTCGAAATAAAAAAGACAAAAAAAATAACTTATTTAAAATAGTATTCAGATGTCCTTTTTTAGAGTATGATAGCTGGGCCGGCCTTAGGTAATTGGAGACCCTATGTGAAGCGAATAGGTAGTCCCTAGGCAATGTGAATAGTGTGTCCTCAAATGAAATAGAAAAGCAAGTCACACCGCTGATAACTAACTGATACGCTGCTCATTAAGACCGAAAAACACGCAAAGAATTATATACTGTCCTGTATCTATATCTAAATCAACAACAAAATAATTCACATAGCGCCGATAGCATGAATGAGATTCATAGACGATTCATGCTCACCAGACGAGAAATAACTTTTCGAAATTTCACCAAAATGAAGAAACAATGGTCTTCTAACATCTGTAGTCTAATAAGTAGATCTAAACATTACAGCTTGAATCATAGTAAAGACTTTGAGCTAGGCTAGTAGACATAGAGACTAATGTGTTCTGTTATGTTTCAGATTTGATCCATGTTTCGCAATTTCTTCTCCAAAAAAAATAAATAATTCTTTTTGAGTCTTGTGCGAGGCCCCTACCAATCAGATGCCCTAGGCGGCTGCCTTGTTTGCTTATGCTCAAGGCCAGCCCTGATGGTAGCGCGCTGAAACAGCAGATGAAGGTGTTTTTAAGACTAACTTGCCGATGTTTGTAATATACAAAATATATTTTGTTATCGGCCTTGGTAGCGATCTGGAAGTAGTGCTAGTGTCAGCCATTCCCCAAGGTTAGATCGCTAAGTACAGATCCATATACCACGTGACTTGGCCAGGTACTGCCGATCTGCCAAAATCAACATAAAAGTGCCAATAAAAAGTTGAGTTGTGGAGAGGGGGTGCCACGGCGCGACTCTGCTATCTATACATAACAAAGATGGAAATGAAGTTGACTTAGCCACAACATATGGGAGTGTTGTCTTTCCGTTGCCAATCGTACGTGTTCCACTCGTCTTTACATACAGATCAACGGGAAGCAAATGTGAACACATTGTGGGGTTTGCTTTACTTACTGATTGAACAATATAAATCATGTATAGAGACATACTGATACTAGACATGAACATAGTTATCCATTAGGAAGGTCACTGGTGTGTGGTGATTAATACTCTATTTATGGCCTTGACAACTTTTCAATGAGACCACATTATAATGAGGTGGTTGTTGTGAATGGATAGTGAACAAGAAAAACATTGAAAAAAAATACTTAAAAATAAAAACAACAACAAAGCTTTTTCGAAGTGTTAATTGTATCAATTAGTTTAGATAAGTCATGTCATTAAATTTGTAATAGATCTAGACCAGCAACAATGAATCTGTGCGATTAATAATATTTAACAAATGTTTTTGTTGAGCGCTATTTCAAGATTTTAGCTTTCTCAATACGCTATTATCCTATCACTTATCTGGACCAGTCGAAAAAATGGGCGGTGGGGGGGGGGGGGTTGGACTTTTCCGTAATTGGATTTAAAAATCATTTACAAAAAAAAAAAAAGGGGGGGGGGGGTCGACTTGAATTCGACGTGCCGACGTACTAACCACTTAATTATGACTAGAAAAGGTTGTATACGTTACATATTGGTTGTTTCAATTTAGAGCAGCGACCTATAAAGGGAACTAATTCAGTTTATACCACCACTTTGTATTGTTCGAGATTCGAAACAAAATAATTAATTACCGATATTTAATTAACTAATTGGTTAATTTTTAAATTGATTCATGTGTTGTCAGGTAAAAGAAATAAAAAATTTTTTGTTAATTTTTAGCTTGATCCCAGTCTGGGTATCGGAGAAAAAACGTATGCAAACGTTTTACCAGACATAGAGAGTTAATATAAGCTTTGTTAAAAGTACTCCAAATAGACATTACAATAGGACGAACTCCGTATAGTCCGCGTTGCCGACGACCAAGTACGCAATGCTTAGTTTGCGTGATATAGGAGTTAATGATCTAGAGCAGGGGTGGGCAAATTGCGACACGCGGGCCACATGCGGCCCGCCGAGTGTTTTATGCGGCCCGCGGACACCTACAGAAATCAAGTGTGACCACAGTATATACATATAATAATGCAAATCAATTAAAATAGGCTCTGGACTATCGTTCAATGGTATCGATGATACAGTGTTTGAACCTTGCCCGCTCCCATCCCCAATGTGCCCTGCCCAGCGTGTCTGTCGGACCATAAGTTAAGTTTACAGTGTGAATAATTCTCTTTTTATTCTTTAAGGACTTGCCTATTGTGAATAATTCGGTTAAATTTAAATTTACATTGGTGGTCATAAGCAATATAGGTATACATCATATAATACATTTTTTTAAAGTTCGCCCGCCCGAGATAATTTATTCTATGTAGTTAACAAGAAGCCAAGACATTTGGGCAGTTACATGGAAAGAAGGATTGGCACAAATACATGACAGTGTGATGTAACTCAAACGCTGTGTTTATACGTTTTTAGCCAAGACAAGAACTCAACCGTTTTTCATCTTCCAGGTGTTGGGACACTAAAATAACTACATAGGCCAGTGTGTATATTGTCTACTTCATCTTTATCTCAACAATCGCGTACTTATGTCAGAGATGTATCATACCTGTGTCACCCCTTTGTCTTACCTGTGTCATATATGTTCCATACCTGTGTCAGACATGTGTCATACCTGTCAGACATGTGTCATACCTGTGTCAGACATGTTCCATACCTGTATTAGTCATATCCCCTACCTGTGTCACCCCTTTGTCAGACATGTTCCATGCTTGCGTCAGACATGTGTCACACATGGTCCTTAGATAAAAGCACAAATTTACCTATTTATAAAGTAAATGTCCAAGAATAGCAACATGAAAAGTACTAACAGAATACTAGAATAAGGACATGTCATAGCACGGTGGGGGGCGAGGGGCAGACGAATTTTAGTAAAGAAATCACACAATTTGTAAACGATTTTATAAATTATGTTAATACTATATACTAGTTATTTATATTTCAACCTAATTCTTACCTTACAGCGCTCTCACAGACCACCTCGTTGTCAAGAGAAAGGCCTCAACATGGCTGCTTTTTGTTTATTATTATTATTTTTCAAATAATTTGTTTTTTCGGTGGCGATCCTCAAAGCCTTAATCTAAATATGTGGGGTGTCTTATCATTTCAAGGAACTAATCGGTTGTATTTGTAATGCAGTAAGGGCCTGTAAATTCATATGAGAATATTTTCCCTGTAAAACATTATTCAAAAGGTCCTTTTTAATAGGATGAATAATAAGCTGTAGATGTCAGGAGAACGCGTTTATGCAGTGACGATTGCAAGAAAATGCTATTGGGGTCGGGTCTTCATTTACAGCGCTCCCCCAGACCACTAACTGCCAAGAGAAAGGCCTCAACATGGCTGTTTTTTTTTTTATTTCGCAGAAGGTTGAGAAACTCGCTTAATTTTTTAATTCTAATATATATATATATATATTTAAAACACACACACAAAAATGCTAACGACCAATCATAATAATCATTTTTTTTTCATATTTTCACTTTCTCAACTCATGTAATGATATCTTTTATCTCATGATTTCAACTCTGATGAACGGCGTGAAACAAATTTGGCGCGCTCAAACATACGTACACATATATCTCAGTGTCAGCCCAATCTTCGTCTGGCGCCTTGAGCAAGCTAAATATAGCAACAATATCATGTTCAGTGTAAACACTTACCCGCCATGGAAGCGTGTCTCACATCCCCACAAAACGTTTTTCGAAAATTCAAAATTTTAAACTTTAAGAGGAAATTTTTGAAAAAAAAAAAAGACAGTCCGCAACCTGCACCAGAATAAACAAGAATGACGGGAATGAAATTGGTATGGGGAGGTTGGACCCCAGTCCTCTTCCCATCATCCATTAAGATCTAGGTAGTAGAAAACGCCCACGTATCAGCGCCTTATCAGATTGGATGCAGTGCACTCCCAGTCTTTCGTGTCTTGCTCGTTCCAAGTGCTACTTGCCAGCCTTTCTTCAAGTCTGCGCTTTTTAACATAAGCCATTGAAGTCTGACGATCAGTGGCGTAGCTAGGGTGGGGGGAAGAGAATTTGAACACCCCCACGCCCAAATGAGTGGTTTTTTTTTACATTAAATATTAAATATCACGCAAATTGCAGGGGCCCCCAAATAGGCTAAAATAAAAATAAAAATGAACCTTTTTTTTTTTTTGCTCGACATGACATGTAACCAAAAGGTTGTATATGTAGGCCTATTTGTGTCTTGAGAAAATTTAATTTTTGCAAAGCTCATATCAGCTATATCTGTCTGTATTTCTGGTCAAAAGTTTGTACACGTTGTTTCTCCCACCCCAAACTTTGCACAATTATTTATTGGCGTAGACAATACATGACTACGTTAAAACAACAACCAATTAGTCAATTAATTATTTCATTTAATATCAAATAAGGGAAATATTTTCTAAATTATTAAGAGATATAGTTGTAAGTGCGGAGTTCTTCCTCTTAGATATTGCACATATTTTGCTTGTTAAATCTTAACCATTGACAAATTAGGTGGGTCCGCTTGACTGTCTGTTATAAAAGGAGCTAAAATTAGAAAGGTTATTTACTGCAGCCCTTCGTCTGACAAAAAGTGAAGCTTTGTAGTAGAGAGTTTTAAATTTAGTTTCGTTGTGACCTCATCTATATTTGTTCATTTTATCTGTTTCCATTTGTTCGCTAATCAGATGTACGGATTATTTGGAGACGAGCATCAGATAATGACGTCAAGGCTGTTTACCCGAATGCCAAACTGGCCTGGCAGAATACAGCGCCACCAAGCGTCTTCATTGTCGCTTCATTCGAATCTTTTGTTTGTTTACAATAAAAATAACAAAGAGGGCACCACTCGTGGGCTCATACTGTAATTGTTTGCCGCCCAGCTAAGCCCCCCCCCCCACTTGCCCACTCCGTCCCACCCCACAGCCGGTATCACCTGGATGAGCACTTGTGAAAACTTGATTCCAGCCTCGTGCATGGAGTATCAGGTATAGGTTACGTCACCGGTAAGAGAAACCCTTTTCAGTGAATGCCAGCACAGGAAAACAGTTTCCGTGGATCAGCATGGGTACCCTGCGACCTACGCTTTGTATTTGGAAATTACAGTAAAACGTCAATCATCCGGATTAATTGGGAATAGGGTATGTCCAAATTAATTGGGAACAGGGTCTGTCCGATTAATTGGGAACAACGACGTCGGATTAATTGGGAACAGGTTCTGTCCAGATAATCGATCGTCAGGAGAACCGACCAAATGCGGATTATGATAAACGGTCCATTTCACCAACAGTATAAAGAAACTTCATAAGTTGTACCGCGCCGAAAGTTAACATAAAATTCAAGTAAAATATCCAGGGGGAAAAAGCGTTATACATAGTGGCCTTCTTTGTTTATAAAATGTTTTACATGTTTTGGATGTTCCTTTAGAGTTGAAGATAGTTTACTTCCTCGTCCAAACCTCCCGCAGGACGAACGGGCAGGGTAAGAACCCGGGACCATCGATAAGACCGAACGACAGTCCAGCACGCAAACCGCACGACCAGGCAGATAAATAATCTGATCTCTAGCTGCACATCAGCAAGACCATGTAGACATCGTACTGTAAGGCAGTGTGGAAAATTAACATTGTGGATAACTGACGTCCTGCTTAACGACATTCTGCTGTATTGAGAAAAGACTACTTCGTCAGGCGTATTACACTTACACCTGTGGTATCTTTAGAAGACCAGCTTGACCGGAACGTCACCATCATCATTTGAACCTTGAACTCACGTCTTGGTGGCTGATATGTCAATGCCCATATCCACCGCGCTCCAGTCCTGTCTGTAACAAGCCTTTCACACGAGCATTGTTTTTTTTTTTAAATGACAGACGTTGGTTCAAAAGAGAAGAGAATTAACTGCCTGGTCAATGTTTTATTCGAGCATTAAGCTCTGCTAAGTCGTTAGTTTTCCTGGTTGATTAAAAAAACCTGTTCATGCTCAAATAGCATTTGGGAAGAAGGAACACTTTTAAGACTTTTCCTTGCATATGAAATAAGAGATAAACAGGTCCATCCTTTTGCGCTATCTTATCCATAGGGCGTTAAAAATAAATTTATTGGATTTTTTGTTAAAGGTTGTAAACACCAGCTAGGGCCATGTATTGCGATTTCGGATAATGAGAATATATAGATTGTTGATAAAAAGAATAAACTTAATGACACCTTAAACCTAATTCGGTATTTTTCTTGTAGTCTCTCACAGAGCTTCGCACCATTTTGATTTTCAAAAGAGATGTCTTAGGCTTTTTGTATGTAGTAGTATTGTCACCTCGTAATAATGTCCATAGGCTGTGTTAAATCTAGTTTTAAAAAAGTGAAAATATCATATATATTTACCAATTTTAATTTCTTCACCTTAAGAAGTTCCGAATTGTTCCACTCCCGCGGCAATGTACCAGTAATCTCGGGTTCCATTAAATTATAAATTAAAATTAAATTAAATTTTAACAAAAATCAGCATAGTTAACTAGGTGCAACGCGTACCCCCGTGAAGCTCTTCCCATACCTCTGGGGGTACGCGTACCCCACTTTGGGAAATACTGCTGTATACGTTGTCATAATGATAGGGTTAGGTGGGGATGGTTTGAGGGGTTGGGATTGGAAGAAGCCATTGACTGATGTCATCCTAATCAGCCCACAAAAACATTATATTGGAGTAGCCAATGAGAATGGCGTGTGACTCGTGCAACACATGCTTCCAAAATATCCCTCATTTAACTAGGTGAATGTCTGTACTTCAAACTCCTTCTACAAATTATTTTTTTAAGAGTGAGAGAGACAGAGAGAGAGAGAGAGGGAAGCAAATCTTAGTTACGACTCAACTTTATCTTTTTCATTCAGCGTAGTCCGATGACGTCATATCTATAAATACAGCACCATCTTTCGTCTCGAGATAACTTCTCCCGAGAGGTTAAAATAAAAAAAAAAACAGACGGATGTGACGTCACAGCAAGAAGATTCGTACAAATATCATGGCGTATAAAACAGGTATCGGCTCTAGGTAATCAGAGCTATCATAAAAATAATTATTTAGGGGGGTGCTGCACTTTATCGTTTGGAGATTCATCACCTGCCACCCTACTTACAATTTAAAATCCTTCCCTCGGGGCTACAACTGCTTGCCACAACTTTTCAAATTAAATGAGCGCCAGATTTGAATCGAGCGTTTCCATTTCCAAGCAGAAATTAATTGTAAAAGCCTCAGGCCTCAGCTTTTTATTTTTGTGTGTTTTAATATTCAAATTAAATATTTACTAGTTAAAACATGACACCACGTGCTTTAATGAATATTCGACTTGTGAGGCCCACTTATTGCTGGTTTTGGAAGCCACTTAGACTTTTATTCTTTGATTGTTTACATGTCATATCCTTCTGCCTCTACAGAGGATATATCTCTCAGATAAGAATCTCTTGCAATGTGTCAAATTTTTACTTGAACAATCCACCATTTCCTTGGCGTTCCTCTAACATGGCATTCTGGTTATAGGCGCTCAAGGCTGGGATACCAGTTTACTTTTAATTACAAAATGTGCATAAAAAACTGCAACCACTATTTCCCAGCACCAGAAGTCTATGACATGACTGCATTTCCTAGAAGACAAATGCATAGTGCTTAATTTAAAGTAATTCGAAGATATAGATGTGCAAGAACAAGGGACAAAACAACAATTTACTAACTTTAAGCTTCTGGACCTGTTGGTATTTCCGCTAGATTGCTCAAAGAACGTTCTAGCGACAGTGTTCAAAATACTTTCAAAGGTATCACTTAATCAGGGCAGGGTACTGAGGGACTGGAAAGAAGCTTATGTCACTCCCCCTATTTAAAAGAGGAGAAAAATATGATCCGGGAAACTATAGACCAGTATCAATCACCAGCATCACATGTAAAATAATAGAACATTAAGCTCTAACCGTTACTACTTATATGAAAAACTACAGGGCTCAGCACCCTTTCTGCTATATACAATACAATTAATCAATAAGTACTAAATGATTCATTAATTGATTAATTTTTGAATGTGTTGAAAGAGGTGAGAAAACATGTCTGCGTAAATGGGCGTATTTGGTTAGTAAGTCTAGAGTTGTGGTGTAATCATGTGTGACCTAAAATTAGGATAGGTCATAAGACCAGTGACCTCTGCTATACTGGCACGTTAGTCCAGTGGTATTCTATGGTCCCAAATTATATTATCTAGGCTATTAATTATAACCTCTAGATATATAACTTACTAAGACATACAAGTAATAACTTTGAGATTTCATTACAACTAATAAAGAGTTTATTCAGGAACAAAAGAAAAAGATCATTAAAAGATAATGGGCATAAGGGCCAACAAAGGCAAGTCAAATAATGAAGAAAAAATCAAACTAGTAGGGCCGGTTCAGTTCAACACAATCATAGAACAGCCATCACAGAGGCACAATAGTGTCTCAGCTCAAAACAAACAATGAATTACAATAATATAATACAGGAATCAAAATAGTCCATGAGACACACAACTGTCTCTTCCCAAGACAAACAATGAATTACAATAATGTAATACAGGAATCAAAATAGTCCATGAGACACAATTGTCTCTTCTCAAGACATAAGTTTGTCTTTTACATACTTTACGACCCAAATCTGGTCTTTAAAAAAACATGTACCGGAAAGGATAAGAGATTAAGTAGACATAATATTCACATCAACCAACTTATTAACAACAAATAAAGTCTACTTAGCTCGTTAGTGAAAGATACATTCCTATAAAGTGGCACACTCCTCTTGATTAACACAGTCAGAGCAGAACATCAAAACTATCATATAAACATTATGGAAATTTAGTTCACAGTGGTCAGCTCAGAGACTGAAGAGGAAGTGGCAATTGTACACAGTTAACAGGGACTTAAATCAAGTAATAAAGGGGACTAACTCTAATAAAAAAATAAGGTAGCCACCTTTATTGTCCCTCTTGTCACATCATGTCATAGACTTCTTGAGTAATCATGTCATAGACTTCTTGTGCAGTCATCTCATGGACTTGTGCAATCACGCCATAGATCTCACGTGCAATCTTGTCATAGACTTGTGGTGCAATCATGTCATAGACTTCTTGAGTAATCATCTCATAGACTTGTGCAATCACGCCATAGACTTCTCGTGCAATCATGCCATAGAATTCTTCTCAAATCATGTCATAGACTTCTTGTGCAATCATGTCATAGACTTCTTGTGCAATCATGTCAGAGATTTGTGGTGCAATCACATAGACTTCTAATCTTATACTCGCATATAATCTCAGATAGCTTAAGAAAGGCACATATGTTTTAGTCTTTCAACTCCTGCTAGGCACGATCCTACTTCTGGTGAAAAGAAAAATAATAACGTTAAACATCCCTTAAAGTGTAATTTGTTGTTTCCGCCCCTGTTACGATGTTGCAGCACTGATTTGAGTCATCGAGATTATGATTACATGCACTTGTTTAGATCTTCTGAGACACTATATTAAAAAAAAAACACTTGATGCCTTTTACAAATGTATAAAGATCTAGATGTGATGATATCGCTTGATAAGTTTATGGTATAGCGTTACCTGGATCTGTACCTAGACCAGTCTTCAGAGAACCCCACCTAACACCTGATTTACCTGTACGCTATAAGGGGTAGGGTAAGTGGATGGTAGATCTTTACCACTTCTACCGTTTATCTAGCTAAACTCTGTCCCTCCTGGGGGTTGAAAAAAAAATATAGATTATATATAGTTCAAACTGATTCTCAAAGTCAAGGGTCAGATGCAGACTCCATCTAGCAGCAAAAGCGACGGCGAGGGTCTTTGAAGACTGAGGAATCAAGGAGTCGCTGCCGTGTCCGCGGAATGAAATGAGCAGTAATTAATGGCTTTGATGTCTCGCCCCAGGCCCACGTGACTCTTGCTTATCGTCAAACGGAGTGAACCGGTGCACGCTAGTTCCACAGACTTCCGCTTGTAGCTAGCAACCTTTGGTGTTTTTACTACCGGACTCGACACGACTGAAACGTTTTTTTAAAAAATTGTTGAATAAGTCTTTTTTCGTTCTCTGTTTCTTTCCATTGTTTTTTTAACAAGATTTATTGATATTCGCACTTCCGTTGACATTATTCTAAAAGGCAATGTAATTCTTTCAAGAAATTATAAGAATTATGCAAATCAGCAAACTTAAAGAACTTTTTTTTTTTAAGTCAATCTGTTTGCTTTGATACATATGTATATTTGTCTAATTATACAAAATAGCTCGTTTTTGGCTTAGGAGAGAGGGTAGGTAAATGTCATAAAAGCTCCACAAAAAATGTATACATTTTTATATTTTTTTTTCCAGAAATTTAACTGCTGATTATTAAGATGTACACCTGTATAGGCCCAATAAGGAAATGGCAGTTACCCTGGATTAAGTTATTTTCAAGAAGGTCGTACTATGTGGGTTTTTTTAACTTGGAAAAGTAAAAAGAAAACAAAATGTAGAAAGGGTTGGGTGGGGAGTGTAGGTACAACGACACAAAATGTAGAAAGGGTTGGGTGGGGAGTGTAGGTACAACGACACAAAATGTAGAAAGGGTTGGGTGGGGAGTCTAGGTACAAAGACACAAAATGTAGAAAGGGTTGGGTGGGGAGTGTAGGTACAACGACACAAAATGTAAAAAGGGTTGGGTGGGGAGTGTAGGTACAACGACACAAAATGTAGAAAGGGTTGGGTGGGTAGTGTAGGTACAACGACACAAAATGTAGAAAGGGTTGGGTGGGGAGTGTAGGTACGACACAAAATGAACGAGCTCCCCTTCTCCTACGTTTCAACTAGCGAGTGATAGAAATATTTCCTTCCTGTACGTTATGTTTCTCATTCTCAGAACAAGTTGATACTTTGCTCAATCATTCAGGCCTGTTGGTGATAAGAACAAGTTGATACTTTGCTCAATCATTCAGGCCTGTTGTTGATAAGAACAAATTGATACTTTGCTCAATTATTCAGGCCTGTTGGTGATAATAACAAGTTGAAACTTTGCTCAATCATTCAGGCCTGTTGGTGATAAGAACAAGTTGATACTTTGCTCAATAATTGAGGCCTGTTGTTAAGAACAAGTTGATATTTTGCTAAATCATTCAGGCCTGTTGTTAAGAACAAGTTGAAACTTTGCTCAATCATTCAGGCCTGTTGGTGATACAAGTTGATACTTTGCTCAATCATTCAGGCCTGTTGGTGATAAGAAAAAGTTGATACTTTGCTCAATCATTCAGGCCTGTTGTTAAGAACAAGTTGATACTTTGCTCAATCATTCAGGCCTGTTGGTGATAAGAACAAATTGATACTTTGCTCAATTATTCAGGCCTGTTGGTGATAATAACAAGTTGATACTTTGCTCAATCATTTAGGCCTGTTGGTGATAAGAACAAGTTGATACTTTGCTCAATAATTGAGGCCTGTTGGTGATAAGAACAAGTTGATACTTTGCTCAATAATTGAGGCCTGTTGGTGATAAGAAGAAGTTTAAACTTTGCTCAATCATTTAGGCCTGTTGTTAAGAACAAGTTGATACTTTGCTAAATCATTCAGGCCTGTTGTTAAGAACAAGTTGATACTTTGCTCAATCATTCAGGCCTTTTGGTGATAAGAACAAGTTGATACTTTGCTCAATCATTCAGGTCTTTTGGTGATAAGAACAAGTTGATACTTTGCTCAATCATTTAGGCCTGTTGGTGATAAGAAAAGTTGATACTTTGCTCAATCATTCAGGCCTGTTGGTGATAAGAAGAAGTTTAAACTTTGCTCAATCATTTAGACCTGTTGTTAAGAACAAGTTGATATTTTGCTAAATCATTCAGGCCTGTTGTTAAGAACAAGTTGAAACTTTGCTCAATCATTCAGGCCTGTTGGTGATACAAGTTGATACTTTGCTCAATCATTCAGGCCTGTTGGTGAAAAGAAAAAGTTGATACTTTGCTCAATCATTCAGGCCTGTTGTTAAGAACAAGTTGATACTTTGCTCAATCATTCAGGCCTGTTGGTGATAAGAACAAATTGATACTTTGCTCAATTATTCAGGCCTGTTGGTGATAATAACAAGTTGAAACTTTGCTCAATCATTCAGGCCTGTTGGTGATAAGAACAAGTTGATACTTTGCTCAATAATTGAGGCCAGTTGGTGATAAGAAGAAGTTTAAACTTTGCTCAATCATTTGGGCCTGTTGTTAAGAACAAGTTGATACTTTGCTAAATCATTCAGGCCTCTTGTTAAGAACAAGTTGATACTTTGCTCAATCATTCAGGCCTTTTGGTGATAAGAACAAGTTGATACTTTGCTCAATCATTCAGGCCTTTTGGTGATAAGAACAAGTTGATACTTTGCTCAATCATTTAGGCCTGTTGGTGATAAGAACAAGTTGAAACTTTGCTCAATCATTCAAGCCTGTTGGTGATACAAGTTGATACTTTGCTCAATCATTCAGGCCTGTTGTTAAGAACAAGTTGATACTTTGCTAAATCATTCAGGCCTGTTGTTAAGAACAAGTTGATACTTTGCTCAATCATTCAGGCCTGTTGTTGATAAGAACAAGTTGATACTTTGCTCAATCATTCAGGCCTGTTAGTGATAAGAACAAATTGATACTTTGCTCAATCATTCAGGCCTGTTGGTGATAAGAAAAAGTTGATACTTTGCTCAATCATTCAGGCCTGTTGGGGATAAGAAAAAGTTGATACTTTGCTCAATTATTCAGGCCTGTTGGTGAAAAGAACAAGTTGATACTTTACTCAATAATTGAGGCCTGTTGGTGATAAGAGTAGTTTAAACTTTGCTCAATCATTCAGGCCTGTTGTTAAGAACAAGTTGATACTTTGCTCAATCATTCAGGCCTGTTGGTGATAAGAAAAAGTTGATACTTTGCTCAATTATTCAGGCCTGTTGGTGAAAAGAACAAGTTGATACTTTGCTAAATAATTGAGGCCTGTTGGTGATAACAAGAAGTTTGAACTTTGCTCAATCATTCAGGCCTGTTGTTAAGAACAAGTTGATACTTTGCTAAATAATTGAGGCCTGTTGGTGATAAGAAAAAGTTGATACTTTGCTCAATTATTCAGGCCTGTTGGTGAAAAGAACAAGTTGATACTTTGCTCAATCATTCAGGCCTGTTGGTGATACAAGTTGATACTTTTCTCAATCATTCAGACCTGTTGGTGAGAAGAACAAATCAATCAATACAATTACATTTGAATTTTTGTGAAATATAGAAATGTATTAAGCTAAGGGGAGTTAAGCCGTGTGAAGAGTAGTTCGCTAAAAATGTTAAACTATAGATCTTTTTTAGACTATTAAACCTTCTATTTTATAAGTACCTGTATAGCTCAGTGACCTTCTATCCTGGAGTCTCGAGACCTCCTATTCAGACTCGAACAGCTTTTGAAATAGAAGACGGAAACCTTCTCTCAGATACCCTATCTCCCCCCCCCCCCCCCGCACAACTAATTCCTTCTAGATCCATGAACTTCTACGCACTAAGCTACACAGTTAGTTAGTCCATGGTTAGTCACCACAGCCTTATCAATCTCACCCCTAAAAACATACCTTTTATATACGGGATTCAAAAAGAAAGCATTAGAATCATTGCACTATATTGCAAAAAAAATTTTTCTTTCATGCTTTACAAGTGCACAATGTGACTACTACCGGCGGCACGGAAAACATCAAGCCGATAGGAAACTTCCTCCCAAACACGCTTTAGGATGTCCACGTCCACTAGGTTGACTGCAACTGTTGTTCTATATTTCATGTCATTGCTATTTACTGGCAACAGTTGAATAAAAACTTTGTCTTTAACATACCCCCACACAGTGGCGTAGCTAGAGATTTGGGGTCCGGGGGACAGGATAGGATTTAGATTTGATAAGGCCTTAAGCTAAGATATGGAGCCCCTAGCAATCAACATAACGCAATTTTTCCTTAGCTCTCGCTCAAAATGACTGAAAATAGCCCTGGAACAATTTTTGCGGAGGTGGGGGGGGGGGCCCTAAGCTATAGCTTATGTTGCTTATAGCTATAGGTAATTGCAACACTACGACTAACTATGTAACTATCAATGCCAGTTGACGCCCAGGCAAATTCATTGGAAATTGTTGTTGATCTGGTTAAAATAATCTACTATAAGCATCTCTTGCTTTTTTAATCTTTATTATTTTATGAACCTTTATGCAAACTCCCAGTCACCTCCTTCAAAACTGACGCCCTTTTGGTATCTTTATGGTCTTACCTCAGGTACACATGTACATATTGCAATGATCATTCATTGCTAGAGGTTTATAAAGTCTTGCTTCCATGTAGAAGTAATATATATATATATATATATATATATATATATATATATGTATGTATGTAAGATATAAAAGTAACATATAGAACGTAATGGCAGTACTAGAGCACTGTATTTCATGAAAAAGAGTAGTGGATTAAATTTTAGAAAAAAGAAAGTTCGGACCACTGATCTTTTGTAGCCTGCGATGAGTCAGTAAACATTATAACGTCTGCACAAAGACAATGAATATGGTCAGTTAAAATTATAACAGCTGCGCGCAGTCTAAAAACATCATGCTTAATACACTTTGCCCCCCTTCCTTTCTTTTATTTTTTCTTTCAAGCTCTGACCATGTTATTGACGACAAGCAAATTAAAAGAATTTCTCCGCCATAATCAAAACACTTTGTTCTCTCCCCCCCCCTCCTCTGTCATTTTTATTCATCTGTATGTTGGCGCCAAATTTTGTTCAACCTATTTCACTCACTTCTCATTCTTGGATCAAGATTTAATTTTAAACTATTATTCATTGCTCCTAACAAAAGTCGAATCGATAAAAAAAAAACATGGTTACAAAGACAGTTTGTGTGGAAACACAAACTCGAAATCGGCCACCCAGGCAGGAAAAAAAGGCAGGTTTCAATATTTTCAGAAAGAATATCAATGAAATTCATTCAAAGGCAAATGACAGAGAAGAATGAAGACAGAAGGTTGACAGATCCTGTGTAGTGCCCCAAAGGTCCAGCAGACCAAGGGATAGGTGAAAGTGAATGTGAATTTAGATGTGAACCTGGCCTAACTG
Source organism: Biomphalaria pfeifferi (assembly GCA_030265305.1). Lineage (NCBI taxonomy): Eukaryota > Metazoa > Mollusca > Gastropoda > Planorbidae > Biomphalaria > Biomphalaria pfeifferi. The sequence continues at coordinate 2,000,851 of JASAOG010000060.1, read as the reverse complement.
ATGTCTTCTAACGAGTATCTAATTGATCTAATTGTTTTGTAAAAGGGTCAATCTCATATTCAAAGCCTCAAGACAAAAACATTTCCGTAAAAAAAAATTCCTTTAGTTTTGTGTACTATTTCATCGTTCACACGCTGCAGTTCACGCGATAATATGAAAAACTACTTATTAATTGTTTTAAATCATGCCCAACTTATTTGTATAGTAAATAGATTTTTTCTCTTTAAAAAAAGTTAACATTTTATTGTAAATTTAATATTTAATACGACAGAACTTATATAACTTGGCAATACAATTTTAAAAATTATATTTTTTTTTATCAAACAATATATAACCATTTGCATAAATGTTAAAAAAATTGGTAAATAGTCATATCTCCCTTACTAAAAAAGACTCTGGCGTTTTTATACTATTAATAGTGAATAGTTGTAAAAATGGTGTATTTTTATGAAAAAAAAATGCTTGCATAATTGATTTTAAAAATTAGAGTTTTCGCTTTCAGAAAAGAAAAAAGTAGTCTTTGAACTTTGAATAATCTAAAATATCACGATGCTCAATTTTCATTTTCTTTTCTAGTTTCTGAGATCTAAACGGGACGGACAGACGGCCATATAAAACTAATAGCCTCTTTTCTCCTTTCGAGGGCCGCTATAAATGGACCAATTGTTATATCAATTAGTTGTAATGAATTAATTTATTTTTATATTGATATATAGAAACAAAAACTCACCAGGCTTGAGATAAGATTTCTTAGCTAAGGGGAGATAATCTTTAGGGCAGAGTTAGAAATCGTAAGCTAGGTAGAGTAAAACAAAATAATTAAATTAAGATTGTATGTAGTGTAACGATTATAAACAAAACTATGTATCAGTTATAAAAAAAAATAAAGGAGAAACATTTTTTTGTCTTAATTATTATTTCCATAAGTGATTTCCTTTTCTACAAAAATGTATTTGCCTTACAGTTAAGTAAAGAGAGGTAAGTGATATAAAAACAATCTATAGCAGTCTTTTCTTATAATGAATAGTATATATTCGTTAACTATCTATCTATATATATATATTAAATTGTGTTGGCGTTTAATATAAATAAATAAATCAGCTCACCAACTTTTTAACAAGAGAAAATCTACTCGACCCTCCCCCCTTTTCATATAGAAGCATATAGACCCAGTAGATTATGCTGCTCACATGTTACACTCAGATGAACAAGAAAACCTTTAGCAATAGAAAGAAATAATGTCATTTAACAATAACCAAAAAACATACCGAATTTGCCATTCAGTTGCTACTTACTGTTTTTAATATAAAATTTGAGGAATTTAATGACATCAAATATGTAAGAAAACTCAATAAAAACATGTTATTCTCTTCTGAAAAAGAAAATCAAATTTTTTGAAACTTTACGATGATTTTACAAGTGCTGCTCTTCTTCGCATGAAAACAGAATTTACACAATCGTTTGATAAAGGCGAAAACATAGACTTATATATATTGTATCTAGACTGGACATGAAGATCTTTTAAAACATATAATTTAATTTTTAGATCTAGATCTAGTAATTGAACATGAAAAATAAGAGTACTCTAGTCTCATAATTATTATTTTGCGTTTGTTTAGATACATAATCTAGAAAGATCTAGGTAATCAATCTATTTAAATGTACATAAGATGATTAAAATCAACAGAAATGAATTATTTTGATCTAGGATTTTAGATACAGTATCTCTTCTCAATGGAAACTAACAGGAAATAACTTTGTTTCAAATAGTAGCGTGAATATATAGTTCTGTGATTAATAGTCCATTCTAAAGAAAGTCCGAGAAATGAAAAACTTTGAAAACTAAAGATCATTACTTTTCTAAGACGAAAAGATTGATTGGGGCGACTTCCCTTAGAGCTTGAAAAAGAGATAAAATCTATATATATAGGTCTGTGCATCGATCTATCTACTCTATATAAGTCTATGGTCGAAAACTTTTCGTAAAGATTGTGTGTGCTTGTGTATGTGTTTGTGAAATAGACTGAAGGACAGAAAGACAGAGGGGGTGAGAGAGAGAGAGAAATTTTCTTCCCAACGCCTTATCTTCACTGACTACAGTGTTAAATTCATGAACCAGCATCCTGATAAATACTTGGTCTATCTTAACGTAACGCCTTTTACTAATTATTAACAACCATGCGGTGCGATGTCGTCTGCACCTTAATTTATTTTCTATTTACATTTCACCATATCAGCAGTTCTCAAACTTTTTAATCGCAAGTTGTCAACCTGTTCACCTAGAAATGTTTTCATTCCCTAAAACATTCCCCTTACTTTTAATGATAAGGATAAATAAAGAAATAATAAATAAATAAATTAAAAACTAAATAATAAATAAATTAGACACTAAATAATAAATAAATTAGAAACTAAATAATAAATAAATTAGACACTAAATAATAAATAAATTAGAAACTAAATAATAAATAAATTAAAAACTAAATAATAAATAAATAAAAAACTAAATAATAAATAAATTAAAACTAAATAAATAAATTGAAAATAAATACATTAATTAATTCATTAATCAATAATAAGTAAATAAATCAAGATGTATATATGTGTGTGTATGTTATATCACGCTCGACAGCTGTTTGAGAGCTGTTGAAAGACAGCTACAACGGTTTTGGCGCTAAGGTCGTTTTGGCGCGATGGGGTTCTGGCGATAATTTATAACAAAATTTTTTTATGTTTTTTTTTTTTTTTACAAAGGTTATATCCTAAATCAATAATAATTAAAAAAAACACAATAAGTTACATGCATTGCTTGGTTTGATACCAACAAGAGAAATTAATTCTATAGTACCCACAAATATGGTTAAATATGTGGGGCTTTGTCGCCTGAAATAAGTTTACACATTATTTTTCCGTGTGATTGTCAAAAGAGCTGAGCCGAAGGCTCTTCGAGCTATCATTGCTTCATGTTGCTTTTAGACACTATTAAAATTCACATACACACTTACATTTAATATTGGTACTATAATAATAATTCTTAGCCAACACAACAAATTTAAATTCCAAGTCTAATGAACAAAGAAGTGGTCGAACCATCCATTGCAAAACTCTAAACACCTAAAAAAAACTCTACAAAGAACGAGTTAATATAGGCGTTGTAAAAATACATTGAACAAACATACACATAGAATATAGATATGTATCATTCTTTTTTAAAGACATGATGAAAAGAATATATATAATGAGACTAAAACATATCCCGCGTATACGACCATCGCGCCAAATCATCCTGCTTTATCTGTTTTATGTACCACCAAACAACCAGCCTCATACATCGTAATTTATGCCTATATGTATCCTACATTGAGAACCACTGCACTAAATTATCTAGCTTAACTTGCTTAAACATAATTATTTTGAGTGAGGTTAGCCATAACTTAGCGCAAGCGTCTTTAAATCTTAATGACGTATATTTATTACGAGAAAGGCGTTAGCGCGAACCTAGTACTAGGCATAAATAAGTTATATGGTTTAAAGTTAACTGGTTGAAAATGTGCATATTGTTAGACACCTTATTTAGAGTATTAGTTTTTTAGCGACGCACCATAGAAGACGTATATTGAACGGGACCAGTGACGTTTGGGATATGTTGGGTTAGAGACCGGAAAATCAGTTAGCGATAGAATTCTCTAGGGTAAAGACGTGTTTATTTTGACAGAGACTTTTACTGCGGCCTTTTCTTGGAATAAACATCTGTTACATTGTTCATCAGTGTTGACCACATCTCTTCACTAGTTAAATCGATGTCTTGTTTAGTTTGTTTGTTGAGCAACTACACGGAATACACCCGAACAATAAAACTCAAACGCTTGCAGAGTAATTGGTTGAAATTCAACAGTCATCGTTAGTTGACCTCAAGACAGTCTGAACAAGCACATCACAATACATAAGGCATTGTCTTTAATTTCCGAACATTAAGAATGAGTTTAGTATCACATGATAACCCCGAGACCAGACAATTTTATCTGTGGTAATGCTAAATAAAATGATACAGTATCTGTATGAGGGCATCTACGCCAAGTTCCCCACCGACAACATATTCTCAAAGTAAATCTGAAGAGATGCAAACCTTCGCAATGCAGATGATTGATCCCATCTTGCACATAGCAAGTAGGTGCTTCACCTTTCCGACAACGAATTTACTGAGGCTGCAGCATCGTACCATGTATGAGACTAGCAAGACACGCTAGGTATCCTTCTGTGACTTTGGAGAGGGATAGGCCAAACATTTCGCAAGCTTGGATCCAACATATACGACAAGCCCTCACCTGGAGCCCCCAAGGAGAAAGAAAGAGGGTACGGTCCTGAGATACATGGCGCCGAGATTTGGAAGCAGACGCAAAGTAGATGGGAAAGACGTGAAGACAATTGGAGAGACTTGTCGAGCACCGAGACGACTGGAAAAAGCTGGATGACAGCACCACAGGCAGAGATGAGAGGCAGCATCGTTTAGTCTGACTATTAACCTTGGGAAAACGAAATTCTTGTATCAGAAATCTCTCAACGGATCTTATCAACTCAGCTCCACAAATTTCAATGTGAATGGCTACTACCTACCACTTCACGTACATGGGCAGCACTGTTGCCAACGATGTGATACTATCTAAATAAATACACAGCTGTCTCGCTAAAGCCAACAGTTCTTTTGGTCTTATCGATATGAGGGCATGGAGAAATAGGTCTTTCCGCTTACCATCATAAATCAATGCAATGTCTATAAAGGAGTGGTTCTCACCACAATTTTGTATGGCTCTGAGACTTTGGAAGGCATTAAAGGGTCTTCGAAAACTTCCATCAAAGGTACCTGGGCTCCATAATGGGCAAATGCAGCAATACTACCTAACAAATAACCAGAAAATGTATTTATACTGTAATACATGGTACATAAAAAAAAAAAGAAATCATTACCCAACTTAGGCCTACGACCTGCGGGCTGTATCCGACCCTTAGACTTAAAACGTCTGCCCATAGGGCTTTATGCAGTCGCAGAAATTCATTTCCAACGGACTCAACTATTTGTGTGCCATCCATTCCTTGGCCCAACCACCACTTTGTTTTTAAGCGTATTAAAAGTGATAACCACAAACTGTTAACAGTGTTCATCTAGAGTCCAGCGATTATAAGATTAACTATGGTACTCTTTGTAAAAATCTAGATCTAGTGTAATAGTAAAGTTGAATCTATTAACAACGATCTACTTCCGTAATCTTCAAACTCGAAGACATTTGCCTTAGTCATTATTAAAAACAACTGACCATTGAACACGATTGGGAGAAATAGACAGACAGTAGTTACTTTAGCTATGATGGGGCGTTTCTGTTGTGGATAACACTAACACGTTTACGCTGTGCTGTTTTCACCGGGTAAATCATTGATTTCTCCTAAGCTCATAAAAAACATATCAGTTGAGGAGTTGACTTTATTCAACACTTGACTGAACCAAGCGCAATAATCTCTCCTACTCAAAAGATAATCTCTATACACAGAGTTGTGTGGGAAGTCACCGACAGCTGAGGCCAAGAAAGGGGGTGGGGGTGGAGGAGAGCGGCATTCATTTTTCTGTAAGTCAACGGGAGATAATGAGAGTCAGTTCCCTTTATCTTTCTGAGCTCACGTAAAGGGAGCAAAATAAAAAATTCTATTAGAAAATAAAAAAAAAAAAAAAAAAATGTCTTCTTCAAGTGAGTCTATTGGAGTCCAATATGTGTGTTTCCCTACATAGTTGATTTGATAAAGTTACAATGTTACAGATTATGAGACAAATCTAATATTAAGTCAACATGGGGTTTAAATACACATATATCATAATTTATGGCATAATATACACAATACCATTAGACGTAGGGCATATAGGTCCTATATATTTAAGTCTGTAGTACAATGAATTCTCCATTGTTAGTGTGTCTTTGGTTGTAACAGACCTACCTGAGATTGAGCCAACTTACAGGTCTATTTTTAATAGACCTAAGGGCTTTTCGGGTCCGAACATTAAGGTAGGGTGAGTAGTGTTACTAAGTTACTAGTCAATATCACGTGAATACGCAGACCCATTTATGAATTATATATTTTTCCAACTGTAACGACATATGTCTATTGAATCTGCAATAGTTTGTTTACATTATTCTATAGGCCTATCTTCTTATCTGATAAATTACAGACTCTTCTTTTAAAAAAATAATAATTACGTCCTACGCGTATTCATGTAGTGGTGCATGATAATTAGAGACTTAAAGTCTGGCTGATTCAGGCAATCCGTCATATGCTCTAATTACACTATAGGAAAGAAGGAGCACTAGGCAAGATTTACATCTCTCTTTGTGTCTTTATGATTATTAGGAAACAATTAGGTAGCGAAATTGTATTTGTAAGTACGCAGTAGGCCTACTGGTTAAAAAGTGTTTTAAGTAGGCATATTAGCTACTTTACTTTTTGGTCTTCTGCCCTGAAGTGTTTGTAGTTTATTTGTTTTTTTACTTCTGGTGTTACTCTAGTCAAATATGAATATTCATTAGTTATACATCTCACAACTGTATTTTGCAATTTTTTAATTTTTTTTCCTTGATTTGAGTGGTACACATGCGTCCTTACATAGATACTGTACTAATGGTCAATTGACATTACAGGCATGGTTCTCGACTCTCTTATCTTTATGTTCATAACAATTTAATACACTGTGCAGCAAAAGTGTCAGTCAGTCGTTCGTCTTCGATGATTTTGTCAATCGTACGCTGAAAACAGGCGACTCCATTCGTAACGCCAAACGGAATCCGACGGAATTGATACAGTTTACAGTTATTGATACATGCTTCGAAGGCTGTGAACGGCCTTTCCTCTGCTTATATAGGAATCTGATGGTATGCACTTTTCAGGTCTAGAGTGCTATATAAAGAGTATTGGGAAATCTTTTCTGCTAGTTTGTCAATTCTGGTCATAGGGTAGGCGTCTAGTTGAGTGAACCGGTTTATGGTTTGGCTGTAGTCTATAACCATTCTTTTCTTATGTCTAAAAATTAACAAACCAGATAATAATAATTTCCGTTATCGCATGCCCCCCCCCCCCTCAGGTTCGTGGTTTCTCCACTCGCCCCCCTTCCTTTTTTTAACGCTCCTCTGAGGGGTAACAAGCGGATGACGCATTAATTACAGAAATGAAACAATAACTTGTTTCATATATTTATCATGTGTTTTCCAAATAAATCTTTATTCTCAAAGTTCAATCTATTCACCATTTTCTGTTAAATTAGATACACGAAGTCTTTAATTAAAATTTTAGATCAAGAAATTATGCATTTTTTATTTTTTAAAGGATTTTAAACTGCTTCCAACTGCTAGAAATGCAATTCGACGCAGCAACACAATGCTTAACAATGGCCGATTCTTACAATTTTAAAGTCTGACTGTTAACTTGCTAAGGTAATCAAAGTAAAAAAAGATCTGTATGTGTATTTTGGAAAATCTTTAACGGAATTTTTCTTTTTGCTACAATTTACTTAATTTAGATCAATTGTAAATGTGAATCAACGTATGAAAAGTATTATATCTAGGCAGTCTATCTAGACATATTTTTACACCAGCCACTAGCCTGAGTAGTACTAGTAGTAGTACTACTAGTAGACCATTAGTAGTATGCTTACTAAATAATGATTATAATTATATTAATTTTATATCATAAAAATAATGCCATAATTAGGCATTAATGGATATGTCTGTATGACTATAATGATATGATAATGATTCTATCCTTTAGCTCTAGTTCTAGAAGCTCAAGATCTAGATTAGATCTCTAGAGCTAGATATCTAGATAGAACTTATTAAAGTAGTTATATAGTATATGTTGATATGTTGTGCTAAGGTGCAGACAAACACAATAGTCTACCTGAACTCAAACAATATTTTTCACTAAGAGACATGTTAACATACGAAGACGGACTCTTGTTGAAAGGAGAACAAATAATCATACCGATATTACTTCACAAGGAAATAGAAGAAAAACTCCATGCAGCACATCTGGGAGTAAACTCAATGAAGAAAAGAGCAAAAGAAACAGTTTTCTGGCCTGGATTATCAGCTCGAATAAAGGAAATAGCCAACTCATGTTACATTTGTCAGAAAAACAAACCAGAGAATCAGAGATAAGAATTAATACAGCACAAAAAGGTTCTAATCCAAGGGACAAGATTGGAATTGATTTGTTCCAAATGTGTGATCAACAATATCTAGTTATAGTGGACTATTATTCAAATTTCATAGAGCTAGAAAACATACAGTTGACAACAACACATGCAATTATAAAGAAACTGAAAGATTTATTTGCTAGATATGGGGTGCCCAAAGTCTGTATATCTGATAGCAGACCTCAGTTTATGCCAAAATATTTTTCCAAATTTATGATGGTCTGGGGAGTGACTCATTTGAAATCCTCCCCATGACACCATCAATCCAATGGAAAGGCTGAGTCAGCAGTTAAAATTTTGAAGAACATAATGAAGAAATCTAGAGAATCAAAGTCAGATGCTTATGAAGCTCTCCTGGAATTTAGAGATACTCCAAGGCAAGACACAAATCTAAGCCTAGCTCAGATGTTTTTTGGTTGGATGTCTCGAACACTGATACCAAGCTAAAGGAGTAACATTAAGATTTCTACATGTCAAGAGAACATTATGAGAAGGAAAGAAAAACGTCAGATGAGTGTAAAAACATCTTATGATAAGAAGTCAAGAAATTTAAGTCAGCTGAGAACTGGACAGATGGTCTATTTTCAATCACCTAATGACCCTACATGGAGATTTGGAAGAATCCAGTCCCAAGTCAACCAGAGAGCTTACATTATTCGAGGTGACAATGGTGCAGTGTAGGGTACCAAAGAAACAGAATGCATATCGACCTGAACAGAGAAACAGAACAAGAAGATATATTCCCCGATACTGATAACAAACTTACAGGACAATAGAACTCATGATCAACACATTTATCACTCATCAACTCATCATTCCCTGTGACCAAGGGATCAGTTGAAGAAGCCGACCAGATTCAATGACTATGTGTCTTAATGAACTATTGAATGTTGATTTTTAAATATGATATGTTTCATATTCATTGATGCATATATATGTATGTTATGTTATGTTGTTGTCTTAAATTCTAGAATGGATTTAGAAATAGAGAATGAGGATAATTAATAAACACAAATAAATATTGTTAATAAACCAACTGTTTATTAAGTTTATTGATTCTATACATCTAGAGAACAAAATAAAAAAATGTTCACCAAAACTTACTTTGTCTTTATCACCGAAATTGCCTTCTTCTGAACTGAGTGATGGTAACAAGTTCTACTCTTATTGAATGCTGGGATTGCTCTCAGATAGGCTATAGCACTCAAACAACTTTTTTTATGCTTGTCTAGACAAGGCCAAAGCTATTAGTAAGTTTCTGGTTAGTTAGATTCATGCTAGTTGACCAGCCAGAGAGTCTGCTAAAGTGTTATCAATAAACCATCAGGCAGTTACCAATGTTACATCATCTCATTTCTGTAGCAATGGCCTGCCACTTGTGTTTGAATGGAGAGATGGTGCTTTATTATTCAATAGTTAATACAACTGTTCATTTACTGAGCTTTTATGGTAAGAGTATGAGCATTTCATTGGCACTAAACAGCAAGTAAAAAAATACAATAGATTACCAGATCTTTTTTTTACTTCTTTATCAACATTAAGTAAATAAAGTATTAGATGACCAAACCTTTTTGAAATCAAATTATTGCTCATCTACTGTGTGTATGTTGTTTTTTTTTATTTTGCTTATTTGGCAAAATTCTCTTGGAGAATAAGAATCTTATCTTTGCTGTACATCTGATTGTAAAATTTATACTTTAGATTGATGAGTTGATGGTATATTAGTCAAATACTCATTCTTTCTATGTATAATATTTTTTCTATCTCAAGGTGCAAATTTAGAATAGAGAACTGTAAAAAGTTGTCACAGTTTTCAAGCATAGAAAGATTACATACAGGACAATGTGGTCATGGCCTCAAAGTCATAAAAGTAATGTTGGGGCAACTCAATTTAATATTAGAGGGGATGGATGTGCCAAGAGCTCATTTAAAATAGAAAGGTGAGTTGAATTTTGTTTTGAAGAATCTAAAAAAAAAGACTATATTACAAATTTAATTTACTATATTATTTCCTTAGTCCTTGAATCTCTATTGTTGTATCTTGCTTTTATAGCTCCATATCTAGTTTAATTCCACTATTATTTCAGAAATTGCATTATTATGTAAGAACTTTGAAATGTAATGTCTTTTTTAAAATAAATGAACAAATTTAGAGTTCTGAGCCTACAAAGTGGACCTGTTGCACATACCAAACAAATATTTAGTTTTTGGCAAAAATTAGTTTAAAATTTTCTTTCCATGTTGATAAGAGCTAACAAATAATAATAATAAAAAAACTGCAGTTTCAAAACTTTGGTAAAATTTTCAAAATGTATTTTGACTCTGTGGGAATGGGGAGAAATGTAGCATTTCCTTTCACCATTTTTATCTATGACTATTGTTATGAATCTCACTATCCAGGCTCTCTGCAAACTGCACCATACACCACCAACTTAAAGAACTTGACAACTCAGGGCTCCAAAGTAACGTAACACTTTAATAGTTGAATAAATAACAGCCAATACTGTACAATTGGCAACGTACACTGTACAAAATATCTCTCCGATAACACTGTTCCGCCGTATCAACTCTTGCACTGGCCTCTCTGTCTCGTTCCGGGCTTGCACTGGGTTCAACAGTTCAGGACTGACTTCACACACTAGGCTCGTTGTGTCGGACTCAATCGCAGACCAAGATCAAGACGCCAGCCGTCTCAACTGTACTTGACAGTACTCCGCACTGAACTGTCGTAATGCTCCGTACAGAACCACACCGTTGAACTGTGCTGTCGTGAACCCCTTTTCTGAACCCTCTTGACTGCGACACCTCCTCTCTTATATAGGGTCCCTACTGGCCTTCTCGAACCCGACAGAACGCTGCTTGACATTTCTAGGTGGTCAGATGACTACAACTCTCGTGACGCTCCTGAGCTCTGTTCACGATGGCGATCCTTCCCGAACCGTCCTGTTGACACTCGACTCGGCTGTCCGTCGTAACTCGTCATGGTTGACCGCTCGTCTAGCGCTGGCCTGGGGCGATTTGCGTCGGCTGACTACACACACACCACTACCCCATTTGTGCCACCACCAGGTTTATAACACTATATTAGGTGCTCTAATGACAATTTCTTATTTCATTTATATTTTTAGTTGTCTTTAGTCAACAGTTGTGCCAGGCAGAACATGCTCCAGCTACTGAGCAGTTGAAGGTCAAAGGTGAACTGACAGTATCAACTGAATGCACTTGCCACAAATCATTTGTAGGATTGAACTCAGTCAATGGAGAACTACGTCTGGCAGAAAGGTTGAGGAACTCAGAAACATCTGCTGATAACTTGGAAACTGATAACACAAGTCTCCTACCAGATGAGGAGGATGGAGAAGACAATGGTGATTGTTTGAATTTTACTCTTTTATTACACTTGTATGCTTATTAACTGTTGCCAATATTTTAAATTCTTTTTTTGTCAACTTTTGATTCATGGTGATGGCCAAAAAAGGAGTGGTGGACATTGGTAAAAGTAATTTTCAGCTATTAGCAAATTACTTAGAAGTAATAGGTATTACTGGAATCTGTATGGTTTCTAACTAAAGTTTTTTTGATTTATTACATAAATTGCCTTAATTCATAATAAAAATAAGCTACATATCATATTTTGCATAAAAATTATCTTTCAAAAACAAATTTTCATAGATATTTTATAAGCAACACATTTAGAGCTAATTTTTTTAACATTTTCATTTTTCCTTGAGAAAACACTGCTAAGGTCTAACTCATTGTAATGTAAACATTTCAATCTTATTACTCAATTTTACATTACATATTCACAAAATTAATGAAATTCAAAGTAACTTTAGAGAACTTACTCTAAACAGAAAATACTACATTTGTTTTTCTATTTATTCAGTAGTTATAAAAATAAAACAACTTACACCCTACAAATTTGATTCTGTTTGCCTTTTTTTTTAAAAACTTATTTTGTTTTTTATATTTTCCTCTGCCTCTCAAAGATCTAAGGTATGCGGATGTGTGATCTCACAATTTGTGTGTGTGTGTACTAATTCTTGAACACTTACTTTTCTTACTTACATATTTATTTTTGTGTTCTCACAAGTTTAAAATCATGATAAGAATTATTAAAACAAATAGATTTTTAAACATTCGAAGGCAATATTTAGTTTATTTTGTTTTGTGTGCCAATAAACATGCAAAGAAAAAAACAATCAGCAAATGGGATTTTTTAGAGCTCAAGATAACAATATTTATTTCATAATTTGACTAAAATAATTTTTCTAACAACTGTAAGGAATTTGTTTGTAAGATTTTGTAATTATATTTAAAGCAGCATATTTTTGGCAGTACAGAGACCCCAGCATGTTGAAATTAACCTTGGTAAATGAATTTAGTGTTTAAACCTAACTTGCTGGCAACTCTCTAATCAAAAATTTTTTGTACAATTGTTATTGTCAAAGCAGGTGAGAATTAGTGCATTTTTAGCATTTACTAATCAGACTAGAAAGTTTTCATTAAATATGCTACTATAAAAATAAAAAAGTATTTATAATACTAAATATCATATAATGTATATTGGTAAAACTAATGGTTTTAAATTTGTTTTGGAAAAATGGATTGCACTAATTTTCCTTAAAAGAAAAAAAAAATTACATTAAAAAATTATATAAAAATGCATTATTTTAATATTAAATATGTTATATATTCATGTCAATGTGGTCAAATAGAATCACTTAATACCATTTAATTTGTGAAAATATTTCCCCCTAGTTCTGGATTTAAACAGTTTGCTTTCAACTTTGCAAAAATGTTCCAATAATCAGCTAAGTCTGTACCAAATAACCAGCATTGCCAGATTGGCAAGAAGCTATAGAGGAATAGATTCATTAACCAAAGATCAAGCATTAAATGTGAGTACATACCACACATTGTCAGTATAATCATACCCACTGTGATAGTTAGACCTTACATAAACACATTTATACTTAGGAAATTAAATTCATAGCCTTTCACTATGTTTCCTTATTGAGTGTACAATGCTTCTGTTATTTTCTTTATACTTTGGGCTGTAGATACTCAGTCATTTGTTTGTGGCTCCAAACAGCTTGCAAAACTAAACTGGTGTAGGTGTATTATGTTCCTAATGTAGAACTTGAAATAAACTTGAAAAGACTTCTTTTTAAACAAAAAGACCACTTCTTAGTTTCATCAGAATCTCTTCAGACTACACTACTAAACCATCTGCTCACCTTTATTAATGGTTTCATCAGAAACATGCAAATACTTTTACAGATTTAATTTCATCATTCATATCTGTACAATGTTTATTTTTCTTTTTTCAATTTTTTTTTTTTTTTTACTCTGATTAGATAGATTGATGGTCCAATAATTAAAAAGTTCTGAATATTTTTTAAAATATATTTAATTATAGCTTCAAGCTTTATTAGGATGTGACAGTTCTCCAGTTCAAGCTGCAGCACTTATAATTCTGAGTAAACTAGTGGTCTTACCACAGACACTTGAATTTTTATTTAAGCAGTCTTGCTCTGTATTGGACTGCCTCCTCAACCTTGCATCTGATCCCAAGTCTAATGAGGTGCAGCTGTTGGCTTTAAAATGTATTGCCCAGGTCAGTATTTTATTTTGATAAATTAATTGATGTTGACAAGCACCTTGGCAAACATCTTTGGAAACCTTTTGTTTAGTGTGGTAGCAGATTTTTGTCCTCACATAAACATAATTCTGTATTGAATAAGGCAAAGAAGGCTAATCAGTTGAAATTCAAACACTTTAATTATATAAATTCAAAAATACTTAATTCAAATTGAATAGATTTACTAAACCAAACTAGTAATAAGAACTAAAGCGATTCCTGAATCTAGTTCACTTTTCCTTATATAATCTTATCATATCAAATACAGTCGTTACTTCAAAAAAGAAGATGATTATGTCCTATGCCTGTCTAGTCAGTCTAGTCATGCATCTTAATGAATGACTTAAATTCTGCCAAGTCATTGTTTTTCCTGGCTGACTTAGGCAACCCATTCCATGCTCTAGTAGCACTAGGGAAGAAGGAGCATTTGTACCAATTTGTCCTAGCATAATGTTTTATTATTCTAGTCTGTCAATGACCTTTTTGACTTCCCATGAATTTCCTGAGCTAATGTTAGTCATAATGGAAAATAATAGAACACGTAAATAAATGTAAGTTGAAATTTTTAAAGCAAAGTGACATCAGAATAGTTGAAATTCTTCATCGTAAACAACGTTCAAAGGTAGCCTAAACCTCTTGTATTACCTTTATGACTTTTTATATTTGTTCAGATCAGCAAGCATCTCAAGTTGATGATGTTCTGGGAACAACAATTAGAAGACATTGTTTACCCTTTGGTTCTTAGCCTTATAAAGGGCAGCAACTCTTCAGAAAGTTTGAAACTTACTTGCCTTGAAATATTACAAAATATTTCACAGCTTCCAGAATTTTATGCTAGAATCAAACAAGATGTGCTGTCTTTACTTAATCAAAACCAAAAGTATGATCATATACAGGTATGTAATGTATTTGTTTTATTCTTCAGTTTTTATAAACTATTAAAAGTTGAACTATACTTTTTTATCTTTTTCTGTCTGCAGGGAGTATTCATTGAAATACTACTTAAGATTTTAGAAACTTTTAAACAAAAAATTTCTACAGATGTATTAGAGACTTGTTTGATGTCTATTCTCACAGACATGATGACTCATCAAAAATGGTAAGTAACTAAATTAAGGAGATCTAGATTTGTAGATGCTTAATGAAAAGAAAAATGTTTTACTCTTTTCAGTATTACTTATGTGAATGTAGTTGTTCATTATTTATGTCTAACTTTCTTCCTACACTATTCGGTTCATATTTTTAAGCTTAGATAAATATATCTCTGCTTAGTCTCCTCAAAGAGGAGTTTTTAGTTTAAATAATGCTCATTTCCGAACTAATGTCTCAAACATGACTAACAATCTTTGAAGTAAAAAAGGAAAGTACCTCTTTCAGACCTATAGGGCAGAAGATGTCAAATGGCTGTGTGAAGCGTCTAATGTGGTAGCTTGACTTGTTGCCACCGCTGGCTAGCATCTGTGAAAGGGGAGCAGTTTTGTAAGTCTCTCTTGCCAGTACATAGCCTCTCCACAGCAAGTCCTATGCAGTACCTCCTCGTGGTGGCAGATGGAAACTGAGGCTGCGAAGCCTCAGGCTAAACTGCAAGGGTCTCGGAGGAGGTTTGGCCCCAAGAAGTGAGGCAGGCATGGCCCGTCGGCGTGCGGATACGCCCTGTTGCCCACAAACCAAACCCCTAGCTATAGGTCAATAGCTGCACTGCCTTGTGTGTGTGTCCCTGTAAGGTCTAAGGCTAAGGGAGAAAACCCTAACAGAAAATCCGGTCCTGGAGCCCCATAGGCGGGGGGACAGTAGTAAGACTACTGCTCTCTGGCAAACTCCTGCAGCCACCTGTCCCCAAATTGTGATGGCTCGCCATCCCTTTGGACCCGGTCAGTATGGAAGAGAGGTGTGTGCTGACGTGTGGGCAGCCCAGCCAGATTTGCGTCAAACAGCTATCATCGACAGAGAACTCAGCAGACTAAACATTGATGTGGCCTGCCTGCAAGAAACCAGACTGGCAGACAGCGGATCTCTTACAGAAAGCAACTATACATTCTACTGGCAAGGAAAACCAGAACAAAGCCCTAGAATACATGGCGTCGGCTTCGCAATAAGAAACAGTCTCATCCCCTGCATCGCGATGTTTCCCACTGGCAATGAAAGAGTAGCACGCATGAAATTTGCATCACCGCAAGGCAAAGTTAATATAATCTGTGCTTACTCACCAACCCTTGCTGCACCGGAAGAGGACAAAGACAGATTCTTTCAAGCTCTAGAGGAGGTGATTAAAAGTATTCCAAAATCCGAGCACCTCTATATAAATGGAGACTTTAATGCCCGTGTTGGTGATGGAAATGATGCATGGCCACAATGCTTGGGACCTCATGGTGTTGGCAAAATCAATGACAATGGCCAAAGGCTACTAGAGTTCTGTAGCTCTCATGAACTGTGTGTAACAAATACATTCATCTCTGGCAAGGAACGCCATAAAGTCTCTTGGCAGCACCCACGCTCAAAAAGGTGGCACCAGCTTGACCTCTGCATCACCCGAAGGTTGGATCTGAAAAGTGTCATCCACACCCGTTCATACCATAGTGCGGACTGCAACTCAGACCATTCACTAGTGCTAAGCAAAATCAAACTACTTCTCAAGAAGGCTTATACTTCCACTCAACCCAGAACTAGGCGAATTAACGTCAACCATGTTGGTGACCCAGAGAAGTGTGCACTCTTTGGCGAGCTCCTGAACAGTTCAATCCCCTCGTTAAGTGATGAAGAAGACATCTCTATCAGATGGGAGAAATTAAGAGATGTAATCTACAGTTCGGCAATCACCGCCTTTGGGCCTCAAAAACACAAAAATGTAGACTGGTTTGAGGCGAATCTAGCACATATGGAACCTTGCATCGAGAAAAAGCGATCTGCACACCTCGCTCTCAAGACAAAGCCAAGTCCAAGATCTTTGGAGGCCTTCAAAAGTGCTAATAAAGAGGCGAAACAAATGGCTAGAAAATGTGCTAACAACTTTTGGAGGGATACCTGCAACAGAATCCAAGACAGTCTCCACTCAGGAAATAGCAAAGCTCTATTTAATGGCATTAAAGCGGCCCTGGGTCCAACAGTGTCTAAGCCTGCCCCCCTTCTATCCAAATCAGAAGAAAAAATTACAGATCAAACCAAGCAGTTAGAACGTTGGACAGAACACTACCTCGAAGTCTATGCCACACAAAACACAGTAGACGATGTCGCCCTGGCTTCTCTACTAGATCTTCCAGTACTGGAATGCCTAGATGATCTTCCGAGCCTCAGTGACCTTAAAAAAGCAATTAACTGCAAAAAAAATAGAAAATCTCCTGGGAGTGATGGTATCCCAGTGGAAGTAGTGAAAGTCAACGAATCACTCCTGCTCCCTGAACTCTATATTCTCCTCTGCCACTGTTGGGAAACAGGTCATGTCCCACAGGACATGCATGACGTAACTATAGTCACAATATACAAGAACAAAGGGGATCGGAGTGACTGCATCAATTACAGGGGTATCTCTCTCCTCAGTATAGTGGGCAAAATCTTTGCTAGGGTGGCACTATCCAGGCTGCAAGTGATAGCTTCCAGAGTCTACCCAGAGTCTCAGTGTGGATTCAGGAGTGGTAGATCCACTGTAGACATGATATCTTCTCTACGACTACTGCAGGAGAAATTCAGAGAGAGAGACAGACCCCTTTACATCGTTTTTGTTTGATCTGACTAAAGCTTTTGACATGGTCAGCAGAAGTGGCCTTTTCAAACTCCTGAGGAAAATAGGTTGCCCTCCCAAACTACTGCAGTTCATTGAGTGTTTTCACAAGGAAATTAAATGCACTGTCAAATTCAATGGAGCCCAATCAGCACCTTTTGAGGTTTGCAGTGGTGTCAAGCAGGGATGTGTGCTTGCACCTACTCTGTTTGGCATATTCTTCTCCTGTCTATTGCATTATGCGTACAACGACATAAATGAAGGTGTGTTTCTCCATACAAGATCCTCTGGAAAACTATTTAATGTATCAAGGCTGCGGGCAAAAACCAAGGTTAGGAAGCTACTTGTCAGGGAACTCCTGTATGCTGATGATGCAGCTATTGTGGCTGATTCTGATATTCAGCTACAGTGCCTGGTTGACAAATTATCTGCTGCTTGCCAGAAGTTCGGCTTAAACATCAGTCAAAGCAAGACTAAGACACTTGTCCAAAACACAAACACTGCACCTCAAGTAAGCATTAATGGCCAACCACTAGAAATTGTTGATCACTTTTGTTACCTTGGCTCCATCATATCCAACAACACTCTACTGGATAAAGACATAAACAACAGGATAGCCAAGGCAATGGCCACCATGTCATGGCTGCAGAAAAGAGTCTGGGACAACATATTGCTGACTAACAGTACTAAAGCCCTAGTCTACCGGACCTGTGTGTTGAGCACCTTGCTGTACGGAAGTGAAACATGGTCGACCTACTCATGACAGGAAAAAAAGCTGAATGTTTTCCACCTCCGATGCCTAAGGTGGATCTTTAAAATAAGGTGGCAAGATAAGATAACCAATGAGGAAGTGCTACAAAGAGCAGGGTGCCAGGACATCCGCTCTGTTATCAGCAGCAGACGCCTTGGCTGGCTTGGCCACGTTCGTAGAATGCCAGAAGGTCGACTTCCACAGGACATCCTGTATGGTGATCTAATAGAAGGCAGGAGAACCACTGGTCGCCCACTATTACGTTATACGGATGTATGCAAACGCGACATGAAGCTCTTCAAAATCGACACTGGCAACTGGGAAGAGGTAGCACTGGACAGATCCTCATGGAGAGAGAGCATAAAGGAAGGGTCAAAGATTGCAGATGTCATACACAACAGAAGCAGAAAGAAGGGTGAAAATGCAACGGCGCCTGGTGATTATATATGCCCAACCTGCGGTCGCAGCTGTGTATCAAGGGTTGGCCTCTTTAGTCACACAAGAAGTTGCAAAGGGAAAAGATCGTCTCTCGAGACGTAAAATGCCACAGATATAATTAATGATCAGTGATCCACAGTTCGTTTTTTGTTTTTAGTCAAAGTCAGTGTCAAGCTTTAAAGTTACTGACATATCTTGCTGGTGATGATGTTACTAGAAGTGTTCTGCTCAACCATCCTCAAACTGTTGCTGTATGCATCTGCTTGAATAAACAGTCACAGTGCAGGTATATAAAAAGTTTTCATTTCATTCAAATAATGTAGAAAATCACAAACTACTTGATTGATAATTTCTGTTAGTAACATTATAATTTGATGCTTAGTATTTAAAACATATTGAACAATTTAATAATTTTAAATATTGTTTTATTGCAAGATTTTACTAACATATTTTCTAACAAAATATTTGCAAAGGAAAGCAATAGCTGGTACCTGCTGCTTAATTGAAGAATTACTGAACACTAAAAATAGTTCCAATGCAAAGCAGTTTATGATCTGTGTATCAGGTGAGTAAAGTAAATTAACCCTTTCAGACCTTGGGGCAAGTGATGTAAAGGTCATCTGTTTCTGTGGCCCATGGTTGATAAGGGTGTCTTGTGGCCTGCATAGCCACCAACTGATTTTACTTTTCCCCAACTACTATCAGATAATTATTAGAGTTTGGTGGACTAAGGAGCATCTAAACATTTCAAATTCAAAATCCCAGTCTTCACTGGGATTTAAACCAGAGACTCTTCAGTTCCTAATCTAAGCACTTTGCCATTCTGCCACCACTACCCTCATATAAGTTCAGGGTATTTGAAAAATAATTAAAACTAAGAACAAAATATTGCAAGTATGTATACATAATTATAAACATTTTGTTTAATGAAGATAATCAGCTTTTAGAAAATTAAATTTAACGAGACATAATACTGTATTCAATAGGGAGCAAAGTCTGACCAAAAATCTTTCTTCTAATGCAATAAATATGTTATGAACTTGATTTTATTATTTTTTAGAATCAGTTACCATGGATGCCAACTATGAACAACTAAATGTAAATAGAAACAGAGATGTTCAATTTAGTTGTTCTAGGCCTAAGAGATTACGTTTCTCAGACTGTCAGTTGTGGAAACATTTAGATGACTTTGTTGATCATTTGGTTTTTCTAGTGGAAAAATTTGGTTAGTTATTATGTAGTTTTTGTTTTCTTATAAATTAAATATTGATCTTGTTTAGAGTTCACTTTCTTTTGTTTATTGTTTTCCTTCAAAATACTGATGATGGCAAATGTCTAGTTATCTATATCTGAGAAGAATTTATCATCTTTAGACCCATTGGGTGGCAAGCTGTCTCCATAGAAATCAGTCTTCAGCAATGTTTGCAACCTCTTTCCAACCTTGTAGGTGTGCTGCCAGCTTAGTTTAATCTTGGTTTTCAGAGCCAACTGTAAATATGTAATTAAACTCAAGTTGTTGTTGTTTCTAGATATTTTTTGTTGTTGTTGGTGTTTCTAGGATGTCTTTTGTTTCTAGATGATTGATTTTAAATAGGATGCATGTATTTAGTTTTTAGATGATTGTTGTTGTTTTTTTTTTTTCTTTGCTTCTAGATTACTGTCTTTGTTTTCTTATCTAATTTTAAATTCATTAAAAAATAATATTTAATGTTTAAAGACATAAAAATATTTTGCAAATCCAATGCAGGTTTTCTTGAAAGACATGAACAATTGACATGTGAGCTTAGTAAATTTGGAAACATCAATTGTGATCAGCTGACTATAATTGCTGCACTGATTGGCTGTTTTAATCAGTTGTGCCTCTGGCCACTAAATCGTCCAAAGAGTCAACAGAACCAAAGTTTTGTATATATTAATGATGAAATTATTTTAAAAGAAGATATGAGGTAAGATAATAACAGGGCTAAAGGGATTAATTAAATATGCATAATCTTTAAAGTTAGGTAATTTAAAATCCATGGATTATAACTTTGTATTTTCTAGACACCAACTGAAGCATTTAAGTCATAAGAGTGTCTTTTTTGTGTGGGAGAAAGTTGGTCCTCAAGTCATGGCCCTCTTCAAACACTTTGCTAGCAGATGTAACTTGTGGAATACTAAAAGCAAAGATCAGCTACCAGCACATTCTACAAACACAACTGATCTAAACAGTTCCAGTGCTGTGCCAGTTGGTACTCAGGAAACAAATGTTGTTAAATTGTTGCTCAATTTTATCCTCTTTGTGACAGTGACATCTGGTTATTTGCCATCAACTGAACAGCCAGAGAAACAAGCATTCTCCAGCCAAACAGAATTGAAAGGAAAAAAGAAACTGCAAGATAAACTGACACAAAAAGAAATGTTAGCAGAAAAGAAACTATTAAGAAGACAACTAATAGAAGAAGGATTGTTTTATGTAATGAGCCAAACTCTTCTGGTGGATGATATCCATTTTAAGGTATATATTCTTTAGTCTACTCAACTCTTTCACTAATCAGAATGAGAATTAGATTCTTCTTCTAGTCGTTTTTTTTTTTTTTTTTTTTTTTTTTTTTTGTTGCTAAGCTTTTGGCTCTTTGGTTAGACTAAGCTAAGGAAAAGTAGCATGCTGTTTTTTCAGTTGCTCATCACTGCCATACAGAATGTTGGGTATGTTGGGCTGTAGTGGTAGTAGGGTCTGCCTAAGGTGAATTGAATAAGGACATTCTAAGAGGGTATGATTCACAGTTTCACAAGGGAGGGGCACAGAGGGTTAATGCCTTTTGATGCTCCCTTTTTGACCCACTCTTCTTTGTGATTACTGGCAAACATTAACGTGAGAGCGTAGTAATGAACTAGTCTGTTTGGTTGTTCCAGGGATGATCCCACCTTTGATAGTCTTTCAGCCTTCTCATTTCCCATAAAGCCTATATATCCAGGGGTCCATTGGAAATTGACTTTGATGAAGAGGATTGGATAATTACATGTTTATTATTATTATATTGTTTTAAACAATCTGATTAAAAATAGTAAAATATAAATTATGTAATTTATATTTTGACAATTTCTATTAAAATGATTCATATCAACATTTTGGCTTTCATAGATAATGAGCACAACAATTATAAGACTGTGTTTGCAAGCAAGCGATGACAAAACTAGAACTATCCCAACCAAACATAGGTTGTATTCACATTGTTGTTTAACATTTAATAAATGTAAACTGTAACTTTGTTTACCAGTAGGGATCTGGGCTTAGCCCATCCATATACTTATAGTATATAAGCTGTAGTTTAAATTTTAAATTCTAGCTCAGACACTTTAAAAAAAAGTGAATCAGAGCACAGTGTATCCCCATGATCCCTTGGATCACTGAGAAAGATTTCACTCAGGCATGGACTGGGAACTATTCATTCCCTAGTCCAGTCTGAAAGTTCCACAATATACTGGACCATTACTGGGTCACACCATATATGTAATGCAGACCCCTGGATTCCTATTTATGGCAGAAGGCTGCACAACTGAAGGGAATTTTTCTAATCCCTTTTATGTGACTGAACCATGAAGGGACTGACACTCCAGCTTATGAATACTAGTAGTGGTGCCCTTGTTGAATGGTGTTGAATGGTGTAGTGGCTTGTTTGGACATGGCTACTGTGTCTCTCTTGCATTCCCAACCTGCAACTTAGATACCATGCATTGAATGTGTTGGTTCCCAGACTCCAGAGGGAACAAGTTTTGATGCTCTTATTCACCTATCTGGTCCCACTAACTTGTTCCCACCCAGGTCCATATTGAGGCCACAGAAGATGGAATATAGTTAGCTCAGATTGTGCTCTAGAGTCATTCCATTGATCTGTCCTATTGAGGGAAATGGTAATAGTAAGGCTCTATTTGTAGTCAATTCTAACTTAGGTACTTAGTTAACCATTCATACTCAGTGACTAATGATCTTTTAATAAATATTAAAATATTGAGCCACTAGTGTTTTGTAGCTTGTTTGTCAGTAGGGTTCTGACTTGGGAACATGTTTTTGATGGTTAACTGATTTTCTCACTCCCTTCATTGTGTAACTTATGAGGATCACTGTATAATATAATTTGTAGTATTTTATAATTTCATAAACTGCCATTGACATAAAATGAAGCATGTGGCAATAAACATGATAGCCATGTAATTGTCGAATAGGTCCACTTGACATACACTTTTCAAAAAGTAATTCGTTTCATCAGTTACCCAAAAAAAAATTTAAAAAATGTATTAAATGTCTACAATGGCTTTGTCCTACAGACAAAGAGCTATCTCAGCTGATGTCCAGCGGCCTAAATCTGCAATGTTGAATACCCGGACTGACTACAACACAGACCTAAAACCATTGACAACTGATATGTTGAACATAAAACAAAGGCCCTACAGTTCTTACGTTGTCCAGAATAAAGGAAGAGCTGCATCTAGTGATTATATGAAAAAGTATATGTCTAGATATAGGTACCATTTCTAAATGACTCAGAAAAAACAAACAAACATAGTATTTCAAAGGAAGTTTAGTATGTTTTCTTTCATTATGTTTTTTTTTTTTTTTTTTTATCTATTTCAAGAGAGACAACTATGTTGGACAGCAAAAAGTATAGCTTTTTCTCTCCCTTGACTCCCAGAACTGAGAAAAAGCCTATTCATCAGAAGAATTCTGTTTCTCAGGCTAGAGGAATTATTTCAGAAACTACTGATGAACTTACTGGACGTATCAGTAGCTTTACATTTGGACAGCAGGACAGCAAACTTAGTGGAATTAGAGGTAATTTTAATATAGAAATGTGTTGTATAATAGAAAAGAATTAATTAGGAGTAATAGAGGAAGAATATTAAAACATAATGCATATATTTATGTTAATATTGACATTCTCTTGTGCAGATTATAAAAAAAATAAAATGACAACAAAGTATAAAGTCATTATTGAAATATAATGGCTGAATGATGTGCATATGACTGACTTGAATCACAGCTTATTGGCTGAACTATTTATTAAAGGATCAAGGTGTTGAATTATGTTATATCTTCTAATGCAGCTTAGCTCTATCCTTCTTTTGCTGTTTTTTGTTTTTGTTAGAAAGTTAAACTCAAATTATGTTTATTTTTATCTTTTTTAAGACTTTGATAAAGATGCTCTGGCATATCTGACATCTCCTCTAGAAGCAGGAAGTGACATCATACCTCAGTGTTGTGAAAGGATTCTCAGATCTTCTGCTGCTGATGTTTTGAAAGGAATATTTAGTTTAGATCCAGAGTTTAAAAAAATTAGTTTATTTTTGCTGATGGATCTTGTGAAAAATGGGCAGGTAATAATTTTGTTATCTAATGACCTGGCATCCCAACTTTTTAACAATTATTTTAGGTTAAGGAAGTTGTTTTTTTAATTGTAAATTATTTTTGTTTTAAACGAAAGTGCCATGCAGCCAGTGCTATGGACATAGCAGTTAAGGGTCATAAACTCATTTGTTGTGTGGACTAATGGATATTATATAATTTTAAATTTAAATCCCAACCTTTCCTGAGTTAAGACTGCATGCTTAAAGTTGAAAAACAATGTATTATATTTATGTGTTTGATTGTTTTTTTTTAAAATAAAATTTCACTTTTGTTAAAATTGCATTTTTATTTTTTTAATTTTTAAAATAGAATTATCTTCATATGGAGTTGTCCAAACTTGGTTGTATTCCTAAACTGGTCAGTTTTTTAAGAATAAATGAGAATGACCGTTTACTAGAGATCACAGGTAGGACTTATCTTAATGTAGTGCTTTCAAAGTAGCGTAAAAAGCTTATAACACAGAATTTCATTATGTCATTGGGCTATAATTATGAATGTAAAGCATGCTTGTAAACAAACTTTGGATATAAACAAAGCAGAAATAATACATAGCCTATTCAAGCTTCATGGAAATTAATGTAAACATTTGCACCCCAACTGCTAATATTTGTAAGATTAACCATTTTTAGTTAGTCTCCTAGTCAGAGACTGTTGTAAAATGTGATCCATTCCATTTGATTTAAAAGAAAATAAGACAGAATAAAGTTTCCTAAGACTAGAAATTTAATGTTTTTGACATTCTAGAATTGTTGGATTAAAAACTTCTATGTTTAAACAAAGCAAAACTGGTTTAGACTAAGTATGAAATTTTCCATCAGATTTTTTAATTTGTTTTATTCAACATTTTACAGAGCACTGGTTGGAGTCACATCCAATAAGATTGGGAATTTTTAATTTTTTTTTTGACAGGTCTGTCTATAACTCAACTGCTATTGGCCAGTGACAGGCGGATCTGTCAACTGTTCAATTTTCATGGTGGATCGCACTTGTTGATGGCATTGTTGCAAAGCAAACCACCAGAAGATGTTAAAGATGCTATTGTCAGTACATTAAATACTCTGAACTACAGTAAGTCTGTGTGGTTAAATCCTTTTGATTAGAATCAAACCAACTTCTTGTTACAGGTTCTTAAAATGATTAAAAAAAATAAAATATCATACTCCAAATTAAAGCTTTAACATTCATAATAGTTTATAACTGTTTTAAAAGAATGTCTGCAATAAAAGAACTCAAGTTTTATGGAGTACCTGACTTAATGTTGTTTTTTTTTATCTCAACCATAAACTTCACAAGAAATTTTAATATAGCAACTATGCAAAGTGATATGATAAAAAATGATATAATAACGCAAGATTATTTGTATAAATTCATTTTATTTTAAGAGCAAAAGTAAAAGAAAATTAATGACATTTTTTATTTTATTGTGGAAGGCAGATGTGGGTGGGATCAATCTAAATTCATTAATAGGGGATTATTTTTTTTTTTGTAAATTCCATTTTGTAAATGTTTAGTTTATATTAGCCTGTCATTTTATTCTGTTGGTCTTCAAAAATATTGATTAGTCTTTTTTGCTGTCTTGTCCATAGTGGTACACACTAACCAGTCTAGTGATAAGTCTCATGGACCAGTTGATATTTGGGGACATGTAAGTATTTTATTACAGGTTTGTAGTTTAGGTTATATAAAGCATTTTTTTTTTCTAAAGTCTTAGGAAAAGAAAATTGTTTTAATAGTTAACATTTGTCTAAAATTGCTGCTGTAAAGGTGTAAAAGTCTTCTTATGGCTGTAAATGCAACTAGTCTGTTAGGAGTACCTCAGATGAACTGTTCCTCAGAGTTTGTTGTTT
The DNA here is from genome assembly GCA_030265305.1 of Biomphalaria pfeifferi. Taxonomy (NCBI): domain Eukaryota; kingdom Metazoa; phylum Mollusca; class Gastropoda; family Planorbidae; genus Biomphalaria; species Biomphalaria pfeifferi. The sequence continues at coordinate 1,974,840 of JASAOG010000060.1, read as the reverse complement.
TGACAGATTATGCAGCGCTGGAAGGAAGAGGACAAGGTTGTCAATGTTCTCAAACAGTTTCTATGATCAATTAATCTAACAAGACCACAACAGTATTTGGTTCTCCCAAGTTTTATATTAAGTTACTTTCTCCATCTAAGTCTTGGAATAGTAATGTAAATTCAGTTTTTTTTAAACTGTACTGCAAGCATTTGTTACACATTTTTTTATTCAGATATGTTTTTGTGAAATTTTTTTTTAATTATTCATTTTTAAATTTAGTTTTTTATATTTAATTGTAAAATACTTAATTTTCAAGTGTTTTTTTTTTTATGTCAGTACATTCTATTTTTTTTTCCTTTCTTTTTATCTGCAGTTTCTAAATTGTAAATATAATTGAATTAGAAGGTTTATTTTAATGTAATTTTTTTTGTAAATTCATTTAATACTTTTAAAATATATTTTTCTCAGAACTAAAGCACTGCTTAATGTTAGTTGGATACATATTACACAATTGTTGATTAAAGTCAATATTTAGGTAATTGGGACAATTTTAGTACCTTTTTTGGTTTGAGTGAGTTAAATTAAATAGTACCTTTGCCTTTTATTTCAATATTTTTGGGTAACTTTTATTGTTCAAATTGTTTATTCTGCCATAATTTTTTTTAATAATATTGGTTAAAGATCATTGGGCTATCCAAATGGCATCTTCAGTGGCCACAAAGAAAAAAACAGATGAACCTTAAATCATTCACCCCTTGAAGTGCTAGTTATGGAAGGGGACTTTACTTTTGTCAACACTATGTTATTATATTACAGACTTGATACAATCTTTGAATTGATTGATTTTTCTTGTGGTGTCATTGCAAGACATTGTGCTGTGTAGCAGTAGTGCCTTGTAGCTCCCATACAGGTCCAGTGTCACTGCTGATACATTCCCCTGCTCAGCATTTTGATGGGATCAATTCAATTAACTACTTAGAGAAATTATTTTTATTTGAATACAAATTAAAATGTGAGACATATAATATATATACTTTATATAACATACTTTAATTAATGAAATAATTTTGTTAATGTTTTTATTGGACTTTTTTTTTTTTTTTTTTTTTTATTTACCTTCACATCTTTGATACAGATTCTTCTTTTTAAAAATATATTTCTATCTATTGTGAATATTGGTCTATCATTCTTTAATTTTATATTTGTTTAACAGAAAAATTAAAGACATATACAAAGAGTGCTATAGGGCTTATCAGGATTAGGACCCACAGCAATTAGGGTTATTAACATAAACACTGGTTCTATAGAATTAAGACCTTCAGCTACTCAAACATTTGTACATTAATTTAAAAAATTTGTGTTCAAATTAATAAAAAAAAAAAAACTGCCTTTTCTACACTTCATCTGAACACAGAAATTTATAAAATTGTTAAACTAAGTAACTGAGATTATGTTACCTAATTAGAAAATATTGGAGTATAGAGCAACTCTATTTACACATTTGTAAGTATATAATGTCTTGTATGTTACTCATTTTACTTATGCTCATTCTGTTTCAATGCAAGAAACATTAACTCTGTACTGTTAATTTCAGACGTCACTGAGGATCTTACAAAGTTCTATTAGGTAAGAGATTGAAGCATGAGCTGTGCAACTAGACAAATTCAGATGTGAAAAGTGAATAGCACTACTCTTTTGTTTATTTACTAATACACATGCATTTTCTTTCATGTGCCATAGAATGAATTACATTAACTAGCCAGAGAAATAAATGAATCAATATAAGTTAGATTAACAACACTGACTAGACTTTACATTAAAATTATAGAATGTGGTAAATCTCTTTCTTTTAGAAAGGCTTATGAAAGATTTGAGGTTGGAGGTTGTAACTGATTAATGCTATTTACTAAGCTATTTCCCTTGGATCCTCATTCCTTCAGTACTAGACAAGTCTTGTTCACTAGATCCTCCTGTTTCTGGGGTCACAGATGTAAAAAAAAAATTTCCTAGACATGTAAACCATGAAATGTGTCTAGCAGTTGTAGTATTTATTGCTTTCAACCTTGAACTAGACAAGAATGTAAGACCTTGTCTTGTGACTTGTCCTTTGTGTCTCACTTTGTGTTCCTGTCTCTATGAGAGTCAGTGCAACATTCCTGAAGATATGTTTCAAATCAGTCTTTATCATGAACTGAAAGATCTAGACATTATACTTCAAATGTATAAAAAGCTCAATAGCATCTTTTTTTTAATGCTGAAAGATGTATACAGGATTTTTGAAACATATTATTAGCATATGTTTAATAAAGCATGGTTATAACTGAAATATGTAGACATATTTCAAATGCATTAAATGTTTAAAATAATTTTTTTTTCTTATTCTGAAAGGTCTGGACAGGATATATGAAGTAGGTTTAAATGTATTATAGATGATTTGTCTGGTTTACTATTAAGTAATTCTATTGTCAAGAATAATGGTCAATGCTTTATATATTTGCTTTAAAGGATTCATGCAAATCGTTAAAAAAAATCAAAATGAATGTGTAGTACTGTTCTAGTTGTTGAAATACTTTGCATCTTGAGAGAGAGAGAGAGAGAAAGTAATAGATATATTTTATAATCTATAATATTTACCTTATCATTGCTTTTATAACACTTTCTTTTATCTTTGTTTCTAAATATTATTAATAATAAACACAATGATTTCTTAGAAGTTTATTCAAATTTTATTGATATGTAAATATTGTAAACAAGAAAAATTGGTGACAACATTTTTGTGACTCATTTTCAAAATAAGACCTGACATCCTGTTGAACAGTCAACTAGATTTAGATTATCATCTACTAGTATTGTCAAGGCCATGGCTACATCACTATGATAATAAAGTATTCACTTGTATTTGACTTGGATTATTGCTTTTGTGACATTAATGTGCTAAAAGAAGACTTTTTTTGGTCATTAGAGGAAAAAGAAATTGTAATATAAAGGTCAGTGATATTTTTAAAATGATATATATATATATATATATGTAAATATATATATATATATATATATATTATATATATTGTTGTTGTTATTGCGTGTTTATAGATATAGACTTATTTGCTGGTCTGTCTTAAACCATGTATTTAAATTTCTCTATATAGGCCTACCAATTTGTCTCGTTAATTTTTTGTCTATTTACTTTTTGTCTTTTAAACTATTAATTGGTAATGTCTGGACGGAATACTTTCTATATATAGATATATAACAAGAACAATATTTTAAAATACTTAAAAAAAAAAAAAGCTTATATAAAGCATACTTGTATCAGGTAGTTTGGATCAGAGTTATTAAATTTGTAATAGATCTAGCCAAGCAATAAATAAGCATTTATAAAAATAGGCTGGGGTTCGAACTCATGTCTCAAGCTTTCTCAGGCCAACGTGGTAACCACTCTACTAGCGAAGAGTCTATGAACATGAAGAATCTATAGTTATCTATTGTTTCTATTTCATGTTTGTGTTCACTAAGTCTAAGACGGCAGCCTACTATAAAGGGGACTAATTCAGCTTACACCACCACTTCAGTCAAGTAATATTTCTTTCCCTTGTTTTAGGTACCTAACACAATATAGTTAATTAAAACTAATTGGTAGATTTTAAAAAATATTTTGTGTTGTCAGGTAAAAGAAATAAAAATTGTGCAAAATTTCAGCTTGATCCGAGATTATGGGTGTCGGAGAAATAACGTGTAGGCCTACAAACGTTAGGCCAGACAGACAGACAGAGTGAGTTGATATAAACTTAGTAAAAATGTCTGCATAACACATTTATGGATTGTCATAATCTTCCGCATAGTCATAGTGGTTAAAGTCTTGGGTTTGAACCGCTCACTTCTATGTAAACAAAAAGCATGTTAGGAATTAACGCCACTATGAACCGACACAGAAGGCATATGAAGGTAATGATTGTGCCCCCACCCCATCTCTTTAATCTTTTCCTCGTGCATACATTCATGCCCCCCTCCCTACATTAACAATATCAACTCTTTGCCCCATTTTCAAACCCCTGCTCTCTATCCAATCATCCAGTGACAACATTCTTCCCTTACTGCGTTTCTGGCATTAGTCCAGGTTGAAGAAGTACAAGGAAATGAAAACGAGCCCATCAACATGAACATAAAATATACAGCCTAAAGATTAGCCTTGCAATACAGAGCTTGGTAATCCTGTGTGAAGTACTCAGTTGTCCTTGATAAGCGATCCCGTTAAAGAATTAACTACCTGATAATGGTCTAATAATCTTTAGGGGATATTTGTGGCACTTCTAAGAAATAGCTTACACTAGAGGCGCTCCTAAGTTTTAATTCCTTCTTACTAGTATCTTTAGTTTATTTTATTCTGCTGCTAGATTTACTGCTAAATATCATACTTCTAGACGAATCCAGTCCAACTTTTATCTAGATCTGTTTGCCGTTGAGGTCTTCAGGTGATGTTTTATCTTATTTTGGCCAGAGAGAAAGTCAGAGTCTCTTTGAACGTCGCGGGGAGATGTGACAGAGGTTCTGTTGCTAGGTGGGATAGCTGATGACCTTCTCAAGACCTTCTCTTGTGATGTGACAGAGGTTCTGTTGCTAGGTGGGATAGCTGATGACCTTCTCAAGACCTTCTCTTGTGATGTGACAGAGGTTCTGTTGCTAGGTGGGATAGCTGATGACCTTCTCAAGACCTTCTCTTGTGATGTGACAGAGGTTCTGTTGCTAGGTGGGATAGCTGATGACCTTCTCAAGACCTTCTCTTGTGATGTGACAGAGGTTCTGTTGCTTGGTGGGATAGCTGATGACCTTCTCAAGACATTCTCTTGTGATGTGACAGAGGTTCTGTTGCTTGGTGGGATAGCTGATGACCTTCTCAAGACCTTCTCCTCTTGTGATGTGACAGAGGTTCTGTTGCTTGGTGGGATAGCTGATGACCTTCTGAAGACCTTCTCCTCTTGCGATGTGATCACTTTTTCGCCGAGCTACTAAGAACAGTATCAGAATCAGAACAGTATTATTTCTTAGTTCAGGGGGCCATTTCTTCTCAGATTTCCCTGGAGGGTAACAAAAACAGGGGCGTGACATAAACTTGGTGTGGACGAAGTATATTTTGCAAGGCCCTCTGGTTTTCAACACAATACGTAGACAAACAATTCGTCACCTACGTCTTGCTCCACCTTTAAACAAAAATGTCTGAATTTCAGCGTAGCTCATTCCCTTGAATGCTGACATCGACTAAATAGATAAATTAAAAAAGCATCATATATCACTCAAACACAGCTACCATATCTTGAAGAACCTTTGCATAAAAGATGCATTTCCATAACACACGATCCTTAAAGACAATCTGCACCCATTAAACCACTGTTACATCGGATCTGAACGAAGTGGTCATTTCCTTTCCATTAGGACTAAAACAGAAAGATTTAAACATTCTTTTATCCCTATTTCAGTTAGTGTTTCAAGGTCATCTATCGTCACCGAGAAGTACATAGAAGTCTAATACATAAAGCTTTGGATGTGTGTATGTGTTTCTTACATGAATAAATAAATAAAAGTATAACTTTTATATAACGCTACTTTCATGCTTATAGCATGCTCAGAGCGCTATGGTCCAATCTCGTATCTGGGAGAAGGTTTTCCGTGCTGCCTTTAGGCACACAGTAAACACAACTCTGCTCGAGTCGGGTGTCGAACCTTGAGCCCTCTTCGTAGATAGCCAAGCCAGGTTCAAGATAATTTGCAGTATTATTGTTATTGTTATAGTAGTAATGCTGAGGTGGACAATTGCAGTCGAACTGAATGTCCATTTGTTTGGGCCAATAAAGTATCTTAGCTTATCTTATCCTATCTTATACATTTGTTCCTAATATATATATAAATTCCCCTTGTATTTCTTTCATTGCTGTGGGAGTTTCATTCATTTAGGTTACTATTATTACTGTCAAGTCAAGAGAGTTTTATTGCTCATTGTTCTATGTTTAGTGACTGCTTCGCTTTGTCCTTACTTCTTTACATCGACTCATTCTATCTGTTTATTTTGACTTGAAATTTTATTCTTGACTTGCTAGCATCTGAAATAGGTCAATAATGTTAAATGCCTGGTCTATTAGCAGAAGTTTAGGAGATAGCCAATGCAAAATTAATCAAGTAGTAGCCAGTCAATTTCACGATGATAAGCATCTTTACGCCAGTTCTGCTATCCATGCATAATGTCGATCTATCAGTATGTATCATAGACATAAAGGTCTGTGGTATGTAAATTATCTTTAAAGACTAACTCAGTCGTTCGCCCTTCTTTTTTTTTTCAATAGCATTGCGTGCGAATGTTCTTGATTACTTCCTGGTATAGTGGCGTGCAATGTTATGCAAGATTTTAATTTATTTCTCTGTTTCGCATTTTATTTCTTCAAAAAGGTTTCTATCAAAAGACTTCTATATTGTTAACCACATTTTTTCTTTTGGCCACATTCCAAGACACAAGAATGTGAATGTGATCTACAATCCTATAGTTTTGTTGTGGCAGCTTTAAGTAGGCCAGATTTCTCTGTTATAATTGTCAAATTCCAAAGGATCTTTTGCCTATTTGATATTTAGTATACTCATGCTTTGTGCCAGTGGGATTAGTAATGAAGAGCAAATAATGGACAATATGTAGACCTACTGAAAATCGTTAACTCTAAAGAAAATAAAGTTTGCAAGTTTGATTTTTATGTTAACTTTAAAAAAGAAACATTAGCATTATATGAATGAATGGAGTGTGTGTACATTACTGTACAATGTACCTTTCTAATCTTGCACAGTGGCAAATAAAGCTGTGTTTAGCGAACTAGATCTAGATCTATTATAACAGTAAATAGTTTTCGCCTGAATGACTCTAGGTGTACAAGTATATTGTTATGTGTGTCAGTGCTTTAGTCAAGTCGGAATGTACAGGAAGGGATGTAACTCTTGGTCAGATGTGTCAGTTGATAGACGGCGTTAATTTGTCGACATAGTGGGTGCTACCATAAGCATGTGTGTATGAGTGTGTGCATAGTTATGCCTGTCAGGCTAATACGTGAATTGTTTTGTTTTGTACATTTTAAACGTAGGCCTACCATTAGAAGAATTTTTAATAAACGATTTAAAAATTATTTGGAAAGTTCATTTTCAATTGGCATAACTAACTTTAGCCTTTTGGAACAATTGTTTTGGGTGGTGAATACGTATAGGTATTGTCAGACGGTAAATCTGATAGCCCATTATCCAAATGTATGCCCGGGGTTTCAGTATTGGTGAAGAATTTACTTCTATTTTGAAATAAAATAACTGAATGTTCCAATTTAAAATCATAAAACGAGAGAACAAAGTCACACTAGCAGACTTAACTTGAAGCTTAAAACTTATGGACTCGATGAAACAAATTTCGTCTCTTCTATTTAGAGGTTTCCCAAACCCGTTCAGAAAATGAAAGTTTCCGAATGTTCTGTAGCTGTAACGCTGAGGATAAGCTCCCCTGTCGCCAAGGTGCGGCGCCAGCGTGGAAACGTCTGCCCGGGGGAGAAGATAGCCAGAGTATTTTCTAGCGAACGTACTTGCACGTGCTGAGGATGGAAGGCTTGCTAAACCTGTCCTAACAGTCGCATCTTTCCCAAGCGAGGACCATACGGGCAGTGATGGCTCCTCCATGGAAAGCGATGGTGCATTTTAGGAATATGGAGTTTTTCCCCTCGTGTGGTCGGCCTCCGGCCTCGCATGGGGTGGGGAAACCCATTGCATTAGCTAAAGGGACCATGGCCCATGAACAAACGGATGAGATTAAATGATCATCTAGTCTCCTGGCATAAATATCAGTAAAGCGCCAATCCTTATCCTGGCCACTGGATAAAAGCCTTTCCCGGGTCGAGGTTCATAAAAGGGATTTATTTTGAACCTTTTTGGACACTTCGATGAGGTAGCGGAAATGTATTATCTCTCCTGTATTATTTACTCTTCTCGAAGCTACAAGAAGTCAATGTGTAATTTATTTACAATTCTGTGACTACAGAATGAAAATATAACCAACGAAAAACCAATATTTATTTTAGAATATGTACATTCCTTTTTTTTAAAAAGTGTGGATTTCGTATTTTCTATCTGAAAATATTAGGTCTTAATTTCTGGCGCAGTTCTATAGTTTAAGTTTCATAAACGAAAACAATAAAGATTGAGTTAATATTTTATTATTAATATTAATATTTTTCTTTCTAATAGAATTAAAAAAAAAAAGAAGGTGGTGGTTTAAAAAGGACTTAAACATTCATGTGTGCGTGTCTTCATTATTTTTTTTTCCCTAGTCCTGATGTGACTCCCGTGTTTGAGCGTATCAAAGCTTCAACAGGCTACATCAACGTTACGCCACTGGCACTATAACGTACAGATCTAGGTTACAAACAATCGTGTGTGTAGCCATTTCTCCATAAAAATGTTTCAGCCCGGTACAAGAATAGACAATCTATTTTTGTATAGAATGTTGCTAGGAGAAGAGTAAGGGAGCGAGGAAAGGGAGGCAATGGGAACTAGCTAAACAGAGAGAAGGGGAGAGTGTAGAGTCAAGGGAGGTAAGCCAAATGAGTTACAAGGTAAGAAATAAATGGCCCCCCTCAAGCAAGACCACACCATTACAGACAGAAATGTAGAGCGAAGACAGGGCACAGGGGCGGCGACACATTTGTTTTCCAGGGTGTGACAAATGTGGTTTCGTGATAAAAGGGACGCAAGTCGCTTCAGTTTTTTTTTTTTTTTTTGGCTTCTCATTACCCTCTTCCCCCCTTCCCTTCCTGCCCTAAAAAAAAAGTTCAAGATTTTATTCAAACAACTTTTAAATACAATTCATTGGTTCATATTTTTACATCGCTTATCTTCTCTTGACAAACAAAGTCTATTCTTTATTTATTCAGTTTATTTTGAGGATTTATTTTAAATTTGTAAGCCAGGCCATAAAGATGTAAAAGTCTATGTAACTAAATGAGACAGAACGTAAAGCATTGGAATCTGGTTGCCTGGTCGTGCTGTATGCGCGCTGGACTGTCGTCTCAATGGTCCAGTGTTCCACCCTGCTATCCCCCGTCGTCCTGCGAGAGGTTTGGGACTTAGAGTTAAATTATCTTCAACTTTGAAGGAACATTCAAAACATGTCAAACAAACAAACGATAAAGGTCACAATTCCAACAGACCTGAAACACGGTCAGTGGCAACACCACATCAGCAGTACTTTCTATGTCATGTTTTTAACTCCAGATATGTGTATATTTTAAATCTCTTAACATGTAGTAGCTTTTGTAGGCTATCTGGTTTTACCCGGTCGTAGCTGCATGGATAAATGTAGGCTTAAAATATATGTAAAATAAACCATTTTTACATACAAATTATCAGTTCTAATATCCGATTTAAAAATATAAAAAAATACTTACAAAAAAAAAAAAAAAAAAAAAAAAGCTTTTGGCGATCTTTTGTGCGTTAGAATAGGTTTTAGAATTTTACAATAGGAGTTAGTGGAATGACAGTAGTTAGTAGATATCCTTCTCTTGACAGCTAGACGGCCTGAGGGAGGTGTCTACAACGCCATATCCTGCTATTCGTCTAGCAAAAATATTTCAAGTTAAATATCAAATCTGATTATCACTGACTTTTTATTATTGAAGCCCATCGAGTGGTAGAGAAAAATAAAATGTTTTATTTGGGGGTAGGATTGAAACTCAAATGTAGTTTGCTTTTTATTTTTTTTTTTAGAACATGACTTGAAATCTCGTAGATTTACTTTATTGATGGATTTTGTTTAGTGAGTGAAGAAACTGATTCTCAAAATCTCACATTGCTACACTCATGATGTAATTATAATATAGTTTTGCTTTAGTAGTTTACTGGGAGGGGGGTTGAACCTCAACCCCTCCTGCTATTTGATGACAGTATTTGTTTTTTTATTATTTCTCAGGCTGTTGCTTGTAGATTTACTACAATAATGTATAGCCCAGTAAGGAGTTCAAACTCACCCCCCCCCCACACCTCTCACTACGATGTCAAGGAATTTGTTATTAGTAGTTTGGCTTTAGCCTTTTTATTTTCTTTTTTATGGGGGGGGGGGGTGAACAACAACAACAGCAACAACAACAACAACAACAACAACAACAGCAACAACAACAACAGCAACAACAACAGCAACAACAGCAACAGCAACAGCAACAACAACAACAACAGCAACAACAACAACAACAACAACAACAACAAAACCCTGGCTACAAATATGGAATTTCGTTGTTTTTATTTTTGAAAAACCAAAGGAGGGGGGAGGGTGTAAATTTAAAAATACATTGCTACATTAACTACATTAATGAAATTTAGTGGCTGTAGCTTTGTTTTACTTTTTATTGGAAGGGAATTTTACCTCAAAAATCCTTCTTGGAATTTGTGACAGTGGTTTTACTTTAGTTTTTTATTGGAATGGGTGGGGGGGGGGGGCTAACCTTAAAACCTCCATTGTCTACGCTCATGGAATATGGTGTCAGTGGTTTTACTTTAGTTTTTTTTTTTATTGGAGGGGAGTTCAAGCTTAAAAGGGAAGGGGAATGGAATCCTGAAACACCTCCTCTTCCCCGCCCATGAACATAGCCCATTGTAACTATTTCACAATTTTCTCATAGGCTAAGGTCAGTATTTCAATCTCTACATCACTTGGCGGAGATGCTTTCAGGGACATCCACATATTATTAGTTTGTGTTTCCATGGATACAAAAGATTAGACTAAAAATAAATTCAATGCCTTAATTATTGTTTTCTATTGCACACCCTTGCTTTTAATATTTAAATATGAAATAATTTACTTTACCCCCTGATTAGCTTAGTGTTTTATACATGGATCTAGGTGCGCTAATATTTTGTTTTCTAATGCATCTACAATGAGACAATATGCTTCGTCAATTAAGAAATGATAAACCAACACATGGTGCCTTTGGATCTTTGTGCACTCGTCTGCTTGTCAATGCTTTCATTATTAACCTTCATGACGTCATTCTTCCACGTTTCGTCTTTGGAATAGTCTAGCAGATTATTTTTAGCTGGTCGAGTTAGCAATATTTGTGTTGAATTTATGAATATTTGTATGTATGCTAGTATGTATGTTTGTATGTATGTATGTATGTATGTATGTACGTATGTATGTATGTATGTATGTATGTATGTATGTATGTATGTATTTAAATGTTTTTGAATGTATCTGTGTGTGTAGTTGTAATTACGACCTGAGAGAAGGTGTTATAAAAATAAAGTCAAGGAGTTAAATCTCTCTAGTTTTGTAGTTGGCAAGGACACATGTCACAACATTGACCATTCACTCGACAATTTAAACGAATGTTTACGTATTTGGAAAACATTTTTTTTTTTACCTTTACTCTTTTTTTTCCATTACGGGTAGAGTAAAGGTGTGGCGAAGATCATATTGAAAAAATACATTATGCAGATTTTAATTTCAGTGTATAATCCACTAGATTGTTTAGAGTATAGAGCAACACTGGCAGATTGTGATCGTATACAAATAAAACAGGCACAACAAGAATGTTTGAGCAAATATTTCCCTCTAAATAATAGTTTTACATGAGTGATATATCTCCTTCTGGTAACTTTAGTAAAATCCCCCCCCCCTCCGATTACGTTAGTGAGATATCCCCCCCCCCCCGCCCCTCGGTAACATATTGTATCTTATCTAGCGAAGAGAATTCAACTCCTTTTATCTTGTTAGCCTATTCAATCTCTAGATCTATTTCCTATTTAATTTTATTTCTTTATATATCTCGTTACTACAATAGGCCTATATACTAGATCTACAGACGCAACATTTGCATGCATTGTCTTTTGGTCTAAATCGGGTTTAAAGTGAACACGAGAAAATCAAATTAAAGTCATTATGCGATCAAACCAGTTAGGACTGTTGCTTTCAAAGGTAAAATGCAACCACGAAGGTCAAGGCTCCATGTAGGCGTATAAGTGTCTGTGTGAGTGGGTGGGATTGTGTGGTTTGCCGTGTGTGTATGTGTGTTTGTGGGTGTCCAATCTTTTGTTATTTGTTCTATAACAATCAATTGCTAAATGAACGAATTGCGAAGGTGTGGAAAAACAAGGAGGAGGTAATTACTTCAAATAAACGTAAGGGGGAGAAACATGATCATTGAAATAACTGAAAACTTTTACCTGCGGCCAACTTTAAAAAAAAAGTTTGATTTAGGCTGGTTTGTTTTATTATCTTAGGAAGTTCCTTCACAAATGAATTTTATTTCGTCCTAGTCTTAAGCTGGGAGAGGGGAGAGGCAGCTGGCATGGTTTGTAACTAAATTCCAACGCGCATACCACGTGATCATATACAGGCAGCAATGTTGAAGAGTCTAAAGCTCAAGTACACAATAATGATGGCAATAAACATTTCAATAACATTATATCACGAAAGGGTTTTGATGGCTGACCACAAAATTGAGATTCTTGTTACCTGACAAGAATACATTATTGCAGTAGGTCCGTAGCATGAGAATTCCCCAGTCCACAACAGACAACCATACATTCCGCTGCTCTTCAACGAAATTCAACACAAGACAAGCCCTCACATCAGGGGTGGACTGGGAATTAAAATCGGCTCGGGCATTTCTATACAACCCAGCCCACAAAAAGTATATCATATGATGGGTATCCAATTTTAGGTCTCCATGTCCTCAAAATCATTACATTAAGTTGTAAAATGTATCGATAACTAAAAGCATGGATAAAGTGAACATTATATCCTTATAAGAAATACAGGTCTTATGTTAAGTTTTAGTAACTAAGTATATAGGCCCTAAAATAATGAAGCCTGCTAGTAGCACTGTATACGGATATAGGCTATTACATTTTTTCGGATAATGTGTTAGATTTAATTAGCTAAGAGAGCCTCTTTTTACAAGAAATATTATAAAATATTATAAAATCTTCTATATGAAGCCATTTAGGTTGCCGTACCGGCCCATTTTGGGTACCGGCCCACCGGCATTTGCCCGAATGCCCATATAACCAGTCCGCCCCTGCCTCACATGGTGCCCCAAAAAATATGGAAGGGAGGCCAAGATCTACATGGCACTAAAATTTGGATGTAGTTGCCAAGCAGATGTGTACGACGTGGCAACAGTGGAAGAGACCGCCCAGGACCTCGACGCTATGGGGAAACTGTTTGGTGACATTAGACTCAGACCGGACTACAAGCAGAGACAAGAATCAACGTATATCGAGCTTAACTTTACAGTGCCCTTAAAGGACGGTTACTTAAGACAGAAGTAAGGGCCTAATAATAATTGTAACAATAGTAACAATAATAAAATAACAATATACCCTTTTGTTATAAACCTGGTGGTGGCACAGATGGGGGTAGTGGTGTGAGTGTAGTCAGCCGACTCAAATTGCCCCAGGCCAGCGCTAGACGAGCGGTCAACCGTGACGAGTTATGACGGTCGGCCAAGACGATTGTCAACATGGTGGTTCGGGAAGGATCGACGTCGTGAACAGAGCTCAGGAGCGTCACGAGTGATGTAGTCATATGACCACCCAGAATGGTCGAGCGACGTTCTGCCCGGTTCTAGAAGACCAGCAAGGTTTGAACCCAATAGACGTTGGTCCAGCTGCCAAGATTGGAGAGGGAAGTCCTGATGGTGGTCAAGAGAATCCAAGGAAGCCTGACGTTGAAGTTGATGGACATTTGCACGATGAAAGTCATCGACAACGTCTGAAACCAACAGACGAATGGTCTGCTGCTGAGACGAGAGAGAGAGAGAGATCCTGATGGTGGTGAAGAAAGCCGAATGGAGCCTGAAGCCGAAGACGAGGGACCTTTGCAAGAGGAGTGTTACCAACCTGCCCCAACAGCATGCTCTCCAGACAAGGCTGAAGATCTTGACCTGTCCCAAAATTCCCTGTCCTGTGGATTTGAAGCCCATCCCAGTCCTTCTTCGCAAAGACCTATGAAGCCACCTCTTTGGTCAACAATCTTGGTAATCCCTGCCCTTACATCCTATACCTCTCCATGTGTCTAATGGCTGCCCTCAGTACCGAACGACAAGAGAGCGATGCAACCACAACGTCACTGCAACAAGAGGACGATCAACTCCAGAGAAAAGAAGAAGGCGTTTGCGTATTCCAACGTAACAACTGGTGTCAGAAGTGGGATCGGATCGAATCGGATAGGAACGGATCTACTATGGCTCGTCTGAAACTGCTATACGAACTCGAAGTGAAAGAACTGAAGCGAGAGCTACGTAATCGAAGGCTGAAGACAAGTGGAAACGAAGAAACCTTAGAAGCACGCCTCCGGGAAGACATAGTGGAAAAAGAGGAAGATCCAGACACGTATCTTTTTGAAGTAGAACCAGATATGGAGGAGCTCTTGAGCTCAATGCTAGGAAACATCAATTCCAAGATAGATGCCATGAACACCAAGATAGCCGCCATGAACCAACGCATACCTGCTGTGGAAGTCGAGAAAAGGGGCTCAATACAGCAAGGTTCAGAAAGAAGGTTCACTAGAGAAGGTTCACGACAGGGCTCAGAACACGATCGACTACAGCACAGTTCAACGGTGTGGTTCTGTATGGAGCATTACGACAGTTCAGTGCGGAGTACTGTCAAGTACAGTTGAGACGACTGGCGTCTTGATCTTGGTCTACGATCGAGTCCGACTCAACGAGCCTAGTGTGTGAAGTCAGTCCTGAACTGTTGAACCCAGTGCAAGACCGGAACGAGACGGAGAGGCCAGTGCAAGAGTTGATACGGCGGAACGGTGTTATCGGAGAGATATTTGTACAGTGTACGTGTTGCCAATTGTACAGTATTGGCTGTTATTTATTTATCTATTAAAGCGTCACGTTACTTTGGAGCCCTGAGTTGTCAAGTTCTTTAAGTTGGTGGTGTATGGTGCAGTTTGCAGAGAGCCTGGATAGTGAGATTCGTAACAATATCAACCCAAAGGGATAATGACAACTGACCTCAAA
The DNA here is from genome assembly GCA_030265305.1 of Biomphalaria pfeifferi. Classification (NCBI taxonomy): domain Eukaryota; kingdom Metazoa; phylum Mollusca; class Gastropoda; family Planorbidae; genus Biomphalaria; species Biomphalaria pfeifferi. The sequence continues at coordinate 1,959,823 of JASAOG010000060.1, read as the reverse complement.
GACACATTCGAAGACCTAAGCATTCTTCAGATCCTCCTAGCCTTTCAGAGGGCAGTACTGCTGCAGACCTGCCACATCATCAGAAAATTCATCAAAGGCCACTGTTGAGGAGACTACAGTGAATTTTGTTTCCCTTTAACAATGCTCTGCCCTGGCAGGGCTACAAAATGAAATTCTTTTCTAAAATAATGATAATAATAACAGTCGTCTTCTGTGACAAAATATGCTTCCTTCAAATCTTTTTCTTAGAGAGAGAGGTCGCTATGGAGAGCTTCCATAGCATCTGTCATTATTTCTGAGGACACTCGGAGAGTACAAATGATTTGTTTACCGTAAACAAACTTCAATTCTGGCTGTGTCTAAGAGTATTCGTTTTTAACGAATTATTATAAAAAATACGAATATATAATAAGATAGAATAATTAATCTAGTATAATAGAAATAGAATAGATTTATCTAGAGTCTCATATCCTGTTTGAAACAAAATGGAGGGAAATGGGAATAAGATTTGAAATTTTACAAATTATTGAAAGTTCAGTTTTATCTTTCCATTCTATTTATTTAAAGCACACATTTTGAAAATGTGTACATGTCTTCCAATATCTGTTTTAAATACCTGTCTGCTAAAACTCCAGGTTTACCATGTAGGTAAGGATTAGATCTAGTCTATTATATAAAGTAGAAAGTAAGGCGTATGTATGTATGAATGTATGTTTGTATGCATGTATGTTAGGAATAGAAATAAAAACCGCTTGACCAATCTTGATAAAACTTGGCAGAAATGTTCCTTGGGTACTAACTTAGACCGTAGTGTATGTAATGTAGCCCTAAAACAAACTTAAGACCCTAAAAAAAATAAAGTTGTCCGACTATATTAAAGCTATATGGATTTATTTTTATGGATTTATGGATCTAGGCTTTGTTTACAATGTTGACATGAGAAAAGATCGAAAGTATTTAGATCTAGATCTACTTTTAAGAAATACACTTTGCGCAGAAAGTTTTTTACTTTGACACATGAAAATACAAAAGAGGGTTCATTGATTTTATTATATAATAAAATTAACCTTCAAATTTGTGTTTCAAAAGCATTTTTACATAAATTAGTTCCTTATATCTGTGACTACAGATTTCCTGACGAACATTCTTTCATTAGACAATACGGTAATGTTACACATCTTTCCATTCCTAGGTCTAAAACTCTAATTCAACTCTAAGATGATATAACTTCTCTTCGCACAGATAGTTTTATACTTAAACACATGAACATACTAATTATCAGGGCCGCCGCTGCTTATTGTGCAATTTGTGCATTGCACGCAGGCGGCCAATTTTCTGAGGCGGCCAAATCATAATTTCAAGGTTACTTATAAAATAATTTTTAAAAAAATACTTAAATATTTTATATAAATTTTAATTACTCCATTATCCTTTGAAAATATAAACGATATTCGTACATAAGAAATTATTCCATGCGAGGCATTCCAACGTTTTTCCAGAAGCGCCTATTTATGCCTGGCCTAGAATTTTCGCGGGTTGTTTGTAATATTTTAAGTAGATCTATTACTGGAAATTAAAAGTCAATTTTAAAAACATTTTCACTGGGAGGGGGGCGCTATAGTTCCTCTCATGTGGAGGGGGCGCAACGTCCTGACAAAAATGGGTGTTATGGATTGTGTGTTGTGTTTCTTAAGCAGCGGTGAGCAGAAGTTAAGCGATTGATTGACGATGTGATAAAAGTAACGATCTTAAGACATCAAAGAGTAAACATTTTGTTGTTGTTGTGAGCTAGATGTTGTTGAAATACCAGTTTATTTCATTACTATTAGATCTATATCTCATCTCAAATTAATTCGTAAATAATAACAGTTATATTGAGTTTTTTTTGTTCACAAATTCAAAGTTTATTTATTAGAAATGTAAAACGCCTTCATCAGTTCAGCTGTACTAGCTGTTTTGAGCTACAAGCCAACAACCAACCAACAACGGGGGGCGGGGCGGGGGGGAGGGCGGCGAAAAAAGTGTTCAGACCCCTTGCCGACTTGAACGGAACCCTGCCGTATCTTCCCTTCTACCTCAAGGAAGAACTTTTACAACGCCTAAAAATGATGTAGGCAAACACAATGTCCCCAAAACAATAACAACGTTTGAATGACCTCTGTGGAAGCCTACATCGCTCCTCTGGGCACTTAGTCTCTCGACCACGCTTCCCACATATATAATCTTCACAAATACAGGAGCATCAGCGAGTAGTCAGAACATGGTACTATATAGTTCCATGGTAAGAACGAGATCAGTTTTTAATGCTTATCACAAAGAAGCAAAATGTCAGATTTCTGAAGACACTTAACTCCGAAATCGTTCATAGTACATGGTTCTGAGGGGTACAACACCGGTGCGAATATGAAAAGAAAAAATGGAATGGTCTACAAAAAAACAAAAACGGATTGAAATCAAAGGGCATTTTTGAAACAGTATCCAGCTCAGTCTTAATGAAATTTTTTTTCTAGAAAAAAAAAGGGGGGGGGGGGCGTCATTTTAAAATTTCGCACGCAGGCGGCCACAACCCTCCAGGCGGCCCTGCTAATTATAGTCCATTCATTTCATATTTTGATCAAATTAACTTTCAATTTTGGTTTTCTAAAGCATTTTTAATACATTCGTTTATGAAAGCTGCGAAGCCGTGTTGAGATAGGCCTAGGTCTAGATTCAGTCATGAATCGCGTACTACAAATGATTTCGTTTAATTGTTTATAAAATACTCCAAGTGACTCTATTGACAGTGATACGTAACTAAAGACCCACGGGTCGCGGGTCAAATAAATCTAGTAATAAATAAAGCTGAGATTAAATGAGTGTCGGACGTTTGTCCTGTTAGTCCATGTCAGTCCGCTGGATGGCAGGTCATGTCTGGAGCTGAGTTTTAGATAAGTGGACATGCCCTTAAGAACAAGTTTTGCCTTGACCGAAAGTTCCTTCTTAAACAGAATGATGGGCAAACAACAATGACGTTGACATGGATGTGGAGAGAAAGAAACAGAGAGAAAAAAAAGAAAAAGAGAAAGAAGGATAAAGAAAGAAAAAGCGAGGAAGGAACGAAAACGAAAGAATAAGAAAGAAAGACAAAGAGAAGGAAAGAAAAGCAAGAAAGAAAACGAAAGTAAGAAAGAAGGAAGAAATAAAATAAAGTGGAAGGAACAAACGGGGAAAATGGAAGGAACAAACGGGGAAAATGGAAGGAACAAACGGGGAAAATGGAAGGAACAAACGGGGAAAATGGAAGGAACAAACGGGGAAAATAGAAGGAACAAACGGGGGAAAACGGAAAGAGAGCGTGTTGAGGGTCACACACTAGTTGTTTGTTTGTTTTCTCTTCATAAACCAGTGAAAGTGTAGCATGTATATAATAGTCAACAGGCATATAATATCTTATTGGCTACTAAACGCAGCTCTACAAAATGTTATGTATACTGTCACCTTCACCTATCCTTTAACCTGTTGGACCGATGGGGCCCTATGTATACATTTCATTCTAGTGGTCCAATGAAGAGGACAATAAGGAATCCCTTCTTTAGGAAAACAAACAGAATACGACAAAAGCACAAAGACAATTAGACTCGTTTGTCATTTCTTCCCTTCCTCGTCTCCTTATTAGCATTTTCCTTTCGACTAGAGACCACAATTTATTTTTTGTTTAGTTGTGTAAAAAACAAAACAACTTTGTTAGTTAAAAACAGACACAGCCTGCTTTATAACGACTTTAGGTAAGAAGAAAAATGTGAACTAATAATTAACTGCCCTTGTCAACTTAAGTGCCCTTGGCAGATAAGCTTTTCGTTTCAGGAGGAGACTCAAGAATTGTAAACGTAGTGACTGTAAATGGAATTAGAATGAAGTTCTTTACAAAGTTTAAAAAAAAAATAAAAGTTCTAATAATAAATTATTAGTACATATTGAATCTCAATAATAACACTAATTTAATTTATATAGCACTGTTATGAAACAGGCAACTATGTTGACATCATATATATGTACACAAGAGTTACGATGACAAATCAATAGAATAATGTTAATATTCTACTTGCAAAGCAGGTCCTAGATAATTAGAGGCCCTAAGCGAAATGAATTTAGTGGCCCCCAAATGAAATAGAAAAAAAAATAAACAGCGAAAGAATAAAAGAACGTAATTGATTTAAAACCTGGTGTAGTCCAAATGTAACATTGGGCACAGGTTGACCTATTTCTTCTCTAAAAAAAATTGCTTCCACCAATCGGAGGCCCTAGGCGGCTGCCTAGTTTGCCTATGCCTAAGGCCGGTCATGCTTCTTGTATGTAAGGATGGAAACATTGAAATGCATTCTTTTTTTGTGATTCCTCAACTCAAGAAAGCATAAAGACATTAGAAAAGAAGGAAAAATAGAGCCGTGAGATTTGGCCTACAACAAACGAATTCTCATATTTGAGTAGAGTAATAGACCTACGGGTCACCTACGACACTTACCATTACTAAACTAGCTAAAGTTAAAGACACTCCAGGATAAAAATAATAATAATACATAAAACACTGAAGCACAATTTACACATAAAAATAAATAAATACTCACATTTCTGATCTCATGTTAGTAAAAGTGCTATTTCTACCCCGGTGCCTTTAGACTAGAGTACTGAACGGGTCGCTTGAGTCTACCGGAGTAGTTCATTCTTTGGATGGTTTTAAGTCTCTGACTAACATCCATAATTAAATACTATGATTTAGGTATTATAATTGGAATTATTATTATTAGGGAATAGGGAATAATATTATGGAAATTAATAAAACTTATTCTGAGTCTTTAATAATACCTTATGAAAATAACCACATTAATAATAATAATATAGACGACCGTAGGATGAAGAACAGAAACCACAACAACACAGGAGTTATATGTCAACAATAGGCCTAATAACAACAATATACCAATATTGGTACTTGTGATAATAACAATAATAATTGTAATATCGTAAGTAACGAATATCGATATTATACATTTAAAAAATCAACAGCATAAATAATAATAATAGTAATAAAACAAAGCATTATATATTATAAAGAATAGCATGTGCATCAATATACGTTGTGAATATATATATAAATATATATATATATATATATATATAGTATTAATTACTCAGCCCGTATTGTTTCGGTCGCGGATGTAATGCGTTAAAATCTGTGAATAAGCTCCCTTGTTCTGTTTTCTCTTGTATGTAAATGAGTCACGTGTCGCAGTAAATATTTACTACACTTACGGAACTGCGGTCCAATTATTTAAGTTATTCAAGTCACGTGCCATGAAAATGAACTATTGAAAGAATGTTAAGAATGTGCACAAAAAGACAACAACCATGTCTATTACAGAAGTGACAAAAATCTTTTGTTTCACCTAAAGAAATTCTATTTTTTAAAGTTGAGTCTTAAGCTTTGAACAATGGCCGTTTCACGTGTTCAAATTTTAAGACCTTCCAGGGTCCACTTGTGAGCAGGTCAGGCAGGCGCGAGTTGGGGACCTTTTCTCTGCTCAACATTAAATTATTAACAGTAGGCAGATGTTAGCGCTACTGGGTGGGTTTCATCTGTGACACCTCAGTCTACGACCAAGGGGCTAGAGTCGCCTAAGTAACCAGACATACTAACCTAAACTAAATGAAAGCAAGGACAAACTTTAATTGAAATTAAATAAGACACAATGAAACTTTTTTACATAAAAATAAATTTTTAAAAAATCAATAATAAAATATAATATATACACTAACCACTACAACTAACTAAAATATCTATCTAAAACCCTCTAAATCCACGACACTACAAACACAAACAAACTAACCAAACCAACAATCTAAAATCTAACACAAACTGATCAAACCAACTAGATCTATCTAAAGAGAACTAAATCACTACAACTACTACACTAGACCTAGATCTACACAAACACACTACAATAAACTAGTCTAGATCTACAATATTCTACTACTACAACCAACCCATAACACTAATACTAAAACAAGAACACCTTAGTTAGTACCTTACTATTAGTATTCACTAAGAACAGACTATAGTTACAGTGTAAGCCAATAAGTCGACAAGACAGAAACAAAATAACACTAGTCTAGATCTACAGCAAGAGGTTACAGCAGAGTAATAGCAGTTATAATCAGCAGAATTATATTCAGCAGCTATATACAGCAGCTAGATCTATGTCCAGCAGAATTATATTCAGCAGTAAAAATAGCAGGCCGTCCCAGGTACAGAAATATAACAATGATTAAATTATCATACGCCAGATCACTAAGATCATCAACTGTCACACAGACAGAGATATACTTTACTGGCTGCTGGTCAACTGTACAGTATGTAGTCTAGATTTAACTATTTATACTACCCGCCCTAACCCATATAACAAAAAGTGGAAGTACAAATATAAAATCTGATACTAGCCTATAAAAAATAGAATACATAAAATAGCTCTGACCTATAAAAATACAAATAAAAAATAGCTCTGGAAGCGCAAGCTCACAGACTATAGAAACTTAAGGTCGGAATCTTTACCACGAGATCACTCAGTGGCTTAGCAACTATGGAGCGAATAGATTCATTGCGTCCGGGCCCATGACTAATAGGGGTCCAGAAGGGCCATTGAAAGATTACTATTTTATTACTTTTAAGAGGACGCACAAGCAGTGAGTAGGCTATTATGACACTTATATTGATATGAAATAGTTAATGACTTGAGTGTAGCTACACCTTCACATGTAACATTTGATGCATACATCTTTTGTAAATGTAATGAAACATAAGCACAGACAGAAACACAGACCGACAGGATGACTCGATTAGCTTGCTGTCAGTGGAGAGAAAGGACACTATCAAACTCTTAAAACAGGGCCCGCAGATAACTTGCTACGCCACTGATTATTGAACTCTATTGAACCCTTGAAAAAGTTCATTTAGAGTCTTAGACTCTTTTAAAGTTTCAAATTCATCCGAGGATGTGTAAACACATTGTACCAGACAGACAGACAGACAAGAGTGAGTTGATATGAGCTTTTTTAAAAAAAAAAAAAAAGATAGAAACTAGGAACTGTAGGCGCCTTGACTCTGACTTTAAGCTGAATTCTCTGCCCATGAAAATAGGGTATCGATATAAATATTAATGTGTACATATTTTATGTTAAAGAGCGACGAGACTAAAATTTCGTGTACAGATCTGAAATCGATTACATTTAACAAGGGGAAGAGCAGCTCAGAGATAAGAGTGAAACTCTGGAAGCTTTTGGTTTAACTCCTACTCGTTTATTTACTGGTTTGACGGGGACTCATTTTACAATTATCCTAATCCATCTATTATTATTATCTTTTTAGTGTGTGTGAATGCATGCTTTAAGTTATACCAATTTATCAAATAATAAGCCACTCCCCTGACTGCACGCTCACCACGTCAGCTGCACACAAAAAAAAAGGTTTTTGTTCTATCGGCGTGAGCACATTCATGGCAGCAGCCACGCTCACTACCACCTCGTGCTGTCGCTAGTGTTAAACACTTGACAGTTTTTTGAGTGCATCTTGATGGCCACTCCCAACTTGACAATGAAGTTAATAAGTACCAGCGGGTGGTCTATTGTGCAGTGTCTGTGTATTGTTTTAGTAAGTCAGGTACCCATAAGAGTTAGCTGGACTAGGGGCTCCCTAAAATCCCGAAATTCAAAATACCAATCTTCATTGAGATTCGAACCCAGGACCCTAGGTTCGGAAGCAAGGCGCTTAACCGCTCAGCAACCGCGCCCCCATTTGTTATCGATGATCTATGTTTATACATAGCAATTGAAACTATCTGTTATCGATGATCTATGTTTATACATAGCAATTGAAACTATCTGTTATCGATGATCTATGTTTATACATAACAACTGAAACTGTTATCGATGATCTATGTTTATACATAACAACTGAAACTGTTATCGATGATCTATGTTTATACATAACAACTGAAACTGTTATCGATGATCTATGTTTATACATAACAACTGAAACTGTTATCGATGATCTATGTGTGAGCTTGCGCTCCCTGAGCTAGTTTTATATGTATTTTTGTTGTATAGGTTAGATCTATTTTTATATATTTTATTTTTATAGGTTAGTGTCAGATTTTATATATGTACTTTCGCATATTTATATAGGTTAGTGCGGGATAGTATAAAAGTGATGTACTACATGCTGTCTTAAAAACAGTTGAGTGTACATTTGACCAGTGGTCAGTACCATATCTGTCTGTGTGACAGCTGAAGATCTTTGTGGTCTGTCGTCTAATTATTTTATTATTCTGTACCTGGGACGGCCTGCTATCGTTACTGCTTTTAGCTGCTGCTATTGAGTATTACTCTGATGTTTTAACTGCTGAATATGATTCTGCTGAACATAAATGCTATCACTCTGCTGTAGATCTAGATTTATTTTGTTTCTGTACTAGATCTAGTTTAGTATTGCCTTAGTCAAGGCTTAGTAAACTTAGTTAGTTATAATCTGTTTCTAGTGAATGCTAATATTAAGGTACTAAGACTAAGGTGTTCTTGTTTTAGTTTTAGTTATGAGTTGGTTGTAGTAGTAGAATATTGTAGATCTAGACTAGTTTATTGTAGTGTGTTTGTGTAGATCTAGATCTAGTATAGTAGTTGTCTGGAAGTGATTTAGTTCTCTTTAGTTAGATAGTTGTTTTGATCAGTTTGTGTTAGATAGTTGGTTTGGTTAGTTTTTAGTGGCGTAGATTCAGAGGGTTTTAGTTAGTATTAGTTGTTTCCATTGTAGTGTATATATTTTATTATTGATTTATATTTTTGTATGTTAATAAAGTTCCGTTTTGTTTATTTATCCTAAACTAAAGTTAGTTATCTTGTTTTCATTTAGTATAGTTAGTATGTCTGGTTACTTAGGCGACTCTAGCCCCTTGGTCACCATACCGAGGTGCACAGATTGAGCCCACCAAGTAGTGCAAACATCTGCCTACTGTAATAAAATTTAATGTTGAGCAGAGAATAGGTCTCTCCCACTCGCGCCTGCCTGACCTGCTTAAATATGTTTATAGATAGCAATTGAAACTATCTGTTATCGGTGATCTATGTTTATACATAGCAATTGAAACTATCTGTTATCGATGATCTATGTTTCTACATAGCAATTGAAACTATCTGTTATAGGTGATCTATGTTGATTTATAACGTAGCAGCCCATTGCTAGCTATAATCAGTTATGGATGTGAAATATAGATCTAGTTTCCTTTCTCTTGCAGCCGAAATAAGAGACTAATACTTTACTTAATTAATCAAAATTTAGAAATACGGACCTTTTAACTTTTTGAAGAATTTAAAACGATAGAATTGATGAGAAATAGAGACTCGGTCTTTCCTAAAAAAACACTAACCCCAAAACGAAATAGTCTTACAAACTCTTGCGTAAGCTCACTATAAATTATCTCCATAATAGGTAGGCTATCCTGTGTCTATTGTATTGCCGTTGGTTATGTCAAAACACTGTTCTCTTTCTGTGGCACTCAGAATGTGACAATTTCTGTATTTTCAACTTGAAATAAAAATGAAAGACTATAGAATTAAAAAAAAAAGCAATGACGCTGAATTCTGTTCGAAACCTCATTGAGTAAGTTCAGGGGTAACAATCTCACAGCGCTACGATCAGCTTTCAAGTTCCCATCAAGTTAAGATGCCCACGCGGACCGCATCTAGAAATCGGCGAATTCAATTCAACTCTCTAGCCCAGAATAAAACCCACAGTTTTATCTTATCTTATAAATTACAGACGTACATTCTAAAGAGAATATAAAACGTCCTGCGAGTGTTCACCTAGTCGCGCATGTTAATGAGAAACTTAAGCTCTACTGAAGGTAAGTCATTGATTTTCCTGGCTGATTCAGGCAGCCCATTCCATGCTCCAATGTGACTAGGGAAGAAGGAGCACTTTTACGAATTATCTATTGCATGACGAAGCCAGATTGTATTTCATCAAATAGACTTCTAAAAACGAGGGTTATGATAATATGTTAATGCAATTATTTGTTGTTGTTGGTTGTGAAAACAACTTGTCAGGATGTGACTTTTTAAAGAAAGAGCTTTTGTTTCTATTCTTACAAAACATGAAATCATCTTCTAATTATTTAATGTTGTGTTCATCAGTCTACGTTTGGGGAGATTTTCATGCATAAAAGCAAATCCATAAAACAGAAAGTGTTTTGGTGTATCCGGTGCACAGAAATCGGAAATATAAATAAGCGAAGTATTTAAATAAACGACATATTAATGTTTATGTACTATTTAGCACTATAGAGTATAGCATTCAATTAGTATAGTTCAATGATTAGAGTAATGCTTGTCAGTGAGAAAGGACCATACACCTTTATATATAGATTAGAGCAACTTAAACATTTTGTTAAGCGCCATTTTTTGTCTGATATAGTGTTGTATTAAACAGCAATTATCAGCAGTATAAAAAATGCCATAGCCTGTATCTATATTACAGCTCAAAAATTAAAACTTTTTTCTGTATTATTATGATCATTTTTGGCAGGGCCGGCTCTAACGATTGGAAACGGATTGCGCGGGTCCCAGTCTGTGTAAGGATAAGCATAATGCCAAAATTAAGATTTTGTATTAGAAAATACATTTGTTTTTGCAATAAATTTTTATTAAATGAAAGCTGACAATGCCGTTTTTTTCCCCAGGACTTTTTCGAATATTTTGCAATTTGAGGAAATTTTTGAAAGGCCATGGAAAATCACAGGCCTAGGAAACCCTGTTATTATATAAGTTATAATGGTGTAATTTAATAATTTACACCTATAAGTGCGGGGCCCACTGCGGCCGCATAGGTTGCAGTGGTCTAAGGCCGGCCCTGATTTTTTTGGTTCTAAAATTGTTTTAAGTTTAGCTTATTAGGACGTTCTGAGGAAAAAAAAATATCCCTAAACGCTTGCTCTAATAATTCATCGGCCATTGATCTGGCAAACTATCTACAAAAATAGATCTTCATTGAGAGCAAAAATCTACTTTCAAAATTGAAGAGCATAGTTTTTATACGCATAAAAACTCATCTTTCACCAAATGAAACCACTTCCTGTTGACCAGTGTATTATAGATTTCTATGTGTATGGACAGGATAAACTGAACACAGTTCGAGACACAAACTGCATTGTGCTCATTGAAACATCACCGATGATGAACATGATGCCGTCTTCAGACATAATTTATTGTTTAGTTCGCGGGTAAGGTTTATGTCAATAGGTCATCAATAGATGTGTAGGTATGTGGAGGTGTTCCCCGTGTTTGTTGAATGAAAGGGGGAGAATCACTTGGGGCGAGAGGAGTACGCCTGGACTAGAATTGTTAAATGTCACTTTGTATGACGTAAGGATGAAAGAGAATGATTTGGAATAATGTTCGTTAGGGTTTTTTTTTTCTGTTTGTTTTCTCGATGACGTGAGTTTGAATGTTGGATTTAACGAATATATCAGCTACACGTGCAAACCTAAACCTTTTTAACGTGCACGAAAAAAAACTTTTTAGATGTGCAAAAAAATATCAGCACTTTTGATGCGCGGGAACATAACATTTTAGATGTGCAAAAATATATCAGCATTTTAGATATGCAAAGAAATATCAGCATCTTAAATGTGCAAGAAAATATCAGCATTTTAAATGTGCAAGGAAATATCAGCATTTTAGATGTGCAAGAAAATATCAGCATTTTAACATACAAAATGAATGTTTCAATTAGTGACAGTCTTCCTTTCTTTGTTTTTAGTACTTTGTGTGAGTGCTTTTGTTCTAGATCTACTCAGCAATAGTCTTCTTTAGATATGCTTAAGACAACAAATGAATAAAAACGTCCAATAAATATGAACAAATGAAATGAACTTTGGGGCTGACAATGATCTTTGTCCAAATAAATCTATACATCAGAATAAATGCATTTCATTTGTACCATCTTGAATTATAGAGATAACGCCTACAATACTTTTACTTTTGGGTTGCCATTGCAAGATGTAAGGGAAAGATAATCATGTCTTATGAGTTACTGCTCTTATCTGGATAAGGTGTCGGGGCGGGAGACTCCTTGAAGTGGCTATTTGCAGTTCATTTTTTTAAATATCATCTAGCCGTCTCATTCAACATTTTGTATAAATACTAGACTAAGTACACGATTTACTAGTAGGCAACGAGAGAGAGAGAGAGAGACAGACTGACAGAGAGAGAGAGAGAGACAGACTGACAGAGAGAGAGAGAGAGACAGACTGACAGAGAGAGAGAGAAAGACAGAAAACAACAAAGTAGGGTATATTAAACTGCGACTCCCAAATGTGGTTTATTCATTCAGGCGACACCGCATTCCCCGCCCCGTCTCCACTTTTGCGACCCCTCCCCCCCGCCATCCCTCCGCCCAATCCTACTGCGCGAGTCTGGTTTGGGCACTGTACCCCACCTGTCCCTCTACTTGCAAGGAATGAAAACAATTTCGCCCCAGTATATATGTGGCAGTTACATAGATCTATATATGTCATTTTACCTTCGTCTCCTGTTTCAGCCGTTGATTTCTGAGTTGAATTGTTTTGTTTCGTTCACGGATTTAGAACAATTTTAATCTTCCATTTCAGTGCAAAAGGAAATAATCTACAATGTAAGCTAATTGTTAGAGCAGTCTTCAGGAGCAAGGTAGATCTACAAATACTTAGCCTATAGATCAATTACGATAGTACAGCATAGCTGTTTAAATGTCATTGTTGTTTAGTCCTTACATTTAAAAAAAATCATTGTAACTCAGCCATTGATATTACTTCTGATTATTTTGGGCATATGTTTAGTGACCTTCTTACTCTTGCATAGGGCAGAGAATTCTATGGCCGACGATTAACGAGGGCGTCCAGTAAAAGGCATAATACAAGCGCCTTTACTTTTCCCCCTAATAATGTCAGAGAGAACCATGGCAGAGTTGGGAGGAATCACGAAGTTCAGTCTATCACCAAGATACGAACCTGAGACCCCCCTCAGTCCAGAAGCCAAGCGCTTTACCACACAGCCACCGTAGCGCCCACTCAAATGTATATTTCATCAATATTATCGCCAACATCAGCCCCCATTGGTGAACCCAACCAAAGTGCTCCCACCTCTCCACCACCAAAAAGATTACGTCTGCGTGAGTTTAACAAGAGACAGTTTCCTCTCCTTCGCCTTGCCCAACTAGATTTTCTTGTGCAGCCTGATTGCGCGCTCCTTCCGCGCAACCCACAAATATAGTCTTGCCAGTGAATTGTTACTTCCCAGATAGAATTGCATGCATTCAACCAAGACTTCAGTTCAAACAACAGAAAGTTTGGGTGCTCGGTTGCTGTAGCAGAGAGAGACCATGTATATAGTACTAAGCACTTTTCTGATGAATCTTCGAGTGGACTAGCAATACAACTCGAATATTTTTAAGGACAAGATAGCTAGTGCTTACTTGTGCCACTGATAAAATTGTTCGTACGAAATAGGAATGTTAATAGAAAATCCTTGTCAACACTCATAATGAGATGTCTAAAATATCAATAATTGAAATGATTGGCTCTCAAGCCAAGGTCTGGAAGATTAAATCCTGGTGAAGGTTCAGATTTTTATTTCAAAACTGTTGAATTATATAAAGTCAGCCCATTATACTGAATAATAGACGTTTGTAAGAAAATATTGGTCCTTGTTATGGCGCTATTACATCCTCGTTTATTATAAACGACCATAAAAAAAATGGTGACATTTATCCCTCCACCCCCCCCCCCCAAAAAAAAACACACACACACAAAACAGAATTGAGCTATAAATAACCTAATGGTTGTAGCAAGCACACGTACACTAAAACTTATTTCCACTCAAAAATTGGATGAAACAAAAACAAAATAAAATGTCACTTCAATTGCCTTCATAGACCTCGTGGCCGTTGTCTAGATCTAATTCAAGCATGTGTTCGTTTAATAGAATTTGAATCATAAATGTGTACTTGCTTCTAGTAGAATTGTTACGCATGAGACAATTACATATGTCTTTACTTAGTTGTTTAAGTCCAATGAACGTCAACGTTGGACAATGCTATCTATTCAAGTTTTCGACTGCTGTTCAAACTAGCTAAAAAAAACGACTAGATTGTCAAGCCATCAAATCCCTTCTGCCGGCAAGTAAACTTTGGCAGATAATGGACTAGTGTTGACAAGCACTGACCTTAATAAATCCTACAATGTATCTATTGTAACAAGCTCATTAGTGTAATACATGTTTGCATCTACTTAGAGTGCTGTCAAGTTGTATGCAATCTTGCTGGCTGTCTAATAAAACTACCACGCCTCGGTGAAGTGTCAATCTCTTACTCCTACACTTTTGAAAAAAAAAATTGTCCATTGGTCAAATGATCTCATTGGGAGTCGCCTCGCTTCGTTACGGATATTTAGACAGGCTTATTTACTGTTTCTCATAGTCTAAGCACTCCATTGAGTATTTCATTTATTTTTAGTGGTCTCCCTGTTTTTAAGTTACGCCCTCTAAAGCTACGCCACTTCTTCAAAACGTCTTCTAAACTGAATCTACGTCTTCTAGGTTTCGCCACTTCTAAGCCATTTACAAACTTCCAGACTTCCCGTCCCGTGCTGCATTGGTCCCAGCTGTCGTACCATTTGGACTTGCCCCATTTACAAACTTCCAGACTTCCCGTCCCGTGCTGCATTGGTCCCAGCTGTTGTACCATTTGGACTTGCCCCATTTACAAACCCTTGCTCTTGCTCTCTTCTATGTTTGCGGTTTCTCTGGTGGAACAAGAGGCGTTCCTAGCTTCGCCAGACTGTTGGCTCTTTCGTTTCCTTTGATCCCACAATGTTATGGAAATCCACTACATCACCATACGTACCTTGTGTTTTTCCTTCTAGGTGCTCCACAAACGACGTCGCCTTTTCCAGCGGGGGTAGGTGAAGTCTCTGGGTTCTCCAGGAATTGTTGACAGGCGAGTGTGTATGTCAAGAGGATGACATTGGCGCGTTTCTTCCTCGATGTATTCTAGAGCGTTTCTAGCTCACATTCCTTCAGTATTATCATAATGGGAAGTATGAAAGCCTTGTTCAAACCCAATCCGTGAACTTTGGTTGCTAAAACATGTTTTGTACAATAGAAAGAAAGTGTTCTCATATATGTTTTTGTTTCGTCTTGACACCATCTCATTAGCCCAGCTGTTTTTGTTGTTTCATTTGGGAAGCATTGTATGTGTGTGTGTGTGTGTGTTTCGTTTGACAAAGTTAGTAAAAGAAGGAAGAAGGAGATAATGTTCGTCATTCGATGTGAAGGTCGGAAAGTTTGAGCGATTTTCATCGACGGTCTTGGTGAATCTGTGTGTGTGAGAGAGAGAAAGAGTTTTGTGTGTAAAGGGAATACAAAAATATGAATTATGCTTTTTGATTATTTTCCCTCTTACATCTATATACGTTGAGCGCCTCCCTTTTATTTCAATGGACCATGTTCCCTAAGATAACTAATGCCCACTGATCAATATACGGCATTAAAATAGTACAGAAAAAAATAAACCAAACTAGATCCTATGGGTATGATAATGCAATTTAAATATTAAATGCCCTCTTACGACTTCTTAGTGATATTCTTATCTACAAGCATAACAGTAGAAGACTCCTTCCACCCACTCTTTTTAGACGTGGTACAGTTTTGCATATCTTACATTTCAATGGTTCTATATATCAGTTATATCTACATCATTCTCATAATATGAACCTCGACTTTTGAATGAAATCTCCCGATAAAGGTAAAACAGGTTTTGGGGTTGCACGATCCAATACATCTTTGGCTGCTACATTTTATTTTACTTCCCCCAATCAAATTGTATGAATGTCCGAGACGACACTCTTTTGAGCAGACGTTTCCACATGAATGTCTCAAGACGTCAGCGTTTCCTGGCTTCTCTGTTTTTAAGAAATTTATGGTCTGATGGCTTCTCCTTGCTACTTGTTATAAATTAAACCGTTTTAAATTAAATGGGTATTTATTACATCAGTTCATAAAATATCTGCATGTAGACAGGAAATGAAACGTCATTGTCATGTTTCGGATGTTCCTTCAGATTTGAATTACATCCTAGCGGGGTAGGGATGAAGCGAGAAGGGGTTCAAACCAGGGACCATTGAGACCACCGAATGACAGTAGGAGCGCATACCACACGGTCACTTTGCAGTCCGTCAGAAAGTCAAACTTCCTGGGTCTCATCTTCTGTACTCTGACCGTCTCCAAAAATGTTCAAAAGAGCACGAGTTGTCTCTAATCCTCAAAGTGGCCGAGGAAATTCTCTCTATCAGGCAAGTAAAACTCGCGAGTCACTGAGACTTAGACCGTGAGCAAATAATCCATTTCAGACCTCGCGTGTTAATCACTATACGAAAGTATTGACAAACTATGTATTTTCAAATGGATGCAAAAACTTTGTACACTTTAAAGCACTGCGAAATCACATTTATCACTTAGGAATGCATCATAAAGCAACTTTTTAAAAATTTAGTTGGCCACAGTGATCGTTTAATAGAAAGTCCATAATAAAATTATTTTTCTTTTCTATTTCAAAAACCTCTTTTTTAACATTTTTCTTTCTGTTATATCATCCCCACATTTTCCATATCTTTTCTCCAGTTTCTCTCTTAGTGTATTAAGGCTAAAAGAATGTAAGCGGATTTTAATCAAATCACATCAAAATGTGAACAAAGAGCAGATTACTCATTTTTACTTAGATACTCTAGAGAATAAAAGTCACAAAAACAAAAAAAAATCCCAAATGTCCCAATTATCCCAGACATCCCAAATTTCCAAGACATCCCAAATATCCCAGACATCCCAAATATCCCAGACAGAGATCCCCATAAATTCACCAATTCTGATATAACAATGATACAAAGACACTCAGAACAACAATTACTGTAGCATCGGAACCACTGTACAGCCATAATTCTACATTCTTAAACAACTGGTGAGAAAGATACCATAAATAGTTCAGTCCTTTCAGATTTACTAGCATTGTGTGGTATCAGTTTATGGAGTCTGTACATGACAATCATAGTCCTGCTGTGTTACCTAGGCTTTTTTAAATTTACGTTTTGGTTCGTTGGTGGACACTCACATTTAAATTACTTTCAAATAATGTGCTGGTCATTCATGCCACAGACCTATATAAAATATTCCATATCCAAAGTTTATGCGATCAGAAAAGTTCCCATTTGACAACATTGTTCCATTAATTGCTTTGTGAAGGTGCGTGTGTGCCAACTTTGTATTTTGCTGGTCCATGCGAACAGATGTCTATAATTACTAAAAACTACCTGATGAATACCATAATAATTCATTACAATTTCCATTCATTTTCTACTTTTTAATTAATATTGAGATATTCAATATTACAAAAGTTATCTCTCTTTTTTCTAAATAAGACAAAATTAATAAATAACCAGTAATTAATAAACTAACGGGTTATTTTTTTTTACATTGATTCTTGTGTTGTTGTTTGATAATGAATAATTCTGCAAAGTTTCAATTTGATCCGAGAACTGGGAGAAAAAAATGTAAAATAATACAACCACAAAGACAGACAGACGGACAGACAGACGGAGTGAGTTAATCTAAGATTTGTTAAAATTAATGAACCTTAAAGATCTTTTTTGTCTACAACCATTTAAAGCTGTCTCTAAATATCTATAATGGTTTCTCTAGTTTTCCTCTATGTCGAGTTGATAGTATCTCGAATCACCCTGACCATGAAACATATTGCATTCAAGACAAGCCCAGGTTTCTTTTTTAATTAAAGTTCCTGGATCGAACTGAGTTTATGAACCAAATAGTTTGTTTTGAATGCCGTGCTTGTTTTTCGGCTCAAGTTTTTTGGCCTAGAAAAAAACTTAGGTTTTAAGATCTACCTATACACAAGGAAAAAAACAACACATTTGGTAACACCAAAATATTCATTCACCTTTTTCTTTAAACTTACTTCAGTAATTTCACACTAATCTGGAAACTTTCGCTAGCAAAAAAAGATTTCAATACATGTATATATTTGAGTATCATATTAAATGTTCTGTTATATTATATAAAACGAATATTTGCGAGTTGTTTATTTCTGATTGTAAATATTAATGCGGATTATTTTTTTAATTAATTACTTCCAGATCCTGTAAGAGTGAAGATCCCTTAAGTTCAAGAGGAATGATCGATTGTGACTTAACATAAATTTTTTAATTGAGAAACGTAAGATTACTGCAGTTGGTGGACCTCCATGTTGGTCAAAGGATTAAATCCAAATCTAAAAAAAACATTTCACAAGTACTTCTTTTTTCTTGGTGAGTACATACATGTTTTTGTCCATCATTTTCATTAGCACACAATTGAACAGCTACAGCCATGAAAGTACTTGATCAGTTGTTCACCCAACATGGGTATTTCATAGGTCAGTGAAAACAAAACTATTTCCCTATTGACTCTACGTAGGTGAATAATTTAATAGTCTTTTTGCTTATGAAGGGGGGTGTATGCTTTTGTAAATAGTAAATTAAGGTCTACCACTCTGGTGATTCATCTTGGTCTACGTTTCACAACTTTTGAACCTTCCAAAGCCACATAGCACCATTCAAATACATCGGCGCACCAATTTATCAGTTGACTAATTACTGAGTAACTTGTGTCAGAATAGTCAAAACATAAAAGCGTTTTGCCACAATCAGTTACATACCATTAGCGACATGACGCAGGCTCAATACTCAGTGCAGTGTCGAACATATGTGGTTGATAGACGAGAGACGAATTTAACACACATATAGACACTACCGTTTAATGTCAACTTTAGTCTTTCGACTTGACATTCAAAGGCTCTACCCTGGGTCGTCTCGAGGTCACTGCCGCCTACATAGCCAGGAGCGGTAGGCTAAGTGTTGGAATAGGTGACGTCATACCGCCGGGCTCGATGCAACTGCATGTTTTGCTTACCTCCAAACGTTCCTGAATTCAGGTAGAGAAGTGTGGGCTTGTTTACCTGACATGCTCAAAGATATCTCTGACGTCTGCCTGCACATCTGACCTAGTATAAACTGAAACTAAAGTATACCTAGATCTACCCAGATCTAATCTACCCAGATCTACTGTATATTCTTACATTCCAACCCACTCAATGGCCCTGTTGTAGACACATCGAGAGGAAAGTATTTATAGTTCCCCGAAATAAGTTTTTATTATTTCTCTTTCTGGCTCCTATCATTTTCTAACAGTTGTCCCATGCAGAGCGTGACAAACTAACTCTTTTAATTCGTTGTGCAAGATTTTGTGTCTGAATGTACAGAAGTCGTGCCTATCCCCACATTCGAAACACATACACGCACGGGTAGTTGGCAAATAATGGCCGTCTCGGGACGTGTACGGTTTGACCCGAGATTACTGCGAACTGTGGCACAGTGTTGGTGACAGTCTTCTCTCTAAATGTGACTTTACGACAGCAGCAGGGTGAAAAAAGAAAAGAGGGCGCACTTTCTAAAGTGATTTGCCCCCGGTCCCGCAGCAGTTAATGTCATTACTTTCATTGGAGCTTTGCTTGAGTGAAAGGTGGCCTCGGTCTGGCTCGAGCGCACATATAGAATTCTACTTGATGACCCCGTTACAATTGCCGACCAAATTTATTGCTGAGCTCAGTTTTTTTTTCATCTTGTAGGCTTGAATTTTTATTTTTACAAGATTTATTAAACACTAATTGACAAGTATAATCCTTTCATAACTATCTACCTCTCTCTACTGCAAAAAACGACAGCCACTTTATATAATAACGCGAATACTTTTGCAATTAATTAATTTCACCTCTTTATATCTATTTCCCAATCTTGTAGGATGTTTATGTTAAACGATACGTAACTAGTATAGCAGTATATACACCAGGGCTTCTGGTAGAAAATGAACCAGACTAGACAACGCACAACCCTTTCTATAAACAGTTGATGAAAAGATTATCCACATAATATGAAAAAGTTCAAAGTTTAACACAACAGACTGACAGACAGACAAACAAACAAACATAGATAGATAGATAGACAGACAGACAGATAGATAGATAGGTAGATAGATAGATAGATAGATAAATTTCAATATCAATAGGTTATATCCTCTCTACATTTAATACCTGGTTACATTCTTTGAATAATAAAATACTCTAGACCAGTAGAGCTTCCTCTTACCTGCATAACTGAACAAGATGTTATGACTGGCGAGAGTTCAGGCCTGCGCTGAAACCGTGAACAATTTCATGCCATATTCAAATTTCAAATCTGGATCTTTATTGAATTAGTAAAGCGGTCATGGGAAGTTTACATAAATTATTAAAAAAACTAAGCTCGGTAATGAAATTTCTCCCGTGGCCGCTATATTTAGCTCCAAGGCCCCCCCCCCCCCCCCCCCCAAAAAAAAACGGTAAAAAATATTTCCCTGTTGCTAGGGTCAACAAGGGGACAACATCCAAAAAGCATTTTAAAAAAAGGAGGGTTATTTTCAGTGTTCTAAGTTTTCTATTATTCGCTGACCAATTGGACTGCGCCTTCACTCCACTTCATCCCATGCGTGACCAATAACCCCATGGCCAGATATCGCACGGACGATTGAAACGGTCCTTTGTTTGGTCAAATGTTTGTAGTGAGCCGCGTACAGTATTCCACAGGAAACAAGACCAGTCATCACCTTGACGACGGCGGCCACTTTCCAAGTGTGAAGTCACACTGCCTGGTGTTTGGTCAGACAAGAGATTAGCAGACGATGAAAATGGAAATCCCTTGATGATAAAATCTGTACAGAGATTTCAAGGGAGACAATTCAGGAGACGAAAACGAGAAGAAAAACCCTTGAGTTTTGAGCAATGTAAAGATTTTCAAACATGGCAGAGAAACTATGTATAGCAATCTTTTTGGTGTATCTGGTGTGTTTAATAAAGTGCTGATAGGCTATGTTTTTTAAAAGTTATATATTTTTAGACACATATATGGGTATATAAGATAAAATTTAAGCACTTTTTAGCAAGAAAATGCCGAATTAAATTCTCCAAACTCTTCCGTTCGAGGCACAAAATATGAAGCAAACACTAAATTCTCACGCTATTATTTAAAAATGATTTTTTTAAAGGGGAAACTAATTAGCGATTTGTCACAAATTGAATGTTCAAAAAAAAAAAGAAGCTTAATTTTTTTTTTTTTGTAGTGATGGCAGGTGGAATGCTCAATCGTTCTTAACGTTGTTTGTTGTATCATGAAAATATTCAGTAACCAAATTAAGCTTTCAATAATTCTGGGTTAAAAGTTTTTAAATTTCTATCAAAACACAATAGGAAAACATCGAAAAAGTGAATTCTGTTTTATTTTATATACTGTCCCCTTGCAATATTAAAGGGGATCCTCCTCTTCACTGACTAACGACGACCCCCCCCCCCCCAACCCTCCGCCATATACACACTCTAGGTATAGAACTGATTACCTTCGGAAAAAAAACAACTAGATTTTACTATTGTCTTAGTCTCTACCAACACATAGCTAGGTCACTATCTACATTCGTGTTGTACAAATACATACGGTTCAAAAATACAACAATACAAATGATGGAGAAGCGAAAAGAGATTTTCAATGAAAAATTACATAATTTTTGTTTGGCTAGAGATCAAAGGTTAAAGACTAGTCTTGGATATATAGCGCCAACAAACTATTAGGTACAGACAGAGCACTAAAATAGCCGCGAGACATTTCTAGAACATCTTGACCGTTATCTTAAGCCTCCTCAAGCCTGGCCAGTGATTGATCACTTATAGACCGAACGTCAATACAATCGATAAAGTATTTACTCAACTAATGACCATGAAGTCTATCGCTTAAAGAGTACCCTACATGGTCGAGTGTGTGTGTGTATGTGTGCTTTGACAAGAATGTGTCCTAGTGGTACAAAGTTTCTCAAGGTCTGTTTGAGAAGTCATCTTTGGACAAACAGAATCAAGTTACCCACCGTCAGGTTTTGAGGTCGCAATGACATCCTCAGATACCAATAGGCCCACAGGTAGACCTGTCTAAAAAGTTTTACATGCCTTTGTTCCTGTCTAATATTTCTTTATTCCTGTCTTAAAAGTCTTTATTACAGTCTAAAATGTGTATATTATTGTCATACTTGTCTTAGATGCTGTCTACAGGTATTAGGTTGTAATTCCATCAACAGCTACGAAAGATACAATTTATATTATAAGAAAGATACAATTTTTGTACCTACGAGGACCAATCCTTAGTAATTAAAAAGAAAAAAGATGCACTTAAAAAAAAAGTTACGAGACATAAAATAAATGTGTAACTTATTCTCTTTTGTATGTTTCTTTGTAAGTGTATTTAATTATAGTTGACAATGAGTTATGTTTTTTTGAAGAAATTCATAATTTTATGCTCAATAAAAATGATTTTAAAAAAATGCAACTCACTGACGTGACGATGAATTTGATATATAAATCTAGATCTACATCGAAATTTTAATATGAAAAATTGTAAAATGAAAAAGCTAGTATTTTTTTTTCTTTTTGAATATATAATTAGATCTAAATATAGTCTATGTAGTTGTGAACCGTCGTTGGGATCATCTACAAACTTAATGATAGCCTTGGGGAGTGTCCATAAAAGTGTTCAGTATATCATCTATTAATAGTTTCTCATGTTCTTTAAAGATGAAAGACTACCTTGTCACCTGACTTTGGTGTTGGATACACACTGAAACCTTAAGGATGCACTCTTGATATTGAAGTTTTTGTTCCAATATTCCTCATGCAAGTTTGTTAGGTCTCTGAGCGAATGGCAATGCTTAAACTATTATGACTTTGTTTGTAGTTCTTCAGAACAAGTCAGAACGTTAATAGATCCAGCACGAAATATAAACGTATGCCTAACACTTTAATTCATCCACCTTTCCAACTGCGTAGTCTACTTATGTCTCTGTGTGTGTGTCTTTTAGTGTCTATTAAAGAAATTAATGTTCAAGTTGGGTGGTATATATAAAGGGGAGATAATAGAATGGGATTATTATCTGTTTGGCATGCATCAATTTTGAACACTATTTCTCTCTGGGTTTATTGAAACTGATTGTGTGTGTGTGTTTATGTCTTAAAGTCTTGTGTGTTGACCAAAAAAAAAACCGTTCTAAGTGACCCCCTGTCTTGAGAAACATGGAGCCTGCCAACTGAGAGACGGAATCAAAGGAGATAGATCTGGCGCAAAAAATAGGACAGGACAAGAAAACAACTTTGGCAATAGAAAAGCGCCAGAGAGAAAAAAAAATCAAGACAATTCATACAAGCTTCAGCTGTAATAACCTGCCCTGTATGCAGCCAAACAATTCTGGCTTACTTAGGTCTCAAAAGCCATATGAATAGGCAAAAAAAAAAAAACGCATTGCAAAAACCCTCTGCTCTCTGCATGACAGCAATGGTCATCGTCAAACCCTGGTGGATAAATTATAGTCAAACAAAATAAATAAACTGTGTGTACTTATTAATTATAATAATAATAATAATAATAAAAACTCTTCCAGGAATTCAACAAAATATATCCAAATCTGAACCTTACGGAGCAGAATGTTGTAGACAGACGGTCTGTAATAATTAAAAAATGCTATCTGACCCCTATAGAAATTGACGTAATAAGACGAGAAGTAGGTCATGAGCTTCAGATACAAGAGCTCATCTCAGATACAAGAGCTCATCTCAGATACTAGAGCTTATCTCAGATACAAGAGCTTATCTCAGATACAAGAGCTCATCTCAGATACTAGAGCTAATCTCAGATACAAGAGCTTATCTCAGATACAAGAGCTCATCTCAGATACAAGAGCTTATCTCAGATGTAAATAACACACCCACTCAGCCGACCAACGAAAACGTTTGTAGACCGGCCAACCAACAAGAGAATGATTTAACATCGGCAATAAGCAATGAGCTACACTCAAAATTTTGGACTCTCATGGACCGTTACAAAAACACCAATCTTAACTCTAGGCCTCGTATCCCTAAGCTAAATGTCAAGAAAGAGACAAACACTCATATTAATGAAATAAATAAAGTTTTAGTCAACTATTTTGAAACAGCAAGAAATTTCTCTTCTTCGAGCTAGGCCCAATTAATCAGAGACCAAAACAACATATGCCAGCATGGAAAAAGCGCCTTGAAGACAATATTAATCAGCTGAGGAGCCAAATGGATACAATTGGACATTCTTAACAAAATGAAGTCCATATTAAAAACAACTGAAATCAAGCTGACGGACTGTGATAGCCACACAAAGCTCTTATCTCTGAAGGATACGCTGAGACAGAAAGTTAAACTAAAGGGAGCTAGGTTAAAGCGCTACAATGAAACCACTAAAAGGAAAGAGCATAATGCTTTATTTCAAAATAAAAGAAAACAGTTCTTTCGTAAACTAGCTGAAAAAGATGCTGACAAAATTCAAAACATTGATAGCACTAAACACGGCACGTTCATCGACTATTGGGCAGCGCTTTGGTCTGACCCTCTACATTACAACGTACAGGCTGACTGGATCGACGAAATCCAAACTACAAACAACCTAATACCAGAAATGCCTGTTGAGGATTTCACAGCCGAGGAAGTCTCAGCAGCTATATCAAAAACTCACAACGGGACTGCTCCAGGCCCGGACAATATACACAACTTTTGGCTGAAAAAACTTACAGCCATACATGTACCACTAACATCAAATTTTAACGAGTTAATATCAGAACCATCTTCAATGCTGATAGAACTCACTGAAGGGAGAACATCTCTCCTTCCCAAAAAAGGGGATCCGAGCCAACCATTAAAATATCGCCCTATCACTTGTCTGTCAGTGGTGTATAAACTATTAACTTCACTATTAAAAAGTAAAATGTATAAATTTTGCTCTGCCCATAAGCTACTAGCAGAGGAACAACAAGGTTGCATTGAAGAGTCGATGGGATGTAAATTACAGCTAACTATAGATGGTATAATATTGCACCAAGCTAATAGAAGAAAGAGAAATTTACACATGTGCTACATCGACTACAAAAAAGCATTCGATTCAGTTCCGCATGATTGGCTGTTGAAAACCCTGGAAATTCATAGAATCAACCCAAGAATAAAACAACTACTGAAAGTCTGTATGGATAATTGGAAGATAAGTCTACACCTTAATCATGATAGACTAGGTTCTGTGCACATAAGAAGGGGTATATACCAGGGAGACTCTCTATCTCCGCTCTGGTTCTGCCTAGCTATTAACCCACTATCTAAATTACTTCATGGCACTACAAACGGTTTTAGGGTTGACACTAAATGTACAAAGTCTGTGTCTCACCTGTTATACATGGATGATTTAAAGCTATATGCAGAGAACGAGCAAAAGTTACACACCTTAATTAAAACATTAAAACGCTTCAGTGACGATATCTGCATGTCTTTTGGCTTGGATAAGTGTGGTATCATAAGCATAAAAAAGGGCAAGGCAGCCAACACCAAAATTGCATTTGAAGGCATCGAAGAACTGAACTCTGCCTCCCTTTATAAATATCTTGGAATAAACCAGAATGCCAAGATAAACCATAAAAATTAAAAGAGGACTTTCCTGGCAAATACAAGCAGAGAGTAAATAAAATTCTCAACACAAAACTGTATGGCAGTAATCTCATCACGGCAATAAATAGCTGTGCCGTCCCAGTGCTCCTCTACACGTTCAGTGTCATCGATTGGACAGATACCGACCTACATGACATTGACAGACTCACGAGGAAACTATTAACCAAATTCCGATATTTACACCCCAAGTCCTCCACCATAAGGCTATACCTGCCGCGGAAGAATGGAGGCCGTGGATTGCAGAACATCTTCAAACTGTGTAAGACGCAAGTTTTCAAAATACGATCAAAACTGCACGCCTCCAGCAATGAACTAGTTTCCTTCCTACGCAAATATGACTATGATGCAACCCCTCTGAACCTAAACAATGTTAATGTTAATGTCGGTCTGGACGACGTCGGGCATGAGATTCGCCAGTGGGAAGAAAAAACACCCCACGGAAAATTCCCGGCTTTATTACATGTGGACAACATTGGCAAGGCTGCTTCCTTAGCATGGCTAAAAGCAGGTCATCTTTACCTTGAAACTGAAGGCTTTGTCACAGCAATACAGGACAGAGTAATTAGAACAAAAAATTACGAGAAACATATCCTAAAACTCAATATTGTTGACAAATGCCGAAAATGTGGAAATGCGGGTGAATCAATTGAACACATAATGGCGAGATGTTTAGCCCTATCGGAATCTGCCTACCTAGGTCGCCATAACCAAGTTGCAAAGCTAATACACCAGCACTTGGCTTTGACACACAATTTGATCGGTAAGGATACTCCTCCATATTATAAATACTCACCACAAGAGGTTCTTGAGTCTACGGATCATCTACTGTACTGGGATAGGCCTATTTTGACTGACAAAACGGTAGATTTTAATCGCCCTGATCTGCTGCTCATCGATAAAAAAGAAAAGGCCGTTACCATTATTGACATCGCCGTACCACTATCTCATAATTTAAAAAAAATTGAGATGGAAAAACAACGAATATATGGGAACCTTGGCTTGGAGATTAAGCGTTTATGGAAATTATCTAAAATAACAATATACCCCATTGTCATATCAACCGAGGGAATAATAACAACTGACCTCACAGATACCTTCAAGGCCCTTGGCATTCCTAGGAACATTCTCGTTGCCTGTCAGAGGGCGGTACTTCTGCAGACCTGCCACATCACCAGAAAATTCTGTCTAGTTTTGTTTCCCTTTAACGAAACTCGACCCTGGCAGCGCCAGAGAATGAATACTCGTTCTTTTATAATAATAATAATAATAATCTTTATTGTCCGTATGGAAATTTGTCTTACAATTTGTGCATAACACCAAACAAAAAACATTATAACTATAAGAAACCAAAGTGTACATTCACACCAGACTCACTCATAATTTATATGTGACAAAGTGTATACCAGATTGTTCTTATTTAATGTTTTGATTGCCAGGGGAACAAAAGAGTGTTTGTGTCTGTTTGTCTTTGCTATCGGTGTCTTGTATCTCTTGTGTGATGGTAAAATCACAAAATCCTGACAGAAAGGGTGATTCTTTATTTCGAGGATCTTGTTAACCTTTTATAGATGTTTGTCTCAAACAACTGCCCAAATGGAGTTTGTTTTTTTGCCAATGATTTTACCAGCAGCATTTAAGATTCTATAAAGTTTATTTTTAATGCTCAGATTGCCAGACCAGGCAGTGATATTGAAACTTAAAATATTGCAGATGTGAGCGTGATAAAACATGGATGGCTGCTTGGTCGTGCGGTTTGCGCGCTGGACTGTCGTTCGGATTTATCGACGGTCGAGGGTTCAAACCCTGCCCGCTCCCATCCCCCGTCGTCCTGCGGGAGGTTTGGACTAGGAAGTAAACTATCTTCAACTCTGAAGGAACATCCGAAATATGTAAAACATTTTACAAACATAGCCAAGGCCTTTTCGCTAACATTAAACGAGGACAGTTTTCTTAGTAATCGAAAT
This sequence comes from Biomphalaria pfeifferi, assembly GCA_030265305.1. NCBI lineage: Eukaryota > Metazoa > Mollusca > Gastropoda > Planorbidae > Biomphalaria > Biomphalaria pfeifferi. The sequence continues at coordinate 1,932,115 of JASAOG010000060.1, read as the reverse complement.
CTTTGCTGCCCTTTTTTGCAGATATAATCAGTATTTGCAGTAAAATTTAGTTTATTGTCTAAGATAGTTTACGATTCAAACTGGTGATTTAAATTTTGACACTTCATACTGATTTGTTTTGTTGAACACAAAGTTACGAATTCTCGGCTAGGTTTAGATATGGTGTCACTAGATTTACATGTAGACATATAAATGTGTATTTAGCACACGATACAGCCTAGCCTTAATGAGAAAGCCTGTAAAACAATCATCAGTTCTTGTAACTTTGACCAGTAGATACCGAAGCAGTCCGGTACATTCAGAATACAGGAAGGTCAGGGAAACAATTCAATAGAAGGCAAGACATTAAGAAAGTTTGCCTATTAACCTAAGTAGTCATGCAGCTCTGATCACGTTCTGTTGTAATGTATGCAAACGTGCACGTATAATTAGCATAATAGTTTCTTCTTCTCATAAACATCTGTCTAAGAATCTCAAAGCGAATACAGATTACTTAGAAGTGCAGACGACATAGAAGTGCAGACTTGAACCACCTGTTTACCCCCGACTTTTCATTTAGTTACTTACCTATGTCTATTTTAAAGTGAATGTCAAGCAAATAGACTAGACAAAAACAGAGTTTTCCCATTGAAAGCAGCACGCCTCGTACTTCTAGACATGTAGCTGACAACTTTGTAATAACTGAAACTAAACTGAATGTAAACATTTTTTTATTGGCATGTCAATAATATTTAAATCCAATATGCACATACATATACGCAATAGACCAGGAGTTTTTAACATGCTTCCTATACTGCTCTATAATATCCATAAAGATACAAACTCAGTGTTTCTCGTGATGTGTAAGAAGCACTTCAGAAATTACTTGAGTCTTTTCGCGTCATCTAAAGCATTCTAGGGTTAAGTCCAAACATGAAACTCTCCAATTCGACCTGGTTCCTCCTTATGTGCTGTCATCAGTTGCAGCCTATCTTCTTGTTGCAACAGATTGACATCATCTGTCATATAGATTGCAAGGTCTGAAAGGGGAGTAGCCACAGATTGACATCATCTGTCATATAGATTGCTAGGTCTGAAAAGGGAGTAGCCACAGATTGACATCATCTGTCATATAGATTGCAAGGTCTGAAAGGGGAGTAGCCACAGATTGACATCATCTGTCATATAGATTGCAAGGTCTGAAAGGGGAGTAGCCACAGATTGACATCATCTGTCATATAGATTGCAAGGTCTGAAAGGGAATAGGCTTGTCTCATTGACATACATTATTTATTTTTCTTGTCTACAAGGCTTTATATATAAATATACAGGTTTGAGATCCACTGCGACAAGTTGACAAAGATGTTTGAAGCGAGAAGATGTAAGGTCAGGCTGACCTAGCCGTGGAAAAAAGTCACTAAACAAAAAGAAAAGAAACTTAAATAGTTACCACTTGTAGTGAGTGCATAGCGAGATAGGAAATAATGACATACAAGTCAACATGGGGACATAGGAAATAATGACATACAAGTCAACATGGGGACATAGGAAATAATGACATACAAGTCAACATGGGGACATAGGAAATAATGACATACAAGTCAACATGGGGACATAGGAAATAATGACATACAAGTCAACATAGCCAGATAGGAAATAATGACATACAAGTCATCGGAGTGATGGCAAAGATTTTGACAAATAAAATGTTTTCATGCTGAAGCTGATTATCAATACCCTAATCGAAAGATGAATTTTACCAGCAGAGCCAAAGATTGGACGTTCGGAAATTACTTTTTTTTTTGTAGGCCTAACCAACTTTATCTTATCTTATCTTATATAATACAGGCGTTACTATAAAAAAAGAAGATGATTACGTCATACGCGTCATGTATTCCGTCATGCATATTAACCAATGACCTAAATTATGCCAAGTCACTGGTTTTCCTGTCTAGCTCGGGCAACCCATTCCATGCTCTAATAGCACTAGGGAAGAAGGAGTTGTACATGCCTTACTGTATCCTCGTATCAATTTTTGTTCGATAGCAGCATAAAGACATTTTCTAATAACTTGCAATTTTAAATTCTTTGACTATCATCAAATTACAAAGCAACAGATTAGTAGGTCAGAGTCTTGCGGTTGATGTAATCTTCCATTTGTGAATTAATGTCAGATACAACTTCTCAGATCTATTGATTGTAAAAAAGTAAGGACTCGCCTAGACAATGAATTGGACCTAGAACGTAGCCACACAAGAGGAACAAGAACTACGTGTCGCTTGGTGCAACGCTGACGCTAGGAGTCTGAAAGTGGATGTTTTATGTGACTGCACTATATTAAACTTTTGCTTGCACATTGTCTAGAAACGATTTGTTGACATCAAAATCTTTATTCGGGATATTTTGAAAAACGTGCGCCCTTTCTAGAGGAAGATTTTGTAGTCAGACCTGTATTAATATTGGGGGCGGCTCGTTAGACAGTAATTTCTGAAGCTCAAAACAGGCTCTACGGGAGACGGTCACTTAGACTAGTACTAAATAGAATTGGCCTGAGTCATAGAAAGAGTCTCAAATTTGGAAAACAGGGGGAGGGGGGGGGGGGAAGTCATCCTCACCTTTTTAATTTTTTTGGTGGGGGCTGGAGATTTGACAGATTAGCTAAACTCGAGATTTGTCAATAGGCGTGACAGTTATGTCATTGGCAATATGTCATGTACTGGGATGTTAGGTGTCAAAAATTAGGTCATGTTTGGTAACTTTTTTTTTTTGTTATGAAAAAGCAATTCACAATTGATCAAGATTAGACTCACTATCCATCAATCTCACTCAATCCAATTTCTCACTAACTCTCTGTCTGTCTCTGTCTCTCTCTCTCTCTCTCTCTCTCTCTCACTCCCAATCAACTATAACTGAATACCAAATAAACAAAATATTTTTATTTTTTATTTTTTTAAAACAGTTCTTCTCGAGTCTCGGTTCTTCTGCCTCCCCTTAATTTTGTGTTCTCAGTTCTCAGTATCACTATTTAATGAAGCCACCTTTCAACCCTTTTTAAACTTAATAATCTACATTGTAATTGTTAAAAAAAAATCACATTTAGAAAATAAACACATAATTGTACATTTTTTTGGTTTGTGAGGCGGGGTCTTTCTTCTAAGTAAAAAAAACTGAATCCGCAACAACAATAACTTGTCTTAAATAAGATAGGTTTCTAATACAAAAAGTGGACCCATCTAGTGGCGTTGGTAAGGTCGGTGTCACCCGGTGCAATGATCTAAACAACGGTAGTAGGCTCTAGTCTGATGTACACTTGTTAGATAGGCCTCCTCATCGTGGTCAAGGGTGAACACAATCTCATTCTCTAGCCTAGAAAGTCAATGAAAGCTGTAAAGGCCGATCTTTGCCTTGAAAAGTACATTACACGTATATTCCAGGAACTTAGAAGTTAGGCAACATTGTCTCTATTTGTTTTCTTGCAGTTCGCTATTAACTCGCTCGTATTGTGTGATGGCTATATAAGATGAAGTGCTGCGACTTGGACTATCACAGATTGAGAACCATCAAGACCTTCTATAGGTAAACACATTTGCCAATAGGATCTACTGGCTCCTTGAACCGTGACCAGCTATTTCAGATGACTCCTGTCATATAGTGTGGGGGCGAGGGGACTCTGTCTAGTGGCAGACGTGACATTTGAAAGAAACTCGCGGGACATGAGCCCATTTCACAACTACTTAGAGATACAGCGACATAATTGTGTGGGCCAGTGTGTGCATTGTGCAAGTGTGTATGAGCGAATACATGTGTGTGTGTGTGTGCATAAAATGCATGCACACGTTCCTTAAAGCTTTGTATAAGATCTAGCTGTATATGCGTTGGCCGCACAGCAGATTTGTAACCAAAATACATAAAGATCTAGATACAAAATATCGAAATTGAAAAATTACCTGGCCACTTCCCCTGATTCATGTTTTTTTTTTGTTCCCCTCTGTTTCTACTATTTGCTTACAATCTCTTCATGGGTGGATCATGGAACTATACTAATGGGTGGATCATGAAACTATACTAATGGGTGGATCATGAAACTATACTAATGGGTGGATCATGAAACTATACTAATGGGTGGATCATGGAACTATACTAATGGGTGGATCATGGAACTATACTAATGGGTGGATCATGGAACTATACTAATGGGTGGATCATGGAACTATACTAATGGGTGGATCATGAAACTATACTAATGGGTGGATCATGGAACTATACTAATGGGTGGATGCAAGGAAAAAGGTTAGTGAAAAGTTAGGAGTCAGGAAAATCCCGAAACTATCAACGAAGTTGATAGAGCGTCGCTCTAATAACGCCAATATCGTGGTTCGATCCCCATGCAGACCACTATCACCACTGACGATCCGATCTGATCCTAAACGTAATGTAATCTTTTTTTATTTCAAATTGTGTATTCTGTATTTCCCCCTACAATGCCAAGTGGATTGATTGTCAAATAATTAAAGCTATTTTATAAAGATGTTTTTTTTTTTTTTATCTATGGCGGATAACTGAAAAGCTAGCTCTTTTGGAGGTGTTGATAAGGTTTAAAAAAAAAAGTAAAAGTTTTTTTCCCACTTTTTAGGTCTACAGAATCAAATGTCTAAACTCTTCAGTTAAAAGCATGAAATAATTTCGATGAATTATTAGAGGCTCGACAGTGACGCAACTTAAAATGTATTCAAAACTAACTAGCGGTAATAAAGGCATAGTTGACACGAAGAAGACTCAAAAGTAAAGTAGCAATTATACATAAAACACTGAACCATAATCTTCAAATACAAAATTTAATAAAATCTCTGAAAGACACAAAAATAAAGGCACATTCCTCGTCCCATATGCTAGGACAAATTTGTACAAATACTCCTTCTTCCCTAGTGCTATTAGAGCATGGAATGGGTTGCCTGAGCCAGCCAGAAAAACCAGTGACTTGGCAGAATTTAAATCATTGGTTAACATGCATGACTAAATGCATGATGCGTAGGATGTAATCATCTTCTTTTTGAAGTAACGTCTGTAATATATAAGATTAGATAAGATCTACTGATTCTCTTGTGCTAATTATACTATGGCTTTTTAAAACATAAAAAAGATAAACTCAGGTTTTATCACTGTGCAAGCCCATTAGATCCACCTGTTCTGCTGTTCTTTATTTAAAAAAAAAACGACACATATTAACTATAAAGGTATACATTATTGCCCTACTGAGTAAGGGAAATTACTTGATCAATGCTGCGCCTCATTCCCCCTGAGGGACTGACCAACTTTCAACTAACTTAAAAAATGTAACTTTTCTGTTATATACATTAATCTGGTCTACTTACCGGTCAACCTCTTGAGCTGTCATTACTTACACTTTATGTCTGCTTTCATTAAGTGAGGGTTCTTGAAGTGGGGGTATTTAGCCAACACAACGTAAGGTCTTTTAAACCTCTGCTCTGGCAAAGTTAGCAACTCCATACCATATGGACAATAAACACAAAAAGTAAACCTTCTGATAAGTGTACAAATGACAACTTTCTAGCTTCTGTGTATGTAACAGCGTGTACAGTTTCTTGTGCTCAAATGTATACAATTGCCAGTCTCTATAAGATGGTTTCATCTAATGGCTTATAAGGTCTTAAGATAAATACAGTATTACTAATATGACATATTCCTTCATCTTATCTTATATAATACAGACGTTACTTCAAAAAAGAAGATGATTACGTCCTACGCGTCATGTATTTATTCATGCATATTAACCAAAGACTTAAATTCTGCCAAGTCACTGGTTTTTCCTGGCTAGTTCAGGCAACCCATTCCATGCTCTAATCGCGCTAGGGAAGAAGGAGCTTTTGTACAAATTTGTCCTAGCATATGGAACGATGAATATGTCTTAGTCTTTGTGTCTTTCTGAGTATTTTATTAGATTTTGCTTTTGTATTTGAAGATATTAGTTCAGTGTTTTATGTATAATTGCTACTTTACTTTTGAGTCTTCTGTCCTGAAGGCTTTCTAAATTTAGTGATTTTACTAAAGGTGTTACTCTAGTCAAATGTGAATATTCGTTTGTTATGAATCTCACTGCTCTATTTTGTGTCTGTTCCAGTTTCTTAATGTTTTCTTGAGCTGAGGGATCCCAAACAGAGGATGCATATTTTATTCTATTATTGGCCCTTGTTAGGAAAGGGCCGAAAGAGGAGAGAATAAAGAAAACACTAATAACTTTTAAAACAATAAAAATCTATATTTTGATTTTTTTAAAAACATTTTTTTCTTGCAAAAGGACGGGGAGATAATCTTGAAGTTAGACAAGCATGCTAGTACTGCTGGTGTCCCTTTGAAGAAACTATTTTTCACCTATCAGGAAAGGCCAGAAAAACATTTTTGTTTTCTTTTTGAGGGTCAATTCTGTTCACGTTCTATCTTTCTGAGAGGCACGTCTACAATTAAGGCCTTTGTGGGTCCTATAATAGGCGTTATAAAACTCAGTGGGAACTGTTAATTATTTTTTAAAATATACCAATCAAAAGTAAAAAAAAAAAGGCCAAACTAAACAATAATAAATAGTGAATTGAAACCAAGACCCAACGAACTCAAAACACAAAGAAATGAAAAAATCTAGAGAGAACGAGCTTGAACCCTGCCATGGTGTGATATTGTTAGATAACTAGTCTAGTTAGTTGGGTGGCGCACTTTAATGTACTGACAGTGAATGGATATTTTAGAATGACGACATAGACTTTGGGGTTAGAGGTTAAGATTGACTTTTAGAAATCAGTTACCCCTAGACTCTTGAGGGGATAACATCGTTTTATAGTGACAGACTAGACTGTGGCCCATTCTGTAATAAACGTTTGTTGAAGCTCACCTTGAGTCAACTTGGTCATTGAGTCTGTGTTCCTGTTAGTACCTTTTCTATACTTGTGACGGTGTGCATGATTTTCCAAGAACTAGCGATTGAAATACATCAAACAAGGTACGCACGCACTTAGTCTAAATAATCATTTTTAGAAATACTTCAGCTACATCTGACTTACACATGCATCCGTTACAATATGTATACACTTAACTGGAAATGGTGAAATGTGCAAAAGAAAAGCAAAGGGCAGAAATACAAAACCGATTAAAATGGGAAGTTATTAAAAGTGGCGCTATGTCAGCCTTAATTATGTCAACGGTGCAGTTTTAAATCTTAGTCTGGGCATATAATACACACAATAAACAAACTTTATCTCTTGACGTCACAAATATGTTGATCTAGCTAACCACTGACGTCACAGGGACAAGGAAAAAAAACACACGTGACATTAACAACAGACTAGCACCAGAACAGACACAAAAATCCTTAATTTGTTCCCATCTTTTGTATCTTCTCCTTCATATTCATATATAGGCAAGTGAGGATCTTTAATGTCGCTCCTACCTTAGACATTACCTTGAACATTACCTTGGTTATACCTTTGTAGAATTTTTTTTTTTTTGAGATTAGAGAAACAAATATGAAATACAAATGAAGTAACAAAATTATGAATAAATAATGAATTCAATTCTGCTATTCAGATTTAGATTTTCAACACAACTGACGTATGAGGCAGAGAAAGTCTTCGTCTTTTTCTCCCATGTGCCTTTTCAAAACATAAGCACATTAATGTCTTCGAGTCGAAAGTCTCAGAGAAAAGCACAGATATATATATATATTATATATAGGTCTATGGGGAGAATTCTTTAACTTTAATATCTTCGAGTCGAAAGTCTCAGAGAAAAGCACAGATATATATATATATTATATATAGGTCTATGGGGAGAATTCTTTAACTTTAATATCTTCGAGTCGAAAGATTCAGGGAAAAGCATATATATATATATAAATATATATATATATATATATAGGGTTGGGGAGAATTCTTTAACTTTAATATCTTTGAGTCGAAAGATTCAGGGGGAATTCGTTCTCCGTCAATCAGTTTTTAATGGCAATAATGTGCTGTCTTTGAGTTCAAAGAGGGGGAAAAAATGGCTTTAACATTATAATAAGAATTCAATAGAATTTTATCGCGATTTTAAAAAAATACTACAAATGTTTTTTTAAAAATATAATTCACTAAAGCTAGGTGCTGCCATGTACACACTCACACACATATGGCTGTATTTGTAGTCTTAGTAAATTAAATGCTTATATTTATAATATTCTAATGTCATGCAAATTATTCTTAAAAATTCTAAAAATCCAGCAAGGTGAGCAATTATTGATGAATGAAAGAGGAAGACACACATGCCAACACGCTCCCACACACACATACGCAAAGATGCACACACACACACAGAAACAGTTAGTGGTAGCTTTACTTATAGCGACATTTTAAATAATTCTTGAATCCCGCCCCCTTTTCTCTCATTTTGACGCTCGATTAATTTTCCACACCAAAAATTTCCCGCAAGCGTCGAATTTTTATTACAGTGGACTATACAAAGGGTTTTGAAGCTACCATTTGTAATGGTGATTTATGATATATGTTTTATATGTCCCAGAATTGCATTATCTCTGAAATAATATCTGAATCTGGGAATTTTCAGATAAAAATACAAATAAAAATACAAGTAAGCCTAGTGGTTCTAAAAATAGTTTTCAACAACCCCCCCCCCCCCTCGCAATAATCTTTGAACAAAAAAAAGTGAACGATTTCATAACACGATGTATTCATGACGTATTCAGCCTCGTTTTGAATTTTTGTGGAATCGCTAAGCTTTCCTTGCGTTTGGAGTTGCCACTAACTTCTATTTTGAAATTCTATGTACACAATGGAAGGGAAGAGTGATGTACAGGTGCTGTGTTGATTAAACAAATACAAGAAACAAAGACACAGCCCAAAACTTTGGCCAACAGATGATCTCACTTACCTGTGTCATGAGCAGACGCAGGGCTATTAAAAATAAAACGCGAATTTCACAACGGAACAAAAAGTTGGGGAGAGTGTGGTGAGGCTTTGAGGAAAATTATAAAAGAGTGATTCATTGAGTCAAGTTTAACAGAATCAAAGGCTGAAAGGTTTCTCAGATTACTTTTGTTACTTAGAAATAATAGAAAAGGATTCAATTCAATTTTAATCACTCAGTAATAATTGAAGTCCTTTGTATTCTAAAAAAAAAAATCTTTCCTAATCACAAAGAATGTTTAGTTATGTCTATTTACTTTTCTTTCTTTGTTAAAATACTGAAATATGCTATTTCAACACTTATTGTTTAAGCATTGCCTGAAGTCTTACTTTGAATTATACATTAGTACTGTTATAAGTGTATATACAGTATCTTTTTCAGTATATTTAGAACAGCAATGTTTATATTTACTAGAGGCAGTATTTTGGTGGCGGGGAAGTATAGGGTAACGACGTGGGTGGTAGAGACATTAGCAATGTTCAGAATCAATTTGCCTTTGAAATATTCTTTGATATATCTGTCTATTCGACCCACACTCTTCATATATATCTATCTGCCTTTCCCTTTGTATCTCTCAGCATCTCTCTCTCTCTTCTCCTATGCATTTGCGTCTATTTCTGTCTCCTTACTCCTCTCTCCCTGCCAATGTCTGTGTCTCCCCGCCTCTCACTCTTTCTCCCTGCCTCTCACACTGTCTCCCCGCCTCTCACTCTTTCTCCCTGCCTCTCACACTGTCTACCTGCTTCTCACTCTACCTGCCTCTCACTCTGTCTACCTGCTTCTCACTCTACCTACCTCTCACTCTGTCTACCTGCTTCTCACTCTACCTGCCTCTCACACTGTCTACCTGCTTCTCACTCTACCTGCCTCTCACTCTGTCTACCTGCTTCTCACTCTACCTACCTCTCACTCTGTCTACCTGCTTCTCACTCTACCTGCCTCTCACTCTGTCTACCTGCCTCTCACTCTGTCTACCTGCTTCTCACTCTACCTGCCTCTCACTCTGTCTACCTGCTTCTCACTCTGTCTAGCGGCTTTCCCTCCCTCTCTTGCATTACTCCTCTCTATGCACATTAGCCTTGGATTTCGTATAATCATCAAAAGATTTTGAGTTTTGTGTGTACTTTATGTCATTTTATGGGGTAAAAAAAGGGGGGAAGGGGCTCATAGTGACAATCTACTAAAGTATTGTAATATGTTTAGATTATTTCATTTACATAGAAACTTAGGTCTTGGTTTTATTTTGAAAAAATGCAATATTATCCTCCGACAAATAAAATGTGCATTAAAATATGGCAAAGTCTATCAATACATCAGCCTACGTGCAGTCACCACACTCATCATTAGCCTCCACACCTTACTGGCACACCCCCACCTTTTCTTTTAAATGTTCAAGTCGTATTTGCTCCAGCAATTGTCACCCCTTTGGGACTGTACATTGGAGTACAAGAGCAGTTACTTTTGGCCGCGTGGGGGCGCTAGGAATGCTCGCCAGGCAAGAGAAGATCACTCCAGCGGATGTGGCGAGCAATCAAAATCTTCGTCTCAATCGCCTGGTCTCTTTGAACGCTTTTAAACTTCAATGTACAAGAGTAACAAGTTCGTGTGTGTGCTCTCAGCAATGGAATACCAGTTCGTTGCACAAGTATCGCACGTGTATCGTCTGTCGAGATTTCAACGAGAACTTTGTAAGTCTAATCAGCCTAACTCTAATAAGCAGTGCAGGCTAGAGATGTAGCATACCTTCTGCAGATGACAGTCGGCCTCTATCTTGTAGATGTTACAGTGTTCATCTTGTAGATGGTCCATTGTGTTTTGGACACTCATGTTGAACAAATATGAGAGAGAGTGATGGAGAGAGAGAGGGAGAGAGTAGAAAAAAGGACAGTCCTAGATTAGATTACTGTATTCTATTTCCTTTTAAATGTTCAACCTGAACAAACACTCAGTCTCACTTATACACCCTTACAAACACACACACACACAAACGTTCACACCCTACACATAAGAACAATCATTAAAAAAAAGTCGATCCCGCCCTCTTCAACCCAGTCATAAGTTCAACGGGCTGGATCATTCTAGATTTTGCACATTGTGCATGAAAGCGTAACTATTAGATCTATAGACATATATATATATATATATATATATATATATATATATATATATATATATATATATATATATATATATATATATATATATATATAAGTCCAGCGTCAATGTTTGACGCGTGACTGTGGGCGAAGGACAGTGCAATGCTTGAATCCAGTTTTGTAAAGATCCTATGTAACGAGATGCAGGTATCCCAGGATTCCCAGCTCAGGTTCCGTCAATCCAGTTTTGAAAGTTGTGATTCCTGTTTGAACACAAACATTTGAATAAGTCGATAGTTTCGTTAGAATGAATGCAGCTGCAAATTCTAATATTACGAGTGACTCAATTGGAATGACGTGTTCTAGTACCACACTGTGGGGCTACTATTGTGAATAATTTCAATGTTTTTCCATGATTGGAACTATCAAATATTTCAGTTCAAGAAAAGGATAACTTTCAGTCTTAGCTGAAAGAAAGCTTAGTAGGTTTAGTAGGACTATTTCGATATTTTATTTTATTGTTTGTTTAGTAGGTAGGACTATTTCGATATTCCAATTTTTAAATGTTTGTTAAGAAAGACTATTTTTACATTTTTTAAAAATGTTTGTTTAGTAGGACTATTTCGATACTTTAATTAGAAATGTGTGTGTGTTGGTAAAATGGCTTGATTAAAGAGACAAACTGCAGGTGAAAAGGAATAAACTGGAGGTGAAAAGGAATAAAACTGGAGGTGAAAAGGAATAAACTGCAGGTGAAAAGGAATAAACTGGAGGTGAAAAGGAATAAACTGCAGGGGAAAAGGAATAAACTGCAGGGGAAAAGGAATAAACTGGAGGTGAAAAGGAATAAACTGGAGGTGAAAAGGAATAAACTGCAGGGGAAAAGGAATAAACTGGAGGTGAAAAGGAATAAACTGGAGGTGAAAAGGAATAAACTGGAGGTGAAAAGGAATAAACTGGAGGTGAAAAGGAATAAACTGAAGGTGAAAAGGAATAAACTGCAGGTGAAAAGGAATAAACTGGAGGCTTCACAGAAATGAAGAAGGGTGTGAAATGTTACGAGAGACAACTTATTTAGATCTGGTAAAAATTTCAAACACACCAGCAATTTATCAGTGAATGAAAAGTTTTCCAAAGCAAGGAAATATAAACCATGTCCGTGAGCTAGCGACTGTTGTCAGGTTCGTGCTTTCTGAGAGAATCTATGGGTCAACAGAGGATAGTTTTCAGGTGTAAAAAAAGTAACAATAGCTGCTCTAACCGAGGGAAAACATTCCATTAAAGCTACTAGCAAGAGTGGCCCGTATCTAGTTTTATAAGGACACGTTTGGTGTGCCGGGAAAAAAGGATAACAGAGAAATTTGAGTCTCGAAGGAAGATTATATGAAATATAAATGAAGAAAGACCATCACTACCAAAAATGAAATAAGGTCAGACAATTCATCGGATCTACAGGAACCGGTAACAACGAGTCGTCGGTTTTAAAAGCCGTTGGGACATAAGAGTTCAGTAACCCAAAGTACAAATGAAAAACAAAACGCAATAATCAATTCTATACAGTATTTCCCAAACTTTTTCCTTAACGGAATACTTCATACGTTCTGAGTATTTAGCGGAACATTTTGCTTATTTTTTTTTAGAGAGATTAATTCACGTGGTGGCCTACTAGTTCATATTCCAATAGCTCTCGGAACGCCTATTCTCGCAAAACAATAGGGTTCCTCGGAATACAACCTATCTATCTCTATGTATCTAGTACATACGGTTTGATGACTCTAAATACGACAAAACGTGGACTAATCATATGACTGTATACCATGCGAATTAAAACAATATTCCCATTACAGCTCTTTCTTTTCTATTTGTAATGGAGAGGCTAGGATTGATTAGGCTTCACGTAAAACGACTCATTGTCACCATACTATGTACTCCTGACACTACCCCCCTCCCCCCCAACTTTGTCCAAATGGAAAGGAAAGTGCCAGGTGTACGCTACAGCTTATTCTAAGTCCTAAGTGATTTATTTCAATTTCATTTGTATCTAAAGCTCGTGACTATACGTCACTTCTGACATGCGCATTCTTTTTGTTTTCTGCACAGTTATGTGTTGTACATTTAGCCTTTACTGGTCTCCCCCCCCCCCTCTCTCTCTCTCTCTCTCTCTCGAGAAAGAGATGAATTGACGGAGAGACAAAGTGAGATTGAGAGAGAGAAAAAGAGAGATTGAGAAAGAGAGAGAGAGAGAGCAGGGCTATGGGTCTAGAGTCTAGAGTCTACCATGCCATCAGAACTAAGAGTAGTCGACCAATGTAGAAAACCTAAGGTCTGATGGAAGCCATGAGCTAATCTATTCAAAAGTGTATAAATCTATAGGCCAAGTAGGCTATTTGAACGTGAAGTAATGTCAAAAGGCTCCCTCGCCTTTCTTTCACTGTATGACAATCATATAGCAACATAATTATTTTAAACATGTTGATGAGCAAACGAACTTCATTTGAAAGCCCTGGCAACATTTCATCGGCCAAAGCTGATAGTTGTAGGCTACTTGCCTAATAAGGCACTGAAAATAACTAAAAAGGACTCTTTGGTTTTATGTGAAAGGATCACACAACGGTTAACTGAACAAGGCCATATTACACCCCTGCTATTTCAAGTGTTTAAATGTTGTGTGAGATATTAGAGGCACCATTTCACCCCTCACCCTTTCTTTCTCGTGTTATGAACTCCGTTGACATTAAAGCTTTTACTATGGTTAGAAATAGTTTTGAAACATGTCTAGTGACTTCCCCTTGTTGTAGTGCTCATTTATCTCTGGCTAATTTAAAGCAGACGAACTATTTAGAGAAGGGCAGGTAAAGACTTTGTGTGTGTGTGTGTTTATGTATGTGTCTGTGTTATGTCTGTTGTTAATTCACTATAAAGAAAAAGAAACACATGTGTAAAGAACGTATTATCGGTAACTACTTCGAGTGTGTCTCTACAGCCTGGCATGAACTATAAAAGAAACAACATTCTTTATGTGTTAAACTTGAATCTTTCAGAACGCTGCATTATAAAGCCATTCTCTAGTTTTCACCAATATCAATTTCTCCCCACCCCGTAAATTGCAAATGTAACAGTTGAAAACAGTATTCAATATTATCAACGCTTCGTCTAAGAAAAAAACAACTTAACATCCTTATATATGACTTTTAAAGCAAGTTGTTTTTGTTATAATAGTAATTTAGAGATTACAGAGCTTTATGGAGACAGCTTGCCGTCCAATGCGCCGAACAGCGCGGGAGGATCTAAGTCTAAGTAAGTAAGTAATTTAGAGATTCTCAACTACGGCGGAAAACTATAACTAACTAGCTTTTTGGTAAATCCGTTGCACTGAATAAAGTAAGTGTTGATAAACCATAGACTTATATACATAGACATAAATAAATATAGACTGGAAAAAGGAAATAACTTCATGCAACTTGAAAACATATATATCTATTGTTGTCTGATTTCCGAATTCTGATAAGTTGCATGATCTTCAGTCTTAGAGATTAAACAAAACTACACTGCTCATAAATGCTGTATAGTAAAGTACACACAATTGCAAGTCACAAATTTTCGTTTCATAAAACTCTTTTATCGGCCAGTCTATATTTATTTATGTCTATGCTTATATATTATATCTTGACTGGAAACCGGAAACAATTCTTATCCGCGACTGATCGATTCACAGACCTATACATATATAGATTTTTACGTACCTAAACTCTTTTTTTAGGCTCTAAGGGGAGTCGCCCCCAATCAATCTTTTCTGTCTTAGAAAAGTAATGATCTGATCAAAGTTTAGAAATAATGCAAAATCATTTTTCGGATATTCACGTAAATATATGAAACAAAGCCATTTTCTGTTTGTTTCCATTGAGATAATATTTCAAAAATCCTAGATGGAAATAATTCATGTTGATTTAAATCATCTTGTATATGTACATTTAAATAGATTGATTATCTAGATCTTTATAGATTATGTAACTAAAAATTGCAAAATAATAATTATGAGACGAGAGTACTCTTATTTTTTGATGTTCAATTAGGCCTACTAGTCTAGATCTAGATCTAAAAATTAAATTATGTGTTACATAGGTTAGGGTTGAAAAAAATTACTTTACTTCTTTTAACTACTTTACAAAACCACGCCTTGATCCAACTTTCTAAAAAAATTTCACATTTTTTGTAGTGTTAAAAAATTTTTATGTTCAGACTATATATAGTAGAGTCACTATTGCGGAGCAGGCATGTTTGCGGAACAGCTCGTCGAAATTAGTTAAATTTTACTTTATTTTTAAATTTTCTGCTAAACTACTGTAACGGTACTGCGCATGGTCCATTTCTCTACATTTCCAATATAAGGGTTTTCCTTTCACAGCAGAAAGTTAATTTTGACTCCAGGTTAAAGTTGACAGGTGTGGAATCGTCCATTATTTTTCACGTACCAGGAGAACCGCAGGCTTAAGGCTTTTTAAAAATGATAATGACCGTTCACCTGCATGATACACCTATTTTTCGGTTTATAAATGGATGTGGAAAAACTTCAATTCGTAGCCATGTACCAGAAATTTAATTTTAAAAAAAATTGGGAGGTGTTTACCCAGTTTTTACCTTTTTAAAGATAGTCACAGTTGTGGAACACTATAGATGTCATTAATTTGACCTGCGCATTTAACTTAATATTTACATAGTGATTTAGATTAAATATGAGTTTGTATTAGTAGGCCTATACATAAATTTAAAAACATTTAGAGAATAATATTACATATAATATATAATTTATGATTACAATGTGCAAACGTCCAGCAAAAAGAGGACAAATCATAATATCAAATAATATAATATATAGGCCTATCCTATAACAAACAAAAAAATTAAAGAAAATTAAAGAATAGTGGAAAATAAAACCTTGTAAGGAAAATCAGTGTGACGTCAATTAAATTAAAGAGTAAAGAATCAAAAAGTGACAATGTGTTGTCTTAAGCTTTAATAAAATAAGATTAATGTAAAGGATAAGTAGTTCAAGTATAAGACTAATAAATATATGCTTTATATAGGCTTTGTTCCGACATTTTTACCGTGTTCCGCAATTGTGACATCTTAAAAAGTCCTGTTCCGTAATTGTGTCTGACCATATCTCAGTCGATTTGAATGTAAAATTTAAATATCTGTTGAAAAACTAAACAATGCGTCTATTTTTTATTGGAAAATGGATAGGCAATGCCTAGATACTTTTAGTTTTTCCATAGGTCTAACCATTACGTAGCAAAAAAATGAAAACTAAAAGTAACTATTGTTCCGCAATAGTGACTCTACTCTATTATATACAAGTCTATGTGATAAACTTTGTTTTTTAAAAGTTATGTAATAATTTGTGCGCATTTTTTAGCATTGGAGAATCACATTTTCTAAGCTCTTCTGTTTAAGTTTAAAGTTTTAAAGCATGCAGAGTTCGCTTTTGTTTTTCTAAACTTTAAATCAACTCACAGATGTGGTATTTTATCTTATCATATAAATTACAGACGTTCTTTCAAACAAAAAATATTTCGTTCTACGCGTATTCATGGGTTAATCTAGCCATGCATGTAGATCTAATTATAGACTTGTATTCTGCTAATGCAATGTGCTTCATCGAGGCGGTTTGATGGGACTGAAAAATCACTAGCATATATAAAACATATCACTGGCGTGGGGCTTGAGACTTTTTTTAAAAAAGTTGAATGAATGTAGCTAGTGAATGAAATGATTAGAATTAAGCGGGCGTAAGAATAAAAGCTGAAAAGTGATGCTTTCGGTTCATAACTCTTCATCATTGTCACTTTGTTTCGTACTGTCACTCAAGTGTTCACTTCGCTGAACTTTTTTTTTCACGAGAATGTTTGTTACGTCATGTGCGCAAGTACGTAGCCACCTCTGCCCTCATCTCAAGCACGTAAACACACTTCTGAACGTCATGAAATACATCACTTGCCTAGACAAAATGTGACCTTTAGTGCGACAAGCTTAGGTTTACATTTCGTCTTTTTCTTTCTGCTCTCTTTTTAATTCCTTTTCGCGCATCATATTATATAAATAGAAATCTTTAGAGTGACGTGCTGTTGCGTCAAAGCAACGGGTTACTACTTGGAAAAAAGGGTGACATTTTTAAAAATATATTTTGTAAATTTTATTCTTACCTTCCCAATTAACTATTTCGCACTTTTGTCCATCTTATATCAAGAAGGAGCTAATATATTTGACTCTTGGAGTGTGGGCCTACATAGAAATGGAAAACTCATCACAATTACTTCAACGATTGCAAAAATAGTTCTGATTCAAATTAAAAATGATATCACTTTCTAAATTTACAAATACTTTGTCTCTTTCATCAGGAACATGACACGCTTTCAAATCTAATTATAAATATTCTTAAGTGCATTTTTATCAAAGCATTCGAAAGATGGTAGAAGTCTCCACAAAAGCACAGGGCCTTTACTTACTTTAATCCGGCACTAACGCCAGCCAGCATGTAACAGACACATTTGAAAGGATAACATTTTGTTTTCTCACTTGGATGGTGGATATTAGATCTAGTCTGATTGTTTTATGGCCTAAAGATTGTGTGCTGTGCTAGCTACGTACTTTTTAAATTCTATAAATACTTTTTATATAGATATATAATTAGCGTGCATGTTTACCTGACAGGCAATCTCTGTGTCAAGTTGACCTGCCTTATTTAGGTCAATATTTATACATATAGGCAAGGTTGTTATGGAAGCTAGCATTATTTAGATCTTTATTAATACGCGTAGGCGAGATTGTTATTGACGCTAGCATTATTTAGGTCTATATTTATACACGTAGGCAAGTTTGTTATTGATGCTGGCATTATTGGGTCTATATTTATACACGTAGGCAAGTTTGTTATTGATGTGAGCGTTATTTAGGTCTATATTTATACACGTAGGCATTTATGTTATTGGCGCTAGTGTTATTTAGGTCTATATTTATACACGTAGATAAGTTTGTTATTGGATCTAGCGTTGTTTAGGTCTATATTTATACACGTAGGCAAATTTGCTATTGACGCTAGTGTTATTTAGGTCTATATTTATACACGTAGGCAAGTTTGTTATTGATGTTTAGGGGAGTTGTTTTGGAGGTGAAGATTGCGTCCTTTGCCCAAACTACCTGCAGGACGACAGGGGATAGTGAAGGGCAGGTTCAAACTCGTGACCATAGTGTCGACAGTTCGGAGCGCACACCACACGACCAGGGGTAGAAATAACGACAACAATGATAATGACTACTCATGTCTGCTCATCAGAATTAAACTGGTAAAAAAAATAATTAGAAGTGCTGTAATAGCACAGAAAATGTGCTAGGCCTACTTTCCTGAGCACAAGGGTACAGGCAAAAGGAAAGTGGTTGGGAAGATGAACATTATTAGAAAAAGGAGTCAAGGCCGTAACCGTTTGATGATGTCACTAATACTGTTATTGATTGACCTCTCTGTTCTTGTGTCTTTGCGTGCGCACCAACAACTTAGACATCAACTGACACCAAGTTCCACAAACCAAGATGAGACATCTTTGACACCTTAGGCTTCTTATCACTCAGGAAAGCATTTTTTGTTGCTAGGCAAGTGACGCCAAAAGCAATGCATTATTATTTTTTTTTTTTTTGGCTGTTTATTCTAGGTCCTATAGAGTTAAAGACATTATTCCATTTCTTTACATGGTACGATTTTTTAAATTACAGCATGTGCTATTTAGGGGGGCTTGGTGGATGAGTGGTAAAGCTCTTGGCTTCCGAACCAAGGAGTTTAAAGTCCTTTGTTTGAATCGCTGGCCGAATTAGAAAATGCTTAAGTTCTAGCGGTTGACTGTGTCACAAGTTCGATATCCGAATCGAACCAAATATTTTAAAAATTATTTTGTTAATTATTTTATTACTTTTGAAGTTTAATAATGGAGGTATTGTCTTTTTAGAAAATATTTTAAAATGTTTTTTCTTGTTTCACCAACGTTTAGTCGTTAGGACCAACGCAGGACAATGCAAAGCGGCTATAAACCTATAGCCATTCCTTATACAGATCTATTCAATAAGACGATATTTATTAGGTGACTTTTGGGAGGTAGGCCTATATATATATATATATATGCAGACACAGCATAACCATTTCAACGATTCCAATACAACAAATGAAAAGAATCCAAAATGAGCTTCACATGAATTCATCACAGGGCCTGTTGCGTCTATTGTCAACAAAATAGAATGTCTAGTCTTAATATCAACTACAGAAACAAATCTTTACCTACTGCTCGAAAGCCATCTATTAATCAACCCTAATCCTTGCATCCCTCCCCAGGCCTGCTTACATACTTCAGTTCTATATAAATGAAAAAAAAAAAGGAAAGTCTTGGGCAGCGTGGGAGGAGCACATATGTACATATATGTATGGGTGTATACAAACTTAGCGTCAAGTGTGTTGTTGTTGCTGGTATTCTAACTTCATGTGTCAAGGTTGACTTCAACACAACTAACAGACAAGCCATTGCATCGTTTTTCTTGGGTCACATCAAGATATGAGATGGGCATATTTTGGCCTGACACATATACGTCTATTTAAGTAAGGTTATAAACAAAAAATGTGTGAAGGGAATGAACTGCTGTAAAATTTTGTAAATCTTACCCTTACTTAATAGATCAAATATGCCCCTGATTCTTTAAGCAACTTTATGAGAATTGCTAAATATGGTAGCGTCGGTCAACCATTGCACTAGGTAGCGAGTCTATTGCACGTAGTGGCGATTTGATAAATGTTCCCTTCGTTTAATTCCACTACAACGGTTTCTGTTTTCCGAATACTTGTTCTTATTGTGGTGCATTTGAGATTGGCGAAGACTTGTCGGGGGCAACTGATGGAGGGTGAACGAAATATGTGAGAGTAACATTAGGGTTAGAAGGTAGTAGGGGAGAATCTTCAGATAGAGTGAACAAGCCAATCTTTCATTCCTGGCCATTGGACTTTGCCTAGACTTCTTACTGATGAGAAATAATGAACCATATCGTCAGGGCCGACCTTAGGTAGTTGGTGGCTCTAGGGGAAGCGAATAGGGAGGCCCTAGGTGGAGTTAATTGGGTGGCCCTAACTGAAATAAAAAAATAATAATAAGACCGAAAAATACGCAATGAATTATAAAACGTCCTGTATCTATATCTAAATCAACAAATGAGTTAAATTCATATAGCGCCGATATAGCACGAATGTGCTTCATGGACGATTCATGATCACCAGACTAGAAATAAAAGTCTCGACATTTTACCAAAAAGGAAGAAACATTGGTCTCTAACATATGTAGTCTAACAAATAGATCTAAACATTCGCAAATAAACTTTGAAACATATAGTAGAGACTTAGAGTTAGGCTAGTAAACATAGAGCCATAGAGTTCTGCTATGTTTGAAATTTGACCCAAGTTTCCTGTATGAGGTCCTCTCACCAATCGGAGACCATAGGCGGCTGCCTAGTTTTCTAATGCTGGCCCTGATATCGTCCACTTTAACACGGATGACTAGACTGACACATGACATGCGTATGACATATTTATCTTTTTTTTTTGAAGTAACGTCTGTAATCTATAAGATAATATAAACTTTTTTTTTCTGTAATATATTCGAATAAGCTAGACGGGTAGAAGACATCTGGTAATGGGTATTTTAGGCATTGAGTCAGAATCTGGTATTGAATCTATAAAATTCGACTTGGGACCAAATATTAAGCATGACAAAATAAATCTAAAATAACAACACAGGCCCCCTACTTCATTGTGCCATACTGACCATTAGCAAGGAATATAAAGTATTAAATATGATATGGTAACATTGAACAGATAGGAGTGGCTATGTGCGATATGAAATAGTGCATACTATTTCACGGGTCATTGAGCCTTGCATAGAGTGTCACGAAGTGACATGTTCAATCCAAGTGCTGCTCTTCGAAACTGAACCAAGGGCAAGAACTCAGTAAATGGCGATGAAACAAATGCATTGGAATGTATACGCTTTAGAACAGATTCATGTTTATTTATAACGTATTTTCTTGTAGCTCATAGCTTTTTCATAGCTTTGTCAAACAGCTGTGTATGTAATACTGTTAATAGTTTTTAAAATTAATTCAAATTTCAGATCAATGACGAAGTATTTGCTGACCTGACCAGGCTGCCATGGGTCAACGTAAGTAGCACTGGCGTTATTTTATTGACAGATAGTCTCACTTTTAACAAAACAAAACATCACACTGTCTGTCTGTCTGGTAAAAAGTTTGAAACTAACAAAGCGTAACTATAAAACTTTCTTTATTTTCATAGGCACTTCTCTGTCACAACGGTAGCTAGTGCATATCAAGGAGGCCGAAGAGGCTTTGACCCTCGAGTTCGAATATTGGTCATTCCCCTTTTTTTATAAATGCATTTATAAAGCGATCAATCAGAAACCCCCTCTTTCCCCTTCCCCCTTTACAACTGGTCCTGACAAGTGATATATTCATAGCATATTGAGAAAGCTAATCGCATGAATTTGCGCTAAACAAAACAATTGGTAAAAATATTTCTAATCGCACAGATTTATTATTGTTAGTCTAGATCCACCCCACATTTAATAACATGACTGATCCAAACTAATTGATAAAACTATACTAATTTTTTTTTAAGTACGATGAACAACCACCTTTACGTTAACAAATGTCAGGTACCCATTAAAGCAGGGTGAAATCATGGGCATACTAAACATCCCGAAGTTCAAAATTACAGTCTTCTCTGAGTTTCATACTCTAGAACCCTTGGTACGGAGTCCAAGCGCCTTAAACTCAACCACCACAGCCCAAGAGTTGATTTGAATAAACAATGGAATATCTTCAAACCAAACACACACACACACAAAAAGTCATTGAAATGATTTTACCATTAGCTACTGAAACATTGGCTACATTAGAGCCTCTGGAAACTTCCTTTTGAATAAACTGTGATGTCGATAGAAAGAAATGTTTTCGAAAATGACCTCCTCTAGTTGTTTCTATACACTAGCGAATGCAAATGTTATAAAGAGACTCTATCGACATTCTTCAAAGTACATTCTGAAAGTTAACCCAGGAAAAGAATTGTCACAAAACACTCATTGTGTTGAGAATAAAATGGTCAAATGATCAAATTTTTGCCGAAACTTTAAAAAAAAAAAAAAAACAGGTTCAAAGATTGCAAAGAAGAACATCTTTCTGAGAGATGTAATCAATACAGTTATGGAATCAAATATCAAAGTTGACCCTTAAAGAGTTGACTTTGTTCCTATAGCGTGTAAACGTTTTAGGGAAAGTTTCAATTTATATGTAATCCTGCTATGGCCTGTGATATTTGCGCTGAATCTCCTTGTGTAATGGGTACTGAGAGTGGCCGGCTTTCTCCCTGGCCACTAATAAATCTCATTGTGTAATGGGTAATGAGAGTGGCAGGCTTTCTCCCTGGCCACTAATAAATCTCCTTGTGGAATGGGTACTGAGAGTGGCAGGCTTTCTCCCTCGCCACCAATAAATCTCCTAAAAGATCAAACTGTAGGACGATGTGAATGTGCTGACATACAAAACATGTTTCTTTTGTATCAATAATCTACATCAGCGATTGAAATGTTCATCTTGATAGGCGTCTTGCAACCATTGCGGGAAGAATTGTCATTGCCAGAAAGCTCGCTTTTAGTATTTGATTATTTCTTATGTCTGTCAGTCTTTAAAAAAAAGAGACTTTGGGCCATTTATCATAAACTTTGCAAGTGTGAAGCTTTCAATTGAAAATTTGTTGTATTATTTGATTACTCTTATGGAATTTTCTTTCTCAGACTCCTCAAAACGAGGGTCATATACACCCAGCAAGGATGTCAGCAATGAGGACTCCATCTCGCCTCGTTCTCGCAGCAGTATCAATGGAAGCGTAGAAGTTCTCCATAGCCCCGGCTCTGCTTCCGGTGGCGTGGATCCACTAGAGGTTAGTTTGCGGTCAACTCCAGGAAGTGGCTCTGCGGGTGAGTAGCTCTTGCATCTGTAGAGTTCAACTAGAGCACAATGTATATATATAGTTTTGTAGCCCTACTCACCTTATTAGGAGGTTGTTAAAATTACTAATGCAAGAAGTGTTTGTTAACGTCTCCAGCATAAACACATCTTTTAAAGTGACTTGGTCCAATCATATAGTTCATCTTTCAACATTCTAATTAAATGGATTAAATAATAAATGTTTAAATTTTAAAACAATATTTTTAAAAGTATGGAATTTGCAAGCAGGAAGACAGATACATTAAAATCTTTATCTTGTAAAGACATAACTTTTGTACTATTATAAGTATGGACTTTGCAAGCAAGAAGATAGATACAATACTAAAACATTTTTCACCTAGTTAAGAGGCAAGACTTTTTTACTAGAATGACTTATTTTCCCTAAGCTCTTAAAGTATGTATTTTTCTGGGGCTTGGGCTGTAAATCTATTTTTTTTATGTGCACTAATAGGCCTATATACAAATAATGGAAGAAATGCCAATGATGTTTTCAGAGATGTTATATATATATATATATATATATATATATATATTTATTTATTTATTTATTTATTTTTGTCCTGGCGATTCTACTGAACTCAACTACAAGATTAAAAGCACTGGTAAGGGTTTAACTGGTGCTATTTTTTTCGATCTCAGGAAAGAAAGATAAGACCAAAAGGTTTAAGGTGCCAAGTTTCTCTGTTGGTCGAACTCCTTCCGGTAGATGGACTCGAAAAAAGAGACCTACGTCGAAGGCAAGGCCTGTCTCAATGCCAATCTATTTAAATGATGAAGCGGAAGAGACACCCAGCAGTCGACCACAAAGTAATTTCAATGTCTTTGTTCAAACTAAGACTGTGTTATTTTTGTAGTTTTGTTTGAGGAAATAAAAAAATACAGAGTTTGATAGAGTTAACAAAAAATGTTGGGTAGATATAGGAAGAGAATTAAAACCTGCAGACCTTTACAGCCAGCACTGCTTTTAATTGCTATGTCTGCAAACTGACACAGTCTGGTAGAAACTCTAGGTTAGCACACGCTACACACTATCTATAAAACAAGTTAGTTGGCAGTAGAAGCACTAGCTTTTATATATATATATATATAAAGCATAGTTTTATTGTAGATATCTTTCAAGTAGACCTGCTTGATAACTATAATAATAACCAATCACCTTTAAAGAAAGTATTTCTGCATTTTGATTTTCAACAGCTTTTGCTTTCTTGTGTTCTAAATATATATATATATATATATGTATAACATATTTGTCTTTAAAAGTCGGCTTGTGTTTTATAATAAGCCAAATTATAATTGCTATCTTTTTTTGGTTTCTTTAATGATAATATTAATATACTACCTGCTATATTTTCTCACTATTTTAAATAACAATTTTTTTATTGTCAATAAGTGCACAATTTGATTATTTAGCTCTTTCACGATTAATGTAATCAATAAATAGTAAACTTTTTTTGAAACAGTATAATAAAAGTACAGAAAAATTCCCCTTTCAGAGTCAGACCACATTGTCTACTGGGCAGATGACGTTAAATAATAATAATAAAAATAAGGTCATCTGTTTCTTTAGCCAATGGTTAACGAGCAGGGTGTCATGTGGCCAGCAACCGCCTTTACTTTCCCCAACTAAAGTCAAGTACCCATTAAAGTTGGGTGAACTCAGGGGTGCCCTAAAATCCCGAAATTCAAAATCATAGTCTTCTCTGAGATTCGAAACCAGTACCCCATGTTCGAAAGCCAAGTGCATATATAACCACTCAGACATCGCGCCCCCAAACAGTATAATATAATAACCTCTTTTATAGGATCAGTTTTTAAAAGATCATTTATGTTCAATAAACTTAATATGCCATTTTAAATAATCAAAGTTCTAATTTAAGAATATAGATTACTAGCCTACTTTGGTCTAAATACTTTATCAAAATGTGCAGCTCAAAAACACGATTTATTCTTATCTTATAATATTTATAATTATTAAATTAATTATTTGTAATTATAAAGTATGTCAAATATAGGCCTAAACGTATCAAAGAATATATTAAATAGATCAATAAAGAAAATTAAACCATTCAATTACAGACAGCCTTTTTGTGGTGGCGAGTTGGGCAACCTACCCATCAGGCTCCGCGCTTTAGGGGGCACGCAATAATCTTTTGTCATCGTCAGCCTATAACCGTATCAATAAAATTTCGTGGCCCTATAATAACACTTGCCCTAGTCTCCACACACTGCTAAGGCCGCCTCTGATTCAACGCATTTATTTAGGCATTGAATAAGTCTAATTCTTACATTTTAATGGCCAAAAAAAAGGCAAAAATAATACATGTTAAAGATATTTATTAGATCTAATATTTAATGAAAATTTTATTAATTGTATAGGCATAGGCTATGCCCGACCCCCCCCCCCCCCACACACTCAGTTTTAGACTTCTTGTAGCTACTATTCAAAACATAACAAAATCATAAACCTAACTTTACCTAACAAAGTTCTCTACTTCAATAAGTTACAAATTTCGTGATCGATAAACTAGTAGATCTATAGACTAATACTATAGAGGCTAAATCATTTATAGATCTAGTCTATATGTAGTAAAGGTCGTTTAGATTAGGTTTATTTTAGTTTAAAAAGAGTCTAATCTAGTAGATCTAGACTATAGTAAAATGTTTTGGATGTTCCTTCAGAGTTGAAGAGAGAGTCACTAGAATCTAGATTCTATTTCATCAAATTCATGTGTCGTCACAGTCCTGCCTTCGACTCTCACTCTGTCACTACTACAGTCTACACTAGTGTCACCGACATAAAGTTAAAGATTGTAAAACTATGATAAAGTATCTACTATCTAGACTATATTACATATCTATCTTCTTAAACTCTAGATCTGGATTAGCCAGGAAAACCAACGACTTAGCAGAGTTTAAGTCATTGATTAACATGCATGATTAGATTCTAGATTGCTTTTTTAATTATTTTTTTTGAAGTATGGTCTGTAATTTCTAACTTCCATTGGTTAATGTAAAATAGATCTAGATATAGATCTACACATCACATTGATGAATGGTTCCACCTGTCCTCTGATCTTCTGCCAGGTGTAAATGCTGGATATTCAGGTGCAAAATTACCATCTGCAGATATCAATGCTAGGCATACCCACCACTTCAATGTAAATTCCAGAAGAATAGTACATTCGTTTTATACTGATAATAGATATCTAGATTATAAAATATATATCTAATAATGTTCCAGTAACTCAAGATGCCCACTCAATCACTGATAGGAGATTGTCATTAGGTGACATGGACAAGGTGATGGACATATTCTCATCCTTTGTGTGTATAAAGCCAATGAGTCATGAGGCATTCTGAACACAAAGCTTGGGGTCTAGTTTAGCATTCTCTAAGCTCTTGGCTAATAATACTTATAGGTTCTAATATTCCTTAGAGACATGGACAAAATAAACATGCCTGCCAGGAAAATGTAACATTTCCACATGTTCTACCTTAGGAAAATGCTAGATCTTCTCAGCATGTTAAACATAAAAAATAGGCATGAAGATATCATAATGCTCTATCTTTCAAAAGTCTTGGACTAAACCCAGAAGTTGTACAATCCATATTTGTCTCCAAACTATATAAGAACATGGGACCTTCCATACCTGTCAAAACAGTCAATAAGAATAATTCCATCCGAGAGTTTTCCTTTTTGAAAAGATAAAACCACCTAACACAGAGGTATCGCAATGAGCTGGTATGCAAAGTGTGTATTTATAACATCCCATTGCAGTTTCTCTTTTGATGGACAGGCTATTTCTACAGAATAGAAAAGATTCAGGGCACATGACAATTCAATTTAGCAGCACACTAAATAATAAAAAAATAAAATACAAATTTTAACATAGCATTAAAAAAACCTTTGGTATGCAGGCTTTAAAAATTCTTATAACTCTTTTCAAAGTTGAAAAAATAGTCATTGGAACTAAATGACTCACAACTAAAAAAACAACAACACAACCTTATTAAATTATGCAAAATAAACAATATGGCCTTTATAAACTATAAAACACTCAAATGGCTAACAGGGCTGGCCTTAGATAATTGAAGGCACTAGAGGAAGTGAATTTGGTGGTCCTAAATGAAATTTGAAAAAAATAAACAGCAAAAAGTAAAAGTATGCCATTAACTTAAAACCTAGTGCACTGTAACATTGACATTGGGCACAGGTTTCACTTTTTTTTTTCTCTAAAAAATTGTGTCCTGTACAAGGCCCCCACTAATCGAATGCCCTAGGTGGCTGCCTAGTTTGCCTATGCATAAGGCTGGCCCTGTGATCAGAGGGGAAATAATAATTACACTTTTTTTTTTTGCCTACTAATGTAACATATTTCTAGAATTGTTACTTAATAGCATATGATGTCAAGGATCTTGAAAAGACCACCAATGCAATTTAGTATTCATAATAAGTAAGAAAATATAGTTCCTTAAATTTATATCTTACTAAAAATTAAATTATAAAAGAATAAATATTGTCTGTTCATCTTTGTTATCCTGTAGGTCTGTATATGGATGAACTGGATGTGACAGAAGAAGATAAAATAGAAACTGTGGATTTGTCAGATGATGGCAAGTCTTGATTTATGATAATGTTAAAGTTATATATTTTTATGATAGTAATATTTGGGTACTAGTCATATTTGTCAGAAAAGTCTGGTTACTTCAAAATGTTTTTCTTTTATTATAAGAAGTTTATTATATGCATGCCTATAAAACAGTGTAGTTTAGTTTCAGAATATTAAAAAAAGGAGAATATATCCCTACAGGTACCTTCCATTGGCTAATCTATAAGAGATAAGGAGGATGAGTACTTTTTTTAACAAGAAATAGTTTACAATGAATCAAACTGTTTCCTAAAAATTTATCTCCCCTTCACTACTATAATATTGGTCCCTGAATTTATGCCCCAAGTTTTATTATTTATAATAATAATTGGCTTCTTTTAAATGTAATTATAGGTTTAATGAGACAAAGTGTCTAAAAAGTACTTACAATCTTCTCTTTATTTGAGATGATACACAAATAGCAAGGCCAAAGTTTTATGCTAGATATATATATATATATATATATATGTTCTTCTTCCAAATGTGTACACCATTTTATATTTCATGTTGCATCAAGTAAGCAATGCTGTTATTCAATGAATTTAAATCAAACTATCTATTGCCATGTATAATTTTTTTTATTAGAAAATTAATTAACTATTTTTATATGTTTGTAGAACTAGAAGATAGAGGCAAGTCAAATTCAGCAGCTCAAAAAGCCTTGAAAGGTACAGCTAAAGGAAAATCAGCTTCGGATAAAAAAGCAGCTAAGAAAAAGAAAAAGGAAAAACCTCCATCCAAGAAGAAGAAAGCTACTCACAAATTGGAAATAGCTTCCCCCTCTTCCCCTTCATCCATTACATCATCTTCAACTTTCCAATCACCTTCACCATCAAATCTTTCAGCAAAGTCACCTGAAGCCCAGTTTGCAGTTCATCCATCATCAGTAGCACCATTATCGTTGTCAGCAACAGTCTCTGGTGAAGGTAATACTGATGGCATTGCTTCCAATATAGTTCAAAAGAGTATCAGTAAAGCACAAGTACAATTAGAGAAAGAGTCTCTAAACACGGTAAACAAACTATCCTTAGATTCTGCAGCAGTTCACAAGGAATTTGAAATTTCTACAGATACCAAATACCCAAAAACAAATACAAAATTAGATGCTGCAAAAGTTATTAATTCAGGATCAGGAACTAAATATGCAGAAGACATTACATCACGATTCATGGGAAATACTATTGAGTTCCCTGCATTTGAAGATGATTTCAATGACTTCAATACTCCAAAAGTCAATATTTCTGATTCAAAAGTGAAATCTTCAGTAGCTGTAAATATTTCAGACATTTCATCAAAAGGAAAAGGTCCCCAATTAAGTGGACCAGACATTAATTTTGGTGTTAATGAACCAAAATTTGATTCTAATCTTCCTAAAGTTAATGCAAATATTTCAGGTCCAAAATTACCATCAGCAGATGTCAATATTCCTGAAATATCAGTAAAAGGAAAAGGCCCTAAAATAAGTGGCACAGACATTCATCTCGGTGGAAAGTTACCATCAGGTGATGCTCATCTTCCAGATGTAAAAGCTAATATTTCAGGTCCAAAATTACCTTCTGCAGATGTTGATATTCCTGACATATCTGTAAAAGGAAAGGCTCCAAAACTAAGTGGCCCAGACATTCATTTTGATGGAAAACTACCATCTGGTGATATTGATCTTCCAAATGTAAAGACTGGATTTTCAGGTGCAAAATTACCATCAGCTGATATCAATGTGCCTGACGTCTCCGTGAGTGGCAAGGCTCCAAAAATAAGTGTACCAGACATTCATTTCGGTGGTAAAGTACCATCTGGTGATATTGATCTTCCAGGTGTAAAGGCTGGATTCTCAGGTCCCAAATTACCATCTGCAGATATCAATGTGCCTGACCTATCCATGAGTGTCAAGACTCCTAAAATAAGTGGGCCGGACATTCATATAGGAGGAAAACTACCATCTGATGATATTGATCTTCCAAATGTAAAGACTGGATTTTCAGGTTCCAAATTACCATCAGCTGATATCAATGTGCCTGACGTCTCCGTGAGTGGCAAGGCTCCAAAAATAAGTGGACCAGACATTCATTTCGGTGGTAAAGTACCATCTGGTGATATTGATCTTCCAGGTGTAAAGGCTGGATTTTCAGGTTCCAAATTACCATCTGCAGATATCAATGCACCCGATTTATCCGTAAGTGGAAAGGCTCCAAAAGTAAGTGGACCAGACATTCATTTAGGTGGAAAACTACCATCTGGTGATATTGATCTTCCTGATGTAAAGGCTGGAATTTCAGGTCCCAAATTACCATCTGCAAATTTTGGCATTTCTGCACTAAAAGAAAAAACTCCTAAAATGAGTGGACCAGACATACATATAGGTGGCAAACTACCATCTGGTGAAATTGATCTTCCAGATGTAAAGGCTGGAATTTCTGGACCAAAACTTCCCTCAGCAGAAGTGAAGATTCCAGACATATCAGGCCCAAAAGTTGACGTTCCCAAAATAAAGTCACCTGACATCAATGTAGGTGGTCACCTGCCATCAGGAGATTTGAAAGCCAATCTAGGAGGTGTTGATGTGGATTATGGTTTGGATGTAAATGTTGATGCAAAAATGAAGAAACCAAAAGACAAATCAAAAGGTGGTAAAAAATTTAAGATTCCTGGTCTTTCTTCTCTCAAAGCTAAATTTAGTGGACCAGATGCTCATCTAGAAGGAGAGCTGCCATCAGTTGATGCTCATCTTCCTGATGTAAATGCAGATATTGCAGGTCCAAAATTACCATCAGCAGATGTTAATATTCCTGACATATCAGTAAAAGGAAAAGGCCCTAAAATAAGTGGCACAGACATTCATCTCGGTGGAAAGTTACCATCAGGTGATGCTCATCTTCCAGATGTAAAAGCTAATATTTCAGGTCCAAAATTACCTTCTGCAGATGTTGATATTCCTGACATATCTGTAAAAGGAAAGGCTCCAAAACTAAGTGGCCCAGACATTCATTTTGATGGAAAACTACCATCTGGTGAAATTGATCTTCCTGATGTGAATGCTGGAATTTCAGGTCCAAAATTACCATCTGCAGATATCAATGTGCCTGACCTATCCGTGAGTGGCAAGGCTCCTAAAATAAGTGGGCCGGACATTCATTTTGGTGGTAAAGTACCATCTGGTGAAATTGATCTTCCTGATGTGAAGGCTGGAATTTCAGGTCCCAAATTACCATCTGCAGATATCAATGTGCCTGACCTATCCGTGAGTGGCAAGGCTCCTAAGATAAGTGGGCCGGACATTCATTTCGGTGGCAAACTACCATCTGGTGAAATTGATCTTCCAGATGTAAAGGCTGGAATTTCTGGACCAAAACTTCCCTCAGCAGAAGTGAAGATTCCAGACATATCAGGTCCAAAAGTTGACGTTCCCAAAATAAAGTCACCGAACATCAATGTAGGTGGTCACCTGCCATCAGGCGATTTGAAAGCCAATCTAGGAGGTGTTGATGTGGATTATGGTTTGGATGTAAATGTTGATGCAAAAATGAAGAAACCAAAAGACAAATCAAAAGGTGGTAAAAAATTTAAGATTCCTGGTCTTTCTTCTCTCAAAGCTAAATTTAGTGGACCAGATGCTCATCTAGAAGGAGAGCTGCCATCAGTTGATGCTCATCTTCCTGATGTAAATGCAGATATTGCAGGTCCAAAATTACCATCAGCAGATGTTAATATTCCTGACATATCAGTAAAAGGAAAAGGCCCTAAAATAAGCGGTCCAGACATTCATCTCGGTGGAAAGTTACCATCAGGTGATGCTCATCTTCCAGATGTAAAAGCTAATATTTCAGGTCCAAAATTACCTTCTGCAGATGTTGATATTCCTGACATATCTGTAAAAGGAAAGGCTCCAAAACTAAGCGGCCCAGACATTCATTTTGATGGAAAACTACCATCTGGTGAAATTGATCTTCCTGATGTGAAGGCTGGAATTTCAGGTCCCAAATTACCATCTGCAGATATCAATGTGCCTGACCTATCCGTGAGTGGCAAGGCTCCTAAAATAAGTGGGCCGGACATTCATATAGGAGGAAAACTACCATCTGGTGATATTGATCTTCCAAATGTAAAGACTGGATTTTCAGGTGCAAAATTACCATCAGCTGATATCAATGTGCCTGACGTCTCTGTGAGTGGCAAGGCTCCAAAAATAAGTGGACCAGACATTCATTTCGGTGGTAAAGTACCATCTGGTGATATTGATCTTCCAGGTGTAAAGGCTGGATTTTCAGGTTCCAAATTACCATCTGCAGATATCAATGCACCCGATTTATCCATAAGTGGAAAGGCTCCAAAAGTAAGTGGACCAGACATTCATTTAGGTGGAAAACTACCATCTGGTGATATTGATCTTCCTGATGTAAAGGCTGGAATTTCAGGTCCCAAATTACCATCTGCAGATTTTGGCATTTCTGCACTAAAAGGAAAAGCTCCTAAAATCAGTGGACCAGACATGCATATAGGTGGCAAACTACCATCTGGTGAAATTGATCTTCCAGATGTAAAGGCTGGAATTTCTGGACCAAAACTTCCCTCAGCAGAAGTGAAGATTCCAGACATATCAGGTCCAAAAGTTGACGTTCCCAAAATAAAGTCACCTGACATCAATGTAGGTGGTCACCTGCCATCAGGCGATTTGAAAGCCAATCTAGGAGGTGTTGATGTGGATTATGGTTTGGATGTAAATGTTGATGCAAAAATGAAGAAACCAAAAGACAAATCAAAAGGTGGTAAAAAATTTAAGATTCCTGGTCTTTCTTCTCTCAAAGCTAAATTTAGTGGACCAGATGCTCATCTAGAAGGAGAGCTGCCATCAGTTGATGCTCATCTTCCTGATGTAAATGCAGATATTGCAGGTCCAAAATTACCATCAGCAGATGTTAATATTCCTGACATATCAGTAAAAGGAAAAGGCCCTAAAATAAGCGGCCCAGACATTCATCTCGGTGGAAAGTTACCATCAGGTGATGCTCATCTTCCAGATGTAAAAGCTAATATTTCAGGTCCAAAATTACCTTCTGCAGATGTTGATATTCCTGACATATCTGTAAAAGGAAAGGCTCCAAAACTAAGCGGCCCAGACATTCATTTTGATGGAAAACTACCATCTGGTGAAATTGATCTTCCTGATGTGAAGGCTGGAATTTCAGGTCCCAAATTACCATCTGCAGATATCAATGTGCCTGACCTATCCGTGAGTGGCAAGGCTCCTAAAATAAGTGGGCCGGACATTCATATAGGAGGAAAACTACCATCTGGTGATATTGATCTTCCAAATGTAAAGACTGGATTTTCAGGTGCAAAATTACCATCAGCTGATATCAATGTGCCTGACGTCTCTGTGAGTGGCAAGGCTCCAAAAATAAGTGGACCAGACATTCATTTCGGTGGTAAAGTACCATCTGGTGATATTGATCTTCCAGGTGTAAAGGCTGGATTTTCAGGTTCCAAATTACCATCTGCAGATATCAATGCACCCGATTTATCCATAAGTGGAAAGGCTCCAAAAGTAAGTGGACCAGACATTCATTTAGGTGGAAAACTACCATCTGGTGATATTGATCTTCCTGATGTAAAGGCTGGAATTTCAGGTCCCAAATTACCATCTGCAGATTTTGGCATTTCTGCACTAAAAGGAAAAGCTCCTAAAATCAGTGGACCAGACATGCATATAGGTGGCAAACTACCATCTGGTGAAATTGATCTTCCAGATGTAAAGGCTGGAATTTCTGGACCAAAACTTCCCTCAGCAGAAGTGAAGATTCCAGACATATCAGGTCCAAAAGTTGACGTTCCCAAAATAAAGTCACCTGACATCAATGTAGGTGGTCACCTGCCATCAGGCGATTTGAAAGCCAATCTAGGAGGTGTTGATGTGGATTATGGTTTGGATGTAAATGTTGATGCAAAAATGAAGAAACCAAAAGACAAATCAAAAGGTGGTAAAAAATTTAAGATTCCTGGTCTTTCTTCTCTCAAAGCTAAATTTAGTGGACCAGATGCTCATCTAGAAGGAGAGCTGCCATCAGTTGATGCTCATCTTCCTGATGTAAATGCAGATATTGCAGGTCCAAAATTACCATCAGCAGATGTTAATATTCCTGACATATCAGTAAAAGGAAAAGGCCCTAAAATAAGCGGCCCAGACATTCATCTCGGTGGAAAGTTACCATCAGGTGATGCTCATCTTCCAGATGTAAAAGCTAATATTTCAGGTCCAAAATTACCTTCTGCAGATGTTGATATTCCTGACATATCTGTAAAAGGAAAGGCTCCAAAACTAAGCGGCCCAGACATTCATTTTGATGGAAAACTACCATCTGGTGAAATTGATCTTCCTGATGTGAAGGCTGGAATTTCAGGTCCCAAATTACCATCTGCAGATATCAATGTGCCTGACCTATCCGTGAGTGGCAAGGCTCCTAAAATAAGTGGGCCGGACATTCATATAGGAGGAAAACTACCATCTGGTGATATTGATCTTCCAAATGTAAAGACTGGATTTTCAGGTGCAAAATTACCATCAGCTGATATCAATGTGCCTGACGTCTCTGTGAGTGGCAAGGCTCCAAAAATAAGTGGACCAGACATTCATTTCGGTGGTAAAGTACCATCTGGTGATATTGATCTTCCAGGTGTAAAGGCTGGATTTTCAGGTTCCAAATTACCATCTGCAGATATCAATGCACCCGATTTATCCATAAGTGGAAAGGCTCCAAAAGTAAGTGGACCAGACATTCATTTAGGTGGAAAACTACCATCTGGTGATATTGATCTTCCTGATGTAAAGGCTGGAATTTCAGGTCCCAAATTACCATCTGCAGATTTTGGCATTTCTGCACTAAAAGGAAAAGCTCCTAAAATCAGTGGACCAGACATGCATATAGGTGGCAAACTACCATCTGGTGAAATTGATCTTCCAGATGTAAAGGCTGGAATTTCTGGACCAAAACTTCCCTCAGCAGAAGTGAAGATTCCAGACATATCAGGTCCAAAAGTTGACGTTCCCAAAATAAAGTCACCTGACATCAATGTAGGTGGTCACCTGCCATCAGGCGATTTGAAAGCCAATCTAGGAGGTGTTGATGTGGATTATGGTTTGGATGTAAATGTTGATGCAAAAATGAAGAAACCAAAAGACAAATCAAAAGGTGGTAAAAAATTTAAGATTCCTGGTCTTTCTTCTCTCAAAGCTAAATTTAGTGGACCAGATGCTCATCTAGAAGGAGAGCTGCCATCAGTTGATGCTCATCTTCCTGATGTAAATGCAGATATTGCAGGTCCAAAATTACCATCAGCAGATGTTAATATTCCTGACATATCAGTAAAAGGAAAAGGCCCTAAAATAAGCGGCCCAGACATTCATCTCGGTGGAAAGTTACCATCAGGTGATGCTCATCTTCCAGATGTAAAAGCTAATATTTCAGGTCCAAAATTACCTTCTGCAGATGTTGATATTCCTGACATATCTGTAAAAGGAAAGGCTCCAAAACTAAGCGGCCCAGACATTCATTTTGATGGAAAACTACCATCTGGTGAAATTGATCTTCCTGATGTGAAGGCTGGAATTTCAGGTCCCAAATTACCATCTGCAGATATCAATGTGCCTGACCTATCCGTGAGTGGCAAGGCTCCTAAAATAAGTGGGCCGGACATTCATATAGGAGGAAAACTACCATCTGGTGATATTGATCTTCCAAATGTAAAGACTGGATTTTCAGGTGCAAAATTACCATCAGCTGATATCAATGTGCCTGACGTCTCTGTGAGTGGCAAGGCTCCAAAAATAAGTGGACCAGACATTCATTTCGGTGGTAAAGTACCATCTGGTGATATTGATCTTCCAGGTGTAAAGGCTGGATTTTCAGGTTCCAAATTACCATCTGCAGATATCAATGCACCCGATTTATCCATAAGTGGAAAGGCTCCAAAAGTAAGTGGACCAGACATTCATTTAGGTGGAAAACTACCATCTGGTGATATTGATCTTCCTGATGTAAAGGCTGGAATTTCAGGTCCCAAATTACCATCTGCAGATTTTGGCATTTCTGCACTAAAAGGAAAAGCTCCTAAAATCAGTGGACCAGACATGCATATAGGTGGCAAACTACCATCTGGTGAAATTGATCTTCCAGATGTAAAGGCTGGAATTTCTGGACCAAAACTTCCCTCAGCAGTAGTGAAGATTCCAGACATATCAGGTCCAAAAGTTGACGTTCCCAAAATAAAGTCACCTGACATCAATGTAGGTGGTCACCTGCCATCAGGCGATTTGAAAGCCAATCTAGGAGGTGTTGATGTGGATTATGGTTTGGATGTAAATGTTGATGCAAAAATGAAGAAACCAAAAGACAAATCAAAAGGTGGTAAAAAATTTAAGATTCCTGGTCTTTCTTCTCTCAAAGCTAAATTTAGTGGACCAGATGCTCATCTAGAAGGAGAGCTGCCATCAGTTGATGCTCATCTTCCTGATGTAAATGCAGATATTGCAGGTCCAAAATTACCATCAGCAGATGTTAATATTCCTGACATATCAGTAAAAGGAAAAGGCCCTAAAATAAGCGGCCCAGACATTCATCTCGGTGGAAAGTTACCATCAGGTGATGCTCATCTTCCAGATGTAAAAGCTAATATTTCAGGTCCAAAATTACCTTCTGCAGATGTTGATATTCCTGACATATCTGTAAAAGGAAAGGCTCCAAAACTAAGCGGCCCAGACATTCATTTTGATGGAAAACTACCATCTGGTGAAATTGATCTTCCTGATGTGAAGGCTGGAATTTCAGGTCCCAAATTACCATCTGCAGATATCAATGTGCCTGACCTATCCGTGAGTGGCAAGGCTCCTAAAATAAGTGGGCCGGACATTCATATAGGAGGAAAACTACCATCTGGTGATATTGATCTTCCAAATGTAAAGACTGGATTTTCAGGTGCAAAATTACCATCAGCTGATATCAATGTGCCTGACGTCTCTGTGAGTGGCAAGGCTCCAAAAATAAGTGGACCAGACATTCATTTCGGTGGTAAAGTACCATCTGGTGATATTGATCTTCCAGGTGTAAAGGCTGGATTTTCAGGTTCCAAATTACCATCTGCAGATATCAATGCACCCGATTTATCCATAAGTGGAAAGGCTCCAAAAGTAAGTGGACCAGACATTCATTTAGGTGGAAAACTACCATCTGGTGATATTGATCTTCCTGATGTAAAGGCTGGAATTTCAGGTCCCAAATTACCATCTGCAGATTTTGGCATTTCTGCACTAAAAGGAAAAGCTCCTAAAATCAGTGGACCAGACATGCATATAGGTGGCAAACTACCATCTGGTGAAATTGATCTTCCAGATGTAAAGGCTGGAATTTCTGGACCAAAACTTCCCTCAGCAGAAGTGAAGATTCCAGACATATCAGGTCCAAAAGTTGACGTTCCCAAAATAAAGTCACCTGACATCAATGTAGGTGGTCACCTGCCATCAGGCGATTTGAAAGCCAATCTAGGAGGTGTTGATGTGGATTATGGTTTGGATGTAAATGTTGATGCAAAAATGAAGAAACCAAAAGACAAATCAAAAGGTGGTAAAAAATTTAAGATTCCTGGTCTTTCTTCTCTCAAAGCTAAATTTAGTGGACCAGATGCTCATCTAGAAGGAGAGCTGCCATCAGTTGATGCTCATCTTCCTGATGTAAATGCAGATATTGCAGGTCCAAAATTACCATCAGCAGATGTTAATATTCCTGACATATCAGTAAAAGGAAAAGGCCCTAAAATAAGCGGCCCAGACATTCATCTCGGTGGAAAGTTACCATCAGGTGATGCTCATCTTCCAGATGTAAAAGCTAATATTTCAGGTCCAAAATTACCTTCTGCAGATGTTGATATTCCTGACATATCTGTAAAAGGAAAGGCTCCAAAACTAAGCGGCCCAGACATTCATTTTGATGGAAAACTACCATCTGGTGAAATTGATCTTCCTGATGTGAAGGCTGGAATTTCAGGTCCCAAATTACCATCTGCAGATATCAATGTGCCTGACCTATCCGTGAGTGGCAAGGCTCCTAAAATAAGTGGGCCGGACATTCATATAGGAGGAAAACTACCATCTGGTGATATTGATCTTCCAAATGTAAAGACTGGATTTTCAGGTGCAAAATTACCATCAGCTGATATCAATGTGCCTGACGTCTCTGTGAGTGGCAAGGCTCCAAAAATAAGTGGACCAGACATTCATTTCGGTGGTAAAGTACCATCTGGTGATATTGATCTTCCAGGTGTAAAGGCTGGATTTTCAGGTTCCAAATTACCATCTGCAGATATCAATGCACCCGATTTATCCATAAGTGGAAAGGCTCCAAAAGTAAGTGGACCAGACATTCATTTAGGTGGAAAACTACCATCTGGTGATATTGATCTTCCTGATGTAAAGGCTGGAATTTCAGGTCCCAAATTACCATCTGCAGATTTTGGCATTTCTGCACTAAAAGGAAAAGCTCCTAAAATCAGTGGACCAGACATGCATATAGGTGGCAAACTACCATCTGGTGAAATTGATCTTCCAGATGTAAAGGCTGGAATTTCTGGACCAAAACTTCCCTCAGCAGTAGTGAAGATTCCAGACATATCAGGTCCAAAAGTTGACGTTCCCAAAATAAAGTCACCTGACATCAATGTAGGTGGTCACCTGCCATCAGGCGATTTGAAAGCCAATCTAGGAGGTGTTGATGTGGATTATGGTTTGGATGTAAATGTTGATGCAAAAATGAAGAAACCAAAAGACAAATCAAAAGGTGGTAAAAAATTTAAGATTCCTGGTCTTTCTTCTCTCAAAGCTAAATTTAGTGGACCAGATGCTCATCTAGAAGGAGAGCTGCCATCAGTTGATGCTCATCTTCCTGATGTAAATGCAGATATTGCAGGTCCAAAATTACCATCAGCAGATGTTAATATTCCTGACATATCAGTAAAAGGAAAAGGCCCTAAAATAAGCGGCCCAGACATTCATCTCGGTGGAAAGTTACCATCAGGTGATGCTCATCTTCCAGATGTAAAAGCTAATATTTCAGGTCCAAAATTACCTTCTGCAGATGTTGATATTCCTGACATATCTGTAAAAGGAAAGGCTCCAAAACTAAGCGGCCCAGACATTCATTTTGATGGAAAACTACCATCTGGTGAAATTGATCTTCCTGATGTGAAGGCTGGAATTTCAGGTCCCAAATTACCATCTGCAGATATCAATGTGCCTGACCTATCCGTGAGTGGCAAGGCTCCTAAAATAAGTGGGCCGGACATTCATATAGGAGGAAAACTACCATCTGGTGATATTGATCTTCCAAATGTAAAGACTGGATTTTCAGGTGCAAAATTACCATCAGCTGATATCAATGTGCCTGACGTCTCTGTGAGTGGCAAGGCTCCAAAAATAAGTGGACCAGACATTCATTTCGGTGGTAAAGTACCATCTGGTGATATTGATCTTCCAGGTGTAAAGGCTGGATTTTCAGGTTCCAAATTACCATCTGCAGATATCAATGCACCCGATTTATCCATAAGTGGAAAGGCTCCAAAAGTAAGTGGACCAGACATTCATTTAGGTGGAAAACTACCATCTGGTGATATTGATCTTCCTGATGTAAAGGCTGGAATTTCAGGTCCCAAATTACCATCTGCAGATTTTGGCATTTCTGCACTAAAAGGAAAAGCTCCTAAAATCAGTGGACCAGACATGCATATAGGTGGCAAACTACCATCTGGTGAAATTGATCTTCCAGATGTAAAGGCTGGAATTTCTGGACCAAAACTTCCCTCAGCAGAAGTGAAGATTCCAGACATATCAGGTCCAAAAGTTGACGTTCCCAAAATAAAGTCACCTGACATCAATGTAGGTGGTCACCTGCCATCAGGCGATTTGAAAGCCAATCTAGGAGGTGTTGATGTGGATTATGGTTTGGATGTAAATGTTGATGCAAAAATGAAGAAACCAAAAGACAAATCAAAAGGTGGTAAAAAATTTAAGATTCCTGGTCTTTCTTCTCTCAAAGCTAAATTTAGTGGACCAGATGCTCATCTAGAAGGAGAGCTGCCATCAGTTGATGCTCATCTTCCTGATGTAAATGCAGATATTGCAGGTCCAAAATTACCATCAGCAGATGTTAATATTCCTGACATATCAGTAAAAGGAAAAGGCCCTAAAATAAGCGGCCCAGACATTCATCTCGGTGGAAAGTTACCATCAGGTGATGCTCATCTTCCAGATGTAAAAGCTAATATTTCAGGTCCAAAATTACCTTCTGCAGATGTTGATATTCCTGACATATCTGTAAAAGGAAAGGCTCCAAAACTAAGCGGCCCAGACATTCATTTTGATGGAAAACTACCATCTGGTGAAATTGATCTTCCTGATGTGAAGGCTGGAATTTCAGGTCCCAAATTACCATCTGCAGATATCAATGTGCCTGACCTATCCGTGAGTGGCAAGGCTCCTAAAATAAGTGGGCCGGACATTCATATAGGAGGAAAACTACCATCTGGTGATATTGATCTTCCAAATGTAAAGACTGGATTTTCAGGTGCAAAATTACCATCAGCTGATATCAATGTGCCTGACGTCTCTGTGAGTGGCAAGGCTCCAAAAATAAGTGGACCAGACATTCATTTCGGTGGTAAAGTACCATCTGGTGATATTGATCTTCCAGGTGTAAAGGCTGGATTTTCAGGTTCCAAATTACCATCTGCAGATATCAATGCACCCGATTTATCCATAAGTGGAAAGGCTCCAAAAGTAAGTGGACCAGACATTCATTTAGGTGGAAAACTACCATCTGGTGATATTGATCTTCCTGATGTAAAGGCTGGAATTTCAGGTCCCAAATTACCATCTGCAGATTTTGGCATTTCTGCACTAAAAGGAAAAGCTCCTAAAATCAGTGGACCAGACATGCATATAGGTGGCAAACTACCATCTGGTGAAATTGATCTTCCAGATGTAAAGGCTGGAATTTCTGGACCAAAACTTCCCTCAGCAGAAGTGAAGATTCCAGACATATCAGGTCCAAAAGTTGACGTTCCCAAAATAAAGTCACCTGACATCAATGTAGGTGGTCACCTGCCATCAGGCGATTTGAAAGCCAATCTAGGAGGTGTTGATGTGGATTATGGTTTGGATGTAAATGTTGATGCAAAAATGAAGAAACCAAAAGACAAATCAAAAGGTGGTAAAAAATTTAAGATTCCTGGTCTTTCTTCTCTCAAAGCTAAATTTAGTGGACCAGATGCTCATCTAGAAGGAGAGCTGCCATCAGTTGATGCTCATCTTCCTGATGTAAATGCAGATATTGCAGGTCCAAAATTACCATCAGCAGATGTTAATATTCCTGACATATCAGTAAAAGGAAAAGGCCCTAAAATAAGCGGCCCAGACATTCATCTCGGTGGAAAGTTACCATCAGGTGATGCTCATCTTCCAGATGTAAAAGCTAATATTTCAGGTCCAAAATTACCTTCTGCAGATGTTGATATTCCTGACATATCTGTAAAAGGAAAGGCTCCAAAACTAAGCGGCCCAGACATTCATTTTGATGGAAAACTACCATCTGGTGAAATTGATCTTCCTGATGTGAAGGCTGGAATTTCAGGTCCCAAATTACCATCTGCAGATATCAATGTGCCTGACCTATCCGTGAGTGGCAAGGCTCCTAAAATAAGTGGGCCGGACATTCATATAGGAGGAAAACTACCATCTGGTGATATTGATCTTCCAAATGTAAAGACTGGATTTTCAGGTGCAAAATTACCATCAGCTGATATCAATGTGCCTGACGTCTCTGTGAGTGGCAAGGCTCCAAAAATAAGTGGACCAGACATTCATTTCGGTGGTAAAGTACCATCTGGTGATATTGATCTTCCAGGTGTAAAGGCTGGATTTTCAGGTTCCAAATTACCATCTGCAGATATCAATGCACCCGATTTATCCATAAGTGGAAAGGCTCCAAAAGTAAGTGGACCAGACATTCATTTAGGTGGAAAACTACCATCTGGTGATATTGATCTTCCTGATGTAAAGGCTGGAATTTCAGGTCCCAAATTACCATCTGCAGATTTTGGCATTTCTGCACTAAAAGGAAAAGCTCCTAAAATCAGTGGACCAGACATGCATATAGGTGGCAAACTACCATCTGGTGAAATTGATCTTCCAGATGTAAAGGCTGGAATTTCTGGACCAAAACTTCCCTCAGCAGAAGTGAAGATTCCAGACATATCAGGTCCAAAAGTTGACGTTCCCAAAATAAAGTCACCTGACATCAATGTAGGTGGTCACCTGCCATCAGGCGATTTGAAAGCCAATCTAGGAGGTGTTGATGTGGATTATGGTTTGGATGTAAATGTTGATGCAAAAATGAAGAAACCAAAAGACAAATCAAAAGGTGGTAAAAAATTTAAGATTCCTGGTCTTTCTTCTCTCAAAGCTAAATTTAGTGGACCAGATGCTCATCTAGAAGGAGAGCTGCCATCAGTTGATGCTCATCTTCCTGATGTAAATGCAGATATTGCAGGTCCAAAATTACCATCAGCAGATGTTAATATTCCTGACATATCAGTAAAAGGAAAAGGCCCTAAAATAAGCGGCCCAGACATTCATCTCGGTGGAAAGTTACCATCAGGTGATGCTCATCTTCCAGATGTAAAAGCTAATATTTCAGGTCCAAAATTACCTTCTGCAGATGTTGATATTCCTGACATATCTGTAAAAGGAAAGGCTCCAAAACTAAGCGGCCCAGACATTCATTTTGATGGAAAACTACCATCTGGTGAAATTGATCTTCCTGATGTGAAGGCTGGAATTTCAGGTCCCAAATTACCATCTGCAGATATCAATGTGCCTGACCTATCCGTGAGTGGCAAGGCTCCTAAAATAAGTGGGCCGGACATTCATATAGGAGGAAAACTACCATCTGGTGATATTGATCTTCCAAATGTAAAGACTGGATTTTCAGGTGCAAAATTACCATCAGCTGATATCAATGTGCCTGACGTCTCTGTGAGTGGCAAGGCTCCAAAAATAAGTGGACCAGACATTCATTTCGGTGGTAAAGTACCATCTGGTGATATTGATCTTCCAGGTGTAAAGGCTGGATTTTCAGGTTCCAAATTACCATCTGCAGATATCAATGCACCCGATTTATCCATAAGTGGAAAGGCTCCAAAAGTAAGTGGACCAGACATTCATTTAGGTGGAAAACTACCATCTGGTGATATTGATCTTCCTGATGTAAAGGCTGGAATTTCAGGTCCCAAATTACCATCTGCAGATTTTGGCATTTCTGCACTAAAAGGAAAAGCTCCTAAAATCAGTGGACCAGACATGCATATAGGTGGCAAACTACCATCTGGTGAAATTGATCTTCCAGATGTAAAGGCTGGAATTTCTGGACCAAAACTTCCCTCAGCAGAAGTGAAGATTCCAGACATATCAGGTCCAAAAGTTGACGTTCCCAAAATAAAGTCACCTGACATCAATGTAGGTGGTCACCTGCCATCAGGCGATTTGAAAGCCAATCTAGGAGGTGTTGATGTGGATTATGGTTTGGATGTAAATGTTGATGCAAAAATGAAGAAACCAAAAGACAAATCAAAAGGTGGTAAAAAATTTAAGATTCCTGGTCTTTCTTCTCTCAAAGCTAAATTTAGTGGACCAGATGCTCATCTAGAAGGAGAGCTGCCATCAGTTGATGCTCATCTTCCTGATGTAAATGCAGATATTGCAGGTCCAAAATTACCATCAGCAGATGTTAATATTCCTGACATATCAGTAAAAGGAAAAGGCCCTAAAATAAGCGGCCCAGACATTCATCTCGGTGGAAAGTTACCATCAGGTGATGCTCATCTTCCAGATGTAAAAGCTAATATTTC
Source organism: Biomphalaria pfeifferi (assembly GCA_030265305.1). Taxonomy (NCBI): domain Eukaryota; kingdom Metazoa; phylum Mollusca; class Gastropoda; family Planorbidae; genus Biomphalaria; species Biomphalaria pfeifferi. Next base: position 1,888,374 of record JASAOG010000060.1, on the reverse strand, counting down.
AGGTCCAAAATTACCTTCTGCAGATGTTGATATTCCTGACATATCTGTAAAAGGAAAGGCTCCAAAACTAAGCGGCCCAGACATTCATTTTGATGGAAAACTACCATCTGGTGAAATTGATCTTCCTGATGTGAAGGCTGGAATTTCAGGTCCCAAATTACCATCTGCAGATATCAATGTGCCTGACCTATCCGTGAGTGGCAAGGCTCCTAAAATAAGTGGGCCGGACATTCATATAGGAGGAAAACTACCATCTGGTGATATTGATCTTCCAAATGTAAAGACTGGATTTTCAGGTGCAAAATTACCATCAGCTGATATCAATGTGCCTGACGTCTCTGTGAGTGGCAAGGCTCCAAAAATAAGTGGACCAGACATTCATTTCGGTGGTAAAGTACCATCTGGTGATATTGATCTTCCAGGTGTAAAGGCTGGATTTTCAGGTTCCAAATTACCATCTGCAGATATCAATGCACCCGATTTATCCATAAGTGGAAAGGCTCCAAAAGTAAGTGGACCAGACATTCATTTAGGTGGAAAACTACCATCTGGTGATATTGATCTTCCTGATGTAAAGGCTGGAATTTCAGGTCCCAAATTACCATCTGCAGATTGTGGCATTTCTGCACTAAAAGGAAAAGCTCCTAAAATCAGTGGACCAGACATGCATATAGGTGGCAAACTACCATCTGGTGAAATTGATCTTCCAGATGTAAAGGCTGGAATTTCTGGACCAAAACTTCCCTCAGCAGAAGTGAAGATTCCAGACATATCAGGTCCAAAAGTTGACGTTCCCAAAATAAAGTCACCTGACATCAATGTAGGTGGTCACCTGCCATCAGGCGATTTGAAAGCCAATCTAGGAGGTGTTGATGTGGATTATGGTTTGGATGTAAATGTTGATGCAAAAATGAAGAAACCAAAAGACAAATCAAAAGGTGGTAAAAAATTTAAGATTCCTGGTCTTTCTTCTCTCAAAGCTAAATTTAGTGGACCAGATGCTCATCTAGAAGGAGAGCTGCCATCAGTTGATGCTCATCTTCCTGATGTAAATGCAGATATTGCAGGTCCAAAATTACCATCAGCAGATGTTAATATTCCTGACATATCAGTAAAAGGAAAAGGCCCTAAAATAAGCGGCCCAGACATTCATCTCGGTGGAAAGTTACCATCAGGTGATGCTCATCTTCCAGATGTAAAAGCTAATATTTCAGGTCCAAAATTACCTTCTGCAGATGTTGATATTCCTGACATATCTGTAAAAGGAAAGGCTCCAAAACTAAGCGGCCCAGACATTCATTTTGATGGAAAACTACCATCTGGTGAAATTGATCTTCCTGATGTGAAGGCTGGAATTTCAGGTCCCAAATTACCATCTGCAGATATCAATGTGCCTGACCTATCCGTGAGTGGCAAGGCTCCTAAAATAAGTGGGCCGGACATTCATATAGGAGGAAAACTACCATCTGGTGATATTGATCTTCCAAATGTAAAGACTGGATTTTCAGGTGCAAAATTACCATCAGCTGATATCAATGTGCCTGACGTCTCTGTGAGTGGCAAGGCTCCAAAAATAAGTGGACCAGACATTCATTTCGGTGGTAAAGTACCATCTGGTGATATTGATCTTCCAGGTGTAAAGGCTGGATTTTCAGGTTCCAAATTACCATCTGCAGATATCAATGCACCCGATTTATCCATAAGTGGAAAGGCTCCAAAAGTAAGTGGACCAGACATTCATTTAGGTGGAAAACTACCATCTGGTGATATTGATCTTCCTGATGTAAAGGCTGGAATTTCAGGTCCCAAATTACCATCTGCAGATTTTGGCATTTCTGCACTAAAAGGAAAAGCTCCTAAAATCAGTGGACCAGACATGCATATAGGTGGCAAACTACCATCTGGTGAAATTGATCTTCCAGATGTAAAGGCTGGAATTTCTGGACCAAAACTTCCCTCAGCAGAAGTGAAGATTCCAGACATATCAGGTCCAAAAGTTGACGTTCCCAAAATAAAGTCACCTGACATCAATGTAGGTGGTCACCTGCCATCAGGCGATTTGAAAGCCAATCTAGGAGGTGTTGATGTGGATTATGGTTTGGATGTAAATGTTGATGCAAAAATGAAGAAACCAAAAGACAAATCAAAAGGTGGTAAAAAATTTAAGATTCCTGGTCTTTCTTCTCTCAAAGCTAAATTTAGTGGACCAGATGCTCATCTAGAAGGAGAGCTGCCATCAGTTGATGCTCATCTTCCTGATGTAAATGCAGATATTGCAGGTCCAAAATTACCATCAGCAGATGTTAATATTCCTGACATATCAGTAAAAGGAAAAGGCCCTAAAATAAGCGGCCCAGACATTCATCTCGGTGGAAAGTTACCATCAGGTGATGCTCATCTTCCAGATGTAAAAGCTAATATTTCAGGTCCAAAATTACCTTCTGCAGATGTTGATATTCCTGACATATCTGTAAAAGGAAAGGCTCCAAAACTAAGCGGCCCAGACATTCATTTTGATGGAAAACTACCATCTGGTGAAATTGATCTTCCTGATGTGAAGGCTGGAATTTCAGGTCCCAAATTACCATCTGCAGATATCAATGTGCCTGACCTATCCGTGAGTGGCAAGGCTCCTAAAATAAGTGGACCAGACATTCATTTCGGTGGTAAAGTACCATCTGCTGGTATTGATTTTCCAGGTGTTAAGGCTGGATTTTCAGGTCCCAAATTACCATCTGCAGATATCAATGCAGCTGCTTTATCCATAAGTGGAAAGGCTCCAAGAGTAAGTGGACCAGACATTCATTTAGGTGGAAAACTACCATCTGGTGATATTGATCTTCCCGATGTAAAGGCTGGAATTTCAGGTCCCAAAGTACCATCTACAGATTTTGGCATTTCTGCACCCAAAGGAAAAGCTCCTAAAATCAGTGGACCAGACATACATATAGGTGGCAAACTACCTTCAGCTGATGCTCATCTTCCAGATGTAAATGCTGACATTTCAGGTCCTAAATTACCATCTGCTGAAGTCAATGTTCCTGGCATATCTGTCAAAGGAAAAGCCCCTAAAATAAGTGGACCAGACATTCATTTAGGTGGAAAACTACCATCTGGTGAAATTGATCTTCCAGGTGTAAAGGCTGGAATTTCTGGACCAAAACTACCCTCAGCAGATGTGAAGATTCCAGACATATCAGGCCCAAAAGTTGACGTTCCCAAAATAAAGTCACCTGACATCAATGTAGGTGGTCACATGCCATCAGGCAGTTTGAAAGCCAATCTTAATGTTGATGCGGATGTAAATGCTGATGCAAAAGTTTCAGGAGTAAAATTGAAAAAGTCTAAAAAGGATAAAATAAAGGTTGAAAAAGACAAATCTAAAAGTGATGGTAAATCAAAAGTTTCTAAAAAAATTAGTAATTGGTTTCACAAGAAAGAGAAATCTGTGAAAACTGGTGAACTTGATGCGTCTTTAACTTTTCCTGGTGAAATTTCAATATCTAGTGCACCAGTGACTGTTGATGAGCATATAACAGCTGATCATCAGTTGACAAACCTGAACTTAAGCCCAAGTAGCACTCTTGAAACTGATTTAAGTGTTTATCCTCTTAACAAACCTAATATCAAACTGGACATTAAAGGTGGTGATATTAACAAGAACTCAAAACTATTTCATGGAAAAGGAGACATTAACAAACCTGATTTGAATCTTGATGTCAATAAGGCTGTAACCCCACTTGCATTGAATACCTCAGTGTCTGGTAAACATTCTTCAGAAAAATCGTTGGACTTAAATACAGCTGTAGTAGGTGTTAACTCACCATCGGCGAATTTTGACCTTAATTCAAATCTTGACATTGAAAAGCATGGAGATAAATCATTAGAACTTTCTGGAGGAAGTCATGAGCTTCAGCTTCCTAACATAAGCATTTCTACATCAAATGAGGATTCAGATGATGGACATGATCCTTCAGACAGAAGTGGTAAAATCAAAAAGATATCATTGGGCTCACGACTCAAAACTGCCATTCTCGGGAAAAAAAGCAGCGAAGGAGCAGAGAAAAGCCCTGTCTCAGGAAATATCGAAGTAACAGCTCTGACCATCAAAGGTGGTTACCATAAACCACTGGAACATTGCTCTCCTGATCATCCTGTGTTGTCTTTGGCATCTAACCTAGTTATCGATGACTCTGTTTTATCTGCCAGACTGAATGATACTGGTGCAAAACTCCCACATGAGAGAGTAGATTTCAGCTGTCAGTGTGATGATCTGGAGTGGACTGAAAATTTAGACATGCCTGAGGCTTCAGGTGTTGCAAAGCTTCATCAGGCTGGAGACACCAGATTGGAAGCCGATCTGTCCTCTATACAACTAGACATTGCTAATGAGTTTAACAGTCAAGTAACACCTAAAGTTTCCTCTGAGTTTCCTGTTGGCTTGACAACATCAGTGAAAGCAGGTGAGACACTAAACTTGTTAAGTTACGAAATAAAGTAGTTTGTACCCAAGAGAATTCTGGTTCAACAAGATCCATAAAATTAAAAGTCTAGAACATTAAAACATCTTTTAGATCAATTTTAGGCTCTCACTAAACATTTTCTGGGTAAATACTTTGTTATTTTTATTTGCCCTAGAATTTGTGTGTTTACACAATATAGTTTCAGTAGACTAAAGTTTATACAACAAAAAGTTATTGAGAAGAAGTTGATTGTTGATTTCAATATATTTTAATAAGCACTATCATAAACAAAACAAACAAATTGTTATTGTAACCAATGGCCTATTTGTTCTTTCATACAGTTAGAACAAGAAAAGTGTGTAAAAAAGAATATATATATATACCTTTTTATTTTTACAAAGCTTATATCAACTCAATCCATCTGTCTGTATATCTGGTTTGTATTCCTTATTTCTCCCACACCCATTCTCGGACCAAGTTGAAACTTTGCAAAATTATTCATTGGCATAGACAAGACATGAATCAATAAAAAAATAAGTCAATTAATTACTAAAATAAATTATTTTGTTTAACCTACAAGGGAAATTAATCCTTCATTATTCACAGATACATCTAAATATGTAGGTTTTTGTCCCATTGAACATGTTGTTTCTCCCACACCCATTCTCAGATCAAGTTGAAACTTTAAGCAATTATTTATTGTACCTAACAAAACATGAATCAATTAAAAAATTAAGAGATATAGTTAAAGTGCAGAGGTTTTTCCATTAGATTGCTTTGTTTTTTTTTAAAAGAAGAATTTTTTTATTTTGCTTGTTTTGTTTTACTGCTTATTTAAAACAATGCTCTATGTCTTTCTTGAATAGACTATCTAAGGTCACATTGACATAATTTCATATTTTGAGGTACCTTCGGATGTAAAATACCTCCCAACCCCCCAAAATCAGCTATCCATTTATGGTGTCCATATATGTATTCATTGGACCTTGATAAAGTGATAAACCTCTACTTTCTTTATTAGTTGACTAAAATTGTAATTGTTTTTTTTTTGTTTGCTTCAGGATCCAAATCAAGTCAACGCTATGAGACAAAAGACTACAGCAGTGAAAGTGACTCTGAGAGTGATTCAGATTCAAAGCACACATTTCAAGTGGATCTAGGCCACAAAGAAGGCTTTCCAAAAGCTTCACTACACTTCACCCAAAAGAAGGGAGGAAAATAAAACAGGTCTGACTTTGTTTTCAAAGGCCTGTACATTTTGTACAGTTTTAGAAAATGTATTTTTTTGTTTTCCTTATGGGTGTTCTTTCAAACTCTTACCTCGCAGCCTAAACCTTCTACAGATGGCAGGGAATGGAAGCAGGCAGAGTTCAACGTGGGGACTGTTGTGATGGGCAGTCTGAAGCACATACCACATTATCAGGCAACCATAATAAAGACTTGTCATTGAGTTTGAAGATAAAAGGAAAGTGCAGTATTTCTTTTGGCTTTGCTGACTCAACTGCGACCTATATCTTTTCTGCAAACAACACAGACAAAGCTATTGTCAGCTGATTTCTATTTATTAAAGTCCTCTCTTTATGTAGGATCAATTATGACAATCTTTTCTGGTCATTTTATCCCATAGACAAAACAAGACTTCTCTAATTCATTCTAATACCACAACATTTGTTTAAATTTATGATATATAAATAAGGCTTCTGTCTAGTGTTTTCAAATATGTTTACAATGGAAGCTATTAATAACATAATCACATTCAAGCTCTTATTTTCTTTTTGATTATGTCTGGGCAGGTGGCAATCAATAATATATTTTATTTATTTATTTATTTTGGCAGGCTAGACCAGTGAATTTGATTTAGAACAATTCAAACCAGATTTGAACTGTGCAAGCTGAATCATTGTTTGTTATCAGGAAATACCTGAAGAACCCAAGTGTTAAAAATTAGCAAATCATATTGTCTTTTTTTAGCCTACTATAATTAATTTTGCACAATTGAAATATGGTGTTATTGTATTGAAATGTGATGTTATTGTATTGAAATGTGATGTTATTGTTTTTTTTTAAATGCACTACGTTAACTTAGCTGGTGATATTTTTTTCTTACTGCCAATTGTATGTTGTGTTTCAATGTATCATAATGCATTGAGTCTAATCTCATAACATTTAAAGCATTTTACTTTTTTGAAGATTAAAAAAAAGACTATGAAAAGATACATTGTAACCTGAAATTAATTCTATAATAATACTTCAACAGTAAATTGTTTAATAGATTTGTATACATTGATTTAAATGTTCAATATTTTATTTTACATCCACAGGTAAAATTTATTTGTTAAAATTTCAGATAGGAAAATTCTATGTTAGTTTATTTGTCTTTTTTGAATCCAATAATTTTTTGTTATAGCTGGATGAATTCTTGTAATATAAAATCAAATGGGTTGAATTAATTATTTTTGCATTGTAGGACCACTTCAAACACACATTCCTTCCTTATCCCATCAATTTTAACTGAGCCTTTTTTTATGTCCAAGTTTTCAAATTTTCAATTTCATTGCAGCAATCAATTATGTTTGATGTCAAGATTGAATCCTTTCAGCAATATTTTTTTTCTACCTTTTTATTACTTGACTGCCAACTAGAATCCTAGATTCTTGTAGACATTAGATTACTCTTTTGTTTATATGACAGTTTTATTCATTCACCAGTATTGCTTATGCTGATGCCTTTATTAATTGATTGTCCGGCCTTTGTATTGATTTGACTTGATACATGAACATTTTGAAGATTTTATCATGTGTACATGTTTGTGTTTTGATATGTACCATTTATAATAGCTTATTAAAATAAAAGATATTTCATCTTTATGTTATTTATTCTTATCACAATCTATTTCAGTTTTGTTTATTCCATCTGGTTAGATGACTGACATAACTGAAGAAAGTAAGTTAATGAAAATCTTTCATGGCTCTAATATTAATAATTAAGCTTAAGTGTTATGTGTAAAATTCAGTGGTCTCTGAACTGTTAGTAGTCATTTTGTAGTCATTTCTCCACTTCTGACTTCAACTTCTGGAAAGTATCATTAGAAGAAATGAAACATTTATTATTTTTTTGCTCCTTGCTTCAATATCTATTAAAAAATGTGATGATGATGATGAAAAAGGTTTGTAAATGATGAAGATTAGATGTTGATTAAAATGTTGTATTTGTTTGCTGATTTATTTTGAAATTATGTACTTGTTCTAAATCTTTATTTGCAAAACTCTCTCATGTAGATTTTAAAGTTTTTAGTACTTGTGAGTTCTACCTAGTGATCTGTTGCTGTAAACTATTCAACTAAGAGAGCTTTGTTATTCTGTACATGATGACACCAAGAGTGCTATGTTATACCATCAATCTTTTTTTTTTTATTATTTCATTTAATCTGATACTCAAATATTTATAGTTGATTCTTTACAATATTTTTGATCTTCATATTATTAGACAATGTATTACCTCATTTATAAGTCGACCTCTCTATACATTCTTAGTTTATTCAAATCTTTATATAGACCACATATAACTTTTATGTATGTTTGTATAAATGAGGGAACTAATTTTAAGTGAACATTTAAAGGATTGATCTTTTGTATGTATTACCATTATTTTACTAAGTTTTTGAACAGGTTGGTCATTAAATAATGCAGCTTTCTTTTCTAGACATTATTAATTATTCTTTTCCTTTTTTTTTCTTTCATTGTCCACATCTTGTGGCATTAATGTTTTTTTGTAAAATGTTTTTCAATTGAATTTTTTATTTGTATAAAATGTATCAACATGTCTTAACAACCTACCTACTTTGAAAAATGATCTCTTAAATACAATCTGGAATGATTTAGTTATGAATCTATTTATATTTGAAGAGAAAAGCTCTTATAATTCAAACCATTTGAGGATCAGAATTATGAAGAAATATATTTATGAACTAATTTAATCTGTGATAGATATTTGATAATGTTATTTTATTTATTCCATTCTCTGGGGAGGGGGGAAGAAGAAACTTTTTATATATTTATAAAGACAAGACATTGCACATTAAATATGGTTGATGAATGTTTCTTTTTATTTTGCATATTACAAAAAATTAAATTATGTGTACATGTTAAAAATATTTTTTTAAAGTTGAAGCATTCTTGCTTTATTTGCTTTTTATTTCTTATAAGCATACACTGGTAAAGCTGCCAATTTTGTGGATTTTAGTGACAAAATCGTTTGTAAAATTCAATGCACAAGTTCTTATCTTTATTAAATAACATTTAATTTAAAAAAAAATAAAATTTTGATGCTTGTAGGCATAATAGAACTGCTGAGGTCACATGGTCAGTTGATTGTTACAGTAAAGTTTCACATGCCTCTTTAAGTTCCATAATGTTTATCCTAAAATGTTACTCCTGACTAAATTATTGAGCATTTTGTTTTAATATTTTCTATTATTTCTTTGTGGACTTTCTAGAATACTTTATTAACAATGAGTAATAAATTGAATGTCAATCTTCAGTTGGTTTGAAAGCTAGTTTAACAAAATGCAGCTCAACTTTATGTAATGATGACCCTCTTCATATGTGATTGATGACAAGTTTTATCTTGTGAGTGTTCATATTGTTAATGTTTCTATTTCTATTGTTGTTCAAAATTATAACTAAACTCTTTTTCTTATGTTGATGATAGGGGAAATAATGTGTCCTTAATTGGGCACAGGCTTGGTGAAATGTTTGTTTGAGAATTTCTACTTTCACTTTCAGTAAGTATGACTTGAGCAGTTTATGATGTCTGCTGTACATAATATAAATACTTTTTTTTTTATTTGAGTGAACTTTTAAAAAATAAATCATATATTTACACTTTTTAAAAAAATCATATACATCAGTTACATAGTACATTGTTCATTAGTTTTTATGGAGACAGAAGTGTAGACATACAATATTGCTAGTACACTGTTCATTAGTTTTTATGGAGACAGAAGTGTAGACATACAATATTGCTAGTACACTGTTCATTAGTAATTATGGAGACAGAAGTGTAGACATACAATATTGCTAGTACACTGTTCATTAGTTTTTATGGAGACAGAAGTGTAGACATACAATATTGCTAGTACACTGTTCATTAGTTTTTATGGAGACAGAAGTGTAGACATACAATATTGCTTTATTATAATATGCCCAAAATTTCAAAACTTAATTATATTTTGTTATTATATTGGTCTACTTTTTTGTTTTTTTTAATATATTTTTTTTCAGACTTTCATCAGTCTAATATGTTCTAAGAGTCAATTAGTTCATTTCTTAAAAAAAAAACTATTTTGGAATGAAAAAAAATATCAAGCAGAAATTCAGTTTTAGTGCCTGGGATTCAAGTAGTTTAAGTAGCAGAACTAGTTTTATTATCTACAACTACATGTATAGTTTCTTTCCAGACTGCCAGAGTACAGATGGAATACTCCATTCTGTAACGTGAGACTATTAAAACCAATTGATTTGAATCTGATCTTTACTACTGACTGCATCAAGAAACTTTCATAGAATAATAAAACCAAATCTTTAAACAGAAGATAAATGTTAACCTAAATTAGGCATTGTACATTATGTTTAAGTTTCAATTTTGTAATGTACAAAGCTGTTTGATTGCATTGTTTCAGTGAATTCAAGCATAACAAAACATAACACTCCATAGGAAATACTTTAGTTCAAATTTGTAGAAATTCTTATCAAGGCTTTAGGTTTTTCTAGGTGCAACATCTCTGTATAAACCTCCACCATGTACCTCTTTAATAAATTTACTATTGTTTTGTATTAAACAAAAGTATATTGTTAAAAAAAAATTTGTTGGTGTTAAAGTTTATTATCTGCACTTTTTACAAAGTTTAAATCAACTCATTCTGTCTGACTATTAAAAAATTTGTAAGCTATTTCTCTGACACCCAATCTCAGATCAGCGGAATTTTGCACAATTATCTCTTTTACCTGACAACACAAGAATCAATTTTAAAAAATTTTACCTATTAGTTAACTATTGGTAATTAATTATTTTGTTTGGTATCTTGAACAAGGGAAAGAAATTGTAATTAATTGAAGTGGTAATATAAGCTGAATTAGTTTCCTTTATAGGTTACCGCTTTAAAGGTTGAACTAAACAATAGATAACTAAAAAATCTATTTTCACACATCTCATGAGCAGAGTGGTTAGAATGTTGACTTGAGTTTGGTTTCAGGTTGTTCCTTTTTTTTTTTTTTTTGTAATATAAATGCTTTTTAAAATGATTACGGTAACATTCACCCAGGTATCCTTTTCTTACTCCTCCCTACCCCCATTTTCCCCACTGAACTAGATAAGTGATAGGCCTAAAGCATGAAATAGAGCTTAACAAAAATAATTGGTACAAATATTTCTTAAACAGATTTATTGTTGTTGGTCTATATCTATTACAAATTTAATTACATGACTGATCCAAACTAATTGATACAATATACACTTCGTATAAGCTTTTTTTTTTAAAAAAAGTATTGATGATGTTTTTCTTGTTAGGGTATAAAACTTGCACAAAGTTATAATTATATTTTCTTAGCTCAAATGTTTGATACTGGTTAGTATGAAGAGCTGAAAAACAAATCTGCAACATGTTGGCTGTTATTCTCCCATGAATGAAGGCCTTGACATTGAACTAACAAATGTATGGAATGTGCGCAGTATGAAACAACTCTAACTTAAATTACATTCACAGCATCAACTAACAAATAGAACAGATGTTCATATTTTTTTCAAATGTCTATTTTATTTTTTATTTACATGATTATTAATTTTTACAAAAAATCTTTTACAAACGTATCAAACAGTTTCAGATTGGACAAAATAATGTCAATAAATGTGTAAAAGGACATTTCAGGTAGTGGTCTATATATTTATTTAATGCAACTCTATAACAATTTATTTTTCAACGATTTAAAAATCAATTAAAAAAAAAATATATAAAAGCTCAAATGTTCAAAACAAATATAACACTGCATTACTTTTGAATCATTCTTATTTCTACATATTTATCAAACAAAAAGATTTATGCTTAGTCTTGTCAGCTTCAGCCTGCACAAGTTTTGTATAATCATCTATCGTAATGACTTTTAAGCAGCAGTAAAAAAAACAACAAAAACTATGTCATAAACATTTATGTTTTCTTTTAACATCCTTATACATTTTTTTTTAATCCTTATAAAAATTAATCAAACATACTTATCACAGAAACTTTCTGCATATTTAAATAAATGGAATACAAGGGCAAGTTATTCTTAATGATTTATTTAACAACACAAAATGGGGTACAACTGCTTTAATAGTTGAGAGCACACAGCAAGGCCACACCTCTTTTAATCCAGTGCTCCTGAGGTTTGTCTGATGGAATCTCAACAGAGAAAACAAAGTTTGTGGAGTGACCAGTTGTGGACAAAGTACCTGAAAGGAAACAAAAAAAATATACAATGCCAAAATGTATAAAACAGACAGCCCTTAATTTACTCAAATTTTAATTGCTATCAATCAGTCTCAATGTAAACTTAAACAACAATGATACGAACATATTTTAATGGCCACTCTGGGGTACGATGTGTAAGAAGGGAAGGTATTACAAAGAGGAATAGTACAATTAAAGAAATAAAATATTGTTTATGTATTCGAAAATTGTTAGTAATGGTTTTATCAGGACTGGGATATAAGTTGCTAATTTTGATAGTGGTTAGATGTGTTGAAAGTAAAGCTGGATTTTAATTTTTATCTGGATATTTTATATATTATTATTCTAGTTGGTAAGCCCTATGTTGTATTTCTTTGCACCAACCTTTGAGTTGGCTGTTACATATTTCTTTTGTTTAGCAATTGTGTTGAAGCTTTTCAAATTCTTAATTGCATTGAAATATCTTATTTGTATAGCATTTGTTCATTTTTGTCATTAATTTCATTACTTAATTAGCTTTTTCTCTGATTGTTCTAAAGTTTACTTTTTTTCTCAAATATGAACAGCATTGTGTCAACATTGTGCATACAAAATGTTTTAATGGGTGACAAGGAAGGCAATCTGACATTTCAACCATTCTATTGTTATTGTTTATTCCCACAGAAGTGGTTAATAAAGACATCAAAGGATGTAGCTCACTAAAGTATAATGTTCAAAGAGAGAAAATATTTTAAAATAAAAGGAAAATGTCCTTTTCTTGAACAAGACACACAAACATATGTATAATTTTTAAAATTTAATAATTGAAAAGAAATCACTTACCTGCTCTTGTCAGAGTCTTGTAGACTGGACAGTCATATATGCCAGATAGGGTTGTCTTTCTGTTTGAAACAGGTTTCAACCATAAGACAGGCATGTCAGTGAACAATTCTTTAGGTCTTGATTCAGCTATCAGCCTTTGACCACTATCCCATCGTGCACCTTCCACAAACAGCCCTCTGATGTAGCATCCATCTTCTGGAGCTGTCTTCAGATCAGTGTAACTCTCTTCCATAACCTATTTAATTAGCAAGCATTTGTTTTATAGTAGATCTTGTTTCATATCTTTAACAGTCAAATAAAAAAGATCAATGAAAAAAATCTCTACAATATTTGAATATTTCAAATTATTGAGCCATTACTGTACAAGGAAAAAAAAAAAAAAGTTAATATTATTCATATACTATTTTTATAAGATCTTAAAACTTTCAAATATTGAGAAATGATTAATTAGAGTTCCATTTCAGTTTAATGTGAGACAGATTACAACCCTATTCTGAAAGGTTCATCAGGGACAGTGTTGCGTGTAAACATTGATTAGACAAGGTTTGCTGTCACCATTTCTCTTCCTCCTCATCAAAGATTAGCTCTATATGGAATCCTATGGTCATTGTAGAATCAGTTTGAGGATTTGAACATTTCTCTCTCAATCCAGCAGCTAATTCATTGAAAACTAGTAACACAAACAAAGATAAGTCAAAGATTATGAATAATATACTTGTAGTGCAGAACCTATTACTTTGGATGACTGTCTCTGAGATAAAAGGAATAGGTGGAAAAGATGTGAAAGTCAAAGCAAGTATTGGCAAAGCAAAAGTCAACTTCATATACATCTCTAGGAAATCTGGAAAACTAAATGTTGTCTCTTTCATTCTAATTGTTATGATCATCAATAGTGCTTGATGTCAAGATGTCACGTTGAAGCACAATCAATGATCGTAGATGCAGAGGATCTTGAAATCGTCTTTAGTAAGATGATCGTATAGAAGTAGCTAGATCTAGTTGATAATACGATCATTCAGAATGTTGCCATTTGATAAGAGGATCATCTAGAAGTTGCCAATCGCTAAGTCGATCTAAGTATGTTACTATATTCAATGAAGAAACTTCTCTACGTCTAAAACAATTACTTTAATTCAAAACTTGGAAAAGCTATTCACAAATAATAACAATGGTTAAATGTACTTGAATAGAACAGAATAAATATAATTCTGTTAAATAAATGATCTACACAATAATGTAAAATATACGTCTGAATCCTAACACGTTCCGTACGACACTAACTAAAAATCTAGAATCTTTCCCTGGGTATAGTGTTGTCACGTGTCTAACATCCCCTCGTTGCAATGCCAACCAATAAATGCAGCTCAATGTACAATAATTAATATTTCAAAACCAATCATATTTATTTCCAAACATGATCCTGCTGCGTGAAGGAATTTCCCGAGCTAATAAGTTCTGTCTGGTAACCTTGGGCGGCTAAATATAGATTAAGTGTACATGACACTAATGTTTAAGCCATTTTGCTAAATGAAACTGTCAGAAAAAATGCTACCTTTTGTAATGAACTTCCTAAGTAGAATCTTATTTATTTGCTGGCAAGATACTTTATTAGCAAGAGATCTACTGAAAAGAACCAGCCAAATTCATGTAGAAAAAGAAATGAAAAAGAGAAGATGGGTCTGCTTGGACATACATTGTACAAATCACCAACTAACACAAAACAAGTACAGAAATAGAACCCACAAAATACTAGAAAAATAGAGCCTGTCCAAGAAGCACACATACTAGAGAAGACACTTTAAGATTTGCTTTGATCTGGAACAAGATGGAATGGATGGCCCAGGACAAGGAACTATGGAGATCTATTGTCTTTGGCCCATACTTCAGCAGAGGAGATGGGCTGTAAGTAATTAAGTACAACACAAACAATTATTGTGTAATTTATCATAAATTATTTTTCTCACCTCAAAACCAAATGATATAGTGTCTATAGAAATAACTTTCTTTCTTGCAAAATTCTGCAAAGTTCCTGTCAGAAAAGCTTGTGGGAAAAAGAAACCAGAAATCCAAAATACCTGTCAAAATATATAAACATATTTGTAAGTAATATGTGTGTACAAGCATAGCAAGACCATAGTGAACCAAATATACATTTAGTGTAAAAAAAACTACATATATGGACCTTAAATATTTAAATTAATTAAAATAGTATGAAGTACTAACTGGAGGAATGCCTTCATCAATCCAGTGCTGTATAAAAGCCATTCTGGCAATTAAATCTGTTACCCATGAAGCCAGTGGTTTTAGAGATGGATAAGCCTGAAATATAATTCATTTCAACTTTATATATAGTCAACAAAAAATAAATGACAAATTGTCTTATTTCTTATTTTCAAAACTGAGGTTTCTTCATGTGTTTATGGCTGATTTTAATAATTTGAATTAGAAAAATGCTAATTTGAATACTCTGAATCGGAAAATTTTTGTTTCGTAATTGACTGTAGTTCAGAAATACTTTAAACCAAAAGATCTACACTACCTTAGATGCCCACATGCTAGGTACAGCATTGTTGAACAAACTTTTTGCCATGTCCTCAAGTTGTTGTGACATAACCACAAGCCCCTTCAAGGCTTTCTGCAAGTCTCTCAATGATTGGTGGATTGTGTTGAGAAGTCGATTATACCTAAACAATATATATTTAGATATTTAGTCATTCTTTTATTTTTTAAGAATTTTTTAAAATAGGAATTATACCTACTCATGTCTCCTAAGTAATAGGCTTTTCAAGGCAAAGACTGAACTCCAAGGCCATCATTATGTACATAGCAAAATAATGTACTACTACCAAGTAATGTACTACTACCAAGTAATGTACTACTACCAAGTAATGTACTACTCCTAACTTTGTATTAAAAGAAAATGAGAATTGTCATGTTTGACTGTAGATTCAATCCAGAAAAACACGTTAACAAATTATGTCCCGAAAATAAAGAAAAGTTTTATATTCTGATTATATTTAAAATGATAATGTGTTCCTCTTTAATTACAAAGAAGGACCTCAACAGATTTTAAAATGTAAGTCAAAAAAGAATAAAGCTAACATGGCAGTGACTCTGACAATGCAGAGGATATAACAAAAATAAAATACCTGATTACTTCTTGAACTAGTACAGTGTTCATTGATTGTTCATACATTACTGGATATTTCTCCATGACTTTTGCAAGGCTCACAGGTTTAGGTAACTGTTCTAGTATCTCTAAAGCAGTTTGTTCCATAACCTAATAGAAGACATAGTGAATGATATTCACAGATAAAAAGATTACAGTGTTGATATTCCCCAGAATGCTCACCCCAAATCAAATGATTATAATGTAATATAAGAAAAGAATATATTTTTATACAATCACAAATAGCATTATATCAGTTTAGTAAAAGTATAACTATTATAACTCATTGTAATGATAACATACTTAAAAATATTTTTCATTTATAGATGTAAAATATCTGAGTTGTGCTTCATTTTAGAGCAAAAAAAAATATATAAAAATCTAGGCTTGCAGTGATTAAAAGAAAAAATCAAGAAACAAGTTAGACTAACCTCTTCCCTTGACTTTCCTCCACTTGCTGCAGTCTTGGGTTGAAGCTGGATCAAATCTCTCAAAACATTAAAAGTTTCATTTTGAGCAAATGTAATATTTGCATTGGCATGAAGACCAAATATTTCTGGTGTATCATTAATTGGTAAACTTCGAATGTAGCTTAAATAACCCTAAAAATCAAAGAAACATTAAACAAAAATTTAATTTGATTTAAAAAAACAAACAAGTATTTTTAAAGATCAGTATTGTTTCATTAAATGTAGCAATAAATAATTGGAGAATAATTTTAAGCCTATTAAGTTTAACAATTTGAAAAACTAAAAAGATATTTCCATTATGTAAAATGAACAAATCAGAGAATTATTTTATTAACATTTTTAATACTCCTAATTTAATAGCCAAAAAAGCTGTAGTTAAACAATTAAAGCAAGGCCAATCATTATAGTAGGCCTGAAAATTGACCTGTAAAATCAAAACCAGTGGGCAGTTTAGAAAAATAGCTAGTTGTTACATCACTGGTCAGTCTGTATGATGTGGCAACAGGATATTGTTCTCCACTGAATATAGGTTATGACGTTGTAAGTCAGTGATGCGGCTTTCTATAGTGAATGGACTCAATTATAGTTAGTTTTAGTGCAGACAAAAACGTTTATTGAGGTAGACTTAGAGTGCAGACAAAAACGTTTATTGAGGTAGACTTAGAGTGCAGACAAAAACGTTTATTGAGGTAGACTTAGAGTGCAGACAAAAATGTTTATTGAGGTAGACTTAGAGTGCAGACAAAAGAGTTCATTGAGGTAGACTTAGAGTGCAGACAAAAGAATTCATTGAGGTAGACTCACACTAAGTTCTTGTTCAGGGTTGATCTGCTTGTATATACCAGATTCAGAGTACTGATAGTCTTCCTGGACAACTTCTGGCTTATAGAATCCACCCAAGATATTCATCAGGCATCGTCTGTCCCAGTCATCTGTTACACGGCCACCATAATTGATGTGTCCAGCTGTGTACACTAGCACCTAAATAGGATAACAATAACTTTTTAGTCCCTTGAAGACCAGTGGAAGCTAATGGACGAATGCTGAATAAAAGGACCACTATGAGAAAAGGGTAAACACTATATTAAGCATGCTTAAACATACAGAAAATTTCTTAAGACATTTTTGTATCTTGACTGAGTTGAAGGAGATGTGTTACATGTAATATATGTAATGCTGTTAAAATATTGAATCGCAACGTAGAGAGTGACACATTACATCTTCTGGAGTATGACTCTTAGTAGCAACTGACTTGTTAATGACAAGCCTAAATAGCTTTGATAAAATTCAGGCTAAGAAGGTTGTGACAAGAGGGACAATAAGGGTTGCTACTTTTATTTTTTTATTAGAGTTAGCCCCCTTTATAACTGGATTTAAGTCCCTGTCAACCCTTTACAAGGGCCACTCTCTCTTGAGTCTTTCAACTGACCAGTGTAGCTTGAACTAAATCTATAAAATGTTTGACTAATACTTATGTTGTACTTTTGTTGTGTTACTCAAGAGGAGTGTGCCACTGTTGTGGGAAGAGTATTTCAAAAATGAGCTAAGTAGACTTTATCGATTTGTTAGTTGATTTATGTAAATGGTATAGGTCTACTTAGTCTCTTATCCTCTTCTGTATGTCTTTTTTTTAAAGACATCTTTTGTTTACATACGAGACAGTAGTGGGTCTCATGAATGACGTCATTTCATTGTTGATGCATGTAGGATATTATTGTAAATTATTGTAAACCCTCTTTTTGGTTTTTCGGCATAAGACATTCTTGTGCCTCTGTGATGGTGGTCCTTTCATTACATTGACCGGAAACTGTGTTGCTACTTTGCTTTGTTTCATTAAATCATTTTCTTTTGTGAGCCTTTATGGCCATTTATATTTTTTCATGATCTTTTTCTTTTGTTTGTAAATAAACTTTGATTTTTGCTGGAAATGAAATCTCAGAATTATTAATTGTTTGTCTCGGTAGTTTTATACATCTAGAGGCTATAGTTAATAGCCTAGATAATATAATTGGGACCACAAAGTACCGCTGGACTAACTTGCCGGTGCAGTACAGGTCACTGGTCTTATGACCTATTCTATTTATAGGTCACAAAGGTACAAAAGAAAGTTTACATCTTATATAATACAGACGTTACTTCAAAATAGAAGATGATTACGTCCTACGCGTCATGCATTTAGTCTTGCATATTAACCAATGACTTAAACTCTGCCAAGTCACTGGTTTTCCTGGCTAGCTCAGGCAACCCATTCCATGCTCTAATAGCACTGGGGAAGAAGGAGTATTTGTACAAATTTGTCCTAGCATATGGGACGAGGAATGTGCCTTTATCTTTGTGTCTTTCAGAGTATTTTATTAAATTTTGTTTTTGTATTTGAAGATTATGGTTCAGTGTTTTATGTATAGCTGCTACTTTACTTGGGAGTCTTCTGTTCTGAAGGCTTTCTAAATTTAGTGATTTTACTAAAGGTGTTACTCTGGTTAAGTTAAAATATTCATTTGTTATGAATCTCACTGCTCTATTTTGTGTCTGATCCAGTTTCTTAATGTTATCTTGAGTTGAGGGGTCCCAAACAGAGGATGCATATTCTATTATTGGCCTAACCAAGGTTAAATAACATTTTAGTTTTATGTTCTTATTTGATTTATAGAAATTTCTTTTAATAAATCCTAATGCTTTGTTTGATTTTTTTATAGTTTCATCAATATGTGGATTCCATGACAGTTTTTCATTTATTATAACACCTAGGTATTTTGCGTTTTTAGTCTGTGTTACTGGTTTGCCATGAATAAGATAAGTGGAATTAATTTGTTTTAGTTTTTTTGTTACTCTTAACAACTGACATTTTTATGGGTGGAAAGACATGCTCCAATTTGATTCCCATTTCTGTAATTCATCTAATTCTCTTTGTAAAATATCTGTGTCTTGTGTTGTTTTTATTGTTCTATATATTATGCAATCATCTGCAAATAATCTGACTTTTGTTCCTGAAGTAATGCAATTTGGTAAATCATTTATGTAAATTAAAAATAGTAGTGGACCCAAGACTGTTCCTTGAGGTACACCTGAGTTTACTGATATCAGTGTTGATTTAGAGCCATTTATTACTACAGTATGTTCTCTCCCTTTCAGAAAATCTTTAATCCACTGATGCAGTGGACCATTAATGCCGAAATATTTTAATTTTTTAAGCAAACTATGGTGGTGAACTTTATCAAAAGCCTTAGAAAAATCTAGTAAGATAGCATCTATTTGTTCACTATTATCTAAACCTTTTGAAAAATCATCAATTAGTCCTATTAGTTGTGTTTCACATGATCTATATTTCCTAAAGCCATGTTGGTATGGTGTGAGGACATTATGTTTGTCTAAGTGGTTTATGATGTTGCTACATATTATGTGTTCTAGGATTTTACATGTGATGCTGGTAAGTGATACTGGTCTGTAGTTTCCTGGGTCAGATTTTTCTCCTTTTTTAAATAGGGGGGTGACATTAGCTTCTTTCCAGTCCTTTGGTACTCTGCCCTGGTTAAGCGAAGCCTGAAAGAGTATTTTGAACACTGGGGCTACCTCATTGCTTAGTTCTTTGAGTAATCTAGCTGGAATGCCATCAGGTCCAGACACTTTATTTGGTTTGGTGTTGGCTAATAGTTTTTGAATTCCATTTTCTTGTACTACTATATCTTCTATGTTGTCTACTTGGTTCAAATTCAGTAATATGTCTTTGCTCCTGGGGCTGAGAATGCTGATGCAAAGTATTTGTTTAGGATGTTTGCTTTAGTTTCATTATCATTAAGTATTATGTTATGTTCATCTTTTAATGGCGCTATGCCTGTTGTTTCCATTTTCTTAGACTTAATGTATGACCATAGGTTTTTGTTGTTATCTCTAGATATTACATTTTTTATCAAAGGGAAGTGCTGATAACAGCAGCCAAAAAGAACAGCATCATAGAAGTAGCAAAATAAAAAGTCATTTCTCTATTAATATATACAGTCTTTTACTTTCTACTATCTCAAACTCAAAGTCATTATAATATTATATATCATATAACCAAAATGACAAAATATTAAAAGGGTAGTGCATGTTTGAAATTTTACCTTAAATGGTATATCTGCATATTCCATCAGGAACATTTTCAATTGGCTGACACATATACGTAGGTCACCATCAGTGAACTCATAAGGGATGTTGAAACCTAGAGCCCCAAACTTTCTTCTCTCAATAACAACACCATGGAACAGACACAATGACAAGAGCAAATGTTTAAATTCTGAGACCTGGGGAAAAAAATTACATTAATAAGCTAATGAGCTGCTGGAAGAAATAAACATTGAATGTAAGAAAACAAAAGATAGAAATGTTTTAAGAATGCTCAATAAAATTTCCATTCAAACTGAAACATTTAAGCTTTCACTTTTAATTGTAAAATATTTTCTTAGCTACTAATGAAGTCTGAAATATCAATGTAAATGTTCTACCCTGTTGCCACACTGGCTAAGGAAGTCATCAGTGAAACCCATATAAGATCTCAACAAGTTGGCCTTGATTCCTTTGGGTGGTTCAACTGTCATTTTGGAGCTGTTCTGTAGGATGTACACTGGGAACTTCTCGCTTGGCATGCTAGTCAGCCACAGTCTGAAATCTCTGTGAACCTGACAATGGAACCAGAAATACATTTTTTTCAAGCCTAATTGTGATTTTATTTTGACCTAAAAATTTTTTTACACACTATGATTCAAAATATTCTCAACAGATTTTTTTTTTTGACAATGAAGAAAAAATATGAACGTTGTAACTTTTTAAAAGCTAATATTTCAATGCCAGCATTTGTTTAATAAAATTAATGATGATGATAGAGCATTGACTTTAAAATATTGCATGTCCCATCAAAGTTTTCTTGTTCTTATTTATTTTTTCTGAATAGATAATAATTAGGATTATTTAATTTAAATACTATCGTAAAAAAAAAAACAAGCTCAAACTCTATGGCTTGCAAAGACCTTCCTTTAGGGAACAGTACCAGGAAAAAGAAGAAGAGACAGAGAAAGAAATGGGAGGACAACATGAAAGAATCGACGGGCCTGCCATTGAAAGAGGTTCTAAGGCAAAAGACAGAGAGGAATGGAGAAAGATGGTCAATGAATCTTACATGTTGCACCAATGATCCAACAGACTAAGGGATAGGTGAAGGTAAAAAAAAATATAGAAACAATATAGACCTTTTATATCATTATAATATAAGTAGGTTTAAAATATTTCATTTTTAAAATATACAAAGGTATAAGACATACATAATTAAAATACCAAACAAAAGAGTAGAGAGAGGAGTTTGTATATAGAACTGCAAGGAATTTAAATATGATTGACTTCAAGTAATTGTACAAATATCTCAAAATTTAATCATTTGATTCTTACTTTGTCTGGATCTATTTGTTCAACTAGTCTCTCCAACATTGGCATGAAGCTTGGTGCCAGGTGACAATTTTGAAAGAAAACCCACTTGCCTCTTTCCATTGATGATCTCATCATGGCTTCAGCCCGAGGACCCTAAATCATCAAAAACACAAGACATTTTCCATTTAACCGTAGAGAATATTTATTGCCTCTTTCTATAATTGTCCATTTTCTTTTTTATTTTATCAATAACTTTGTAGATTTTGAAACTTTATGCTTTAAATGTACATTCAATGCACAACAAACAAAATAAAAGAAAAATGATTTACCTGGCCCTGACCAAGAGAGATAGCAGTAAGTTTTTTTGAGAATCTCATGGTTTCTGCAAATTTGTACAAGTCATTAGCTGGGTCAGTTCCCTGGGACAAAACAAAGACCAGGGGAGTGGTTGGAGAGGAGTCCTTGTAAACTAGGCCAAGGTCAGATGTTTGGGGCTCAATGAACCGCTGACCCATGTTTGCAGCCACATAGTCCTGCATGGCATTGGTCACTTTGTCAGGACGCAAAGCTTTCAAAACCAGTATGGACTGGAATTTATCCAGTGTCTGGGCCCATGATCCTGGTAGCTCTTCTCTACATAAACAAACAAAAAAAGTATTAAATCATAAAATCTAATACTAATATCTATCTTTAAAAATAAGTATTCAATAATAAATATAATACTAAAATATATAGTATTAAATTATAAAATCTAATACTAAAATTTATATAAGAAAATATTGAGACTCAATAAATAAAGTATAAAGCTTCACACTTTGAATGTAAAGAAAATCTGTAGTACATAAATTCAAACAAGTTTAAATCAGAAAAAGGAACCTCTGCTAGCTAGTAAATGATGCACAAACAGTTAAAAATGTATACAAAATATAATGTCTTCATGACTGAAAACATTTGAGTGTTTAGGGAGTTAATGTTTTATTCTTTTTTGTTTCAGTGTCCATTGTGAATGTATGTATTTTTTTAAAAGTCTATTGTGGCAGAAGCAAGTATATTTCTAATACATCCCTTGTTTGCCCATAATTAAAATTGGAAATTATTTTTTAAAAATATGACGAAAAAAGGACTAGAACAGATGCTAAATTGAGGTGAGATTTATAACAAATTAATATTCATATTTGACTAGAGTAGTGAAACCACAAAATTTAAAAGAATTCTTACTAGTGCTCCTTCTTCCATAGTGCCATTAGAGCATGGAAAAGGTTGCCTAAACCAGCCAGGAAAACCAGTGACTTAGCAAAGTTAATGCTCGACTACATTGACACATTGCATAGGACATAACTATCTCATTGAATAGGACATAACTATCTTCTGTTGAATAGGACATAACTATCATCTGTTGAATAGGACATAACTATCATCTGTTAAATAGGACATAACTATCTTCTGTTAAGAGGGAACGTCAGTAATTTATAAGTCAAGTTTGAAGCTATTTTGTAATTAAAATTTTTTTCTAAAGTATTTAGATCTAAATAAAGTTGAGAGTGTTTTCCTTTCACTGTAGTATGTATGATTTTTTAGTGTGGTGGACCATGTATTTAAGTTTCTGACAGTAACAGACCTGTGTGGCTCAGCGCTATCAAAAATGGTTTTATAGCCAGTTAAATGGTTCTTGAAATCTTCAGCAAAATGTGCAAACTTTGGAAGTGAGGGCAAAGTGAGAATTTCATTCCAGGATCTTTCTGAGATCCACTCTGGGGCTGGGTTGGGAAGTTCTTTTGGTTTCACAGTGCCACCAGCAAGTAACAGTCTCCATTCATTCTGGAACAAAATACATCATACAAAGTAATACAAAGTAGATGAAACTATTTCTGAATTTTATTTTTAATCCAAGCTTCCTAGTTAATAAATAAAAGTTAAATGGATGAAATAATAAAATACAAGGAATACTAAGACCTGAGACCTTGGTATTTGTCATGATTAACTTTCTTTCTGAATAAAAAAAAAACATTTTCCTACTAAATTATTTTCAACATATTTTTTTTTAAAGAAACCTTATAAGAGCTACCATTACATGTACTATAAATTTGTTTGTTCTTGTAATTGAAATTGTTGGTCTAATCAGTGTAGGCAGTGCATTGGCTCATAAATTTAAAGATAAAAATTCCCATGAATGATTTTAATGGTTTGGGCTTTTGTAATTGCCAAGTCTCTTAGTGCATTATGTTTACTCTAAGGCCACAACCCCATCCCAACTTACTGCCAAAATCTATCTCACATATCTTTTATGTAGACCTAGTACTTTGATACAGCTTAATTACACTAACCAAGTCAATGATCCCTTGATGAGTCTGTATGCGGACACACAGAAGGAAGGCAAAGAGTAACTTGTGCTTTTCAAACAAGCTGCGGCAGACATTAGAGTAGAGACTGTAAGTGAAGTAGTTGTTGATGTTCTTGATCCTTTGAGGAATATTGTCTGAAAAAATAGAAATCAATTTACTTATTCATATTGTCCTCTAACAATCACAAAAGTGGAAGCTGAAAAAATCAAATTACTTTGAGAATTTTCTTAATTTTACAAAGTATTGGAGACAGTCCATAGAAGACATTTTTTCAATCAATATTTATTTCATTGTTACAAAATAAAAATTGTGCTTGCATGCTATAGTATTGGGGCAAGTTTGGCTCATAATTTAAAATAATCAGTTGTTGTTTTTCATTAAAATTCGTTCTGACTATTGAATAAAAATTAAATTTATTATTAATGTGCATTATTTTTAATAATCTATATTCTCTAGCCATACTGAAATTTTAATCTTCATCAGTGTTCTGAGGTCTTGGGTCATGTCATTTTAAAAACAGTGTTTTAGGGTAACCCTAATTAATGTTCTGATGTCTTATCTTATATAATACAGACGTTACTTCAAAAAAGAAGATGATTACGTCTTACGCGTCATGCATTTAGTCTTGCATATTAAAAAATGACTTAAATTCTGCCAAGTCACTGGTTTTCCTGGCTAGCTCAGGCAACCCATTCCATGCTCTAATAGCACTAGGGAAGAAGGAGTATTTGTACAAATTTGTCCTAGCATATGGGACGAGGAATGTGCCTTTATCCTTGTGTCTTTCAGAGTATTTTATTAAATTTTGTTTTTATATTTGAGAATTATGGTTCAGCTACTTTACTTTTGAGTCTTCTGTCCTGAAGGCTTTCTAAATTTAGTGATTTTACTAAAGGTGTTACTCTGGTTAAGTTAAAATATTCATTTGTTATGAATCTCACTGCTCTATTTTGTGTCTGATCCAGTTTCTTAATGTTATCTTGAGTTGAGGGGTCCCAAACAGAGGATGCATATTCTATTATTGGCCTAACCAAGGTTAAATAACATTTTAGTTTTATGTTCTTATTTGATTTATAGAAATTTCTTTTAATAAATCCTAATGCTTTGTTTGATTTTTTTATAGTTTCATCAATATGTGGATTCCATGACAGTTTTTCATTTATTATAACACCTAGGTATTTTGCGTTTTTAGTCTGTGTTACTGGTTTGCCATGAATAAGATAAGTGGAATTAATTTGTTTTAGTTTTTTTGTTACTCTTAACAACTGACATTTTTATGGGTGGAAAGACATGCTCCAATTTGATTCCCATTTCTGTAATTCATCTAATTCTCTTTGTAAAATATCTGATGTCTTTTGAAAATCCCAGGTAGTGTTTAGTTGTTTAGGGATGAATAATGTTTGCTATCATATATTTTTACAAATATACAAAAAAAGTAAAGCAATGCCTAAGTGATTTTCTTTTACTTCTGTTAGTAGATTTAAAAATAAAACAAAAAAAAACAACAACAAAAGTCAGTATTCCTTAAAACTTAAATGGAGCCAAGAAAATTTAAATTGATGACAAATATTTCACAAAGAGTTACCTGCTCTCTCTGCCTGGGAAATGCCACCCAAGAAAATGGTAATGAACCACTCTAAGGAGTACTGGTACATAGGATCAATATTGGCCATATCGGCTACACAGAAGAACAAGATCTGGGTGTTCACTGCCACTGGAATGTACTGGGACCTGGTCTGGTCAATGTCTCTCTCTGTCTGCTCAGCAATTAGTACTTTAGCCTAAACAATTCAAATAAGAGATCTGAAAAATTTACGATTGAATTTTCTAATCTTTAATTTTTTAAAGAGTGCATTATATTAGTAGCTCTAAATTTACAAAAGAAAAAAAAAATGTAAATATATAATCTATATCTATAATTTAAAAGCATTTATTTGCAATGAATGAAACAATATATTATAAACATTACAAACAACTTTAAAATAGCAAAGGTATTAATTTTGTTAAGGTAATTAAAAATGTGACAAGTGCCAATGAATAATTTCCAAGACAGTACTAGAGTAATATACCCCTTAACAACCCAACATGAAATTTCCATGAGACTGCATTGAAATAGAATAGGTTTAAAAGGCAAGGGAGATGATGATTGGAACAGAATATATATAGACAGAGAGAAAGAAAATTCATAAAACAAGATTTTTTTTTAAATCTTAAGATTTATTAGAGATTTTCATCTATGACCAAAAAACTATAAGTAGCTAGCTTTTTGGTGTATCCCATGTACAGAATAAAGGTAATGTTAATGAGCTATGTTTTTAAAAAATAATATGATAATTTTTCTGCACTTTTTAAAACATCAGAATAAAATTTTGTAAGATCTTCCCTCTGTAGCTCAATTTATTATACTTTATTGTTGACATAAAAGTTTTATTTAGCATCTCTCACATTGTTTAGTGTAAAAAATATTCAATAAAGAGAAGACTACACTGTCAGCCTTTGTATTTTAGATGGAAACAATACTAGACCAAGCTCTATGCCACAACATCTAAATAGTGAAACCACCGAATTTAGAAGCCTCTAGATGAATAGCGAAAGGAATTCAGAATTTGTAATTAAGTCCAAAGAAGATTGCTAACTTACAGTAATTTCTTGTGATTTTATTTTTGATGCTTCCAGAGTCTGAATAAGATCAATGTCATCTACAGGGCTACCCTCAGAAGAACTCAGTCTTAAAAGGATGCGGTCCTCTATCTCCTTGAGTTCTTGTTTCATTTTGGCATTGTTCACAATTAGCTGGTTCTTGGCATCTTCAAGATCTGGTCTCTCCTCAGCCACTACAATGCCCAGCAGTTGATCCTCAAGGCCACTGAAAATAAGCAGAAGACAACTTCATGATTAGAATGTCAAGGGAAGACATGAATGAGACTTTTTTTTTTTCTCCAAGTTTGAAGATTAAATGAAGCACCATGTACTGCAAGCTGCCTAAGAGACATTACTTTCTAATTTCTCCACATGGTTGACTTCAGAAGCCATGTTTGGGTATAGTTACAAGCTAACAGAGGTTTAGATTTACAGTTTTCCTTCTCCTAGGTTTATAACCAACCAAGATTAATGAGCCCCTCTGTCAATTATTCTTTTATTTAAAAATATATCAATCACTTAAATCAAAGTATTGCTTCATGAGATAATTGATTTTTAATACAATATGATAAAAGAAAAATGTTTATGTGAATTTTTATTCAGCCCCCTTCCTTGGCTTCTCCTCCCAAAAATTCGATGCAGCAACAGTGGCACAAAAGAGGTGTGCTATGTACACATTTTAAAGGGTGATTTGATGAAGAACAAAAAGTGCAGTACCTGGGTGACAATGTAAAGTTGACCAATGTGACCTTGGTGGAGACCTCTGGTGTGTAATGTGGGTTAGGTAACTTGGTTGTCATGTAAAACTTGAAGTCATCATGATATGGAATCACTGCATCTCCCAGCTTGATCACAGTGCTGCCTTGTTGTTTGAATGTCTGGCATTTAGATACAAAATATTTTAGTGTAAAGATACAGTTAATGAAAAGAATAAAATGGATGACAATCACTTTCATGACAGCAGAAATTGTACCTTTAGTTTTTAGTTTTGGCTTAGTGAATCAATGTAAAAATATAAATAAGGCTGAATGTGGGGTTGATATTTAAGTGGTGTGATTGATAATGTAAAAAAAAAAGATTTTTTAGCTATGTTTTTTTTTTAATATTTGTTAAATAATAATTACTTTAAAAATTATGCTTATGTCATTGTAGTTTATATAAACTTAAAATTACATTTATAGCTTTTCAAATTCTATATTGCTACTATACATTAATGTCGTACAAATGTGCTTAAATAACCTGTCTGAGTAGAATGGGTTCAAGAGCTGGGTCAAGTTCAGTGCTGATGTTCTCAAGAAGACATGGCTTTCCAAATCTGACTGCATTTTCTAAACTACGAAGAAAGTCTTTGTCAGAGAGCTTTATGATATCCAAGCCTGCATCTTTTTCCTGTTTTAAAACATGATAGATTAAGGTTTTAAATAAATTTGATTAAACTATTTTAGTTTTTTTTTCTGAGGGTGAAAGATTAATTTTTCATAGAAAACTTTAACAACAATTTTATTTATTCAAAGAATTTTTGTACAAAAAATATTTGTACATTGAAAACTGAGAACTTCTGCAAGCAAGTTTTTTTTTTTTTTTTTTTTTTTGACAACGGGTTGGTTTTTTTTGCTGCTAAATATTTTTAATTTTAAGCTGTGTGAATGTTTTCAAAAATGCTTTTAAAAACTTAACAGATATAGTGAACATATTTTAACTTTAAATATGACTAAAAGAAAACATACCATATTTTTAACCCATCGGTTGGCTTGACCCTGAGGATCAATGAAAAGTGGCCAGCGGCGTGAAAACTGCACAATCACACCATTCTCTACAGACAAGTTATCTTTAGGCAGACCAGCTATTTGCCAACTGCGTATTTTGACTGGGTCACTCATGGTGCCTACTAGAGATGGCTCCTCTGTGCGTGGTACATTACACTCGTCTAACTTGATCACCCAGTTGCTAACCATGTTGTTACGATAGTCTCCCTGGCAAAGGAATTAAATCTTTAATGTTATAACTAAGATGATAGTCTACAACATAGTTGAAAGGTTAGTTAATGTTATTTCTCGCATGAACTATATTCAAAGTGAGATTTTACAGTTGTGAAGATAGTCCACAAAATGATTGAAGAGTGAATAGATTGTATTTGTATTTATAAGCAAAATGGGATTTCATAAATCTGATAATAATCCACTGAGTGGTTGAGAAGTTAGTAAATATTTTTGTAGCCATAAGCAAAGTAAGATTTTTTAAAATTCTTGACAGTTTTTTAGTTTTTAATGTTGAGCGTAATTCTATAAAATGATGAATTTTTAACTTTTGCATATTTGTTTTTTAATTATAAGTTAATTTATTAGGAAATATTTGTATTTTTTTCATCAAAATGGTCTTTAAATGGTAAGCTTGCACAAGATTCAACTTTGTTATACAATTTGAATTTGTATTTAACAACTTAGTGACTATAGCTTATCAGAAATGTAGAAAGAGAACTACTACAGCTCAATTTATCTAGTTCAAGTTCTATCCTCATTCTGTGGGCCATTCTCATGCATACAAACAAATAATGTAATGCTTGTATTGTCTACTTGTGTTTCTTGTAAAATAATCTTAAGATCTTGAAAAATCTTACAGTAAATGGTCCTAGGTATGCAATGTAAGCTGAAGACACTAACACATCACCAACAATGTTGTCAATGATCTTCTCCAAATTACCAACTGCAATTTTCCACCTGTCCTTTTCATCAGCTAGACCTCCTATCAGCTGAGGAATCAGAGAAGTACAATGATTTTAAATAAGACCAAACATATTATTTTATTATATATTTGAAACAAAAATAGATTGCATGTTAAGTAAATCCTTTTTGTTATTTCATATGATTTTCTAAACATAAAATTAATAGAAAATTTCCATTATTTGACTCATTACGTTGGTTTCTTTGAGTCTAAGAAATTCAGATGTATTTTTTTTTTACATATGTGTTTTTTTATAAGTATTATTATTACAAATCAACCAAAAAATCAGTTTTCAGAAGCAAAAGCTTTTTTTAAAAACAGTTCAATATAGCTAAATGTACAAAGCCATTGGTCTCAGGTTGTTTTACCTTGTCTGCTCTAATCAATCTGGCTTCACATTCCTTGCACTTGTTCTCTAGTTCATCTTTCTTCCTCACACAGTCATCATACTTAGCCTGAAGTGTTGCTAGACCTTCTTCCACTTCCTTTAGTCTAGACTTGGCTGCATCCAGCACTCTCTGTGTTTCAGCCAGGTCTTCCTGGGCTATTCTTAGCTTCTCCCTCTTTGGGGCCACAGTCCTAGCAACAAAATGATACTTGTGCATAGCACGGACCCACTGGCATATGGAGGTACAGGCTTTAGAAACCTGCAGATAAACAATTACTGGGTTAAAAAGTATAACAATATAATGATAAGCAAATACAGCTGAAATGATCTAAAGGGGAATAAATGGCAAAGTTAACAATGTACTGAAAACAGATAAAGATACCACTAAACTGAATTGGATAAAAGGGGCTTTAGCATAAAAAAAAGCTAACACCATAGTTATAAAGAATGTATTCTTATATAATGTTGATAATAAAAAACTTTAAAAAAATATCAAATAGCAGCTATACAAATGAAATTGATAAGGAGGACTTGTACAAGTATTTTTGAGGATTACTGGCATGGCTGTTAAAACAAAATAACTTATCCCAAACCTATTTTTCAAAGTCTAAAATTTTGTTTATTCACTGCATCAGACTATCTGTTACCTTAGCAATAGCTGCAGGAGTGAATGATTCATCATCAATATATGGCTGAATCTTTTTAATAACCTCATCTGGAATATTATCTTTGTCATATTTGAACAAACTTTCTAAAAATTTGGTTGGATCTTGAAGTAGAGCTCTGCCAACTTCCCAGAAGTCTTCCACTTTTGTGCCAGGTTTATCACCAGCAACTTTCTTAGCTTTTACTCCCTGAATACATGAAATACAATGAAAAGATAGATGAATAAAGACACAAGTAATTCAATAAATACATGGATCACAATGACTCTATAGAAACAGGTGCCCAAATACGCCTAAACAAATGAAATGGGGCAATTTATTTCATATAAAAATTCTTCAATGGGCAGGACATGTAGTCCACATGCCAGACAATCGCCTTCCCAAATGACTTCTGAGAGAAGAAGCAGGCCTATCTGCAACTGACCTAATGAACCCATGCCACATATGCAGCGGCTTTTTAAAGTGAAGATTGGACTTAACAGTCATCTTCGAGTCCATAGGAAATGAGAAATGTGCTCATCTTTGACCACAAAAGGAGGAGCTATATATAAAAATAAATTAAAAAATTAATAAATAAATTTTGATTTTTCTAAAATTAAAAATAAATGAAAATTAAATTAAGAGATAAAATTTCAATTCATTGAAAAATAACAAGTGATGTGAATAAGCTGGCCTGACCTTCATAATGCATACAGCTTCAATAACAAGCCTGACACCATCAGGTGGTCTCTGCAGTGCTCTGACCTCAACTACATCCACTCTGGTCAAGGATTTCAAACTGGCCAAGGCAGCATCCTGAAGGCCAAAACAAATACCAATTATTATACTCTGGCAGCAGACTATTACAAAATAGACAAATAATTATATACAGTTGTTCAATGATAATTAACTGATGTCATGAGGAATAAACCCTACTATGTGACGATGGGGATGAACACAACACCAGATGTTGAAAAGAGGCCTTTACTTCCAAATTTACATCAAGCTATTGTAGATGAATGTATTCAAATGTTTATACAGAGAAAGAGATGGGCATAATTTCCAAAATTTATGCCAATGCTACACACATTTTTCAAGACAATGGAATTTTCAAAGATGAATATTAAAATAAAAGCAAAAAAAAAAGTATTTTCTTACACTGTGTAGAAGTCTGGGCAAGCAGAATGAAGGCAATTAGTTTCTTAAATCATTATTACACTAGGTAGTGAAAAGCCTGGATGGTGACTACCAACAATTATTTGTATATTAATATAAAACTATATATAAAACTAGACCTTTAGATAACAAAATACATGAACATTGAATCTATTTACTAGAGCTGGAAGGGCTTCATTAAGATCTCTCTGAGCATCATCTGCTATTGCTTGTGTCTCAATAGCTTTCTTTGTAGCTTGTTCCTCTTCTTTCTGAACAACTGCTTTGGTCTCTTCTGCTATTTTCTGTTTGAAAACAAAACAAAAAAAAGTTTTAATTTCTTCTACTATCTATCAATAAATTCATTAATAACAAATGGTTATAAATAAGAATTTAAACATTTATTAAAGTATGATATCCATTATGTCCAAATATGATATTTAAGGTTAACTTCTAATACAATAGAAATTCATTATTAATATTTTTAATTATTTTTTATAGCTAGAACTGTATAGAAAACATCAAAACAATAAAGATATGATTCTGTCTAATTTTTTTTACTAATAAAAAATGAATATTTATAGCTATTTTGATTTAAAATCTAGTAGCTAAACTTTTTTTTTTTTTGTTTGAATGAAGCATGCCCATACTTCACTGTATAAAGGCTAATAATTAAGAGTGGACATATTTTATGAAATGTTATTTATTGTTCTATTTTTTAATTTTTGTGTGTGTTGCTTTTTATTTTTCATTGAAAACAAAATTGAAAAACAAAATAAATAGTGAATTTTTAAAGAATTCTCTTTTAGCTTGGGAATTTTATGGAAAATTTCAATAAAAGTAGTAACTAATACACTGAAAAATGTATACTAGCTTTTATCATTTTTACAACTAGATTTATACATTTTTACAACTAGATTTATACATTTATTTAAATGATTTAAAAAAAAAAGACCATTACTGGAGTCAC
The DNA here is from genome assembly GCA_030265305.1 of Biomphalaria pfeifferi. NCBI lineage: Eukaryota > Metazoa > Mollusca > Gastropoda > Planorbidae > Biomphalaria > Biomphalaria pfeifferi. Next base: position 1,855,710 of record JASAOG010000060.1, on the reverse strand, counting down.
AAAAACAAAACTAAACATTAACTTACTGTATCTTTTGAAATTTTCTCCATGGTAGTTATTGATTCTTTGACAGCTTCCTCCAGCAAAGGTCTCATAGTTGCCAACTCTTCTTGTAGTTTACCAACTTCATCAGCTGTTGTCAGCAGCTATCAAATAATAAGGAAAACATTTTAAAGGAACTTTGACAATTTGTCACACATTATACTAAATTTCAGCAAGATATATCCATTTGAAAAAAAAAGCAGTATCTCAAAACTATGAATTGCCTACTTTGTCTAAACCAGTCTTGAGTCTTTTCCTGGCTGTTGTCAACTCCATTTTCTTCATGCCAACTAGTTTGGAAAATATTCCTAACAACTCCAGGTAGCTTGTTGGAGTGACATAATTATGACGTGACATCTCTGCCAAGAACTTGGCAGAGTTCACTGTGACTGACTCATGAATGACCTGGCACATTGACACCTAAAAAAAAAACATAAAAAATTATTTGACTTTTTTAGAGCGTCTCTTAAAACTAAAACTTTACTTTAGAACTTCTTCATTGGTATAGTTTTATATTTTAAACATATCAAACTTATTTTTCTTTTCATTCTTAACAATGAATGAAACACATCTTACATACAATTATAGTAAAGATTTACTGACCAGTCCTTCCATGACAGTTTCTGTTGTGTCAAGGTCAGGGATATCACTTAGAAATCTCATGGCCACAGATTTCAGAGCATCAGCAGGCCATTGGCTAAACCAGTCAATAGTGCAACAATTGACTAAAGCTGGGAACTGTCGAAGTCGAGCGCGGAATATCTCACCCAGTGGGCTAAAAATAGAAATGAATCAATTAAAAAAATTAAGCTTAATGAAATAAAATAGCACTGCAAACACTGATTATATCAGCAAAAAAGGGCAGCAAAGATTACGATTACTAAGAAAACTGTCCTCGTTTAATGTTAGCAAAAAGGCCTTGGCTATGTTTTATCACGCTCACATCTGCAATATTTTAAGTTTCAATATCACTGCCTGGTATGGCAATCTGAGCATTAAAAATAAAAATAAACTTTATAGAATCCTAAATGCTGCTGGTAAAATCATTGGCAAAAAACAAACCCCATTTGGGCAGTTGTTTGAGACAAACATCTATAAAAAAGCTAACAAGATCCTCGAAATAAAGAATCACCCTTTGTGTCAGGATTTTGTGATTTTACCATCACAAAAGAGACAAGACACCGATAGCAAAGACAAACAGACACAAACACTCTTTTGTTCCCCTGGCAATCAAATCATTAAATAAGAACAATCTGGTATAAACTTTGTCACATGTAAATTATGAATGAGTCTGGTGTGAATGTACACTTTGGTTTCTTATAGTTATGTTTTTTGTTTGGTGTAATGCACAAATTGTAAGACAAATTTCCATACGGATAATAAAGATTATATTATTATTATTATTAGCTTACACAAAGTAACAGGCAAAGAAGACAAAAAAAACATAAATAGGTCACTGTTTCTGGTAGACAATGGCTTTGTCTGCACAAGATGTGGAAAACTATGCAGGTCACAACTGCACTCATCCTTAATTTTCAGAATCAAAGTCATTGTCATTAATGATTCTTTAATTAATCCAAATGCTTGTTTTTAGTTTAGTAAATCTCTTTGGCTTATTATATTTTATGCTTGTTTTTAATTTTGTTCAATAAAGCTCTATTAACCTATATGATAGCATTATTACCTCATTGCCAGTACAGTATGTAAATTATTTCGTACACATTTGGTGTAGGCAGAGAACAAATTGGTTTTAGTTGGTTGCAGCCCCATATCTTGAACCATAGGTTTCATGTCAGTGTAAATCTTTTCCAGCTCATCAAAACCATAAATATTTGGAACATCACCAGCATTGAGGATATTATTGATGTCTTCCAAGAAAGATTCATTTTTTATCTAATTATAGATATTTAAAATCATTTCAAATCAAGCTTGTCAATATAAAGCACTTAAAAGTGACACAGAAATAAAATTTAAAAAATTTTTTTCTGGAAAGAATTTCGTAAATATTTACTTTTTATTTTATACGTAGGTCAGTTAAGAAAAAAATAATAAAAGGGTGGATCAATTTATAAAAGACATTACATTAAAATTTCTTTTTTTTCTATAATCAATTTGTATCTATGCAGGTATCCTGTGAATGAACCCAACCCACCTGTGTGTCACTAAATAAAAAGACTACAGGCTTGTTCTCCAGTCCAGCTTTCATCATCACTTTTCTCAAGTCTTCTCTCCACTCAGCTATGCCATAATTTTTGGACAATTCAATTTGAAAACAGTCATATTCAGTCCTGAAATAGGTAAAAAACAAAACTAAAGCAAACTAGAAGCAAATATAGTATGATGAAAAGTAGCTTCTGAAACAAATACAAATATTTATTTAAAAAAAAAAAAAAACTAAACATGGTCAAACTTTGTGTGATGGCTTGACACTCTCAGTTGGCACTCACTTAATAGAACTCTTCTTGAGTCAGGTGTTAAACCTCGAGCCCCCTTCATTAGGTATCCAAGCCAAGCCAAGTTCTAGTGTACTTAGCCTCTCGACCACTATAAAAATATGCATAATGAGTATATGCTTCCAAACAGATTAAAAACAAAGCAATTCCCTGGCCTGTTGAAGCAAAATTAAGCATATTAAGGCCAAAATTTCCTTTGCCAAAACTTTGCAAAGTAAGAATCAATGAAGTAATGCCCTATACTGGGCTACAATAATTAGTTCAGGCCTGGATAGCTGCCACCATATTGTGCCAGGGCACATTTTGTGTTTCTACTCTTTTGAGACTTTATTCCCAGCACTCAGTAAATTTTTTTCCATCCTTTTGAAGATCATTTGGTAGACAATCATTTAAATAAGATGAAACTAACTAATAAACTTGTTATGAAATATGAAGAAAATAATAATTATTATTAGAATTATTTTGAGAAGCCTATTAAAACTAAGTTTACTGAGCAAGATTAAAACTAATAATAATAATTAAATACAATCCAACTAACATGTGCCCTGCTAGTCTTGTCAAGCTTTGTCGACCACTGCCTCCCATGCCTAGAAGAAGAGCATTGCCCAATGGTTGTCTGATGATCCTGGCAATGCGACTGACATGAGTGACAGCATCCATGAACAAGACGAGTCTCATTTGAGCTGTGTTAACCTGATTGTAGTCTTCCAGAAATTCCTCAATTACTTTAACAAGCTAATCAAATAAAAAGAAATTGCATGGAATTAAAAAAAAAAAAAATAAAGCCAAAAAGATTTTTCTCTGAAGCACAGAAAACTTACATATAGAATATTACTCTTTTTTTCTAATAATTCTATATGTAAAATATGTATAACATAATAATTAGGTTGGTATTGATATAATATATATTTAATCCGAAGATTTGAGTATATTACAATAAGTAGTTTAACCATATATTGTTCAACCATATATACTGTTCAATCAAACAGTGAAGATAAAGCTTGTCTAAATCACAGATCCATGGTCCGAAACATGTAAAATATTTTACAAAACATTTTACAAAAATGATTTGTACAAATTCATTTTGGCACCAGCCAAGTCACAGGTAAACCAGGCTGTTATAAGCTTTAATAAAAATCCAATTTAGACTCCACAAAATATTTGCTTATCCATATGATAATTTAAACAACTTTGTTTTCTCTACTTACCTTATTATGATCTTCAATAAAATTGTATGGCCTTGGGTCCATATTTGCATTCATGAAGTCACCAAAGATCACTGGTTTCTGCACAATGACATCATCAAACTTAGTCTGAAAATCTTGTTCCATCTTCTCCTTCAGTAGGTTCTCAAACCAATTGCGATCTTCATCATTGACCAGACGATCTTGAAAGACACGACAGCTTTCATGGTACCAAAGTTTCAGCAAATCATTGAGACCCTGGAGAAAAGTTGATGACAAACATGAATTTAAAGTTTGTAGAGAAACAGAGTTACAATCTTGTTTTTAGCAAAAGTAAAGTTGAGATTGTAGTGTTCAAAAGCAAGAAAATTATTTTATGTCAGAAAAGATTTAACTGGTAAGGTCTAACTAATAAGTTAATGTCTTCAGTGCAGTAAAAAAGAATGATTGCTGGGTCATGTGTGAATGATTGCTGGGTCATGTGTAAATGATTGCTTGGTCATGTGTTATGTGCTCAGGACTGTTATCTCAATGGTCCTGAGTATAAAGCCTGTCTACCAGCATCCTGCAATAACCTTCCATTCTGAAGAAATGTAAAACAAAACATATCACCAATAGAGTTGAATAATTCTTAGAGCCTCTTTGCCTTTTGAGCAAACAACCTGATCTTCATCACAATTCCCAACTGGGATTTATTTGGTACCCTTCTAGTCCTACTTTCCCATGCGTACAGCTACTGATCTACTGATATAGTGAAATGATAAATCTTAGAAACAAAAAATAGGGATGACTAGCTACTTGCTGACAGCTTATAGTGGATATGGTAAACACAGTAGACAGTAATATGAGCTCAGTGAATCAAACAGGGTTATCATGGCGGACAAAAACAAGAAATTTGGTTTTCTATTTGACAATGACAACAAACCTTTATACTCTCTGCATGACACATGAGCATACCCTGAAACACTTTGGACAAATCTCTGAGATTGAATGTATAATGTGATTTAGCTGGAGTTGGCAAGAGCTGAGTCTGTATGTTGTTGTACATAGAAATACAAGTGTCCACCATCTGTTTACTATAGTCAGCTACTGAGGGCATAGTTGCTGCAATATAAAGTATGTAATTTAAAATGTTGCCAATCATTATTGATATTTTTAACTAAAAAATAGGTAAATATCATATCAAATCCCATATTTTTCTAAAAGATTTTTAAATGTCACACTCATACAAAATTACTAATTCTTTATTCTTTCAGAACATCATTTCTACATCTCAATTTATTTATTTATTTTTGTAGTTTTTAGGAAATTGTGCAGTGTTTGGGTTTGCTGTTTTTGAAGTTAATAATTTAAAAGCTATAAACATGCCCTATACTACAAAAGATTAGTGCTATTCATAACCTTGAACACTTACCTTAGTACTATTACTTTATGGTATAGTACAAGCAGCACTAAGTTAACCTAACCATACACTCACCTGTATATTTTTTTCTAGTACTTCATCTTAGTTTTTGTGTAAAGTCTAAACAAAGAACCTAAACACAATTTTATCTCAAGTTCTCTATTTAAAAATTAATGTGCTTTTTTTATTAGTCACTTATATTTGAAATACAATATTTATAATAAAAAAGGAAAGCACTTTCCAATGTTTTCTGACCATTTTATATATATATTTTAGTATAAGTTTTATTACTGAAAAAATTAATATTTACATTTTATAGTCTGTAAAAGTTTATTACACATTTCATTCATCAAGGTATCTTCAATAATTAAGTAAATATTTTATGACTAATCTCATGAACTCACTCATCCAAGAATCAAGAATAGATTTAAATATTCTGGCTTTGCTGTCATCCTCCATTTCTGTGAAGGCCAAATAGTTAAAATGTCTCAGGAGACGAGCTGTCACAGGATTACGACCACCTCCAGGAGGACCCATGGCACACACAAAGTTTACATCAACCAGATTTCGAAATTCACCTAAAACAAGGCAATAGAAAAATAAAAAATAATATAATTGGCAAATCCTTAAACTACAAATCAAAGTTTATTCTTAGGAAAAGAAACAAAACAAAATTCATTGGATTATTTGAAGAATGTTTAAACTTCTCTTATTACTTCCTAAAAAATAAAAAATCCTAAGTTCTCTGTGTTCTCTTTAATGCAATGAATAGCTAACCAAAACTTAACATTAGTGAAATCTGTTATTATCATGAGACTAGCATACTATAATTGTATGAATAAATCAATTTTTTTTTTTTGAAGAAACTGTTTAAATTATCTTACTATCAAGATAAGATTGGGTATGGGTGACAAATTTTGCATCAAAAATTTACAACTAAATAAAACAACAAATAGCAAGGTAATGTATAAAACAGCACACAAAGTCCCTATAGTAAACCAATACTAAATTCCAAGAGAAGCAAATCAAATGACTTTTATTATGAGAGGCAGATTTAATTTTTTATATCTTCTATTGCACAGACATAAAGGGTAATATAAGCATTTTCTAATGTTTTCTTTTACTAATAAAACAAATATAAGACCTAGCATTTCATGAAGTCATTATGAAAAATTTTACATTTTCTGTAGTCAAAGGTAAATGAACATGTAATGTAGCCAAGAAAAGTATTTTAAAAAAAGAATTTTTTTTTTCCTATTTCCTTATTAAATGACAAATGAAGAAATAGTTTTTTGGACAAGTATTTAGTGATTTTCAATCTTATTAAAATACAAATTACACTTACAGCATCAATACTAGATCCTAAAGTCTTACCAATGGCCTTCCTGTCATACCATCCTTTAAAGTCCATGTATTGTCTGATGAGTTCTATTGGAGGCTGGGCTCCATACACTTCCAGAGCTGGCATATTTAGATCATCAATAAAAAACACAAAATATTTGCCCAGAGGAGGACCAAAAACACCTTTACGCCTGTTTGAAAAAAAAATTAATCTTAAGTACAAGTAACTTTGAAAGAAATTCAAGAAAAATGAATAAAGGAGGATTGGCATCAGTTTTGTCTGAGACTAAAAATATATTATTTAAAAAATTTTTGAAGTTTGTGTGTAAAAGTCAATTCAAATAGGCAGCTGGTGTTTATAGTAGGTAGTACTTGAGGGTTGTCTGAAATCTATCAGTCATTTGCTTGATTAAAACTTATCAATATCACTAAACATAGAAAGCAGAGAACCTACCTCTTGTCAAGTTTACCATCCACCAAATCCTGAGTTTGATTGGCACTTGTCTTGGCTGAAAAAATGATGAATTCTGGGACATATTCTTTTGGCATGCTGCGTGACAGTTTATCAGCAATAGTGAGTGTCTTGCCTGTACCAGTGGGACCAACACACAAAACCTGAACGAGATAGAAACTAAATGTAAAAACTAGTCAGTAATACAATTATTATAGCCAATGGAAGCTAAAATTCCTTAGCAATTATACAAGAAATGGCACATTTCTATCAACATAGCTATGAAGTGAAACTCTTATTTCAAATACTCAACTGTTTTTTTATTGCTAATCAACATTTCCAAAATCTTGGCACTACGAACTGTGTCAATAGTGGGTACTATAATATCAGAGTATTTAGTCTCTGGAGCTATGAAGAACTCCCCCATTGTTGTCATCCAATTTTTCCAGTGAACCTTTTTCTGTAACAAAAAACAGAATAAGATTTAGCTTATAAAATTTCTCTTTGAAAACAAGCAGTTAAGAGAGCAGATGATGTAAAGGTCAACTGTCTTAGTGGCTAAGGGTTAACAAGAATATAATTTGTAAGTACAATAATCAATTGAAAAATAATAATAAACATTATAATTAGACAATAGCAATTTACAACACACATTTTTTTAACATCAGTGTAAATTTAAAACAGCTAATCAGCTCAAGATTTAATATACAAATAAATGTAATTTTTTTTTCTGTTTACCTTTTTTAAATCTTCCTCTTCTTCATCCAGATTAGAAACATCAGTACTGCAAATATCAGCATCATCTAATGTATAGTCATAAACCAGGCCAGAGTCAGGAAACATTAACTGAATCTGAACATGTTAGGGAAAAAATTATTTTACAAATCAGTATTTATCTTAATCAAGACAAGCATACATTTAACAGAAAAGTAATCAAGTAAAATATTGAAGTTTAAGAGTTCTTTAAAAGATTTGATTAAGAATGATGCACATTGCTAGCATGACTTTTAGTATCAAACTTCAATGTTCTGTTGTCAACGTTCATTTAGAATGCAATTTTTTTACACATATAATTAGTTTGCCTTATCATATGAGATATTTATAATCTTTGCATCTGACTTGAGACACTATTTGTAAAAGAAGGCGGGAACTGAATTTTAATTCTAATAAAAACAGAATTTATTGATATTGTGATATTATGTTTATGTATTTCATCATTGTTTGTTGTTATGTTGTTGTATTTTTAGTACTTCTCTGGTGTCAGAAGTAGGAAACTACTTTTTAGGATGTGATTTTATACATAAACATATTATGACATATTTTGAGCTTAGGACAAACATCATGTTAAAAAATTATGTTGTCTTTTATGCTATAAATAATGGCCCAGTGCAATAACACAAAGATAAAGACAAATGAACATTGATAATCATTTATAAAACTGCTGTTACATTTGCTTCTTCCATTTTTTCCCTCAGCCAGTTGGAGAATTTCTTTCTGCTGTCATTGTCACAAGTAGCACCAATAGACCACACAAGTGAGAATATAAACCATGGCTCAATTAGTTCTGTAACTCTAGCCAAACGTGATTCAGGGATTGGTTGCTCTCCCTGTGGAAAGTTAAAATTTATTTACATTATAAATAGTTCCATACAGATTACAATGACTCAATAAACTAAAAAGTTACCCTCATTTTGTATAGTGTAAAGAAAGACAACTGCTTACATTGTTATGTAAACATGGAATTTAAGAGTTTACATGGAGTTGAGGTGGATAGCACTAACATATATGTTATAATTGTGGTTCAATTCATAAATTAAATGAAGAAATAAAAAAAAAATCTGAGTTTGAAAAATTTTCACTATCTATTTTTTCAAATACTTTTCCTAATTTTGTTCAGATCTCATAATAATCTTTTAATAACTAGCCTAAAGGTGTAACACAAATAATCAAAGGATATTCAATAGAACAAAGTATGTTTACATAAAAGAAAATTAAAGAAGTGTGAATAATTCTAACTAAATTAATCACTTGTCAAAAAATAGAATAATTCAATTTGAAATAAATAATAACTAAAAGTAATTAAAAGTAATGAAAATGTAAAAATAAACTTATGGCTTAATAAAAAAAAATAATTTTAATTTCATGCAAACTAGAAACAAATGAATGTGTTTTCAATACAACGCTATATTTGATCAGGTGATTAAAATTCAATTCCAAAGTGATTAAATTGTTTTGCAATTTTACCTAACTCATTATACTTGGAATTAGAAGCTGGGTAAAATACAAAAATATATAAAGTAATATTAAAGTAAATATTGTTTTCATGTTAACTAAGTGTGCATGGTAAACTCTTCAAAGAAATAGTATAATGTAACTCTTCTGTATCATTACTTTTTAAAACCTTTTTATCAACATTTTTCTCTAATAACAGGGAGTTCAGGATCATTTGCATCCTGATCATAATTTAAATTACTCTGATAAATTATAAAATAATATACAATATATAAAGTAAAAAATATTACAGTATAACAACTAATGAGGGGGGGGGGGAGTTTTTAAATAGGCTACATACTTGTAGATGATAAAAATGTGAATATGTCTTAATGTTTGCAACTTATTCTTAAACAAAAGTAATACAATATTTTAAATCCAATTGCAGATTTTAACATAAGAGTATGGAAAGTTACTGGAAAAAAGAATACTATAGAATACATGCTTGTTAGTCTGACAAAGAAGTTGACTAAATATACAACCAATAAGTAGAGAAAAAGCCAATTTTTGGGAAATAATATAAGAAATGTCTACTTAACACTTAAATCAGTTAAGCGAAAATGTTTACAGATACATATTTGTCTGAGAAACATTAAAAAAAATTTTTCTTCATTCTTTTCTACAATGAAAAGTATCATAGCTGTAATTTCTGTATAAAAATAAATACATGGACTAAATATTGATAGTTACTATCAAGTCCAAAAAAAAAGTATTTTTATGGACAAAGTCAAACATTGTTACATCAAAACCTCATTAATCTTACAGTCACTAAGTTTAATAGGGTATGGAACAGTTGGTTGTATCCAACTAGAATTCTGTCAATGGAGGAACACCTTTCAATAAGATCATTGTAACAAAGTTTGACTTGAACATATTTGGAGTGTTCTGAAATCTAAAAGGTCTAGAAGAATGATTTGGCTTCTTGTAGTACTTACCACTTTGCGATACCCCAAGTTATTCTACAATAACACAGCACATTTGTTATATTTAGTGCCAAAAGGCAAAATGAATAGCTTTGTAAGCAGCTAATTTGTTTCAAAATGTAATTCTCTGTCATGTTAGCAAACAATTAGCGATAATAAGATAACTTCTAATAAACAGAAATTGCTTAAACTGAAGTAAACAAAACCAATAAATACAGGACAATAGAAGTGATAATTAAAGGAGAATCTTTGGCTAGTTCATAAAAATAAACTTCAATGTATGCTGTGTTGGTGACATAAATTTTTCATGTCATCACATCCAACCAATCAAGCCCACCAAGATGCACCATTTAACCAATGGAAAAGTAACTTAGTGTCACACTAAGCCTGATTATGTTCCATCAATAATTCCCAGCTCTACATCACTTTCACAACAGTATATATTGTCACAGTTTAATGCACCATTTTCATACATGTATAATGTTTTATGCACACAAAGTTAAAAAAAAGGCTAAAATTGTAACCCAGCAAATCTCTTTTGTTTAATCTATTTCTCATTCAGCATCAAATAATAACTTGGCTGTTGTTTTACTTGAGCTCTTATATGTAACACAAATTATAACAAAATTGTAGCCTAAGTCAAAAAGTGTTCTGGTTAATTCAAGTTCACATCACTGCACAAACATTATATTTTAGCATGTTTCCTAAAACTCTAAACAACCAGAAACTATTATGATATTTCCCAATAGATCTTAAATGAATATCCATTATTTATTTTTTTTGTCAGTGGTGTTCTTATAGAAAGGCATAAATTAATTCTGCAAAAAAATACCATTTCCATCTTCAGATTTTTTATGAAAAAGAATAAATGTTTCTAAAAATATTTTTTAAAATTTTGAGTTTAGAAGGGTCTTGTAAGAGGATAGTTTATCTGATTTGGTAAATTAAAAATAAAAAACTATAGAAACATATTTTGAAACTTTATACTATAAAAAAAAAATTGGTTGAAAAAACATGTTTAATAGTTTATAAGTATATAATTGTTAGTCTCAGAACATCATTTGAATCTTTTGTTTTTTCTTTTCTTTCAATGTCTTTTAAAAAAAACAAATCTTTAAATGTTTAAATGGATTTCCCTCAAATATTATTTACCTCTTTTGGTATGAAAGGTTCAAAAAAGCACTCAAGTAATTTCAAAAGAGAAAATACCAAAGCACCATCTACAGTTGGCACTATTTCCTTCAATTCTTTGCGCAAGAAAGTAATGGCAGGCTGTGAGTAAAAAACAATTTTGTAATGCAAAAAAAATAATTTGTACAAATAAAAGTTATCTTATTTTTTCTTGCAATGCACTAAATAGTTTAAATTTATCAAGCAAAGTAAAAGTTTCAGAACATTGGTTTCTGAGGAGGAACAGTAGAATTAAGATAAAACAGCAGAATTACTTTCATGAAGAAATTAAAGAGCTCCTCAAATTTCTCTTTGTACTGATAGATTTGTTCAGGCACTTTCTTCAGCCAGCACTCAACAAAGGGATCTAATCCTATGTATGTTGGCTCAAGGTAGACCATACCACACCGGCTAACAGTGGCAGGGGAGGCTACTGCTAGGTCAGCCACTTCAAACATCATGGTCATTGCCTGTTATACAAGAGAAAAAAAACATAACATAACAGTGTAAAGTAATCCTTAAAGATCATTGTGGTTAATCCAGCCCATACATACCAAACCTTGTATTCCATTGGTACATGGACTTAGTAAAGCAAAATATCTATTAAAACATCTAGTGAATTTACTTCATAAAATCTAGGACAGATTAAGACAGATCCAAATTTCCTCTTCATATATCCCATAGTCTGTTGAACCATTGTGGCATCCCACATGATCTGTTGACCATCTATCTCCATTCCTCTCTGTCTTTATCTTGGACATCATCTCTTTCAATGACAGGTCCATCTATTTTTTATGTTGTCTTCCCATCGCTTTCTCTGTCCTCTTCTTTTCTGGGTACTTTTCCCATAGTGATCCCTGAAAACCTTGCGATACGGCCATGAAGTTTCCATTTGTGTTTTTTTAAAGTGGTTAACTGGTCAATGTGGGGCCCAATTGACATAGTTATCCTGTCTCTAATATCTTCATTTGTGATGCTGTCTTTGTAGGTGATTCTTCTACAGTAGGATCCTCCTCTCTTTTTCTACAGTTAGCATCCAGGATTCGGAAGCATATAAAGAATGTGGCTATGATTAGGGAGCACATCAGTCTGATTTTAGTGTTGAGGGCTATGATTTGTCTTTCCAGATTATTATGAGTTTTGCAAATGCTGCAGTCCTTTTTAAAGACCTGTGGGCTATTGGTTATAATTTGAGTTTTTCAGCATTGATTTGCATACCATATGCTGCAGAAGTTTTGTCTATGCACATCACCAAGTCAGCTAGCTCTTTTTCTGTCCCAGCTAGACCATGTATTTCATCCACAAAGGGCAAGTTAATCATTCTTTTTTTTTCACAATTACTTTTGCAAAGCAAATGTTTCCTGCTAAAGCTCAGTGCAATCTGACCCCATCTTCCTAGTCGACCTTTGGGGAAGGAGATATCTAAAAGAATGTTTTCATTCCGCCTTTAGGCGCTAAGTAAACACAACTCAGTTGTAGTTGGGATTTGAACTCAAGCCCCATTGATAGGGGCCCAAGTGTTTGATGCCACTCAGTCAGACATCCCACAAATTCCAATGGCAGAATGAAAAGACTCATAGCTCAAGTAGCACTGCTTACTATAAGGAACAACTAGAAACTAAGTTTGATCAAACAATATATAAGTGGCTTTTCAAAGTGTTCTCTTCATTTTGAGCAAACATGTATCTTTAGAATTTTAGAAAATTGCTTTTTTTAATTTTTATTTTGTCTATAAGAGTGCTATTTATCTGTCTATAAGAGTGCTATTTATCTGTCTATAAGAGTGCTATTTATCTGTCTATAAGAGTGCTATTTATCTGTCTATAAGAGTGCTATTTATCTGTCTATAAGAGTGCTTTTTATTCTGTCTATAAGAGTGCTCTCAGCAAGTTTCTAACCTCTGTCAGCTTGATAATTTCCCCGCTGCTGAGACAAAGTTTTTTGTTGTCATCCAGCACAGTGTTCATGTTCTCTATCCACACAGCATCCACAGGACCATCAAATATAAACCATCTCTTGTCCTCATCTCTTGCTGAGGCACCCAGACGAATTAGAGTTGAGAGTATGCCATCAGTCCTGAAGGTGGTTTTAGATAAAAGATGCTATTAATTACAACTAACTAAACATAATTCAGTCTCACAAAACCCAACTATATAACTAATACAAACACTATTATTAAATGTAAGTTTTTTTCTAGCTAACAAATAGCACTTAAACATTTTTCGAATAAAAAATAGCAATTGAAAAAATAAATATCAACCACCTAAGGAATACACTAAGAATGGTTGTCTATGCATAAAAAAAAAAAAATTAATAAAATCTGCAATGGCCTTACTACAGACACTAACAATTCTAGAACTCGTTTATAGTTCTATAGTAATACTGCAAAAGAAATTTTGATAATATGTTGTTATCCTATTCTTATTTAAAAATAAAAAATAATTTTAAAAATCTTTACAAGGCCATCAATTAGATCTTTTTACTTTAATTGTAAAAGGAAAAAAGACAGCTCAAAGGTAATTTCCAGAAACATTGACCTTGCCACTTTAGTCTATAGTTTGAAATTCTGATTTTTCAAAAGTTTTGAGAGAGACAGGGGTAGTGAGGAAAGGGAATGTAGCAGCTTAACAAATGTTATTGCAGTAAGTACACAGAATATCTCTAACTTGAATACATAAACTTACTAGCCAGAATATATTGTAATAAAAGCTTACCACTCATGGGTCAAAAGGTCAAATTCACCATACAGCTGGCCCATGGTTATTGACTTTGGATTTAAAACATAGGCATGAGTGGTCTGAAAGTCAGCCATAGCAGGGGATGGACGTCCTTTCAATGTTGTTTGTGCTTTCTGAAGCATCTCATAACACTGAGAAGACAACACAGTATTCACATTAGAACCAAAACAAAAATGGATTGGATTTATTTTCAAGACATTTTAATGATATCACAGTTAAAATGTTTAAATTTGGTAAACCTTTGTTTTTCCAGAGCATGTAGGTCCAACCAACATCAGACCATGACGAACTACTGTAGTTTCAAATAGTTGAATGCACTTGTTGATAAAACCTAAAAAGGTATTGAAGCAATAAATTATGTCTTAAATCTAAAAAAATATTAATCCTAGACTAGAAATTATGCAATGATTCTTAAACAAAACAACAAGAGCTAAGTTCTCACCATCAACATCTTTAAGTCCACTCTTAATGCATGATTTTCTTAAAGTGGTTTCCATTTCTCCATAGTCTATAGGTTCTTCTCTACAAATGCAAAATAACAGAAATTGATTATTTACCCTTTTGTATCATATTAGAAATATTTAAAAATGACCCCCCCCCCAAAAAAAAATAAATTAACAACATTAGGTCATGATGATGGTCAACAATGGATATAAGAAAATATTGGAAAAACATGTTTTGGTGGTGTTTCAAAGTCATCCAAATGATTTCAACTTTAGTAAGAATATTGTGTACTTTGGTTTACAGTTATGCAACATTACAACAAATGATGTGATGATAGTTACTTATGAGATATTTCATAATAATAAAAGTTTTTCTTTTAATTCTTTTAAGAAACTTCATAAAATATTTCAAGTAGACCTTATTAAACAAATAGTTAGACTCAATTAGGAAAATTTAGACAATATATATTTTAAGCTTATGAAAATATATTGCAATATTGTATATATAATGATTTTTTTTTTTTAATTCCAAAACCTAATACAAATTTTAATGAATATTTACTTGATATTAGGGAAAAGATCTGACACAATGCCACTGAACAACTTGAGATCATCCACCAAAAATTTAGGAACATTGACATCTCTGATGGCTCTAAGGGCTATTAATTCCTGAAATACAACAATGACTATGAGGCCAGCAGCATGTTTATCTACTAACATATTTACACATAGTTCTATTGAAATTCTCACTACATTTGTATTTGGAAAGCAAGATGAACCTCCTCCATATCTGGGTACATTCTCTTCAGATTTCCTGCTGCTGATATAACTGACTTGACTGCTCTCATGCCAAAATCATAATGATCCTTTCACATAAACAAATGAAAACACATTTATAAGCAATTCTAATAAAATTGTAGAACTAAATCCAAACTTTATCAAAAATATAAAGATTTTTTTTAAATATTTCTGTCCCAACATCTACTGAAGAGTTACCTGTGAACTGAGCTGTTCTGAGGACAGTTTAAAGGTGGTGACAATTTTCTGTGACAAAGCTTTGGCATTAGAGAATCCAAAAGAAAAAAGTGAGATTTCTGCTATAAGGGCATAGTCAGGCACCATCATGGCAACAGGTCTGAACAAGGCCTAGTGGACAATTCAAAGAAAAGTAATTTAATTAAGAAAAATAGTTTATGTACTTTATTTTGGATTATCCAACAAAATAATTATGTTATTATTAATTCTAATTAAATTTGTTCATAAGAAAGTCTCTAAGCCAGCATACTCTATCAAAACCATTTGGAGAGCATGTGAAAGATGTGGGATTGGTTCCACAAATTGTAGAAAATATTAATACAGTGTTTCCCAAACTTTTTCTTAACAGAACACTTGGCACATTCTGATTATTTAGTAGAACACTTTGCTTATTTTTTTAGGGCGAATCATTTACATGGTGTCCTAATATTTAACTATTCCAGTAGTTCATGGAACACTTATTCAGGCCTCAAGAACACTAGGGCTCCATGGAACACAGTTTGGGAAACACTGTATTAATAAATGTAAAATTTGACAAAGATGTAAACAACAAAAAAAAAGTACTTTTAGATTATCTGGCAATTCAGTTCTGCCAGCATAGCCAGGGTTCATTGTAATAAAAACAGCACAAGAAGGTTTCAACACCAATTCAACCCCTTCAAAAATAAAACGGTCAAGCTGAAAGACAAAATATAAGCACATGTTAGAAACTGCAGAAGGAAGCATAAAATTACATTTACCTTACCAATATTAACAAAACTAAATTTGTTTAACAATACAGAACTTGTATAAATTACAAATTGTTGTGATACACATGGATCATATTATAAAACTATACAATCCTAAATTTTAAAAAACATTTGTATATTAATATAAGCTTTAATATACTGACTCTGTCTGCTTGAGCTTTCTGAATAGTTGTGATCTGTTGAGCCACTACAGACAAGACTTCAATGTCAATTCTGTTGAATTCATCAAAACATGCCCAGGCTCCAGCACTTTTAGTTTTATGAAACAATACATCAAGCAGTTTTGAAACAAGTGTAAAATTCATTATTATTATACTTTTATCATTAATTGACCTAAAAAAAATGAAATGCATTAAGTAAAAGGGGTAATTCCTTGCAAAAAAAGTCCACAGACAACCCAGTGTAAACTCCTAAATGACAAGAGAGAAGGATAACCCATGAATACCAGAAGTGCATGGAAAATTTAAAAGCAGTTTTGATGATGCTCATACAATTGTAACAGATATTGAAGAAGCACAAACATACATAGTCACAACTGACTTTATTCATAAAATTGTATAAAACTATTCTTCTCATTAAAAATTCAATTTATTTTTTTATTTAATGTTCTTAGTATGAAAGATATAAATAGAAATAAGGGGAAATAATGACTAAAAGAAAAATGGCTAAGTGTTTTGAATATGAAATAATTAATGGCTGATAACAGCTTTCTTTGAAAAACACATTGAGCAAAGCAAAACAAGCCGTATGTCAAAAAAAAAATTAATACTGTTATCAAGACAGAAAATGGATGAAAGAGTTGTTGACATAATATCAAGAGCTAAAACAAAATTACCTTAATGACAATAGGACTATATTAGCTAACAGATATTTTAGTGGTTGGTTATGCTTTAATTATAACTCTATATTGTTTAGTGATATTTGAATAAATCACCTGGCAAGTCCTTTGAAGAATTTACCCATAGCCATAAAATCAAGTTGATCTGAGCAGTTAAAAACTACACATTGTATGGCAAAGGCTTTTGCCAAATCCTGAAGTAAGAAATAGTTTTCTATTAAACATAGACATTATAAAAATCTTTTTATAGCTCTGATTCATAATTAGACAACACAAATTTCATATGAGAACAATGAAAGTAGAAAATAAAATGTATTTTTTGAAAATCACTTTTTTATTTAAAATTATAAACTCTTATACATAACATTTATACAGGACTGATAAGATATAGTATATGTCTCTGCTCTGTATAGCAATATTGAATGTAAGGTTTAGGACAGTTCAAGTCTTACCTTTGTTGTTTCTGTTTTTCCAGTTCCAGCAGGACCAGCAGGTGCACCTCCAAACTTTAAGTGTAGGGCACCAGTCAGGGTCAGATAACACCTACATAAAGAGTAATTAGTATAATTAGAAACTAATACAAAATGTGAACAGACTACAAGAAACTCTTATAACAAGACAAATGTATTTATGTAAGGCTTGACATCAAATCTCAAGATTAAAATAGAGTGAGTCATTTCACAAGATTATAGGGACACATCTGTGACATATATGCCACATCCAAAGCAGGAATGTCAAATCTATAGTCTAGTATTATATATCCAAAATACTATAGTGAAAATATCTTTTACCATTTCAACAAAAGACAAACCTGTCTGTCAATGGTGTGATGACTAAACGTCCAGTGTTACCAAGATACTCATAACCATATGGAAACTGAGCATTAACAGCCCTTTGGTACAAATTATCATCTTCTAGCCAGTAATATCTAGAGAAAAAAAATGAAACGATCATGGTCAGAATATAAGAAATTGTTAAAAAAATTTTAAGACAAATTTTGTATGTGATATTTTCTATGTCCTCTCAATACCCCCCCCCCCCCCCCCCACCTTAGTTGACTGATCCATTCAAAAGCATTGGCACTGTTAACATCCTCCTCCACCATCTTGGCCACAACATCTCTAGCATGTACTTCAATCACAATCAAAGCTGAGAGAGTCATACGGCCAATCCTAGAAATGTCCTGTCTCACTAGTCCTCTGAGGTCATCTAGCTGTGAGAGGACCAGCTGTGGATATAAATACATATAGTTTTATTACACTTTTATTCATATAAGATCTACTTATCCGATTCATATTGGCAGATTTTTATTCAAGAACTCACTCTGCTAAAGCAAAGTGTTATTAAGATTATTTTATGATGTTAAAAATTGACAATATTCTTATTTCTAATACATATCATCATTATGAAAACTTATCTTTATTGATGCAATCAAATTTTATATTGTTAGAGTAATTTCAACCTTAAAATGTTCTTTCAATGTTCCTTTCTCTAGTTCTGATGTGACTTCACTGCTCCAGTAAGTTTGGCAACCAGCTATAACAACTTGTCCAGGCCAGTTCAATACCCATTGTGTTCGAGGTATCTGGGTAAAAGTATTTACATTTTTAAGCAACAAAAAAATTCTGCTCTTTCTTTTTGCCTTATATTTTGCTGAAATATTTGTTTCATATCTAATCTTGAAGTAGCTGAAAAATTCAACTAACCTCCTTATAGTTTTTAAGTGAGTCTTTGATAATCATGCGTAGAGACTCCTTCATAACCCTCTCAATCTCAAGCATCCAGTCCTCCACATTGCCAGTTGGGTAGAGGGTCTCCCTGAAATCAACACTTTCACCTTCACCTGAGAACATCTTGGTGATCTTCAGATCCTCCTCAAATTGCAACTACACAAACAAACAAAATTACAAAGAGCAATTAATAGCCAAAACATTATTCATTTTATCATAGAACAGAAAATTGTAAATGTATTGTGAGTAGTTGAAAGTTAAAATTAATCAAGATTATTATGCTTTTTTTGAAGAGATGTAAATAAGAGCTGAAAATGATAATGAATAACCTTGGCAATATTCTCAAAGCATTTCCTCAAATGTGGTTGCACAGCAGTTGGGTCTTTGGTCTGTGATAAAATCTCAAGCAATTCATCGTCAGACAGGAAATAGAATCTTGGGAATGCATTACGCTTTGTCTCCAAATATTCACTAAGTCCTTTCTGGACTTGTTCTAATAGTTTGTTACACTCTTTCAAGTTGTCCAGCAGTCTATTGTCAGGGCAAAGAGAGATCACCTAAAACGAATGAAAAAATTGTAGCCATTGAAATGATAAACTGACATTTCAAAAATATATTTAGATATATATGTGCCAGTTTTAATTCCTTTCTATGAATATGTCTGTAAATTAAGAGCTGTCTTATTTACATACTGACAGCCAAAACAATCTTCTATTAAATTTTGTGTGTTTGTGAATTAATAGGATAACGTATAAATTCTACATTTCAATTTGTATTTGTCTTATATTTAAATTCACATGATCTATTTTATGTTTAAGCAAAAATCACCTGAGGATTTTCTTTAGCAGCTTTCATCAACTGTCTCCATATTCTTTCCATTGTCTGATAACGTTTGCTCTCCACAGGTAACTGTCTATTGATATCCTCAGAGCTAAAGATTGGCTCAAGGTATAGCCATGCTCGCTGACAGTTTAACCATTCATCCAGCACATCCTAAAAAGATTTATTCAATATTGACAGAGTGAAAAGATAAAACTTTTTTTAAAATTCTATGAGTGAGACAATAAAGTGATAACTATTAGCTAAATGAGACACTAGTAATCTTTGAAACAAAGAAAACTTGTCTAACTAATAAAGCACTCTTTAAAATGGGCACAACTTACCTGGGTGGTCCTAAGTTTACTCTCCCAGCTACTAATACGCTCCTCAAATGGTTTCTTGAAGGGTGAAAATGACATGCTCTGAGTCATGACAATGTGATCATCAAGGAGCTGAGATGTTTCTTCAGAGCTGCGCAGGATGTAAGTTCCAGTCTCCTTGTAGGGCATGATCTCAAACAACACAGGTTCCCACTCCTTTTCCATTTTGTCCAGAGCCTGAAGTCAAACCAGATAAACTTAATTTAGCTCATCATTATTTGTAGAGTTTGATGTTATTTACAAAGTTAAGGTGTCTACAAAGCTTTTTTTTAACAAAATAAATGTTTCTATTTTCAGCATTTTATTATGTGTCTTAAAATAACTTGTTAACTAGGATAAGTCCATCATTTATATATTAATGGTCATAGATAATAATAATCAATAAGTTGATTTCATTGATCAATTAACTGTTAAACATTGACTTTGTTACCTGTTCAATAGAGTATTCTTTCCCAGCTACTTCTGCTATTTTAGCAATGACAGCAATATGGTCCTGTAGCTTCATCTCCAGACATTTCTGGAAGGTTAAATCTTTCTTGGGCCTGACTGGCATGTTGAGTTCTTCTGACAGCTAAGGATCACATAATTTTGGCACTATAGACAATAAGTTTGGTTGAAAAATAAACATATTTATAGGCCTAAATATAAGCACATATCTCATTCACATTACCTGCTCCCAATGCCTGTTTCTCATGCCAGGATTTCTGAGTCCTTGGATAAGTGGGATGTATGGTCGGAAGTCTTCTATCTTTGTCTTGATTTCAGATGCCACATCTTGTACAGCTATTAGATTTAAGTTTAAAGCTTCATGAGTGTTTAAAAATAAAAGTTATTTGTTGGTTGAAGAATGCCAAGCATGAATCAAAGCAGATGTCATAGACAAGTCAGTAAGCATAGGCAATCATTTGTTGATCCCTAACAAGCTAAGAAGATGCTTAACAATGATAAAGCTATAATCTATTTTCTCAAGAAAGGATAAATAACTACAATATAAAAATATGTATTAACAAATGTTGCTAGTTTTTAGTTTAACATGAAAAGAACACTTTGATTTAGGGATGAAACTATATTAAAACTTACTTGGAATCTCATTGAAAATTTTGACACTTTTGTGCATAGTTTTATAAGACTCGTTCACATTTTTCTCCACTTCTTCTGCATTGATGGCGGTAAGTGGGTCATTCAACCATGATTCCTGCCAGCGCTGCCAATCTGACACAGTGATCCACAAATTTCGAAATGGCTCAAAATCCTTAACAAGCTTAGCCAGCTTATCATACTACAATAACAAATATAATACACATGTGTGGAGTGATGAAAGAAAGAGTTTAGCTGAAGCTCAGTCTTGTTTTTTGATGAGATATCATGATTTACACAGCTACAATACAATAATACTTGGACACAATAAAAACAACTGATATATTTCTCTTCATACTTTTTGATACTTATATGTTCATATATTTCTATGCTGCATGGATTGGATTTCTCAGAAATGGCCAACTTTAAGAAAAGGTTGGCACTTGTTCCTTCTCATCAAAAAAAGATTGACAATATTTCTTCAGCTTAAAGAAAGTGATGGAATTAATTATGTATTTTACATTTAAATCTTATTCCTATATTAGTTTCTTTATTTTACATCTTTCTCCCAGCCCAATCTTTAAAGATAATATGCTCTTCATAGAAACAAGATGAAGACATCCTATTGCTCTAACCTGCTCAATGGTGGCAGGTGAAGATAGCAAATAAGATTTAAACCCTTTACTATTCTGCCAGGCAATCTTTTTTTTTTAACACAATTATCAACACCCGTGTGGTGCCAATGTTTTTTAAGGTAATTAAATGTTATTGTTATTTCTTTGTTGAAATAAACTTAAGCTAACTTGTAAAACAATTTTATAACTTTTATCTTGATCTATAAATCATGATATCTCATTGGCACACAACACATGAATCCGTCTGATTTTCTCTAGATAGCAATCAAAGCAAAAAAAAAAAAAATTAATAACAAAACTTTACTGTGTTCATTTTTTCTTAAGAACTCTTCAAGCTGCTGTGTTGTTTTTTTTTCTTTCATTTTGTTTTAAAATTATGATGTCTTTTCAGATTTAAATATGGTCTGATATAGACAAGCTTACAAAGAAGTAATTATTAAAAAAACACATTGGTGCTAAAAAAAAAACAACTGAAAGCTTCACACAAAATTATTTTCCATGCAAAATAAAACTAACCAGAAAAAAAATCATTTCATCAGGCTTCTAATAATATGCAGCAAAATTAAACACATTCAGCAAAATTAAAACATATAAAAATTGTCTACTGAAAAAAAATATTGAGACACACAAAATATTCATAGTATTACAAAACCAAATCAAATAAGCATAATCTTGCATCTGGTTGGCTGCAAAAGTTAGAATTATTTTAAATTTACTTTTGATTTAAAGATAGAGCATGCTATTTTAAAGAATGAAGAAGAAAATATATTTAATAATCTAAAGCACAAATTTTCTAAAGAAAATATTTATTGATCATACATTGTTAATATTTCATAGTGTTACTGAATGCTTCATCTAAAAATAATGTTTCTTAGCATGTTTGAAAACCAAAGAATTTTACAATTATATAAATAAATAGAATATGCTAACTTTTTGGGATTCTATTAGTTTAGGTTTTATTAAGTCACAAATATAGGAAATAATTGTATAAATACTTTTATCAAATAATCAAGAAAATGTGAAAGAGGAATAATCAACTTCAGGGGATAAACTTTAAATGGTTTTGGCAAAACTAACATTGCTTATTACAAAACGATTAACTTTTCATTTTCCAAAATTATTCTTTTTTTTAGAAAAAAGTCTGTTATTTACTACAGCATTATCTCAACCACTATAGACTTGTGTTAATTACTACAGCATTATCTCAACCACTATAGACGTGTTAATTAGTACAGCATTATTTCAACCACTATAGACTTGTGTTAATTACTACAAGAATTTATTAACAACATATAAAAAACAACATATTAAAACTGAAAGCTCAAGAAAACAAAAATGTTAGAAAATATTTAATAATTTCTATTAAAGGTGAAATGGTTATTGTAAGATTGGTTGAACAAATGGTTAAATCTAAACAAAAAACTTAATCTAATGTGGCTTTGGTCAATCTTTCAATGTGTATTGTTATTTGTCATTATTGTAAATAAGATGACATCATTATCAAGGTATTCAAGCCATACTGCATTGCAGCTTTGTCTCCAGGCTTTTATACAACTGGCAGGTTTAAAGAAGTTACATAAAGATTTAACTTGACGTTCCATTACAGAAAAAGAAAAGGATATTAGTTCTTGAGCATATTTATAATAGCTGGCATTGGCTTTTGAAAAGAGAATAGATACAGTGTTAAATATATTATTATACAGTAATACATTTTATACATAATAAATAGTTTATATACAATACATATATGATAAATATTAAAAGAAAATATATTAATATAGAGAGTAAAATAAAAGATTAGTTGACATATATATGCTTATTAAAAATATATATGTTTAATATAAAAAATGTTGGTATCAGTACACTATAAATAACAGTCTATATGAGTTTATAAAAATGTCATATATATATTTACAAATATCTAGACTGTAAGCAATGTCAAGCTCACTTTTTAATTTTAGGCCATTTATTATTTTATTCATGTATTTTTCAGCTTGACATTATTTTTACCTTAAAATAAATATGTAATAAATGTCATTATTGTATACTGAGAAAGCTATCCTGCTTGTTATAGCATATCTATACCAGTGTACACATTTTTTAAATAAAATATAATATATAGGTAGAGAGAGAAATGCACAAAAGAAAGAAAAAAACATGTGATTTATTTGTTGAATGTATAATCAAAAACAAATCTTGTTGATTCTTGGGCCTGCTACTTAAATTTCTGTTTAGTTCAAAGAAAAATACATATAAACAAATTGATTGGCTCAACATAAAATTGTTCAAATCTTACGTTAGTGACAGGCAAGCCAAAAAGCCTTTCTCTGTTGTTGTAGATGACAGCATACTGTTGGGCTTCCTTAAGTTGTTTGTTGATACGTCTCATTTCATTGGCCACTTCATGAGCCCTGCTGATCTCAGTGTAGCCTGCCATACCAGCCACAGCCATCTACCAATCATAACACACAGTTTAAGAATAGTTTTTGTAAATAAAGAAAATAAGTTTTATTCTTCTACTGATTTGTCCTATTAAATAAAAGCACAAAATATTTTTTAACTCTTAGCTAAGAAATATTAAGATAAAATGGATTGCCATTCTAGATGCCAGCTCTAAAATTTTCAATCTTGTGACTTAGTTTATTATAGAGAGTTTAAAATTATAAGAAGTCAGAAGAACCAAAACTTAAAGCAAACCATAAAATATATTAATTGAGCATGTTTCAAAGTCCCCTCAGTTAAGGACAGCTGGTTTGTCATTCAACTAGTAACATTACACATTTATTTACCATTAACAAAAATGAATTTGTTAAATGCTTTAGTCAAAGTTTCAATTTCAAATTTACTTTCATCAAGGAATAAGTAAATTGTAATATAATACTGGTAACTTTTCACACTTATATTCAATTGTAAAAAAAAAAAAAATGGGTAAACTGTAATTTACTGTCTTTTTAGTTCCTAAAGTCTCAATTTCACATTTACTTTCATTATGGCTTTAGTAAATTAAGATAATTTAATTTAATATAATAGTAAATAAAACCTGAAGTCCATCAAGTTTGTCCTCAAAGCTGGTCTGGTCTGACTGTTGCAGTTTGCGGAAACGTTCTTCATCTTCAGTCAACTGTACCAACGTCTGTTCCATTTGAACTTCAATCTTATGAGGCCAGCCAATAGTAGTCCATCTAAACATTACACAAATATTTGTCATAATCACACAATGAGAATAATTTAACATTTTTGTAACTGCAAGTACTACCTTGTACAATTTTTTAAAATGTTTCACCGCTGTATTTTTGACATCATAAATGTCACTGTGGTTATATTTTGATGCTGTGATATTATTGTCGGTTTATCTATGTAGGCATGGTGGTGACATTGGGTTCATATTATAATTCACAGAATAAGGAAATGACACTTGATGTAGCAGACACAAATAAGTTTAAGTAATAACACCACATATTGAATATGATACACAATTCAATTCAGGAATGACCAGTATTAATCCTCTATAGAAATATGGCAAATATAATGTCAACTTAGTAATTAATCTATAACCAACTTCTTTAAACAACTAACTCAACTGACTATATTAAGTGACTCTATCAAGTGCTTGCTACCAACTCCCTATATTGACTGCTCTTAACCCTGGTTCACTTAAGGTCAAAAGTGTTCACCTTAGGGCAACATGAGTTGTGAATAACATTCACAATATAGAAATAACATTCACAATATTGAAATAGGGTTTCTACACTATGGCACCAACTTTGAGGTGGTGACAAACTGCAAGTATGACTTTGTGGCATTTTTTTAACTACCTAACAAATAGGGCTTGAGTTAAAATTCATATGGAGACAGGGACTATAGAGAGTTAACTCAAGTTGATTTCTGTTTGCTGGGCATTTACTGGCAGAATAAAGATCATATCTCAAATACCAACTCCCTCATATGCTCTTAAAGAGATGAGACCAAAATACATTGGGAGGAGCATGGAAATATGCTATACAAAAATATTATCCCAATGATTCCGTTGACAAGCATATTTTAAGTATTTTTCATAGATTTCCTTTTTTAAGTAAATATTTTATTTTTTTTATTTTTTTTTTATTTACAAATATGCAAGCAAGTAAAGTTTATTTAGCATTGACTAGGTTTAGCTTTCAGAAGATATTTTCATTAGCTTACTTTGCAGCAAAGTCATCAGTGGAAAGGTTGTAATAGAATTCTTCAATCAATTCATAGTCACTCATTGCTTTCTCTATCAATTCCTGTTAGAAGTTATAAGCCTTATAATATCATAAATAATGGAAAATACTTTTGAAACAAAATTACTTTTACTATACTACAACAATGTACAAATAAGAAAGAGAAGTAAACGATGTAAGACTTACACTGTGTTCCTTAAGTTTCTCTGGGATTCCTTTGATCCATTCTCTCATTTCTGACAACTCCTCAATACAATTTGGCTTTTCATAAAGTTTGCGGCTGATCATTTTAAACTCTTCACATGCCTTTGGAGATGAAAAAAAACAAAAAACAATCATTAAAATGTGTTACCTTGTAGTGTATATTTCAATAGGCTTTAGATGTTCTCAACAAAAATGAAACTTAGTCACATACTCAATTACCAAAGATAAATTATGAAATCCCATTACATCAAACAGAGGCATGGTGGCCAAAAGGTAAAGTGCTAGGCTTTTTGAACTGAGCGGCCCTGGGTTCAAATCCTTGTGAAGACTGGGATATTAAGAATGCCTCTGAGTCCACCAAGCTCTAATGGGTAACAGATATTAGTTAGGGAAAAGTAAAGCCATTGGTCATTGTGCTGGCCACATGACACCTTTGTTAGTCCTTAAAAAAAAATAGACAAAATTCTGCTACTACGCTCTTGCGCACGCTCCAATGGCTTCCCGTGAAAGCAAGAATGGATTACAAGGTCGCCACACTTTGTCATCAGTGTATATATAACAACGAGATGCCCTTGTACCTTAGAGAACTGATTACTCCATATGTCCCCCAGAGAGCCCTGCGCTCAATGGACTCAAAGCTTTTAGTAGTGCCACATTTCTCCCTCAAAAGCTACGGTCTGCGGGCTTTTTCAGTTCCCGGACCAAAGATTTGGAACTCACTCCCTATTGATCTCAGACAGACAACATGCTACACCACTTTTAAGAAGAACATTAAGACCTATCTGTTTAAAACTTTTTTAGATTAGTTTGTCATGTTAGCTCTTGTGTTTGTGTTTGTAATGTTGTTACAGCGCCTTGAGCCTACATTTTGTTTGTTAACAGCACTTTATAAATAAAATTAATTATTAATTAATTAACCATAGGCCACAGAAACATGACCTTTACTGTAGCCTTTACATCATCTGCCCTATAGATTGCAAGCTCTAAAAGGGGAACTTAACTTTTTTTTTCCATTATAAAAAAGACAATTAAAACGAACATGACTATATCAGATTCTGTTTAATTTGAAACTTTTACTAAGTTATGGTCAAGCAACACTGTTGACATCATGTTTGTGTATGTGTTTGTATGTTCTCTTGGTAAGAAAGTTCACATTGTATTGCTGTGTTTAACCTGTGTTATGGAAGATTAAGCTATTACAGAGTCTGATTTACCCAGCGCCTAGTGTTGTTGTCACTTTTTGAGTACAGTGTTCTTAAATGTAATGTTAACTGTATAAGTGTATCTTATTTAAAGCTAACAAATACCATAGACTAATGAATGAGTATAGCAAGGCTTAGTACAGATATTGGATATTTCAACAAATAGTGATGGCCCCATGCTCATTATATCAAGGTTTGATTATGATTAAAAAGAATAAAATGGGGAAAAGAGTGGGGGAAAAAATGCTTGTATGTATGCATGTATATTAATATAAAGTTGATATCAAAATGTATTTCTATACTTACATCATCAGCTTGTTTTCTCAACTGCCTGGCTAAAAGTTCCAACACAGCATTGCTCAAGGCTTTTCTCTTTTTACCCAAGGCTTGTCTTGTCCCTTCAGTGTTGATAAAAAATGGGCCAATAATGATGGAGCTTGGCACAATGGCTTCCAGTATATCCTTCTCTTTTAAATGCATCTCAACTTCAGCTTTCACTTCCTCAGCCGAATGTCCAGCAGATTCATAAGCTCTGTTTAATTTGAAAATAGTCACTCATTATATAAACAACATGAAACAAATATTTTGTATGCTAAATACATGTTGTTGTTTTTTGTTTTGCCACTAAAACTTACTTGACATAGGCGTTTATGTCCAAATTGATAAGCTCTAAGTATTTCTCATAAGCACGAGCATAAGCTTTCAAGGGCACAAGCGACTGCTGGATAGAACGTCTGATAGTGTTTCTCAGATCTTCAACTGGTGGTTCATGTTCACCAACTGATTCAAGCAATGGGATGCCTGACCAAAATATTTCTTTGAGAATTTCCTAAGAATACAAAATATAACCCATTGAATGACACTCAATACAAAAGTGCATATAATATATTGCAGGAGATCAATAAAAAGAGAATGCTTTAAATTATAGACATTAAAAAAATATTCTGTTTCAAAAAATGATCATGACTACTGTGGCATCTCATGCCAAATATTTTGTAACAGTTGACTAAGTATCATTTTGTGCCATTACATTGTCTAAATAAATAGTTAGCTCAATGTATTTTAAGCACACATTTAAGCTAACAATATGATATCCAATTTAATCCAAACAAAAGTAATTGGAAGAAACCAACCCTTTCAAGCTGCGGAACATTTTGTGTAGCTTGAATGCCTTTATCAAACAGAGAGATCAAAGTGTTTTCAAAGCTTGGTAGACTGGTACTGAAGTGAACACCTTCCTTGTCCATCACCAAATCAATTAGAAATAGTGCATTCTTTCTAGGCCTAAAGTAGACAAGGAAAATATCAAAATATGTTTTTCATTCCGTATGAATAGAAACTACAAGAAATAGGACCCTCTTTCTAGGCCTAAATGATACAATACTGTTGGTTATTATCTTTTTTTAAAGATGTCTTACAGTTTGTATAAATATGAACAGCATGAATCTCTTATTTTAGTTTCAAAGGGACAAGTACTAAAGAACAATAATCAAAAGATTGTTAGTCTCTTTATTTTTATTGTATATTAATTAATAATTAATTAATTATAGCCCTATGCATGTAATATTCTTGAATATTTCAAATGTTCTTTTCATAGTTAGGTTCTAAAGGAGAGTTAAAATGATGGGCAAGGCAATCAGTAAAAACAAACTTATAACATTCTCTGACAAAGAGATAATGTAGAAAGACATTACTTGAACTTGCTATTGATCAAATCATTTCCCCAATTGTAGTCTTCATTCAGCTCCATGGTAGAAGCACAACCATCTACCACCATTTGTGTCAGACTCATCAGGGAGTCTTGCACCAGAAAACGCATAGAATCCTGCATGATGAACTTGACAGTTTCCATAAATTTCTTCAGCTTTGAGATCTGGTAGACTTCCCAGTTGGTTTCGTGAATGTTGAACCAGCCTTTGCCAACTTCTCGCAATGCACCTCGTATGTTGTTACGCATAACTGTGATCCAAGTGTCTCTTAGAGATAAGCCAACCTGGCATTAAGTTGTAAAAAAAAGACAATGTTAAAATAAGACTTTTAATTGGACTATATTTTTGACCATTTGAAACATTGAAAACCTTATTCACATCATCTTTCTTTTTTTTAGACATTCTTTCTAGAAGAATATTATTAAATTCTGTAGTATAGTGTAGACCACAAGATAAGGCAGCCATTACATAAGGCTAACAGACTGTAATAAAGAAAGTGGCCCTAGGCAGGTCTAGTGACAGATTTTATTGTTACAAACAAATCTCAATGATATGCATGAAAGAATACATCACTAGAAATATATCAATATCAACCTGTGTTGTCATCTGCGACTGTGTCTGCTCAAACTCCTCCAGCCTCATTGGCTTAGCTGTTGGTATGTGGTAAAGACTCATACAGCTCACTCTGTTGCACTCTGTCCTTACTTTTCCCATGGCTTGGATGCTCTCTGGTAGTGTCAGCAAAGAGTTAAAGGCAAAGCCATCATACTGCTCATCAAATGGATACTTTGGCACATCTGGACAACAGCCTGATTAATAGATATAAGCAGGAGATCAGATTTACCAATAGATATAAGCAGGAGATCAGATTTACAAATAGATATAAGCAGGAGATCAGATTTACAAATAGATATAAGCAGGAGATCAGATTTACCAATAGGCAACATAAGCTATTGCTTAGGAGCCCAAGGAAATATTTAATACACATTTTAAACATATAACATCTGGACTTAAATAAAGGCCCCTTATCTCAAATAGCGTAGGGTCTTTTCAAGTCTAAATATGGATCTGGATATAAGAGTAGATGAAGTTAAGATTATGGTTTCTAAAGTCAACTATAAGTTAGATATTGTGTAACCAGCCTATTGGGTGAAAAATTATCTACGTAAGTCCCCTAAAAAGAAGCTCATGTTCTCATTTTGAGTTGAGTCAGTGCAGAAGTACAATTCCACAGCTTCCAGGATTCTCTCCTTCAGATCTTACATAAGAGGATTAAATGAAGTGTATACAAAATCTGAGTTGGTAGCGAAGTTCTTTCTTTCTCTAAATGTTTCATATTAAACATCTGTTAAAGCATACAATTCAAAATACAATTAGCTTAGTTTACTTCTATATCCGAATTCTTTTATTATGATGATTGGATTATTGATTTCTTCTTGAAGAACCACAAAACAAATCTAATTCATTAAGAGCTCCAATGTTATTAAGACAATAAAATGTCTACAACCCAGTTCTTTCTTTAGTCTCCAGCTCTTCCTTCTAGCTCTAACAAGGTCCAAGACTTTAAATACATTTTTGGTCTACCATTTATTTGTATTTTTACTCAATCAATTAATAAAACCAAGATTCATCTTTACTAAATTACTCCAATTTACATTAGCAGCAATTGCGTCTCATGTACCTGAATCAAGTTATCTAAATTTAAATATGCTGACAATAAACGTTTCTGAGTTAGAAGACCTGTAATTTACTTGTGCACATGTTTCCACCAGCCCCCACATTAACATAATCAAAAGCACTAACATTCTAAACAAATGTCTCAAATTCAACAAAACAATAAACTACCAGTGTTAGGTATTGCTTTCCCATAGCTCTCAGGAACTGAGACAAAAGCAAATGTGATGGGGTCTTCTTCAACAGTTTTCTCAAAGATAATTCTGTTCATTGATCTACAGAAATCAATGTTGACTTCTTTTTCCAGCACTTGAGTGTAGTCTTCAAGGCTATAAAAAGATTAAAAAAATAATTGGGTAATTCAGCATATACATACATGCATATATAACATAATACATAACATGACATCACTGGACCAAATCCAACAGGTCATCCAATGTCCAGTACATAGCAAGATACTAGTTGGGAAGTAACATTGCTAGTGACCAATTTCTATGGTGACAGCCTGCTGCCCAATGTGTGAATGGCTCAAGAGGATCTAAGTTTAAGTAAGTAAGAATATACTAATTAATTACATACTTTTTGCCTTTGAAGCCAGGAGCTGAGTGTGCCCATTCAATCATTCTTTTCAGTGATGCTTGATCTAGCTCTCCAACTCCATCCATGGGCATGCAGTCTATGTACAAATTGTATCGAAGCTCAGCCTCACAAACTTTCCTTGATCTGAAGGCTGCTGCCAATCTATCTGCAAAAATTCGAGGATCTTCTGCTCTGAACATTATGCGGATTCTTGGAATCCACCACTGTCCTGGAAGAGACATGCGCTGGCCATTGTCAAAGATTCCACCATTGATAACAGTTTTTCCTTCCGGGTCCACAATACGTCCCTTTTTGTTGCATAATTGAACAAGGAACAGTTTTGTGTCTGCATTATAATCCAGGACACCAATGTCAAACCAACTGTACACAATACTTGGATCTGTGGGAGATTCTTAAGAAAAACATCCATATTGATGTATATTTCATGTTTTCAAAATTATGATATTAAAATTAATTACTTATGGTTTAAAATGCGTTTAAATTCTGTTTCACATAAATATTTATAGGTATATTAGTATCAAAAATATATTGATATACTCAAGTGTGTCACATACTAGATTCAATTATAATCATCAAAAGTTAGTAGTTTTCAAACTTTAGAATCTGGTAATTGAAAGTTTCCTAAAGAACAAGACACTTGAAATAATGAGCTACTCCTCATCAAATGTGCCTATCATTACAAGACTAGAATTGGCCTCTTGACCTCCACATTTTTATACATGATACTCACTATTTTTGTCCTCTTCATTTGTGGGAAGCAATGCCAAGCCAGGTACTGGGTATCTTATGTCATTCTGTGACCCAAGTTTGATCCATTCTTCAGGTGTGCGGCAATCAAAGTCATTATCATCAAATATATCCAAAGAGAGATATGGAGGAAATGGAGCAGGATCGGAATCATCTCTGTTCAAAAGAACCAGACCATCTGTCTGCTGCTTTGACATTAAATGTTCTGTTTTTAAATTTCTTTCTTCTAATAGTGTCTCAAGTTTAAAGTTCTCATATAACCGACGTCGTCTGAAATAAAATGAATGTTTAATTCAATATTGAATACCATCTGAAAGGTTTATTTTTAACAAAAACTTTTTTTTTAAGTTTTAGGCATTCAGGTACATTTTTAGCATTTACATTTAATTATTAGTCAAGCATAGGAATAATTGAGTCATAGAGTTAAAAATAATGCAGTAATAAATCATGACTTTTTCAGCATGCCAGGAATTGTGATATAAGCCATAGTCCTGCTTATGAGATTCCTCATTATAATTAAAAGTACTACCTATAGAGGTGAAATATTATTAAAAGTACTAGCTATAGAGATGAAATATTAATCCCTTTCTTTAAGCCAACAAACTCCCAGTACTTAGGGCCTATACTTCATAGACAATTAAAGTTTGGATGCTTGGTTGTTATCTAGGTTTGATTATATATAAATTATTACATAAAAACTTCACATACATGAGATTTATTAAAGCTATCCCAAAAAGTGCAAAGTTCTGTTACATGGTCTGCTTTTATCAAATACAACTTTCCAGATACATACCTTTCAATCTCAATTTTTCTGGGATGATTTCCAGGTTTTGTAAAGAATGTCATCTGAACTTTAGGTTTGAAAGATGCTGGATCAAAATCCTTAATTAAGAAATACATAATGTAATGAATTAAATACAATATAAACACTTGATGACGACTATGCTTGATTATTAAATAGAGAATTCTTTAACAATCATCTTCATTTAGTTATTTAGTAAAGATTTAAGAGTTTGTTGAAACTATTTCACTCACAGAGACTGTAAGATCCTCTGTACTTGGTCCATATTTTTGTTGACTGATTTGTTCTTCAACATCTTTGACTTCAACTCTAAAAGTGCCGGCTATTGAAGATGATGTTATTCAAAGTTATTATTTTTTTTAAATCAATGTAATAAACTAATTGTTAGTATTCCAACCTTTCTTTTGTTTTTTTATTTCAAATTATTTACTGTTTTCATTTTTTTTTTTTTTTGTGAACTATGGAAATTTCAAATGGTGCTTTTTAATATTGGCTAAATATTTTATGCAATATTAATTGAGTTGGTATATACACATTTTAAATGATTTGATTTTATTAATTTTCACAAAGTTGCATGACTTAGTCATGGTCACAATTCTTTGTTTTATATCTACACAGCTAAAACTTTTTTGATGAATTTTTTAGTAGACAATTGAAATCAATCATTTTAATTTGATAAAACTACAGCAAAAAAAGATTGTGTGGACCATCTCACCATCAACTGAACTATATCATCAACAACATTTGTTGCTAAGTAATACACTTGTTGTACTATAAGGTTTAATATACAAAGCTAAATCTATAGACATATTAGTGGACCTTAAATAAAAATGCTAGAGAATCATATAAATAATCTTTTATCATCCATTAATAATGTCAGCACATATAAAGCAATGGGTCACACTGAAATAGACATGAACAGAGAAGAGAGAAAGGTTCAGCAACATGTGAATGTCTACACATATAAATGTTTATCCATGCTTAGATCAACCAAATTATAATTAATTAATGATTGATAAATAAAATTATAGATAAAAAGAAAACTTTAAATAAAACAAAACAAATTTTGCTCTACAATTATTCCAATTATTTGAGATAATCCAGCTGACTGATTATCAGGAATGCCTTCTTTTTTTTTTTTTAACACATTGTACAAATATAACTTGAAATATTCAATTAGGATTTTTGTATACTCTTAGGGGCATCAAGTCAATTTCAGCCTTAGCTACAAGAGGTAGGTCCTATAAGGTAGTTGTTAATTGAGTTATGTAAAGTCAATTAAAGTGTGGGCTTGAAGTAAAAGTAATGCAACCCCTTTCAGACATTGTGATCTATGGGACAGATAATTAAAAGGTCATCTGTTTCTTTTGCCTACAGTTGACAAGCAAGGTATCATGTGGCCAGCACAACAGCCAACCACCTTTACTTTCCTCAACTAAAAGTAAGTTACCCTTATGAGTTGGGTGGACTCAGGGGCATCCTTAAAATCCTGAAATAGAAAATCCCAGTCTTCACTGAGATTCAAACCCTGGACCTCTCTGTTCAGAAGCCAAGCACTGAAAGAGGAACTTTTTAGGCATTTTAGATGCCAGCAAGATGGGGAGAAGGGAGTCAAGTTGATGTGGATGCAGGTGAAAAAAAAGATTTGGAAAGGTTTTAGTGCTAACATCAAAAACTGATGGGCCTTATGCAATAATAAAAAAGAATAAGCATAATTGTGAGAAGTGACACCTAGCTACCTAATGGTGTGTGAAGTTCTTTGCCTACTTCCCATAAGGTGCCCTGCACCATATCAGGTCCGGTAAGAATACTCTAGAGAAATAAAATCATACATGTGAGCAGTGATGCTAATCATGCAAAGAAGAAACAAAAAGGAAAGTAAATATTTGTATGACATCTTCATAAATATGCAAAATTTAATCAAAACAATAAAATAATAAAACAAAATTTAAAAAAATGGTCTAATATTGTTATAATTACTAGTAGGGGCTCCTCCTTTGTGATAAATATGAGCAAAATTTCTTTTTTTTTTCCATAAATGGCTATGGAGCCCAATTTATACTTTAAAATGCCAAAATTACTGGGCAAAATTAGGTTGGGTCTAATTCAGCGTGGCTTGCCTCTCTTTTTGCTTAGCTAAGAGATACTTTTAAAGACTAAAATTCTAATGCTCAATGCTCCAAACCATGAAGAATAAGAATAAATAAGAAATCAACTGTTAAAAGATTATGTTTAACCTTTGGAGCATTGAGCATTAGAATTTTAAACTTAATCTTGTAACAGTTGATTTCTTATTTTTAGTAAATTGCTGTTACATTAGCTGAATCAGCGTTTGGTAAGGTTGTTTGCTAAAATTTAAAAGACTTGTTTTATGCAATCATGCTTTAGGTTCCAAATTGTATTTTAAAAATTTCATAGGTATTTGCTGATATTTTTCACTTATAGAACCCTTGTTGAAAGCTTATTTGCCTCAATGTTCTTTTTTCCCTTGAAAGTGTCAGAATATTTTCAATGCTATCAATATATTTAATGTACCACCCTACAGTATTTTTACCATTTTCTGTATCTTTCTGATACCACATATAAATAGTATTGTAAAGAGTAATTGTTCCAGGTATTTTAAAAAAATAATTTTGTATTCATCCCTCTGAAAACCTTATTTTTGCACATTTAACCTGCAGGTTATACAAGTATTTGTAAACAAATAGCAGCTGTGTGGGGTATACAAAATTTATTTTACTCAGAAACATAGCATAATGGAAACTATGAACATACCAGTGGGTCTTTATACCTCTAATAGTTTGCAGTGGGATTGTGAAATGTACATTGCAAAGTTTCATTAACATCTCATTATGAGCCTCAAGAAAACAAATAGTACAGATGATAGTACCTTATGTACTGGTAATTTACAGCAATCACACTTCCCACATGTGGGGTATATAAGGGTATGGGTCCTACGCTTTTGTTTTTACTTATTTTGTAATTTGTATGGGGTATATGCATGTTTTATTTATACATGTGTGCAGGGTATATGCACGAAAATACAGTACAGGAATCATTGGACATATAAAAGTTACAAAACTTTGTTTTAAATTTGGATTCAACTTAAGAAGCTAATTTAAAATAAAGTTAAATAATTCATAAAGTGAATAAAGTGCTGACTAGTTTTCAAATCAAAAAAAAAAATTAAAGCATTAGGTGACATCACAGCAGTCAGACCTCTGGTTCATTGTCATTAAACTCATTGGTCACCACATCAGAATAGAAGCCTCTCTGCTTGATTTGCGGATACACCTTTGAGGGATCCTTGATCTCTGCTGTAGTTAGGTGACTCCTGTCAGTAGTGAATGGTCTTCCATGGGAGCTACGCACAGATCTTGCTGACATCTTGATACCATCAATGTGAACAAATCAAATAATTACATTGGTCAAAAGTTTAAACATTTTTTTACAATCTCAGTTTAAATTGAAACATTGGACTATCAATTATAAAAATGTGATTTTTAAAAAGACCAGAAATAAGAAAACAATGTTAACTTTCTGACAAGAGTATGTAGTATAATAATTTAATAATAATTCAATAATTTAAGTAATCTACTTCACTTGGTTGCTTTTGTAACCCACCGGAATATAAATCTTGATCTAATCTTTCCAACCCTGATTTTCTTCAATTTCATTCATTCTTTCTTAACCTGGTATATATTTGCATTTGTCTATAGACAAAATAATCATAAAAGCCCAATAACAGAACCAGGTAGGCTATAGAATCTATTTTATTTAAAAAACAAACAAAAACAAAAGCAGTCAGAAAATTTGCAATATTCAAAATAGATCTATATATTGAACTGAATTGAGATATTCGTTCATTATAGATCTAAATATGTTAACATCTAGATCTAGATAAAATAATAGAAGAAAACACATACGTTTATTTCAAATCAACCGAGCAAAAGGCGAGGGTTGTAATAGTTAACCCTCAACCGACATATTTGTAACCAAGGAAAGCGGCGCTTCTTTGAGCTAGAGTCGCTAGGCAAATCCGAACTCTTCTTCTAAAAGAAATTCCAATAATCATGCTTCTTTTTTTATGTCAGTGCTATTTTGAATGAGAGCTAGTTAACTAGTCTAAAGTCTAGATAGGAGTAATAGTAGTATTAGGCCCTTCAAATTATGCTTTCTCTGATTAAATACGTAAAATTGAGAGTAATAGGCCTTCTTATTTCCTCTCTTTATATTTTTTGTCTAGAGCTTTGCAAGACTAATAAGTAGTAATTAGATCTGTAACAAAACAAAGTGACCATACAGAGGTATATTATTAAGCACACTTTTAATTAACATTTGTTTGTAAAATGTTTTACATGTTTCGGATGTTCCTTCACAGTTGAAGATAGTTTACTTCCTAGTCCAAACCTCCCGCAGGACGACGGGGGATGGGAGCGGGCAGGGTTTGAACCCGGGACCATCGATAAATCCGAACGACAGTCCAGCGCGCAAACCGCACGACCAGGCAGCCATAAATTTACATAAATATGAACGTTTTTTTATTATTATTTTTCGGGGACGACCCCCATATCTCCATTAAATGCCCATTTCTTGTTCCATATGCTAGGACAAGTGCTCCTTCTTCCCTAGTGCTTCTACAGCATGGAATAGAAAACCAAAAACTTGACAGATTTCAAGCCACTGGTTGACAACATGCATGACTATAGATTTAAAAGGGTATACGTGTAATATGTAAAAATCTTTTTTAAAGTAACGTCTGTAATGTATAAGATAAAAAGATAATGTAAACTAAATTAACTTTTCTCAACCTAAATTAAAAATCTTAATCTTACATAATACAGACGTTACTTCAAAAAAGAAGATTATTACGTCCTACGCGTCATGCATATTAACCAATGACTTAAATTCTGCCAAGTCACTGGTTTTCCTTGCTAGCTCAGGCAACCCATTCCATGCTCTAATAGCACCAGGGAAGAAGGAGTATTTGTACAAATTTCTCCTAGCATATGGGACGAGGAATGTGTCTTTATCTTTGTGTCTTTCAGAGTATTTTTATTCAATTTGGTTTTAGTATTTGAAGATTATGGTTCAGTGTTTTATGTATTATGTAATTGCTACTTTACTTTTGAGTCTTCTGTCCTGAAGGCTTTCTAAATTTAGTGATTTTACTAATGGTGTTACTCTGGTTAAGTGTGAATATTCGTTTGTTATGAATCTCACTGTTCTATTTTGTGTCTGTTCCAGTTTATTAATGATATCTTGAGTTGAGGGGTCCCAAACGGAGGATGCATATTCTATTATTGGCCTAACCAAGGTTAAATAACATTTTAGTTTTATAATGTTCCCGCCAAACCAAATTCTACCAGTTTTGCGCGCGTTAAAATTTCTAATTTACTCGTTTTACCAAATCGTTCTGGAGACGGATTCCAAAACAAGATAACCTTAAATTACGATGAATACACCAAATAAAGACATTCTTACAAATTATTTGTGCCTCGATTGTCACACTTTAATATCGGTCAGTGCCCAACCTTACTTTATTGCACTTCATTTGACCTGCCCTTTATTATTATTTTTTTTATTAAGATGGATATGTGAGCTGTAGACGTCAGGAGAATGAGTTTGTGTATCTAAGAAAGCTACAACACACTTAAAATATATATATGTGGATTCGCCCCGAAACTTCCACAAAAGAAAAACGTTACCAACGTAATTTTTTTTTGTTTCGGTCGAAAGTTGCTCTAAATCTTAATATACACCCCTTGTTGTTGTTCTCTGATTAAATAATTTATGGACTCGTTCTTAGGTAAACTGTATAAAATTATATGATTTCATCTTCTCGGTTCACTGCCCAATTGAAATGATTGTCTTAGCCACGAGACACTATTGTTCACTGTCAGCCATAGAAATAAATAAACTTTCAATCATCTGCCCCATAGATCGCAAGGCCTGACAAAGCTACTTTACATGGCATATGGCAATGTAGATCATATGGCGTGGATTGATCTTTTATAGAAAGATGTCATGGCGTGATGTTTTGTTTTTCAACACAGGTGTGTGAGTGTGTGTGTGACTGTGAGAAATAGTGGGGGAAGGAGATGTATAGGTTGGCCAGTCTTTTCCCTAATTATTTCTACATATTTTCAACAGTGATTAGAAAAAGATTGACTAGGTTAAACATCCGGTCTCATTATTGTTTGGGAAGATTTGAC
Organism: Biomphalaria pfeifferi; assembly: GCA_030265305.1. Lineage (NCBI taxonomy): Eukaryota > Metazoa > Mollusca > Gastropoda > Planorbidae > Biomphalaria > Biomphalaria pfeifferi. The sequence goes on along the minus strand of JASAOG010000060.1, from coordinate 1,816,674 downwards.
AAGAAGTTGCTCTGCATTGCACAATGAAGTTGAAGATGCACACATGTCCAGATGAGCAAAACTAATTGCTGGGTGAATAAGAAAGAATTAGGACTGAACCACATAAAAGCTGTGGACCAATTCTGTGTCAAAGCAACTTCAGTTAAGGGTTAAATTATTTGGCCATACAAATTATTATTTCTGATATATAGATGTTTTAAAAAAGAAAAAAATTGTATACATATAAGTACCATTTAATAATTATTAAATTTAAAAAAAATGTGTTTATTTATAACATATTCAGACCCTTAACATGGAAGTAAGGTACCAATAACACAGCTAGAAAGGCCTTGAGTGGAACCCCAGGTGCACAAGACGTAGAGGAATCCAAAAAAAAGAGCATGGTGAAGCAGTGTACTAGATGAAGCCAAGAGGACAGGAAAGAGCTGGGAAGCCATTAAAAAACTAGCAAGAGACTGTGGAGGCCCTATGTTCCATGATGGTGATGAAACATGGAAATAATTTTTAAATAAACACTTTTCAGGCCAAAATTAAACTCTTGTACTGAAATATTTTTCAACTGAAAATGACAACCATAAATTTAAGTGTTTTTTTTTCAATACTGGTACCAGGTATCTGTAAAAAATTTCTTTGATAAAGAACTCTGTTTTGATAAAGGCTTACTTTTAAACCTTAACGTCTATTACATTGGTAAAGTTAAGATTAAGTGCAGTTTCTGTCATCATTTATAAAGATGATACTTGCACCTTTAGTCCTTCTTAAAGATGTTAGATACATAGTTGAACTTGGTAGAGCCAAGAATAACCTTAAAACTCATTTCATTAGCAACCATTCAAAACAAAAACTGATAGCTATTCTAACCAATCAGATTCATAACCCTTCCACCCACAAGAGGTTACTCTCTCAAGTTTAAGTGTGCCTCAGCCAAATCAAAAGAGCATATTTTATGCAAATTCACATTTTTATTACAAATCTATAAATAGTGGATTACAATTTCTTATTATAATTAAATCATCAGCAATAATATTCACATGCTATAAACATAACCAATAACAAGTTCAACAAAAATATTACAGAGTTCAAATGGAGAATAAATGTCAATTCCTTAAAGTGCATATAATTTAGACCAATCGTTACACAAGCTCTCAACACCAACATGCAACATCACAACTCATGGGCAGTTAAGACCAAAAGCTCAATGCCATGTCAAAGGTCTGACAACCTGTGATGTGGCAATGATCTATTGGTGTAAACTACTCACAGGTTGTGACATCACAGTTCAGTGTTCTATAATGATTGATCTTGATATAATCCTCTAGTATTGTTTTAGTTCTATTTCTTGCAGCTTTTTGTATATTAGTAGTGATGCAAGTGCATCATTTGCTGCATATAACTTCTGCTCCTCACTCAGTGGTACATCTGACCAATTCCCACATCGAATTTTATGATCCTTATCCAGACAATGTCCTAGCACATTTCTACACAAACCATCAAGGTCCCATCTTTCACTGGTCTTTAAAATTTGTCTAGCTAGAGTTCCAACATCCACCACAGAGCCTCTGTCTAGAGATATTTTTACCCTGACATCAAAATCTCTGGCTAGTTTCCACAAGTCAGATGCTATATTTAAACCAACAAGGATGACACGCTGATCAAGAATTAAATTTTCTAAAGGCTTTGGAAAAGATGACATTGTGCCCACATGAAAAAGGTAGCAAGTTTTGTCTGATAAGCACATCTGTATAAGAGCAGTTTTATCTTCAGAGTTTTTCTGATAAGTCACTGGCCACTCCATGTCAAAACCTATGACAGCTTTTTCACAAAGGCTGAGACCTGAAACAATGTCTTGGCACAGGCAGGCACAGTCTGAAAGATAAGCTGTATAAACCAAAGAGCCGCAAAATCTCAGCAGGGGCATTGATAGACTTACAATGTCAACTGGATGTTTGCTTGATGATTGATGAGAGGACAGAACAGCAGATTTAATATTACCTGCATTAATGTCATCGTCTGTACAAAACAATGTCTTGCTTTTAATAACATCAGTATTGGAGGATTCTGGTACATTTTTCTGTTGATAAAGTGTTTCCATCCATTTAGGAAGATGTCTCTTTTGTGTAACATTTCCTGACATTTTTGTTCTGAGGTAATGTTTATCTAATTTAAAATACTCTGTTGTACTGTATGTCATCAATAGGTCAAATAATTACTTGGCAATCATTATTGTTTGTTCCAACTCTCGCAATGATAATTTCCCTCTGCTTATAGCCATTTTAATAACTTCCTGTTAGAAAAAAAAAATTAAAAAAAAAAAAAAGGTTAAAACATATAGGCATATATATATGGTATTATATATATATATATAATAATTGGGGAAAGTAAAGGTGGTTGGTCATTGTGCTGGCCACAAAACACTCTAGGTAACCATGGGCCACAAAAACCGATTACCTTTACATCATCTGCTCCAAAGATCTCAAAGTCTGAAGGGAAACTTTTCTTTACACATTAAAATCCCAATATCCTACCAATTAAAAGCCAATTTACTTTTTAAAATTGTCTCAAACTAAAAACAATATATATATATATATATATATATATATATATATACCTCTTCAGTATGATTTTTATTAGAATCAAAATCACTTCGTATCCAATATTGTAATTCTTTCCTTCTAGCTTTGTCCTCCACTTTGTAGCTTAAACGCAGAAAGCTGCGATAGAGTTTCAAAACCTCTGATCTCAAAATAAACTGAAATGTAAATAATATTATACAGAAATGTTAAGTAAATGAATAACAAACTAAAACACAACAAATTACTGCAGCTTGCTTATATTAATTACCATAAAATCTAACCAACTTTGATTAAAGCAAGTATTTACTGGTTAACATAATAAATATCCTTCACGCATTTAGTTAAATTGTAACAACTCTAAATTTTAGTAAAATAAAGTACAGCTGATAGGCAATGACACATTATAGAAAATTCAGTGCAGTCTGTGTGAATTGTTGATGCTCCTTTTTTCTTTAAAAAATTACTTGTTTCACCAATAGAACAAAAATATTGTTTTATCAAATTAAAAGCTTGCCTATTATGTAATACCCTAGCATAGAGAGTTTATATGTCTTCTTCTGTCTTGGGATACAATGAATTTGCCTAAGTTTATCACAGATTTTGTTGGGTTTTTTTTACGAATCTGTGCAGAATCTGGTGTGACTAAACAAGTCGGAAAGGTTTGCCACAGTTCGTGCCTGTTTTAAGGCTTTCTTTCTCATTCTTTTGTTCAACACACAATCTGCCTTGCTGTTCAGTCTTGCGCCATTTCCTCCTACATACTTTCAATGATGTCTCTAGTCTTCAGGTCTCCCTTGCAGACATCTCTGTAGATTAGTCTTTGGCATCCCTTGGGTCAGGACTCTCTCCACAAGCTTTGCATAGAGGATGTCCTTAAGAATTCTGGCATGCTAGAGACATATCCTAGCCAATTTGGTTTAAGATAGTATTACCTGCATTTGCTCAACCACTTTTTTGGCTAATCTTATTGCTGATGGCTATCCTCTTTGCCAAACAGTTTGATACTCACAGCTCCATGCCGTGAGGAACTATCATGGGCTAGCATTTCCCAGTCATAAGTGTTGATTCCGCTTTTCATGAGGGAGCTTCTGGGAGAATGTTTAAATAAGATATTGTGTGTTCTAATACAAGTTATTGTTTAGCGAGCAAATAGGTCATGTGACACAGAAATAGTACACTATTATGAAGAGATTTTTAAAAAAAATTAAATTTAATATATATATAATATATATCTATATAATATATATAATTAAGACTTATTGAACACTAAAAATCTAGCTTTACCATAAATGTTTCTAGAATCAATATTAATGCTGTTGATTCTGGTTAATCTGACCACATTGGGCCTTGATCACTTTGGTCCTAATAAACAGTGGGTTTGAGACCACACAAACATGTTTTGTATTACAAGTCAAATTTAGTGTATCTAAAAAATTTTATTGATTCAAATAAGAAAGTAGGCTTATTAACTGGATTCAGATGTATTTCTAGATTAATGACATAACAAACCTGCTTCAATGTTTTATAAGACATCTCTTTAGGTTCAACTCTTACAAGATTCAATTGATATTTGTGAAGATGACAGTTAAGGTGTCAAATATTCATAAATCTGAAGGCAAAAAAAAATATATAAGAGTTGGATTTTTATATGTATACTTAAAAGTAAGTGAGCCAGCTAAATTTTAATTTTAGAGAAATTAAGATTTTAGCTTGTATCATAATGATACAATTATATATATATATATATATATACATTTATATAAATAAGCTCTAATAATCTTCATTTATTTTAGAGAAAATATGTAAGTAACATTTTTGACACAAAAAAAAAAAGAATTAAAACTTAATTTTATTTAAATGTGTTTTTTCATTCAGAACTACAATATTTATATTTTTATGTGCAAAGTGTGGAAAAACTTGAAATTAAAGTTATGCATTAGATGGGCTACAAATTAACTTTATTTAATGATGTGACATGGCCTAATCTTAGGTGATCTCTGTGGGTAATCTATTACTATTGAATATAGTCACAACTGAGTGTAATTTCCAAACTTAATGAGACAATGAGTAACAGGTTATACTTATTTGTTGCATAAAAAATTAGATTTAGATTAGTTTGCTCTTATAGCTGTTGTATGTCTGTATGCAAATGTGTTGTCAGAGGTTGAAAAATGTTGTAACCACATTGCCTGAAATATTCTATTTGACAAGGTGAGTAAGCCAGTGTCACAACCACTTTAAGTGTCTTACCACTAGACATAGTGCTGCTCACAAGACTAAGGCTGTTTTTATTTATCATTAATGAAAATTTTTTTATAGATAACAAAGGCCTCTTTTTTTTTTAATTTGAAAGCAACAGTATTCCACAATAGAGAGCACAGTGAAGTTCATTGAGCGACTGCACACAGATGTCTTGATCCTTTGCATGTTTTTTAGAGTAGTGAACATAAAGCGCTGTGAGTGTGGTTTTTCACAGTTTGTAAATTCCTTTATCAAACTTCAATACTAAGTTTGTCTCTTAACCAACTATGGCCGAATCATCAGTGTAAAGAGTACAGTGTACAATACTGGAGTCTAGTAAATAAAGTAGTGATCTAATCAATGTATGTTATTGGACATATTTAACATAACTTTTATCTGGCGTTTAATTGACTTTAAGGTGAAATATCAAATTAGCATTATATAGAGTTATCTTAGTAAAGTAAAAGTAAAGTTCCCCTTTCAGACCTTGCGATTTATAGGGCAGATGATATATTCTTCGGCCAACAGTTGACTAGAAGGTGTCATGTGGCTAGTACAACGACCAACTACCTTTAGTTTCCCCAACAAAGTGGGTGGACACAAGGGTGCCCTAAAAATCCAGAAATTCAAAATCCCAGTTTTCACAGATATTCAAACCAGCACCCCAGGTTCGGAAGCAGTAGATCTAGATCAATCAATATTTATATGTTAAAAGTATTATTTAGTAACACTATTAGTACTTTATAATTATATAGAGATGGAATCTACCTTTTTTTTTAAACAATGATCTAATGATGTACACAATTGTGATACTAGACGTAACTATATATATTTTATATAGAGAGAGAGAGATTATCATCTAGATCTCTTTAAATAATTTTATATTAAATTCTTCCAATTACAATTATATATATATATATATCACCTTCTAAAAAAAAAATTTAGTCTAGAATTCTCAGAATAGTCTAGATTCTAGATCTATTCCCTAGTAGTGACTAGGTCTAGTACCAATAGTGATAGTGACTGTAACTACTACTAGTATAATCAAGATTCAAGTATAATGTCAATAATGATATAATAATGAGACACTATAAATACTATAGACTAGTATACGGATTATACTATAGACTAGTATACGGATTATACTATAGACTAGTATACGGATTATAATCTAGACTATACTAGCCTATAATGAGACACTGGTCACTAGAAATAGATCTATTCCATCTAGATATTTAATAATTAAAAAGTGTTGTTTTTTTTTGAGACAATTCCTCCTTTCAGGTCCTTTGTAAAGCTAATAATGAAAACTTTTTGTAGTAGGCCTATAACTTTTTATAGTGAGTATGGACTATGAGTATGAATATGACTCTATCATCTATGACTGAGTTAAATGAGTATAACTATAAATATAAAATAAACGTATTTGCCGGTATATAGTATATTAGCATAAATAAGTTTAGGTGACCAGATACCAATATCATAGATTCCTAGATTTAAATCATTATTTGAGACCAATGACAATGAGAGTAGTGTCTCGTCATCACTGTGATATAGCATCTAAGAATCTAAGTGATAAGTGTGTCTTTTACCTATAACCTATAAGACTATGCTCTTACTCTTTTACCGAAGCCAGCAATGGGAGGCTACTCTACTTCTAGATCTATCTGGAATTGGAGATAAATTAAACGCTCAACGAAAAAGAGCACCATTTCCCAACACTTGTTGTCTAGCTACAAAAAGTTAGATTACTAGATTTAGATCTAATATAGTTTTTATATATATAGTAATATAGATCTATAAAGTCTAGACAGTATAGTCTGGAGTCAAGATCTAGAAATAAATAGATCTAAAGATAGATTTCTAGATCTAGACTAGTTCTTGGTATGTTTATGCCGCCGTTTCACTAACGTGACTAAGTCTAAGTACTAGACTAGATCTAATCTAATAAGACTAACTAAGAATATTATGAGACATTTTCATTTGTGTTTTTGAGAGAGATTAAGACCCCAGGCCCAATAATTGCCCAATTAAAATTAAGAGACGAGATCTATTCAATTTCTTTCTAGGTCTAGACTCTAGTAAGAAGTCTAGATTCTAAGTCTAAGTGAGTAAGTCTAGATGATAGAGGCCTTAGGCTTAGCAAGGATTAGTCCAGATTAGGATGATCAACTTCAAGTGCTATTAATAATAATAATATCTATATTATAAATAATATTTAAATTTTAAATTAAATTATTTTTGTATATATATAAATATATAGACTATATATAGATATTAAGTTATATATTAATTTTAGTAATGAAATTATTATAATTATATATTATCATGATATATAATCATCATTGTAATTATATAAATAATAATATATCATGATATATTCAGATATATCATCATCTTGAGTCTAAGAGTTGAGTAAGAGTCTTGATCTATAAATTTAAATAGTATTTAGAGTCTAGATCTAGTCTAGTATAGATATAGGTAATCATGTAAAAAATAATCTTTTTAAAAATTAAATCTATTCAAGAGCGCAGAAAATGAATTGAAGATTTTAACAATTTATAATCAATATTTTAATTTGTAAATTGAATCTAGATGATCTAGACTCTTAAATCTATAATCTCATAAAACAAATTCCTACTGTTTGAACAGAATATAAACTAAATAAAGATAATTTAATATATATCTATTTAAGCCTTTATTATAGGAAATTATTATCTCTATTAGATTATCTATCTATCTATATCTATCTATATTCATATCTAGTTTCTGGACTAGATTTTCTATTCTCAGACTAGCAGTAGACTAGGAGCAATCACATTGATGACATTGTAACAATTGTTGCTGCTATAAATACTATAATCTTTTTCTTATAATAATATATAAGTTTTAAATCTAGACTTTTGGATTATTTACAGACTTATAATAAAAATGGTAAGTTATATATATATATATATATAATATTATGTAGATAGATCAGATATATTTTAATATTATAGTATTTTTGTATTTTATAGTCTGTAGAGGCACATATAATAAACTTAAGCTTCTAAAGGTTTTATATCACTTTTTTTTACTATAGTGCTTCCCAAACATTTTCATTAACGGAACGTTTTGCTTATAAAGCTTATATAATCTATAGAGAGATTACTAACTAATTATTCCAGTAGTTTTTGGAACACCCATTCAGGCCTCGTAGAACCCTATTGTTCAGCATAACACAGTTTGGAAAACAAAACACTGACTTATATAAATACAATGTGTGTATGAATTGTGTGGTATCAACATTTTCAAGTTTCTGTAATTTTTCACTGAGATGACCTATTCCATTAGAGTTTTCTGTGTGTTGTGTGTGTGTGAAGAATGATAGATGCCTACAAGCAAGCTACCTTAAATATGGTGCCTTGTTTTAGAAGATATGCACCAGCATAAATGTCAAAAATGTTGATATTTAATAAGCTTTGTAAAAAGGAAATAAAAACTACATGTTTATGAATCCTTTTTATTTCAACTCAAATGAAAGGGTTTAAATGTTGTAATAAATATAAATATACCATTTAGTTGTACTGATCTGAAACTAGGTATAAAACATAAGAGTACTTTTTTAATTAATATTTTTTATAATAGAGCTCCTTTAACATATCAAAAGACTAAAAGAAATCCCCAAAATGGGCATTAAAATTTATGACAGGTAAATATTAAGTCAATAAGGGTAGCATCATGGATAAATTCAACAAACTTTGAGACACTCCAGAACAAAATAGAATAGAAATAATGCATGAAATACTTAAAATGTGACCAGAAAATTGTTTTATATGACAATCTCTTTTAATAACTTTTTTTTTTGTATATATGCCAAGTCAACTTGGTTTCCTTCATTGTTAACCAGGAAAGTCACTGATTTCGCCTTAGCCAGTTGCATATTGGGGTACCACACATAATTTGTTGACCGGTTTTCTCCATTCCTCTCCCTTTTTTGCTTTGACTAGAATGTTTTTCATTCATAGACTTGTTCATTCTTTGGTGTTGTTTTTCCATCACATTCTCTGTCTGCCTCTTCTTCGTTTACCTGGTACTGTTCCATTCAGGAAAGTCTATGCAAGACTTGAGAACCTCATGATATGGCCATGCAGCTTAAATTTGCATTTTCTAACTTTGGTTAGCAAGTCATCTTGGGGCTCAATAGCCATTGTGACTTAGTTTAATTGAAATCTATAGTTGACAGATTAACACCCCGATAATTTTACTGTCTGACACTCTTTTTTATTTTTTTTAAAGAAGCATCCTGTAAAGTCAAAAATAAGATCTGCTTCTGAGTATACTAAGTGTTAGACACTAAATGTTAGATAGCGTTTTAAAAAATTCTAAGATAAAATCAAGCAATAAAAAATGTATGAAGGATAAGCTGTACAACCTGGGAGGGCACTTATTATTATCACTTGAAATATGTCATGCTGAAGTGTAATACACTAAGTTTAAGTTATTTTAATGTGATAATGTGCTTGTTGTGATTGCCACTAACTTAGATTTCAATAGACAGCCTAGCCAATTTTGTTTCTTATTTAGTTCTGGGGTCTTGAAGTTTTTCATTTAAGTATCCAACGCATATTGTTTTATTGTATTATTTTAACTGTATTTTTTAATTATTATATTAAAACAAAATCATTCAACAACCTGTACCTCTATGTCTTCTATTTCATGATTGCAGTAAAATATTTCCAACTATGCATATCAATTTAATTACAAAACTCATCTCTTCTTTTGCTTTTAAACTTTGCTTGTGAAAGTCTGTTGTAATTGATTCATTATTCAGATACAGTAATTAATTTAGCTTTTGGCTGCTTTTATTCAATGTTTCATGCATTTGTATATGTCACATTGATTTGAATTCTCCTAAATGACATATAATTAATAATACCTACAAAGCATTGATTGTACTCATTTTTTTTAAACTAACAATTTTTTTTACTGACAAAGAATACAAAGAATCCTTTTCTAGTTTTAACCAAGAATAAAAATTATGATTGTCTTAGATTTTTGTAAAAAATTTTTAGTAATACACTTGGAAAAGATACTAACTTTTATAGATGTGACTCTCTCTTTTCAACTCTTCATGGCTTTTCAGTTGCAGGCAAACTAATGTTTATTTGGAAGTTGAGTGCTAGCGTAAGTCTTGATTAGAGCCAATTTCATTTATGTGACTTTTATGTGTTGACTGATGCACTTGTTTGGTTAACAATATATTCTCTTCTACAACCAGGACTAAGAGTGGCCACAACTTTTTTGTACAACATTTGATAACCACAGTAGTTAAAAAGATAGTTTGTGAATTTTAACTCGCTGACCTTTGATTTTTTTGGTTGCTAGGATCGACTGTAGAAGTAAACATTGTAAACAAATATACTTTGTATTTAACATAGAAAATTTGTTCCTTTTTTGTTTAACATTGATGCTTAAAATTATCCTTTTTTATTTTTAAAGTTTAAAGTCCATTTAAGTTATGGTAACTCTAAAACAGTGACTGAATTTAATGTTGTTTCACATAAGTAATGCGATTTCCTTAATAAGCAAACATAGCCTGTCTCATCTTGTATATGGCAGAAAAAAGAATAGTCTGTAAAAAAAATAATTTTATAATGCTATAAAAAGTTATGGTAATGGGAAAAAAATTATATAGTTACATGAAATTTTGTTTAAGTGAAGATTGCATTTGTTGTATAAGTTTCATGATTTAAAAATGACAAGTTAAGGTGAGGCAGTTCCTAAATATGAGCTGTTCTTGAGTACCTGGTTGTAAAAAATTATACTTGTTAATAGAATTTTTTTTTACTAATTCCTTACTTTATCTGTTATTATTTTAAATGTTGTAAGATGGCATTTAAATTTCATGTGTTGATATTGTAGTTTTTAGAATTAGATGTAGAGCATTTGCAAGTATTTATTTGGCACCACTCAGGACACTAAGTAGTATTTGGGTAGAATATTTGTGTGTTTAAAACTCAGTAGTATTTGGGTAGAAGATATGTGTGTTTAAAACAAGTAGTATTTGGGTAGAAGATATGTGTGTGTTTAAACCTATGTAGTATTTAGGTAGAAGATATGTGTGTGTTTAAAACTAAGTAGTATTTGGGTAGAATATATGTATGTTAAAACTAAGTTGTATTTGGGTAGAAGATATGTGTGTGTGTTTAAACTTGCCTGTTATTATTTTGTTAAGGAAAGAAGTAACAGTGTAAAATAAAATAAAGGTTTTATAAGATTAACTGTCAGATTTTTGTCTTCTTTTACTTTTTCTTAAAATTACCTTGTCTTTGCATTCTTATTACTTTTCACTCTTTTTAAAGCCTAGGAAATATTTGTATACACACATCTATGCCAATACAACTTTCAAATAGCTCTAATTTTGCTAGCTTTTTTTTTGGGGGGGGGGGGGGAAATATTTAATAGCAGATTTGTCAAAAAATGCTTCTCTATTTAGAGTTTTTGTCTGTTGACAGCCACTTCTTCACTTAAGAAAGACAAAACTAAAAACAATTTTTTTTTGTTAATGGTTTTGTGAACACTCAAGGATATACACTATTAAAATAATGAAAAAATAACTTAGAAATATGTTTTAAATCCATTTATAATTATAGAGGGCTTGTATCATTCAATTAGTCTGAATTGAGGTCATGTGTGCTCTTGACTACTTTCTTGGTGATCCTGGGCTTGAACTCTACCCAACCCCATCCCCCAGCCATCCTGAAGGGGGAGGTTTGGGCCAGGTTGTAATAGGTTCGATTCTGAAGAAACATCTAAAACATGTACAAACAAAACAAAAACAGTTTGTATCTATTTTAGAAAAAAATGGTTAAATGTTTCCCAATCATTGTAGCTGTAAAATTTAACAAAAGCACTTTTATCTGCATAACCACTTTAACCAGTATTTATTGGATGGTTTTGTGTTTCTGTTGATTCATTTCATTTGAATGTTCATCTCTTCAATTGGTGTATTATGTTTCATTGATGTCCTCCTGTTTAGGCATTAAAATTATTATGTTAGTATTGCTCATTAGATTTTGTTAGCATGTTTTGTATAAATCAATGCTGATAGTTTAAATGAAATATAGTCATTTCTGTCTATGTAAATAAATAAATCGTTAATAATGTTTATTTTGTATTGAACTAATTAATTGCAAGTATATTGTATTAATGAATTATGGGTAATTCATAGCCATATATAATATAATTTTTATAGAACTTTAATTATTGTTCGAAAATTATTTTTTTACATCATATATTTATTTTCATTGTATTTAGCGTGTTTTTTTTATTCTATTTTATTTGTATGTGTATAATTTTAGTAGGCCTATATTAGTATCTAAGGTCACAGGTGTAGCTAGCCATGCGCGGATGGTGCGGGCCGCACGGGGGTATCAAGTGGTAATAACAACATATTGTACCCACGTGAAGAAAGGCTGTATTTGAAATGTTAACTACATTTTATTTCTACTTTGTTATTGTTCTTTCTTAAATTGTAAGCTCTAGACGAGTTTGAATCAATTTGTTTTTAAATCTCTCAAGGCAGCTCACTTGTACACACCCACTTTCTTCTGGGGCATATGGTACATGTTGTTACTTCATTGCTCAGTACGCTGGTTTCATCTAGATGTAGAGCTGATAAATATTGACCTACTTTTAGACTGTAGATCTAGATAATCGTCGTAGTTTACTTTCATTTCAATATAATTCTTTTTAGTTTGTCATTTTGAAAAGAATTCACTGCTTCTTATAAATTGTAATGACCACTGAGCAATGACATTGATATCAATATTTTGATCCAATTTATTTTTACCTGCCTTTTTTTTTCATCACTAACTATTTCAAATTGTAATACTGTCATAGACACAATAGTATGGACATTGCTCAAGACTGAAAAGTCCCTGTTGTCGGCGCATAGTGCTAGTTCAGGCGGAGATATTGTCATCTCAGGTTGAAATGGTTGACGGTAAGGACCAGAGGGTAAAAAACCTGATCATGCTACCTGAAAAGAATCTTAAATATTTTTTTTTTCGCTCAAAACAGAATCTGGCACTTAATGGGCATCGCGAGCAAGTTGAAGAAGAATTGCATAGACAAAATCTAGGTTATTTCTAGGGATTTGTGAAATGACTGTACAAGTAGGCTACGATTATGTCCTGAGAGAACATGTGCTCCCTTAGTTCCAGACCAAACACGGACATGTCTCCACAAATACATAACGAACCTATTGTAATACTGAATTATTCCGAGCCAAATATTTCTGTATTATTTTTTGACCCGAATCATAAAACTGGATCATTTTCTCCAAATGTTACGTTGTCATTGATAATGACGGGGTACAAATTCTTGAGTGGACATCATCTCAATTCATTGTTTGCTAAAACCACTCTCTGAGTTTGGCAGGAATTCGGGATGCTGAAGCTGAAATCAAGTCAGTATCATGTTTCGGTACACTGGACCTTTTACACACCTTTTTTTTTTTTTTTTTTTTTTCAACTTCAGCACACCGCTAGGATGTCCTTACTAAAAAGAAAAACCTGAACAAGCCTTAACCGCTTGGTTCAAACCTACTAGAGCGAAAGAGGAGAAGGCGTCAAGATGGGTATGATTTTAATTTAAAAAAATAATACCAACTCTAGAGACATTGACTAGTACAGATTAAAACTCTTCTACTACATCTGAAACAGGCGGTTTGTTAGTTGCTACTTGGTCGTCATTTTCTCAGCTCTCCTGTGGGGTTTTGGCCCATTGACTAACTGATACGACGCGTAACTGTACCTTCAAAGACAAGGAAACGAAAGACATTCAAAGTATTCCTCACTAGTAGTCGGGTGAACAACGCTGAGGCCAATGTTACCTTCGCCGAAAGCATGTGCTCAGATTTGAGGATTAGTGCAGACTTTCAAAAGACGTATTCAGCACAAGAAAAATGCTGCCAGATGTGCTGATGTGGTTAGTACATTTTGAAGTTGTGTCGCTATCCCAACTGTTGAATTCTCAGACCGAAAATCAATCTTGATAGTGCAGTTGGTGGACAAAAATAGATTTCGATAAAGGTATTGAGAGTTTTGCTAGCGAGGAAGATTTATTTATAGTATCTTTTTGTTAGTTTAATGAATACACATTAAAAAAAAAAACGTCTTTTTCCTGTTTTATTTAATAATTGATTTTTTTTTTGGGGGGGGGGGGGCATTATATACCCTAGCTACGCCACTGATCTAAGTTGAATATACAGGGAATATTTTTTTAAATGTTGTATTTTAATCTATGCTACAAATAGCTATTGTTAAGCCCCACTCTACTCCCTGTTCTAGACCAGCAATCAAACTGGGGTGCAGCCAAGCTAAAGCTGACCGCCCTCACAGGGGTTGTTGCTGTTGTATAATGAATCAACTCAGGCCTTCAGCAAATGTTACCGCTCAAAATTCGGAGCTTATCATTGGGCGTAAGAAGGTCACCCTGGCCCCAGGGCATTCTTTGATGGACTGGATACGCCTTGGACGTAGTGGTGACCTCAGCGGTGTAGGCAGTGACAAGCGGGTGGTGACTCCGGCTGAGCTGGCCTTGCATAATACACAGAAGGACATGTGGATGTGCTTACGAGGTAATTCAATCAAATTTCTGCATTTTTAGTGCTTTTATGGTTCAACCCATGAATTCATTGTCAACCACTTCAGGGGGCTGAGGGATTGACTTTGAATTTATTTTGTCTTCTCCTGTGGGTGGTGGGGCTTACATGAGCACGTGGATAATTACTGTGCATGGTATTGTAGCAGAAGACTATATGGATTGCTGTTTCTGTCTGCTATGACGCTTTTCTACTGACACGACTGTTCCGATGGTGTTCTTTTTGTTAGCTGGCCTTTTTGGAAGTCATACATTCTGCAAACGTGTCCTACTCATTGCAGATGACACAGCACCAGGGTTGTGTGTCTACAGGCTTGCTGTTTGAAGGACTTCAGTGTTAGGTGTCTCGTATGGCACAATACTTGAACGCTTATGGTAGACTTGTTTGAATAGATAATCAGTTTGATATCACCCGGTATCTAAATATTTCGTGTGTTCTCTACGTTTTAGGGAAAGTGTACAATGTGACACCCTATCAGGACTACCATCCAGGAGGCATCGATGAGTTGATGAAAGCAGCAGGAAGAGATGGAACAGCCTTATTTGATGAGGTCAGTGTGTAGACTGTCACTTTCTGTCTGAAAGTCTTACTGCACCTGCTGCATTTTACCAATCAGTTATCTCTCTTTTCACTTCTGGCAAATATAATGTTTTGTGAAATAAAATATTTATCTTGTGTTTTTTTTTCTAACTCCTAGGGTTTTAATGAAGAAAATAAGTAATTCATCGTCAAATAGCTGGGTTAAAATATTTACTTTAACTTTGTTAAACCATATAAAGTAAGTAGCTGCAAAAACATCACGGCAGGAGATCGTCAGAGACCAAACAAGCTGATACAACCTCTAGGCCTCAACAAATCCAATGACTAACATCTTCAGTAACAACAAGCTGATACAACCTCTAGGCCACAACAAATCCAATGATTAACATCTCGAGTAACAACAAGCTGATACAACCTCTAGGCTACAACAAAGCTAATGGCTAATATCTTGAGTAACAACAAGCTGATAAAGATGTTTAAAACCCGTGCAATAACTTAAAGATAGGCGTTCACACGATAAGTACATTATAATCCGCGGTCCAGATGTATTTCATGGACGTGACCTACTAGCAAACTTGATTCCATTAAAATGAAGAACTTTTGGTGCCAGGCGTCTGCACAAAATTTGTCAGTTTTAGTCTCGTCAGACGGAAACAAGTGACTTAGACTTCAACATGCATGAATGTTAAGTAGTCTACAAGTGAAAGATAGCTCAATGGTACGAATGTAATCAACAGTGTTTTGTTTAAGCTCAAGTGAAATTTTCCACTGTTATTTGGTTTGGGTTTTGAAAGTGAAGTCATTAATAATCGTACAACTTTCACCCATTGGCCTAACCAGTAAGATCTCTCATTATGTTAAGTACGTATTCTTGGCTTAGTGATATTAGTACAAGAGAATAAATTGTATACAACATCACCAGCGCATGTTGCTTCATTAAATGTTCCAAAACTGAGTCAGTATTGTAAACAAAACCGGATCTATATATGTGTCACCTTGGATAGTTGTGCTAGCTCATTGCCCAAGGGCTCAATCGCAGGCGAGCTATTCCACACTATATCCAGTTCATTGCTGACAGGAAGACCAAAACATCTTTCAGTTTATTCATAAAACACAAGACTAAGACTCATCTCGATCAGATAATTCATTATAAATATATTGAGCTACTGAGCACAAGTAGCCTACAGAAAATAGACTACAATGTATTTCAGTTCTATCACCATACAGCTCACAACTCAAACTGTTTTTGGCATATGATAATGCTTTTGGTACGTCAATTTTTTTTAATTAAATAACATACTTGTCCGTTTTCTCATGTCTGTAAAACAACCGGAAGTTGTGGCCCTTAGATTTGCTTCCCCTTTAAACCTTATCCCGCCTTCCTTTTTCCAATATTTGGACTTGTCTGTGACTATTGATTTCACTAACTTTCAATCTTTAACCAGCACAGCTCGCTGATAAAACACCAGATCCATTGGAAGGACATTCTGTATACATGGTTAGAGGCGCAGAGAGAAAGAAGCAGGTGGCTCATTGAAGCTGTTTTAGGCTACTTTTTTTTCCCGTCTCCTAGTTTTTAAACTGATTCCTTAGACCAGATTTGTGTCTGTTTCTCTTGTCTCCGAATCACGAATAACAAATCAGATCAAGAGTTGTCTTTTTCTTCTTAGTCAAACACTTATTATAACAATAGTTGTATACTTGTTATAACAATAGCTGTATACTTCTTATAGCAATAGTTGTATACTTGTTATAACAATAGCTGTATACTTCTTATAGAAATAGTTGTATACTTCTTATAACAATAGTTGTATACTTATTATAACTATAGTTGTATACTTAATCAACTTCTTAATGCGAGGTTTCTTTCAGGAGTATTTTCTTTTAGACTTTTCGTATTGAAAAAAAAGCTTTATTTATCTCTAACAACCCCCCCCTCACACACACACACATTTGTAGCACTCACCGCTATTACTGAAAAAGATTCTGATTAGCACAATCGAGATTCTGATTAGCACAATCGAGATTCTGATTAGCACAATCGAGATTCTGATTAGCACAATCGAGATTCTGATTAGTACAATCGAGATTCTGATTAGCACAATCAAGATTCCGATTAGTACAATCGAGATTTGAGTTGAAGTATAGACTCTAACATGGGCGCCCGCAGGATTTTTGGCAGGAAAAGGGGGGGGGGGGGTTGCAAGCTGTCACCCATGGCTCAAAATCGTAGCCTCAACTTTCTTGTTATAATATTAGCGTGGTCGAGAGGCTAAGTGCGCTTGAACTTGGCTTGTCTTGGCTACCTAGAAGGGGGCTCGAGGTTCGACACCCGACTCGGGCTGAGTTATGTTTACTGAGCGCCTAAAGGCAGCACTGAAAACTAGATACCCCCTCCCCCTCACTGGTCCACAAATAAGATTGGACCAAAGCGCTCTGAACATGCTATAAGCATGAAACTAGCGCTATATAAAAGCTATAATAACAATAATATTAAAGAAAAGAACTGCCCCCTATTCGGGCCCTCACACCTAATCGATATTATGTGCACAGTAAATATTCTTTTTCATGAAATAAAAAAACTAAAAACGTGAACAAAGTATTCACTGTACACAATGTTAACTTTATCCGTGAGGCCCGTGCTTCCCTACGTTCAATCAAACAAAAACTGCAAAAAGTGACTGTGGTTGCCGAAACTGTCAATAACTTTACTAATGCATTGCTTTTCGTCGCGATGGACAAGCTGGCGATGAACACTTATCGCGCAGTTCTGATATTCTTCTTTGCATTGCATCTTTTAGGATGAAGACAAAACAAGTTGAACTTTCCATTATTATTGCTCAAAAAGCGAGACTTAATGAAGAAACTTAAGAATTAAGATATGTAATGTAAAGCCGTGTTCTGTAATAACTCATAAAATCCAAACGTATTGTTTTTTTCTCAGTGTGTCTGTCGACTGCAAATTCTCGGCAGCAGCAACTCAATATCCGGTATCAGGTTTTTAGCCAGAAGTCTCTCACTCCTCAAGATGCCTTAAGATGACATCTTTGACGTGTTCCTCAGGATGGTAGGCCTAAATGGTTTTTGATTATGTCATTAAGGATATGGTGTTGAGCAGCCACTATTTTAAGTTGAAAAGACTGCAACACTGTGGAAACTGGTTCAAGAACAGATGACTAATTAACGACAATGAAAGGACAAATCAGAAACAAGAGGAGAGCACTCACTACACACGTCTGCAGTTTGTTTGGTTTTAATTGCAGTCGTTATTTTAAGATCCGCCAAACAGTCAAAGATTTCAAAGTTGAGACTTAAATCTCGAATGGATTCGTATTCACACAAAAGAGGTAAATTTAGCAACAACGCTATCGCTAGGGACAGTTACGGAAAAAGAACGCTAGCCATCACAGGGCAGCCTTGGCCGAGTATTTTGTCCATATCTAGACTGTACTATGACATTATTCACAAGCAGTGCGTCTCTCTGAACCACAGGAACTAAACAAATGAAGTGGAATTCAATTGCAATCAACAAACCGAACACTCAAAGACTTCTGCTCTGTGCCTGAGATATATACAATTTCTTCACTAATGCAAATGCAGTTAATTCATGATGTTTCTTGCTGCTGCCAGTGCTCCTTTGATCCAAATCAACGTTTTGACTTGGACATGGTCTTGAAGAACTTTCTTGTATCTCTTCTTTTGTAAACTGGTGGATGTGTTCCACGTGCTGTTTTATCCAGCGCTGACTTTAATACATTTACACTCTTGACTTTTGTTCAAAGAAACTAAAACATTTCTCACATCGAAAGATCATTGGCAAGGATTTCTCCTCCAAGGCCAACAAAATATGTTCTAGACCTGAACTGGATATAAAAAAGTAATTGTGGCATTTTACATCTCGAGACGATCTTTTTTTTTCCTTTGCAACTTCTTGTGTGACTAAAGAGGCGGATCTGCTGCCTTCTGTTAAAACACCTTTGTACTTTCACCCTTCTTTCTACTACTATTGTGTATGGCATCTGCAATCCAGGACTTTCCTTTAATGCTCTCTCTTCATGTGGATCTATCCAGTGCCACTTTCTCCTGTTAGTGTCGATTTTGAAGATCTTTATGTCGCGTTTGCATGCATCAGTAAAGCTTAGCAGTGGACGACTAGCGGATCTGCTGCCTTCTGTTAAATCACCCTACAGAATGTCTTTTTTGAAAGTCGACCTTGTGACATTCATAATAACTAAATCTATGTGCATTTAAAAACAAATCGACACGACTAACATGCTTTACAATATGTGACACACTTTTAGTGCAAAGAATTGCAAGCCTATAATAAATCGTACATGGTCGGACATGAACTACAGATTTGCCTATTCTAGTTACAATACTAGCATATCTTTGCAACTGTACTTCAGTGGAAGCACTACTTGTAAAGTTACTACACTTTATAATAGTCCAATGATAGGCCTGTAGATTTTGATTTACATGACGAGGTGCACAATTTTCTTGAACATTAATTTATCATACTCTTGAATCAATAATGCATGGGCGCCTTCAGGGGGTACATGGTGGTGCACTTGCACCCCCCCCCTCCTGGATTCTGACTAAATCTACATCTACGTTATAAAAACAAAACAGATCTGGAAAATGTTTTTCATTATAAAATATAAAAAATTGGCTACTCAGAATTCAAAGGCGTGCACGTACATGGTTGGTCATCAATTCCTGATACGCCTTGGCTAATTTACTACTGCATTAACCAGTGGAAGCACTACTTGTTCAGTTGCTACTTATAAGTTAATTGATTTGATGGTGCGAAAAAATGGCTAGAATTTGGCTACTCAGAATCCTGCACCCCCCCCCCCCCCCCTCTGCGGGCGCCCATGGACTCTAATTAATTCTACATAGATATTATTCAGTCTAAGGGGTATTGAGCTGTTATATATTAATTGATACTGATAAACAAGTTACATGTCCTTGAATCGGTATTCTGAAATTGTATTCTGTCTTTATATTTGTCATTACGGTACTGTTCCTGACTTGGTTACATGTGGTATTCAGTATTGAAATACACATACGTATTGTAGAGAAGAACAAAAATTATAAGGCAATTATTTTAATATTCTTTTTTTTTTTTTAAAGTTACATTGGCCACGACTCGCAGTATTTCGTTGAATTCGTCTCTTATTCTTCTGATATACTTGCCCATGTCAAAGTTTTGCGTTTTTTGTAGATATGATGAATAAAGAACGCCGTGTTGCTATTTTTTAGCGGCACTGCAACTTTCTGCAAACCTGCTATTTCCTCTTCATTTCATTCTGACGACCAATTAGGCCTACAATTTGTAGTTAAACTGCCATATCCTCAAGGTAGTTCTCATCACAACGTAGCTAGTCATTAGACCTGTATGAGTTTATTGATTCGGATGACGTCTGCTGCTTTTTGCTTTAGGCAAGTAGCGTGGAGTTGTTTCCCCTTGTTATTTCTTTTGGATTGACTGCCGCTTTAACGTCCGAAGGCATTGGACTTTTTTCTTAGCAGCACAACGTTTTCAGTAGGGGAAACAAACAAAAACAAAAAGAGAGTCATTCAATAAAGATTCCTTACCTCTTACGTTGTGGGCCTAGTATTTTGTGAGGCCATTACAGAAAAACTGTCTCCATTTCCTGTCTTGGACTCTTGTTAGCAAACATTGTTTTTTAACTAGAGACTTTATCACGAAAGTTGGTGTGATTTCATTCGAAACACGAATTGGCTATGTATGGCATTCTAGCGACCAATTAGTAGGAACCCAAGTACTAGATCACATCCTATTGGATTTAGATATTGGAATATTTCATTTGAAACAACAGACTTATAACAAAAAATATTAATAGTGAAATAGAATCTGATTAACACAGTCGAGATTCTCATTCTAAATGTTGTTGGTTTGTTTGTTTTATTTTGTTCCAAAAAAATTTAGAATATATTTTATAGGCGTAACAGAGGTGCCCCACGGAAACGCTTTAAAGACTAGCTTAGGCGTCAACTTGCTTTAACTAACATAGACGAGAGCACCTGATTGCAGGCGGCTTAAGAACGAGACAGCTGGAGATCACTTACATAGGCCGCGGGATACACATTTAAGACCAAAAGACAATCTAAATCGACCATCCTATTCTAAAAATAAAATACAATGTTTATTATAAAACTTTCTCTGAAAAGTTGAACACTCTGTGAAAAGTTTACGAAATAAAAGATGTATTGATATGTACCGGTATTTTAATTCTTTGAAACCTCGGTGATTACCGAAGATCTCTTTAGAAGCCTAGATCAGTGGTTTTCAAACTGTTTTACGCGTACCATTGGCGTTGCTTCAAATCAAGCAAAGAATCGATGTTGCTAAATGACGCGTATTGTGTGTGAGGAAGACGCCTAGCCAGATTTTTTTGCGCGGACACTCAATTTCAGAAAACTTTTTACCTAAAATATACGAAATAGACTTGTCAGTGAATCACTAAAACTTGGAGCAAATCTCATAGCTTGCAGACATGTTCACACAATTAGCAAACTGGGCGTGTCTCTGCCTTCCACACTGGGACGGAGATACAGAAAGTTATTGTCAACTATATAAAGAAACTCAATTTGGACTATGCATCATATTTTATGTTCTTTTCGTCGGGAAGCGAGGTTGAAAAGCCCTGGATTAATCGCCTTTTAATATGGAAGATATTATGATATAAACTTGTTCATCCAGCAGCAAGAGAAATTGATAGAGATGACAGATACTGAGATAGTCAGCATTTCCAAGAAATTTTGAAAGAAAACTCAGAGACTTCTGTGGTCATTGAAGAAATAACTAAATGAACTGAGCCCTAGGGCTGTTAACGGCTTTTCTATCCTTCGGCTCGACGTATTAACTCGAAAAGACAAGGTTTTGTCTTGTATGGAGACAGGGAAACCCCTGAGAGCTGACAGATACTTGAACAAGAGATGGACCTCAGCATGAAACCTTAGTGCATGGAGGTTTACAAATAGTGGTCTCCGTAATCACACAGAGTCAGTAGGGGATGGCAAAGAAGCGGAATCATGTCTTTGTGCTCTAGTAAGAGTCGTCTTTGTAACCTTATAAGTGAGAACTTGTTGAAATTCTTGCGAGTGAGAATCTCACGTCGATGTACTTGTATAGATCACGCGTTTTTTTGTTTATTTTAAAGTGTCTTTACTAATTAAAAGTTTAATTAGGCTTACGTTGATATCGTAGCGATTATTATTGCTTTTCTTCACAAGAAAATAGAGGGGGGGGGGGTAATTAACAATTCATTGTGTAACGCGATGTATGGGTCAAAATTACCATCAAAGATATATTCTTTTTACACATTCACTGTATTGAGAAGTTCCCCCCTTTTTACCAACCAGTGTTGTAAATATATAGTTACAACTTTTTTTTGTTTTATTTTCCTGATATCTATCTCTCAAAGGCCTGAGTTCTTCTTTCAGCCTTCAACCTTAGGCCTAGTTGTTTCTTTGTCTCTGATTTAAGCCAAACAATTCACGAGTGTTTTTGATATGCAGCTATGTCAATGTATGTGTATATGTACATATGCCCAACCTGCGATCGTAGCTGTGTATCAAGGATTGGCCTCTATAGTCACACAAGAAGTTGCAAAGGGAAAAGATCGTCTCTCGAGACGTAAAATGCCACAGATGTCAATGTAGTAAGCCTACCGATGAGCAGCTGTCTCAGTGTACTAAACATCTCCTGAGGAAACTTCACCTTTGATGTTATTACAAACTCGAACGCTCTACTAAGTTGCTGCATGTGTCGGCGAGACTTTCGATGTTACTAGTCCGGCAGGGCATCACTTGCCTCCTCAAAGAAGAAAATCTGTAAACTGATTGTTATTTACTTGTCCATGTGTTATCAAATCTTGAGCATAGAGCACGTCCATCCTCCTAGTTGTAGTAGAGTGGTCAAAGAGTCCACATCGTGTGGAAGTATTCACCCAAGCCTATTACACCGGTATGAAAAAAAGGGACATTACCACCATCCGTAGTAGTACAGTTCATTACAGAATAAAATTAATACCTCTCTCTCTCTCTGTCTCTCTCTCTCCTGTCCTCTCTCGCACTGCTGAATGCATGTAGATCTGAAAGTTTGAATTATTTTGTTGGCAGTTTTTTTCCACCCCCTTGAACTCTGTTTTTCTAAGGAGAGAAAAAAAAAAGACTGTATGAATGACGTCATTCTCTATAATTATGTACGAATGTGGGTTATAAAATGTGCCTCCTAGTGAATCAGTTTGAAGCAGACGTTGATGAGTTGTCTGCGCTTTATAAAGAAAAAAGATCTATACAGATCTATGTTGTGACACTGCAGTGCTTGTCTGTGAAAGGAAGTGGAGGAAACTGTCCTGTCATTTATTTACGGGAAAGAGGAAATCAAATGTAGATCAGTTCGTAGGCGCTGCTGCTGCTGCCTCTCTCTCTCTCTCTCTCACTCTCTTTCAGTACCATGTTTCCTCTACCTTTTGTTTCTCTGCCTCTCATGCTGTCTCATAATATACAACATCAAGTGTGCTAAACTCATTCATACATGAAGTATTCAACACACGTCATTCATACATCATACAACTTGCATCTAGTGTTCAAAAGTCATCATTCATAAACCATGCATCGAATATTCATCACTCATAAGTCTTACAGAATGTCCTTAACAGTCAACTAAGAACCCATTGCCTGCTACCCCAGTGTATATATCTTATCAATGATCTAGCTTTTCTATTCTAAAATTAATTGTTCCCCCCCTCCCTTCCTCTGTGTGGTTACTTTGCTCTGTTCTCAAAGCTCTTTGTGATTTAAGAAATGTAGTTTAGTTATCTTATTCCTTCATCTACTTTAGTAAGGATTTTTTTGTATTGACTGGCTTTATGTAGATAAACCTTTGGTGTATTGTAGTTAAACTGTCTGTCATTTTAATATAATTTGGGAGGGGGTGATGTGATGACATGGGAAAGGCGTATGGTCAAAGGAGCTTTTTTTTTTCAGGGGACAAACAAATCTTTTGTATTTTTGTTGTCATTGTTGTTTTAAATCCACATTTGAGATCAATTATAAACAATGTTACAGAAATGAAAACAAATTATAAACAATGTTCAAAAAAGGAAAACAAATTATGAGATATCAATTCATCCTTCTCATACCACCAGCAAGAAGATTGAGTCAAAAAGTTCATTTGAAGAAGGCATTTCAATTAGTCTATGAATTTCTGCCTGTCTATCTCACATCAGAACAATGATTTTCACTCGTACTTATCAGTCTGTTGATTTCTTAAGCAGGAACATAACAGGCCTGCTGAAAGAAGTTTTGCTGATCTGATGATGATCTTAGGACTATTAATCCCATTACAAAAATGCATGCACTGCATGTGGCTGAAGTTATTCTTATACTTTAGCTTTGGCCCTTTTCATTTGAACTTGATTTGACCTTCAGATTTTCATTAGGAGAATTAATGCTTTGTGGAATGCTAGCTCATTTTATTTCTGAAGCTCAGAAAGCAGGAAAACATTTGGGGACGAGAGTTTCTGTGGTCTCCAGACCCTCTAGCTGGAGAAGAGGGCAAAGAAATAATAGGATGGGGGGGGGGGGGGGCAGAACATCACAAGTAATAGTTTGAGAAACACTCCACTAAACATTTTATCAATTTATTGTTTATATTCAACAGATCCACAACTGGGTAAATGTGGAGTCTATGCTAGAGAAATGTTTTATAGGTCAATTAGAGATAAGTGCAGGTGGTGCCAACAAACCAGGTAAGTCATTGTATATACATCTTCTATTAAAACTTCAGATATTGGTGTTCATTGACAAAATTAACATTCTGCTCATTTTATGTGGTTTTTGAAATTTAATATATTTCATTGTAGGTGAATTTATCAAACCAAGACAAGCTTCATTACGTAAGTCTTTTATCTTTTGAAATTACATGCAGATTTTTTTTATATCACTGGTTTTCGTTTTGGAGTTTTATCTTTCAATGCAACATTTTTGTTTCAATAAATGAATGTACTAGAAGCTAAGCTTTATTGGAATCTTGGTGATTCTTCCACTAGCTGTCCTTAAGTAACTTTTAAATCTACAGTCTACTACTAGTTTTATGGATAACTACGTCATATTATGTCTAGCTTTCTAGATAGCAATATAATACTATGTTTAGCTTTCTAGATAGCAATATAATACTATGTTTAGCTTTCTGGATTGCAATATAATACTATGTTTAGCTTTTTGGATAACAATATAATACTATGTTTAGCTTTTTGGATAACAATATAATACTACTTCTACCTTTTGGGAAGACTATATAATGCTTCGTCATTTTCAATCTTAAGTCATCATTGCAGTATCATCTCCACTTCCCCGTTCCCATCCCTCTATACATTGCTAACACAACATGGCATCTTTTTTTTTTTGTTTTTAAAACCTGAACAGTATCCATAGTTTCTTCTTAAGTAATTATTGGTAATACACGTTCGACAACCACAGAGGAATATCTCTTCTCTCTATTGCTGGGGAAATCCTTGCACGCATCTTACTAAATCGGCTCATGCAACACATAGAACATGGTCTACTACCAGAAAGCCAGTGCGGCTTCAAAAAAGGATATGGTACCATTAACATGATCTTTGCAGCAAGGCAGCTCCAGGAAAAATGTCAGAACAAAATGCTGACCTCTTCTCAATATATGTTGACCTAACAAAGGCATTTGACACTGTTACCAGAGAAGGACTCTGGAAGATTATGCCAAAGTATGGCTGTCCACGAAAATTCAAAACCATGTTGAGACTATTTCATGATGGCATGAAAGCTCATGTCCAAGAAAGTGGAGAACCATCAGAGCCCTTCAATGTATCAAACGGGGTAAAACAAGGCTGTGTCCTAGCACCTACACCGTTCAGTATCATGTTCTCTGCTATGCTGACAGATGCATTCACAGATAGAGAAAACATCGGGATAAATACAACATAAAGATTTGATGGTGGCCTATTCAACCCGAGGCGGCTCAAAGCAAAATCAAAAACAAATTCAGCAGTAATCAGGGACTTGCTATTTGCTGATGACTGTGCCCTAAATGCCTGCTCTGAAAAAGATCTTTTTCAGAGCATCGTCAGTGACTTCTCAAGAGCATGCTCAGACTTTGGCCTTACCATTAACACAAATAAGACTAAAGTCTTATATTTACCTGCTCCTGGGAAAGCCTACTTGGATCCAAGCATCAAGATAAATGGACATGATATATAGATAACTATGCAGAGCTGATTTGCGTAGTTAGCAGGATAAGTCCAGTGACCTGCAGAGATCTGGCAGAGCTGTGACATCTTGCACAGACGCGTGGTCTATAGGGACATCGTACCTAATAAGTTGGCAGGCAAGTGAGCCGATAGCGCCAAGTAGTAGATCGCAGTGCTGACTAGCACCAAATAGAATAGTTGATTGATGTGGAATAAGTAGGCAGGAGGTGATGCTCGATAGCAAATAGGCAGTAGTGCAGTGCTGAATAGCACGTAGTGCATAGGTGATTGAGTAGGTTGACGAGTGGCTGTCAAACAATGCCGCATAAATAGGCAGACACCTGAGGGAGGCACCAGGTATTCCTCTAAGGGTAAGAATGTATGAAATAGTCCAGACTCGATTGCCAGCGAGAGAGAAGTGAGAGAGTGTCTGTCCCGCCTTATTCTATCTTATAAAGGTCCGGAAGAGGTTGTCGGAAACAGGAAATGCGATAGGCTAAAGATTATCTCTCACGTGGGTAAAGTCCAACAAAAGTTGCACATTGGAAGGGCCAAGAGGCGTGGTGACACAAATAATCTCCTTGATCAAATAGAGATGTGGGTGGGGTAGAACAAATAATGAAGCGTCTTCCATCAAAGGTGGCTTCAACTTGAAAGCCAGACATCTGGCGCCTAAGACCAAAGTAAGTGACCGTTTGTTTATCTTTCCCCCCGTCAAGGGGAGATAAGTGAAAAGCTGCGGCCTAGTTGTCGCCAAGGTGGTGGACTCAGTCTAGTGAGAAGAGGAAAAGGTGGGGGGGGGGGGGGGGGGTGATGAAATCGGGGATAGAAAGGGAAATAACTAAAATAAAATAAATAAATAATTATAAATAATAATTAATGCTGTGATAAAATTGAGTGACTGACAGCAAGCTTTTGACTTGTCACAACGTATCTTGGCATCACACTCTCCAGAAACGGAAAGATTAATAATGAAATTGACCTGCGTATGGCCAAGGCCAGTGCATCCTATGGCAGACTTGACTAAAAATGTCTGGAACAAACGTCGTATCACTACAAATACAAAGCTAGGGATCTATCGAGCCGTCATCCTCCCTACATTGCTCTGTGCCTCAGAAACGTGGACAGTGTACAGAAAAATACTGAAAGTCAAATGGCAAGATAAAATACCAGATACTGAAGTCCTTCAAGAGCGGGTCTGCAAAGCATCCATACAACCCTGATGCAGTCTCAGCTGCGATGGGCGGGACACGTCTGCAGAATGGAAGACCACCGCATCCCTAAACAACTCTTGTTTGGCCAACTAAGCAAAGAAAAGCGCTTGCAAGGTGGTCAAAGAAAGCGCTTCAGAGACACCCTCAAAGCTTCTCTGAAGGCGTTCAGCATAGACCCAGCCACCAGGGAGACAGAGGCACATGACAGAGCATCATGGCGTCACGCTGTGAAAACTGGCGCACAGGTTGCTGAGCAAAAGAGAACCACGCTGGCAGAAGAAAAACGCCAGAGAAGAAAAAACAAGGCCCACGACACTAGCTGCAGCTGGAATAACCTGCCCAGTGTTCAGCCGAACATTCCTGGCTCACATAGGTCTCACCAGCCATATGAGGAGGCACTAAACCTCAGTGCAAAACCCTAAGCCCCCTAGATGACAAAGTGGTCATCATTGAACCATGATGGACGAACTATATATTAGTAATACATTGGAAGAAATATTAAAGCAGAAAATGGAGACATTGGAAAAATAGCCTCACAGTCTAATAGCACTTAGACAAGATTATTAACTGTGAAAATATTGTTGAGGTTTATAAGTGTATAGTTTTGTCTCGACTTTGGAGCAAGAAAAATATCAGAAAAATAAAAAGCTCTATGACTTTGTGTATTTGTATTCTGTAGTTCTAGTTTTGACTCTACTTTCCTATTTTATTTTTACTTTTCAGTTTCAGTTCTTGAATTACTTGATGAGCCCAAGTAAGTTATTATATTTTCATCTTTAGTATTCAGTTTTTTTTAGTTCCAAAAATTGTAATGTGTTAGTTGTTGTTTTTTTTGGTAGCTTGTTAGCAAGTGAGCCTAAGCAGGATTTACAAAAAAAAGATGAGAAAATACAAGCTTCTTTACAAGCTTTTATTGCTAGATTGACACAAGATTGGGCAGTGACATTATCAATCCTTGCTGTAGGTTGAATGCTAGTTGGACAATATTTTCATCAGATGGCTTCTGTATTCATTTCCTGTATTCATTTTTGTTTCTATTTGCAAACATTGGAGTCTGTCACGTATGCTTTGTCTATATTTAGCCAAGGTCTGCCGGCTAGATCAGCTAGCTCGGGAAATTCCAGCATGCAACAAACTTCTGTTTTGGAGTGAATGTGATTGGTTAGAAATATTAATTATTGTACGCTAATCTTTTTTTTATTGGTCAATTGATTAACCAAGCGACAAAGAGATATTAGTCACATGGTAACGCCCAAAGGTCTAAAAAAAAGATTCTAGATATTACCGCCAGTCTCGTGTTGGAACTCAAAGAAAGATGACATGATCATATTATTTGTGTAGATCATTTATTCAAGTAGAAATATACATTTTTATGTTTTATTCAATCACAGTATATCATTGTAATTATTGTGAATAGCTTTTTCAAGTTCTGAATTAAAGTATTTGTATTCGTCGAAGAGAAGTTTCTTCATTGATTATATAATAACATACTTAGATCATCTTATCAACTAGCAACCTCTAGATGATCCTCTTATCAACTAGCAACTTCTAGATGAGTCTCTTATCAACTGGCAATTTCTAAATGATCGTTCTATCAACTGACGATTTCTAAATCCTCGGCAATCATGATCATTGATTCTGCTGTTTTGATCAAGATAATCTTCAACGTGACATTAGCATCATTGATGATCCTGACAGAGACCTTTCAGAAATTTCCTCTTTTTTTCTTTTCACAATGTTTTGCTGAGGAAGATGCATAGATAAATGAATAAATAAATGCCTAATCTTGTGTCAATCTAGCTATAAAAAATATTTGGAAATGATAGCAACAAAAGTTATAATGTATCAATTTCCTGTATGATGGACTTGGGTAAACAAATTAAACACTTGATCAGAATATTAACAGTATGCTACTATCCAGTGAACCATTTGTCATGAACCAATTATCAGTGATCCATTTGTCAGTGAGTCTTTTGTTGGGTGAGCAAATTTTAAGATAAATGATTTGTCAGTAGAAGAAAGGTCATGGAACCATATAGTACAAATTATACAAAAAATCGGTGGATAGGAGTCCTTTTGTGCTAATTTAAGTCTTTTATCATTTAATTTAATTTACTGCTGTTTCTTTTTTTTTAAATTGTCACTGGGCATAATTTTCTTCTTCTACTGTAATTTTTAAGATGAAATATAAAAAAGATTTTTTTAAATATAATAGGAAAGGGGGGCCACAAATGTCAATAACTTAAAAAAAAAAGAAATAATCTTTGAATATTTGTTTTTGATGTTTTATTTATAATGTATCTACATTTGCTATTTAAAATCTCCAATCATGGATGTATGTTTTTATTTGACTAGTCAAGACTGGTATCAGAACAATGAAGAAGTAATTGTCATTGTCTACACCAAGTTCAATGAAGTCAATGACAGATGTGTGATAGTGGACATTACCAATGAAGAGATACTTATACAAGTAGTGATTAGAACTAATTCCTTTTTTGTGCACTTCTGTAAGTCCTTTTCAGTAAATACTTAGTATAACCTATTACTAAGGAAGTACCCTGACAAAACATTTCTCTCTACTCAATATCTCTTTGAATTGAATGAGGGGACAAAAGAAGTTTATGGTGTGCTTATTAAACTAATAGTGATTAATTAGAGTACTGCAATTGTTTTTTTTATCTTTGCAAAATTATTTTTCGTTTTGTTTTTAATTGTTCTAATTTCATTACCTACTGATAGGTGACTCCCTTTTTTTTGTTTTGTTTTAAAATGCTCTTTATTACCCTGACCTCTTACCCCAACACTCTTTTCCTTTTTTTTACTATTTTACCCTTGACTTATTACCTTTTGCTGTCAACCTTCAGTCTTGTCAATTTGTAGTTAGTCCCTGTAAAACATCATGACTTTTTCCATTTGTCCAACCAGCCTGTCTTCCAGCAACAATTTCTGCATGCAGTCTTTATGGTTTGTCTGTGACAATTGAATGTTCTGGAAATGATCATCATTCTTTTGTAGGCTCTCATATTTCACAGTCCTCAAATCATCCCAGTTTTTTTTTTTTTTTGTTTTTTTTTGCTCTTACTGTCTGCTATATATGGGTAGCTTGACAAACTTATTGTTCTTATTTCCCTTCTTTTAGATCAGTCTTTTAGAGCATTTTCTCTCCAAAGCTTGTGTTCATGTTACAACATTCAGATTTACTAACCAGCTTTTGTTATAAGATATGTCACTCTTTTATTTAAAAAAAAAAAGTCAACTTAACTTTTGTAACTCAGTAACTATTAGAAAGTTTCTAGTGTATCCAGTCTTCACTTCCCTCTGGGCAGTCAGATACTCAAATAGATCTGCCTAGCTATATATCTGACTAGCTATATTTCTTACTAGCTATAAATGTGAGACTAAAGGACAAGAGGCCACTTTACATTCCTAAATGTAGCACTTTTTCCATCTAAGAAGTTTGATTGCTTCAGTACTAGAAGGGCTATATATCCAACTAGCTATAAACTTGTGGCTAAAGGTCAAGATGCTACTTCACATTACTAAATGTAGCACTTTTTCCATCTAAGAAGTTTGATTGCTCCATTACTTGAAGGACTTTTTTTGAAACACTTTTGTTCTGCCTAGTAAACTTTCTTTTATAATTTTGGCCATGAGATTTCCTGTTCTATTAGATCACTAGGCCATGAGATTTCCTGTTCTATTAGATCACTAGGCCATGAAATGTCCTGTTCTATTAGATCACTAGGCCATGAGATGTCCTGTTCTATTAGATCACTAGGCCATGAGATGTCCTGTTCTATTAGATCTATTATTCAAATCCTAGCTTCAGTTTTGAGAAGCCTTTGTTTTTTTCAGTCTCATCTTATACTTTCCAAGGGAGGCTACTGAGTTTCTGAAAGTATGGTGACTCACTCAAAATCACTTTTTCTCTAGTTAACTGGCTGCTGATTGTTCTGCTTCCATTTACCTTTGGTGCAGCATTCTTCTAACATTTTTCTGCTTTTGTTTTCAAAAAATGTTTTGAATGAACTTTTGGTCTTCTTCCATTTGTAATATGTGTGTTGAAAAATATTTCTCTGTGTGTTAAAAGGCATATTAAAGGCACATTCCTCATCCCATATGCTAGGACAAATTTGTACAAATACTCCTTCTTCCCTAGTGCTATCAGAGCATGGAATGGGTTACCTGAGCTAGCCAGGAAAACCAGTGACTTGGCAGAATTTAAGTCATTGGCTAATATGCATGACTGAATGCAAGATGCATAGGATGTAATCATCTTCTTTTTGAAGTAACTTCTGTATTATATAAGAAGAAGATAAGATGTTATATTTCAATGAGACCATCTTGTATTACATCCAATGTTTTTTACTATCTTACCCTTTTTTAACAGAACTTTATATCAGAGCTAGTAACTGCTCAAGTTTTTTTTTGCCTACAATAAATGCTAGGAGGTAACAGTTATGGGAGTTAAATGTGTATAGATATATGAATATATAATTATATAAAAGTATTTTTTGTGTCTGTCATAACTCTATAATTGTACACTAATTCAGGTCCTCATCAGCCTGTGTCACTTAACTGTAGTGGTAAGTTGAAAGATTAAATTTATGGACATGTTTTCTCTCATTGAGGAAATATTATTAGACATCTTATGAAAATAATGATACAGATATACATTTTATAATTGTATTGCTTTATATAATAAATATATAGCTCATGAATATTGCTATCATATAAATTTTATATCAATGTTATAAAGCATGTGGTAGATTATTACTAGATTATTATAGACTATTACTATTATATAGTAAAGAGGAGTCCTGAACTGTCTATTCCCTGTAATAGAACTCAATTTACCCAAAAGCAGTATACCTCCAGTTAACATCCCCGTTAGCCTTGACCTTTGGTAAAAACTCAAAAGATTATAATAACATAATAGAAAAGCATAAAATCTCTTACTAATTGACATCTTTTAGAATTGGCATAGAAAAAAGTTTTAGAATAAAATAAAACAAAAACAAAGATGGTGTGCTTTTCAATGACAGAACAATTAACTTTGTTAAATCTTTTTAAAAAAAAAACCACCTCTTTTCAAAGTAAATAACAATTATTTCCATGACTTTCATATTTTACAAATGTGAATGTTTTGCTGTTAAATCCTTGTTGTGTTGATTGTTTATAAGTATGAATCAAATAAATATGAGAGAAATTTAAATACGGTATATGATGATTATATTTTTCTAACAAAAGTTGGACTGGTTCTCAGAGGCTTTTTGAGATGAATGCCATTTGGAATATTTTATAGGCAGTAGAGTGCTTATATTCATTACCACTTCCGGTAACGACAACCTCTGACAACCAGTTCAACTTCTGACCTTTATGTGTGGCTAAGATATTGAGACTGGCAGAACTATTTTCACGAACAGAAGAAAGGGCAAATGTGAGTAACTGGTGTCTAAACCAATAAGCTTCAGACAGGAGCTCTTTAGTCATTGTCAGTTACCCACCTAGGAGAAGGAAAACTGAATTCAAACCTCTGCTGCCTTGCAACTATACCCAATCATGAGAAAGGCTTGGGGGGGAAGGGGGAGGGGAAGTCAACCCTGAGAAAAATAATCAGGAACTGTGACTCTTATGCAGTTGGCAGCACTCAGTGCTAACCCTGGCAGAGCCTGTGATGATGCTGACCCTCAAACTGTATCAGCACTTTTTGTTCCTTTGGATGCATCAGTTGCAGGGTGAGGGGGAAACTGATGTATGGGCAACATTGTTCTGACCACAGCTAATGCCCAGGCATTCATCATCCATGAGATGATCCATAGTGGCTTCACGACTGAAGGAAGCCATACATGTTTCTACCAGATCTAAAATGTGTTATTAAATTTTTTAAAAATCAAACACAATATATATGTATAAATAGCATATGAAGATCTATCCTTAAGCCTCTGGCTTTGCAAGTAGTCACATATAATCTATAATTTAAGTTTGACCACAATTTTCTCTTTAGGTATCAAATTTATTCAATTAACTGATACACACGTCTGCTCTATTGCAGGACTAAATAACAACTGTCACAATAACTAATTGTTAATAACTGAATAATGTGTGGTATACATATCCACTCTCTACCGAGCTCAAAAAGTGACTAAACTCAGAAGTTTCCTGTGCGTTTTCTGGACATAGTTTTAGTGACCACCTGTCACTGCCATATTAAGGCTGTGACACCACAATAATGTGGATTGTTCCAAGAAATTACAAAAGTCCTGACAGTTTCTTCGAACAAATAATAATATATTTTATAAGTTTATATATAGAAGGATATGATTTGACTGTTAGATCACTTCAGATCATACATGACAATTGTTCTTTTTTTTTCCAGAAAGAATTGGCTTTTGGTATCTTAGACTTATGGCAAGGGAAGGGGGACTATGAAATGAAGTTGAAACAGATGTCTGTTGTTTCTTTTTTAATATGCTATATTTTCTATGATGACCTGAACATGTTTTGTGGTGATGTTTCAGTGACAGTATCTGGCATGGGTAAAGTAGAAGTTTTCTTTGAGAAGAAAAAACCCAATGTACACTGGACCTCATTAGGAAAACCTTTGTCCTTAAATAACAACTTCAATAAAACTAAAGCAGGTGAGGACAATTGTGCCTGCCTACATCATGCATTGAAAAAAACTGTTTGTTATTGTTATATTCAGAAACTTTACCCTCCCTTTCAAACAAAAGCAGCACACAAACCTCCTCAACTTGTGAACCATTACAAATATATAAATATCACTCACTGACTTGTTGATCTCTCATCAAATCTCTAGAGCCACCTGCATTAAATTTTGTGCAATGGTTCCTTTTATCTTTTTGGTGCTCACTAAGAAATGGTTCTGATAGTTTTGCATTTATAAGCATAGAAATTTGCACAAAAAACTCAATGCTTTTAAACTTTTGTATTTAATCTTTGGTATTAATACAATATATAAAACATAATTAAAAATGTTTAATTGTAACATATACTTGTCTTTATTTTAATACTTAATAATTTTTGATGCGAAATTCAACATTGACTTTATAAAAGCAATTTGATTTTTTTTTCTCAAAAAAAAAATGAAATAGATGTATACATTTATGTTAGTGAGTACAAAGTTATAAAAACAAAATAAAATGCATGTAGGATATTTTTTTATGCTTGCAAGCAGAGGTAAGTGATCAAAATTCGTAGTGTAGAATAGAGTTTTAATGAAGGACACTCCTTTTTAAGGGTGCAGGTTCTGGCCAAAATAAACAATATTTAGCCTATAAATTATTGAAACATGTTGGAGCATGAGTATCATTGAAACATGTTGGAGCATGAGTATCTTTGAAACATGTTGAAGCATGAGTATCATTGAAACATGTTGGAGCATGAGTATCTTTGAAACATGTTGGAGCATGAGTATCATTGAAACATGTTGGAGCAAGAGTATCATTGAAACATTTTGGAGCAAGAGTATCATTGAAACATGTTGGAGCAAGAGTATCATTGAAACATGTTGGAGCAAGAGTATCATTGAAACATGTTGGAGCAAGAGTATCATTGAAACATGTTGGAGCAAGAGTATCATTGAAACATGTTGGAGCAAGAGTATCATTGAAACATGTTGGAGCAAGAGTATCATTGAAACATGTTGGAACAAGAGTATCATTGAAACATGTTGGAGCATGAGTATCATTGAAACATGTTGGAGCAAGAGTATTGTTAAAACATGTTGGAGCAAGAGTATCATTGAAACATGTTGGAGCAAGAGTATCCCCCGAATTGATGGGCCAAGAGCATGTATTGTTATATAGGATTTCACCAACCTTTTATCTTTTGGTAGAGCCTATCAAATATTTTAATGTAGAAATTATAAGTCAGAGATTGTATGTAGGAACTTTATTTTTTGGGATGGGGAGAGCATTAAATTCAA
This sequence comes from Biomphalaria pfeifferi, assembly GCA_030265305.1. Classification (NCBI taxonomy): domain Eukaryota; kingdom Metazoa; phylum Mollusca; class Gastropoda; family Planorbidae; genus Biomphalaria; species Biomphalaria pfeifferi. The sequence continues at coordinate 1,781,251 of JASAOG010000060.1, read as the reverse complement.
TAGACAAAATTTTTTGGGAGAAAAGTATTATAGTGTGGGAATTTCATTTGAATATTTAAAAAAAAAAGTGTTCCAGACAAAATAAATAACATATAGCCCATCAACTATTTCAACGCTGCAAAGAAGAGGTTTCATTGGAACTGAAATTCTCAGACCAAATTTATGTGCAAGTGGGGAGCATTATAATGTAAGTTGTTCCATATTTCAACCTAAAAAATAGTACCATTGTGTTATAATGCTGGCCGCTCCTTTGGAAAAACCAAAGCATATCAAATTTTTCAACACAGAAAAGCATCATAATCATGAATGCTAGAATTTTAAGCCAAAATTTTGTGTGGGGAAGTGTTAAAAAGTAGGCTTTGATTAGGGCTATTCTTTTTCATTTTCCTTCACCTTTTAGCAAGGCATGAGATAGATGGGCTTATGTTTGAATCTTAAAAGAATTAGTTTTGGGACATATTTGGACTTATCAAACAAAAGTATATTGTGATAAATCTGGGAGTAAATCAAAGGGCATATGGTTGTGTGATATGTAAACTGTATAGAGAGGAAAATGTCTTACTTAACATTAATCAAGCCTTCTTAATAAAAACAGACACTCTACACCGTTAGCATTCCTAATCATTAAAAAAGGGTGCAACCTTAACTAGTAGGAGATATTATCAGGTTTATACCAATAGTGTCTTCTTATTTTATTATATATAGTTTAGACATCTAGATGGTTTGGTTGTGGCCTCAATTCATTAAAATTTAAAAATAGTTGTTTAGGTTTCAACTTTTTAACTGTTTGAATCTATTTGGTTAAATGTGTCATTTGCACTCTCAAGTAATCATTAGATTCTAAACATTTATGTATAAAATTTGTATTTTAAGTAAGCACATAATCTTTAAAAAATACTTTATAAAATTTATTGTTCTAATCTGAGAACTCTAAATGTTTGCTATGTTTCAGAATGCAAGTTTCGATATTGGACTGTAAAAAGTAATACCGCAGTGACCCATGACACCAGATTCATCCATCTTCTAGCTCCCCCTGGCTTTAGAATGGCTACACCTATAGGCTATCATATACATATCAAGGCTGTTATCTCAGGTAGCTCTTGTTTATGTTGTCTGTGGCTGGGGAAAGAGTAGGTGGGTCTGTCAATAAATCAAGGTTTGAAGGACATAATCCTCAAACATTTATCACCAGGGCATTCCTGATAACCTCAAATGTACAACTCCAGGGTATTTCTGGTATCCCTCACATAAACCAGCACTAATTGAAACATGAAATAAATGAATGGTTGTATCAAATAGTTTGTTTGATATTCATTTAGTTTGTGGAATGAGATTTCGTGCTACATAAAACAATTAGATGATATGAACATTTTAACAATGAAATTAAAAACAAATTTAGTTCACACATTCCCAGACACGTTCTTAGACCCTGAGACACTTTCAGATAAAATAAGGACTAATTGAAGATTTTTTGCTACCCAACATTTGAAACTCCTTGCTTTGTCTATTTATTGCCTTCAAACTGTACAATAATTTAATTATCATGTCCAAATATATTTCCATTTACTTGACTATTTTAAATTATAGGCAAATTCCAGAAAATCATCAGAATCATATTTAAGTTTTTTACAGCTCACAGTCTGTCTGTCTGTCTGGTAAAAAGTTTATACATGTTTTTTCCCCCACACCCAATCTCGGATCAAGCAGAAATTTTGCACAATTATTTCTTTTACCTGCCAACACAAGAATCAATTTAAAAAAAAAAAATAATAATAATTAGTTAATGAACAATTGGTACTTAATTATTTAGTTTGGTATCTAAAACAAGGGAAAGAAATTTTACTTGACTGGTGATGTTGTATAAGTTGCATTAGTCCCCTTAATTGTTTGTAGAAAGAAAAAGTTTGTAAAAACTATAATCCTATTTTCATAAGCAGCAGCCTGGCCCAGTGGTTACCGTGTTAAGGCCTTAGCCTCAAGCTCAAATTCAGGTTGCTCATAGCTTAGTGAGAAAGCTAAAAGTATGAAATTGTGCTAAAAAAAACAATTTGTAAAAATATTTCCAATCCCACAGATTTATTTTTGCTAGTCTAGATCTATTATAAATTTAATTACATCACTGATTCAAACTAATTTATACAACTACACTTAATATAAGCTTTGTTGTTGTTGTTTTATATTTTTTTTTGGTACTTTTCCTGTTTTATCCACTCCCCACAAAAATCCACACTGCTCACAAAAACCTTCATGCAGGGAACACAAGCAGGGAAAAGAAGGAGAGGAAGACAAAAGAAATGATGGGAAGACAACATCAAGGAATGGACAGGCCTGTCATTGAAATTAAGTCTGGCAAAAGGCAGAGAGAAATGGAGAGATGGTCAAGAGATCATGTATGGTTTACTCCAACAATCCATAAGACTTTCATCCTTACAAATAAAGAGAAACAAAGAAAAAACAAGAAAAACCTAAAAAATACTTTTTAAAAAAAAAAAAGCTTATATGAAGTGTAATTGTATCTATTAGCTTGGATCAGACATGTAATTAAAATCTTTTAATACATCTAGACCAACAACAATTAATATTTTTGATAAATAGTTTTACCAATTGTTTTTGTTGAGCGCTATTTCATGGTTTTAGCTTTCTCAATACGCTTTGATCCTATCACTTATCCGGACCAGTCGGAAAAATGGGGGTGGGGAATGAAAGGGATATCTGGGTGGATTTTACTGTAATTGGTTTTTAAAAGCATTTACGAAAAAAAAAAAAAAGGGAAAAACATGAATTCGAACTTGTCGCTCATGCCTCCTATGGCAGACGTGCTAACCACTCTGCTAGTGAGGTTCTTGTGCTATCAGGTAAAAAAAATAATTGTGCGAAATCAGCTTGATCCAAGTTTGAGCGTCAGAAGATTAACGTATGCAAACTTTTGGCCAGACAGGCCAATAGACAGAGTGAGTTGATATAAGCTTTGTAAAAAATCATCAAAATAAAAATTAAAAAAAAAGACTATGGTGCTTACTTTTGTTGATTGGACAGAATGATTCAAGCGAATGTCAGATTGTTTTGTTTTGACTGTTTCTCTTCTCAGAGTCTAAGATCTGTAACACAATGTATTAAGGTAAACATTTTGTTTTTAACAGGCATGGAGATAAGCCGCAGCTATACCGCTGTAGCCCCATCTTTAACATATCCATTTAGTGACCCAGAAAATCTACTGGGTCGGTCAATGTATTTGATGGTCAAGCGTTACTCAGGTGGTGCCTTGTCCCCTTGGTTGTGTGACATCCATCCAGGTGAGACTAAATCAATGCCCTTGTAACATATACATCTATGTTGACTATATTATCCATCAGTCGGTCACCACTTGTCTTTTATTTCTGTCAAAATTCGGCTATTTTTCTGTCTGCCTACTTAAGCATTGTTTTTCTATTCTTGTTAACTCTTGTATAAGCTAATTTACTACTAATATACCAGAAAATTCAAACTAGAATTAGGCCTTTAGCTGTGGGCAATTATATATATTTTCAAGTAGATTGCTTTGATTTGATTTTGTTGTGTGTTTGTTATCTTGTGGTCTCACGTGTTCTAATGGTCAGTGTGCATTCACTTGTTTTTCTCAAGTATATTATTAGTGTGTTGGCAGTCTTCTGTTTGTCATCTTGTTCATATTATTACAATAGAGATGTATTTTAAACAGTGTTTTTAATTAAATCTGAATCGATAATATAACAGATTTCTGTTATTGTTACACAGGAGTAATAATATCTAGTGATAGACAATCAATCCTTAGGATAGCAACAGTCAACTTGTTTGGACAACTGTTTACATTTAGATCATTTCTCTGAATCTTTAAAGGGTTCACTTCTATATGCATTTTAATTGATCATTGTCGCAATGTAATTGCATTCTCATTTCATTAACAAATGAGCAAGTCAGTCACATGTTGCTTGCATAATTCATTTCATTTCAACCATGGCAGCTAATGTTTTCAGTTTTGTGTTAAGCTGACTGTATTTTCTAACAAACTAATGAACAAGTCACTAAAAGATTTCAAGGATGTAATTATGGGTTGATTATGAATTTTTTTGATGTTCAAGGGAAACTTTGGATGTGGTTATTCAGATGAAAATCACACCGTTTCCTACTTCCTGTCCTTTAGTTAAGCTTCAGGAAATCTTTTCTGTGTTTAAATGGAACCATTATTTAGCCTTAATAAGCATGAATATTTTTTTAAATAGCTCTACAATAGCATCAAGAATTTTCTTCCACATCAATTTTCTTTGTTGAAATAAAATTAATAAGTTGTTGATTGGATTTTTTTTTGCTTGTTGTCTGTATTATTCATATGCTTTATAACTAAAACTCTTTTTCTAGAAGACTTTTAATATGTCTTTGTTGAACTAAAACTTTGTTATTGTCTTTGTAACTTTAGTTCAAATTGTATTATGCTGGTTTTTTTTCTATTTTAGGAGAGAAAGTTCTAATGAGCAATTATGATGGGGATTTTGTTTTGAAAAACCTTGAAAACACAACCTACCTGGCAATGTTTGCTGCGGGGACTGGGTTCACGTCAATGATCAATCTTTTAATTCATGCCCTATATAAAATGTGTGATTCTAAATTGTAAGTCCTCCTTTTATTTTTGCTCACACATTGTTGCTTTATGATACATTCTGGCTTTTAAGATATTCCATTTGTTTTCTGTAATGTAGTTTCTGTTTGTTTTCCTACTTATTTTTTCTTCTAGTCCAGTGAAGTTAATGTTTTATAATAAAGCAAAAAAGGACATTCTCTGGCATGATGAGCTCAATAAACTGCAACAAACTTTCCCTACTAGGTGAGTGCTGCTATTGATACTAGACAGAAAGATCTAGCCTGTTAAGTCTTAGTCACATCCTTCTGGACTGATTTTTGTGTTTTTTTGTAGTCAGCTGTTTCACTACATTGTCAAAAGAAAGAAAAATATTTTTCATTGAATTCCTGAAACTATTATACTAGTGTTTCCCAAACTGAGGCCTGAATAGGTGTTCCAAGAACTGCTGGAATAATTAACTAGTAGGCTACCACCTGAATTAATATCTCTAAAAAGTTAGAAAAGTGTTCCACTAAATACTCAGGATGTGCCAAGTGTTCCATTAAGGAAAAAGTTTGAGAAACACTGTAATATACTGTTACGAATCTCACTATCCAGGCTCTCTGCAAACTGCACCATACACCACCAACTTAAAGAACTTGACAACTCAGGGCTCCAAAGTAACGTAACACTTTAATAGTTGAATAAATAACAGCCAATACTGTACAATTGGCAGCACGTAACACAAGACTGTACAAATATCTCTCCGATAACACTGTACCGCCGTATCAACTCTTGCACTGGCCTCTCCGTCTCGTTCCGGACTTGCACTGGGTTCAACAATTCAGGACTGACCTCACACACTAAGCTCATTGTGTCAGACTCGATCACAGACCAAGATCAATACGCCAGTCGTCTCAACTGTACTTGACAGTACTCCGCACTGAACCGTCGTAATGCTCCGTACAGAACCACACCGTTGAACTGTGCTGTAGTGAACCTTCTGTCGTGAACCCCTTTTCTGAACCTCGCTGTATTGAGCCCCTTTTCTCAACCGTCTCGACACCTCCTTATATAGGGTCCCTAATGGCCTTCTAGAACCGGGCAGAACGTCGCTGGACCATTCTGGGTGGTCAGATGACTACAATTCTTGTGACGCTCCTGAGCTCTGTTCACAACGAACCCGAACCGTCGTGTTGACACTCGTCTTGGCTGACCATCGTAACTCGTCACGGTTGACCGCTAGTCTGGCGCTGGCCTGGGGCGATTTGAGTCGGCTGACTACACTCACACCACTACCCCCCTCTGTGCCACCACCAGGTTTATAACAATACAAATAATAATAGAAGGTGAAAACGTGTGAAAACTAAAAACAACAAAACTTGAGACCTCCCCTGGGATAGGATACTGAGCATCCTATATATAGGTGTTAGCATTAGGGCTGCGCTATACAAAAGTAATTCAATATCACACATCCATTGAGGATCTGCCAACCGTCTCTCTCCATTCCTCTGTCTTTTGCCCTTGATAGAATTTCACTCAATGCCCTTTCTTTGATGTTGTTTTCCATCGCTTCCTGTCTTCCTTTTCTTTTTCCTGGTACTGTTCCCTGAAGGAAAGTCTTTGCAAGCCCTGAAGACCTTGTGATGTGGCCATAGAGTTTGAGTATACATTTTTTGACAGTGGTCAGTAGATGGGGTCTAATGGCTGTTTTAATCTTGTTTCTAATCTTTTCATTAATGATGTGGTCTTAGTAAGTGATGCCTAAGATCCTTCTGTAGCATCTTAGTTCCATTGCTAGGATCCTCTTCTCAAGATCTGCAGTCAGCATCCAAGATTCGCATGGATATAAGAATGTGGCCATGACCAGGGAGCGCATTATTCTGATTTTAGTTTCAATGGCTATGCCTTTGGTCTGTCCAGATTGTTTTGAGTTTTGCAAGTGCTGCATTAGACATTTTTTTTTTTTTTTGTATAATACTGTAAATCTCATTGCAGTTTTTTTTTTTATTGTGTTATAATTCTTTTTATGGTGATGAGTAATAGAATTAAATTTGGAAAAGCATTTTATTTTTACTAATGTTACGTTCATGTATAATATTAACTGCATCATTTACCTATCTGTTAGGTTCTCTGTAACTCACGTTTTGTCTCGAGAGACTGACAAAGCATGGAAAGGTTTACAGGGTAGAGTTTGTGAAGCTCATGTAAAATCCTGTGTGGCAGAGATGATTAAGACGCCCAGACCTTTTTTCTGTATCTGTGGTCCCTGGGCATACAATGACTCAGTGGAAAGGTAAGGAACCTAACTGCAATGTTTTGTTGAGATGTTTTTTTTTCACTTGTTATTGCCACATTCAAAATAACAGCCCAATTATCCTAGTGACTTAATAGTAGAACATTGGCCTGTTGAGATATCATTTCTGGTATTTGGAATCAATGTGTTGGGATTAGTATTTCTACTTCAATTTAAGAGAAGAGAGCATTCTTTGAGTTTAAAGAAAAGAGTCAATGTGTTGGTCACTGAATACCAGAATTTTAATAAACTAGTCGACCGGCGGCGTAGCATACACCGCTATTTTGCAGGGCCAACCTTAGGCCACTGCAACCTATGCGACCGCAGTGGGCCCCGCATTTTAATAGGACCCGCACTAATTCTAGGTGTATACATTATTCAATTAAATCATTTTATAACTTATAACAGATTTCCCGCTGCCTCCTGTCGATTTAACAGGAAGTCCTGGAAATCTCCTGAAATTGCAATATATACGAAAAAGTCATGGAAATCTGCGGAAAATATTAAAATCTTTTGAAAACTCATACAAATCTCCTGAAATATATAGACAAAAATTGTCAGTTTGGGGTGTCATTCAATATTCATTCAATATGGAAAACGCCAATCCTACGCGTGTTAAAAAAAACGGCATTATGCAATACCCGCAATTGTGGAATCTAGTGAAAGAAGCTTCTCACGCCTCAAACTAATGAAGAATTACTTGAGATCAACAATTCTCGTAGAAAGATTGAAACATTTGGTAATTCTTGCTATTGATCGTGATCTATGTAGGAAACAGAATTATTATGATATACTGTATGACTTCCCTACACGCAAGGCTCGTAAAATAATTCTGTACATAGTAAGGAATGAATAAAATGCAAAGACGAATTTATTTTCTAATACTAACTCTTAACTTTCACTTATTATCCGTATCCCTACCCAAACTTGGCTCCGCGAAATTTGTTTCGCATAGGGCTCTACAATGGTTAAGTTCGGTTCTGCTATTTAGTGAGGGATGAATACTACTTCTCCCCCCCCCCCCTTTTTTTTTTCGCCTCTTAAATTACCCAGATAACTACCTCCATCTGAGTTGCAAAATTTAAAGAATGATCTTTCCATGGTGTCCAAACTCTTGAGCGTGCTCTGTCGCCACGATAGTTACTACAGAGTAGATTACTCCCCCCCCCCCCCTTTTTTTTAACGTGAGATAGAAATAAAAAAAAAAGTGATATTTCTTCTTTAAAACGGTCTGGCCCTGCTATTTTGTGTGTCCCCCCCCCCCCCTTGTTTTCTCGTGGACTATCTGCAGAAATAAGAGAGTGATCTTTCCTTTACTTCTCGTTTAAAATGTTGAGGGAAGAAGAGAATTATATATATAGATGTAAATAATTTCTTTTTTTTTTTAATTAGTCTTCTAAAAATAAAAAAATTCTCTTTCAAACTATTAAACATGTATTTATTCTTTTTTTCAGCTTAGCAAAGCTAAGTGGACTTTCTAATGAACAAATTTATATATTTACACAAAACTACTAGCCTGCATCATTGACTGTGTTACCCCATCATGCACCATGCAGCAGCAGACAAGCAGTATGAACAAGACAGTCACATTAACATATCAAACTGGGCTACTCTCTCTGTATTCTATGTTCTAAGTGTTTAGGCTAGCCATCCAAATGTTTGTGCATTATAATTTCTCTGAATATGTTGTGAAGAGATGCATGGCACATTGAAAAGTTATATATGAATTGCTGTGTTCACTAGAAAGTCTTGATAACATTTACTCAGACCAGTTTTGCCAAAGCTGAATATGACATGACATAAATATGGAGTTTTAATTTTTAGTGTTGAACATGAACAGAAATCAATCCACTGGCTTTCATGCTCAAGGAGTGATTGTATTAAGCATGCTGTGATAGTCGAAAAATATTCATTCAACATTTAAAATAAAGCTAAATATGAGAAATTAGTTAAAGGAATCAGAATTAGCTCATCTAAACAGTAGTTTCTGAGACAACTCAAGATGAAAAAAGTTTTGGGTTACAGTTCTTTATCATTGACTTTGTAAAAAAAAAGTAATTTCTAATTTCTGACATTTTTTTATTTATTTTACAAACATTATAAAAGATATAATCAAATCAAAAATGTAATATGATCAATGTTACTTGATACCCGGGTAGTCATAAAAACTGTAAGCAATATTATTTTGATGTACCCATGTTCATCTCCTATTTATGTTTATTGTTTTTCAATCAAGTATATGACTGTTTGAAATGCAAATCTTTGTGTGGTATAAATATTTGTAAACTCAAGCATAATGCCAACATCTGCATATTTTGTACATTCAACGAACGCTAACTAAAAGGCCATAATATTATTCTACATTTAGTTTCAACAAAACCTACCAGAAATGAATGTTTAACAGTAATAAACAAAAAAATAATGCCTGCTCAAATCTACTAAGTATAACAAACTTTTATTAATTGTGCTATTTCAGTAAGTCCCATGGGTTTTTGAGTAATTGCTATTGATTGCTTAAAACAAACTCACAATGAAGTTAATTGTTATAATATGTTAGCAGGTTATGCTAAACCAGGTTATGACAAGACCAGAAAGCCCTGTTTGCATATGATGAAAATAGAAATCCTTCATAAAAATTATTGTTTTTTTTTGTTGGTATTTTTTTTATTGTTAGGCATTCTGTGTTTCTCTATTCTTATACATTAATATAAAGTTGATGCTCAAAATGTCCAAACTAAGCTAGACACATCTGTGTAACATCTTTAGATGAGTTTTAGTAGTTTACATATTTATTACATTGATACATTGATAAATACATTGATTTTCATTATATAAAACTTGTGACATTTTATATATATATATATATATATATATATATATATATATATATATATATATAAGCCATGCATACCCATATAAGCAGCTTCTCTTGACCTTGCTAGCCAGTTGGAACTTGCTAATCAACAAAAGCTAAGCTAAACTACTATTTCCTGGGTTACTTGGTGCATGTAGAAGGACAACACACTTCTAGCCAGTGTGAGCTAACTTGACTACATTGTACAGTGACTGACATAATCTTCACATTTCTTACATTTGTGTATTACATGTTTATGTACTTGTGTACATTAGCTGTTAGTTGGTTCAAATAAATGATATTTACATAAGCAATGAAAAGTGACAATTCTGACTTGATGTTGTAATCAAGGGAAATAACTTAAAATCCTGAAACATGTTTTGTTAGATAATCTCACTGATTTGTTATATTCATCTATTGATTTTGTCATATTTTAAAAATACAGACACATTTATATATTAAATCTTCAACGAAACAATTTATTTGGTTCTAATATTTTATTAAAGGCAAGAGTTTGTTGGTTTTTTTTTAAACTTTTTTTTTCTTTGTCCTAATTGGTTTCCATTGTATAGCTCTAGATATTTAAATGCAATGTGGCAAGACTTCTGATCAGTACCACAGCAATTCAATTTGCCACTTTACTATTGAGACAGAACGAATGGTTTCCCCACTCTGTACTCTTGTTTAAAAACATAAACCAGAAAGCACTGAACATGCCAAAGTAACATGCAGATACAACATATATTTAGCTCTTTCAGTGCAGCGTTACTCTCAATGAGTAACTTCGCTAGTGCTGGTCAGTGCAGAGTTACTCTCAGCGAGTAACTTGGTTTATAATATTTATTTCACTATCTTTTTAAGTTAAACTTTTTTATTTCTCTTTTTTTTTTTTATTTCCTGGATGTGGGAGTGATTGTTCTTTGTTTTGATAGTAAATTTGATGCAGTACCAACTTTCTTTTTTTAAAAAAAGAGAAAATTGTGTTAATCGTTCCTCTTTTTAGTTTATTTCCTGGGACCCGAAAGATGTAAATAATACAATTTCTTAGTGTATTTGTTCATCTTTTATGACATTTGAAGTGATTAAATGTGTTTAGTATTGGGATTTTTCAATATCTATGGATTAAAATGTTTAATTAAAAGGTTAAATCTTTCAGTATATTGATTTTAAGCAAATTTTTAAATATTTCTTTTTCCGTGCTCAGTTTAAAATTAATGAAAAAAAATTTTTCTAAAATAATTAATTTTATTTATTATAATTTTGTAGCCCTTTCATTTTTCTTTAAAATAAAATCAAATATGTTAGATTGTTTAATAAAATAAAAAGTTGTTAGTTTTAGTAACTCTACCCCACTTGAAAATTTGTGTTCATCCCGGAAAACTTTTTCGATATAAATAACTCGCACTGAAAGAGTTAGGAAAGATTCATTGTTTGTTCGTATTTCTAATAAGTCTATATCAACTCTGTTATTCCGTCTGGTAAAAAGTTTGCACATGCTATTTCTGGCTCACATCAAATAAATTTATTAGCATAGACAAGACACTAATCAATATAAAATTAGCCAATTAATAACTGGTAGTTAATTATTTTGTTTGATACCAACAAGGGAAATTAATACTTCAGTATTCACAGGTATGGTAAAATCTGTAGGGTTTCGTCCCCTTTGATAATTAAACACGTTATTTCTCCCACACCTATTTTTGGATAAAGTTGAAACTTGAAACAGACTTATTGTACCTAAGAAAATCGTAATCAATTTAAAAAAATGAACCAATTAGTCAATTAATTATTGTTAATTAATTATTTTGTTTGATATCTAATAATGGAAGTAAGGTCTAAATAATTGAGAGATAGTGCAGTTCTTTCCTTAAAAAAAATGTATTTTACCTATGACTTAGAAGAGTGTCTCTACCATGCACGACTAGATGAACTTAGAGATATGTTTAATACTTAACTGTCTTCTCTTCTAACGAAACGTCTCTAATTGATAAGATAAGTTTGTGCTTTTTGAACGAAATGTACTGCTATCAAATTTTACTTAAAATGTTCATTTGAGTATTTGTACACACATAATCGTGTCACAAGTTTTCTCTATTTCTCTCACCTTCACTTGAATCATTGTAGCTTACAATCGTTAAGGTTTCTATATATATTTTCGTAAGCACTTCCCTGGCTCAGTGGTTCGTGTATTGGATTGAAGAGGTTGGGAAGCTTTAGCCGAGTTCGAATTCTTGTCGTCGTTAACTTTTTTTTAATGCAATTAAAAGCGATAACCCTTAAACCCCTTTCTCTCTCCCCCTCACTCCTTTCCACCTGGTCCAGACAATTGATAGGGTCATAGCGTACTGAGAAAGTGATAGGGTCATAGCGTACTGAGAAAGCTAAAAGCATGAAATTGCGCTTAACAAAAACATTCGATAAAAATATGTGTATTCGCACAGATTTATTATTGTTAGTCAAGATCTATTACAAATTTAATGGACCTCATTCACCAGTCGTAAACAAACAACACTTAGCCTCGTGGTTCTCTATCTCGTCTATACAAATTACGTAATACACACAGGCTGTCACGTGACAGATTTTTTTTCATTGTTTTATCAATATTATCACGTGGCTAAATGCTGTTTGTTTACGATTGGTGAATGAGGTCCATTACATGAGTGATCCAAAGTAATCCAAAAAACAAAATGTAATAAGATGCTCAAAAAGACACAAAGATAAAGGCACATTCCTCGTTCCATATATGCTAGGACAAATTTGTACAAATGCTCTTTCTTCCCTAGTGCTATTAGAGCATGGAATGGGTTCCTGAGCCACCCAGGAAAACCAATGACTTGGCAGAATTTAAGTCATTGGTTAACATGCATGAATAGATGCATAACGCGTAGGACGTAATCATCTTCTTTTTGTGAAGTAACGTCTGTATTTTATAAGATAAGATAATTGATACAACTACGGCTTAGTAACAGTTTTGTTGTTTTTCTAAAGTGTTTTGTATGTTTTTCTTGTTTAAACCCTGGGGCCTACTCATAAATACGATGAAAAAGCACCCCCCCCCCTTTTTTTTTATCCCTTTTTGAAACAAAAATGACTACCATCGCGCGCCCCTCCTCTTTTTGTCAGTTGCTTGGTTTTGCCCCACAGGGCTAGAAACGCTGGTCTATGTGAAAAAAAAAGTTTCTATGACTTTTCAAAGTCTGTCGTTGTTTGAATAATCAGTTTAAATGAAAGCTAATCTAACTTAATCTGTTTTTTGTTTTTTTCATACATTATTTTTATTTATTTAAATGATATTCAAGTATGTTGAATTTATATTTTTAAAAATCCTACTAGACTTTTGAATGGTGCTGTCATTTACCATGGGGGGTAGGTCAAGTTGTTTTGTTGTTCTGTATAAGTTAAGTTATGCAGAAACAGAGGGTATGGACTGGCTGTACTTTTTTTTCCAACGAACGTCTGAATCTTGTCAAACAAGTCTTGATGTCGTGTAGGTTTGTATGCTTCTAATCATACATTTAGATCTTTGATAGATCGTTTAGTTGTCAGAAGCAGTAGGACTGTGTTACATTTAGATTAGATTAGATGGCAAAGGAAAGCTGAAGCTTCACTACTAAGTAAATACGACAATTAGATGGCATAGGACATTGTTTTCCGATTGGGGGAGGGGGGAGAATACATCTGCTGCCATTCCCACCTAAACCCTTTAAAGTGGGGGGGGGGGGCGTTCCTACTTTTATGGGAAAATCATAGTTCGTGAACAAAATTAGTTGAATATCTATTTAATATAAGCTAAGTATTGATATGTGAACCCATTTGTATATTATGTCGCACACACACTTTAATCTCAAATTTTATCATTAGTAAATATAAAATGAAAAAGGGTTGTTTCAGGTGGGAAGGGCGATACATGCAATCGCCTTCCGCCCATCGGACAAACCAATACTTTTTCTTTTTTAATTATAGTTAAGAAATTACAAAATTATAAGAAAAATCTGTCACTAATATACTTTATATGTGCTATAAATTAAATTCTAATATCGAGTCGCACAAACCCTATTCTTTAATGCCAAATGCAATCATTAACAGAAATTATAAAAAGGAGCGAGGATTGATCGTTTTTCATTCTACCGCCCCTCCCCTTTCCAGACGAAAGCATGATGTTTTAAAACATAAATTTATTATAATTTTTTAAAGAAAGACTTTGCTTTGGAAAATTTAGAATTCATACGAAATTTTTCAGTATAAGAGTAACGATTGAGATGAGTTCTGAACCCAAATATTCTTTTCTTAGTCGCCTTTTCCCAACCTTTACTCCATCTGCTATTTTTCTAGTTAAATAAATTTGGGACTATAGCTAATAATTTATGTTTCAATCCTAAAAATGCAAACAAATTTAGAGTAGAGTCTAATTGGTCCACTTAATTTCTCCTACCACTTCCGAATTTTTTTTGTTAGAGCTTTCAATTATAGTTCTGTAACGAAACAAAGTTACAAACATGCTTATTGAACAAAATGTATCACTTACAAATGAGCTTTTTTTTTAAAAAAATTATTATTCTAATTTTTTTTTCGTCGGCAATCTTCAAAGCCTAAATCTAAATATGTGTGTGTGGGGGGGTATCTTCAGATCGTTTTATTTGTAATGCAGTTTGGGCCTTTCGAATTCATAGTAGAATATTTTTTTCAAGTAAAACATTATTGAAAAGGTCATTTTTAATTGGATGAATAATGAGCTATAGATATCAGTAGAATGTGTTTCTGCAGTGAAGAATGCTAAAAAACGCTTCTGGCGTCGGTGCTTCGCCCAGTTCCCCACTAATAAATAATGAGCTGTAGATGTCAGGGGAATGCGTTTCAGCAGTGAAAAATGCAAGAAAACGCTTTTGGCGTCGGGGCTTTGCCCCGAACCCCCCTGATAAATAATGAGCTGTAAATGTCAGGAGAGTTTCTACAGTAAAGAATGCAAAAAAACGATTTTGGGTTCGGGGCGAACACTAAGGAGACTTACAGCGCTCTCCCAGACCCCAAGCTATCAATAGAAAGGGCTCAACATGTCTGGGTTTTTTTCTTCCGAGAAAGTTGAGAAATACTGCTTTTTTATTTCTCATGTATATTTATGCTGTACTCACGTTTATGCTTAGGGTTAGGGTTTACTGGGCGTTAGGGTTAGGGTTTAGAAAAAAATCGCCCCCCCCCCCCACACACACACTCCAAAGTTCTGGATCCTCTGGTGGCTACGCTACTGTTGGTATATGTGTATATCTCCTTGAACACCGAAATCCATCAATAAAATGGCTTGCATGACCACGCTACCCCACAGCTCACACAATTTTCTAGCCCCCTCCAATTCTTGAAGTCCTCTTTATTTTTGTCTCTAATTCTTCATCGCAAACCCATTTTATGGAGTGTGCACAAACACTTTTTAGACCCACCAGTTGTAGTATTCTTACCTACTTGCAATTTTTATGCCCCCCCCCCCTAAAACACACACACACACAATTGTTAATGGAACGCCCCTCCCCGAACACTACTTTTTGGTCCTTGAATATTCAGTGGAACAGCCAGTAGTACAATAATAGCTTTATTCGAAACTTAGTCTTTACATATTTTTTTTAAGTTTGTCAATCATAGATCTAGATCGGCACCTTATTTAGAATAACCCCTCTTTACAAACCGTATTTTTACACCGCCTCCCCCCCCCCAAAAAAAAAAAAACCGTAAGCCTACACACACATATAGACTTTTAGTATATTCACAGTAACAATTTTTTGAATTTTAATTTTTGCTTTAGAATAGAGGACTACTTATAGATCTAGATCTAGTCGTTTAACATTTTTCTACACAGACACACACGCCTTCATACAGATGGAAAAACGCAAACGAAAGTTACGCACCTAAAAAAAGTACTTAAGCGAAGGAATTACTGTTTTGTACTTTAGACATTAAAATGTCGGCTGCCAAATACCATAGACATAAATAAATATAGACTGGCTGATAAAAGAGTTTTATGAAACGAAAATTTGTGACTTACAATTTTGTGTAGGCCTACTTTATTATACAGCATTTATAAGCAATGTAGTTTTGTTTAATCTCTAAGACCGAGGATCATGCAACTTATCAGAATTCGGAAATCCGACAACAATTGATATAACATGGTTTCTAGTTACATGAAGTTATTTCCTTTTTCCAGTCTACATTTATTGATGTCTACCCAAATACATAGTTAATAGTAATTGCGACTAAATATTAATTTTTGGTAAATTCACCGCTGCGGTTGCGCTCTTTGAAATGGCTTAGTTGTCCTAGGCTTCAATTAAGTAATTAGCTCTTAAATCTCTTAAATACACGTAAAATAGATAAACGACAATGCCGATTTTCAAAACACACAGGCTTTATTCACCATTATTAGATAACGAACAGCAACAAACAATTCCTAAACCGCTAAAAGAATTAACTCTCACGCATTAAATCACATATCAACAAGAATCTATCTATATATATATATAATTCTCTTCATGGCTCGACAGTCGGGACACCAGGAAGTAAAGGAAAGATCACTCTTTTATTTCTGCAACTCGAACTAGAGTTATCCCACGTAACTTGAGCGGCGAAAAAAAAAAAACGAGAAAAAAAAAAGGGGGGGGGGCAACAAAGTAATCTACTCTGTATTCACCAGTCACTAAATAGCAAGGCCGGGCTTAACCTTTGTGGGTTTATATGCGAAACGGATTTCGCGAGGCCAAGTTTGGGTTGGGATACGGATAATAAGTGAGAATTAAGAGTTTGTTTTAGAAAATAAATTCGTCTTTGCATTTTATTCATTCTTTACTATGTACAGAACTACTTTACGAGCCTTGCGTGTAGCGAAGTCATACAGTATATCATAAAATTTATATTTCCTACATAGATTACGCTCAAAAGCAAGAATTACCAAATGTTTCAATTTATCTACGAGAATTGTTGACCTAAAGTAATTTTTCATTATTTTGAGGCGCGAGAAGCTTCTTTCACCAAATTCCACAATTACGGGTATTGCATAATACCGTTTTTTTTTATCGCGCGTAGGATTGGCGTTTTCCATATTGAATGACACCCCAAAATGACAATTTTTGTCTATATATTTCAGGAGATTTGTATGAGTTTTCAAAAGATTTTAATAATTTCCGCAGATTTCCAGGACTTTTTCGTATACTTTGCAATTTCAGGAGATTTCCAGGAGCTCCTGGTAAATCAGGAGGCCGCGGTAAATCTGTTATAAGTTATAAAATGGTTTAATTTAATAATTTACACCTAGAATTAGCGCGGGTCCTATGAAAGTGCGGGGCCCATTGCGGTCGCATAGGTTGCAATGGCCTAAGGCCGGCCCTGCAAAGTAGTGGCGTATGCTGCGCCGTGGGTCGACTAGTACGTTAAATTTTCGAATTTGATCGTCCGCAGCATTTGGGAGAATAGCGATGAATGGTCAGGATGAAGAACTTTACATAGTAGATGTTGAACGCTTAGCTCACGTTCTATCGACTCACTGCAGCACTCTGTTGAAGTGTTACACATTATGTCCACGAATCGCGAGGTTTTCAAATTGACACTTTCTACTTCACTCACAGGCTCCACTAATGATTCAATATTGACTTAAGTTATAGATTTTGCTTGTCATTTAAGTTACACAGCGAAGCCACTGAACTTGCATTGAGACCAAAATATTGACCTATAACAGTTGATGTGAAATGCAGCTCTCTGTTCAGTTCTCTAGTAGATGTGATTAACAAATATCGCGCAGCTTCATCCCAATGAATGACAAAGTTAATGTAACATTTAACGTGGTAAAACTAAATCAATGTTTTTATTTTCATTACATTTACTTTTGAAATGTTTTAGTACATAATGATTGAAGTTTATTGGTCTATGGGCGAAAGTATTTATTTTGCTACTAATAGTAATTATATATCTACACCCATGATCTGCTTAGAATATTCAGGAAACTATAGTGGTAGGCCTATTAGTAACCAATTACCAAAATTACTTTCCAATACCGGTATTTAAGAGTTACAAGAGTTGGTTATTTTAAAAGAGTCTTGAAGCTCTAGAATCTAGAAAATGATGATGGCTGCCTAATCGTGTGTTATGAGCTCTGAACTGTTGTCTCAATAGTCCCGGGTTCAAACCGTGTGCTCCGCCTTTCCCTGTCATCCTGAGGGAGATTTCGCTATGACGTAATAACCTTCAATTCTGAAGAAACATCCGACAAATGTAAATCAAAGAAACAAACACTAAGCTTCTAGATCTAGCTACAGAACTCTAACAAAAGACACAAACTCTAGGCTTCTAGATCTAGCTGCAGAACTCTAACAAAAGACACAAACACTAGGCTTCTAGATCTAGCTGCAGAACTCTAACAAAAGACACAAATACTAGGCTTCTAAATCTAGCTGCAGAACTCTAACAAAAGACACAAATACTAGGCTTCTAGATCTAGCTGCAGAACTCTAACAAAAGACACAAACACTAGGCTTCTAGATCTAGCTGCAGAACGCTAACAAAGAAACTCGTATATACATATAGGAAAAGGTCGTCACTGAAGTCAAGAGAAAGGAAAATTAAGAATGTTAAATGGAAACCCAAGCACAGAGCGGCTTTGCTAGTGTCAGGCACGACAAATAGCTTATCATAATAAATTATGGACCTTCCTTTAAACAGCAGACAATGACATCCTACGTGTATAGTATCCACTTGTTAATCTAGTCGTGCTAAGCCATTTTGCTTTTCATGGCTGCTTCCGTTTCACGTTCTATTGACTCTAGAAAACACCGAGTAATTGCATAATTCACAACTTGTCTGATTGTAAAATGCTGCACTGATTCGTCATCTTCGGAATCAAGGTCAAGGCCGCAATTCGTAATTTTAACAAACTCAGTTTGCTTGACAATGCTTTCGTATTTTCAGTCACACTTTGTCTTGGAACAACTCCTTTTTTTTAAAACGTTCACTATTGTTTAAAATGGAATTAATGTCTAAGTGCGCCATTCTGTGAGCATATGTATCAAATTAATAATAATAAATCCTTTAAAAATTTCTGTACTCTCTAGTGATTTACTTTTTTCTTTCATACAAGGTTCATTTTTTTGTGTGTCATTTTATATCTCTTTTCCCTTTGCAACTTCTTATGTTACTAAAGAGGCCAATCCTTGATACGCATTTGCGGTCACAGGTTGGGCACTTGTAATCACCAGTGTATTTATTATTTTAAAATTCCTACTCTGTACATAAGGTTTATGAATTGAGAAACCCTAGTTGCCTAATAAATGCATCAAAGGCTATAAAAGATAATCAGTTTCTTCTTTTCTTCAGTTAAAAGCAGTAAACCTATTAATCAAGTTCACTATATGCATACACCGGCCTATTGGATCGCTTTACCATTAAAAATAAAATAAATAGAAGGTGGTGTAGCTGCTGAACGGTAAAGTGTTTGTCTTCCGAACCAGGGGGTCTTGTGTTCGAATCTTTTTGAAGATTTTAAATTTTTAGGATTTTTTTTTTTAGAAGCTATTGAGTCCACCTAATTCTGATGTGTACCTGACTTAAATTATGGAAAGTAAAGTTGGTTGGTCTTTGTGCTGGCCACTTGACACCGTTAACCGTCGACCATAGAAACAGATCAGCTTTACATTATCTGCCCAATAGATCGCAAGGCCTGAAATAGGTACTTTACTTTTTATTGCTGGTAGACCCGGTTTCCCATGCTACTTTAGGGAGTAGATTACAATAAATTATCATTATAGTTCGGGGTGCGGTGGTCGAATGGTTAGGTGCTTGGCTTCCGAACCTGAGGTCCTGGGTTCGAATCCCGGTGAAGACTGGGATTTTGAATTTCTGGATTTTTAGGGCTCCCCTGAGTCAACACAACTCTAATGGAACTCTTAAGTTCCTGACTTTAGTTGGGGAAAGTAAAGGCGGTTGGTCGTTGTGCTGGCCACATAACACCCTGCTCGTTAACCGTTGGCCAAAGAAACAGATAACCTTAACATCATCTGCCCCCATAGATCTTTTACAGTAGTAAAAATAAATGTTTTAGCTGTGATTTGTTTAGCGGCGGCATTTTTTTTTGTTTTACCACTGAAACTCGTGTAAAAGAAAACACAAATTCTAGATCTATAAATATAATGTCAAATCTATTGGTCGTTGGGAATTGTTGCAACTCAGAGTATTATAGTGTTGTAAATGACTATAATGATAAAAGGGGAAACTTTACTTTTACTTTAGATCTAGAATTTGTGTTTTCTTTTACACGAGTTTCAGTGGTAAAACAAAAAAAAATGCCGCAGCTAAAACATTTATTTTTACTACTGTGTCAGAATTTTGTTCTTTTTATCATGCCAAGTAGCTATGGATCCAGGAATTAATATAAACTTAAGATTATATATCTACAGACCATTTTGTTCTCTGGTTGGAATCTGTGTAACTCTTCTGGAGCGGAAATAAAAACTATACCACAGAGTTTCCACTCGGCTTGTACAAGTATCACCAGAGCGCCGTCCTGTGTTTGTTGTGAAATGCTAAAGTAGGTCAAATAATAAGTCAGCGCTCGCTGAGGCAAAGTGTTGGATACAAATATTACGGCAAATGTTTTCACTTTTAATACCATGTGGAGCGTTCACGTTCTATAACACGAGTTACATCCAGGTAGGGCGTTTAGATTTAAATCTAATATTCAATGGAGTATTACATCTACCAACTTGAAATGTTGAAATTGTATATTCAATGAGATAGAAGAAAAGCGCGAGACATTTGGCCTACTTTCTCTTCTTTTTCTTTCTTCTTTCTATCTCTATTATATATATATATATATATGTTTAGATCTCGATATTTAGCTCTAGACTCTAGATAAGATCATATCTTCATTGGATATCTAGTTCTAGATCTTAAGCCTATCTTTTCTCAAACTTAAATAGGCCTACAAAGATAATAAATAAATAAATGTCGACCTATATTCATTTGCCTAGTTCCTAAACACGGAGTCTATACTAGATCAAGATCTGGACCTATATATTGACTCAAGTTCTTGTTGCACGTATTGACTTTCGATATAATTGTACTTTTTTTTGGGGGGGGGGGGGTCCCACTAAAGATCCAGATATTTGGGACACTCGTGTTGTTTACAGACGGGCGTGTACTTTTGGTGCATCATTCAATCTAAGTGAGCTAAACAGCTGACAGGACGATGTGTTAGGCGTGTTCTTGAAAACGTAAGTTTTAAAAAAAAAATCCTGTTTGGTGTAACTTAAACGTCATCTCATTCAGTGCTAGATCTAGAGCTAGTACTTATACAAATAGCGTCAATTTGTTACCCTCTAGAAAACCAAGCTACACACACTTACTTTTACTCATGCATCATTTAAAGGCCATGAGTACTTAACTGCTATGGTAGGTAATTGGTCATCATTGGAACGTTGTTGGTAGCAGACAATATCAACAATTGGAAGTAGCTTACGTATGTACTAAAGGAACATCTAGTATAATCGCTTTATTATCAAACCACCCCCCTTTGTAGAAACAGTTTATCAACAGTTTTTGATATTTTTTGTTTGTCTGTTGAAAAGCCAACAATGATTTGAGTGATTTAAAAATAAATCAATATTTGCTCATATTTAACTGGAATTACTTCCCTTGAATTCACACTTCCTTTTTTTAACTTTCACCAGGTATAGGTTTCCAAGCAACTGAACTAGCGCTAGTTCAACTTGGTTCAGTTTTGTCAAACGATAGTACTGTTTAGATTTTAGATCTAATGAGTTAGCTCATTGATAGGCTACATTATCCAATCCAGACTTAGACTCAATGTTTCTAGTTATTTAGCTTAATTGTGACAATGGTTTTAAAGAAGCTAATAGGAAATAGCTTATAATAGGCCTATAGAAATGACATTTAGATCCAGTCTAAGTAAGTTTAATATTGCTAAATTTGACTACATTTGCAATCGCAAATTGCTAACATTTTTTTTTGCCATCTCTTGATTAATTAATTTGGCTCAATAAATGTTATTGATGAGTTTGGCTGTTAGTGTAAGACACAAAATCAATGATGCGGAAACATCAAGCCACGCCCTAGACAGACTGGTTCACGCAACATGTGTGATTGTGTCTCTATGTGTGTGCGTGTGTGTTATGGAGAAAATCATTTTGTGCGTTAGGCGTAGTCTGTACTAGGTGAGAAAACCAGCAGTCTCCTCCCAGTGGTAAATCAAATGTTCTGAAAGTGTGATAGTCTTCCTTGTCAGTTCATACAGTCTCACGAAGCTGATCGCGTATTGAAAGTGAAATAGCTTTCCATGTCACTTCATAGAGTTTCTAGTTGAGAACTTCATATTTTCAGAAACATCAAACAGTTTCTTCTTTGAAAGTAAATTGTTCAAAACTAAACAGGAAATTAGCGCTACGTAGTTTGAACATAAATTGTTTTTAAAAGTCTTAACGAGATTCCATTTTTCTAGATTGTTCGTTGTCAATTTTTTTCATTTAGCTACGTCTAGAGAGAGGGAGGGGGGGGGGTTCGAAGGGGGAAAAAAAAGTATTGAGCTCTGGTCTCAAAGTGAAGGAGTCCATGTTTGAAATGGGAAGTAGTCCAGGTTTGAAATGTGAAGCAGTCCAGGTTTGAAATGTGAAGCAGTCCAGGTTTGAAATGTGAAGCAGTCCAGGTTTGAAATGTGAAGCAGTCCAGGTTTTGAAATGTGAAGCAGTCCAGGTTTGAAATGTGAAGCAGTCCAGGTTTGAAATGTGAAGTTTCCATCTTTGAAATAGTTGAATAGAGGGAACTAGGCATCAAGCAAGTGGGTTTTAAATATCAAAACAAAAATCACTGCAGGTTTGGAACTGAATGGAATGCGTATTCATCGGGTGAACCCCTCACTTAGTTAACTAAAACTATTTCCCGTTTTCTGGAGTGTCTTGTTCATATATTAGATCTTATTCATATAAGATCTATTTTGATCTATTACTTTCCTCACTTTGAATGGGTCCAGAGTATTATGCTTACATCATTAGAATAGAATTGCATTACAGTGTTACGAAAAACCAAACACTAACAGACCAAAATAGAGCGATTTCTAATTTTTTTTAAACAAGTTTAGAAGCCCATGTCTCTCAACTTCATATGTGCATTGACAGTTTCTAGATTTGTTGTTCATTCAAATCTTTTTAACAGACATTGTTCAACAGAATAATAATATAGAATATACCAATGTGCAGTTCATTACAGATCAAAGCCTCGGTTTGTCGACACGCTCCCACAATTAAAAATGTGATCTATGGCTATGACGAAACTATCCTATTTAACTTAGTGTTGAAACTTTTCTTTTGAACGCATCAGAGCGTGTAGATGTGATTTGGAAACAAGGGGGTCTTTGTTTCCATTGAATATATGAGAAATAGCTCTTAGAGTTTTACTAAAGTTTTTCTATTTCACTCGACGAAATATGTTTTTTTTTAATAAATTACAAGCAAAGGGTGTGTTTTGGTATTGTCCCTTCTTGTCCCCGCGCTTTGATATTTCCTTGGCCAGCTACTATGTGAACTGTAGTTCATTATTGTGCTCACAGTTTGTGAAACTCTCAGGCTTTCATTCTGTTAGGACGCAATAGAAACAGCTAGAAACACAGGTTATGAAACTCTCAGGCTATTTTCATTCTGTTAGGACGCAATACAAACTTTGAGAAACAAGAAGAGGTTAACGTAATCTATTCTTTTCCTTTGTCACGGACTACATTTGTGTGACGTCAGTTCTGTCACTTTGCAGGTCAAACTGAAAAACAAAAGCCCCTAGTGATTAGCTGCAGGTTCTGACGAGCTTCACACACACCATGGATGATGGCTATGAAGGAGTCCCCTTGTCCCCCGAAGCTGTCGGGCCCATCGGATTTGAAATGCAGATTATGGATGAAGGTAATATTTTTGTTTCTGCTCTGTGTGTGTTGTGTGTAAACAGATGGATTGCTAGCTGGTTTTGTTTTCTTGAGGTAATAGGTTTCTTACAATCGATGAAAAACCGTAAACACACCTTGTGTATAAAGTAAGTAATTATTGTTGCGTAGTATTAAAGTAAAGTTACTTTCAGTGTTCAAACATTTCTCAAGTGCTGTGACAATTATTAGTAACTGTGTTTGTGATAGGCCTAAGAAACAGTTTGATCTGAGATGTACAAGTTTACATTATTTACTTTAAGTATCAAATAAACAATCCAATCTGGCATGGACTAACTGACATCTAGTCGTTGACGTCAAATGTATTCCTGCGTTTATTAGATGAAACACGTTCTCTCGCTAGACGCTTGAAAGAAATCATGTTAATGGAATGATGGCGAGGCGCAATCTACAGAGATTAAAGAACTTTCGAACCTCTCAGAGGCTTCAACTCTTATTACAACTCTCAGAGGCTTCAACTCTTACTACAACTCTGTTTTATTTAATTTCTGTACTATAGTTTACATCAATGCCAAACGCAGGGCAGAGATCCTATTGATTACAGAGATGACATTTTGAGAATGTTAACTGATGTTAGCGGAAGACACAGAGGGATTGGGCTAGGGTTTCTTACAATCGATGAAAAACCGTAAGCGTTTGCTTTGTGCTGATTTTGTTATATCACAGTGATGCTCAATCTACGGTCCGCGGGTCATATCCAACTCATGTTATCCGACCTTTCGAAACGCCTGTCCAGTGAAATGAAGTCTCAAAGACGCGATAATTTTTCGGCCACGCGTGCTGGAAATATGCCACCGGCACCGCCTTTTCCATCCCCATCAGGCTTTAAAAAGTTGAGAATCATTGTTCTATCTCTTGTGTTTGCTGACATGATAACGCTGCCTTACAAAGCAGCAACGTCTCCGCTTAAAACTTTCCAGGCAAAGTTTAGAAATAGAACTGCTTCATGGCCTAAATTTTGCCGATGTGCCAAAAACCCAAAATATCACAATTTTTAAACTACTTCCTTTATATAGGGAGAAACTCTCCCTTTTATAACTTAATGAAGACAATAACTCAGACATTTGTTAGCTTTGGTTTTAAGTTGAGTGAGCATTTCAAAGAAATCAAGTAAACAATATCCTTTCGTAACATTAAACAAATGAAATATATCATGGCCAACGTGAATCTGTTTCCTGTATAACATAATTTATTTTTTCTTCTTTGGTCAAATACTTACTTTAGTTTTTCATTGATGAAATCAACACTTTTTCTTTGTTCAAGTTTGTTGATGGATTGATTTTTGATTTTTGTTCAAACCATTTTAAACATTTACCTGAAAGTAGGGTGGTCTGTTCATAATGAAACTTATGATGTGTATTGAAGCCTTTATGTTGTTTTTTATTCTTGGCATTATTCATGAACAATGAGCAGAGCATTAGGGGGGAAATTGTTTGATTAGTTGACATTTCTCTAGAATTTACATAAGCGTCAAAAGTTACAAATAATGCGGTGTGATTAACAGTCCAATGCATAGACTTCGTCACTTATCTCTTGGTTTGTCTGTTGGTTTGTCTGCTGGTTTATCTGCTGGTTTGTCTGTTGGTTTGTCTGTTGGTTTGTCTGTTGGTTTGTCTGTTGGTTTGTCTGCTGGTTTGTCTGCTGGTTTGTCTGCTGGTTTGTCTGCTGGTTTATCTGCTGGTTTGTCTGTTGGTTTGTCTGTTGGTTTGTCTGTTGGTTTGTCTGCTGGTTTGTCTGTTGGTTTATCTGCTGGTTTGTCTGCTGGTTTGTCTGTTGGTTTGTCTGCTGGTTTGTCTGTTGGTTTGTCTGCTGGTTTTTGTTGGTGTTCTTGTTACTGCCTACACTTCGAATAACTAGATGTTTAAATGTTGTCAATTGATCGGCCTTGTGGGACTGCTGAGGGGCTGCTTGCCTGGAAACTGAACAGATGATATATCCCCGGGCACTACCATTAGACCAGATTTTCATGAAGAAACCACTTGAGTTTCTCATTAACTGTTCTATTGATAACTACAGCTTACACATGACAGTAGAAAAACAAAACCATTATATCTTTATATCTTGTTCTCTTTCATAAAAAAAAAAGAGTACAACCTACATATGACTCTTGAATTAATACAGCTTACATAGGACTCTTGAATTAATACAGCTTACATATGGCTCTTGAATTAATACAGCTTACATATGGCTCTTGAATTAATACAGCTTACATATGACTCTTGAATTAATACAGCTTACATATGACTCTTGAATTAATACAGCTTACATATGACTCTTGATTAATACAGCTTACATATGACTCTTGATTAATACAGCCCACATATAACAGTAGAGAAAGAACTCATTATACTGATTTTGGGTTTTTCACATTTAGTTCTTTTAATAGATACAGTTTACATATGACTGTAGAGAAATGTATAATGTCGTAATAAGAACTGGTTGGGAAACAAGCCGTACGAATCCTATTGAATAATGCTCTTATTACAAACGTTTAACAGCTCAGAGATCTTATATTAAACGTTGAATAAAATAGTTGAGAAGTTATCCTTTATGAGCCCAGTAACACTTATACACAAAGCAACGTATACAATTGAATACTATTAAAAGTTTCTCCAAACGAGGGCTCCACAGTCACATGAAAAAGTGTTAGAGATGAACCATAGTCGTTCTCCAAAAGTTCATTAAGTATAATTCATCATCCACTTAAAATATGAAGTTGGTTTTGTATTAGATCGAAATGTCATAGAAATAACAAAGAGGTTATGTGGGGAATAACATGACTCTTAATTTATAAGTATACAACTTTCGATGTTTATCTCATTATGGGGACAGGCAAATCTATAGCGGCTTTGATATTTTATTGATACTTTTTTAGCGGCCCCCGTAAGGGGAAATGTCCGTCTGTCCGTCTGTCACACTCAGATCTCAAAAACTAGAAGAGATATGAAAAATATTATTTCACCATTAAATGCGGCTTGAAATGTTTAGGTGCAAAGGCTACTTTTGGTTTTCTAAAAGCAAACCGTTTAATTTATAAAATTAATTATGCAAGCGATTTTTTCATAAAAATACACCAATTCTCAAACAATTACGTAAATGTAAGGGAGGCAATGTTACAATATGCTAACAAAGATGTATAGTTTTTATGTAGTTTCAGTATCACTAAGTCAAATATATTTATAAAATGTACAGGAAATGTTTACAACAAATATAAATAATAGTTAAAGGTGTTTTTTCTGGTCAACTTGCTGCTAAAATTAAAAGAAAACATTTCTGTTTGTTTATAAAGGCTAATAATGCACTTTGTATGTAAATATCACGCACATTTTTTAAAATTGACTTTTTATGCAGCGACTTTCGTGCAGTAGCGTAACGTCGCAACATGTTGTGGTGTAAAACCAATTCCTTAAACTTTTTTAAAATAATCAGATTTTATTTATTTTTTGTTTAGTGACCCCATCCGAATAAAAGAAGCTTATTTTTGTGCGTTTTGTTTGTTGGTCGGTCTGTCCGTCACGATTAGATTAACAAATAACACTAAAGGCTATTGTAAATTTGATTTAACCTTTAATTTTTCATTCAGAAGTATTGCAATAGTTTTAAGTATCTATAATGCTAAATAAAAATATCTTTACTGATTTATATTTCACTAACTATAAAGTTGTTCCGGATATTGTTTTATAAAAAATAAATTTTGTCAAATGATAGTTTGAAATGGCATAATTGACTAATATTACACTATAGTTTATTTATCAATATCAATTGTTCCGAATTTTTAACTTAAAAAAAAAATTTGTCAAATGACTTTTTTTTTTTTTTTAAATATCGACAATAGGTTGTTCAGGATTTTAAAATAAGAAAGTAATTTACTAGAAACGATTATTGAAAATCCCTTTATAGACTTATTTTACAGTTAATTTTCTTGCCGAAACATAAGAAAAGTTGTTTAATCGGTAAAGAATGTTCCAGATTTTGTTTCGAAAAAGAAATCGACCTACATTACCTTAATTTTCTTAAAAATCGTCGCCAAAAATGATCCAAATTTTATATAAAAAATCTAATAACGCTAATAATTGTTTGAAATCCCTCTTCTAATAAATAAAACAATTTTCTCATTTACGAAAATTGGTTGTTCCGGATTTTTTATGAAAATTATTTTAACTCTATTTATGTAAAATCGCACTTCTCTCTTACACTACATTTAACTTTCTAGCTAAAACGTTAGAAAATCTAATTATCGTTAATATTATGTTCCGATTTTTAAAGAAACAACTTCCTAACACCAAAGTATGGTTTGAAAATCTCTCCATAAGGCTATGGTACATCTAATTTCATAACAGACCATCCCACAAATTTAATTAACGGTATTTGATTAAACTGGAATGCTTATTTTCTCTCCCTATAAATATATAAATATCCGGAACAATCTATTATAGAAACTTAAAACTTATGTGATGTTTCGGAAGGGAAATTAAATTTTAATCAGATTTTCAATAGCTTTTAGTCTTTTTTTTTCTCGCTATTAACATGATGGACTGACAGACTGACAGACAAAACAAAAAAAAGCGTCTTTATTCCTTTTATATATATGTTATATACATATTTAGTCTAACAAGCCCATCAAATGAAATGCTAAAAGAACTCACTCGGTGCCCCAATGTTTATGAACACTCGACAAGCTGCTCGTATAGATGACATTTTTTTATCTAACTAGGCCGTGTGACGTAGTGGATTTTTTTCCTTTGACGTCATATGGATTAATTCTTTAAATGAAATGCTAAAAGAAATCACTCGGTGCACCAATGTCTATGAACCCTTAACAAGCTGCTCGTATAGATGATATTTTTAGTCTAACTAGGCCGTTTGACGTAGTGGATTTTTTTCCTTTGACGTCATATGGAATAAATTCTTTAAATGAAATGCTAAAACAGCTCGGTATAGTAATTCCTATACTCTTAAGCGAGCAATTCTTGTATATATATTTATATATATATATATAAATTTTATTTCGAAAACGGCTCTAACGATTTTCTTTAAAATTTCAAGGTATGTGCATAAAAATGAGAAAAAAATTCTCAACTCATTGGCCACATCGGGAAAACTCGAGGTCGACCGTTATATCGGTTTGAAAATGGCTCATTATCGAAAAATTATTTTTGGCTAGAATATTTTATGAATGAAATTTTCTATATGACGTCAATGGAAAAAAAAACTTGACACCGCTTACGTCACTAGGCTCACAGCAGCACAATAAGACTTTTCTTCGCAAACAAGAAAAAGTTTTAATGATTCAATTGGCGTAATTAAACATTTGCGCATCATCTTATTGTACATTGATCCATTATGAAACTATGGAAGAAAAATAATAAATTAAATATCTTAATGTATGTATGTAGGCTTTATAAATTGTTTACACTTTAATTGCGTACACCCGTTGGTAGCTTTTACTTTGTTATTATTTTGCTGGTGAATTATTGCAATGTGTTTAAGCTTCGAAGTCTACTGTCCCATACCAAAACATAGGAAATGGTCATTACACAGCTTATCAATGCCTTACTTGCACAACCAGGGCCGGCCCTAACATTTGCGGGGCCCTATGTGAAAAAAATGAGAATTGCGTGCGGAGCAGTAAGGGTAGGGATAAGGATAATAAGTGAAAATAAAGATTTTGTATTACAAAATAAATTCGTATTTGCATTACATTTTTATTAAATGAAAGCTGACGATGCCGTTTTTTTATAGCACGCGTAGGACTGGCGTTTACCATATTGATTGATAACCCAAAGTGACAATTTTGTCTTTTTAAGGATATTTTTATGAGTTTCAGGAGATTTCCAGGAGCTTCTTGAAAACAGGGAGACCACGGGAACCCTATTATAAATTATAATGGTTTTATTTAATAATTTACACCTAGAATTAGCGCCCATTGACCCATTGCTTTAAAGAGAGGTTGATATGTGAAAAGGGATAGTCGTGCTTTTGGACGCCTCCAAGCGAGAGTGTGGCGAAATAAATCGCTCGGCCTGTCTACAAAAATCAGTGTCAACCAGTGATTCTCTCTACCCTTCTATGTGGATCTTACACATGAGTACTTTTTAGAAAGCAACTAAGACTTCTTGAACGACTTTACCAAAGACCGCAATACAAACAGCGATATTCTTGCAAAATGGTATGAACTTCGAGTCCGAAGATTAGTGAGGAATGCAGTATTTCCCGTGGTTGCGCAGCCCCAGCTGTGACCTACATATTTTGCCACATTCAGGGCAAGCATAACCATTGTCCGCAGGTGGTCGATTTAGATTTTCTTTTCGCCGTCTGCGTTTGTTCTCGGCAGCAGATTTTCTTTTGGTCTCAAATGTGTATCCCGCGGCCTTCGTGAGTGACCTCCAGCTGTCTCGTTCGGAGGCCGCATACAACCAGGTGCTCTCTTCTATGTCTGCCAAGGAAAGTTGACGCCTAAGCTGGTCTTTGAAGAATTTCCGTGGAGCGCCTCTGTTACGTCGACCACCTTATAGCTCACCAAAAAAAGACTGCCTTTGGCATACGTTCGTCTCCCATACGGGATACGTGCCCTACCCAGTGCAACTGTCAGATCATAAGAAGTCCCTCTATACTGTCCATACCGGCGTTGGCAAGGACATCGCTGTTTGTTGTGCGGTCCTGCCACCGTATGTCCATGATGGAGCGCAAGCATCTTTGGTGAAAGCACTCAAGAAGTCTTAGTTGTTTTCTTTAAAGTGCCCATGTCTCAGAGCCATAATGAATATATTAATTGCAATATTAAATGTTAGAAAGTAACCATTTTAGAAGTTATACTACAAAGACTTTCTTACAAGCATATAACAGCCCAATAGTTTTACACGAAAGATGCAATGTAAAACGTTAAGACGTGAGCTGTAGTCCTTTTGGTTTATTTCAATTTAATGTCATGAGTTTCGGGCTTGTTAACGCACCAGCAACGTTCAGCAGAATGATGAGAAAGGTATTGTCTAATCTACCCCATGTACTGTGCTACCTAGACGACATCTGCATTCATGACATTACTTGGTCAGATCACCTACAACATCTAGAAATGGTTCTAGATACATTGAGGAGAAATGGTTTAACCGTGAGACCATCTAAAGTGAAGATAGGTTGCAAGAACATTTCCTTTCTAGGATATGTAATTGCAGGACACTCACTGAAACCACAACCTGAACTGCGACAACGGATTATGAATCTTCGTCAGCCAACAACCAAGAGACAGGTCCGTAGTTTATTGGGACTCTGCAACTTTTATCGAAGGTTTATAGCAGATTTTGCAGAGATGACTGAGCCACTCACAAACCTGACCAGA
This sequence comes from Biomphalaria pfeifferi, assembly GCA_030265305.1. Taxonomy (NCBI): domain Eukaryota; kingdom Metazoa; phylum Mollusca; class Gastropoda; family Planorbidae; genus Biomphalaria; species Biomphalaria pfeifferi. Next base: position 1,750,223 of record JASAOG010000060.1, on the reverse strand, counting down.
AAGGGAACACCCAACGTGATCAGATGGTCACATGACTGTGGAGTATCGCTGCAATAGATAAAGAAGGCATTTGCTGAGGAGCCGATCCTGCGTCTACCTGTCAGAAGGAATTCATACTAGCTACTGATGCACCTGCTGTTGCTATCGGGGGATGCCTATCACAGGAATCACAGGGCATTCTACATCCCGTTATGTACGTCAGTAGAAAGTTGTCTTCAGCAGAACAACGATACAGCACCGTAGACAGAAAGAGAGTGCTTGGCAATTGTTTGGGCAGTAACCAAGTTGGCCAGATTTATGTTGGGCAGAACATTCGTACTCGCACAGATCACGCACCCTTACGCTGTTTAAACACACGTAAGTCGGTGAATTCCAGGGTAACTCACTGGGCCCTGATGCTTCAGGACTTTCAGTTCGAAGTGCAGCATATTCCAGGTAAAGGAAACGTCGTAGTGGACATTCTGTCACGCTTATCATAGATATAAGCGTACGTGGCTTCTCACAAGCATGTGTTGCTTCATCAAAGACTTTGTGTCTTCAACAGTTTAGACTTTGTTGCTTGATAGTAGACCTTCTGTCTAAAACTAAGACTTTGTGTCTTCATCTTTTAAGATTGTGTGTCTTCATCTATTAAGACTGTGTGTCTTCATCTATTAAGACTGTGTGTCTTCATCTATTAAGACTGTGTGTCTTCAGCTTTTAAGACTGTGTGTCTTCAGCTTTTAAGACAGTGTGTCTTAACTAAAGTCTATGTGACTACATTAAAGTCTGTGTGACTACATAAAAGTCTGTGTGACTATGTTCAAGTTGTTTGTATACATAAACGCCTGTGTGGCATATTCAGAGCCTTTGTGGCCTATTGAATTAACATTTTTGTTGTATTGTGTTTTAATGTTTTTATGCTTGTTTTATATTAGTGTTTTATGTATCTTTGTAAAAATTGATTATAATTTTAATCGGGGGCGAGATGTCACGGATGAATGTGTGTATGTATGTGTGCTCTATTTAATCTATCTCTGTATAATCTATTTTTACATTCTGCGCAAATGACCGGAAGTGTGTTTTGTTGTCAGAGAGAGACAAGCGTGTGTGATATGCAGTAAAGCTGATTAAAGTATGTGTTTGATCTAGTGGTTTCATTGTTTTATTTCGTTAACTACAACTGAACGAGGGACACCTAGACGTATCGAGACCTAAGTAGATTCTATCCAGTTATAAGTATAAATATAACAGGAAAGCTGTGACAAACGCCAAATGAATCTTTGAAACATAATTACTTTTAACAATCAAAACAAATTCACGTCTTGAATATTCCTTTCGTCTCCCACGGGGGCCGCCTCTGAGTTTATGTTGCCACACAAACTCTCTTAGTAATCTTGTTTTTCCTCAAGTCAATTTTCAAGACATTTTTGTTCTCAAAACACATTTTAGACATTCAATTTCTTAAAACAATTTTTTCCTACACATCAAGTAAGAAATGTAGGTCATTGAAGTGTCACTTTGTGTTGACTCTACTACATTCAGCTGGTTTGTTTTGTTGATTTGCTGAGTTTGTATTTCCCAATGCCCAGAGTCAACACTTTTTAGAATAGGCTGTGGGGCTTTTTTTCTCTACTGATGAAGGGAGCAGACCATTAGAATGTCAAATAAAGTAACTATTATAATTTATTGAACTGCAAATATTTGTACTAGTGTCATATTGCATTCATCACTAGCCGAGCACAATAACAAGGGGACAAAACTTCCAGACATATCTAGGTTGGGCAGTAGAGTGGATTGGGATATTTTTTTTCGGTACAATATCACTACAAATGAATTATAAACTAGTACAAAATAGAGCTTGGTAAGGGTTACCGAATGTTCGTAAGTAAAATATCTATCACTGAAATATCCGTGAGTTAAAAAAATCATATACATAAAAATCTAAATCATCAAAGCTTCTCTAACACTATATTTGTATATATATATATGTATCTATACACATACACAAATGTGTACAATATCACAAAAGCCATTCACAGAGAATAGATTTGTATAAATGATAGAAAAAGGTAGATGACATGAAAAGTTATCATGAAATCCCCATATTGATGAGATTATTACAAATCACAAAAAGCATTAGGTTTAATCAAAATAATTATTTTTTTTACAAATCAAGCAAAACATAAAACTATAACACTATTTTACCTTGTTTAGACCTTATATGAATGTGTACTCTCTTAGGTAAAAAAAAACTAAGAAACTAGAGGACATGCAAAATAGAGCCCAGCTAATGTGAGGAACCCATTAGAGATGGGTGGACTCAGAGGCGCCCTAAAGATTCTGAAATTAAAAAAAGGTTACAAAGACAGTTTGTGTGGAAACACAAACTCAAAATCGGCCCTCGAAGTGGTCCGCCAAGGCATGTAAAAAGGCAGGTTTCAATGTATTCAGAAAGAAGATCAGAATGAAATTCTATCAAAGACAAATGACAGAGAAGAATGTAGAAAGAAGGTTGACAGATGTTGTGTGGTGCCCCATGGGTCCAGCAGAGCATAGGATAGGTGAAAGTGGATGTGAAGTTAAATGTGAACCTGACCTAATTGATTTCTTATAATGAATATCTAATTGAACTAATTGTTTTTTAAAAGGTCAAACTCTTATTCCTCAAGAAAAAAATCATTTCCTTAAATAAAAAAAAGGAAAAAAAATTCCTTTAGTTAGGCCTAAGTGTTCTATACCAATGGTGTAAAACTGCAGTTCACGCGATAATAATGAAAAACTAATTATTTATTGTTGTTTTAAATTATGTCCAACTTACATGCATACTAAATACATTTTTTCTCTTTAAAAAAATTTTTGTGTGTGTGTGTGTAAATATGGTAGTCAGTGTTAATAGTTGATATGTAAGTTATAGCCCTTAGTTATTGTGAGTTATGTGTTTTGTGTTGTAAACTTCCTGTTGCGCGCAAGATGGCGTCTTTTGGTGTTGAATAAAAGTATTAGGCCCAATTCCAAGAAGTGTTGCCTCAATTATATTGGACCAACTTAACATGGTGGCAGCGGTAAAGTGAACTACGTAAGCGCTAATACATCAAGTGAACCACGTAAGTGATCATACGTCAAGGGAGACCTTACAGATAAATAGAGAGAACTAAATCGGACAGTCTACCCCCAAGGTCACGTACGCTTTGGCCCATCAAGGGAGGCAACCAAAAGATTTACAAAGCGGACAGTAGAGACAGGGTTATACAACATGGCCGAAAATATACTGACGCCTCCCCATTGCCTGGAGCTAACGGAAGGGAATGTTAGTGAAAACTTCAGACGATGGAGGCGGCAGATGGAAATCTATCTGCAAGCGACGGGGGCCTACGGTAGGCCCAAAACCCAACAGAAGGCCATCATACTACATTGTGCCGGCCCCCAGGCCATCGAAGTCAGTGATCAATTCACATACCAGGAAGGGGAGGACGAGGGCGACCCTGAGGCATTATTGAAAAAGCTACACGACTACTGCAACCCAAGAGACAACGAAGTGTTAGAAACGTTTCGCTTTTGGAAATTACCCATCTGCTCCCCATTTGAAACCTACCTAACGAAGCTAAAGTCCCAAACAAATGTAATTTTAAGGAGCCAGACAGGATGATCCGGGACAAAATAGTGTTCTTCTCAGATAGAAAAGTGCAGGAAAAACTCCTGGCATGCCCAGAGCTGTCCCTGAAAAGAACAATCGAGATTTGCAGAGCCTTCGAACAGTCAATGACTAGTGTGGAGGAAATACGAGCTGAAGCTCAGGCCAAAGTTGACAAAATGGAAAGAACAACACAAAAAGCTACAGCTACACCCTTAGAGTGTCGATTTTGTGGACGACACCACGCGTTCAATAAAACAGCATGCCCTGCGTGGGGATAGACATGCAAGCGATGCGGGGAAAGAAACCACTTCGCAAGAAAGTGCAACAGAGTAAAAGGAAGCGCACTGGTACACAAGACGTCAGGGTACGAGCCAGAGCCAATAAATGCACTCAGGTCGACAAGAGACAGGCTTACGGCAGAATTCGTAGTGAATGGTCAAAGAGTGAAATTCCAGTTAGACACAGGAGCCGATGTCAACATTATTTGTAAAAGGTTTGTCAAGAGATGGCAAGCAGTGGAGACCACACAAACTCTAAGAATGTGGAACATGACTGAACAGAAGCCAGAAGGAGTTGCTGATTTACCAATGACAAACCCAAAAACAGGGAAAACAACTGTAGTGAAGTTCGTCGTCGTTGGAAATAACTTTCAATGCCTCCTAGGCTTGAAAACGTGTCAAGAACTGGACCTCATTACACTCAACGACAACAATTTCGTCTCTCGAATACAGTCAACCAACGATAACCTAGGTGACCCTAGGAGAAGCGAAACTAACCATCGATGCAAACAAATCTCCAGTGGTGTCTGCATGCCGCAATATTCCTTTCGCATACAGAGACAAAGTCAAGAAGGAGCTGGATGTACTCGTGAAGAGAAAAATACTGGTCCCAGTAGAGGAGCCAACGGATTGGGTCAGTCAAATGGCCATTGTTCAGAAAAAAAACGGAGATTTGCGAATCTGTATAGACCCACAACACTTGAATAGAGTCTTGAAAAGGGAGCATTACAGACTCCCCACTTTTGAAGATACTCTACCCCAGTTCGAGAACGCCAAAATCTTCTCGAAACTTGACGTGAAAGAAGCTTATTGGCATGTTCGCCTTGACAAAGAATCAAGTATTCTGACAACAATGATAACACCTTACGGCCGGTATAGATGGACAAGGCTGCCCTTCGGACTGTGCGTCAGCGGAGAAATATTCCAAAGAAAACTGTCACAAGCACTAGAAGGCCTCAGCGGCTGCATCAATGTTGCCGACGACATCATTGTAGTCGGGTGTGGCAGAACCATGGAAGAGGCGTTGGGGGACCATAAGACAAAACTGGAAAATCTGCGAGAAAGATGCAAAAGAAAATCCATAATACTGAACGAGAGCAAAACATTGGAACAAACAGAGGCGGTCGAATTCATGGGACACGTCATCAGCGCACAAGGTATCGAACCAGACCCCTAGAAAGTGCAGGCCATAGTAGACATGGATCGCCCTACAAACGCACAGCAAGTCCGACGATTCTGTGCCATGGTGCAGTACCTGTCCAAGTTCCTCAGCAACCTGTCAGCCACATCACATCCCCTGCGGGAACTCACCAAGAAAGAAACGGAGTTTGAGTGGAACGAAGAATGCGAAGCCGTCTTTAGGAAATTAAAAGCGATGATAACAACAACCCTGGTGCTGGGTTTCTACAACGCAGCCAAATCCCTGGAAATCCAGGTCGACAGCAGCCAAGATGGGCTTGGTGCCGTGTTGATGCAGGAAGGGAAACCATTGGAGTATGCCTCACGAGTCTTAAAAGAGATGGGCTCAAATAGAGAAAGAACTACTGGCCGTGGTTTTCGGACTTGAGAGGTTCAATCAATACACTTTTAGCAGACCCGTCACAATAGTAAATGACTACAAACCCCTTGCTACCATCCTACATAAACCCCTAAACCAAGCCCCAAGACGGTTACAGAACCTCATTATGAGAAGCAATAGATATGATTTCACATTCAAGTGGGTTCGCGGAAACGAACTGTACATAGCCGACACGTTGTCCCGTGCATGCGACACTAAGCCATTGACTGAAGAAATATTGAACCTCAACATCCAACAAATCGTCGATATTCCCGATCCACTGCTAGACCGAATTAGAAGCGAAACAGATGCTGATGAAACTCTACAAGCTCTCCGAATGACCATTGAAGAAGGTTGGCCTGTCAAGAAAACTGCCGCTCCCGAGGCTCTGAGGCCCTATTATGACTTTGCCGAAACCCTGAGTATAAGTAATGGAATCATCGTCAAGGGGGAAAGAGTACTAATTCCCAAAAGCATGCGCTCAGAGATGAAGGAGAAGTTACACGCCTCCCACCTAGCATACGACAGCATGATGAGGCGGGCGAGGGCCCTGATTTTCTGGCCAGGAATGGCTGCAGAAATCAAACAGATGTCCGACTCGTGCACCGCCTGCCAAGAGAACAAGCCAAGCAATCAAAGAGAAACGTTGTGGCCACATTATGAAGGAAAAGGACCCTGGGAAAAGGTGGGAACAGACTTAATGGAGATCCAAGGAAGAACATACTTGATCACAGTTGACTATTTCTCAAATTGGATCGAAGCTGACTTATTAACAACATCAACCTCAACCGAGGTGATTAGAAAACTGAAAGCTCACTTTGCCAGATTCGGAGTCCCTAAAGTCCTAATCTCTGACTGTGGTCCCCAATACACGTCTCACGAATTCGCCGTATTCACTAACAGATGGAACATATCGCACATCAGGTCCGATCCCGGGCACTATTTTACCTTGTTTAGACCTTATATGAATGTGTACTCTCTTAGGTAAAAAAAAACTAAGAAACTAGAGGACATGCAAAATAGAGCCCAGCTAATGTGAGGAACCCATTAGAGATGGGTGGACTCAGAGGCGCCCTAAAGATTCTGAAATTAAAAAAAGATTACAAAGACAGTTTGTGTGGAAACACAAACTCAAAATCGGCCCTCGAAGTGGTCCGCCAAGGCATGTAAAAAGGCAGGTTTCAATGTATTCAGAAAGAACATCAGAATGAAATTCTATCAAAGACAAATGACAGAGAAGAATGTAGAAAGAAGGTTGACAGATGTTGTGTGGTGCCCCATGGGTCCAGCAGAGCATAGGATAGGTGAAAGTGGATGTGAAGTTAAATGTGAACCTGACCTAATTGATTTCTTATAATGAATATCTAATTGAACTAATTGTTTTTTAAAAGGTCAAACTCTTATTCCTCAAGAAAAAAATCATTTCCTTAAATAAAAAAAAGGAAAAAAAATTCCTTTAGTTAGGCCTAAGTGTTCTATACCAATGGTGTAAAACTGCAGTTCACGCGATAATAATGAAAAACTAATTATTTATTGTTGTTTTAAATTATGTCCAACTTACATGCATACTAAATAAATTTTTTCTCTTTAAAAAAAATTTTGTGTGTGTGTGTGTAAATATGGTAGTCAGTGTTAATAGTTGATATGTAAGTTATAGCCCTTAATTATTGTGAGTTATGTGTTTTGTGTTGTAAACTTCCTGTTGCGCGCAAGATGGCGTCTTTTGGTGTTGAATAAAAGTATTAGGCCCAATTCCAAGAAGTGTTGCCTCAATTATATTGGACCAACTTAACAGTCAGTAAAACTATTTACTTAGCAATACAAATGTAAAAAAAAAACTTTGCATAATTGTATTTGCAATATGGTAAATAGTCATCTCCCCTACTAAAGTGTTTGTTATTATGGTGAATAGTTGTAAAAGTGGTGTAATTTTAATAAAGAAACTGCTTGCATTAGTGACTTAATAAGATTAGATTTTTCGCTTTCAGAAAAGAAAAGAAAAACGTAGCCGTTGCATAAAAACTTTGAATGGTCTATAATATTATGATGTATTTTCACTATCTTTTCTAGTTTACGAGATCTAAACGGGACGGACAGACGGACAGAAATTCCACACAAAACTAATAGCGTCTTTTCCGCTAAAAAAAAAACAGTCTTCACAAGGATTCAGACGGGGTGAACTTATATATGCCTTGTAAAAAAAAAAGAATGGATCTTTTTTTTTACTGCATGCAGATAGTTATTACTCAATCAATATGTGTATCTTAAAGTAATCTCTAACAGATAGTTGCAGATAGTTATTACTCTATATAAATCACTATGTGTATCTTACAGTAATCTTACTCTAACAAGATGCTAACGTTGATATTTAGTTTATGCGTTATGATCTGAATAGAACATTTTATAAATAAGGAATGCTGCCTTCTCCGCCCAAGCACCCATAAACTACTGCCCGGCATCGCCCAGATGTAAGCCCCGCCTCTACACTAGTGGCTCAATTTTGTAGCCCAAAGTTTATTAAGGCAGCAACTGGCCGTCAGTTTGGTATCTGGGACTCGTAGAACTGGTCTTCCTGCTCAGAAAGTGTTTTGAGCAGCGTTGAGTCTATCAGTTAAAGAGACTGATGCCTTGTCACATTCTATTTGCTTTGAGGTTTTTGTAAAGAGACAATGTCTTACAATACAGCCACCCTTCTCCTTGTTCTATCCTAGTGTTTATATATGGATTCGTATTAAACATTCTTCTAAGTACGAAATAGAGGTAGCTCATTTGTCATGTTGTTTTTTATTCGTTCTCTAAGCTCATTCGTCAACCTGTCAAGCACATGTGTTTGGAGATGTAGTAAAGTGCATTCAGCATGGTCATTACTTTTTCTCTACCCAGCCCTACCCCCAGCCAGCATAGAATTATGTTAAATTCATCAGACGATGACAGGACCTGGTACACTGCTGCTGCTGATCTTGGAGGGGATCTTCACTTTCCTTGACTTTCACGAGATAGTTTTTTTTTTGTTTTTTTTTTTTGTTCCTTCGTGGTAACGGTAAATTAATTCAGCACTTCCATCTGTGTTTGGTACTATGGTTTCTTCTGTAATTTTGCCTTTTTGAGAGCAAGAGAAATAACTAAACTCTTCATTCTAAGTTATTGTTGTTTTTTCTTCGTAATTTGAATTCCTTTTTGTTCATTAGGGTAATGATTAGTAATTGAATTGGAAGATTTTTTAAAAAATGAAATGTAACGTTTCTATGGGAGTGTGCGACAGAAATAGTTGTAATACCTGACACAAATGAAATCGTTTTTTTTTTGCGGGGGGGGGGGGGGGAGGGGGAGAGTTAAGTTCACTTTTTGTTCCGACAGTCTTTTGTCTCAGAGTCATCTGTCGAGTTCTTTGAATGCGATTGTCGAAAGCTGTTTTCCGCCACGTGTAATCCTTTCTGGTTGTAAAAGTAACAAGATTAGTTTGACCTCTGAACTTGTCTTTTAAGTACTTCCGGGAGAACTATTTCAATAACCTCATTGGTAATACATACTATTATTTCCTTCCTATACGGAATATCAACATCATGTCTTTCGAATACGACTCTTCTAACACTTCAGTTCCAATGGAAAAAAAAAGATCAGCAGCTTTAACTCTTTCTCTCCGTAATTATTTACCACATTCTGGTGGAATCAACGCTGGTATCATCATTTAGGAGAGAAAGAGTTAAACAATAGAGTTCCTATAAAATGACATCTTCTATTATGAGAGTTACACTACTTATACACAGCTTAATTGACTGTCATTTGAATGTCACAGGCAGTTCGCTAAATTGGGTGGTGATTCGGTGATCTGTTCTGATTGGGCTAGTCCTAGAACCACATAAAATAGTTAACAATCTTTCCATGCACTTTTTGTATCACTCAAGTTTGACATTTTAATCTTTGGCTTGGTTCCTTAGGTTTACAAAAAGATTTAAATACATTAAAAACTATTACAGGAATTCATACTGGAAAGAGATCTAGATAACAAATCGGCTTGAACGCTATTGAAGGATATCAACACTGAGTATTATGTTTGGTTAGTTGGAGAGTAGAGTAAGTTACTAAGTTTGGTCTTTTAGTTCAAATGTGTAAAGCGGCCAGATGAATCTGTATTACACATCACAACAAATTAATCTAGTGAACTTCAACTTAACATGATCAATCGTAAGCTGAATCTAAAATGCTAATCAAAAGTGGTTTTATTAATTGTAATATAAATATAGTTAATATATTTTTATATATATTAGACTTAGTTTTAGCATTATAAATTACAATTACATTAGTTATATCTTTTGTTATATCAAGGTGCTTTATATTTCGACATTCGCGATGGTGAAATTAAAGTCTTATTCATTTAATTTAAGATAAGTGTCTTGCTTAATGTATAAAAATGTTTTCAATGCATTAATAAATAATAAATAAAATGTTTGATTTCACGGTCTATTGGTGAAACGACGCAAATAATGGAATTGAACTAGTTTCTCTGGTTATGTAAGTCTGATGTAACATTCACTTTTAGTTACACATGTCACCTGGATTGATAGAACGACTGGCTAGAGCAAAGTGTTTCCCAGACTTCCCAACACATCGCACATTCGGAGAAGTTAGCGGAACACTTTGATTATTTTTACATTTTTATCAAATTACGCTGTATGTCTGTCTGGTAAAAAGTTTGTACTCTTGTCTCAGCGGTTTGTAATCAGTGGATTCATTTCGGGCGCCATTAGTATTGTTTTACTTAGTTCAGTTGAGAATATTCGTTTCTATGGCTAGAAAGAAACGTGATAACTTCTAGTCCTATGATAACACAGCTTATATCAACTCACTCTGTTTGGTTAAAAGTTTGTACACTTGATGCATAATTATTTATTTTATCTGACAACACAAGAATCAATAATTTAAAAAATAACCAATTAGTTAATTAACTATTGGTCATTAATTATTTTGTTTTGTATTTTGAATACGGGAAAGAAATCTTACCTGACAGATGTGGTACAAATTGAATGTCCCCCTTGTGCTCTGAGTTTTTAGTCGCACATGATGGACAAATGTGGAAGAGTGAAAAATTATGGATAACCCCAAACGTTAGGTCCATACAGGGAATATGTATCAGAAAGATGGGAATTGTTCGGGTGAAAACTATTTTGCATATGAATCATAATGATTTATTTGACTAAATGAACTATGTGTCGAAGTTCGCTTCCTCAAAGAATGGCAAGAAGATAAAGATCTATGCTCGATGGTTTGAAATGTTCCTTCATTTTCAGAAGAATTCTGAATTAAGAAATCTTAAATAAATAATTTTGTTGAACAATCAGTAATAATTACATTATGTAAATAGCCACTTAGTCATTAATTTGTTGACGACAACAGAACTTTTATAAACCAATTATTGCTCTTTACAAAAGTTATCGTTCTTTCATGACTTGTAAAATACTTGGGCCTTCTGGTACTTAATCTGCAGTAGAGATAATATTGTGCCCCTCCCCCCCCCCCCACACACACACAACAACAACATTCTGTTATCTGTCCAGTTAGGTCGTTCAGTTGCCAAGTATGCTGCAAAAGTAAGTCCAACACATTTTTTTATTTGTGAATAGATTTAGATCTCGTTGTAAAATCAAAATCACATGGCTTCACTTGAAACTTTTGCGATTTATGAGTTGTTGTTTTTTTTTATAGATTTACAAACTAACTGGGTATTATCATTTTCTACATCTTAGGGGGAGGGATGGCTTGCTCACTATTAAGACTGCTGACTAAGATAGATAGATAGACAGACAGACAGACAGACAGACTAGTCATAATCCCTTAATTATTTCCCCCTTCCCCTTTTTTGTTTATTTTTGTTCTATCGTTGCTTTTAAACTTATGGAATTTATATTCGCTTAGGCATCCGTGTAAACGGTTGCCAGGGAAACAGAATAAGACTACTCCGTGCCTAAAAATCGATGGTAACATTCTGTCATTGAAGCTAGTTGGGGTCGAGAGCTCCCCAGATATACGACTAGATGAGAGTTGGATAAATAGTGTGATTCTCTTGACTCTGTCATTAGTATTCTAGATCTTTAGTTGTGATTGTGGCCAATTTATGGGGCATACTTTCGTATGGATCAAAGAGTTATGCAGCGTCCGGAGATTGACGAACGTCTGTGAAATCAACCATTTGAATGTGGATTAACAACAGTAGGCCTGATTTGTGATATTTAGTGTCCATTAGAAATAGCTTTGAGATTTTCTTTTTTGTTAGAAACGATCTTTATATTACTTTATAGAGTGAATCTAATTAATATTTCGCTTTTTTTCTTGTGTATAGATCTATATGTAAAACACTTACTAGCCGTGTATTGAATGGCATTCTCTAAGTTTAATGTAAAAATCTTTTTTTTTTTTTAAATGTTTGCTATGTGAACAAGTTGACACTCATTCAACGGGTCTGTGGGAAAAGGAAAAGATTGCGCCATGCGCCGTCATCCCCTATTGTAGAACACACCCCCACATTTCTTGAACACGTCTTCTATTATTGGGACATGTTCAACTTCATCGCACTTTCTCCCCCCACACCTACGGGAACAAATATTCCTTTCTCGTCGTTACTTGCATTGCTAGATTCTTACAACGCGAGGCAATTATGGCCTTGACATTGATCGCCAACTATAGATTCGTCTCTGACCCTCGTGACTGCACCTAATACAGATCTATATCTAGTAGCTCTATATTGAGAAAGTGAGGATGTTTTCTCCGACACATTAGCGCAAACCAAGACGACATTCTTCGGCTCTAGAAATAAACATTATTGTTTTTGCGTTTACATCTGTTTTTAATGGAGAAAAGTCTGTCAGTAACCTTCAAACCCGCCACATTTGAAAATTGTTCGTATCATTATACAAAGCTTATTTTAAGTACTTCGTCTGGGTGGAATCTTTTACACATTATTTCTCATTTCCCCAATTCACGTATCAAGTTTGAAACTTTACACATTTATTCTTTGTTAATGACAACACTGTATTACACATGAAGCAATAAAAAATGATAATCATTTAGTTTATCGATAAGTCGTAATTAATATAGAAAAAGGTAGTTCGCTAAAAATTTTAAACTAACAATAGGCTATTTTTTTTATAAGTACTTGAATAGGAAACCTTTTCTCATATCCCCCCCCCCCCCAAACTGTACCACAAATGTGATTGGACCATAGCGTAATGAGCATGCGATAAGCAGGAAAGTTGAGCGAAACAAAAACAATTCATAAACTATTTCCAATCGCAAACATGTATTATTATGTATGTATTATTGTTACTCTAGATCTGTTCAAAACGTATTACATGATGGGATCAAATAATTTAGACAATTTCACTCAATAGAAGCTATGTTTTGTTTTAAAAAGTACTTTTATACTTTTCGTGTACTATATCATTCTTTCTGGGATTAATAATCAAACTGTTGCTATTATTCTATTATGATCTCCTATTTTCCTGACTACAGTTTAAACTGTCACACTGCCAATACGGACCAACCGCTTCTACTTTCTCATAGAATTGTGAGGGGCCCTTTAGAGCTGCGTGGCTCATGATACACCAACTTTTTCTAAATTGTAAATTTACAATAACTCTTTTCGAGATTCGAACTCAAGACAGCACTAGCGTTGACATCATTGTCGATTGTTTTTTTTTTTTTTTTTTGGGGGTGGTTACACATTAACTCTAACTGTAAGCAGTAGAGACTAGCACAAATCAAACCGGGTCTCCCTGCATGTATCAGCAGGTCTACATTTACATAAAGGCATTTTAATGCTGGTATTACCACAAGTTTGAAAATGTAGATATGTTCAAATAATAATAATAATAAGGCTTTTCTTTGACTCCAAAGATTAATGAGGAATGCAGTATTTCCCGTGGTTATGCAACCCCAGCTATGACCTACATATTAAGATTTTCTTTTCGCCGTCTGCGTCTGTCCTCGGCAGCGGATTAATTTTGAGATGTTCAACTACTTAGGATGTGGAATATACTCTAAAAACGACCTAGTGTCAGAAATAAAGCAACGACAATCAACAGTGCATTCTATAGAACAGTATTTCCAAAGTGTGGTACGCGTACCCTCAGGGGTACGGGAAGACTGGAGGGGATACGCGTTGCCAAAGCAGGACGTTTTGGCACCGCCGTTTGGCGACGCCGTTTTGGCGCGAAGGTCGTTTTGGCGCGAGCCGTTTTGGCGACGGGACGATTGGACGCGAAATACATTATGTACGTTTATTGTTTTATTTCTTTTAAAAGAATTATTCATATCTATGTTTTGCATGAGTGCTTGTGTTAAGACATATTTTTCACGTACTAAATGTAAATGTGTGTTTGTTTTTCACTTCATTTTCATTAATAAACATTTTGGCTTGTGTATGTGTGTTTATTAAGAGGCGCACTTTTAGTTTCAAAAAAGTTTTTTCAGATTTGACTTTAAAATAAAAAACAAAAATACAAAAAATGAAACGATGCTAGACAAAAACTTGATGCAATTATTTGTTGACATTAACATTTGGTTTATTTATGGACTGTATCGTATCTCCAGCTAGACATACCAAACACTTGCTAATAAAAACTATTCGCTGAACGGTGTTAGAATTCATACTACACATACAAAATTATGGTAGAGTGAAATAAACATTGTTATAAAAGCTACGTGCTTATTAAATTATCGTCAAATGATATCTCGCGCCAAAACGTCCCGTCGCCAAAACGGCGGCGCAAAAACGTCACGTACCGACGCGTTGCACCTCATCAACTATGCTTATTTTTTAAATACCCATTTATTATGTTCTGTTAATAAATTTAAGTGTGTTGGGGGGGGGGGGCAAGGGGTACGCATAGATCAAACGTTTGGGAAACCTTGCTCTAGACTATAGCACCCAGCACATACTTCAGAAAACAAAGAAAACTTTAGACAAAGCATCAAAAGACCAGTAGCCATGTTCGCTACTGAAACATGGACACTGACAGATAAAACAAGAGAAAATCTGCTAAATACTTGGGAAAAGAAAATCTTTAGAAAAGTTGCATGGTGTTGTAGAAGATACAACTGGGTGGAGGACATGCACTAACCTATACCAATACCAACTATATGAAGAAGCCTCCATTGTGATGGAAAGAAAACAAAAACCTTAGATTCCGTTGGGCAGTTACACCTCGAGGACAGAAGAGCAAAGATACTAGAAAAAAACAACAGGCAGCCGCCCTGAAGGCTTAATGATGTAGAAGCTGAGGCCCCTAATTAACCCCTTAGTACCATGGTTGCTACGCCACAGGCTGTAATGGACCTTTATTGTACTGTATACTGCAGATAATATTAAGCAGTGAATGTTATTATTTTATTATCATAATTATATTACTATTTCCATACCAAATATTTATTGTCCTAATCCACATGGTCCATGAAAGAGTCACAAGATTACAAGAAATCCCGAGTCTCAGCGGGTTTGTAATCAGCGGAGAATCATTAGTATTGTTTAAATTAGTTACTTTGAGAATATTTCGTTTTGTTTCTATGGCCAATTAGAAATTTGATTCTTCTAGTCCTATGATTTTTTCCTTTCATTCATTTTTATTGGGCTCGCGCGATTCCTATTTAGATATATCAAGGACGACCTGGTTATACAATTTTTAAATTACAACATTTATCTCACCAAGAACGTTAATGATATATATATGATCTTGTTATTGGTCAGTTAATGGTCACTCTTGCAGTACGTATGTATAAAACGTAATGTGAGAGTTCGATTGAGTCACTGGACCGTCTGTGGTGAAGCAAACTAACATTGTCATCTTGTTTTCAAATGAATCTTGTTTTCAAATGAATCTTGTTTCTCTTTCCATTGTTGAAGAATTTTTGTCCTGTTAGTTTTATGTATTTGTGTGCATAATGACAAGTCATTCTCTACAGCTCTATGATAGTGATGTTCCGTACTTATTTTCTGTGCTAAATTCTATTTCACATCCTGTTCTAAACTAAATGAATACAAAAGTTACATAGAAGTGTTGTTTATTTATTATCGCCTATTATAGCTTTTGTTTTGGCTACGTGATAATGGTAACAATGTTTATATTACTTGATTCCTTTGTTCTCGTTTTTCATTGTAGAAAAAAAAAATGTTTTTACTTTCATTAATTTTGGAGAATTATGATTTCTCTGTGACCAGACGTTAGCCACGAATTTCTCTAGCATAAATTATCTAGACGCCAGTCTCTTGTTGATTCTGTAATGAATTTGTCATTCTAGACTGTGAGGAGACTTAGTGAGGCTTTGAGGCCTATTCCAATGTTTGATTTTAAGAGTGGGACAACTAGACATTTTAAACAGAATGCAACGAAGAATATTAGACTACAGTTGCTACAGATATATAGATCCAACACAGATATATAGATACAACATACAAACACAAAACATACACACTATAAAACACTGACTCAACCAGCGCTTAATGTTCTTAACACACCCAGGATACACTGTACCGGTTGATGAAAGAATTCTAAACGTTGAAGGCTCCAGATTTTTGTTATCAGGGACAGCATCCTGATCCGAGACGTTATATCTTGAAATTCTTTGGTCCTTGTTTCCTTATTGAATGTCTATGGACAAAGTGTTTTGTAACTTTTTAAAAATTCTGGTCGATATTAAATGTGTAGGCAGTCACATGAGTGAAGTCCTGAACACAGCTGAGTTCATGAACACAGCGCTGAGCAGTGACAAAGCTTACAGTTGTTTTAATGAGATTTCATTAACTTATCCCCCACTTTCCCTTGTTATTTAAATATATGCCAGTGAGAAATATGTATTTGAATGCACCATGAGCACATTATACATGGGGCTGTATAGATTTGTGTTCTAGACACTGTAATAATACACGGGACTAGACGATGCAAAGTAATTAATTTCTGGTTAGGTTTTAAGAATAATTGCATTACATCTCATAGAGAGTCACTCTAGAGAGGGCCATTATGTGGGGAGAGCGCTAATAATGTTATAATGTAATGTATCGTCTTCTTGCACGTCGCTTTGTGAAAGGTGGTGAGTTACTGAGATCAAGGTTTTGTTTTTAACTCGAATCCGATGCTGGGATAAAGTTTTTGTTTGTTTTGACAACATTCTTCACAGAACTCTGTGGTTACTTGATATCACATTTGTGTGTGATTGGTCATTATCCAGGCCACACGACTTCCTGTTATTGATCTCTGAAACGAGCAGTATTTATCTGTTTCATTTCCAAAGAGGAACTTTCCTTCTCTCATTCATTGGAACCTGATTTGCGTGTCGTGGGTGGACTGCGATGATTACTGAAACGAAGGCACTCCACTGTAACCTTTTAATGTCATGCTGATTTGTCGCTTCTCATTTCTACGAGTTTGTTTACATCAGGACTTGTTAGCTGCTAGCATGACAATCTGTTTGAACACAATAATTCTGGTTCTTATTAGAAAGAATGTAGCTGTTATTATACAATCGTGTACAAGGTGCCCAAATAACGGTCCCTGGCTATCCGGCCCAATCACAGGCAAAATAGCTATATAGTACCTTATCGTACTAAGGTTAGTCAGAAGAGTCAGTCAAGTACTGTAGAGGTAGTAAGACAGAGTATGGTAGCAAGACAGTATGTGGTAGCAAGTTTAGCTCACAATACAAGAAATCGACATGTGAAAAAAAATCATTGTATAATTAAAAAAGGAACTCAAGTTTCTCCAGCCACAAAGATTGAGTGTAATAAAATTTATTGAAATATCAAAGTACATTTTATTCATTACCACTCTTGAATCAGTGATGGTGTCAAAGGATGGTTGCCCCAGCAAACTTGCTGTAGGGGCTGATTGGCTCGTCGTGTTGCAGAATGCTGAATCTGGGCCATATGATTAGAATTATAGTCAGATTAGTTCTAAACTTTATTTTAACCTTGACACTTGAGGTTTACATGTTTATGACTGAAAAAAGTCAAAGGAAGTGTCAGCTAAACAGCACCTCGTAATATTAGGGCTTGTCATGTCACATCAAACATTACATCACATAAACATCGCTTCACACATCACATCAAAGCACATCACAAACATCACATCATAAACATCACATCACAAACATCACATCACAAACATCACATCACAAACATCACATCACAAACATCACATCACAAACATCACATCACAAACATCACATCACAAACATCACATCACAAACATCACATCACAAACATCACATCACAAACATCACATCACAAACATCACATCACAAACATCACATCACAAACATCACATCTCAATGAACTCAAAATCAAACAACAAAAAGAAAGACGAAAGACAATTTGGAGCGATGGCGACTAGACAGAACGTTGTCAACAAACAACTTTTCGAATCTCAGAAACCAAAGAGTTAAAGAATGATAACGATGTTGACAAGTCTATGTACTTCTATGGGTAGGAACTGATGTTGATTGGGATGAAATGGGCTTTCAGACTTCTTTTGTAACAGCCTTATGTACGAACATCTCAATTCAATGTCTCTAGGACGCAGCCGGCCATTCAG
Organism: Biomphalaria pfeifferi; assembly: GCA_030265305.1. Lineage (NCBI taxonomy): Eukaryota > Metazoa > Mollusca > Gastropoda > Planorbidae > Biomphalaria > Biomphalaria pfeifferi. The sequence goes on along the minus strand of JASAOG010000060.1, from coordinate 1,732,193 downwards.
AAGTTGGTTTCAAGAAAACAGTTTGAAACGTCCAACTACTAGAATTCATGTTTAGTTCAAGGCACTTCTACAAAAAGTGATGACGTCCGCTCTCTTTTTGTTCGTTTTTGAGGTGTGGTGAAACAGGTCGTGGTCTAAGGCCGAGAATTGTTTGGCATTATTGATCTAGTACATCGAACTCATTCGACCAAATCTATAGATCTATATATTTGACTTCCGTCCACGCTTTTTTTTCTTCCCAGAGATCAGTCTATGGTAGAGATGATTGAATCTTTTTTATATAAAATTTTTTATAAAGTTAGCTTTTTTAAAACAATTAAAACAATTGTTGATTTTGAAAAAAGAAATGTTATGATAATTAAGAAAAAAAAAACATTGTGAAATCTCATGCAAGATGTGTAGTTTCACATGAATGAAATGTTGTAAATGTCTCTTGTAAGATGTGTAGTTTCACATGAATGAAAGTTGTGAAAAGTCTTTTGTAAGATGTGTAGTTTCACATCAATAAAATGTTGTAAATGTCTCTTGTAAGATGTGTAGTTTCACATGAATGAAATGTTGTAAATGTCTCTTGTAAGATGTGTAGTTTCACATGAATGAAAGTTGTGAAAAGTCTTTTGTAAGATGTGTAGTTTCACATCAATAAAATGTTGTAAATGTCTCTTGTAAGATGTGTAGTTTCACGTGAATAAAATGTTGTAAATGTCTCTTGTAAGATGTGTGATTTCACATGAAATTGATATCAATAATCCGTGGGAAAGAGTGTGTGAGTGTTAGCACGTTTGTCTTCATGGGTGTGTGCAAAGCACATGTGTTTGTGTATGTGTGCTCCTTCTGTTACCTTAATCGTTTGGTTTGCGAGTGGCATTATTTCTTATCTGTATTCAGATACGTGATATGACGTTAGAAACCAACGCCCTGATCTAAATTTGACTGCCGTGTAGTTTAGCTACTATCATTTTGTAATGTGCGGCTGTTTTTTGTGTTAAAACTGTAAAACTCTTAACAGGTTAATAAGTGATTATATTTCTTGTTGAATATAGTTCTTTAGATGGTTGAATCAAGAATGAAAAAGATTAGCACTCAACGAAAGGAATGAACAATTGTTTAATTATTAACTACCACCAAACAGACCTATCTCTCATTTCTGCCCCTGGATCCAATTCAACACACGATCCAATTCAATGCACACCAATGGCCGGATCTCAGCTGTCTTTTTTTGCGCATCCGTTCATATCCCATGCTGAACAGTGCCTGGAGCGTACCATAAGCGTCGACTCAAGAGCAGAGTTTTTACAATAAACAAACTTTATATACATGTACTTGACTTCAATTTATGCAAGTTCAAGTGAATTCTAGGTAGCCATAAGCAACTTCCGGACGGAGATCTCTTGAGCTCGAATCTTTTGGATTCAAAATGTCCAGATCTAGAACGTTCTTGTGTTTTACCGGGCTTAATGTGAAGCTGCGTTCCAGGGTCAACGTGAGTGTCAAAGTCGGCCCTGGCATTTCCGTACACATTTGTTACATGTGATGGGTATCCATTCGTGCTTGTCCGAAACTTCAGTATTTAAAGTTTGATAATGCAGACATGGCCTAAGCAGTACGCGGCGTCGTGGGCGAGTGTCATATGCGGGGTCTAACTCTAACTTTAGTCCGAAATGTCATTTTAAGTGCCAGGATAGCCTCTACAACAAATTCTTGTTTAAGAAACCTGTTTTCAAACACACCCACACTGTATTTCAGTAGATAGTGTTTTGATACGGTAAGCTACATTTGATTGCATGGCTGAGGCCTCACATTTAATATAATGGGACTCAGGATTGATGGTGACAAAGAATCTCTTTATCGCAGGGCCCGTCAGGCGCGGGACTTTAGGCAGTTGTCCATGTTCGCCATCCCCCAAGTCTGGCTTTGTACAGTGTATTAGAAACTAAACATTGCATTTGCTTAAATTCTTATAAAGCCAGTCCTTCCCTGCTGTCTTTTGTTGTGGAAAGTAAAGCTGCAGCCTAAGTCTTTGTGCTGGGTAAATGACACTCTCATAAACTTTAAGTACAGAAAGAAGCGGAACTTTTAACTCTTTTTGTGCAACAAACTGCTCTGTATTCTTCTTATTATTATTAATCAAAATGACAGGAGTTAATGTATAACTGTAAGGTTTGCCATCACTTGATATATGTCCAAATAATGCAGTACAGATAAACGTAATGTTAATTTGTTCCCACTGTATCATAATTGTCCTTTTTTAATGTTTTAATGTAATGTATGTCTACCTTCTGTCACAGGTGTAGTTCCTAGCAACGACCCAATGGAGACAGAAGCACCTCTCCCGCCTCCACCACCACCTTTACCACCCATTGGATTTGAAAGCCATGGTAAGTTTTGTATCTTCTGCTGAATGCTGCATGTATTCGTCTTTGTTAATATCAGGACATAGAATTATTTTTTATAATCCAGGCAGGAGATTGCAAAAGAGTGCAGTATTTTACGTGGCTTGTATGCATAACAGCATGTACCGGTTATAACACATAAACCATGTATTCGTGTAGAATAATAAAGTAAGTTCTTTTTATAGAAGGAAGAAGGGAAAAAAAGACTATCTGGCAAATGTTAACATTCGTTATCAAAGAGTTATGCCAGTTTTGCTTTTATTTCAATAGAACTCAAGTATGATCAAAGTAATCATGTTGAATTAAACGATTGGGTTTAACCTTGACTCTTGTTAATGGTTATTAGGAAGTATATAAGGAAGACCTATAATTATAGTTGGCATAGAAATGCGAAACAAGGAATAGTAGTACCATACGCATATTTTCTGTTTGGACCAGGAAATGAATTGGAATCCTTTCCTTGATTCCTTAGTAAGAGTAGCTAGACCTCATATATTCATGTCATATTCAAGCTGTTAGTAAGCCTAGTTGCCAATTATACAGTTTGACAAATGATACGAAATACGACAATTATATTACATTAATTAGATAATGTCGATGTAAAAAATGTACGCATCAAACGACCATTGTCTTCTGGCGCTAAAAGATCTTCTAACGGGTGGCTTCAGACATTTAAGTTTTAAAATATAAATTAAAACTACAAGAGCTTGCTTTATTCTCACTTGAAGAATACTTGTATATGTTAGTGTGTATTTTGTGTTAAATTTTATGTCGGTCTTTGATTAAAGTTTATTAAAGTGTTTTTTTTTCTTTTTTTTTAATACTTGTGATTTGAATTTGTTCTTTAAGTTTGTTTGAAACTCAAAATAGTTTGAGAACATATTTGAATTATTACAAGCAGTGACATTGAACAGTTAGTTGGTTATAACAGACTGGAGTTGTTAATGAAAAACAAAGGGAATAGCTCTTGTTGTTACAAAGCTTATATCAACTCACTCTATCTGTCTGGTACATTTTTTTTACATGTTATTACTCTCACACCCATTCACGGATCAAGTTAAAACTTTACACAATTATGTATTGTACCTAACAAAACATTAGTCAATAAAAAAAAATTAATTTGCTTATTAATTTGTGGTAATTTATTATTTTGTTTAGTTTCGAAAAGGGGAAATAAATGTTACTTGCATTATGGCAGTGATTTTGTGGTTCTGTCCCTTAAATAAGCTTTGTTTTTGTATTTTTTAAGATTTGTAAAAAAAAAATATTCTGCTTGTTATTTCTTTTCACTGTTTTGTTTTCTTTATTTTTTAAGTTCCTGTCCTTCCACCAATCGTCACCCCTGTCCGTATATCTGGCAGTTTCAATAAAGGTTTTCAAAATGAGCAGACGAATATACCAGGTAATAGCAGAAATGTGCAACCAACTTTAAAGCCTTGAGTTTTGTCATCACTCTATGGCCTGAAGAATTCTTTCTTTCCGCTACCACTCTATAACCTTTTTTTTTTAATTAAAGATAATCTTTTTAATGTTGGTAATTTGACGATCCGATTAAAAGACAGGCGTGGCCTATCTTATCTTATATAATACAGACGTTACTTCAAAAAAGAAGATGATTACATCCTACGCGTCATGCATTCAGGAATAGATATTAAACAATGACCTAAATTCTGTCAAGTCACTGGTTTTCCTGGCTAGCTCAGGCAACCTATTCCATGCTCTAATAGCACTAGGGAAGAAGGAGCATTTGTACAAATGTGTCCTAACATATGGAACGAGGAATGTGACTAGGAACTGCTTGACTACCTAACAAGGGGCTCGAGTTCCAAACTTGATGTCAACTTGGAATTTCAAAAATTCAGATTTGACTCGAGTCTGCTGATCGTTCCAAGGTAACGGGTAAACCGTTCACTAGATAATTATATCTACCATGCCTCCCAACAGAAAGACACAAAGATAAAGGCATATTCCTTGTTCCATTGACTTGGCAGAATTTAAGTCATTGGTTAACATGCATGACTAGATGCATGAACCGTAGGACTTAATTATCTTCTTTTTTGAAGTAACGTCTGTATTATATAAGATAAGAAGATAAGCAAAGTAAAGTTCCCCTTTCAGATGAAAGATGATCTGTTTCAAGGGTGTCATGTGGCCAGCACAACGAACAACCGCCTTTACTTTTCCTTAACTAATGTCAGGTACCCATTAGAGCTGGGTGGACTCAGAGGCGCCCGAAGATCCCTATATTAAAAATCCTAGTCTGCACCAGGATTCGAACCCCGGTCCCCGGTTCGGAAGCCAAGCGCTCTACCGCTCAGCCACCGCGCTCCTAAGAAGAAAACCCTCATTTCCACAAAAGAGAAGCCACCAGAGCGCACAAAGCATGAACGTCGCGCTAACAGTTTTAAATAGTGCGCCCCACGCATGAAATATAATCATTCAGCTCATTTGAAGGATATAATTACTTTATGTCAAGACTTGCTCGTTAGGTTTACTTTTTGTTTCTTTCTTTAATTGTTTACTTCGCCTCGGACTTTGTGTTGTTGTTAACTTCCTCTGGCAGCTTAGCATTGTAGGAGCAAGAAACCTTCAATGGTTTATCAGACACTTCTATCTTGTTGGGGACAGTGACTGATTCGATGGGCGGTTACTTTGTACTTGCTCTTTAGTGCTATTTCCAAAAGATTAAGAAAATACTTCTGCCCCAGTAGATTTTAATTAGTAGTAGTTTTTAATTAAAATATATGCTCATATGGGACTAACACATTGAGTCGTGTGAGATGTACACATTGACTCGTGTGTGAGATTTACACATTGAGTCGTGAGTGAAATTTACACATTTAGTCGTGTATGAGATTTACACATTGAGTCGTGTGTGGGATTTACATATTGACTTTTATATTGGACTTACACACTGAATCGTATTTGGAATTCACACCATGTGTGGTCTATGTTTAAATACCCTCCCTTCTCTTCCTTCTTCTTTTCATCTTTTTTTCCAAGCCATTTTTTTTTTCATGGCTCATTCTTTCCGTTCTTGAAACAAATCTTTGGCCATCGATCAATTAGAATCTGGCTAGTAATGGGATCATCCATCAGTTTCTTCCCAAATGATACACTCCCTATGTAATGACTTAGATTCTTATTAATAATGGATACTGCTCTCTTTGAGCTATCAGAGCCTACTTTATTTCTCTCAAATCAGGCTAGAAGCACTCTATAGTTTTCTGCCATCTAGCTCTACAATCAACTCGCTTCTATTGATAAAGGTTACATTCTCGATTTTTTTCCAGGGAAAGACAACGCTGAAAAAAATGTTTCAGTTTTATCCATCAAGCCACTCCAGCACTCAGGTTTTTTAACGTTTGAGTTTGTTGTTTTTTTTTGTTTTTTTTTTTGTTTGGTTTGTTTCGTTGTTCGTTTTTTTCTTTTGTTTTATATTTATAAGGCAGTTTGTTTCATCCAGCTTGTAGAGCGTGCACCCGTAAGAGAGGGGGTGGTCAAGAGGCGCAAATGCGATCTTTTTTTTTTCAAGGACAATAAATATTTTACATTTGCATTAAAGTTATAAATCTATATTTTAATATTAACAAAATAAAAATTTAGAATGTAATCATTAGATGTTCATTTCATCTTCAAAGAAATAACTTTCATAAAGTTTTCGCCACAGGCTTCTGCAACAAGATCGACCTTAAAATTTCTAAGAAGACATTGCAAAACGTCTCGTCTAATATGACTCTAACCTGTTTCTCGCGTCAGGAAGTCTCATTTCTCCCGACTGTTAATCCTAGTTCTGTTGACGTTTTTAGCCTGACAATAGGCATGCCACAAAAAGATGCCACAACTTGTGTGCGCTATGATTTGCCTTCAATGTCCCTCACATTTCAGTGTAGACCTCGACTTAATTAGCTTTAATTCAGCGTGCGAATTTTTTTTTTTCACTAGGATAAATTGTGCATGTAGACGCCAGGACAATGCATTTCTGCAACTTTGAATGTGAAAGGCGCCAGCGCCCTTTCCAGGCTCGCTTGGGGAGTTTACGCTGGCTGGCGAAGGATTCCAGAAGGAGGGGGCGGCGAACGTATTTTTTGTTTCGTATTGTTATTGACGGTCGTTGACTTGTAGCACCATACTGCTGGTAGGCAACTAAACTGCTGCAGGCGTAGTATAACATAACTATTAAAACTTGAAATAATTTGAATAACCTCTTTGTGAACAATACTAAATATAATTTTATTATAATATAGACAAAATCAAGTTGATATGAGATAAAGTAGGCCTACTAGGTAACTAAACTTCAGTAATAATATTTTTTAACAAAATCTAGCTCACTACAATAACACAGCCTTTCAGTCTCACGTTCTGGAGTCGTCTGTCCTAACTTAGACCGCTGATGACAGTGCCACCTATCTTGCATCATTCAGAACCAGTCGCAATATCTTCTCACCGTCAACATAGAAACACACACACACACACACTCCATAACACGAGGGCGTCACAAGTAAAAGTTAAAATATTTTGGAATTGTTTTCAAAACAATGGGTGCAATTTTCAAGGGATATAGTAAACTTCTTGCATTGCTCTTGTGTATAAGATTCGCGAACCATCCACTGTGCACGATACTCTCTATAGACTCTATCTTTAACATTCGCAGGGCACTGGCACAGTAGTCAACCAACATCGCATATAGGCCTATCTAGCTCAGGGCACTGGCACAGTAGTCAACCAACATCGCATATAGGCCTATCTAGCTTTAGAGGATCTAGAGTTACCAAAGTAAAGGTCTCTCCTAATCACAGTTGCATTATTAGTCAGGATGTCAATCCCATGCAGCTAATTAGATCAATTAATCTCTTGGCTGTGTTGGCATGTCCCAAGAGAAAATGATTTTACGTGCGCGTTTATTTATTAGCTTGGAGCAGACACAGACACATTTGTGTCTCATTTTTATATGGTGACAATTGTTTTGTTTTCTTTCTTTCTTTTTTTTTTAAGTTCCTGTCCCTCCACTAGCTTTTAGTTGGTTACCTTAGATAGGTCTTCAATATAGGATAAATGTTTAATTATGCTGCACCATTAAAATGCGTATTTTGTTGTATTGTAGTGTTGTATGAGTAGGCCTATATAAACCAGCACTGTTATTGTTGTATCAATTATCTTTTAATGTCTGTATGTGTTTTTTTTATGATAGCCTAGTCCGGATGTTGATAAGATATCTTACATAAAGTTACTTTGACATCATCTTCAGATAATTGATATTCTTGTATTAAATGTAATAATGTCAATTTTTTAAAAAATGTTTTAATCCAATACACTTTAAATTTTTAGTAAAGTTTATGTCTGCTCATTCAATGAGAACCTTCAACCTAAAGCTCTATATTGACAGGGCTGCTCACACATTTAAGCATATATATATATATATATATATATATATATATGCAAGAGGTTAGGATTAGAGAGAGAGAGAGCAAATTTCCAGCATTAAAATTATGAACTATTTGCATTTGATACAATTACCCAGTTAAACAAATATGTGATGTGATACCTTTTTTCTTTTAAGAAATAGAGACTGACCTTCCACCACCACCACCATCATCATCTGATGCCATGTATGTAAATATTCAACAGGTAAAGAGAGTTAATTACAAAATACCTATTCTCTTCTCTAGACTTATTTGTTAAATTAGTTTTAGTATAATGTTTGAGGCAACTAATGCAGGACAAGATAGATTTGTGCTCTTGGCAATTTGTCTTAATCAAAGTGCACAAAATATGAAATAGTTGACTGCATATTTATTTCATCTCTTTGTACTTACTTAACTGCTTAACTTGAAAAGGGACAGGGATATAACCAATTAATTATTAATTAGTGGTAATTAATTTATTGTGTTTTGATTTTTTTTAATGGAAATGAATCATACAGTGTTGGCTGTAAATATGCAGTTGTTTCCCTTATATTAGCTTCGATTTTTTTTTCTTAGTATTTTTTAAAATATTGCTTGTTACCTTCTATAAATAAGTGGCTCATGCTTCCTATGACTCTTTATTAAGGTATTATGGTATGGACTATAAATCTTATTTAATTCTTCTAGTCCAAATTTTTTTTTATATCATTGCAGGAACCAGAACATCACGAAAAGGTAAATGTTGTTTTCCAAAGTGTCAAAGTGTCTATAACAGATTTCATTGTGATCAGGCAGCAGCATTAATTACTGAATAGAAACATGATGGCTGAGAGTTGAGCATGTAGTGTTTGTGTCTAAGGTTTCTTGTTCAATCCCTGGTTGGAGAAGACAGGAGTTTCAGTCTAGATCATATTTTGGTGACTTTTGAAATCTCTGCCTTGTTTCGATATAAATGAAAGTAACAATTAATTTTAAAGTCAAGAATTGCCATAAATGTTACATTTCTATACCAATCAATGAATGCTGTTTATTATTTCCTAGTATTAACAAAATGAAAATATCAACAACACATTTTATTTGGAAAATTATCAAATCATACCAGTTGACTCCAAGGGACACCTCTTCATTAGCCTACTCTACTTTGTCATAAATCTATTTTACTTCATGATGGATCTGTCATTAGATCATAGTTCTGGTCAACTTAATGATTTGCGACTTTAATATGTGAACTCCTGGACCTTATTCCTATTACCATAAGTTCTAACAAAAGAGGTAGATAAGAAAATAGTTGAAAAAAATCAATGTGTTTGTTGATCCAAAAATAGAAGACATCCTGGCAGTGGCAGTAACAGTGTGATACCATTGAACCTGTAAATAATGGTTGAGTTTTATTTTCTTCTAAACTCATATGGAGATATTGAATGATAAAGAATAGTATTATTTGAAGTGGGAAGGTTACCGTTTAAAGAGGATTGTACTAAATCTAAATGCGTTTCCTAGGAGCATTGTTTCAATTGTGATGATGATGATGAAATATTACTGTGGTCTAAAGACAAAAGAGATAAGTTGTATCAGGTGATATGTTCAACTTTGAGGGATTCTTTTTTTTAAATTGCATTCCATATTAAACCTTGTTCAAGACTAAAGAAATGGTACTAGTAATGATTTCATGTTATACTAACAATTTATTTGTCACTGTGCATGCTAAACAATGGTGTGACCTGGATTTTGTTCATGTGAAAGGAATTTTATAATATACAATATATATAATAAAAAGCTATAAATATAATATATTACCTGAATTAACTTAACTTTGAACCTATAGGGTCATTTATTCACAAAAAAACATTCAGTTAATATTCAATAATAAATACGTTCTTAAAAAACATAAGGTATGGAAATCTGTGCCAAATGATAATATTTCAGCCTTTCTAAAAAGTAAAAAACTAAGATTAAGGCTAAATTTCTTTGTACTTAAGTATTTGGATATCTTGTTATATGTGCTCCGTGATGGTCATGTATAAAGATGCTGGTATGGATTAACACAGTTTTGTTTTATATAAACTTTTATCTTTCTTTTTTTACTTGTGATAAAAAGTCTTAATGACTTTTGTAATAATATATTTAAATATTCTCTAATTACTTTTTTTTCTTGTAAGGAATGTTCCACTTATAGTTTGTTGAAAAAGGTTTACATTTTTTAAAAATTATTATTATTATTTATTTATTTTATTATTTTTATTTTTTTTAAATCTTATGCTTTCAGTTATGACTAAAACAAATAAACAAATTACATTATAATTATGGTTTACATACTAAAAAATCAATTTACATCTTTAACAGTTTAATTTAGAGTATGGTTATGGAGATTTTAACCAAAAAAAAAAGCAGCATATTAAAACAAGTAGAAGAATGTTTATTTAATATATTGGACTGTAATATTTAATATAAACATTTTGGTTATAATTGCGAAACTCTATTAACTTATACTTCACATATTACACTTGTTTTCTTGTGCTTCATTAAACAAAATCATAAATATTGACTTGGTTTCAATCCTGTAAAGAAAGTTACTCATGAGGAGGAAAACACATCCCTGTTCATGGATGATGGAAAGAGAAGAGTGGATTATGTTCTAGTTTACCATGTGGATACTGATGAGGAGAATGAAAATCAAAAGAAAACATGGAGAGAAAACTTTCAGAGAAGTTTAGAAAAAGAAGGTTTAGAATTAGAAGTCACAGCCATGAAGGTAAATGTTATTGTGTTTTATATTAAGCTTAATATATCAAAAGCTAGATTAGTAGTGGTTGTTTTGGAAAAGGCTTTTTAGGTCAAAATTTATTATCTTAGATGTTTCACTCAGAAGCAGTTTTCTAATAAAAACAAAGTTAAAAGATCTACTCATACCAACAAATAAATGAGTGTAAGAAATTATCTGAAGAAAAGATTTGGGGGAAATCATCTTCAGGGCTATATCAAGACAATTTAATTAAAGCAACTTGGCTAATGAAAAAAAAAAGTGCTAATATAGAAAGATATTGGCCCATAAAAAATACTCTAAATAATCAAAAGCTAAATTCCGCTACAAGCAAGTTCCTTGAAAGTGTTCAGCTCTAATACAAAATGAAAAATCCTATTTTCATTATCATTTTAGTGAAAAAAGTTTTTTTTTTAAAAGTTGGCCAATTTTATTTTTTGTCCATGACTACATAATTCATTTTAATTCTACTGGACTCTGTTACTAGTTGACCTATTTTTTTTTTATATTTATTATCATTTGTGTTCATATTATTATTCTACCATTGTCCCCATTGTTTTATCATTATTATTATCCTGGAGAAAGACTAGGCAAGATATATGTCTAGCACTATTAGGTGAGTTGACCATTCCCCTATTTGTATATTACAGTTTACCCACAGCTCAGTTTCATGTGTTGCCCGATTGTTTTGTTTATTTTTTTTTATGTAAATTTAGCTATCCATTTTTATTTCAATTGTTGCTGCAATTTTCTTTGCATAAATGTCTTCTATCTAACTACCGTTTTTTTTTTTATTTTTGAAAAGGAAAGAATGGTTCTAATTTGATGAAAAAAGTACCATTTGTTTTATGTTTAAAATGTTTGTTTTTTTAAAAACAGTTCATGAAATAAAAATGGATACTATAATTGTTCTTAATTGTTTGGGTTTTTTTGCATGAAGTAATATTAGTTCTTTTGTTAAGAGTTAGATTAGATTTTACATTTTTAATACATTTAAGTAGGTAACTATTTTCAGTACAGTAATTTCTTACAGCTTAAAACATTATTTAATTGTATCTATCTGCAGTTTGTTTGTTTTTTTTTGCTTGTTTAAAGCTATAATTATTTTCCTTCCTTATTTGGTTTTACCCAAAATGAATAAGTTATGTAGCATATTTTTTAGGAAATAAAGTAACTTTTTTTTTATTTTGTCCTAACTTAAAAGTTTTATATAAATAACAATAGACTAATGTAGATGTATGCATTTTACAATGTGTGTATATGTTTGTTTAGACTAATCCCATCATTTTTTTTGTTCAATCATTGAAGTAATTAATATTTTTACTTGTAAAATGTATTAAGTTTCTCTTTCAACTTTTTATTTTTAGTTTTAGTGAAATTTGACTGACCTTAACAAAAAATAAGTTTAAGTTGTAAATCAATTGACTCTGAAAGTTTTCTTACTTAATTCAAAAGATTATGTTTGTTTATGTAGGCCTATAATTTAAATGTAGTGTTTACTCATGCTATTATACATTGCTCTGTGATGTACATTGCATTAGTGATAACTCAAAGGGTAGAGGCATCTGTTAGTGATTTCCATGTTGCCCTTAAGAGTTTTGAAAAATACAACTCAGCTCAAGTTATATAAAGCTTTGAACACTTCATCAGGAATTTAAACAATATTTATCCATTATCTTTTACAAAGTTTTCTACATTCTGTTGTTGTTTTTTTAAATCCTACATTTGCACTAGAACTTGACTACTTTAGGTTTAGTACACCTGTTTTTATAAGAAAAATAAATCCTTATAAACATTTTTTGTGATCTACAATGATATACAAGCATGAAAGTTAAAATAAAAGTATAAATTATTATTCACAGTCTAAAGTAAAACCAGTGGTTCCAATAAACAAACTACTCAAGTGCTGTCGTTCCTCTCAGAGAGGTCAAGACAAGAAGACTTATTATGTTAAAATTCATGCCCCATGGGAAGTGCTGACCAAGTATGCCGAACTCACTAACATGAAAATGCCTTTAGCTGTAAGAACACTTTTTACATTTATGTAGTAGTTATTCTGAAATTTAAAGTAGTTAAAATAGTAGATTTGATAACAAGATTAAATGTAGCTTTTTAAGAAGGAAGCTATTAAATATCAAGACTGTATTTAAATCTATGACATTGTATAGTAATATACAATGTAGTCATATGACAATATGTTGTATTTTGAAATGCTAGTTTTATTGAATATCTATAACTTCTTTATATTGCTACATTTTGGCCATCTATTTGATTCGTACTGAAATTTTTTCCTAATAGGAAAATGACATGATTGAGCATTTTCAAAGCTGCTGGTCAAAGTGCCCCTCACCATTTGATATAGATAAAGAAATATTGCCAGAGATACCAGACTATTTCACAGCTCCATTCACACGCAGCAGGATAAATCAGTATGTCTTAATTATTTGCTTATTTGAATATATCATTGTTTTTAAAACAGTTTTTAATCATGTTTTAGTGGGTAGTTCATATTGGCCAAGCACAATTTTTAAAATAGTTTGCTAGAACTAGTTAGAAGTATGGACAGGCAAATACTTAAGCATGAAGCAATGAACTAGAAGCATTTATAATAATAAAAAACTTTGTACACCAATAAAAATAAGGTTAATAGTTAATAAATCACTTCTAAAATAGAATGGAAAAATCATTTAAGTTTAAGACATGGGCTAACCAAATGAAAAATGAAATCAAATCGAATTACATTGATGTATTCTGAATAATGCTCTTGAAGAATCATTATGGTCAAAGGGAGCAAAACCTATGCAAGGATGGACATAGTTATACTTTAGGTAAATGAAAAGCAAATCCCAACTGCAACAGTTTTAGTTTTTGAAAATTTAGACAATTACCATATTATCACACTTGATAAAATGATTTCTATATATTTAAATATGTAGTTCATTACATTTGAATTTTAGAAAAATTAACATTCTGATTAACTCACTTCAAACTAGATCTACTTATTATTAGGCTAATTGCATAGTTATAATTATTACAATATTAGGCATATATTCATTAGTTAATACTTTTATTTCTTTATGTTCAATGTTCATTATTTTTTTTATTTCCTGATTCAAATATATTTGCTACACTAAAACAGAGGAAAGTAAGAACTAGTTTTGTTCAAGATCTATTCACCACTATAACTGTGTAGAAATAGCTAGTGTGATTGTATTGAGATCTATTTGTGAAAATTCTTCACTTTAGTGTAGAATTATAGGAAATCCTTTCTTTTTCCAATTTATCAAAAATGTATAGTAAATTTTCATCAAAGCTTTTCATCACTTTATATATGCTCTATACTTTCTAAGTCCTCTCTATCCTTGAGTATATGAAAAAAGGAAATATATATAACAAGATTGTCTGTTTATCAAAACAATTAAACTTCTTGCTAGGAATGGGCTGTTAACATTGAGCTCCAGATATATAGAGTAAAACTTCATTAGATATGGGACCTCAATAGGCACACACACACAAAAAATCCATATTTTTTGTATATCATGCATATCACTTTGTAATATTGGTGGGATTTGCCTTACACTGAAATGAGCAAGTAACTTAATTATAAAGACTTTAGTATGAAATATCAACTTTTGATTTTTAATGAACAAGTAATATAAAAAAAAACTTTTAAAAATGATGTCCAAATAATATAGTAAACAAAACATTTATATTATTTGTTTTAATTTGTCTTACCGTTGCATGGGGGAGGATATATAGAAAAGTGATATTACTGATATTTAGTACTAAGAAAATATAATTGTTATTAGTTCCCCTTATAGGCTTTAACAGAAAAAAAAATATTTATTCAATGATAAATGAAGTATTCTTTCTGAAATGGTCAAGCAGCATGAGTTTATTTGTGAAACTTCAGCTTAATAAAGATAATGCAAAGTTGTCAAAATTAAGTATTCAAATGTATTTCCTGTTCATTTTGATGGAATTGAAAACATTGACTGTGTAGTTTTAAAATGCAGAGAACTATGTCGGAATATTTTAGAATGTAAATAGAAAAAAAAAATAGATTGCAGGACCATTTTTTTGGCTACCAGAAGATCCTAGGAGCTTGATGTATTGTGTGGATCTGTTATTATTATTATAGACAGATGGTTTTTTTGTGTTATTGTCTTTGCTTAAATAAAAATGCTGGAATCAATAAATAATCCTATCTGATTTTATTTTAAAACAAGTTTTGTTGGCTATATTCATAAATTGTTGTTATTTTTGGGTCTGTCTTGATTTATTTTATCAAATTGTTTAGCATAAAGTTGTCTCCATATTATCTATATTCGGTTCCATTATTCTAAAACAATTGAAAGTTACTATTTTATTTCCAGTTTGTTGAGTGAGACCTTAGTCAATTGATAGTGAAAATTGTCCAGTACAATAATTTAGATATGCTGTTTTTTAAGGGCATTATATTAATCATGACTATAACTTCATTTTGAATTAAATGTTTATTTGTTTTGCAATTATTTTATTTTTCTAAATATCTAAGCCTCTATATATCTTTACAAATAGACATTTCTTTTTCTAAGCACACCTATATATATGTTTCCTTTGTTTACTTCTCCGATTATTTTTTTTTTTTACTTCTTTATAATTTAAACACTAAAAGGAAAAAGAATTTCTGTGCTTACTCTGATGTTTAAGATAAATACAGCTTTATGTATTTTTTAAAAATATGCGACAATTTTAATGAGTTTGAGTTTTGAGTTTAGACACATCGACACAATTTAGGCCATGTCGTGCCCGTAATCCTTTAAGGATCACTCTCCCTTCACATAACAAGGGCTAAATTCTATACAGTTAAATCATTAAAAGCAAGGTCTATTCACAGTTAAAATAGTAA
The DNA here is from genome assembly GCA_030265305.1 of Biomphalaria pfeifferi. NCBI lineage: Eukaryota > Metazoa > Mollusca > Gastropoda > Planorbidae > Biomphalaria > Biomphalaria pfeifferi. The sequence continues at coordinate 1,716,743 of JASAOG010000060.1, read as the reverse complement.
AGGTAGTAAAAATGTAATAATTTGGTAAAAATCTTATGTACAAAATGATAATTTTAAAAAGTTTGAGAGTATTATTTTATTTTTTCATGTATTAAGGCACATATATTATAGAAATTACATTTTACGCCAAAAAAATTTTATATGATGCTTTTTTTTTTTAATTGTAAATCAATATGTGAGCAGGTCAGGGTGGCGCTACTGTGTGAGGCCTTTTTCGTTATCTGCTGCTCAACATTTGTTCATTTAAAACAGTAGGCAGGTGGTAGCTCTACTGGGTGGGCCCAATCTGTGCACCTCGGTCTGCGACCAAGGGGCTAGAGTCGCCTAAGCAACCAGACAACACAATCAAACTAAACTAAACGAAACTAGCTAACTAAAGATAAAATAATAAACTGAAATTTTAAAAGGAACTTATATACACTTTATTTACAACCAACTTACAAAGCAATAAAAATATAGGTGAATACGAAAATGAAAATAAACTTAGAAACTTAAAAACTATATATACGCACTACTAAATAATTAATCAACCCTACTTAACTGAACTTAACAACTCCACTAACCAAAACCCTCTGCCGCCTCTGGATCTATGTTGCTAAATCTGCAACTACAAGCTCTAACAAACTAACTATTACTAACTAAACCAACCATCAAAAAACCTAAATTACCCCAACACTAAACAGTAAGCTACTAGCAGCAGTAAAGCAGAACAACAGCAGACAGTTAGGCAGCCGAAATAATGGCAGTTAGGCGGCCGAAATAATGGCAGTTAGGCAGGAATTATAGCAGGCAGTCCACACAGAGCACGTCCACACAGGAACAACACTAAAAATAACTTTCTAACTCACTGTTTGGTCACACAGACCAGCTAATCAAGCACTGACCAGCGGTCAACACCGGAAAAAGGACAAGACACGGCAGCATCCGTTCTATTTATAGAGCCAGGTCATGACTCGTCTACACTAACTTTAAAGTTAAAGAGCTGGCGGGAGACAGGCATGCACTCAGCACTAGCCTAGATTGTTTACAAAAATTAAAATACAGATATCAATAGATAAAAAATTAGATCTAGGAGCGCCAGCTCACAAATACAAAAGCTTAAGGCATAGTTTGTCCTCTTAAGTTTAGGCCTGTAAAAAAATTAGTATGTCTCTTAAAATTATAAATTCTCATAACAAATTTCTTAAATCTTGAACTATTTTTTTTTTCAAGTTGCTTAATTTATTAGCATTCCATTATTCCTTTGCATCTAATGGTTTTATTTTTTAAAGATCTTAAATAACTTTTAATGATTTTTTTTTTCTTAATAAACGTTTACCACAATGATTGAAACATAGATTGTTATATTACTTCTCCATTACTTATGTTACATTATTGAAAGGAAAACAAATTTAATAAGTAAATGTATAAAAAGAACTGAAAATATTATTTTTAAACAATTAAAACTTATAAATCAGACAATTAATGTGTGCACTGCTGAAAAGTAAAAGGTGTCAATGTTATGTTTTTCATCAACCTTGCGCAGGTTTATTATGCAAGATAAAGAAACATTTTTTTCCCCTGCACAAAGAAGCTTATTGACTTATCAAATCTTACTAAGAGCTGTGTTTGAAGATGTTGGTGATCCAGCAAGAAATAAATTTGGTCAGTCTTTTTTTAACATTCTCACAACATTTAAAGTGAAACAACAGAATACAATTTTTTTTTTAAATCTTTTCTGACTTTTATTTCATAGGCATCAAGAATATGCTGAGCAATAAATCTTATGAAGCAGCTTTTCCTTTGCATGAGGTAAAATCTATCTACATGTTTTAATGAAAATATCTTTGCATTTTTTTTCATTTATAACACTATTTGTGTTTCTAGATCTTTAAATAACATTTTGTTATTATTATTGACTTTTTTTTAAAACTATTCAAGGGGGAGTATAAAAGTGAACACTCTCTTTTGACGGAGGGACCAAGGAACCAACGTCACGTAGGACTATTTCCTTAAAATACTCTTAACATTAAATAGCTAAGTATATAAAATAGCTTAAATTTGTTTTGCATTCATTTTAAGTTCATTTAAATTTATCTAAGCATTTAAAAATTGGTTTTGAATTATCTTTCAGCTCTTGTATGAAACATGGGCAAAGCCAGGAGCTTGGTACAAATTCCAACCATTAGATCATATTAGGTATAGGGCTACATTTGTTCAAGTCCCCCCTTCTGTATAATTTTAGATCTCCTGTGTTGTAGTAGTAAAAATGATTGCTTTTAGATGAAATTTCGTTCTTAAAATATTTAGACTTCATGTTTAGACAAAAAAAAAAAACAACAACAATATGAATTATTATTATTTGTTTGACAGATTGTACTTTGGTGAGAAGATCGCTATTTATTTTACATGGCTGGGTTATTATACTGGCTTGCTCATTCCAGCTGGTCTTGTTGGTTTGGCCATTTTTATTTATGGATGTGCCAGAATGCCTTTTCATGAGGCCAGGTGAATATAATCTTCATAATCTTTATTTTTAATCTTTAGTTAACTTTAATGATTAATATCATCTAAATGTTTTAGTGATTTCTTTTAATTCATTTAATTCTATTTTTAGCAATGAAATCTGTTCAGATTCAGCCCCTGGAAACTACATAATGTGCCCACTGTGTGATGAACATTGTGACTATTGGCAGCTCAAAAGTTCTTGTATCTACTCCCGTGTAACTTATTTATTTGACAATGAGGCCACTGTTGCCTTTGCTGCATTCATGGCTCTTTGGTGTAAGCTGTTGATATTTTATATGTGGCTAGTTTTTGTTTTGTCTTTAAAAACTAATGAATCTGATAGTAGATTGAAATGTCTTTTTTTTATCAGTCATTGGTTTGTAACTCAAAGCAGCTAGTACAGCTAAACTAATGCAGGCATATTAAATTTTGTATAAATAAACTTGAAAGAACTGAAAGAAAATTCTCTTGTGAACAAAAACTCAATGTAACTTTTATTACATTATAAATTTATTCATAGATTTAACTTGAAATGAGATATAGATCTAATATTAATAAGATAACTGATATTTAAACAAATCTCACAACATAAAAACATCTTTACTCTTTCAAGTCTCTAGATCGTCTACTATTCTTAACATTAATTATAATTGGTCAGCTCATATTTCTTAATTCTAAACTGCACAGCCACCAACCAATCACTTACCTGGCAAAGAAAACAGCCCAGTGATTATTTTTCCTATACAAACTCAATAGCTTTAAACTAAATAAGAAGATCTTAGATAATTTTTACTGCGCAACTGAGCAAAATTTGCTAACATACAGAATAACTTGTTGGCAAGGCAACCCTTCATCTAAACTGTTGCACCAACTAGAAAACATTATAAAGATGGCATCAAAAATCGCAAGCACAACATTACCATCAGAAATGTCTAAGAAAAATCTTGGAAGACAACGGCCACCTGCTCCATCATAACTATGTCAAGTCATCACGAAGTTAGCAATTATTGTCTATCAAGACAAGAACAGAGCGGTACAAAAACTCATTCGTACCTTACTCGGTCAGGCTGTCAATGCCAGCCATTGATCAGGAAACATGAAAGGGATCAAGATGCCTGTGTGTAACTGCCAAATGAACTCTTTATGTTGTGTCTGTTCTATTTATGTGTATGTTTCTGTTGCGTTGTCTTTATATGAGAAAAGAGTCCTTGTAATCACAACAAATTTCCATAAGGATCAATAAAGCAGTCTTAGTCTTATCTTCCCTTCTGCAAAGTCTTACTTAATAAAGTGTGTATAATTGAAATATATTATTAAAAAAAATATAACATGAATTCTCTCAATTTTATTTTTAGCCACAGTGTTTCATGAAATGTGGAAAAGAAGAGCAGCAGAAATAGAATATGACTGGGACGTGGCTGATTTTGAACAAGAAGTAAGTTTTTATTATCAAATACATCCCTGCATAAATAGTTAGAAACAGACTTTAGGGGACTTCAATAAGTACAGCTTTTTCTTTACTTTCTAATAAAACCTTGTGTCATATTCTTTTTTATTTTTGACATAATGAAACACACTTATTTTCCTGTCTGTGTTGAGAGGCACAGTGGCTGAGTGGTAAAGCGCTTGGCTTCCGTACCAGGGGTTCAAATGCTGAAGACTTGGATTTTTAATTTTGGGATCTTTGGGCCCCTCTGAGTCCACCGAGCTCTAGTGAGTATCAGACATTAGTTGGAGAAAAGTAAAGGCGGTTGGTTGTTGTGCTGGCCACATGACACCCTTCTGACACAGAAACAGCTGACCTTTAAATCATCTGCCCTAGAGACCACAAGGTCTGAAAGGGGAACTTTACTTTTTTTTTTACTCTCTGTGTGAAAACTCCCTTAATTATTTATGGATATTGTGCAACAAAAAAACTACACATATTTATATTGCAATATTTTTTAAGGAAACTATCAGACCAGAGTATGAAGCATCTGTGCGTCGCAGAAGAATTAATCCTGTGACCAAGGTATGAAAAATCTTGACATCTAAAAATTTTAACATCATTTTATTTGTTTTATTTAAAGCATGATTTAATAATATAAATTAAATCAATTTAGTTGGCATGGCATTGGCTCCATCAAAATTTAGGTAGTTTATACTATTGAACATTTAAAATATCCTGGGTTTAGTATGAGTTTATCAATGCTTCAAAGCCTAGGCAGCACGTTTGTGTGTTTTCATGTTGTCAACTGATTTGTTCGACTTCACAACTCTAGTAATACTATTAACAAACTAGTGAAATTGAAATGGTTTTGATGCCTATTAACAAACTAGTAAACTTGAAATGGTTTTGATTTTTTATTCAGTTTTGCATTTCATATAAAGATTTGTGGTTTTGGTCAAGCTTATTTCTAACATTTTATTTAGCTATGACAGTGAAACATTGTTCTCAACCTTATATTGAAGATCTAAAGATTTAAATATATTTAACTAATTGTTACGAGAATTGGAATATTGGTTAGACCAAACAAAGAAATTGAAAGCTGAAAAACTTCATAATTTTATTGTCACTTTAAATAGTTCTATTTAAAATATATTTTCATGCATTTGTATTTATACAAAATATATGTCCAAACTTAAGGGGGTATTTAGAAGCGCTAGTGAACAATATTATTTCAAAAGAACAACTCTATTGGTTCATAGACCTGTTCATTGCAATGTGTACAATCCCTCGATTGTCATTTTAACACTTTATAAACAGAATAAATTTGGAGGCTTTACAATTTTTGAGGTAGGTTTATCTGTTAGCTGATAAAGTTTTTTTTAGTGTCAATTTTCCTATGATCATTTATGAAGCTTCTATTTGGTCTTATTCCTCGCTTTTATGTTGTCCAGGACTTACACATTGAAGTGATCAACTGAAAAGCATTTCCTGTGATATTTTATGTAAAATAAAATATTTTACTGTGATGCATTCATGTGTGAAAAAAAAATCTGATTGGTTTAAAATGCATTAAGTTTGTTGTTTTTTCATTCAACAAATATATCTTTCTCTTTCGCTATTGTGCATTCATTGTTAGCATGCAACATTTTTTTGAATGTTAAGAGCTAGTTGCTCAATTTTTTAAGAATGCCAGTACTTCTAATTGTGTTTTAAATAATATTAACTAGGTTGTAATTTGTTTTTTGTTGTTTTTTTCAGCTCTTTAAGTAAATGTTAATTTATCTGCTGCTTGAGAGTTGTTTTTTTCTTCGTTTTAATTTTTGTAAAAAAAAAATATTTTTTGCTAATCTATTTTTATTTTTTGTTTTATCAATTTAGCTGAGCATGAATTTTATTTTATCTTCTAATTAAATTTGATCATTTTATTGTAATCACTTGCATTTTCTTTTTCAGAATGGACCAGTAAGGGTTTTAATTATTTTTACTCTGACTGCCAGTGATAAATTTACAATTGAATAAGTTTATATACTCTCATATTCATGCAACATCAACATATAATATCACCCTAAATCTACACAACTGCTAGTCCAATATCCTTTATTACCTTCATAACCTTTATTACCATGCTTTCAAAACACAGTGAAACTAAAAGATATTTATAGAGAAATATTTGCTTTCAATAGCAATGACTTCATATGGTATGATGCTTATATGACTAAATTATAGGCTTTACTTTTTAACAGTAAGCTTAGAAAATTGAAAAAAGAATGATCAAAACTTAATTTAGATAAACAGAAAAAAAATTGAATGTAAAGAACATACTACAAAAACACAAAAAAAGTAGGTACTAGCAATAGACTACAAAAAAAAAGCAATGCTTATAAATATAAATGAATATAGACTAAAAACTTATAAGAAATTCATTGGAAAATTGCAGCTTTTTTATTCTGTAAATGGTTTGACCTTTCATAACACTTGACCTTTTTTACCCATTCCTTCTTATCTTGCTGATTGATTTACAATGGCCAGTTGTTTTATACCAATTATAAAAAAAAGGCTGATTTCAGAAATGTATCTGGATGCATTTGGGTGGGATTTTATGGGACTTAACTCCTGTATAAGAAAAATACATTTGCTACACATTTCACTTATGCTTTTAAATTTCATAAAGATCTTTTATATATAGGTCTACATTTTCAAATGATTATAGTATTTGCTAGAATGAATATATGATCATTTGATTTTAATTTTTTTTAGTACCAGCAATCAGCTTTTTTCCCAATACCCATTGCTTTTTACTTTTAATTGCTTTATCCCTGATTTTGTATTTTAGATACATCCGTTATTTTTTATGAAGTTAAAATTTATTTACAATGTTGAAATTCTATTTTGAACTAAACTATTTTTGTAAGAACTGTGTCAAGTATTGTTTTTAAAAGTTAAGTTTTATTTTCATGTATTTTGTTTTTCTTGCAGTTAATGGTCATTGAAAGCTAATACAAATTTACAAACATATATTTAATAATAATAATAAGGCTTGTCTTCGAGTCCAAAAATTGAGGACTACAAACTTACATTTTTGATAAGAAAGTTTCTAAACAGCACATATTCGAAAATAATTAAAAATAGCCACTTTTTTGCTTTCCTTGTAGGTTGAAGAGCCTTACTTAAGTTTCACTTCCAAATTGTGTCGTGTTACTTCTTCACTCTGGGTTGTTTTGTTTATGGTAAGATCTTTTAGTAATTAGGAACTACCCTTCTTTAAATAAAACTTTTACTCTGGTCAGTGCTTAAAAGTGTTAAAAATCTTTCTAAATATATAACACAAGTTGATTTGCTTATCTTGTTTATTAGACATAAATGTATAAAAGTTATATATGTATTTATTTATAGGAAAGTAAGATCTCTGCTGTTAAAATTCAATAATTTAATAATAATTCAATAATTCAACTTATTTTCACAAAGCTTCCTTATCTGTTGAAGACAGTCATGCTACATATAAAAAGTTTGATCCATTAATACATTAATAGGATTTGTTTTTCTTTTTGATTTTGTTAATTTTTATAATTTTTATTATTCAATGTAATTCTTTTTTTGTCATGCAACTGTACAACTTGTTAATGATAACCAAGTTCAATAGCAAGCTTTTAACCTTCTCTTTGACTAGCTTTGTGTGGTTGTAGCTGCTGTTTTTGGTGTCATTGTTTACCGCATGACAGTGAGAGCGCTCCTCTATGCTGTGGGTGAAAACATTATAAGACAAAGGGCTGGGATCATAACATCAGTCACAGCATCAGTTATTAACTTGATTATCATCATTCTGCTTGGCAAAGTTTATCAGTTCATAGCTCAGATGCTGACCAACTTTGGTAAGCAACAGAAACAATTTAGAAAGGTTATTCTCCTATATCAAAAATTTTTTTTTCTAGAGCAATAGCCTAATAATGGCAGTGTTTTCAATTCCGAAGATTAAGAATGAGTGCAGGGTTTCACATGACTACTCAAACCCAGTTGCAACCTGCATATTCTTACACATCTCATCCAGACAAAGCTGTTGTCCACTGGCGGCCTATTGAATTTTTTTTTCCATCTTCTGCATGTGGCTTTCCTTTGTGTCCTGCAGCCTTTGTGAGAGCTCTCCAACTGTTTCTTTCAGAAGCCATTGCTGCATGTACTTTCCTTTATGCCAATAAGGGTGAAGTGGCACCTGAATTGATCTTTATAGCGCATGGGGATACCTATGTTATGCCATCCTCTTTTAAGCTTGCCAAAGAGAATCGCCTTTATCATGTGGTTGTTTCTCATGGGGAATAGGTTCTGACTCATCTATACTGTCCACACTGGCCTCCAGCAGAACATAGTTATTTTTAATGTAGTCCTGCCAGCATATGCCCTTTATGGTGTGAAGGCATCTTTGATGTGTTCGAGGAGCCTTAAATACATTGGCCTCCTTCAGTCGTGAAATGACTATGGTTCATCTCAAACAAGCGAGATGAAAGCCTGGGCATTGTTTATGGTCGGAACAATGTCGCCCACACAGCAGTTCCCCCCTCTCCCCGCAGCTGATGAGACCAAAGGAATGGAATATCCATTACAGTTTGGGATCAGTAGCGCTGCAGGCTCTGCCAGACTGCAGCACAGTGTGCAGCAATCTGTCTAAGGGTCACCAGCTCCTGATTTTTCCTCAGGGTTGTCTCCCAAAGCCTTTCCCATGTTTGGGTATAGCCACAAGGCAGCGGAGGTTTGGATTCAAGAGTTTTCCTTCTTCTAGATGGGTAGCCAACCAAGGCTAATGAGCCCCTCCTTCCCAAAGCTTACTGGTTTAGGCACCAGTTGCTCGTTTTTGCCCCTTCTCCTGTTGGTCATAACAGTTCCGACAGGCTCAGCCTTAAATAGCCTACTATATAATTGTAAGGGCAATATTGAAAGAGATTTCTTTTGTATATATCTTTATATGAATTTTCTTTTAATTAATTATTTAAAACCTAAAATAATAATAATAACAAAAGCTTGAATTGTTGGTTATCTGGGATAAAGGTTGAACCAGAAGATTGGTATAATTGGATGTCAATATCTTTTTGAATTACATCCTTTTATTTTTTTACATGGTGGGTTTGAATGGTTTATATTTTTCAAGAATTTGTGAATGACTTCATTATTAAAAAAAACTGTGCTCTTTTTTGAAGCTACTTCCCCTGATTAGTTTTACTAAAAAAAAAAAACTAAAATTATTTTACTGTAACTAGATCTACTTTTAACCTATTTAGTACACATTTTGAGTTACATTATATAAGCTGGACTTTTTATTTCTACCCTTGAACTTTTAAATGGCAATAATAGCCTTTATTATTTTTATTATTTTTTTGTAAATTCTCATGCATCAATTTACTAATTAATGAGTTGTAGCACTATTTTTTTTTACTGTAGCTATTAAATTTGCTCCATTGAAGCACATAATCTTGTCCATAAATAAATAGATTACTATCTTTCCATGTTATGTTTGTCTTCACATTGACAGAAACACACAGAACTCTGACAGAGTGGGAAGACAGTTTCACTCTAAAGATGTTTCTTTTCCAATTTGTCAACCATTTTGCTTCTCTATTTTACATTGCATTTTTTAAAGGAAAGTAAGTGCATCTTTTACTCTTGAATTCCAGAAAACAATATTCAGTATGTTAGAGTTTACTTAAAATCTATTTTTTTGTAAATATTTTTGTATAGACTTGTCGGGCGTCCAGGTCTGTACAACAGACAGATCAATGACTCTAGGCAAGAAGAGGTAAGAAATTAATTTTTTTCTATTGAAATGTAATAATTATCTGAGTAGAGAAGATCTATGATCTTGATCCTTATAGAAGGTTTAAAAGTAATACTGCATATCTCTGGTGTCTTTGGAGAGTAATCCAGAGGCCTAGCATGAATGTCCTATTATTACTTATCTTTACAACACTGGTATTGACTCCATGATTTACAGGAACTGAAGAATATGTAGTGAGACTTGGTGGGGATAAACGAATTAATACTATATACACATTTAAAATGAAATAATTCATACACATTTAAAATGAAATAATTCATACACATTTAAAATGAAATAATACATACACATTTAAAATGATCTTTTGTTTTTACTTTTCCTAAACAGGACAAAAATTTAAAATGTAGAAGAAAATAAAAAGTAGTATGGGTAGATTGAAAATTAGCTACTAAAAAAAATGTAATTTTAGTTTAAAATGCATGTACATTTGTTATATTAAAATAAAACAAAAACTTTGTATTCATTCAGTGTGATCCATCTGGATGTTTCATAGAGCTTTGTATCCAGTTAGGAATCATCATGGTTGGAAAACAGACATTTAACAATTCTAAAGAAGTTGTCCTTCCGTAAGTAAAACATGTATTTGAAAAGAAATTACTTTTCTTGGTTCAATTAATTTTGCAGTTGAAATTCTTCCTTTACACCCACTTTGTAACTCTTTCAACAAGTAATTTTTTATTCTCTTTTTTTCTTTGGATATATATATGTATTTTTGTAAATATTATAATGACTTACCTAGCTAAGGAAATATATAGGCCTACATATTATATATTGAATTGAAGGAAATTAAATTTCCAATAATAATTTCTTATAATATTTTTCCTATTTGAAAAAATCTATTTATTTACTAAGAGGGAGAAATTTTTGTAAAAAATAATACCATCACACATTAAGAGGAATTTTTTAAAAAGCCTTAAACTCTTGCTTTTTCACACATTTCATGTACTGTTTAAATATGTCTCCAATTTTCACCACAGAACACTGTTCAGAATTGAATTAGATAAAATATATGATTTGTATTTTATGTAACTAGTCACTCCATTTCAAAAATGTGTACCAAAATGAAATATACAACATATCGGTAGAAATGATAAAATAGTGTCTTTTTTCTTAGGAAATTGTTAAACTGGATTAAGTCCCGCAAAATCAATAAGGCTGAAGAGAAAAAGAATGAGAAAGTCTCCCAGTGTGAAAAAGATTATGCAATGGATAGCATGCCAGAACTTGGTTTGTTTGATGAATACTTGGAAATGGGTAAGATTATCAATGACATTATGATACAATATATATTTTGTTAAGATGTGGGATTGAACAAAAAAAGAAAAAACTCACAGATTCTCTAGTTGCCTGTCTCACTCTGATTGCAGACATCTCACCGAAGCACAATTCAATGAGTCAATAATCCTGTTAAAAGAAATACTTTTAGAATATTCCCGATTGAATTCACATATACTGATTCACTAACACAAAAAGAAAACAATCCTCAATTGTGAAATCAAAAATTATTGCCCCTTAACACTTTAAAACAATCTCTCATGTCATTATGCCCTCCAGCGTAAAAAAATTCACCTAGTTTACATGTGGAAAAAATTGTAACGTGGAACAAGTTTACAACAACACATGTATTATGCTGATGCATATTTGGTCTAAACTAAATAAAAATTTGAAACTCATATTGAAAAAAAAACATTTTATAATAAAAGTACTAAAAAAATTGTTGGAGGCTTTAAATTTCACAAATGCTAAAATATTGAGATTTTCAAAAGCTTTCAGTGATTCCATGTTGATGCATGCACATTCATTTCTAATCATTAGATGTTGATCAGGCCAATAGTATATCTCAAGCACATTAATAAAAACAAAATGTTTATTAAATATACTTTGCTGTATCTTAATGTTTTTTTCTCTAATTACAATTGTACAATTTCTTTGAATGTTTCACTTTTCAGTGATACAATACGGTTTTGTGACAATATTTGTAGCAGCTTTTCCTTTGGCTCCATTATTTGCTCTTCTTAACAACATCATTGAGATACGATTGGATGCTTACAAATTTGTGACTCAGTGGAGACGACCTCTGGGAATGAGAGCCCAGGATATTGGTAAGCATTTCTTTCAACTGTTAGTCTGCAGTTCTTTTTCTTTAGATTAGCATTTATCTTTTGAACAAAACTTTTAACCCTTTATGCTTTTCACTTTTAATAGGAATATGGTTTGGAATATTGCAAGGAATATCCAAGGTGGCTGTTATGTCAAATGTAGGTATAGAGGAAATAGGTGTTCTTACAAATCTCCTTTAATTGCTCATTCTGTTGTGTTCAATGGACTTTGTTATTAATGCAATCCTAATATCTTGTCTTATTTCAGGCAATTATAATTGCTTTCACCTCAGAATTTGTGCCTAAATTGGTGTACCAGTATAGCTATAGTAAAAATAGTGATATCAATGGCTATATTAACTTCAGCTTGTCAGTATTCAATGTCTCTCTATTTGAACCTAAAAGTATCCCTAAAGTAAAAAACATAGAATTATTTGGAAATGTTACCGAATGCAGGTTAGTGAATTTAACATTTTTCATTTCATTGCTTGTTGATGTTTTGTTCAAATCAAACTAATCTGATCCTCTAAGATGGATTCAGTTTTATTAGTAAACATTAGAATTCATATATTTTTTTACTTTAAAAATTTTTTAATTAATACACCATTTTGGAAATTTTGTATTCAAAAAGAATATATTATTTGCAATAGTACCAGGTAGTGAAAATTATGATAAGACTATCTTAAAAGACAACATTACTTATATTTGTGGACAAACTAGATTAGGAATGATGCAAAGGAGGAGAATTGGTTATTTTGGTTTTTATTACATGCTGAAAAGAAACAAGTTATGTCAGCAATGCATTAGCAACTAAATGTTGACTCACATCTCTTTTTTTTCACACCATCAGTGCATACCTCTTAAACATCTAAGATGTTTGACATAAAGCAGTTAAACAATTGGATTTTTAATGTTCTGTCTTATGTATTGAATAGTGTAAGGACTTTTTATTTGACTGAATAAACATCTTTTGTCCTCCTGGACATTATTCAAAGAATATAATATGCATAGCCCAGCAACAAACATAGAGAACACTTCAGAGCATCATCAAAATAAAACTGTTACTCTTTTTAGGTATCGAGATTTTAGAGCCCCAACAGAGCCTTATGATTACACTTTACAACACTGGCATATTCTAACAGCAAGATTAGCATTTGTACTTGTTTTTGTGGTAAGAAATGTGTTTTCTTAAGGAATGTACAGTTTTGCATTTGTACTACTCTGTGAGTTTAGTTAATTAAAAAATGTTTATTAAGTTTGAATATTGTTTGATAACATCTTTATTTGGTGGTTGCTAAAATTTTAAAAAATTTATATTTTTTCAGATATGCATTTGGCTTTTGTCATGGCTTATCAGCTACATCGTACCTGACATTCCAAGAGCTGTCAAACTACAGATTTTGAGAGAGAAATACCTAGCCAGAGAGTCAGCGTTGGAATCTGAACTCTTGAAAAATAAAAGCCATCAAAATGGAATGGAGGGCAAAAGTCACCCCTCTGATCCACATTCTACTGTTAACGGTGTTAGAGAAAGACATGTTGATAAAACATCTCCACTTTATTAAATGACTACTTATTGTATGGCAATGGGGGTAAACAATAGTCATTGAGCCTGTAACATATAACAATGTTAAAAATTAGAGCAAACTTTTCTGTTACAGCATCTTCAGCTTTAATTTGATGTCAACTCTTTTTATATTCATTACAATGTCATATACTTGTTGACATAGTTTTGTACAAGAAATGTGTTCTATTAGCTTTGTTGACTTTAAATATAACTTTTTTTTTTTAATATTTGTCTTTTTTTAATTTATCCCATTTGAAATAAATCTTTATTTTATTTATTTTTGATAAATGAAATACTGAATGGCATAAATCACTTAGCTATATATAAGGGGGCTCAAGTTCAATTTTCAATCAAACAGAGTTGTGCTTGTTGAGCTTCTAAAGGCAGCACCTTCTCCCTATTCCCCCCTTTTTTTCTCCATGGCCCAATGAGCCTGCTATAGCATGAAAGATGCCCTATACAAAATTTTTTTTTTTTTAAATTCTTATTTCTTTTTTTAGACTACAAAATATTTATGGTGTTTGTTAGAAGTCAATTTGTGATAGGTTTCAGTGACACCCTTCATGCAGATTCCAGAATAAAATTTCTAATTAAAAATTTCTATGTGATTCAACTTAAACCTGCAACTATTTTGCTTTATAATCGTTTTGTCAATTAATTGTATGATTGTACATAGTAAATACAGACAGCGCATTGTGTTGTGTTGCTTTTCTGTATGTCACTATCTAGATCTGAGACTGTATAATTTTTTTTTTATTCATCTAATCATTAATTTCTTTGTATTAAGATCATAAATTTCTTTTAAATTAGATCATACATTTCTTTTTATTAAGAAAAGGCTATTCTTGTAAGTTTTTTTTTATTATTTAGCATTTTTATCACTACTAGTAAAATATTTAATAATTTTAGCTTTATATAATGTACAATGGAATGCAACACTTTGTGTAAAAACATTGTAAATGAGCATTCTTGGCCTTTTAATACAGATTTACTTTTAGTCACTATTTGTTCTCAGCCTTATTGTTATACAGATTCAGTCATTAAATGTTCTCAGCCTTTTAGTTATACAGATTCAGTCTTAAACAGTCTCAAATGTTTACACATTTTATTGTTTAAAACCACAAAATGAATCATGACACATACATTGATCTATATAGAATGGAAAACCTTTTAAAACTGTTTTGATTGATTCAACATTTGAATGTAAAACAACTACATTTTATTGTACAGGTTTACACTTTAGTGATCTTGTTTTATTCAGAGTTTTGTTGATTATGAGTTACATCTTTCCCCCCCCCCCCCCCCCCTTCCACTTAACAGTGAACAAATCTACAGAAACTCAATGTGTTATTTTTTATTTTTTTTTAACATTGATATCTTTGGCCCTCCATTACAATCCAAATGGTAGGTATGTGTGTATATTGATCATTTAGAGTTTAGGTATTCATAAGCAGTTGAATGATGATTTGGAAATAGACATTGAGCAATGAATCATTCTTACCTGGCATCTTTAGGCCAAACATTTTTTTTTATATGGATGAATGTTTCTTGAAATTTCTACAAAAATTAGTCTTTTTTTTAACCAGATAAAAGTGCAAAATCAGATACAATTAATGAGATAATTAGATTTAACGTACATTTAAAAATATCTATGTTATAGAATTATTTTACAAAAACTTTCAAAGCATTATTAATAATTTAGAATAATGCTTTGAAAACTAGATCAAATATGGATAACTTGTAATAACTATAATTCATACTTCAGATGTAGTGGAGGGTCTTGTCTTTAATTTCCAGTGATTGTTTTAACCAATATGTCTCTCAAATGATTTTCAAAAAAGTTGAAGTGCAATTTCTATTGACAAAATTATGTAAGGATTTTGTTGACCAACTGCCTCGTGAATGAAAGAAATAATAATTTACACAGATTTATTTATGCACATTTCTCTGTGATATTTTAAAACACACAAGCCTATTTTTTTCTGTCTATTTATATTTAGGTTATGTCTATACCTTTTATATGGAAATATTCATTGACTAATTACTTATGTATACATTTGTACCAATGCTGTAATAACTAGCTGTACTAAAATATGTCCAGTTTTATTTTCACTTCATAACTCTTTCTCTCTTAACGATAATATCTTCGTTGATTTGATGCCATTCTTTCAGCCAAATCGATATTAGTCAATGCTTAAAGTTAAATATTTTGTTTTATTTCCTCCCAAAATGTTTTTATTTGCTTAAAATTTTATCTTGAATAGTTTCCCTTTGTAAGACATCCAGATTTTTTTCATTTTTATACATTTTAAGAAGTTGGGGGCTTTAAAAAAGTCTCTATTTTCTTTAGATTTTTTATTTCTTTGGGGGTAATGACATCGGACAATAAGCTCAAGCCAATAATTTTATATGTTTTAGATGCTTTATCAAAATGACTATATTAAATAATAATTTATTTTAACTTGAATCGTAAAAATATTACCAAAATCTAGTTCTAATGAATTTTGCCCACAGTCTGTAAGTTTTAATTTTTAAATTCCATAATCCAAAATTAAATAAAATATTGGTTTTATAAACATTTTGTTTATATAGAAAGGGCATGCATTCCCTTTTATCTTTCTACCAAATATAACATTGTCTGATAACAAATAAAAAAAGTTACTGTACTTTAATCTTAACAGCGTAGTTCAATACAAAAGTGCAAAATGGATTGTTCCATTGGAACGTGAAAATAATTCCAGAGAGAAATAGTTAAACCAAATTATTGTACTGAGTTCAAGCAGGTGTTCAGCTATTGACTTTTGTTGAATTCTTTGATGGTTTATATTATTTAAAAGCAAGAAAAAATATTAAAACTGCTTTGGATTGAAAGGTAAAGAACTTCTGAAAGGTAAAGAACTTCTTGAAGTAATGATACTTATGTGCCTGAGCGAGACCATTCTGTTCTTATGAAAGTATGGTACTAAATGTGACCCACTCTTAAGCATGGAAGCCAGCAAAGATTTATTCTAGTTAATATCTGAAAATTGTTATACAAAAAAAAAAAAAAAAAAAAAAGACCCCGATGTAGTTTTTATTAAATCATAACAAAAACTTAACTAAATCTATTAAAATTTCTTAGTAAAATTTTGATATCAATTTCATTGAAAAACATTTTAATTCAGATATTAGCCATAGCTGTGTACTTATTTGTTCCAATTTTTCTCAGAAAATACAGCCAAGACAACCTATTTTTTTTTTATTAACCATTCTATTTTTAGATTTGTTGTCACCAATTGAAACTAACTGAATTAGCTTTCAGACAATCGTTGAACTCAATTATCTATTTTCATGACTTTAGGAAAGAGCCAGCATGTTTCTTAATTGTAATCTTATTGGTAGGTTTGTAGATTATTTCCAAAATTAGGACAATAATGCCTAATAATGTACACAATTTTATCAAAATAAAATGGATAACTGTGGTATGCAACTTGACAAGTAATTTATAAAAACACCTACTGGTATAAATATTAAATGATACATATTTTCTTTTAAAGATTTATGAAAACATAAAATCCAACTTGAACTTGTTAAGAAAAATTAGGAGAAAATTTTGTTCCAATGTTCAATGAATGTTATTCTGCTTAACTCATATTTGCAATGCTACTGTCAAAAATTACAATCTAATATATGTTTACGTCTGTCTTTTTGAAACTGTTTCAAGGTGTTTAATGAAATATTAGTTTGCATAAAATTTAATAACAATTTGTCCATATTATTTTAAAGCCCTGAAATTGAATTATCTAAGTGATGTGGCGTTTAATGCCAAAAATGATCATGTTTTTTTTATCCCAGATGTTCAGCTGAACATTGCAATTAAGGTTTAAAAAAAAAAATGGATGCTTTTGTTTATTTTGTCTTCCAGCAACAAGAAAATCAAATGTATACTAAATGTATCGTAAAAGTACCGGTATACTAAATTGACCACATTTTTTCTTGTATTTATTCTGAATGGATCATGTATGTTCTATCTTTAAGTATGTTATTTTGTTTTAAGGATCAGAATTTAATAAGTTCAAAGAAATATTTTGTGTTTTCTAAATTGTGATCAATGTATTATTTATAATTCTATCATTTAAATTAGACCTTGTATGATGTGCAAGTAATTTTCAAGATAAATATTTCATTAACAGTTTATGACCAAGATGTATTTTTAATATTGTATCATTTTTGTAAACTGTTTTGTTCTTGTACAAAAAAAAACATTTTAATAAAATTATACAACTTTTAAGTAGTTTTGAAATTCCTACATTTAATTGATATTAAATATATAGCTCCATTCATTTTGTTCAAGAAAATTTAACATTACTCAGCAAGTCTACATTCACATACAGCAGGAAAGTAAAGGCAGTCTACATTCACATACAGCAGGAAAGTAAAAGAATGCAGTCTACATTCACATACAGCAGGAAAGTAAAGGCAGTCTACATTCACATCTCTAAAATGATGTATACAGCAGGAAAGTAAAAGTATGCTGGCTAATGATCACAAAGTAGGCTACTGTAGCAGAGCTGATATATCTTAACTAAATAATGTATTGAAAGAGTAAAACATGTATTATCCAAGTATAATCTGTGCAATTATGTTTTTTAAACATCATACAGATTGTTTTACTGAGTCTGAAACACCTTTGATACTATTATGATCACATTTTCAAATATATAGAGAGATATTTTGTTGATTATAAAATTGAGTTGACTCAGACATGAATAAAAGAAAAAGTGTAAAACAAGTAATTCTCAAGTATACTCTGAAAATTACATTTTTGGTTTGCACATCATCTTAAAATTGGCTACTTAGCTTCTATTCTGAATCACATTTGAAATAAGGACATTTTGTTGACTTCAGAAATGCAGTTGACTTAAATATAAATAAATGGAGAGAAAAACAATTAAACTGTATTTAAAACTTCAGCTAATGTTTATTTCTTAGACATGAAGGCACACTTCAAATCCAGTTCAATCATCTCTTCTATAAAGAGCAATATAACATTCAGTTTCATCAGAACGTAATATATCAAATCAGCATTCATTCATTACCTCTCATAAACATAAAACTGCTAGCCATAATGTATAAATGTAGTCCAGATTTATTTTTTTCATGCAATAACCATGTTTGATTTTTTAAAAATCATCATTAACACAGGTCAGATATTTTATTCAGTGAGAGAAAAAACACAGGACAGCAAAACAAAAACAAAAAAATTTAATGACAAAATGTTCCCATAAACTGTACTAATATTTCTAACATTAGAGTAACATGTCACTGCATAAAAAAAAAAAAATAAAATGCACATTTCAGTAGAAATATATTTGTTTCATTGATACTAAAAGAAAAACATTTTCAAACAAACACATTAACATAAATAAACACTAATTAAGACATCCTACTAGATTCTCTTTGTAGCCTTTGACTATAGACTCGGGATACTAAATTCCAGGTGTCCATGTATCGGTCCATGCACATAGCAATACATTTCTAAACAGAAAACACAAGGTTACTCAAATTAGTATTTTTGACTAATTTTTTAAAAAGCACTTGATGTAATTGAGTAATTTCATATACAGGACTAAAGAAATAATTATTATTACCTGTTCAGAACTGTCTAATGTTGTTCCAGGTTTAGGAATGCACTTTTTATAACATTTTTCAGACATTTTCTGAAGCAAAAGGAATTTAAAAAAACATCATAATTCTTATCAGTCGCAAAAAAAAAATGTATTTTTTAATGATAGTAATCTTTTTTAAAAAATTCAATCTGAGCAAAATAGGATCTTTTTTCTCCACAAATATCAAATATAAATTTGGAGGCATGAAGCAATCAGTTCCATATTCATACTAAGTAAATCCAATAAAGTGTTCATCATGGAACATCGAGCCTTATTAAAAACATTCCACTCTTCAATCTTTTCATTTCTTTTCTAGTCTGATATTATAAATAGAGAGAGATCTATATATTAAAATCCAGATTAGATCTAGATTTATAGTCATTTTCATCTAATGAACAACCCCTGTTTTCTTATATTAGCGAACACCCCACTGTATTTGTTAAAATGAGCCTTTATTTTAATAGCTTTGGCAGAACAAGTGTATTATTTTTGTGGCTGCTCAATTTTTTTAAATAGTTCAGACAAAATTTAGTTTTGTTTGCTCTGAAAAACTTGTGATCAAAGTGAATTGGTAGGACAATATCACCCATTTTTTTCCCGTAGACCAGGTTTTTAAAGATAAATTTTTAGACCATTAAGGTATCAGCTTTAAACAAAACCTATCTAACTATAACATTCTTAAAAATAAAATAAATTTGTTCGTTACAAAGTGGGTAACAGTGTTCGTTAATGTCAAGCGCTGAACCTCACTGACCTGACCCTCTTTGACATCAAATATATTTTATAAAATTGTAACTAAGCATAGTGAAAACAAAACCATACACCAATTATAAAAATATATATATTTTTATTGACAAATGGTAGACTTGTTTATACATTATAGATCTAGAGGTTTGCAGATTTTTTTTCTAGGAATAACCATTATAGCAATCAAGGAGCTATAAAAATTCAAACGAAAACATTGTGGCGGCAGGGCTTAACCTGTTCAATATAGATAGATCTAGATTAGAACTCAAAGATAAAATGAAAAACCATCAGTTTCCCTTTAACTTGGGGGATTTGTAAATATTGTATCATAGTATATATCTATATCAAACATGTTATTGGCTTAGCCATAGTTTAGGGATGTGAAATAAAAAAGCTCAAGACCCGATAATTTGTTTTTATTTCCTTTAATATTTACATTATAAACAAGTAAAGTTCATAAATATAAATGAAATCAGCTTTGTGAGCTAGAAATTTACTACTAATACTAGATCTACTATTAAATTTCTTATTTAATAAGTAGATCTATCGTCTATGAAACTCAATTCCAGCTTTTTAACTTTTGAGCTGGAGGTGTGTCTCGCCGGCTTAGCCAGCGACAAGCTCTCCGCTCTCTTGTTCCATGTCAACCGATGTTTGGTCAAAACTTCACTTGTAAAAAAAAATCATAACTTTCTAACTGTTAAACATACAGTCATAATTTATACACCATTGGAAAGTTCTGTTTTTTAAAGTTCATGATGTACTAAAGAAAAATTGTTTTTTCAAAGATAATTTTTTTTTCGCCTCCCTATTTAATCCATTAATCTTCAGACTCCAAGACAAGCCTTAAATATTATTATAGATTATAGATCGAAATAGATCTAGATTATTCTAGATCTAGATTCTAGATCATCAGTAGATGTATTATAATTTATTGTTTCATATTTCTCTTCATCAAAGTTCATCTCACCTGCAAAAGTTCCTGTGCATTAGCAAGTGCGATCTGCTGTTTAACTTGTGACATCAACTGTTCCCGTGTAGCTGAATCCATTTTACCACCGGCAGGCAATGATGAAAAATCCATCCTTTTATTTATTTTATTTAGAATCTATAATCAAATATTAAATTAGACCTAGAATCTAATATATTTTTTAAATGTGTTTGCTTATTTGTAGACTAGATTTAGATCTAGATTATACTTTCACAAAAAACTAAACTAAAAAATTTATCTAATCTAGTCTAATGTCTAGATTAGTAGTTTAGAATTGAGTAGCTAGTCTGTAATGTAGTGTTATTTATATTTTACTAGCAAGGTCACGCACGGTATCCGGTGAAAATTTAAAAACCTGGAACCTTAACTTATATCTCTAGCAGTGATTCCCAAAGTGGTCTTTATAGATCTAAGACACACACCCCCCCTCCTTGTGTGGTCTTTGAAGACTTCTAAGGAGTCTATAATACTATAATACGAGAAAGGAAAAAAAATGAATTAGGTCACTATGAGATTTAAACGAAACTTTTAATGGCATTGACTCATACATATAGATCTATGATTCTCACCATATTCATTAATCCTTTACTTTGAACCCTGTTGTTTGAATTGATTTTGTTCATTTTTAGCGGCCTCCGAAAGGGGAAAAGACGTTCTTAGTTTTGTGTGGAATGACTGTCCCGTTTAGATCTCGTAAAGTAAAAAAAATAGTGAAATTCCGACATCATATTTTAGACCATTTAAAGTTCTGATGCAACGACTACTTTTTTCTTCACTAAAAGCGAAAAATCTAATTTTAATCACTTTTAGCATAAATATTCACCACTTTTACAACTATTCACTATTAATAGTAACAAAGATGAGAGGCTTTTTAGTAGGGGAGATGGCCATTTACCATATTTTTTAACACACTTTTGCAAATGGTTTTAGATTTTTTATCAAAATTTTTTTTTTTTTACATTTGTATTGCTAAGTTAAATAAGTTCTGTCATAGCTAGTAGGCCTACTAACTACTCTATTTACACACACAAAGTTTAATTTTTTACAAGAGAAAAAAACTATATAGTATGCATATAAGTTGGACATAATTTGAAACAACAATTAATAAGTAGTTTTCATATTACCGCGTGAACTACAGCCCTACATAGAAGCTATAACATACCCACCTTTTTTTACGGAAATATTTTTTTTCTTGAGAATGTGAATAAGAGATTACTCTTTACAAAACAATTAGATCAATTAGATATTCATTATAAGACATCAGTTAGGCCAAGTACACATCTAACTTTGCATTCACTTTCACCTATCCTTTGGTTTGCTGGGACACCACATAAGATCTGTCAATCTCCTTTCTCCATTCTTCTCTGTCATTTGTCTTTGCTGATAGAATTTCATTCTGATGTTCTTTCTGAAAATATTGAAACCTGCTTTTTTAAATGCCTGGGTGGACCACTTCGGGGGCTGATTTTGAGTTTGTGTTTACACACAAACTGTCTTTGTAACCTTGTTAAATGTTTACATATTCTGAAAATATTTTGTGTCTACATGAAGCTAATATCAACCATGTCCGAATTAAAGAAGAAATTTAGACTACACAATAGTGTGTTGATTATTTTAGATTTTGACTTATCATTCCTTCATTCATTATCTCTACTACTTATAGCAAAATCCGGAATACCGCACATATTTGCGAGAAAAGGAAAAGATTCTGCCAGGGAGATCAGCTCTTCTGGCTTCAAAAAGATTGTACAAGTTAAGGGCCTCGAATCACCATCATCATCTTTCCTTTGCGTTCATCGTGGAACATATAGGGTCTCATTAAAAACATGCCACTCTACACGGTATCTTGCTAGTTGTTTTTTTTTCTTCCCAGCTATTTCCTGTCCCTGCACAGCTTCATAAGTCTCCTTCGTGAAGCTCTACTCTCGCATCTGACTATGTTTAGTGTTTTTTAATTAGCCTATCGCACAACCCCTATGTCCCGGGCAGTGGCGTAGCTAGAGTATATGATGCCTGGTGCGGTACCTCATCTTGATGCTCCCCCCCCCCCCCAAAAAAAAAACTAACTAATTAATAACATTGCAAAACCTGTTCAAAATAATATGTATTCATTAATCAAATATTTTTAATTTAAAAAAATCACTTTTACATAAACATACTACAAATGAATTTTACGCGCTTTCTTGCTGACATAAGTATCAATAATTTTATCGAAATCCATTTTTTTCCACTAGCTCTTATTCAATGGACAAAATGGCCAAATTAGTGATTCGTAAATTTGTCATCGTTGATCGCAAGTAATTCTTGATCAGTTTAAGTTTGGAAAAACTTCTCTCGCATGTAGCGACGCTTACCGCAATAGTCAAAAATATGCGAATCATGATGACGATATTCGGGACTGAATCATCTTGGTGATATTTTTTTTATAAAATTCAAGAGCTCAACAGGTCTTTGTTTTGGAAATTCGGAGGCTTCTGATGAAACTGTGACAAACCGTTAAAGCCTCTTTCACTCCAGCAGAAATTCGTTTTAATCAATGTCGCTAGGAGTACTATCGTGATTGATTTCGACCTGAGGATTTAATAGCTGGGAAGGCGACAAAAATTCATATCTATCTGCTACATTATGAAGTTGCTCGAATCGGGGGATTATTTCTTGAACAATCCTGTCCAAGGTAGAATAAATTTCCCTTCGTAGCTCTTCTTTGTGTGTAAGTACAGAGTAGTCACTTTTCTCACCAGGCATCTTTTTCTTATGGCCCATACGTTTTTGAGGTTCTGTACTGATTCTCAGATCTGAGCACACGCTTTCGGCAAAGGTAATGATCAAAGCGTGATCCCCCAATTTTGTAATAAATTCATTTTGTATTTGTGGAGACATGTATGTATTCGGTCTGGAACAAAGCTTAGTTCGAAGCACATGCTCCCTCAAGAGTGGATCGTACGTTGATAGTAATTTTACTAACTCTCCAGGTTTTCGTCTCTTGTATAATCAAATCTTGGGCCTTGTTGTCAATACTGTTCCCTACTCTCAGGCAAACTTCAAGTTCCCTCCAAGCAAGCGATGACTGAATGTGAGCTCTGCTGGTCTCATGTTTTTCTATTTTCGGGGATAACCTCCACCACTCATTGAATCCATCTTTGGATTTAAATGAAGATGATGAAATCTTAACAAACGTGGCCCCTTTACATTTAAGGAGGAAGAGGGCGGTACTTACGGCCTACAAGCGCTACAAAAGGGGCGACTCTAGGCTACCCACCACAATCTTAGTGCAACAGTGGAGAGAGAGGAACCGCATGAAAATGCGATCGTTCCTTCATATTGCGGCCAATTTGTCAAAATCATCTGGGCTCTCCACTGATAGAATTCCTATTAGAAGAATTAGTACTTGCCCTCCGTGGAGGAGAATGCCGGCCAAATAAACATGTCCCTTATAGGGCAAGAAGGAGCCACCAAGAGGCGATTAACACCTGCCATACTCCAAAACTTGGCATCAGCTACACTAAAGTCCTACCGATCAGATGCCATTTTCTGCTATACCGATGGGTCGGTAATGAGGGATCCCGATAGATCTGGGTATGGGGCCCTTATAGACTACACAGACCGGACAGAACCGGAGATGCCGATTTCTTCGTCTGAGCTTAAAAGGGTTTTGAGGCGCCAGCCAGACTAGTCAGTCTTGAGCACTGTTCATCATTTTGTTTACGTTACAGTATTACATTAACTAGTTAGTTTAAAAAAACTCGTAGAAAACAAAGGTTAGCTTATTTTTAAAAATTGACATTACAATAGAATTATTTCCAAAATTAAACTATTAAGAATCATAAAGAAATGAATAAACTAAGAAAATTGTTTAGAGCTAGAGTTTTGAAATATATTTGTAAACTCAATATCTAGATTGGCATATCTTCTTCTTCTTTATATTACAGAGCATCGATCAGTGTAGTAACAACATGTACCGTGTGTCCGAAATAAATCTAGTAAAATTAGATTCAAACTGTTCTATAGCTTACATTGTATTGAAGAAATAGTCCAGGAGATGAAACAAAATAGCGACATGACTAGTTTATAAATCGTTAGTTCATGTTTAAAATACACTAGTTTATGTTTGTTCGTGTCCATACAATAAGTCGTTTTTACTGAAACGCTCAGGGAAATAGGAAATTAATACACACTGGGGGAATATTGGTGCCCCTCTCCACTTGGTGCCCTATGCGACCCGCACCACCCGCACATTGGTAGCTACGCCACTGGTCCAGGGCAGGATGATATGCACCCTTTGTCTGGTCACTTCCCTAACAGAACTGTCCGGCTTGTAGTACCTGCCAGTAATAAGGCTTGTCTTCGAGTCCAAAGATTAGTGGGAGTCCAGTTTTTCCCGTGGCTGCCCAGCCCCAGCTGTGACTTACATATTTTGTCACATCCAGGCAAGCATAATCATTGTCCGCAGGTGGTCGATTTAGATTTTCTTTTCGCCGTCTGCATTTGTCATCGGCAGCAGATTTTCTTTTGGTCTTCAATGTGAGTGAGAGACTTCCAGCTGCCTCGTTCTGAGGCCGCATGCAACCAGGTGCTCACTTCTATGTCAGCCAAGGAAAGTTGACGCCTAAGCTGGTCTTTGGAACGTTTCCGTGGGGCGCCTCTGTTACGTTAGCTCACCAAAAAAAGACTGCCTTTGGCATACGGGATACGTGCCCAGCGTAACTGCCGGACCATAAGAAGTCAATCTAAACTGTCCATACTGGCGTTCGCAAGGACAACACTGTTGGTAATGCGGTGTTGCCACCGTATGTCTATGATGGAGCGCAAGCTTGTACCTGCCAGTATACCGCCGGTCATGGGCGAAGCCGGGGGGGGGGGGGGTTCGGGGTTCAAACCCCTCCCCGCAAGGGGGGGGGGTATCGGAATTTAGTGACTGATTTTTTTGCTTTGATTTTGTTTATTTTAGGTGAGATTTTAAGACTAAACTATCACTTGCCCTAGCACAGCAAAAGAGGTTTTGAGTTAAATACTCCCCACCAGGGGGGGGGGGTAGATTTTAAACACCCCTACCAAGGGGATTCGAGTTTAAAACCCCCCTACCAGGGGTTTTCGCAGTTTAATTCCCCTCTTCTATAACACAAAACAAAAAAAAATGCAAACGACAGTCCCCCAAATTTCTCGCGCACAGTTAAGGAAGATTTTGATTTTTAAACCTCCTCCAAAAGTTATAAAAAAAGAAAATTACACACTCAAAATTCTATGAGCGTAGCCAAATGATTTTGAGTTGACCCCCACCCCCTCTTCAGTAGGGTTTGGAACCTAAAAAATACTTCTTTAATACCCGGTATAAAAAAACGCAAATTACGCACTCAAAATTTTTTGAGCGTAGCTAAATGGGTTTTGACTCAGTTTTGAATTTAAACCCCCCTTCAGCGGGGTTTGAAGCTAAAAATACCTCTTTAATATTAAAAACAAAGCAAATTTTACACTCAACATTTTAGGAGTGTTTTAAAGGGGCTTTGAGTTTAAACTCCCCTCCAGTGGACTTTGAAGCTAAAATATACCTCTTCAATATAAAAAAAAAAAAAAAAAAATTACAAACTCGGAAATCTATGAGCGTAGCTAAAGGGGTTTTGAGTTTAAACCCCCTGCAAGCGGGGTTTGAAGCTAAAAAAATACATTTTCAATGTAAGAAAAAGCAAATTACGCACTCAAAATGCTATGAGCGTTGCCAAAAGGAGTTTTGAGTTTAAACCCCCCTTCAAAAAAAATAAAAATACCTCTTTAATATAAAAAAAAAAGCAAATTACACACACTAAAATTATTTGAGCGTAGCCAAGACAAATGGGGGGGGGGGGGGGTGAGTTTAAATCCCTCTCCTACAGATGGCTTTTTTTAAAGTTTAAAACCCCTCCAGATGGTTTTGAGTTTGAAATCCCCCTACAGAGCGTTTTGAGGTGGAAAACCTCTATCTTCAATATTATTCTTAAGCAAACTACAGTTACTAAATCCTATGACCGTAGCTAAATGGGGTTTTGAATTAATAAAAAAAAAACATAACTCCAGAGATTTTTTAGCTTAAAACCTACAACAGTTGATTTTGACGATAAAACTTCACTTTTCGATATAAAATCTAAAGCAAACTACAGTCACTTGATTCCAAGAGCGTATTCAAGAGAGATTACACATTTCTACCAGTGGCGGGGCTCCATTAATAAAGTGCAGTGAATAGTCATCTGCCGAAATTGAAAACACTAAATGTGGCTCAACAAAGATGGCTAAGACAGATTTTGGGAGTCAGTTATAGAGATCGGGTCTAAATCAAGGAAATCCTCTGCCGAACTGGAAGTCAACTCCTTAGTAAGATTGTGACAGAGCGTCGCACGAGGTCTGCGGGACGTGTTCTCCGTCAAAATGAATTAGGCATAAGAAGAGTTGCGATGACATCCTACTACAATTTGGCGCCACACATTTATGGATGTCCTCAGAGCAGGCGGAAAGAGACCTCAGACACTACCAGTGACAGATTTTTGTGGAAACAGCTTAACGGCAAATGCGTCGAACGGTGCGGGGGGGTCTAAGTCAGTAAGAATAGCAAATTAGGTTTTTAAAATAAAACTTTTTAATAGCAGGAAAATGCACTGTAGATAAGTCAGAATATGCATTTTGTTGGCTCTCAATATCAGAAATAGTGCTTGGCAACGGGGCGGAGCCCCTAGCGC
Source organism: Biomphalaria pfeifferi (assembly GCA_030265305.1). Lineage (NCBI taxonomy): Eukaryota > Metazoa > Mollusca > Gastropoda > Planorbidae > Biomphalaria > Biomphalaria pfeifferi. Next base: position 1,689,250 of record JASAOG010000060.1, on the reverse strand, counting down.
TTCCACAGACCCCCTTGCTAGCAATGGCGGAGAGTCTACAATTTTCCACTAACTCCAGGAAGAACCTATTCTAGGGCATAATAAGCGTCTTCCGAAAGAATGATGGGTCAGAATGTAATAAAGATTATATATACACACACACATATATAGCCTACATATAAATATATTTTTTTCGTGGGGGGGGGGGGGTAGACAAAATCCTTGCTACGCCCATGCCGCCGGTATATCTCTAATGGTCATTGAGACACTCAAGCTGTCACACCACAGCAAGGTGTGTCTGCGGGCCTTAGAATTATTATTATTAGTAGTAGTAGTAGTATTACTGATCTACTGTTTTGAATGTAGATTCATGTCAAACATGGAGAATGTTCCCTTCACATTTTTTTTAAAAATTTGCCATGAAAATAAAAGAAGACTGTGATAATACGTTTGCCCGTTCAACGGACATTCATATCAAATATAAAATACTGTGAAAACGGGTTTACCCGATATGTTAAAACGTTTCGTTTTTTTAAATAGAGATACAATTAGGTACTTTTTTTTTGTCTGTTTTTAGGGCCCTCGGGTAGCGGTAGGGACATTAAACATAGGCCTACACTACGGTCTCTGCCATGATATAAGGAACATTTAAGCCAAGTTTTATCAAGATTGGTCAAACGGTTATGATTTCTATGCGATATATATATAAGCCTTTACTTTCTGCTTTATACATTAGACTAGCAAAATACCCGCGCTTTGCAGCGGGAGGATTATTGCATTAACATTTCAAATTTGCTTTAATTAATAGGCCTACATGTAACAACAAAACATTCTCATTTGTGCCAGGAGTGTTACCGCAGGGAATGTAGCGCATGTATTTTTGGAATAACCGGAACAACGCAGTTTTTGTGTGGCTTTTTGCAATGTTAGTCCGATAAGTAAAAATAATGTGTCATATGTACTGCCTTAAATATTTCATTACTAAGAAGAAAAGTAAACCTTTTGAAATAGAGAAGAAACATACATGTACCAATACACAGTTATTTGTTGAGGATCTCTTTGTACACCACGTTGTCAGTTCGGCCCTCCGGCTGCAGTATGACCAATCCCTGCGCCGAGCTTACTCTTGAGCATGCGACGTACAGTTGCCCATGTGAGAAGCAGTCCTGTCTCAAGTCAATGCCAACCTTTTGTAGTGTCTGTCCCTGAGACTTGTTGATTGTCATGGCGAAGCAGAGCCTTACTGGGAATTGGAGGCGTTTGAATTGAAATGGGAGGTCAGAGGGGATGACGGGGATGCGAGGAATCAAAACTGTCTCTCCTGAGCCACTGCCAGTGAAAATAGTTGCCTCAATGAGGTTCTTCTGCAGAGACGTGACTTGAAGTCTGGTGCCGTTGCACAGTTTAGGTGGCTGTAAGTTCCTCAGCAACATTATCGGTGCCCCAACCTTCAAAATGAGACGATGCTCAGGAGTGCCTGGAGGATTCAGAGAGTTGAGAAACTCTACCGGATAGTGCACCGCGTCTTCCATTTCCACAACTGAATCCACAGACTGGTATGTTTTAGATTGTGAGGGGAGTTCTTGGAGTAAAACGTGGTTTATGGCCTTGGTCATGTCGTTTCGTGGTGTTAGGATAGCTCTCTCCCTCAACCATGACACGTCTATATGCTGGAGAGTTTTTAGATTGGGATAAACATTGTAACGAAGGTTTTGCAAGGTCTTCACCAGGAGACAGAGATTTGAGGGAATTGCTATTTTAGAATTTTCTTGACTGAAGCTGCCATCACCAATACTCATCAGAAGATCAGAGAACTCTCCGGCTCTTGTGTCGCCATTCAGATGAACCCTCATGTTTATTCTTAAAGTGACGACAGTGCTTTGACGCCACAGGTACGAAGACTTCAGACAGGCTTTCACTTCGTCGGCGCGTGTTCCTCTGGGCACGACTGGTAGGGTTTGCCGAAAGTCTCCAGCCAGCAACACTGTCAAGCCTCCCATACGTGTGGTGGTGTTTCGGATGTCTTGGAGGGTCCTGTCCAAAGCCTCGACACCCCCTCTGTGTGCCATGGTGGACTCATCCCAGACAATCAGCTTGCACTGTCTTAGCACTTCAGCCATGTTGCTCTGCTTTGATATGTTGCACGTGGAGGGCGAATCAGTGGTGTGGCTGAGGTTGAGAGGTAGCTTGAAAGCTGAATGAGCAGTTCTCCCACCCTGAAGAAGAGTTGCTGCAATGCCAGAAGAAGCCACAGCTACAGCAATGTCACCTTCCGCTCGGACTTTCGCAAGCAGAAGGTTTATGAGGAATGTCTTGCCAGTTCCTCCTGGAGCATCAAGAAAAAACACCGTGCCAGTGCCCGAGACAACGCTCCTCATGACTTGCTCGTAAACTCTCTTTTGGTCACCATTCAGCAAAGGCTCGTTGTTTGAGACTACATTGGCCAACTCCGAGGTGTCGTAAGAGGTTTCCCTCAAGTACTCGGGATTCGACGTAACCTCTGCCAGTTCTCTCGAAGGTGAAGGCAGCCCGTAATGATCGACAGAGAGACCTCCGATAGCAATGTAGCAGTGAGTCTGATGTGGCCGTGCAATATGTAGCACAGAGAATGGTAAAGGCAGGATCCATCAGGGGGCATGGAAACCACCCGGTAAGCCATAGTTCTTTGATCGATGGTGACCATCTCGAGAGACATGTTCAGTGGGGGTACGCTTGGAGCGATAAATGAAACGTGAGTGTAAAATACCAGCAGTCGAATGAATGAGTCGGGATATAACAACGCCAATCGTGGACGCTACCTTGCTGTAGCAGACTACAAAGTAGACCTCGATGCGCACACAGAAAGGTGACGCCGTCCCTTGTAACGAAGATACAACAAAAGCCAAGCGAAAAGAGTAAACCGCCGTACCAAGAAGCGAAGCCAGTAACAATCGTCGACAGAAAATTAAGAATGAGCCTCCCACATTTTTGCCCTCCTACGTATAAAAACACTAAAAATAAGCAGGGAAGCCGCGTACCAAGTTTCGTGAAGATGGCTCCATAAATACGAAAGTTCAACATGGGCGGACGTTGTCGACCGTTAAATAAGTACGTACATCGGTTTCGGTTAGCGCAGGGAAGCCGCGTACCAAGTTTCGTGAAGATGGCTCCATAAATACGAACGTTCAACATGGCGGACGTTGTCGACCGTTACGCGTACGATTGGGAAACGAAACCTGCTGCACTTTTGTAAGTAAGCTGTAGGGAATGCGCCTGCCAAATTTCACCCTTGTACCTACACGGGAAGTTGCAGAATTAGTGATGAGTCAGGGCTTTGCCTTTTATTAGTATAGATAAAAAGTTTGTCTATCTAGGAAGCACCAGTCCTAAGAAATCCTCTAGTTTTATTTCACTCGTATATATTTAATATTTAAATAAGACATTTTTGTTTGTACTTTGCCTGACGCAGAACTAGTCATACTATAAAATACCGAGGCCAAGTAAGACATGAAGAACCCTATCGTACTTTGCCTAAAATACCCGCATTCTATAATCAGGCAATCTAAAGAATGCCTGCTTTTCTCACTTTGCTGGTAACATATAAATATATCATTTTTGTTAGTGCCATATCTTGACATTTCACTTATTTTTCCTCCTTCGCTGCACTCCTTGGTTCCATTAAGTTCTATAAAAACAAGTGTGCCAAGATAGAACATTTGTTCTATAAAAACAACAGTTGGCCAATCTAGGCTATATTCCAAATCTAAAATGTTTGTTTCAATAAATTAAGTAATCTTATAATCAATAATGTTGAGCTTAGAACTGCACATTACACAGTCAGGCACAGTAACCATGACAACAAAGTAAAAATGAATCAAATCAAACAATGTTTTTTTAAAATGCATTTTATTGAGTTTTCAGCTTATTACTTAATGTATTTTGTTCATTCAATCTCTTGTATGCAAAAAAAACTCAACAGATTAAAAAAAAATTATAAGGAACACAACTCAGGCAAGTTCAGTTCACCATCAAAGACATTCAATAAAGTTGTTGCATTCTAAACAATGTTTATGAGGCCAAAGTTCAAAACTACCTATTATGTGTTATAATTTGTACAAATGTATGTACACAATCATATATTCTTAGCACAAGATTGTTGTGTTCATTAACTTAATGCAAACAACTTTTAATTAGGCATCAAAATTTATGTGTAGAATATGACCAGAACCTGGAAGAGCTGTCATTAATCATTATATAAATAATTATTCTCAAAGTACTTGAAAAGTACAGAACATAAAACACAAAATCATGTTAAAATCACAATCTGCTAGTCATTCTAGGACAGAATTCTTTGCAATGTAAACTTGGAACTAATCAACAGAAACAAATGTGTGATTTCTAATAACTGTGTAGAATTCTAGAAAATAAATAGGAAATTTTGTGAGTGATGTAATAAAATTATAAGTATGTTTGAATGGAAAGAAGTGTTAGAATATTATTGACAATATGTAAAAATCACTTGTATAACATACTGGAACATTACAGCCTTGTAACTATTTTATTTGAAGTTATGGTGGGATGGCCTTGAATAGGATGTTGTAGTGCTTGGCTTAGAGCGATATCTTGTAAGAGCTGGCAAATGCTTAGATTTGCTGAAACGCCAGAATGCATTGGCTCCACGTTTTAAGTCACCATCTTCAGATAAACTGATCATACACTTAAACCAGCTGTCATACATTGGCATGTAGGGTGGTGAGCCAGCAGCAAGTCTGTAGAAATAATGTAATGTTTCATTTAAATATTTAGGAATATGGTAAATCTCAACACATAAATGTCAAATTGAGGCTCCCAAAAGAGCCCTGGTGGAGTCTGGAATTCAAGTCCAGCTCTACCTAAAACATTTTGTTTAAAAATTAAGGTAGCTGGCCTTTATGACACCCTTATAAACTGCAACATATAAGCGACCCCAGTACATCATTTTTATGTGGTATACGTGTCAAGGTAGCCTGAGAAGTGCAAACAAGATATTTTTTAATCATTGGCTTCTGATAGCTCTTGAGTTTCTACTCAGTTAAGTAAATATGTGTGGGAGATAATTTATTTCTGGAACTAGAACTTTCGACTTCTAGTTTCTGGATGTTCAACAGGGGTGAAGTTCAAATACTGTTGAAGCTTAATACTTTCATTTCAGAATTTTAGATAGCTAGCAAGTCCATCCGTCTTATAACAGTAATTTGTCATAGTACTTGCCAAACTAAAGCTTAGTAAAATAATGGTCACAGAAACTGATGAATACTAATGGAAGAATACTAAATTCAAGGGTGTTAATGTGAAATTCTGTTATCATTATGCTAATACTCACCCACTTCCACTGACTGCCATTATGTTTGTCACAAGTGTAAAAGGATAAGTGAAGTGAGCAACAAATAGCTGGAAACACAGACAAAAATAAAATATGAAAAAATGCAGGATGAGAGAAATACATTAAATACATGATTAGAAAAGAAACACGACTTCAATTTTGTATTGTTAGCATTGCAATATCTGAACTCAACAAAAAAAAAATTGATAAGATTGCAGCATACTCCTTGCTTTAATGACCACCCAAGCCTCAAACATAATTTAACTTACCCCACATGCAGCTGAGGTGTAGGACTTCAATTCCTGAAAATATATATATAAATTTGTAGTTAAAAAAAAAAAGATGAAGTACAGAGGAATAAAAAGGGTTCCTTTGGTTAATTTATGTATGATGTTAAACTAAAATAATAACACCTAAATCACACAGAAGTTACACATTAAGTCACATTTTAGAAGTTTTCTAGTTAAGTTAAGTTCTAGTTTCTGAACAAGACAGGAAGAGTTATTCTTTAAACAAAATGCATAAGGAGTTTAACAAAAAAGACTGTATCGCAATAGGAGTTAATGAGATAAGAAATAACCAAAATAATATAAATACATAGGATTTTCACTATCAATTTTTTTAGGTTTTGAGATCTAAATGTGAAAAAAATTGTAGGATGGATGGCTGAGGGGGTTGAGTTCAAATCCTGAATTGAGCTCAGTTGTGTTAGCTGAATGCCTAAAGACAACATGAAAACCTCCCAGATACCCACTTCACGTCCACAAAAGATATGTTTGTTGTTTGTAAAATGTTTTACATGTTTCGGATGTTCCTTCAGAGTTGAAGATAATTACTTCCTAGTCCAAACCTCCTGCAGGACGACGGAGGATGGGAGCGGGCAGGGTTTAAACCCTTGACCATCGATAAATCTGAACGACAGTCCAGCGCGCAAACCACATGACCAGGCAGCCATATTGGAACCATAGCCCAATGACCATCCTATAGCACGAAAGATGTGATATACAAATGTAATTTAAATAACAACTAATGAAAGACGGCACAAAACCAATTACAGATTTTTCCAACAAGGACAGCTACAAAAAAAAAAACAAAAAAACATTTGAACAAATAATTTTTACCTTTTCTTGTATGAAATATTTGTTGAGGAGCTTAGCTAGAAAACTGGTCACCCATATTGCTATAATTTCTCCAAGTACCCGAGGTACTAAACCACTAAAACAAATAAAGTAGTGGTTCTTAAAAGCAAATAAAAAATGTACAAGAATAAAATTGTGAACCTTAAATTAAAAAAAAAAAAATGATTGAAACACAGTTTAAAGACTAATGATACAATTTAAAGACTAGATCAAAAGGAGACTAGGCCATCCACTTCCCTGCTTGGATCTGTTCTAGGTAAAACATATTTTGGCCTAGCATTTCAAGAGAGGTAGTCTCAACTCTTACAATTACAAATTTGGTCCATCCCTGGTCAAGGATGATCTATTGGAGTGGGTCCAAAATTATTGAACATCATTAGGAAGCTAGTCTTCTTGAAGAGCCCCAAGGGTCAAAATGGATAAATCAATAGTAAGAGAAAAATAAGACAGTAGAATGGACAAAATATACCCAAATGAAATGAGCTGCCAAAAAATAGAATTAGTTAACAATGTATTGTCACAGCTCTATGCAGCTAATGTCTCACAGGATTAATAAAACAAATATATAAGATTTTGTAAAAGAGATTTTTAAAAAAATACTGTCATCAAGGCAAACGTAAGATATTTTAGTTTAGTTAGTCCACCCAAGTTTAATTTTTTTGGAAAATGTTAAAGTGGTAGATCATTGTACAAACCACATCACAACTTCATTATTTTTGTTTCAGATGTTGCACCCTTTGATGTAGATTTCTTGGAAAATGTAAATGTGATGATTTAAACAGAGAAAATGCAGACAATATTAATAATGGTTGCAGAGTACTTATGATTGATTTTTTTTAAAAAACATTTGCTGTGAACTTGAATCAATCTATAACCAATCATCATATACCCTATTAACCGCTAGGTATTGTAGGGAACTTAAAAATTAGTTGTTGTTTTTTTAAACAAGACATATGATTATGAGTACAATTGTTAGAAAGCCAAAAAAAAAAAAAATTATTTGGTTCAGTCTACTTACGAAAAGAATCCTAAAACACCATCATGATGATAAATTTCTTTAACTGATGACAGTACAGAGCTAAAGAAAAATAATTATTTTTAAATTATTCATCAGAAAGAACTTTAAAAACATTTAAGAAATGATAGACTATTATTAATATATAAACAAGACAAAAACATCTTTCACAAAGGAAGTGGTTCTGATATAAGGAAATAAATTATACACGATTGTAAAATGTTTAGGTTTACAATTTTCCTTCAGATTTATAAGATTTAGATTCTAGCCCCAACTCTCACAGGATGATAAGGAATGATAGTCTAGAGTGCATACCACAAAACCAGGCAGCCATATAAACTACACAACATCTATGCATTTACATTTTTCTTACATGGAGAACCTTTTCTATAACATGAAGTGGATACATTTATTATTTAAATGAAACAAATTTAATGTAATTAAAAGTGAAAATATAAAAACATAAAAAGGCAATTTCAAAGAAAAGAGGGAAAAACAACAACAGAATCAGAACCATATGATGGCGTAAATCCTAGGCTCATGATCTAGCAACAGAATTCAGGAACTAAGTCAAAAAACCACCTGACATTTATCAATAATCCATTTTCATGATAGGCTTTATACACCAGAAAAATTGTAATTAAAAAAAAAAAAAAAGCTACTTATTATAATTTTGTCAAAATGTTTTTAAAAATGCTGGTAATTTCCTACCACTTTCAACACCATTAGGAATCTAAATACTCCAATGTATAGCAGTAGAAGCAAATAGGTGAAATCTGGTCTCAGGGTTAGTAGCACTTTTCCATCACAAAATTTTAGAAGATTTGAGGAGGTTTGTGTGTGTGTGTGCCCATGTGTGATACAATGTAAAACACACAAAACTATATATATGCATAAAATCAATTATTGGTACATGAATGTGGAGAAATATCTTGCCAATATCCCACCCGGAACAAAAACAATGCCATCAGCTGTGGCATGTCCAAAAAAATGTTATGAAAGTTATCTTATAATCAAGTAACAACTTGACTGTCATCCCAAAACCTCAAACATCCATATTTTTAATTTTACTTTTTTTTTTTTTAAAGATTTATTAAAGAACTCTGCAAATGGTTGCTATTTGTTATGACATGATTAGGATTTAGTTATTTGTTTCGGGAATAAGGGGAAAGTTTTACTTAGCAACAAGTGATGTGACATCTTTAAAAAACAAGAACGCTCTAAGTGACGCTACAAAGAAGATACTTCATGTAGAGCAGTAGAATAGATATACAGATTTACGGACATAGCTGACATAGGACGATTCCCTTCGTGATTATTAAATATATTTGTAGACCAACATCAGCGTCGACTATTTATTGATTGTTTAGCATTTCGCCAGTGTTCCTGATTTGGTTGAAGGTTACCTCATGATCATTGCATTGATTACATTCAACACAGCGGAAGAGCCACAACATATTCTATTTTTTTTTAAATAAGAAACATCTTAGAAATGGCTTCATAATAAATATTCTTTGTGGTGGAAATGTACATTTCTAGTTCCTATGTGCATCTCAAGAGTCATGGTGTGTATGTTTAGAACTGTATTTGTAGACAGTGCTAAATAAATATATTTCATTTTAATACTGTGTCACAGAAAAAGTTATCACTGACTTAGCTTTAAAAAGAAAAGATTGCATTATTCTGTGTGTGTGTGTGTGGGGGGGGGGGGGAGATTCAAAACTAAGTTGACAATAATGCAAGCAAACTACTGATTCCTAAAGAGGTGAAGTGGACTGCAGGACTTTTTCATGTCAAAGGGCAAAAGGGGGAGGCAAAAGTAAGCTGGGAATAATGCTTTTCATGGCTGTATGCGAATTATTGTCACTGAATCTACCACCGATAGCAAAGACAAACAGACACAAACACTCTTTTGTTCCCCTGGCAATCAAATCATTAAATAAGAACAATCTGGTATAAACTTTGTCACATGTAAATTATGAGTGAGTCTGGTTTCTTATAGTTATAATGTTTTTTGTTTGGTGTAATGGACAAATTGTAAGACAAATTTCCATACAGATAATAAAGATTATTATCATTATTATAACAATGAGAGGAAATAACAATTTCTTTGCTACTGGTGGAAAAATAATGACAGGTGAAATGCTGACTTGAGCCAAGGCCACCTTCAAACATGAGGTCACACTTAAGCACACAAATGGGTAAAAGCTAGACCTAACGATATATATTCTCTAATGATTGGTCTTGGTGAAAGGCAGTGTAGATGGATCACTGGTCAGCTCATTTACACAGCCAGCTCGTTTTGCGATCAGAATGCCTTGATACGCGCTTTTATTCACCCCACAATGTTTAGCAATAAATAAGCAAAATTATATATATATTTTTTTTAAATATTGGGTAAAATTTTTAGGAGAGTGTACAACATTTTAGGAGACTTTACATTGTTTAAGAGACTTTAGGAGCGCTATGAACCCAGTATTATAATAGACAAATTAGCTTACTTGTACTGTGTTTCTCTGCCAACAAACTGCACCATACATCTGACCATAATTACTAACAATAAAAGAAAAAAAAAATTAAATGTAAATTTTATTGTAACTCACTGGCAATTGTAACTGCTTCATATATCAACAGTTCTAGTTTAAATCTCAAAAGAATGATTAATTCAAAAGATAGTTACCGTGAAATGGGTGGCTAACAATAACACCACAGCACCTGCCTAGAGTATCCTGTGTAGTCTTCATATAACAAAAAGTTGGTTAATAATGGTGTCAAAGAAAAATTATATACAATATTAAAAAATTTTAATTGTGATTTTACTGATTTTTATTTTTTTAAATCTAATTCATCTAAGCACATAAAATTATTTTCAAGCAACCAAAAAAAAATTATTAAAAGTTAAGCATTAAATAAGTTCAAATTTAAGCAATACTAGGTACTCATTTTCCTATATGGATGTTTATGGTACAACCAAAATAAATTCCTTGACATATCTACAATGATGAACCAAAAAAAAAAAAAAAAAAAGCTGACCACAAACTAATTTACATAAAAAAATGCCAAACAAAAATTGTCATCCAATAAAGCAACTATTATTGTAATAAAAAATGTGTTTTTATATTTGATTAACATGTTAACAAATTTTGTGTATGTATTGAATTCTTATACCTCTTTTGCAAACTGTTTTAACCAAGGAATAAACTCCTCTTCTTCCTCTTTAGTACCAAGCTCATCCCTCTTCTTGTTCTTTTTGTCAACTATTTTTACTTTCTGTTGAGATACAATTAAAAAGGAAAATAACATTTTCAACAAATTAATTTTGATACATTTTATCACACAATAAAATTAATAAAATTTCTATTACAAGTTAATTGATTCATAAATTTATAAGAAATGTCTAAAAAAAAATATTTTATTTTTTTGTATGAATGCCTTTCTTACATCTTGAATGTTGTATTGTACAATATTGCCTATGGTGCCTGCAAGAACTCGTGGAAAAACACCTCTGTATAATCCAAAGAAACCATCAACTTTCCTGATATGCCCCACTGCAAACATATGTAAAAAAGGGATATTACAGAATAAGCTAAAGATCAAAGTTCATGTCACTCATTCCAAATTCTCAATAATTTAAGCAAAGAGGTGTTGTTTAATATCTTTTTTTTCTCAATTCTTAATTTACAAAAAAAAAAAAAAAAAAAAAAAAAAATGATATAAAAACAATACCATAATCCACAACAATATCTTAAGATAATAAAAAGGAGATCAACCATGTTATAAATGAGTGCATTTCATGTGCCTAGCAGTCTCTCGCTCTTCAGTATCAGTCTGCTGAGCAAATCAAAATGTGAAGTGCAACAAATGTTATATTACCCATAATCATCTTGCTGACTAGTGGTAATACCTTTCTTATTTTGTTTAGAGGTAGAGAAGCATTGCAAGTAAAATGTTACGAAACACTGCAACATTTTTATTTTTTGTTTCCTTTTCACTTCTTTCATGCCTACAATAATCGGAGGCGGTGAAACAATAAGAGAAAGAGATGGAGGAAATGAGTTGTAAAAAGGTAATCACGACACATGAATTTAAAAGTGAGACAGACATGTTTGATTATCTGGGAGGAGGACCTTGATAAATGGAAAAGGTAAGGTATTTAAAAAATTAGGGTGAGGGTGCTTGAGGGAGCCCAGGGGTCTATGTGTACAGGGGATAAATATTTATCAATTCCTCTTTATTTGACACATGGAACACATTATGTCATTCAGAAGATATTCAAAGCAGACTTAAAATGTCAAATTTTCATTGCCAACATGCTTTTTGTATTAGCTTGTTAATATTGGAGTTACTGTGTTAGTAGAAAGCTATTATAAGTAAAAGTGAAAAAAGTATTACTTACTGTATCTGAAAATGTTGGGATAAACCAAAACATCTTTCCTGAAGATGAATGTTTTTGAAATTTCTGCAGGTAAAGGTTCATGGCCAACCTTATGAAAAAAAAAAAAAAAGACAACAACACATAGTTTATAATAAAAATAGGCTTTGTAATGTGACATTTAAATCTACTAAATTCTCTCTAGCACTAGCCTTAGACTTGTAAACAGTGTAGTTAATTAATTGATCTAAAGCCAGAATAAACCTCTAACTCTATGGCTACTGGTTCTAGAACTCTAGTAGTCTCTAGACTCTAGATTTGATAAATTATCAGAGATTCTATCTAGTCTACATTTATGAATAAAAAAAGCCTTTATTTATTATTTATTACAATATTGCAAGTAACAAGTTACAAGGCAAAGAAGGCAAGGGGCTCAACAGCAGTTTCAGTATTGAGTATTAAAGTTAAAGCTAAACAAGTGAAGAGACTCAAAATAATATCTAATCAGACAAATGAGTCTAAATTAAACTCATTATTATTATTAGATATTATTTTGAGTTATTATTCAATTTCTAAATCTACTATTTACTATACTGTCTATACTCTATGATAGACTATTGAATAAGATTCAAGACAATCAAGGTCTAGAGTATAGATTACTCTGATCTACTTCAACTACTGAACTAGGAGAAAGACTAGGTCATAGGAGTCTACTCTGCTAGTCAACTAGATCTAGATTCTAGATCTATTATAATCTATATTTATAGACTCTATATACTATAATTATATAGACATAGATCTAGAGTAGATAAGATCATAATTAATTACAATTAATGTAAGTCAATACAATAGTCTGAATAGTCAACTCAATGTATGTAAGTTAGATAAGTACAAATTAACAGATCTAGATCTATTGATTCCATTCTTTTATTCTAAGACTAAGACAAACACAAGTCTCACAAGACTAAGACGACTAGATAACTCACTAAGATTAAGATAAGATTTCAATAATTGAAATATTGAATAAATGGTAAAAAATAAAAAAAATAGAAAAGAGTGTAAAATTAAAAAGTCTAATGATCTAATTCTAATCATTTAAATTTAATAACAAATCATATTGGGTATATCTTTCATTTTATACTCTATAGTATCATATGTTCTTAAAGTAAAGATAAATACAAAAGAATCATACTTAAGTAAAATAAAAGAATTTATTTACCTGCATTAACACTTTCGCATAACCAAAAGGATGCAAGAGTGCCGTAATAACGGCACCGCTCCCGTACTGCGCTAACGCAAGGGCAGCCATGTTTCTAAACAAAGTATCACGTGACAGGAAAGTGTAAAGGATTTTGTCCTTAGATACCAATACCTATATAATCTAGAAAAATTGTCTATCTTGCTGGTTAAATAGATTTTATAAATATTAAATAATAGATCTAGACCTATAATCTAGATTTATTTAGCTAGATTTATTGAGACATTAGTCCATCTAGATTTTTTTTTCATAAAAATCTCTATAAAGACACAAACAAATATGTTATTATATGTCATTATCTCTGCCTTTGTATTTAATCTAGTGTAGATCTATCTAGATCTATTTTCTAGTCATTCTAGATCTAGATCTAGAGTAGACCTTGATCATGATGTAAACCTTAGACTTAGATCTAGATATCTAGTTCTATGAGTATAGAAGACATATATTTTTAAAAATTATATTTTTGGTTGGTCTCCAATACTTGCCGCTTCGTTTTTCATGGAAACGCTTTAAAGACGTGCTTAGGCGCCAATTTGCTTTAACCGACATCGAAGAGAGTATGCATCTGGCACCAGGCGTCTTCCGAGCGAGACAGCTGAAGGTTTCCTACAAATGCCTTGTGATACGTCTGAGAGCAAAAGAATTGAGAGACGTAGACGGCGAAAAGAGAAACTAAATCGACCACCGCCAGACAATGCACTGGATGTGGCAAAATATGTAGCAGCTAGGACTGAGTAGCCATTTGAAATACTCTGTACTGTACTAATCGTTTATCTTATGTCTGACTCTAATGGAAACCATATAATAATTATTATTATTATTATAAAGTTACATTCAATGCTTATAGCTACTGCCTTATGTGTTCATATTAATGTAGGGCCTACACATTTTAATTTGGTCTTTTTTAAATGTAATTTTGAAAGCACTCATATGTAAGAACTGTTGAGTATTGAAAAAAATATAACCATGTTTCCATTAATTATCAGTATTTGTGTAGATATGAAACCATTTTTCTATTTTTATGGCTGGGTATCATATTTATTTATTGATCTTCCAAGAAGCAAAGTCAGAGACAAATACATTTAACTGTCTGCTGTTTCTCACTAGGTGGAGAGAAGAACAAGCTAAGCCAACCTGATTTGTGGTATAATTCACTTCTTTTGTCATTTTTTTAAAAATCACTCCAAACTTTGAAACTGATTCGAGGCTGTTCTCTATGCATGATGTCAGTGGTGTAGCATCCATGGCGCGAAAAAGGTTCAATGAACCCGGGTCCACGATCATTAGGGGCCCACATCCTGTGACGTAGCAGCAATGGCGCAAAGGGGTTGACTGCAGTTGGGCCCATGACTCTTGACCACGTGAGAAATTAGGGATGACACTAAAGGAAAAAAAAAAGAACTACAGATTTGTGAATATGAAAAGCTCCCTCAAAATACCCCAAACCTTACACGAAACTTTATATTAGTTATAAAACATTAAATCGTGTTTTAAGCTAGGATTACTTTGATGTAAGGAACTGCTTTCCATTAGGTTTATTATAATTGTGGCTAGCCCTAATTGTACGTTTGAGGAGACTATTGTTGCCAGTTCGTCCCTTTCTTTTTGTCCACGTATTGATAGTATTAGTAATTAGCGTTTGGCTTAGAAAATATTAATGTGTTGTACTGAAAAATAAGGAAAGGTGCAATGTAACAATACAATGAGGTCTATAGGGATAGCCCTTATTTACTTAGACTTAGGTCCTCCCGCGCCGTTCGGCGCATTGGGCGGCAAGCTGTCTCCATAAAGATCTGTCACTGGCAATGTCTGAAGCCTCCTCCCACCTGGTGTCCACTGTTCTGAGGTCCTCCATGAAGGTGTGTCGCAAAGTAATACGAGGACGTCCCTGTTTGCGCTTTCCATGTTTTGGCTTCCATGTTATCGCAACTTTTGGTGTGCGTAATTCATTTTGACGTAGAACATGTCCCGCAAACCTCATGCGACGCTCAGTCACAACGTCACCAAGTGTTCGACTCCCAGTTCGGCATAGAATTTCCTTGTTTGAGACCCGATCTGTGTAACTGACTCCCAAAATCCGTCTCAGCCATCTCTGTTGAGCCACATTTAGTCTTTTCTCAATTTTGACAGATGACTTCCACGTCTCACATGCATATGTAGCAGTTGGAATGACGATTGTGTTGAGAAGGTGTATTTTTGTCTCGAGTCCAATGGCTTGGCTAGTCCAAATAGGCTGCAGCCTTTGGAAAATGCTCCCTGCCTTTCCTATTCGGCACTCTACATCACGGTAAGCATCTCCATCATTTGTTATGATGCTGCCAAGGTACGTGAACTTGTCCAGCTCTTCAAGCTTTGACTCGCCAAGTCTGACGGGGACACCCTTTGCCTTATATCCCACTCGCATAATTTTAGTCTTATCCAAGTTTATGAAGAGGCCAATTTTGGGTGCCTCTCTGTCTAGGCTCTCCGTCATTTCTTGAATGCATTTATTTGTAGCCCCGAGTAGTGCAACATCATCAGCAAAGTCCAAGTCCGTCAATCGGAGCTGTTCATGCCATGGAATACCAAAGGCAGTCTGGTTCATTGCTCTCATTATGTAGTCGATGGCTAGGAGGAAAAGGAAGGGAAATAAGATGCACCCCTGTCTCACACCTGTCTCGATTGTAAAAAAAACTCTGTTGTTCCCTCTTCTGTTTGAATGCAGCAACTAGATTGACTGTAAAGGTGTCGTAGGATCTGGACGAATTTTTCTGGGATACCGTATTCTCTAACTATTTTCCATAGTGATTCTCGGTGGACACTATCAAACGCTTTTTTGAAGTCCACGAAACTGATCGTTAGCCGTTGTTGGTACTCAAAACTTTGTTCTATGATATTTCGTAGAACGAAAATCTGCTCTGTACATGATCTGCCTCTTCGGAAACCTGCTTGTTCTTCTCTGAGCCTTTCATCTACAGACTGTTGAAGCCGTCTCAACAAAACAGTGCTGAAAACTTTGCCCGGGACAGAGAGGAGAGTAATGCCCCTCCAGTTGTTGCAGTTTGCCAAGTTGCCCTTTTTTGGAAGCTTTACAATCACTCCCTTTTGCCAGTCCTCTGGGACTTTTGAAGTTCGCCAACAGAGATTTAAGAGATCAGTCATTCTGTTAACAATGCACTGTCCCCCATATTTTAGCATTTCTGCTGATATCATGTCTAGCCCTGGTGCTTTGTTATTCTTTAACACTGCAATGGCCATGGTAACCTCCTCAGAAGTTATGGGGTCTGTCTTGACCTTGAGATCATTGTCTGGAGAGGGGCCCTTGAATGTGTAAATTAGGTCTGGCGATGGTTGGTTAAGGGTCTCTTTAACGTGCTCTACCCATCTTGCATCCTGTTCTTCTTTCGAAAGAAGAACAGGGATAGCCCTAATAGTCCAGAATTAATATTTCGCCATATCTGCTAATTATTATTTTTTTTAAAGCTTAATTTGATCTGCTAGTATTGCTTTTTTTAAATTTATAATATGTAAATTATTATTTGTTATCACTTTCATATACTACAGGTTCTAGATCTAAACATTTGATTCTTCGCCGTATAGGTTCCTCTGCTCTGGTGATAAAAAGATCTTGTGGCTTTGTGTTCAGGGAGCACAGTTATAAAGTTTAATGTACCATTCGTCGTATTTCTTTGCATCTATCGTAAGTGTATTTGTTAATTGGTGGTCGCTCTTCCTGTTTGTTTCAATATTTGAGGAATGTCTTTTCAGACAATCCTAATAGAGAAGAAAAATATGGAGGATGGAATTGTTTTAAAGTTATCTGGCAGTAAAGCCATGAAATTCTCTATGGGTAGGTAGTCTAGAGCTCAAGATATCTGCCACTGATGTACCGGTTTAAGAACCCATATATGTGGTTCTTGGTGCCGATATCGGTCAGATTAGGGGATAGAATTGTCGGTAAGTCTTTTGTGAATGAGACCTTCAGGCTCGTCCAATGGAAGAGGAAAAAACGAAAATTACGTGACACCGGGTTTCCCCCTCTAGAGCCAAAAGGTGAATCGTGGACATTTTTAAAATGTTTGCAGAGGAAGGATCCAAGGTGGAGATAGATGAGGCTACAACACCTGGTGAGGCTGAGGTTGTGGAGGTAGATGAGTACAACACATGATGACGCTGATGTGGTGGAGGTAGATGCCCAGGGTAGTGAAATCTTCAAGCTAAATAAGAGAATCCCTCTGGAGAACATGTGAGATCTGCGTCTGGGTGTCCTATTAAATTAAAAAGGAAAGAGATGACAGTCTCTCTCCTCTTCTGAGGATATATTTGCGAGCCCAATGGTTATTAGAGGCGAGGAGGCTGTGAGTTCAAGCAAATAGAATTTGAATGTTAGTACCGGGGAGATCCCTGAAACGCAATTTCTTGTAATAAATCAACAGGACAGCCCTATGCCGTCCAAACTAAACTATTAAATTGCTAATAATGTATCTATTCCGATAAAACTCAATCATGACAGACATCACAATCCTGTCACTTAATATACGTGGCCTTAGAAATAAACAAAAATACATTGTCCATCTGTCCAGAAAATACAAGCCAGATTACATATTTTTTTTACAAGAATAAAATATAGACACACAATACAAGGCACTCAAATACACATTAGATAGATGGGTGCTACAGTTTAGGAAACATGGCTAGGGGAGTAGCAATACATGTATTTAAAATTTCTGAAAGATTTAAAATGGTCCACACTTTCAGCGATAATAGGGGTATAAAGTTGTAGTCAAAGTTACAACGCACATTTACTCTAGCGAACATATTATACACGTGCACAGAAGTCGGAAAAATCAAATTTTTTGTTTGTTTTGCTAGCTTATGTGACACTACTTGCGATTTCGCAGTTTTTATCATAAATAACTACATTTTATCATAAAGTTTTCCATTTTCACAGCATGCATACCATTTCTCACTTTGTATCCAACTGTTCAGCATAGCGGTCATTTTCAAAATTCCGACTGATCAAAAATTATAGACGAATTTCTATGACACAGGCCAGGTTGGCTTCACTTTCTGTTCTTTCCATTGAACGAGAAATAACCAAGTTTAGAAATAGATGGAAATGATGGAAGTAGAATTAGATTATAGTTTGCATCAATATTTAAAAGTTGTACACCTAGAAGTGTTTTAAGAATGTAAATGTGTAGAATGTAGAACTCACAAAACATTTCTTTATTCATTTGAAACATCTCTATGTTGTTTTATTCTGTTAAGTAATTGTACAAACATTGACTTTTAATACTTTATTACTTGTCCTAACTGAATCAAACGTATTAACATTGTTACTCATTACTTATAAAAAGGGTACACTACTTGCATTGGGCTGTCTTTTGTTAAATGTACTGATACATTCAAATAACTCAATTGTTTTATCTCACTTTACATTGTCATATTGTGGGAGGGGGCCCACTAACATATTCTTGAACCCGGGCCCACGGGTACCTTGCTATGCCACAGCATGAAGTGAGAATGTTTGAAAATCATGATAAAAATAGAGCTTCTGATTTAAAAACAAAACAGTAAAATTTTGTTTATTTGAAAAATTGCATTTCTGACCACTTTTCAATTGTAACATCAGGAGGAGGGTTTTAAAAGCATTATGATGACCATTTTAAATCACACAATATGGATAAGTCTTCATGGTTTTCAAAGAAAGATAAGATGTAATCTTCAAAATAATGAGAATATACTTTTGGCTGATGAAATCTAGAATCCCTTATCCCTCCCATAAACAAAGTTAGTAGACCTACATATACTAACATACTTTTGGCTGATGAAATCTAGAATCCCTTATCCCTCCCCTAAACAAAGTAGGTACTCCTACATATACTAACATACTTTTGGCTGATGAAATCTAGAATCCCTTATCCCTCACCTAAACAAAGTAGGTAGTCCTACATATACTAACATACTTTTGGCTGATGAAATCTAGAATCCCTTATCCCTCCCATAAACAAAGTAGGTAGACCTACATATACTAACATACTTTTGGCTGATGAAATCTAGAATCCCTTATCCCTCCCCTAAACAAAGTAGGTAGTCCTACATATACTAACATACTTTTGGCTGATGAAATCTAGAATCCATTATCCCTCTCATAAACAAAGTAGGTAGACCTACATATACTAACATACTTTTGGCTGATGAAATCTAGAATCCATTATCCCTCTCATAAACAAAGTAGGTAGACCTACATATACTAACATACTTTTGGCTGATGAAATCTAGAATCCATTATCCCTCTCATAAACAAAGTAGGTAGTCCTACATATACTAACATACTTCTGGCTGATGAAATCTAGAATCCATTATCCCTCTCATAAACAAAGTAGGTAGTCCTACATATACTAACAATTTGACTTCTCAGTTCTATATCTAGATGTTGATCTAGCTCTGTCTAATTCCCTTTCACTTTGTAGTTTTCCCTTACCTCCCCCACCCTACAAGATAGTCCTTTATAGGTACACTGTTAGACTATTTTTTGGCTTCTCAATTCATTATTCATCTAAATAACAGTTTTACAATTGACTAACTTAGTACAGACAAAAACATGAGTTCATAGATCTAGTTAGTATTCTAGAAAATGTCAACATACTGTTGTAACTGTAGTGGCATCTGGGTAGGGGTAACCATGTATTTGATCAGCTGACAAATGTTATACTGGACTGCATGACTTACTGTGCAAGTGGTCTGTGATATGATTGTGTTTTTGTGTGCAGTGTTTGCAAACAGCCTGATAGCGAGTCATAGAAGAAAACATTGTTTTGGGGGAAAGTGTATCTTATTAGGGATGGTATTTGCACTCTAAGTTTTGAAATTGGCCAATACACACAGTGTCTATGCACTAAAGACACAGAGAAGATTTTGTTAACTTAGACATGCCATCCACATGCAAATGGAAGAATTCCCAAGCACGCCAAAAGTTAAACCCAAGGACTCCCAAGCTACAGAGATGTCTGCAAGTAGTATCTCAGGATTACATATACCAATGAACGTATGCAGGAGGAAATTACACAAGATTGGACGCATGGAGACAGACTGCACTGCTGATAGCAAAAGGACAGACAGTCTTAGAATATATAAAGAGGAAGAAAGCATTCTGATAGCCCTTAAAACATATAAATTCTAGCGCAAAGTTTGCAGCTCCAGAATCGACTGGTTTAATCACAGCATGCTTCCTGCCCCAATTCAAGGAAAGACCAACACCACACCGATAATTCATCTCGGCATAGTCAGTCTCATTCTGTCTCAGCCAAGATGAATTAATTGCCTTGTTCATTAAACTAATACAACTATATTAAAAATTTTCATTAAAAAATTTTGGTCTTACAAAATACAAAGTTAAAATACTTATTGCAAAAATATTTATTTGTGAAAATAATATAAAAATTTTTGTATTAATTTATGTAGAATTTTTTTTTATATGGTAACTAAAATCAGAAATGTGATGATTTAGAATTATAAAAGAAATCAAAGTATACCACATAAAAAAAAACAACAGACTAGCTGTAGTTTTAACATTAACTTTCTTTAGAAAAATTTACTTAAATTTCCATTTATAGCCAAAACTAACTCAAGCTAATTATATGGCTATGATTACAAGGACAAAAATAAATTTATTAAAAATGGGTTATTAAAACCACATTTTCATACATCTTCTAATGACAGGGCAATAGATTGAAATAGGTATTTGTTATGAGAATATCAGGAAGTACAATACTGTAAAACTTAAAATAATTTAGACAAAAAAAGTCATACATGTAGACATTAATACATCAATAATTATCTTAGTAAAACACTTTTTAAATTGTTACTGGCCAGATCATGTCTTAAAAAGAGGATATAGATTTGTACAATAAAACAAATTTATACATACATACAACATGTTATAAAAGAATGTTAAATTTTTGACTAAAAAATACTGGTTTTATAAATGTAACAAAACAATGTCTAATATTAGACATTTTCAACTATTGTAGTAATGTATACAATACAACATTATGTTAATTATAATTATTTTGTAAAAGTTTATTCCTATTTAATATTTGAACATTATATAGCATATGAACATTAGTTACTCCTTGAATCTGATTAAAAACATTGAGGGTTGAGATTTGCTGCAACTGATTCCAGATCATTCTCCAAAGGACACTATGCAGAAAGAAAAAAAACATCATCTGTCATGGAAAAAAATGCCAGAAAGAAAATAAATAAAAAAAAAAAAAATCCACAATTTTAGAACAGCATCATTAAGTTTCCAGTTTAATTTATTTTCACTGTTTCTAGTGATTATTTTTTGAAATCCTGAAGTTGTGATTTTTTGGCATGGCAACTAAGTTATTGGTTAGTGATAATGTGAGAATTTTGTAAAAAGCATTACTCACAAACTTATAATCAGATGTATCAACGAATAGATACCAATGTGTCATTCTGGTTGAAATGAGTCCTTAAAATTTGTTAATATTGTAGTGAAAGTAGTTGTTTATGCAGTTTGCAATGTAACATTTATGTCAACTGTTAGACATGGAAATATGTCAATTCTAACAACTCATTATATATAAAATTTCAAAGTGAAGCAACACATTTTTAATATAAAAACTTAAGTAAAGTTCTTATTTCAGACCATTGCAATCTATAGAGCAGATGATGAAAAGGTCTCATCTATTTCTAAATAATATATTGTTATAATCAAAGTTTAAAAAAAAAAAAGCTAAAAATTTTACATTGTTAAATTTTGATTTTCCTTTTCAGTTTTAGGCTGATTCTGTTGGCTGAAAACTGTAAACAGCAACTCCAAAGAGTACAACAAAGAATGCTATCACATACAGAGCATGAAACTGGAAAGAAAAAACAAAAAAATCTTGAAATAAATAACAAACAAAATGTCTAAAATAAGTAATCACTTTGATAACAATTATACAAATAAAATCTTCCAAAATTGTATAGACAAAAAAAGCAGTAAAAGGTTAAAAATTATAATTCCATATTAGAAATATTTGATATCATTTATCAGATTGTAATGTTGACATTTGGTTATGAAATTATAATTTGTTTATTTTGAAAACTTTGTTGTTAATGATCCCTATTAGAATAGACATTCTAACTTTTGAATCTATCATTTTTATATTAACATTTTTATAAATGAAATTGATGAATGGTTGCAACCCAGTTGAGCATTTTTAGATTTTATTTTGGGTTTGAAAGAAAAATCTAAATAAAATTCAGATTTTAAATTTCTATAGAGAATGATTGAACTATAATTGAAATCAATATATATATATATATACTCACAGAATAACCAAAGATGAAAATGCCAATAATCAATGCATAAAAATCAGCCGTAAGGAGAGATAAGTTGGTCACAGTTGCACTTGTTTTTTGAATTACCCAGGACATACACGTGTATATCAGAAACAAGAAAAGGAAATATCCAAACCAAGGAAGAGCTGGAAAATAGAAGAATTGGAGTTTATTTTGAACTTAATAGCAGCTAGAAAAATATTTTTAAAAATACTTTTTAAAGACAAAACTTATATTGAGAAAAATTGCATCAATTATTTTGAAATAAAAATAATTAATCATCTATTAATTTGTTAAAAGATCTGGAGTTCTAGACTATCAATAATAAATGTACACAATTGGGAATATTTTGATTAATTATGTTTTTGTTTAGCACAGTTTTCATGCTTATAGCATGCTCAGTGTGCTACGATCCACACACATTTGTGGACAAGTTAGGGAGAGGGAGTTGAGGGGGGTACCTGGGAAAAGGTTTCCGTGCTGCCTTTTCAAAACCGATTTAAAAATTAGGTCTACAAGTCTGAATCCAAACCCGAGGCGTCTAATCTCCACAATGGAGGGTTAATATGTTACCGCTGAGCTATTCACATACTTATAAAAATAGAACGTTTTATAGTTATCTATTTTTAGTTTCAAATTTTGTTGTGAACAACCTGATTTTCTACTAAATGTTATCTTCCCTTAGCTTTGTATATATAGTCTATATAAAACTAAATTAATTACAACTAATTGATTAACCATTTGTTGATTTTTTTATTGATTCATGTGTTGCTATTGACTATGAATAATCTTGCAAAGTTTCAACTTGATCTGAGAATGGAATGTGGGAGTATAACATGTACAAGATTCCATCATACAGATAGAGTGAGTTGATAAAAACTTTTCAAAAACATTTTTACAAAAAACAAGCTTGTGCATTTGGACTTTTTAAAAAATATTATTTACTTTTGTGTATTAAAAATGTTTGACACATTACAAGACAATTAACTTACCAACTTTATAAGAGACAAAATTTATATTGCTTAGTTCTTCACGCTCCAAAATAATTCTGCAACAGTTTACAAACAGAATATGAAGCATTCACATCTTCCTTATACAATATTTGTTATGTTATTCCAACAAAATAAAAATGATAATGCTAAAAATCCTAAAATGTACTCACACCTGAATCCCTGAGACAACAGTACTAAACAATCCAACCATGCCAAGATACTCTGACTTATTATAATTCTTTACAACATATTCCTGAGCAACATTGTTAAAACCATACAAAATAGCACCAATGATGACTAGACTATCTCCCAAAGCTATATCTGAACCTTAAAAAAAAATAAAAAATCAAGTAATTGTTACAAACTAGCCATTTAAAGAAATTTTTATTACATAAGCTTCAGTCAACAACTGAATAATGAAATTAGAAGAAAAAAAAAGAGTTCTTAATAATTTATACTACCTTCATCTTTATTTTTGCCAGTAATTACATCTGCAGCCACTAGAACTCCCAAACCTACTACAGAGATGGTCACCCCCAAGTAGTGACACCATCTATAGAGAGTGTGGAGCCACAGTCTAGATAAAAGTAAAACAGCAGCGATGCTGAAGCAGTCTAAAATCTAAAACATTTAATGGAATTAAATTTACATATTTTTAAAATCAAGCATTTACAAAGTTTTCTCTAGATTTAGATAAACTGACTTCAGAATAAAAGTAAAAAAAACAACAACAACAATATGCATGTAAAAAAAACTCATCAAGGGATAAAATATTTTGCAAGTTATTTTCATTTTATACTCCTGGTGCTGTTTCAGTCTTCCCATTATGAGCATTTTGCTCCACCTACACAACTATGTTAACCTTCAGCACAGTAGAAGTAACTGACAGCAGCAAAGGTTAATTCTGAGATAGCAAGTTGACAGCCCAATGTACTATCCCCAGATCTCTATGAGGTGGCAACAAGATATTGGTCTTCACTGCCCACAGGTTGCTACATTGCAGGGCAGCGTTCAGGCCATCTATGATGATTGGTCTTGATCCCATAGTAAAGTATCAGCAAATGAGTATATGAAGTTGTGTAGGTTCAATGTATGTATATAAGAAACTTATTCATTAATTCTGAGTTTGTGCATAGTTAAGTCTTTTTATTCACAAGCACCTCCCCATAACTTCAGTATCTAACTTTTAGTTGGTTAAAAGTTGTTCTTATTATGGAACCAACATAAATTCTGATCAAAATCTGATGAAAATAGTTCAAATTAAAATTTACTGAGATATTTTGACATCCTATGTGTGGGTTCACTTGGATTGAATAATTTAAATAAATATGTTATTCTGTTAAGCTTGGGGTGTGTATGTTTTTTATCAAAATGAAATACAAATTGAACAATTTAAATTGATGTATACAAAGTGCAATTGGCATATCAGACAGAGTAGATCAAGTTACTTGTTTCTATAGCTAATTATTAACATAAAAGTCAATGGCATTCTAATAACCAACATTCAGTATTATCTACAGCAATTTTCAAGAGCTTAGTGACGCAAGTATAGACAAAAAATTTCCAGCCTTCACATGAAGTAAAGCTCGAAACTTATTTAAAGTGATGTCTAAGCAATAATATATATATATATATATACATATATATGTGTGTGTGTATAAAGTCACTATTCTCACAACTACAAATCTTACCTGCACACTAGTTACTGACGTATAACTGTAGGCTTTCACAACCATAAAATTAGCTTCAACCTCTATGATTCCAATTAAAAGGTACTTGAATATTTCAGTGGACTTGAGAAGTTTAAGTAAATTTCTTTCCGTTTGATTGAAGGCTAGCTGTGTTGTGAAGACCAAGCCCAGTGCATAATAGACAAGAAAACTCTGAGCTAATGAAGGTTAAATGAAATAATGATAAGTTTGTTAAATTTAGAATACAAAAATAAATGGCTATTGTTTTATCTACTTTTATTACAATTTTTCTGAATCTTGCAAAAGAATTTCAGCTTCATTTTAAGCACAATTTTAAAAAAAAAGTTCTGCATTTAATATTTGATAAAATGACTTACAAGTGTACTTAAAAAAAATTATTTTTTTTACAATTGTTAAAATAAAAATTATCACACTTCTTCAGTATAAATAGCACATATTATAACATAAAAAAAAAATAAATAGGAAAGTAAAAAACAAATACAGTGCAACTGAGTGAAAATCTAAAATGTTGAGAAAATTTGGGGTCTGTAACTATGGTAAGAAAGCAATATTACAATATTAGTGAAAAGAGCATGTATAATTGTGCAATATTTCCAGTTAGGGCCAATAATATTAGTCTTATGTTTCAATAGTGTTGAAAAGTTTTTATTTCGATAATTGATTCTGTCCTCTAATCTAAATCCAAGAATGAACAAAGATGTGACTAATGATAGCTAAATGTGTCTCATGTTATTAGCTGAAGAATTATGTTGCATTGATGTGAGTTGTATACAGGGGACATAACAAGAGATGATAGATGATGATAAGATGTGACTAATGAAAGCTAAATGTGTCTCATGTTATTAGCTGAAGAATTATGTTGCATTGATGTGAGTTGTATACAGGGGACATAAGATAAGATTAAAAATTAAAAAAAAGACAATAGTGAAGAGGAAGTAAGGTTTATTCTTAATAACAGTTGGAGTGTCTAAGTCCTATGTCAATATCTTGAAGCTAACTCCCCGAAGTCTTATTCACATATGCCTTTTTTATTATAATTGCTATCCTAACCTAGTCTAATAGTGTTATGCCACAGTCTTTATTTAAATCATTGTTTCTCAATTCCGGCACGCATTACTTACTTTAGTTATATTCTAAGCAACAGCATTTGCGGCAATAGAAATGATTTTTAGAATGCTTTACATAAATTTACCTGCTGGTACATTGACACCTTCATTTTGTAAGAGGCCAGAGAATACACCAGTACCACATAATAATATTGATACAAACTGACCTAGAAACAGAGACTCTAGAAATTGTCTGAAAAAATTTTTTACAATTAAATATTAGTAATGTGTCTAACTGAGGTTTATCTTTTTATTCTCAAATAGAAAAATAAAACTTGGTTGAAGTATTTTTTTTTATTAGTTAGTTAGAGGTCTAAATTTTCAGCACATTTGTTTGTTTGTTTACTCATTAAACATTATCAACTAAAAATTATATTAGAATATGTTTTTAAAATGTTTTACATGTTACTGAAGTTCCTTCAGAGTTGGAGATAATCTACTTCCTAGTCCAAACCTCCCGCAGGATGACGGGGATGGGAGCAGGCAGGGTATGAACCCAGGACCATCGAAATGACTGAACAACAGTCCGGCGCAGATGCTGCATGACCAGGCAGCCATCCTAACATGGAACTTTAATTCAACATATATTTTTTTCTTCTTTAAAATCATTATAACCGAATATGACTTTTAGAAATTAATTAACATTATATATTAATAAAAAGCAAAGTCTTCTTTTTGTAATTTAGAATTACGTTCAGATAAATGTAACATTTTAAAATAAAATAAAAACAAGCAAACTTTTTTTTACATAGTCTTATTATTAAAAAATAAAAAATAAATATTAATCCCTTTATTCTAAAAGCAACTGACATTGGGGCAGCGGTCATTGTACAATTGAGTAAATATTGATAGGTACTTTTATTATAAAGCCATCTAGAACTAGATCTAGAATCTAGACATAATCTATTTACATAAAAATATAAGAGGAGCTTAGATAATCCATAAATAAACTTTAAATTTAATAAACAACTCAGTTATCATTTCACTACGGCTGACTATGCCATGTTTTTTTTTTTTACTCCAATTTATAGCCAAATTGAAACGTATTTCATTCATTGAAAAATTATAATGGTCAAACTAGAGTTTTCGCAGTGTGGCCAACAAACTAAAATTCTTTTCTCAGTGATATACATCAACTGTTAAATTTCTAGGAAAATTGTTAGAGCCGTTTCTGAGGTCAGCATCCATGCTGATTCCTGGTTCCATGAAGTTCTCACTTGAATAGAGGTATTTTAAAAATGAGAATTGAAAAGGAGATCCAGTAATTTTCTACTTCATTTTTATATTTAATGTCAAGGCCAACAAGTGTACTGAAGTTGTGTATTTACCATACCTTAATTAGCAATGTGTCCAATAATTAGGCCAAACAGTAAAATATCAAAGATGATACATCAAGCTTGACAGTTATACCAATCCCATTGGACTTATTAAGCTTGATATAGAATGGTTTGAATTCTAGCTTGCAACTCATTATAATCCTGATTTATCTCTCATTAGAATGCAGATTTATGTCCCAGCTCGTGTTCAAAAAGCCTAAACCTTAAACAAGATTTTGACCTGAGCTGCTCTATTTTTATCTCTGATTGTTTGCACATTGTATCATTTAAATTGGCAGTTACATTTGAAATGCTTGAAAGTAACATTCAAAACATACCATTAACAATCCTGTGTGTTGGTGAATGTTTTGCGCACATTTATTTATTTCAAGCATTATCTTTTATAATAATTCTCACTATGTAGTAATAAGTATTTTTTTAAAAGCAAAACCAGGGACAAAAAAATAAAATAAAAAATGTACCTGGAGCATAATAACTTCAAAAGTGCTTGTACTCTTTGACCTTTCTTAGTTACATCTTGTTTGTTTGATAACTCTAAGATCACATTAAATTTGTTATCACAGGTCAACAGAGTCTCTTCATCTGTGAAATGCTCAGTCATGTCCAGCAGAGCAGATAACTTCAAGTCTCTTCTTCAAAATAACATATCTGTCAAATCATGCTTAGCAAATGAAAAAATCTGAAATGAATTTTGAACAAGTTAACAAAACCTTTAAAATAAAAAAGATTTAACTTTATTATGTCACTCTCACTCCTAGAGTAAATCTCAGATCAAGTTGAAATTTTGCACTTGTGTACAATTATTTCTTGTACCTGACAAAAAAAAACAACAATCAATTAAAAAAAGATAGCTGATATCTTCAAGTCTCTTCTTCAAAATAACTTATCTGTCAAATCATGCTTAGCAAATGAAAAAATTGAAAAGGAATTTTGAACAAAAAAAAAAGATTTAACTTTATGTCACTCCCACTCCTAGAGTAAATCTCAGATCAATTTGAAATTTTGCACAATTATTTCTTGTACCTGACAACAAAAAAAAAAAAGAATCAATTTAAAACAAATGTAACCAGTTAGTTAATAAACTATTGATAATTAATTATTCTGTTTGGTATAAAACAAGGGAAAGAAATTGTACTTGACAGATGTTTTAAAAAAAAGGAGTTCCCCTTTCAGACCTAATTATTTACGGGGCAGATGATGTAAACTGTAAAGGTCATCTGTTTCTGTGGCCCAAGTTAACAAGGGTGTCATGTGGCCAGCTAAAAGCATCAAATTGCGCTAAACAAAAACAATTCAATTGGTAAAAGTAGATCTAGATCTACATCTATTTGTAATTTAAATTTGTAATCGCAAAAGATTTATTAAATTATAATTATTTATTTATTGCTAGATAAGTCTAGATTAAAATTATATAAATATAATAGTAAATAGATCTAGAATCACATGTAATACATGTATGTAATCATAAACCTCGACATTCTCTGGATTTTATAGATCTAGATAGAGGGTCTAAACTAGGACTAGATGATACTAGATCTAGACTCTTAGATCTATACTATATTTATATTATATTATTCAATAACCTAGCCAAAGAATCACACTACAGCTTAGGTCACATGACATAAACAAAAACAGTCTGTGACAGGAAGTTTCAAGAAAACGCAGAAGAGCTCATGTTAATGTTGCATTGATTATACAGTGTATATCGATTCAATAAATGTAGGAATTTTCATAACAATAATTCTCACTACGACTGCCTTCAATTTATTTTATTGATATAGTCTGGAAATGTGTGATCCAATTTTTGAATACCAGTTCAGACTCATCCTTATAGGGGATAGTACAGTTGGCAAATCTTCATTGCTTCGATACTTTACTGATGGGAAATTCGACGAATCTTGTGACCCAACTGTTGGTGTTGATTTCTATGCTCGTTTGATGGAAGTAAAGCCTGGTGTTCGTGTTAAACTTCAACTTTGGGACACTGCTGGTCAAGAAAGGTTTAGGTAAAAATCTTCTTATTTTTGCCTTATACATCATATTATCTAGCACAGCTTTCATGCTTATGAATGACTTATTTATATTATATGTTAGTGTGCTATGGACTGTCACTATGAGTATGACTTATGACTGCGTTTAATTAATCACTTTTAGTTTTGTGGATCAGTTGGGGAAGATTATAGATATAATATCTGTTTCTATGTCAGAGTGTTAACGAGGGTGTCATTTAGCCAACACAATGACCAACCACCTTTACTTTCCCAAACTATTGTCAGGTACTCATTAGACCAATGAATTGGAGTTAGGTGGACCCAGGATCATCCTAAAAACCTCAAAGTTAAAATCCCAGCCTTCAATAAGATCAGAACCCTGGATCTACCAGTTTTGACACCAAGCCCTTTACCACTCAACCACCACGTCCTTTACCACTCAACCACCAAGCCCCTCCATCTGAATATATATAAATATATATATCCATACTATAAAAACATACAGAATTTATTTAATAAGGCATTTATATTGTTTATTTAATCAATTTAATGGTTAATCTCTTGTAAAGTGTGTTTAATATATTTCAATAACTGAAAAGAACTTTCTGTTTTGTCTCTTTTACACAGATCCATTACCAGATCATACTACCGCAACTCTGTGGGTGTTATGATTGTGTATGACATTTCTAAACGAAGTAGTTTCGAAAACCTAAAGACATGGTATGAAGAAGCCAGAGAACATATTGAACCACACAAAGCCATTTTTGTCATTCTGGGACACAAAGCTGACAATGAAGAAAAAAGGCAAGTCACTTTCAGAGAAGGGAAAAGATTTGCAGAAATGCATGGACTTAAATTTTTTGAAACCTCTGCAAAAAGTGGACAAAATGTAGAGGAATCATTTGCTTCTATCGCCAAAGACACATATCAGCATTTACTGGATGGTCATATCAAAATTGAAGAGGGCTGGGATGGAGTGAAAGCAGGATTTGCCAAGCCCAAAGAAACAGTGCAACTTGTGGAGGCTGAAACAGAGAGTCGTTGTTGTTAATGAATCTGCTTATGTTTACTCTACATCATCTACTTTTGTGCAGTATTTTAGCCTAAACAATTTCTGATGCCCTTTATTGCAATACTGCTTGCTTCACTGTGTATGTCAAATACTTTGCTTTGAGTATACAACTTCAGTTCTAGCTACCTTTATTGTTGCATGTTTCACTTTAGAATACATCAAATTTTCCAGGGCCCTGACTTGATCTACTGTTAGGAAACCTAGTGCTCTAAGTGTATAAATTATCATAATCAGTGCTAGTATATAGCAAGTGTACTAATTTAACTCCCATGCCAAGTCCTGAAATTTGTTGGGCTTGTTGGATTAATGCTCTGCTGGCACTGTTCAAACATTATGCATGTAACATGTGTATTGAATACACAAAATACTTTGAAAGATTGTGCAATACAATGGATCACTATATTTGTATATTAAATTAATTATGTGAATTTTGTGTAAATACTTTTGAAAGTAACTGCACTGATGTGTCTTTTTTTTTTTCTTTCACCATTTCATTTGTTTCCATTTATTTGTTTGAATACAGATTCTTACTATTTTACTTTTAAAAAAACATACTATAGGCGTGCAGTAAAAGCACACACACATACATATACATAAATATATATATAGAGATGGCTGTGACTTTTTACTATTTTCTTTACACATCAAATTACCACTTTGTAGTTTGAAATTTAATGTTGGACATCTTTCCTCTCTTTACAACTTATTAGTTTTAACATTTTGTCAGCTTAGTCCAATGTTGCTTGTTTTATTTTATTATGCGTTGAATTTTTTTTTTACTGCTAACTTGAGCCAGTAGACAAGTTTACTTTCACATTGTGCACTTGAGTTCTCCTTGCACCTTTGTTAAGTTGTCAACATTAGCTGTTTACCAGGCATGTTCCAGGAGTAAATTTCTATTTTATTAGTACTAAATATTGTTTGTTTTTTCTACTTCTTAGTAAGTTTCACCCACAAGTCTAAATAGAATGAGCTCAACAAATATTTATCTCTCAGGTGATAAACAATGGTGATGGTTTAAACAATTCTCAACACTTAACTTCACTACTTAATTATTGAAATTGTGGATGTGGCTTGGGACAGGCTATACCTGATAGCTAAAGATAAAGTAAATGTTCTTCTTTCAGATTTATCAGGGCAGATGATATAAAGCTCATTAGTTTCTATGCCAATGGTTAACCAGGATACCATGTGGCCAGAACAATGACCGCCTTTACTTCCCCAAGTTATCAGGCACCAATTAGAGTTGGGTGGACTCAGAGGTGTCTAAAAATGACAAAGTTCAAAATCCTAGTCTTCACCGGGATTTAATTTCAAGATCCCTTACTGTGCAAGTCAAACACTTTACCATAGAGGCGACCCCCGCCCCAACTACTCATCTGACAAAGTTGTCAAAATGTAATCTGTTCAGACGAAGAGGAGGGTAGAGAAACTGTACAGTTTCTGACATCATTCACCAGTTATTGAAGCATATTCATTTATGACAAAATGTTCACATTATTGAATGTTTAAATGTATGTTACTATGACATCTAAGTCTAGTATGTTGTCATTTTTATTATTCCTGTGATATATATACAATTTTATGTTGTTTTTGCTTTCTCTTGCTCGATGTATTTCTATTTCTATGAAACTTGACTATGAGTATAGTTGTTTAATTTGTCAATCAACTATTCAATCTGATGTATGTCAGTTAAACAGCTATTGAACATATTTGACTACTGATCTTTGTATTGTAAACATTGGATGATTGGATACATTTTTTTTCTCTCTAGTCAGTATGTTGAGCCTGCTAAGTATATGTTACATTGGCTTCATTTTTGTGAACTTTATGAATACTCACTTTATATTTGCTAGTCTCTTCTGATATTGTCTTGTTTTGCTCTTTCTGGTGTTGTTGTTGTTTTTTTTCATTTTTTTTAAAAGGACATCTCAGTGGCTGATATTTCTAGTTTTCATTTCTATTATTCACAGCTTTTTGTGTGTAAATGTATTCATTGACATGTTAACATCCAAACTTTTGGAATGAAGTTTTGGTTAGCTGGTGGCTTGGTTGCCATGTCTAGCACTCAAGGGACAATTTTTGTGACATAAATAAATCCTCTAAAAAAGTTAGGGGTACTCCCTCTGACCAAGCCTAGAACCATACCTGTGACTTCTTTCATCATTGATTTCTTCTCCCTAAGGATGGAGTGAATCACTCTCTTTCATTACTGACAATGTGTCCCTATAATAAATATCCTAGAATTAATATAATAGTTCCCACAGTAGTGTATTTGTATATAATTATAAAAACATGTTAGTTTTTTTTTCAACTGGTCTAGTTGCCCTGGTAAGAGAATTTGAAAATCCACTTGCCTAACTATCGACTGAGAATGCATTGTTTATACACCTAAGTTTTCCATTTTTAGGATAGTAAAAATTCTTGGCTAGGTAATGTCAGTACTTGGCTGACCAGGGACATAACCTTACAAAATTAGCCCAGCAGAGTAATAAATATAAGTATTGACATTGTTTTTTCCATTAGCTCCATTGTATTTGTGACCTGCAGAGAAATAAATATTGAGATTGGTTATTTCCATTGGCTAAATTTTACTTTGTTCTCAACTTTGATGGAAATGTTTAATTTTGAAGTTTTTTATTCTGGCTTGTTTATGGCTAACTTATCTACTACACATAGTTTTGTTTACATCCAACTTATTTACTACACATTGTTTTGTTTATATCCAACTTATCTAATACATCTTGTTTTGTTTTTAACCAACTTTTCTATTACACATGGTAATGCAATGCAAATATAACAAATTCAATTGAATCTTTATGCTTACAAAATGATGCATTTTTAAATGTGCTTCTCTTGGTTGAATAGTTTACAAGCATATTTGTTACATATTTACACTAATATCACTGAGTAAAACATATCTGCCAGTTTTTTTTTTTAAACAATTTCATAGAAATGAACTTATTCTCTTTAAATATTTAAAAATAATTTCATGTACAGCATTTTACAAAATCAGAAACACAATTTAATTATTAGTAGTGTTTATAATAATGAAATATTTCAATATTTTTTTTTATTCTTGAGTGATTTTGATTTTAAAATTTGTAAGTTAACTTTTTTATCAAAAAGATTTGATTGTTGTCACATTAAAAGTCCATTAATTAAAATATTTATTCAGTTGTCAGGGTTTGTTTGGTTGGTTTTCTAAGTGCTATCCCTTATAAAATGTATCTGACATTAATTAAGATTAATGTTCATTGTCTGACTTGATCTGTGAAATACTAACAAAGAAACTTAAAAAATTTTCTTCTATATTTGTTCTATTGAAACTTTCATATGTTTTACACATTTAATAATTTTTAACATTTTAACCTTAATGTTATGCAGATTTTATTTTATATAAATACTGTATCATAAAATGGGCATGAAATGTAAGACTTTTAAATTGTAAACCTTTTATTGTTTACTTGCTGGAAGCTTGAAAAAAAAAACAACTTCTTACTAATTATTATAGATTAGTTCAAATAGATGCTACAACAAATACATTACACACAAAACAAGACTTTGGGAAGACATCTTCTGTTGTAGTTTCTTTTTATGAAAACTTAGTAAGTTGCCTCTGACTCCTCAAAGGGTCTGCATTTATAGTTCTTAAAGGAAAAAGACAGAGCTTGATGTTATAATCTTTTTTTTTTCTTTGTAAAAACTACACTGTATTCTGTATATTGAGATTTCATGTAAAAATCATTAATTGTCCATTTGATCTTGTCTCACAACAAGAAACATAATTAAAACATGTTAATTACATCTACTTGATCCTCACTGGGGTGCAGTTTATGTTTTAAATCCCACAACTCATAAAGCTACTATTATCATAATGCAGATACTTCCAAAAAACAAATTCAAATAAAATTAAAGCAAAAACTTGTTCAAGCTGACCTTTTTTTTTTAAAGTACATATTTTATACACTGTGTGACATTCATGATTTTGCCAAAAGTTGTCTTATTATAGTTTTTTTTTAATTACTGGTATATTGAAAGTGGAGAATAATGGAGTGGAGATAATAACCTGGTCACTGCTTTAAAAAAATGCCAATGTCAAAAGCTTAAAAGATTTGAATTGTCCTTTTTCCAAATTTGATCAGGAAGTTGTAGAGTTTTAACAATTATACCTTTCTGTTGGCTTGCATGTAATTTTGATGGTTGGACATTTTACTGGTGGACTTGAGATTAATGTAGCATCATTTGCGTAAAAAAATAATATGCTCTTTTTAAGAGTTGTTTGGGCCAGGTATCAATGATGTTATTGGCTAATCAGAGTTATCCATTCACACCTATACATTTTCTTAATTGATCATATCTCTAAAAAAAAAGGAAAAAAAACTTACAATTTTTTATGAAGCTTGAATGTTTGTAGGCTCCATTGAGAATGTTTCTATTCTATAAATATATAAGAAAGACAATTTACATACTCTCTCACACTTGAAAATTTATTAACTTGTGAAGAAATTGTCTTTGGGAAATTGCTGCTAACTCCATGCAATAGGAAGCAATCAGATGCACGGTTATGCTTTCTTGAACAAAGTGTTCAAAATAATCCAATGTTAATTTGTGGACTTACACTAGGAATGAAGATTGCTGTGACCATGAAGCAAAACATGTATTTTTACTTTTGGAGCTTTTCATTTTTACATGTTTTCAATTAGAACATTTTACAATTTTATGAAAGGCAATGTATGACTTTTATTCTGTAATTACTTATTTCAAGTTATTGAATTTAAATCTAAGGAAATGACAAAGGAGTAAAAAAAAAAACTTGAGCTATTCTGGGATGTTTGGTTTTATTGAATGACATAGTTGCATAACAGAAAAATCTGTTATTGCTTAATATTTTTTTATTTATTATCAGAGAAACATTACCTTTTATTATGAAGTAAAAGCCGAAATCGTACAAGGTAATATATAGGGCATTTGTCTTGTAAAATTTAGTTGCATAGTTTCGAACAGAAAAAACAAACTGTTTCAATTTTTTTGTTTAGACATCTACATCAGCTAGAGCAATGCCCTAAAAGTTTATTGAAAGTAAAGCAAGTAATATTTTTGGATGGAAATTATAATATGCTATTTTAGGTGTTGGTATTTATTTATAAATTTTATAATGAAATGAGATAAGTCATAAATACTTTATTTAAAGAAACATGAAATTGCAGGTAAATATTATATCTAGGATGTAACTTCTGTGTCTGTGTATTTTACTCTCCTTTAAATTGTAATAGTTAGTTGTCAGTTTAAATTTTCCAGTTCTAGATGTGTTTCAGTTCACTCAAGTCATGCATAGTTTTATATTTTCAATTGAATTTTTGTCTGATTGTTTACTGGTGTCAGAATACAATTACTATTTGACTAGGTGTTCTGGTTTACTGATGTGTTCTATTTAGAGCTATCCTTGCTTACCATGTTGATGTCATTAAAAAAACAATTTTGTTTACAAATAAGTATCTGTTGTTGTGTTACTAATTAGATGTGTCAATAGTTCAGAGAGTGACTTTCAAGAACAAAAAACGACACATTTTAACTCTTATTAATTACTGTTGTGACACGGTTACTGTGTGGTCAACCGTGACACACGGTCAAGTGTTGGGTATCGAGAGTTAGAGGACTTGGGGGAAGTGACGAGTGTGTAAACAAGAGAGAGAGAGAGAAGTCAGCGAGTGACGTAGGAGATCTGTATATAACGTTGCCGTGTATATATGTTTTGTTAATATGTTCGACAATTAAAAGACAAACGTAAAAGGACTTTTTTCTTCACAACTGGCGACTCCGACGAGATACGACGAGGCACAAGTAAGTAGAAATGTCGATGTACAAAATATATAGAGATGCGGGCAAGGAAAATGGCCTGCAAGGCGAAGAACTTGAAAAGTTCATTACACTAAAAATAACACAGGGGGAAGAAAGGGAAGAAAGGAGATTTAATAGTGAAGAAGCCAAAAAGAAAGAAGAAGATAGTAGAAGGAAGGAAATCTTACAACTAGAACTAAAACTTAAAGAAAAGAAAGACAAAGAACAGCAAAATGAAAAGGAGGAACACTTTGACAAATACAAACAATTAGAATGTCTGCATTCGACGAGAGCCAGAATGAGTGCATTGACTCGTATCTACTGAGATTTGAGGATATAGCAACATCATGCAAGCTCCCACAGACAGAATGGGCAAGAAGCCTCATGGGGCGCTTAAAAGGTAGAGCCATCAACATCTGTCTTCAAATGAGAGATGAAGAAAGAAAAGAGTACGTGGCCGTGAAGGAGGCGTTGCTGAGACAGTTTGGCTCAACAAGTTACGAATACAGAAGGAGATTGAAAGAGTCGACACCTCTGGCGAACGACGATCCACAAATATTCGTCATCAACATGTCGATATACTTCGATCGATGGGTAGACCTGTCAAAAGTGGAGCACTAATATGAAACCCTCAGAGAACACATCATAATGGACGCTGTGATGGAAGCTTACAATAATAATGTGAAAACATACGTCACGGAGCGAGAGCCAAAGACCATCAGCAGCCTGATAGCACAACGAAGGCAGTATAAGGCCGCACACTCAAGGGAAGTGTTAGCTAGAGAGAACCCAACTGCGGCATCAGCTTTTATGGGGAACAACGCTGCAAGAATGCGGACTCCAAGCCCTTTATATAGAAGAGAGAACGCTGGCAAGAGCCCAACATATAGATCTCGAAGAGAGAAAGATGAAGGCATGAGTCCAACATATAGATCTCGAAGAGAGAAAGATGAAGGAATGAGTCCAACATATAGATCTCGAAGAGAGAAAGATGAAGGAATGAGTCCAACATATAGATCTCATAGAGAGAAAGAT
Source organism: Biomphalaria pfeifferi (assembly GCA_030265305.1). NCBI lineage: Eukaryota > Metazoa > Mollusca > Gastropoda > Planorbidae > Biomphalaria > Biomphalaria pfeifferi. The sequence goes on along the minus strand of JASAOG010000060.1, from coordinate 1,651,724 downwards.
GAAGAAATTAGCCCGACCTACAGATATCGAAGAGACAAAGATGAAGTAAGGAGCCCAACATATACTTACAAGAATAGAGAATATCAACGTAATCAGCAAAGAGTTCGTTTCCAATGTCAAATTTGTGGTAGAAAAAACCACACAACAGAGACTTGCTTCTACAACCGACGCAATAAAGATTGGAACGACAGACCAAGAGATCGAGCATTTGCTGCCAAACACACTAATAAACTGCAGGTATACCCAGGGTTTGTGGGAGAAAAAATGACCAACGTACTGTACGATACAGGTGCAACTGCAATTATAGTCGCAAAAGAATACGTCAACCCACAAGAGCACCGGAAGAAGACAAGACTGTGTTGGTTACACTGGTCAAGTAACTACACATCTGGTAGCATGTATCAACATGCACACACCATTCATCAGTGGTTGGCATGAGGCTTTAGTACTAGACAATAGGTCTGACAACATTGGCTGTATCAAAGGCTCTAAACCTTGCACAGTAGAAGAATTGAACAAGTGGAAAGAAAACTACACAGAAATGTTCCATGGTTACTACAAGAGCTCAGAAGAAAGCAGAAGTGCTAAATACAAACGATAACATACAAGTTCCTTATAACAATGAAAATGAAAATACAGAAACAGAAAATAGCGATATGAGAAGCCATAATAAGAAAACAACCCGAATGAAATCTCCACAGAAAGTCAAGACCCACTACAGATTAAAACAGAAAAATTTGTCAGTGAACAGAAAAATGATCCAGATCTAATAAAACTCATAGAAAGTGAAGCTCCACCAAGACGAGGGTTAATCAAGATAGGCGAAAATGGTGTTTATGTGAGAGAAATTCACCTGAAAGCAGGCAAGACACAACAATTGCTTGTTCCAAAGAAATATAGAGGAACAATTTTAAAGCTTGCACATGACACCCCGTTTGCCGGACATATGGGAGTAAAGAGAACATTGAATAGAATCTTGAATTAATTACGCAAGAAGTCAAGGCCTACATAAAATCCTGCCATATTTGCCAAATACATGGAGCAAAGGGAACATATATGCAAGTTCCAATACAAACAACAGACTTAACTGAAATGCCATTTGAAAAGATAGCTGTAGATATTATTGGACCAATGCCAGTAATATCCGAAAGAGGCCATCGCTACATATTGACTGTTGTAGACATGTGCACACGGTTTCCAGAAGCAATACCATTGAAAAGAATTTCTTCCGAAGATGTCGGAGACGCTCTTACAGCAATATTTGCAAGAACAGGTTACCCTCGCATAATACTGAGTGATCAAGGCACCCAGTTTAAATCAAATGAATTCGCACAGTTTTGCAAAACTCTGAATATTAAACAACAATTAGCTGCCCGTTTTCACCCCCAAGCAAATGGGATGTGCGAACGCCTGAATTCAACGCTGAAAACAATGCTGAACAAAGTAGCACAGGACAACCCAACAGACTGGGACAAGCTGATCAACCCCATACTGTTCGCCTACAGAGAAGTAGCACACACAACAACGGGCTTCTCACCATTCGAGATGCTCTATGGCTCACCTGTTAGGGGACCCATGTCACTATACAGAGACTTTCTAGTAAATAGGAACATAGAAAATGACGTACTCACAGGATACGATCTTGTCATCAAAATAAGACAAAATATAATCAAATCATGCGAAACTGTCCAAAAACAAACAAACAGAGAAACCAGAACTAGTGAGAAAGCTAAATCAGGGTCGAAAGTTGAGAACACTACAAGTTGGTGATAATGTCATGGTTCTGCTGCCTGACAAAAATAACCAGCTATTTATAAAATGGCAGGGCCCATTCCAAGTCACAAAGGTGATTTCGAAGGTCGACTACAGTATAAACATCAGAGGTCGAGACAAAGTATTTAACATCAATATGCTGAAGCTGTACATGCCCAGACCATTTACCCTTTCAGCGAACGCTAAGCAAGACACGCAAGACAGTCAGAGAGTCATGAAGATAGAAGCAATAGAGGAACCAGATGAATTACCATGTCCAGTTATTGTAAGCTGTGAAACTGTGTAAGATATAGACACATCACACCTCCAGTATCCAGTTAAGCAAGATATTGATAAACTGCTAGCTCAATGGGCGCCAATATTCACAGACAAACCGGGTAGAACAACTGCCATAAAGCACACTATCCAACTGACTTATACGAAGCCCACAAAATCCAAACCATATCCAGTTTCCTTACACCATGAAGAGATACTGAAAAAGGAAATTGAAACGCTGCTAAAAATGGGAATAATTGATGCTTCCACATCCCCATACTCAGCTCCAGCAGTCCTAGTGAAACAAAAGGAAACAACCGGAAAGATGCGGCTATGTGTAGACTACCGGAAACTAAATGCCATCACAGTGAAAGATACATACCCAATGCCTAACATAGAGAACATTATACCTAAACTTAGAGGTGCAAAATATTTCACTACTCTTGACTTAACCAGAGGTTATTGGCAAATTCCACTAGACGAAGATGCTAAGCCACTTACAGCATTCACTACTCCATTTGGTTGTTACCAATGGAATTACATGAGTTTCGGGCTTAGTAACGCACCTGCGACCTTCAACAGAATTATGGCAAAACTAATAGGGAAAAGACCAGATGTCATTTTCTATCTTGATGACATATGTGTCTTCCACAACACATTAGAAGAACACGTTTCTGGTCTGCAACAAGTATTCCAGATACTACAAGACAACGGGCTTACAATAAAACCTAGCAAGGTTAAAATCGCCAGAACAGACATTGAATTTCTAGGGCACAGAATACAACAAAATACGATCAGACCATTACAAGACAATATAAGCAAGATACTAAACTTAACAATACCTACAACAAAAGAACTAGTCCGAAGCATCTTAGGTTTATGTAATTACTATAGAAGGTTCCTGGCAAATTTCACAAGTATTACACAACCTCTAATTGAACTGACAAAAAAAGGCATGCCAAACAAGATCACATGGAACTCCAGACTACAGGAATGCCTGCAAAGCATTAAAAATGTCTTCTCAGACGACATAGTACTCCAGCTTCCAGACATCAGAAACCCTTTCTACTTGGCAACAGATGCATCCTCTACAGCAGTGGGAGGCACTTTAATGCAGAAGTGTGATGCAACGCTAAGACCAGTTTACTATATTAGCAGAAAGCTGAACGCAGCAGAACAGAAATATTCCACGATAGAGCGTGAAGCTCTAGCTATTGTGTTCTGCATAACGAAACTATCCCGTTACTTGCTTGGGAAATCATTCATCTTGTTAACAGATCACGCCCCACTAGCTTATATCAATACAAATAAGCTAGCCAACCAGAGGATCACTAGATGGGGTTTAAAACTTCAAGTCTTCAGCTTTACAGTTCAAGCTATTCCGGGACAAATCAACGTGATAGCTGACGTGTTGACAAGATGTGTCTAGGGACCGCTGGACTTATGTTCATTCATTAATCAGATAATGAGAAAATTAACAAATACCTTGTAAGATAACTTTAAAGTCTGTCTTGTCAAGATTGAATTAACATTACGCTCCAGAATTTTTTATTTTCATTCAGTGATGGTAAATTTGTACTACAATTAAGAGTTTTTTATGTTTGTTGCATTGATTGTAGTCATAGATGATAGATGTCCATTTAGGAACTGGTATGAAAGAAACACATAGTAAACAATTCCCTTAATTTGGAAGATGTTTTGATGTAACATAAAGTATTAACTAATTGTGCATTTTTCACCTGACAATGTTGGCATTCAATTGGAAATGTCATTGCAATAACATATTATTGAAGATTTATTTGTCGTCATTGACATTATCAGTTCTTTCATAATAGAAGATGCCATTGTATTACATGTCATTGTTTTTTCTTGTCGATGTAAAACATTATTGATGTACACCCAAACTATTGGGTTCATAAAATTTTGATTTCTCTGCCCTGGGAGGACTGTTGTGACACTGTTACTGTGTGGTCAACCGTGACACACGGTCAAGTGTTGAGTATCGAGAGTTAGAGGACTTGGGGGAAGTGACGAGTGTGTAAACAAGAGAGAGAGAGAAGTCAGCGAGTGAAGTAGGAGATCTGTATATAACGTTGCCGTGTATATATGTTTTGTTAAAATGTTCGACAATTAAAAGACACTTTAAACGTAAAAGGACTTGTTTCTTCACAATTACCTTGTTGTTAATGCTTGCTCATTGGGTTGTTGCTCCTAATAGCTAGTACAACTAAACAGATATAGGCGCATTCAATTCTTAGTAAAATAAAATTGAGCAGGCTTCTTTTTTAAACAAACTTTTATTGATAACTATACACAGATTCCACATCAAAGTAGATGTATAGTATAGAAACAAGTTAAATAATCATTAAAACAAGATAGAACTCACTACATGTCTCTCAGCTCCTAACCCGTGAGTTATATTAACAAGAATTATGACAGACCTTCTCATGTGTTTTTTTTTTTTCAGAATGTCTTTTACCAAAAAACAACCACTTCCTTTTCCTACTTGTTACCTTGGAAACACACACATACACTCTATAACACTGGTCCAAACATACACAGAGATACTCCATTGAAATTCTAGAAGTGTATCTTACTTGTCCACACAAGCCAATGCTATTTATTGGATTGCTGAGATGAAGGATGGAAGTTATCATATCATATTTTATTATGTTTTTATTTTAATGTATTCCTTACATGTAGGAGGGGGGGCACGCTAAGTGTTTGGTCATTGTGTAGGCCACTGCAGACTATCAAAAGCCTTAGATCATAGATATAGTTAATGTAAATACAAGTCGCTTGACAGTGTATGTATTGATAAGAAAGGAGGCACAGTGACTGAGCAGTAAAGGGTCACGGGTTTGAATCCTGGTGAAGACTGCGATTTTAATTTTGGGATCTTTGGGCGCCTTTGACTCCATCCAGCTCTAAATGGGTACCTGACATTAGTTGGGGACAAGTAAAAGCGATTGGTCGTTGTGCTGGCTACATGACACCCTTGTTAACCGAAGCCACAGAAACAGATGACCTTTACATCATCTGCCCTATAGACCAAATGGTCTGAATGGGAAACTTTACTTTTCTTTTTTTTTTATTGATAAGAAACATACATGTATTATATCATTTTATTTTTCTCAAGCAATCAGTTTAAAGACAACGACTAAGTTTCAGCTTGTAACTAGCCTAAACATTTAGTTTTTAACCATGGAACAATCATTTAATACTTCCAATTAACAATGAATTCATTAAACTACTGCACTGAAAATCAGAAGAGGAAAAAATTCAATTAGATGATACATAGTTCCATTCTTTACGATGTGTTCCTTTATAACAAACATAATGATACAGAAGTCAGGTAAAAGATATATGTATCTGTAGGAGAGAAATGTATGAGTGTGTGTATAGAACTTAGAACCTTCAAAGAATTGTGAAAAGCAAGGATAAAAAGCTTAGTTGACCTAAATCTTTGCTAAAGTGAGCTCAGTAAATATAGGCCTATGTTTCTGATCAAAAGACATTTGCTTTTTTTTTTATGACGGGTGGGGTTTGCGGTGTCTAGATAAGAGATGGGAATCGAACCCAACTTTTAAAGTTCGGGTTCGTTTCGGTCAGATTTAAGTTCGAGTTCGTTCGGTTCGATGTTGAGTATAGTTTGAGTTCGTTTTGGTCAGATTAAAGTTGGGGTTCGGTTCGGTTCGATGCTATGAAATTAGGTAATAGCAAAAACAATGTAGACCTATATAATAATGTTGAGTTCAATTTATTTGATTAAACTTTTATATCAAACATTATGCAACTAACCGGCTATTTTAGTTTCCAACAATCTTGAGGCGGGCCACATAACAGAAAAGATACCCAAAAAAACATTTTAAAACAAGGTTGCAAAAGACAGTTTGTGTGGAAACACAAACTCAAAATCGGTCCCCGAAGTGGTCCACCCAGGTAGGCTTCAATATTTTCAGAAAGAACATCCGAATGAAATTATATCAAAGACAAATGAGAGATAAGAATTGAGAAAGAATGTAAACAGATCAAAGGATAGATGAAAGTGAATGTAAAGCTAGATCTGAACCTGGCCTAACTAGTTCCCCTTTCAAACCTTGTGGTCTATAGGGCAGATGATGTAAAGTTCATCTGTTTTTGTGGCCTACGGTTAACGAGGGTGTCATGTAGCCAGCACAACGACCAACCGCCTTTACTTTTCCTCAACTAGTGTCAGGTACCCATTAGGGCTGAGTGGACGCCCAAAGATTCCAAAATTGATAATCCCAGTCTTCACCAGGATTCGAACCCGAGCGCTTTACCGCTCAGCCACCGCGCCTCCCGTTTTGAAAAGGCTCAATCTCTAATACAAAGTATTTAACGTGCAAGGTATATGAATTGTTCATAAAATGGAGTTTACAAGATTACTATCTGTTTTTAATTAGGTTCAACTTATAATGCATACTAATTAGCTTTTTCTCTTTAAAAAACTGCTTGCATAAATGATTTTAAAAATTAGATTTTTCGCTTTCAGAAAAAAAAAGTAGCCGTCGCATCAGAACTTTGAATGGTCTAAAATACTGTGATGTCGGATTTTCAATATCTTTTCTAGTTTACGAGATCTAAACGGGACAGACGGACACACATTTCGCACAAAACTAATAGCGTCTTCTCCCCTTTCGAAGGCCGCTAAAAATGCACTTTAATTAGAAACCCGTGGATGTAGTACTTACACTATGTCATGGGATGTAGAAAGTTTTTACGATACCAACTTCTTTAGATATGATGCATAGGCGTAGCCGGGGTGGGGGAGGGGGGTTCTTAGGGTCCAACTCTCCCCCCCCCCCAAAAAAAAATAAATGAAATCCCCTCCCCCGCATTTGGGGGGGGGGTGGAACTTTGTGACTGATTTTTGCTTTGATTTTGATTATTTCTGGTAATAGCTTAAAATCCTCTTCCAGGGGGTTCTGCTGTTTAAACCCCAAACTTCTATAAAACAACAACAAAAAAATACTGCAAACGACAATCGCCAAGTTCCAAGAGCATAGCCAAGGGGGATTTTGGGTTCAAAAAAAACAACTATGAATTTATTTTTTTTACGATAAAACCCCCTCTTCAATTTAAGACTAAAGCATACATCAGTCATCAGATTCTAAGAGCGTAGCCAAGAGAGGGTTTTGTGTTTAAAAACCATTTCCAGAGGGCTTTATGTTCAAACCCCATCCAGATGGTTGTGAGTTTAACCGCCCTCCAGCGGGGTTTGAAGCTGCAAACCACCTCTTCAATATAAAAAAAAAGCAAACTGCATACTCAAAATTCTCTAACAAAGGGCTTTAAGCTGATTTTGAGTTTAAAATCCCCCTGCAGATAATTTTGAGGTTGAAAACACCCTCATCAATATTATTTTAAAGCAAACTACAGTCACCCAATTCCAAGAGCGTAGCCAAGAGAGGTTACACATTTCTACCCAGTCGCTGGGCTCCATTAATAAAGGGCAGTGAATAGCATGGAAGTCATCTTCCGAAATTTAAAAAAGATTAAATGCGGCTCTACAAAGATGACTAACAAATTTTAGGAGTCAGTTATAAAGATCGAGTCTCAATCAAGGAAATCCTATGCCGAACTGGTAGTCGACCACTTAGTGAGGTTGTGACCGAGTGTCGCATGAGGTTTGCGGGACATCTTCTCCGACAAATAAATTATGCATTCTTGCGATGACATGGAAGCCATTACTAGAAAAGCGCAAACAGGGACGTCCTTGTATAACTTGGCGCCACACTTTCATGGAAGACCTCGGAGCAGAAAGAGCCCATTAAAAAATTTAAAAAAAAAAATATTGGTGGGCTTCGTTTTGCATCAGGTCAACAGTGTTCATCTAGCGCTACAGACTTGATACACGTATTATTTCATTTTGGCACCGCACTATAAGCTGTATATAATCTACTACAAGTAATAGTTAAACAGTTTAATTCACTGCATGTAATACATATTGTAATGGGAAATAACTCTACTTTGCAAAGTAGTGTGAAGTATAGACATAAAGCTATAAGGGAATAATATATATAGACTATGATATATACACTCTCTTTCTATAAGAAAATCGGAATTAACAATTACATTTTGATATTCACACACAATGACGTCATTTTCCTCATTTGCGTCATCATATTTTTAGGAATAAAAATAAACCTTTGGGCCCTAAATAGTAGGAATTACAACACAAAGATCGGTGAATTCGTGGAAAGGGGTACACTTTTGAATGTAAATGAAATGTTGATGATTTCTAGAACGCTCTCTGTTTCTTTTACAATTTAGGCAATTCCATATAGGAAAAATAATATAGATTTATAACATATCCATTTTAAAAAAAAGTTATTTGTAAGCATTATTTAGGTAGTGGAGTGATGAGAAATGAGTCAAACAAGCTCAACACCCCGTTTGCGTAGGCCTGGTGTATTATCTTATTCATTAAAACATTACCTGGACACAAACAATAATCTCGGGTAAACATATGGCTAACCTATATAATCACGTGACGCAGTCTCAGCAATCGATTGGTGCACTTAATAATCACTATATATTGCATGTAGCCACTTACAGCTTGAGTACATAAGTCCAACCTTGACATTTGTACATGGCCCATGTTTGTGATGTGTGTGAGCCACACAAAGAAAGATCAATAAGCTTTAGTCAGTTTCGGCCCGTGTTAAGAAGATGTTTAGAGGTGATGGCCCCTACTCCCTTCCTACTACTCTATCACTGTTATAATATGGGTTTTTTCACTCTCTCTCTCTTCAATATATATATATATATATATATATATATATATATATTTATTTATTTATTTATATATCGTTAACCGCTGGTCATAAGTCATGTTTACATTTTTAAAAGAAATTTGAACAGACTTATAAATTATTGATAGTTTCAATTGTTTCGTTTCACTTGTTGAACTTTTTAACCATCTCCATTCATTCGTTGCCATGTGGTATACATCTGTGACTGTCTGTCTTTCTGTCTGTCTGGTACAAAGTTTGAACACTTTATTTCTCCCACATTCATTCTCGAATCAAGTTGAAACTTTGCACAATTATTCAGTGGCGTAAGTACGCCAATCAATAAAAAAAAAACAATTAGTCAATTAATTACTGGTTATTATTTTGGCTTGATGCCTACATGGGAAACTAATCCTTCAATATTCACATATATGGTTAAATTTATCTGGTGTTGTCCCCTAAAATAATTGTACACTCTATTTATCCCACAACCATTCTTAGATCAAGTTGAAACTTTAAACAATTATTTATTGTACATAAGAAACATTATAAAATTAGTCAATTAATTATTGGTGATTAATTATTTTGTTTGATATCGAAAAAGGAAATAACTTCAACATTCTTGAGGGATATAGTTGTAAATACGAAATTCGTCCCCTTAGATAAGCTTTGTTGTTGTTGTTGTTGTTGTTGTTGTTGTGGTTATTGTTGTTGCTGTTGTTGTTGTTGTTGTTGTTGTTGTTGCTGTTGTTGTTGCTGTTGCTGTTGCTGTTGCTGTTGTTGTTGTTGTTGTTGTTGTTGTTGTTGTTGTTGTTGTTGTTGTTGTTGTTGTTGTTTTAGGGACTTTTAATATTCGGCTCTTTTGAAGAGTAGGCCTATCATTAAGATGTTCGTCTCCCATTAACTCTTTCCGATCACTAATACTAAAGACGGAAATATAGATTAAGTTGTAGGCTATATAGCTCTTTTTTTTTAAAGAGTTAATAAAAGTTACATGCCGAGGTTGACACTACTCGCAGTCACAAAGTCTCGCAGTATATTCCTTTATATAACAAAAACTAAAAAGGTGAGAGAAAAAAAGAAACGGAGGAATGTCTGAATGTTCCCTTTTCTTTGTGTATTCCACCCTGTTTTATTCCCACTCAGGCCGCACTGTACCAGTGTACCTTCCCCATGATAAACAGGGTTCCCCTTTATAGGCCTACCTTATGTTTAAATGTTGATTGTTACACTGGCGTCCTGTGGTTTAAAAGCTCTACTTTTCCTGGTCAAGTAAAATAAAGGTTGTGCAGAGGTAAAACACCAAGTTGGCCATCTGCTAGATCGTCTTGACATATTGATTGCATGTCAGAGCGGGGGGGAATTTCTCGGGGATTTTGAATGACGAATAGTTGTTCTTTGTGTGACCTAGTTGTGAGAGTCTGAGAGCAAACAGCAACACAAGAATAGATTGAATTGACCTGGAAAGTGAGTTCCAAGAACAAAATATGGAATCGATAGTAAGACCTTGAAGTTTAACAAAAAATTATTTTGTATGTTTTCAGATAAGATCTTTTCTTTTGAAACAAATTTGAGTTATTTTAAAAGTAGATTACCATTATATAGCTCTTATCTTATAAACTACAGACGTTACTTAAAAAAAAAATTTAAAAAAATTACCTAGCAAGAGTAATCATGTGTTTAATTATGCTAATTAGAGACTGAAACTGTTTCTTTGACAGAGGGAGAGTGTGTGATTCAGTATAAAAGAAATGCGTGTGCTACTTTATTAGCCTACAAACACAATTAGGCCTATTATCATCATCATCATAATAATAATTTAATATCCATTATTGTTATTATTATTATTATTGTGTGTGTGTGTGTTTTCATATGGTTTTATTAGTTTTTAAAAAAATCCATGTATTTGAAAAAAAAAATAATATTGGTTTTTTTTTTTTTGGGGGGGGGGGGGGGGGGGTTACTTTAAAAGTTTAGCCTACAATGTGAAACCTTTGTGCCTATAAAACAATGTTTTTGTTTTATTTTATTTAGACATATTTATTATTTTTGTTAGACCCTATTTATTTATTTATTTTAGCTTTTCGCTACATACTATTTTTAGGCCTTATTGAGTTTTATGAATGACTTAGCAGCATTTGAATGTCTAAATGGCATGCAAGATTAACACATGGATTAATATAGGGCGTTCTTCTGTTTTTGAAGTCATTTATAGGATAAGATCAAGGTTTGTATTCCCTAGTAACAAACTAACACGGAGTGCTTGTTTAACTCATACACTCAGACTCATTCAGTTAAGTGATAGTAAGCACTAGTTTAATGGACCTCATTCATAAATCGTAAACAAACAACATTTAGCCACGTGATAATATTGATAAAACACCGAAAAAAACTGTCACGTGATAGCCTGTGTGTAGAAGAGATAGAAGAGATATAGAATCACGTGGCTAACTGATGTTTGTTTACGATTAGTGAATGAGTTCCAAAATTATAGCCTTTGTCATGCCGTCGCGTCTTCCATGCTCAGGAACGACCTTAGTGCGCTATGGTCAATCATCATTTGTGGCGGCCAAGTTGGGCGGAGTTCGAAGTGATATCTGGGAGAACCTGTGCTGACTTTAGGTGCTTAACAAACATAACTAGCAAGGGTTAAATCTCAATGTAAAATGTACACAAAAGCCTCAGTTAGACAGTCAAATGGTTTATACATCAAAGCTGCACGTCTCACTATTCACTGACTTACTTTCCTGAGTAGTTGCTAACCACATACGTAGCGAGGATAAATTCAGAACGTAATCTTTCAAACGAATCGGAACTACTGGCTAACTGCTAATCTTTTTTACTTGCTCCACGAACAGCATTGAAGGTGTATGGCATAGATACTAATATAAATATAATCTATTATCTAGGTCTAAGGCATGGGTCAGTGAATGCGTACAAGAGAGAGAGAGAGAGAGGGAAAAAAAGAGGGGGGGGTAGACTTAAGTTGAACCTAGACCAGTTAACCACGATGACCTTTGTCCTGTTTTGACCTCCACCAGCCTGACATCGGTCTTGACTCTGACATTAGGCACGGTAAGAACTTTTTTTAGAGAGATAACACGATAATAGAGAGATAACAAGATAATAGAGAGAGATAACAAGATAATAGAGAGATAACAAGATAACAGAGAGATAACAAGATAACAGAAAAAACAAGATAACAGAGAGATAACAAACTGTATACATACCGATTACATTAATATAAGCTTTTTTTTTATTACAAAGTTTTTTTTTGTATTAGCATTGATAGTAGGCCTACTTGTTAACTTTCATTTCCACACACGCTCACACCTACACACACATTCCATTCACGTTGTACAGATATTTACTTAAACTTTTACATCGGCTCTGGGCCACAGAGGTAAATGAAGTATAAACTTTTTTTTTTGTTCGACTTAATCATTAACATTAAACTCCAGGACTTCAGAGGCTTGAATCATCTCTTTAAAATCATAGATAGAAGCCAGTCGTTTTGTTTAGACATTTTGAGATGACTAGCAGCTTGTGGCGGTACTTCGAAGTTAAATTATAACGTAGACATGCCTTAGTTGTTTTAATTGGTTCTAGATTAAGATGGTGATTGTCATTTGTCATAAGTACTAATCGGTATTGCCCTTCCATCTTTCATATAACTTAGGTTTGTTGCTTTGAGTGCGCCTCAACGGGAGAGAATTACTGTCAAGTATCCTAGCAACAGAAACACTCGTTGCTAATAGCAACGGACGCTTTCATTAGCATGATCATTCGAGAGGTCAGTGAATTATTTGAGCGAAGCTAAATAGCTCTAATGAGATAATTAAAAGGAAAGGTGTAACTTCTGTTTCAGTACTGTTCACTAATTTCTAGATCGAAACTTAGATCGAACGGTATAGGGTTACTATAAGGAGTGCAAAAAGAGAGAGTCACTAAGTCAGTTGTACATTTCGATACTTTCATCTTCAGTTCATTTATATTTGGTCATTATATATGTGCCTGTTTATTGTACAATTCAATTCAATTCAATTGTATGCTATTAAATCATTCAGTAAGCTCAGTGTTAGTGTCAGTAGATCCAAATCTGGAATCACCACGAAGGGAGACCACACACAGCACCAGTTTTGACATTTACTGACTGTTACACTTTCTGTCATGTGATATGTACCTTGAATTCGAGTCTATGATGGGATGCTCAAATAAGTGCGTAAAATATACAATTAGCAACTTTTCTTTTGGACTGCCGGTTGCGATAGTTACAAATTTCTGTAATTTTACGAAATACGTGCCAGATAAGTTAATAACAGAATTGTTAACATTTGAATACGCCGGTACACATACGTGTTACATTGGAATATTTTCTGATTATATTATATAGCCCTACACACCCATCTTTATAAATGTTGTACTGTTTGCATTTTAAAATAAATGCCAGCTTTAAAAAATTGATACTATTTCCGCAGTACATGTGGTACATGTATAATTTATTTTTTAAAATTTATTATTCAATAATTATTCTTGCTTAGTTAAATTATATCCAGTTATCTTCACTTGAATAATTATGGGGAAATCATTATCTGTGTAACGGAGAGAGTTACCTGTATTATTCACTTAAAGTGTGACGACCCCGAAGGGTCAGAAGTGAGTCATAAGGCTGTATCAATGCTCCTACAAATATTTGAGGGCGGGCTAAGTGACATCACGGTGTATGATCACTGAGGCGTGTCACACAGTGAGGCGGTCGGGGGGTTCAGGAGTGATACGGATTTCATTCTTTGACTTTGCATTCAATCAAGTCTCATCGTAGGGACATTGCGCAAGGGGCAGACGATACTATCATACGCATCGCCCACTACTGAAAGAATGTGAAGAGACGCAGTAAGAAACACATCAGCATCGTATTGATGGTTAGTAGGTCTTATTACAAACAAAAACATCCACGCCTCATTAGTACGGTGTGCATTTGCGCTCTTGTTTACCCCTACCCCTTTCTTCCTGAATTTGTACAATAAATTATTAAATTTTTAAACAGAACTTTTGAATTTCTTTAAAAAAAAAAAAACACACACAACAATTTGATATTTTAAAAGAATGCATAGCCAAATAAATAAAAAAATTTGAAACTTTGTATAAAAATAATAAAAAAAAAAACAAGACTTCGAAATTTAATAAAAGGAGCTCACAGTTCAATTTCTGTCACATCTCTAAATATCACAAGCTTTATCCCCCTTTTCAATATTAAACAAAATTACTTAATTACCACTAATTGATTAACTAATTGATTTGCTTTTTTATTCATCAATAATGAATAATTGTGCAGAATTTTAACTTGATCCGAGACTGGGAAGTGGAAGAGAAAAAAAAAAGTTTCAAACGTTAACGTACGGTTTTTGTGGTCACGTGTGTAACTGTTGTTTTAAACATACGTGAAGCATGGCTTTTTATTCTAGGCCTACACTTCTTTTTAGGCCTTGCGTCTATGTGTGAGTGTTAGTGTGTGCATTTGTGTACATGTTTATGTTAGTGTGTATCAGTGGCTGAAGTTTTCTTTATGCTCTCGAAACAAAGGGCTAGGGGATTCCCCTGAAAATTTTCCCGCTGTTCTGTGCTGTATTCCGGGTATTGGAAACATTGGCACTGTGAGTCATTCGATCAGAATGGGAAATGCCAGTTGGACAGGATTGATTTCAATATAACTTGTGTACACACCATTTAGCCTCTGGTGTGATATCTATAATATATCGTTAGGCTAACTGTGAAGTGCCCACCATAATAAGTACTAACCCAAATGATACCAATCATGTGTGCTGAAACTAATTACACATTTTTTATTTATTTTAAAAACACCTTGGAAACATTAGAACATTTTAGAATCACTTCGCTGTGTCATCGTTTCAATCTATTTGACTAGAGTAGGCCTACTGTTTTGGATCTATTTGACTGAAGTACTGTTTTGGATCTATTTGACTGAAGTACTGTTTTTGAATCTATTCATTTGACTGAAGTACTGTTTTGGATAAAGTATTTTACAGAGAAAGTGTTTTATTTGAAAAAAAAAGTGTTAATAAAAAAAATAATTAAATAATTAAGAAAAACAACATTTAGGCAGCTACAGTACAGACATTGAGATTACAAACTGTGTCTAGGATTAAAACTTATTTAACTTAGTAGACTACAGTGAGTAAGTTTCCTCAAGTGTATGATTTTAACTCTTTCTCTCCGTAATTATTTACCACATTTTGGTGGAATCAACGTTGGTATCGTTAGTTAGGAGAGAAAGAGTTAAAGGTGAGGGGACTCCAATATATCCCGGGATTCTCAATGTTCTCTTAGTCCTTTAAAAAAAGATGAGAAAAACAGATTAAGTATAGATGTAAGGTTAATTCCTTTAGTTGAAACAAAATGCTTTAAACCTTTTCTAGCAGGATTTACTCAAATTCAAGATTGTAATTTGCAAACTTTACACAAATTAATTAAGGGAGAATATTAAAAAGATTTTGTTGAAAAGTTTGATAAAGTTACTTGAAAAATACTTATGTAAAATATAATGAAAACACTTACAATGTTTAGACCAAATAATTGCTTTTGTTGTTTGTGTTAACAGTTTAAAGTGACCATTATACTAAAACGTAACTTTGTGAAAACAACAAGCAAATGTTATATTTTGTTAACTTTATTAATAGTTAATATTTCTTTCCAATGTTATGGCGAGTTTTTTTTTTTTTTTTTTTTAAATTTCTATTGTAATAGTGTCGCTGTTAACTATAAGCCATTGTAAATGTTTTTCTTAATTGCCGTTTCCTCCACACAGGTATTTTGAATTGCACACCGGAGTTATCGATCTTTGTCGTCTGTCCCCGTGTGTGACCCAGCAGACGTAGCGAGCGTGTCCTCGTGAAACAGACAGGAACTTCGTGCAGTGGTTAACTCGCAAAAAGAGTAGGGAAAAAAATCAGCCACCGAGGCTATCGTCAAGAGTGGGGGAGAAAATTGGCTTCGATCGAGACATTCTCTTCAGCCTTTATTTGCTTCTCAACGGTGACAGATCTGCTGGTTTTTGGGGAAAGTTTTAGCATTTTTGTGTGTTCAACATATAGAATTACGTTAGGTAACTTTAATTGTGAAGAGTTGTTTTTCTATAACGGATACCGTTAAAACCCTTATTTCTGTGCTATAGAATGGGATATTGCAGTTACAAGGTGGTGAGTTTAAAAAGTGTCTTTCATCGATAATCGACTCACAGGAAACTACCTGTACGGGTGTGGCCTAGAGCTAGGTGAGTGCATTTATTTCTTTAGTATTACATATGTTATATAGATCTAGTATCTTATTTAGATTACGATTTTGTGTGTGATTTTGGAATCTGATTTATTTTAGCTTTTACCACCAAGATCTGGACTCTTATATCTAGATCTAGAATCTATTTAGACTTAGACTAAGTTGTTGTTGTTTTTAAATATAAATAATAGATCTAATATAAAATGAAAATCTAGAGAAACTTATAGTATATTATTGTTTTTCCTAGCATCTGTAATACATGTAAATTTACTGTTTGTCCCCACTCTTGTCATGAGTAGAATTCAGATCTAGATCTCTAGTCAAAAGAGCAAGGTAAGAAAATATTTCAATGTTATATTACAATGCCATTTTTTGTTTCCTTTCTTTCCACCTTTCCCGGCTTTTACTTTAAAAAATTATGTCACATTTGGAATGTGTTGACTGATGATTTGAGTTTCATTGATTCTTAAGATTTCTGGCCATTACCACTTGCTAATAAGATGTTTAGAAAACTATTGATTATCGAACTAACGATATTTTCTTACAATCGTATTTCCTAACTGTACTAAATAAAAAGCAGGATTTCCAAACTTAACATTGGTCAGTTAACGTTGACCACAGCTGCCACGGTGACCCAAATAAAATGAAAACAATTCAAGAATTCTTTCACTTCCGCCGTTCTTTACCCCCCCCCCCCTTTTTTTTTTCCACCGAACTTCAGATCCCCCCCCCCCGCCCTACTGTCTGTTTTTAAAAACAAAGCCTTTCACCCCCAGAGGAAGTAGACGAGAGGAGAGGAATAGGGAGAGGGTCATGGAAAAAAAGGCGTGTGTGTGTGAGAGAGGTGGGGGGTAACAAGAGACTACAGAAAGAGAAAAACTTTTGGCTTGTATTCTGTTGAGGACACATTGAACACAACTGGACACATAGTTGCTGGCTTGTAAACAGGATTAGAGAAACTTAAAGAAAAAAAAAACAGGGGGGGGGGTCTAATTAATGCCTGGACATTCACACAGGACAACATTTGAAATCAAAGGCATGTTTGGTCTGCTTGTAGTTCTTGCTAGTGTTTTGAGTTCAATCTTGTTTTTCTAAAATAGCCACATTTTTCGGCAACTAGACCTCACATTTGTAGTAATGTAGCCAAGATTTATTTTTTTTTAATATAAAGAGAAAAATAGTGGATTGAAGAAACCTATGCAATCATTGGCTGTTCTAATTACACGGAGTTTTCCAATTGTATAGACTAGTTCTTCCTAAGCCATTGCTAATTTTTAAAAATAATTCCTTTTAAAGCCTAATTCTAGCTTTTCCTGGATGGAAATGTTAAAAAAAAAAGAATAAACGTTGGTAATTGGTCGGAAATATTTTAAAAAGTCATTAATTTAAAAGCTAAAATATCTAGCCTAGTAGTAGGACTGGATAGCCAAGTTGATAGAGCAAATATCAGTTTGCTAAATTGATTTAAAAGAAAAATAAAGTTGTTTTTTTTTATTTAAAATATTATAGCTCATTTTACGCTTGTACAAATAATAATGATAATATAATAATAATCTTTATTGTCCGTACGGAAATTTGTCTTACAATTACACCAAACAAAAAACATAACTATAAGAAACCAAAGTGTACATTCACACCAGACTCACTCATAATGTGTAATGTACTGGCTAAAAATGCCATCAGACTAAAAACATTTAAATTTTGTCTGCCTCGATGGTAAAAAGAATTAATTTCAAGTTTAAACATTGTATTATAACATACATGAGCTCCAATGTTAAACCATGTTGTTATATGAAGGATGGTCTGTAAGAACTAGGCCTAATGATAATCTAGATAGCAGTCTCCCTAAGTATCTACCTCACATAACTAAACATACTTTCCAATCCCTGAACCAAACTATCAAATTAATTCAATGACTTCTGCAAACATCGTTTGTTGCGGAATATCTACGTCATCACTGCTTCAGCTGCAACCTCTGGACCATTTTTTGTTAGAACTTTTTATTTGTGCGCATGTTGCGCGGGCAGCACAAAGGCAGTAGACTTTTTTTTTTTTAATGGAGGATGTAGACATGAATCAAATAATGTAATGCTGATCAAACACGCATCCTCGTCATCGTTGTTGACATATGGTCGTGCCCACATCTTGCACCCTGGATACATACTGATGTACCTTTGTTGGTCGGTGGCATATTTTTTTCAAAAAAATGTCTTTTAATTTTACTATGAAATGCGTAAGACAATTTGTCTTTTTTTTTTTTAGATTCATTATTTCATCTCATGTAATGGATTTTTGTCTTTAGGGTCATGAGTCTGTCTCTGCATTTGGTGATGTTTGTATTTCATCCGTATTTAAAAAGAAAAAAACAACTTTCTATTTCTTACAGGTATTAGTGCCGGCCTTAGGTATAAGACAAACATGCAGCCACCTAGGGTCTCCTCCGATCAGTGGTGGGCCTCGCAAAGGAATCAAATCATTTTTTTTCGAGAAGAAGCAATATTGAAATTTCTAGTCATTGCTTTTGGAGTGTACTCGGTTTCAAATAAATTGCGTACTGCTGTTTTTAAGCTGTTTATTTGGGGCCACCAAATTCACTTCGCCTATTGCCTCCAGTTATCTAAGGCCGGCAGTCAGGTATTCTCAGCGTCAGTAAGTGCTAAGTAATCGAACTTATTTACTTTAAACCCCCACCCCCCCCCCCCCTTTTTTTGTACTTACAAGAAGTCATAAAAGTACATATGAATAGAAAATGATTGTCATGCGTAAGTTCAATTTGACAAGTGATTCAGACTTAGCAGTTTGACAGTAGTGTGTGCACATTGGTTAGTTTGCAACATCGACATCGTCTTTTTAACTCCCATTAAGCGTAAACAAAAGTGTTATCTCTTCAATATTGTTGACAGGTTTTGAACCACGATCGTACAAAAAAATGACATGAAAATACACATACAGAAATCAATAGTTTCTTTATATTCTACATACAGTCATTCAGTTGTTTTGCGACATGAAATGTGTTTCCTCTTATAGTCATTCATTAGTTTAGTGACAGTAAATGCTGTGTTTCCTTACAGTCATTCCAGTAGTTCTGTGACATGAAATGTTGTGTTTCCTCTTAAAGTCATTCAGTAGTTCTGTGACATGAAATGTTGTGTTTCCTCTTCTAGTCATTCAGTAGTTCAGTGACAGGAAATACTGTGTTTCCTCTTCTAGTCAGTCAGTAGTTCAGTGACAAGAAATGCTGTATTTCCTCTTCTAGTCATTCAGTAGTTCAGTGACATCAAAAGTTGTGTTTCCTCTTCTAGTCATTCAGTAGTTCAGTGACAGGAAATGTTGTATTTCCTCTTCTAGTCATTCAGTAGTTCAGTGACATGAAAAGTTGTGTTTCCTCTTATCGTCATTCAGTAGTTCAGTGATATGAAATGTTGTGTTTCCTCTTCTAGTCATTCAGTAGTTCAGTGACATGAAATGTTGTTTCCTCTTCTAGTCATTCAGTAGTTCAATGATATGAAATGTTTCCTCACAGTCATTCATTCAGTAGTTTAGTGACATGAAATGTTGTGTTTCCTCTTCTAGTCATTCAGTAGTTCAGTGACATGAAATTTTGTGTTTCCTCTTAAAGTCATTTATCATTGGGTTCTTCGGGAAAATGCATTTGAGAACTTATAATGCCAAACAACTCAATAACAACTACAATAATAATAATAATATTCGCCGAAGTGGTGAAAAAACTAATCTCCCGCTCATTCTCGATGCCAACACATGAATTAATAAAATATCCACCAATTAGTTAATGTTGGTTGTAATTATTTTTGTTTTTAAATAGAAAATGTACGTTGCTATGGGGATATAAGGAGGCGCGGTGGCTGAGCCGTAAAGCACTTGGTTTCTGAACCGGGGGTCTCGGGATCGAATCCTGGTGATGACTGGGATTTTTAATTTCGGGATATTTGGGCACCTCTGAGTCCACCCAGCTCTAATGGGTACTTGACATTAGTTGGGAAAAGTATCGGCGGTTAGTCGTTGTGCTGGCCACATGACACCCTCGTTAGCCATGGTCCACAGAAACAAATGACCTTTTTATCATCTGCCTTATAGATCACAAGGTCTGAAAGGGGAACTTTTTTTATGTGGAGATAAGCATAAAAAAGTTTAATATTAGACTCGGTGACTTATACGTTTTAATAGAAACCTGTTGTTGTTGTTTTTATTTTTACTGGGTTTTTTTTTTGTTTGTTTAGAGAAACGGAAAGTAAAGCGATTATAATGAGAGGGAGAGAGAGAGAGTGGCTTGGCAGTCTGCTTAGCTATTGTTCAAACATTGAAGCACTATTGTTTTCACCTCCTTAATACTTTCTAGTTACTCCCACAAGACTGGCTGTGTGTTTAGACTGCTCTAAACTGCAATAAATCTTTTGTTCAAATGCTGCATTGAATATAAATCTACAGCTGTCTTGACTGCACAGCAATTACTTCCCTTTATGTTTTTTTATTTATTTATTTTTGGAACGCCGATAAATTATTCATTCAAGGTTTTATACAGAGAGAGAGAGAGAGAGAGAGAGAGAGCGCATGAAAAATACATTTTATATACAAAAAATGTGTACCTATAATAATTTAGTTCTACAGAGAATATAAAATGTTTGGGCCTTAACAAAAACAATATAATCAGTGCTTTAAGCAAAAACAAACACGTTTATTTCATTCTTATACCACCTTTGTTATTGTACTAGGAATCATTTATTATTGTATAATAAGACTTGTTGGTAAATATATAAATTTTTTCTAACGAAACTCTTGCAAAAAAAACCCCCCAGTAAAAAGTGATCCTACATCTGATGCACCAAATCGGTCCTCAATCTTAGACCGCTATTAAAATCGTATCTTGTCCATGACTATCTTTACACAGAGATCTGGATGCTCACGTTCAATGGGATCAGGTCATGACCTCTCACTATTTGTTTTTTCATCAGATGTCCTCAACGAGCCTAAAATTACAACGTCCCGGTGTTCCTTCATTTTGTTTTTTCGTATTCAAGTGGACAAAGTCGTAAAACTATTGACTGCCTATTTCCTGGGCCTATTTCCGAGGGTCCCGGCCTAAGCGGGTCGTAATGATGTGTTGAAAGTTGTCTTTTCTCTCCAGGTGACTCATGGGATTGTTAGCTTAACGTCTGCTCCTGAAACCGTTGAAACCTGGACCTAAATACGTGAATTGGGTTTTATTGTAGTACAACTGTCCAACTGCACGTTTGGTACTGGTGAGTCTACACTTCAATGACATGATTCAATCTATTCAGTTTTACCATTGAAATACTTAGCAACATTTAAGTTAACGAAATTTTACTTGGAATTTGTCACTTTAAAAAAAATGGTCATACCAAAGACCGAATTATAATCTGTGTTGTCCTTAATTTGGTTTAGTCAGCTAGTAAAATGACCGACCACCTTACACTTCTATAATGTTCTTAAATATCCAGGGGATTTTTTTTTAATATATAAATTCAAGCCTAATACAATGATTCTACAAAGCAATCACAATGGCTCGATCCTGAAACATACACGTAGGTTCTTCATGCTCCTAGCGTTACGAGACTACTCTCCACACATCTTGTTGACTATTTCAAAAACAGGTCTTGATAATTGAAAAGACAGTTCGTTTTTTTTGTGTGCTAAAATGGAGGCTCGAGTTTTCAGTGGGCTATTTTATCTGAAAAATACATAAATTTATTATCGGCCATATTTTTGTTTTATGGTTTTCCTAGCACAATTCTTTCACAGCTGATCTCATGCCCCACACTATTAAAGAGCTGAAGACATGAATAGACCTAATTACTGAAGTTGACGATTCAATGTTTCAGCCACTGACATTTATTTCGTAAAATATTGACTTACGTGACGCTTGTCGAATGACAGATGTACCTTTGTGAGACTTATTGAGTATAGTTGGCCTAGTGTATGTGCCACCGACGGATCGGGAGGGAGAGAAGGGGGGGGGGACGATTGTATTAAGTTCCCCTTTCAGACCTTGTGGTCTATAGGGCAGATGATGTAAAGGTCATCTGTTTCTGTGGCCCATGGTTAACGAGGGTGTCATGTGGCCAGCACAACAACTAACCACTTTTACTTTTCTCAAACTAATGTCAGGTACCGATTTAGAGCTGGATGGACTCCAAAGATACCAAAAGTAAAAATCCCAGTCTTCACCAGAATTCGAACTCGGGACCCCCGGTTCGGAAACCAAGCGTTATCCCTTAGCTACCACGCCTCCGGGGGCGTTAGTGGCTATCACGCATTCTTGTAGAGAAGTTCTAAACTGTGTAAATATTTACTTCATTTCAATACTTTATATATGACTTATTGATAGTAGCTGTTTCCACTTCCCTCTCTCTGTTGAACAAGAAAGAAATGGCTGGGGAATGCGATGTGCATTGGTGAGGTACATGCAGACCCAGGTTTGTAATCTCTTGAAACATGGTGTGGAACTCAAAAAGGGGGTTGGGGTTGGATCGTTACGCGACCTCAGCTAAGGCTTGAAGCGATGACGATGCGTGGGCCCCGCAAAGGTGAAAGCAGTGTTATATAGGCTAAACATGTTAAACTTTAACTAGGATGCTGGATTAACTTTTTAAGGAGTGGTTCAACTTAAGATGTGTTGTTTAACTTAAGACGAGTGGTTGAACTTTAGATGGTATCCTGGTCGCATTTGTAAAAAAAAAACAATCTCCTACTCCATCTATTCAATGAAACTGATTCTTCACTGCCACTTTGTATTGATCTATTCACTTTGTTGTACGTTCCTTGTTTGTCAAGTAAAATTCATATTTTATTGCCTGATGACGAAAACGAAACAAATTGCTCCAATAGTAATCATGCCATCGTGAATTCAAAACAAATGAGCATTGGTGAAGTAAGACAGCCTTCCATCCATCTATAGGCTTCTTACTATGAGCACTAGAACTTTTTTTTATATGTATTTATTTCATTGAGTGATGTACTATAGTCGAGACTTCATATGACAAAGATGAATGATGTGAAATTAAATCTGTATCGTGCTATCTATAGCGAAGTAGTTTCTCAGTTAACTTATTCGTAGTTTGTTCTCGAGTCGTTATTCAAATTCACCGAGCCGTTAGCATAGAGTCTGTTGGACGTTGGGGGCATCTGTCGACCATCTTTCTCAATCCCTGTTTTGTTTTGCCTTGGATAGAAATCTTTCCATTCTTTTATGTTGCCTTCCCATCACTTTCTCTATCTGCCTCTTTTTCTTTTTTTCTGGTGCTGTTCCCTGAAGGAAGGTCTTTGCGAGCTCTGAAGACCTTGAGATATGATCATACAAGTTTCTGTTTGGGTTTTTTTTTTTTTTGACAGTGATCAGCATGTCAACGAGGGTCTAATCGCGTTGTGATCCTGATTTAAATCTCTTCACTTGTAGTGCGGTCTTTGTATGTGGTACCTAGGATCATTTTTTTTATATTTTTGGTAAATTTATCTCCTTGGCATACAACATTTAATTGTTATAAAGAAAACCCTAATGGGAATCGGTGCCGTCCGCACCCCCCCCCCCCCCCACGTAACCCCTAGCGACGCAACTGGATTCTTCTTCTTCTGCGTTCTCATGATTATGTTGTAATGTTCAGAAGTTCAGATAGCTAATCTTGTATCTGAGATGTGCGGTGGGTTCCAGATCAGGCAGCTTTCCATAGAGTTTTTATTGATAGGGGTTATTTGGGGGCCATTGTCTCTCGATAGAAGTATGCAACTTCGAAGTACATGGTCGGGGTTTTTTTTTGTTGACAGTCCACAAGGGCAAAGTTCACTAGTCCTAATTTTCATCTTACGGAACAAATGTCGCCTACACAACTGGATTAAAAAAAAATAGTAAAAGAAAATTGTTTCACATTTTGATGTTTTAAATTTAAACAGTTTTAAATAAATATATAGATATTGTGAGGTGAGGTATCAATTAATAAAACGTATCCCCCCCCCCCCCCATTACTGCTCCATCTTCATATGCATCTGTGTTTGTGTGCCCAGACAAAACAACGTCTGCCATTTATTTATGAATTCTCACGCCACCTTGTCGCCCTGCAGGGAAGACAACCCCTTAGTTCGACTTCATTTAGGAGCTGTTACAAAGTCTCAACTTTTTCCGCCAACCAAAAGTGTTGACATTGTGAGCCGTTTCTTCCTTTTTAGTATCCCCTGCAGTTCTGTCTGCGTGTAGTTTGGTCATAGAACTAGCTGGACCCATACAGTTTGTCGACGGTGAGTTCAATTAGCTAGCTGGGCGTTAGACATAAAAATTAAAGGCCCTTAGCGACACATTGTGACACACACGCACACAAATATAACTTTGGTTTCCAATGGAACGTCATAAAGTTGACTATCATTCAATTTATCAAACATAAATGTTTAAGTTTTACAAAGCTTATATTAACTGTCTGTCTGTCTGTCTGGTAAAAAGTTTGAACATGAGTTTTCTCACATTTCACTTTCTCGGAACAAGTTGAAACTTTGGCATGTTTATTAATGGAGCAATTTTGGTTTGTACCAAACAAAACACGAATCAATTAAAACAATTTATTAATTACTTAATTAATTATTAGTAATGAGTTATTTTGTTTGATATCAAAATAAGGGAATTAAGTGCTACTTAATGAGAGATGTGGATGTATATATGGATTTATTCTACCTATTACATTCTGTCGCGTCGTTTTTTCTCCCACTTCCCATTCTCTGATCAAGTTGAAATTTTTCATAATTATTCATAATCGACGACAATATACAAATCAATTAAAAAAATTAACCAATTAAATAACCAATTAACAGTAATTAATTAATTTTGTTTCATGGAGCATAAAGGGAGATAAACCCTGTCATCTTGAAATGAACGGCAGTAATTAGCGGTTCTTTCCCTTAAATAAGCTTTGCTTTTAAAAGAGTATTCTTTTTACTTTCGCGTGTTTATTTTTAGTGATGTAACAATAATAGAAAGCTAGTGTGCCCTTCTATGATTCTATTGTGCATTTTGTGCAGTCTGTGAGAGTTCTTGTGTTGTAATTATGTAAATATGCTTGTAGGCTTACTTCACTTTGAATCAGGATTCGATCTATGGGTTTTGATTAAGCCATTTTACTTATCAGAGACACAATTTAAGAGAGAGTATGTTCTCTCAAAGGAAGTAATTTCAGAAACAATTAATTGACTTTACTGTTTTATTTTATATTGGTTATGTTTAGTTATATCATGTTGTGTGTTGTATTGTGTATAGTATTATGTTACGTTATGTTGTTGTTATATTAAGTCTTTGGGCACTTAACTATATAATAAGAAAAGAAAAATAGTAAGGCTATCAGGCTAATGTTTCATTTCTTCTTCTTCGTTCTCATTGTTATGTTGAAGTGTTCAGATGAGTTGACCAATACATGAGATGAACTGCGCAGTGGTTTCCAGATCAAGGAGCTCTCCATACAGTTTCCTTTCTATTGGGGTGATTTGGGGACAATGTCTTATACGGGCCTCTTGGTATAGAGAGCAGTTTTGGAGGACGTGGTCTGCATTCTCTGGTGATACTCCACATGGGCAGATTTCACTGGTTCCAATTTTGATTTTCCGGTACATGTGTTGTCGCATTCTGTTATGTCCGGTCCTGAGTCGAAAGATTAGACGTTGGTCTTGTCGGGATAGCTTATAGTAAGCGTCATCTTTCTTGTGATTTGAATGAGAGCTCGTCCATTTCTCATTTATTTTATTTAGGATTAATTTCTTCAATTCTTCTGGATAGAGTGCAGAGTTTATTAGTGTGTTAGTTCTCCCACTCTTGGCGAGTGTGTCAGCCTTCTCATTTCCTTCTAATTCTATTTGAGCTGGTATCCATTGAAATAGTTTTTTTTTGATGTTGTTGTTGAGGCTAATGTTTCTGAAATCATTGAATATATATATATAACAATTTGGCAAACACATACAATTTAGAAAGTAATTAATATTGCTTGTTGATTACCTTCACTAATGACAAAAATGACGTAGTGCACATTGCTATGCACTAACTTTCTTCCATGCATACAAAATGGCAATAGATAATATTTTATTCTGCACCGGTTTTATTCAACCACCGATTGTCGATAATACAATTGTCAACAAACACAAGTTGCAGTAGAAAACATTAGGGCTGGAAACATTGTGTAATAGCAAGCAATAGAATAGATACTGGTTAATTGTACTCGAGCTTGTAAATAGCAAATGATTTAGAAACTTTTTTTTGTTTAAAAACATTAGAACACTCTCTAAACGGAATGATCACTGGACCATGAACTCCCTTCTATTTGAAAGTGAAGGCGACATTGTGTCTTCTACTTGCATCTTGGGATATCGTCTGCAACAAAAACAATGCGGGGAGTGGGGCATTGAGAGATATTATACCAGGGTCTGGTGGATATTATACCAGGGTCTGGTGGATATTATACCAGGGTCTGGTGGATATTATACCGGGTCTGGTGGATATTATACCAGGGTCTGATGGATATTATACCAGGGTCTGGTGGATATTATACCGGGTCTGGTGGATATTATACCAGGGTCTGGTGGATATTATACCAGGGTCTGGTGGATATTATACCAGGGTCTGGTGGATATTATACCAGGGTCTGGTGGATATTATACCGGGTCTGATGGATATTATACCGGGGTCTGATGGATATTATACCAGGGTCTGATGGATATTATACCGGGTCTGGTGGATATTATACAAGGTCTGATGGATATTATACAGGGTCCCTATAGGTAAATGAATTATTTCAGGAGTCAGAGCCTTCCTAAAAAAGATTCAGGCAGAGGAGAACCCGTATCTAGATAGATCTTAAGATATCCAATATTTTAGAATTTGTGGGCCTACTTGACTAAATCATAGGAGGCCCAGATTTCTCGGAAGTTCCTGCTGCAACCAATACCCCAGCCACGTCGAAGTTCGAAAGTTTAAAAAAAAATGTTTCCTAGTTTTGATTCACTATTTAGGTATATCGGACTTCAAAGTACATGTACTGTCTTAGTTAAGTATAGGTAGGTATATTTGTGAGGCTGGTGGTGATTCGTGTGGTGATTACAAAGTTTAAATTTTAGATTTTGAATCTAGTGACACAAATACTTCAGCGTAGTCAGTGGATTCTTTGAAGTAAATCACTTGTGCAAAAATCCACTGTGGAATCGTAAATCTGCCTTAATTTACTTAATGAGGCTTTAATAAATAAACACAATGAAATTAATCACAGCGAACTGAACTTGTATGAACTCAAATTATCTGTACAGTATTTTTATTGTCACCTGGCTGAGGCAACATCAAGACTCGAACTTTCTCTCGAAATATTTACTTTTTTTCATTCTGACCAGAAATATCTGGCGATAGCATCATACACTTGCCAGTTTGGCCTACTATATGTTTACTAAATACCTTGTTTTTAGCAGCACCCGAAAGGGGAAAAGACGCTATTAGTTTTGTAAGAAATGTCTGTCCGTCTGTCCCGTTTAGATCTCATAAACTAGAAAAGTTATTGAAAATCCGACATCACAATATTTTAGACCATTCAAAGTTCTGATGCAACGGCTACTTTTTTTTTTTTCTGAAAGCGAAAGATCTAATTTTTAAAATCAGTTATGCCAGAATTTTTTTTAAAGAGAAAAAGCTAATTAGTATGCATTATAAGTTAGACCTAATTTAAAACGAATAGTAATCTTGTAAACTTCGTTTTCATAATCTTTGTTATATAACCGGATCGATGTTTTTTTTTTTTTTTTTTTGAGGATAATACGCTATATACTTCCACTGACTTATATCTAAAAAAAAAATGAGGATTCGAATAAGAGATTGAACATATTTCAAAACAATTAGATCAATTATAAGACATCAGTTAGGCCAGGGGAGGTGCGGTGGCTGAGCGGTAAAGCGCTTGGCTTCCGAACCGGGGAGCCCGGGCTCGAATCCTGGTGAAGAATGGGATTTTCTACTTCGGAATCTTTGGGCGTCCACTCAGCTCTAATCGGTACCTGGCATAAGTTGGGAAAAAAGTAAAGGCGGTTGGTCGTTGTGCTGGCTACATGACACCCTAGTTAACCGTAAGCCACAAAAACAGATGAACTTTACATCATCTGCCCTATAGACCACAAGGTCTGAAAGGGGAACTAGTTAGGCCAGGTTCACATCTAACTTTACATTCACTTTCACCTATCCTTTGATCTGCTGGACCGTTGGGGCACTACACAAGATCTGTTAACCTTCTTTCTCCATTCTTTTCTCTCATTTGTCTTTGATATAATTTCATTCGGATGTTTTTTTTTCTGAAAATATTGAAGCCTGCCTGGGTGGATCCCTTCCGGGGCCGATTTTGAGTTTGTGTTTCCACACAAACTGTCTTTTGTAACCTTGTTGTTTACTAGATCGATGATGAGTATTCGCATATGGTTGCATGACTATACTATTAAATGGTGGGGAATTTTATTCAGTCTCTTACTGGTCACATTTATTTGTCGGCATATCTTTATACACATGGACACGGTACATAAAGATATAAAATGAGAGGACTCAAAAATTTAAAAAAAAAGGGCAAAATGTAGGGCCTACTTTGATATGTTGTCAGTTATAGCTCTGCACCGTTACACAGGACACAAACACACGAGGAGAGGGTCTAGAGGTATTTGAGTTGTGTGTCTGTTGGAGGAGCTGTTGACTGTCCTCTTATGTTGCTCAGAACGGTCCTTGTCTCGAAGATGTTTGGATGGGGGGGGGGGGGGGGGGGGGAAATCAAAACACAACTTGGACCGAACTAATCAGCTGGATTAGTTGCCCCTGCTTGACAAAGTGGGCGGGACGAAAGCAAAATGCGCTATATAATGTATGTCAGAAAGTGTTCACTTTTTTTTTTTTTTACATATTTCGTTCTGCCAAACCTGCTAATCCTTGTGCTATTGCAGGTGAGCACTTGCAAGGTGTGAGGCCTGATGAAGTGTGAGATTTTAGGCTATGCGTGTTAGCTTTTCACTATCGATCCACCGTTAACTTGACATTCCTTTCCCCAGCTTGATAGTTTGAGCATGTAAAGTGTCCTGGCTGATTTATTTGATAGTTTTATTTGGTATTCAACAACTTTGGCGACGTCAAATTTGTTATAAATAGAAAGGCTGTGTGGGATGGAAGGTCTTTATATGTAAAAAAAAATAATTTGGCTACGTCTCTACTCTAACAAAGGCCGCATCAGAAATGAGGAGATTTGGAAAATAATTACAATGGCTATTGGGCACCATGATGACCACTGTAAAAAAAAAAAAACGCAAACTAAATTTTACAGCCATATCACAAGGTCCTCGGGGCACCAAAGACATTCCTTCAGAGAACAGTATCAGGAAAAAGAAGACGCAGACAAAGAAAGCGAAGGGAAGACATCTAAAAGATCAAGTGTGGTGCCCCAACGGCTCAACAGACTAAGGGATATATAAAAGTGAAGGCCTACAGCTATCATGTTATCAAGCATTCAGCTATCAGATTTCAGCAGAGAGTTTGGTAAGGTTGAGTTTTCAAGCCAACTGGGCCCGGTTATCAAAATATTGTGATGTTACATGTATTAGTAGTAACTTTTTTGGTAAGGACAACAAGTCAAATTTGAAAATAATATATAAAACATATGAACAAACAGTACTCTCAATCTAACAGTCTCGTTGACTCTTTTTTTTTAAATCGAAATATTGCTTCTTTGGCTAATTAACTTGATTGATGATGAGTATTCGCATATGTTTGCGTGCAATGCTATTAAATGGTGGGAATTTTATTCAAAGCTCAAAGCATGACATTTTAGAACACACCCATCATACTGTCTCGAATTTTGGGAAGTTGGTCCTTATCGGACACATCTTTCTACCCATATTTGTTTCCCCCTGAGTATTAACCAAATAGAGTGTGATTGTGACTGATATTAAATATCCAGATGTCGAATCGTATAACCCTAGCTAGGTGAAGTACATTTAAATACCTCTAGTGTTATGTGGTGTTCAGATTGAATTGCTGTTCATGTTACTCTTCAATGTGTTGCTCCTAATTTGGACTTTGTACTATCTATTTAATTCTCCAAGCTATTGCTGTTATGCTTTGCTTACCCACCCCCTTTTTTTTTGTAATGGGCGTGTTTGTCGTATAATTACTTTCTAGATTGGTTTCTATTGCACGTATCTGCTATTTTTGAACGGTAATATAGTTTTGTAAAGTCACGAGACCTTCACGAGCTGGAGCTCTATAGGGTTGATCATTTAAACCTCTTTGAAATAAAATTTCATTAACGCCTATTGTGTGTTTATGATAAAGATATTGTCTACTTATGGCCTTTTAAAACTGTACCCATTTATTTTTTTTTAGGTATGCTTATAATATAGTCATATACATATTAAAACGAACAAAATATTCAGTTCGTGTTGCACCCGTTTTGGTAAGCTTAAGTTTGCAGATAAAGAAGTATTTTTTAAAACACATTGAAAAAGTCAAACCTAAAAATTCCGGTTTGGCTTCTATAAACTCACTCTATCTGTTACAACACTTGTACACGTTATTTCGTCCACTTTCCACTCTCGGATCAAGTTTCAACTTTTGCTGACCCATCATTTATCGATAACAAATGAAGGAATAAAAAAAATTAACTAATTTAGTAACAATTATTTGGTTTTGTTTGACATAAAATAAATATGAAATAAACTATACACCGTTAAAAGATCAACGCGGTTCTTTCTCTTGGGTTAGCTTTGTTTCGTTATTTTTTAAGAAGTTTTTTTTTTTTTTTTAATGGAAAATCTGCTAAATACTTGGGAAAGAAAAATCTTCAGAAAAATGTACGGTGCCAATACGAGGAAACCAACCAAGAAATATACCATCTATATGAAGACCTCTCCGTAGTGACGGAAATAAAACAAGGAACAGATGACGTTGGACATGTCATCTCAAAAGAATGCCAGAGAACAGAGGAGCAAAAATTGTTCACCGGCAAAAAAAAAAAAAGGCAGGCGCCCCGAAGGCAGATCACGAGCACGGTGGCTTGATGACGTAGAGGCAGATCTCCAACAGCTCAAAGTCCCGGCATGGAGGGGCGTAAAGCACAGGACAGATAGAATGGAGATTTGTGTCCTCCATGGGCTGTAGCGCCACTGGGATGGGTGGATGGATTTTTTGCCTGTTTAGCGAACATCTTCTACTCGGGTTTCTTTAGTTTCTGTCACCAAAACGTGAACGGTCTGGCCTAATTGTTATTGCATCGACTTGGGATATATTGTGATAAGAATGAAAGTAACACTGCAAAAAAACCTAAAACAAGGCTTTAATAAGCTAGAACGACACATGAACTGACGAAAGATACCTATACAATAACGCTAAATCAATGTGGAAATGCATTCTCACTACGTTACCCAAAGACAAACCAACTATCAACAACATCACCACAATATTTGTTTATAGTTTGCTCGTTTGCTTTGTTCTTCCGTCTCCCCTGATTACATCCTAAAGTAAAAGCGCTATTTGAAAATCCAATTTCACTTTCTCCTTCTCGTCCTCCAAGTGATACGTCTTCTTTTAATCTTCTTTGAAAGGAAAATTATATTTTCAAACTGTTTGCATGCAAGATACTGAACACTATTTTGAAACCTTGATTTAAAAGTATTTTATGACATCTGTTACGATTATATTACATGCACACAGATTTATATAGGAACCCGTTAAGTACAAGCATTATGTTTTGTTTTTAAGGTATTTAATGAATGTATTGTTTATCAATTTGTTCGGTCTAGTATTTCGACTTTGATTTATCTTTGTTGATTGTTGAACGTAGATCGATATTTTGGTCCAGTGTTTATTGATATTAACTACAATTGATAACTACTTTAATAGTTGGCTATATCTATAAAGCACCACATAGCACTTTGAACATTTTATTTTAATATATATATATATATTGCAATAATATTTTTCTATTTCCCAATTATCTATGGCTTGTTCCTAATCAAATGGGCGTTAATCCTTTTTTTGAAGCGTAGTTACTTTGTAATTACTAGTTACTTCGTATACTAACTTGGTTTTATCATAGAGCCCTAATTAAAATTTAAAAAAAAAAGGTTAAAGGTTTATAAATCTAATTACTAGATGTATATTTTTACTGTACATTAAGCATCCATCTAGACATTACATTGTTGAGTTAGAAAAACTTATTCCTGCTAGCACACTATAAGGATGAGCTAATGTCATAGACAGCGTTTCGCAAACTATGGAAACCCTCCCCCCTTCCCTCGCAATTCCGCGTTTTTCTTAAATTTAAATATCAATTAAATTGACGTCATTTCATGTTCTAGTTAAGGCTTTGCAGATTGTTTTCACCACATCGAGTCAAAACGAATCTACTTGTTATTCTAACGTTAGAACAGTTAAATAACATCGTTTTGTTGACGTCTTTGAGTATACATAACAACACCGCTACCTACGAGACGTCTTACTGAACAAGAGGATGATCTTAACGAAGATCAATCGCTTATGATCTCTTGGCCAAAAAAAAATATATTTGGGGTGCTAAGCTCATTTGTCCTTATATTGGAGATGTTCATAAATTGCAGAAAAAAAACTATAAATAGCTTACGTTTTAGTGTATCCGGTGTACAAATTATAGTTAGTGATGATGAGCTATGGTTTTTAAAATGTACATGATAATTTTTTCGCACTTTTTAACACCAGAATCAAATTGGTCTCAACTCTTTCGTTTGTAACCCAAACTCATCTGAATAAGGAGGAAGTATTCGACTTTCACTCTAGGAGATAGAAAGGCTTCTACTAACTAGCGACTAGCGGTAATAATCAGGAATTAGTGTAAAGAACAACATTAACCACATTGAGATATTGTTGATTTGAGCGCAATTCTTTTTTTTTTTTTTTAGTTGGCAACAAGGAAGTTCAGTTTAGTGTCCTTGACATTGTTTAGTTGAATTGAAAATTTCCGGGAAGTAGTTTCATAAATAAATGGAAGCCTCTATACATGTAAGCGTAGGTCAGTAGATAAGTTTCAAGCTTCACGTTTACCTACTTTTATGAAATTATTATTAAAAGCTTGAAAGCATGTTACGCTGTGCCTTAAAAAGTTGTTGTTTTTTTTTTTCAATCTTTTCCATGAGATCTGTTATTTTTTAACTGAATCAAGATTCCCCGGCATACATTGGACTTGAGGTCGTCAACTTTCTACTGAAATGACGTATCTACCGCCTAATGCTTGGATGAATAACAAAATAGATTCATATATTGTATTATTACATATATGAATGTTCACGTTTGATATTCTCTTGTAATCAGTAACATTGAAGTTGATTTATTGCTCGTCCGAATTCCAGTTGCTCTACTATCGTGTTCACTCTTCTTTTGCTTTGTGCCAAGTAAACAAAATGTTTGCGTACACACTAATCTCTATCAAGGTACAAAATAAACTCTACATCTAGCACTGTGTGGGGGAAAAAGTTAATGCGTGATTTGATGCTAATACTCATCAAAGCAATGATTGGCTTGCCAGGTGTGGCTTTTTTTTTTGTGTGTAAATGTCTCATTCAGTACGAAGGTCTGTTTGTCGGGTCAAGCTACGTTTGAACTAAGTCTACTGCGTGGTTGATTATTAATCCACGGCCCCCATTACAAAATCTCAACACTTAGCAATAGTGTGTTCGAAATCGATCTGGCTGAAATGACTCATCGAGCTTTATGATTGACGCGTGTCAGATGTAGAGCACATCTCCCGCCCCGATCTGTCACGCAACAGGTTACCTTCCCCCCCCCCCCCCCCCCCCCATTGCAAGACTTAAGAATTGAAGACATTTTTTAATATAATAAATAAAAATTCCTCTTTTAGACTTTCATTTGTTTAACTTCTTGTGGCATGTAAGGTGTACTCATTTCTGTAATCAGTGTAATAGATTACTGAATAGTGTATAGTATAACCAACAAGCCTAATGCTTTGTTTGAGAAGACTTAGTTAAATCTTCTATTTAGTACGCCATGGTCTTGCACATTCGCGCTAATGTACAAATGTACATAAATAGTAATTAATTTCTTCTGTAATTAACGGGTATTACAAAGTTACAAGATTACCAGCTACGTTAGATGTTGCAGATTTGCGACTAGGCAATACATTTTCTTGACTTTATATATGAACCATCAAACGTCCAAGCAGGTGTTCAACAGGGCAAAGGGACTTGATTTGTTTGATTGACTGAAAGTACTTAAATACATTGATTTGTTTGATTGACTGAAAGTACTTAAATACATTGATTTGTTTGATTGACTGAAAGTACTTAAATACATTGATTTGTTTGATTGACTGAAAATACTTAAATACATTGATTTGTTTGATTGACTGAAAGTACTTAAATACATTGATTTGTTTGATTGACTGAAAGTACTTAAATACATTGATTTTTTTGATCGACTGAAAGTACTTAAATACATTGATTTGTTTGATCGACTGAAAGTACTTAAATACATTGATTTGTTTGATCGACTGAAAGTACTTAAATACATTGATTTGTTTGATCGACTGAAAGTACTTAAATACATTGATTTGTTTGATTGACTGAAAGTACTTAAATACATTGATTTGTTTGATTGACTGAAAGTACTTAAATACATTGATTTGTTTGATTGACTGAAAGTACTTAAATACATTGATTTGTTTGATTGACTGAAAGTACTTAAATACATTGATTTGTTTGATTGACTGAAAGTACTTAAATACATTGATTTTTTTGATCGACTGAAAGTACTTAAATACATTGATTTGTTTGATTGACTTTAGTGAGATGTGCGTAGTGCAAAGTTGTAGGTTAAATGTATTTTACAATTTAGACTAGAATTTCAGATATGAATATGTAGACGGATTTATCTTTGGTCAGAAGTCTAGTTTTAGAAGTCTAGTTTGTATATTCTTTTCACGTGTACGTTTATCATTACTTTTATGACATACCCGAAGTCACAGTAGTCGTTAAGAAAGTTCCTGCCTTACTTGAAATGGTTTCAACTTGATATCAAGACAAGTTTAGAAGTGAAAATAATAACTCACTAACCTGTATTTAGGTCTCTGGTTCTGGTGAAAATAGTACCTCACAAACCTGTATTTAGGTCTCTGGTTCTGGTGAAAATAATACCTCACAAACCTGTATTTAGGTCTCTGGTTCTAGTGAAAATAATACCTCACAAACCTGTATTTAGATCTCTGGTTCTGATGAAAATAATACCTCACAAACCTGTATTTAGGTCTCTGGTTCTGGTGAAAATAATACCTCACAAACCTGTATTTAGGTCTCTGGTTCTGTAATAAAACATTTCCTTTAAGAACGTCGAACACACCCAAACATTTGTGTCCATGGCAGAGACTGCAATCGAGTGAACACCTCGTCACCATCTGGCATGTAGATTATAGAAAGAGAATACATTGTTAATCTAATTTACTGTTTCTGTTTGTTAGCATTGTTGCGTTTCATGTTTGTTTGTAAACAAAGACTCGAGGAAAACGTGAATTCGGCGCGTCACACTAGAGGTCACACTGTCACAACAGAATGGTCCATGCACGCTACATAAGTGTCTCTTCTGTGGGTTGCATTACTCTTTAATGTCTTATTACAGATGTATGGTTCTATCGCTGAGACTGATCTCGGTCTCGGTTATTCCCATATTGTTTTACTGTTTTGTCACTGACCTTGGTGAGTCTCAAATTGCTTTAACGACTTAGGTGCTACAAGTTAATACAGATCAAAAAATGCCCCTAAAATATTAGCCAGAGACGCCTGTAATACATTCACAAAATTAAATCGTTGTGAAGTTTTGTAAGCTGAACTAAAATGTATTGAGAATGTCCCAGGATTTACCCTAAACACTATTGGGTATCTGACATTAGTTTTGGAACTTACGTAAAGGCTGTTTGTCATTATGCTGGCCACATGACACCTTCGTTAGCTGCTCCACGCCCCTTAGTTACCAAAGTTTAAAAAGGGTAAAAGTTTGAACGGAGGCTAGCAACCTGAATGAACTGTGACCTTTCATTTCTTACTTTATTCTATAGGTCATGAATTGAACAAAACTAGAGATTGTAACCGTACAATACTAGTTTTACATCTTATCACTTTACATTATTAATCATTTAAAGAGAGAACAAATACTAGATTTACATCTTATCAAACAATCGATATTTCGTGCGTACAAGGAGCTCACATTGTGATTGCTGCAAGGCTACTTATAGCTGCTGATAGTTTGATGAGACATTTGCGATAATTATCCGTTTAGTTTTTTTCTCTTTTGTTTGATTCCTCATTACCATCTCTTTGTTGATAGCATAATGACTCGGGTCATATTGCTATCAGATTTCTCACACTTGCCAAAGACATCGATGTCCATTGTTGGTCTCCATTGCTTTCTTATTGATTTGTGATTTTGGGCACATCGGCACAATTTAGGCCATGTAGTGCCTGCAGTCCCTCAAGGGCCATTCTCCCTCCACACAACAAGGGCCAAATTCCATACAGTCAAATCATTAAAATCAAGACTAGATTTTGTTTTACTTTTTGCTGTTTGTAGTTTTTGTTGTTCTAACAAGTCACTTCAGTTTTATAACACTGCTATCGCAAGATTAGGATTTTTTTCGGGAAAAGTTGTTTGTTTCATAAAAATGGAAAGTTTTGACTTAAAGACGATGACGCGACGAATTATAAAAAAAAAAAGTCCAGGATTTAGGAAGAGCATAGAACTTAGAGTAAGGTCGGCTTTAGTAACTGAAGTAGAGATTTAGATTGATGACATTCGACGGTTCCCCATCGCTATCAGCGTCGACGAACTATCCTGTAGTGTTGGCCTTTCGCCTCTTATTTGATTTCATTATTTAGGAGTTACCTTCGTTTAATTTATGGCGAAACTGTTTACTGCAATGGCATATTAACCATCAATCATATTCATTGTTTCAGATATAAACACATAAACTTATTCATGTGATGCATTGTCATGTATACAGTACCTAATGTATTGATGTCAACGATATTCATTCTTTTTTTAATTTTTACCAACCATTGCATTTGCAACTAAAAATTGCAGTACAGAACGGTGACACTTATTGACTTCCTTCATCAAAAAAAAAGTCTGTACATTTAAAGCTGTTTCTGTGCAACTTGTTTTTCTTACGAAGAAAAAATTTTTTGCTGATCAACACACAGCCGCGTCACAAAAGAGAGAACCAGAATCCATGGACTACATGAGAGGCATTCTTTTCAAAATGTTTATTCTGAATAAAATGTCGTGCACAGAGTTCCACACGGCGCGTTGTAAGTGAATGATAAGCTGCTGCAAAAGTCGTGACGTCACTTCCCTCCAGCTGAAATCATAATGAGCAATGAATTTATATTACAATACTTATGCCTTAGTAAAATAGTATCCTAGTCATGTAGAGCACACGATAGGAATCTTTGTACGATGTTTGTTAAAAAAAATTGATTCTACGAAGTAATTGCACTTAAAACTGTCGCAAGAATATTGTATAAGAAGGAATTAGTGATTTAAACAATTGAAATAACACTTCTCTGACTTACCTTTTAGTTTCCAAATGTTTTGTAGATTGATTTAAAAGTTTCGATTTGTTTTGTTAAAAAATCACTTTTTTCCCATTTAAAGCGCCTCCATAGTTTTTCTATTTAGTAGCACACTGAACCATAATCTTCAAATACAAAAACAAAACTTAATAAAATACTCTGAAAGACACAAAAATAAAGGCACATTCCTCGTCCCCTATGCTAGGACAAATTTGTACAAATACTCCTTCTTCCCTAGTGCTATTAGAGCATGGAATGGGTTGCCTGAGCTAGCCAGAAAAACCAGTGACTTGGCAGAATTTAAGTCATTGGTTAATATGCATGACTAAATGCATGACGCGTATGACGTAATCATCTTCTTTTTTGAAGTAACGTCTGTATTATATAAGATAAGATAAGATTAGCTCATGCCGACAATACCGTGACTTCAACGTGGCGCCTCGGTGGAAACATTTTATGTGGATCAAAGACTGGTCCCTATCGGATCCCTCAAGGGATCTTGGAGTATTCAATGCCCGGGGTGGGAACTCAACAAAAGATTTCGTAACATAGTATTAAAAAGGCGCCACACCGTTCCACTAAAGGGCCACCATGAGACCACTTACAGCTTCCGGTCCACGCCTGTCTGCTGACAGAAGGATTGAGGGGCGCCTTCCGATTCCCCGAAATGAACCTTTTTCTCAGGTGTGTTTATGAGTTACAGAAAACACATACGCTAAGAAATTACATAAGCTGTGGCGACTGGAAGTCTCTCTTCGAGCTATTCCATGCAATTGCTAGGTAAGCAATAATGTAATAATGTTACCCTAGTGCATATGTCAATTGAAATTATTATTTTATCAAAACATGTTCAATGACAAGTAATGAAAAGAAAGAAAGAAAAACATAGACAAGAGAGAAGAGGAAGAGAATATTTAGAACATCTGCATTTATCTGCTGTCCATAAAATTGTAATTCACAGTATCGTCTTCGCTAGAGTTGGATAAGTTCAAGAGTTCTTGTTTACAATTATTGCCTTCCGTGTATTGATACCTTCTTTATTTATGTCTCCATATTTGCTGAGCACGACTGCAGTAGTCGATACGGTGTTAATTGCACTTTAGATTTCATACGCTCTCAGTATCGACAAAAGTAGCGTTACAAATTAAAGATAGTCGACTTCCATTATTTCATGATTACCACGGTCACGATTCAGTCATGCTCAGCAAACCCGTTGAGATAAAGAAAATATGGACTAGATTATCTCCCGTGCCTCCAAAACGTGAACCAATTGGTATCGGTAGCACAAGATCAGCCTGACGGAAGTGCTCTCTGCCATGTTGAAGAATTAGCATTTTTCTGGCCTTTAATTATAAGCATTTAAATCTTGTGCTCTATTCTTCTAGGCCAATTGAGACGCATAGGAAAATATATATCCGTATAGATTTATTTTGAAACCTATTCAGCTATAAAGAAACTCCTGCATAGAGATCTTGACTGGTTGGAAGGTGGGAGCTTTAGTCACTCTAAAAACTGGGGCTTCGATTATCAAATCTTATCCAAGAGCTTGAAATAAGTTATATGCCAGTGCTTGGGCGAAATTGTTTTAGAAGATTTCAATGTGAAGGTTCAATGCGATCAGGGGAAAAAACAACTGACGATGCAAAAAAAAAAAAAAAAAAAACTTCCTCCATTGTGACCAGTTGATTCTCCAGATATCTTGTTCCATTTTGATTCATTCGCTAGAGATAATTAGATACTGGATATCAATATGTCGTGATAGTTTCACTGTTAGCAAATATAGCATACCTCTGGATAAGAACTGCTTTAGTAGTGTTGACATTGTGGATTAAAATACAAGTTTTACATGCAGGTCCATATGGCATTCAGGGACTTGACTCCTTAAAATTTCTAAAAAGTCGCTTTTCATATAAAAATTAAAAAATAATAATGTAACCAAACACACACAAACACACGCATTTTTTTAAACAAATATTTTTAAAATTTTTGTTTGGTTACTTTGCTATTAATTTTCCTTAGCAACTTCCGTCTTACGAAATTACACCTGGCTCGATCTACTTCGCTTTGGATATCGAGTGTTTGATAGTTTTATACAGACTTCAGAAAATGTTTTATACAGACTTCAGAAAATGTTTTATACAGACTTCAGAAAATGTTTTATACAGACTTCAGAAAATGTTTTATACAGACTTCAGAAAATGTTTTATACGGACTCCAGAAATACATCCAAACGGGCGTGCCAATGAAGATCTTTAAACATAGAGGCAATCCATCCATAAATAGCAAGCTTTTTAAAGTATTCTGTGAATAGACTACGGATATATATTTTTTTTTTTTTTTGAAGAATTGTAATAAACCATTTGTTGATGGTCGGTCTTTAGCTCGTGAACAGCTAGTTCAACTAAACCGATGTCGGCGACAGAAGGCATAAAATATTTTTTTTATAAATTAACATTAAATTACTTATGTGAACAAAACTAAACTTCTCATGTTATCAAAACCCAATACAACTTTTATTACAATATTTACAGATTTAAGTCGAAATGCGATGTATATCTGAAAATAATGAAATAAACTTGTATTTTAAAATATCTCACAACAAAAACACGTCTTTTCTCTTTAATGTCTTAAGATCGTCTGCCGTTTCACATTTGCATTACGCTAGACCCTATTGTAATTTCATCATCATCCCTGTACAGCCACCAACCAATCGCTTGATCTCGCCTCACTGTGGCCTAGGAAACGCACACACAAACACACACACCATAAAGATCCAATCATTTTATTTTTTTACTTTTCAGCATTGAAGAATCAAAATTCTAAGCTCTATCGTTTGTAGCACAAAGCAGGCAAATTTCTATTAGGCCAAATTCTTTATGGCAAAAGTGATCTTTATATATGTCTTCCTTGACATTGTTTGCTTGTTCTATTTATTTCAAAACACTTCCTATTTCATGTTCTTACGTTGTTCTTTAGGTTCCATTATATTTCCAACACATTTCTTCATATGGCTCTCTCTTCCTTTTCTCTCTTGATGTATCTCTTTGCTTAAAAGAGCGTAAACGTCATTGTTCAAATTAAAATGTAAACAAGGAGCAGATTTAAGACGATTAACTTTTAGTGTGAACATTCGCAAAAGGTCAGCAGTTCTTTAGTCGGCCTACTTAATTATGGTACCACGTTGGTAAATTACATTCCGTAAACATTAATAACATAACATAACTTATACCCTAGTGCAATTGTCCTTAGAGCGTGGAATGGGTATCCTGAATCAGCCAAGATAACTAATGGCTTAATCAGAGAAGTCTCTAATATGCACGACTAGATTAACACATGAGTACGCGCAATTATATTATGTTAAGAAGGAACGTCTGTAATTTAGAAGATAAGCATAGATCTAGATATTTTAGCATCAAATTAAAAGTACATTTTACACAATGCTTTAAACAGGAATTTAAAGTCAAGTCGAATTGTAGGCTATTCAAAGTTTTTCATTGTCGTAAATTGTTAAAGCACTTTTTTCCCTTCCAGAGTGCAAGACAACAAGGCCAAATATCAAATGTCTTAGTGTTTTAGTTTTCTGGAAGAAAAAAAAGAAAACATAGGGCATACTTGAGTGCGTCTCATTGACACACTTGTACAAAATACAACATGGCCACAAGGAATTGTATGTTTGTCATGCAGCTGTGCCAATGACGCAAATGTTGACACATTTTTAAAGGGCGGGTAATTTACTGTATCGTTTAAAAATGTGAATATGACAACAGCTTTGCTTCCCTTGTGTGTAGAATGTGAAAAGTCTCGTTTTATTAATATAGCATTTTATTTCTAACAAAAGGTTCACATTTCTGAATTATCTACTTTATTTGCATAAACGTCTTTTTAAAATCAAATTTGGAGATATGCATATTTTTTATAGGGTGCATCTTAGGGAGGAGAATAGGGCATGACCTTTTAATAGGCCCACGTTTTGGAACCCCCTTCAGTAATAAGGATTATACACAGGGCCGGCCTTTGTCCACTGCAACCTATGCGGCCGCAGTGGGCCCCGCACTTACATAGGCCCCGCGCTAATTCTAGGTGTAAATTTTTAAATTAAACCCTTTATACTTATTATTAAAGGGTTAAGGCGGCCTCTTGATTTTCCAAGAGCTCGTGGAAATCTGAAATTGCAAAATATACGAAAAAAATCACGAAAATCTCCTAAAATTATTAAAATCTCATGAAAACTCATTCAAATCTCATTAGAAACATACAAAATTGTCATTCAATATGGAAAACGCCAATCCTACTAGCGATTAAAAACAAAATGCATTGTCAGCTTTCATTCAATAAAAATATAATAATAAGGCGAATTTTAACAAAAACGCGCAATCCGTTTCGCATATGGCCCCGCAATTTGTAGGACCGGCCCTGATTATACATTCATACAATATACATCCATTTAATAGTTAATAGCACGAAAACCATTTCTTTTATCTTTATACCTAATAATGACGTAAGCTGCACCAGGTGGACAGACAATGGAATGATTAGACCTACATCATTCGCAGACGAGGGAAGACACTTTAGCTAGATGTCCCCTAAACATTGTTTTACTTCTTTAGTCTTCTGCTCTTACAAGTGCGATTAACAATCAGGAATTTTAAAATTATCAAATGACAAAAGAAATTTGTAAACTGCCAATAGAATCTAATAACAAACACGAGGAACACGCACACGCACACACATAAACTTTCAATGACATGCCTTAATGATGTGCTGACATGTTCTAACACTGTATTATTGTCTTTGATTCTATGTGACTGTTATACTGGCTAGTATACATTAATTTCGCCAGTGTTAAGAGAATGTCATTTAAATTAGCTCATTCTTAATTGTCAATATTGGTTAGACAGCAGGTATGAAAACTAATCTGAATGAGGCAGGGTAATGGCAAGCTCAACATTTTTAGAATCTCTGGGACAAATTAAAACTCGGCATTTTATTTATCCTTAAAAATGAATATAACTTTTTTGTTTCTTTCTGCAGGTCCATCTACTAGAAAGAGGTTATAGGCTTACAGTTTTTTCCTACATTCAACCTGAACAATTATCACCATGACCTAGCATGGTGACACACATGTATTCTTATCATCTACAGCAGTTGCTATCTTCAACCCACAAATCTCTTATTGATCTTGTAGGCTTTTCAGCAGACAGTAGATCATAAATATCAATTTGAGCACTGACTCATGTGAGAAAATACAAAGCTGGAAAATATGAAAGAACAAAGTTAAGGGCCAAAGTTTGGCTTTTGTTGTGTGTTTCAAGATTAGTCAGTCTACACATCATAGTTCTGCAATTGGTTCATGTGTATTCTCTGTTATTATCTAATAATATTTAGAGGAAATAAATAATAGTTGACTTTCTTTCTTGGAGTATTTGTTTTAATATTCAAAACATAAATGAGAAAGATGAACTGTCAATGGACATCAATGTATTGATTGGTGAAGGCAATGAGCAGGGAAAGTTATGGATACTGTACCATAAGAGTTTATTTTGTAAAGAATCAGTTTGACAACTAAGCTTTGGTCATCATGAAGGATACAATAGGAAGTGAGAGCTTTGCACCAGACAACACAATAGGAACAGTTTTCATTAGAATTGCTGTCCCTGAACTGAAAGTACAAGTTAGTATACTTCTTAGTTTTACAGTCAACACTATAGAACTTTTGTTTATTACATTGTAATGAAACCATTCAATGCTCTTCTTAATTACACAGACATTGTTAGTAACAACTAGTTAATAAAATTTTACTATGTTTGTTTTCTGCCCACTAATGTTAGAAATATTCCATTCCCAGAAATGTCTACAGTTTCAACTGGAGCACACAGTATGGCAAGCCAAACAGAGAGTGTTAACAGCTTTTGCCAAAGTAAGCAATCACACTATAAGGTTCTTTTGTTTTTTTCTCCTAGTTCCCCCTTGTCACAAATTTAGTTTTGGATAAGCTGAGAATCTCCACTGGGATTTTGGTCAAGTAAACATGATTCTAAGCCAAACATGCATTGAATTTGGCAGATGGAAGCTGAATTTTAAGCAAGTTGTCATCACATTGCAATCTTTTTTTTTGGTTAGAATTTCTCACCTGTTAAGCCTTCACATAGCTCATTGAAGTCTGTGTTGTGTTGTATCATTCATTGTACTGGTTGTAAATGGTACTTAAGGGATAATTTTCAAAATAATAATAGTTGATGTCAAAGAAACATTTTGACTTGAAATGGTTAAAACAATGACTCAATTAATTTTTTTCAACAAATAAAGCATGGTTTAATACAAATTATAAAGAATGTAGACCCCATTGTATTTTTTGGAATAAAAGTGTGAGACATTTAGTCCTGAATATAAAATTACTATGCAGGGATTTTTTTCTGCTTTTTATTAAGATAATTAAATATAAAAGTTAAAAAAAAAAATGTTTCCAATTAACTATAGTTTGTAACCAAAAAATACAATAAGAAAAAAATTGCTTGTTAATATTTAAAATATTTATTTCAATTTAAATTACTTGAGCAAGATATTAATGTTTTATTTAGTAAAATGAATGGCAATGACTTTGAATCCAAAGATTAAGGATGAGTGCATTGTCTCACATGACTAGCGAACCCAGTTGTGATCTGCATATTTTCCATCTTGTGCAGACAAAGTGGTTGTCTGCCTTGGGTCTATTTCAGTTTTCTATTCATCTTCTGTGCCTGTCTTCAACAAGAGCATTTTAATCTTAGCATAATAAATTAATAGTTATTTAGTCATTTATTATTTTTACAGATGAGTTAATATGAGAAAAGAAATCCCTGTACACGAAAATCTTATTTTTTAGTGAGGATTTTCAGTTCAATTGAATTATGTAGACTTTTGTACATTTTGTTTTTTATTTCTATTTTAACATTTGATTTGGATTTATTTTTAGGATTTAAGTGATCCTCTCAATTATGGCATGTATCTTCCTCCATCCAATGGCAAGGCCGGCAAGTTTATGGAAGAGGAAAGACTTCTTAATGAGTATCCCATTCAAGGACCTATTGGATTTCTGGAGGTTAGATTTTTAAATGTCTAAATTTTATATAGATTTAAGAAAAAAAATTGTTACATTGAGTGCAAAGATTATTTTGTTTTTATTGATTCAGACAAAATTAACACCTCAGAATTTTAACAGTACTCATAATAATGTTTTAATTCATTTTTTTTATCAGTTTAAGTATAAAAGAAGAGTCTATAAA
The DNA here is from genome assembly GCA_030265305.1 of Biomphalaria pfeifferi. Lineage (NCBI taxonomy): Eukaryota > Metazoa > Mollusca > Gastropoda > Planorbidae > Biomphalaria > Biomphalaria pfeifferi. The sequence continues at coordinate 1,606,768 of JASAOG010000060.1, read as the reverse complement.
ATGATGCAAATCAATGAGAGAAAATTAAAACAGATCCATTCTAAAGTAAGTACTTTTTTTCCTCAAACAATTGGATAGTTCCTTGATTTGATTGTTTAAAAAAAAAATTTCAAGTAATCAGAACTGTTAAAATCAATTTTTTTTTATTCACAGTCAAAACTAAAAGCATTTATGGATGTTGTGCGTGCTGGCAATATTGAGAAAATTAACAAAATTACAATCAAAGGTCTGGATCCAAACTTTCATGACCCAGACAATGGAGGTAACCTGACCTTGTTCTTATAGATAGAATTGACACTCTTTTTGTTACTATTGAAACCAGAATATATGTTCACTAATACTAAATAATTTTGACATAGATTAAAAAGATGGACTGTTTGAGGATATGGTAACATGTATGTCACAATGTACGTAACAGTTTGAAACCTGACTACACTGTAATGTGAATGTCAAAATGTATGATTTGAAACCTGGCTATTCTGTGAATGTCAAAATGTACATAATTTGAAACCTCTCAGAGAATGATCATCATACTCAATGCAGCCATAATTTTTTTCATAGTCCAATCAAATATCTTACATGAGATGCTAGGTATTAAAAAAAAGTTGTTTACTATTAAAATTGTATTTTAAAACTATTTTTTCACTGGATATAAATATTACAAACGCATGAACTTATTTGTATCTAGTAAATTGAATACAGACATTTAGTAATGCAGAGTATATATCTTCTCTGTAGAGACTCCACTGACTACAGCTGTGACTCTGGGCAAGTCTAAATGTAGAGATGTACTCATTGCTCTTGTAAGTGGAGGATCACATCTAGATTTCAGAAACAAGCAGGGACTGACAGCACTACATCGTGCAGCTGTAGTTGGGAACTGTGAAGCTATAAGAGTAAGTAGTCATAAATGAAGCTATTCATAGCCATTCCATTTAAATGTACCTACATTGTATTGGTATTTCGAGAATATCTAAAAGAGATATTATGATATGAAAGTTAAAAAAAATATCTGAATTTAAAACTAATAAACTACACTAAAATATTTTATCATTGTCAAACTATGATAAAACAGTTAAATAATTAACAGTTAGTCAAATGACTTCCCAGAACTTGATCTAAATTTGATTTTTAAAAAATCTATTAAATTAGAAACAATCTATTATTGCTCAAGAATATTTTCTTTCTTAATTAAAACTCACTTTTTATATAATATGCAACTTTTGCATTTTATCATTGTGTTCAAATTATAACCAGATTGTATTTTAAAGTATGCCTATTGTATAATTAATTTTCTAAAAAAAATTGAATTTACACTTTTAAAAAATTGTTATGCAGTAATATTACATTATATTACAAATTACTTAGACAATGCTTGATCTTGGAGCCTCCCCTGATTGTAAAGATGGCAGAGACTTGACTCCTCTCTACTACAGTGTGTCTAATGATGATGCTGTCCAAGAATGTACACTTATGTTACTTCATGAGAGAGCTAGGGTTGGAATTTGTGATGAGCATGGCTGGTATGAGATACATCAGGTAAACAGCTTTTGTGATGGGTGATTTCACTTGAAATCTTTATCTGACATGTTAGTTCAGTAGAAAGACCTTATCTACATTTTCTTGTACTTGAAGTAAGAGTAAGTACTTTGAAAGAAAAAAAAGTATATTAGCAATATGAGAAAATTATAATCATAAGAAATAAAGATCTTGAGAAAGAACTCATGCATCATAGCTCAGATTTTAGGTAAATACAAAAAATTAATTGCTTAAAGCTATCATTACATATCAATGCATAAACTTATAATAAGCTAGCAATAGCATTGTTTCTAATATTTTAGTTATTTTGTTACCATAAGAACTAAAAAACATTAAGATTTTTCATAAATAATTCAAATAAATAAATCACTTATTTTACAAGCATACAATAAGACAAGAAGTCTTCTTTTAAGACATAGTTTGAAAACTAGACAGCTAAATAAATATTGATTTCATTTTGTTTAAATTTAAATATGCTACATTGTATTTTTTTTTAGTTCAACTTGCCAATATGCATATTGATACTAACATAAATTTGTACTATACTTCATACATTTATTTTCTATTTTCAGGCTTGCAAACATGGCAGAGTTCAACACCTCGAACATCTCTTGTTTTATGGGGCAGATATGGATGTCAGAAACTCCTGTGGCAATACTCCACTTCACATTTGTGCACTGAACAACCAAGAGGCCTGTGCCAGAGTATTACTGTTTCGAGGGGCTGATCCTACACTGGTAAACTATAGCAATCAGACAGCTGACCAGGTGGCAGCCATGGCAGGCAACACAACAATTGCAGATATGATTATTGCCCACAACCCAGAGGATGTTGGTCAGTCTAAATCAAACTGAATCATTTTTATTTTGTATCTTTCTTTGCATCCCTTACAATCTATGTCATGGAAATGTTATCAAACTGATAATTAGTCCATAACACAAGTGTCAAAATTCAATTTGCTGTGTTTGCTATGAACCTGAATGTGTGTTTGATAGAAACTAATACAAGAGAAGATGAAGAAATTCAAAATTATAACATAATGTATATGTTAATATGTATTCTGTATTTTTCACTTATCATGCATCCAGGTTTTAATTTCTTAGTGAAGCATAAAACATTTGATGACAATTGTTAGGTAGTCTATTACATTCAATACATTGCATTGGTCAGCCCTTACTCTTCGTCTGATGTAATGTTCCATGACAACACCAATCATTTAGCATGTGTCATTGGCAATCATTGGTCTATGCATATGATTTACAACTGAGAGTTTCCCATTGATGTTCAGCTAACTCATTTTAGATGTATAGATCTCCAGTGCGCAGTAGGTCCTGTAGTTGTAGTTGCAACATAAATGATACAATTTTTTTTCTCAGGTACTTTTGATAGAACATATGTCAATCTTAATTTACCATTTTCTTTTTCTAATCTGGAATAACTCCAGAAAGATACAACTTACAAAATATATTTATTTCTGAGAATTCTGATCCTAAAATTCTTAATGCAAAAATAAAATATTCCTTTTAGACCTTGCAAGTCTAAGAAGTGCTGTGGCCACAAAAAACATTATCTTTACATCAAAAGTCATATGTTTCTATGGCAGACAATTAATGAGGGTGTCATGTGACCAGCACAACAACCAAATGACTTTACTTTCACCAACAAAATGTCAGATACCCATTAGAATTGTCTGGACTTTCATTTATAGTCAAATCCCAGACTTCTCAATTTGGAAGCCAAGTGCTTAACACTCGTCTACCATGTCCCCTAATTCATAAGAAATATAATATAAAGTATCCGATTTGTGTATCTTTTGGTTTTAAATTTAACTGGTGTGCTAGGTTACTGCTAATATTTTAATACTTATTTTCAAAACTTTTCTTTAATGTAGTCTAGTATACATTTTAGAAAACAACTAATATTTATAAGTCTCCATATTTTTTTTTTACCAAAAATTCTTAGTGCCATACAGAGAAATTCCTCAGTATAGTAACAGGCGCAAAGGTGGATCAATGACACCATCCCTGAGAGCTCTACTGAGGACTCGAAGTGACCCAAGAATAAATTTTGCTGGTCTGGAAGATATGAAATCTCCTTCATCTTCCTCTTCACCTATTGGCTTGACCAGACGACAATATGGTGGTGGCAAAATGATAGACTCAGACTCTGCTTGTTCCATTAGTGTATCCAGCTCTAGCTCTGGTAAGGTTTTAGTTTTTCATAGATGACATTTTTTCTTATTTTTCTTTAATATGTTTATTATTGTAGTTAAGCTTTTGTGAAAACTTGAAAATGTAAATAAGTAATTGACAAAATTGTTTGTGTGTGTGTTATACTGAGATAACTATTTAATGGTTTGTTCAGATATAGTTGATTGATTTTTTTCTTGCACCAAATATAACATAATCTGTTTAATTTTTGCAATAAAAGCATTCTTTTTTTTTCATATTTGTTTCAATTCAGGACTTAAATCACATGTAGATTTTTTTAGTTATAAAAAGTTTAGATTGAAATAGAAATATTACATTAAAAAAAGACATTTTAAAATTTTGAGCTTGTATTATGTTGTCCTTTTTTCCTGGCAGCTTTATTGTTTTTGGCATGACTTTATGGATTGTAATTCATTACAAAATATTTTGTAATTTAAAACTTTTCTTTTAAACTAACTCAAGGCTTAGGCCAGGTTAAAGAAACTAGGTTCTTGCTGTTACCAACAAATGGTCTTGAATTTGTGATGGAATCCATGGCCTCAAATTGCACTGGTAAAAAAACATGCATGGCCAAACTTACTGAGAAGATAAAAAATGCAGGGGAGACTATTGAAGGTTCTGATTCCCATTTTTGGCTTTACAACCTAAGCATGTTTTCCCCCTTTGATTATTTTTCTTTTCCAACATCATTCCTTTACAATGCTCTAAATAACAAACCTAATTTTTACGTTTTGATATTGATCTTGAATGTGTTGATTGAAATATTAAAATAATGTCTTCACAAACTGACTTTTTTTTTACTCTTCCTTCCCCTACTATTGCTAATAACATTGTTATACTGCTATATGTGTTAGGAATTCATTTCATCTTGCATGCACAAGTGTCTTCATGTCTCTAAGATTGATCTTGCCAAAACTTGTATAAGCTCACTTAAAATGATGAATGCCTAGTTATTTTAAGGTGAATTCTTTTTCCATATAATCTAATCTAATGCTTTTAAACTATGAGGATTTTATAGTACCAGCTGAAAATCTAAATTGTAGCCTAAAGTACTGTCAAATCAAACTATAACAACTTAATTTAAGCAGACCAATATAGATCACTACATTGAGGTTTGCCTGTATGTCTGTCAAGTTGAATCTTTTCTGTACCCATCATTTCTGTCAATCTAATTGGATTTAGTCTTTTTGTAATCAAAATGAAACAGAATATATATATTTTTTAATCATTTAAACATCTTAGGAGATTGTTGTAATAATTCTTTAAATTAATTAATTAATCAATATGTTTTTACTTAACATCTAAGTATTGATATAGTTTTAAGTTATAGATCAGACAAAATCTTAGGGAATATTATTATTACCAAATCAAGTTAACATCATATTGCAGGCTTCAGACTAAAATCATAAGTCTGTTGACCATCATTTTCAGTTGAAAATTATAAAAATATAAATAATAAGGACATTACATTTTGTTATTCATATATTTTGTATTTGTTTTTGTTTTTTAAGAGCAGCAATAAATTCTTTACGTCACTTTTTGAAACATTGTAAGCTATTATAAAGAAATATTATTAATGGTGTGATTACATTGTATTGTATTATATGCATTACAATATAAGTTACTGTTATATTATCAAATCAATTTTCTGTTTTTCAACGTGTATTTGTTTTCTATCATGAACATGTTTTGACAGTAAACTTTTTATGAAGCTTTATTTTTCTTCTTCTTTTCTTGTGATAGTGACTGGTGCTAATGACCAAGGAATGTATGATAGAAGATCAGCCTCTGGGTTTGAAGGATATTATCCCTCAGGAGGTCAGATGTCACTAAACATGCGTAGAGGTTAGTTTCATTGAAGTTTTTGAGACTTAATTAAATAATTTACTTTTTAAAAAGCTTATATCAACTCACTCTGGTAAAAAGTTGGTACATGTTATTTCTCAGACACCCAATCTCGGATCAAGCTGAAATTTCACACAAATATTTCTTTAACCTGACAACACAAGAATCAATTTTAAAAATGTACAGATAAGTTTAATTTTCCCAACTGGTCCAGATAAGTGATATGATCATATCACATTGAGAAAGCTAAAAGCATGAAATAGGGCTAAACAAAAACAATTGGTTTAAATATTATTAATCGCACAGATTTATTATTACAAATATAAGTACATGACTGATCCAAACTGATACAATTACACTTTGTATGAGCTTAGTTTTTTTTAAAGTATTTTTTGTTTTTCTTGTTTGTAATATTTTCTCAATTAATGTCTAACCCTAACCTTAACTGTACTCAATTCACTGAAGTAGAGCCAAAAGAATATATGTCATGGTTTGGTTGGGGAAGCACTGGGTTTGAGATACACAAATGTATGATGGTTCAACTAAGTTCTATTTTGTCTTGTTGTTTTTTTATTTCTATGCATACATGTATAATCTAATGATGTTTTTTCAGATAAAATTTAAGATTTCAAAAAACAATTCTTATATTGTCATTTCTTTTCAGCTGGTTCAATGGGGGATGTAAATTTAATCAAGGCAGATAATCAACACCACACTTTGGCAACTCTTGTCACTGTTGAGAGGTAGGGTCATTTCCCCTTGTTTTCTAAACCTTTCTTGTCATTTCTTAGCTTATTGACATAATTAACTAATTAATCATAGGGAGTGGTAAGGCTGACCTAGACAGCTTATGTAACTTAAGAATGTCTGACTACAGCTATAGACTTACTCTTCACCTATGACCTTTTTAAATAGATTTTAAAATTATTTTTTTTCATAAAGGCACTAGAGTTGATTGGTTATTTTTCAAGTGTGTCTGTGTGTGTATTCTCAGCTATAGGCTAGAAGGTGTTTAACATTGGTCTGTCTATAGATATATTTAAAAATACAGAAACATAGTCTTTGTATAATCTTATGAACCATTGAATTCTCTTTTAATCTATCTTGACCTTATAATAAATCTCAGAATTGTCCTCCATGCATGTCAAAACTTTTGTTGTGCCCTTTCCATAAAAAATTGGCTCCAGTGAAGCAGGGTCTAATTTCTAAAAATGAATATTTAATTAGGGCGAATAAATTAATCCCACAGTGAATAAACTTTTTGTAAGGATAACATTATTTTTTCTTCTTTTTGTACCTTGCTATTCTCACATTTGCTTCCAGTTCCATCTATATTTGATTGCCAACTACATAATTTTAAGTGCTGTTACCTGAGCCAGACTATACCCCATTCCAGTGACTCATAATTCACTCACAATAGTCCTATTGGCTATGTCACAAATCTTGTGTCTGTAATAATCTTTCTCAACATGCTTTAGAAATAAATATGAGTATATAAATACCCATACCTAGACACCACATTACTTCACTAAAAATTGTTTCCCTTTTTTTCTGACTTAAACCTATAGGTCAAACTACTAAAACTACACTAATCAGTTTCACTGGCACATGTACACAAATAGTTCTAACTTGTGTTTTGAAATAAACATTTTTAGTAAGATCAAAGCCTATTTAGGTCTTTTTTTTTTTTTTTGTAAAGCTGCTCAACTTTATGTAAACATTTGTTCATTTGAAAACTTTTTGAAGTTCATTCTCTCAGCCAGTACAAGACATGTATATTTTGGGGGGAAGGGGGTGAGTTTAGTGATAAATATTGTGTGTGGGGAAAGGGGGGCATGATTCATTCCAATACTTAAAGGGTGTTGTTTTTAGTTTTACTCTGATCTTAAAAAAAAAAAAAAGAACTAAAAACACTAACAACTTTATGTGGCCACTCCTTGTAGTTTATTTTATAGCCACCATATTGTATTCCCCAGTTCTCTTTATACACAAACTCTTATATTTTATGCTCTAGTTTCCTTTGTACTCTCTAAATCTGCCCTCACACACACTCTTTAAAGAGACTAAAATCTAAGTTGAACTAACACTGAACTGTCAAAGACATAATCCTACTGTCTCTGTTATTAGTTCCATTCAGCTGTTGGTATTTAAATTAGGTGTGTGAAATAAAAAAAACTTTTGATTTGTTTCTATGTAGTCATTCATTATGTAAATTAAGTGGATGTCATGAAATTAAAAAAAAAAAAAAAGATCTGGGAAAGATTTTTTTGTTTTTAAATATTTCTTTCATTTCTCCACATTGTGTCCTTTTGTATTTGAGAGGATGTTTAAAAAAAACAACAAAAAAAACATTTTCAATGGAGTTGGCCTATAAATTCTCTTGTAAGCAGATGATAAGGTTGTTGATGCTTGGTTAAAACCTGGTTGGCTAAAAAGGCCTCTACTATATGTAAGGGAGGGGAGAAAGGGGGGAAAGGTTCAAGCCTTATCAAATTTGACATTGAAGAAGATGTGACCCTTCATCCTGCCATCAGCCGTCACCTATATCACAGAGACCATGTTGGTAGCTGTAGGTAGATTGTAGTTTAACTCTCGTGTTCTCTACACACTGTGGTGTGCTGAGTCTCTGACATAGAGACGTGAAGTTGTCCAAGGGTTTTAACAGGCCAACTTTTGCTGGAGGGTTAATAGTGGACTCTTTGCATCAGCCCTCCCCCCCCCTTAGCACAGTAAACCTAGCAAGTCTTTCTTGTTTCTCTTTGTATAGGCAAGTAACAACGTGAACTCCTTTCAAAATACCAACAGAAGTGACCATTCAAATGTTCCTATTAGTAGACCTAATGGTGTTCGTAATCAAATCTCAGAGATTAGACCTATCTGCAACCCCACCCCCTTTTACCGTTTGATCCCATAGTTAAGTCCAGATCTCCTAAAACCCCAGTTCTAAAAACTTCCAGGTTTCAAACTTGAATTAGTCGGGTTTAGATCCTCGTTCTCGACCACCTCGTCTTGATTGCCTGCTTATAATCATGGCATGTTTTCACTTCTATAAATTATAAAGATTTCCGTGAGACCTTTTTATAGTCCTGACTCCTAAGCAGAGGCCTACACTGACTCCTAAGTTAAAAATGGCATGTAAGCTTAACTAATACCAAAGGAGGTTGTGGTTTGCATTACACTACAACCCGGAGTCCAATTACATCGCCTTCGTAAGATTTTGGCCATAGGACTTAACCTTCTTTCCCGAACAACTTTTTAAGCTAAAAAAATAACAAATAAAAGTATGACTACTGAAAAAGCTCCACGTCCATCCACAGCCTAAAATAAATTCAAATGTTTGCAGCGAACAAATTCATTTCAACGTGTCTCTATGTACAAGGACGATGTATTCTTTGAGTTCTGCTTGTTGCTGTTTGGTTCACTGGCCATAAAGGCACTATATAGACATTCCCCCCCCCCCCCACCCAACTCCTGTGTCTGTCATGTCACTGGCCATAACGGCACTATACAGACATTCCCTTTCCTGCCCCATGCACTTGTGTACTGTCTTTGTAGTGTGTCACATTCACCCCCCCCCCCCCGAAATGAAATCCCCCTTAAGGGGGGGGGGGGGGGTCGGAATTAAGTGACTGATTTTTTGCTTTGATTTTGTTTATTTTAGGTGAGATTTTAACACTAAACCATCACTTGCCACAGCGTAGCCAATTGGCCTACCAAGGGGTTTTGTGGTTGAACCCCCCTCTTCTAAAAAAAAATAATTTTTTAAATAATAAAAAGGACCACAATCGCCAAATTCCAAGAGCAGAGCTGAGAAAGATTTTGATTTTAAAACCCCCTCCGAATTTATTTATTTTTTTACGATAAAACCCCCTCTTCAATATAGGGCTAAAGCATACACCAGTCACCAAATTCTATAAGCGTAGACAAGAGGGGTTTTGTGTTTAAAACCCCCTCCAGCGGGGTTTAAAGCTAAAAACCACCTCTTCAAAATAAAAAAAAAAGCAAATTACACACTCAAAATTCTATAAGCGTAGCCAAGAGAGATTTTGAGTTTAAACCCCCCTCCTCCAGAAGGCTTTTAATTAAAAACCCCTTCAGGTGGTTTTGAGTTTAAAACTCCCCTCCAGCGGGGTTTGAAGCTAAAAACCACCTCTTCAATATAAAAAAAAAGCAAATTGTACACTCATAAAATTCCATGAGTGTACCCAAAAGAGGGGGGGGGGGGGTAATTTTAAAGCGCTTTCCTCCAGATGGCTTTAAGTTAAAAAAAACCTCCAGATAATTTTGAGTTTAAAATCCCCCAACTGGTAGTTTTGAGGTTGAAAAACCCCTCTCTTCGATATTATTCTAAAGCAAACTACAGTCACAAATGCTATGAGCGTAGCTAAGTTGGTTTTGAATTTGTTAAAAAAAAAAACAGAGATTTTTTAGTTTAAAACAGCCCATCAGATGATTTTGGCAATAAAACTTCGCTTTTCGATATAAAATCTAAAGCAAACTACAGTCACCTACTTCCAAGAACGTAGCCAAGAGCGGTTACAAACTTCTACCAGTCGTTGGTCTCCATTAATAAATTGCAGTGAATAGTCATCTGCCGAACTTTAAAAGAAGAGAGCTAGTGCTTCCCAGCCGTGAATGTTGATATCGCATTCCTTGAAGGAGCTCTTGAGAGTGTCTCTAAAGCGCTTGTATTGCCCTCGTTCGGAGCGCTTTCCTGCACACAACTCTCCGTACAGAAGTCGTTTGGACAGGCGATTGACTGGCATGCGGACTACTTGTCCCACCCATCGAAGTTGGGAACTTTTTACTGTCGCATTGATACTGTACATGTTGGACAGCTTTGAGATTTCTGTGTCTGGTATGTGGTCGGACTAACGCAACTTACGGATACTCCGAAATTGAAAAAAGACTAAATGTGGCTCAACAAAGATGGCTAAGACAGATTTTATGAGTCAGTTATAGAGATCGGGTCTCAATCAAGGAAATCCTATGCCGAACTGGGAGTCGACCCCTTAGTAAGGCTGTGACAGAGCGTCGCATGAGGTTTGCGGGACATTTTCTCTGACAAAATGAACTACGCATACCAAGAGTTGCGATGACATGTAGGTCATTACAAGGAAAGCACAAACAGGGACATCGTAGTACAACTTTGCGCCACACTTTCATGGAGGACCTCAGAGCAGAGAACTCCAAGTAAGAAGAGGCTTCAGACATTGTCAGTGACAGATTTTGTGGAAACAGCTTGCCCCAAAGCGTCGAACGACTGGAGAATCTAAGTCAGTAAGAATATCACATAAGGTTTTTAAATATAAACTTTTTTCATAGCAGGATAATGCACTGTAGATACTTAAGAAAATGCATTTTGTTGGCTTTCAATACCGGAAATAGTGCTTAGCGGCGGGGCTCCGCTCACAGCGCTCCCCCAGACCCGCTTGTTGGCAAGGGAAGTCTAAAATTTTTCCACTAACTCCAGGAAGAACCTATTCTAGGGCACAATAAACGTCTTTCGAAAGAATGATGGGTCAGAATGTAATAAAGATTAATTATGTACACCCACAATACACGCACACAAACACACATTTTTTTGCCTTGGGGGGGGGGGGGGGAATTCCGCCGAAAAAAAATCCTGGCTACTCCCATGGTCACATTGGTAGGTCAATATATAAGCAATAGTGTCTTATTTACTGTGAAGTTGACTTGGTTACTTATCTTCCGGTGACTATCGTGACGTGTTGAGCTTGGCCCCGGGCCATTGAATTTTAAAGAAAGTTAAATATAAAAATAAATATAAAAAAAAAACGTTGTTTATATTGATTGAAATTGCATAAATTATGTTGAATATCAATCATGTAATTAATTTTAATGACTCAAACTGTAACCATATAGGCTACCTTGCAATATCATATAGGTTTGTTGTAAAAAAAAAAAAGGATAAACCTTTTGTTTTATCAGTGGACCTTGACCTTTTCGGGTGCGATCAGATAGCACTTTTAAAATTAAGTCAGTTTAATTATTTTGTCATCATATTGGTAATTTTGATTGACCTTTATTTTGGATGAAACTTGTTGAGATAGTTACACTTATAGATGTACTCAATTGCTAAAGTTACTCTCCTGGTCTTGCGGGACTGTTCACACTTCTATCTTAGCCTACATCGCGACAAGACTCCCATTCGCGCATTGATACAAGCAAGATTTAAAAAAAAAAAAAAGTGCTGAGTCGGAATTCGAACTCGAGCCTCCACGATGGAAAGTTGTTTTGACAAGAGTTCATAGATATACATGTCTATGCAAAAGCTAGTTAAATACCAACAAAATAGGTTATTTCGGAAAGCTGCCTGGAGGTGCGGTTTGCGCGCTGGTCTGTCGTTTGGATTTATCGATGGTCCCTGGTTCAAACCCTGCCCGCTCCCATCCCCCGTCGTCCTACGGGAGGTTTGGACTAGGAACTAAACTATCTTCAACTCTGAAGGAACATCCGAAACATATAAAACATTTTACTAACAAAAAACCAACATTGTGATTATTGTCATGGGTCGAAAAACAATTGGCAGAATTGATAAATCATTGGTTAACAATATTAACATGCATGATTAGATGCATGACACATAGGACGTAATCATCTTTTTTGAAGTAACGTCTATATTTCATAAGATAAGAATAATAGTCTTTACACAGAGCTGATCTTGATGAAAACAAAGCCAAACCTAATCAATGATTGTTATTATTAATATTATTATAACCACGCTAATATAAAAATCCAAACTAATTAACAAAATGTTGAGGCTTTGCTGTATTGAGGCCTGTGCAAGTGGTCAACGGATGCCCCATATTATTGGAGTCCCACCGTTGCAGTTCATAGGTTGAAGAGTGTCTCTGAGCGAGGTCAGTAAAGTTGTGAGGCCCCTCGAGACCCTCATCGGTCGTACACCCTAAATCAGAGCATGCGTGTACAATTCACACAAAATAAGTGTGTGACTAGAAAGTCTAGATCTATATACACTCATCTATATGCCTGTCTACAGTCAAAAACATGTGTGGTCTTGACGCCATTTTCTTGGAAGAGACTCCATTCCTCTCTAAAGGTTAACTACTTGCGGTTCTCTTGTCACCTGCGGCACCCCTTTCTATTTGACCATTCTTCGCATTGTGTCCCTATGACTATTATAAACTCACGAGTTTGGCTCAAGTATAGTGGGCCGTAATATTTGCTAGAAAAGTGAAGTCTGTCAACAAACTCCTTCCCTCCCCACCGCATTGTGTTGACTCGAAGCCTGTCTCGTCCAATCCTTAGTGAGGGGATGCTGCTAGATAAATACAGGCATGAGGCTCGAATCTAGGCTAAACCATGATAGTGGGGGCACTGACTTGTTCAAAAACACACCTACCTACACTTTTAAACTGGCGTCCCAAGAATATTGACTAAAGATAATGCTAAGATTCGTTGGGCCCATATACCACATTGTGACTTGTATGACGATGTTCAAAGTTGGCTGGATGGCACGTGACCTAGGTGGATGCCACGTGACCTATTTCAAGCTCGGTGACGGTGATGGTGTAATCGAATTTTTAATAGCGCTTTTAGATTTTGAGATCTGAACGTGATAGACTGACAGACTTTCAGACGTACAGCACAAAAACAATTGCGGAAAAGAGGGGGGGCAATAAAAAATGAATGCGAGGTCCACATTGACATTCTTGAGGTCCACATTGACATTCTTAACAACAACAGAATTACAATTACCTATTGGCACACACCTCATGTATGACTATTGTTTGTCTAGCTTGTCTGGTGAGTTTGTGTCAACAGGTCTAGAGATGTAGGCTGTTTTGAATACAGAATTACACATGGAGACATAGACCTGGAATTAATGGTGCTCCAGACAGAAAGGCGTCCCAATTTTAATGTCTCTGATTGGAAAAATGAAAGCATAAGAATTGGTTTGTACATGTCTATGTTTTATAGTTTATAGTGTAAGTATGGAATAGCCCTGCACGGTTAATATGCGTGACTAAATGCATGACGCGTAGGACGTAATAATCTTTTTTTTAAGTAACGTCTGTATTTTATAAGATAAGATGGGAAGTTGTAGTTGTCTTTTTTGATGATTGTCTAACATTCATTGTAAAGGATCGTTCTTTACATTTGGGGAAGTTATAGTCATTCCTCTTGGCCTAGTCGCTACCAGTATACGCCTTTGGATTGAATGACATTAGTTCTCACTTACATGTGAGAGCTTATTTCATAGCTTGGCATTATGCAAATGTACATGTCAACTTGTAGGAACTGAGGTTACAGGTAACGGTAGCCCTGCCTTTCGGGGCTGTAATTGATAGGAAGTAGACCTAGGCTAGAAAATGGAATGTGCAAGGGACATCATCCATTATGTCTCTTCTGTTTTAAACATTTTTAAATAATTAGTTACAATTTACATCATTTGAAAACCATATTCTACAAGAAAGTTATAAATCTAGGATAGAGTTCCAATGGTCATTAAAAAAAAAAATTAAGAATATTTTGTGAAGGAATAAATTTACTGAAAGAAATAGATCTTTTTTTTTTCTTCACAAGAGAACAATTTCTTTTTTAATTGAATATCTTCTAGCCTATTAAAAGTATAGCAGTGCTATCATTAAACAATTCGCTACCGAACCTGGGGTCCTGGGTTCGAATAATGGTGAAGACTGGGATTTTGAATTTCGGGATTTTTAGGACGCCCTGATTTCACCCAACTCTATTTGGGTACATGACTTTAGTAAAGATAGTTGGTCGTTGTGCCGGCCACGACACCCTCGTTAACCGTTGGCCAAAGAAACAGATGACCTTAATATCCTCTGCCCTATAGATCGCAAGGTCGGAAAAGGGAAACGTTACTATTAAAAGTACGACATACACTGAAGCAATGAGAAGAAAGTTATACAAGTGGCTTGCTTTGGAAGGGAGGGGTGGGGAAACATATTGACGTGAATGGGTAATTTTCAAGAATAGAACGAGCCCTTCTGCCACTGAATGTATATTTTGATGACATTTTTGTCATTTTAATAAAGAGTGCTTATCTAGCCGTCTAGCCGTCTACAGTGTAGCAATAATGACAATAACACGCAGTAGGGTTCCTTTGGCTTATAGCTTCGTTCGATCCTGCGTGTTATTTATTTTTTTTTGGGAGGGGGATTCAGGGGGATATGTCCCGGTGTTACATCTGTTTTATTATTGTCATGAAGAAAGAAGCACTAAGAAGAAATGCATGTTTGTGGGCTAGCAACACGTTCTGTTGATGGCAAGTTTATATATGCCATGTCGTATTCATAGAAATATACAATTACGTAACTTCTTGTTTAGCTTGCGGGACCTGTACTTGTTTTTTTTAAAATATGTTTTGTTTTTCTTTGGAAACTTTGGATACATAGACATGACAATAGCCTAACATAGCCTTCACATCCTTTATCCCAAGTGAGTTTTGAAACATGTATACAAAATACTAGTCTGAATGCATGTTTACAAAACACTACTCTGAAGCATGTTTGCTAAAACAACTATCAATATTTTTTTTAATTCCTATTCCACTTACGAAACTTCAAATATTCTTTTTTATTTCTCGTGTTCTCTCTATCTGAAATAATTTAATTTTGGGATTTAAAAACAAAACAACAAAAAATTGTATGCAGTGATGTTCTGGAATAACGGCCCGTCTAGAAACTTCAATACCAATGTTTCCTTCTGCGTACTGATTGACAGATTGTATATCATTTCTATTTTCAACCATTGCAACTTTTATATTTTGGCTTACATTATACCATCTTCTAATAGTTGTAGCTTTGACTACCGTAATAATTCTCTTCGTTACCAAGTAGTAAAGCATCAGTCGGACAAACCATTGGTAGTCCATAATCCAGAAGTGGCTGGCATTAGAAAATCGGAATTGCAGTACAGCACATTGACGAAAACAGACAGCCCCCACCCTTTCCCAAATAAATACATAACTCATTCAAGTTTGACATCCTCCTTAACCAAAAAAAAAAGTAAACATCTAATTTGACAATTATTTAAACATTGCCATCCTTATTGTTAGATCTACTTTCTTGCCAATTGAATTAAAAACTATCAAATCGGCAGTATCATGTAGTAGCCTTTATCAAATTGTCCAAATAATTTAGACCCTATCTTAGCAATATAATTTAGACCATATTAACTTTATCAATTTAACAATATAATTTAGACCATATTAACTTTATGATTGTTTTATATCTTATGAACTTTACACAATAATTTAAACCTTATCAACTTAACAATATATTTCAAACCCTTTCACCTTCACAATATAGGCCGAATGTAAAAGCCCTAGCAACCAATCTATCAGTTTGTCTACTGACAACTGTTTGAGGTTTTTTTTTTGTTGTTTTATTTGCGGCCCACGGACCATTAGCTACCTTTCCAAATACATGAGATTAACAATGACCCCGAATCTGAGTTAAATAAATATCACTGTTCTCGATTGTTTGTCCGGCATTTTATCACCCCCACCCACCCATCCACCCTTGAAATCGTGCAATAATCGATCGAAAGATGCGCTAATTGTCCAATAGGATTCCCTGATGAAATGCGCGTGCAAAGGAGGAGACGCAAAACCACACTCGCTGTGAGTTGTAGTTGATACCGATATAAAACTGTTGTTGATGATGCGATTGATGGTCTGGGACATGTGAAAACAGAGTAATGATTTATTGATAAGGCGAAGTGTGGCCTTACAGCTGTTACCCCAGTTCTGTCGATCTGTCCAGGTATGCAGTTAATATATGTTGGATAGAAAAGAACCAGTAGTCTGGTCTGTGAAGTTATTACATCTTTTTTGTTTTTTTCATCTGTATAACTTATATTCTGCTCTTTGGGATGGATCTGTTAATATTACTTGTTATTCGACATTTTGTGAAAGATTTTCTACAGTAACATGTTATTCTCATCTTGGCGTGGACCTGTTATCTCTTCACTTGCTATTATCATTCTATGAGAAAAAAAAACGCTGTGAGATGCTATAACGCATCTCAGCGTTTATTGCTTAAAATCTAAGAACACGAAGTCATCTATGGAACACAGTACATGTGTTGACAAAGTGTGTTTTTTTGCTTCTTACAGACATAGCCTTGTAACCTAATTAGGTTATGTTGATTTGGATAATAAAACTAGAAAATGCATTCCTAACACTAACACACGTAGAGCATTCATTGTTTGTTAGGTCATTAAATTGAGAGTCGACAAAAAGTGAGACTCGTAGAACGTTACAGAAACAATTCAGCTAGTGCTAACAGTTCAGAACATATCGCTGGCATCGGGTAGATTCCATTCCACCAAACGGATGTATTACATCTATATTATGCAGTGATGGCCAGTGTGCTCTAATCCTGATTTAACTTTGATCTTTGGATCAGGCTAACAGTAATTCAGTCTTGACTCATCTGGGTTTTTCTTTTTCTTTAAATCCTAATCCTGAGTTACGACATACGATCTGGGAATGTTGAAATAGCTAACAAAAAGATAATCCTCTTGTGATGTCTCAACCTGAGGCGTGGCTTATTAGAATGCACTTTTTATACGCCTAATAGAGAATCAATAAGTTAATAAAAAAAAATTCGTCGGGGCTACGCCTCTGACATCATGAACATCAAGCCTAAAAATATTATAAGGAGGAATTCTTCACTTAATGTGAAGGGAGTCAGAAAAGTCTCTGCCAGTCGTATCGACCCGGGTCAAGGCCGATTCCGTTTTCTGACGAATGACTCCCAAAGCGATCCCAACTATGTTCCTAGATCGCAGGAGAATATGTTTGAGAAATCGGATCAAGAAGTTCAACGAGACATTGGATCAGAGGGTCACTTCGACCCTGTGGAAAGAGCGATTGATGCAGTGTTGGCCCAAGTCAGCTTATCAACGAATGATGAAGCAGCGTATTCCCCTCGCCGCTCCAGAGCTGATGACGATCGTGCCTTGACCAATAGGGCGCCAATGAGAGCTAAGAGTGTGGTTGTCTCTAAGTACAAGCCTGTCCTAGTCCGAACTAACAATCTGAACACGAGTCTTTTAGAGCACCAGATGCTGGACCGCCATTTCGGGTCTGATGGAATTTTAGACTTGACAGCAAGCCAGAGAGAAACTTCCAGTCGTGAGTTTGATAGAATCAGAGAATGGCTAATCAAAAATGACTTTACGAGAGATTCAACTCCACATGCCAAAAATGGGTTCGGTGGTAAGAAAAAGCAAAAATATAGGGCACCACCACCACCGCCTCCTCCACTGCCAGCTGTCCCCTCGCTGCCATCCATCCTATTAGATGTTTCCAAGGGTCAGCGGGCTCAGAGCCGCCCCATACCATCATCAAGTAAACAGAATGCACTTCTGCAGGAACTGCGTGATAAAATCGAAAGTAGAAATACAACTCAAGAACCCGGGGAAGTTGTTGACCAACAAACAGAGACAAATTTCACGTTGGATCCTGTGACCGTACCTGAACCACCTCCACGACATTCTTCTCTTCCAACACATTACCTAACGCCTCCACCTGTACAACAATCGCCCCCACCCGTATCTGTAGTCATGCCTTCACCCCCACCCCCACTTGCTAGTTTATCTCTACCTATATGTGCCATTGTTTTACCTTCGCTCCAACAACAAGCCTCCCCATGTTTATCTCCTATGAAATCTACTCCGCCCCCTCCGCTGCCACCCACCGAAAATTCGGGTGTACGTGAAAGCAAACACCCTGTTAAAATATATCGCCAAGATGGCAAGAGTATACCACTGCACCCTGCCTTTGATATAGTGTCTGAGCTGCAGTTGGTATTTAAGGGTCAATCCGTTGGCCAGCGTCGCGCCCCAGGGCCGACGCCCTTAGCGCACGATGATTCATGTGTGTTGCGAGTCCAGGGTTGTCTACCCGTGTTAAGCGAGCCGTCTGGGAGACAGGTGTCTGAGT
This sequence comes from Biomphalaria pfeifferi, assembly GCA_030265305.1. NCBI lineage: Eukaryota > Metazoa > Mollusca > Gastropoda > Planorbidae > Biomphalaria > Biomphalaria pfeifferi. The sequence continues at coordinate 1,588,210 of JASAOG010000060.1, read as the reverse complement.
CATCTTTCACAGAATACCCGAGACATTCCAATGTGCGACCAGGTGAGGACGTCATTGAAAACAGTAGCGAGATCAAACGAGTCTCTGGATTAGAATGTGATCAGTCGCCCCGAATACCAGGATACGCCACTGAATCTCACACAGGTGAAGGGAATGGAGAGCACTGTAGTAGTCCCACACGGGAGCTTGTACACCAAGAATTAACGACCCGACATGTCCACTGGGAACAAGAAGTCAAAACAAAGTGTGAGATATCTCAGACAGAGTTTTGTCCCGTTGAGGACATTTCTCCACTACACGACAGGGGCGGCAACACGCCAAAACTTTCTGAATCACCTGTGACTGAAAGGTCATCGTCTTCCCTTCATGACCTATACGGGGACCAGTCTGCTAATAAAAAAACGGATAATAGTAAATCCGCAATTGAAACTTGGACAGAAAAATCGTTTTCTTGTACAAATCTAAACCCAGACAGGTCAAATGTTCTCAATTCAAGGGCCTTGTCTGAAGACAGGCAAGATAGCAGTCCCAACGTATCAAGTCACACTGATCCAAATGTAAGCAAAGGGGTAGGGGGGCAGGACACTGTGTCAGCTGTGGAATTAGCCAAGCGAAGCGTGTACAAAGGCCATCAACCACCATTCTTTCATCATGAGGAGCTAATTACTAGATTCACGCTCTCTGAGAATGGCCACGGCAGTGAAGTGAGACGAGGCAGTAAGGCGGACCAAGCCCAAGGAGAAGCGCGGAGTGGAGCGGACACACAATACAGGCGCAACACAGAGGTTAGCGCTGTGCTGAGCGGTAGCGGGCGCAGTGGTGGAGGACAGCGTAACACAGCGGCCCATTATGATAGCGAGGTGACAGGGAATAATGGTATTGTCAACAACTGTTTAGGGACTGTGATTGATTCTAACTTGTCGGATTGTGGTCCGAAATATGTAACAAAACCCAAGGCGGATAATATTTCTATCAGTTCTAAGTGTAAAAACGGTCAGTATAAACACATAATATCTTCTAGTGATTTAAGTGATAGCTACGGTCAGGTCAACAGTGACCAAAATAAAGTTTTGAGACGCAGGTCTCGCAGCGTTGAGTTTGATATTAACTCACCGGTCGGTTGGGACACAGCATCATTATACTCATATGCATCAGACGAGAGCCATAACAATACACATTTTGACCATTTGACTCACTGTGAAGACCAAATATTTAAAAGCTTTGCTACTGTTTCAGCTTGTGGTCGCGCTGACCGCACTCTTACTGGTAGTCTTCATAATATAGCATACTCTTCTCGTCGTGGTAATGGTCATTTGAACTCTGACCCAACCTTTTCGTTGTCGGATGCGGGTCAAAGAGAGAGTAAAAAGAAACCTTCTTTTAACCTTGTAGCCAGATTTTTTTCGTTCAATCGTAAACCAGACCGACCATTTCGTTACCAGGTTGAATATTCTGATGATCAGAATGGCGCCAAATCATCGGAATCTGCCGAAAGTCACTCCAACGTCGAATATTTTACATTCTCTTCCGAGCACTTTATAGTGGACAGTAAAGGTCAGGTTGACGCCACTGGTGAGAGCACCATGCTCAGTAGCCACAACCACGACCACGAAAGGCTGCCGCCCTCGGCCGCCACAGCATCGTCCAGCTCCTTGCTGCGCTCTCGTTCTCTCTTCTCCAGCACCCCTTCGCTCTTCTCTAAGAGCTCCCAGGATGAGAAAATGTGGAAGAAGGAATTGAAGAGAGAGAAAGAGGAGAGAAAGAAAATGGAGGAAGAGAGGAAGAGGCTGGAGAAAGAGGAAAAAAAACGACTAAAGCTGATGAAGAAGTCGGCCACCGTCTCCGGGAAGAGTTTATCCAAGGATAAGAACAACTACTATGCCAGGCCAGTACAGAGCCTGTACGCTCAACCCCAGCTTCGGATGACGGCGGTGCCAATTGACTACCAGGACGACCCTCGTCTACCTCCGCCCCAGCAGCCCCCTCCCCCTCCTCCAGAGCAGTATGCCACTGCTAGACAGGCCTACATGAGAGATGGATATAGTGTGTATAGCAGGGCCCCCCACGAGCAGACCCGCGTGGAACAATTGTACGGCACTACCCCAAGGCACTCCGCCTCTTTGTATAACACTTCACACTATGCAGCACCTTTTGGATTAGTTGAATCGAGGTGAGTAGCCATAAATAAACCATAAACATACAAGCGTTGTATCCACTTTCCTGACCACCCCATCCCATTGTTGTTTTTTTTAATGGACATTTATTTCATCTACAAGAATGGGGTCTTTTTTGGGCATGGCTACACCAATAACTTGTATATAAATCTGTCATATAACAGATGCGTATTTTTGCTTTTGTGGTCTTCGTACTAAATCCAGTTCTAATATTCTGGGCCGTTCTACGCATTACTTTATTCGGCTAGTCGAGTAATGGCGATAGATAGACTAGATAATGTGATTTTATGGCTTGTCTCAGCGTGTGTGTGTGTGTAGAGGGATGAGGTAGGCGGAAAGATTGACATATTTTCTTCATGGGCCAACTTCAGCCCCTAAGGATATTGTTGAAAGTGTCCTGGCCACTTGGTATGCAGGCGCACACCCATTAGTCCTCCCGCCCCCTCCCCTCCTCTCTAATTGCCATCTGACAGTATCAAGAATGAAACCTAGTTCATCAGTGAATTAAGTCACTTGTGTTGTATATATCATTGTCACGTGACCTGTGTTAACAACGCTGTTACACAGATTCGTTACACGTTAGACGCGTGTCGAATTCCATGTTTCTTCCTCAGAGAAAGTGACATACGACTTCCTGTACAAAAGACCATTGTTGTTGTTTTTTTGGCTTTCAACAAGAAGACTTATTTTGTGTATAACCCACAGGGAAATGTTTTCTACAATTTTATGCCACAGGCTTTTGTTCTAAATATAAATAGCAATTTTTTGTTTTCCCCTTGGCGAAAGACGTTTTCAAACGTTTACCTCTTGTGGTATATTAAATGTTGAATCGCGTTCAAAAAAACCCTTTTAATTTGTTTTATATAGGCCTTCAAAGTACTTCAGGAGTCGGAAATTACTTTTTTATTTCAACCTAATTGTGGCCCCTCTACAAGGGATATTACTTGACGTATCTGACTTGATTACAAGGCGTATTATTTAACGTGCTCTGTCTTCTACAAATTTTGTACATGCCATTTCTCCCACTTCTCGGATCAAGCTGGAACTTTGCACAAGTATTCATTGCCACTAACAAAACATGAATCAAACGAAAAATTGACCAATTATATTATTAATCACTAATATTAATAACTAATAAGGGGAAATTAACCTTGTGTAGAGAATAAGATTTCTTATATAATGGGAGATAAGCCATGTGTAGAGGATTAGACAATAAGAATTGAAAGATAGTGTAAAATAAAATAATTGTTTGTGTAAATATTAGATCGAAGACTGTATGTTGATGTCAATTTATTTTATCCAAGATTGTATTATATTAATCAATATGGAAAACTTTTATAGAATTTCTTAACCAACGTCGACTGAATCACCAATTTCACAAATGATTAATTTTCTACAAAAATACAGACTTACGCAGATACATAGCTGTGCATGTATAGTGTTCAATTGATAAATAGAACAGGCGTTTAGCAGTCCTCCTTGTGTTAGAAAAAGCATTTTATTTAGCCCTGATGAAGAGATTCCGAGTCTAACAATTTTAAATGCGGTATCCATTGTACCTTCTCGGCAAATATTTTCTTATAGTCAATGTTTCTTACACATTTTACGAAACAATATCTAGTGTATAATAACTAAAACGTTTTTCGGTTATGGAAAGGGTGGTGCTTCACCGCCGTGACCGTAACTTTCGTGACCCCCCCCCCCCCCCCCACTCTTCGTTAACTCCTCTGAGGCCACTGCCTTGGGCTTCCAAAACTTTATTTAGCATAGGCCGCCACAGGCTATCTTTTCTCAGTTGTTCACTCATTATTGAAGATTTCCTGATTTGATAGTGTACGTTCTTAGAGTTGCTTCTCAACTTGTACGAAATGTTCCCCGCCAGTGTTAACCAAATTATAAGGCGATGCGCCTCCATAGACATAGTAGTTCTCATTCTTCTCAATTCTAAGTTTTAAAAAAAAAGTCATCTACATAGGCAATACTACCAAGCTGATATATTGTCTTGAAGAGAATTGGGCTACATAATAAACACTTCTCAGAACATCACATGGTGTGTTTAATGTATTCGTACTGTGATTAATTAGAAATGTAACGAGAGGGTCAATGATGCTTTAAGACCCTAACATTTAGCATGCGCCGTGATCAGACTAAAATAATGCTCCACACGTTTTCTGCACTGGGGTGGGGAGAGTACGTTTCTATAAATAACTTGAAGGCTTTTGTTGTGACTATTTTATTTACGATTTCACTTGTACCAGGCACACATAATGTTGGGTTCCCAGTCGAGTTCAATCCTTTGTATTGATTTAGGGGCGAACAATATACTACATTTCTGGCTCGGTCTTCGGTTTAAGGTCTACATAGTTGTTCTCTTGACCTCACTGGGGAACAAAAACTTTTTTCAATTATCAGACATTTAGATTTTTCCCTGTGGTTATCAATGTATTGTTAAAACTTGACCAATCATTAAGCCTTGCAGTGTGACACACTGCGTCATTTTACTTATACACGTATGTGTAGCCACACACACACACACATAGGTCAGGCAGCTAGTGAGACCATAAAGTTGCCGTGACGCACTACTGGGTGTTGACAAAACGTTTCAATAATCTTTCTCTGTCGGCCACAAGGGCGACAAGAAGGAATGTCCACTTGGTCGCGTTCAAAGAGAGATAAGTCACATAATGCCGAACCAGGTTGTTGTTTTTTTTATGCCACCTTTTTAAAGGAGACACATAGAGCGTGTCTGTTGTTCTAGATATCTCTGACATTGCTTACTGGCGTTACAATTTAGCATTGAAGGAGTTAATCACGTGAGCTGAATTTTCTCAGAGTGCCTTTTTGTTCCCACCCTAGTCACTGACATGTTTGCCTTTTCAAGTTGTATCTTCAAATACATTTATCTAACAAAGCATACTTGTCACCATGACATCATCCTATGACTTTAGGCCTATATATAACATTACACTATCAGTTCACTTTATCAACAGTAGCCTATCATTTTTATATTGGGCGTAATTGCCTGTCTCATTTCAAAGGCTATACACCTCGGTCCATTGTAATGTCAACACAGCCGGGACACGGAAGAATATGCATATACAGGCGTTGATTATTTCAAAAGATGATCATGTTGAGTTTCAGGTGCTTATCTCTTTTTCTTCTGTCAATCTACCAGAAAATAATCGAGTGTTACTAACAATGGGAGGGAGCGGTACACGTTTTAACTGTGTGTGTGTGTGTGTGTGTAGATCGACTAGTCAAGTTCAAAGATAATAATTGGTGGATGCAGTTTCCTACTATATTCTATTGATTGTGTGGGTACTGGGTAACAATATAGAACTGTATAGTAAACACATATACCCGTGCTGCAAATTTGTGTTTCAACGTGTTGGCCTTATCACCGGTGTGTGTGTGTGTGTTTGACGTGTTGCTTTGTGCAGGCACGAGCTACACACACACACACATATATAAAGATAGATAGAGCTTTTTTTGTGAGGGTATGCATACATATATATATGTATAAGGCAGTTTACGTATCGATCTTTTCCCTTTGCAATTTCTTGAATGATTACATTTAGTTAAAATAGTTTTTTCTTAATCTTCTAACTCATTGTTGTTGGTTATGGCATGTCCATTGGTTCTAAATCTATTGCATTAAATTTCTTGACCACCTGCAGCCTACAAACCATAATTTCTTTAGCTGTAAATGTATGAATGCCTAAAACACATCTATCTTTAATGAATGGTAAATAACGTAGGCTGTAGACGTAGACTATACATGGATTTCATAACCTAAAGCCTAAATAAAATACTGTATTCGAGTAGGCCTACTGTTAGCAGACAGTTGGGCTTCAATAGGAAGACAAGAAGAGGTACAAAGCATTACAAAGAATGTCGAAAACTATCAAACAAAAGGACAAAGTAGAATTTGAAAGCGAGGCTTCGAATTTAATAATAAACCCTTCCCCTTGAACGAGACTATAGTAAGTATTCTAGTTCTCAGACCAAGCAACTTTTCGCTGTAGTTTCGTACAAAGGTATCACTTACCAGCATCACATGTAAAATCCTAGAACACATAATATGTAGCAACATCATAAACCACTTAGACAAACATAATATCCTCACCCCATACCAACATGGCTTTAGGAAATATAGATCATGTGAAACACAACTAATAGGACTAATTGATGATTTTTCAAAAGGTTTAGATAATAGTGAACAAATAGATGCTATCTTACTAGATTTTTCCAAGGCTTTTGACAAAGTTCACCACCATAGTTTGCTTAAAAAATTAAAATATTTCGGCATTAATGGTCCACTGCATCATTGGATTAAAGATTTTCTGATAGGGAGAGAATAAACTGTAATAATAAATGGCTCTAAATCAACACCGATAACAGTAAACTCAGGTGTACCTCAAGGAACAGTCTTGGGTCCACTACTATTTTTAATTTACATAAATGATTTACCAAATTGCATTAGTTCAGGAACAAAATTCAGATTATTTGCAGACGATTGCATAATATATAGAACAATAAAAACAACACAAGACACAGATATTTTACAAAGAGAATTAGATGAATTACAGAAATGGGAATCAAATTGGAGCATGTCTTTCCACATAGAAAAACGTCAGTTATTAAGAGTAACAAAAAAACTAAAACAAATTAATTCCACTTATCTTATTCATGGCAAACCAGTAACACAGACTAAAAACGCAAAATACCTAGGTGTTATAATAAATGAAAAACTGTCATGGAATCCACCTATTGATGAAACTATAAAAAAAAATCCAACAAAGCATTAGGGTTTATTAAAAGAAATTTCTATAAATCAAATAAGAAAATAAAACTAAAATGTTATTTAACCTTGGTTAGGCCAATAATAGAATATGCATCCACCGTTTGGGACCCCTCAACTCAAGAAAACATTAAGAAACTGGAACAGACACAAAATAGAGCAGTGAGATTCATAACAAACGAATATTCACATTTGACTAGAGTAACACCTTTAGTAAAATCACTAAATTTAGAAAGCCTTCAGGACAGAAGACTCAAAAGTAAAGTAGCAATTATACATAAAACACTGAACCATAATCTTCAAATACAAAGACAAAATTTAATAAAATACTCTGAGAGACACAAAAATAAAGACACATTCCTCGTCCCATATGCTAGGACAAATTTGTACAAATACTCCTTCTTCCCTAGTGCTATTAGAGCATGGAATGGGTTGCCTGAGCTAGCCAGAAAAACCAGTGACTTGGCAGAATTTAAGTCATTCGTTAATATGCATGACTAAATGCATGACGCGTAGGACGTAATCATCTTCTTTTTTGAAGTAACGTCTGTATTATATAAGATAAGATAAGGTAGGCCTAATTGCGACATCCTATGCACATGTTCTTTAGATTATTGATCTATTTAGTGAGAAAAATGATTATGGGGATTTCATTTATGCCTTTTGACACTCTTTCAACGTTAGCGTTATGCTCGGGAATGCAAACAACAAAAAAAAAAACGCAGATTTTGGGCAGCTCTGAATAGCATTGTTAAAACTGGCTTGAATGTACCTCACGCTTGTTTCAAAAAAAGTACGTTGTCAAAAAAAAAACAAAAAACAACTAGTCATCTACTATTTAACGAAGTAATCTGTTTAAAGCAGATGCTATGAAGGAATGAAATCGATTGATTGATGCAACACCAGGGGCGGACTGGGTATCAAAATCGGCCCGGTCATTACTATTTAAACCGGCCCACAAATGGCATGTCATATATTTTCGGTTTAACCCCCTCCGCAATATATATATATATTAGTGTGTGTATATGTAATTAATCTTCATTACATTCTTATCTTTCATTCTTTTAAACGTTTTTTCTACTCTAGAATACTCTCTTCCTATAATTAGTTAAAGGTAGTACACACTGCCAAGGGACAGCTACAGCTAGGAAGTCTGGGAGAGCGCCGTAAGCATTATTTCCATTAATTTAAGCTTTAAAAAACATGCTTATTTTGAGGTATCTACAGTACAGTTAGCCTGCTACTCTTCCGCTAAAAAAATCAAAAACTAAATCTTCTATTCACTGGAGTCCAGCGACTGGTAGAAAATGGTAAAATGCTTTGCTTTTGTGTTGGAAAGGGGAGGGGGGGGACCACAAAACCACTTTTGGCTTCGCTCATGAAATTTTTTGACTGTAGTTTGCTTAAGTTGGCTGCACGGGGGGCAGTAAGTAAAGTTTCGCTTTCAGACAATGAGATCTGAGGCCAGTGATGGTTTGAATTCCTCCCCTCTCGGCTACGCCCATGTGTTTTATCATAGGTGTAAGCCTAAATCTATTCAAATTATATAAAGTTTGATAACGCATCGAAAACTGGATGTATGCTTTCGTAGGCTTACATAATGTATTTTATTTATAGATCTACATGTATATAGTCTGAAAACTATAAACACTACAATAGCAGCCTTAATGAGTTTCAAACTTTTTGGTATTACTTAAATAGATTACAGACGTTTCTTCAAAAATAAAAATAATAATTAGGTCCTACGCATTTCACGTGCACCACAAATACAAAACTAGGGGTCTATCGAGCCGTCATCAACCTCTACATTGCTCTATGCCTCAGAAACATGGATAGTGTACAGTTAACATGCAAAGAAACTGAGTCACTTCCACATGACATGTCTGTGAAAAATACTGAATGTCAATTGCAAGACAAAATACCAGATACTGCAGTCCTTCAAAGAGTGGGTCTGCAAAGCATCCACACACCCTGAAGCAGTACCAGCTGCGATCGGCAGGACACGTATGCAGAATGGAAGACCACCGCATCCCTAAACGACTCTTGTATGGCCAACTAAGCGAAGGAAAGCGCTCTTAAGGCGGTCAAAGAAAACGCTTCAGGAAGGGACACCCACAAAGCTTCTCTGAAGGCGCTCAGCATAGACCCATCCACCTGGGAGACAGAGGCATCATGATGTCGCGCTGTGAAAACCGGCGCACAGGTTGCTGAGGAAAAGAGAACAAAGCTGGCAGAAGAAAAAACGCCAGAGAAGAAAAGCAAGGCCAATGACACTAGCTCCAGCTGAAAAAAACTGCCTAGTGTGCGGCCGAACATTCCGAGCTCACACAGGTCTCATCAGCCACACGAGGAGACATAAAACCCCAGTGCAAAGCCCTCAGCCCCCTGGATGACAAAGTGGTCATAATCGAACTACGATGGACGAACTATATATATTCCTTTAAAAGATAAGAGAAAGCAGAACGGTTAGAGAGGTACTTCTAAATATGAAAAGCTCTTGCTTCGTTCTAGTACATTCTCAAAAACGAGATGTGTATATGAATATATTATTTAACATATAAATGATTCTAAATCTTTCATTAAATATCGGATGTGGCTGTGTGTATGTGTTATGTTGAAGAGCTAATTGTCTCCCCTTTTGCCGCGTTCTATCAATGTTTTCTAACTTAACTTCTCCCATCCCTCTTTTTCGTTAACTTTCAATGGAACCATCAAAAAGCGGGTGAGGGAAGGAGCAAAACAAAAATGAGTGCCATCAAAGGCCCATGCCGACCAGCAAAATGATCAGGCCAAACACAGTCTTGAAGACATCAAAGTAGTGTTGATGGCCATGTCGCTCATGCATAGCAGAAATTACGGTCTAACGTTTTACAAATGATAATACGTACAGTGTATAGTGTAATTCTTAAAATTATATTCTTGTTGAATTTCAAACAAAATTAATTGTAATAAGAATTTAACAAAAAAAAAAACAACAACAAGAAAACATGTTGGGGCCTTTGTGTCTTGTTGCTGTCAATTTTTTTAAAGTTGTCTGCATTGATTTTTTTTCTTTGGTCGCGACCAGACCGGCCCACCGGGCATTTGCCCGTTTGCCCATATAGCCAGTCCGCCCCTGTGCAACACCATTGTTATTACGTCTTGTTACTTTAACTTCGAGTCCAAAGAAGATTGCAGTATTTCACGTGTCAGTGCAGACCCTGCTGGGATCAATATATTGTGTCCTCTTTTACAAAGAATCTTAAAGTCGCTGTTTACACAGACCGTTGAAGTCCTCTTTTTTTTTTTTAGCCTATACTGTACCTCGGTCTTAGAAGAGTCTCCAATAGCTGTACCTGGTTTTCTTTGACATTAGTGCTGTCCACAATTTTACCTTGTTTACACATTTCTGCCATGTGTGTGTGTGAGAGAGAAAATGAGAATAGGAAAGCTATCCGGATCTAAGTTATTACAGCGACTGTATAATACAGGATATATATTGTAGACGTTAAGTTAAAAGCGCCTTTGTTTCACTACAAACACAAAGGACGTGGACCTAACACTTTTTTCTCCACATAACCTTCTGTAGCATTTCTTTTGTCCTATAGTAAACAACCTACACTTTTATTGTTTAAATAGACCACAGACACACACAACACACATTTTGAGCGTTAACATTGGAAGCCAATTCTCTAGTGCCCCCCCCCCCCCCCCAAAATCCAAGCAATGTTTTCTCAAGTATCTTACTATCTATTTACATAGATATATGCTAGTGTAGTGGTTCTCATACTGTAATAAGCGGACCCCAAGGGGTCCTCGAGACGACCGTAGGGGAGACCACAGAAAGATGAAAAATGTATAGGCCTACAATTACAGTAACTTCTTCGCTTTAAAGCCAGTTTCTCCGATCGGATAATTTTCAATGAAAACGAACCTGTCCTTCACCATTGCTTTATAAGTCTATTACGTACCAGTGTAGCTGGTACCAACTGGGTATTGGACCCATTTGCGCGTGGAAATACTCAGATCCCAATCTCAGATGAGCTCATACTAATACTGGAGGGGTCTATTGAAATATCCACAAATAAGTAACTTAAACCAATGTTTGAACAAGGTACCAGAACTCATGTTACAAAACATATTCCAAATTTATATTCTGCATTGTGTAATTGTACAGAATGTTTGGCTGCTTTCCCGTCTTTTAACTTGGTACAACGTGGAGTCAGTGTCGCTTCACGAATAAATAAATATGACTATAAATTTCTGCTCGTGAGGAGTAGCGGTAGCTACCTAACAAACATTGAGCCGAACAGAAATACTTTCATAAAATCTCGTCAGCATCATCCAAGTCTTTTTTTTTTTACAATTTTATTTTAAACCAAATTATCATCTCAATCAACATTCCTTTAACCAAATGCTGTTTTCGTTTTACACTTGTAACTTCTTTACTGTGTTACTTTATGTAACTTGTTCATTTAGGAGTCCGTGGGCACGTATTGACTGTAGAAAGGGGTCCACGGGTAAAAAAAAAGTTTGAGAACCTCTATGCTAGTATGTGTGTCATAGACTATTGAAACTTGTTCTTTGTTCTACCTATCTAGCTTAGTTTACGTTTGTCAAACATTGTCTAGATAGCTCTGATCTGCTTGACCTTTAGCCCAAACGATATCTTCAGATTACTTCACCCCTTCCCACCAAGTGTCTATATTGGGAAGAGATTTGTTCATTTCACTTTGGAGGCAAGAGATTAGCGTTCATCCCTGGAAAAAATTGTTTGGGGGACTGAATGACTCCTCTCTCTTCTCTCTCTAATCCTACAATAGTTAGATGTAATTGATCTCAATGTCCTTATTAAATAAGCTATAAAATTGTGTTGACAAAAGTGTGCTTACTATTTGTTTATGGCGGGTATTAGTATAATTGTAGAATGCTGAAATGAACTCAACTTCATGCGATCTCAATTCCTCACATAATGTGTATAACTCAACGTCATGCGATGTAAATTCGTCACATAATGTGTTTACAGGGGCGTGGGGGCTTGGTGGTAAAGCGCTTGACTTCTGAACCGAGGAGTTGGAATCCCGGTGAAGGACCACCTTATTGGTAGGGGTAGGACTACCATTGTGCTGGCCACATGACACCCTCGTCAACCGTTGGTCAAAGAAAGATGAGCTTAACATCATCTGCCCCCATAAACCGCGTGGTCTGAAAGGGGAACATTTATTCGCGTTTTGGCAACTTTACATAGTTTAATTATTTTTTTCAAACAACGGTGAATTTTAAAAAAAGGGAGATAATGTGAACTAAAGATTTATGGGAGAAGGATTAGTAAAAGGAATAAAAAGTTTCATAAATTTAAAATTCCGTCCATGTTATAAAGTAAATGCTATAAGATTGCTGGTTCTACCAAATTTACTGTTTAGACTTACCTATAAGGTAAACATTCGTAAACTTTTTATTTTCTAAAGAGAACTGTTCCCAGAACTACACTTCTCATCTGTCGTTCTTTGAGTTAATGTCTCTGCATTTTCAGGTACCGATGGTTACAACAGTTTCAGATCAGTTGGAATAATGTCACAGAGTCTTCTGCTCATTAGCAGTTGTAATGGTGAATAAGGCAGCCCGATTATTGGAGTATTTCAATACTCAATTATAGCGAGATATGGATCTTTCCCAGTTTTGTATGCTTTGTTGAATACTCATAACTATACCAACATAGTCCTCACTTTGACCATTTGTTTGAGGGTATCTGTGGCTTGATGTGATCAAGTTGTATATGCATTTTATGGAAAAGACCTCTCTCGGGCCGAAGTTTTTAAAGACAAACGGGAAACTAGATCTACCAACAATGAAGATTCCCTGGAGCAATACCTGGGCCAATAAATTCTATATCAACATTGACATATATCGGCCTTAAGATAAAACGTGACCTCACCAATCGACTCTGTCTTGGCCTTCTTAGCTTACCCTCTCTCATACTGATGATTTCTTCATATTTACAGTACAGAATACTCGAGTATCCCTAGGTACGAAATAAATCTTCGTTAGATGCGTGTATTCATTTAAAATTTCAAAAGATACTGAGCTCAACCATTTGGGCACCAACTCTACAGCTAATTTGTGTAATTTAACAAAAATGGAAATAAAACATCTTTACTTTATTTTAAGAGGAAAAAAACATTAGAATGAACTACGTAGACCTGCACATATTTGTAAAACTGTTAATAAATGTAGACACGCCATTAAAGAAACAGAGATTCATAATTTTTTAAGTCAGTCAATATTTAAGTTTCACTTTCCTGCCCAGGTCTATCTCAACACACGTTTTACGACCTAAAGTTTCACTTTCTTGCTCAGGTCTATCTCAACACAAGTTTTACGACCTAAAGTTTCACTTTGTCTAGTTTAAGGATTGAGGCGTCAGAGATGAAGGCATCTTTATTATCGTAATTGGAAATGTGTTAGGATTAAATGGACTTTTTTCAATATGAAAAAACATTTAATAGAAAGATTCATTGTGTGACAATAAACAAACAAACATCTCCATGTATTTCACATTCAGCAGGCAGCCAATTGAGTCTCACAAAGTTTTGCTCTTGCCTAATAGGACAGAAGTCACCCGCTTCCATATGACTTGACCATAGACTTTTATATTATATCATATACAAGTCTATGGACTTGACAAAGTTATGGTAGTTTAGGTAGGCTGTGCGTTTTGTGTTTGACGCTCTTTTTATAAGACTGTCCAAGTGATGCAAGTTAACATAGCAGAGTTTCTAAAGTAAAGGTTAGCTCAGATGTCTTTTTTTTTTTTTTGTATGTAATTGAGCATTGTTTATTTTATACAAACAAAATTGACTGTTATTTTCTTTGCGTTTCAAGATGGTCTTCCTGTATATTTCTGAAAGTATTGGTGTAGGCATATTGATGCATTGCTTTGGTTGAATTGATAAATTGCTTAACTGGAGTTTATAAATTAATTGCTTTTTTCATTCTGAAGTCTAGAATAAGTTTGTTTTGTTTTTGTGAGATTCAGTTATTTAAAGCTACTAACCCACACAGTAAAGTCTTTTATAGAGAGCTTGGATATTCATCTTCTTGAAAATAAGGCTGACTTGTGTTAAGTTTCCTTTTTTTTTTTTTTTTTAAGTTTTTACACCTGACTTTTGTTGTTATTGGGATATCATGTTTGTATTTTTAACAAGTAGGTTGTTTAGAACTCATGGTTTGAACATATTTAGACTCTTTTAAGTCTATATTTAAAAAAAAACAACAAGCTTTTGAAAAACAAAGCTTCTTTTTATAGTGCATGTCATACACAAGGCTACTTCTTAAAGTTTCATACAATGATTTTCCTATTTTCCAATAGCTTCAACAGATGAAAACATTAGTATGAGCCTAAAGCTTAATGAATGTTAACTGGGTATCATAGCTAATAAATAGTTTCAGAGGTTCCTTCAGAAATAAAGAATATTATGTCTTTCCCAAATCTCCCATAAAACGACAAGGAATAATGGAGGTGTGAACACGGACCCACATGTCAAAGTTCTAAGCCAATCTAAGCATTTACCACTTAACCATTCATTTGTTATTATTATTATTATTATTATTATTAGATTATTTTTCACCATAATTTGCTTTTGTTGGATGTATATATAGAGTCTATGATTATTTCCTCAATATCCCTCCAGTGTAAGAAACAAAAGGTAGTTGTTTCTATTTTACCATTTATTTTTTTTTACCAGTTACTAGATAAGGTTACTGTTGTTGGCCAGGTGCCAGTCACCTAGAGAGTTTAAACCTATGTAGGCAGGAATTAATCCTTTCAGGACACATACACATAAAGCACATAAACACATACCACAATAGAGCAGTTCAGTGAGATATTGTTCCATGCCAAGCCATATTATGTTTCTCAGCACATTATTTACCTTTTTTTTTTAACTGAAGAGTTTTCTAAGACATTGTCATGAGTCTTTTGGGGTGTATAGTCCTAACTTGATTGTCACTTAATTGAGCTGGCATATGCTATATTGCATAACATTTTTTAGAGGGTTAGCACCAATGACTACTTTATTGGTTGTCTGTTAAAGAAGGCCATCAAGCAAACCAATTTAGGCTACATGATATCATACTTTCTTGTTATGTATTGTTGTTTGGTTGAAATGAAGTTTCTCTTGAGTCTGTTTATCACAATGAGCTAAAATGCCTAGCAAATACTCATGAGTGGAAAATAGTAAGTTGTGTAGATGGCCCGGGGGGGGGGGGTCAATGTTAGAGACACTGGTCATTTAATATTGTCGTGGCAATTAGGTTTGTGTATGATGTCAATGTCAAAAAATGTTTCAATGCCTGTCACATTTTATGATTAAACTTTGTATTCTCTATGAACTCAAGAGCCTGTCATAATGTATAGATGAAGAGAATGGAGAATAATTACACATCATAGACGTTTTTTTGAACATACATACATACTTTGAAATAAACCATTATTTTTGGGGGATGGGGGGGGGGGGTTAGTATGTGATCACAACTTGTACTTAAAATTTTGATGAAAAAATTTCAAGAAAAAAAATACTTTAAAGAAACAATTATGTTCATAATCTTCATTAGACTCTGCATTTAATGAAATGTTTCACCATTGGAAATCATTGTCTCCAGTAATGAACAATCTCAAACCATTAAGATAATATTTATTGTAACAAAATTTATTAAATTTCAGAGAGCAACATCCTCGAGTGGTTCTTTTACATCGCAGTGCTGAAGGCTATGGCTTTGTATTACGAGGAGCTAAATGTAAGGGTCTTCTTTAACTTGATACTTACCTTTTATATACCATTGACTTTATAGAAAATACTATTGCGCTGCCTTTTTAAAGTGAAGTACAATTGTCTTTATAACAGTGCCAAAAATAATTTGTATAAATATTTATTTCTTTATAAATAAATAAAAAATAATAAATTTTCCTGTAATTTAAAATATTAGAACAACAAAGTATTTATGTATAGAGTAATTTTTTAGTAATAATATTTGTCCTACAATTGTTCAACACACATAACAGAACATAGCATTATGAGAGTTATTTAATCATTTTCAACCATTGACTGATTTCTTCTTTAGCTAAAATACCAACTGGAGGAACATTCAATGACTTCCAGCCCTCAGCTGAATATCCAGCTTTACAATATTTGGATAGTGTGGATGTGGGTTCTCAAGCTGACAGGGCAGGTCTCAAAAAAGGAGATTTCATTTTAGAGGTACAGAACAAGTCTTTATTTTCTTTCATTCATCAGCAGCTTGTTTAAAAATATGGAATTCTTTTACTGTTATAAAACAATCACATGTACACAAATTATGTGTTTCAATATATGTGATTTGAAATAGGTTTCTTAAACCATTTATCACAATTATGGAAATAATAGACATACACCAATTTGCTGATCACTTTACATAGAAGTAAAATAAAGCAATGAATGAAACAGTTTTGTATCACTTAACAGTTTATTCAAATGTGTGCAGGTTTTTGTAGTTCTGCTTTGATTAGGGTTAGGGTTAGGATTTTAGGAACCATTAATGTGTCCAGGTTTATGTTTCCTTTCCTTTCTGACTAAAGACATGAATCTGAAATGTAAGACACTGACATGCAACAAAGTCAGAGGAATACAGGAAGTAAGAACAATATATAAAAAAAAAAAACACCTGTCAAAACACTTCTGGGTATGAAGGGGATGTGAATTGGTGTTCAGAATTAGTTCTGTTTAAGACAATAATTAGTTCTGTAAAAGACATCCTATATCAAACATTTTTTTTATAGAAAATGGAGCTCAGGAAAATTACAAAGTAGATGCTGTCTATATTATACCTTAAGTGTGTTGTTGTTGTCTTTGTTTTGGCATTTTATTTTATTAAAATTAAAAGAAAATTAAAACAAACACTTAGGAACTATATAAATGTAAATTCCCTCTAAAAAAATGTCGCAATCTTGACAATAATTAAATTCTTGTAGCATGTAATAAATGTTTAGGAAATTAAGAATTTCAGTCTTTCTAGATAAAATCCATTATCTATATGTATGCATAAAACATTATTTTAAATCTAAAAATAAGGTTATCACCATAAGATGTATTGCACAAATACCATTTTCTCTCTTAGCTCATTTAAATAACAGCACATTGTTGAACAAACCTCTAAATGACTTTAAAAGTATCTTTCACCTTTTTTGGTTGTTGTCAGAAATTTGCCAAACTCTTGAAAACTGCTAATTTCATTCCTCATCCTTTACAGAATAATTGATTGATAAACAAGGATCTAGGCCTTAATAGATCAAAAGGAATATTGATTATTGCAGCCAACATTGGCAAGTTATAGTTAACAGAGCTAGGATTACCATAACATAACCAACAAAGACATTATAAATAAATTGTAAATAATAAAAACAAAACAGTACTTATAAACAACAAAGCAAACATATCTTTTGAAACATATTGACAATATTAACGTGACCAAGAAAGTCAAATATTTGCTTTGGGAAATCAAAAGTTTATCACAACATAAGGCTTATATTTCACAAGTGCCTGATTCAGTAGCTTACATCATGCTACAAACTTACCTAATATGTCAGGTATATACATCAGCTTGTACAGATTTACTTGAATTGAAACTTCTAGAGTAGAGATAGTTTAAAAAGTGACAGTTATTTTGACAGAATAGAACATAGAATGATTCCATTCAACAAAAGATTAACTTCCTATGCAAAACCTTGATGGAGAAAATGAAGTGATTTGATAAGTAAACACTAGATCTAGTGTGGTTCATGTTCAATAAAAATGAACACAGTGAAGACCAAGTTGTGTTGGTAGAAAAAAGTGAACAGCAAATATTTCTGTAACAAATATTGTCAACAAGATATTTTATAGCAATTCCCCAGATATTCATAGGTCAAAACTAATTATCCCAAATGTATGGCCAATATTAAATATGCAGTACCCTAGAATAATCATTCTAACTTTAAAGTTACAAATAGAACTTTTGTGCTATTCTCAAGAGGCATGATCAGACAACTCTCTGCAGAACTAGTTCTATTTTTCAACTTGTATTTAAAGTTTTAAAAAGCCAGTTGCCTGTGTCTGTGTTAACTCTGTAGTGTTCTGGCATGTCAAGTTGTCAATATTGTTCTGGAATGTTAGTTTAAACTCACTGCCTCCCTTCCTGCTCACATCTTGGCCCTTTTATTTGCAGTCATTTTTTCATGCTAGTTTTTATGTCAACTTTTTCTTGTCTCTTTATATTTGTAAAGAGTTGGGAAAATGACAAATATGTTGTTAAATACTTTTCAATTGTTTCATTTATATATATATAAAAAAATGTATATATAATTAATTTACTGAAAAAATCATCAGATTGAAATAATATATTTTTAAATTGCTCCCTGTAAAAATTAGTACTTCATAAAATTTGGACATTCATACATCTTTTTAAACTGTATTCATCTATTCCAATACTTATCATATAGTTATACAGCATAAAAATTTAAGATATTTGGATATTTTTTTTTTATACTTATTTTTTTCTTTTTCAATATGTAACATTTTAAAACCTTTTTGTTCTTAATGTGGTCAATATTGTTTGTGTCTGTGTTCAAATGTCATGCCCCAGTGTTTGATGTTTGAAATGAAAAAACTCGTCTTTATTTTTTTTTTGTTGTAAAGTTCAGTTCTGTTGTCTGATATAACTATTTTAAACACACTACTAAAAAAACTAATCTTTTTTCACAGATCAATGGTGAGAATGTAGTTCGAGCCTCTCATGAACATGTTGTTCACCTCATACGTTCATCAAGCAATGTCCTCACTCTCAAGGTTGTCACTGTGACCCATGCAGATAGTACTCCTGCTGATTGGGCCATGCATTCAGATGGGTCAATGACATTACCGGCTCGTAAAAAGCAAGGTTGGTATTATATATATGGATGGGAAAGTTCCTTTTGTGTGAAATAGTAGCGGTCAGGTTATATTATCCTATTTTATTATTCAACATGTTTTCACTGTTTTAAAAGTGTAATACACTGTTACAGTAAAAGTAATTTAAAATGTCTTCAAGCTGCTCCTCTGTACAGTGCATAGATAAATATGTTTATATTTTGTGTACTTCAGATGCTCCTCTGTACAGTACATAGATATTTATCTATGAACTACATAGACCTGCACATATTTGTAAAACTGTTAATAAATGTAGACACGCCATTAAAGAAACAGAGATTCATAATTTTTTAAGTCAGTTAATATTGTGACTGTATTTTGTCTACTTCAGCTGTACAGTGCTTAGATAAATAGGTTTATATTTTGTGTACTTCAGCTGCTCCTCTGTACAGTGCATAGATAAATAGGTTTATATTTTGTATACTTCAGCTGCTCCATTGCCACCTCAAAGAGATCCTAGAACTTCATTATCTTATAGTAAAGCCAGCTCCAAGTCAATGACTGAAGGACTAGAGGGACTAGCTGAAATAGGTTTGCTCAATTTTGAAATATTATTCATTAGTTTTCAAGCATTAGACATTGATGTAAGATGTTTAGATGGAGATACACATTATCATATGATAATAATAAGACTTGTCTTCAAGTCCAAAGATTAAGGGCAGTATTTCTTGTTCTACATAGTTCCAGATGTGACCTTTATATATATAGAATTCCATAGGTATACATTATTACTTTTTTTGTGAAATGCTATTCACACATGCTCAGTGCATTCTGGTGTAACCACATTCATGGAAGAAGGGTATTTGTAGTGTCAAGCTAAAAAATTCTATATTTTTCAGGTTTTTATTTTGTTTTGTTTTTTATATAAAAAGATTTTTAAAATTTTTTATTTTTTTTGTTAAATCTTTAAACATGAAAATCTATTTTGTTAGAAAAACTTGATGCGACCATAGCTGAGTTTGAAGGTCAAGAAGCTAGTCGAAGGCTCTCATTGCATGCAGATGATCCCAAAATTGCATCTATCAGAGGTTCTCACACAGTGAAACGTGTCTCTGTTGTAGACTATGAAAGTTTGATGTCTGGTGAGCCCAGTAATGCCAGAGGGGTAGATCATGTCAGTCCTGCAGAGGCAAGAATAAAAAAATATCACAAAAAATCTGCATCTCAGGTAAAAGTTATTCTGTTCCTTTTTACAAACCTTGTATCAACTCACTCTGCCTGGGTGGAATCTTGTACACGTTTCTTTTTCCCTCCACTTCCTATACTCTGATCAAGTTAAAACTTTGCACAATTTTTGGTTTCTGTTGCAACACATGAAACAATTAAAGAGTTAATGGATCAAACCACAGCACACTTAGCAATGCATGAAAGCAATGCCTGAAAGTTGCACTAAACAAAAACAATTAATAAAATATTTCCAATTGCACAAATGTATTATTGTTAGTCTGGATCAATTAAAAATTAATTAAATGATTGATTCAAAATAATTGATGCAATTTCACTCAATAAAAACTTTTAAAAAAAAATTATTTTGTATATTTTACTTGTTTCACTTAGTTCAGTTTATTTGTAGTTTGACTTAAGTCTTGACTCCAAAGCTCAACAAAATAGCTTCTTAGCCAAATGTGTTGTTGTTTTTTCAAATTCTAAATACCTGTATGCTTATTTATTACTTGAAAATTTCAAAATGTTATATTATTTAAATTATATAAAGCAATATCTGTCTGCATCACTACACTACTTTTAGTTTTTCTTTCTGAATCTGAAGTAATCTAGTCGAGCTGCTATTAATAATAGAATATTAAGGCTTGGAGTAGTGAAATTATGAATGAAATGATAGGGTCTATAAAAGAAACAATATTGCTCTTTTGAGAATGAAAATAAGTTTGTGAGAGTTTTATCTGCTTAACTTGTCTAAATTTTGTTAAGTAACAAAAAAAAATAATTTTTTTTAGACAATGGAACGTTCAAAGAGTACACCTGATATTATTTCTGCTCTTGAAAACCAATATGGCCCATCCTATGGAATACAGACAGGAAATAATCTGGGAGGAAGAGGTACCTGGACTAAAAACCAAGCACCTGCTCCACCTTCACAAGCATCAGGCTATTCAGGGACACTTCAGGCATCATCAGTAGACCAGCCATATTTGATGACTGCAGTGACAAGTGGAACTGGGTCATACAGCAGAGGAAGCAACCCTTCTATTCCTAATGATGCCAGTAGAAGGCAAGCTAATCAGAGAATTGCACCTGGTGCCCCTTCCACACCTGAACTGGTCAGAATCCACACAGGGGCTAAAAGCAATGTGAGAGCTGACACAGAATCTCCATATGAATCAAGCTTTAGGCCAGGAGCCAGTGCCTTGCTTGTGGATAAATCTTCTCTGCCCTCATCTGAAATATCTAAGAAAAATGCACCCAACACGGATAAGAGTATTACCTTTGCTGATGACCGTGTATTGGAAAATGCACAAAAGTTTATCCAGAAGCATCCCAATGCTACACTGTTGGTTACAGCAGACATCCATCTGGATGAGCCAGTCAAGAAAGGAACTGTCTATGAACCAGAGCCTGATTATGATGATAGTGGGGATGAGAAGTCTGGACCTCCTAATTTCAAAAAGCCAGTGTCCAATGTCCAGGTATCTGATGTTGTCAAGCAAAACAGAGCCGCTGTCACCGTCATCTCCATCACAAGTGAGAAGGCAAATAGCAAGGCACCAGCTCCTTCCAGCATGCATTCTTCTCCAAGCTCTAGTCGCAGGTCATCACCTTTGATGACTCATATGCCTGACAGAACACTAATGTCAGGTCAGAGGTCATCCCAGCCCTCCAGTACTGAGAGCTCTAGGAGGTCTTCCATTCAGTCAAACATGAGTGCTGAAGGGGGCGAGAGGAGTGGAAGAATGCAGATGTCCAGTGCTGCTCCTCCTCCCCCACCCCCTGGCCCCCCTCCCCCACTTGTTGGACCTCCGCCACCCCCACCACCTCCCATCTCTGCACTTTTGGAGCCATCTTTCAGTACTTCAGGCAATGCAACACTCGCCAGACGTCAACAGGCTGGCGGGAATGAAGCTCTGCCACCTCGTGTGTCAGCACTTGATATAATGGCTGCTGTGGCAGAACGTAAGTCAAGATTAGAAACTGAAGGACCAAGATTACTGGAAGTCAAACCAATCTCAACAAGTAAGTGTAACATTCAAACATTTCCTCAAGTTTATATACACTAAACTATTTGCACTGAACAAATATATGACCTTTGTCAGCCCAAAACAATACATAAAAGCTTTGAGAGTTTAAAAGATTTAATATAAAGGTTTTAAAACAAATTAAACAAAGACAAACTCTAAAATATCATTGTATCATTTGGTTTCAGATAAAACAAGGCATGAACTAAACCAAGAAGCTTTAAAAGCTGCAGTGGCTTTACGTAAGAGCAGGATAGAACAGACAGAGGACACAACTGTGGTAGATGAAATTGAAGCTCGCCTCAACCGCAATAAAAAACTTCAAGCTGCAAAGTTTGTTGGGGGGGATGTTAAGAAACAGATTGAAGTTAAGAAAGAGGAGCCTAATGAGTCAGTGGTTTCTACTGCAGTCTCATTAACTACAACTGGCCTTGGAGCTAATGCTCAGAAACCTAAGGAGGTTGTTGCCAAATTAGAATCTAGCAGTGCAGTCTCCCAGGGAAAAGTTACATCGGGTAATCTTAAACCTATAAATGCTTTGGAGAAACCTCTGTCAACTATATCTGCCAAAGAGTCAGAAACTAATGGTACAATTGATTTTCGTTCCCGACTTAAACCAGTTGATGTAAAGGGAACCACATCTTCTGTTGTATTACCATCAAAGATTAATGTAGCCCCCACTTTAGGAAACAAAACTGAAGTGACAATGACTAATAAGTCATCAAAAGCCCCAAGTCCTCCTCCTGTAAAGGCACCCATTATGTCAGCCTCAACTTCTGTTTCAACAGTTTCACTGAGTAATAAAGCCACAACCAACTCTAGTGAAAGTCATACTAACACTCTCAAATCATCAAAGTCTGGTCAGGATGCTACCTCTGGAGACTATATAGCCCTAGCAGAGAAGGCTAGGCAAGAATATCTGAAAAAGAAAGCTTCAGGAAATCTTCAAAGCCACATTGAGAAGAAAGGTCCTGTGGAGATTACACCAACCAGGAAACACTCTTCCCCTACTTCGCCCACATCCTCTAGCCCTAACATGACAACAAGTAAATCAAATGGGACCACATTGATTGAAGTGAAGCCTGCTAGTTCATCAGGGGAGAAGGTCAATGTCATCAGGAGTCAAGTTGGTTTTGCAGCAAATAAAAACATGCCAGTGAAAGGTGTCACTGAAGATCACTCCCACACTGAGCAATCTTTGAGCAATGGAACAATCAAGAAGCCAAAGACTAATGGTACGGTTTCCCCACCCCCTGGTCTTATTCCTCCTCCACAGCATGGATTTGAATCAATAGTTGCTCCACCTCCTCCTGGATTTGATGATCATGATGGCAGTCGTCTTAAAACAGTTGTGCTGGACATTATTCCTCCACCCATGTCCTTTGGCAGTAGTTTAAACAACAGCCCTGAACATGGAAACCACATGCCAGCTTTTAGCCAGGAAGATAATGCCAGTTTTGTTTCCTCTGTCTCTTCACTGAGTACTTTGTCTAGTGAACATGGGGATGGACAAAACATTGAGGATCTGATTGCTCCACCACCACCTCCACCAATGGATTATGATGACCTTGGAGATCAGAATGCTTTCATTCCACCACCTCCACAATTCCTGGAAGTAGATTCTAATGCTAATGAAAGTCAGACGCTGGATAAAAATTCCAAGCCTTTTGCTACTAAGTCTGTATCTACCTGGTCATGTCTAGATGTCTTAGACTGGCTGGATAGTTTGGGGCTACCCCAGTACAGGGTCAGTTTTGCTAAGGCCTGCATTGATGGAACAAAGCTAGTAGACATGGGAAGAAATGAGTTTATCAATCTTGGGGTGACTCAGGTGGGACACCGTATGAACTTGGAACGGTCAGTCAAAAAATTAAACAAACCTGCATCTACAAACTTGTAGTGCACAATGAAGACAATGTGATGTGATATATTATTTAAATCTGTTCTTCTGGAAGATAGAATTTGTTTATCCTTTTCATGGAATAATTTCAAGTTGTGTTCAACACTAAGAAATTGTCACAGCCAAAGTCAAATAGTGGATGAATAATCTGGAAACACTGAAACAATCATGTCACATATTAACATAGAGAAAATTGCATCATTCTTAGTTTAACTCAGACTGGGCACCATATGTTTATGCAAAGTGTTATTACAATGAACATTCTACTTAGTTTTTGTATGATACTATTTAGTGTATAATTTAATCTTTAAAATAATGATTTTTTTGTTATTTCTTCTTAGTATTTGCCGGAATGCAAATTGTGTTTCTGCATATGAATTGTGATCATTTCCTGAACAATATTTGCTTACTTATATCATGATTTATACAGCTGTGTTACTAGTGGGATTTATACCTTCAACTAGATTATAATCTTGTTCAAGGATGTACGTTATAGCATACACCATGGCTGCACATGGGCTTAGCAAGTTTTAGAGAAGGATCTTGGAGACCATTTTAATGAGCGGCTGAAATGTGACAATTAAAAATACTAGTAGAATAGAGAGAAAAAGCATTTCTCCCTCCCTTAATTTTCTATTCTAGGAAGAAAAATACAAATGAAAAAAAAACTAATAATGATGGGAAAAAAATATAATTGTTAATCAACTCTTTTGTTGAATAACTTTGGTTACACTACATGTTCTGCACTGCAATAGTTATTTCTCTTTGAAATGAAACCATCATCTGCCTCATACACTCAAGCATTTAAGTAACCTGCACATACTACCAATGAAACATGTATAGCATTGAATAGTATTGAAATCTTAGATTATGTGCCCTTCAAACAAAAATGTTTACATTTGTTGAGACGAATTTTTTTTTTTACTTGACATTTTTGCTTTAGAAGAAAGTTACTGTGTACTACAAATATCAATAAAAGGAAAATGTTTTTTTATCTTCACTTGATCATCCTCCTTATATTTTCCAACAATTTAAATCTGTTTAGAAATAATTCTCATGTTTTCTATACTTTTTAAATGTAACATATTATTTGATACTTTGTTTGGTCATAACAATCACTGTTACTTTTGTTGTAATTAAATGTGATCATAAATTGTGACTAATTATAATCACTAAGATGTTATAATCACGTGATCATTCATAATCTTGAATAATATTTTTAGTCAGATACAAAATTGTATTGATTGTAAGTTCATGATTCAAAAACTTAGATAATGGATTTGATTTCCATTGTGGGGAGGGGAGGTTAAAGCTACAACAGGCAAAAGTTGTGGACTGAGTTACCTTTAGCATCAATGATCTAATGATGGTGGTTATATTATACATTCAACATGTATTGATTAGAATCACCCATTTATATATTTTCTGCTTTAATAATGAACAATTATGCCAAATTTGTTTGTAGGGTGGGAAGATTGTGCATATTTGCAAGTTTCTTAGCTGTGTCTGCATCTCAACTTAATGGCTGCATCATTACAGGTTTTCAATTTTGTTTTTAATAAGTTATTAAACATTCCAAATGTCTTTAAAATTTTGCATCATCTTGGTTGCGAAATAGAGCAATTATGGCTATGTATAATTTTATGTACAATATTTATGATCTGAACTAAATGTACAGTTGTTGTTTTCATTGGTAATGTTTTTTACACTTTGAAACCAAACTTGCTCTCATTGACTATGTTTGTATGATAAATTACATTGCAGCAGAATGAAATTATATTTACATTCCTTTGACCATTCAGAGGCACCTGAAGTAGTTCTTTTATTTCAGTGAAGGAAGGATTCTAAGGGTCATGTGACCAATGCAACAACCATTCATCTTTATTTTTCCCACACACTTTTGAAGCTGGATAAACTAAGTTTTTTTCTTTCCCTGTTTTGATTGAGATTTCAACTCAAGTTGATTGTATCCAATTATTCTACTTCTGAGCAATTTCATCCCATTAAAAAAAAAAAAAGGAGCAATGCCTTAAGACCTAAGAAAGAGTTCAACTAATATGCTTTTAAGGAATATTGATTTTTTTAAAATATTAAACCATGCTAATTTAATATTTAATACATAAATATTATTATATAAATATATTTATATACCGGTATTTAAATTATTTCATGAAAAATATGCTGCAATGTCTTAAAAGTTAAAGATATGGTGGTGATGTTGTGCTTAAGGAAAGTTTATGGTTTAAACAATGCCACCATGATTTGCCTTGAATTAATTTTTAAATATGTTTTTCTCTATAAGTTGCTTATCTTTTTTTCTCTCTAAAAGTGTATTAATAAGATGAGATACCTTGGTGACCTTTCTGTTAGCTCTTAACATATCAGTGGTTCAGACATTCCATATTGACACATTTCTATCTATATTTAATAATACCCAATTACTATTGAGATCAAGGTTTTGTCATTTATTTTGTGACTATTTTGATAAGAACTTTTGCCATACCTACTTTAATCTAACTACTATTATATATCTATCTATCTAACAGCTGTATTCTTTCCAATTGAGGATATTCTTGTACAGTCAATAAACAGTGTTAAAATTTGGATTTAGTCTTATGATTATCATTTTAAATTAAAAGTTTGTATCAGTGGCAATCAAAAGAGGTTGATTTAGCTTTTTTTTTTTTTATTTATTTAAAAAAAAACAAAATTTAAGATTAATTGATTTTATGAGTTTTTAAATTAAGGCTTGAGAGTAAAAAAAGAAAATAAAAAGGAGTTATATAGTTCTAAATAAAAAGTTTCTTCAGCATTGTATAGTATGGTATGGGACTACTTACATTTAGAATGTAGTATAGGTAGTTGCTTGAGCAATGGAAATCAGCTCAGAAATAAGGAGAAAAGCAGTTTTTTAATCTAAATTTAACTTCAGCTGCATTTAACATTGAACTGCACAATGCTTCATTGTCAACACAAGATTTACTGACCAGTGACCACAGACATAGTCCAATATAGTTGTGAAAGCTGGATTTTAAATATTGAAGAGTACCACCAATTATGTTATTGCATTGCACACCAAATATGCCAGTTGATTTGTTCCCACTATATATTGTTTATTTTGGCAGGGACTGGAACATCCCCTCATTTTTTTAAACTTCCAATAAATGGTCGGCATTTTATCGATCACCATAACAAACTTTTTATCACTTGAATTATTAGGACAATTGTTACATTGAACTGGAACAGCCCATTCTCGTTCTCTTCCCCCCCCCCCTTTTTTTTTTACACCCTGCGCCTCGCATGTTACCTGACATAGACATTTGATTTGATTTGGAATGACGTAATTTATAACATCCACCAACACACACACATGTATATGTTTAGCACATATACTCTAGTATCCCTTTTACTTTCCGGCACTCTTCCACCCACACAAATAAACAAAAAAATCTCTATGTACAATCTCTTTTTCTTCTTCTCAATTCAATATCAAAATATTTAATATACCAGGACTGTTCAACTTTTTTAACAGAACTCCTACTTTTCAGACCTTTTATATTACAATGACAACTTTTTTTTTGGCATCCTCTAATGGAACGACCCCTCACAACACACTTCAGTTCTTGAATTTCTAGATATAGCACCATTACTTTTTTTCCCCAAATTCACTCTGGCAATAATAATAATTATCTTTATTTTCGGTGAGGAAATACTTTATAAAAGCTTTTTCTATGAGTTCTAAATTTAGATCCAAGTCTAAAGGAAAAGTCTAGTCTCAGACCATGCATTATGGTCTTTGCTATCTTACAAAAAAAAAACAGGTATGCTTTAAAAATATGGAAGTCTTAATTTTTGTGCTATTTATGCAATACATAGAATGCAGCCTTCAGGAAAATACCAAAAATAAAAATGTGTCTTGGTGAACAACTAAGAGGTAAAAGAAGCCTGTGTAATAAATTTTTTAAAAAATTCTAAATATTAGTCTGCATTGAGATTCAAGCCTGAAGTCCTTTGGCTTTACCACTCAACCACCAGGCGTTTGAAATCAATAATTTTTACAGGCCATTGCTATAACAAGACACTGTATACTCATTAAAAGTATATACAACAGAATAAAAATATACTTCAAGAGATGTGTGATATCAATGCTAGTTAGAATAAATGTGGATAAGTCAAACAGATGTTTAATATGAATGCCCAATAGAATTGAAACATAGAATAGTGGCACTCAAAAAGATGTGTGATACCAATGCTAGATCTAATAGAAATATAGAATACTCAAACATATGAGTGATATCAATGGTAAATGAGTTTGATGGTAAATTAATTCAATATGCAGAACTTCAAGTTATAAAAAAAAAATATTAAAAAATTATAGCTTCCAAATTTAAAGACAGCCTGCAAACACATTTCTGGGTGTACAATAAATGCATCAAGGTTCTAAATATCAAAACAAATTATATCTGCTTTTTATTAAACACAGGGACAACTAAAATCTTAAAAATAACAACACAATTCTTACAAGATTATTTGTTTATTCTCCACAATGTACACATTTCAAAGTCTTCATCCCTCATCATACTTTCTAAGTCATGCCACAATCGCATTGCAATCATATTATTAAATGGCAGTGATTAGTGTAAAGTTTACCCTCGACATCATTCATTTAACTATTATTAATAAAGTGCCTTTAAGTCTACAAAGTTAACAAAATAGTGGAGAATTCAGTTTCTATTCAAATGACAATGACTAGAACTCAGTATTATTCTGAGGTCCACACCATTCTGAAGGGTATAGCCATGTAAAAGACATTCCCTTACTTGAAATATCACAGACATGCTGAGACAAGCTACACTCATAAATCACTAAAATTTTAAACGTTTACAAAAAAACATACAATTGTAAAAGTTAAAATGTTTTTTTTTTAATTCATGTATTAAATATCATTTCTAAAAAATATAAAATCTATACAAAGGTTTAGTTGATTTTGTAAATAGAATAAGTTAGGCTGTTGCTGTTTTTTTTACTAAATAAATGTTTACTATTTAAAAAAACAAAAGTCACAATTCATTATGAAAATCTAGTAAAACTTTGGCTTCAAAGTTTGAAAGTACATTTCTAGATTGAGTTTTTAAATTATGTTCAATATAAAATTAAACTGATTTTTTTTTTAAATTGCTTTGTACAGCCAATAATAAATGAACTTTAAAATGAATCCAAGACCTAATGCTCCGGTTGCTTTATACATTAGAGTTTTAATAAAGGACAATTTTCTTTTCTAAGATTGATAATAATCCTCAAGACTTCTATTGTGTGATCTTCTCTGTTTCTTTCTCTTTGTCTTTCACTTTACTGGGAATGGGATCCAGCTCAAAGTTCTGTAAATAAATCAGAAAGGTGAAATACTTGTTAATTTAATACTCTCAGGAGATTTTAGCTAGAATCAGAAAAACAAAAGATGTTCATAACATGTTTAAATTAGATTTTTTTTTTTTTTTCAGCATAGAAACAGCAGCTTTTTTTTTTGTCAGGGTAAAACAAAAATTAAATCTCTCCTTTGTGTTCAATGTCTTTTCTTTAAATATCTTTTTGTTTGAAATATAGATCATATTTTGGCTTTCATCATTGTAAAGGTAGTGTTACGTGCAAGAGCTCTATTACAAGGAATTTAAGTGGATATTATTCAAATATAATTTGAATTAGGTTAGGCCAATAATAGAATATGCATCCTCTGTTTGGGACCCCCAACTCAAGAAAACATTAAGAAACTGGAACAGACACAAAATAGAGCAGTGAGATTCATAAAAAACGAATATTCAAATTTGACTAGAGTAACACCTTTAGTGAAATCACTAAATTTAGAAAGCCTTCAAGACAGAAGACTCAAAAGTAAAGTAGCAATTATACATAAAACACTGAACCAAAAAATATCTTCAAATACAAAATTTAATAAAATACTCTGAAAGACACAAAGATAAAGGCACATTCCTTGTCCCATATGCTAGGACAAATTTGTACAAATACGCCTTCTTCCCTAGTGCTATTAGAGCATGGAATGGGTTGCCTGAGCTAGCCAGGAAAACCAGTGACTTGGCAGAATTTAAGTCATTGTTTAATATGCATGACGCGTAGGACGTAATCATCTTCTTTTTTGAAGTAACGTCTGTATTATATAAGATAAGAATTATGGATATAGTACACACTACAACCTGAGAATGAAGACCTCACCTCCCTGGTGTAAAATGAGGCACTGGCTTGTTAAGTAAATTACAGGTTTAGAGGCAGTTTTGACCAACTTTAAACAAAATTATTTTTATTTATGAAATGGTTTTGTTGTTGTAGTGTTGTTCAAGATCAAATGTTACAATTAAATCGTTAGGAAGGGAAAATAATGTTACAATTAAAAAGACTTTAAAAATACTGTGAAATTAAAAGACTTCATTTGTTAGGTTGAAAGCTTTAACTTAGAATTAGGAAAGTTGTTTTAGTGCTACTTTTAGAAATTGTAAGTTTTTAGTCAGTTTAAGGATTAAGTTTAGGAAAAAGTCTACTAATGTTAGTAACTTAAAGGTAGGTTTGGGAATGCATTTACTTATCTAGTTAGGTTTGGGAAAGAGTTAAGAAGTATTGGAGATAGAGCCAAAGTAAGAATATGTTAGTGCATGTTGTATACTTGACAACCCCCCTACTCCCAAAATAATTCTACAGCTCACTCCTTTACTCCTTTTACGTTTACAAATAGATAAAATTTCAATAATGAATGAATGTTATAAATGAATCAAGAAGTAGAGAAACGCATTATTTACTCACTTCAAGCTCTTTCATTATCTCATCCATGAAATCTGTGGAGTTGTGTTTATAAGCTAGTGCTGCCCTGATAGAGTCTTTAAATAACTGTAAATATTCAGCAATAAATTAATAAACAGTTATGAACTATACAATATGTATATTTATATGCACCAGGCTTTAATTACAGTTACTTTATGAAGCACCCTCTTCTCACCAAGCCAAAGTGCAACCCCCCCCCCCCCCCCCCCCCAATGGATCATCTAATCTAAATACTTTTGACAATAAAATTATTTTTTTTTGTTCCAAGTATTGTCTTACCCTGACCACATTAGTTCCATTGGCTGCAGAGACATAGTAGAAAGGCATATTGTTCTTCTTGGCAAAGGCAAATGATTTCTTTGTTGTATCCATATCCTCTATAGCATTAGAAGGAGAAAATTGTGGTCGAATTTCGATCAATATTATCTTATTGTTTCTAACAATGCTTCATAATGTTCCCTCTAAAACATCTCACAAATAAAAATAAAGGGGCATAACTTTAGGTAGTTGTTTATCTTTAGAAGTATGAAAAAAAAAAAAACTGCCACCTTGTTTGGAAGGCAATTTCTTTATAAATCCATCAAAGTAATAACTTCTATTTTATGATAGTTGTTCCTTCATCTAGCATAAATGATCTTTGTTGATTGTTATGAAATTATTAGTTTTAAAGATGAACTGTCCAAATAATGTTTATTTTAATGTGAATAAACATTTCATTTTCAAATTTCTTTTCTTCAGGAGTGAAATATTAAAAGTTTCTTGATGGTTAAAACTAAAAGCAAGATTAAGGAAACATAGATGGTGGAAATTCATAAAGACTTTATCAAAAGAAAAATAAATTATTTTTGTCCTTTCTATCTAGGACATTAAAAGGACTATTAACAATAAATGAGTCCATTCTAAATATCGTTGAAGTGGAAAATCACATATCAGCTCTTACTAACGATGTCTAGGAATGTCATGCAACTGACTTACTTGGAGGTTCATAGCCGATTCTGGGATAATATTATGTAACAATAATAAGAGCTAAATAACTTAACTTTCCAAACTATTTTGACTTCAATTTCCACAGAAAAGTTTCAGACACAACTCCCAATTATAAATAAAAATAAAAAGGAATTAATTAATACAATTCTGAGAGGGAAAAAAAGTGACTGAGGGTTTAATTAGGAATAAAGTACAAAATATTAATACATTCATTTATTTACCATCAATTTTGTTAGCTGCACATAAGCATGGAATCTCTGGTCTGTATGTCCGCAAATCTTTCAGCCATTCAGGTAAATTTTTATATGTGATCTTTCTAGTACAGTCAAAAACCTAATGTGGAATGTAAACATAATACTCTATTGTAATAAATCAGTTACTTTTAGTAAAGTAAATAGTTATTTGAATTAATTTAATACTGATGCAAATAAAAATAAGCAACAAAATATTATCTGGTAAGAAAATATTCATTAACTCAATGATTTGAATCATGTAATACTTGTAGTTATATTACAAAAAGTAATCACTAAACATTACCATAACACAGGCATGAGCTTGGTGATAGTAAGAAGGGTGCATGCTGTTGAATCTTTCCTGACCAGCAGTGTCCCAAAAATCTAAAGACACAAAGCATATTTGGACAAGTCAATTTACAACTAAGTCACCTCTAATACCTACAACTATGCAATGGAATCTAGAAACAACATCCAATTTTTTGGAATGTGGCCAGATTGATAAACAAAAACTTAAATGCATTTTCTTGAACCAGCAAATATCAGTTACTCATTACACCTGGATGAGCAACTTCTGCTGTAACTCCAGGGTGAAATATTTATTGACAAAAAGGATAAAACCCCAAGCTTTTCCAATGCATCAGCAATATACTGTACTTCTTCATAACATGTGTGAAACTAATTTCACTTAAAATGAATTGCCCATTAATAACAAAATAATTTTTAATTTTCTTACCGACTGAAACAGTTTTGCCATCTATTTGAGTCTTGTAGTTAAATAATGTCAGAGCAAATGTGGATAACTGCTGAGGTTTGCTTATTAATGTTAAGGAATAGATGTGGAACAGAGCAGAATTAATCAATTTTTCAATAATTTCAATTTGTAAACACTTATAAAACTGATCATTATTATTATTATCACAACTGCCCACCTATTCCTTTCTTACACCAAGATCTGAGAATGCATTAATAAAATTGTTTCTCTAAATTTATGTATTTTTTCCTTTATTCACTTCAAAAATTCTAAATGCTATCAAAGTCACAGCCTGAATGTTTTTTACTCAAATAACAATATACGACTTAAAAATGATTTGTCTTTTTATTCTAACTAAATCCATTTATGAAAATATTGAACCATTAATGATATAAAAATCTATACTCAAATAAAACCACAAAGCAATATAGCTAAAATAATTACAATTTCAACTTAGGTAACAGCTGAATTTATTTAAAATATGATAAGTGCTTTTCTTACATTGCTTGTTTAAATGGCCATTCATACTAAATTATAAAAGGCAGATTGGAAGCTTTACTAAAATTATAATTTATATCCTGGCACAAGACGTTGCAGAAATACCTGTAATACATATTGGGAACCACACCCTTACGGTGGCACAGGAATTTACCTACTTGGGTTCAACAATTGCCAGTAACCTAGATTTAGAAACAGAGCTGACAAAAAGAATAGGAAAAGCTACTATAGCATTAGCAAAGGTCTCTAAGCGCACTGGGAAAACGCCAAATTGACCACAGCAACCAAAATCCTAGTCTACTATGCATGTATTGTGAGCACTCTTCTTTATGACAGTGAAAGCTGGTCAACATAAATGTACCAAGAGCACAGATTGAATAGTTTCCGCTTGCGCTGCCTGAGAAGCATCTCTTGGAGGGACCATGTCTCCAATCAGGAAGTTTTGAGATTGGCCAATATGAACAGCATGTATGCTCTCCTGACACAAAGAAGACTATGCTGGCTCATACATGTCACCCGCATGCCAGATGATAAAATCCCGAAAGATATATGCTGAGCTTGTGGAGGGATCCAATGGCAGCCCAAGACTAACATATAGAGATGTCTGCAAGCGCGACATGAGAGCCACAGACACCAATAAAAGTATGTGGGAAGAAATGGCCAAAGACCGGAGAGCATGGAGACAGAATGTGCATGCTGGGACGATCCTCGATGAAAGCAAAAGAAACAAAGCGGCCTTAATCAAGAAGGAAAAAAAGAAAGCTGCCAGATGATAAAATCCCGAAAGATATATGCTGAGCTTGTGGAGGGATCCAACGGCAGCCCAAGACTAACATATAGAGATGTCTGCAAGCGCGACATGAGAGCCACAGACACCAATAAAAGTATGTGGGAAGAAATGGCCAAAGACCGGAGAGCATGGAGACAGAATGTGCATGCTGGGACGATCCTCGATGAAAGCAAAAGAAACAAAGCGGCCTTAATCAAGAAGGAAAAAAAGAAAGCTGCCCTGTCCACTAGCCCTGAATCAGATGCATGCACATGCATGAATTGTGGCAAAGACTGCAGCTCTAGAATAGGCTTAATTAGCCACACCAGATTCTGCTCCATCTCAAGACCAAACCAAAACCAGTGACTTATCTGGGATCATCCATTGCCTTTCAAGACAAAAAGGAGCCATATAATTTGTATATACATAACTATATGAATAATATAGTCATGATAATTATTTAGGCCTAATTGTTTATTTTCTTGTTGTTGTTTTGGCTATTCTCACTATGCATACCTTAGGCATGTTTGGATTGATTTTGTGGCCCACAAGTCTTTACAGTTTATTCATTGATCTTTTAAAAATAGTTATTAAAGGAAGATAAATTTCATAAAAGGATACTATCCATCCATTAGAAATCTTTCAACTAATCTGAAACAAAAAAAAATGTTAACAGAAACAGATCAAGATAATAATATAATACTATCTAGGCAAAGTAAAATAAGTATAATTGTCAAACAAATTGAAGTTGAATCTTAAAATATAGATCTTTTACTCATTAAACAGAAGTATCTAAATTGAAAGAAAGTTTATTTTTATTTAATAGAGTCTAGAGTAGAGATAGTTGATAGTAATGATAGTAGACTACATGTAGGCTGACTAGTCTAGATCTCAGTCTAACTGCTAACTCTAGACAGTCTAAGACTTAGAGTAAGACTGTCTGGACTAGAATTATATAGTATATTATATATAAATATATATCTAGATCTAAATCTAGAATACTCTTGGACTAGAGTTACTATAGACTATACTATAGTCTATAGTATAGTGTCACACAAGTCACTGTTCTGTGGCATTTTACGTCTCGATCTTTTCCCTTTGAAACTTCTTGTGTGACTAAGAGGCCAATCCTTGATACACAGCTGCGATCGCAGGTTGGGCATATATAATCACCAGGCGCTGTTGCATTTTCACCCTTCTTTCTGCTTCTGTTGTGTATGACATCTGCAATCTTTGACCCTTCCTTTATGCTTTCTCTCCATGAGGATCTGTCCAGTGCCACCTCTTCCCAGTTGCCAGTGTCGATTTTGAAGAGCTTCATGTCGCGTTTGCATACATCCGTATAACGTAAAAGTGGGCGACCAGCGGCTCTCCTGCCTTCTATTAGATCGCCATATAGGATGTCCTGTGGAAGTCGACCTACTGGCATTCTACGAACGTGGCCAAGCCAGCCAAGGCGTCTGCTGCTGATAACAGAGCGGATGTCCTGGCACCCTGCTCTTTGTAGCACTTCCTCATTGGTTATCTTATCTTGCCACCTTATTTTAAAGATACGCCTTAGGCATCGAAGGTGGAAAACATTCAGCTTTTTTTCCTGCCATGAGTAGGTTGACCAAGTTTCACTTCCATACAGCAAGGTGCTCAACACACAGGTCCGGTAGACTAGGGCTTTAGTAATGCTAGTCGGCAATATGTTGTCCCAGACTCTTTCTGCAGCCATGACATGGTGGCCATTGCCTTGGCTATCCTGTTGTTTATGTCTTTATCCAGTAGAGTATTGTTGGATATGATGGAGCCAAGGTAACAAAAGTGATCAACAATTTCTAGTGGTTGGCCATTAATGCTTACTTGAGGTGCAGTGTTTGTGTTTTGGACAAGTATCTTAGTCTTGCTTTGACTGATGTTTAAGCCGAACTTCTGGCAAGCAGCAGATAGTTTGTCAACCAGGCACTGTAGCTGAGTATCAGAATCAGCAACAAGTTTTCCAGAGGATCTTTGTTTATGTCGTTGTACGCATAATGCAGTAGACAGGAGAAGAATATGCCAAACAGAGTAGGTGCGAGCACACATCCCTGCTTGACACCACTGCAAACCTCAAAAGGTGCTGATTGGACTCCATTGAATTTGACAGTTCATTTAGTTTCCTCGTGAAAACACTCAATGAACTTCAGTAGTTTGGGAGAGCAACCTATTTTCCTTAGGAGTTTGAAAAAGCCATTTCTGCTGACAATGTCAAAAGCTTTAGTCAGATCAACAAAAACGATGTAAAGGGGTCTGTCTCTCTCTCTGAATTTCTCCTCCAGTAGTCGTAGAGAAGATATCATGTCTATAGTGGATCTACCACTCCTGAATCCACACTTAGACTCTGGGTAGACTCTAGAAGCTATCACTTGCAGCCTGGATAGAGCCACTCTAGCAAAGATCTTGCCCACTATACTGAGGAGAGAGATACCCCTGTAATTGTTGCAGTCACTCCGATCCCCTTTGTTCTTGTATATTGTGACTATAGTTGCGTCACGCATGTCCTTTGGGACATGACCTGTTTCCCAACAGCGGCAGAGGAGAATATAGAGTTCAGGGAGCAGGAGTGATTCGTTGACTTTCACTACTTCCACTGGGATACCATCACTCCCAGGAGATTTTCTATTTTTTATGCAGTTAATTGCTTTTTTGAGGTCACTAAGGCTAGGGAGCTCATCTAGGAATTCCAGTACTGGAAGATCTGGTAGAGAAGCCAGGGCGACATTGTCTACTGTATTCTGTGTGGCATAGACTTCAATGTGTTCTGTCCATCGTTCTAGCTGCTTGGTTTGATCTGTAATTTTTTCTCCTGATTTGGATAGAAGGGGGGCAGGCTTAGACACTGTTGGACCCAGGGCCGCTTTAATGCCATCAAATAGAGCTTTGCTATTTCCTGAGTGGAGACTGTCTTGAATTCTGTTGCAGGTATCCCTCCAAAAGTTGTTAGCACATTTTCTAGCCATTTGTTTCGCCTCTTTATTAGCACTTTTGAAGGCCTGCAAAGATCTTGGACTTGGCTTTGTCTTGTGAGCGAGGTGTGCAGATCACTTTTTCTCGAGGCAAGGTTCCATATGTGCTAGATTCACCTCAAACCAGTCTACATTTTTGTGTTTTTGAGGCCCAAAGGCGGTGATTGCCGAACTGTAGATTACATCTCGTAATTTCTCCCATCTGATAGAGATGTCTTCTTCATCCCTTAACGAGGGGATTGAACTGTTCAGGAGCTCGCCAAAGAGTGCAGACTTCTCTGGGTCACCTACATGGTTGACGTTAATTCGCCTAGTTCTGGGTTGAGTGGAAGTATAAGCCTTCTTGAGAAGTAGTTTGATTTTGCTTAGCACTAGTGAATGGTCTGAGTTGCAATCCGCACTATGGTATGAACGGGTGTGGATGACACTTTTCAGATCCATCCTTCGGGTGATGCAGAGGTCAAGCTGGTGCCACCTTTTTGAGCATGGGTGCTGCCAAGAGACTTTATGGCGTTCCTTGCCAGAGAAGAGCAATTTTGTAAGTCTCTCTTGCCAGTACATAGCCTCTCCACAGCAAGTCCTATGCAGTACCTCCTCGTGGTGGCAGATGGAAACTGAGGCTGCGAAGCCTCAGGCTAAACTGCAAGGGTCTCGGAGGAGGTTTGGCCCCAAGATGTGTGGCAGGCATGGCCCGTCGGCGTGCGGACACGCCCTGTTGCCCACAAACCAAACCCCTAGCTATAGGTCAATAGCTGCACTGCCTTGTGTGTGTGTCCCTGTAAGGTCTAAGGCTAAGGGAGTAAACCCTAACAGAAAATCCGGTCCTGGAGCCCCGTAGGCGGGGGGACAGTAGGAAGACTACTGCTCTCTGGCAAACTCCTGCAGCCACCTGTCCCCAAATTGTGATGGCTCGCCATCCCTTTGGACCCGGTCAGTATGGAAGAGAGGCGTGTGCTGGCGTGCTCTATAATATATAGAGTATAGGAAATTATCCATTGATCCATATTGTATTATATCAATTTGAGTGGATCAAATCATCATCTAGATATAGATCTATAATAGTAATAGATAGTATATATTACAAATTTAGATATAACAGGTCAAGATGAATCAGAGTATAATCATAATAAAATGTTTGCATGTTTCGGATATTCCTTCAGAGTTGAAGATAATATACTTCCTTTTCCAATGGGAAATAGAGCGTGCATGGTTTGAACCGTAGACAATTGATAAGTCTAAATGACAGTCCAGTGCGCAAACCGCATGGCTGGACAGCCATCTACCAATATTATATATTATTTTTATAGCTTTTATATAGTGCTACTTTCATGCTTATAGCATGCTCAGAGCGCTTTTGGTCCAATCTCATTTGTGGGGGGGGAGGGGGTATCTAGGAGTTGGTTTTCCGTGCTGCCTTTAGCCGCTCAGTAAACACAACTCTGCCCAAGTCGGGTGTCAAACCTCGAGCCCCCTTCTAGGTAGCCAAGCCAAGTTCAAGTGCACTTGGCCTCTCGACCACGCTTCCCATTTATAGTAAATCTAAAATATAAATTTGCGGTGCATTCACTGTCTTGTTATATCTATACTGGGTAGCTATATAGAATATAATTATCTTTACATTATATGTCTAGTTTGTCTTTATATAGATCTAGATCTATTAAAAGAGTGTCTAGATATAGAATTTATTTTTTTTTAAAGAAAAAGAAATCATGCTAAATCTTTATATTGGTTTATATATAAATTTATTTTAAATAGTGACTAATTAGGCCTGTATAAGTTGTTTTTTTTTTTCTAAATGATGGTAATTGACAATTTAAAAATTGTCTCTATTGACCTTAATACCTTTTTTTTCTTTATGACTCGTGGATTTTTTAAAAAAATTTATATAATTAAATTACTTCAAGTATCACTAGTGATACTTATTCAAGATTGTATATAATTTTAGTGTCAGTTTTAAAAATATAAATATCTCAGTATATTAGATATATACATTTAATATTTATTTTTTATTTTCTTTATGTTAGTATAACTTTAAAATTATTAAACCTACATATTGTTTTAAAATGTGAAGATTTTTTTCCCATTGCATCACATACAATACTGCAATTTTTAAATTTAACAATGATCATGACTTACCAACATACTAAGTGTTTTTCTAATCCTCAAAGTAGATCTGAAATAACACCAGTTGTTGTCTACCTATACTTTGCATTGTCAATAATGCTTTTTTAGCACACTTTTTTTTATAATAGCATCTACTTAAATAAAGCTAATTAACTAACTTTCTTTGCCATTTTTACTATATTGAGATTAATGATATGTGGTACATCAACACTTTTTAGATACTGTTCCTTTGTAAAATTCTATATGATAGTAAATAAACAATTTAAAGTATGTGTAATGTAAAGCTATAACTTTAAAGTTGAAATCTTTATTTAATAATTTTATATACATTAATATTTCTATTTTTATAAAATTTTCTTCACTTCAAGTTTGTGACTATAAAGATTTGTAAACTTTCCTTTTTATATTTATGTACTACTTAATATTGATTTTTTTTTTAAACTAGTTTTTCCAACAATAATCATTGTGTATATCCTATAAACCTTTCCATAGATTCCAACATAAACTTCTTTTTTTTTTTTTTCAAATTCATTTATTGCAAAGCCTTTATTGAATCCAACATTTAAACATTCCAAAATTCCCACATGTGCCCTATAGTCATTGTTTTATTTATACTGTTATGCAGTCCTTCCACTACTTGCATGTCGTCATAGTCCCTACAATACTAACAAATAAACCACCATTGACTTAATCATCATTCAATGCTGCTTACTTTGCATGATATCTGATTCATGATGCTATTAACAAAGAAGCCACCATTCACTTAATCATCATTCAGTACAGCCTAACTTGCATGTCATAAGATTCACTCTGTTACTAAGACTTCATCATCATTTTGTGGATCTTAATGTATATGTCGTCACATTCATCTTTTACGTTATCAGCACAAATTCAGTCACATTCATCTTTTACGTTATCAGCACAAATTCAGCAATCATTTGTGCCTTCTATAATCAATAAACGTGGTCAGCTTACCATCATATACTTTACAATGAACGTCATATTATCAATTTCAATTACCATTTTTAAAAAAAAGAATCTAAGTAAGTACTTAATTTTTTTATTTTTTTTTACTATACAAAATAATTTAAGTTTTTATTTTTTTTTCTTTAAATAAACATGAAGATAAGTATCGCTGTTTGTTTCAAATGTTCCTACTGGGTTTTTGGTTTTTTAAGATCATTATATCTATTAGATATACATGTATATAAATATGATATAACATATTACTAAGTAATGTCTTTCTACAAAAAAAAACACAAAGTAAATATATCACAAAAATAATTCAATAGAATCAAAATGTAAAAAAAAAAACAGTATACTTTTATTAAGCACATCCTAATCTTTTTATATATATACAAAGCTTTTAGCTGTGAGGTAAAAATTAGCGAACTGTTACACATTTTCAGAAAACCCTTTACAATATAAGAGAAAAGGCGTTAAAATTTTATATATTTTTTTAACCGTTGAGCCTATAGCAAAAATCTATATATCATTGGAAAGCTCAGAACAAGTGGTTTAATATTATACTATTCATAAAATTAAAAAAAAAAAAAAAATTAAAGATTTATTTAATAAATTAAAAATAACAATGTCATATTGGCTTAGTTAAAAAAAAATAAAAAAATTTATAAATAAATTTTATTAAACAATGCCATACTTCAATTAAGCACACTATGAGCTTTATTTTGATATTTGGTTTTTAAATGGGCTTTGAAAATTGGTGAAAATATTATCAATTTTCCTTCAATTTTCATAAAATCTGGTGTCATCATTTCCATTGACTTAATGTTAAGTGAAAATGCGTTAAAAATTTTTTTTAAAATTTATTCGCTGCACCTATACCAACAATCTATATATCATTGAAAAGCTCAGAAAAAGCACTTTAACAATCTGATATCATATTATTTATTTTTTGTTTTTAAAATTTTTGTCACTGTACACTGTAACTGGAGTCTAAGTCTAGTTAGAGTTATACAATATCTTTTTGTAGAATATAAATATAGTTAAAATTAAACAGCTAAATAATAAAGTACTGATTTTATATAGATTTACTTTGATTTTCCTACAGCGCTATCCCCAAGGCAAATTATTTTTACGCGCTCTTCTCCTTCGTCGCCCGGCTTGTCATAATCTGGTTGACTGTTAGTCGA
Source organism: Biomphalaria pfeifferi (assembly GCA_030265305.1). Lineage (NCBI taxonomy): Eukaryota > Metazoa > Mollusca > Gastropoda > Planorbidae > Biomphalaria > Biomphalaria pfeifferi. The sequence continues at coordinate 1,546,851 of JASAOG010000060.1, read as the reverse complement.
CATCTTGTTGCTAAAGAATGCAAATGAGGATTGTGGGTAGCTTCCGATAGTTGATAGTTCCGATTCTTTTTACATTCAACTTTTTATGACGTAATTAGATCTAGATCTATATAAATATAGATATAGATTTAGATCTGGATCTAGATATATATAAATATAGATCTAGACTAGTCGTTCTATGTTTACAAATATATGAAACATGTATCTATACTTGTAGATCTAGAATCTAGTATTCTAAAAACTGAAATTCTGTGAAATCAACACTACGGAATCTAGATCTATACCGTCTATATGGTTATTCACCTTTATATTTATAATTATATTAAATAATTAATATTTCTAGATTATATTCTAATTCTCTCTAACACTAATAACAGTTATTCTGAGTTATTAACACTACAGTAATTCACTGTTAAACACTACAGTACTATAGGAAAGTGCGAAGTTCGAGCAGCCCCGATTTGTCAAGAGGTTCGAACAGTTCACTTTTTATTGCTAAAACTTTTGTATTTGAATGTTTACCAAATTACTACTATATTGCTACTGCGCATGCACCTTTTTTCTTCCCTTCCTACACATACTATTTTCTTTTCCTTGTAAAGGCTAAGTTCATGGTGAGGTCAAACTCAGGAGGTGTGGAGTTATTCTTTTTTACTACCCGGTAGTGAAGGAAATGGGTAATGGGCTTAAGGCTATTTTTAAGTCTGATTGCTCATCAGCTTAAAGAGACTATTTGAAGTTGTGGAGGGTGGGAAATGGTGCAATGGATGGTGTTCTTGCGCTGGAGTAAAAAGAAAATGACTTTATAGTAAAAATTAAATATTAAAACATGTTTTTATATATATTTTCTTTGATCTGTTCGAACCTTCCATCAACCCGATCGAGCTTACTAACTGGGGAAAAATCCGCTTGAGGAAAAGTACGCTTGGCGATACTTACCCTACACCTCTTTGACTTCGTATTTAATTTTAACTAAGCCTAGTGGTAAATTAAATCCAATCTATTTTTATAGAAAAAAGGACGAGGAATTCAGAGATACTATCAGTTTTTTCATAGGTCAGACCGTTATGGTGCTATAAAAATCCAAACTTGAAAATTGCTGCCAGCGGGCTTAATGCGCTCGAACTTCGCACTTTACTCTAGGTCGAGATCTATATAGTAGTATAAAAATATTAAAATAACATTACATTAAATTACATTTGATTTACAATGAATACTCAGACTGAATTACTTTTTATACGACTATATTAATATTTACTATAATTATATAGATCAAGAACTAGATTAACTATGATTAATGATAAATAAATTTAATAAAGCCTTCCCTTGCTTGCTTTGTAACTGAAGTTAGACATGTCTTAGTGACTTAGGCTTAGGGACACTCACTCTCAGTTCAATAGCTAACTGCTAATGACTAATGTTGGTAACAAAATGAAACACTTGTGCTTACTGAGATGTGTGTGACTTAACATTGTAGCCTACTCTGTCACAATTTTAAGCAGATTTAGATTGGGGGGGGGGGGGGGAGGGGGGGAGATGAATGGGATTTGATACTACAGTAATACTAAAGTGAAAATTAAATGTTAATTATAAAAGATTTTTGTTTATAATGAATACCATATAATATATGGATTGGCATCTTTAATTACTTTAAATTTACTTATCCGATCAGATAATTTGAATAATAATCAACTCATTTTATTTTATGTAATACAGACGTTACTTCAAAAAAAGATGATGATTACATCCTAGGCGTCATGCATGTTAACCAAAGACTTAAATTCTGCCAAGTCACTGGTTTTCCTGGCTGGCTCAGGCATCCTATTCCATGCTAGCACTAGGGAAGAAGGAGCATTTGTACAAATTTGTCCTAGCATATGGAGCAGGGAATGTGCTTTATCTTTGTGTCTTTTTGAGTATTTTATTTGATTTTGTTTTTTTTTTGTATTTGTCATCCTTCAGTACTGTTTAATTTCTCTATTACATAATATTCTATGGATACCTAAACCAAAGATTTCATCTGCATACTCCTTTCTGGCTATTGAATCCTTTTGCGTGTGTGGATAAACTCGTATCCCCTTCACAGAAGAATTCAACTCATCAATTTTTGTTAAATTTTACTTGAAACAATCATTAGAGATTTATTTATCAATCTTATAAATAATCATTATCATGTTAGAATTAAAGGTATTTATTTTTTTATTTTTTATTTTAGGAACACATGAAAACATCAACTGAGGAATTCAACTATTTTGGCTTTATATAAATTTATATAAATTAGTTCTTCATCAAGATCTATACAAATTTTTCAGAAATCCTTGAGGATTATTACTTGAACTTGTCTTCAGACATATATTACAATTACAAGGCTGAAGACATTATTTATTTATAAACTTATCAATAAATCATCATGTCTGGTTTTCTTGATAATTGTAACTGGCCAAGATGCGAGTGCATTGAGCTGGGAGCTAAAAGAAATTTGGTTGTCTCAGTACTTTCAGGTGTTATGGTAAGCTAAAACATTGCTAGCTACATATACACATTAGAGTAGAATGTTGATAATTCTGATTAATTGGGAACAGGTCTGTCCGGATAATTGATTGTCCAGATGACTTAATGTGGAATATTATATGTTGGTTGTTTTTTTTTTTTTCTTAATTTTTTAATCTTTTTTTTTTCAACTGGCAACTGTTTTGAAACCTGGCCTGAAAAAGTATTTAAAATATTGGTGATAATATTGTTTGATACCTCTTCTGTTCCTCGTTTTATAATCTTAAATCTGTTTGTTGCTTTTCATATTTATCTTCAAAAACTTAATTTATTCAGTATAATAGTTACAGTTTTATTATCATTTTGACTTCTTGAATGCATATACTAGTTAACTAGAATAAAAGAGTAGCATCTCACTTTTTTTTTCACTCCACAGAATTATATTTCAAAAGGCAAAATGGTCATGAGCATTAGACATATATATTCAAGTTGTTTTTTTTATCAAAGTAAAAAGTAGATAAAAAGAAATGAAATTTCAAACACATTAGTTATACATTGTGGTTGAAATAAAATTTGCATGGCAAATGATTATCTTTGGTGTGCTTTACAAAATGTTGTTCATAAAAATAATGTGTTGTGTTGAAGAAAAAATGATTCTATAACCTAATAGTCCAACTACATCTAAAAGAGAATTAAATAAAATGTATTTCTAATAGCCTAGTTAAGATATGTATTCTCAATTTTTTTTTTTTTTTTGTTTCTTTAAAAGTTTTTTGCAGGCTGGTGGTTTGTTATTGATGCAGCAGCTATGTATCCAGACAGTGGGGATTTCAATCATGCCTTCCAGACTCCTGGAGTTATATTAACTGTTGCCTTTTTTATGTTAGTAATGTTCCCTAAATGTAATGTAGGGTCTAGGAATAGTGTTACATGATCTTTACTATGGTTAATCTTATACTTATTGAATGTAAGGGCTAGACATATCCTTTGTGTACACCTAATCATTCATATTAATGATTAAATTTTTTTTTAATATTCTCTGGTTATTTCTGCTGCAAGCATATAATATTTATTTATGTTTTTATTTTAGTATATGGTATAAAAGTATCTGTTGTGATAAAGAGTAATATTGATTTTCACACTCTCTAAGAAGTGTCATGATATAGAAACTAATCTTCTTCTTATCTTATATAATACAGTCGTTACTTCAAAAAAGAAGGTGATTACATCCTACGCATCATGCATTTAGTCTTGCATATTAACCAATGACTTAAATTCTGCCAAGCCACTGGTTTTCCTGGTTAGCTCAGGCAACTCATTCCATACTCTAATAGCACTAGGGAAGAAGGAGTATTTGTACAAATTTGTCCTGTAGTTAAAGAATACACCAGAACACAGGGGATGAAACAATAACTGGAGCTTTAGTTAATGGTAACACAAAAAAGTAATGGGAACTGGCACATTAGTTTATCTAATGTTATAAAATATCTGTAATTATGTTAAAAATCCACTGAACCAACTAACTGTCCAGATTCTTTTTATCTCCCATTTTTAGATTAATATTTATCTTCTGGCAAGTACTGGTACCCAAAAGGGAAAGAACATTATCATAGTTTCTCATTTCTCTTTATTATAAAAAATATTTCTAAGCTATTTTTTATGCTTCTAAAATAGAGGCGTCTTTTTTGAATTTCTGCTATAAATAATATAATATAATGCTCCTTTTTTATATGTATATATTTATATTCTTTTTAATTTTTTAGGATCAACTCAGTATCTAATGGTCAAATAAGAGGTGATGCATACACCACTGGTTGCATTGGGCAAACAGGTTTGTTCCTTTCAGGTTTTCTAGCATTATATAGTTCATGGTTATTCATTTGACATCAATATTTGACATATAGAAACCATCAGTTGCATAAGTGTTTTTGTGTTGTTGTTTTTCCTGCAGGTGCACGTGTTTGGCTATTTCTTGGATTTTTACTTGCATTTGGGTCTCTTATTGCTGCCAGTTGGATTCTGTTTGGATTCTATGTTGTAGGAAGTAAGAATAGATTTGACTCAATGCTTTTCAATAAGAATAAAGATTAATATTTGATTTTTTGTATTCAAGAAATATTTTAGTCCTTTCATGCTTTTTATTATATTATTCTTGAATAGTTTAATGGTTTCATTGGGCATCTGTTTATTGTGACCAAATGCTTTTACTTTAATGTTGGACTAAACCTGGGCAGTGGTGTAACAACTTTGGAATAAAGGGCCTCATTGTGCTTGGGCCCATGACTAATACTGGCCCATTGATAGAAACTGTATCAGTAGCCTATTGCCACAGGTTGAGAACATAGCTACCAAAATTATTATTTTTTTGAGCTAGACTTGTTTGCAGCCATGCTTTGTCCAGCTTTATATAAAGAATCCTGTTTTCAGTGTAATCTAGTTCTCTGCCAAAGTGATTGGTGTACTAGTAGATCTTCTGGTGGGGATCAACATCAGACAGCTGGATGCATGGAGCCATCCTTCCCCTAAGTTGTATGTTTGTGTACTTCTTTAAAGGCAGTATCTACACCAGCAGGTGGAACAAAACAGAGCTAGCTATCATCTTGATAGACAAGTATACTTCACACTATATAACTGCAATATTTTCCTCTAGTACTTTTTTAAAATCAGAGGCATTACCAGAGATGAAATAAATAAATGCATGCAGTCGTCTAGATTTTACTTCCAGACTAGATTATAACACATTTCATCATAACACATTTATATAGTCTATTTTGTGGATACTGTATAGTCAATGCTGTTTCATTTATCAATCCTTTTAATGTAGATTGTGAAATAGTGAAACCTAGACCTGGATCTTGAATTAACTGAACTTATATTCATTGAGGTTTTTTGTTAGTAGCACTAATTACACAGTTATTGATTTTTACCCACGTCATTTGTGTAATTTGATACCATTTGACTTTGAAATAGATATGAAACCAGATTGGCCAGGAATTGCAGTTTTCCTTCAAAATGCACTCATTTTCTTCAGGTAATTTTAGTTAATAGATTTCAAAAGCCTGTAGCATTGAATTATTTTTCAGTTTCTTATTGAGAGATGGTGGATACTTGAAACCTTTAAGACTAGAAGCTTATAGCAGATGGAGCTTGTAAGCCTAGTAAGGCAATTCATCTAGAACAGGGGTACTCTGATCCCCCTACGCCTTGAAGTGCCAAGGTTTCAAAAGTCAACTTTGAGGAAAAAACAACTATTGTAATGTGTAGCATTCTTTTAGATCATGCAGTTGAAGTCAAGAGATTGACCAGAAATGCACCCCTCAGTATCTTGGCACATCAATTGTCACTTAAGATAGAATGAGCAATATATAGCAAGAACTTAGTTGACTAAAAATATTTATTCATATTCTGGCTCATTATTGAAGGAATTTACATTGTTTTAGAATTTCATCTTGTTATAATTAGAATTATAAACCCGTTTATATAAATGTAGAGTAATATATATTTATATGTGTATTGTATCAAACAGCGTTGAAAATGAATATCCTTTTTTTTTTTTTTTTTTTTTTAAATTAAGCTTAAAACTAGTTTGTTTTTTTACTGTTAAAGATTTGTATACATTTATTAATTAACGTAATTTATCACTTTCTGAAACTAAATTATATTTAAAATATTTGGAAATTGGAAAAATTCGAGTTTTTTTCTTTTTCAGTGCATTTGTGTTCAAGTTTGGTAGGACAGAAGATCTCTGGGGTTAAACTCTTCACAGAAAGATAATTTGTTTGTTCACACTGGAATCTCAAGTCGAAACAACTTCTCTTACCTGGTCATCAAAGTTCTCTCAAGCTGTTTTAAGTCCCTACTTAACAATGTATGCTAGTTGCACTCTGTGTGTGGCAGATAGGATCAGTGTGTTTGACCTTTGCACTCAGTTAATATATGGCAAGTGTATTAGTTGCATATTTATTTATTAACAACTGAAATGTTTAAAATTCAATACGATCAAATCGCATCTGTGTGTATATATATTTTGTATATATGTCTGGCTCTATCTTCTATGCCTATGCATATCAAGGTACTTTTCTTTCTAAGACTAACTAATAGGAAACTAGATTTTGTTAGCATCAAGAAATGTTGTTTTTTTATACTAATTGATTAGATTTAAAACAATTCCCTACTGTTCCACTTGGTTTTAATTTGCAGAAAAAAAATTAAAAATGTAAATTAGGCGTATTTAACGCCCACAAGGTCTTCTTTGCTATAAAATAAAAAAATATATGGTTATCTTTTGGACAAGAAAGAAGTAACTTAAAGCATTTGAAAACTATTTCAGCCTTACAACTGGCTAGACTGATCCTATTTATCAATCAGATTTGTATAAGATGTTACTATATTTAGATGTTTCTTTTTGTCTCACTGCATATATGATTTATAAATTGTTTACTTTGTTACCTGGCTATTTACATTTTCAAGTTTCATTTGATTACCTTTAGATATACTGTATATAATGCAGCAATTGTAAAAAAAACAGAAACAACTTCAAACTTAAAATTTTTTCTGTTTTGATGTTTGCGTGTGTATTGGTGTTCCCAAGAGAGAAATATTCAGTTATACTTGACGACGCTGGACCAAAAATATATCTACAATTTTTTTTGGCTCACATTTAATGTTAACAGATTATTTTAATTTGACTTAAAAACAGCTGATAGTGTTTCTTTTAAGAAATAAAATTTATTAAAAATTAACGTTGTGGAAAAATTTTTGTTGTTTCTCTTTGTTTTCATTGTTAATATTTCACCATGTTATTTTACCGCTAAAGCTTGTCTTGCAAAGTGAGCAAGTCTATTCTACAAGTTGAACAAAGAATTGCGCACTGTACACATCATCAAAGTTGGTAAGGAAAAAAAAACAACTAAATAGGACTAAAATGAGATTTATTCAGTTCAAAACTTTTTTGTTAAGTCTTTGCTATTGAAGACCATTTAGGACTTAAGTCATAATATTGTTATAAACCTGGTGGTGTGAGTGTAGTTAGCCGTCGCAAATCGCCCCAGGCCAGCGCTAGACGAGCGGTCAACCGTGACGAGTTACGACGGTCAGCCGAGTCGTGTGTCAACAGGACGGTTCGGGAAGGATCGACGTCGTGAACAGAGCTCAGGAGCGTCACGAGGGTTGTAGTCATCTGACCACCCAGAATGGTCCAGCGACGTTCTGTCCGGTTCTAGAAGGCCAGTAGGGACCCTATATAAAGAGCGGGGGTGTCACAGTCAAGACGATTCACGAGAGAGGGTTCACGGCAGGGGTTCAGAACACGGTCGACTAAAGCACAGTTCAACGGTGTGGTTCTGTACGGAGCATTACGACGGTTCAGTGCGGAGTACTGTAAAGTACAGTTGAGACGACTGGTGTCTTGATCTTAGTCTGTGATCGAGTCCGACACAACGAACCCAGTGTGTGAAGTCAGTCCTGAACTGTTGAACCCAGTGCAAGCCCGGAACGAGACGGAGAGGCCAGTGCAAGAGTTGATACGGCGGTACGGTGTTATCGGAGAGATATTTTTACAGTGTACGTGTTGCCAATTGTACAGTATTGGCTGTTATTTATTCAACTATTAAAGTGTTACGTTACTTTGGAGCCCTGAGTTGTCAAGTTCTTGAAGTTGGTGGTGTATGGTGCAGTTTGCAGAGAGCCTGGATAGTGAGATTCGTAACAATATTTTGTACACAAATTTGCAGAAATATATTTTTTCTTAAAATACATGTTTTATTTTATTTATTCAACACCAACTGTTATGCCTTAATTAACCTTCAAAATTCTTATGGAAACACTTAGATTATCAATAAGTATATTTTTATATTAAAAAAATACCAAGGACTTTAATGTACCTTAGCTTAATGTAGTCTCTTACCCTTTTGAGATGAAGCCCAAAAGCTATGTTATAAAAATAAATTATAATAATTTGTATTAATAAAACTATATATATTTTTTAAACTGCATATATTCTCTCATTTTTAATCAAAGTAATCAAAATAAGGCTGTAAAAAAATAAATACTAGCTGATTTCTGAAACCCTATTACTAGGAGCATGTTTCTAAAAACTAGCAGGAGAGCTGTCCAGTTTGTTATTTCTGACCATTGAAGTCTGGTCATGCAGTATGCATTCCGGACTGTCGTTTGGTTGTCTCAATGGTCCCAGGTTCATACTCTGCCCGCTGCCATCTCCTGTTATCCTGCTGGAGATTTGGGCTAGGAAGTAGATTATCTTCAACTCTGAAGGAACATCCGAAACATGTAAAATATTTTACAAAGCTATCATAAATCTAGAAGACTAGACTATATCTATTTCCATTCCATTTACAACCTATATTTTTTATTAAAAGTTGTAAATTTTATTTCTAGTAGTACCTGTATTTAAGAATTAAATCCACGTCACTGCCACTGTCTTAAATTATTGCCCCTAAAAAATTTGTCAAACTAATCTCTTTATTGACCAAATTTGAAATGAAAGCCAACATTTAAATGCCAGTAGGATGAAAAAAAAACAAGGTAGGCAAGCCAATCAGACAGCTTGACCTATGGATTGGTTGCTCTTTCGGACTAAGTAACCATGGACAGTCTCAAAAGAATTAAAGGAATTTCAATAATGTGGAAGACAACTGGAAGGCTATTTGTTTTGTTTGTATTTTCATTGTTATAAACTGATTAAAAAAATAAATAAAACACATTATAGACTACAGGTATTTCCCAATTGTCACAATGGTACTAGTAAAATCATAGTACTCCTGTTATTTAAAATTGTACTTGTTTTTTGTCCATATAAGTGTCAGTGGTGATGGTCATTGCTTTGTGTGTGAGATACCAGCTAGTGAAACGTACGCTGCAGTTAGAATTGTCTGTGTGTGAGATACCAGCTAGTGGAGTGTACACTGCAATTAGAATTCTCTGTGTGTGAGATACCAGCTAGTGGAGTGTACACTGCAGTTAGAATTCTTCACGATACCAGCTAGTGGCATGTACACTGCAATTAGAATTCTCTCTGTGCTTGTGTAAGAAAAATATGTCTCATTAATCTAAAATTTGTAAACATATATTATCTTGTGTTATCTTTTATAATCAACAAAACATGATATTTGAATTGATCAAGCATCAATAAATCTTTATTGGCATTCTAAAAAAAAATGTATACAAAAAAGGTGAGTGACCTTTCTGTCACTGCCTTGGGAAAGTTGCTTGAAACAAAAACTTATCTCTTTTTCCTGTTGAATAAAACAATATGGTTAAAGAGGAAGTCAATGACAAAAAAAAAAAAAGTATATAAAATGAAAGTTAAAAACCACCAACCATGTGAATTTTTTTCTGGCTCCCTCTTGACCTGGTTTCTTTCTTTCTCTTTTTCTAGGATCTCTGGTTAACATACCGGCTATATTCAAAATAAATATGTCATTTAGGTCTTTTAGTTAGCATTAAAGCCATAAAGCTATTTAACAAGCCCTATCTAACTTTTTCTTACTGAATCTAGTACAATAATTTAATTGTGAATATTTTTTTAAAACTTCATACAAGAAGTAGTACTAATTTAATTGATTTCTTAACTTGAGTAAAACCATAATAAAGAATTAAGGTCAAAGTCTACTCACAAAGACGCAACTGTTCTTTGATATCATCAGATACAAAAGCACACAAGGCTTGTGACAGAGCAAATCTAATAGCCCCGGCCTGACCAGTGGGACCACCATACTTAGCATCTGCTACTATATCCACCTGACCAAGCAGTCCAGTTACACTTAGTGGAAATAACAGGGTCTCCCTGTGAAGAAAAGCATGACCATATAAAAATGTTCAATGATTTTGACATCTAAATTGTTACAAACAATAACTTTAAAAAATGAATCCCCCAAAGATTAAGAAAAACAACCAAGAGTAACACCATGTAAGTTTGTACCATGTTGTTATGATAGTTTATGTTACATGGGCACTAGTAGGCTATAATTTACACTAGATCCCCCAACACCTTAATTAATAATTGCAATATTCAGTGATTATAGTGAGGATGAAAAAACAATGTGTATCAAACTTTGACATAGACTCATTTTGATTTATTAATAAAATTATTATTATAAGTGGCAAGCGTGGTTGAGAGGCCAAGTGCGCTTGAACTTGGCATGGCTTGGCTACCTAGAAGGGAGCTCGAGGTTCGACACCCGACTCGGGCAGAGTTGTGTTTACTGAGCACCTAAAGGCAGCACAGAAAGCCAACTCCTAGATACCCCCTCCCCCCCCCCCCCCCCCCCCCCACTGGTCCACATATGAGATTGGACCAAAAGAGCTCTGAGCATGCTATTAGCATGAAATTAGCGCTATATAAAAAGCTATAATAATGATAGTATTAATGAAATTTATCAAAAAGTTTTTGTATTTAAATAAAATAGAATACATGACAAAAAAAAGAGGACATGCCCCACAATAAGGTTCATCCAATACAAAGTGGAGGCTCGTCTTGCGTTTAATATGTGTGTCTGAGAACAACACTCTCTACTCTGCCAGTATGATGATAGAAAATCTGGCTCAGGTCTGTAAATGTTATATGTGGCTTATTTTCTGATATAAGGCTTTCTTTGCATCGCTGTCTGCTACCCAATCCTCACATTAAACATTTGTATTTTCACTTCTTTGTTCTTTTAATAAGCTCACAATGCTTATTATGAGCAGACAAGAATTTTTTTCTCAGCATTCTTTTATGTTGAAGAAAGCAACAAACTCTGAATGCAACTCCACTGAAAGTGGCGCTCTATAAGACTTGAAGGGTTTGTGTTTACAGTTATCAAAGATGAGTTACATTTTTTGTTTTCTTGTATTAAAATCAAACCTAATTCCTTAAAAAGCTATTTAACTAATAAACTAATATCTTTAAATTATAGATATAACTTATTTCAGAACTATTTCCACTAATTAATTTAAATTAACAACTTTCAGTTTAGGACTACATTGTCCCACTATTGAATAATAATAGTATATACGTACCGTATTTTTCGCCGTACAAGACGCACTTTTTCTTCTCCAAAACTGGGGGGGGAAAAGTTGGTGCGTCTTATACGGCAAATACACATTTTACATGCATTAAAACTGCCCCCAACTTTGTGTGGCGCTTACTCGCAGTCCTTTCCTTATGCAGTGTGTGCTGCGGGCTGGATTTGGGGCACGTACTGCGGGCTGTGGTGACTTCTGTGACCCTCCCTGCACGGCCAGGCTGTGTGTGTTCGGGCTTCCCTCTCCCTCCTATAGCACGCCATGCCCCCCTCCCGACAGTCTAACCATGTGCTGCACGGGCATCATGCTGAGCTTACTGCCGGTACCTCCATCCATCAGCGCAGGCTGCATCTCCTCATGTCTCCCGGAGCAGTCTCACTCCTTACTCCAGTGTGGGCACAATTTCGCCGCTTCTCTGCATATCTCCCGGGCACCCGATCAATCCATGCTGCCCTGAAATGTCCGCATGTCTGCCTCCTGATTCCGCCTCCTCCAGCCAATGCTTACTGATGTCCGTACTCTGCCCCGCCCCGCTGATTGGATGCCCGTGATTGATGGGCAGAAGGATTGCTCCGCCCCCGAATCCCGGGGAGAAGATGCCGCCCTCCCTACCTCATACAGTTGATATAAAATATTTTAGTACAGTATTTGGTTCAGAATCTTTTTTTTCTAGATTTTCCTCCTTTAAAATTGGGTGCGTCTTATATGCCGGAGCGTCTTATACGGCGAAAAATACGGTACTAATACTAGACTACTAATAATAACTAATAGTAATTTACTATATATATTGTTAGTTCTACAGGTGGATAGGGCCTATATTGAATTGTATGGACATAAACAGATCTAGGTCTATATAATAGCATATACTATAGTTTTTGACATAGATATAAATATATATATATAAAATATACTTCTACTTCTAGTTGAGGCATACACAGTTTAACACATAATGATAATGATAAAAAGGTAACATTCTAAACAAATACTTTGCATCAGCATTCTCAGCCCCAGGAGACAAAGACATATGACTTAATTTAAACCAAGTTGACAGCATAGGAGATATAGAAGTACAAGAAAAGGGAATCCAAAAACTATTAGCCAACATCAAACCTAATAAAGCATCTGGACCTGATAGTATTCAAGCTAGATTACTCAAAGAATTAAACAATGAGCTAGCACCAGTGTACAAAATACTTTTTCAGGCATCTCTTAACCAAGGCAGAGTACCAAGGGACTGGAAAGATGCTATTTAAAAAAGAAGAAAAATCTGACCCAAGAAATTACAGACCAGTATCCTTTACCAGAATCACAAGTAAAATCCTGGAACACATAATATGTAGCAACATCATAAACCACGTAGACAAACATTATGTCCTTACTCCATACCAACATGGCTTTAGGAAATATAGATCATGTTAAAAACTAATAGGACTAATTGATGATTTTTCAAAAGGTTTAGATGATAGTGAGCAAATAGATGCTATCTTACTAGATTTTTCCAAGGCTTTTGACAAAGTTCACCACCATAGTTTGCTTAAGAAATTGAACTATTTTGGCATTGATGGTCCATAGCATCAGTGGATTAAAGATTTTCTGATAGGGAGAGAACAAACTGTAATAATAAATGACTCTAAATCAACACCAATAACAGTAAACTCAGGTGTACTTCCAGGAACAGTCTTAGGTCTACTACTATTTTTAATTTACATAAATGATTTACCAAATTACAGTAGTTCAGGAACAAAAGTCAGATTATTTGCAGATGATTGCATAATATATAGAACAATAAAAACAACACAAGATACAGAAATTTTACAAAGAGAATTAGATGAATTACAGAAATGGGAATCAAATTGGAGCATGTCTTTCCACATAGAAAAACGTCAGTTATTAAGAGTAACAAAAAAACTAAACAAATTAATTCCACTTATTCATGGTAAACCAGTAACACAGACTAAAAACGCAAAATACTTTGGTCTTATAATAAATGAAAAACTGTCATGGAATCCCCATATTGATGAAACTATTTTAAACAATCAAACCAAGCAATAGGGTTTATTAAAAGAAATTTCTATAAATCAAATAAGAACATAAAACTAAAATGTTATTTAACCTTGGTTAGGCCAATAATAGAATATGCATCCTCTGTTTGGGACACCTCAACTCAAGAAAACATTAAGAAACTGGAACAGACACAAAATAGAGCACTGAGATTCATAACAAATGAATGATATTCATATTTGACTAGAGTAACACCTTTAGTAAAATCACTAAATTTAGAAAGCCTTCGAAGTAAAGTAGCAATTATACATAAAACACTAAACCATAATCTTCAAATACAAAAACAAAATTTAATAAAATACTCAGAAGACACAAAGATAAAGGCACATTCATCATTCCATAAGCTAAGACAAATATGTACAAATGCTCTTTCTTCCCTAGCGCTATTAGAGCATGGAATGGGTTGCCTGAGCTTGCCAGGAAGACCAGTGACTTGGCAGAATTTAGGTCATTGGTTAATATGCATGACTAAATGCATGACGCATAAGGACGTAATCATCTTCTTTTTTGAAGTAACGTCTGTATCTTATAAGATAAGAAGATAAGGGTTGACTTTTTTTATTACAAACTAGAACATCTAATCTTTCCTTCCTACTTGGAAACTTATGTGTTTAGGACTGTCCATATCTCTTGATGAAATATTTTGAAATTGTATTGACATATTCAATAAGATAGTCCCAATAAAAAAAAATTCAATACAAGCCCTCACCTATATAATAAATTGGAAAAATAGCTTAGATCTTTCTCATTGATGGTGACTTGACCAGTACCAGGCTTGTAAACTTTAACTTGAGCCCAAGAATCTTTTCTTCTCCCTGTATTGGAGAGAGTATTATCAAAGTTGGTTTCATCAAATAAAATTTAGACAATTAATTAGGACTTTAACTATAAGACACTTACAATGTAAGAAATCTATTTACATTTTAGAAAGCATACTTAGAACATGTTAACAATTACATCAGAAAAGATTGGCAGGCTATAGTTTTAAGACTACAAATATTTTAATAATGCAATAACATAGTTTAAAAAAAAAATACTTAATAGAATCAATGTTATTAAGGCTATAACCCACAGAATGAAAAAAAATTGGTATAAGTCCCTTCATCATTATAGAATAAACTCTTCCCAAAAATGCTCATCTTATATAGAAGTTGTCACTTGTACTTCTATAAGGGTGTAAATTAAAAAAAAATCTTGAGGTTAAAACCATGTGCAAGTTAGATTTGCAAAACTAAAACTACTCTAAAACTGCATCTAGCAATTAGGACTTAACAAATCCTTACTTGTGACAGTGACACTATCAAAGGTTGTTTTTTTATTGAAAAAAAAAAATTACCTTCAGCCCAAGAAAAACTTCTACCATCTGCGTCAGTCTCTACCTGTTAAAAAAAAAGGATGAAAATTAACATTCTATAAATCTACTATGTTGATATAGTTTCTTTTAATCCTGCAGATAAAAAGTGGAACAACACTCACAGGAGGAGCTATCAAGGCAGCAGAGGCCAGATGTAGCTTGTTTCTGTACTGCATTATGAATTCTTCCTCTTTGGAAGCCAGAGGATGTGATGCCAGTCTCTCCATCATCACAATAAAATGCTGATACTGAACAGATTTCATATATTTTAAACATCTAGTAAAATATATCTAAGCTGATACTGAACAGATTTCACAGATTTTAACTTCTAGTAAAATATTTATAAGACACAAATTTCTTTTTTAATTGATTCCTGTAAAGCTAGTTTAAAATAAAAGTTACAGTTAAAGAGCTCATGATAATGTACACTTAAATATCTTTATAACAATAAGATAAACATTTATTTATATATATTAAAATATATAATATTACATCTTATATGTACACACAAAAACTATTTTGTTGACTCTGTTTATATTTTCTTCCAAATTTGTACCAGTGAACAAAACACAGTAAGGGCACACAATTGTTGAAATTGCATATTTTAAAACATTTTTTGCCAGCTCTTTTTTTTACTAATTTATTATAAATTATGGAATCTACTTATTAACCTTTATTTCATTTGGGTTAGCTATATCAACTGGACTAAATATTAGCTTGGATAAAGAGTATTAATTATGAAGCTATTATTGTCATCATGATAAGCAACAAAAGTGTCTAACATCTGTGGATTCTAAAAACGTTCCCAACAACTTACATCTTTTTCTTGTATTTTTTCCAAAACTTTATTTTTGAGTTGGTCAAAGGTGATCCATTCACTACTAGCAATATTTCTGCATAAAAAAAATTGTGGAATATAAAATCAAACATTGTACCTTCAAAGTTTTATTTGTCCTTCAAAACTACGAGGAAATCTATCAGTGGATTAACCAATGTGAAATAAAGTAACTCTTGGTTTATGATGAAGAGATTTTAAATGTATATATTACAATTATTTTTCAAGTGGTAAGATCTTACAATGGTTTGCTTTCGGAACTAATATCTTTTTTTGCATTGTAGAGTTGGTCTTCTAGAGTTTTCAAGCCTTCCAGCTTCCATGTAATATCCTAATGAAAAAAACAAAACACAACTGATTATTCAAGAGCTTATGCTTCCTTCGTAAGTGGATTCATAAGATATAAAAACATTTAGAGAAACAAATCAAACAATTATTACTTACATAAAGTATATTATAGTAGTTAGGTGATGTTGTGAAATAAAGCCAGTGGAATGGTCGTCCCTCAAAAGTAAACTCCGCAGCTGAAAAATGAATATGAGTGAGCAATAATATTTTTTAACAAATAAATTTACCCCCCCCCCCCAAAAGAATATAAATAACAAAATATGTAAGATCTTACCTTTTCTTTTTGGATAAATTTCATATGGATTCTGCAAGGATATTAGAATGAAATTCATTTGTTTTTAATAGTTATTACTTGCAATTTTTTTATTAACAAGAAACTATGATTGAATATGAAAACTTACTTTAAGCATTGGGCGAGCTTTTTTATCAAATAATCCATTGGGCAGCAGATATTCTATAGCTCTCTGACAATAAAAATAAAATGCAGTGTTAAGAAATGACAAAACATTTATTTAACCCATAAGCTCCTATGGCAGTACAGAACATTTTTACATTATATGCCTGACAGAGGCTGGAACATTGTGACACAATTATTATTTTTTAAACTTTCCTGTAAGAAGAGCTCATCACATCTCATTAAAAAAAAAATGAGAGCATGGAGACTCTTTTTTAGTGAGTAGCAGATGTGTATCTCATTTTATTTATTTTTTTCAAAGAATTTTTAGAACGAACAGGCCCAGAGACCCAGTGTATAAGCCCACCAGGCAAGTGAGAATTTTTTAAGCTTTTTTATATTAAATTATATATTTTTTTAACTAGACATAGCAATCTATTTTATAAAGTTGTTCATTTATTTATTAGTATAAATTATTAAACTTATTTTTTTTTTTTAATAGTTTTATTTTTTAAGATTTTTTTATTCAGAGTTACCTTTCTTTGCTTTAGGGTTTAAAAGAGGATTGTTTAAAATGGAAATAGGAGCTATTGGGTTAATAAATAAAATGTTAAGAAGTCTGGTATTAATTTACTATTAAATAAAGTTACTAAGTGACTTATGATAATAAAGGTCTAATAATAAATGTTTTTCCCTTTGAGACAAGATAACAGATTTTAAATTATCTTAAATGCTCAATTTCTGTGGGGTTTTTTTTTTAAAGCTTCTTTCAGAATATATTTATCCTAATATTTCATGCTTTTGTTAACAACTTGTACACAAAGACGTCTGCTAGAGCATTTACAAGGTTCTTAAAATTGGACATAAATTTAAATAGCTTTATCTCCCAGGCTTATGAAAGTAAAATTATGGGAGCATTGGATGCTTTTTTTTTTTTCACTTAATCATCATCCAACTCCATTTAGGCATTTGAATGAGGAATTCAGAGGCTAAAATCATCTCTCTATAAGCCATGGATAGAAACACTGAAGTTGCATGTATGGAAACAAACAAGTGCCTTCCAAGACCTGTCATATTAGACTTTGGCAGGTCTCAAAACAGATATGGTTTTCTCTTTCAACACAATCTGGGCATCGGTTGTCAACATTTGGTAAGAACTGTGCATAGTAGAAACCATCAGAACAATGGCATGTCCTGCACCAGGTAGCTTATTTAGACTTTTTCACATACTTAGAAAGTTATATAAAATACATTATTTATCCTATTAGTTTTGCAATGAGATATGATAAAAGATATTGGCTTATTTTAAAAAATGGTTCACTTTAAAATATTGCTGCAAAACACAAGTGTTCATTAGCGTACTGAATAAAAAAAATATGCTAGAAAATGAATTTCAGAATTAAAATTTTAAGCAAAAAAAATTATTTGAAAGACCTAACAACTCTTATACTAAACTAATTGTATATCATTACATCAACATCCTCTTGAGTAAAAGTGTCTGGATCTGCTCCCATGATGTTTGCTAGATGTCGCTTACCAATTTCATAGTCTGCTACTTCTGTTTTCATAAGTTCATCTGTAAAAAATAATAAAGTAATGACACTAACTTTTAAAAGTACTCAATAATACAATGCGGAGAAGGCTATTATAACTTGCTTAAGGAAAATCTTTAAAAAGATAAATGGGGAATAACCACACAAGGTTAGATAACATCTAGAAGATAAAGCTAATTCCGGTCACTTTTATTCATATATATATTTAACTTTTTTTAATTTGATAAGATTCCAATATTCATAATAAGATATCACAGTGGACAAAGTTTTATCTTAAATTTCAGGCAGCTTGTAATGTGAATCTTACAAAGTAATTCTTTAGAACAATTAATGAAATTTCTCTCTACAAAAATGCTGCTTTGCTTATAATTGTGCAAAGGCAATACATGTTTAAGATAAGGAGCTTTGTAATAATAGAAACAGCAACAAAAATTCTATTTTGAACCTATCCATACTACTATCATTGTTCTTCTGCAAAGTTTTATTGATGTGTCTACAAAAATATAGGAAACATATTCACCATGTTTTTTCACTTTTTCCATATAAGCTTTCATAGAACGACTTATTGTTATTGCTTTAGCTGATGGTTGGTTGTCTGATTTAGTAACTGATTGATTTCCTCCATTTATTAAGTCACTACTAACTGTTGTAACCTAAAAAGTGTAATGCATAGAATGATCAAATAAACATAATATATAACAATATTATAATAATAATAATTTTATTTATAAAGCACTGTTAACAAACAAAATGTAGGCTCAAGGCGCTGTAATAACATTACAAACACAAACACGACAGCTAAAATGACAATTAATCTAAAAAAGTTTTTAACAGATAGGTCTTAATGTTTTTCTTAAAAGTGGTGTAGCATGTTGTCTGTCTGAGATCAATGGTCCGTGCACTGGAAAATCCTGCAGACCATATCTTTTGAGGGAGAAACGTGGCACCACTAAAGCGTTGAGTCTATTGATCACAGGGCTCTCTGGGGGACATATGGAGTAATCAGTTCGCTAAGGTACAAGGGCATCTCATTGTTATAAGCTCTAAAGTGTGGTGACCTTGTAATTGATTCTCGCTTTCACGGGAAGCCAATGGAGCGTGCGCAAGAGCGTAGTAGCAGAATCTCGTCTTGTTTTTCTAAGGACTATTCGTGCGCATTGTTCTAAATACGTTGCAGATTGGCTATTTTGTCATCGGGTATACCTGCTAGCATGGCGTTGCAGTAGTCAAGGCGGGAGAGTATGAATGCCACAGCTAGTGTTTTTGTTGACTCCATTGTTAAATATGGTCGGATCTGGCCTAATCTGCACAGATGCAGATAAAGACCCTTGCAGAGCTGACTTATGTGTGGGTTTGAGTTTGAGTTTTTGGCACATCGGCACAATTAAGGCCATGTCGTGCCCGTAATCCTTCAAGGATTACTCTCCTTTATAAAAGGTTAATTCCATACAGTTAAATCATTAAAAACAAGGTCAAAAGATAGTGTTGAGTCGAAGAAAACTCCAAGATTCCGCACTACATGGACATAAGGAACCTGGCAGTTCGTGATAAAAAGAGAATCTGTGTTCTCGCTCACCCTTGCAATGGTACCAATGATTTTCTCTGCCAGATGCAACACCTATGAGAGTACTGAGGAATCGTATAACTGTGAGTCATCTGCAAAGAAATGGCATATGATGCCAGTTGGCTGTATGACTGAGTGGATATGTATACATAGAGAACAGTACTGGGCCTAGAACTGATCCTTGGGGTACTCCGTACTTCAATAGTAAGCTTGTTGATTCTGTCCCATTAACAATGACACTTTGGGTGCGTTCAGGCAGGTAGGATCCAAGAAATACAGAAAGTCTTGTGGGAGTCAACTTTGTGCCATTCTACAAACAGTCCAAGCCAGCCAACCAAATACTCCACATACAAACTACGTCCTATACATTAAAATACAACTACTAAACATGAAAGAAAACTTCATGTGCACACCACAGCGTCTACTGCTGATAACAGTGTGAATGTCCTAGTAACACCCTGCTCTTCACAGCACTTCCTCATTGGTAACAGGGGCGTAGCTAGTGATTTGGAGGCCTGGGGGACTTACCTGTTTGGGGGCCCCTTGCATTTTGACATTCAACATCATGACATGAGATAGTGTACTTAATAAATATATGTGTTGTGACACGGTTACTGTGTGGTCAATCGTGACACACGGTCAAGAGTTGGGTATCGAGAGTTAGGGGACTTGGAGGAAGTGACACGTGTGTAAACAAGAAAGAAGAGAGGAAGTCAGCGAGTGAAGTTGGGTATCTGTAAATAACGTTGCCGAGTATATATGCTTTGTTAAAATGTTCCACAATTAAAAGGCACTGTAAACGTAAAAGGACTTGTTTCTTCGCAATATGTCTACATTCAAATAAATAATCATTAAGAATCTTTTAATGAATAAAACTGTTGTTTATTGGCGAAATAATGCACAAGTGACACATCTCAATTCATATCGCTTCTGTGCTTTCTGTGCAGCTAAGGCACCTATAACATCATCTACATCGATACTGTCTAGTATTTGTGACTCCACTGACATTAAAACCATGCTAAAAGTCTTTTCTTGCATTATTGTGCTCCTGAAATAGTTTTTGATGAACTTGAGCTATGAGAATAATCTCTCACATGTCGCAATGGAAGTGGCCTGAGTTAGCAGTACCCGGATGGAGTTTGCAAAGTTTGAGCATACATCATTACCGTATAAAGCCAGGTTCCGCAATATGTCAATTAGTGATTGTGACACTGCTTTGTTGATGAAAAGTGCTTGTGCATCAATGACATCATTGAACAAGCAATTTGCCTGTATTTCATCAAACAGGAAAAAGTAACAGTTTTTTATCAGCAAGTCATCAGGACAAGAGTTTTGGAAAACCAGAAGGTAACTACGGTGACCAAAATGGAAGTCTACAGGGCATGCGTTATGAGTACACTGCTGTATGGCAGTGAATCTTGGACCACCTACGCAAAGCAAGAGAGAAAACTGAACTCATTCCATTTGAGATGTCTCCGTAGGATCTTGAAAGATGGAAAGAAAAAGTGGGCAATACTGAGATCCTTATGCGATCAGGTATTCCCAGCATCTTTACAGCCCACAGATAACGTCGTTTGTGCTGGCTTGGACATGTTCGCCGGATGGAGGACAAATGCATCCTAAAAGTCATCCTCTATGGACAACTCACGACTGGCACAAGAAAAAACGGTCGCCCCCACCTCTGTTACATAGATGTAATAAAACGGAACCTCAAATCAGTGAACATCAATACTGACAATTGGGAAGACATAGCTCTAGATCGCACCAGATGGAGAGAGACAGTGACCATAAAAGCTATGGACAGTGAAAGAACATAGGTCTCAGCTCAGGAAGAAAAATGTACAATCCGAAAAATGGCCAGCTCCTCTACCACCGAAGCAAAAGCCACCTTAACCTGTGCTATTTGTGGACGGGAGTGTCTCTCCAAAATAGGGCTCCACAGCCACATAAGGAAGTGTGCTCTGAGATGAACCATAGTCGTTCTATGGCTGAAGGAGGCCAACATATATATCATTCATAGGCCCCAAGAGGTCTCTTGGTTCAAGAAGAAACCCAAAGGTGTCCACATTGTTTTCCAGCCTTTGGAATCTGTCCTTCATCTCCATTTGAAAACTGTCCAGCACTTCTGTCACAACACGTTTGAATTGCAGTTCTGTTGACAGTCCTACATCAGAACTCGACTCGCCATCAAGTCTTTTTTTTTTCTTCTGGTTATTTTGATTACAGGAACTCAACAGCATTCACTATCTTCTTTTGCGTATTTGATGGATTGGGTCATCAGTTTCGTCCGTTTCTCATCATTTTGCAGAAAGCATGAAAGGGTTTTACTTTCTTCAGCAACAGACGTTGTTGCAACAGTTGTTGATTCAGAAAGTTTCTCCAACAGCTTGATTTTGTCAAGATGCAAGGAAACTGCAGACATAGTTTCTTCTCTTGTGGACCACCTTACTCTCCTTTTTTAAACTCCCAGCTCCAGCTTCTTTCAGTTTGGCCCATCTCTGGTGTGAATTGGAAAATTTAAAAACAATTCATATACAGTTCCAAAAAAAGTGACAATTGCTGGATCTATCTCAGCAGAATGAAGAGCTGCCAGGTTCAGAAAGTGATTATCACAGTTTAGAAATGTTGTTGCTTCTGGAGAAAGTGATTTTGGAAGACCATCACTTGACTCATTTGTATCATTTACTTCAGTTGTTTTCTCTGACTGTGGTTAAAGGTATTCCCCTGGAGTTTCTTCAGCACTACTTCTCTCATGAACAGACATGTCACTTCTTCGACTGCTGTATCTTTGTATGAATCATCTGAATAGTGATACTTATCTTTGACACGTCTCCTTTGTTTTCAGTGCTCTTATCAGGTTTCTTCTTAAATGATAAGGATGATGAAATAAACTAGCATATATACCAAGTTACTTCCTGAGAGTAACACGGCACTAGTCAGCACTAATCCTTCAAATTGAGAGTAACTCCGCACGGAAAGTGTTAATACTCTGTGAAATACATGCAACAGGATCACTAACTTATATAACAACGTGAAAAGCAAGATTACATGACAGTGATGTAATATTTAATTAATTTAAAAACAAATTTTGGACACTCGTTTGGGGACCCCCCTCAAGTGGGGGCCCGCAGGGATCTTCAAATTCTCCCCCCACCCTAGCTATGCCACTGATTGGTAATAGTGTTACTGTTAGAGTCACTGTTACCAGATCTAATCTACTGTCTAATAAATTAAGTTTAAGTACTAGACAAGGACATTAGACTATGAATAGAGACTGATATGATTATGACATTTATGATGATTGGAGCTCTAGTCTAAACTAGTCACACTCATAGTCATAGACATACCACATATTCATAGCTGATAGATCTATGAAAAGTCTTATACTACTAATAGTAGTAATAGTAATACTAGTAATAGTCATAATGAGGAGGCTTCAGACATTGCCAGTGACAGATCTTTATGGAGACAGCTTGCCGCCCAATGCGCCGAACGGCGCGGGAGGACCTAAGTAAGTAAGTCTAAGTAAGTCATAATGACAGTTAATGATAGTCTTTACTAGTCTTTAGTGACTTCTATAGTGATTTAGAAGAAGATTAGTGTCATGACTAGTAAAGACTAGTCTCTTGATTACACTAGATATAGATGTTACTCATCACTCAGTCTCAGTGTTAGTCACAGTGTGAGTTAGCCTAGGGCCTAGTGACTGACTAGTCGTACTGTGTAAGTGTAACTGTCACTCTAGAGTAGCCTAGAGTTAGTTAGTTAGTAGTTAGATCTATAGTAGACTCTTATATTAGGCACACCGTATTATGGAACAAGGTCAAATTTGTATTTTATTTTTTTTATTTAGTGACAGTTTAACTTACAAAAAAACTGAAAGCAGATTCTTATTTTGCAACTAAAAAACTATAAAATAGCTGTGTTTCTTTGAATTACCTCTCATAGTCAAGATTTTGTTTTAAAATAAATCAGGTCACTTCCTGCTCCTATAATAAATGCAATTTTTGTGCTTTCTCCTTTAGCGCACATTAAGCACCGTTAAGAAACACCACTATGTCATTGCCAATAAATTATATCTGTGTTAATTAAAAATTATTTAGATTGTATTAAAAGAAGTAGATTCACTTCTGCAATATGTATTTATAGTATATTGCCTCTCTCTCTGTCCTCTGTCTCTCTCTCTATATATATATATATTGTTTATAGTTTATTTATTTATATATGCCTACCTATATAATCTATGTGTAGAAACAGACAGAAATAAATCTATATCAATTATAGATCTATAAATTAATTATTATAATTTAATAAACATGATATTTTCAACTAGGCTTCATGTATTATCTGTCTCTTTCTTTTAATTCCCATCCAAGGACCCTCTTCTTTTCATAATTTGGATGTTCGTTTTATTACACCTTAACATCCCCTCCCTCCCATAGATGCTTTTCTTTGTCTTTTCATGACTCTCTTCCCCTTCCCTCCACTGCCTGTATGATAGGTTGTGACACTACACGCATAGTGTAGACTATACCCCTCCTCACCACCAGCGCTCGCCTGGCATGATCACCTGCAGTGGGCATGGTCTCTGGCTTCAAATTAGCAGCCCGCACTTTTTCTTTCATTCATAAATTATATATTCTAGATATCTCGATCTAGGTCACTTTTATTCATTGAAAAAATCATAGATTTATTAATCCCAATAATATTTCTTATTACAATTTTGCCTCGTGCACTATAGGAGAATGTATTAAATTCATTATTATCGTTGAAACACCTCCTTTTTTAATTTTATTTAACAGCTAACAGTATGAATGCGATTGGAATGTCTTTCTAAAGATGTTTGGAAGCTTATTTTGATATATCCACCTGCCTACGATCAAACAGGCTAATAATATAGCCTTCATGATACTTCATCCCTTAAATGGGTATGAATTGCCGGGGGAGGTTAAAACAATAACTTTACATACTTGGTTACCGAGAATCTAAAAAACTGCCATCTGCTTTGGAAAAGCGGAACAAAAATACAGAAACTTATCTAAAATTGGACATGCACTGTCCCAAAACGTCGTTTTTAGCTCCAAACATAAAAATAAATTAATTATGAACAAAAAAAGCGACGTGTTTCTTAAAGGAGAATTCGATGAGCTGTGCCTTATATTATAAGAAGCTACTATTATAGTAGTAGTTAGTCAACTTAGTGTTAAACTCAGTTATTGAGTAGTATGATTGATCTCGTCTACATTGATGCGTGAAATCCAAATCTTACTTTTCTATTTAGTGCAGGAAAAATAGTTAAACAGAGTCTTGAATATAATTTTCTGTTTGGTCGGCAAAAAAATGTTGGTAGAGGTGAAGATAACGCCATGTTTATTTTAGAGTTATCTACCTTGTCAGCACTATATATCTATATAGGTCTGTGATATAAATATGATCTATAGATACTCTTAGATTAAGATTTAGAATCTAAAGTCAGTAGATCTAGATCTAGATACTAGGTCTATATTAGTCTAGATCTAGTCAATGTATTATTAAAGCTAGATCTAGATTTCCTTAGATAGATTGATAAATCTAATCAAGATCTGACTAGATTCTATTAAAAAGTTAAAAAGTGATATTTTTTCCTACTGTTTAGACTGTACCACAGCCTGCCACAGGTAAAGATAATCATAAATAATAATACAAATCAACAAATGGCGACCTTGAAGAAAAGCTTATCACTGCTAGTAAGGCAAACGAAGCCATACATTTTACAGAAACATACACATTTATCAACGACATCTGCTGTTTCGGCTGCTTGTAAGTTGTTGTTTTTTTTTTAGCTCATCTTGAACGTGGATCTACTATCATGATTATTATTAGGATTGATAATTTTATCTCAAAAGTGTCAAAATTTAGTCTGAGTAGTCAGTCTTACTAAGACTCTTAGTGAAGTTAAGACGGTTAGTCTAGACTCTAATCTACTATCTAGTACTTGAAATCACTCAAATACTTCCATTGCTCAATTACTCAATACAATATATCATGATCAATAGTTTTTAAAATAATAGTAAGTTAATAAGTAATAGAATCATCTAG
The DNA here is from genome assembly GCA_030265305.1 of Biomphalaria pfeifferi. Lineage (NCBI taxonomy): Eukaryota > Metazoa > Mollusca > Gastropoda > Planorbidae > Biomphalaria > Biomphalaria pfeifferi. Next base: position 1,521,150 of record JASAOG010000060.1, on the reverse strand, counting down.
GACAGTCTACACTGCCAGTGTCACAGTGACTGTCGACACTGACCATACTGTCCATACTGACCATAGTCTATGGCCCAGGCATAGTAGATAGATCTAGACTATAATTGATCTAAATCTAAGTGTCTACAGACTCTAGACTACTAACTGACTGTTAGACTAGATCTAGTGTCGTAGGTATAATCTAGATCTAAAATCTAGATTGACTAGATCTAGTTACAATCTAGTAGTAAGAAACAGTAATCTAGTCTATAATGACTAGATTCTACATATATATATATATATATATAATTAACTTTTGAAATATAATATCTATATAAATAAATATAGATACTATAAAATATGTAGGTCACAACTGGGTTTGTGTAGTTACATGAAACTTATCCTTAATCTTTGGAATCGAAGGCATCGCCATTATTATTATTAATATTTATAGTAAATAAGATGTAGACTAGCAAGACTTGGGGGTAGGCATTTCTGCATTATTATTATTTTGTTGCTGTGTTGTTGGTTTGTTGTTTTTTGTTTTGTTTTAGGAGTCTTCCTGTTTTTTTTTATGTTTAGGAGTTTTGGTGTAAGAGCCTACTACCTATAGTTGAGAGTGCATAATAAACATTAAAAAACTTTAGCTGAAATAATCTTACAAACTTTGGCTCCAAAAAAAAAAGTTGATAAAAGGTCAATATACACAAGGGACATCGATATGCTTTCTTCTTCTTCGTTCTCATTGTTATGTTGGAGTGTTCAGATGACTTGGCCAATACATGAGATGAACTGCGCAGTGGTTTCCAAATCAGGGAGCTCTCCATATAGTTTTCTTTCTATTGGGGTGTTTTGGGGCCAGTGTCTTATATGGGCCTCTTGGTAAAGAGAGTAATTTTGGAGAACGTGGTCGGCATTCTCTGGTGATACTCCACATGGGCAGATTTCATTGGTTCCAATTTTGAGCTCCCAGTACATGTGTTGTCGCATTCAGTTGTGTCTGGTCCTGAGTTGAAAGATTAGACGTTGGTCTTGTCTGGATAGCTTATAGTAAGCGTCATCTTTCTTGTGATTTGGATGAGAGCTTGTCCATTTCTCATTTATTTTATTTACTATTAATTTCTTCAATTCTTCTGGATAGAGTGCAGAGTTTATTTTTGAGTTAGTTCTCCCACTCTTGGCGATTGTGTCAGGTTTCTCATTTATTTCTAGTTGTATATGAGCTGGTATTCATTGAATAACAGTTTTTTTGCTGTTGTTGTTGAGCTTTGTAAGTGCTGTTCTGAGGTTTTTAATATAAGAGGAGTTTTGCAAGCTTTGGAGGGTTGTTTTCGCCTCAGTTAGAAAGACAATCTGACCGTGTGGGGAACTTGGATGATTTGCTAGCAAGGTAGCTAGTGCTTCCCTTTCTGCTCTGTGACTATCAATTGGATTTTTCTAGTTTTCCTCCATCTGGTCATTCGATGAGTATTCCAGCTCCAGCTTGTGGTGGCTTTATGGGATGAGCCTTTCGTGTAAACTCTGATCCACTGATTGCTAGGATAATGGACCTCATTCACCAATCGTAAACAAACAACATTTAGCCATGTGGTACTCTATATGTTCTATAGAATTTACGATCTATTGTTTAATTCATGATGGTTGTCACGTGACAGTTTTTTTCATTCTTTTATCAATAAGATCATGTGACTAAATGTTGTTTGTTTACGATTGGTGAATGAGGTCCATTGGTTTGTAGAAAACAGTTCACTATTTCCTTGCGCTCTGTTGGTCTGTAGTCAGATTTTCTTTTTATGTTTTCAATATGGTCCCTTATAGTAGGAAGAGAGCTTTCGTCCCAGGGTGGAGATTCATTATAGATCGATCTGCTTTATTTATAACTTTGTCAACATGTCAACCTGCTTATGTATCTGATAATGTAAAGAAATACAAGTATATCTAGAATAATCTAGGTCTAGATATGATTAGTTCTCTTAAATATTATAATACTGTTGTAACTCCAGTGACAGACTGAAAGGGTTAATATGTGTGCGACCTACTGATACACACCACTCAGGCCAATCGCACAGTCAACGGCTATCAATAGACAAGGGACAGTACTGCTAGTTCACTCAAATATGACCCGTGTTGTGGTCATGTGATCGAGAGCCTTCGCGGACTAGCGACAGTGTGTAACGAGAGACAGTTGAGTCCAGGACAGCTAGGCAGTAAGGACTTGTGGTACCTTTGAGTCCTTAAGAATGTAGCTGTACGAGCTAGAGAGACTTGTAATGTTAAGTTAGGCAGTTCTGTTAAGTTCAAGAAAGCATTTGAATTGATGTAGCCAATATAACATTTCATATACCAGACTGGAATAAAGATTGGAAACCCAGTCCACTACCACGCACCCCTGAAGAACGAGCAGCTGCAGCAAAAAAATATGGCTTACGACCTGAAGATTACAATATATTGATGGATGAATCACTTGGGGACTATCCTTATCTTCCAGCAACATCTCATAGTTGGAAAGATCCTTTTGAAGATTATGATCATCCAGGTGATAAACGTCACTATGGAGAAGCAGTAAGTTAGATAGCTTTTAAAATGTTCTACGTGAGATCTGAATAAATTTTACTTTGAATTTATCCTAATTATAAATTTAGTATCAGCATGAGAAATACAGATGATTTGAAAAGGAGGTTTAATGGATTAAAAGTATGACATTGTTAGTTTCTGCATACATTTTTCTAACTAAATTAATGTTTTTAATTAAACAAATTCTTCTAAAAAAATTGCACTATCCACTGAAATGAACATCACAGTTCTTCTGTTAGAGATAACTTTTAATAATTTTAAAATATGTTCTTATGACTTACTGTTATTTATTTTTTTTTTTTTTCATTATATTATCTTATAAAATACAGATGTAACTTCAAAAAGAAGAGGATTACGTCTTACGCGTGTCACTAGTCTCATATAGATAATAGTCGTGGAGCATAATTTTTAAAGAAATGGTATTAAATACTGATTAATCCTGTACATTTTAACATTTAGTTTCCTCCAGATTATGAGCTGATAGCTGATGACCTACGTGACCCCAAAGCTTTTGGAAGATACACCTAGTAAGTAAAATTACAATTTTGCTTGTATTTGATCGCCTAAGTCTAACTTCTGTCAGCCTTATAATTTTGCTTTTATGTATAGACACTGCTATTTAACCCTCTTAAGACCAAGACTTTTAGCATGTCTTCAATGTCTTGTGCCAAAAAGACAGAGCACTATTTCCCGACTAAGCACTTCTCTTATAAAAAAAATTCCTAACAAATAGACTAATTACTTAACATACACAAAAACTATAGAACAGAATGAACTAATACAATCTTATAGAATCCATCTGTAATATTAACAGTTATTAAAATAAGCCAAGCTAATTTGCATAATTTATGCACATAAATTTTTTAAAAAATAAAAATTTCAGAACAGAATTGAAGAGGTAAGAGTTTTTTAAGAAGTTTTAGGTCTAAATATGTCCTAATACGGTACTTCTGTTTAGGGAAACAAGGCACATGGAGACCCTTCAGACACTTCTGTCACATTATTTTACTACTTTTGACATTTGAACTAAATTGATATTAAAAAAAAAAAGCAATAAAGTCTACTGGGTGCTAATCCTTTGGGGCTCAAATGGGTCTTTTCTATCCATCTCCTCACCCTACCTCTAAACCATGTTACCAGGAATAGACATTGTCAACACTATCAACATTGTACTAGATCTAGATGTAGTACTAGTGTAAACTAAAGCTTTCGTCAATACTGCCCTGATTTTTTATTACGGCAATCAGAATAAATAAAATCAGAGTTTGCTTTCATCATATCACCATCTGACATTAAAATTTTCACCTGTCACTAGCTCACATCAAAATATCAATACAAACAAATTATTATATGAAAACATCAAAGGAAGCTGCCACTACAGTCTACTAGTGTGTAAAAATAGTAAGAACTTATCTTATTGGCTGATACAAACACTAGCTTGCCAATCTTGTGGTCGGAAACATTGCGGCAGATAGATCAGCCACTTCGTCTTAAGAAGGTTAAAAGTGAGATGTTAAATTTTAATTGTCTATAATCTGTTTTAATTTTACTTTTAAAAATAAATTATTCCTTCTATAGTGGACAGATTGTTGCAGGATATTTCTTGATATTTGCTGGCTTTTTACTAGCTTGGAACATATTGAAACCTTATCCTTACTTTCTGCCAAGGGTATGTATAACTATTACTTATAAGAACTGCTCAGATTTGATAAAAATACATTGTAAAAAATTATGAAATGTCTTAATTAAATTAATTCTTTACAAGGTCTTTTTTTTTTGGCCATATGTTTTATCTAATATTTATTGTACATGATTATTTTAACTGCATGCAACAGAAGCCATTATAGTAAATTTCTCTCATAATTGTGCACTGTCTTCAAACCAGAATTTTATTTTCAATTATCCTTGTGCTTCTAAAGCTTAAGACCAATTATTTGTAAAATATCTTAATATTTTTATTTCTTGACTTATTGGCATATTATTTCTTTCTTTTCAGATGCCCAAGCAATATCCTTTTAATGATTTGTATTTGGAAAAGGGAGGTGACCCTGCTGCCGAGCCAGTAATAAAGCATTACACATTTGAACCAGCCACACAAGAATAATGTTATTGTCATGTTAAATATAAAAAAGACATAGCTGAAAAGGCTTTGTAAAATAGTTAACACAAGATGTGTGGATGTTATAGTTTGTATTTTTGTTCTTTTGACTTTGGGATAAACAAAGTTTTAAAAAATGGTGTGTTTATTGTCTGGTATAATGAGGTTATAATTAGGTTGTCAGAATACACCTTGTATATTACAATTAGGTTGTCAGAATGCACTTTATACATTCATTATCATGATTTTGCAAGCAATAGAAAGAATAGTGTTCTTTTATTATTGGCCCTGTTAAATTAATTTGTTTGCAAAATAAATAAAATGGGGCAAATTTTTTTTTACAGTGAACAATGTTTATTTACTTGTTAGATTCTTGGTTAATCAAGATCTATTCGGGTACAGAATTATGAAATAAAAATTGTTAAATTACTAGACATAAAAGTGAAACTTTTTCTTGTCATTTTATTATTGTTCAATTATTTGTCCTTGAAAATTATTTTGTATATACATAATTCAACATATTTATTGTTGACTATTTAAATAAAAATATATTGTAGTTATTCTTTAAAGTTTTCCAAAGCAAGAAAACAGTTAAACAGTTTTTTTCTTGCAAAATCCTATAAGTCTTTGAAAACCATCCATGTGTAGAAGATGGTGCAAAGAAACTTACAGGTACATTTACTCCCAGCAAAAGATACTCTTTTTTTTGTCATATGATATCCTTTTCTTTTTTTTTATCCTTTCAAATATAAGTGGACTTTTTAAAAAATGTCATAATCAAATAGGTTTATCCTAAGCAAAACTGATTACTAAGGAGATTGTGAAAAAAAAAATTCTTATATTTTTTCTAATGTGGGTATGTATTTTAAATTGGAGCAGTTAATACATTTTAGAACAAGAAATGAGGATGTTTATATTTTCAGAAGTTCAATCTGATGACCCAGTGTCCAAGTTTTGCTGGGGAAGAAATAACTGACATCCTCTTTACACATTGGGGACAACATATCATATTATACTACTTCACATTAAAATCATTTTAATCCCCATGTTAAAAAAGGAAAAAGATTGAACACACACTAATAACATACTATAACTTCATTTCAATAATAGATTCACTGAAGTTAACTTCATTTGGAACTTAGAACTGAACACATTGATTTGGGGACCCTGAAACAAGCTTGTGTCCTAGAGTTTTCAAACTGAAGGTTCTAATAGCAAGAAATAACATCAACTAATCGACCGCTATTTTGTAAGGCCGGCCTTATGCGACTGCAGTGGGCCCCGTACTTTCATAGGACCTACTCCTGGAAATCTCCTGATATGGTAAAATATACAAAAAAGTCCTGGAAATATCCAGAAATTATTAAAATCTTTAGAAAACTAATACAAATTTCCTGAAATATATAGACAAAAACTGTCCTTATGGGGTGTCATTCAATATGGAAAATGCCAATCCTACGCGCGATAAAAAAAAAACAGCATTATCCTGTAATTTTGGAATCTGGTTAAAGAAGCTTCTCACCTCTCAAACTAATGAAGAATTACTTTAGTTCAACAATTCTTGTAGATAGCTTGAAAAATTTGGTTACTCTTGCCATTGAGCGTGATCTATGTAGGAAATAAACATTTTTATGATATACTGTATGACTTGTCCTACTTGCAGAAATAAGAGAGTGATCGTTCCTTTACTTCTTCTCGTCCAAACTCTTGAGCAAAGAAGAAATTATATGTATAGATAAGATACTTTACTCCCTTTACATGTTAACTATTCTGTATATTATCTTGAATGTGTAAGTAAACTTCCTGGATAATTTCTGAAAATATTGACTCCTTTTAACTCTAAAACTGATGGCATTTACACTTTAAACTGCCTCAACTCTTTCACTACAATACGTGCAATAATTTTCAGCCCAGCTGGCTATTTTTGATATGTAGTTCATGTGATTCTTGGAGGGGTTCTGAAAAAAAGAATTATGACCTTTCAAAATCATTTCATTTGGCAATCATAGTGCCATTAAATTGTTTCCATAAATGATGTGGGAAAAAAAGTAACTCTCCTTTGAAAAGAAATTCACCCCCAAAATGAACGTTTCAAGATAAAACCATATTTTAATATTTTAACTTTATAGACGCGTATTTTGTGAAACAAGGGTTAATAGTGCACTGTATACGCCAAGAGAATGAATTGCTCAGCTCTGATTGCAAGAAAACTTACGCTGTCCTCGCTTTTGGCATGCTGTCATCAGCACGGAAACAGTCTGCTAGCGTGACCATAAATAGCAAGGCGAAGCATTATCTGTTGATCATTATACTAAAAACACTCTGTAAACAATGCAGGGACATAGACAAAAGCATGCTCAGACCCGGAGAGAGTCCCAACAGATCTGTCGTAACAAAAGTGAAAAACTAGATTTAGACATTGACATTAACAAGAGTAGGCTAGTATCCAGTGTTGGCATTGATCCTCTAGCTTACATGTTAGATCTACATCAATTACACATGCAATTATTGCAGTGGCGTAGTTAGGAATTTGCCATCATTTCTGCGTACGTAGAACACTTTATAATTTGTGAGAAGAATTTAATGCATGTCACTGATCTATCTATTTCTCTCTTTTGTCTACCGTATTTTCGCGCATATAGGCCTACAAATTTTTTACAAACAAATGGCAGCTGTGCCGGGTATACAAAGGTGTAGGCCGTGTACAACAATTTATTTTAGACCTACCGGTAGGCCTACTCATGAACTTAGTATAATGGAAACTCTGGACATACCAGTGGGTCTTTATACCTCCTATAGTTCGTTGTGTTGTGAAATGTACATTGAAAGGCTTTATGTGAGCATCTCATTATAGGCTTAAGAGCCTCGTCAAGAAAACAAATAGTACCGATGCGGCAGAGAAGTTTCATGCAAGACACGCTTTGCACATGCGAGCTTTATAAGAGTGCAGGTGTACGATTTTGTTTGTACTTATTTAGAAATTTGTGTGGGATACACGCGTGTGCGGGTAATATGCGGGAAAACACGATACGTACATGGGTGCGTTGATCAATACAGAAAATGCGCTCTTTCGACGTTAGTATTAATTAGGCCCGAACATTTTAAAGAAAAATTCTCATCTCTCGAGGCTTTAAACTTTTCAAGAACGGAGCCTTGAAATGTGAATGTCTGATCACGAAAGAGGTAATGAAACAATGCCCCATTTTCTATGTATTGGCCTATTATTGTTTTGGTGTTTAGGCCTAAATCACAATTTAACAAATAATTATATATAAAGAATAAGAGCAAATATCGACTAATGGATAACATGCAATTGGAAAAAAAAAGTTATAAGGCTTGTCTTCTAGTCCAAAGATTAATGAGGAATGCAGTATTTCCCGTGGCTACGCAGCCCCAGCTGTGACCTACATATTTTGCCACATCCAGGACAAGCATAACTGCTGCATAACCATTGTACATTAGTACACTTTTGGCCAATGGAGGTAACGACTCCAAAAAGGAGGTTGTCCTCTTTCTGCCGGACGTCTGCATGGTAATTAATCCTATCAACTATGCCGGACCACTATTTTTTTTTTTACTTTACTGCATATAAAGATTACGACAACAGTTCTAATTTTGGTAATGGATGTCGTTTATGTTTGTAAAATTGGCGAATAGAGTCTAGATTCTACACTACATCTAGATCTACATAGGTCTGTGCTTTGTAACTTACGCATGTGTTGTTGACTTGCGAATCGTTGCATCAAAAGATTAGAGATCGAGTATCTAGTTAGATTCTAGTCCTGGGCTTGTATTGCAATATGGTAGACTAAAGTTAAACTAACAATATAAATTATACAAGTCAGTTGTTTTGATTATTGGTGGTTAGGCACAGTGCTACACTGGCTACATAACAGTAAACAGAAAAGTAAGTGGTCAGGTCAGTGACACTGAGTGACTGACTTAGGTTACTTAGTGACACTGACTGTCAGAGTCAAGAGTGGGAAGAATCGAAGAGATTGAGAGAGACAGTACTGAGTAGTAGCGTAGAGGGGTAGAAGACTGGATGACTAGTCGACTAGATTTAGATAAGTTAACTATCTAGTTAATGATTAATCATAATTTAAATAAATCAATTAGACATTTAAAATTAATGGTAATGTCAATGTCTCAACTGTTTGTAGATCTAGATCTATCATCTTCTAGACTCTAGTAGTACTAGTAGATTAGATATCTACTCATCTAGTGAATTCTAGTGTAACCATACTAATAATACTATTATACTAACTATAACTAACACTTAGTAACAGTGTAGTAACTAGATATGTATAGTTTGATTTTTATCTCTAGTCTTATTCATATGTTCATAAAGTTAATTAAGCTATCGCGTCATGTGAAATATGCTCAAAACTGTTGTCTCGATGGACCTGGGTTGAAACCCAGCTGCCATCTTTACAGCAGGTTTGGGCTATGATGTTATAAATTCTAAGTAACTTACTATTATTTCACTATATAATAAAAACATATTTGTTTGTGTTGTCATATTGAGAGATAAAATAATAATAATAATTCAAATCATAATATTTATACTTACCACATAGCTCTAGAGAAGAATTAATGGTGTGACTAGTGATGGTTTCCATTTTTCTAAAAAGTCACCATTTGCAGAGGAGAGACATGTAAAGAAATTATTTATCACATACATCGTATAAGTTACAGAAGTTCCTACAAAAAAGATTATCTTGCTCTATTCATACCCACATTACAATATTTAAAAAGTTAGCAAGGCTTAGAAGTTAATTTTTAAGTCAATAAGTTGCATAGTTTGAAAGCTAATATATATTTAAAGCCCCAAACTATTGAATGTAGTTTTTCGAATTAACAAAACTTATTATGACATTGACTTTTCACAGTCACAAGGTTATGAAAACGTATTACCTTCTAAAGCGAAACTCTGTCTCGACAGGTCTGGGAAACCAAAAATTCTCGACCTATATGGTGACATGTATGCATTATGCAACATGGCAGGGTTTCTGTCCAGGGCTTTTTTAAGAGAGGATTTAATCCTCTCAAGCCCTCACATAAATGGAGTTTGATGATAATGATGATGAAAGTGAAGCTCAGAACACTTTTACTTCAAAACTTGTCTTATTTATGTTATTTAAGGTCAACTTAAGTTCTTTTGAAAAGATTAAAACCTTAATACAATACATATATCAAGCTCTATTGTGAAAATGTGTCACAGTAATGATGTGTTTTATAGTTTAGTTTTTACAAAGCTTACATCACTGTCTGTTTGGTAAAAAGTGTGTATTTTTCTCAAACCCATTCTCGAATCAAGTTGTAACTTCGCACAATAATTCATTGACATAGACAAGACATGAATCAATAAAAAAGTAACCAATCAGACAATTAATTACTGTTAATTAATTATTTTGTTTGATATCAACTATTAAGTAAGGGAATTAAGTTGTACATTATTGTAGATATAATTTTAAGGACAGAGTTCTTCTCTTTAGATAAGTTTTTTTTTTATATTTTGCTTGTTTTTAAATTTAGTAGGCTACCCAGGCCACAAACAACTTGAATTTTATTTTTTGTTTAAATTTATACTTTTGTACATGAGGATCTAACATTTCACTTCGTGAAGTGAGATAAAACATTGTACACAGTTTTGGTTTTCCTTTTATCATTTAAGACTTTTCTAGAAAAAGTAAAAAAAATTGATCAAAGATTTAAGAATACTACTTTCTGAATACAAATGCAGTTTTATGTTTTACACTATGATAGAAAATTTTGGTTCTCATCCCAGCTATATGTTAAAAAATGATTGTGCCATTTCTATTGCCAGTGTAAATTTTAACTTTTTTTTTCTTACTTTTTTATGTGTTGTTTTAATTTACATGTTGCTTTGTTTATACTTTGACAGATTATGTGTGCCTTTCTCTTTACTGCATTTATTATTGAGCCTAATTTCATTTAGTTTGTAATTTGAAAGAAACATTGGAAAAGTTGTGTTCACAACACAAGATAACAGCTGTTAATTTTATATTGCAGGATAAAAAAAAAAATTGGCCACATCTAAAAAAAAAACTCAACTTTTTAGGAAATACCATGGACAAATCTGAGAAGGTCGATGTTACTGCTGAAAGGAAGAGTACTGCAAAGTTAGACACTCTTTTAGAAATAGAGAAAAATGTTCAAAAGCAATGGGAAGAGGAGAAGATATTTGAAGTGGATGCTCCTCAGCAAGATGCTGTAGATGCTAAGTAAAAATAAATTATTTTGTAAAATAATATGATAATATTTAAAATTGATAATTAACTTTTATATAATTATATTACAGTTGAAGCTAAAACATTTGAACTTTCATTTAAATAACATTAGAATCGAGAATTGCTTAATTATATTGTTTTTTTTTATAAAAAAAAGATAAATTTAAAACATGTGTTTTTTTATTAGTTTTTTTCAACAAATTAATTAGGCTAATATTGAAAGTCTAATTTTCTTTTAGTTCTTAAATTATATATAAGTCAGATAATGAAAGTAAACTTAAGAAGCAGATAGTTTGTCATAAGTTTATCTTATTTCTTTTTCTTATTGTTACAGCCAAGAAAAATATTTTGTGACCTTCCCATTTCCTTATATGAATGGCAGAATTCATCTTGGTCATACTTTCAGCTTGTCAAAATGTGAGGTAATGTAAACTTCATTGAAAACAAATTTTGTATTGAATAAACAAAATACAAAGTTTCATGGTGTTTAACTACATGCACTAGTGTTTTATTATTACCATATATTTGTGTTTCAGTTTGCTGTTGGTTTTCAAAGGATGCTGGGTAAAAAGTGTTTGTTCCCATTTGGTATGCATTGCACTGGAATGCCCATAAAGGTAGGAAAATAATGAAATAAGTTACTAACAAATTATTTTATTTTATAATTATTGTAATAGTTTTTAAATGTTCACAAAACTAATTAAAACATAATATTGGGCTTCTTCAATTTTGTAGACTGTGATGGAAAAAAAAACAGGAAAAAAATACATCCTTTACTCTAAATGGGACAGACAGTCTTAGATAATAAAAGCGGCATACAATGGACACTAACACAACATTTAGAGGACCTGGATTTCGCCGATGACATCTGCCTCCTCTCCCATACACAACAAAATGCTCAGACCAAACTGACCAGACTCTCAGAAACAGCGAAAAAGACTGGACTTCTAATCAGCAAAAAGAAAACTGAAGTTATGAGGATCAACAACAGACAAGAGAACCCAATCATGCTACAGGGAGAGAATATCCTTGATACGGACCACTTCACATATCTGGGAAGTAGAGTTGGTAAAAACGGTGGAGCTGATGATGATGTACTAATTCGGATCAATAAAGCTAGGTTTGCCTTTTCAACTCTTCAAACTATCTGGCGCTCTAAGGCATTATCTCTACGCAGCAAGATACGAATCTATAATACAAACGTTAAGTCTGTCCTTCTATACGGTTCAGAAACTTGGAGAGTCACTAAAACAAATACGGAAAAGCAAAAGCTCCAGACCTTTGTTAACAGATGCCTACGCTGGATATTAGGAATTAGGTGGCCAGAAAAGATAACTACTATCGATTTGTGGGAGAGAACTAGACAAAAGCCCATAGCCCAAGACATCACAAAATGAAAATGGAGCTGGATAGGACACACACTGCGAAAACCAGCTACCAATGTTGCAAGGCAGGCACTTGACTGGAACCCACAAGGAAAGTAGGCAGACCCAAGCAAACTTGGAAGAGGTCAGTCATCAGTGAAGCTGAGGGTACTGGAATGACATGGGAGCAGATAAAGAAAGCTGCTCAGAACTGAGTTGGGTGGAGATGTGTGGTTGCGGCCCTATGCTCCCCTGGGAGTGCACAGGATTAAGTCAAGTCAGTTACTCTAAATGTGTATTTATTTATTGGAAAGAGAAAAAAAGGAAGCTGGCTGAAGGACGATAACTTAAAGTAAAATAAATAAAATTTGAGGTTTTGAATATTTTATATTATGATACCGGTCACATTTCAAGGTTTAATTTTATTTATAGGCTTGTGCTGACAAGCTTCAAAGAGAAATGGAAGACTTTGGTTTTCCTCCTAAATTTCCAGTTGAGGAAGAAACCAAAGTGGAAGCTGCTGTGAAAGAAAGTGAAATTGGAAAAGATAAATCCAAATCTAAAAAGGTAATTGTATACAAGTGTATTCTTAAAATGACATGTCTAAAAGGTTTGAGTTCCTGTGGATTTAACTGATGTAGTTTAAATTTAATTGTTCTTTACTTTCAGAGTAAAGTGGCTGCCAAGACTGGTGGACTAAAATATCAGTGGCAAATCATGAGTGCTATGGGACTTACAGATGAAGAGATTAAAAATTTCTCTGATCCAATGTATTGGTTAAAGTACTTTCCTCCCCACTGGATTACAGATCTGAAACGCATGGGTGTCAAGGTTATTATGTTGATCTGTTTTCTGTTAACATCAAAGTTTTTGTAAAATAAAAAAAAATAATTGGAATGCTTAAAAACATTCATGATTTTATATTTAAACTTAAATCTTTAAAAGCCCTTCCACATGTTATGATCAATAAAAAAAAAATCTAACCTAAGCATTAAGTACAATTGATAAGTGCTTGATTTGCTACTTGTAATAGCTATTTATATTTCAAAGCTACATTTAGAATAAAGACATCCAATAAATTATCTAAAATCTTAATCTAGGCTTTAAGGGCTTGAATAATATTATCATATATAATGAAAGAATGATCATCTTATTAATTCCTTATTGTATTTAATTCTAAACAGGTGGACTGGCGCAGGAGTTTTATCACTACAGATGCCAATCCTTATTTTGATTCTTTTGTTAGATGGAATTTTTTAAGACTACGAGACAGGAATAAAGTTAAATTTGGCAAAAGGTTAATGGAATATTCCTCACATAGCTTTTAAAGTTTTTGTTCTCTGACTATTAAGGGCAGCTAACATTTTAAATGTTTTTTTAATGAGAATGTTTCCAATATTCATGCTATTTAAAAAAAAGTTGAATGGCGTAAAATTAAACATAGACTAAAGTACATTTATAAATATGTTTTTTTACAAAATCTACATTATATATAAATTATTATTTATTTTGTCCACATGGTTTGGACTTAATTATCCTATTTATAACAATTATTTGTAGGTATACAATATTCTCTCCGAAAGATAATCAACCTTGTATGGATCATGATAGAAGCTCAGGAGAGGTTTGTTTTTTACATCTTTATAATGTTTGTATGGACTGAGGGATGACTACTTGTATAAATCTAAAAAAGAATAACAAGGAGTTTTAAATATATCCGAATGAAATAAACTTAACAACTATGACCTCAGATATCTATGATATATCATAAGAAATAGAAGCATGATTTAAATTTGAAATACACAGTTTTGCAAAAATATTATGCTGTAATATCAAGATTTTTCTCAGTAAATTGAGATATTTGAGTAAATTACATAGTATACCATTGGTTATATTTCTGTTCAATATTTGTAAGTGACAACGTACTGAGATAGTACACAAGTGTGAACTACAGCAGTTGTGAGAAAATAGCACAAGCTAAGCCACTTAGTCGGCAAATATCATAAAATTGGTTAAAATGCCAAGACGTGAGACTTGCACGGATTATTGCTGAATCTCTTTTCTAGGATTCTTGGTTCAGCCACACAAAGTCATGAAAGAAAAAAAATATGAATAACAGTATTTACTAAAAATAGAACTATTTCATTATTATTATTATTAATATGCTATTAATATATGCAGGGTGTGGGACCACAAGAATATACTTTGATCAAAATGAAATTAAAGGAACCTTACCCACCTAAGTTATCGTAAGTATTTAAAAAATTTTCAATGAAGTTGTGAAAGATGAGAAAAACAAATGGTTTCGAGTCGGAAGAATGAAATGCTAAATTTTTGTTTTGCTTTCTCATTTGTAGCCAAGTCATTTTAAGCAAAAGTTAAAGTACCTAATTGCAATTATATAATTATCAGCTAAGCTCCTAATGTTTTTATTGCTTTCAGTCAGTTACTACTTTGTGAAAGGAAGCTCTGATTGGTTCAAATAATAATGTTTTATCCTTTCAAACTGACTAGTTGGTTTGCTAGAGATCACAATTCTACTCTTATAATTGGAATGCAAGTTATGTTACAAAAACTTCCTTAGATTATAAATGACTAAATTTAGATTTGTTATTATCTTAATGAGATCTACCATTTGGACAAAACTATTTTTGTGTTCTTATCCAGGGGATTGAAAGGCAAACCTATTTTCCTTGTTGCTGCAACTCTAAGGCCAGAAACAATGTTTGGACAAACCAACTGTTGGGTCAGGCCAGATATGAAATACATTGCGCTGTTGGCTAAATCTGGGGAAGTGTTTATAACAACAAGAAGAGCTGCTAGGAACATGAGCTATCAAGAGATGACTGCACAGAATGGAAAAACTGAAGTTTTGCTTGAGTTGATTGGACAGGTATGTTTATAGTCACAATCTATATTTCAGCAAAAAAAAAGAAAACACTCATACACTTCCCATTTCAGTTTTGCTTTTAAACAAGTAATATGTTGTTTTTGAAGTTATCAATGTAATACATAATAATATAGTCTTTTAAAACATAATTATAATATATAATAGCAACAAAAGTATATGGGTTAGGGTTATTTTTTTTTTTTTTTTTTTTAAGAATTGGCTTGCTGTTATGAACATTTCTTGTTTGAGAACTGTATGCAGGTCGGATTCACATTTCACTTTTTATTATTGATTCCATCTTACATGTCTTTAGTATTTTTACAAACTATTTTTTCATTAGGATATACTGGGTTGTCCTTTAGAGGCACCACTGACATCTTACAAAGTGATCTACTCCTTACCAATGCTGACTATCAAAGAAGATAAAGGTAGATTTAATACATAAAAAAAAATATTTCTCATTTATTTATAAAAAATTTAATACATAAAATAATATTAATTTTATATATTTAAAAAAAAAGAAAAGGATATCTTGATGACAATGAATTTTTCTTCAGGCACTGGGGTAGTAACTAGTGTTCCTTCTGATGCACCTGATGATTATGCAGCTCTAAGAGATTTGAAGAATAAACCAGTAAGTACAAAAAAAAAACACTTTCATATTTAAGAGTTAATCACACACTATGACATTATAACTATTTTTAAATCAATTAGAATTAATCTAGTGTTATCACTTAAACAGTTCCTTAGAAATTCCTTTACAACAGCAATAAGTAATAGTTTTGGTGAGAATTTTTTTTCTGCTAAGAAAATTAGGCCTTTTAAAGATCTTAACTGTGTTACGAAATATGCATTTTTGCATTATACTTTTAATTTATGTTAATATTTTCTTTAAAAAAATTTTTGTTTAATAAAACTTAGTTTTCACATAAATTCTTATTCACTCTCTTACATAAACTTAAAGACATCTTTCCACTTCTTTTGGACACTCTCTTAAAATGTTACATCCACTTTTTTTTTCCAGCAATTAAGAGAAAAGTATGGAGTTAAAGATGAAATGGTTTTGCCTTTTGATCCTGTAAGTAGATATACAATATTAATATTATGTCTTTTTAAAAATAAAACAAATTAATATCATGCTTACTTTTGAATAAATAATGAGCATACCTATGACATGTACTGAGATGAGTGTAAAAATGTATGTTTAATATCTACCTTACAAGTTTCCTTTGGTCTAATCAGATTCCAATCATTGATGTTCCTGGTTATGGCAACCTTTGTGCTGTTACAGCTTGTGATGTGTACAAAGTTACCAGTCAGAATGACAGAGACAAACTTACTGAAGCAAAAGAAGACACTTATAAGAAAGGCTTTTATGAAGGTGTAAGTAGACAACTCAGTTGTTACACTTAGGAGATGCATTATTTAGAAAAGCTTTTAACCTCGTTTCTTTATTCTTTTTATGTCCTTCATAAATAGAAAAGTATTGGGGGAAAAAAATCAAAACATAGCATCTTCCATTTTTATCTTTCTATTATTGTGACTCAAGCACTAAAGAAACTTATTATTTCAAAACACAAAAGGCCATAGCAGTGTGTGACTTTATAAATAATACTAAAATATATAAGATGATAAAAATGGTCACTATTAATTACTGATTGTAAAAATAAATGTTAATGAAATTGCAGATTATGCTGGTTGAGGAATACAAGGGTCAAAAGGTTCAGGATGTGAAGAAAATCATTCAGGCTCGTTTAATTCAAGAGGTGATCAGTCATTAGTTAAGTCTTTGAACAATTCAAACATAGTGAAGCTTAAGATTTTGTTTGAAGAAGACACTAAGAAGATTTCCACTAAGCCTTTCAACTGCAAACTTATTTTTGAATATCAAGTTCAGTTTAAACAATTTCTTAACACTTTATTTTCTTGTAACAGAATGCTGCACTTCTTTACAAAGAACCAGAGAAGCTGGTGATGTCAAGATCTGGTGATGAATGTGTTGTGGCCTTGTGTGATCAATGGTTTGTTCTATGACTTAGTTCTCTCTCATTTCCTGAACATTGAAAAAACAAATATATGATATCCATATTCATTGAACTTGTTGTATTGTTGATACTTATATCTGGTTACTAGGTTTCTAGATTACGGTGAACCATCATGGCGATCACAGGCAGAGGAAGCACTTAGCAAGATGAACACATTCTCTGAAGATGTCCGTAATAATTTCATGTCCACTTTGGACTGGCTGCATGAACACGCTTGCTCCCGCACTTATGGGCTTGGCACCAAAATGCCTTGGGATCCTCAGTACCTGATAGAGAGTTTGTCAGACTCCACTATATACATGTCATACTATACCATCAACCACCTACTGCAAGGTGGAGTGTGGGATGGATCAAAGCCTGGTCCTGCCAACATCAGGTAAGTTGTCATAGCCTAACTAGATTTTTTTGGGAAAGTAACTGTTTATATGCAAATGTATGCTTTGTTGTTTTTTTCCCTTTTTTGAAAATTAAATATTTCCTTTAATATTTATACTAACTTGATAAATGTACAACAACAGTGTTGAAGTGTTTCAATACAATCACAGGACAAGGAAAAAGCTTTAGATGTTTCTATTTAATTTTGGAGATTATTAATGATCTAATCTAATATACAATAAAATACCAAAATTATGAAAGGGAATAATCAATAATATCCATTAGACAATTATGTACAGTTGAATTTCTTCTACTCGCCTAATTACAATGATAATTAGTTATGCCAGATTAATAGATGAATCTTTCAATACGTTCATGAAGTAGTGTAATGGACATGTTCAAGTATTCAACATTTCATTGTCAAATGTTAGTTTCATTTTTATAATCAGTGGAGGCTCTACTGTGCTAAAATGAGGTTGTCTTCCCTCCTCAGGATAATTCATCTGCTTGACATATTTATATTCTTTTCATTTCAACCTCAATCATTTCTTATTGGTTTTATGACAGGCCTGAGCAGCTGACCCCTGAAGTTTGGGATTACATTTACTTCAAGACAACACCTTACCCCAAGTCTTGTGGCATACCTCAGTCTACACTCAACAAACTTAAAAGAGAGTTTGAGTATTGGTACCCAGTGGATTGTCGAATGTCTGGCAAAGATTTAGTTCCAAATCACCTGACCTACTTTATCTATTGCCACTGTGCAATGTGGCCTGATGACAAGTAACTATTTCAACTTTCATGTGTTATATACTTTTTTTTACATTAATGATTGTTAATGTTATATAAGAGATATTGCTATTCATATTTTTTTGTCAGTTGATACCATTGACATTATTAAGACCTATATTGCATTATTTCATCAGTACCAAATGGCCCAAAGCTGTGAGAGCTAATGGACATCTTTTGATAAATTCAGAAAAAGTAAGCTTGTCTTTCCTAGGTGTTTTTCTTTTTGTAGAGAAGAAAGTTAAAAATATATTATTAAAATATTTTTGATGCATATTCCTAAATTTGATTTTAGTGTTTATTATGTATTATTATATATTATTATTTATTACCTATTCACTTTTCTTGTAGATGTCAAAGTCAACTGGCAATTTCTGTACCTTAGAAGAAGCTATCAATAAATTTTCTTCTGATGGCATGCGACTATCTCTGGCGGATGCTGGTGACCAGGTGGAAGATGCTAATTTTGTGGAAAAAATGGCTGATGCAGGATTGCTGCGACTTTATGCCCTGGTAGAGTGGGTGAAGGAAATTGTTGAAGAAAAAGTTACTTTAAGGACTGGCCCTGAAAGCAGCTATACATTTAATGATAAAGTTTTTATAAGGTTTGAATTGTATTAGATTTCTAGGATTAAAACTATAGTTTGGGTCACTACATATAGATATTATTTTTTAATATTATTTTAACATTAAAAATCTCAAACTACAGTGGAGATATTTGTATACTGTATTTAATAATATTTGGATAGGTATAAAACAACAAAGACATTTCCAATATTTTTACTATGCAAAAAAACAGCAACTCTGGTTTGTTACACAATGCTAATTCAGAGGAAATAGTTACAATTTTGTATCATTATCTATATTAAAATTTATCATTGTTATCTCCAAATGACATTTATAGCAGAATGAATGTGTCACAAATATACTTGTGTGTTTACAGTGAGATCAACAAATCTATATTGGAAACAAAGAGCAATTATGAAAACTATCTATTTAAAGCTGCTCTGAGGACAGGCTTTTTTGAGTTTCAGGCAAAGAGAGATAAGTATAGAGAAATGGAAACTTTGGGAATGCACAGAGACCTTGTTATCAAGTTTATAGAGACACAAGCTTTGGTGATGGCACCCATTTGTCCACATATAGCTGAACACATATGGATTCTGTTGGGCAAGGTAATTCTCACAGTAGTTTCAAAGATGACAGCTTGAACAAAAAATATTATTTAGCAATTAATCCTTTAGTTTCTACTTGAACTCTTGAAAAAAATTCAAAATCAATTAATTTCATTTTGATTTTTTTTTTTATAATGGTAAATGAAAGGGAAAGCAGGCAGACAATTAGAATAGAACATAATTTATAAAACAGTAGTCTTTGAATAATTTGAAAAGCACAATACAACCTCATCCACACTGAACTATGGGCATGCCTTGAAGAAAGTTGAGTTATAAAATCACAATAGCTACAGACATCCAGTTTTCATCCCCACCTCCATTAGTAAAGTACCGGTATATAATAAAAGAATTGTTTTAAAAGCAAGGGGGCATACCCTTCCACATAAATAAAGAGTTAACTATTCATACTGCTTTCTACCACATTAGGAGCAAATAAGTTAAATGAGATTTTTTCCTTCTTTGTTTCAGAAAGAGAGCATAATGACAGCTCTCTGGCCACAAGCTGGCTCAGTAGATGAACTCTTAATCCAATCCTCTCAATATCTTGCTGATTGTGCTCATGAATTTAGACTAAGAAAGAAAACTCTGTCTGCAGGCAAAGGAAAGGTACTAGCTTTATACAAACTATTTTTAAAAAATAAGGATAAAGTTACATTCTATTGCTAAGAAACTATGTAATGGAGAATGTAAACCTATGTTCTTTATTCAATGAATCTTTGTGTGTTTCTAGAAAGCTGTTGCTCCATCTACTCATGCAGTTATATGGATTGCCAAGACTTATCCTCCTTGGCAGAATTCTGTTCTTACAACTTTACAAGAACTTTATCAGGTTATTCTTTTAGAGTCCAGTCTTACTAAAACTATTTTTTAAAGATGGTTTTTAAAATTCCATATTATGGCTAATGTTTGCTTATAAAAATTATTTTTTCACAGGCTAACAAAGGTTTCCCAGATAACAAAGTCATCTCTCAAGCATTGCTTGCTAAACCAGAACTGAAGAAGTATATGAAAAAATTAATGCCTTTTGTACAAGTGGCAAAGGTAAGACTTTCATTTCCTTTACATTTCATTTTTTTAATTAATTTACTTGATAGTGCATAATTTAGTCAGTGTAATTTGGCTGGCCAGTTTGCCCTTAAATAGACATGTGTAAACACAGAAATGTATATTTACACATAGTGAAAGAGTAGATATAGATAATTCTATTTTTTTCTACTACTTCTGTTTTTGTTTTACAGGAAAATGTTGAAAAAAATGGAATAAAAGCATTGGCCTTGACATCAGAGATAGATGAAGCTAATATCCTCACCATTAACTCTGCATACCTCATTAACACACTAGAGGTAATGAAACTGCTTAAATGTTTGTGTAGAGATGCTTTTTAATAGCTCCTCAGCATTTATTAATTTATTAATTTTCTAAATGCAAACAGTACCTGAATGATTAGTTAATTCTAAACAATATCAACATTTGTCATTAAAAATTATTTAGTCACCATTTGGGATAAATATTTGTTTTGAAACCATGGATTCAATATCATTTTGTGTAAATTAAATGTAAGTATTGTATATTTGGATCACATTTGTTAGCAACTATATTTTTAGCTGATCTAATTTGTTTGTATCAGATTGAAGGACTCAATGTGAAACCCTCTGATGGTGCTGATGATAAAGTCAAAGAGGAATGCTGCCCTGGGAAACCATTTATTACTTTCTTGACTGAAGTTGGTGATATTTACTTTAAAAAATTGTGTTTGTAGTAATACTACTAGCAATTCATGGTGTGTTTTAGTTACTTATTTCTAATTTGTGTTAAATTATAGATATGTAAATATGTGTGTATAAATATATATATATATATAAATATATATATATATAAATATATATATATATAAATATATATATATATGTATAAATATATATCTATAGTTTAATTGTAATTATTTTCCTTTTTTTTTTTGTCTAGCCTAGTGTCAAGTTGTGCTTCATCAATCCTCAACCATTTAGCAGTTTATTTGAATTCAACTTGGATATCTTTGAAGGTGACACCCTTGCCAAAGTTGTGAACAGGATCGCTCGAACAGACAGGTCAAAGTTTAAAGGTAATAGTAAGGCTTCTTCCTGAATAAATAGAAATCTGACATTTCATGTAATGGTGCTGTAGGCTGAGGATCAACCTTGGCTGTAAAAGAAATACATAACTTAGTGCAGGCTCTTACTTTTAACATGTATTTTTCTAGTTAAAGAAAGATATTTTTTTCTACTTTTAAAAACTTCAATTATTATTATTATAAAGGTTTATTTAAAAATACAAAGTTACTGCAAGGAAAATCTACATTTTACCAGTTATTTTACAAAATAAATATATACATTAAAAATATTGATTATTCTGATTATCAATTTTAAATGTAAATTTCTAGCAAACATTTGGTAACTTAGAATTTATTTTTTAACAATACTAAGTGAAATATTTTCCAAAATTTCAGATCCTGCAGCATTAAAACTCTACAGATATTTAGATGCTGAAACAGGCTGGAGGAAAATCCCAGACATGTCCCGCATGTTAGAGGGAAAAGTAAATGTTGATCAATCAAGTGTATTTCACATTGATAGCAAATCTAACACTGTCACAGTGTCAGAAAATGGGTCTAAAATACCCATAGGACCAAAGTTGGTTTACTTAATTAATTTATAAAACAGGCTTAATTAATTCAAGACTTGTATTTTATTTTGAGGTTTACTTTTTAACACATTTTGTTCTTAGATTTAGTTGTGACTTTAATTAAATGTAATATTTATATCATTTACATAAGTCAAGAATTAATCTTTTACATTGAATGTAAGAGAAATCTCTTGTTTGATTTGTTTTTGATTTCTAATTCCTGTTATTAGATGTTCAACCATGTAGAAACTAAATGACCTATGCAAATGTCATCTTCGTGTGATCACATTTTCTTTCCTAGGTTATTTTATAGTATTAGTTGGTCAAAAAAACAAAAGAAGTACAAATAATGTTAGTATAAGTACATCAACAAACACAATCATAGAGTTAACAATGAAACATACTTTGGCTCGAAGAAGACATGTGAGTCTGTATGCGTTAGTGTGTGTGTATTACCTGACAAAGTAAAAACATAAAACAACCCTGTTGTTAACTATAAATGTTATAATTGGTTTATGAAAGGAATATACTTAAATTTGAAAAAAATAAATATATATGTGTGTGGGGATTAAGGATTTGTTTCATTATTTTATTTTTTTTGAGATATATATATATATTGTGATCAACTTTTACATATTTAATAAGTGTGTATGTCACAATACAAGTATCCGAGGCTATCATACTTCCAAAACAAATATGAAGGAACCTGGTATAGATAAAAGGCTCAGAGATCAGGCAAGCGTCCTAAACAGTGGCGTAGCTATGATTTGGGGGGGGGGGGGGGATTTGAAAATTTCCCCACTTGAGGGGAGCCCCCAAATAAGTGAATTTTTTTTTTTTTACATTAAATATTACGCCATTATCTCATGTCATGGTGTCAATTGTCAATGCAGGACCCCCTTAAAAGGCCAGGCCCCCAAATGATGGCTACGCCACTGTTCCCAAAGGCAGATCATGCACTGAACAGATCTTCATCCTGCAAAAAATGTTCATCGAGGAAAGTCTGGAATACCAAAAAAAGTTGAAAGTTTTGTAGATTTCAAAAAAGCCTTTATCACAATTCACTCTGGAAAATAGCAAGACAATATGGCATCCAGATCATCCTGCAACAATTTGTCCAGATTATACAATATTTTAACAGTAAATCAAGCTGTTGCGTTATAACAGACGGAATAACGTAGTTCTTTAATATCAAGACGGGTGTGAGATAAGGGTGTATCTTAGCCCCGTTTTTTTTTTTTCAAAGCTTATATTAGGTTCTTTCTCCTATATACGCCTATAACCCCCTACCCCCACCCACCCTAGTTGAAACACAGCACATTTATTTGTTGTACCTAACAAAACGTGAATTAATTGTTTTAAATATTTAACCAATCAATTAGTTGTTGGTAATTAATATTTAATATTCGAGGAGACGCACTGAAAACGGCCTTCGGAATAAATCAAGATAAAATCAAGAGGTTATACACATTTATTAGTTCACCTATTTAGGCAGCGTTACCACAAGCGATGGAGATTCCTTTCACGATATTAGCAGGCTACATGTTGGATTGGGAAATTAAAAGCCGTCTTCCAAAAACTACGGCCTATCTGGGCAAACAAACCAATCAGTCTGGAGACTAAGATCCCCCTCTTCATCGTGCCAACACGGAAGTGATCCACGAAGGTTGAAAAGAGGCTTAAAATGGCTCAGCAACTATAGCATAGGATCCTGCTAGGAGTAACATACCGAGATCATGTCCTGTCTCGCACGGGCACTCGTCCCTTGAGTGTAGGCTACCTTCGCGGGACCTATCCCTAGACAAGACGAAAAAGCGTTGACCAAAGTCAAGTCATAACTTGGAAGCCGTTGAGGAAAGCGAAATCAAGAACACCCAAGTAGAACATGGCGTCATACCTTATTGGAAAACAAAGAAATTTATAGATCAAAATCTAATTGATTCATGTGTTGTCATCGACAAAGAATAGCTTCATAGTGCAACGTTTCAAATTGATCTGAGAAAGGGAAGTGTGAAAAAAAACAAGTAAGATTCCACCCTCACAGACGGAATGGGTTAATATAAGCTTTGTAACAATAAGCTCTCATTGTCAATAAAACACCCCTAAATTGTAAGCATCTAGTGAACTTTAGTATAACCCAGTGATGAGCAAACTAGGCCTACAACCCCTTGGGCCAACTCCGGCCCCCCGGAAAGATTTAAATCCGGCCCACCACACGTTTTGAAATAATAATTTAAATAGTAAAAATTTCATTCCCAATGTAAAAATTTAAGTTTTCAGTACCAGATGAACCATTGGAGTATTGTGGCAAATTTTAATTTCTTTGCTGCACTCAAAGCTTTTGTCCCAAGAGTAGGGTTTCATGAGTAGCCTAAACTAGATGTTGATGTACATTTTAGGACGCCCATGAGTCATGAGTCCACCCAACTCTAATGGGTACCTGACATTCGTTGGGGAAAAGTGGAGGGAGTTAGTCATAGTGCTGGCCACATGACACCCTCGTTAACCGTGGGTCATGACGTAACAGAGATGGAAACATGATCCATAGATCACAAAGTCTAACCAAATAAAGCAATTTATCTAGGAAAGGTTTTCTCTGATTTTAATTTTCGCTGTCTGTCGGTTCTGAGACTTCATAAGTAAACCTTTAAAAAAAAAATGCAACACCTTTGACATTGAATCTAAAGTTTTTCCTTCAAGAAACTCCTGAGCTGAACTCGTGCCAATTAAATGTAGGCCAAATGTCTAGGTGTCCTTTCGTTTGGCAAGGTCGTTAGAGTGACCATATGACAAGTGTTTCCCAAACTTTTGCCTGTGGTGCCCTCCTACACATTCACACTAGCCAGCTTGGGGGTCTGATATACAAATAAGACTTGTCTTCGAGTCCGAAAATGTGTATCCCGCGGCCTTTGTAGCCGAAGTGACCTCCAGCTGTCTCGTTCTGAAGCCGCATGCAACCCTGTTCTCTCTATTCTATGTCAGTTAAGTTAAAGTAAGTTGGAGCCTGTGCTGATCTTCAAAGCGTTTCCGTCGGGCATCTCTGTTACGTCGACTACCTTTCAACTCACTGCTTTTGGCATACGGGATACGTGCCCTGCGCAGCGTAACTGCTTAAAATATCTAACAAAAAATAATTAAACATTGTAATGATGCCATTTATTGTGTGAATAGTGCTCCTTCTTCTACAGTGCCGTTAGAGCATGAATTGAGTTGCCTGAATCAGCCAGGAAAACCAACGAATTAGCATTGATTAACATGCATGACTAGATTGACACATGAAATGCGTAGGACGTAATTATCTTCTCTTTTGAGGCAACGTCTGCAATTTACAAGATAAGATGATAATATTCAAACATGGACTTATAACGTTATTGTCCCTTGAAAAATAAGTTAAACGTCTTAGTGTCCCCAATATCACCACATCGTCCAACAATTTGAGAAACGTTACAATAAGGCATGGGTAACACATGATCCACTGATATATAAGGTCCAGGTATGCCAATTACCGGTTGCCAGTTACATATGAAAAATGATTATGATTTTAGGCGATATTTTAAACAATTTTAAGCTGTCTTAATAATTTTAGAAAAACTTTTTAATATGTTTTACAAGTTTGTTTTTAAATATATGTAAACTAACAACAAAATGCTAAACAATTTTGTGTTTCACTAATAGACTCTAATTAGGTTCTAATGTAGATCAATAAGTTGATTTAGATCTACATTTTCAATTAGCACGGTTACAAGGTCGCAAATGGATATGCAGCTTAGCAATAATGCACTCCTTTACAGAAAAAACTAATCATAAATATATGTATAGATCTAGATTCTAATAGATGCAATTTATTTCTGACGTAGATTAGAATCTAGATTTATAATCACTTTTTTTTTATTAAAAGCGTAAACATTTATTTACCAACACATGCGCAAAATTCCTGGCAAGTCTGTCGTCCTCTGTTGTCATTAGACAATACCATTATTTCGTGTTGTTCGAGAAAACTCAGCAATCTAATTTTAAAGTATAATTTACAATGGTCAAAGCAGTTTGCGTTTTAAGTCCAGGCTCTGCAACTGGCATTACTGGAACCATTACTTTTACCCAGGAAGTATGTCAATCATAAATGTAGACCTAAAATTCTAATCTAGATTAAGATAATATAAGGTAATTTCCCAATTAATGAATTATATAAGTTATAACCATACTATCTATAACCATACATTTTGATACATACATGATTGTCATGATACATTACATATCTTAGAATATCTAGATTAGATCAAGATTAGGACTGATTATGTGTAGATTTGTAGATCTAGAGTCTACTAGTCTAGTAATAAAATTTAATAAATGAAAAACTTATGGGGGAAAACAGATTGAGCTCTCAACATTCTATTTTTAGGACCATTTTTTTGACCAATTTCAAATTGGCTTTTATTGACATTATATAAATAACTTATCAAATTTATTGCTCAAGAATAGAGGAATTCAAAAAAAAAATAAAATCAGAAGCAACAGACAATTATTTAACTTGATAAAATGAGGTCAAACACACTTACCCCTAATAATGAAAAATCCATCACTCATAGAAGATATGTCCAATAATCCATGAATTTCACAAATTCACAATATTATTAATAGAAAAATGTATCACAAAGTAAAGTATATTTATAGATCATTTGAACAAAATATATAAATAAGTGTTTTAAGACATTTATGCTTGTTAATTGAGCCCCCACCGTAAAAAAAAAATTTATCATCATCCTGAATAACAAAACCATTATCAGTTTTGACATAATATGTATCAATTTTAATGCCCAAGAACAGAGGAATCCAAAAAAAGTAAAATTCATTATCATCAGACAAGTATTAACATAGAAAAGTGAGATCAAACACACTTACCCCTATTCCTAATAACGAAAAATCCACCATTCACAGAAAATATGTCCAATATTCCATGAATTTCACAAATTCACAATATTATTAACATAAAACTGTGTCACAAAGTATATTTATAGAACATTTGTAAAAAACAAACAACTTTAAAATGTATTTGTAACTAATAAATAAGCCCCCTCTTCGGCCCACCCTACCATAAAGTCACTTTTTTTTTTATCTTCATTTTTTTTTACATACTATTTATATCAATATCAATTTTAGATAAAGGGTATAGATGTATTTTAAACTAGATCTAATATTAAGTGAAATATTATTAAGATATAAATAGATCTAGTTCTTGATCATTTCTAGATCTAGGCATTAGAATTAGAGGTCTAGACTCTAGCCCTAATATAATTGGCTTTTAAAAACTTAGAGGTGCATGGTGTTTTCTGTTTACTATCTCAAATAATCTAAATTTTTGTATCTGTTGTAATTGTTGCTAAGAAAAGAAATAAAAACAACATTTATTTGGTTTATATGTGTTTGTTGTTGTTTTTAACGATGTCTTCAAGTCAAATTATTCTAAATCTACTGTCTAAGATCTAAACAATGGAAGGAATACAGCATTCGATTTTTACCGGTCAGCATTTTTATTTTAGATCTAATCTAGCAATACCATAATTAATTATTAATTTTCATGTTAACATTTAGATTTTTAGATTCTATTATAACTTTTTAGTGCTGCAACCATGTAAGCGTGAATCGGCAGTGGTGTGTGCGCTTACTAAAACACATTCCTATAAAATAATAGAAATTAGAAGCCTAAATCTAAACATTTTGAATTCTAGATCTAAAATTACCTCTCATCATATAGATTTAGATTGGAATGACAATATGTTAACCATGCTCACAAAATTTCTAGATCGCATTAAAACATATTCATTATGATCTAAAATAGATTTATATCTGTTTAGAATTCCAATTTAGATTTAGATCTAAGTTAAAAATCAATGTTTTCCTAACTTTTTTTGCGCTGCAACCATTACCATGTATGCGTGTATCGGCAGTTATGCGTTCTGGCCGATGTATTGACGCCTATAATATTGACGATTGTGAAGCACTAATATTAAAGTACAATAATTACCTTAATAGTCAATATTAATTTAAAAATTGTAAGCGTGTTGCTTTTACAGATAAAGATCTCAATTCTGAGATGTGCCTTCTCTGACGGATTTCACTTGAATGAATAAAAAATGTGTTTTCAAAAAAGCTAATGACGCCTATTTCTGGAGAAGCACTTCCGATAGGATAAAAAAAAAATTCTTTTTATAAAGATATATATATATACGTATTAGTACTGATAATAAAACATTATTATTTCTCTAATTGAAAATTTAAAATGTTTAAATAAAATAGGCAATATTTAAGTGTAAAAAAAATAAAATAGTGCACGTGGACTAGCTCTGCACAAATTGCGTAGTGTCATCAAGGTCATTTTTTTAAAAATCTAAGACAAAAAAATACAATCAATTCACTCCCCTCCCCCTGGATTTTGTATAACAGCCATTTTTGTATGATAAGAATGTCTTTTTTGTATATGAACATAAAAAAATTATATGTTTCTTACCTTTTCAAATGGGATCACATAAATCCAACAGTAAATCCTGTGCTTCGCATTTTGAATACTTCATGGAATTCACAAAACCATAAAATCTTTACAAAAACGAATTTCAACAAAATTTTGCTAAGAAAGCTTCCATAAACATAGATCTATCTATCAAAACAAACAAACACGCAACAGATGGTCTATTTGAGGGGATAATGAATTCAGATTCCCAAAAATGCATTTTCAATGGAAAATCTGTTTTCTGCCTTATCACGAAATCCCAAAATTGAAGAACTTATAAATCTTATAAAAATTATTTAAAAATCAATTAGTCAGACTCAATTAGGTTTTTTGTAAGAGAATTTTTTACAAATCAAATAGATCTATCTAGAAGCATAAAATTAAAGGGCTATTTAACCTTAGTTAGGCCAATATTAGAATAGATGCATCCTCTGGAATCCCTCAACTAAGGAAAACTTTTATAAAAGATACTAGATCTAGAACAATCTTGTATGATACATCATACCGACGTTACTTCAAAAAAGATGATTACGTCCTACATGTCATGCATATTAACCAATGACCTAAATTCTGCCAGTCACTGGTTTTCCTTAGTTCCTTGGTTTTAGCTTAGGAAACCCATTTCATGATTTAATAGCACTAGGGAAGAAAGAGCATAATTTGTACAAATTTGTCCTAGCATATGGAACGAGGAATGTGTCTTCATCTTTGTGACTTTGTGTCTGATAATTTTATTAGATTTTGTTTTTGTATTTGAAGATTACGGTTTAGTGTTTTATGTATAATTGCTACTTTACTTTTAAGTCTTCTATCCTGAAGGCTTTCTAAAGGTGTTACTCTAGTGAAATTTGAATATTCGTTTGTTATGAATCTCACTGCTCTATTTTGTGTCTTCCAGTTTCTTAATGCTTCTTTTTTTTTGTTTGAGTAATCTTACTTACTTAATTTTTCTTAGTGTATAGTATACTGGTATTATATATGTATAGTTACTAGATCTATATCTAGTTAAATCTAGTATACTCTACATACAGTATTCATTATAGTTATTTTTTTTATAGTATAGTAACAGTTGAATCCAGTTGACATAGAACTGGAAGTGATCAAGATTCTTTTATCTAAGAGAGTCTAGGTTCTTTATTATTAAAAAACAATTAGATCTAGATTGTAGTATAGATTTATCCAATTTATGTAGATTATTGTAGATCTGATAATTTCATATGATATTATATTTAATATAGATCTGGGGAAATGGGTAAACGTGGAATCATGGTCTAAAATTAAATACAAATGGGATCAAGAAGATCAGTTGTATTCCTGAGTTAACATGTAACATCAACATGATAATGAGACATGTATTTCTGCTTTTTGAATACTCTAGATATAGAGCTATTGGTCCAAATTTATTTTATAAATTATTGATTTCATGCTTATGAGTTAAAATATATTTTAACTTAAAAATATAAAGTATTCTGTAAAAATGTAATACACATGGTAAGTGAACTAATTTAGTAATGTTTCTTTCATTGTGTAGAAAGCAGGGGACTGTACAGTGGTTTCCGGTAAAGTATCAGGCCTTGCTCCAGGTAATCATGGATTTCATATCCATCAATTTGGTGACTACTCAAATGGTGAGCATTATTTTCTCATCTTGGTTGTTATTTGTATTTTTACAATAAAAATGTTTTGCTTAAAGCCTTTTTTTTTCTAGATTGTTACTTTCAAAATTTTTGGGAAGATATTTTGCTACTATTCTATTTCAATACTTTTAAATAAATGTATAAAAAGGAAATAAGGGAAAGACACTAAAAGAAAATGCAAAATTCCTTTATTATATAATATTAAAACATTTGTTTTTAAAACAATTATATATATTTTGCTTACTATATATGTCATTTAATGATCCATTTTAAAAAAATAAACAAAATCTTAATGTAAGTAGCAAATTAGGTTGTCTGTTGATTAAAATACATTTGAAAACTTACAGATTTTAACATGTCATTGTCATTGTTCAATTAGTTTCACTTAAAGGGTTAAAAATACTGTCACTTATTTTTTTTGGCAATGCTTGTAACTTGGAATGGAATGGTTAACTCTGTGCCTACTTTTAATTACTGTATCTAGTTCTAAATCTTCATCCTGTAGGATCATGTTTAGGAGGCATAATTCAGTACACATTTAAACATTACTTATCTCAACTTCACTTAAGTTAAAATTCTTGTTTTATTAAGTATTTTCTTTCATTTCATTTATTACTATAAATATTTAATATAAATTTTTGTTCCACTGATAATTTCTAGGCTGTATTAGTGCAGGCGCTCACTTTAATCCAGCTAACAAGAATCATGGAGGCCCTTGTGATACAGAAAGGCTAGTAGTAATTGGTTGTAGGTTTACATGAGTAAAATACTAATAGGATGGAACTTGAAGTATGTCTATTAAATTTTGTACAAACTTCATACTGACACGTCATTAAATTCCCTTGCAGACATGTTGGTGATTTAGGTAACATTGTGGCTGGTGATGATGGTGTTGCTGATGTTAGTATCAAAGATCAACAAATTTCTTTGATTGGAGAAAATTCTATCATTGGTCGCAGCTTAGTGGTAAGATAAAGCAATTTTTTAATGTATTGTATAGATACTTTTTCTTTTATGAAAATTATTCATTTGACCTTTGACTTACAGCCATGAATTGCTCTTTAAGTTTTACCTCTTTCTGTGATCGATTCAGCTAATTGCTTAGTGTGCAGTGGACTTGGTCTATGTTAATAATTACATACAAGTGTCACATTATTTTATAAACATGGTGGCTACATGACAGGACTGTGTTAGCTGATAATTTGATGTGTCCCTGAAATATGAATGGCTCAAGATATAAAATTAAAGTTGATTTTGCTAATTTTGTTTATTTTTTTTTTGTAAGCAGTTTTCACTCTTAAAAACTTATTTTGTACACATAGGTGCATGATAAAGAGGATGATCTCGGCAAGGGAGGCAATGAAGAAAGTCTTAAAACAGGAAATGCTGGACCTCGCTTAGCTTGTGGTGTCATTGGTATCACTGTGTAAATAGTTTTCTATTCCCTCTAGATTTCCAAATTCATTCAAATAAATATAAACCTTTTGAAAAATGCAATTGTTGATTCATTGTTTATTTTTGATGTAGGTGTAGGAGGTAAGGAATCTTTGTCATAATAGATATAGATGTAGAGTTCTCTCTCTAGATCTTACTTTTATACTGATTACATGGACTTGTGTATTTTTTTTACCTAATATAGATCTGTTTTTTGAGTCCCTTTACTTCGGCATAGTTTCAGTTTGAATAAATGAAACATTTAGAGAGAGGGTGAACATCTGTATTGTTTTGTATTAATCAGACAATTGTCTTCGTTTTCCTCTTTTTCATTTCATTGCATGGTCAAGTTTTGATAGTAGTAAAAAACAATGTCAAACACATTGCACTTGAAGCATATAATAGTAGCAAAAATATCTTTTTTAAGTAATTCTTTCTTTATGTTGGGTTTGTAAATGTTTGAAATAATTTTTTTTTTACGTTTTTGCTCAAGCTTATTATTTTAATAAATTACAATGTTAATTGTTTCTTTCATTTCAATTCAAATAAAGTATCAGGAAAATAGGATTTGTTAACTTAGGAGTACCAGTACTAAAAAAAGTTTGTTGTTTTTTTTTAATGTGAAGAGTTTTTACTTTCCTAACTAAATTTTGTTATCATTCTCTATTTGAATACCTATTTAATCAGAGATTTTGTTTACTTTGAAAAAAAAACTTGGTCTAAGTTACATTTAATGTTTCAGAGAGATGCTGGCTTCCAAAATCTAGAGCAGCTATTTTGAGACGTTTGATTTTATCAGTATGAAAAGAAATATTTCTGTAGACTTGGATTAGGAGTTATTTTTATATAGGCCTATCATTTCTTTACTGAATATTCTGATGTACTTTATGTTTAATATGATTCTAATAAAATGAATTAAAATACTGACTTCTGTTCAATACATAGAAACAAATCTTTAGTGGCCCGGAACTTGTTTGTTTTGTTCTCTTTGTTTTCATGTCTCCTTTTCTAACCAGGTGACAGTCAGAAGTGTTTATTGTAGCTCATTGTGTGTGTGTAGTACTGTGCCAGGTATGTTGTACTCAACTGCATGTGTCTCACTATGTTAGGCTATGATGTGCAATTCCTCATCATGTGTCTTGCCATTTTATGAAATAAATCTGAGCATTATCCCATTAGGCATCCTGCCATGTTGTACTAATAAATGTGTCCTGCCATGTTATACTAATACATCTGTACCCTTTTTTTGGAGAGGATTTGTTGTGTCAGAGATTGTGCCATGCTTAAAGTTTTCACTGTAATAACCTGACCTAAAGTTTAAGATATTGATATTAAAATACTCCTGACTAATAATACAAGTTATAAAAAAGAGGTCTTGGACATAGTAAGAGATGTTGCAGACAGTTGAATGTCTTGGACATAGTAAGAGATGTTGCAGACAGTTGAATGGTCTTGGACATAGTAAGAGATGTTGCAGACAGTTGAATGGCTTGGACATAATAAGAGATGTTGCAGACAGTTGAATGGTCTTGGACATAGTATGAGATGTTGCAGACAGTTGAATGGTCTTACATTAGAAAGCACTCATTTAAATAGAAAGGGTCACTAAAAGATGAAAAAAAAACGCTTGAGCTAAGCATCCGGCATCAGAAAACTTTTGAAAATCTGAAAGTCACATCAGCTGCCCAATAAAATTAAAACTAGCCTTTTGTTCGTAGTCTGCGTGCCGCTATATGGTTTTGAAAATTAGACAATCAATGCTTAGGCTGAAAGAAGAATTCAAGCCTTTGAGAGTAAATCATCATCATTCCTTTGGGTTCCTCATGGAACATAGGGCCTCAACAAAAACACGCCACTCTCCAGTCTCTTGCTAGTTTTTTTTTTAATGATTTCCCAGCTCTTCCCGGTCCTCTCGGCTTCTTCAAGTACACTTCGTCGCCATGTTCTTTTTGATCTTCCTCTGCGTCTTGTTCCCTTGGGGTTCCACTCTAAGGCCTGCCTAGCTCTGTTGCTGGTATCTTTTCTAAGGGTGTGACAAATCCATCTCCACTTCCTCTAAGATCTGCACTTCTATATTTTTCTGTCCACTCATCTCCCACAGTTTGGTGTTTTCTACTTTGTCGTACCAGTGTATTTTTAGGATATTTCTCAGGCATCTGTTGATGGTCTGTACTTTTTTTGTTGTCGCTTCAGTTGTTCTCCATGTTTCAGAACCATACTGTAGGACAGCCTTGACATTAGAGTTAAAGATTCTTAGTTTAGTCTTGTCAGAGATGTGGAGAGATGTCCAGGTTGGTTTGAGCTGTGTAAATGTCTGACGCGTTAGATTTATACAACGTTTAATGTCTTCATCTCCACCTGATCCACTGACTACACTTCCAAATCATATAAAATTTTCGACTTGGTCTATTGTCTGAGAATCCAGTACTATGTCTCCAATTTGTTTATTGTTTACTCTAAGTACTTTTGTTTTTGGTAGTTTATTTTGAGGCCTACTCTTTTTCCTACTTCGCTTAAAGCTGTGACCTTATCTTGCATATCCCGTAGTCTGTGTGATAATAGGGCTATATCATCAGCGAATAATTATAGCCAAATTTTTGTCTAAGTTAAAAAATGTTCACATCATTATGTGCTATGCTCCCACCAACCTTGCAAGTGATACTGACAAAAATACATTTTATGACCAACTGCAAAGTATAGTTGACAAAATATCTACAAGAGATGTTTTGATCGTCATGAGAGACTTGAATGCCAAAGTGAGAAGTGACAACAGAGAGAGAGAGAGAGAAAAGTATGGGCACCCACGGACTTGGCACCATAAATGAAAATGGAGAAATGTTTGCAGACTTCTGCACATTTCATGAATTAGTGATAGGAGGCAGCATTCCCCCCCCCCCCCCCTCCAAAAAAAAATGCCATAAAGTGACATGGGTTTCACCAGACAATAAAACAGAGAATCAAATCGACCACGTTACCATACGGCGGAACTGGAGAAGCACATTACTAGACGTACGAAACAGAAGAGGAGCAGATATTGGCTCAGACCACCACCTAGTTGTTGCCAAACTAAAAATGAAGCTGGCCAGCAATAAAACAGAAAGAAACAAAAGGAAAAGATTTGACCTAGACAAGCTCCACAACACCCAGATTAAAAAGCAATTCTAACAATCCCTTCAAAATAGATCTGCTGTGCTACAACTAGATGAGGCCGAACAAAGCGTTGATAAATCTTGGCAAAATTTCAAAGACATTATTACTGAAACAAGCAATGAAGTACTAAGCCTAATAAGAAAAAACAGTGGATTAGAGACGAGACATGGAAATTAATCGAAGATAGAAAATGCGCTAAACAGGCAGTTAACCTAGCAAAAACAAGAAACCACAAGCAACAATACAAACAAGACTATCAAGCAGTTTCACAAAAAGTCACCAAAATGCTCAGACAGGACAAACGATCATTATACAATAATCTGGCAGAACAGGCAGAAGAAGCAGGTAAAGGAGATATAAAACAACTGTACAAAATCACCAAACTTCTCAGTACCAAAAAGGCTAATAGCAATGTTCCAGTCCGAGACAAATACGGAAAACTACTTTCTTCAATAAATGAACTACTTGAAAGATGGAAAGATTTTCAAAAAGTGCTCAATAGACCTAAACCACGAAATCCACCAGATCTGAATGCAGGACCAACACTAGACATAAACATGGAAGAAATAACCAAAGAAGAAATAAGGAATGCACTCAAACAAATGAAGACAGGTAAAGCGGCTGGAATTGACAACATACCACCCGAAGTCCTAAAAGAAGGAGGAAGTGAAATAGTTGACCAAATGCACAAACTATTCAACAAAATTTGGTTAACAGAAACACCTCCCGGTGAGTGGAAAAAGGGCTTGCTAATAAAATACCAAAGAGTGGAGATCTATCACAATGTGAGAAATGGCATCACTTTGTTGTCAGTACCAAGCAAGATTTTCAGCAGAATCCTACAAAACAGAATAAAGGAAGCATGCGATGAACACCTAAGGGAAGAACAGGCCGGACTCAGAAAAGGGAGGTCTTGTGCTGACCAAATAGCAACACTCAGAATAATTGTAGAACAATGTGTCAAATGGCAATCTCCTCCCTATGCAACATTTGTCGACTTTGAGAATAAATGCAACTGAAAAATGCTGGACAGCAAGAAAAGAAAACAAATGAGTTTGTAATGATACAAGTCAACTCTCTGGCTGGCATATAGTTACATACTATGAAGAGACGCAAGCTGAGCTGGTTAGGTCATATTACATGACTCACTTTTTTTCAAGATACCGGTACAGTGGAGAGAGCACAAAGAAAAGAAAACTGTTGGGACCACGTGAAAGAATGGACCGGCCTCTCTCCTGTAAGGAACATTAACCGGAAGGGGGGGGGGAAGGAATTAAAGGATTTAATTGAAAAAACAACAACACTCTTTTTAACACACTGCAGGGAGAGAGAGATGTCATTGTATTTGTGATGTCTGTCTGTGTGATAGTATTTTCATATCTAAAGCAAAAAGCACTATTGAAAATCAACAGTCTACTTCTTCGTGCTTTAAAAAGTGTTACAGCTACATTTATTCTTTCTTAAACTTAAGCCTATTAAATTATTTTCCGTAAATATGCTAATAGTTATAAACTATTTTAGTATCTTAAAAATTGGAAGTTGTTTCTTTTTTTTTAGTGTGTACCTACGACAGACACTCCATAGTAAATAATAGGCTACACTGCCAGCGAGTTGACACATACTTTTTAAAAATCATTTGACATCTTATAATTTATGTTTCATATATTTCTGCCGTGAGATTGAAAGCCTTAAATAATTATTTAACAAAAATAAAGTTTATTTAAAAAAAAAAAGGGGGGGGGGGGGAATTTGAACTTCATCCGAAAGTCAGCATCATGTTAATTAATATAGGCGTACAGATACGTATAGGGTCTGGTTGGAAAGGTAAGCTGTCTGAAGAGCTGCAGCACGAAGCCTCTATTCAACAGCTTTCCACAGGAGTCTGTATATTGCAATAATATTCCTAGTTTTACTCCATAAGCTTTATATAGGCCTATACAAGTACATATTGTATAACTTTAAAAAGGGGAGAGAGACTTAAAATCTGCAGAAGGCGGGGTGAATTTGGAGGCCCTAAAGGAAATACAAAAATATCAGCTAAAAAATAAAATGACGCAATTGATTAAAAACTGATTGTAATAGCCTACTACAATAAGATTGGGAACAAGAATAGCTATTTCTTCTTTTTGAATCCTGTGCGTGGCCCCCATCAATCGGAGGCCCTATGCAGCTGCCTAGTTTGCTTTTGCCTAAGGGCGGCTGCTAAGTGCTGTAGTCTGTCTGGCCGATGTACTCTTAATACTTTTTGTACGGTTATGAAATTTCCAAAAGCGCCCATACAGAAAATCGCTGTGTAGAAGCATTTTAAAATAGTATTTGAAGGTCACTTATTGTAGCGGTACATATGTCCTAAATCCTTCTAACCCTTAAACCTAACACGTAATTTTATCTCGCGCGTGCGTATAAGTACTTTCTGACCTATGACTTCATAATGTTTATCAGCTTAGTGATAACACCTAAAAAAAAAATCAGTTGTGCCACAATGCTGACACACACACACACAAAGCGGAAAATGATGTCAAGTTTTCAAGGACACAAATACAACTTCACACATTGTACGTCTGGTAAGAAAAGAACAATGAAAGTAATGAAATGTGGAGCTTGGTTTTAAAACACAAATGAGTTGTTTTCAATTGAAAACACAGGGAGTTATAATCAGAATGTTTAACATTTAGATGGGATTTGAAAATAAAATTTAAAAAAATCAAATGTATGAAATTAAAAAGTTAAAAAAAAATAAATTAAGTTGAGTGTCACTGAACCCAAACTGGTCTCTACTGTATCTAATGAGAGAGTACATGTCAATGAAGTCAAACTTCTACGCCAGACAGTACACAAGGTACACCTGTTCTTCATGGGGTAAAAGAGAACAATTTCCTCAAGATTTGGATCCGTCCTGTCTTGGATTTTGTCTGTTGTCTCACATTACTTCACTTATTCTAATGCGAATCTGAAAGCATCCAAGAGAGTTGAAGGGACACCACAATGAACTCGAACTTACTTCATAATAAAACTTCTCAAGACTTTAAAGGATGTCTATTTACAGAGGAAGGTGATTGTCGTGTCTATCTAGCCGTCGTTTACTTGGCCGTCTATTCTCCTCCTCCTTCTTCTTCGTTCTCATTGTTATGTTGGAGCGTTCATATGACTAGACCAATACATGAGATGAACTCACTAGCGGATCCAGAACTTTGGAGTGGGGGGGGGGGGGAAGCGATTTTTTTCCAAACCCTAACCCTAACGCCGAGTAAACCCTAACCCTATGCATAAACGTGCGTACAGCTTATATATATATATATATATAGAGAGAGAGCAGTGTTTCTCAACCTTCAGCGAAAAAATAAAAAAGTCATGTTGAGGCCTTTCTCTTGCTAGCTTGGGGGTCTGGGGGAGCGCTGTAAGATTCCCCCAGTGGGGTTCGAGGCGACGCCCCGAGGCAAAAAGCGTTTTCTTGCATTTTTCACTGCAGAAACGCATCCTTCTGACATCTTCAGCTCATTATATATCAGTGGGGTTCGGGGCGAAGCCCCGACGCCAAAAGCGTTTTCTTGCATTCTTCACTGAAGAAACGCATTTTCCCTACATCTACAGCTCATTATTTATCAGTGGGGTTCGGGTCGATGCCCAATCACGAAAAGCATTTTCTGGCATTCTTCACTGAAGAAACGCATTCTCCTGACCTAAAGCTCATTATTCATCCTATTATAAAGGACCTTTTGAATAATGTTGAAAAATATTCTAATATAAATTTTTACGCCCTTAATACATTGCAAATAAAACCGATTTGTTCCTTGAAAAGATAAGATACCCCACATCTTTGAGGATCGCCGCCAAAAAAAATTATTCG
This sequence comes from Biomphalaria pfeifferi, assembly GCA_030265305.1. NCBI lineage: Eukaryota > Metazoa > Mollusca > Gastropoda > Planorbidae > Biomphalaria > Biomphalaria pfeifferi. The sequence continues at coordinate 1,482,373 of JASAOG010000060.1, read as the reverse complement.
ATAAATAATATTCAATAAAATACAAGCATAAATTGTGAGTTGTAGTCCAAAACTTATTTAACTAGAAAAAATATCAGATTGAGTAAAGGTTGGAAAAAGGCGACTAGGAAAAAAATTATTTGGGTTTAGAACTCATCTCAATCGTGACTCTTATACTGAAAAATTTCGTTTGAATTATAACTTTTCCAAAGCAAAGTCTTCTTAAAATAATTAAAATAAATTCATGTGAAGTTACATAAACTCTGTCTGGAAAGGGGAGGGGGCCGTAGAGTGAAAATGATTAATCCTCACTTCTTTTTATAACTTCTGCTAAAGATTGCATTAGGCATTAAAGAATAGGGGTGGGGCGACTCGATATAAGAATTTAATTTCATAGCATGTATAAATTATATTAGTGACAGAAGTTTCTTATTTTGTAATTTCTTAACTATAATACAAAAAGAAAAAGTATTGGTTTGTCCCATGGGGGGAAGGTGATTGTATGTATCGCCCCTCCCACATGGTACAACCTTTTTTCATTTTGTATTTACTAATGATAAAATTTGAGATTTGAGTGTGGTGCGACATAATATACAATGGATTCACGTAGTTTATATTATATACATATTCAACTAATTTTGTTCACATACAATGATTTCTCCATAAAATAGGACCGCCCCCCCCCCCAACTCAGAGGGCTAGAGTGGGGAGGGCAATACATGCAATCGCCCCCCCCACCCCACCGAATCGGCTAAAATACCTGAAGGAGAGCGACATAATATAAAATTTATATATTAATTCAACTAATTTTGTTCACAAACTATGATTTCTCCGAAAAGTAGGACCGCTCCCCCCCACTCAAAGGTTTTAGGTGGGAAGGGCAGTATAGGTATTCGATCCCCACCCCATCGGCCAAGAGGGGAACGACATAATATAAAGATCGGTTACAATACCAATAACACGTTTTAACCATATAGATATTCAATTGATTCTGTTAGCAAGCTGTGATTTCTACATATAAATTGGACCGCCCCTACCGTCCCCCCCCCCCCGGATCCGCCAGTGGATGAACTGCGCAGTGGTTTCCAAATCAGAAAGCTCTCCATATAGTTTTCTTTCTATTAGGGTGTTTTGGGGCCAGTGTCTTATACGGGCCTCTTGGTAAAGAGAGCAGTTTTGGAGGGCGTGGTCGGCATTCTCTGGTGATACTCCACATGGGCAAATTTCACTGGTTCCAATTTTGAGCTTCCGGTACATGTGTTGTCGCATTCTGTTGTGTCCTGTCCAGCCTGTCCTGAGTCGAAAGATTAGACGTTTGTCGTGTCGGGATAGCTTATAGTAAGCGTCATCTTTCTTGTGATTTGGATGAGAGCTCATCTATTCACTATACATCTTTCTACAAGCCCAAGCATATTCTTCTCCTATAATGTACCCGTATTCTGCAACGTCATTCATCTGTCTCACTGCGTCATTACTTTTACCGTCCCTAAAACAATGCACAATATATTTATTTAAAATGCAGATCATTTGAAGGGCCAATGTCATTGGTTAACCATGTAGCATTTCGGTACTCCGGTACATGCTGAATCTTCAGATAACCTATTCTGAATGTGTATTGGTCGTCACATGTTTGGGAATCTGAGGATTTCTCACATCGCAATTGTCCTGCTTTACATCAGCTTCGTCTAGTTAAGAGACGATGGTTTTTAAACACATTTGTAAAGAAATTAATGTTTAACCTAGTGAGTAGAAAGTCGATTGTGATGGCGGCCTGGTCGTGCGGTTTGTGCGCTGGAATGTTGTTTGGATTTATCGATGGTCCCGAGTTCAAACCCTGCCCGCTTCCATCCCCTGTCATCTAGCGGGAGGTTTGGACTAGAAAGTAAGCTATTTTCAACTCTGAAGGAACATCTGAAACATTATTAGTAGACATTGTTGAAGTGGGTGATACGTATGTTACTATATTTAGACATACATTGTACGATCATCTTATTAAAGACTTTTAAAAACATTTTTTGAAAACTGTGGGCCGATTGAAAGCATGAGCCTTACTATTTACTCATACTATTAATTCAAGTATTTTGACTAGTAAATATTCATTGTAATATTAAAGAAATAAATTACACAGGGAACAAAAAAACGAGTATGATACATTATGTTGTTTCACAATGAGTAGGCTACAAGTAGTTATTGTTAGTATTGTTGTTATTAAATAAAAAAATCTAACACGTTAGATTTAAATGAAACGCTGTAATTACGATATAAGAGTTACTTCCATTTTACATAGATTGCAAGGACAGTAAAAAGATTTACGTGAATTTATAATTTTGCTAGGACACCTGAAATAGAATTTAAGAAAAAAGAACGAACTAATGTAATAAATAATAATGTGATGCATTTCAAATCTAATGGTCAACACATTCCCTTGAGTTCTTTTGTACGTGGGACAGGGCGCAATTAATTAGACTGAGAAGGATGTGGACATTAGAAGAGAGAACGATTTCCGCCCAAGTCTAGAACCGAGATGAAAATGCTGAGCTCAAGGCAGATGTCCAATGTGTTTGTCATGTCTGAAAGTCTCAATGTAAATCAACATCTATGTCTCGTTAAGTTGCTCCCTTCAGTTATTTCATACATATATATATATATATAACAACCATCAATTATCTGAAGCCATGAACTTCTTACAGCGTCTTTGTTTGGATATCCCCTAGAGCCAAAAAGAAAGTTTCATAGTGAACCAAATCTTATACACTAAATAAATAGTACAAAAAAACAACAACAACAGCAACAAGATATAAAAACACAATTACACCTCACTAAGAAGTACAAATAAAAAAACAAACCTTGAAGTGTGTTTAGTATGAGCTAAAGTGAATTCTTACTCTCAAGGTTTCTTTTTTTTTATGTTTACTTTTTAGTGCGCTTTAATGTAATTGTTGAAAATGGAAATGTTTACTTTTTATTATTTAAGCCTTTTTTTTTTCAGTAAACATTGACCACTGATTTATCAATACTCTTATAGAAACATTGACCACTGATTTAATAATACTTTTATAGAAACAATACGAAAAAAAAAAAAAAAAAAAGATGGCAGACGGGCTAGGAGCAGGTACATAGCCCTGCTTCTCGCCATTTGTCTTCGAGTGTCCGAAGATTAATGACAAATGCACTATATTTCGTGGTTAAGCAGCCCCAGCTGTAACCTACATTTTTTTGCCACATCCAGGGCAAGCATAACCATTGTCCGCAGGTGGTCGATTAAAATTTTCTTTTCGCCATCTGCGTCTCTCCTCGGCAGCAGATTTTCTTTTGGTCTCAAATGTGTATCCGCGGCATTCGTGAGTGACCCCCAGCTGTCTCGTTCTGAGGCCGCATGCAACCAGGTGCTCTCTTCTATGTCAGCTAAGGAAAGTTGGCGCCAAAGCTGGTCTTCGAAGCGTTTCCTTGGGGGACCTCTGTTACGTCGACCACCTTTTAGCTCACCAAAAAAGACTGTTTTTGGCATACGTTCGTCCCCCATACTGGATACGTGCCCTGCCCAGCCTAACTGTCGGACCATAAGAATTCCCTCTATACTGTCCATATCTGCGTTCGCAAGGACATCACTCAGATGATTAGAAGTGGTTGAAAAATCGATTTTCAAAAATCTAAACAACATACAAGAAAGATTCAGATTGAGTTAATATAAGCGCTTGTAAAAAAAAGTTTATACATTTCGCATAAAATGTATTTCCCGAGACATATATCAAGGGAATCTCATAACAATTATACCGCGCACAAAAATTAGCCCCTAACCACCCAAATCAATTTATTGGTTTAATTCATTATGCCCACCTGTGCACACAAAAAAAAGTCGACTGCTCCCTGTTTTAGGAGAGAAAATTTATTAGAAACAAATTAATCTAACTTAATACATTGACTTTTCATTAATTACAAGCCAAAATGTGTCTGAAACAAATACGTACGTGAAGGTCTAATACTATAATTATAATAATAATAATAAAAAAAACACCTTCGAATATTTAGCTTGTAATTGTTGAAGCCAAATATGTTGAAAGTCAGAAAACATTTTGGTTGCAGCGTTGTGTGAAAGCTGGCTCAGAACAGTGTGAGGAGGGAAAGCGTTTTTCTATTGGTTCTTTGTATTTGTATTTTCCGTTTTGTTTTTTTAAAATACACTTTACAAATGTATAAAAGTTACACATGGTGGTCAATGAACACTCTCCATGCCATCAACAATGGCCGCCTGGAACTCTGTTTTATCTTTATTGTTTATATCTGCTGTTGTCATAGCAACCATCATGGGGCTGTCAGGTAATATTTTTCTTAATAAAGATAAAAAAAAAAAGCTTCTTTTGAAAAAATAAAAGTTTTTATTTTTATTTTAAAGATTAGAGTATTGAACGCTTTTCTTCAAGACAAATTATTACAGTTTACAACAGGCCTAGTAAGAGTAATAACTATAATATAAATATATAAACTAATTACAATAATTCAATAAAATCTGGTCTTTGTAACAGTCCACTATAGAAAGTACACAAGACATCACAAAAAAAACAACAACTGCCTGGTTAAACCAGCGTTTTTTTTTTTTTTCATTCTAATAACTTTATTTGGAGGTCTCGTTGTATCATCATACTGCTGCCACTGTTTGAGGGGAAAACAAAACAACGAGATCTACTTTGACTATGTTTGAATTAGTGGAGAGTAAGGAGTTTGGAAGACGCAGTGCCGTAATCCGGAGCTGTATTTACATAGTCCGAACATGTTACAAACGTACACTTCTTGTTATTGATTAGTGTCTCTTATACACTTCTTGTTATTGATTAGTGTTTCTTATACACTTCTTGTTATTGATTAGTGTCTCTTATACACTTCTTGTTATTGATTAGTGTTTCTTATACACTTCTTGTTATTGATTAGTGTCTCTTATACACTTCTTGTTATTGATTAGTGTCTCTTATTCTGTCATTTAACGTTCCCAGAGAATCGCTGAAAACAAGCGACAACGTTTTGAATGCTAATAACTTTATAAACTGATATCAACACGCAGGGCCGGATTTAAGAATGTCGAGGCCCCGACATTTGTGCCAGCCGTAAAAATTTAAAATAATAAATTTTAGAAAAAAAACAACAAACTTTAAAGTTTCTGACCCGTCGAAATTCGGATATATTTTATAAAAAACCTCTTTTGTGAAGGACCCTTGACCCCGCCTGTCCTTCCTTAAATCCACCCTGATAAAAATATTATTAAAAATATAATTAAGTAAAAGTAAAGTTTCCCTTTCAGACCTTGGGATCTATGGGGCAGTGGATGTTAAGGTCATCTGTTTCTATGGCCAACGGTTAATGAGCGGGGTGTTATGTGGCCAGCACAACGACCAACCGTCTTTACTTTCTCCAACTAAAAGGTACCCATTAGAGTTGGATGGACTCAGGGACGCTCTAAAAATCCCGATATTCAAAATCTAAGCCTTCACCGAGACTCGAACCCAGGACCTCAGGTTCGGAAGTCGATCGCTTAATCACTCTGCCACCGCGCCCCCAAAAATATAATTGGTTAGTTCAAAATTATTTTTAAATTTTAACCCTTATATCAAGCAGACAGACATTAAAGTTTTATTTTATAATGACTTTATATATTAATGGAAGTTTAAAATGCACTAACCAGAGAGAAAAAAAGATAAAGATAGTAATATGCTGTAGTCATAAGGGAAGTGTAGGATTGCATTTTGTTGAATAGAATTGAACACAATACTTGACTAAATATCAATACGACACAATCATTTAAAAGTCTTCACACATAAACCTGTTAAAAGATATAAATGTAACTCTGTATCTCTTAACTGACGATACCTACGTTGATTTGACCCCCATTAAATTCAATAAATTTTTGGTTTTATAAACTTTAATATGCGTTATATAAAAGGAGCATGCATTCTTCTATAAGTATATACCTAATATAACATTTCTTGATTACATACAAACAAAAAAGTTATTGAAGTTAAATCATAAAACGGGAGTGAAACACAAAATGAGCAAAATGAATAATTCCATCGGAACGTAGAAAATAATTACGGAGAGAAAGAGTTAAAAAATGATTTTGCTTCTTTTATTTCTTCTATGAGTTGGCTACCTCCTAAACTAAATGAGCAGAAAGTCAACTTTTTTTATGGGAATATAAAACTTTGGCAGTAATCCAACGTCTCAAAGTGTGTGAGAGAAGTATTAACAGTGCAAGGAAATGTACTATACGTTAAATAACTTTCAACTATTTCATACGGGAAGGGATATATGTCAGTGATAGTTCTTTGAGTTGAGACACACCATCACGTGACCTTGTCTATTATTGTGTAAACTATATATCTCAAATGTCACGTTCGGCTAACTAATGAATAGGTACAACAGCAATGAATGCATTACGTAATAGTGGGACATTTGAAAGACAAGATCGATTCTACATTGGAAAATTAGTTGGAAAGCATTTGAAATAAAAAATACGATCCTATCATGACGCAAGATGCTGGCCAGGGTTGGAATCGATCCTAGTATAAACAAATGAATATTGAAATCTGATATGTCAAGATAATTTATGAAAAACTATAGCAATACATTTCAGTATAAAACCCCTCATTAAGTCATTTAAGGAGTCTCATCAACTCATAGTTCAAGAACTACATGAAACTTTGCATGGTATTTTCTTACCTTGTTCTTGGAATAACTTACAACTGTTTGCGTGACTACCCTAGAACTCGAGAAGGATCGAATCTATTCTTCTTTTCTTTCATTCCAGATTCTCTGATTTTAATTTTACTTTTGAATCATCTACTTTTAGGTCTCCATTTTTGTTTCCGGTTTATCTCCCGCTTTCCGTTATAAAATTTTTACTAGCATTCTTGAAATTTAATCTGATTTAAACAAATCTAAAGACCAGTCCCGACTGGGGGGATGAACCCTGGCCGCCTACACCACTAGCTACACCACTAGCTGGCCCTAGCGGAAGAATCAAATATACTCGAGATGGGAGAGGGTGTAATCACCCGTTTGTTCATCTTTGATTGATCCGTTGGCAGATGTATGGTAAGAGTACTTTATCCTTAATGTTTAAATTTAAAGGTTGATAAAATAATTGGGGCTAAATTGTGGATAGGATGTGCCCCCCCCCCCCCACCTTCTTGGACTACTTCATTGGATGAGGCAAAAAAAAAAAAAGTATTTTACCTTAAGGAACTAAAGGATCAAAGAAGTGTATATTTGTGTGTACTGGGTACAGTACGTTTTGGAGGAGCGAAAACATTTTGTTTTTAGTAAATCTTATAGGCTACAAGTTACGGGCCAAAGAAGTGTGCGTGTATACCTGGGAGATTGCTTGACATAGTTTGCATTTCTCTAGTCATCAATTAGATCTAGATAATTAGTTAACTCGATGAATAAAAAAAGAAGAAGAAGAAATATGTTTGCTTATGCTAATAAGTGGTAGGCGCGGTGGCCGAGCGGTAAAGTGCCTCTGAGTCCATCCAGCTCTTATGGGTACCTGACATTAGTTGGGGAAAAGTAAAGGCGGTTGGTCGTTGTGCTGGCCACATGCCACCCTCGTAAACCATAGGCCAGAGAATCAGATGACCGTTACATCATTTGCCATATAGACCACAAGGTCTGAAAGGGGAACTTTACTTTTTTTTTACTATGCTAATAAGTCCATTATATGGGCTTTACATATATGAACAGTAAGCATTAAGTTATCAAAAAAAAGCATTACTATTAAATGAAATATATTATAATAGTATATGTTAACTAGACTTTACCTCCTAGCTCTATAGAATTGATGGAAACAAGTGAAAGTAGGTGTATTTTGTGGTGAATGGGTGGTTAAGCGCTTGGCTTTCCTGGGTTCGAATCTCAGTGAAGACTGTGATTTTGAATTCCGGGATTTTCAATGCACCCAACTGGGTACCTGACTTTAGTTGGGGAAAGTAAAGGCGGTTGGTCGTTGTGTTGGCCAAATGACACCTTGATCGTTAACCGTTGGCCAAAGAAACAGATGACCTTAACATCATCTGCCCTATAGATCGCAAGGTCTGAAAAGGGAACTTTACTATCAGTTAATAGAAAATATCGGGAAAATAGAATTTTTTGTTTTCTTTGAGGCTTCAATTTGGGGCCAACATGGTGACTTCATGTGATGCTGAGATATTTATAGCGCATGTATTGAAATATTTCTACATGTAAAACACAAATTATTTCAGGAAACGAATGCGAGGCGTAATTCTAGTTCCAACATAATAAATAGATGCTAGTATTGCAATAGTGACATTAGGCACACCTGGTGTCCACATCAATCATGGCAGGGGAGACAAAACAATTCTTTTTTTTTCTCGTCATCCATTTACTTCCCTCTTTTTTGTTCTTCTCTCATAAATTCCTAAAAAATGCTGAATGTGTTTATTGTGTAAAATACACCAACATCACACGCGTTCATATTTTATAACACAAAAGAAGATCAGGTTTGTGTGAGAAATATGTTTTTACACACCTCAGACTCGACATGTCATCGAAAAATCTAAGGCCAAGGTTACTTGTGCTTGAGATTTACGTAATTAACACCAGGACAGAATAGAGACAATGGATGCAGCATTCCTCTTTGTAGAAATGTCTGTGATTTTCAATAATTTTAGCTCTCTCACCCTCAGTTTGACTTTTTTTTGTTTCACTGCTGTCATTCAGAGTTGTTTTGTAATACTAAAAAATAGCCTAAGTGCAATGGCTATTTTTATAGTCATCGTAAAATGTTCTCTTTTGTTTGTTTTTATGCATATATATAAAAACCATTTTATTAACAAAAATTTTAAATAACAGACTGTATTAGCCACTAAAATCTGTAATACACACACATTACGATTCTACAATGTTTTACATAAGTGTAATTTGAAGACTTCAGCTATAGTTTAAAATTTTAAAAAAAGCTTATATTAGGTGTAGTTCTATCAATTAGTTTGGATCAGTCATGTAATTAAAATTGGAATAGATTTAGACTGACAATAAAATCTGTGCGAGTAATATTATTAGCGATTGTTTTTGTTTAATGCAATTTCATGCAATTACTTATAATTATGTGCATTTTTTTTTTTACAAACAATAAAGTGGACTAATTGATTTATACCACTTTATCAGTCAAGGAATATTTCTTTCCCTTGTTTGAGTACAAAACAAAATAAATTAGTTACCTACCAACAGTTAATTAACTAATTGGTTATTTTTTATTATTATTTATTCTTGCCCTGGCGTGTAAAAGAAATAATTGTGCAAACTTTCAGCTTGATCCGAGATTGGGTGTAGGAGAAATAACGTGTACAAACTTTTTACCAGACAGACAGACGGACAGAGTGAGTTGATATAAGCTTTGTAAAAATTCATTGTAAATTCATGCAATAGTTCGGAATAAAGTCGATCTTATACACAATCCGACATGATGGTTATATAGGTTGACAAATATTTTATTTTCTTTCGTTCTACCAAAAGTCGGTTTATTATGTAATAGTTTCATATCTTGAGATAACTTTTTATGGGTGATATTGTTTTATTGAAAAATCTTACATGTAGGATTACCTCCACCTGAACATATGTTTAAAGTAGACAAAGATCTCAAATTGAGATTTCTACGAACTCTATTATTAATACTAAATGCTCTTCTTATTGTTTGATTTAAAATGTTCTAATAACTATTATTGCTATTATTTCGCGAGTTTGTATGTAGTACAGCGCTTGGCTTCTGAACCAATGGGCTCGGGTTCGAATCCCGGTGAAGACTGGGATTTTGAATTCGGAGTTTTAGGACACTCCTGAGTCAACATAAACATTAGTTAAGGAAAAGTCGTTGTGTAGGCAAGATGACACCATCGTTAACTGTTGGTGACCTTTTCATCATCTGTCACCTATATCGTAAGGTCTGAAAGGGGTACTTTAATTCTTTTTTTTTTTACTTTTATTAATGTCATGTGTGAGTTGCACCCACGGTCCCTTTCATCACCATGTTTTTCTTTCGTTTGCTTCCCTGTATGGTGCGCAGATGTAATTTGACCTTGGAGTACCGGAAGTTTTCTTTGCTTTTGATGACATTGTCTTTGTCCTTGACCTTATGACTCGGGGAAAGTGTTAGCGATCGTAACAATATTTAAAATTGTAGATAGATCTACCTTTTGTGGTCAAAGAAAGTCTCATGGTCAAAAACATGGTACACTGGCGCTGTGACACTAGGAAAAATAAATATTTTGTCTAATATGCCCGAAGTTACAGTAATGTTAGCTGAAGTCATCATTTACATCTGGGCAGATTGGCTACCAGAGAGGGATTGTTGGGGCTTAGAGCAGCGAGAGTTTATGTTTTGACAAAAATCGCATGTCCCTACCTATGCACGCACGTACGCACGCACAAACACACACACGCACGAAGTAAGGATTGATGAACGTCACAGACCTACTGGCTTGAACCGGTTGGCGAGAACGGCGTACAATGAACTGATAAGTATAGATATTTGAATTGAATTATCCGGAATCGATTGCAACCAACCGATTTGTTCATCACTAAAAAGAAAAAGAAACTAAAAACTAAAGTGAAGTGAAATCAAGCGGAATTTGATTTATGCGAGTTCCAATTATCTGTAGTTTATATACACATAAGAGAGAGAAAGATAAGATAGAGAGACAGTGAGAGACAGAGAGAGAGAGAGGGGGGGAGAGAGAGACTGAGAGAGAGACAGAGAGAGAAACAGAGAGAGAGACAGAAAGAGAGACAGAGTGAGACAGATAGAGAAATAGAGAGAGACAGAGAGAGAGACAGAGAGTGAGAGAGACAAAGAGAGAGACAGAGAGAGAGAGAGGAGCACACAGGGAAAGCAAGAAAATGGAAGTATGGCCGGTTTAAAACTAAACGTTGAAGTTGCAAATGTTCGAAGGTTCTTCGCTTCTTGGGCTGTGAGTGAATGTAATGCCGCAAAGGTAATCAACTGTCTTGAATAGACAGAAGTAATCTGCTACAAACATTGTCGCTCTATATTCTTTTCATAGGCCTACAACGAACGGGAGCTGTGCCTGCCAAATGTAAGATGAACCCTATCTCCATTTCCCTGTGCCTGAGTGTCTTATAGTTCAGTGGGAGGAAACTAGTAAAAAGAAATCCAGTCTGAACCTCACCCAGAGATTTGAGTCGATGTTGAACATTGAAAGAGTTCTTGGCCAACACTTTTTAAAAACCTGTTCTTTATAGAAATATTAGAAAGATAAATAGGTATGGCAAAAGCTCGAACTCCAGACAAATATTTGCAGATGCCATGAACACAATTTTTTGCTAACTTTAAAAAGTGTATGCATGTTTTTCTTGCAATCCATCTTTACCAAACGCAGACATACACACTCACAATTGTATTGTCTTGCATTAAACTTTTACAAAGATATTTCACCCTTTTTAAATTAGGGCCTGCGACATTTCAACGACTAATATGAAATGCGGAATCGATTTTAGACCCTATGCACGACCCCGGCCCCGGTGTTTCATTCATAAGAGTCCTTCAAGTATGTCATAACGTTTCCTATTGTGTTCGCTAATTTCGTTTGAAAAGATTGGAGGATTTGTAGCCAAAATGTAAACAATTTTAGCTACTTTTGTTTTTTGGTGCTTCACGTTTGTGAAACGAAATAAACTTTGAATTAATCAGAATGGAAGTTTTTATTTAGTCATATTCTTCTGTTTGTACAGCGACGCCTTAAGTGGCATTTAGTGAAATAAGTAGAGGTTTTCATTGCAGCCTCTCTGGTATTTAGTGAAATAAGTAGAGGTTTTCATTGCAGCCTCTCTGGTATTTAGTGAAATAAGTAGAGGTTTTCATTGCAGCCTCTCTGGTATTTAGTGAAATAAGTAGAGGTTTGCATTGCAGCTTCTCTGGCATTTAGTGAAATAAGTAGAGGTTTGCATTGCAGCCTCTCTGGCATTTAGTGAAATAAGTAGAGGTTTGCATTGCAGCCTCTCTGGCATTTAGTGAAATAAGTAGAGGTTTGCATTACAGCCTCTCTGGAATTTAGTGAACTTGCTGGCGCTATATTTTAATAATATTTTTTTTGTTTCAAACATAAGCATTCTAAAAATTGTAACCAGGAAGGTTATTGAGGGCGTACTGACACACCAGAAACATGGTTTCATCACTTTGGTGTGCTCTCACTGACGTCATATGTTGTTTCTTTGTCCCTGTGTCGCAAAATGAGATAACGGTTTATTTTGAAATCTATATGTCCCCCTATTACAGTTGACAAGAACGGGAAACAAAATATCAGCTAGATGATGTTTAAATTCTAGTTTCTAAAATAAGTTTAAAAATAGGATGTGTCAGAGGAATGAGATGGAAAAAAAATCATAAAGTTCATCAACCTTTTGTAAGCATATGACTTTGTAATTGTAGCGGGGAATATATAGTGTTACAAATGAACAGTGATAGGTAGAGGTCAACGTATGACCCCGGCGAGATGACACAGCAGCGAGTGTTCTCTGGAATGTACATGTATATTGTATAATCAAAGACAGGATGTGACGTTTCCTCAAGTGTTATTCCAGAAGATACTAGCAGTGTTTGTGCAACTTTGGAGGAGCGATTAGGGACTCTATATAAGCCAGAGAGTTAATGTGAAAGTAAGTCGTGAGTGAGCCGTTACAGTCGATACAGACGATGTAAGACGTGTGCTGCTCTAGTGGAAGAGAAATGTGTACGACTCGATGCAAGTTAACTAGGGTAGAGTTAACTGGAGTGGACTACTGTCGTTAAAGTCTATACAGCGAACTACAGTGGACTTGAGCCGTTACAGTCGATACAGTCGATGTAAAACGTGTGCGGCTCTGATTCGGTAGACTTGAGTAAACTTGGTTCAGCTTTGGGAGACCTGGAGCGACACTGGGAAGTGTGTCGTTGGCACTAGCGGATCCAGAACTTTGGAGTGGGGGGGGGGGCGATTTTTTTCCAAACCCTAACCCTAACGCCCAGTAAACCCTAACCCTACGCATAAACGTGCGTATAGCACACACACACACACACATATATATATATACTATAAAGTAGAAAGTAAGGCGTATGTATGTATGTATGTATGTATGTATGTGACTTATAGAAATCAAAACCGCTTGACAAATCTTGATAAAACTTGGCAGGAATGTTCCTTGGGTACCAACTTAGACTGTTGTGTATGTATTGTAGCCCTAAAACAAACTTAGGACCCTCAAAAAAAAATTGTCCCACTCTATTAAAGCTATAGTATTTATGGATCTAGGTCATGGTTAACAATGTTGACATGAGAAAAGATCGAAAGGATTTAGACCTAGATCTAATTTTAAGAAATACACGCAGATAGTTTTTTACTTTGACACATGAAAATACAAAAGAAGATCCATTGATTTCATTATATAATAAAATTAACCTTCAATTTTGTGTTTCAAAAGCATTTTTTTACATAAATTAGTTCTGATATCCTGGCGAACATTCGTTCATTAGACAATACCGTAATGAATAGGCCTAGATCTATATTCATTCATGAATCGTGTACTAACAATTATTTCGTTTAATTGTTCACTTTATAATCCCATTCATTTAACAAAGCTATCGCTCTTTTCGTTTTTAATAGATTTGAATATATCGGCTTCGGGTAAACCCATTTTCGCAAAACTAATTTTATTTTCGTAGCGAAAGAGAAAAAACTTGAAAGGATCATTAACTAAGTTTAACATACATCTAAATCCAATCCACTAGATTAGTAAACACAAACTTAGAAAAGATAGGATACCCCACGTATTTAGATTTTTGCTTTGAGGATCGCCGCCGAAAAAAAAAACTTATTCGATAAATAGTATTCAAGAAAACTCAAGTATAAATTGTGAGTTATAGTCCCAAATTTAATTAGCTAGAAAAATATCAGATTGAGTAAAGGTTGGAAAAAGGCGACTATGACAATATTATTTGGGTTTAAAACTCATCTCAATCATGACTCTTATACTGAAAAATTTCGTTTGAATTCTAACTTTTCCTATGTAAAGTCTTTCTTAAAATAATTAAAATAAATTCATGTGAAATTACAAAAACTCTGTCTGGAAATGGGAATGGCGGTAGAGTGAAAACGATTAATCCTCGCTCCTTTAATAATTTCTGCTAAAGATTGCATTTGGCATTAAAGAATAGGGGTGGGGCGACTCGATATAAAATTTAATTTATAGTATATATAAATTATATTAGTGACAGATTTTTTAAATTTTGTAATTTCTTAACTATAATAGAAAAAGAATAAGTATTGATTTGTCCGATGGGGGAAATGCGATTGCATGTATCGCCCCTCCCACCTGGTACAACCCTTTTCTATTTAAATTTACTAATGATACAATTTGAGATTAAAGTTTGGTACGACAAGATATACAATGGGTCACATATCAATACGTAGTTTATATTATATAGATATTCAACTAATTTTATTCACAAACTATGATTCTCCACAAAAATAGGACCGCCCCCCCCTAGCACTCAGAGGGCTAAAGTGGGGAGGGCAGTACATGCAATCGCCCCCCCCTCACCCCACCGAATCGGCCAAAATACCAGAAAGGGAGCGACATAATATAAAATTTATATATTAATTCAACTAATTTCGTTCACAAACTATGATTTCTCCATAAAAACGGACCGCCCCCCCCCCCACTCAAAAGGTTTAGGTGGGAAGGGCAGTAGATGTATTCGTCCCCCCCCCCCCCCCACCAATCGGCAAACAGGGAACGACATAATAAAAAGATCGGTTAAAATATCAATAACAAGCTCAAATTATATAGATATTCAATTGATTTTGTTAGCAAGCTGTGATTTCTACAAATAAATTTGACCGCCCCCCACTCGAAAGTGTATGGAGGGGGCGGGATTGATACCATCGCCCCTCCCGACCCCACCAAATCAGCCAACATACTAGAGGGGGGGTGGGGCGAAATACTCTAAAAATAGGTTGAAATATAAATAATTAGTATATATTTTTCAACATAAGTAATACATTCCTATACAAATTGTGTGAATCCTATGCTAAAGTTCGTCCGAATGTGGGGGGCGATCGCCCCTACGCCCCCCCCCCCCTGGATCCGCCAGTGGGACTCGTTGGTCTGTTCTGTGGAATACGGCTCGATGCAAGTTGAGAAGTGATGAATTGCAACGAACTGAAGAGATGAATTACAACGAAGTATAGCTAACTGTAAACTGACAGATATTGTACAGTCTTCTACGCTACATGTTACAGTGACGAATTGTTAGATTTAATAGTCAATAAAGTTATATGAAACTGAAAGTTGAGTCGTCAAGTTCTTTGCAATGTTTTTATTTGTGTGTTTACTAATACTTTTAGCCAGAAGATTCAGAAATACGTAACAATATCTCTCTCTCTATATATACAACAGTGCTTCTTTGTGACGGTACGCACTGGTACGGTGTACTGGCACCTTTTTCAAAGTGGGGAAAAAATTATTACTTTTCTTGTATTTTAACGTTTATTATTAATTTATTAGTAGTTAAAAGTTAGGCAATCCATCAATGAGTACTGTCAAGTTTACATGTCTATCTAGGGTATTATATGTCCACCGGGACCGGGTTCCCTACCTTCACGCTGACTTTTAACTTCATGTCGTGGTTATAATTTGGCAGTGGATGGTCTGCCCGAACACCCCTGACAGTTTATTAGTTAACATGTTAGATAATTATACAAAACAAGTAATAATGATAAGTTAACCTATATTAGTTAATAACAAGAGTTTAAATACAACAGTTTAATGAATAGCTGATGTAACATAACATGAATGATGAACAAGTACCAAGAGTATTTACAAGGTCAAATACAAGTATGCAAATTGTTCAAAAAAAATACAACTAGCACACCTTAAGCTCAGTGCCACAGTTCAATCAGTGCTCGCAAAGCCCACAACCCAATGCCATGGATGATAGCCAAGTAGGGTCCATACCGTAACAAAGCCCACAAATCAGGCTCGACTCCAGCAGATACCCAAGCCTGCGTCCCTAAACAAGAACAATACGCATTCCTTTTGACCGCCATTCACAAGATTCTATTCCCAACGATTTTAGAGCTACAACACGAAGAAGAAAGTATAATAAACTAACTTACCCAACACTGGGGAAGAAAACAACAATAGATAGCCCCATCTAAAGGACTGCCATCCAGCAAAACAGAGCAATGGCTCCAACATAGCGCGTCCTTAGAACCTAGCTCACAAACAATTATGGTGTACAAAAGAAAAACATCAAGCAAAGGAGCAACTCCAGATGTGCACGACAAGTACCTGCATGTATATATATATATTTATAAAGAATAAAGATTAATTATTAGATGTATTAACTCATTATTAGAAACTATAATTATTTGTACGTTTTCAATAGCTAAAATTAAGTTTTTCAATAGTCTTAATAAGTGTGCCTCTAATTTGATTTAAAAAAGGGTTAACGTTTTTCAAGGCTTATCTCACTCAACTCGCTCAGTCTATATGGTACAAAGTGTGAATGTTATTTCTTCCACATTCATTTTCGGATTAATTTGAAAGTTTACATTATTATCTATTGTACCTAACAAAAAAAATGAATTAAAATAAGAATTAACCAATGAGTCAATTATTTACTGGTAATTGATTATTTTGTTTGATACAAAAAAGGAAATTAATCCTTCAGTATTATGAGATATGGCTAAATAAGTGTAGTTTTGTCCCCTTAGATAATTTTAGACTTTATTTCTACCATACCCATTTTCGGAGCAAGCTGAAACTTAACGCAATTATTTATTGTACCTTCCAAAACATGAATTAATTTAAAAATTAGCTGATTAGTAAATTCATTATTGATAATAAATTATTTTGTTTGATAACGAAAATGGGCAATAATTTTTTACGTTGTTGAGAGAGATGGTTGTAAATGGGGAGTTCTTTCCCTTGGATATGTTTTTTTCAAGTATTTTTATTTTTTGACACGATGGTGTCTCGAGGGGCAGAAGTCTGATTAGCAACATTTTATGTACTGGTAGTTTACTGCAAGTCACGGTTTGCAGATACAGGATAAATAAGGGTGCGGTTGTACGATTTTGTTTTTACTTAGTTTGACATTTGTTTTGGGTATACGCCCGTGCGGGTTATACGCATACGCGGGTTATATGCGTGAAAATAGAGTAGGTGAAAATCCTAATACCGTTTTCTTTCTGTAAGACAATTGTATCAAAACTTTTTTAATAGTTTAAATTTGTAAAAAAAAAAAAAGAGATTATATTATCCCCTTTGATATTCTTGAGATTCCACACTATGCAAAACAATCTCAACAACACAACCTCACTGCAACACAAGACAACCTCACTGCAACATAACACAACCTCAGTGCAACACATCAACCTCACTGTAACACATCAACACAACCTCACTGCAACACAAGACAACCTCAGTGCAACACAACACAACCTCACTGCAAGTTCTTTTCGGTCTGCATGAACTGTCCGTTAGTTATAAACGATTGAATCATTTTCAACAACCAAAATATGCACCCACATACAGACCTACGTTACACATCAATGAGAAGCTAAAACAATTGTTGCTGTATTTTAAAAGTTAAATATCTTATAGTAGTACATGACGTTAAACGAACTTTTTACAAAGTTACAAAATTAGACGATGCGCACTCTTATCTTATAAAAAACAGACGTTAGAGAAGATGATTACGTACTACGCTTGCCCCTAGGTCAATCTAGTCATGCATGTTAATCAACTACTTAAGTTCTGTCAAGTCACTGGTTTTCCTAACTGACTCATGCAAACTATTCCATGCTCTAATAGCACTAGAGAAGAAGGAGTATTAGTACAAGTTTGTCCTAGCATATGGAACAAGGAAATTAGATAAGTGTTTTATCACACCCAGTGACATTACACTAACCAAAAGTGATATCTTAGTTGTATTTTTTTAAAACTCCATCTGGGAGAGTGGTAAAGCGCTTTGCTTCCGAACCGTGGGTACCGGGTTCGAATCCTGATGATTTTTAATTTCTGGAGCCACTTAATAGGTACCTGACATTAGTTAGGGAAAAGTAAAGGCGGTTGGTCGTTGTGCTGGTCACATGACACCCTCGTTAACACTGGGCCACAGAAACAGATGACCTTTATATCATCTGCCCTATAGATTGCAAGGTCTGAAAGGGGAACTTTATATTTTAAATTTATATCTAGAATAATCTAGATCATGATAATAAATAAATTCCTAAGATGTGTGCACTTTCGTTTGTGTGCGGAGTTAAACATGTGAATGAAGTGGATAACACGTTTTCCATTTCTCTGGCTGTCACACGCTATTACTGCAGTGCACTTTGCGTGAGTGCTGTGTTGATACAAAACAGATGTTCATTAAATAACAACTATGTCAGGGCCAGAGCTTTGAAATCACTAACAGGTCAAGGCTGATGAGAAACAGCTTGAATAAGGATCGTCCGCTTATTCGCAAAAATGCTTGTTTGTAGGTGTGTGTACATAGCTCTAGAGCTAGGTCCTATTTGGCAGGAGTAGATTTGGGCATGATGTAACTTCAAGCGAAACAATAAAAGGTCGTAAAAAAAAAAGTGGCCAGATGCATAACAAAAGTGCAACCAGTTACTAACCAGTAATTTATAAAAAAATATTATTTTAAGATTTCAGAAGAAGACTATATATCTGGTTTACATGTAAACATTTAATTTTGAGTTTGTTGTAGTGTTTGGCCATATTGACAAAGTAAATGTCATTGTGTCAGAGATTCATTGAAAGTCAAAAAATAGATAAAAGTGTTATCTTAAAACTAAGTGCTATCAATTATACGGTTAAGAAAAGAAAAATTAACTATTGGTAATTGATTATTTTGTTTGATATCGACAAAGGGAAAGAAATAGTGCTTGTCTGATGTGATGGTATAAGTTGAACTAGTCCCCTTTTCTTTATACTTTGTGTAGACTGTAGAGAATTAGACCTCCAGCTCGAAGTCCTACAACTTTTTTTTTTTTTTTAAATAAAATGCATTTAAAAAGCGATCACGGTAACATCCCCTGATATAACACCCCCCCCCCCCCCCCCCCCCCCCGGGTTCAGACAAGTGATATGATCATAGCGGAGTGAGAAAGTTAAAAGCATAAAATTTTGTTAAACAAAAACAATTGATATTTCTAATCGCACAGATTTATTATTTGGTAATCTAGATCAATTACACATTTAATGACATCACTGATTGAAACTAATTGATACAATGACACTTAATAGAAGCTTTCATGTTGTTGTTTTTTTCATCTTTCTTTTAAATTTTAAGCTAAGAAGAAATAAAAGCACTGAGTATCATGAAAGTATTACTCATTAGAAATTGCAGCAGAATTGATTGAAGTGACGAGATGGAACTGTCGCTAGGAAAGGAAATCTTGTTGTGGATACACTGAACTACAACGTTTGTTATTCACACACACACCTGATGTTTTCAAGAAGAGTTCCCAATTATACAACTGTTAACTGATAAAAGGGATATCATCTCATCATTATGCGTGAAGTTTTAACATATGTGTTCAGCTGTTTTAGCTCTTTCTCTCCTAATTGGCGATGCCAACGTTGATTAGACCACTGGCGAATCCAAGGGGGGGGGGAGGATGCGGACGAATTTTAGTAAAGAAATCACACAATTTGTATACGAATTTATTAGTCGTGTTAATAATATATACTAATTATGTATATTTCAACCTATTTTTAGATTATTTCGCCCCACCTCTAGCATGTTGGTCGATTAGGTGGGAATAGGAGGTGGCGATGGCATCAATCCCGCCCCACCCCCCACCATAAACTTTCGAGCCGGGGACGGTCCAATTTATTTGTAGAATACCTTCTTAACAGAATCAATTAAATATCAATTATATCAAACAATTATATGTAATTAAAACTTGCTATTGATATTTCAACCGATCTTTATATTATGTCGTTCCCCTGTTAGCCGAATGGGTAGGGCGGGGGGGGGGGGCGAATACATCTACTGCCCTTCCAACCTAAACCCTTTGAGTGGGGGGGAGGGGCGGTTCTACTTTTAATTAGAAATCATAGTTTGTGAACAAAATTAGTTGAATTACAGTATAATTTTTATATTATGTCGCTACACTTCTGGTATCTTAACAGATTCGGTGAGGTGGGGGGGGGGGGAGGGCGATTACTTCTACTGCACTCCTCACTGTAGCCCTCTGAATGGGGGGGGGGGGGGCGTTCCTATTTTTATGGAGAAATCATAGTTTGTGAACAAAATTAGTCGAAAATCTATATAGTATTAGCTACATATTGATGTTTTAAAAAATTTGTATATTATGTCGCATACACACACTGATCTCAAATTTTATCATTAGTAAATATAAAATGAAAAAGGGTTGTACCAGGTGGGATGGGCGATACATGCAATCGCCTTCCGCCCATCGGACAAATCAATACTATCTTCTTTTTGTATTTTTGTTAAGAAATTACAAAATTAAAAAAAACTATTGTCACTAATATAATACAAATATGCTATAAATTAAATTCTTTTATTGAGTCGCCCCACCCCTATTCTTTAATGCCAATTGCAATCATTAGCAGAAATTATAAAACGGAGCGAGGATTAACGTTTTCACTCTACCGCACACTTTCCAGACGAAAACATGATGTTTTAAAACAGAAAAGTCAAATATGGCGACTGAGTTTATGTAATTGCACACGAATTTATCTTAGTTATCTTAAGAAAGACTTTGTTTTAGAAAACTTAGAATTCATACGAAAATTTTAATTATAAGAGTAACAATTGAGATGAGTTCTGAACCCAAATATTATTTCCCAGTCATCTTTTTCAAACCTTTACTCATACTGATATTTTTCTGTTGTATCAAAAAATTTTGGGACTATAACTCACAATATATCCCTGAATCCTAATAATGCAGAACATTTGGAGTAGAATCTAATTGGTTAACTTAATTTCTCTTCCCACTTCCGAAATTTGTTGTTTAGAGCTTTGAATTATAGTTCTGTAGCAAAACAAAGTTACAAACATGCCTATTGAACAAAATTTATCATTTACAATTGATTTTTTTTTCGGTTGTACTTGCAATGTAGTAAGGGCCTGTAAATTGATATTAGAATATATTTCAAGTAAAACATTATTCAAAAGATCCTTTTTTAATAGGATGAATAATGAGCTGTAGATGTCAAGAGAATGCGTTTCTGCAGTGAAGAATGCAAGAATACGCTTTTGGTGTCGGGACTTCATCCCGACCCTACTGGGGGGAACTTCCAGCGCTCCTCCAAACCTCTAGCTGTCAAGAGAAAGGCCTCAACATGGCTGTTTTTTTTTTTCGAATAATATTTTTCGGCGGCGATCCTCAAAGCCTTAATCTAAATATGTGGGGTATCTTATCTTTTCAAGGAACAAATCGACTGTATTTGCAATGTAGTAAGGGCCTATAAATTCATATTAGAATATTTTTCAAGTAAAGCATTATTCAAAAGGTCCTTTTTTAATAGGATGAATAATAATCTGTAGATGTCCGGAGAATGCGGTTCTACAGTGAAGAATCCAAAAAAAAAAAAAAAAAAAAAAAAAAAAAACGCTACTGGGGAAGCTATCTATCTATATAGATCTATATCTATCTATCTATCTATCTATCTATCTATCTATTTATCTATCTATCTATCTATCCATCTATCTATCTATCTATCTATCTATCTATCTATCTATCCATCTATCTATCTATCTATCTATCTATCTATCTATCTATCTATCTATATCTATATCTATCTATCTATCTATCTATCTATCTATCTATCTATCTATCTATCTATCTATCTATCTATCTATCTATCTATCTATCTATCTATATCTATATCTATATCTATCTATCTATCTATCTATTTATCTATCTATCTATCTATCTATCCATCCATCTTTCTATCTATCTATCTATCTATCTATCTATCTATCTATCTATCTATCTATCTATCTATCTATCTATCTATATCTATATCTATCTATCTATCTATCTATCTATCTATCTATCTATCTATCTATCTATCTATATCTATATCTATATATATGTATGATGAACGCGCGTTTATGCTTAGGGTTTACTGGGCGTAAGGGTAAGGTTTTGGAAAAAATTCGGCCCCCACCACTCCAAAGTTTTTGATCCGCATTTGACCCCCATTAAACTAAATTGGTTTTGGATTTAATTAGTGCTGTGATAAGAGAGCATGCATTCTCCTATAGTTCAATACCAAATATAACACTTTTTGATAACAAATAAAAAAAAGGTTAGTCAAGTTCAATCATAACAGGATAGTGAAATACAAATGATCAAAATGAATAATACTA
The DNA here is from genome assembly GCA_030265305.1 of Biomphalaria pfeifferi. NCBI lineage: Eukaryota > Metazoa > Mollusca > Gastropoda > Planorbidae > Biomphalaria > Biomphalaria pfeifferi. The sequence goes on along the minus strand of JASAOG010000060.1, from coordinate 1,459,971 downwards.
TCGAAATGAAGAAAATAATTACGGAGAGAAAGAGTTAAAACTTGAATTTCAAAACTAAACAGACACACCGCATGAAGGATTTTCATAAACTGAGTCTTTGTTGGGGTACAAAATGCGGGAGTATTGATAATCTATGACTATGTGCATTGTATACAGAATTGTTATTCAAATGTTAACATTGCAGAATAAAATTTGTAAGTTCTTATCTTGTAGCAAGAAGTAGTTGAATTGTTTAGTAGATAACTCTGATCTGTCAATATACCATCCTTGAGATTATTTACTTTGTCAATTTATTTTAAAAATCTCTCCCATTCTGTTAAATTCCCCTTTTTTTTTTTTTAAATTTATATTCTATTATGTCACCCCCATATTTCTCCAACAGCTTTCTCTTGTTTGTTTGTTGTTTTTTTTAACTTATTTAATATCTCGAAGAATGTAAACCGGATCTCAAAAATTAAAAAGGAAACCAAGAGAAGATTACTCTGGTCAACTATTATATTACAGTCTGAAAATTTTCCAAGATGAATCTATAACATACAACAAGATCTAACTAGCGATTTGTGTTCATCCCTAGCGATTATTTTTATAGCTTATATCAAGAGGCTTTCTTAAAGGCAGTATGTGAGTACAACTGACAGCAACGGGACGTCCACAACTCCCTTTATAATATTATTGTGTGTTTGTTTTTCTGATTATTTCAGGTTTTAAAATAGTTTAAAGTGGCAATAAAATGATTAACACTGAAAACTGGAAATTATCCAAGGTTGAAGAAGTTTCATTATATTACACTTTTAAGCTCCTTAAATAGACTACCAGACAATGAAAGATGACGAAATAAATACAGAAACAATGACCAATTAAATTATGAACATTTTATGTATAATGTTTATGCACTTTATTTTTTATTGCTGCATTGTACAGAGTTACACTACCAAAATTTTCAAACTTCGAGTCATTAGGAAAGCACATTTTTGTTTCATTTACATAGCAGTAACAAATGCTATTTCATTCTATGTTCACGAGCTATTTCTTTCAATGTAGACCTTTAAGTGTTAATTCTTCTTATATAAAAGTACTATTTCTTTCTTAATACAAGTGCTGTTTATTCCTGTACTTTTAACATCTAGCTCTAAATGAAAGTCATTCTAGCACATTCAAATAAAATATTTTTTTACAAATCAAAAAAGAACATAAAATTAAAATGCTAATTAACTTTAGTCATGCCAGTATTAGAATATGCATCCTCTGTATGGGACCCCTCAACTCAAGAAAACATAAAGTAGCTAGAACAATACAAAGTAGAGTAGTGAGATTTATAACAAACGAATAATCACATTTTATTAGAATAACACAATTAGTAAAATCACTAAACTTAGAGACACTTCAAGATAGAAGAATAAAAAGTAAAGAAGCTATAATACATAAAACACTTAACCATAATTTACAAATAGAAAAACTAAACCTGATGAAATACCCAGAAAGACCCAAAGTTAGAGGCACATTTCTTATTCCATACGATAGAACAAATTCGTACGAGTGCTTCTTCTTCCCTATTAGAGAATGGAATGGGTAGCCTAAATGAGCCACGAAAACCAACGCCTTGGCAGAGTTTAAGTCATTGATTAACATGCATGACTAGATTGACACATGAAATGCGTAGGGCGTAATTATCTTCTTTTTTGAAGTAACGTCTGTAATATATAAGATAAGAAGATGTATCGAGCATTTTCGCTAATTCTAGTAGTGTTTCGATTTTTCCCTCTCTCTCTCTTTCTCTCTCTCTTTCCCTTCTTATCTCTTTCCTTAGTCTTATTAGATGCAACCTTTGAAGAGCTTGAAGTTTGTGTACAAACTGCTGACACACCATGTGATGAGAACACGTGATATTTGACAATGGGTGTGTGTCTAGAGTGTCGTCCATTTCCTCACAACATTCTTACACTAGAAGGGAAAAAAAGTTTTTCTTTTCAAATGTTTTTCAATTAATTTAATGCTTGCACTCGCCTTAATGGTTATTAAATAAATTTAGCATTTGAGAATTAATTGCTTTAAACGATGACGGACAGTAATATAATCCCCAGAATTCCCAAGAAACTTTAGAAAACCAGTTTCAATAGTGTTCTAGTTAGGCTGACTGGAAACAAGATTGTCCTCAATTTGGTATAATTTATAAGATAAATGGCGCCCACGCCTTATTGCGTATTCTAATTCGAGTTAATTGCTTTCATTATTAGTTTTTATACACCAGTTTCGTCAGGCTTTTTATTTAATTATTTAATTATAGACCTATCACTCAATCATTAAGATCTTTCTCCATTGCTGATACCTTGAGTAGCGCCAAACTGCTAAGTTTGATAATTTGAAAAATTGTAGGCGTTATAAATGTCTATTCTCTTTTTTAAATCTCTTTGACATAGGAGAAACAAAAAAGAATAGCACTCTCTTGAAACAATGAAGGGCACAGCCTAAAAGCCACTCAGCTAACTAAAACTCTTGCAGCTATTCACTTGCCTTTAAAATGTATATTCTGAGATAGTCATTTTGAATAATTTAGTTTGCTTTCATCTATTCATCTGGATAGACACCGTTCCTTGCATATAAATTTTGTTAGGTCTCATGAGGATTCTGTGTGTAATAAAACATATGCCCATAAGGTATCTATCTATCTATCTATCTATCTGTCTATCCGTCTGTGTGTCTGTCCTCCATCCATCTATCTATCTATCTATTTATCTATATATATATATATCTATATCTTAACTAAATATGTAAGAAGACCATTTTTTTCTTCCTTTTGTTTAAATGTCAAAACTTTATTTCTAATCTAGTGATCATGATTTGTCCATGCAGAATATTAGTGTTATGGGCGCTAACTTAAACTCGACTTTATTGATATAGATACAGAACGATTTTTACGATGCGTTCGATAGAAACTCTTTCAATGGCAGGCCCGTCCATTCTTTTATCTTGTATTCCCATTGCTGTTGTATTCCCATTTTCCCTGGTACTGTTCCCTGAAGGAAGGTCTTTGCAAGCCCTGAAGACCTTATAATATGGTCATAGAGTTTTAGTTTGCGTTTTTTTTTTACACTAGTTAGCAGGTCATCGTGGGGTCAAATGGCTGCAGTAGCTCTGTCTCTAATATCTTCGTTTGTGATGCGGTCTTTTTGAATGTGATACCTAGGCTTTTTCTGCTTTTATTCTAGAGAACAATTTTTTTGCTATTTTTTCAAGAACAAGAACGAACGAAAAACAGAAAGTGATAGCAAGCATCAGATAAATAAACTGTGAGATAATGAATTCTTAGTCATTGCGACACTATATCAAGTTGAAATAGAAAGCTCTGAGTTACGGAAAGAAAATAATATTTAATGAAGAGGAGTTATGAAAGTTTGACATTGCTTTTGAAGCATCGTACGAAATTGACTCTTTCTTTTTATACATCCAGTCTGCCATAAGGAAATCTGTCTTACAATGTGTGCATTACACCAAACAAAATATTATAACTATAGAAAAACAAAATATACATTTACACTCATAATTTACAAAACGTTTATATCAGATTGTTTCTATTTAATGATTTGATTGCCAGGGGAACAAAAGAGTGTTTGTGTCTGTTTGTCTTTGCTATTGGTATCTTGTATCTCTTTTGTGATGGTAAAATCACAAAATCCTGACCCAAAAGGGTGATTTTCTATTTCTAAAATCTTTATAGAATTTTTATGGATGTTTGTCTCAAACAGCTGCCCAAATGGGGTTTGTTTTTTGCCAATGGCTTTACCAGCAGCATTTAGGATTCTATGAAGTTTATCTTTATTTTTAATGTTCAGATTGTCTAACCAGGCAGTGATATTAAAACTTAAAATATTGCAGATGTGAGCGTGATAAAACATAGCCAAGGCCTTTTTGCTAACATTAAACTAGGCCATTTTTTCTAGTAATCTATATTAATACTATTATATTCAGTCTTAATACCATGACACTTTGTTGTTGTTGTTTCACTACTAATTGTGGAACAAAGGCTCCTTTTATTTATATCCCGGGAAGAGACTTTTCAAGAGACCTCGATAACTATCAACCTCTCGAATTTAGACTCCTTTAGCACCCCTCCCTATAAGTAAATATCAACACTTGTTCATATCGCTGTGGAGCCCTATTTTGGAGAGACATGTATTGCAGGTCAAGGTGACTTTCGCTTTGGTGATAAAGGAGCCGGTTATTTTCCGTGACGCACGCTTTTCTAGACTAGTGCAGTCTAAGGCTATGCCTTCCCAATGGTCAGTATCAATGTTTACTGATTTTAAATCCCATTTTATCACATCCATATTCCGATAGAGCTGAACATCTTGCCATTATGTGTTCAATTGACTTCGATGCAAACATCGAAATTCGGTTAATAATTTCCTCGAGAGAGCCTGTCAAGGTCATGTAGGTCGGTGTCAGTCCATTTGATGACACCGAACGTGTAAAGGTGCACTGGGACGGTTCAGCGATTTATTATTTATTATTATTATTATTATTATTATTATATGTGTGTGTGTGTGCAAGTAAACATAGCAAGCCCATATAATCAGTCATTTAGTCTCTAGATAGAATGCTTTAGTAAATGTCGGATGTCACGCCCAAAGAGGAACAAAATGAAGAGACAGTTACGCGATCAACTGACTGGGAAATATGATACTTGTTTATACTAAAAAAAGAGCGCTATTTTGAATGATGCATCGTTTTTCAATACTGCATGAACAAGATACTCACCTCTCTCTGTCTCTCTCTTATCCTATCTCTACGTATTAGTTCTCTTTGATTCTTTACACGTGAGGCTATCTATTCTACTTCTTGAATGATAAACACTGACAGAAACTATGAATCTCACTTGACATTACATGATCAAATTTCCCATCGTATCATTTAAAAACAAAACTTCAGAACAGCATCATATATTTATAATTTCCCATGTTCGTGAACTTAAAACAAAACAACAGGAAGATGTCAGAGTGAAAGTTATGCGTTTTTTATACTGTATAAATAAACCTTATGATCCAGGAGGCAGGTAAAATTAAAATCACCAATTTTTTTTTTTGTTTTTTTTTTGTTGTTGTTGTTGTGGTCAATGGTTTACGCAGTGCTTTTTTTTATAAAAAAAAAAATAGGTGCCGGTACTCGGTGATGGATCGCCTAACTTTTAACCACTAATTAATTAATAATAAACTTTAAAATACAAGAAAAGTGATAGTCATGTTATTTGACCAAATCGAACGTCTTCACCCGCCTTTCCCCTCACACACACAGAAGCCAAGAGGTCAAGTAGCCGGTTAATTATGTGAATTTAAGACCTACCATGTGACATATCATCGCAGAGTCTTAAGATCTACCATGTGACATATCATCGCAGATTCTTAGCCAGGGTTTGAACTCGATTTCTTCACGAGCTTTGTCACTTAAATTATAACTTACTCTTCCTTTACCTTCACATAGCCCTTAGTCTGTTAGGGGCACCATACAAGATCTATTTACCGTCTTACTCCGTTCTGTTTTTTTGCCATGGATATATTCTGGTTCAATGAGAGGCCCGTCCATTCTTTTATGTTGTCTTCATCGCGTTCTCTGTCTGCCTCTTCTTGTTTCTGGTACTGTTCCCTGAAGGAAAGTCTCTACGAGCCCTGAGAACCTTGTAATGTCCGTGGGGTTTTAGTTTGCGTTTTTGACATCAGGTCATCGTGGTCATCCTGTTTCTAATCTCTTCGTTTGTGTTGCTGTCTTTGTAAGTGATACCTAAGATTTTCTGTAGCATCTCAATTCCATTGCAAGGGTGGATTGATAAATTAAGGAACCCTAACACATTGTTTGAGGAAAAATAAAGGCGGTTGGTCGTTATGCTGGCCACATGACAGACTCGTTAACCGTGGGCCACAGAAACAGATGCTCCCATAGACCACAAGGTCTGAAAGGGGAACTTAATTTTTTCCCTTTTATTTCATTGGCGAGAGTGATCTTTCTACGTGTTATATTGAGATGATTTATTTAGCCTATTTATTTCAAATTCTCTACCATTCTTGCACTTATTCATTTCCTGACGTTTTTCTTTAGGATTTATTACATCGCTACCACATTTCTTTATATTGCTTTTGTTCCCCTTTTACTGCATCTGAAAGGGGAACTTTACTTTTTTGTTATTGTTTGAAGAATGTAAATGCGATCTTATCTTATCTTATATTATACAGACGTTTCTTCAAAAAGAAGATGATTACGTCCTACGCGTCATGCATTTAGTCACGCATGTTAACCAATGACTTATATTCTGCCAAGTCATTGGTTTTCCTGGCTAGCTCAGGCAATTCATTCCATGCTCTAATAGCACTAGGGAAGAAGAAGGAATGTGCCTTTATCTTTGTGTCTTACAAATCAAACTGTAGCGAAAAGTAGATTACAACTGTGACTTTTAGTGGGGTAATCCCCAATATGTGTCGCGTGAAATTGTAATGGAATATTAAAGCTTTGAGTTGACACTGCTCTGCGTTAACTTCATAATAAAAACAAAAAGAAAATACTTAAAAAAAAAAAAAAAAAAAAAAAAAAAATTATATTGAGGGAAGGGAGAGCACCGTTCAATTGCTGCCTTCTCTTTCTCAGTTTGCAAGTTTCATCTCCACTTTTTCTATATTAAACAACATACTAAATTACCACTAATTTATTTACTAATTTATTGAACTGATTGGTTATTTTTTAAAATTGCTTCATGTGTTGTCATCGACTATGTGCAAAATTTGATCCGAGAATGGGAGGTGAAGTAAAAAAGGTTTTCAAACAATCTACCCAGACAGACAGACGGAATGAGTTAATATAAGCTTTGTCAAATTCGAGCTGGGCTTTAAGCCTACACTTTTGTCATTTCAGTGTCTGATTCTGATAAGCTATTTATACCCCATCGATGTTCAAACCACGGTCCTTGGGTCATATTGGTTCGTGAATTCCCGTGACGGAAGGGGGGGGGGGCAACGAAATCTCTGAACACAGTATGATAATGCGCTCAGACTCGGGGTGACCGGTCATTTCATCCCCGGTCACTTCATCCCCCGCTCATTTCATCCCCAATTAAATATTTTTCTTTATTCATTGTTTAATTGCGCTGTTAAGGCTTTGACATTAACCCTCATTTTATCAAATGTATAAATATGATTATGTAGAATGCTTTTTAAATATTTTTTGACATGTTACTAATGTGTTTATAGTGTTTCCTCTTCCACTTTGCATTCTTGATGAGAAATCTTATAATATATTGTAAATCTGGGTGTGTACTTAGCTAGAGCGCTTCTATTGGAAGTGGGTGATGTGTAATATTATAATATTATGCTGAACATGACGTAATGATCAAAGGCCAAGGTTTGGTGCAAGTAGTGAAAATCATTTGAGAGATAGAAGTGCGATTAGAACAAGCATGACCGTGCCGCTGATAACTTATCATCAAAGGCCAAGGTGTGGTTGATGTACGACCATGTTTCACTTTAGTTTATTTTTCAATCGCACTTTCTTGAAATTGGGCGCGTCATTTTTAGCCTTGAAATAAGGTTTTATTTGGTTTTTTTTTCTAATAAAGGTTGACTTCACCCATATGAGGATAATACTTTTTTTTTTTAAATAACCTCTATATTTATACATGTTACATTTTTATAATGTTTATAATGGCATTTAATTTTAATTTTATTCGTATCTAATGTGTTACACTTTTTGTCATTTAAATAAAAAATGAATATATTAAATATTGCTCATTTCATGATTTTTACAATAACTATTTGCTAGATAAAATGATCAGATGATGAAAAGAACATCTCTTGCTGATCATAGAACATCTCTTGCTGATCACAGAATATTTCTTACTGATCATAGAACATCTCTTGCTGATCATAGAATATCTCTTACTGATAATAGAATATCTCTCGCTGTTCATAGAATATCTCTTGCTGATAATAGAACATCTCTTGCTGATCATAGAATATCTCTTACTGATCATAGAACTTCTCTTGGTGTTCATAGAATATCTCCTACTGATCACAGAATATCTCTTAATGATTATAGAATATCTCTTGGTGATCATAGAATATCTCTCACTGATCATAGAACCTCTCTCGCTGATCATAGAATATCTCTTGCTGATCATATAACATCTGTTAATGATCATAGAATATCTCTTACTGATCACAGAATATCTCTTGCTGATCATAGAACATCTCTTGCTGATCATAGAATATCTCTTGCTGATCATAGAATATCTCTCGCTGATCATAGAATATCTCTTACTGATCACAGAATATCTCTTGCTGATCACAGAATATCTCTTGCTGATCATAGAATATCTCTTACTGATCACAGAATATCTCTTGCTGATCATAGAATATCTCTTGCTGATCATAGAACATCTCTTGCTAATCATAGAATATCTCTTACTTATCATAGAATATCTCTTGCTGATCATAGAACATCTCTTGCTAATCATAGAATATCTCTTGGTGTTCATAGAATATCTCCTACTGATCACAGAATATCTCTTAATGATTATAGAATATCTCTTGCTGATCATAGAACCTCTCTCGCTAATCATAGAATATCTCTTACTGATCACAGAATATCTCTTGCTGATCATAAAATATCTCTTGCTGATCATAGAATATCTCTCGCTGATCATAGAATATCTCTTACTGATCACAGAATATCTCTTGCTGATCATAGAATATCTCTTGCTGATCATAGAATATCTCTCGCTGATCATAGAATATCTCTTACTGATCACAGAATATCTCTTGCTGATCATAGAATATCTCTTGCTGATCATAGAACATCTCTTGCTAATCATAGAATATCTCTTAATTATCATAGAACATCTCTTGCTAATCATAGAATATCTCTTACTGATCATAGAACTTCTCTTGGTGTTCATAGAATATCTCCTACTGATCACAGAATATCTCTTAATGATTATAGAATATCTCTTGCTGATCATAGAATATCTCTCACTGATCATAGAACCTCTCTCGCTGATCATAGAATATCTCTTGCTAATCATACTGTCAGGGTGGGTTTTGCCGATTAACTAGGGTATGATATTACGGTCCCATATCCCCAGCCTGAACAGAGTAACGACAAAACCTAAAGGCAACAGCAATGTACAGTAGTTAACAACAAGGTGCACGTTTAACAATTTAATGAATGTATGAGATATGATGACATGAGTGACAAATAAAAGTCAATAGTATGTTCAAAGGAAACACAAAGTATACATATTAGGCAACGAAACACAGCACACCTTCACTCGAGGCCATAATTCAATCACGACGCATCCTACACTCAAGACCTTAGATACACGGGCCATTCAAAAACACTGTAACTCGAGCTTGACTCCAACAAAGTCCCAAGCTTGCGTCCCTATTACAGAAAATACGTATTTCTTAAGATCGCCGTCCACACGACCGTAGGAACAACGAATTTCGAGCTACACTACGAAGACTAATACAGTAAATAAATAACTTACCCAATACTGGGGAAAGAAAACCCATAAGAGACTCACAGGAGATCTAGCCTCAGCACCCAACAGAAGCAAAACAAGTAAACAGAGATGACATCAACAAAAGCGCGTCCCTAGAAACCAAAACTCGCAATCTCTTAGGGTACACAAAAGAAAAACACCAAAAGAAGATGCGCATGACACATAGAATATCTCTTGCTGATCATAGAATATCTCTTGCTGATCATAGAATATCTCTTGCTGATCATAGAATATCTCTTGCTGATCATAGAATATCTCTTGCTGATCATAGAATATCTCTTGCTGATCATAGAATATCTCTTGCTGATCATAGAATATCTCTTGCTGATCATAGAATATCTCTTGCTGATCATAGAATATCTCTTGCTGATCATAGAATATCTCTTGCTGATCATAGAATATCTCTTGCTGATCATAGAACTTCTCTTGGTGTTCATAGAATATCTCTTGCTGATCATAGAATATCTCTTGCTGATCATAGAATATCTCTTGCTGATCATAGAATATCTCTTGCTGATCATAGAATATCTCTTGCTGATCATAGAATATCTCTTGCTGATCATAGAATATCTCTTGCTGATCATAGAATATCTCTTGCTGATCATAGAACTTCTCTTGGTGTTCATAGAATAGCTCCTACTGATCACAGAATTTCTCTTTCTGTTCATAGAACATCTCTTGCTGATCATAGAATATCTCTTGCTAATCATAGAACATTTCTTTCTTTTCATGGAATATCTCCTACAGATCACAGAATATCTCTTACTGATCATATAATATCTCTCGCTGATCATAGAACATTTCTCGCTGATCATAGAATATCTCTTTCTGTTCTTTGAACATCTCTTACTGGTCATAGAATATCTCTTTCTGTTCATAGAATATCTCCTACTGATCACAGAATATCTCTCGCTGATCAGAGAATATGTCTTTCTGTTCATAGAATATCTCCTACTGATCACAGAATATCTCTTACTGATTATAGAATATCTCTTACTTATCATAGAACATCTCTTGCTGATCATAGAACATCTCCTACTGATCACAGAATATCTCTTGCTGATCATAGAACATCTCTCGCTGATAAACTTACAATTGACCAAAGAGAGAAATAGAATCTGCACTGAGAGGCACACTATGCATTCTAAACAAATTATCTTGTACACGCAATCTATAATTTCCGGAATGATAAACAAATTCTTAAAATCACTTTGTATGAGAAATTATGATCTACTAGTCTTAAAACCTTTGATTTATTGACATGCTCATTATATTAATTGTATATCTCAGGAATGGTCTCAGCCTTGCTTTTAAAGTTTACTTTGGCATTTTTTGATTTACTTTTGTAAAACTTTTCCATAGGCCCGCAAGTGTCTAGTAACCCTATGGGAGGAAAAACACTCTTTTTTTTTCCTGCTTCAGAATTCTCAATTTGCCTAAAACCTAACCTAAAAGCCTATTTTTGGGCTATTGAAATGAAGAAACTAAAAATACTAAATATGACATTCACTAAATTCAAAAATAAATAAAATGTCAAAATAATTGCTGACAAGCTAATTAATAACAAAGGAAAATTTTCCCTCTTTTTTAAAGAGTTAAATAATTACCACTTGATTAATCTTTTCTACTATTTTTAAACCAAATGGACACTCTCCATATGAAAATAGATATGGTTTTTGAATAATTACCCGGAATACTTATTCATTATTCGCCTCTCACTTAATCTTTTGATTTTCTTCTAAAACATATTTATTTCTTAGAATTATTTGGCAAAGAACCTGAATGAATGTTCAGAGTCCAATGTTCTTAGAAATCAAGATCTTTGTTACCTTCTTGGAAATACAGGCTGCCAACTCAACAGTCAGCTAATGATAAAATGAGACTTACAATCTGATGCATGGTTGCTTGGAAATGGTGATAAGTAAACCTAGCTCCCTGTTGTATGGAGAAATTAATTAGAGTAGCCACCCAAAACTGTTGAGCCTTTTTTTTTTAGAAAAAAGAAAGAGAAGGGGTAGTTTTAGAATGTTTTAGGCTCCAATCATCCTTAAAACAAAATCTTTCAGTTACGAGGCTAAAAATAGTATAAATCTTACTTTTGTTAGTAATGATCTCATCGACTAGTAGCCTACATAGTTATGTTCTTTAGTGTGAAAGTATTAGCAACTAGAGGACCCCCCCTCCTCCCGAAATCCTGTTTGTCTTTTATTAACATGTGTTATTTATTGTTATAAAAATATTTATTATTACTATTATTATTGTTGGTGTTATTATAATTTATCATTATTTAAAAGAAAAACCACTAGTCATTCTCTGAATCTCTGGCACTGCGAACGTCAAAATTTGTTAAAGGGAAACAAAATTCATTAACCAATGCTGCCAGCTACGCCTTCTCCCGCTGTCTGCAGCAGAAACGATAATCTTCCCAGGTATGTTTAGGATTTCAAAGATGTCTCTGAAATCAGCTGTCTTCAACCCTTCTACTCATTATTATTTTTTTATTGTAATTATTATTATTCGGCCTATTATTATTATTAAGCGAAAACCAGACACTCTCCCAACCCACGTGAGAAAGAGTAACTTACATCGTTTAGATATTTTTCTTACCAAGAGTAAAAAAAAAAGGGGGATGAATTGTCTAAAGGCTGTGAAAACAAGAGTCATTTCTTAATTTTACCTGCTAAAACAGTGGTTCTCAACCTTTTTAGTTACGCGACACTTTAATATAATTTCCCACTAGGCGTCAACCCACAACCGTATTTTTTTTTTCATTTACAGATCAATAAATTTGTGATCATAATAACATTTTTAAAAGTGTTATTATTCAGACTTGCATTTATTTACTTTTTTATTGCGTATTCACAATATACATGTTGCAGCCAACGGTAGTACGAAGGTTGAGCTTATTTCTGTTCCACCAGATCAGGGATTCATTAGAAACAACGAAAGTCATTTACTGCATCGAGTCTGCTTCTGAATTCGTACTTTATAACTAACAAGCTGGAAAACCTTGTTTCGCAAAGATTTGTTCTTGGAGATAGAAGAAGAAGGCGTAACACAATCTCAAACAGATCGAATAGGAAATAGTTTGAATACCAAGTCACGTTTAAATCTGCTTGTTACAACACGTTAGAATGGACAAAAACAACTTTCAATGATGAATAGACAAAAAATTCAAATTTCTTGACCTTTGGCAATTTGTAATTCGACCCCCAAGGGGTCGCGAGTCACAGGTTGAGAACCCCTGAGCTAAAAGAAAGAATCTGTTGAGATCACTTTGTAGTGAAGAACATACAGACGACATTAACTTTCTATTTCAACATCACACCTCAATGTGTTCCAACCTTTTTTTTTTTGGTGTCCTAAATTATCATGTGTTTTTTTTACCCAAAAGAAGAGTCTTCAGACCTCTTGGAAATCTGAGGAACACAGCATGTGACATGAACTAAACAATAACTTCATTGAGAAACTATGCTGTCTCGGGACACAATATGGTTTAGAGAGAGTTTAGACCTTTCCCCTAACAATACCGGTACCTGGTCAACTGCGTCCCTGATGATATTTGTACAAAGCTTTTATCAACTCACTCTATCTGTCTGTCTGTCTGGTCAAAACTTTCTACACGTTATTTATCCCGCACCCAATTTTGGATCAAGTTGAAATTTAACACAATTATTTCTTTTACCTGATAACACAAAAAATCAATTAAAAAAATTAGTTAATTAACTATTGGTAATTAATTATTTTATTTGCTATCGAATAAGGGAAAGCAATTGTATTTGACTGATGTGTTGCTATAAGTTGGCACAGGCTTAGTGTTTTGGCTTGATAAGGCTTGAGCCCTCGAGTTCGAGAATGCATTTAAAAAAGCGATCACGGTAACATTCATTCAGATGCCCCCCTTCTTTCTTCTCCCCCCCCCCCCCCCCCCATCACTCTTTTCCCACCTGGTCCAGACAAGAAATAGGATCATAGCGTATTGAGAAAGCTAAAAGCATAAAATTGGGCTAAACAAAAACGGTAAAAATACCTCTAATCGCACAAAGTATTTATTGATTTATTTTTCTAGTTTCCCGTTGACATTGCTGAATAGCTAGAAAACGAATCTTTAACAGAGCCTAAATAACGAGTTCACTCTTGGGATCAATGCACTAACAATTACATAAAGAAAAACACGTTTGAAAAATAAAAAGTATTTTCATGAATTTTAAAAATAGACGTGACATTCAAAATTATGACAAATGATTTCTTTCTTCTGAGCACAATTAGTGAGTATCTAAATCTAACATCTTTTGTCTCTATAACTGACGGTCATCTGAGCAGGAAGTCACGTGTATCCCGCAATAATACATGACATGTGCCTCGTCGGGTTGTGGACCCGGTGATACTAGAGTGGCACTGGCATACCTGGGGAGAAACAGATAAAGGGATATGGAAGTTGTTATGGCACGATTAGAAATTAGTTATTTGTTTCGGAAACAGGGGAGAAGTTTTTACTTAGTAACGATGACGAGATAGTTTTTAAAAAGTCAGAACGAAATAGGAGTCGACATAAACAAGACGCTGTATTAACAACGTAGAACTAAGCATTTATAAGCGGCTAGAAGTAGATGACATTCGACTGTTCCATTCAAGATTATTAAACATGTTTGATGTTCGACACCAGAGTCGACTACCTCTATGGATTGTTAGGCCTTTCCAGCTTACGTTCAGTGTTACCTCCATTAGGGTTTGTTTGTATTCGACACCACGGAAGCGCTGAACATATAAATAAATATATAGAGAAAGATAAAGAGAAAAATATAGAGGGAAATAGTGATCGTGGGCTAAGGAGAACAAAAAGAAGAGAGAACGAAAGAAAGAGAATGACAAGTTTAGCCTCTCAAGAGATGTATTTCTTGTAATTCACCTTTACCAGTATTGGTACCGTAGCAACAATTTTTGCTACGCAATGTTTTAATGTGTCGCAAAGTGTCGTGTGATAGAACAACTGTCAAAAAACGTAAGCTAAAATTGTATGGCCATATCACAAGTTACTCAGGGCTCGCCAAGACCTTCCTTCAGGAGACAGTACCAGGTAAAAGTAGATGAGGCAGACAGAGAAAACGATGGGAAGACAAAAAAAAAAACAATAGACAGGCCTGTCATTGAAAGAGACTCTATCCACGGCAAAAGACAGAGAGGAATGGAAGAAGACGGTCGACAGATCATAAGTGGTACCCCAACGGTTAAAAAAAGTATTAGATAGGTGAAGGTGATTAAAGATACAGCGACTGCGAGGATAATATTCCTAGATAATTTCGATGGATAACCCTTGGAAATTCCTTTATTATATAGAAGCTTACATTGCCAAAAACACATTAGACAAAAACGTAAGCTTCATGTGTTCCCAACAATTAGATTTAACATTGTTCAAACTTGACGATCGATTATTCTCTATTGTAGACACATGTATGTATGTAGTTTGTACGGTGGCGCGCACCCTACATTATTTGAAACATGTTAATATTTTAACTATTTTATTGTATCTTGAGATGGATATGGCTAATCTGAATAAATTCAACCGCCTCGACCTTTATTGTGAGATTTTATTACATGGCGATATGACATAAGCGTCATACAATTATATTCGACGTCCATCTTTCAAAGGGGAAAGATTTTCTTAATATTAACTTTTCTTTGTGACTATAAATAACACACAAAGGAAGTGATGTCACAATGAGTTATCTGACTCAAATGTAACGACACATAAATAGTCACCGAAACTTTGACTGAAAATAAAAAAAAAACACTTTGGAAATGGATTTGCCCTGGCAATAGACCGATGCCCTGGCTACATTTGTTAGATTGCTTGTAGCACCCCTCAGGGGAAGAGGTTACTGAGCCGACACGTCATCGGTGCATGTAGTGTCACCTCCCACAAGGGCTGTCAAAATTCGGGAAGAGACTGCCAGGGTAGCCTGCCGAGTTTGACAAGCGGGGATTCTACGCACTAGTTACGGAAGAGAGACTATTGTGTAATACACTGGAAATATGGGGATTGTTTTGAAGAAAGACTTTGAAAAAATGTATTTTGATACAATTAAACACTGAATATATTATTAGAAAGGAGGCGATGCAAGTATTTTTTTACAAAGCTTATATGAATTCACTCTCTGTCTGTCTGGTGCAAGCTGTGTACACGTTATTTCTCTCACACCCACTATCGGATCAAGTTGGAACTTACACAATTATTTATTGCACATAACAAAACATAAATCAAAAAAAAAAAAAAAAAAGAATTCACCAATTAGTCCACAGACTAACCTTTGTTAATTATTTTGTTTGATAAGAACAAAAAAAATTAATACATCAGTCTTAGACTTTAGGTCCTCCCGCGCCGTTCGGCGCATTGGGCGGCAAACATCAGTGTTTAGAGATGGTTAAATATGTGGGGGTTTTTTTTTATCTCCTTATATAATTGTACACGTGATTTCTCTTACCCCCATTCTCTGATCAATTTAAAACTTCACACAATTATTTATTGTACCTAACAAAACATGAATCAATTTTTTAAAAATTTACCAATTAGTCAATTATCGACTGGTAATTAATTATTTTGTTTGATATCGAATAAGGGAAATAAACTCTATTTAATTGTGATGCGTACTTGTAAATGTGAAATTCTTACCCTTAGATAGGCTTGTTCTTTTTTTTTAAATTTTATATTCTGCTTGTTCAAACATCTATTTATCACTGGACTTGCGATAGAAGGTTTTAACAGATTGCACTTAAAAAAAATAAAATCATTTTATTTCTTTAAAATTTTCGTATTAAAAAAAAAAGACAATGGCTGTTCTTACGACATGAAACTCCCGGGCAATGCTTCGCAGCCTCACCGTGACGCTCGCGTGGAAATGAAGGATAAGCAAATAAGAACCCCCGTTCGGTTGCATAAGGGCCGAGTCCGTTGCACTGGCGGGGGTGGGCGAAAGCCCGAACTAACATCCACAAAACGTTCATCGAGGGGCTGTTTGAACCGTTTTATATGGCAGACATCTGCACGGTAATAAGGATGTAATAATGTACATCCTCTTGGATCTTTCCTATACAGAAGTTTGTTCAGACAGGCATATGGAGGCAGGCTTCTATAGGCCTAGAGTTCCAAGAGTCATAGACCCGGTGGGACGATACTCAAATGGGCGGTAGGACACAGTCATAATCTTCTTTTTTGAAGTCACGTTTGTATTTTATAAGATAAGGATGCCACTTTGGCACGTACTGGTAGTAATTTGTTAAAGGTTTTATAATATTCTCTTGTAAGAGGGGCCTTCTGAGCGACGTGCTTAAAAAATTCTTTTACAGACTACTAAGGCCTACTTATTTAATCTAATACATTTTACGAAATAATGTAATAGCCACCATCCGTAGGCAGTGCTACTAGTAGGCTTCATCTTTTTAGGGCCTACACACTTTGTGAATAAAAAACCACAAAAGGCCTATACTCCTTATAAGTATATAGTGTTCACTGCGTGGACGTGTACAGCTATCGATACATTATCAAACTTAACATAAGGATTTAAGTACATGTAGACCTAGAATGTCCATCATATAATATACAATTTATGTGCCGATGATATAGAAATGCCTTGGCCTATTTTGACACCCAGTCCGCCTCTGACTGCCAGCTCTTGACCAACTTTTCCTAATACACACTTGATTCCCGTGACTTTGATACCTAAACAATTGAAGACATAAGTGTAAGTCTTTGACTCTAAGAGAAATGAAAGATCTAGGTATACAGTTGCTATGCTAACTCTCTCAGCCTTACATTCTTTTTTAACATTTAAAAGCAAGAGTTGAATAAGAGAGTATTAGAGTAAGAGTTTATTGTATTTAAACACACCATTTGAATGATAGACATATTAGATCTAGAGACTAGATCTCAAACAAATTTAATCTCATTAAGACAAAATGGAGTCTAAAATTCAGTTTCGCTGCATGAGACTCCTTTCAAGACTAAATATTAAATCTTACAGACTTACTTGTTTAACATCTACACCAGTGATTTCCCAAATGGTCTAGATCTATGTAGACCCCCACCCCCAGTGGTCTACGAAGACTTCCAAGGGGTCTACGAAAGTGGAACAAATACTTGGGGATCCATGACATGTAAACGGGGGTCATTGTTACTATGTTAGTGGATCTCATTTGAGAAGTTCGTGATTTTAATTTTGATATCGCATCAATGAAATTAACAATTACCTCATATAAATATAAACGATCTATGACGTATTACAGGTAATCCTTTAAATTTCAATCATATTATTTCAATAAAAATTATTGTAAATTATAATACCTCATATATTTAATCAACAGTTAACTAATGTTTGGCATGACCGAATCTAAATGTGAAATGTAGACAGATGGGTTGATTTTTTTTAATTTGGCTTTTTCATTGTCGAAATTATTTTGGATGATTTGAAATCTAATCGAGAGGAACTCGGACATTGCCTATTTAACAGACTTGTTTCATAAATTTTATAAAATTAACTTAAATGTAGTATTTATTACTTTTGCAGTCTTCACATTCTTAGACTAGAAATTAGTTTTAAAAAAAATACATTTGAAGTTCATGACTCAGCGAACAACAATGTCTACAATATTAGCTAAGAAGGGTTAGGGTTAATACCGGAAAACATTGCTAGGTATCTACGAGCCAAAAAAGTTTGGGAGCCACTGCTCTACACAAATACAATTACATCGCGTCACTTGTTAGTTGTCCCTGTCATATCATTCATTCTTACTTTGTTGACGCCTGACACTGTTTGACTTATGTAGACCTACAGATTTGTTACTCTTTTTTTTTATCGCCTCGATGTTACAGCATGTTTATAGAAGGCACTAACTTATAGAAATTATATTATTTCATGATTAAATTTGCTCTCCCTACTGGCACGTAATCAATTATCTAATGCTGAGAGGAATTAAAACGTTGACACACTGTCTTATGTCCAGCATTGGCGTATGTAGAGTCGAGGTCTATTATTATCTACATTTAAATATCTAAAAGAAAATCCCGTAAAAGTCACGTTGAAACAAAACACAAAAACACAGGCCTTATAGGCCTACATCCTTGTGCTAAATATCAGTTATTAACAAGCAGTTTATCAGCTTTGCCGCTAATTACATCATGAGTCCTATTATAGTCACCCATCAAATTATAAACGTCCCGGTTAGCTATCTGTCAAGAGAGAGAGAGAAAGAGAGAGAGAAACACACTTATTTGATGTTTTTTAAAATTACAAAGCTTCTATCAACTCACTCTGTCTGTCTGGGTGGAATATTGTACACGTTATTTGTCCCACTTCCCATTCTCGGATCAAGTTGAAACTTTGCACAATTATTCATTGTCGAGGACAACCCATGGATCAATGAAACAATTTAACCAATGAGTTAACTAATTACTCGTAATTTTTGGCTTCAAATGCAGCTGAAAGGGGGTTTAAACTCAAAACCCATTTGGCTACGCTCATAGAATTTTCAGTGTGTAATTTGCTCTTTTTATATGAAAGAGGTGGTTATGAGCTGCAAACCCCGCTGGGTCGGGGGTAAACAAAAAAAAAAACCTCTTGGCTACGCTCATATAATCTGGTGACTGAAAAATGGATAGTCATATATTGAAGAGGGTGTTTATCGTTAATTTCGGAGGGGGGTTTAAAATCAAAATCTACCTTAGCTAAGCTCTTGGCATTTGGGAATTGTCGTTTGCTTATTATTATTTTTTTAAATTTTGTTTTATAGAAGAGGGGATTCAACTGCAAAACCCCCATGGCTGCGCTGTGATGTATTAGTATTAAAATCTCACCTAAAATAAACAAAATCAAAGCAAAAAATCAGTCACTAAACTCCGACCCCCCCCCCCCCTTGCGGGTATGGGATTTCATTTCGGGGGGGGGGGGGAGTGAACCCCAATTCCCCCCCCCCGGCTACGCCCATGCCTTAGCTAATCAGTTAAGTTTAGAATCATCTTATTAAATTGAATTTTTTAAAAATCAGCTTAATTGTGTCTACATGAGAATAATATTAAATATGACAGAATTGAAAAGACATGTATGCATCTTAGGCAGTGCTGATTTTTTTAGCGGCCCCCGAAAGAGGAAAAGACGCTATTAGTTTTGTGCGAAATGTCTGTCCGTCTGTCCCGTTTAAATCTCGTAAACTAGAAAAGATATTGAAAATCCGACATCACAATATTTTAGACCATTCAAAGTTCTGATGCAACGGCTACTTTTTTTTTCTGAAATCGAAAAATCTCATTTTTAAAATCAGTTATGCAAGCAGTTTTTTAAAGAGAAAAAGCTAATTAGTATGCATTATAAGTTAGACCTAAATTAAAACGAATAGTAATCTTGTAAACGTCATTTTCGTAAATTCCTATGATGATGGGGACAGAATTGAATAGCGCAAATTCTGAGGTTTCCTTTTTTTTAAAAAAAAAAAAAAAAAAAAAGGGATTGAGTCAAGTAGTTAGAAGCCCAACAAACTTTCCCTTGACAATTTACTATCATGGTTTAAGATTAAGTAGTCTTCTTCCAATACACAATGATACTCCTCACTATTTTGGTACAGTCACTCATCCGTTTTACAGATCTATTTCAAGAATTTTACCTGGTAATGAACATTTAATACACAACAAAACCAAAGAATCATACACAACACTTAAAAAGCTGTTACATGAATGTCTAGTGAATAGGATTAAGTGGGGGAGAGTTCTTAGGGTGACAGAATTCAAGGACACATTCGTAAACCTACACAGCAAACATATCCCACCAAAAGCTAGAGAGATAAGTTATAGACTTATCTTTGGAATGACCCCTATGGTTAGAAGAATAGCAAATGACCGTGCATGTATATTATGCCATCTTGAAAATGCTGACAATGAGAAACATGTGTATTTAGAATGTCCATTATTCCTTCAAGTTAGAAGTACTGTAAGGGACTTATTAGAAGCAAACTGTGGCAGCTATGTAAATGTTAACTTGTCAATTGTATTAAACAAGCTGCCAAAACTAAAAAATAAAATGATACATAACTTTAACTTAATTATTGTTTCCGAATACAGGAACCTTGTTTGGGCTAGCTGGCTCAAAGCTCTACATAATAATAAGGTTTTTCATCCTAATCAATTAGAATTGACATTTAGAAAAATAATGGATTTTAGGGTAGAGAATTATCTAGTTTGATTTTCATATAGTTGTACAATGCTCAGGTAGTTTTCCAGAAATGGGGTGATGGGGGTCAGGGATATTTGATATTGTGTTGATTGTTCTGGGGTAGAGGATACTTGTATCATTGTTCTGTCTTTCATGGATTCAATGGCTAGGATGGTTAGATAGTATGTCTTTGATATTAAATAATGTTTCTGTTACTATTGTTGTATTTTCAGGTTAATCAATTTTCAATTGTTTTTGATTTAATACTTGTGAATTATGAGAACTTACAAATAAAAACATATTGGAAAAAAAAAAAAAGCCCACAAAAGAGGCAAGATGGCCCATACAAGAGGCACATTAAGCCCAAAAAAGAGGCAAAGAAAAGAAAAGAGGCCTAAGGCCCAAGGATTCCTATGATGATAAAGCTAAAATTAAATAGCGCAAATTCTGAGGTTTCCTTTTAAAGAAAAAAAAAAAAATGATTGTTCACCATCATAGCTTCTGTCCCTTACGGAATCATTACCCCCCCCCCCCACACACACACACACATGTGATGTTGATATTTCTAACTTTTTGAAGGTCAAAACTTTGTGTTGTGACTTCAAAAACCTGATGCCATACTTTCTCCTTATGTCAATACTTCGATGTCTAAGCGTTTCTTTGACTGTGGTACACCTAACCTTTATAAGGGAGAGATGTGCTCACAATGAGGGTGTAAAGGCAGACCTCTTTTGTTTTAAAGGTCGAAAAATGATGTTATCCAAACTTTTTATTTATCTGAACATTTCGTAAAATTGGATATTTTACCGGAACACTGCTTATTTTTTAGGCTGGATTCATTCCTATTTGTTTCAATAAAATAATACTTACTAAAAAAAAAAAAAGGGGATTGAGCCTTTACAAAAAATTACAACAATTATAACACTTCAGTTAGGCCAGGAGAGGCGCGATAGCTGAGCGGTAAAGCGCTTGGCTTCCGAACCGGGTTCGAATCCTGGTGAAGACTGGGATTTTCTACTTCGGAATCCTTAGGCGCCTCTGAGTCCAACCAGCTCCAATGGGTAGCTGATATTAGTTGGGGAAAAGTAAAGTCGGTTGGGCGTTGTGCTGGCTACATGACACCCTTATTAACCGTAGGCCACAAAAACAGATGAACTTTACATCATCTGCCCTATAGACCACAAGGTCTGAAAGGGGAACTAGTTAGGCCAGGTTCACATCTAACTTTGCATTCACTTGCACCTATCCTTTGATCAGCTGTACCGGTGGGGCACTACACAAGATCTGTCAATCTTCTTTCTCCATTCTTATCTCTCATTTGTCTTTGATATAATTTCATTTGGATGTTCTTTCTGAAAATATTGAAGCCTGCCTGGGTGGACCACTTCGGGGGCCGATTTTGAGTTTGTGTTTCCACACAAACTGTCTTTGTAATCTTGTTTAAAGTTGGTTTCATTCGTTCCTCGTAGAACAAGCAATAGCATTTATTTTAAGTTTTAAATATGGACGCTATGAAACAATATAAGATTGAGGATCATTTGAGACAGATAAGGATTTCAAATACTTTTGAACACCCAATATAAAATTCAGAATAGACCCACAGTGGAACAAAAACTAATGAAGACCTTAAAGTACAATTTTAAAATGATATCAGCTTTTCTTGCTTCAAAAAGATTACATCTGATTCTTATTAGATATTATGGAATATCACCAGAAAGTTTCTCATTGTTTTTCCATCTTCATATCTAGTGGAAAAACAGTGAATCAGCACGTTTGTCCATCTTCTGAAAAAAAATAGACATCCCCAGCCAAAAAGTTTTAATATTAAACTGTTATACTATCAGAGTATATGCTAGTGTCTGTTTATTATTTGTTTCGTGAAATCATCTAATACATATTATTTTAACATTTTATTTTGGTTTGATTTAATTTGACTTTCATTCATAAATATATATGAATGAGAAATCAGAGTATAAAAAAAAAACATATTTAACTTGATGAAATTTCACAAATGTATAATTAGCTAAGAAGGGGTCTACTGAAAACAGGAAAACATGGCAAGGAGTTTACATAACAAAAAAGTTTGGGAACCACTGAGGACTCTAGATCTACTAAAAATTATTTACATAAAAGTGTTTCTAGAGTACGCTGTCTTCTAAATACGTCAAGAATTTCCAGAAAGTGACAATTTGTGAATCTAGCCATAAAGCAAGCGATAGATTAGATAGATAGATAGATAGATAGATAGATAGATAGATAGATAGATAGATAGATAGATAGATAGATAGATAACCTAACGTCTTGTGTTCATTATAGATGAATTGCTAGAGTATTCCAGATTACGACGCAGACGACCACTGCACGACCCGCTACGAAGTAAAAGACGTTATGAAGCACACAGACAGGAACTAGAAACTATTTTATCTCCGTTACCAGAGAAGCCAAAACTCAAGGAAAGATATTTTTATTCATCAAATTCAATCAACTCAAATGAATATGACATCAGAAATGTGAGAGATATTTATAAATTAACATTAGTAACAAGGACTAAATAGCTACAATTTTGGAGTTTATTTTCTGCCCCGTGTAGAACTTACCATTACCTTTCCTAACCCTAACCCTAACCTTTCACTAACAAGGAGTCCATAAATTATTTCTTTGTCGAGATTCTGTCGTCTTTTTCAAACGTTTACTAAACTTTGCGACGGAAAACTTTGTTCATTTGGAAAATTCAACGGAATACTTACTTCCTCTTTCAGAGTTATAAAAAAGTGTTTAAACAATTTATTTTTTAAGTATAAAACTATTTAGAAAATAAAAAAAAATAAAGTAAAATTGAAAAAAAAAAAGATTTTTTGGACTTCTTCCAGAATAAGAATCAATGATTTTGCACTTCTTGATAACAGACACAGTATCGATTAGTCTCTTAATGCCTATGGCTAACTTATAAGACAGATCAAGTCATGCAATAAGTAATTAGTTCTATGGGAAAATGTTTGTTAGTTTAAAATAATTTAAAAAATAGAAAATTTCCAGAAAATCAAATTAGTTTTTGAAATATTTTGGCGCCACACTGCTTGGGGCTTCCCCATGAGGGTGGCGCCCGCAGCATCATGCCTCCCCCCCCCCTTTATCACTACGCCTCTGAATAACCTCTATAATTATTATACACTAGATCAGTGATTGTTTCATTGATTCAACAAATCATTTTTCAAACAAATAAATAGAGCTATACTCGGTACATAAATGGTTGTCATTGGTTGGTTCACAATTGATACACATTGGAGCCCGCATAAACTATATGACATAAGATCACATAGGGAGATTAAATCCACCAGCGTTTTTATAACATCATTGCATTTATCAATAAACGTAGCATACTTTTCTTAATCCTTCTAATGAACATAATTCGAGATCTAATGTTGTTATTTTATTTATTAATGTTTATATTTGTTAACAAAGCTTATATCAACTCTGTCTATCTGTCTGTCTGGTAAAAAGTTTGAGCATGTTTTTTCTTTTATTTCCCATTCTCGGATCAAGTTAAAACTTTGCACAATTATTCATTGAATATGACAAGACATGAATCAATTTAAAAAATGTATTAATTGTTGTTGATTAAATATTTTGTTTGATATCGAAATAAGGGGAATAAATGCTACTTAATGAGAGATGTGTATGTATGGATGGATTTAATCCCCTTATTACGTTTTGACATGTTTTTTCTCCCACTTCCCATTCTCGGATCAAGTTGAACTTTTGCATAATTATTTATAGTCGATGATAATAAACGAATCAATCCAAAAATTAACATATAACTTTGTTTTATATAGGAGAATGGGAGATAACCCCTGTAATTTTCAGATACATTGCAGTAATTAGCGGTTCTTTCCCTTAGATAAATGTTGTTTTTTACAGTATTCTTTTTTTCTCTTGCTTTCTATTGCTTATAACATCATGTTTTTTTTTTTTCAGAGACGTTCGTTTGATGTTGAATCTTCCTTACCTGCATGTCCAGCCAATGTTTCTTGGCAGAGATTATCCACTGCTATAGACTTGAGCGGTACAGAAGTGGTTTTAGTTCAGGGCGATATTTACTGCTCAACGGAACAAATGTTTCTGATAGTTACATGCCGGCATCTCAATTGTTGCGTTGGGATAGACAATACAAGGTTTGAATTTCCTTTATTGTTCTTACAGTTAATCTACTATACTGCTTGTGACGATTACACTTGCCGGGGATTATATTATCAAACTTGACAATTCAATGGAATGAAGAAAGAAACATCTCTCTGTATTTTCTTCAAACTTCTTTAATAACTTCTCCAACTTTCACATCAAATTAACTTCTTAATTCAATAATAACTTGACTTGATACTTCATAAATAAAACTTAAATGATGCATGAAACTTCACTTAGTATAACTTCAACTTCAACTACTAAAACTTACTTAATGGACCCGCTAATATCATAAAACTTATTACTAATCGAGGACTGAGCGAGGACCAACGCTCTACAAGAACTACTACTATGCGAGGACCCCGTCTAACTCACTTTCCCTTAATTTATACTTTCTTTGAACGTACGTTCCAGAATCATGGAACATTCTCAGATAATTATTTTAGTAACTTTGACCTTCTAGAAGCTGACGTGTGCTATTTTTTTCCTTAACCCCTTTCTTTGATTGTATACCTAAAATAAACTTGTTTACGCTGGACACTTGCACTGGTTTGAACTCGAGCTTCTAGAAACTGGTCGAAATAGGTCACAGACTCGACTCGTGACACTGCTCTGACTTACTAATAGTCCATCGATGTCATGTGTGTTTTGGGTGCAACATCTACTTTAAGTCGTCCGGAAATATGCCTTTTTTTTTATTAAAAAATATTTTACTACAACAAAATTTAATGTTATTTAGTAATAAAATAATGGCAATGTCTTTCATTTCGAAGATTTAGGATAAGCGCAATGCTTTACACTGTCGTGTGTGTCGTGTGCGCGTGATGTTTTCTTTTCATCTTTAATAGTTGTGTTTTTATGTCTAGGAAGTAGTTTATATTGGGGGCGTGTGTTTGGTTGTCAAGAATACTCTGTGTGTGTTTACGTCACTCTTAGTTCCCGTAGTGTTCTAGTAGCGGAGAGATAGCTTTCTTTCTAGCTGTAGAATCTGGTTGAGCTACAGTTTCATTGTTCCACCGATTCAACGGTACGTAAGTACATAAATGTAGTAATCAGGTTGTTATTTCGGTACGGGTGTCGTTTTTTGTGCTGTAGCGCCATCGCTAGATCTAGGTTCTTCTTTTGTTTCATGATGTTAGGCTTGGGGATATGGTGGAGAGTGTAGTCTTGAGCTCGCCCCTGGAGCCGTGACTGATTCTTGATCCGTATTCTAGTATTTGAAGCTACCGAGCCGTATGGGCGAAATCGGGTGTGCGTGTGTGAGGTGTGCTAACTTGTTTAATTAAAAAGGCATTATTTAATTACCCATGATTTTTATATGTTCGGAATATTATTTACTGGTAATTAGCTTTAGTATTAAATATTATTTATCGGTATTTAGCTATAGTATTAAATATTATTTATTGGTATTTAGCTTTAGTATTAAATATTATTTATTGGTATTTAGCTTTAGTATTAAATATTATCTATTGGCATTTAGCTTTAGTATTAAATATTATTTATTGGTATTTAGCTTTAGTATTAAATATTATTTATTGGTATTTAGCTTTAGTATTAAATATTATTGTTCAACCATCGTTTACTATTTATTCACTGTTCAGTTATTGTGCAACTTAGTTTGCTGTTGCTCTTTGATTACTGCATTAGCCTGTTGAGGTGGAGAACCCGGTTAATTCTGTTATCCCCTAGATAAACCCGTAAAACATACCTTGACACACATGACTACGCAAACCCAGTTGCGACTAGCATATTTTGCCACTTCTGGTGCAGGCAAAGCCGTTGTCGCCTTGGGTCTATTTAAATTTTCTTTCCGTCTTTTCGCATGTCTTTGGCAAGAGTTTGGGCCTCAAATGTGTGTCCCGCGACCTTGGCGAAAGCTCTCCAATTCTCTATTTCAGTGGCAATCTGTTGCCAGTTACTTATGCCAGCGAGGCCGAGATGGCGCCTGAGTTGATTCTTATATCGCTTCCGGGGGCACCATACTTCTGGCCAATAGTTACAAGGGATTTAGCATAAGCTTCAACCAGCCGTGACCTCCGTGAGGCGCCGAACCAGCTATCAGACACAAAAAAATCCTTTTACTGTGTACTTATTCAGGCAGATGACAACCAGGACCTCGTGCAGTGTCAGAACTGCAGACATTAGAATTTTTTTCACAGGCCCTGCATTGGATGTGATCGCAGACAGTCAAGTTTTTTTAGTGTTTATTTTTGTATGGAGGGAATTAGGATTGTGATTATTGATAAATCCCGAAAGTCATCCACTATGGACAACTCGCGACTGGCACAAGAAAAACTGGTCGCCCCCACCTCCGTTACATAGATGTAATAAAACGGGACCTCAAATCAGTGAACATCAATACTGAAAATTAGTAAGACATAGCTCTGGGCCGCACCAGATGGAGAGAGACAGTGACCAATAAAGCTATGGACAGTGAAAGTGCATGGGTCTCAGCTCAGGAAGAAAAACGTACAATCCGAAAAAATGGCCAGCTCCTCTACCACCGAAGCAAAAGCCACCTTAACCTGCGCTATCTGTGGACGGGAGTGTCTCTCCAAAATCGGGCTCCACAGCCACATGAGGAAGTGTGCTCTGAGATGAACTATAGTCGTTCTACGACTGAAGGAGGCCAATGATTGTTCCTGTTATCCACAATAATAATAATTACAGCTGTAATAGGCCGCTAGTTACATAATCATCTCAGAAATTAAATGCGACATTGAAGATTGATTTTACCCTTATGTTTGTTCTGTTCCTACCGTGGGTCGTCTACTATATTTTACACAAACTCTCTGTGATCTTGTATATTTATATATTTAAAAAATCTAATGTTTTGATTAAAATGCTTTCAAAACTTAAAAGAAATGTATCGCAATATATTTTTTAGAGATCTACTTTAAAGATGACGTCCTTGACACGCATAGAATCTAAATCAGACCAGAAGCGTGATCTATTAATGCCATTAGCCTATAAATAGCGAAACTGACAAATGTAGCTTTGTTTTGCTTGAAATTGAAAGACATATTCTATGCTCGGATCAATACTGAATCAGGGCGAAGAGGAAATAAGACGACCTTTAGTCAATTGCAAGATTCGCACTTTTAATTATTTATGTTTTTATATTATGTAATATTTATGTTGACAATAAATCTCCCAAGTCTCTGTACAACATCCGAGTCGGCGTAGGGGAGAAACGTGTCTCGGTGTCTCGTGTTCGGGTACTCAGAGAGGGAGAGGGGAGAGTGTCGTCCGTCCAAAGGTGCTAAGAAAAGGAATTGTGTCTTCAATGTAACACAGAGCTCAATGTTCAATGTAAAACTGTTCAATGTAACACAGCGCTCAATGTTAACTGTTCGATGCAACACAGTGCTCAATGTAAAACTGTTCGATGCAACACAGCGCTCAGTATAAAGCTGTTCAATGTAACACAGCGCTCAGTCTAACAAATCTTAATGTAGCATTAACAATTCGCAACATGATCAAAATTACACACTCAAAATGGTATGATCAAAGCCATGGGGGGGAGGGGGGGTAAACTCACCCCCCCCCTTTTTCAGCGGGGTTTGAAGCTAAAAAAAAATACCTCTTCAATATAAAAAAAAGCAAATAAATTCTATGAACGTAGCCTAGCCAATGGGGGGGGGGGGGGGGGGGTTGAGTTGAAACCCCCCTCCACCAGAGGGCTTTTCTTTATAGTTTAAAACCCCGCCTGATGGTTTTGAGTTTAAATACCCCTCTCTCTTCAATTTTATTCTAAAGCAAACTACAGTCACCAAATTCTATGAGCGTTGCTAAGGGGGTTTTTAAACTTTTTAATAGCAGGATAATACACTGTAGATACCTGAGAATATGCATTTTGTTGGCTTTCAATACCGGAAATAGTGCTTCGCCCCGCGCTGGGGGAGTTCACAGCGCTCACCCAAAAACACCTTGCTATCAAGGGCGAGTCTACGATTTTCCCACTAACTCCAGGAAGAACCTATTCTAGGGTACATTTTACGTCTTCCGAAAGAATAAAGGCTCAGAATGTAACAAAGATTTATTATGTACACACACACACGCACGCACACACACATTTTGTTTTGCGGGGGTAGAGCAAAAAATCCCCCCCCCCCCCCCAAACAGAATCCTGGCTACATGATTCGCAATATAACACATTGGTCAATTTAAAAATCTAAAAAATACACCTTTTTTAGAACCATCGCTCCGTTGACGATTTTTACATGAATAAAACAGGCCCTCCCAAAACGTCTTGCTGAAAACGTAGATGATCTCATGACAGTCACGCCAATTTCAAACCTTTATGTTCTAATGAATGCCTCTCGTTATTTAGTAGCCAGGAGTATGCATGCAAACGTTTGAGAAACATAAGAATGTTGACTTGCATCAAATCACCTTGCTTCGAACCGTTGTTTTCCATGAGGCACTAATCAAAGTCCCAAAAGTAAGGCAATTAAAGCTTTGCGTTCACCATACCTCACTGTATTAGAGAGTAGAAGTTATTGCACTAACAACAAACATGATAGACAGGGATAGCGCCCATGCAAAAAGAAGAGTGCGAGTCGAAAGTGTTGCCATTATTATTGTAGGCCTATTCCTAGGCCGACGGACGGCATGATACCACAGGGTATGGAAATATATATTAATGTTATTATTACTTTTCTAAAGCTCAAATGTATTCAATCAGTTGACACTGCACGAGCCTGGCTTGACGGATGTTATTATGATCATTTAATTAAAGGTTTTGTGAAGGGTCAGGGTTTTGAGTTTAGGCACACCTTCACAATTTAGGCCATGTCGTTTGTGAAGGGTCAACAATGGTAATTCAAGGGCTTCGGGAAGAAGTCTTTCCCTTTGGTTAAGTGTCTAAAAAAGTTTTTTTGTTTTTTTTTACTTTACTACACTGTATGAAAAGTAATATATAGTACTAAACGTAACACTGTATTTATTATATATTGTTTTAAAATAAATCGGACCTATATACATAGGCTACTTGGTGCATTTTTTCCTTTTAATGCAAAAGTAAATACTTTATTAAAATTGTTAGTGCCTTATATAAAAGAAAAAACACTAAATTTAGTACCTAGTAATTGCAATTCAGATATTTCTTAGAACATTATTTTAGAAAACAAAAACATAAGCCTACGTGCAAAAATGTTATAAAAATGTAATGTCCTCCATAATTAATATGGTGTCCCCTATTTATTACTTTGAAGTAAAATAGTGAATAGTTGCATGTTTAAGAAAAAAAACTTGCTTGTATCTTTAAATTTAAAAATTAAATATTTCGCTTTCAGAAAATTTGAAACGTTGCATCAGAACTTTGAAAGATCTAAATTATCACGACGTCGGATTTTCAATCTAGTTATTGCGCTTTAAACGGGACGGACAGATAGACCACATAAAACTAATAGCGCCTTTTCCCCTTTCGAGGGCTGCTAAAGTACACTGAACTTATTTGTCTAGAAAAGATTTGCGGTAATTAAAAATAAAAATATTTACATTATAAAAACTAGTTGGTCTGCAATATTTTAAAGATATTTCTAAAAATTTAACAAATTGAGCGAAGAAACTTGAGGAAATGTTTGTTTGTTTTACATGTTTTGGATGTTGAAGAGAATTTACTTCCTAGTCCAAACCTCCCGCAGGACGACGGGGGATGGGAGCGGGCAGGGTTTGAGCCTGGGACTATCAATAAGTCCGCAAACCGCTCGACCATGCAGCCAATGGTTCAAAGACATTTGAAAGTGCAGACATGATAGTCAGTGAATTCAATCTGGGATAAGATTACATGACGTCATATCTCAGCAGGCGGACTTGGTTGAGACAAGATGATCAGTAGATCGTGATCGTGACACAGGATAAAATATATCCTCTCGGGTGTCATTGATACAACTATTTCCGTCCATTGTGTTGATAAAACAAGCAAGAGACAACAAAATACGAAGGGGAAAAAAAAGCACGCAGAATTGAAAAAAAAAATACCTAGCTAGAAATCTTCTTTTTTGAAGTAACGTCTGTATTATATAAGATAAATGTGAACTAAAAACTTTCAACATAGAGACTTATGCCCTATAGTTATACTATGTAGTATATATAAAAAAAATACATTTAAAATAAAATATCAATTGCTACTGTCACAATATATAAATAAACTAAACATTTATATTTCATTTCATCTTGAAATATAAAGAAAAAAGAGGAAAAAGAAGCCAATATGAGGATCGTCCTATAAACTGCGTTCACCAGCCATAGCCTCTACTGTGTGCGATATTTTACCTTGAAATTAATGATTCAATTTTTTGTACTTCCACCTTTTTACCCCCTACCCTTCGCTTTGTGAATGTTTGTGGGCAAGGAGTGAGCACATTGACTTACGGAAAGTGTTGAGACAGTAGGCGCGCGTGTTGGGTTGTAGCTTATTAAACACGGGCGTCAATAGTAACTCGTCGCACACATTGGATTCTATACACCTCAGATGCAATCCACAGTCTAAAAATAGCATATATATATATATATAGTAGGATTTTTGGAAGAAAAGTATTTTTTTAAACAAGTAGTAAAGAGTCATTCAAAGTGTCCCCTGTGGTCACTAGACAAGCCACTACAGAACTTTGTCCTCTTCTTTAATCTTTGTGGCACGCTTTCGTAAACATTGCTTTTATATATCGCATCTTTCATGCTTATAGCAAGTTCAGTAAGTTATGGTCTAATCTCTTAACTCTGTGGGCCAGTTTCGGAAAGGGGGGGGGGGTATCTGGGAGAAGGTTTCCGTGCTGCCTTCAGCAAACACAAATCTGCTTGAGTCGGGATTTGAACTAGAGCCCCATTGTTAGGTAGCCAAGTGGTTTTGTCACACATCTCTCGCTTTTGACAAACACAACAAACCTTTCACTTAGGTCTGTGCCACATTGAAGTTCATTCTTAAACCATAACTTAATAAACTGTCAAGTAACAACTATATGTTTTCAATCTGTCAG
Organism: Biomphalaria pfeifferi; assembly: GCA_030265305.1. Taxonomy (NCBI): domain Eukaryota; kingdom Metazoa; phylum Mollusca; class Gastropoda; family Planorbidae; genus Biomphalaria; species Biomphalaria pfeifferi. Next base: position 1,428,079 of record JASAOG010000060.1, on the reverse strand, counting down.
GTACAACTCAAGTTGTCAACAAGAATACAGCTACGCCAATGCCTTAGTCTATTCCACCACAAACAGCAATCAGATTGAGAGACGAGTTATCCAGTTTCAGAGTCGTTGTACTTGTTACGTGACACCAAGACGAACGGAGAGGAACGATTAAATATATACATCAATTTATGAGAGTTTGATATTATTTCTCAATATGTTCATTACTAAACGTCTGCTGGAAATATAGTGTCAACTAAAGTATCTGTATATATATATATATATATATATATATATAGCCTGAATTAGCTAGGAAAACCAATGATTAAACAGTGTCTTATAACTCTATAAAACTGCTCGACTAGATTAAAGTAAGACGTAATTATCATCTCTTTTAAAGGAATGACCGTAATTTATAAGATCAAATATGTTGAGCGTCTCGGCAACATTAAACCATACACAAATATACACAGCATTGGTTACTTTAAGGTTAAGGAAGGGCGCATTCAAAATAAAGGCAATGGATCAATGGATGAAGTAGATTTATATGAAGGTCCCAAAAATGTAAGAGACACAACCATCCATAGTTTTTCTTCTCTCAGTGGTACTATCAATGAGCATAAGTTAATATTATAAGTAGAATATTAGTAAAATATTACAATATGAATTAGAGCATGGAGCGGAATGCTTGCATCAGCCAGGAAAACCAGTGACTTAGATCTTGTAGAGTCTCTAGTTAAAGGACACGACTGCATTGACACATTGATTCGCGTAGGACGTAATTATCTTCTACTTTGAAGTGACGCCTGTAAGTTACTAGATAACATTAAAGATGTAAGTTACACAATATTTCGAAAGGAAAATGTAGAACTTACTCAGGCGTAATGTTTATGGTAGGCTAAGTAAGAAAGTACATGACAGTAATGGACACAGACTCGTGTAGGACTTGGCTACAGCTAAGCTATGTGGATTGCAGAAAGCTAACTAGAGAATGTATAGAGATTATGTCCACATTGTAAACTGTTGCTGTGTGATAGCGCAATCCGTTTAGCTACCCCTATCCATACATACACATAGGACGTACAACAGCGAAAGGGGAATAACCGACACATAAATGCAAAGGTAGCTGTTCTTCATTTGTTTTTTCCACCAAGATTATTTTATATTAGAGCAGGCCTATTATACCGAGCAAAAAATAATAAATTATCTACAATTACACAATCAGAAAAAAAGTCCACATTCAATAAAAAAAATACATTTGAAGAGTCATTAATGTTCTTGCTTTACATTTTCCTCTTGCCCACCAGAACACGTTTTTTTTTAAAATCACTAAAAGGATATAGGCAGTGTTACAGCAGTGACAAGATTCTAGATAGAAATACTTGGATTCCACCACATCCTTGGGGTAATTGTATTTGTCCGTGTACAAAATACTTCCCAAATTTGCGACATGTGTTAGTACCTCATCAAATGACAACATAACCTACTACTTCTTCTAGCCAGATTTTTGCTGCAAATTTGTGCCAAGGAAAAGTAGCTAAGTTCCCCTTTCAGAATTTGCAGGCTCTGAGCAGATTATGTTAAGGTCATCTGTTTCTTTGGCTAACATTTAATGTTTTGGGTGTCCTGTGGCCAGCACAACAACCAACTGGCTTTACGTTCCGCAACTACTAAGGTCAGATACTCATTAGAGTTTTTAGGTTGGCTAAGGGGCACCCTAAAAATCCCGAAATTCAAAATCAGTCTTCACAAGATTCAAAGCCAGTACTTCAGGCTCGAAAGCCATCGCGCCCCTAAGCAAAAGTAACATGCCATTTTTTTTCCTGCTGTTATGTTGGGTTGTAGTGGTAATTGGTCTGCTAATAAAGGTAAATTAAATTGAGACATTGACTACACAGTGGTGGGATTTATTGTTAAGGTGATTTAAGGTGTCCTGTTCTTAGTTGAAATACCACAGCAATATACTTGAGGATAATCATTTGGAAAAAAAAACAGCCAAGACAAATTGTTTTGCATTTCCACATGTTAAGCAACTACCGCTAGAACTGATGCTTGATCACATGGTGTAACAATAAATACTCATGCTTTCTTTGTCCGTCAAAAGTCTAAATTGTAGGCAATCAACTTTATTTTTAACCCCCACCCCCACCTCTCCCGAAAAAACACCTTAGGTTTTAATCAGTAGAAAAAAAAAAGCAGCAAGTCATGATTAATCACAACTTAATTTTGATTTTTTTTTAATTTTATTATTCAACAAAAGACAACAACATTACTACATCAAGTCATGAACATAGTTTGTTTTCATCCGATTTGCCTGCTATAGTTTACTTGTTGGATAAATTCTTGAACAAAAGATTGTGTCAGTCTTAAATAGAAGTCCTCTGACCTGGGGAGATAATCTTCATATCTGTAATTCCCAAACGTTTTTGGCACAGCAGGTTCAATTTGTGTTCCCTCGTGCCACTCATTGAAAGATGTAATGGACAAGAACTTTGGCTTGACCTCTAGGGCAGCAAGGAATGCTGCTCTATAATACTGACCATTGGATCTCTTCCTTGTATTTCTATCATTCCATGGACGGATTCTAGTATCAACATAACCAGGGCCAAAGCTGGGAACAAAAATTAACTTTAATTTTTTGGCTTCAGCAGAGATGAGAGCCCAATTTCTAAATGTTGATCCATATTCAAAGCCATCTATAGCAAAGTAGGTGTAGAAACCATCAAAGTTAGAGGCTGCAAGATGATTCATGTGATCTTGGCGTGCAAGCAGTCCCAAAAAGATGCCATCATATTTTGAATTTCTCAAAGAAAACTGACCTTCATGAGAAAGTGCCTTGCTCCATTCAGAGGAAGAAATCTGATAGGAGTCATAAAAGTAATACAAGGGCAGTAACTTCCCATTGTATAATGTGCGATAGAATGCTTTATGGCTACCATATGTGTCAATGATGTATTTTATGACTTTCACAATATTTTCCCCACTTCTGTTTTTGAAAGGCTCAATATGAAAAGTAACCTGTTAAGAAAAAAATCATTTAAATAAATAATACTACAAAAACAATATAATAATAATAATAATAATAATATATATATATTACATTATATAATGCAGTATTTCTCTAAATTTTTTTTTTTTTTTTTTAAAACGGAACCTTTTGGACAATCTGAGTATTTAGCAGAACACTTTAATTACATTTTTTTGTACAGAGATTAATTCACATTGTGGCCTACTAGTAAATTATTCCAGTAGTTTGTCGAACACCTATTCAGAGCTCAAGGAACCCGTAACACAGCTTGGGAAACACTGTTTTAATGCATTGGTGTGAGACCAATCATCATAGATGGCCTGTACACTGAACTGCAATGTTGCAACCTGTGGGCAGTGGAGATCAATAGCTTGTTGCCACATAAGTCTGTATGGAGTGGCAACGAGCTAATGAGTTAATAATTCTATGACTTACTATAAGACTATGATAATTTTATAGCAAATAAAAATAAATATATTTTATAAATAGTGTACGAGTATCTACATTTATCTAAATTATTTTTTTAGTTTCCAACCAAGATACTGCTGCTATTTTTTCCAATTTATAAACCAAAAAAAAAAATACAAAAAAATACAAATAATAAAAAAAAATAATTCCAAAACAAAAATAAATTTAAAATATTCTATAATCGACAACACACAAACAAAAAAATAGCAAAGACTTTTACTTGCAGACTTTTATTTTGAGCGGAATCCAAGATTTTCAACATGATGTTATCCACTGGCTCTTCATTTTCAAGTTCTAAGTTTGGAGGATACCATGAGACTGCAAGGACACCTACAATTAAACAGATTCTAGATTTACCATTTCAGATAATACTTAAATTAAATGCAACATTATCTGAAAAAACTAGTCACAATGCAAGTGAGCATGCTATTTTCAACTTTCCATTTAAAATAAATGCACTATCAGAAAATTAAAAATAGCCATCAACTTATCCAAATATTTTTAATCCACATTGAAGATGACGGTGAAATCAGAATTACAAAAGATATATTTATAAAAAGATTTATAAAAGATACCAAAAAATAAAATGCTGTCTAGAAGTAAATTAATTTAAGCCTCATGTGGAAAAAAATGAAACAAATTTGCCTTAAAAAGAAATTAAAAGTCAAAAAGAAAAAAAAAAGTTTACAACCAGCTAGTAAAGAATATATTACTTTATACATAACTCTCACCTGCACCAGAGTACTTGATCTGCTCCATGTGTTTATTTAAAACCTTTGGGTCTGATGAGCTGTAAGGACCAAGTTTTGGATAAAAATTGGAGCCAATATCATCAGGTGGCTTATGTGGTGGCTGTACACGCTCATACTTCACTTTCCAATTGGGAAGCATTCTGTGATTCCAATGACCATATCTTCCATCAAAGATTTCACTTTTGTACCAGGGGTAATAAAAAATGTGTACATTGGAACTGATGACCAATGGAGTTATTTCTTCCTGACTCATGTTTTGATTTGTTTTATTTTGATAGATATAAGTTTGAAAAGTCTTAATTTTATGTTGAGGCACAATAGATGCATGTATTTCTTGCTTTAAATTTCTTATTTCTTCTCTAATAGCATGAAACTTTTCTGATAAATTATGATATTCTACAATATCAAGGTAGTCTTTTTTACCAACAATAGTTTCTTCTAGTATAATTTTATTACCAAGGCCATATGTATAATATGTAAAGCCTATAAATGATATAAATGATAAAATAATAATTGCTCTAATAAACAAAAAAATCATATATTTTCTTCTCATTCTGAGTGAAAACTTATGTTCTAATAAGGTCTTTGACTTCAGCATCTGAAAAAAAATAATATAAGAATACTTGTGTTAAAACAGTCAAAGAATTTTGTCATAAAATGCACTGCTAAACATCAGCCAGTTTTAATACTTGAAAACTTAAGTTCATAGTTTTTATATTATTAGTTTGATATAAACCTATAGATCTACTATTTAAAATTATTAATATCTTAGTCTTAGTTGTATGACTTGTATGAATGATGATGAAAATAGAATGTAAATAGACCTCCAGCAGACAAATAGCTCTGCTTGAATCAATGTTGCAAAATATGCAGGTTGCAAGTAGACCTCTAGTTCTGAATAGTCAAGAGAAATCCTCAATTACTGCACCTTCACTTTTTTTAATATCTAGATCTAGTTATGCATGTTAATCAATGACTTAAACTCTGCCTAGTCATTGGTTATCCTGGCTGATTCAGGCAACCCATTCCCTGTTCTAATATTCTAATTGCAATATGGAGAAGGGAGTTTTTGTACAAATTTGAACAAGAAAATGTGTCTTTCGGAGTATTTTATTAGGTTTTGTTTTGAAAATTATAATCCAGTATTTTAATATAATTGCTACTTGCTTAGTTGTCTATCCTGAAGGGTCTCTTAATTTTATGATTTTACTAATGTTACTCTAATCAAATGTGAATATTTTGTGTTTGTTCTACTTTCTAGCCAATGAAGGCTTATTGTACACAGTGTTGAGAATCTCTTCACCTTCTAGCTCTTGCATTGTTTTAGGACGAAGACAAAACAGGTTGAACTTAGCTATATTAATGCTTGAAAAGCAAGACATTAATAAAGATGAATCAAGAAACGTAATGTAAAGCTCTATTCTGTTATAACACTCAAAATTTTAAAAAAGGGTTTTTTGGTAGGTGTGTCTTGTCAACTGCAAATTCTAGGCAGCACCAACTCACGACCAAGTTTGTCTGCCAGCAGTCTCACCTTACTCGGGATGCCATCCCTAAAGTGTTCCTCTGCATGGTCAAGTTTTTGATGTCAATAAGACTGCTGATGTGCCATTGAGCTCCCATTATGTTAAGTCTAACTGGCTGCAACATTAGGGAAAGTGGTTCAACAGATGAATAATTGACGACAAGGAAAAGACAAATCAGAAACACATGAGGAGCAGGCACTGATTACACATGTACAGTTTTACTGGTTTCACTTTATTTCACATTATTTTAAGATACGCTAAACAGTAAAAGATCTCAAAGCTGTGACAAAGCGCAAATAGATTCATATCATATTTCTCTGTCCATTGTGTCTCACACAAAAAGGTAAATTTAACACCAGAAATAGAAATAGTCATTTTGATGACACTAACAGCATTACGTATATCTGAAACGTCATTCAAGTCATTTATAACAAGGTTAAGTGTTACCAAGAAATGTTGAGACGCACAAAACACTAAGGTGCTGTATTTGGATATTTTCCCACAGTTCTGAATGCTAGCCATCAAGTGGCAGCTGTCATAACCTTGGACAAGTAGTTTGTCCAAGTCTAGACTATGCATAATGTATTTGCTGACAATGGCATTAGACACAGTCAGTGCATCTCTCTGAAGAACAGGGACAAAACCAATGAAGTGTTCTTGAATACAATTGCAATCAACAAACCAAATGCCCAAAGACATCTTCTTAGGGCCTGAGATATCTTCAGTTTCATCACCAACAGACCCAGCTAATGCAGTTAATTCATGATGCTGTTGCTCATTTTTTGTTTGTTTCTTGCTGATGCAAGTGCTTTGTTGTTACAAATACACATTTTGACTCAGACGATGGCATGTGAAGAACTTTCTTATATCCTTTGCCATCGTAAACTGGTGGACGTGTTTAACCAGCTATTTTATAGAGGGCTAACACCAACCGCAAATCTGCAAGACATCAATACATTCACCAAGATGACTGCCCTCTTCAATCTTTCACATTTATCACACTGAAAGACAGTTGGCAAGGATTTCTACTCCAAGCCAAAAACAAACAAACAACATATATCATATTCTAGGCCTAACTAAATATAATAACTATGATCAAAATAAATTGTCACAACTAACATACTATTTCACACCCTTTATAGTGCAAAGAATAGCAAGCCAATAATATCAACTACAGATTAGCCTATTTTAGTGTATTACAATGATAGCATAACCTTACAACTGTACGTCAGTGGAAGCACTACTTCTTAAACTGCTACTTTGAAGTTAATTGATTTGAAGGTGTAAAAAAAAAGATTACAATTTGGCCATTTAGAAAAAAGAAGGATGCACTTACTTAGGCTAGACCACTACAACATCCTTACAACTGTACATCACTACTTGTTCAAGTTTGAGTTCATGTGCACCACCTTGCACCCCCCCCCCCCACCCCCACGTGGGCGCCTATGATGATATGCCTCAGTGGTTCTCAAGCTTTTCTCACTGACTTACTTAGACTTAGGTCCTCCCGCGCCGTTCGGCGCATTGGGCGGCAAGCTGTCTCCATAAAGATCTGTCACTGGCAATGTCTGAAGCCTCCTCCCACCTGGTGTCCAAGGTGTGTCGCCAAGTAATACGAGGACGTCCCTGTTTGCGCTTTCCTTGTTTTGGCTTCCATGTTATCACAACTCTTGGTGTGCATAATTCATTTTGACGTAGAACATGTCCCGCAAACCTCATGCGACACTCAGTCACAACCTCATCAAGTGTTCGACTCCCAGTTCGGCATAGGATACCTTGTTTGAGACCCTATCTGTGTAACTGACTCCCAAAATCTGTCTCAGCCATCTCTGTTGAGCCACATTTAGTCTTTTCTCAATTTTGACAGATGACTTCCACGTCTTACATGCATATGTAGCAGTTGGAATGACGATTGTGTTGAGAAGGTGTATTTTTGTCTCTAGTCCAATGGCTTGGCTAGTCCAAAAAGGCTGCAGCCTTTGGAAAATGCTCCCTGCCATTCCTATTCGGCACTCTACATCATGGTAAGCATCTCCATTATTTGTTATGATGCTGCCAAGGTACGTGAACTTGTCCAGCTCTTCAAGCTTTGACTCGCCAAGTCTGACGGGGACACCCTTTGCCTTTTATCCCACTCGCATAATTTTAGTCTTATCCAAGTTTATGCGGAGGCCAATTTTGGGTGCCTCTCTGTCTAGGCTCTCCGTCATTTCTTGAATGCATTTATTTGTAGCCCTGAGTAGTGCAACATCATCAGCAAAGTACAAGTCCGTCAATCGGAGCTGTTCATGCCATGGAATACCAAAGGCAGTCTGGTTCATTGCTCTCCTCATTATGTAGTCGATGGCTAGGAGGAAAAGGAAGGGAGATAAGATGCACCCCTGTCTCACACCTGTCTTGATTGTAAAAAACTCTGTTGTTCCCTCTTCTGTTTTAATGCAGCAACTAAATTGACTGTAAAGGTGTCGTAGGATCTGGACGAATTTTTCTGGAATACCATATTCTCTAACTATTTTCCATAGTGAAAAAAAAAAAAAGTTTCTCACTGAGCAACCCTTTATATAGTTGTCCACAAACCCTTAAGTAAAAAAGCTACATAAATGCATATACATTGTAAGTAACAACAAAACAATTTTTTTTAGAGTTATTTTTGAGGTTTACAACTTTTATTTAAGATAAATTTAAAAATACGATGGCTTGGATGAGCCAGTTTCTTTTATTTGTGACGGGGTTGAAAACAGTAATGAATCCATATCGTATCAAATGAGAAGATGGGAGAGCAGTCAACAACTTCTTTACAATTACTCATAATGCAGGATATAAATCTGGAATGTTTTTGTAGCAAGAATTTGTGGTAACTTGTTCAAGCATTGATTTAAGTTTTAATAGCCAGTTGGCAATATCCAAGTGAAGAACGTCTCTAAACCTTTAAGTTGGGTCATTATAATACTGAATAGACATAGTTAAACAGTAGTGAGGGGCAACTTGATTATTATTCAAATTATACTAATTATAGATCAGATTAACTTTAAGAGAAGAAGTTATTTCAACTGTATACATTGATTAATGATTGATTCGTTTTCATCTCAGTGGATCCTTAGGGGTCCACGGACCACAGTTTGAGTAACATTATATTATATTTACCTAGATTAGCTAGATGATGAACATGATATGCCAATCACCCAATGGAATGCTAATTCATCTGATGTGCAGTGACAGTGTAACTTAAGTGTGTTTTACATGAGTCGTTATCATTACACTAATTACAGTTACACATTATGTCAATCATGACTAAATTCTAATTAGTTAAATCAATAAATGACTACTCAAAACCAGTTGAGTTGGGACCTGCATATTTTTCTGCATCTCGTTCAGACAAAGCTGTTGTCTGCAGGCGGCCTATTTAAGTTCCGGACTTGAATGCCCGTTAGTGCAATGAGATTATGCATGATGCATACAAAGCTTCATTATTCTGACTGGCGTTTACTGTTTCTAGTAGATCTATAGTATACTATTGGCTAATGAACTATAGATCTATAATCTTTATATATTATAGATAGATAGATAGATCTAGCTGCTACTTTGATTTCATCAATCATTGTTGTTGTTTATCAATCAATTTTTTTACTTCTAGATAGACTCTATCTAGATTTACGAAGAAATATAAATTTCACAATAACTTACAAACTTGATGTAATAAACTTTAAAAACATTAAATTCTAATAATTAAATTTTACAAACAATACATTTATATCTAGATTCTTAAATATTCATTTATCGCTTTAGTTTATAGAATCTATAAGCTTGTTAGCAATGGTTTCTAGAGATATTAGCAGTAAGATTGTTCTGGCTTATTTAACTTTATGTAAGGAACAGTAATTCTAATACTTGGTATTTCTAGCGAAATCTCGGAATTCGATAAGTCTCTTGAAGAACTCTATTTTAGAATATTTAGAAATAATTGTTTGAGGTGATAATTAGTTTGGAGTTTAATTCACTTAAGCTGCAAGTCCGCGTTCTCACTACTTTACTGTACACACTAAATGGCATTCTGAAAACATCTAGATCTTTTTCAACACCATAGAAGTCTTTTAATTTTTTTTTTAATTCGTCATCTTAATAATATCTAATCCTATCTTCCTTCACAACAGCCAGTGACTCTACAATGATATAATGAGACCAGTCATTTTAGCTAGATGATTTGTAAATAAAAACGTGTTTGAAACTTTAAGGTGGTCCCAGCTGTCGTTATTAAATTGATTTTTTTTTTTTTTGCAGTGTTTCTTAATATCAATTGTTCCTGTGACAGAGAAGATGTCTAAATGCGAAATCTGACAGCCATACTTAAATCTTCAAATATTTTGCATTCCGCAGATCAATTTTTCACATGGAATGCATGTAGCTTGGTAATCTTCAGTAACATATTTTTTTCTTATAAATAATACCAATTATTCAGTATCATTCATATCAGAACATTCAGTACTTTTCTAGTGTTTGGAACTCACTCCCCATTGATCTCAGACAGACAACATGCTACACCACTTTTAAGAAGAACATTAAGACCTATCTGTTTAAATCTTTTTTAGATTAATTATATTTTAGCTGTCGTGTTTGTGTTTGTTATTACAGCGCTTTGAGCCTACATTTTGTTTGTTAAGAGCGCTTTATAAATAAAATTATTATTATTATTATTCGTCCAGAACTTAAAGTTACTCATCTTTGTAGTCAACTGTGATGGACAATTTTATGTATTGATTCGACTCTGGATGTTTTAGTTTTTTTTTTTTTTTTTTGGATACTTGACTTACTTGATTTAATCCTGTGCACTCCCAGGGGAGCATAGGGCCGCAACCACACCTCTCCACCGAATTCGGTTCTGAGCAGCTTTCTTCATCTGCTCCCATGTCATTCCAGTACCCTCAGCTTAACTGATGACTGACCTCTTCCAGGTTTGCTTGGGTCTGCCCACTTTCCTCTTTCCTTGTGGGTTCCAGTCAAGTGCCTGCCTTGCAACATTGGTAGCTGGTTTTCTCAGGGTGTGTCCTATCCAGCTCCATTTTTGTTTTGTGATGTCTTGGGCTATGGGCTTTTGTCTAGTTTTCTCCCACAAATCAATAGTAGTTATCTTTTCTGGCCACCTAATTCCTAATATCCGGCGTAGGCATCTGTTAACAAAGGTCTGAAAGCTTTTCCATATTTGTTTTAGTGACTCTCCAAGTTTCTGAACCGTATAGAAGGATTTTCGGATACACTTCTAGCAAAAAAAATTTCCTATTTCTCAAAAGAGTTTTAATCTTGGAAAACTTGAATTATATATTTTTGAACAAAGTCGTTTTTAGAACGTGTTATGTATCACTTATAGAAATACAGAACAATATAACTTGCATATGTATCGACTGCCTGAACACTATCAAATTAGTTAAAAGGATTTTACTAGTCAAAATTGCTATTAAATCTATTTTGTTTAGGAGATCTTCAGATTCTTTATGTTCTTTCGTCATTGGTCATGGAGGTGTAAATAGTGTTGTTTTGCTTAGAAGTGAAGTATCGGGATATAGTGCTTATGAACGACATGGTTTCATTGCAAATGAAACAGGCTTATTTGTAGCAATTTTTTACTTCAATGTTTCAACACATATTCAGAACGAATTTTTCCATTGTGTATGAATTCGTTATTTTAAGTTATTAATGCAAAACAGGTGTCGGGCCGGATAAAGTTTTTTTGCGGGTCGGACGTAGCCCGCGGGCAGTAGTTTGCCCATAATTTATCTAGGCTATATGGCTCACAATGGATACTCCAAAAAGAAATACTAGTGTTTCTTCTACTTGAATAGGAGCAGAAACTTTTGTGACCCAAAGCCTATTCTGACTTGGCAAACAGTTCATGACAAATCCATGTTCTTAATGCTATCGAATAGGTCGGCTTCCTCCTCTTTCTTTTGTCTAAGTCTAAGGCGATCTCAGTATATTTTTTTTTTACTCTCGGCCAGTCGTACCAACACGCACAGTCTGTCTCCATAGGCCTACTGTACAGTGTTGTTAACAATTTCTTTCCAACATACTTTCATAGATGTCTTTAGTCCTGCCTGAGATACCCCAGTAATGCCAGCAAACATCTCTGTATGTTAGTCTTGAGCATTCCAGGAGTCTGACTCCCTCGACAAGCTCAACACATGATGTCCTTGAGAATTCTTCCAACTAACATGGTGGTGACATGTTCAGCCAACGTGGTCTTCTCTGTGTCCATAGAACATAGACACGTCAAAACTTACTGATTGAAGACACGATCCCTCCTGGAGGGCAGGGCATGTGAAAAGTGTTAATTCTCTGCTATCCGATACTTATATTGGGTATTATTATTCATTGCAATCCTGCTTTTGGAATAGCGGATACGCCGTCTATTCGTTTTAGCTTTAAGCCAAACCATGTTAAAAAGGCTTTCCATCGGCCTCAGTATATACTCCACCTTCCAGGGATTTAAAGACACTGGCAGGGACAACCAAAAAGATGTCAAACAGTGTTGAAGCCAAAACGCATCCTTATTTACCTTGCTCATGGTGAAGAACTGTCGAACTGTATAGTGCGCTGCATATTTCATTAAAGACTAATATACGAGTTCCTGTACATCATTTTGGAAAGCTAATTTTCTCCAGCAGGTCTACAGCAAACAAACCACTTCTACTGACAAGATCAAAAGCCTTTTCAAATAAAGGCTATATAAAGAATATACAGGAAAAACATTATTACCATATGCTGGTAATATGGACCAGAACGAAGAAGAGAATATTACATTTTTATTAGCCAAGCATCAACAAATATATGTCAGCTCTTTTTACGTCTGCCAAATGAAAGGTCTTAAAGCGAACAAAGTTCAAGTAGCAATAAAACAAACAGATGAACTGTCAGACAAGCCATTTCAAAACATAGCAATCGACTTAATAAGACTAATGTCTTTTGAATGAACCAGATACCACAACTATGTATTGACTCTGGTGGATACTTGCACTAGACGGCCAGAAGCTATGGGTGTAGCCGGATAAGGAGTTCAAACTCCTCTGAAATGAGCCCCCCCTCCCGTTATGGGGTGACATTTTGTTGTGTTTTTTTTTTTTTTATTGTATGGGACATTTTAATGTTAAACCATCACTTGCACCTCTTCTATTAAAAAAAATAAAAGAAAACTACAGTCATCAAATTCCATGAGCGTAGCCAATGGCTTTTAAAAATTCAAGAGGATTTTTAATTGATAATTCCCATACTACGCTACGGAACACGTTTTCTTGAGTGCTTTTTTTTATTATAACAATTAATTTTGGTTGAAATTCAACTAAAATATCAAAAGATGTACACTATACACCGTATGTATTATCATATAGTTGCCAAACGTAAGGCCATACTTTTTGGTATGCTCGAGCGTCATAGACTTCAACACTGCTTTAATGTCTTCGAGGTTGTGTTTGGCCTAATCATTTTGCTGGTCGGCATGGACGTTTGAATACACTTCCATTTGTTTTTGCTCCTTCACTCCCCCGTCTTTTGATGGTTCCATAGACAGTTATCGTAAAAGAGGGATGAGACAGGTTAAGTTAGAAAACATTGATATAATGTAGCAAAAATAAAATAGTGTCGACAATAAGCTTTTTAACAATATTTAATAGAAATTAACTTTAACACATACACAGCCGCGAAATTGCAAACCACCCAACTTATTAACAGCTCAATATGGGTGACACTTTTTGTGATTTGTAAAGAAAAAGTAAGTTTTCTTTTTATTTATTTTTGATAACATAGATTTAAAAATACTACACAGCTTACAAAAAATATTATTTAATTATAAAAAAAAAATTCTAGATCTAATTCAATCTTTTTACAATTATAATTAATGTCAAACTTATGCTTAGTATAACCATTAATTAAGTTCAGTGAATAGCAGATTTGGTGTTTGAATTTTTTATCGGAAGAGTAGCAAGCTAATTGCACTATAGATACGGTAAGATACGTCAGAATATGCATTTTTTAAAGGCTTAAAATAACGGAAATAATAGCCCTCCCCACCCTATCTGTCCTTGGCGGTGTGTAATATCTTTCCACCAATTAAAGGAAGAGAGCATTCTAGGGAGAAAAAAAAAACGTTTGAAAGAATGAAAGATCAGAATGTAATGAAGATTAATTACACACCCACTCATATAAATATATATAGCTCGACGTCTCTCCATAACCCTTCTATTTAGCGGTCCTTTGAGTCATGGCCATTACGAAGCGGCGTATGCTACGCCGAGGGTTGACTAGTATAGTGTATATGTGTTTGTGTGAGTAAAGGAAAATATTAATCCCCCCCCCCCCACCCCAAAAAAAAAATCCTGGTTACGACCAAGCCTGAAGCAGTTCAATAACCAGAAGATCGTCGTAAGATAATGTTTGTATTAAGTAAGACGTCTTGCTGAGTTTTTTTTTTTTTTTTTTTTTTTTTTTTTGGATACATAAAAGTAGGCTAATCAAATAACGATGTACGACAATTAGGGGAAATTCTACCGTTCTGGCCTGAGAAAGTCGAGAGAACCGCATTAGCGGAGACGTTTTGAAATGTCTTCTTCAAAAAGTTTTAAGTCGATATTGTTGCAGATGTCTCTCGACAAAACGGTAGGCCTACACATTTTAAAAGGTCATTATTTTGAAAATTAAGCGACGCCTCTTCTTAAAAATATTATATTTTTTAAAAACATTGGTTATATTGGTATGCTCTCAGCGAGATCCCAAATACTGAACAGGTTATCATCCTCGGCGACCTCAATGCACGCGTTGGATCCGACAACTCTGTGTGGGACAACTGTATTGGATGTTTTGGTGTCGGAAAAGTAAATGAAGATGGACAAAAGTTCCTTGATGTTTGCTCACTACACTCCCTCTGTGTCAGAAATACCTATTTCAAGACTAAACTACAACACAGAGTATCTTGGCGGCATCCTCGCTCCAATTACTGGCACCAACTAGATCTAATCATGGTAAGACACAAGTGCTTACAATTTGTCAAGCTTACCTATCTCATTGCAGACTGCGACACAGATCACTCCTTGGTATGTTGTAAGATCAATCTTCTCCCTAAAAAAAATCCACCATACCAAGCAGATTGGAAGACCCAAATCGGATGTAAGCAAGATGTGCCACCCTGATCTCCAGATACAGTTTGCGGAATCTTTTAAACGCGACTACAAAAGTGCTTCTGGAAATACAGCAATAGAAAAATGGGAACACCTCAAGTCCACCATACAAAAGACTTCCCTGGAATCTTTGAATGAAAAACCTGCTCAATGCAACCTGTTAACTCTGAAAGAAGCTAGAACTTCTGTGCAGAGGACAAGGACAGCGCGGATATGAATAATGGGTAGAGCTCAGTGAAAATATTCAGCTCGCTGCTCAAGCAGGCAACATAAGAGGGATGTATGAAGGAATCAAAAAGGCACTAGAGTCTGCCCAAAACAAGTCAGCACCTCTCAAATCAACCACTGGAGAAATGATCACAGACAAATGCACAGATGGGTCTCTGCCTAAGCCTTTAAAGCTATCAACCAAATACGCACAATGAATGAACCAGACGAAGTAACTTCTCTATTAGAACTAAACAAAGCCATAGACAACATGGCTGCCGGCAAAGCCCCTGGATGTGACGGTATCCCCCGCCCCCAGATCTTCTAAAACAATGCAAAACTGCACTAAGCGGAATCTCCCTCCTAGACATTGTAGTCAAAGTCTTTGCTCGAGTGATACGTCTCAGTTTAGACAGCGAAGTCAAACAAGGGTGTGCCCTGGCCCCCAACTCTCTTTGGAATACTCTTTTCAATACTAATCACGAGAATACATTTTCTAATTTCAAGGAAGACAATATCAGGACTTATGAAGATAATTTGAGGGCGAAATCAAGTTTAGCAATTTTTTTTCTTAAAGTTTTTGGACGGCTTATCAAAAAGTTCACCCATCACTGATTTAAACGAATGTATAACTAGAATGAAAAATACTTCTTTTTTTTTTAACCTGATCATCGTGACGACTGTCCAAAAGTCGCGTAGGTTAGGGCCTACATGGTTATTGATTAACTATTTTATTAATTTTTAAAACATTATATTTTTATTTGCATATTTCGTTCAAATTGTACATATTACATTATATTACTTTAGATTAACAAAAAAGCATGTATATATTTAGATATCAATGTTACTTTCTATTTTCCAAAACAACATTGTTTGGTGTGAAATTTCTGTTAATGTATGGCCCATAGACTTATATAATATATAAGTCTATGGTATTGGTATGGCCATAATTATATACAAGACCAGATGATATATTTAGCAAATTATCACTTTATAGTCCACTATAAATCTGTGTATAAACTGTTATCTTACCACCCAGATTCTGGGTATTTTTCAAAAACCCCAGTAAAAGGACTGGTTGGAGGCCATTTTCCACGCGATTAAAAAGTGTTAAATTTTGTGATTCAATTGTTCTGGATTTAGATATAGATCTAGATCTAGATTAGATATTATTTGATCTAGATCTAGATTCTATTGTGCTGCTTAAAAATAGGTGTATTTCGTTATTTTCAGTTAATGTCATGGAAGCGGTACGAGCTTTCAACAATGAGGTAAGTTGAAATTTTGAGTCTCAGAAAGTGAGAAAGTACTTGGGAGACTTACTAGTTTTAACTTAGAGGCTGGTTTAGAGTTAGACTAGTCTTAAGCCTTAGTAATACTAATTGAAATTAGTTAACTTAGAGTTAGAATCTAAGTCTAAGTTATTAGATTCTAATGAAAGTGAAAGTAAAAAGTTCAGACAAAAGTTGATTTTATTATTTTTATCTTAAAATAAAATGTTATCAAAATATCATTCAATAATTGAATTAATTGTCAATATGAATATCAACTTGGACATGGTAACAACACTACACTGACTTACGAGTATGACTAAGACTAGTTAACTAAGTTGATAAACTTAAATCTAGATCTAGTTTGTCTAGATTTCTAGAACTGAGAAGTTCTGTAGAAGTTACATACTAAAAATACTAGATTAGACTTGACTTGTGTCTGACTGGACAGATTAGATCTAAACTAACACTACTAACAGATATTAACAATTACTAAGACTTAACACTGTAGAATTAGAGTCTAGAGTAATTTATTTATTCTGGACATTACTTTAGACTTTAGTCTTTACATGAATCTGAACAACTCTCTTAACAAGTTAAACAACTCTCTCTGTAACTGTTTTTGTGGTCATAGACTCTATATGTTTAATATAAATATTTATGAAACTAGCGCACTGTATATAAGTATAATGATTATGAGCGTGTCCATTTTCCAAATATTCTGACCCAATTTCCTTCCATTTAGCTGTCTTTTTATGTAAGAAAAAAGAATTTAAATTTGTAAGTTGTTTTTTTCCTGTTACCAGAATGACTTTACTTCTTCCTAGGTCCTACTCAATCTAGATCTATAAAAATAATCTATATATACTAGATAGTTTTTGGTTGGCTTAGTACTTAGTCTATGCTAATAAGCCTGCCAAAATTGATTCTGTTTTTGGAGCTGATTTATTTGATTCATAAGCCAATTTCATTAAAAAAAAAAATGAAATCTAATAGGATGTTTGTATTAAATTAAGATTTTCTTGCAAAAGTTGGCAAAATTTATCCAGCACAACCAGTTTTGGACATTAATGTTAGTCATCTTGTATTGAAAAAATGTGATTTGAAATTTTGATTTATTTGTTTGTTTGTTGTTTTTTTTAATAGAGAATAAATTAAATGGGCAAATGTTTAGACTGAGCTCGATACATTGAATGAAGTCAAATGCCTAGAGTCTAGATCTAGACTCTAGACCAGTGATTCCCAAAGTGGTCTATATAGACCCCCAGGGGTCTACGAAGACTTTCAAGGGGTCTACGAAAGTTAAAAAGGGAATTGGGTGTCTATGAGATGTGCACGGGGGTCTACGATAAAGAATCTCAATTCAGCATGTCATGACTTTAATTTTGACAATGGAATTTTTTCATACACACATTTATGATTTCTACCTTAGAAAATCCTTAAAATTTTTATCCTGCTGATTGAATGAAAAATTGTTTTGTTTAATTTAATAACTATATTTAAGTAGTTTAGTTTTGTCTAGTTATAACTTAAAAGTAAATAAATGTAGACTGTACAGCGTTAAATATTTGAAATTGAACTTCATTACTTCCTTGTCAAATAAGCGAGTGTTAATGTGCCATTTTTTATGATGCTATGAAACCAATTAAGCTGGAGGATCATTTGAGATGATACCACCCTAATAAAAAGATAAAAGTTTGCAACACTCAAAGATAAAGTTCAGAATACACCCACAAAATCTCTCTTTGACATGACATTGAGAAAATGATTATAGTAAAATACTGAAATCCTCACATGATAGGCAAATTATTGATTTTACTAGCCATTGAAGAAATAGTAAAAACTCTTACACAAACTTATATCATTAAAAGAATTTCATGTTTGGGTTTTGTGACCGGTGTCTTGTTTTGGGCCTCTTGATGAAGAACGCAATTTTGAAGGCATTGGCGGCATTCTCTGGTGACAATCCAAGAGGACAAATTTGAATGGTCCCAATTTTGAGCTTCCGGAACATATGTTTTCTTATTATGATGTGTACGGTTCTGATGTGAAAAATTTTATGTGATTCTATTGGGATAGTTTATAATAGGTGTCATCTTTCTTGTATATCAAATGAGAGCTTGCCCATTTCTCGTTTTTACAATTCACTATTAGTTTCTTCTTTTCTTCCTGATAAAGTGCGATGTTTAAGTGTGTATTTGTTTTCTCACATTTGGCAAGTGTGTCAGCCTTCTATTTCCTTCTATTTAAACATTGAGAACAGGTCACACAGTATGTTTTGTACAAAATCTTTTGGATGTTCCTTCAGATTATGTGGATAATAACATCCTAACCCAAATCTCCAGACGGGAGATGCGAGCAGGCAAGGTGACCACCGAAAATCAGTCCAGGCATCATGAGTTGTTTCATTTAGGATACATCAGAGTTTGTCAAGCTTTGAATGACTATTTTTAATATTGGTCGAGAAAAAATTTAACTGTTTGGCGAACTTGGCCGATTCGCTAACAAGGTAACTGTTAGCTCCAGTGCTCCTATTTCTTCTCTGTGGTTGTCATAGAGCTCATTAGTTACAATGAACTTAATTTTTTAATTATTTTTTCTCCATTGGGCCATTCAATGAGTATTCCAGCTCCTCCGTTTGTGGAGGCTTTTTGAGAACCATCCATGCAAACTCTTGACTCATTGGTTGTTAGGGCAATGGATTTGTAGAAGAGTTCACTAAATTCTTGAGCTCTGTTGGAATATAGTCCAATTTTTCTTTCTTCTTATATAAGTCTTTGCAAACGACATATTTCTGCAAACAACAAATTTCTCTATACAGCTGGCAGAGTCAACTTTGTCTGGTAATGATGTATTTTTTTATTCAAATTATTATGGCTCAAGAAAACCACGAAAAACTGCTCTTTGTGAAAACTTTTACTGTGATACTTAAGGCACATTAATATTTAATGTTTTGAAGAACTACTTCATAAAACAACAAATCCCTATATGAAAAATAATCTCCGTAGTAACGGATGGTAAGCCTACAAACCTTTAAAAAATGTGTATAGTGATAGTAACGATACATATTAACTGTTATATAATGGTTTAAATTTGAATTTCGTTAATACATTTATTTTAAAAAATTAATTCAACTTAAAATGTAGGTTTAAAAAACTTTTTCACTACTCGTGTCACTGATTAGAAATTATTTTAAACAAAATGTGTAATTTGAAATTGATGAATTTTCAAAAATTCAATATAACTTAAGCAGGGGGTCTACGGATAACCAAAAAACGTGACAAGGGGTCTACGAGACAAAAAAGTTTGGGAACCACTGCTCTAGACCTACTTATTACTAGTAGTAGTACTCTAATAGATCTAGATTTATTAAATTAATATAGAGGATTCAACTATTTAGGCAAGAATGGTCATCCTAGCCTGTACTAGGCTACAAGAGTTACTGTATTACTATTAGAAATTTGTAAAAAGAATAAACAAAAAAACACCAACATTTAATACACAATTAATCATGCAAGCATAAAATAAGTCAAAAAGTCAGTGACCTAGTTAAGGTAGAATTAGTGTGTTCATTTTTATTTTGTGTGTTTGTATTTATGTACAATTTGATAACATCGTTATGATTCCATGAGAGTAGCTATGCTTGAAAAAATTTGTTTGGATTAAATGAAGACACACATGGCCTCTTTTTACCTTAAATGTAAAAAAAAATATGTAGGTTAGGGGTACAGATATAAGTAGTCATCCTTATTCTTATTATTCTCCTTAACTCTTTCAGTGCAAGTTATTTTGATCGAAAAAAATTGAGTTTTCTGGATTGAACACAAATTTTCAACTGTGGTAGAGTTACTAAAACTAAAATAACTTATATTTTATTAAATAATCTAATATATTTGATTTTATTTTAAAGGAAAATGAATGGGCTACAAAATTAAAATAAATAAAATTAATTATTCAAGAAAATTATTTCATTTATTTAAAACTGGGCACGGAAAAAGAAAGTATTTTTAAAATTCATTAAAAAAATCGATATACTGAAAGATTTTTAAACCTTTTAATTAAACATTTAATCCATAAATATTGAAAAATCACAATACTAAACTCATTTAATGGCTTCAGATTTCATAAAAGATGAAAAAAAGCACTATGAAATTGTATTTACATTTTTCAAGTCCCGGTAAATAAACTAAAAAAGAGAAACCATTAACATAATATTGTCTTATTAAAAAAAACATGTTGGTACTGCATCAAATTTACTACCAAAGAACAATTACTCCCACATCCAGAAAATGAAAAAAAAAACAAAAAGAGAAATAAAAAAGTTTAACATAAAAAGAAAAAAGATAGTGAAATAAATTATATAAACCAAGTTACTCACTAAGAGTAGCGCCGCACTGAAAGAGTTAAACTAAAGAAGATTTCGGTACTTCATTTTCTTTTCTATGTCAGACCATTATCAAATAATCATTAATAATGCGCTTTTAAAGTCAAACTTTAGGCCAAAAATTATTATTTAAATTCCAAACAGTCTCTATTTAACAGGCTACTGTAGGAGTAGTTCTCATACATACACTATTTAGATACAAGGCATAGTTTTGGATTGTATCTAATGATGATTGATATGTTTTGCTGGCAGCTATTTGTATGGAGAGACTGTTATCCATGACAGATTTGGCATATATCCAATGTATAGCTGTCTTACGGTTTTCTTTTTGGCTCCCAAGGATGTTCCTGCTAGGTGTTTTGATGTTTCCATGAGAAGACACCCCCTTAGACTTAGGTCCTCCCGCGCCGTTTGGCGCATTGGGCGAAAGCTGTCTCCATAGAGATCTGTCATTGGCAATGTCTGAAGCCTCCTCCCACCTGGTGTCCATAGTTCTGAGGTCCTCCATGAATGTTTGGCGCCAAGTAATACGAGGACGTCCCTGTTTGCGATTTCCTTGTTTGGTTTTTTCTCGTAATGGTCTCCATGTCATCAGAACTCTTGGTATGCGTAGTTCATTTTGTCGTAGTACATGTCCCACGACGCTCTGTCACAACCTCACTAAGTGTTC
Organism: Biomphalaria pfeifferi; assembly: GCA_030265305.1. Classification (NCBI taxonomy): domain Eukaryota; kingdom Metazoa; phylum Mollusca; class Gastropoda; family Planorbidae; genus Biomphalaria; species Biomphalaria pfeifferi. The sequence goes on along the minus strand of JASAOG010000060.1, from coordinate 1,406,639 downwards.
GACTCCCAGTTCGGCATAGGATTTCTTGCTGTTCCTTCTTTTTTAATGCAGCAACTAGACTGACTGTATAGGTGTCATGGGATCTTGACGAATCTTTTTGATGCCTTTTCTTATAAATCTGCCATAAAATGGTTAAAAGACAGTCTTTGGTGTAATTTTACACCTAGATATGTTGGATTTTCTTCTTTATTTATTGACTTCTAGTCTATTTTTATTTAAGATGTAGTTTCTTTTTGCTGTTTTGTAGCTGTGGCTAACGATTGAATTTAATTCAACTTCATTTATTTCCATTTTCCATAATTTTGAATACATAGAGATAGCTGTGAGATCTCTATTTAATTTGGATCTATTCAGCACTGGATATTTTTCTGTAGTCCAAATTAAGAGGTCACCTGCGCAAAATACCTTATTGACTGAAATGAGGTCTGGGACGTAATTCATGAAGATTAGAAAGAGTGCAGCTTAGGGCTGAACCTTGTGGTAGGCTTTCTTCCAAACTTTTTTTTTACTAGAGATGGCACCTTTGAATCAGGTTTGGGTGGTTCTGTTTCTGTTTTTTTTTAGGAATGCCCTGTCCAAAATAATGATTTTCAAGATCAAATTTAGTTTTGGAAGATTTTTACAAATTATAATGGTTAAACTAGAGTTTCCCAGTGTGGCCAATTAGCTATTAATTATTTTTCCAAAGATATACATCAACTGTTGAATTTATAGAAAAATTATCAGAACTTTTTTCGACAACCATGTCCAGGTTCTAGTGTTTTTACAGAGATGAATTAGCAAGCAGAATAAAGGAATAGTAACTATAGGAAAAATTCATGTAAATCTCCTGAAATTTTTAAGCACAATTCATCATTAAAGGATGTCATATCCAATAAAAAGTCACTTGAATAGATATCGATCTGAAAACTGACTTAAAGGGTGAAATTACTCGATTGTATAGATGAATATAGTTTATAAGAAATGACTTTAAGGATGGATTATTTATTACAGAAAATAATAAGTTTTATCAGCATATGAAGGAAGTATTCAAAGTATTGAAAGGAACCACACATACTCAACCAATGTGATCTCAATTCTTTTCTCTGAATATGCAAGGAATTCAAATATTTCTTAATCCAACATCACCAGTTTGTAAAAGTTAATTACCATTTACAGGGGCTCAACAATGTTGTGTACCTTTCTGGTATACATTCTTTACACAAATAACATATATATGTAAGTTAAATTTGTTAAATTCACTGCATTGGTCAGTCTTATTTAGGCAATGACATTTAATATTGAAATTTAATAAAGGTTTGACACACTGGTGCATTTTGGAACTGAAAGAAAAACTTATTACAACGTATTATATAAATTACATTATAAGCTTCAGAATGAAAAAGAATTTATACATGAACTTATTTAATTTTATAATTTATGTATACCGTAAGTCTATTCATGCTGATATCTGGTTGTCATTGTGCCCGTTATTTTTGTGGGAAGACCATCTTGAAAACCTAGCATAGAAATTCAAACAGCAGTAATTTTTCTTGTACAAACTGAACAGTTTTAAATTGCAAAAAAAAATCTTAGCTAATGCAGACAATAATGGCGACAATCACAGGGAATAGTAAGAAGAATGACCAAATATTATAGTTCTGGCCCTATTGCCATTAGTAACTTATGCCTATAGTTTTTGTGTGTCATTTGAAAATTTAAAAATGTTTTTTTTTTTTATATATATTTCTTCAAAGCTTGCTAAAAAATGTTTGTCATTTATTTTTTTATTTTTTTTGGGAGATATTTCAATTAGAAATTAAATAATTATTGTTGTATTTTTTTATTTAAAAAGTGTTCCAAGAAAACTTATTCAAACTCTGAGTGAAGTCTTCAGAAGCCCAATTTCTCTTATTTGAATGTCATAAATGTCATAGTTAAAAAATACTGCAGTATAGCTAATCTGTATGTATTGGTTAAGAGTACTTGGATACTCTGGCTTGAATTAAATAGCCATTTTAAGTTAGCGTAGAACATTCATTTTATGTACCCATTGCCAGTCAAAAGTAAAAAATTCTATAAGGAAGTGTCCTTTGTTCAGTGCTGTAGTTTAACTTGCTCACTAATTTAATAAAGTATCTCAATGTCTTGAATAGTCTTGGAATAAAGGGTGCATAATTTGTTCATGGCCTGTACCCCCCCATACTGATTGTAGTATTTGTAAGAAGTTGGTCAAATGATAACAATAGGAAACTAATCTAGTCTTAAAGACATTGTACATATCATTGTAAAGACTTGTTACACATCCTTCTCATTAACATGAACAAGTTATGAAAATAGTCATCTGTTTGATTTAGGAATGTAATTATGAAATGGGAGAAAATATTATACCTAATTGGATTATACATCATATTTTTTAAAGTTTACATCATTTTCCCATTTTTGTTTTCATTTACAAAACTTCAACACATTTGATCAGTTAGCACCATGTGACAATATCATTTAACCTAACCTATTCACTTTGTCTAAAAATTATAATCTATCTCCACTTTTCATGCCCACATTGTCCTATAGTAACAATAATGGCATTTTCAGAGTAAGTTTTTTACTGGCATTACCATGATAAATGTTGATTCTGAGAGTAAATGTTTCTATATGATTTTAACTGCAACCATGTCAACTGCCCTTATTGAAAAGATCAAATTTTACTAATATGGGCGACAAGACAGACTAGTTTAATACTAATGACTGTAATATATGGGAGACAAAAAAGACTAGTAATAGTAATCCTATCTAGTCTAGCTGCACACACAAAATAAATGAAAAATTGCATATAAAGTAAAATTATGATTACATAAACAGAATTTAATCATAATATCAGCAGCTAGGTATTTACTTTTTACTTCATACTTTTCTTTCAGTTATCCTCGCTCTATGAAGGCAAACCACCAGTGTCAAGGGCCAAAATGGCTCAAGTCACCAAATGTGCTATTAAAGCTATTAAATTTTACAAACATGTAGTACAGAGTGTGGAGAAATTTATCCAAAAGGTATTTCTTTGTCTTATAATAGGATTGATATTTTAAACACTTGTTAAGACTTTGAACAGAACAAATAGTTTAATATCAATGCAGTAAAATATACATTTCTTTTCAGTGTAAGCCAGAGTACAAGGTGCCTGGCTTGTATGTCATTGATTCTATTGTTCGTCAATCAAGGCATCAATTTGGTCCAGAAAAGGATGTTTTTTCCCCAAGATTTACTAAAAACATTGTCAACACATTTGTAAACCTGTTCAAATGTCCTGTGGAGGAAAGAGTAAGTCAAAAAAGAATCAGATTTGATTAAAATAAGTTAAATAATTTTTTATTTCTATGCATTAACAATTGCTTAAATTATTTTTAGAGCCGTGTAGTTCGTGTATTAAACCTGTGGCAGAAAAATGCTGTGTTTCCAGTTGAAGTCATCCAACCCCTTCTTGATCTTGCTGCTGATCCTAATAATATGGAATTAGTAACGGCAGGTTTGTTAACTATACAATATATTGTAAGTATACGTTTTTACAAATTAAATCTGACATTTCTAACAAAATGTCTTTATTTTATTTTTTAAATCAGCCCAAAGATCAGTTGATGCTGTTGTCAGTGTAACACAGAAAGTACCTCTGCCAAATATACAGTCTAACTCCAGTGTTGGTGATGCTAGCTCAAATCAGTTATTGCAACAGACTGAAATGTTAAGTACAATCACAAAACTACTGCAGCAGGCTCAAGAGGTTAGCTTTAACCACTTCAAACATATATATATATATATTTATATATTCTTTTTCTAAGTGTATAAACTGCAAAACATTTGTGAATTTATCTATTTTCAAAATATTATATATCTTAGGGATCTATAACTGGAGTTGCTCCAGAATCTCAGCTGCAACAGCTTCAACATCTACAGCAGCAATTGGTCATGCAAACTGAACGAATATCAAAACCTCAGCAGTCCACTCCTCCTATTGATAGTAATCTTCTAGCTCAGATACAAATGTTGACTAATCAGTTGCTGTCTAAAACTTCTGGAACAGACTCATCAGGGGATGCTGTGAAACTTCAGAAACCAGCAGAACCTCTCTTTAATAAGGTGATTACAGAACTACAATAGTATTAATTTCTTTCGATTGCAATGAAATGTAAAGTTTATTTTGATTTAACTACAAAAGTTTATGAAGATCATTTTTTGTTTTGTTTTTAGAAACTTCAGGTTAAAATCTGGTGGTCATAAATGTTTCCATATATTTTTACATTGCAGAAGCTTTTGGAATTTGATTATGGAGACAGTGATGAAGATGAAGACAGACAAGAACATCATCATCACCACCACCATGTACCCCAGCATCAACCACAACAACGTCAGCCAATGGTGAATAATCAGCAAGGTTATGCATCACTGATCCAGTAAGGATACATTGACATCCGTTTTAAAAATGTTTTCAACTTTCTACATTTATTTGTTTAGAAACTTTGTGAATATGATATTTCAACAGAGGAATCCCTGGTTTGATGCCTGACTCTGATCTGCTTCATCAAATTCAACAAATGTCTCAGCAGCAGGAGCAGCTCCAGTCTGAAATTGGGGCCCAGGATCTGTTGCGTAGACGCTTACTTGAACAGCAACAACAACAGTTTGATAGAGAAATTGAGCAGGTAAAGATAGGGTTATCGTAGTAGGTAATAGTAGGGTTATCTTAGCGGGTAAGGATAGTGTTGTCTTAGAAGGTAAGGATAGGGTTATCTTAGCTTGTAAGGATAGGGTTATCTTAGCAGGTAATAGTAAGGTGATCTTAGCAGGTAAGAATAGGGTTATCTATTTTAATAATTAAAAGTACAGGGTTCGAAGCACTCCTAAAATCTCCAAAAAAAAATGAAAATTCTCCTAAAATTTTGTCCACTCTTCTAAAATTTTTACCCAATATATTTTTAAAATATAATATTACTTATTTCTTGCTAAAAATGTGGGGGGGGGGAAGACAACAGTGTAACTAGGCATTCTGGTTGCATGATGTTACGGGCTGGCTGTGTTAATGAGCTGACCAGTGACGCGTCTACACCACCTTTCACACTCTTGAGAAGCGCGACCTCATGATTGAAGATGGCAAGTATTTCACCTGGCATTATTTTTCTGAAGACAGCATAGACATGATTGTTTCCTTTCATTGTTACGACTGAAGACGCACTAGATGTAGTGTGTAGTGACTATTGTCTCTATAATTAGAGCAATTACCAGCCTGATGTGTTGGCAACACCCGTCATGGCCCTCCCTCACCTAAAATCTTCTTGTAACAGTAAGAGTTACTTCGTGTGGAAAGTCCATAAATTATCTAGCTAGTAACAGTATGTAGAGTTAGATTTTAGATCTAAGTTAGATATAGTGAAGATAATTCGCACCTAGCCTGAAAACACAGTGAATTTTAGTGACTTAGATCTAGAGTCTAGATTTACGATAGATGTAACGAAAATATTTCCCACAAAGGCATGAATAGTTCACGATTTTTAGTGACTTTGAGTTACAATCTATAGATTCTAGATCTAGATTTACGGTAGATGTGAAGATTTTTCTCACACAGCCGTGAAAAGTCAGCGAATTTTAGTGACTTTGATCTAGAGTCTAGATCTACTGTAAATTTAGTGAAGATAATTCTCACAGCCATGAAAAGTCTGCGAATTTTAGTGACTTAGATCAAGAGTCTAGATCCACTGTTGATTTTATGAAAATATTTGGCATACAGTTGTGAAAAGTCTTTACAAATTATTTCAGTCGTAAAAGCCAGGGAAACTACATGGTTAAAAAGATTCTGCTTGGAAAAAAACCTAACCCCCCTCCCCAAATCCAAAAGCCATTTTTTAGTAAGCAAATGCCAACTAAACATTCAAATAGGCCTATATTGCTCTATATATTAGGCCTACAGGCTCTGTTTATGCTCTGACATTGTTTTTGTGGCCTATTGGCAAGATATTTATTATTTTTAAAATCAAATAACAATAATTGATTTGATAAATGCTTAGTTTTGTGTATGTTTTGCTATGTATTACACAAACAGACGGGAAACACACACACACATATCATCTTTAAAAAACCTCCTAAAATTTTGTCATGGAAAAGTGCTACTAACCCTGTAAATGGTTTTCTTCTGAGTTATATTCTCAACAAGACAATGAAATTAAGTTTATTTTTTTTACAGGCTACAATGATAGGAATGCAAGAAGGTTTCAATAACCAAGATGTAGATAACAGACACATGGAAGAGCAGGAGGATAGAGATATAGATAATAGAGACAGAAATGACCGCAGAAGGCAAAGGGATACTAAGGAAGAATCAAGGTTAATTAGTGTAACTATTTTATTTTGTTATTTGACATTTTTATTAAAATTACATTTGTTGTCATTTGATAAATACTGATTTATTTTTTACTTAAAGGTCCCCACGAAGGCGGCCCAGGCGGTCTAGGTCAAGATCTAGAGAAAAGAGGCGTAGGTCTAGATCAAGAGATAGACATAGAAGGTCTAGGTAATGCAGTTTTTTGTAAATTTAGAATTACTTATACAAAAAGAAACTCATGCACATTAATTAAAGTATTATGCATTTTATACATATTTATAATAGTTAATGCCTTTTTTCCTTATCAGATCAAGAGATAGAGAAAGAAGAGATCGAGAGAAAGAAAGAGAACGTAGGAAAAGAGGACTTCCTTCCCCAAAAGATCGCCATATCAGTAGTAAGTTTTATGAATAAAGTGTTTTGTTTACTATACTCTGATGAAATAAACTTTTTATACATATATATATATGAATGTTTCCTTAAGTACATTGTGCTGAATTATCATTTCTTAAATAATAGCTATTAAAAAAATACTTAGCTTTTAAAAATGTCTATCTAAAGTTTGTTCCATGACCCTTTGGTTTGGCCATTTAACAAAACATACAACTGAAGAAGAACTACGAGAGCATATTGAGAAATATGGTACTATCAAAACAATAAATGTAAGTAGTTAGAAAACGTTTGTTGGATAAAATCTGCTTTGAGCTGTAGAATTACACAAATTTAAGACTGTGTCACTTTGTGCGTATATATTGCTTAAGACATTGTAGGAAAAAAAATTCTAAATACATTTCAAGGATTATTTAGTATGCATTAAAATCTTTTGCCCTTTAGATGATACCTCCTAGAGGCTGTGCCTTTGTTTGTTTAACAAAGCGCAAGGATGCATTTAAAGCACTTGATAGGCTGAAAGGAGTTAAAGTGAATGGAAATGCTCTAAAGGTATGTGGAGATAGACACTTTTTTTTGTCTCACTAGAGTTACAAAGATTTCTTATTGTTATTTTTTTTTGTGTATATGAAAATGATTAACAAAAGACTAATTGTAATAAGAAATAAAGGAACACTGAACACCTAAAACAAGGCTTTATTAAACTAAAATGATGCATGAACTGATGAGACTTGGACAGTAGCACACTAAATCAATGTTGTGAACACATTCTCACGACCTTACACAAACATAAACAAATAGTAACTATTTCACCACATTCACCCCACTTTGAATTAAAATAGCAAGTATAGTAATATATCAGGCCCTAGCATAAATAAAAAAAGAATGCCAGTGCCTGTAATACCAGAGATCAATAAATAGTGTCGAAATAGTAGTTTCTTTTGTAAACAATAGTGAATAGTGATACAAAGAAACCTAAACACCAGTATCTGTAGTAGGACTTATAAACAATTACTAGTTTCTGTTTTAAGCAATAACAAATAGTGTAGTAAGTAAACATGTTCATAAGTAAGTGAATAAGTAAATTCTAGTATCAGTAGCAACAGATAAACAATGCCAGTTTATGTAGTTAGTATAATAAACAGTATAGAGAAGCAACTCTAGACCCTATAGTTCGGTCTGGTTCTTCTCTCTCTTAAGTTGTAACAGGGTTGACTTTCATGTTCTACAGTTTGCGAGTCAATAGTGAGTTCCTGAGCGTCAAGTGGGGTATGATGGTTCTGTGTATTTTCAAGAAGAAGCGCTCGGAGGTCCTCAGAGCCTTCCAGGGGTTCTTTCCTTTCTTGTATCACCCTAGGGGTGTTGACTGGTACTTCCGTGTTTTGAGCTTCTGGAGGATATTCATTATCCTCACCCTGAGCGAAGAACGAAGGTTCACTTGTTGTTGTGGATGGGGAGGGAGAGGGAGCCTAGCGTCTTAGAGAGACCGTCTCCTCTTTACCGCTGGGCAACCGTACCACTGCATATTGGGGGTTACACATCAGCAATTCGACTTCCTCTGTGAGAGGATCATACTTTGAAGATCGGTTCTCTCTTCTCAGCAACACTCGACCTGGGCTAGATAGCCAGGTGGGGATAGATATCCTGAAGGAGGATTTCTGGTTGAACACGAAAACTCTCTCATGTGGAGTTTCGTTTGTTGCCGTAGATAGTAATGATCTAATCGAGTATAGGGCCTGGTTCAAGACAAGCTCCCATCTTGAGATCGGGAGATCGAGGTCTTTCAGTGCTAAAGTAACAGCGTTCAATAGAGTTTTGTTTAGTCGTTCAATTTGCCTGTTGCCTGAAGGATTAAAAGCGGTTGTTCTACTTGTAGCTATTCCCCTCTCGTGCAGAAAGGATTGCACCTCCCTCGACATAAAGGACGTACCTCTGTCAGAATGGATGTACTCTGGCATCCCAACTAAGGAAAACAGCTGATTTAAACACTTTATGACAGTAGATGAGGACACATCGGGACATGGGTAGGCAAACGGGAAGCGTGAGTACTCATCCACCATTGTTAATAAATATTTATTGTGAGTAGCAGATGGGAGTGGCCCCTTAAAATCGATGCTTACTCTCTGAAATGGTTGGGTAGCCTTGATGAAGGTGCTTGAAGAATCTAGGCTTCAGTTCAGCACAAGTTTTACATTGGTTTACCACTTTGCGGACGTCCTCGCAGGAAAAAGGTAAGTTCTTAGTCCGAACGAAATGGAGGAGTCTCGTGATCCCTGGGTGACAGAGGTTGTTGTTTAACAGTTTGAGGTCTTCTTCAGTCATTGCTGACGCAAAGTGGTTTCTTGAAAAGGTATCCGCCGCAGCGTTTTGTTTCCCGGGTCGATATACGACGTCATATTGGAAAAAACTAATCTCCAGTTGCCATCTTTGTATCTTTCCGTTTTTGATCTTGCCCTTGTTTTGCTGGTTAAACATAAAAGACACTGAGCGTTGATCTGTAACCAATGTGAAGGGTCTACTGATTAGGTAATGTTGCCATTTTCTCAGGGCTTCTATGATAGCGTATGCTTCCTTTTCAACTGCTGAGTGTCGGCGTTCACTATTAGTGAGTGTTCTTGAAAAGAAGGCGACAGGACGGCTGTCTTGATTAAGAGTGGCGGCGATCGCGATGTCAGAGGCATCTGTTTCGACTGTTAGTGGTCGATTATAATCTATCGTCGACACAGCAGCATTTTCAAGTTCATGTTTTAGCTGTTTAAAAGCTTCTTGTTCAGCGGGAGGAAAGGTTTTGTTGTTCACCAATAAATGGATATTGTTGGAGAAATTTGGGATCCATTGAGAATAATAGGGCAGTAGTCCAATCACCCGCTTTTGTGATTTCATGTCTTGTGGTGGAGGTTGATTTCTCAACGCTTGAAATCTTTCAGGGTCTGGTCTTAATTGCCCTTGTGAGATTTCGTAGCCTAGGAGGCATACTTTATTAGTCACAATAGCACTTTTATCATTGTTGAAGGTGATACCGTACTTTTTAGTGGCGTTCAGAAATCTCTGTAGATTCTGGTCGTGGCTACTGGTGTCGTGTCCACAGATGGTAACGTTATCCATGTAAGCGAACGTATCCTGTAGCTCTTCTTCCTCAATTATTGTGTTGATTGTCCTTTGAAATGCAACTCCGTTTGTCACCCCAAAAGGAATGCGGCAAAACTGATAAAGCTTTCCGCAAGCCTTGAACGCTGTGTACTGCTTTTCATCATCCCTGATAAGTATCTGGTGGTAAGCGCTTTTGAGGTCAAATGTACTGTATATTGAGTATTTAGATATTTCCTGCACCAGTTCATCCACTTTTGGCACGGGGTATGTGTCGAGGTTAGTGAATCGATTGATGGTTTGACTATAGTCGCTAACCATTCTCTTTTTGTGCCTTTCATTCATTGTTACAATTATTTGTGCTCGCCACGGGGACGTGGAAGGCTCAATAATTTTGTCAGATAGAAGTCTCTTGATTTCAGTTTGAATGAATTTGGAGTCAGGCATAGAATATTTTCTAGATTTAGTGGCTATGGGGTGGCAGTTAGGAGCAAGATTAGTGAAGAGGTGAGGGGCTTCAACTCGTGCAGCTTCCAGCGTACAGACCTGAAGAGTGCTTCGTTTTCCCTCAAATGGGATCATCCGTTTTTCGTTCTGGGTGATGAAATCTAGTCCTAAGATTACATCAGATACTAGTCTGTCTAGTAGTGAGTGCTTCACACTTTCGTATTGTTCGTCTTTGTACTTTATTTTGGCAAAAATATGTCCGTGAGTAGTGCGAGAAAGATGTGTAGAGGCCATGTAGATTCTGTTTCTGGACATTTCTAATTTCCATTTGTACGTTTTAGCAATTGAAGAAGATATATAGCTTTCACTGCTCCCCGTATCTACGAGACCTTCAATGGTACTCCATTGACCAGTATTGAAATTGTAGATTTAGTAAGGCCGGACGCTGGTGTTGATGCCCAGGAAGTTCCAACGGTTGTGGACATCTCATCATCTGCTTTCACTATGGCTGAGGCTATAGATTTGAGTATCTGTCTGGTCGATCTACAGACTTTCTGGAAATGGCCCCTCTTGTCGCACAAGTTGCATGTAGTGTCACCGGCTGGACATTTAAAGCGTTGATGTGGGCTGTTTCCACAAAAGAAGCATCTTTTACTAGTTGCCGCACTCGTGTTCTAATTTTGTTGTTGGAGAAAGGCTCTCCACGTCGGCACTAGCTCCACGTGGAGTTTTAGAGTAGATGTTATACGCCATGGCATGGTTATAGGCATATTCAAGTTGTCTTGCCTCTTCCTAGGCGCACTGTAGAGTTAGAGTAGATTTCTCTAAGAGTCGCAGCCTTATGCTGTTTGAAGCCAGTCCAGTAATGAAGGCGTCTCTTACGAAGATATCTCTGTGTTCTTTAGCGGTGACAGCTTTGAAGTCACAGTCTTTGGCCATACTTTTAAGCTTAAGTAGGAAGGAGTCAACGGTTTGTCCGTTCTCTTGTCGACATAGAGTTATCATGTGCCGTGCAAAAAAATCGCTTTTAGGCTTCACATAGACATTTTGTAGAACTTTGATTTTTCGAACGTGGTACACTCACTTATGTACTGAAATACGCTCGAAGAAACGTAGTTTTCCAGTAATTTCTTTTTGTCAATCTCGCAATGAGAGACTGAGGAGATGAAATTCTCAAATGTTCTGAGCCAGTGCAGCCACTTCTCGGCAGCCGATGGCGTGCCAGGCTCTATGTCTAGCTCTTTTGGCCTAAATAGATGTTCCATTTGTATTACAATTTTTACTTACAGACTGAGAATAGTGTTGAGCGAAAATCCAAATAAGATACACGAGACACATAGATACATAGAATTGAAAATTTCTAGCTTAATAAATTGTAATAAGAAATAAAGGAACACTGAAGAGTAACCTAAAACAAGGCTTCATAAACTAGAATTACACATGAACTGACGAAAGAGATTTGGACAGTAGCACACTAAATCAATGTTGTGAACACATTCTCACGACGTTACACAAACATAAACAAATACTAACTATTTCACCACACTAATTGTCTGACATACAGGTAGCGTGGGCTCCAGGCATAGGTGTAAAAGAATCTATTTTCAAAGATTTATGGGATGTTGAACAGGGAGTGACTTACATTCCATGGGATCAATTGCCTGCTGATATAACTCCCTATATTGCTGGAGGCATGGTAGACGTGGACACTTTACCTGAAAAATTAAAAGGTATGGCTAAATATTTTGTTAAATTTTAAGTTTCTAGAGTTTTGATTGAAATAATATTGTTTTAAAAACCATTTATCCTTTCTATTGTATAAATAATAAACCTGCACTATCTATTTCAACACAAACGTTACCTGGTCTCATGTATTGAGTCGCTTATATCTTCTTCTTCTTCTTAAACTGTCAGGTAGAGTTGAGCCTTCGGCTCTTGGAACTCTAGGCCAGCAAAAGTGAACAAGAGCTCCCTCTCACCGGCCTGAATGAGAACAGTGTACACTGTTCTGTCTGACAGGTGGGTCAGACTCGCGGCAAGAGACTGCGTACACTAATACCCCCGCCATTTTCCTTTTCTATACCAGGCTATTTGTGCGGGACATGCCATTTATGTAACGGCCCCTTGAGGAACAGCACTTGGATCAACTCTTTCTGGTCAAACTATTTTACTAGTTTTTCTCGACTATTTTACTAGTTTTTCTCGTACTTCCCTTTCTTGTATCAAGTTGAAACAATGCGCTATTCTTCATAGTTGATGACAACACATGAATCAATACGAAAAATTAACCAATTACATAATCATTTAGTCATAATCAATTAATTTTTTTTATATGGAAATATTTTGAATTGGTGAGAAATAACAGTGACAATAATCACAAACAGTTGCACACAACAAGTTCACTGATAAACCAAATAGTTTATCCTTTATGGACAACAAACCTTTATGGTATTGGATGTATTTTTTTTTAAATTTTGAGTCATTAAAATTTAATGACATAATTGATTCCAATTACTTGATGCTATCTATTTCACTCAATGTAAGTTTAAAAAGGTATTTTTTCTATGTTTAACTTGTTTTAACCACACATTTGAACTTAACTGACTCTGTGTGTATGTTATTGTCTGTCTGAACATTTGTTAGAAAATTATCAGTAATCTACCAAACCCTTTGTTTTTAAAGTAGGTAGAAAGAATTCACCTCTGCTATCTACTAAATAGCTGAATCATTTTTAATGTAATAAGGTTAATTAATTAATGTTTCATAGTTTAAAAAGTTAAGCTACGGTATTTGCAATATTATCACAAGGCTCTATAGTGCTGCTATAGCCATAACTATAGCTTCTTGTTCTGCCTCTGTCAGTCTGTCATTAACAATGTGTCACATTGCTACAACCCATTGCAAATTGTTTCCTGCAACATATACACCTCTTTTCTTTTTAAATTAAAATTGTAATATGGCAATGGAAGGACTAGGCACAAAAAAACCCAACTTATTTCACAAACATATCCAGAATTTTAGCTTAAATATGATTTACCGTATTTTTCGCCGTATAATACGCTCCGGCATATAAGACGCACCCAATTTTAAAGGAGGAAAATCTAGAAAAAAAAGATTCTGAACCAAATACTGTACTAAAATATTTTATATCAACTGGGAGGGCGGTATCTTCTCCCCGGGATTCGGGGGCGGAGCAATCCTTCTGCCCATCAATCACGGGCATCCAATCAGCGGGGCGGGGCAGAGTACGGACATCAGTAAGCATTGGCTGGAGGAGGCGGAACCAGGAGGCAGACATGCGGACATTTCAGGGCAGCATGGATTGATCGGGTGCCCGGGAGATATGCAGAGAAGCGGCGAAATTGTGCCCACACTGCCCAGCAAGGAGTGAGACTGCTCCGGGAGACATGAGGAGACGCAGCCTGCGCTGATGGATGGAGGTAGCGGCAGTAAGCTCAGCATGATGCCCGTGCAGCACATGGTTAGACTGTCGGGAGGGGGGCATGGCGTGCTATAGGAGGGAGAGGGAAGCCCGAACACACACAGCCTGGCCGTGCAGGGAGGGTCACAGAAGTCACCACAGCCCGCAGTACGTGCCCCAAATACAGCCCGCAGCACACACTGCATAAGGCAAGGACTGCGAGTAAGCGCCACACAAAGTTGGGGGCAGTTTTAATGCATGTAAAATGTGTATTTGCCGTATAAGACGCACCAACTTTTCCCCCCCAGTTTTGGAGAAGAAAAAGTGCGTCTTATACGGCGAAAAATACGGTAATTATTTCAGACCACATGGTTTTATTGCATTAAAATCCATGTGTTTGATGTAATGGACCTTGTAAACCAATCGTTAACTAACAACCCTAATGTGACATGCTTCCCCATCTTTTCTATACAACTTAAGACCTATCTGTGGACATTATGTGAACGCTTTATTCATTTTTGTGATAGAGGTCCATTACTACTTGGCATACTACAGAAAATGTACAATTTCTGAAATAATCTTTTGCTGTGAGATTTTTTTTGTATTCTACATTTAGTGTATATCTTATTTTGGTTTATCTGAAGCAAAATTTTAATTTTTACCTTCTTTTTTTTTTTTTTTCTTATATTTTGTACTATGTGCTGTAAACTTCTCACAAAAACAACAACAAAACACAAAATCCATTTATTTTACTCACTTAAAAGGCAAAAGATGAATTTTCATTCCAGTGATGAACTGTGTTTACCATCCATTATTTTTAAAGGTGACACATTTTTTCCATAGGTATCAATACAGGAGAGGAAGACATAGTGGAAGAGCCCCAGCAGCAAAACCAAATGAATGATGGCATGATGATGTCACAACAGATGTCTATGAACATGCCAAATCAACCATCCAACTTTCCAATGCCAGGTAACCATTTTTTGGACTTAGATAATGCATTATTAAAGTTTTCTTTTAACTCATTAGCTACTATTGCGACCAAAAGTGCCCATCCCCCACTCGCTACTAATGCAGAACACACACAGTGTGACGCTTGGTGTTATTTTGAGCTGGCTGGGTTTTTTAAATAGTAGAAATATAGATCGTTTCGTGAAAAAAAAAACGGATGTTTTTACATGTTTCGCTTCAGTTTCTATGGGCCTTCTAAGTTCGGTGATTTATTTTTTATTTTCCTTAGCTGCGCAGACCATTTTCTCAATAACCTTTCAATTTTTAGACCCATTATCGCAAAAAATACACTAATTACAGCTAATAATGAACTTGATATTGATCATTAGAATTTAGCGCTATATTTAGACTTAGATCTAGTCCGATTTTAAGAGAGAGTAAAGTAAACATTAGATCTATCATCTAGTCTCGATCTAGACTATTCTGGATCTAGCGTCAATGAATCTTCAACTTCTTTGACTGATATTTTGAACAGTTTTTATTTACCACATGAAAACTTTTGATGAAATAGATCTAGTTGGGGGTGTACCAACGTTGGTGTGGACAATGGTTTGATTACTTTTACTTTGTTATGCTAGAAGTAATGAAAACTGAGACACATGCAGAACCACATCAGCATGATGCCATGTTCAGGCAACTAAGGGCCTCACGCGCACCCAGTTAAAGTCAGTAAATACCCAAGACATATACAGATTTTACATATATGCATTATGTTTATTGTATAGGCCTACTAAATTCCTACTTATAAACATTACTGGTCTTTGAGAAAATGTTAAAGGTTACCAAATATTACAGATCTGATGGGGGGGGGGGGGGTCCACCAGTCTTCAAAAAATGAGGCACTCAAACAAATTTTCGTCTTTACCTGTTGTTTTTATTGTTTTAATCTTGTAAAACCTATTCAAATTATACATCATTTTAAAGGTTATCCATTTCTCTTTTTTTAGAAGAATTTTTTTGTTATTGATAGATGTTGTTTTATGTTTTTTAAAATATACTAGTCGACCGGCGGCGTAGCATACGCCGCTATTTTGCAGGGCCTGACGTAGTCGCCTGCAACCTGTGTCATAGGGCCCGCTCTAATTCAAGGTGTTGAGATTATTAAATTAAACCATTTTATAATACAAACTCTTAAATTTCACTTATTTTCCGCTTCCCGACTCAAACTTGGTCCCGTTGAATCCGTTTCACATTGGGCCCCACAATGGGTAAGTCTGGCCCTGCTATTTACATATATCTTATACTATAAAGTATAAAGTAAGGCGTATGTATGTATGTATGTGATGAATAGAAATTAAAACCGCTTGACCAATCTTGTTAAAACTTGTCAGGAATGTTCCTTGGGTACTAACTTAGACCGTAGTGTATGTATTGTAGTCGTAAAACAAACTTAAGACCCTAAAAAAAAATTAAGTCTGACTCTATTACAGCTATAGTATTTATGGATCTAGGCCATGTTTACAATGTTGACATGAGAAAAGATCGAAAGGATTTAGATCTAGATCTAATTTTAAGAAATATACATTGCGCAGATAGTTTTTTACTTTGACACATGAAAATATAAAAGAAGGTCCATTGATTTTATTATATAATAAAATTAACCTTCAAATTTGTGTTTCAAAACCATTTTTTACATAAATTAGTTCCTCATATCTGTGACTACAGATTTCCTGACGAACATTCTTTCATTAGACAATACGTAATGTTACACATCTTTCCATGCCTAGGTCTAAAACTCTAATTTAACTCTGAGATGCTATAACTTCTCTTGGCACATATAGTTTTATACTTAAACACATGAACATACTAATTATAGTCCATTCATTTCATATTTTGCTCAAATTAACATTCAAATTTGGTTTTCTAAACATTTTTAATACATTCGTTTACGAAAGCTGCGAAGCCGTGTTGAGATAGGCCTATATTGATTCATGAATCGCGTACTAAAAATTAATTAGTTTAATTATTTATTTTATAATCCCATTCATTTAGCAAATTGGATAAACCCGATTTAAATGTACTATTAATCTATCACTTTTAGTTTTTAATAGATATGTATGTATCGGCTTCGGGTAAACCCATTTTCGCAAAGGTAATTTTCTTTTGGTAGTGAAAGAGAAATAACTTGAAAGGATCATTAGCTAAATTTAACATACATCTAAATCCAATCCACTACATTAGTAAACACAAACTTAGACCCGTAATGGCAGGCTAGTAGATTACTTAGATTAGTTCCTAGCCCAAACACTACTCTTGTTTTCTCGTGGATTATATGCAGAAATAAGAGAGTGATCTTTCCTTTACTCCTTACTACTCATTTAAACTGTTGAGGGAAGAAGAGAATTATAGATAGATAGATTTTGTAAAGTCAATCTATTTCTGTTTTGGAGTTATCTCCCTTTGCTTAGTATTTAGAGAGATGCTGCTTAGGTATTGGCTTAGTAGCTATTGAGTTAAGATTTATTTTCTTTGAAATAGATTGTTCTTTTGTCTGTAGGTCACAGTCCAATAAATATGATGGGACCCAACACTCCATTAGGAATGTTGTCTGCACCCCCACCATTAGGAATAAGACCAGGTATGGGTGGACCGAATCTACAAAACATTGGAGCCCCAAATGCTATGGGAGGACCTAACATGAATGTGATCTCTGGACTTGGTGCACCAAGGCCTGGACTTTTAGGAGCTGGTATCAGACCAGCACAAATGAACATTGGACCCCAGGTATGAAAACTGTTTTGATATATCCAATGTTTTCAGATAGTTGACTCATTTTGGGTATTGTGATTTAAAAAAAGAAAAAAGAAATTCTAAAGCACACTGCTGAGCTTGTCTGCTATTTTTATTAGGATTGAAAGAATACAATAGCTATTGGCTATTACACTATGTTCTATTAGATTCTGTATACATCTTAACGACTTTAGATAGTCACAGCTGTTGTATGTGTATTTTCATTCTGATTTAGTTGTATTTCCTTTCTTTGTAAGGGGATAAAATATTTCAAATAAACAACTTAAGAAAATCATAATTATTTTTTTTTTAAATTAAGTTTTCTAAAATTCAGTTATATATATATATATATATAAATATACTAGGATGATCATTTTTAAGACTATTTCAGACTTTCTTATCTTAAACATTGGTCCAATGCAGATTTTATGGCTTATATGCATGAAATGTTTGGGTTC
Source organism: Biomphalaria pfeifferi (assembly GCA_030265305.1). Lineage (NCBI taxonomy): Eukaryota > Metazoa > Mollusca > Gastropoda > Planorbidae > Biomphalaria > Biomphalaria pfeifferi. The sequence continues at coordinate 1,388,749 of JASAOG010000060.1, read as the reverse complement.
TGAAAAGAAAATCTTCAATTTATATGTATATATACAAAGTTTTTGTAAAACAAAATTCTTTTCAGCAACAACTTTCCTTTGTTGAAAAAAAAATGTGTTTGAATAGTTTCAGAAGCTACACTCTTCAAAAAAGCAATGTTTTTTCATACTAATTGATCTATTTTTAGATTTCTTTTCATCATTCCTCTAAATGGTGCTTCTGCGCCAATGGTTATGATAAATGGGGGAAAGGAGGTTGTGCACGTTTTAAATGGATGACCCACAATATATCAGAATGCTTTATTTCCATATTTTCATGCCTAACTTTTCTTAGGTAGTTTATCTGTTGTTGATATTGTTTTCAGTACTTGAAGTGTCATTTTCTGCTTAGAATCACTACTTATATTGCATTATTCACATTCAATAATACTGCAAAATATTTTCTGTAGTGAGCAGCTATGTGCCACTCACAGAATCATAGTAAAATGTATGTTATCTTTTGAAATCTAAGAAAAGTACATTTTTTAGAGTCAAAACTTATGATTATTTGTTTTAATTTAAATGGAAAAAAAAAAGTTTTTTTTTTTTTGTATTATACATGGATAAGAAAAACAAAAAAATTCATTGTTGCCAATGAAGAGGCAGCAATGGTTAGTACTACTGTTTCTATCTAAAGATACTCAAAAGACCAACAGATTTTAAGTTTACATGTTTCAAAACCTTATTTCCTTACATCTGGTTTTTAAGATGTATCACCTTTTTTTTTCTTCTCAGGGTCCTTTGAATAATCAGATGATGGGAGGACAAGGCACTAGAATGGGTGGGGCTCCTAGTCCCAGGATGGACATGCATTCTTCTCCTATGGGAATCAATTCACCAGGTCCTAGAGGACCCTTTCCTCCGTTTGGCGCTATGCCTAGATTTCCCATTCAAGGACCAGGAGGAATACGAGGACCATTCTTCAACAACAATGAATGCAGTGATAATGATGGAAATGGTATGGGAGATAGAGACTTAAGAGGAATGGCTGAGCCCAAGGAGTGGCCTCCAGATGATGAGGTCAATGCTGAAGATGAACCAGATGAAGACATGGATTCAGATGAAAGGATAATGATGAATCCAGGAAATGGGCCACGATTGTCAAGGCCAGGATTGCATAATCCACGTACACTTAACCTTCAATTTAGAGGACCAGGTCCTATGGTGCCAGGTCAAAGGCCACCTAATCAAATGTTACAAATCTCCAGTGCTCAGAGCCCCAATGCTGGAATGCCCTCTCTGTTATCTTTGCGAATGTTGCCACCAGGCCAGCAACAATCTGTCCTTGCTGTACAAACTGGCCCTAGTCCTGGTTTCACTCTGGCTCCTGGGGGGGTACGAATGCCTATGTCTGCTGTTGGAGTCAGGGCAGGTTTGGTTCAAGCGGCTCCATCTCCAAGGTTACTTCCACCTTCTACTGGATCTCTTCCTGTTTCTGTCAGTGTAAATGGTTCAGTTGTCATGACCAGGCCTGGCCTGCCCAATTCTAATTTGACTATTGTGGGTGCTGCTGGTAGTCCAGACATAACTATTTCAAACCCTGACATCCCCCAGCCTTCTGATGAAGATTTAATGGGTAATCACCCTCCAGGTCCTGTGCCCTTAATGCAAATTCAGGGTGGCAATCGCCAACAGGGTGGCCCTATTTTAGGTAGAGGTTTCGCCCCCATGACTATTAGACCCAGGGGTGGCCCAGGACTCTTGGGTGTACGCCCTGGGGCACAAGGAGGAAATTTCTCACGGTTTAGTGGGCCTAGACCTCTCATGGGACCTGGATTTGGCATGGAAAGACCATCCTTTGGCAATAGGTTTGGAATGGCACTGAGACCTCCCATAGGATTTTTAGATCAAGATGAAAGAGAGGATAAAGATGATCGCAGAATGTTACCTCGTATGGATCAAGAAGAACCTAAGTCTTCAGACGTTGATGAAAGAAAAGCTCTGATAAATGATTTAGATGAAAGAAGAGTAAATGAAGAAAAAGTTCAGCAAGATGGCGATGAGAGGGTTGATATTGATGAGCGCCCCAAAGCCACTGGTCGTTCTTCTGGCCGCCCTAGCAGGTGGTCAAATGTAGACAACACTGAAGAATCATTCTCAGAATCCTCTAAAATATGTGATGAAAATAAAATTGCAGGTTCTGAAGATAATTTAAAACACTCAGCATCTGTTTCCTTGACAGAAGCTCCAAGTATTGCTCCAGAAATAGATGGTTGCATTCAAAATGTCTCAGCTGCTTCTGAAGTACAGCAGCCAGCTATCGATGTCAACAATGCTGTCGACGCACCCAGCAGCTTGCCAACTAATAAGTTTGATATACCAATAGTTCAGCCTATGGAAGCTGAATTACCAGTACTGGATTCTTCTGGGGCTACTGATAACCAAGAAGTGACTCCTTTGATTGCTGATGAAAGTGATTCTGCCAACCTTGATTCAGAAAGTGTATCTTAATAAGTTAGATTCTAAATATGTTCTGTACTATTTCCTGTTGTGTAACTGTACAAGCAGAGATAAGGCCATGGACTATGTTGTTGAGATCATTGTTTTTAGTGTGTATTGCAGAGATAGAATTTGCTCACTCTTGAATTAGATATCTATTTATACTTAAATTGTTCTTGTATATCTTACATCATATTGAGGTGTGAAGGACAGTGCTTGATCCATTGACTTCTATGAAATATGGAAGATGATTATTTGACTGTGACTGCTTTAAAGTGATTTATTTTTTGAATCACTAGACCACATGTTGAAATTATATAATCCTGTTGAATTTTTAAATTTGGTATTTTTTTTTATTTTATAGTCTTTTAGTTTGTCAACATAGTGTTATGATTATATTGAGTAACTTTTTTTTTTAAACATTGTGTTGATTAGATTCAAAACATCTGCCCTAATTACTAGTTGCTGAAATGAAATATTGTCAAGCAAAACAATCCTTGCATGACAGGTGGACATCTGTTTTGCAATGTCATAGTATGAGCTGCAGTTACAGGTGCATCCATACATGTTTCTTTAGTGTGGAAAACAACAGGGTGGGATGATTTCTGACCCTTCTACTCCACATTTCATTATCAGGGTCACTGAATCTTCCCATATTCTTTCAGGACCCTAGCTAATACTTTGTAGTCTATGCTTTTTAATGCTTGTGTATTGGAACTTTTTAGTTTAATGTGCATAGGAGCTGGGATGACATGGGTAGGTCTATCTCTTTCATGTCCTAGTAGAGTGTTGATGTACTGAATGAGTAAATAGCAATGCAGTGTTGAAAAAGTTCATACTATTTCACAATTATGATAGCTGAGGGGAGTGTTATATTGGGACATTTTTCCTTGAGGATTAACATATAGAACAATTTCACAGAATGCTAAGCTCACCTTTTTTTTTTTCTCTGGCACTTTTACCACTGGCTGATAAAAGTTGTATTTTTTTTTATCTGCACAATTTTTTATTTTAATAAATTATAGGAAAACAGCGATCCACCGATCATCCATTACCATCGCGGGCACAAATAATAATGTTATAAAGCTCGGTCTTTGTTATTCCCCATTAATCCAGTGTTTCTGCTGTTCTGATACGCAACTCTCTTGACAAATACATTTTCTCCTTTCTCTCTTGTGCATCTGTTCACTAACGGTAAGTTTACACATAACTAGTTACTGTGACCTAATGCGTCACCAGACATCTACCATCGTCTGCTGCTAGCCGGAAGTCGCCTTCAGCACCACGGGGCTGGGGGCCTATGTCTGGACGATTTCCTGCTAGCTTTTGTTTAGAGATGTTGGTTCCCCGGCCCCAGGTATGTATCAGCCTGGGCCTAATGTGCTCAGAGCTGTTGCTTGGTTGTTCAGTTCTGTAGTGCTTGAATGTTATCAGTAGTCTACATAAGAATTAACCTCAATTTTCTACCCTCCAATTAGATTAGGGACTCCGGGATACGAAAAAATTGCATGATGCAGTACCATACTATTCTGCCAACTGTTTCATTATATTCCCCCCCCCCCCCCCCCCCCATGCATTGGTGCGGGTAAACAATCCCTCAAGTCTAATAGAGTTGCTATAACTAAATATTTAGTGCCTCCATAAAACACGACGTGTCGTTCTTGGTCTCTATCAAAACAGTTGTCTCTTGTCTTCAATCTATTAGATGTACATTTTTTTTTTGACAGAAAGGTTTGCCCCCCCCCTCCCCCCAAATAAAAAACACCGCCACCACACTTTTAGCTTATAGGTACCGGCACCATTATTTTTTTAAATTGATATTTGTACTGCGCGTAGATGAAGAGTTTGAAAATGTACCGGTACCGTTAAACACATAGTGTTGGGGAAGTAACAGCTTCTACTTCAGAAATTAACAGTAATTATTATTAGCCTTGTATTGAATGATATGCTCCCTTAGGAAGATTGCGCGATCAAGTTTGTTTTTAATCTTGTTCATGTTGATTGTTATTCTATGTTCGCTCCAACTATTTTCTTTTATTTACTTTTAATTTTTTTTTTAAATTACCGGGTACCCGGTACCGTACCTTAACTCATTCCGAATGGATTTTTGTACAGCCAGTTCCAAGTTTACGTTTGTTAGTTCCGGTACCGGTAGCTGTAACTTGTGTGACAGGCGCCAAGTTCTATTTTATTCTTCACCCAATTATGTGGCAGACATGACTTACGGATCTTGATATAAGTGCTACTAGCGGTATGTCCTTTGTTCATGCACCTTGTGAAACATCTACGCTAACAATTGTTTCGATTCAGGTTTTCCTCCCACCCCCCACCCACTAGGCTACCTATACAAAGTTAAATTCAGTAGCACAAAATTAAGAGTTGTACAGTTTTTAAGGGAATATGCTTGCTTACAAAAAAATTTTCGTGGACAAATACAAATCTCCAGTCTAGTAAAAAAAAATTAGTGAGTCGGCCTCTGTGTGTGTGTGTAAATAATGAGGTTGCACTTTTATTGTGGATCTTGAACTTTGTTGTCGCTAGAAAGACTTTTTTTCAAATACGGTACTGAAAGTCCTGTGCGTTTTCCTAGTGATTTGGCACTATGTGATCTGGTCTGATTTAACGTACACCAGCCCTCCATTGATGTACAAGTGAAGTACAAAAGAAAATGGAGGAATGGGTACCGTATAAATGCGTTTTCACTACGGGGTACCGATACCTGGGAGTCACTTATTCATATTTTGACCAAATCTGGAAAAAATGTCCTAGATTAGGTGATATACAAACTTTCTTTTTCTGTACAAGCTGAGGGAATTCGTTTTAAGCGTTACATTAGTGTATGCCCTTAGATCCACTTTCAGCTGTTCGTATTAGTTCTACCGGTAATGAACTTTTGAAAACTTTTTTTCGCAAGAGCGAAGACCTGGCTTTTAGTGAGTCACGAATGGATGAAAAGCGATTGGATAGTATCAAGTTAATATTAATGAAGCTCATTCTGTGCAAAAATAGTCTTAATGTAAACCTGGGACAGCGCTGCAATATTCTTTAATAGTGCGCGTCCTAATCTATATTTACCTTTAATGCTCAGTTATTGATCACGCCTTTCTATGATACCAACATTTTTATGAAGCGAGTTGTTGATTTCTATAGAAGGCTCCTCCCCCTTTTCTTATTCACACTGTTAAAGGAACTTGGTGCATTCTTTATATCTGTATAATCTTTAAAAGATAAGCTTGTTCTTTAGGTGCCCATGTCTCTTAACAAGTTTGTGTGTGTATTTTAGCTTATTTCCTTTCCCAGCATTTGTGTCTTTATAGTCAGACTTTCTCTTCAGACGACATTTGTTCAACTAGAAATATATATACGGTATATTGTTTTAAGTAACTCAGTCTGTTTACTCCATGTATGTCTCATTGCTTGATCATTCACTGAATTACATTGACTCTGTAGAGCTGTGTGTTCATGTCAATGAACTCCGTAGAGCTGTGTGTTCTTGTCAATGAACTCCGTATAGCTGTGTGTTCTTGTCAATGTACTCCGTAGAGCTGTGTGTTCTTGTCAATGTACTCCGTAGAGCTGTGTGTTCGTGTCAATGAACTCCGTAGAGTTGTGTGTTCTTGTCAATGTACTCCGTAGAGCTGTGTGTTCTTGTCAATGTATTCCGTAGAGCTGTGTGTTCTTGTCAATGTACTCCGTAGAGCTGTGTGCTCATGTCAATGAACTCCGTAGAGTTGTGTGTTCATGTCAATGTACACCGTAGAGCTGTGTGTTCGTGTCAATGTACTCTTAACTAAACATAAATGTCCATTGTTTTGATGATTATGTTCTTATCAAGAATTAAGGAATAAATGCTGTGACTGCACCCACCAATGTATTTTGTTTGTCTACCAATGAGTTGATTTCTAAGTTTCAGACCGCCTAGTCTAACCTCGTGCTGACTTTCTCTGAGACAGCATAATGTGCAAGGTTGTTCAGTTCACAAGATTGATTCCCGGTACATACGTAACACAAGCATGAAGTATTTTATGACAGCATAACTATTAACTATTTTGAGATTTCTGAACTGTGTGCTCTTTATTAATGACATACCAGAAGGAATTCAAACACATAGTAAGTCAATGTATTATTGTTAAAATATAAATGTATTGCAGAACTCTTCAACCTGAACATGTTCCAGTTTTGTAAATAAAATTCTGCGACTCGCTTAAAAGATCTTCAAGATGTCCTGGGTGTTTGGCTTGCGTTTCATGTCTTGAACACTTTTGGTGTATGTGTCAATCTGCCCTTTTAAATTTGACACCTCTTCCAGCTGCAGATAATTTGTAAGAAATGGAAAGTAACAAAAATATTTGTTCTTGAGGTTTGCATTTAATGCTCGAAAGTCTATACAATAGGCAGGGTAGAAAGTAATCAGGTAGGTTTATTGTGACTTCACACGGTCACAACAGCAGTCGCAAAATAAAAAGTTTTCAAGAACTAAACAAACAAACAAAAAAAAAAGGACTGAAAAATGCATAACTATCTTGGTAGTTCTAAAACTTCGACAATGGGCACCGGTATTCAGGTGGAATTTGTAGTTGGAAAACTCATTTCATAATAATAACGTTTATTACATTGATATGCCTACATAGTACAATATCAGCGTCGAAAATAAGTTTGATATTTAAGACTGTCCGTCTAATTAAATATGACCGGAATTTTTAAAAAAAATCTTTATTACTATAGCCTAAAAAAAATTATTTACTTTTGCTAAAAAAAACAATACATACAGTGTAAAGCAGACAAAGAGTAAAGTATTTTGTGATGTGTTGCTACTTTGAGCCCGCTGCTAAGCCAATTCTGTTTGATTTGCAGGTTTCAAAAAAAATACAGTCCTGTGAGTGACACATTTGGCTGAATTGACATTCAGGTCATGATTACTGTGTGCACTCTCTCAGTTCTGTATGTAGCACGGAAACAATTTCTCTATAAGAACAACACACACACACGCTGCAACGTAACAGCGTAATTAAGCATTTTGTTACCGGTAGGCTACATTTCTGCTGGATAAAGCAACATGGGGAGAGGGGCATCATTTTCTGTCATTTAGGAATAAGTAGGTCTAGTAATAAAGGCATATCATTTAGTATTTCACTAGAGAGACGGTAAATGATACGCAGAAGGCATAAAGTTTCATTATTTGATCTAGAAGCAATAGGTTTTAATACTGCTAAAATTAAATTATTTCAAGTGCTCCAACTCAGGGATAAACAGAAATATCAGTAACGATTAGAAGCCTCCAGCTAGTTTTGTTTTGTTTTTTAAATACCTACCTCATGCATTCTGCAATCCTCCAAAGTTGGCTTCCTTGAAGCTAGCAGCTTTGAAGAAACACCGTAGCGCATATTAAAAGAACTTTGTGCTGGTTGCAGAGCTGTACCTCGGCCTTTGCGTGCTCCCTTTGCGTTGCCTTTCCTCCGAGTAATGCTATCGCCGTGGAACTCGTGCTGTGCCTTAACGTTGTAAATCCAGTTATCTTTGTAACCAATGTTCCTGGTCAACTGCATAAACGGCTGGTGCAGTCTGCCCTTTTCGTTGAGAAATCGTTCATCTGAAAGCCGAGACAGGTGTCTAAGAATAGGCTCACTCATCCGCCTAAAACCATCCCTGTAACATTGTTCGAAGTCATCAATTACAGAATTCGACGGATTTTTAGATATTCTGTTCAACTTTGGAACGCTATAGCTGTTCTGCATATATTCAGAAATGATCCGGCTATCCAAATACATATCTCTTTTCTCATCAGATGGAAACTTGGGGAAATATCTGTTTGCACGAGACAAATCTATAGTTTCTGAGCGTTTAGTTGGTAAACGTTCATCGCCATTTGAATGATATCGAAATCCATAAGTTGTTTGATTGTCTAAATGTTGTTTGCTTAGCACACGTTCACTTTCAGTGAGGCTCAGTGATGATGTCTTCCCTGGAACGTCATTCTGTTCTGACTTCAGGTCACAGTGTTTGTTGAAAAGCAAAATTAAAAGGGTTAAAAATGGCAAAATGTAATTGATCTTATAGTCAGACAATTTAGCGCATTTGTTTAAGGCCCTATAAAGAAATAAGAAAATATTCAATTCAAATATTTCGAAAAGGTAAAAAATTTGAAGGGAAATTATAAATATTAGGCTTACAGATTTTAAAGAAATTAAGAGTAGGCCTAATAAAATTACTAAGCCGATACAGGATGGCTGCCTGGTTGTGTTGTATGCGCTATCACCACCCCCGCCGTGCTTAGGGGAGGTTTGGGCTAGCACCACAGGGGTTCTCAGCCTGTGGGTCGCGACTCCCTTGGGTATCGAATGACGATTTGCCGGGGGTCGCCTAAAACCATCGAAAAAATATATTTATGTGTCGGTTCTAACGTTTAAAAAAACACTGTATAAAGTTTTTCCATTGGAAGTTACTATTTTGTTGTTGTCATTCCAGGAATGTCCAGGATAGAGAACTCAATCAGAATAATTCCAAACATTTTAATTCGAGTCTTTGTCTGCTCACCAGCCATTAAAAATTTTATCAATTAAATCTCCGCTGTCTCCCTTAATGGAAGCACTTTGCATGTACGATTTCAATAATTATTATGATTCTTAGACAAGTCAGTCCTAACACAACTAATTAAGGTATCTAAATGAAGTGAATACAGGACGAATTATAATAGAAAAATTAACAAGATCAGATATTTAATGTTGTATAATTACTAAATTAGGGCTATATGTATGCGTTCATGAAATTATTAAAATTGTTTAAAACCCTTTTTTTTTTGGTGTGAGGGGGCGGGAGAATGTATGCTATATATAGACTACAGTGTGGTGAAATAAACACAATATTTATGATAAAAAGCTGTGCTCTTTAAATTATATTGTCAGAACTTCTCACGCCAATATGTTGCGTGCCCACCAAATGTAGATCTCTATGCCTACAAAGCAGAAAAATTGATCAAGTGATGCTGACCTACCTTGTTTGCTAGTTTTGAAGTCAGAACTAACTGAGGTTTCATGTTACTACGTTTTTCATACCGAAGCATCGGGGACGCCAAAGTGTCGCTTGAAACTCTTTTTATCTTGACAATGTCCATCTGAATTTCTTGAAGCACGCTCGGAACACGGCTTTTGCGCCCGGGAAGAATACCCGATCTGGCTAGGAAGCTTTCGGGGCTGGCCATTCTCGTTGTTATTTAAATGTGTGTTTTTTGTTGTTTTTTTTGGTTCCTCGGTGTAATTCAAATTATCTATAACAGGTCAATATCAATGATTAGTTTATAGTTCATACGATGAAGGCTCAGGCTACCCCCCCCCCCCAAAAAAAAAGAAAAACATTTAACCATTAAACATGAAATATATATTAGAACTATAGGCCTATAGGTTTATGTTAGGCTATCAGCAAAGTGCAAAATCCTGACATTCTATAGAATGTATAGAAAATATATTAAACATGCATATATGTAAACCTGCCGGGTCAAGTCAAACAAAGAACATTTGGGCCAAGAGGCCTTCGTCAGCTACAAAAAAAAAACAACAACAACAAGGTTACTAAGACAGTTTGTTGTGTGGAAACCCAGGCAGGTTTCAATATTTTCAGAAAGGACATCAGAATGAAAATCCATCAAAGACAAATGACACAGAAAAATTAAGAAAAAGGTTTGATACATCTTGTGTGGTGCTTCAGCGGTCCAGCAAACCAAAGGATAGGCGAAAGTGAATGTAAAGTTAGATGTGAACCTGGCCTAACTTGTTCCTTTAATTAATATCTAATTGATCTAATTGTTTTGTAAAGGGTCAATCTCTTATTCAAATCCTAAAGTAAAAAACCTTTCCGTAAAAAATTCCAATTGGCTGAGTGTACAGCATTATGGTAGAGCGCTACAGTTCTTGGGATAATATAAAAAACTACTTATTAATTGTTGTTTTAAATGTCCAACTTATATGCATACTAAATAGATTTTTTCTCTTAAAAAATAGTTAACATTTTTTTTGTGTATGCCTAAATGTAGTAGTTAGTATGACAGAACTTACAAATGTACACAAAAAAAATTTGACAAAAAATCTAAAACCGTTTGCATAAATGAGTTAAAAATATGGTAAATTACGATCTCCCCTACTAAAGAGCCTCGTGTATTTATTACTATTAATAGTGAATAGTTGTAAAAGTGGTGTATGTTTATGAAAAATCTGCTTGCATAGATAATTTTTCAAATTAGATGGTTCTCTTTCGGAAATAAAAAAAAAAAGTAGCCGTTGCATCAGAACTTTGAATGATCTTAAATATTGTGATGTCCGATTTTCATTTTCTCTTCTAGTTTCTGAGATCTAAATGGGACGGACAGACGGACGGACGGACAGACAGGCCACACAAAACAAATAGCGTCTTTTCCCCCTTCGGGAGCAGCTAAAAAAAAGACAAATATAATTGACACAAAATAGGCTTATGTTAACTTTATCGAGGCAGAAAAAAATTACAACATTGGGCAGATAATTTAACATACGCCTCTTTTGTGTCAAAATATGTAGGTTACCGCTGAGACTGCGTATCGACGTGAAATACTGCACTCCTAATTAATCTTCGGTCTCGAACAAGCTTTATTAGGGCCTATTATTATTAGGCCTTATTATGTGAAAAAACGAACAAATATTCCATCTTTGGCACTGCCAGGGGTCGAGCTTCGTTAGAGAGAAACATAATTTAAGTCATAGGTTAACATGCATGACTGGATCTAGATGCATGACGCGTAGGACGTAATGTCACGTAATCAACTTCTTTTTTGAAGCAACGTCTGTATTATATAAAATAAGATAAGATAATTCATTGTAGTCCCTTAACAGTGTTCACTGAGAAATTTTCTGGTGATGTGGCAGGTCTGCAGCAGTAGGCCACTAATGCTTTCTGACAGGCAACGAGAATCTTCTTAGTGATGTTAAGGGCTTTGAAGGTATCTGTGAGGTCCGTTATCATTATCCCCCAGTTGATATAATTACAGAACTTCCATAACCGCCTGATCTCCAAACTTAGGTGCCCAGATTTTCGTGCTTTTTTTTTTCCATTTAGGATTTTCTTATTTCAGTTATTATTATTATTATTAGCATGGGCGTAGCCAGGATTTTTTTCCGGGGGGGGGGTGTTTGGGGAGGATTTTTTTCTCACCCCCCGACCCCCCCCCCCCCGGAAAAAATTTATATGTATTAATGTGTGTGTGTGTGTGTACATAATTTTTATTACATTCTGACCCTTCATGCTTTCGGAAGACGTTTATTGTGCCCTAGATTTGTTTCTTACTGGAGTTAGTGAAAAAATAGTAGACTCCCCGCCATTGCCAGCAAAGGGGTCAGGGGGAGCGCTAGGAGCTCCTCCAGCGCGAGGTGGAGCCCCGCCGCCAAGCATTATTTGGTATTGAAAGCCAACAAAATGCATATTCTGAGGTATCTACAGTGCATTTTCCTGCTACTAAAAAGTTTTATTTCAAAAACCTAATGTGCTTTTCTTACTGACTTAAACCCTCCCGCGCCGTTCGGCGCATTTCAAGCTGTTTCCACAAAAATCTGGTACTGGTTCTGTCTGAAGCCTCTTCCTACCTGATCTGATGACCTCAATGAATGTGTGGCGCCAAGTTGTAGTAGGATGTCAACGCAACTCTTCTTATGCGTAATTCATTTTGTCGGAGAAAATGTCCTGCAAACCTCATGCGACGCTCTGTCGCAATCTTACTAAGGTGTCGACTCCCAGTTCGGCATAGGATTTCCTTGATTTAGACCCGATCTCTATAACTGACTCCTAAAATCCGTCTTAGCCATCTTTGTAGAGCCACATTTAGTTCTTTTCAATTTCATTGCACTTTATTAAAGGAGTCCAGCCACTGATAGACATGTGTAATTTCTCTTGACTACGATCTTGGAATTAGGTGACTATTTAGCTTTAGATGTTATATCGAAATGGGAAGTTTTATCGTCAAAATCATCTGTTGGGGGGTTTTAAACTAAAATATATCTGAGTTGTTTTGTTTTTAATTCAAAACCACATTTAGCTACGGTCATAGAATTTGACTGCAGTTTGCTTTAGAATTAATATTGAAGAGAGAGGCTTTCAACCTTAAAACGCTCTGTAGGGGGATTTTAAACTCAAAACACCCAATAGGCTTGGCTACGCTCATAGCATTTTGATTACGAAATTTTTATTTTTTATTTTTTTTATTTTGAAGAATTATTTTTTAGCTTCAAACCCCGCTGGCGGGGGGTTTAAACTAATATCCCTTTGGCTACACTCATACAATTTTGAGTGTGTAATTTGCTTTTTTATATTGAAGAGGAGATTATCGTAAATTTTGGAGAGGGGTTTAAAATCAAAATCTTCCTTAGATGTGCTCTTGAAATTTGTAGATTGTCGTTTGCATTTTTTTTTGTTTTATAGAAGAGGGGGATTTAAGTGCAAAACCCCCTGGTAGGGGTTTTCAAACTCAAAACCCCTGGTTGGGGGTTTTAAACTCAAAACCCCTGGTTGGGGGTTTTAAAGTAAAAACCTCTGGTAGGGGGTTTTAAACTCAAAACTCCTGGTAGGGGGGGTTTAAACTGAAATCCTTTTGGCTGTGCTAGGGCAAGTGATGGTTTAGTATTAAAATTTCACCTAAAATAAACAAAATTAAAGCAAAAGATCAGTCACTAAACTCCGACCCCCCCCCCCCCTGGCTACGCCCATGATTAATAGAATGCCTGACCGCCGGTAGTCGATTAAGATTTTCTTTTCGCCATCTGCGTCTGTCCTCCGCAGCGGATTTTCTTTTGGTCCCAAACACGAGGCAGCTAGGCGTTGCAGGAGATTTTAAAAAAAAAAGATTTTTCTGCTTTGAAAATTCCAATGGTCAAGAGTCGAATTCCGTTACTTTGCTGTTACCAGTATATTGACATTGTGACTGCTGTCAGTGTTTTGCCTCAAGATTTTTTGAGGAGTAGGGCATACTATGTAGATGAGATTTAGATTTGATCAAATTATTTTTTAAAAATTAAGGCCTAATTATTTAAAGAAACATATAGTAATATACAATCTAAATGTACTCACATATGTTGATCTAGATATATATATAGTCTAGTAGCCTACTGTAGATTTTATTCTTAGTTCCATTTAGCATTTATCCAAAGTTGTGACTAGATCTATATTTAAAATAATATTAGGCCTATAATCTAGATCTCTATATTTAATGACAAAAAAATATGATGATTTAGAGCATTTAGTGTTGACTGTAAAGGAAAATTCCGTATGGACGCGTGCACACATTGCAAGCGTTTCTTCTGTTTAAATGTATATTTGTATTAATGGGGGGAAACAACTATAAATAGCTAGCTTTTTTTGGTGTATCCGGTGAACAAAATAAAGGAAGATTTGATCGTGTCTTATCTAATAAAATCATAGACTATATATATATATATTGTTACGAATCTCACTATGCAGGCTCTCTGCAAACTGCACCATACACCACCAACGTAAAGAACTTGACAACTCAGGGCTGCAGAGTAACGTAACACTTTAATAGTTGAATAAATAACAGCCAATACTGTACAATTGGCAACACTGTACAAATATCTCTCCAATAACACCGTACCGCCGTATCAACTCTTGCACTGGCCTCTCCGTCTCTTTCCGGGCTTGCACTGGGTTCAACAGTTCAGGACTGACTTCACACACTGGGCTCGTTGTGTCGGACTCGATCACATACCAAAATCAAGACGCCAGTCGTCTCAACTGTACTTTACAGTACTCCACACTGAACCGTCGTAATGCTCCGTACAGAACCACACCATTGAACTGTGCTGTAGTCGACCGTGTTCTGAACCCCTGCCGTGAACCGTCTTGACTGGACACCTCCGCTCTTTATATAGCGTCCCTACTGGCCTTCTAGAACCGGACGGAACATCGCTCGACGTTTCTAGCTTCGTCACATGACTACATCCCTCGTGACGCCCCGAGCTCTGTTCCCGAACCGTCCTGTTGACACTCAACTCGTATGACCGTCGTAACTCGTCGCAGTTGACCGCTCGTCTAGCGCTGGCCTGGGCGATTTGCGTCGGCTGACTACACTCACACCACTACCCCCATCTGTGCCACCACCAGGTTTATAACAATATATATATATATATCTAATATAATATATATATAATATAATATAATATCTAATATAATATATATATAATATAATATAATATCTAATATAATATATATATATATATATATATATATATATATATATATATATTGTTGTAACACTAGTGGCGGACTGAAAGGTTTAATGTGTGTGCGGCCTACTGATACACACGACTCAGGCCAATCACAAAGGTCAACGGGTCAATGGCTGTCGATAGACAAGGGACAGTACTGCTAATAACCGCAAGTATGACCTGTGTTGTGGTCATGTGATCGAGAGCCTTCACGGTCGAGAGACAATGTGTAAAGAAAGGACCATTGAGTCCAGGACAGCAAGGCAGTAAGGACTTGTGGTACCTTTTGAGTCCTCGAAAATGTAGCTATACGAGCTAGAGAGACTAGTAATGTTTAATTAGGCAGTTCTGTTAAGTTCAAGAAAGCATTTGAATTGATGTAGCCAATTGTGTTGAATTGGCTGTCGATGTATTTGTAAATTAAATCGCCACTGTGTTACTTGAAGCTCTCGTTGTCAAGTTTTAGAGTTAGATGTGCTGTGTTGTGTTGTTAAGAAGTGTTTGCAGAAGGCCTGGTAGAGAAGATCGTAACAATATATATATGTATTGTTGAAATGAAATATAAATGTTAAATGTTTTCTTGGAGGTTCAGCGAGTGCTGAACCTAAATTAATCTGACAGCGGATTCAAGCGATGGTTGATTTTGAAACCAATATGGTGCAATGCCCACACATTCACATCGTATGACCACAAAACCATCAATTCGAATTACTTTTTTTATCAAAAGGTACGATCTTTACATTGGAATGTGTTTACATTTAGATTACTCTTTTTTGTCACACACTAAATTTGTCTTAATGGCTGTTCTTGAATCCGGGCCCACGGGTACCTTGCTACGCCATTGGGCCTAATAACTTTTTGAATTAAGAGTTTGATACTAGAGGAAGGAGAATGAATGGAGGAAATTGAAGAGGAGCTTACAATAATATGAAACATGGTGGAGGAAATAACAGAAGGAATTACTCAAGTGTTGATTATTCTAAGGAGAAAAACACAGACAAGTCAAAGAAAATTCAACAGACAGGTCCACAGAGATGACTAAATTGTTCACGTAAAATTGAAAGTTGTTGTCATTCTAATTTGGCTGATGAAATAGAATATTTTACTCCATGTAGAAAAGAAACTATGTCTATTGTTAATCAGAAATTGAGGAAAAAGTCTGTAGGGAAATTACGTTTTGAAGAAGGATTATTAAATAATAAAATAGTGTCTATATTGCGTGATTCAGGATCTAGTGTTATTGGGGTAAGAAGTTCTTTAATTGAATCCACAGACAAAATTCCAGGTAGTTACAAATTAAAATTTATTGATGGTTGTCATGTATGACATATGTATAGTTTTAGAACCCCTGTAATATTTGGTGACTAGTAATCACTGAACCATTCCGTGCACGTTAGCACGAGATTTTTCCTGGTCGGGGACTGACCACGAGATGGACACCTCAGTTGATCTTGGACTCTCGTAGAGAGAGGTATATTGTGGATATCTCGTCCAGTGTAGTATTGTAGAGATATTAAGGTTGATTTTTGGAGTATATGTGATATCTGAAGTATTTCATTGGATTATAATGCACTGTTTTTGTGAATATTTCTTGATGGCTAGACTTGCCAACATCTTTTATGATTCATTATTATATGTAATAAAGACCATGTCTGCTACCAGTGAGTCTATTAATTATTCTGAATATTGTGGTCAGAGAGTTCAGCATGTTAGTGTTCTCACGCACAAGTATTTAATTAAGAAGACAAAGTATATTAAAGTATCTACAAGAGATATCTACACCACGACATTCGCGTTATCACGCCTACAACAAGAACTAGGCTGTGACAATGGTACTATTAAGGAATATCCACTGGCATGTGTTGACATCAATTCAGACTATATCACAGGGAAATATATTGTAGCTTGTTTTGGAAATCCAGTAGCTGATTTAATAATAGGGAATGTACAAGATGAACAACATTGTGAACATATTGGGGCTGCTGTTACAAGAGCAATGAAACAGAGAGTGATGCCGATATTATGAAACATTCAGAAGTTATTCAGGATTGTTATAAGTTATTTGGATCATGTGAAGATTTCTTGAGAGAACAAGTGAGTGACCCTACATTACAAGAATTATGGAATAGGCAGAAGGAGAAGAGTGTGGATAATAAGAACACTGGAAGTGTTCGATTCAAGGTATTATTGTATCGTGTATTCAAAGGTCAATTAGGTCAGGAAGAGAAACAACTCGTGGTTCCAGTATCAAAAAGGGAAGTAATTTTAAAAACAGCACATGAAAGTATACTTGCAGGTCATTTGTCAGTTAGAAAGACTAAGGGAAGAATATACCAATATTTCTTTTGGAAAGGAGTTGATAAAGATGTTATAGATTTTATTAGGAGTTGTGATATTTGTCAACGGTGTAGAATGCCACGAAGATGTGACAGAGTTGAACTTGGAAATATGAATATAGTAACACCATTTTACAAAGTAGCAATAGATATTGTTGGTCCATTGGAAGTTACTGAGAACAAGAACAGATTTATTTTAACACTTGTTGACATTGCTACGAGATGGCCAGAGGCAATACCTTTAAGAAATATTACTACAGAAACTGTGATTGAGGCATTAAACACAATCTTCAGTAGAATTGGTATACCGCACGAGGTACTAAGTGATAACGGAAGTCAGTTCTCTGCGGATTTATACAAGGAAGTGTGTAACTTCTACAATATTAAAATAGTGCAACTCAACTATTTTTCACCCTTCGTCGAATGGGATGAATGAACGTTTTAATTCTTCATTGAAAAGTTTTCTAAGGAAAGTTACACTAGAGAGTCCAAAGGATTGGGATAGAAAGGTTAGCGCTGCACTTTTTGCCTTTAGAGAGGTCCCAAATGAAACTACAGGAATATCGCCATTTCAAATGGTATATGGAAGACAGATGAGAGGACCATTGGCTTTTCTGAAACAAGTATTTGTAAACAAAGAGGAGGAAGATGAATACAGGAATGTTTACTCATACTTAATGGATTTGGAGGAGAGGTTATTTCATGTAACATTAATTGCCAACATAAATAGTGAGGTTAAAAAGCAAAAGTACAAAATCCAGTATGATAGATACTCTACATTGCGCAAGATTGATGAAGGTGATTGTGTATTGATACTTCAACCCCAAATAGAAAACAAATTATCTGTATATTGGCAAGGACCATTTAAATAAAGTTATAAGGAAGGTATCAAGATTCAATTTTCTAGTAAAGAAGGGAGATAAGTTGAAACTTTACCATATCAATAGGTTGATGAAATATCATAGCAGAAGTAAAGATGATACAAGTGAAACTGTTACTAATATTGAAAATGAGAAAAATATTTTGTCTGCTAATATGGTGTCTGTTGTGGATGATGAGGAGGAATTTGATGAAGACTTGACATATGAAGAGATTTTACCAAGCATTTCGACATTAGAAATCAACAATAAGAAGCAGACGAAGGAAAATATTTTATTAAGATTGAAAATTAACCCAGGTTTAAACTATAATCAGAGATGTGAAATTATGAAGGTGCTGGATGAATTCAAGGATGTGATATCTGACATTCCAGGTAAAGCAGATGTGGAAGAATTTAAGATTAAGTTGCTGGACACTAAGCCTATAGCATTAAAACCATATACTGTACCAATAAATATGAAGGAGAAATTAAAAGAAGAAATTGATATTATGTTGAAGTTGGGTATCATAGGACCCACAGATTCACCATATGCCGCTCCTGTTGTGGTTATTAAGAAACGTGATGGTACACTACGTCCATGCATTGACTACCGCAAGTTAAACAATGTTACACAAATACCAGCTGAATAAATTCCAGATCAAGAAGTTATTTAATAAACTCTACAAGGCAAAATATTTTACGTTAATTGATTTAACTAAAGGGTATTGGCAAATACCTATAAGTGAAGAATGTAAAGAAAATACAGCTTTTAGAGTTCTGGGGGAACACTACATGTTTCATTACTTACTATTTGGTTTAAGTGGTGCTCCTAACCATTTTAATAGAGTTTTAAAGAGTACTGAGAATGTATTGTTTTATTTTGATGACATCTGTATATTTAGCGAAAGTTGGGAGACTCATGCTAGAGATGTACAGAATGTTTTCGGTGTATTGAAAAGTCATGGATTTACTCTAAAACCATCTAAATTAGAGGTTGGCTTTACTAACATTAAATTTCTGGGACATAATGTAGGTCGGGGAGAAGTGAAACCAGATAGTAGAAATGTTCAGAAGATCCTGGAGTTTAAACCACCCAGTACTAAGAAGGAAGTAAGGTCATTAATTGGGTTGGTTAACTATTACTTTAAATTTATACCTTGTTATTCAGACTTGGTGTTTCCATTCACTGAGTTTTTAAAGAAGGGGAAATCTGTGAGAATTGATTGGAGTAGTGAGTGTGTTGTGGCACTGAAAAGAATACAAACTTATTTGTGTGATTATCCTATTCTAAGATTGCCTGATCCTTTTCTACCATTCTTTTTGCAGACAGGTGCATCAGATAAAGGCATTTCAGGTATACTTAGTCAGATGAGAGATGGTGTGTTACATCCCGTGAAGTTTGTCAGTCGCAAGTTGTTGCCACCTGAACAGAAATACTCTATCCTTGAGCGGGAAGGCCTGGCCATTGGTCGATCAAAAAGCTAGATCGTTATTTGGCAGGAGTGAAGTTTCATCTCCAGACCGATAACAAGGCATTGTCATTCATAACTAATAGTAATTATTGTAACAAAAGAATAACTAGATGGTGTTATGCACTTCAGGATTATTTTTTTGATTCTGTTCATTTGAAGGGAGAATTAAATGTTTTTCCTGATGTCTGTTCAAGACTAGTATAATTTTTTTGATTCATTTGAGCATTCATGTACTTATGTTATATTAATTTTGATATTGATCAATTTTGATAATGTAACTATGTAACATGCAAACAGTTGTAACTTTAACTGTAGATTTTTGAGACAAACATTATTTTGTCTATTGAAGTGTATAATGAAGATTTTTTATTGTTGAGGTAATCATTGATGATTATTGGTTATTGAGGATTTCTCAGTTGTTTTTTCTCAGTGAGAGCTTGAGGTCTCTTCTTGTAATTCTTGGAAGCATATTTGCAGTTTTGATCTTTGTTGTATTGATCTTGGTGAAGTTGATTTTCTGGAGAATTTTCTTGCAGTTTTTATGATAACTGGAATTTTTTTTCAAAATTGCCAGTTCATTGAGGAGGGGGAATGTTGCAGTTATCTATGTAACTGTATAGTAGAATTATTTCTCTAATTGATAGTGCGGCGTTGATCACTATATTGATGACGTCATTACACTATTAATATTTTCCTTTGTAGACTAGGGGACTGAGCTTTTGTTGCTTGTCACAACTTCTAGTGACGTAAAGTTAGGTGTGCGTGTGGTTTGCGTCATTTATCGTCTAGTACAGTCTCTCCATTGTTTTGTACGTTGGTACAGATTGACGTGTCATGAGAGCTCTTGAATTTCTCCTTGGTTTTTGTTACTGGATAGCCTTAACATTGGCCTTGGACATTTTCTTGTTGGATTATCTTGACCCCTGTTTAGGGTGAGTTTTATTTTTCATTGTATAATTTTTCTATTTGAATTCGTTCGTATATGTAAGTTTATAATTAGACTAGATCTAGATGATTAGAAGAATCCTTTCTTTTATCTTCTATAGGGTTTTTTATCGTCAAGTCTAAGTTTGGTCGTAGTCTCAGTTCAAGACTCTATTTCAAGTTTTGGCGTCAAGTCTAAGTAGTGATCTTAGCTTGGTGTCAAGTCTATGTATTAGACTCAGTCAGTGTCAAGTCTTGGTGTCAAGACTTGTTTATCCAGTCTCAATTTTCTATATTAAGAGTACAACTTTAGGTCTACAGTCTACAGGACTGAGGTCTTCATCTCAACAATCTCAGTTGGTCGTTTGGTGTTCAAGTTGGTGTTTCATGAGTCTGAGGTTCAAGATTCCAGACTGCGGGTTGCTTTGGTCAGACCTGATTTTATAGTATGAACTATAAACTTTTAGAATTGTCGTCAGTGAACAGTATCGGATCTAGAGGCTATATCAATGTGGATTACCAGTTGTTGTGTTGGAAGTCTATTTGAGCAACTTGTAATGAATATATTAAGGTAATGATATTTTTCAAATAATGATCATTTATATGTGGCAAAGAGAATAACTGGATCATTTTAGATTACATGTTATTGCATATATATTTATTGATATTGATACTACTATTATCATTCATCATACATCAGTTCATTTGTAAATATATCACTGGAATAAATTTTTATTGTTATTTAACATCATACACTTAGTTTATTAATTTAATATACAACTGTACGTGTATGGTGTGCTTGTCAGGCTGAACTTGGGTCAAAATATTACAAGTTCAGAAAATAATAACAACACACATTGAAATAATATTAATTTTAAATAAATATTCACATTTGAAATATCTAATAATAGTTGATAAGCACAAGAACACAAGATAATGACACCTCCTTCAAACTTTTCCCGTGGCCTACTCATGGGGGTACGCGTACACCACTTTGGAAAACACTGATCTAACCAATGTTAATAGTATTTTAATTTTGTCAAACTATGTTTGTTTTATTACTATCAAGTTTAGGCTACACTTCGTCAGTTTTACGGAACTTAATTATTGTGAAGCTGACCACGGTTATCTCGAAGGTGTGAGATTCTGGTCAATAGGTTCACGAGAGTGGTAGTAAGGTTATATATTAAGCTAGTTGGAGTTCGTGGTATAGGAAAGCGAAAGTTTTAATTTTTTTTGTATGTAGAGAGGTCAGATTTTAGTGTTTCTGAGAGATAAACTGAATTGTGAGGTATACGTATACGACGAAATCATTGAAATAGGTTACAATATAGACTATTTGATGTAGCCTACATATTTAGTAATTCAATAGATTAATTATAAACTATCTGAACGAGTCTTCATCAAGTGTACTAGTGCTTTATCAATTAAGTATCGCCGTTTGCGCTGGCTTGGACATGTTCGCCGGATGGAGGACAAACGCATCCCGAAAGTCATCCTCTATGGTCAACTCGCGACTGGCACAAGAAAAACTGGTCGCCCCCACCTCCGTTACATAGATGTAATAAAACGTGACTTCAAATCAGTGAACATCAATACTGACTATTGGGAAGACATAGCTCTAGACCGCAACAGGTGGAGAGAGACAGTGACCAAGAAAGCTATGGACAGTGAAAGTACATGGGTCTCAGCCCAGGAAGAAAAACGCACAATCCGAAAAACGGCCAGCTCCTCTACCACCGAAGCAAAAGCCAAGGGGACCCTAACCTGCGCTATCTGTGGACGGGAGTGTCTCTCCAAAATAGGGCTCCACAGCCACATGAGGAAGTGTGCTCTAAGATGAACCATAGTCGTCCTACGACCGAAGGAGGCCAATGATGGATCTCCTCTGATCATGGGCGTAGCCAGAATTTTTTTCGGGGGGAGGAACCCCGTCATATATATATAAATATATCATGGGCGTAGCCAGGATTTTTTTTCGGGGGGTGGGGGGTTTGGGGGAGATCCCCCCCCCCGCAAAAAACGTATATATATACATATATATATCTATATATATGTTTGAATGGCTGTGTGTGTACACAATTATATCTCTATTACATTCTGACCCATCATTCTTTTGGAAGACGATTATTGTGCCCAAGAATAGGTTCTTCCTGGAGTTAGTGAAAGCACTATTTCTGGTATTGAAAGCCAACTAAATGCATATTCTGAGGTACCTACAGTGCATTATTTTGCTATTAAAAAGTTTTATTTCAAAAACCTAATGTGCTATTCTTACTGAATTAGACCCTCCCGCGCCGTTCGGCGCATTTGCTGACAAACTGTTTCCACAAAACTCTGTCACTGGCAACCTCATGCAACGCTCTGTCACAACCTTACTAAGGGGTCGACTCTCATTTCGGAATAGGATTTCCTTAATTTAGACCCGATCTCTATAACTGACTCCTAAAATCCGTCTTAGCCACCTTTGTAAAGCCACATTTAGTGCTTTTCAATTTCATTGCACTTTATTAATGTATATCAAAATCATCTGTTGGTGGGTTTTTAAAGTAAAAAATCTCTGGAGCATTGTTTTATTCAAATTCAAAACCCCATTTAGCTACGGTCGTAGAATTTGGTGACCTTAAAACGCTCTGTAGGGGGATTTAAACTCAAAACTATCTTGAGGGGTTTTAAACTTTTAAAAAAAGTCATCTGGAGGAGAGGGGTTGAAACTCACCCCCCCCCTCCCATTGGCTTGTCTACGCTCAAAGAATTTTACTGTGTAATTTGCTTTTTTATATTGAAGTGGTATTTTTTAGCATCAAACCCTCTGAAAGGAAATTTAACCTCAAAACACCCAATAAGCTTTGCTACCTTCATAGCATTTTGATTGCGAAATTTATTTATTTTTTATTTTGAAGATTTATTTTTTAGCTTCAAACTGGCGGGGGTTTTAAACTAAAAAACCTTTGGCTATGCTCATAGCATTTTGAGTGTGTAATTTGCTTTTTTTTTTTTTTATATTATTGAGGTATTTTTAGCTTCAAACCCAGCTGAAGAGGGGTTTAAACTCAAAACCCCTTGGCTACGCTCATACAATTTTGAGTGTGTAATTTGCTTTTGTATGTTGAAGAGGGGTTTATCGTAAATTTTGGAGAGGGGTTTAAAATCAAAATCTTTCTTAAGGTGCACTCTTGGATTGTCGTTTGCATTTTTGGTTTTGTTTTATATAAGAGGGGGATTTAAATGCAAAACCCCCTTGTAAGGGGTTTCAAACTCAAAACCCCTAGTAGGGGGTTTTAAACTCAAAACTCTGGTAGGGGGTTTTAAACTCAAAACCCCTGGTAGGGGTTTTCAAACTCAAACCCACCTGGTATGGGGTTTCAAACTCAAAACCCCTTTAAACCCCCTGGTTTCCAACTCAAAACCCCTTTAAACCCCCTGGTTTCCAACTCAAAACCCCCTGGTATGGGTTTTAAAACTCAAAATCCCCTTGGCTGTGCTAGGGCAAGTGATGGTTTAGTATTAAAATGTCACCTAAAATAAACAAAATTAAAGCAAAAGATCAGTCACTAAACTCCGACCCCCCCCTGAGGGGGGTGTTGTTTCATTTCGGGGGGGGGGGGTTTGAACCTCAACCACCCCCTGGCTACGCCCATGATATATATATATGTGTGTGTGTGTGTGTACATAATTAATCTTTATTACATTCTGACCCTTCATTCTTTCGGAAGAAGTTTATTGTACCCTTGAATAGGTTCTTCTTGGAGTAAGTGGGAAAATTGTAGACTCACCGCCCTTGCCAGCAAGGGGGTCTGAGGGTGCGCTGTGAGCTCCAACAGCGGGGTTCGGGGCGAGCCCCGCCGCCAAGCACATCTACAGTGCATTATCATGCTATTAAAAAGTTTTATTGCAAAAACCTAATCTGCTATTCTTACTCAGATCCTCCCGCGTCGTTCGGCGCACTGGGCGGCAAGCTGCTTCCACAAAAATCTGTCACAGGCAATGTCTGAAGCTTTTTCCCACCTGCTCTGAGGACCTCCATGAAAGTGTGGTGCCAAGTTGTAAAAGGATTTCCCTGTTTGCTCTCTCCTCGTAATGGCCTCTATTACATCGCAACTCTTATGCGTAATTCATTTTGTCGGAAAACATGTCCCGCAAACCTCATGCGACGCTCTGTCTCAATCTTACTAAGGTTCGGCATAGGATTTCCTTGATTGAGATCCGATCTCTATAACTGACTCCTAAAATCCATCTTAGCCATCTTTGTTGAGCCACATTTAATCTTTTTTAATTTCGGCAAATGACTTCCACGCTTTTCACTGCACTTTATTAATGGAGCCCACACACTGGTAGAAATTTGTAACCTCTCTTAGCTACGCTCTTGGAATTAGGTGACTGTAGTTTGCTTTAGATTTTATATCGAAAAGGGAAGTTGATTCGTCAAAATCATCTGGGGATTTTAAACTAAAAAATCACTGGAGTTTTTTTTTTTAACAAATTCAAAAGCCCCTGAGCTACGCTCATAGAATTTGGTGACTGTAGTTTGCTTTAGAATTATATTGAAGAGAGAGGTTTTCAATATCAAAACTCTCTGTAGGGGGGGGGTTTCAAACTCAAAACCATCTGGAGGGGTTTTAAACTGAAAAAAAGCGCTTTAGGGGAGGGTTAAACTCAAAACCCCCCTTGGCTTGGCTACGCTCATAGCATTTTGAAAGTGTAATTTGCTTTTTTAAATATTGAAGAGGTATTATTTAGCTTCAAACCTTGCTGGGGGGTTAAACTAAAACCCCCTTTGGCTACGCTCATATTATTTTTGAGTGTGTAGTTTGCTTTTCTTTATATTGAAAGGGTATTTTTTTTTTGCTTCAAACCCCGCTGGAGGGGGGTTTAAACTCAAAACCCCCTTGGCTGCGCTGGGGCAAGTGATGGTTTAGTATTAAAATCTCACCTAAAATAAACAAAATCAAAGCAAAACATCAGTCACTAAATTACTGGATTAGGGTGTGGCATGGCTCGAAAGGGATCCAACCATTAGAAGAGCTATCAAAACCATTCAGGCTAAACCAATACAGAGGCGCTTAGTGGTTTGCTTGATTGGGAAAAAATTCTTGCAATAAACCATAGTGTTTTGATTATGTCAATATGTGGATTCCATATCTTTTCATTTATTATAAGACTTAGAAATGTTTGAGTTTTTAGTCTTTGTAACTGGTTTACCATGAATAAGTTGTTTTTTTTCTCTCTTAGAATGGAAACACTAATGGGCCTATGTGCTGCTCATTGAGGTTCAACTGATATCACTGCTATTAGTGTTGATTTGTATAAATTATTGATTATAAATAATGAAACAACAGTAAAAAAAAAAAAAACACAGACATAAAGAGAAATAAAAGTTACTAATATATTTTTTTTATTAACAATACAAGAAAAAAAAAGTTTTGTTTCAATTTTTTTTTGTTTAACATTCATACATTTGTTATTATAATCCTTTCAAAGTCTGTTTTGTTTCTAAATTAACTAGTTCATGTTAAAACTATTTTAAACCTTAACTATCTTAAGAATCCATAAATATATACATCCATAGGTTTATAAATTGTAAAAAGTCAACAAGCTTTTTATAATTATTTTTTAATAATACATTTAAAGCAAAACTTTTAATTAAACCTAAAATAACAAAAAAGAAAATATTGACATAAAATGATTTCATAATTTTAAATAAATATCACAAAATAAATGTGCTAAGAATAACTTCATTTTTATGCTGCAAATGATAAACAGCAACCAGACTCTTAAAATAAGTGAAATGACATACTGCACTCTTCCAAAATCTTATGATGAAAAAAAAAGTTAAAAAAAAAAAAAAAAAATTTTGTGCAATTACAGCAACTAACACAAAAAAAAATGTATGGTACTAATACATATAAGTAACTACCTACTTTTACTAATATGCCATAGAGACATACTAATAAATGGAAAATAGTGACATTAGCAAATATTTTCTTATTAGGATCTTTTTTAACAACATTGTTCAATAAACATCATGATGTAGTTCAAGATCAAGATTTACAATTTAAACATTTATTACACATTACCTTAATGAGATAATAAATAGTAATCTATCACTAATTATTTAAATAAAAGCTAATATATTCAAATAAAATCAATCTTCACAAACAAATCCATATACAGAATCTGATTCAAACCAAGCTAATTCCTCATTGCAGTTAGGTTTTGATTTGAATTCTCTATTTACCATTGTAACAACTGCTTTATTCTTAGGTGATGTGCTAAAAAACTTTGATGTCTTTTTCAAAGGTGTTTTTCTGAAGTTTACTCTTGCTTCTTCCAAAACCTTAGAAAACATTAAAACATAATTAACACAATGAAAATATTGAATATTGGAAACATATTTTAATTATCTATTAGGAATGTCCATAAGAAAATCATAAAGTAAAACAGTATTTCTCTTTTACTAGAGATGCCCCCAGATAAAAAATATTATGCTTGTGCCCTCTTTAAGCCTGCTATAGGGTATAGATGAGTGCTGTTAGCTCTGCCAGCAAGATTTAGGTCACTAAGCTTCAGAAAGGCATTATACTGGTGGAGCTCTAGTTTCAGACATTTTCTGCATTCATTGTGGCCTCGGGTCAAATAAAAAAAAATTAAATAAAGAAGGGCAAAGGACTAGCCTATACGGAAATGTGAGAGATGATTGAAACACTAGACCATGAACAATTGTAATGGGCTTGATCATCCTAAGATTATCAATATCAGCAAGACTTCTCCTTTTGTTCATGTAAAAGATGTCAACAGAACAATGGTATGTCACTCTGGAGAGCTTTCACTATTTTGACATAAGAAAGACATTTAGGCTTAAGAACCTCATTGGCAAAGATGTACTGAAATTTCTTTTCAATAACAATTGATCTTGACTTGTCACAGATGCCTCATCAGGATATGAAACAATAAAATTAAATTAAAATAATTAGTCATCAGGTTACAAATGGGCTGGCGACCATACCACACAAAACTAACAGCAGCTTTTCAAAATGCTTTTTCCTATTACATGGACGGCATTGATGAATAAATGGTCAAATTGTTTTTGGATTACCTCGCTTTCTGTATGTTTTCCATTTTTCCTAGATGGAGCAACATTAGGATCTAGTCCACTAGGTACAGATTTTTTGGCCGCCTATAAAAAAGGAAACATAAAAAACAAACCTAGGATTTTTTTTTTATCACATAAGATCTATTAATATTTAACAATGTTTACATTTTTACAATTATGACAGCATATATATATATTTTTTTTTTATAACATTATTTAGAAAAATTATTGCATATTAATGTTTAGTCTACATTTTTAATAGATGTATTATTTTAAATCAGAATCCATGTAAGCTCTAAAAAAAAAAAAAAAGACTAACAATGTGGACATACTTTCTTTGAAAATCCTGTTGATTACATTCATAAGTAAAATTTCAAAGATAGGGGTATTAAAAAGATAGCACAGAAAACAAAAATTAAAATCAATCAAATAGAATTTCCTCTCTGCAGCAAAACAGATCATAAGACAGAATCTATGCCTTAGGTGGATCAAAGTAATTAAGGAAAGATGAAATAATCGCATACCACAATAATAGGATAATTTTGAAGCCAATTATTTTTACCTTGAATATAAAAGCAGAGTGAAATAAATAGAATACAGAGTAGACAATTTAAAATGTAGCGTGGCTACATAAGAGGTCAAAATACGGACAATAAAGATTATTATTATTAAAATCACTTGGCTACCTAACAAAAGGTCTAAAGGCAGCATAGAAACCTTCTCTCAGATACCCACTCTGCACACTGGTCTACAAAAGAGACCATAGCGCACTGAGCATGTTATAAGCATGAGAGATGCATAATATAATAGCCATTTTTAAAGAAAGCCTTTGAATTATAGATATTTTTAAAGTTTTGATCAAGCATGTTTTTAAAACATTTACTTGCTTAAAATTTATTCAAAAATTTTTTTTTAAGTTTTGTGAGGCTCATACATTATCTAGAGCTCTAAATCCTTTGTTGAAAGATGACCGACTTGGAGTTCTTTTTACTTGATCAGGTGTCTTTAAAAGCTCTTCCTTTGATAGACAGTTTTGCCTAATGGGAGTTTTAACATAATTCATTATGTGCGACTGAAAAAAAAATTAGGAGTTTTAAAAAGTTTGCTCACATAGGCTAAACAATAATTAAAAAAACAACAGTATTTCTGAAAAGAATAAGACTATACATTTTGCAGGTCACCAACGGTAAAAGTTTCAGAAACACAGCTCATTTGCCTCAGGTGAAGTCTGATGCCTCTCACACTTCAGATACGGCTAGTCCCACCCGTTCGTAATTTAATTTTGTGACCTGCAATCTTTTTACTAGGAGGAACAGTACAAGCTAGGCTTAAGAAGAATGAATTTCTAATGTTTGGCACCCGAGGCTCTGCCTCGGACTCTGCTGTGGAAGCTTTAAGGGCTCTTCAGACCAACTGCTGACTAAGGAGGCGGCAAAAGTAAATTTTCATCTCAAGGAATTAGCACTCAAAAACATTTAAAAAAGGAACTCTTTTTGACAATTAATGTCTCTTTAGCTATCAAAAATTTAAAAAAAAGTAACCTAACATTAAGATGATAATATACTCATACATCTAGTTCCACAACATCAGAATCATCTGATAAATGACTCTCTTTGGGTGTAAAAGCTACTTTTCTTCTTTTGGAAATAGGATTATGATTTCGTAGGATACCATGCTGTGGAGTTTTTTGATTTTCATAATTAGGAATGAGACGCACTTGTGGAGTCATTAGTCTATCTTTTAAATGGTTAGAGAAATTATTCTGAAAAGACAAAAAAAGAAAGAAACTCATAAAAGATACTTTCCTTACAATAATATTTGTTGATGTGTGATTTGAAAATCAATAAAGAATTTAACTTAAAAAAACTGTTCTAAATTTCAAATTGATCTAATGGAATTAAATTTGAAGAAAGTAGATTTTTTTTGTTTTAAATGTATCTCATAGAAATAAGTGAGACATTTTAAAAAATAAACAATACCTTCAAAACATAGGTAGTAAGATCAAGATTAATCATTTTAAGAAAAACTATCAATAGCTTTTGGTGTACACAATTTAAAAAAAAAAAAGGCATCAAAATTGTTTTCAAAAATTGGTTGCAGATAAAATTTTTAAATTAAAAAAACTAATTACAAATTATAGAAAAATGCACAATGTTCAAAGGATTCCTTTCCATCAGCAGCAAAAAAGGAAAAATGATTTTTAAAAATGTGGTTTCTTTTAAAACAGCCATATAAAATCCAGAACATTTTTAAAGCATATATTTGAATTGTGAAAGTAAAAAAAAATACTGTTTTCCCTCGACTTTTACACGAGATATGTTCCAATACCATCCCTGAAATTCAATTCCAGAGAAGTAGAGACCCTGTATTTAATTTCATATAGGTACACTACTTTTGGGTATGAATATGAACAGTATTGCAGAACATCCCTAACACTTTAAACCCTGAAATAAGTTTCCCATTCCCTTAATAACCTTTCTATGCTGTTTCTTTTAAAACATTATTTAAATAGTAAGTGCCATACAGTACTGAACTGTATGTCACATTCTACAAATTTGTACATCAAGTTTTTTTCCCAATGGTGTAAACAAAAAAAATGCTGAAATTTTTTTCAATTAATATATTAAGACAAGCCCTACTGCAAAAGTTGGAACCGCGAAAGTCAAGGGACCACTGTACATTTAATAATTAAACAAACCTACACATATTTCTGGAGTTTCAGCTAAATATGATGCTTTTATTTTTGTAAGAGTTTCATCATCGACTTTTTTCATGTCTCGCCCATGAGCTAAAGTTTCCTATAAAATTATTTCAAGTGTTTTAAAAAAATTAGTAAATAATAAAAAAACAACAACAACAATATATAATAAAGTGTGAAGTTCAATCACATTAAGTCCGCTGGCAGTAATGTTCACATTTGGATTTTTATAGCACCGTAACGGTCTGACCTATGAAAAAACTGATGATAACTCTGAATTCCTCGTCATTTTGTCTATAAAAAAGACCAATTTCCTTCTCTACTGGATAGTAAAAAAAAATAATTCCACACCTCTTGAGTTTGACCTCATCATGAACTTAGCCTTTACAAGGAAAAGGAAAGAGTATGTATCGGAAGGGAAGAAAAAAGGTGCATGCGAAGTAGCAATATTGTAGTAATTTTGTAAACATTCAAATAAAAAAGTTTTAGTAATAAAAAGTGAACCGATCGAACCTGTATACAAATCGGGGCTGTTCGAGCTTCGCACTTTACTATATAATCTAATTATTTCCTTTTTTTTTCTTACATGGCATGATCTATATATGAAATCTAGTGTTGGAAGCTTTTATTGCCCGTGGAATCTGGGAGCACATGAGGCGCCCTGACTGCACTTCCTCGTGGTGGAGGCTGTCCAGCCTGAGCAAGCTTTTATAGCACAGTGCAGGACAGGCCACTGTCCTGTTAGCTCATATTTCTTATGGCTATGGCCAAATTTTAATTCACGATGCCCCAGCTGCGAGGAAGAAGAGGAAACCGTGCCTCATATTCTGTTTGACTGCCCCAGATTGGCTTATCTCCATTTCAACAGGTCTGGAAAACCCGAAATTATCGACCTGTATGGTGACATGTATGCACTATGCAAAACAGCAGGGTTTCTGTCCAGGGCTTTTGCAAGAGAGAATTTGAGCCTCTCAAGCCGTCACTCAAATGGAGTTTGAATATGATGATGAATGCTTTACATATTTGTTCACATTCAATATCTACAATTAAAAACATTAATACCTCTGTCTTTACTCTTGAAAACATTTCAGTTTTCTTTTTTTCTATTTCTTGTTTCAGCTCGGTAAAAGCTTTGTCTCGTTCCTGAAAAATAAATATAAATCTAAATGTTTATTTCAAGTCAAAATGACCAAAACAACAATAACAAGTTTCACAAAGTATTAATCGCTATTAAAAAAAAGTACTTCCCTGAGCTATAATCTCAGCCTTTTGTAGTTTCACTCTTAGTGTCTGAATTTCTTTATCTCTATCAATAATTAAATTTTGATTATTTTGTCTATAATCTTCTAAAGTAGCCATCATAGCAGCTAACTGACTGTCTGTCTTTGCAATCATCAATTCCTTCTCCTTTACAGCCACTTCCAACTTTTCTTCTGCCTTTTAAAAAGCAACCAAAATTATATGAAACAAAAAAAAATGTTACATGTCAAATTAAAAAAAAAAGTTAAAGTATACAAATTAAAAGACTAAAAAATAATTTAATAGGTAATTTGAATACAGAATAAAATAAATCAAACAGATATATTACATTAATGAAGGTAACTCACTTTAGTACAATACAATTATCAGACTAATTTAAAAGCATAAGACATTTCTTTTAAGAAGATATTTCTATTTTATGAAATCTATTTTAAAATTTATGTTCCTCAAAAACATAAAATAAAAACTTTCAATTTGTATTCTATTAAGTAAATCTATTTTCCACTCATTTGCAATAACCTAATAAATTAAAATCTAGTACATTTTTAAAATTCAATTAATACGTGTAAAATTGCTAAGCAAATGCCAATACAAAAAATAAAGAATATGTTTCTAAATGCATAAACAATAAGTTAAATTTCTTTAAAAGTAATTCTTTAAACTTGTTTACCTTTGCAAGAGCCAATATAGATGTTTCCAGTTCTTGTTTATAGTTCAGGTTAAGTTTTTCAGCAGATTCTTTTTTCTCCATAATTAGTTTTAGATCATGGTGCAGCCTATTTATCAGTTTTTCATTTTCAATATTAGTCTTTTCTTCACATTCCATCTTACTTCTAACATTTTTTAGCTGAATTATAAGACAAAAGATGCAGCAAAAGGTTTTCAAATCTATTTTTTTAATAATCATTTTATGTTTATGATGGAAAATTATTAGACAAAATCAACAATGATATATATCTATTAATTATTAAATCAACAATTATATAGATCTTTTATTGTTTTTCAGTATTGATAAATGTGTCAAAATATTACAAAGGACTAAGTTGTCATCTTCAAGTAAGGCATTGAAAGGGTTTGAAGAAATGAATTCAAAACACAAAGGACTATTTTAAAGTGCAAAGAAAAATATAAAAAAATTAAAGGAGAAATTTGTTTCAACTATAAGTAGAAGGTGACTAAAATACTCAACATCAAAATTTCTGTTAGGAGGTTCCTCATTGCAATAAATTCCACATTCTGCTTTATACTTTTGGTGTCATTCATTAATACAGGACAATGCTGATTAATTAACAAGAAGGTTGCTTATCAATTAAACAAATAGTAGCAGGATGCCCAGCCTTGTTAAAATTACATGGATTGAATAACCAAGTTGCAAATGTATCATCTGGCAAAAAAAAAACTGAATAAGATAGGTGAAATACACCTATCAAATCCAATACTCCACAAGAGGTACTTAACTTTGCTCTTTTTAAGCAGACAAGACAGTGAATTATAGCAAACCATGAAATCAAATCATACAGCATATTGTGATAACTGTTAATGGCTGATCTTGTAAAACAGATTTTAAAAAATCTTCCCCAAACTTTTCTTTAACTGTAAACTTAAGTTGAAAAAGAATTGAACAAGATGATCCAGCCAATGCCATCACTACAAAACCCTCATGCTGAAAGACTGCCAACTGCCTGTCTGTCAAGTGCAGTGCTCCCATTATAAAAAAGGGATCATAAGTGTAATCAGCAGTTGAAGAGAGACACATCTGCAGGACCTGATAGCATCGCAGAAGTGCTAAAGAGACCAGCATGAAGCTACTCAACCCACTCTTCTGCATGATGGGAAAAAGATTGCCAAAAGAATGGAAGGAGGGCTACCTCATCAAACTCCCCAAGAAAAGCAACCTTAGTTCCTGCTCTAACTAACTACTGAGGGATAACACTGTTGTCCATTCCAATAAAAGTGTTTAACTGCATCCTGCTGAACCAAATGAAAATGCTGTAGATCCATGACCAACAAGACAGAAAGAAAGGATCATGCACAGATCATGAAGCTACACATTATTCTGGGACTCTCCTCTATATGTCAGTTTCATAGATTATGAGAAAGCATCTGACAGCATGGAGACTTCTGAGACACTAAGTAGTGCCTAAAAAATTACATCAGGAAGCCATATGAAGAATATTGCATAACAGACAACTAAAAATGCATAAATACTGGTCTAGGGAAAATTCTTATGATCTGCTGGCCTGACAAGACCCCTAATGCGGAACTGTGGCAAAGTACAAAGCTGTAGTCCATTGAAGAAGATATTTTTCAGAAATGCTGGCAATAGACAGGCTACATCCTTTGCAACCCTTCATCTAATATCCCAAGACAAGCTCTCACCTTAATCCTCAAGGAAAGAGGAAGAGGGGAGGCCCAGAAATACCTAGAGCCAAGATTTGTAAAGAGATGCCAAGCAGATGGGACTCTCAAAACTGAGATGCCTAGAGGAAGCTGGTTGGTGGCCTATGCCCATGATGAGACCTCAGGCAAAGATGAGTACCCTCATCCCCCCCCCCCCCCTCCCCAAAAAAAAGTCAAAATAGATAAAGAGAACCTATAACAACAAATAATATACTCAGGTTGTTTGAGATGACGGCACTGAGAAGAAAAAAAAAGATTGAGTAAAAGAACTTTGAAAATACTTGCAGTCCAAAATAGCAGACTCATTTTTTTTGGGTATGTTTTTTAAGTATAAGAAATTTATTTTTCTAGCATACCTATCTACAGACAACTCATATTCTTACTAGCAATCCAGGCATTAAACGATGAGAAAAGAAAAGTCAAATATTGCCTGCTAGAAGAGTGCATAGCCAAGAAGGCAGCAACTAGGTTGTCCATTTAATATTGAAACCAATGGATTGTATTGAGGAATATACGAAGAAACTCACACACAACCTAAAAAAAGTTTACTGAATTATACAAATCTTGATTACACAATGTTGTCATTCTCAAACACCAAAACCATGCAGGATAGGCTTAAAATTAAAGTTTCTACCAAACAAGACATATGCAGAGTGTCAGTGGCCTCCTTCAGTCGTAGGACGACTATGGTTCATCTCAGAGCACACTTCCTCATGTGGCTGTGGAGCCCTATTTTGGAGAGACACTCCCGTCCACAGATAGCGCAGGTTAAGGTGGCTTTTGCTTCGGTGGTAGAGGAGCTGGCCGTTTTTCGGATTGTGCGTTTTTCTTCCTGGGCTGAGACCCAAGTACTTTCACTGTCCATAGCTTTCTTGGTCACTGTCTCTCTCCACTGTTGCGGTCTAGAGCTATGTCTTCCCAATTGTCAGTATTGATGTTCGCTGATTTGAAGTCACGTTTTATTACATCTATGTAACGGAGGTGGGGGCGACCAGTTTTTCTTGTGCCAGTCGCGAGTTGACCATAGAGGATGACTTTCGGGATGCACTTGTCCTCCATCCGGCGAACATGTCCAAGCCAGCGCAAACGGCGTTGTCTGAGGGCTGTAAAGATGCTGGGAATACCTGATCGCGCAAGGATCTCAGTATTGCACACTTTTTCTTTCCATGTGACATTCAAGATCCTACGGAGATATCTCAAATGGAATGAGTTCAGTTTTCTCTCTTGCTTTGCGTAGGTGGTCCATGATTCACTGCCATACAGCAGTGTACTCATAACGCATGCCTTGTAGACTTCCATTTTGGTCACCGTAGTTAGCTTATGGTTTTCCCAAACTCTTGGTCTGAGTCTAGTGAATGTCGAGGCAGCCTTCCCTATGCGTTTTTTCATCTCCTCTTCTAGAGACAGGTCATCTGTAATTGTGGATCCCAGATGCAGAGTGTACCTACTAGACATCAGAAGCCCTATATTGTCCCTATTTGTATTATTAAATGGAATTTAGAAGGGCTATAGAAAAAATAAAGACTAATGAGTTCTAGTTTTTTTAAAATAATGAGTTTTAGTTTTTCAAAGAAAACTAATTGACATATCCAGCAGAGACATCTAAACACATCACATTATTTATTAAAAATAATTTGATAGACTTTTCAAAGAACCAGTAGATAGATGGAGGAGAAAAGGATATCCTAATAATAAGGCTTGCCCAAAGATTAGTTATTGATTTGAATAGTAATTCAATTGCTTAAAGTCACGTGGTTTCGGATACCATAAGAGAGGAAATACAGGTCAAGAACTCATCAAGATGCAAAATGACCTTCCCCTTATTTTCCTATAGAGCCTGAAACTTCAATTAAATTAGTCAAAACTCCAGATATTAGCTGACTATTTCGAGAAGCTAGAGTCCTATCTTATAAATCACAAATGTTTCTTCCAAAAAATTATAACATCCTATCCAAAAGTTAATCTAGTCATGCAAGCTAATTAGACTTAAATTCTACTTTGTCAATGGTTTTCCTGGCTGATTCAGACTGCCCATTCCATGCTCTAATGGTGCTAAGGAAGAAGGAGTACTTGAATACATTTTCCCAAACATTTGTCTTCAGTACTCTATTGCATGGCAGAAAGTCATGTATCACTTATGCAAGTATTTTCAGTTTTCTCAGACAACACTGCCTGCATTGACTTAGTCATGTCCAGTGGATGGAGGATGAACCTCATGACAGGTAAAGGCACAAGAAAAACTTGTCACCAACCCTCAAAGCAGTAGACATCAATGTTGACTACTGGAAAGGACATAGCCCTAGACCACACTACATGGAGAGAAATTGTGACAAAGAAAGCTATCAGCAGTGAAAATGAAATGACCTCAGCTCTGGAATAAAAGGGAGCTAATTTAAATGAATAAATGATAATAACTAAAAATAACAACATGAAACTTAATAGACACAAAACTGTCCCAATAAACACGTACTCTAATCAAAACCGGTTTACAGAAGGTGCTATATTAAAATATCAAGCGCATCATCAAAAGGAAGCAAAGAAGTTTAAAAAATATATAATTTAATGATGTAAAGGAGAATACAAAGGAAAAAGCTATTAGGGCTCTTAAAAGAACTAAATTATTCATTGGTAGAGATCAAAATAAAGAAAGTTCTCAGCAAAAATGGTGTTTCAAGTGAAATTATTTAGATAATTTGACAATACCTGACCTATCATCAGTTTAAAAAGAAATTCAATTAAAAAAAAAAAAAAAAAAAAGGATGAAAGAGCTACACCTTCATTGATCATTGACCAATCTCTTGAGTTGGCTGGGAATGATTCTGGATAACATAATAAACAAAAAGGTTCAAAAGCATCTAAAACTGAATAGCTTATTGACCCAAGAATAGTGAGCATACAAGTAAAACATTAATGTAGTGAACTTAGTTATTAATAATGATATGAAAAATAGTAACCTAGCAAATACAGTTACCTCTTTTTCTAATTCTCTGTTATGCTTTAAACATGTTGTTATTTTGCTCGTTTGTATTGCTAAGGAATTTTCCTAATGAAAAATATAATTATTAACATCTTAATAAGTAAAATTATACATTTAAAATTTTGTTAGAAAAACATTACGATCAAATCTTAATGTTAAAAGACTTTTTGACATACTAAATTTGTTCCATACAATGCTATTAACCTCATGTATCCTTTATAAAGAGAATTTATGATGACAAAAACTATAATGTTACCTTGGTGATTTATAGAAACAAAAAAACTTCCATAAATTCCAATTTGAAATCTTTGATTGTAAATGTGATTTTAAAAAAATATATTTGAATTTTTGACAAACAAGTTGCTTTTAAAGTAATCAGTTTTGTTCTATTTTAGCTAAAAACAACAATAATAATATAACAAAAAAAAAACCCAACTAATACAACAACAACAACAAAATAAAATAAAGACTTCCACTACTTGCCATGTCAAAATGTCAAACTGTGACATTTAAAATTTATTATACCTTTTTGTTAACAGCAATTAAAGATCTAAGCTAAAGCCCCATGTGTAATAATTAAAAGTTAGATAATTTATTTTTCACTTTTCAGCTACTCAAAATATCAAATATTTTTTTTAGTTTGCTAGGGTAACTTTCAAAGATTGTTTTGTGAAATGCTTTAAACAGAAAACAATATTACTAGACTTAAAATACTTCTAAAGTTTTGTAAAACAGGGATACCAGCAAGTATGACTACTCTCTACTTGGAGTTAGATAATCACATAAATTTATAATCCTTAGGGAAAAATGTCTAGATATTTCTGTTTAGACGATTTAAGGGGGAAAGATACACAGACATGATAGAAAAAAATATTGATAACTTAGATATATTGTAATTGCCTATATTTGATTTTTTTTTAAAGTACTGTACAGCACACTAATGTGATTTGTGTGTGTGTGTGTGTTTAAAACCCTGAATCCCAAAAATTTAAATATAAAAGAAAATAACAATACAGGTTGTAATTATACCTACATTTTCAGTGATTTTTTCACTTAATTCTTTTACTATTGATGACAATTTCTGAATTTCACTTGATTGTTCAGACTCTTTAAAACTAAGTTATCAGTTATTAGATAAAAAATAAAACTTTCTATATTGCTATATAAAATAATGTAGTAAATCTTAAGAGAGTCATTTGTTACATGAAAATTTGTTTAGTTCTAACAAAAAGAAAAAGGTTCAGGCTATTTTTTTTTATACTTACATAAAAGCTTTCAATTTTAATGCACTAGTTTTTAATTCTTTATTTTGTTGTAATGTGGATGACTTGAGCTCCTAAATGAAAAATTATGTCATGTATCAAATGCTAAAAAACAATACCAAAAAATCAAACAAATTGAAGTATATCATTATTTTAATGACACTAAATTAAACTAAAATAAATATAAATACCTTGATAGTAGCTGTCATGTCATTAATTAATTTAGATTTGCTGTCTAAGTCTCCTTTTGCTTTTTGAATTTTTTTTTCACAATCAAGTAACTGCTCCTTCAAGTTTTGTATTTGCAAACTGTTTTATAAGGAGGAGGGGGGGGGGGAAATAATGCAGGAAACTTTATTTATTACAAAAAGTCCAAATTCTATATGGTAGCTTTAGAATAGCTTATAAATAAAGTAAATAAAATAGTTTTTAAAAATGAGAAAGATCTAACCACATTTCTTAATATCAATACTTTTAGGGATGAATAGTCCATAAAACTTTTAAATATTAAGCAAAACAAAAAAACACAAAAAAAAACAAAAACAACCTTTTATCCTTAACCTTTTGTTCTAGCTTTCCAGTTCCACTTTCAACACTTTTTAAGTGATTTTCTTTTTCTGATAGA
This sequence comes from Biomphalaria pfeifferi, assembly GCA_030265305.1. NCBI lineage: Eukaryota > Metazoa > Mollusca > Gastropoda > Planorbidae > Biomphalaria > Biomphalaria pfeifferi. Next base: position 1,350,153 of record JASAOG010000060.1, on the reverse strand, counting down.
GTTCTTTCTAATAATGAGTTTCTTTCCTGAAAGCATTAAAAAAAAAAAAAAAGTTACAAACACAAAGAGCATGTATTTATAGATATCTTGGTATATTATCATTATCAGTTAAAAGTTAAATCATCCAGTTGCATAGAAACTGTTTATTTGCAGATTATTGCATGAACAAAAAAAAATTCAAGATTGCTACTGATTTTACAATCTAGTTAGGAATGACAAGAATTGAATTATAAGTAGCAATAACTATATAACGAATAGCAATCACATAGAGAATACAAATATAAAAAAAATGTTTTGGGAAAGCTTTCAGTTTTGAATAATCATGCAACCATGATAAACTTAAGCACCATTAAAATAGAAAGCTGCTATTTCCATTTTTCACTTGTTTAGGTATTTAAGAAAAAAAAATTATTAAACAAGTTAATTACAATTACATTACTATCACCAATTATTTTTATTCAATTAGTTACCACATAGAAACAAATAATTTTTACTGTTGTCAAGAGTTGTTTTTTATCCCAAAAAATTGTTTATATTTTTCTTATCTTATATGATACAGACGTTACATCAAAAAAAAAGATGATTACGTCCTACGCGTCATGCATATTAACCAATGACCAAAATTCTGCTAAGTCACTGGTTTTCCTGGCTAGCTCAGGCAACCCATTCCATGCTCTAATAGCGCTAGGGAAGAAAGAGCATTTGTACAAATTTGTCCTAGCATATGGAACGAGGAATGTGCCTTTATCTTTGTGTCTTTCTGAGTATTTTATTAAATTTTGTTTTTGTATTTGAGGATTATGGTTCAGTGTTTTATGTATAATTGCTACTTTACTTTTAAGTCTTCTATCCTGAAGGCTTTCTAAATTAAGTGATTTTACTAAAGGTGTTACTCTAGTCAAATGTCAATATTCAATTGTTATGAATCTCACTGCTCTATTTTGTGTCTGTTCCAGTTTCTTAATGTTATCTTGAGTTGAGGGGTCCCAAACGGAGGATGCATATTCTATTATTGGCCTAACCAAGGTTAAATAACATTTTAGTTTTATGTTCTTATTTGATTTATAGAAATTTCGTTCAATTTGTACCTCTCAGTGATTCCAAAATAGATTAAATTTATTAACTTTTGAGACTTATTTATTTCTTGAAAATTGTGTCTGAATTCCCCTATCAATAACAATAAAATAAACAATATTTTATAAAGAACCTTTTTAAAATCAAGCTAAAAAAATCAATAATTTACTTGAGCAATTTTTAGCTCTTTTGTAAGGCTATCTATTTTTTCAACTTTTTCCTCTTGTTCTAGAAGCAATTCATCTATTTTTATCTGCAAGGTGTGTATTTCATCCTGCAAAATAAATAAAAACACCCATATAACAAATTTTGATTTTAAAAAAATTGAATTGCAACAAAATACAATAAGTAAATAGTGTTAAAAATAGTCCAACCTGATATTTACTTCTACACAGATTTTCTCTATCCAGTTTGGCATTTAAGTCACTTATCTCCCCATTTAGTCTGTGAATCTCTTCTTTATTCTCAGCAATCATTACTTTAAAATTATTCTAAAAATTAAAAATATCAAAAATTAATAATTTGTGATTGAATATAATTTAGACATGAAAATCAGTGTCTTAAAAAGCCATTATATTTAATTTTTTAAAAATAAACAAGGACAGAAATTAAAAGACAGTGAAGATAGTCGATTTACAAAAACAATTTATTAATTTACTGTGAAACACTATAACACCCACTTTATAGAACAACCTCTAAGTCTTTAATATGAGTGAGTGTTATCAGTGGCATACTGTTTTTTCCACAAACCAATCCCCTAGCTATAGGTTAATAGCTGCACTGCCTTGTGTGTGTCCCTGTAAAGTCTAAGGCTAAGGGAGTAAACCCTAACAAAAAAAAAAATCTGGTTTTGGAGCTCCATAGGCAGGGTACAGTGGTAAGAATACTGCTCCTGTCAGTATGGAAGAGAGGCAAATGTTGACATGTGGACAGCCCAGCACTCACTAATTTACCACTCAGGCTTTCACCCAGCAGTGCAGAGGTCAATCCATCAGACAGTAATGTCTCTGAAAAAACATGGAGAGTGGCAATTACAGTGTTAAGTTCCTAGCTGATTGGCATAAGCTGAAATGACAGGGACCACTCTCAAAGGTAGGGGGGTTCTTCAGCCTCACTGGATAGTTACTGCCTGCCTTAAGCTGAGCAGCCTTCAGACGAAAAAGTGCTATCTCACCAAAGCTTGCTGCACCACTGGATGCTTTGTGCTAAGACAAAATAATAATGCAAGCTGCTCACCTACACCTGCCAATACAATCAAAAGAAAACCCTCAACATTAATGCAATTTTAAAGCTGGAGCATACAGACTTTGTGTCCTGGCTTTAATACTGATCCAGAAGTTGTCTCTGACATGCGTCAAACCACCATAATTGACAGAGAACTTAAAGGAGAAATGGATAAGCTCTAATCCAAAGCACAAGAAAGACTACACCTATTATAAGCTATCCTGACACAACAGAATGAGACAACATATGTTCCGGAAGCTAAAATCTGCCCATGTGGAGTGTCACCTGAGAATGCTGACAATAATCTTGAAAACTGCATTTTTTATCAAGAGGCCTGAACAAGACACTAGCCCCAACACATCCTTATATAAAGAAAAATATATGGAGAGCTCCCTGACTTGGAAGCCAATGAGCAGTTCATCTCGTGTATTGGTCTAGTCATCAGAAAGCTTCAACATAATAACAAGAATGTGGAAGAAGAAGAAGACAGAACTCAGCAGGCTAAACGTTGATGTGCCCTGTCTGCAAGAAACCAGACTGACGGACAGTATATTCCTTACAGAAAGCAATTTACATTCTACTGGCAAAGGAAACCAGAACAAGGCTACAAAGCTTTGCAAAAAGAAACAAAATTACAGATCAAAACGAGCAGCTAGAACGATGGACGGAACACTACAGTAGACAGTCTACCAGATCTTCCAGTATTGGAATGCCTAGATGAACTAACGAGCCCTGATGCACTTAAAAAGGCAATAAATAGCATGAAAAATAGAAAATCTTCAGGGAGAGATGGCATTCTAACTAGTAGTTAAGGCCAACCAAACACTCCTGCTCCCAGAATTCTATAATCTCCTTTGCCGCTGCTGGGAAAAAGGTCATGCCCCACAGGACATGCATTACGCAAATATAGTCACAATATACTAGTACAAAGGAGCTCAGTGTGATTGCAACAATCAGCTCATGCCAAACCAAGACCAAAATACTAGTTCAGAACACAAGCACATGACCATTTATGGCCACCACTGGAAATTGTGGACCATTTTTGTTATCTTGGCGCTATCATCTCTAATGATGTGCTACTGGATAAAGAAAAAACAGGATAGCTAAGGCAATGGGCACCATGTCATCTCATCTGTCCCTCGACTTTCTTTGTAGGGATGCTGTGACAGTTCAACTACCCTAATCCCTCCATTTTTCCTGATCAGCTGCTGTTCTAAGCAGGATATGAAGAGAGAGGCAGGTCCAATCTTTTATGTTACCCAGCCAGCTTTTCTTCATGCTTCCTCCACTGTACCTTGAAGAATGTGTTTGATAGTGAGTCATGTCTTACAATATGACCGAACCAGCTCAGCTTTCATCTCTTCACAGTATTGAGGAGTTCTTCCCTCTTGCCAGCCAAAGTGTTGACTTATTAGTCTTCTTCTCCTGATAACTGATACCCAGCATTTTTCTTTAGCATTTACTCGCAAAAGCTTGGTTTCATCTTTCCGCCTTAGTGTTCAGTGTCCAAATTTCACAAACATATAGGAGTACAGAGACTACTAGTGAAGAATACAGTTATTGTTTTTTAATTGGCAAAAAAATCACACAGATTTATTATTGTTAGTCTAGATCTATTACAAATTTAATTACATGACTGTTCTAAGCCAATTGATGCGTTTACACTTAATATAAGCTTATTTTTTTTAAAAGTATTTTTATGTTGTTTTTGTTTAAAAAAGGCTTCCATAATTATTTTAAAAATAAAATGGTTAACTTTCAAAAAAACAAAAATAGCAATTGCATTTAAATTTTCCAAGCTACAAAATATAGTGAAATAGGATTTTCAAAAACTTTCTATTTTTTCAGATCTTAATGTGTCAGAGGGACAATAGATCAAACAAATCTAATCTTCTCCCTTTAAATGGGGAAAAATAAAAAACGAACAACAAATAAACCTAACATATGATAAATACTTATCGTAAATATTTTACCAATTGAAAATCTTGCATATCCAATTGCATATCAGAGTTGATTTTCTCTAATAAAAGATTATCTATAAAAAGGAAAGAGTGCAATATATTAAAAGTCAATTACATTTTCAAAAAAGCTTTTGATTATGGTGGGACACTTCTCTTGTGAAAAGAAATATGAATTATAAGCAGGATATAATTTTAATTGTCTCTCCACCAAAGGTTTCAGAACTTACCACTTGGTCTGTCCATAGCCCAAATTCTGCTATATTCTAAAATCTAAATTGACAATTTTTTTTTAAAGATTTCCAGCGAAGAGAGGCGCAAAGAATTGTATCATCAGGGGAAACAATTTCACTTTATTGTGGGCTGGAAGCCTCAGTCAATGCTGTCAAAAACTGGGCATCACTAACCTGCTTCTTTACTTTTTTCATTATATAGGGACCAAACCTTTAGTAACGATTGCTTCACATTTGTTTGGAAACTGTTATTATGGAAAACTATATGATAGACAAAAATACCTTTACTGGCTGCGAATTGATTTAAATGTTGAAGAAGTACCTTAATGGAGGATTATAAAATTAAGAAAGATTTTAAAACAAAAGAGTGACATTGATCCATGAGCACAGATTGAATAGTTTCCATTTGCGCTGCCTGAGACGCATAATATGCATCTCTTGGAGTGACCATGTCTCCAATCAGGAAGTTTTGAGATTGGCCAATATGCACAGCATGTATGCTCTCCTGACACAAAGAAGACTACACTGGCTCGGACATGTCACCCGCATGCCAGATGGTAGAGTCCCGAAAGATATTTTATATGCTGAGCTTGTGGAGGGAGTCAGAGTCAAGGACTGCCAAAGACTAACCTATAGAGATGTCTGCAAGCAAGACATGAGAGCCACAGACATCAACAAAAGTATGTGGGGAAAAATAGCCAAAGACCGGAGTGCATGCTGGGACGATTCTTGCTGAGAACAAAAGAAATGAAGCGGCCTTAAATGAAGAGAAAAAAAAAGAAAACTGCCCTGTCAGCTAGCCCTGAAACAGATGCATGCACATGCACGAATCGTGGCAAAGTCTGTCGCTCTAGAATTGGCTTGATTAGCCACACCAGATTCTGCCCCGTCACAAGACAAAACTAAAACCAGTGACTTATCTAGGCACATCCATTGCCTTCTGAGACAAAAAGAAGCAATATATAACAGAAAAACAGAGTATTTGATGGATGTATCTCTAGATAAAAATAAGCAGTCTTTCATTTACAAAAATAGGCTTGGTGGCCATGGTATTTTGCAAGTCCATTAAATTCTGGATTCTATTCATTCTTGGATTCTGAATACCCCCTAGATTTTAGTTATAACAGATTTAAATAAATAGAAATGTTGCATACTTTACCATTAGTCTTATTCAGATTATCAACTATAGTTAATGTCTCTGCCAATTTTTGTTTGCAGGTGTCAAGTCTGAAAATTAAAATATGTTTCTAACAAGCAAAATAAAAAAAAAATACTTAAAAAAAAACAACAACAAAGCTTATATTAAGCGTATCAATTAGTTTGGATAAGTCATGTAATTAAATTAGTAATAGATCTAGACTATAAATCTGTGTGAGTAGGGATATATTTTTACCAATATTTTTTGTTTAGCACAATTTCATGCTTTTAGCATTCCCAATACGCTATGATCCTATCACTTATCTGGACTGGTTGGAAAGGGGTATGGGGAGAAACAACGGGGTATATGGGCGATCGCTTTTTAAATATATATATAAAAAATGGGGAACGACCAGAATTCGAACTTGTGGACTTAAGCCTTCTTAAACTTCTAAAGCCAATGTGTTAACCACTCTGCTAGCATGAGTCTATGAACATGGAATATTGTATAGTTATCTATTGTTTCTATTTCATGTTTGTGTTCAGTGATTGTGATTGTGATTTTGGGCACATCGGCACAATTTAGGCCATGTCGTGCCTGCAGTCCCTCAAGGGCCACTCTCCCTCCACACAACAAGGGCCAAATTCCATACAGTCAAATCATTAAAATCAAGGTCTATTCACAGTTAAAATTGTAGAGGTAGTAAAAATTTAATAATTTGGTAAAAATCTAATGTAAATAGTACATGTTTACAAATTCATAAATCAGATCTTTGTAGACAACCCCACTTCCCGGATAAAGTCCAGTACCTTCCCAGGGTCGACATTATTTAATAGTGTTTTTAAATTAGTGGCTCTAAAATATTTCTCCCTGACATCCTGGTATCTGGGGCAGTCGATGAGGATATGTTCCACGGTGAGGCGAGAGTCACAATACTCACAAAGTGGGGGCTCTTCTTTCTTCAGCACAAAAGAGTGCGTGATGTAGGTGTGGCCAATCCTAAGTCTGGACATGGTCGTGCTACCACGCCTTGTCAGACCCTTAGATGTGGACCACCACCTGACATCCACCACAATCTGCCTGAGTTTATTGTGAGTCTCAGCCTCCCATGGGTCCTGCCACTCTTGGTAGGTGGCAGAGGCAATACTTTGTCTCAGGTCTGAGCAGGGAATTTGGGTTCCTGACACCGCATGATTTAGGGCTCTCCTTGCTTCTCTGTCTGCGGCTTCATTTCCCTCAATGCCCACATGGGAGGGGACCCAGATGAAGGTGACATCCCTATGGTCGGCTGTTATTTGGTCCAACAGCTTCAGGCTCTTATGTACCAATGGAATGTCAGTCTTCATCATCAACTACAATTTCTTTCCCTTGTTCAATACCAAACAAAATAATTAATTACCAATAGTTAATTAACTAATTGGTTATTTTTTTAAAATGATTCTTGTGTTGTCAGGTAGAAGAAATAATTGTGCAAAATTTCAGCTTGATCCAAGATTGGGTGTGGGAGAAATAACAAGTACTAACTTTTTAACAGCCAGACAAAGTGAGTTGATATAAGCTTCATAAAAAATGCTTAAAAAGGTTGTTAAAATAATCAATCCACGTAGTTTTTTAAGTTTTTTCTATTTATTAAATTCACACTTAATAATCTTTTTTTGTTTCATCCAAATTTTACATATACCAACATTTAACTCATGAAATATATACAAGTTTGTACAAAGAGCAAAATTGAAAGTTTTTCAAGAATGTTTTATTCTAAAATATTTTGCTCATATTAACAATTATAGGACAGTATTATAGTGTTTTATATATTATATATAAATATGTATTATAGTGTATTATAGTGTTTACTCTAAGGTTACAAATCTAATAGATTCTTATTCACATTTGACTATTGTGAGTTTTTCAACATCAAAGCCAATTCCTCTGACCAAGACATTCTGCTTAGCTTAAAAGTACCAGGAATGAAAAGATGTATTTAAGTATGTGTAAAAGTGCTGAATTTTATAGAACTTAAAAAAAAAAATCTAGTCTTAGACAATCATTCTTGAACTATATGATTATAATATTGTTTATAAATAGCCAAATAAAATGACTGAGTAATGAAAAACTATTCCTCTAGAGCAAATAGACTTTTTTACATCAGGCTACAATAACGTTTCAATTCTTATTTCTAACAAAATAAAATTTCATGACTTAGAATAGCATTAGAAATTAACTTTTAAAAAGTTCTGGATTATTTAATCCCAACAAAATAATATAAATAAATGTGGGATTAAATTAAAAACAACAACAACCATTTAAGAATTCCCTTAATACAAAAGCTAAATAGTTTTTATAATTATAATTGAAGAAGCTAAACCATAATAAAAATATAACCCCCCAAAACTCAGTAGACAGCTGTATAAAGAATGAATGGTTACTATATAAGGATACCATTAAATTTAAGAAAATGAAAACAACAGGACTAGACCTAGTGGGAGAAAATAATATGACAATGAATCTAATTAATAGCAATATAAAAGTACAATTTGATTATCTCTTTTTTGGGGGGAAATTAATTGCTTTAATAAAAAAAGAACATAATTACATTGTTTGAGCAATTCAAAATATTTAAACCTAGTATGTTTTTTTTGTGTGTGGAATACATCAAGTTGAAAGCATCAACTAATATAAAAAAACATATACATACTGATGGTGAATATCATCTAGTTTTTCTTTGGATGTTTGAAACTCTTCATGAGCTTTCTCAAGTTTTTTTTCCAGTACTTCTTTTGACTGAACCATTTCAGATGATGTTCTATCATTATTTGTTTTCTGGGTAATTAATTCCATTTCTAATACTTGTAGCCTATTTTCCAGATTGTTTTTATCTTCCTGTAAATTATTAATATTTTTTAAACAACCTTTAGTTCATAGGTCTAGCAAAGTCAAATATATTGTTGAATTGTTATTGTATAACATTGAAAAACATTTATGATTTATGTTAACTTTATATGGACTTTCAGGGGCTTGTCATTTCTGTAGCGTTAGAGCCATATCCTTTTAGTCTTAAGTACTTTATTGGAGGTGAGCCATAAGAGACCTCAATCTAGAACTACATATTACAAGACAATTGCTCAAAATGGGATTTTATGACCTCACTGAGTTTATCCAGCATTAATAGGTAGCTAATACTTCTACCCAGTAACTAACTCTTATAAGGGAAAGAAAAGGTTGTAGGATGTTGTGATGGCCACTAAACACCCTAGAGTTGAATTTAATATCTACATGATGAGTGGGTAAACATTTTTTATGGAAGACAACATTAAAACTTAGTTTCTATTGCTGGCTGCATACATAGTCTACTTCATTTATACATACATGTACAAATATGAATGAATCATAATAATAATTAAAGCAATCAATTTTGATTTATAATCAAATAGCTTTAGACTTGCAATCCTTTGTGCATTGGGATATTAGCAGTTTCTAATTTAAAATTCTTATCAGCTAACTATTCATGAGCGAAACCTGGGCAAAGATCTCAAAAATGGCTTTAACAATTTTCCTAGAAATTTGACAGGTAATGTATATCTTTGGGAAAAATTACTAGCTAATTGGCCACATAGGGAAAGCTCTAGTTTGAATGATATTATTTTTCGTCAGAGGAAATTCACGATTATTTTTACTAATGAGTTTCGGAACATTTTACACACTGTTTTATGTGAAAATCTTTTTGTTTCTAATCAATATGGCCATGCTAGAATATTTTATTACACATCTTTAACTAGATCCACTATTCTAGTCTAGACTACTAAAAGATGTTACAAAAACACCTGTATAATGTACTTATACTGTGAAACCAGTTCATTATATCATAGTCTGATTTTCTTGACTTCATTCCTATTAATTATCATTTCCCTCTTCTTAATGAGATTTTTTTTAGACAAGAAAATGCATGCTGACAGATGTTTGTGAATCCAAATAATTATAATGTATAATATAATATATATTATGTCAGCAAATTTTGTAATTATTTGAAATGCTCTTTCAGGCAACAAAGCATAAAATCCTGAAGAAGAACTGACTTCTAGGTCAAGCACTCATACATTTCATTTGCAAACAAGCTATTGTCCTAAAGTTTGTCATTCAATTCATTCTATTTTTCCATTATGTCAGTGGCAATCATGAAGTCCAACTTTCACTTTCCACTGATAATGTTTTTAACCAAGACACCATTATCTCCAGGAACATAACTATCTTTTCCTTAAGATCCTACACTAATGTTAAGCCTAGGACAAACTAGCATGATGGCTGAGAATAATTTATTTTAGTTATTTCAGTACAATTCTCAAAAGCATAAAATAAATTCTGATCTGCAGTTTTGTTTTTGACTAACTCAAAACTAGGATGATTGCCTGGTAGTGCGGTTTGTGCGCTGGACTGTCCTTTGGAATTATTGATGGTCCCGGTTTCAAACCCTGCCCGCTCCCATCCCTCGTCGTCCTGCGGGAGGTTTAGACTAGGAAGTAAACTATTTTCAACTCTGAAGGAACATCTGAAACATGTAAAAAAAATTTTACAATACTAACTCTTCTGTGAGATGAAAACAGTTATTAATTTCCCTTAGAAATGTCAATTGTGCTTTCTTGTACACTGGTACCTATTTTTCAAGTTAAATTATTTTTTTTTACTAGCTTCAGGCATTTTCTTTTTTTCTTTATCAGTTATATTGCTCCCAATATATAAAGATTTTTGCTCTTTTTTTTTTTTTTCAAATTGTACCCATTTAAGATCAAGACACAGTATAGCAAGTAGATTTCATTTATCCAAAAGTTTGTGAAACTATCATAAAGATTTTTGTTCTTGTTTTTGACAGAAATCATGGTTTAATCATATGGTCCATGGGTCATAGCTAACACACCCTGTGATATAAACCTCTGCCTCAAAGGAAAACTTTACATTTATATTTAAATTTCAACAAGAAATATACAATTTATTCATTTTTTTTGTAAGTCCTGCATTTTGACCCACCTGAAGATTAAACATTTTTGCTGACAATTCTACCAGTTCTAATTCTTTAACTTCTAGTTGCTTAGACAGATTAGCAGTTTTTTCATTAAGTGTATCTAAATAAAAATGTATAAAATAAACATGGTTTTATTTAATGTAAACACTGTAACAATTATTGCATGAAAGTAAACTTTTTAAAAATGTAAATTATTTTAAATAAAAAAAAATGTATAAATTTTTCAGTTACCATTTTTCATAAAAAAGTGAAAATGTCTTACCAATAGAAGCAGTCAAATCATGTAATTCACAGTTCTTTACAGATAAAATTGTTTGAAGTTTATGAACTGAACTGTTTGCATATTCTACTTGATTTTTGAACTTTTGTTTCTGTATGTTGGTTTAAAAAAAACACTCAGTGGGACTAGCCTTACGCAATATGCTAAATGATTACAAATAACTTTAACAAAGCTCAAGTTTTTCATTTAAAGTAAAATAGTACATGATGTAATTAGGAAAGTTGAGTCATTTCTTTAAATTTCTTTAAATGATAGAGCTTGAACAACTTAATGGAACATATATTTTATTTTCAAAGATCATTAGGTTGTAGAAACTACTATATACACAATCATATTAACATACCTCAAGCTCATATGCATTTAATTTACTAGACATTTCTTGTTCCCTCAGACCGTTTTCTTCTTTTAAGGTATTCACTTAATGGCATTAAGTGAAAATAATTAGCAAAATAAAATAAATATTTGAATTGAAACAAAATATTCATATAAATTCATAAAATGCAAAATTATTTTATATTTATATATTACAATTATGCATTACTTGATAATGTCATTTATAAGATTCAGTAACTAAAATTATATTTGAAATATTGTCAGAAATATGTGGTAATGAATTTTAAAAAAAAAGGACATATGGAATCACCTTTAGAATTATAAGTTTTTGGAAAATTAACAAGAATATTAATTTTCTATTAGTACATTACTAAGGCAAATGTGTAAATATAAAATGTAGTAAAATTCAAGAAGAAGAAATGGGTACTGTTTAGGTTTAAACTAAACAAAAAAAACATATGCACTATATTGTTATGTGTCATCAATTTATGAAAATATCCATACATCAGTCCTATCGATTTGGCATTATAGTAGTGTTAACATAAAAACAAAGGTGAATATTAGGTATGTATCAAAATGACTTCTTGATAATGTAGTATGCATTCCAGACTACTGTCATGATGGTACTGGATTGGAACCCTGCCATACAGCAAGAGATAAGGGCAAAACGCAACTAAATTTCTGAAGGTAAGCCTGAAAACTTACACAACTATCTCTAGCATGGTGTTTTTTTTTAATATATATCTGTCAAAATTATTAGCAATTTTGCTATAATAAATGTTATGCCTATTTAAATTCTAAAACCATCAACAATTTTCTGCTGTGTATATATATTATATATATATATTTGCATCTTAAAGTAATGGAGGTCATCATTGCATGTATGTATCTACAGAGAAGGGGATATTAACTCATTACACTACTTTGTCAGTGGCAAATGCAAACTCCAAACAAAACAACTCACACGACATTGACAGTTTAACATGGCAAAGCTCAAAGATAGCAATATTGCAGAATAGTTCCAATTGAAATGGAAGAGCTGTTCTTGGAAATATATTGGCACTTCAAGAAGAAGTCAGCTTTAAAGATACTACTATTGAGTGCACAGAAGACACTGTAAGGATGTAAGGTTCATATTATCCAAGAGAACAGTGATACAAGACAAAACATGGAAACTGATCAATGAGAGGAAAGATGCCAAAAGTAGACAGGACCAAAAAAATACAGCACGTGACTGCAGCATAGCAGGGGAAGCCTATAAAGAAGCAGATCCAAAAGTAAAGAGAAGATGCTGGTGGAATAAATGGGACTGAATCTTCCTTCTACCAAATATTGTTATAAACCTGGTGGTGGCACAGATGGGGGTAGTGGTACGTGTGTAGTCAACCGACGCAACTCGCCCCAGGCCAGCGCTAGACGAGCGGTCAACCGTGACGAGCTACGACAGTCAGCCGAGTCGAGTGTCAACAGGACGGTTCGGGAAGGATCGCCGTCATGAACAGAGCTCAGGAGCGTCACGAGAGTTGTAGTCATCTGACCACCTAGAAACGTCGAGCGGCGTTCTGTCCGGTTCAAGAAGGCCAGTAGGGACCCTATATAAGAGCGGAGTTGTCGCAGTCAAGGTGGTTCACGACAGGTGGTTCACAACAGAAGGTCTACGATAGGGCTCAGAACATGGTCGACTACAGCACAGTTCAACGGTGTGGTTATGCATTACGACGGTTCAGTGCGGAGTACTGTCAAGTACAGTTGAGACGACTGGCGTCTTGATCTTGGTCTGCGATCGAGTCTGACACGACGAGCCCAGTGTGTGAAGTCAGTCCTGAACTGTTGAACCCAGTGCAAGCCCGGAACGAGACGGAGAGGCCAGTGCAAGAGTTGATACGGCGGTACAGTGTTATCGGAGAGATATGTGTACAGTCTTGTGTTACGTGCTGCCAATTGTACAGTATTGGCTCAGATCTATTCAACTATTAAAGTTTTACGTTACTTTGGAGCCCTGAGTTGTCAAGTTCTTTAAGTTGGTGGTGTATGGTGCAGTTTGCAGAGAGCCTGGATAGTGAGAGTTGTAACAATATCATAGACAAAGTCTCGAATACCAATAATGGCTAATGATCAGTTTTGTAGATTCCATAAAGTCTTTGATAGTATCCATTGACAATCGCTATGGAAAATAGAGAATATGGCATCCATGAAGGATTTGTCCTACAACACCAATGCAGCCATTCTAGCTTCTGCATTAAAACAGAAAGATCAAGAGAGTCTTTAGCATTGAGACAGGTGTGATTTGAGACATGGGTGCATCTTGTCTCCATTCCTCTTCTTCCTAGCCATCGAATACATAATGAAGTGAGCAATAAACCAAACTACCTTTGGTATTCTATGGTGTAAACAGCGATGAACTTCACCAACAACATTGCACTACTCAGGTACAAGTAAATACATACAAGAAATTACAGAGCACTTAGAGAGGCACCCAAAATTGGCCTCTGCATTACCTTTGATAAAACTAAAATTATGCGAGCGGGATACAAGACAAATGGTAACCCCTTTAGACTTAGTAATCAGAGCTTGAAAATCTTGATAAGTTCACGTACCTAGGCAGCATCATAGCAAATGATGAGGATGCCTATCATGACATAGCTTGCAGAATAGGAAAGGCAAGGGCCATTTTCCAAAGGCTGCAGCATGTTTGGAAAAAATACACCTACACATCGTCAACCCAACAGTTAAGTATGCCTGCAAGACATGGAAGTCATCTACCAAAATTGTAAAAAAATAAATGTGGCTCAGCAAAAATGGCTAAGATGGATTTTAGGATTGAGTTACAAAGATCAGGTCACAAACAAAGAAATCCTATGCCAACCAGCACCCAAACAATTAAAAAGGTTGTGACTGAGTTAGTGGGGCATGTCCTCATGGAATGAATCCTGCATACCAAAAGTTTCACCCCAATTCTCTGAACAGTTCAGAAGGATTTAAGTTTAATATTTTATACTGGTATTTAATTCATTTTGATATTATCCAAGAGAAAAAAATATCAAAAACAATCATATAGTCACATGTTCATTAACCAACAAGAATTTCATGTTGCATCCATAAAAAAAAGATTTAAAAAGATAAATAAATAAAAATTTGGAAATTTAGAAGCATTACTTTTAAGCATAAATTACCTTGGCTTTCCAATTTCTTTTGAGTAATTTGAGCACTTATTTGCAAATTTTTTAATCTGCTATTCAACATCTAGAAAAATATTATAACTAAAAGAATGTTCAAAAGTCTCATTTGGTTATATGCAAAAGTAAAAAATTTAAGCAAAGAAAAGGTGAAATAAGAAATGCATATATAATTGTAACAGATAACTTACTTCAAAATTGTCACAGTATTGTTTTTCGATTTCCTGTAGCTCCATCTTTGTATTTTCAACTAAATAAATATTGTTAAATATCTCAATTTATTTTTATAACAAGACTAGAATAATGGACCTAAAGATTATTATAAATAAATGTTGGCAAAAAATAATTGTGGTAATGCAGATCTTTCTAAAATCTAGCTACTTTTAACACTATTATTATAAAATTAATGGATAACATTCATGTCACAGAAGCTTACTTCATTGTTATCAAGAGCGGCCTTATTCTAATACTGAGATATTTAAGAATATGTACATTTGAAAGAAAAATGAAAACAAAAAAGTAAAAGGAAATTAAATTATTCTATAAATTTATTCAACAAAGACTTTTGAAAGTTCTAAACTAACAAACCGATCTTTAAAAAAGAAATTACCATTTTTGAAAGTTTATTTTCAATTACTTACAATAATTGAGTTTATCTTCTAATTTCGAAGCATGATTTTTCATTAGATTACACAATTCTCTTGTTGAATTAACCCTAGAAATAAGGAAATAAAACCAAATTATAAATGTAGTTTTTCTTTAAAGTAAATTTTAATACCCATTATCAGAGACCTTATTATGTATTTTTGTATTCAATGTTTGCATATTCCTATTTATAAATTGGGGTCTACTGCATCCCTCAATAAGCAAATGTTCAATTAGATAAATGGATGAAAATTCTTCTGTTATTTTTCTAATTTTTTTCAGTTTTTATTTCCCTATTTAACTGCATTTTTTCCCCCTTTTTTCTTTGAGTTACTATATCAATTAAAGTTACAATTCATTTGAGTTTAATTTTGCAATCAACTCACTCAGTGCACTAAGTACAATGATGTCATTAATTAGGTTTGTCTTTTGAGTCCAAATATTAAGGTAGAGGTGCAGCATTATATGTAGCTATGCAAACCCAAATATGACCTACACATTCTGCCACATTCAACTCAAACAAAGGCACTTAATTACTGCTGGGTCAATGTAAGTAATCCTTTCATGGTCTTTGCATGTCTTTGACATCTTCCATTTCATCTGCAATGTAAGTCCTGTTGACATCATGAGAGTTCTTTAACTGTCTCTTTGAAAAACATTTGTTTTCTACACCAGTAAGTACAAGCTGATAGCTGACAATATTTTTTTACATAATGTCATAAATATACTCTATAATGCATAATGAAGGTTTAGTTTACAATTATTTTTAAAAGAGAAAAAAAATAATTTTATATTATTCTGATAATAATCTTAGTTTGAATTGTTTATTATATTCTGTCTCTAAGTTGTTTTAGTTTCTGTACTTTATTAGTAGCAAAGTCAAGTCATTAAATGTATTTTCAATTTTTACTGTCACAACATTTGGACACATATTTTTACAGAGTAAATGCAAATTATATTGTCAATAAGAATTTTGTACATTTTACAACTTAAAAAAAATGTTAGTGTATTTATTTTATCTTTAGAGGATATATTTTGCTGCATTGTAATTTATTTTTGTCTTAAATTTTAATAAGTTAAGATTGGTGCAAAAATTTTCTTTCTAAATTCTTCTTCTTCGTTCTCATTTTTATACTGGAGTGTTCAGTTCACTAGACTAATATATGAGATGAACTGTGCAGTGGTTTCCATATCAGGGAGCTCTCCATATAGTTTTCTTTGTATTAGGGTGTTTTGGGGCCAGTGTCTTGTACAGGCCTCTTGGTAAAGAGAGCAGTCCTGGAGGACATGGTCAGCATTCTGACACTCCACACTGGCAGATTTCACTGGTTCCAATTTTGAGCTTCCGGTACATATGTTGTCTCATTCTGTTGTGTCCGATTCTAAGTCGAAAGATTAGATGTTGATCTTGTCGGGATAGCTTATAATAATCATCTTTCTTGTAATTCGGATGACAGCTTGTCCATTTCTCATTTATTTTATTTACAATTAGTTTCTTCCTTTGTTATGGATAGAGTGCTATGTTTCATTGTAAGTTTGTTCTCCCACTCTTGTCAAGTGTGTCAGCCTTTTCATTTCCTTCTAGTTCTATATGTGCTGGTATCCATTGAATAACAGTTTTTTTGCTATTGTTGTTGAGCTTTATAAGTGCTGTCCTGAGTTGTTTTATATAGGAGGAATCAGAGTTTTCCAAACTTTGGAGGGTTGTTTTTGCATCGGTTAGAAAGACAATCTGACTGTGTAGGGGTACTTGGATGATTTGCTAGCATGGTAGCAGCTAGTTCTAGTGCTTCCCTTTCTGCTCTATAGCTGTCAGAGAGCTCTCCAGTTGCAATGGATTTTTCTAGTTTTTCTCCATCGGGCCATTCGATGAGTATTCCAGCTCCTCCATTTGTGGTGGCTTTATGGGATGAGCCATCCGTGTAAACTCAGATCCACTGATATCTAGGATAATGAGTTTGTAGAAAACAGTTCACTATTTCCTTGAGTTCTGTTAAAATGTAGTTAGATTGTTTTTTTATTTTTTCAATATGGTCTCTTATAGTAGGAAGGGAGCTTTCGTCCCAGGGTGGAGATTCATTATGATTCTTTCTAAATAATAATGACAAAAAAAGGTGATACTATTCATAATCTTGCTTTCTGTAAAACTCACTTTATGGAATTACCTTTCTAAAAGCTCTTCTTTGCTTTTAAGTTCTTCTTGTAGCTTACTAGATGCCCTTTGATTTTTTAACTGAAAAAGAGTAATTAAGGCGATTTTGCAGGGAGACTTACTATAAATTGTTACTGCATAAAATTAACTTAAGCAATTTTTTTTTCTTTAAAAATAAAATATATAGCAAAATCAAATATAATAAACATTTGTTGATAAGGCACTGAATTAGGAATTAACTAAATTTATGTTAATCATGCTGATATAGCCATAATATAATAAACTATATAAAACAAAAGATTGATGAAAATATAGGCTTGATTTAAAGATTTCAGACATTGCAGACATTACAGAGATTACACCCTAGCCCAAACCTACTGAAGGATTGAAGGAGGATGACAGCATGCAAGGTTAAAGTCAGTGTCGTCTTGAGGACAGTCCAAACCAGATACCAAAAGCCAGGTTCATAAATAAAGTACCTTATTCCTTTTTATTTTTGTGCCTTTTAAAATCTTATTTGAGCATCAATTTATTAAAAAGTTAGGAACAGTATAACATCACAACAATTTAAACAACACAAAACATTTTTACCTGAAATTCTAGTAATGATTTTTTCATAGCTTCCATGCGTGATGAAGCTTCAAACATTTTTTTTTCCTAAAAATAATTAAAAATTTTAATAGAACAAGTTTTTCTTATATTAAGACGGCTAAAACATGAGTCATCCAGCTAAAAACACTAAAGGTAAAAGTAAAAGAGTTTAATGTTTTCAAAAGATATAACTTATGAATTTTGAAGAAATAGAAGTGCATAGGTAATTGAAAAAAAGTGTGTGTTTTTTTTTTGTAGCTCAAAAAAACAAAACAAAAAGGTAAATTATAACAATGCATTTCTTTTCCCATAAATACATAAAAGTTTTCTTTTACTATGAAATCATTTCATATATAATTTGGCTTTGAAATAAAAAAACAGATACAAATTAAAAACCCAGTGATAAAATTTATAAGAATTATAATGTTTTTTTCTTTGTGAGTACATGATTTATCATTCTATCCATTGTGCTTTATTACTTTTTTTACCATTTGCTCTTCCTTTAAGATAAATATTTTTATCATGAAATTTTGAAAGATTTAAAAAAATAAATTTTTAACTAAGTTTAATATTATTCTGAAAATTATTCAGTACACTTTGAAAACAAGAAAAGCTTATATTAAAAGTGCTTGTATCAATTAGTTCGGATCAGTCATGTAAATAAATTTGTAATAGACTAACAATAAAAAAGCATTTATAAAAATAAAAAGGGGGAACAACCTGGATTCAAACTTATGGCTCAAGCCTTCTCAGGCTTCTCAAGCCAACATAGTAACCACTCTGCTAGTGGAGATCCTATGAACATGGAAGATTGTATAGTAATCTATTGTTTCTATAGTCTAGTCCAATTTTTCATGCTGTGTTCACTAAGATTTAGATGAAGACCTGTAAAGGGGACTAATTCAGCTTATACCACCACTTCAGTTAAGTACAAATTCTTTCCCTTGTTTGAGATACCAAACAAAATAATTAATTACCAATAATTAATTAACTAATTGGTTAATTTTTTTTTAAATTAATTCTTGTGTTGTTAGGTAAAAGAAATAATTGTGAAAAATAGCTTGATCCAAGATTGGGTCAGGGAGAAACAACATGTACAAACTATTTACCAAACAGACAGATAGACAGACAGAGTAAGTTGATATAAGCTTTGTAAAAAAAGTGTTTATGAAAAAAAAAAGTGTTATCAACAAACTTTTTCTTGAAGTTCCAATTCCATTTGTAGTCTCCAGTTTCGTATTCTATCAGCTTCTCTTTGTAATCTAGCATGCAATGAGGACACATCTTCTTTTTGATATGTTAATTTTGACTTCTGGCAAACCATTTGATTTGCTTCTGAAAGAGAAAAAGCATTTAGTTGTTATTACATTACATATAGCATTATATGTGAAATCAAATTTCAACTTTTGTTTCTTTTATTTTTTTTCACTCTATGCTTAGTTCCATTGAAATTAATAGTATTTTGAATTAAACATATGCTTATTTTACTTTAATAGACAAAAAAGTATGTTTCGGATATGTATCAAAGTTAAAAAAAAAAAAATTCATTCAATTTCTATAATATGATACTTGTATATGGCAAACATCAGAAAATTGTAACAATTTCATTGAGATTGCAACTGACACAAGAGATCAAAATGTAAGATACATATTACAAATATTGAGCTATGCTTCATAAGATCACTATTTTAAAAAGAAGTAAATTTTGTAAATCAAGTAAACAACATTTTACATTCAACCGTTTTTTGTTTTTTTTAATTATTATGTGGAATTTAGTTTACAAAAAGTTTATAATTACTAAAAAATTAATGTTGAAGCTTAATTAAAAGCTTGTAATTTGAGAATTGATGTATTCTTACCTTTACTTTGCTCTTTCATAATCAAAGATGCTTGAACCTAAATAGTATTTACACAATCAAAAATATTTTAAATAGTAATATAAAGAAATTTCACTACAAAATAAAGATAAAGCAAATGTGTAAATTAAGAACATGCATGTAGAATAACTTTTAAAGTTAATATTATTAACAAAAAAAAAATAAATAACATTTTATTATTATTAAAAATAATCTTACCTTATCATGTGATGAATATAACTGAAAGAATTGTTGACCTTCCATCAGATTATTTCAAAATGTTTATTTAAAATTTTTTAAATGTAAGTTTAAAACAGTTCAAGAACTGGAATATTTTCTGTGGGAAAGAAAAAAAAAAGGATAAGCCAAGGATGTCTAATATGCCTCCTCAAAAGCAGTTTCAATTAAGTCATCATAAAACAGGTTGGTTTACTCCTTTGCATTGTCCATTTAGTTAATTTATTGGAAATTTTATCATTGATGATTATTTAATATATTTTATTGAACATTTTTATGACAATGAATTGGTATATGTTGCATGCAACAATATTTGTATCTTATTTTTTTTGCTTTTAATCCCCTAAAATTCAAGTTCGCAGTAAATGGCTTCATAGCTTGTACTTCAGGTTTGTCATATTAACTTAAGTTGCAACTGTTCATTCCACACCCTGGCATATACTTTCTGATTTTATGAGAGTCTACTCAAGTTCACTTAGAAATCCTGCTCTGAAATGGTCACTCTTTATACTTCACACTATTCTGACTTTAACCTTTGTGTGATCCAAATAGCTATGACCTTACCTTAAATTTGACAAAATGTTTCTCCTTCATTTTGGTAATCTGGAAAATAGAACTTGCCTTTTAACTATGATGGTTTGTATGTGGGATAAGAAGTATTTTTTACAAATTACTTCAAATTCAGTGGATGGTGTGATAAGAGATATTTTCATACCAGACATCACACTCATTGTCTGTTCATTGCAATGTGTTGAAAAAGTGAATTGTTTTAAGGTCAATCTAATGAGCTAATGTCATATTATGTACCAAATTGTATGCAGTCCAATTGTTAACTTGTAAATCTGAAAAGATGGTTAAATCTCTTCTAGTTTTCTACATTTTCATTTAATACCGGTATTCAAGCAGTTATTATTCTAATATAGTTCATCATTACAATGTCGAACAGTGTTTTAGAACCATCCTAGATTTAGTAGCTTAAAGCTCAGAAGAGCTTTTCCTACTTGCCTGTTTTTGAACTAGATCTAGTAGCATGAAAATCTTTATTGTTAAAAGTGCCTTAGTACAGATGTAATAAATTTACAACATTCCCCAATATCTCATCCCCAACCTTAATTTTGACACAGAATCTTAAGGCATACTCAAACCATAGAACCTGTTAATTCCACTTCTTGATATAAAATTCATTGCATCCATAAGGACTAAATGACTAATTGCACTAATGCAGATGGTTTAACCTGGGGGGGGGGGGGGGGGGGGTTGTTTTAGATCTAAGAGTAGAGTCAAGTAGGAATAGAAGAAGGGACAATGGTTGTCTGCTCAGAGCCTCAGTGACAGTGGAAGCATGTCTATGTGACCATTAAAACTTTAATATTCTTAGATTTATTTATTCCGATGCCCATATCAAAGTAGAGAAGGTTAAAAAAAAAAGGCATCCATATGGTTCTTAGTTCAATTTGTGTAGTAATGGTGTAATCGTTAATGGTCTAAAGTCTATCATAATGAGTATGATTGGCAACAAAATATTGATAATGCTTGCTCTTGGAGCTCTGCTACTAGTGCTACCAAACTACCATTCTTTAACATGTGCGGAAGATACACAAGATAACTAAGTTTATCTTTAGAGTTTAAGGTTTTTATATTTAAATTAAGTTGAGAATACGACATTACATAAATTAAATAGATTTACTAGACTAGACCTAGACAGTGGCGTAGCTAGAGTATATGTTGCCTGGTGCTGCAGCTCCTCATGACGCCCTTAACAAAAAAATCAAATTTTTTTCCTCCCAAAGTAGTGTGTATTCATTGTTAGAGTATTGCTAATACACAAAAAAAGCAATCAGACAAAAAGATATTACAAATAAACATGCTTTCTTGATAGCAAAAGTAACTAATTTTTTTCAAAATCTATTTTTTAGTCATCTCTTGTTCAACTGCCAAAATTACCAAACTAGCCAGCCATAAATTTGCCATACTTGAATGCCCAGTAATTCTTAATCAGCATTAATCTAAAGAAACTTCACACGCATCTAGCTACACTTTACTCACTTATCAGAAATATCCCAACCAAGATGACGATAATCAGGACTGAATCATCTAACTGATTTTTATTTTTATAAAAAACAAGAGCTCAGTAGACTCTTGTTTTGGAAGTTCAAAGGTTTCTGAAGAAACTGTTCAAATCAGTTAAAAGCTTCCTGACTAAATTAACTTTTAACCATGTCTATAGGAACACAAATGAGACTGACTTCAATTTAAATGTGTGGAAATCGACAAAAATTTATATTTATTTGGCACATCATAAAGTTTTTTTCTTGAATAATCCACTTCCAAGAAAAATGAATTTCCCTACTAATCTATTTCTTGTGTCATAAAGAATCTTTATCTTTTTAGCCTGACACATTTTTCTTATGGTTCTGTACTAATTTTCAGATCTGTGCACAAGCTTTTGACAAAAGGTAATACAGGCCTTCTGACTAGTAGCTAAAAATATTTCTTAAAAAACTTTAATGTTTATTCAGTTCAAATGCGCTGTCTCGAACTGACAATCCTTTATTTTTTGAAGGTATAAAGTATACTAGCTAGTTGTTTATTTCCATTAATACAAGGGATCAAAACCCCATGGTAGAGGAGATCAATTAAAATTCTCCCTGCAACTATCGATCAGCCTACTTCAGATCGAATACAAGAATTTTCATCTGAACTTGTCAATATCTCCAGAATTTCTATAACTTTTGAAAATTTTGATAGTATTTCGATAGTAGTTTCAACTCTGTTTATTCATTGTAATTATTAATGTCTACAGTATTGTATTTATTTATCTATGACAACAGAACAGTAATGTCTTCAGGACAATCTGTAATAATCTCCAATTCATTCAGTCTAGAGTAGATCTAGTATATTAATATCCTGAAAGGATCAAGGGAATAGGAAATTAATATTCTACATGTTGAGAGAACGTAGAATGCCCTGTTGGTCTGCATCACCTGCATGTAGCTAGCTATGCCTCTGGACCTAATAATCTAGATTCTAGAGTCTTTAGTAGACTGTAGAGTGACAGAGTCTAGATCTAGTCTTAGATCAGGGGCGTAGCTAGGAATTTGCCATCATTTGGATGATTTGGGGGCCGAGGGGCTTATGACCTCTTTTAGGGCCCCTGCATTTTGCATAATATTTAATGTAAAAAACACTCGTTTGGGGGATTTTAAAATTTCCCCCTTCCCCAACTCTAGCTAATACTGTAGCTAAGCTATACTAATAATTATTGAACCTACAACTCATGACAACTGACTTATTTACTTTACTGTGAGCTCTTGACCTTTTCAATTTTCAACTTTCATTTCAAGGCCTTTGCCTGGCCTGTACTAGATTTCACTAGATTATTCTATACTCAGACTATAGCCTATAGGGGGGTAGAGTCTAGATTTCTAGATTTAGTAGTCTAGTAGTAGAATTTAGACCTATCTGTATCTATTATCTAGCTAGAAAAACTAGCCTAGCCGTAGCCTAGGCTCGACTAGTTCACACAGTGACACTATCATAGGTCATAGTATTACTATCTATGTTAGTAATATAGAGTAGAGTATAATTATTATAATAATACTAAATATACTTATATAGATATACTGAATAATGATATACTCATATAGTATATACTAGAGTTAGAGTAATCTAGATCGTCGTCTAGATAATAATAATATATAGATCTAATAATATATTATATTATCATTAGATCTAATAATATAAATTCTAATAAAATAATAGATTAGATCATTAGATCTAGAGTCTAGTCAATTTACAAGAGACTAGAGCATTTCAAATTCACGTCGTCTGCTTTTAGTACTTGTATGTTGATATTATCATAGATATTAGTTATAAAAAACTAATTTCGATACTTTTATTGTTACGGATGAAAATAAAAGCAATTACAAAAAAGTAATTTAAGAAAATATTGAGGCACTTCATAAGGAAATATAGTCTTTTTTATAATCTTTATCTATTAATTTTAGACTTCATGATTGATATTTAATTATTTAGATATACATTGTATTGAATGTTAAAATTCGTAAAATTGGTATCGTTATATCGAATAAAGATTGAGGAATCGAAAGCAATAATCTAAAAGAAAAATTATTTTCTTCTAAAGAAAACCGGAACTCTATTACACTACTTAATGGGACTTAACTAGTTACCTACTCAATGTTTATAGAATCAAAATGTCGAACACCTTGCCTTCAAATTCAGTACCTAGTAAAATAGATTGGTTATACCCAGACTTAATGTCAAAAGATGGTTTGATGTTTATTCTTAAACAGGTTATATGGCAATAGAGTTTTATTTTGCGTTTTTTTTTACAATAGTTAGCTGGTCATCTGGGGTCCAATCACTTTAACTTAATTTTCTTTAGTCATCACTTTCAACTTACAGTGAGAGTCTAACTTAAACGCCCTAGACTGCCCTAGAGTCTAAGTCTAACTTCATAAACTATGATAAACTTGACTTAGAAGTTAGAGTGAGTTAGACTACTTTCAATATAACTTTGAGTTTCAGTACTTTTAACTTTACTTTGACTGAGTTGACTTTTTTAGTTATAAGTTTATTAGTCATTAGATGATTACTGATTAGTGAATTTATTTTATTTAAAGTCAAATTTAGTGTATAGATAATAGATCCATATCTGTAAACAGTAAATTATACTAAATTAGGGTAATAGGCGATATTATGCCGCCCACGCCTGATCCGGTTCTTTCTGTGGTCCTACCGTAGACCATAGGCTCATAAACCTACCCTCCAAAGCTGTACCATCGCAGAATAATAGTAATCCGAAAAAAAATATTTAGTTTTTACGGTTCCTTATTATTGCTGTAATAGAGGCGACGCAATATTGTTATGATGTTCTGGAAAGGAAGTAAAGAAAAAAATGTCAATGAACTATATATCGTTTGGAGCACTATATTATAGTTTAAGGATTAGGTTTAGTAGGATCAAAATAAAAGGTTTACTGCTAGAATTAGGGTTAGGTTTAGAATAAGAATTAGGTTTAGAATTAGGTTTAGGTTTAGTGCTACGTTTAGGGTATTAGGGTTAGGTTTAGTATTTAGGTTTAGGGTTAGTGCTAGGTTAGGGTTAGGTTTTAGGTATAGAATTAGGGTTAGGGTTAGTATTTAGGTTTAGGGAATTTGGTTTAGGGTTGGGTTTAAGGTTAGGGCTAGGTTTAGCTAAACCTATTCTAAATCTAACCCTAATTCTAATCCTAAATCTAATTCTAAACCTAACCCTAATTCTTAAACCTAGCGCTAAACCTATTCCTAAACCAAATTCTAACCCTCACCCTAATTCTAACCCTAGCCCTAATTTTAAATCTAATACTAAACCTAACGCTAGCACTAAATCTAAATTTTGATCATACTAAATTCCATCAAAATAATATATAGTTCAGTGATACTTGCTCTTAGTTTATTGTTTTTTAAACTTCTGGGATGGAGAGTTACATCCTCTTAAGAACGTAATAAACAAAATGGCGTATTTTTCATTACAACAATGATAAAAGAAGTTGAAAACTAAATTTTTTTTTTTCGGCTTAATATTAATTTGCCATGGTACAGCTTTGGAGGGTAGGTTTATGAGCCTATTGTCTACAGTAAGACCACAGAAAGAATCGGATCGGCGTGGGCGGCATAATATCATCTATTACCAAAATTAGTAAATATTAGTACTAGTAAAATAGTCTGTATACTGTATGTAACTTGCATATTGATATTCCCCTGAATTAAGGGGCTATTGATGTTGCAATCACCTGTGCAATTAACACTGAGTTGACTAAGTAACAACAGCGACTTATTGAAGTGTTATTTTTTACCAATGCATTACCAACGATATTTTAGATCTCAAATGCAATTAATGAAAATGTATACCAATTTACAAATATGAGTGAGTCAAGAAAATCACTGCAGCTTCACTGTCCAAGGATTTTAGAGCAAGTGTGAAAACTATGCCAAAAAATAATGGTCCAGTGCCAAATGTATCATTGTGATCTTAAAGACACATTTTGATCCCTAGCATTATTTATTAAATGTTTTTAAATGTTGTTGTTGTGTTATTGCAATATAATGAGATTTTTTATATGCTTTCCATTTTTTTAACATCTAAACATTTCATTTAGAATTGAAAGTCATTACAGTAACACTAAGTCTTAAATTTTCAACAAAAAAAAAACAACAAGTTATATCCCTTTAACCATCATGAATTTTTTTTTTACACACAAAGTTATGACTTTTTAGTGTTTATATTGCAGTTTTGCTTTTACACCCCTACCCCTCCCTTCCTCAGAATTGTTAAAGTTTTATCTGTTTTTGCTGTTCTATTTTTAGAATGTTTGAAAAGGAATATTGGCATTGAGAAAAATTTGTAAATCAGAGAGTTTTCACAGTAAATTATTTATATTTAATGATTAATGAATTTCAGGAATATTAATATTTAAAAAAAATTAATTATTAGAATTTTTTTTACATTTCTAGCGTTACATAGACCAACATAACTTTGATCTGGAAAATCTTAACAAAGAAGACCTGATAGATCTTTACAATCAATACATTTTGCCCTTACCTCAAAGAAAGTATCGAAGTAACAGAAGAGGGAATGAAATGTGTAAAAAACAAATAATTTCATCAAAGAAAAGAGCTTCAGAATTTAAAGACGATTCTGATCAACCCACAAAAAGGTAAACAAAAATAATTATTTGTGAAGCAGTTTTTGCAACAAGAGTAAAATGTTAAAAAAAAAATAATTTATCTTTCTTTTTTTTTTTTTTCTTCTTTTTGTCTTTCACTTCTCAAAAAAAAAATATTTTGTTGTTGACTTACGTCTATTTTTATTGCTGTCATGCTTAACATTTCCTCCTTCCTTCAATGAAATTTTACATAAAAAAGAAAGTTTTAATATCAGAAGCGATATATTTTAAATTCTAATTATAAATGTTCTTTCTTATCATGAATATACTTATTGTAACAAATTGGCTATCTATACCAACTGTTTCACTATCAGTGGCACTATAAAATATTGAAAGCATCAAATACTAGGATGATTCTAGTAAAGCATGCGTAACATAAAATTGCTGATATTTTGAAAGGTAATAATTTTAATTCCATTCAGACAACAGATGATTACCATGGCTCAATGTTCTGGTGATAGACTCAAGCCCCCGCCTTCCTCTGCATCTGGCAACAATAAAGTTGTTAAACTGAGTCATTCCAAGAACACTTATCAGCTACCTGAGACTGAGTTCAAAGAAAAATGTAACATGAATAGTCAAGGAAAACAATGCTCTAACAACCAAAATCAGGGCTGTAATTCCAGGAAGAGACATTTTAAAGATGATAATTATTCTGACCAGCTAACTGTAAGTCTTTTATTTTATGAAACATTTTTGTATTAATTCATTTATTTAACATTATTATTTTGGCAATTTTCTATCTCCTAATCCTGACTGTTCTTGAAGCTTTGGTTGGTTGTTCGGCCTGTGACCATGTTTTTCCAACCAATTAGAACAGGGGGAAGTTATCAACCTGTGGATTGTGACCCTTTTGGGGGGGGGGGGGGGTCGAATGACCATTTGTCAAGGGTCACCTAAGACCATTGAAAATTTGTTTTTCATTTATTGTCATAACTTTTTTTTTCAATTCTAGCGTTTTGTAATAAGCGTATTTGTAACATAGTTGGCATACATTTACACATAGCTTTCCTAAATGAAGGGACTTTCAGGGTTCGTACGCGGTCTGGAAATTGTCTGGAATTTTTAAAAAATAAAATTTCAGACCTGGAAAAGTCTGGAAAAACACTACTTTTCTAGGCAATTTTTTAAATGTCTGGAAAAAAGTCTGGAATTTGAAAAAAAAAAAAAAAAATCCGATGTAATAAAAAAATGTGGACCGGTAAAACGCTAGATGGGTAGATCTAGTTAGACATAGGGGCTAGATTATTAGATCTATATATATGTCATGGTTGAAAGCACTCGCGATCACGGCTTTGTCGGCAAAATGTCAGCTAATTTCATTTTTTGAAAATAAAACAACTGGTCATTTAGTCGATTGCAGAGCACACCCATGGCCATGATCAATCAAACTTTCTATATAGATATTGAGTCTAGATCTAATCCAGAACCAATTCGCGGCTAAGGAAGCTTTAATTAATTTTAATACAGACTTTCGCTATTATAGGTCTACATACATAGTTCTAGATCTAGTATTCTATACACAAAAAAACAAACAAACATGAATCCACGACATTCACTAGCTAGTAGGCTAAAGCTTAGGCTAGATTATATGTCTAAGTTATTTAAAATCGATGTAGTTATTAAAATGTTTTGTTTGTAAAATGTTTTACATGTTTCGGATGTTCCTTCAGAGTTGAAGATAATTACTTCCTAGTCCAAACCTCCCGCAGGACGACGGGGGATGGGAGCGGGCAGGGTTTGAACCCGGGACCATCGATAAATCTGAACGACAGTCCAGCGTGCAAACCGCACGACCAGGCAGCCATCCTATATAAGCTAGGTCTAGCATCTAGGTCTAGACTCAAGGTCAATGAAACTTTTTCAAAGTTGAAACAAAATCTGATGCTTATAGAAAATTACAAAAAAAAAAACGTTTAGGCCTATGTGCAGCTTGGATTCTGGATCTAGAAAATCTATTTAAACTAGTTTTAGATCTAGATTTACAATTTCAGTGTCTGGAATTAGTTATTAGACTACTTTCTAGATCTAAATCCAAAACTAATCTAATGATTATCGAATTAGAAATGTTTAGATTTAAAGTTCTAGACACTAATATTAATATGGACGCTTGAATTTGTTAACGTGAGTCGGAAAGTTATTCCCCCCCCCCCCCCCCCCCCGACCGGTAAATAAAGTTCGCGAGTCAGGAAGCCCCCTCCCCCGATAAATAAAGAAGTCCCCCCCCCTTCCCGTAAAATTAAGAAAACATATTATATCTAGTCAATGTAGAATATTTATATTAGGCATATAGATCTTGAGTCTAAACTTAAAAACTAAAAGACTAGGCCACAAGAATGACTAGATTACTAGGTTACACTAGGTATACTACTAGATTTTGTCTTGATCTAGGTTCTGATTTAGATCTAGCATTCTTAAATTAGAATTCAGATTATAGTAGATAATCTAGTATGATATACATTTAATTTAGTTTAGATCTAGACTGGATATCAATATTTATACAGTTAAAAAACACAATCAAATCAATATTGACATATTATGATTGGGAACTAGATCTAGACATAAGACAAGTAGACCACTATTTCACATTAAATTTCAATTTCAATACAGTAACTCACTAGATTCTAGATCTTTAGGCTATCTCTTCCAAGCGAATTATACTAGACTCAACTAGAGGTAATTAACCTACCTAGGCTTGATAGACTTGAAGTCTAAGACTAAGCCACTGTAAATCTATATATAAAAATTCTTTGGGATTTAAAAATAGATTTTACAACTAAGTTAACTCTATTAGGCTATATACTAACTAGATCTATATATTACTGAGTTGCCCAAGTCTAGGTGCTGCAAGATTAGTGACTTTTTTAAAACTTGTTTTGGATGTTCCTTCAGAATTGAAGATTATCATTACATCCTAGTTGAAACACCTCCCACAGCAGGACGCAGGGGTTAGTTATAAGAAGGGTTTGAACCCAAGACCATGAATATGACAGTCCAGAGCACATACCACAAGCTCAGGTAGCCATGCATTTTACTGTTAGTGAGTCTGGAAAACATAGATTAATGTCTGGAAAATGTCTGGAATTCATTTTCACAAAAGTTGTATGACCCATGGACTTTACTCAGGTTAAATTAGTATCAAACAATTTATAAGAGGTGACATATTTAATGATACAGACAGATTGCCAGAGGATACAGAGCTTACTTTTAGTGAATATAATGTCATTTTTTAGCGTAAGGGGAAAAAGCCGCTATTAGGTTTGTGCAAAATTTCCGTGTCACACTCAGATCTCGAAAACTAGAAGAGATATGAAAAATATTATTTCATCATTAAATGCGGCTTGAAAAGTTTAGGTGCAACGGCTACTTTTGGTTTTCAGAAAGCAAATCGTTTAATTTATAAAATTAATTATGCAAACGATTTTTTAATAAAAATACACCAATTCTAAAACAATTACGTAAATATAAGGGAGGCAATGTTACAATATGCTAACAAAGATGTACAATTTTTGTGTAATTTCAGAATCACTAAGTCAAATATATTTATAAAATGTACAGGAAATGTTTACAACAAATATAAATAATAGTTAAAGATGTTTTTTTTCTGGTCAACTAGCTGCTAAAATTAAAAGAAAACATTTCTTTTTGTTATAAAGGCTAATAATGCACTTTGTATGTAAATATCACGCACATTTTTAAAAAATGGACATTTTATGCATGCGACTTTCGTGCAGTAGCGTAACGTTGCAACGTGCTACGGTGCTAAACCAATTTCTTAAACTTTTTTAAAAAATCACATTTTATTTATTTTTATTTTTTTTGTTTAGTGCCCCCATCCGAATAAAAGAAAATTATTTTTGTGCGTTTTGTCTGTAGGTTGGTCTGTCCGTCACGATTAGATTAACAAATAACACTAGAGGCTATTGTAAATCTGATTCAACCTTTAATTTTTCATTCGGAAAATATTGCAATAGTTTTAAGTATCTATAATAGATTGTTCCGGATGTTTTGTGAAAAACAAATCAATGCCAATGAATATTTGTTTGCTCTTCTAACTTATATTAGATTTTATTTCCATGCTTAAACATTGCAAGAAACACATGATCTTTTATATATTGTTCTGATTTTTTAATATAAATGCTAAATAAAAATATCTATACTGATTTATATTTCATTAACTATAAAGTTGTTCCAGATATTGTCTTATAAAAAATAAATTATGTCAAATGATTGTTTTGAAAATCGCATAGTTGACTATTACACTTATATTCTTTGACACTACGTCACTATAGTTTATTTATCAATAACAATTGTTCCGAATTTTTAACTTAAAACAAATTTATGTCAAATAATTTTTTTTTTTCAAAAATATCGACAATAGGTTATTCAGGATTTTAATATAAGAAAGTAATTTACTAGAAACTATTATTAAAAATCAATTTTTAGACTTATTTTAAAGTTAATTTTCTTGCCGAAACATAACATAAGTTGTTTCATGGGTAAAGAATATTCCGGATTTTGTTTCGAAAACGAAATCGACCTACATTACCTTAATTTTCTTACAAATCGTCGCCAAAAATGATATGAATTTTATATGAAAAATCTAATAACGCTAATAAATGTTTGAAATCCCTCTTCTAATAAATAAAACAAATGCTTTTCTCATTTACAAAAATTGGTTGTTCCGGATTTTTTATAAAAAATAGTTAAACTCTATTTTATGTAAAATCGCACTTCTCTCTTACACTACATTTAACTTTCTAGCTAAAACATTAGAAAATCTTATTATCGTTTATATTATGCTCCGATTTTTAAGGAAAACAACTTCTTAACATCAAAGTTTGGTTTGAAAAAATCTCCATAAGGCTATGGTACATCTAATTTTCATAACAGATCATCCCATAAATTTAATTAACAGCATTTGATTAATCTGGAATTCTTATTTTCTATCACTATAAATATATAAACATCCGGAACAATCTATTATAAAAACTCAAAACTAATGTGATGTTTCGGAAGGGAAATTAAATTTTAATCAGATTTTCAATAGCTTTTAGTCTTTTTTTTCTCGCTATTAACATGAAGGACAGACAGACTAACAGACAAAACAAAAAAAAAAAAACGTCTTTAATCCTTTTATATATATATATTAGGTCTAACTAGCCCATCAAATGAAATGCTAAAAGAACAAACTCGGTGCACCACTGTCTATGAACCCTCGAGAAGCTACTTGTATAGAAGACATTTTTTAGTCTAACTAGGACGTGTGACGTAATGGAATTTTTTTCCTTTGACGTCATATGGAGTTAATTCTTTAAATGAAATGCTAAAACATCTCACTCGGTGCACCAATGTCTATGAACCCTCAACAAGCTGCTCGTATAGATGATATTTTTTAGTCTAACTAGGCCGTGTGACGTAGTGGATATTTTTCCTTTGACGTCATATGGAATACATTCTTGAAATGAAATGCTAAAACAACTTGGTATAGTAATGTTTATTAAACCTCGTAATGTGACTCGCATTTTAAAAAGACATAATAGCTAGATTTAGATCTAATCTAGATTTTTTACACTAGATCTTGATATTTTTGTTTACACTAGAGCTAGATTTTTTACATTAGATCTAGATTTTTTTCTTACACTAGAGCTTGATTTTTAAAACTAGATTTAGATTTAAGTTCTAATTAAAATCATTATAGAATCTAGATCTAGAATTTCTTGGTCTAGTTTAGAATGTTTGTTGTTTTACATGTTTCGGATGTTCCTTCAGAGTTGTAGTCCTAACCTCCCGTAGGAAGACGGGGAATGGGAGCGGGCAGGGTTTGAACCTGGGATCATCGATGAATCCAAACGACAGTCCAGCGCTCAAACCGCACTACCAGACAGCCATGATTTAGACTAAATCAAGATCTATAATTTTAATTTCTAGGCTTAAAGTGTAGATTTTTATTTCTAAAGTCTAGATTGTCAATGTGTCAATATTGCACTGTTATAAAATACTAAAACTAATCTACTATTTTAATATTTAGATTTTGCAATTAGTCTATTAATTGATTATCTAGTGTTTTTTTTATAAAAATCTTATCTAAATTGCATCTACATTATCCCAAATATATATTTTAGATCTAGATCTAGTAGATATAGATATTTAGAGTGCTAAATTAAGAGTTTAATTTAGGTAGATTTACATCCTCATTCCAGTTCCATTTAAATGAAAATGCTCAATACAAAACGATTATCTAAAATCACTCTTCTGACATATTGTGCATATCCGGTAGTTGTCATTCCGTAAGGTGTAGGTATCTTATCAATAGTAGGCTATTAGTTTGTAACCAGTTTGTCATTAGGTTAAGAGCAATGCCTGTTTGTGTGGTTAGTGCGCAGGACTGATTATCTCTACGGTGTCGGTTTCATACCCTGCTTGATGCCATCCTCAGTCGACCAGTGAATCTGACAGGGATCCATCTCCCACTGGGGCCGCCTCTGAGTTTGTGTGGCAGCACAAACTCTCTTTTTAATCTTGTTTAAAGGTAGACATGATTTTCCTTTGGTAGTTATTTTTTGTTCTTTTTTTTAAAAATATAATAGTCATATAGAAGTTTCAGACATCATTTTAATTATCACAGCATAAATATTTTGAAATTACTGTCCATTGAATGCCTGGCTTAACTCTATTGTTGGATCAAACAACATTTCTATGCTGAAGATTTTATAGTCCATGTTATTGAAGTTAATATATTAATTATGTAGCATACCATGAACATGGATCTTGAACAAAAGAACAATAAAATATAATGTAGCTTTTTGCAGTATGGTTTTAATTTAATAGGTCAAGCAGGAATTAAATTGTGAAGTTCTACCTTCCAAATGCATGAAGCCAAACAAATGTCCCAAGTTTGCAGATAAGGACATGTATTCTGATTTTAAATGCTAACAGAATAGAGAAATTCGTATCACTCAGGTGATAATTTATATGCTATATTCAAAACACACAAACTTATTGGTAGCTCTCAGAATCGCCAGAGCTATGAAATTTCACACTATTGCAGAGAAGTTAATATTGCTAGTGGCCAAAGATATTTTTTGAGTTATCATTGAAAAATAATTATCTTTTCCACTTCCAATATTTAGAAACCAGTTTGATCAATCCACAGACTTTGCAATTTTTTCACAATTACTACTTTATATATATACATAATTGCAATTTTAAAGACAAGTTTCTAGTTTGCAAACCTCTTTAAATGACATAAAATGATGTATTGGACA
This sequence comes from Biomphalaria pfeifferi, assembly GCA_030265305.1. Taxonomy (NCBI): domain Eukaryota; kingdom Metazoa; phylum Mollusca; class Gastropoda; family Planorbidae; genus Biomphalaria; species Biomphalaria pfeifferi. The sequence continues at coordinate 1,316,250 of JASAOG010000060.1, read as the reverse complement.
AAGTTGGTTCATTTTTGGAAAAGTGAAATCTGTGGAATCTGCTTGGATGTCTGTCTAGCTTTTCTGGTACAGAATGAGTCACCAAAATTCATGAAAAGTCACTATATGATTGATTGACTATATTGGCAATGTAGACACTACCACAAGCATTAAATCAATTGGAACAAATCTAAAAAAGATTTATTTTGTGAAACAAGTTTCAGCTTGATAGTTATCAAGTTTAAATTCTGAAGTTGTCTTAATGCAGAAGAGGACATTTGTTGTGCTCTTACAAAGACTGCCCAGAGACTTCCTGATCTGGTGAAACCGAAACAAGCTGAACCTGTTGCTACAGCATATTTGTATCAAAGGCTGTTTGTGACTGACTTGCTTAACCATACATAACCTACTCTAAATACAAATTCAGCTCCAACAATGAAAATTGTGGCATATTGATGGATAGCACATGTTTGTGGTGTTAAAGCAATATTGGAATTAATAGAAAGCAAGCAACTTTAAACACTTTCAGTCCATAGAGATCATAGGAGAGTGGTTGGTCATAGAGGTCAATCTCAACAACACAGTTCTGTGTGCTTCAGTGAGATGATACAATGACAAGCTGATATTGCTAATGAGATTTTGACTCTGTGATGATGAACATGATCTGTGTAGGTGTGTATGCCCTATATCTGTGGCATTTTACTTCTTGGGAGAAATCTTTTCCCTTTGCAACTTCTCATGTGACTAAAGAGGACAATCCTTGATACACAGCTATGGTTTTGATTACAATTGTATAGCATTAACAAAAAATTACATTTACCTATACCTATGAATGGAAACAAATTTTTGGTTTGGGGTAGCCACCTAGTGGGGAATCATTAGGGGATTACAGAGCTAAAAAAAAAAGTTTGAGAACTGCTAAATTAGAATTAATGATGTTTAGCCTATAAGAGACATTTGACCTGATTATACATAAACCTATCTATCTTCTAAAAAGTGCTTATCTATTTTAGTTTACTAGATAATTAAAAGATGTCTGCATGCATTCAGGTCTGTTGTTCAATGGTCCTGGTTTTTAATCCTGCCCATTGCCATTCCCCACTGTCATTCCCCTCCATTCAGCTGGAGATTTGGGATAGGATGTAATACTCTTAAAATCTCAGGGAACAACTAAAACATGTAAATGAAGATTTTTCTTTATCTGCACTCATTATACACAAGCATATAAACATTTTTAAAGAAGGAAGTTTGTCTTAATCTGCTGCTGTTCATTGTAAGTTTGTATGCAACATTTTGTTAATACCACTGATCTGTAGGGTTGCCTATTTATTTTTTTAATAAAGAAAAAAAAATTCAAAATAAATTATGAGATCATCTGGATTTCTGTACACTAGATATTATCCATGTTGCAAAGGAATGTATACATATGGTTATGACGAAACAAATTCTTAAACTTTTACAGTTTTAGGATGGAATAATTCTAATATTTTTATTTTATTTGATAAAAATAAGAGGTTCAAATCCTGGTGAAGATGGATTTCTTTTAATTTCTGGATCTTTGGGATCCTTGAGTCCAACCAGCTCTAATCATAATCATTAGTCAGGGAAAAGTAAAGGCAGTTTGTCTTTGTGCAGGCCACATGACACCCTCATTAACTGTGGGCCACAGAAACAGATGATCTTCACATCATCTGCATTATAGATCTCAAGGTCTGAAAGAAGAACTTACTTTACTTACTTGATAAAATATATGTTAACAAAAAGTGTAAGTTTTCTATTTTTACTCCACAGAATACAAGCCCTTCACCTATCAAGAAAATAAATAAGATCTCTTGGCCATAATTAGTAATTCTCTTAAAAAATCATGTTCACTTTATTAATGATTAATTAGATATCCATAATAGTGAGAATGACAACCAAAGAGTAAGGAACAAAAAAGTAAATGATAGTTTAGATGTTTTATTGTTGTGTGTAAGGAAAACATAATGCATTCTTTGAGATACCTTGATAAATAAGTGTATCCAAAAATTTCTTCTTGTGTTGTTGATTAAAAAATATATGTTAATGAATTTTTATGAAAATGGAATATTGATTCTGTCAATAGTTTACCATACAAATTACAAAAAAAAAGCTGTAACAATAAAATTGTTTCCAGATTTCTATTATTTTACAATTTAAAAATACATTTTTAGACTTTATAAATTTCTAATCTATTATTTATGTAAAACAAGACTCTTTTTATGTTCCTTTAACTTCAAAGTATTGTCTAAAACGTAATGTTTTAAAGATGAGTTTGGGGTGATGGATTATTATGTTTTTATAATGAAATGTCTTTCTTCTCCCTCCCCCTGTTCCATTGAAATTGAAACTCTTCATTTGGATGAAATCAACATTTATTCTTTGGGTTCCCTGTTAAATATGTAGCTTCTCTCATTACTATGCCGATGATGATCTTTTGAATTGCATTGAAGTTTAAAAATTAATGTTACTGTTAATGCATTAACATGCATTTTTTTCAAAATCAACATTGTCTATGAAAACAATAAAAATGATGATATGACTAATAGCCTGCATACATTTGAATAGTTTGGCTGTAGTGTGTAAAACTGACTTTAAGGATAATATAATGTAATATATTGTTCAGGTTAATGTTTTGTAAATGGTACCCATTTTCTGGTTAGGATATTTTGTTCTAGTTGGATTGGTATTTACACACAAATATAAACTAAAATACTATAAGAAAATGAAAAACTATTGAGCTTTCAAACATTTAAGTGCTGTCCTACTGGTGTCAGCTGTCAACAAATTCCAAGAGCAGAAAAGAAATGCCCCAAAGGAGTGCAGACAAAAATTGAGGATATCACAATAAAGATTAATGATAGCAGAAGCATGGTTGGTGCTTACCTATTAATAAACTTGTTGGTCCATCAAGTAAACAGGACACATAAAAGAGAAGGCCAAGAAGAAACTGCAAATCTTCCCAGTGGAGATGTATTGAAAAACAAATTGTATGCGGTGACCAATTTGACAATACAACTTGCCTATGTTCATCATCTTTTAAATAAAAGCATTTTGATCCGTGCTCAGTGCAATTGACCATCATTAAAAGATGTTTTTGATTGTTGTCTTTTAATTTTTTTATTTTTTTAAAAATATTATTGATATTTAAATTTTTTGTTTTTCATCTGTATGTTTTGATATTTATGTCCAGAATTTGATGATTGGATGACCTTTTATGTTTTGTTATTTTATGAACTAGTATTTTTAAATTCATTAATCTACTTGATGTTCCTTGATTTGAATCTTCCAATCATTTTAATGGGTTTGCACTTGCACAACTGTAAAAGTTGTTTCAAAAAGACTGGACTGCATCATATGACATTAAAATTTCAATAATCCACTGAACTTTTCTTTTGAATGGTTTTTCTAAAAAGCTGAATATTAAGTGGGAATATATAGACCATTTGCATTTAAACATCAGTTTAATTTAATCTTTTTTTTTTTTTAAAGGAATACTGTGAGGCCCTCTTGTTAAATAAGATTTTGTTGATCCTCAAAAAATTATAAAATACAAATTGAATACCGGGTAAGCTAACAGGTCATCAAACATCTCTCAGTCATAGAACGGGGCTGTTAAGAAAGTTATCTTTGCATTTCTTGTGAAATTTTATACGCTATGATGCTATCCTTAGCTGCACCTTTTCAGCTTATACCACCACTTCAGTCAAGTAAAATTTATTTCCCTTGTTTGAGATATCAAACAAAATAGTTAATTAACTAGTTGGTTAATTTTCTAATTGATTCTCGTGTTGTCAGTTAAAGAAATGATTGTGCAAACATTTCAGCTTGATCCGAGATTGGGTGTCGGGGAAATAACGTTTACAAACTTTTTACCAGACAAAGTTGATATAAACTTTGTAAAAAAAAAAACAACAATTATTCATGGTAAACCAGTTACAAAGACTAACGCAAAATACCTTTAATAAATGAATAGTTATCATCATGGAATCTCCATATTGACGACATTATTAACAAAACATTATTGTTTATATTTGTTCAAATCAAACAAGAACATTAAATCGAATCCCCGGTACACTTCAGGACAGAAGACTAAAAAAGTGTATGTGTTGGTCTCCTTTAGTCCTAGAATGGTTCATCATATGGTGGAGAGCTACAAGATAAAAGAATGGGCATTAGCTATGATCTATCGATGTTTCCCTCACAGCAGTTCCCCTTCTCCACGCAGCAAATGTGTACAAAGGAACGGTAAATATCCGATACAGTTTGAGATCAGTAGTGTCGCAGGTTCTGCAAGTTGTAGCACTGTGTGCCGCTACCTAAGGATCGCCATCTCTGGGTTTGTTTTTTTTTCATGGCTGATTCTCGAAGCCTTTCCTATGTTTTGGTATAGCCGTAATGCAGTGGGTGTTTAGATTCAAGCGTTTTCTTTCTCAAAGGAAGCTAACCCTTTCTGCAAGTTGGTTGCGTTTGCCTTTTAGTGATTGGCGTGCATCTCAAATAGCCCCTGACAAGTAAAAAGTTGAGTAGTTAAGGAACACTAAATAATTAAACACTGAACCATACCATACAAATAAATATTTAAAAAAACAACAACTCAGACACAAAGAGAAAGGCACATTTCTTATTTCATATGCTAGGACAAATTCGTACAAGTGCTCTTTCTTCCCTAGTACCATTAGAAACGAAGCAAGGAGAGTGGCCAGCATGAAATAGCGCCGAACCAATAAAAAGTTGAGAGAAGAAGCAGGCCAATCGGCAATTGACCAAACCTGCCCATGCCACGTATGCGGCCGGCTTTTAAAGCGAGACTTCAAAACACTACAGGCATCTTATAAATATATATAATATATATAGTGTCATTAGAGCATAAAACGGTAGGGAGCAGTTGTACTTGAGTCAGTCAGAAAAATCAATGATTCGGTAGAGTTTAAGTGTCTTAATTTACATGCACGACTAGAGTAACACATTGAATAGCGTATCGATCTTATTATCTTCTCTTGAAGGAACATTTAAGATAAGTAGAAAAAGTAGTTTTATGTTGATTATCTGTCTAAGACTAAGACTTCTTTATTGATCCTTATGAAAATTTGTAGTGATTACAAGAACTCTTTTCTCATTTAAAGACAACAGAAACATTCACATAAATAAAACAGACACAACATTAACGAGTTCATTGAGCGACTACACACAGACATCTTGATTTTTTCATGTTTCCTGATCAACGAGTGGCGTTGATGTAGTCTGACCGAGTAAGGAACGAACCAGTTCCAGTTTTTGTACCGCTCGGTTCTAGTCTTGATTGACAGTAGTTGCTCACTCCGCGACGACTTGACGTAGTTATGATGGAGCTGGTGGCTGTTGTCTTCCAAGATTTTTCTGAGACATTTTTGTTCAAATAGTTCATTTAAATAAGGTAGTGTTGTACGTGAGATTTTTTTTTTATCTCTTTTTATAAGCGGCGCAACAGTTTAGACGAAACATTGCTTTGCCAAGCTTTTCCATATGTTAGCAGATTTTGCATAGTCGCGCAGTAAAAATTATCTAGTATCTTCTTATTTAGCTAGTAAGTTTGTATAGGAGCTGAGCTGTTTTCTTTATCATAGTTTCAAGTGGGTTTTTTGGACGAAAACTTGTTATCAACAATAACGCTAGGTATTTATACGACCTGTTTGTTTTTTTTTGTTTGTAAAATGTTTTACATGTTTCGGATGTTCCTTCAGAGTTGAAGATAGTTTACTTCCTAGTCCAAACCTCCCGCTGGACGACGGGAGCTGGCAGGGTTTGAACCCGGGACCATTGATAAATCCAAACGACAGTCCAGCGCGCAGGTAGCCATATATATCCTTTTTGTTGACTTTTTTTGTTGTATCGATGTAGTGTTTATCTGCAGTTCGTATATCATATTGTTTGTTCAGACTTTCAAGGTTGGGACCATTTAGCTATGTTTATCTGTTACAAGTAAGAATTTAAAGTTTTGCATTTGGCCCAATTCACATGGTGTATTTTTCCTAGCTAGAGGAAGGAGTTCAGCTGTATAACTTGGTAGTCCAGGACTGTGGGGCACTGTTGTAATCACATATCAGAGGCGTAGTGAGAAAAACGTGCGCCCGGGGCAATGTACTTTATTGCCCCCCCCCCCTCCATTTTCTATGAACATCACATATAAGTTAGGCTTATAAATAAAATAAAATGTATTGAATAATAATAGGGCCTATAATAAAAATAACCTTAGAATGTATTACCTAACTAAAATCTATAATAATTGTACTTCTACAAAATACTCTAATTGTTTTATTTACTAGAAATACATCTGACACTCCGTGGTGTTTCTGAATTTTTAAAAATCGATTTGATCAAAATTCAATCATGAATCGGTAGCAAAAATGTATTGCATCTAATATCAACCTGCATAAAGTAAATGATTATAAAAAATCTTCTACATGGATGAAAAAAAAAAAAAGGAATGTAAAACCTGAAGTTGGTAGGCCCACAAATGTTTAAAAAACAATTATCGTTAAGTTTGTGAAACAGTTTGTCACTTCTATCAATTCATTTTTTAAAATGTCATGATAACGCCAAGAACTAGTCATACCCATTACCACAATTTCAAAATGAGTTTATTCATCTTCTAGGATCCACATAGAAAATCAATAAGTGGCACTCAACGAATAAAATTAGAAACTTTATTTGACTCGACTTATGTTCTCTCATCGAGAGCAAATGTCTAAAGTCGTTAGCTATGTAGATATTGCTTTTATCAACAGAATGTTTTAATCTAATGAATCGTTTAGGGGACTTCGGAAATACGCGCTAAATATGTATCCTCAGTTTTAGACAAAAATAATTTCTGATCACAATGACATTGTCTTTGTTTCAGATTAATTATGAATGCAAATGTTTTACATGATTACCCAGAACCATTTGCGACCAACATATTTTCCTGCATCTGATGTAGACAAAGCCGTAAAAAATAGAAAATTTCCAGAATATAATTTTTTATATTTTTTTTGGCACCCCTCTGTGGGTGGCGCCCGGGGCATCCCTTAATACGCTTCTGCCACATGTTCGCTATGTCAAAATTGTCTAAGTTCTTAATAAAATGGCATCAGTTTTTTTTCTCGTCCAAATCCCTAGAAGTGTAAATAGAAATCTCTTAACAATACTAGGAAGTCACTCCCTATTTTCTTCTCTTGATATTTTAAATTAAATTCCAAATATTTGTAGTTTCTTATTTCTTAAATTTCATTGCCAGCATTTAGAAACAAGAATATCACATAGTATGAGAAAACATACATTTCGCCTGTTTAAGTTATGTGTATAAATCAAACTGAAAAAAAGAAGTTCCAGAAGGTAAATACAAATAATACTTTATTTGTAAGTTTTGACAGTTATTTCGGTGACAAAACAATAATGTTCATTGTAACTTATAACAAGAATAATTTTGATTCTAATTATTACGTCTATAAAACACTTGACAACAATTTAATAGCATTTATGTTTGTATGCTTGGTAATTATTAGCCAGTGTTTTAAAGAGACAATTTTTCTAAGACTGCAACACCAATGGTTTATTGTTACTTGGCTACAAATATAAATGGGGCATCTGTCACTGAAAACATTCAGATGAATGGATAGCTTTTTGGGTATGTAATATCTCATCAAGAATAAAAGGTGATATTAGTAAGTAAATTAATACCACACATCTGGAGATCTATGAACTGGGTGTAGTTAATTTCAGTGGCCTATGGTCTACATTGGTTATAAAGCTCATAGGTTTTCATGTTTTAAAAAGAAGAATTTCACTAAATAGTAAACAAAATATCAAAATTATGTCATTTAAAATGAAATGGGTCTCAAAAATATTTTAAAATTTGCATTTTCAACTGCAAAACAAAATAAAAAAGGGAGCAATTCTGTCATGAGCTTAAAAAATAAAAACCCCCACTACAATTACAAGTTTTACATAGTGTCATGAAAACAAAATGAAAGAAAAAAAAACACTTGTTTTTTTATTTTAGAAAATGTTTAAACAGAATAAAACAGATCAAATCAAAGTTTAAAAAGAGAAATACTCACATATAGCATTATGTTATACTAAAATGAACACATTTTATATTATATTGATATAAATATTAATACCTGTACAATGTGGTAAGTTTTCTATGTGATAACTTTTTCACAATTCATTAATAAATTTGTTCAGTTCTGAAATTCACAATGTGATCTAAAATATTTTTCTAAAAAAAAAAATGAATTGAAAGGTAGGAAAAAAAACAGAACAGAAATAAATGAAAATATTTTTGAATGAGCCAAAGGAAAACAACTGCAGAATTATCTTGCCAGTCCCAAAGGAAGACGGGTGATTGTAAGGCTAGCAACCTCACATCACTAAACTGTTGCTATAGGAACCACAAATACATCAATCAATTAGAAGATGGCCAGGAAGGTTACTGTCTGAAGTGTACTAGTAAAAGCCTTTGGGAAGCTAGCACACAGACAAACCTTCTGACGACCAAGACTTCAACCAGGACAGGGAACTGGAACATCAGAACTCTTTACAATAAGGACAGAGTTAACTAAGTGGCTAATGAAATGAGAAAGTACAAAATCAAGGTTCTAGGTAGGCCTCAGTGAAATTCAATGGAATGGAAGCAGTCTTAGTAAACTGAAATCTGGTGAGACCATTATATATTCTGTAAAGAAGATCATACACTTTTACTGTCATCAGAGGCATCAAAGCTTTGCTAGGATAGGAGCCAGTTTCCACGCGGCTACTGACAGCAAGGTTTAATGCAATGGGATGGAAACTAACTATCATCCAGTGTTATGTGCCCAAAATTGGTGCACAGGAAGAAAAAAAAAGAAAAATTGTATAATGCTCTACAGTCCATACTAGAACAATCCCCCAATCAGGTGATATGAATGCAAAAAACAATGCTGATAGAGATATCTACATGGGAAAACATGGTGCAGGCACAAACAATAGAAAAATGGAGACCTATTTGCTGATTTCTAAGCATTCAATGATCTCATTGGGAGAACGATCTTTCCATACAAAACCATATATAAGGCAACCTGGACTTCTAAATAATAATGTAATAATTTTGTATATAATTGCTATGGATGTTACAAAATTTCAAAGTTTGAAATTACTTTTTATTCATTTTATAATTGGTTCCTATTTTATTTTTTGTTACTATGTCTCTTAATTTAACAGTTGAAAAATAAAATGCAAAAAAATGTAATCAACAAGAAAATATATAGTTAATAGTAGTTGAAATGATGGACACTGGAAAAAGTAGACATGTTGCTTGATATCTTTGCCTTTAGGCTTTAAAATAATTAACATGCACATATATATAAATGATTACACAGATTATTATTAATTAGAATGTATTAATTATCACAGTGTTAAGAAAAAACAATTTTTGTGTAAAAAAAAAACACCCTGAATACATAAAACAATGTAAGCTGACAATGATCCGAGTGGTCAATATTCAAATAATATGGCGCATTTAAATTTAACCAAGACTTGTGTCTATTTGTACTATCCTTAGTTTCTTTGTAAAAGTTCAATTTTTTTTGTCTGACACTATTTAAATATTGACAAGACTATCTTCCTTACATGATAGATAAAACAAAACAATTAAAAACAACAACACTAGCACCAATTTTAGTCTCACAATGACTAAGTAATCAATTAGAAATATTTTAATAACAAAATAATCATACTTACTTAAAAAAAAAAAGGAAAATAAGCTATACAAATATATATCAAAAACAGGTAATTGAAATTATTGAAAATATAGAGCAAATTTTTAAAAATCAAATGGATTAAAGCTATGTCATGCTTTTCTAGAGAAAATAGAAAAGATGCTAAAGTTGTTCTATAGCCTACCCCAACATTTAAATATTTTACAAGGTTATTAGAAAATCAATGTTATGACCAACATTTCATTCAAGAGTTTCAAATATGTTTGTGATAGCAATCATCACAAAAAAGTGAAAGTAAAATACAAAATACAATTTTCAAAAGCATGCCAAGGATTTAACATTTTTTTTTTATAGAAATATACACATAAAACATCAACACACAACTGTTGCTAAGAGGGAGTAGCAAACATTGCATATTTTGTCAAGCAGTTTCAGCAGTTAAACTAATTATGTATAAAAATAATCAACAAATATTGTAATTCGAATACATTAATTTATATAAATGTAATAATCTCATCATTATAACAGTTTTACTAGCTTTTCATGATTTGTCCTTTAATTTTAATATGTGACTGTTGTGAAAACTTGAGAGGAATAAATCCATCAACATTGGCACACAAAACACAAAAGGAGCCACCTAGCCAAAAACAACAAAAAAATAGTTTTTTAAATATTGCCAAATATTGATCTACTACAAAAGTAAATATGTTTTAATCAATATTCAGGGTGACCTACAAAAAAACTAGCCTATTGCCTTCCAGCTGTCTGGAGACACCATATCCCACATGTGAAACAACACTTATTAATGAGCCTGTCCTAGCTTATTCCAATTAAGAGTGAGGCACATGGATATGTTAGGCATGGTATTTTTCTGTGGGACAACCTGTACAATGCATAGTTATTGAGATAGGAATGCATATGAAAACAATGTCGAAATTGTACATGTAAAAAGAAGATAACTGACCTAAATCAAGCTCAACTGTTGCTAAACCAAATGCCAACTTGACTGTTTCCAAATGTAAATGCCCATTGTCCAGTAGAAATATTTTCTTTTCAACACCATGGGGTTTCTCACAAGTGATTTCAATAGTTTCTGTGGATAATACTGTATTAATAATGATAAATGTTATTTGATAAGTTTCCTGTTATAGTAAAGGAATGTTTATATATCTGAGACTGTATATAAACTATTAAATTAAGAATTAACATTGATTTTTAATGGATGACAGATTAAATTAGATAAAGTTTAAACTAGTCAATAACTGACCAATGAGATCTAAATACTATTTTTACCTGTAAGATCAATTCGCTGATTACTATCTGTACTCACTTGACTTTCTTCTACAGATCTAGCCAAAAGCAAAAAATCATAATATTAATTAAAAAGATTACTTTCAAGTGTAAAAATGAAAATAAATTGAAAATGGTCTTAACTCTTTTTCACACTAGAGTTGAGTGGTATATTAAATATTTTATTTTATGTTAAGTGATTCGACATCCAACCGCAGCCAGGGATATTTGAAATCTTCTAAATAATATTGATTATTTTTATTATCCAAATTGTGTTGAATTCAAATAATTACCCTGAAATATTTTAAGCTACAAAGTAGTTTTAAGACTAAATCTAAGATAATGTGCTGATGTTTATAAAAAACCTAGACATATTTTATTACATGACAGTCTTTCTGTCCAGAATGACAACCTTATCATCAATTTGGCTATGTCTGCCAGATTAACACTGACATCGTCAATGCTTTAACTCTTTGTTTCATTTTCCCCCTGAAAATGTTTTAAACTTTTTAAAACCTTATCTTCAATAGCCAGATTTTTTTTCAACATAATTAACTGAGTAGAATGTGTTTAAATGGTCTATTTTCAAACAAAAGATTACATTTTTTAAAAAAAAGGCGTCAAAATTTTTACTTTATGTGTTTTTAAATGTGTTAATGAAAATTTTTTTGTGAAAATATATTAATCATAAAAAAATAATTTTATTCAATTGGAATCATAAAATAGATAAGATAATTTTATTGGTCCAATCAAATGGAAATGAAAATATTACCTAGATCTAAGTTAGATGACTTTTCCACAGTTACAATTCATAAATTTATAATTTCATTTAATTTAAATAATTTTGGGTTCCAAAAAAATTAACTTGTATAAAAAAAGCATGCATTTCCCTTTAATTCTGTACCTAACATAACAGACAAAAAAGTTATTGAAGTTTAATCATAATATGATAGTGCACTATGACTGAGCCAAGTGAATAGTTCTATCAAAATGTGGGAAATAACTTCAGAGAGAAAGAGTTAACATGAAGATAAACTAGCCTTAATTAATCTTTACCTTATAAAACCTTTTACTAACGATAAACAACTTTTATTGCCAAAAAAAAACAAAAAAAAAACACTGACTGTTTTTAGTAATTTTCATCTAGATTCCATAAAGAAGCCCTTAAGTTTAAGAGTTATGGGGCTGTATAAAATAAGGCAATAACTAATAAATATTTTTTATTGCTTGTATATTTTATCAATATTTAAAATTTTGACTACTTACTGAGCAATACTTTGTAGACGTTGGTGAAGAGCATTCAGAGAGTCTTTCTATTTGATGAAACCAATAAATGTAACATCAATAATTAATAAAATCACTTCAGCAAAGACAAAATAGGGATTATTGAATTGTAACATTAAACTCTAGCCTAGTGAATAGGTTTAAAGGCAAAGTGAACTAAAACAATCTGTACACATAATAAACAATTTACAAATTGATCAAACTGGGATTAGGACCAAACTAGAACTAAGTGCCATTTGTGCATGGAATTGGTTAGCTAAGATAATAATAATGCAAGTGAACTTTGATTATTTTTAAAAACTACTTTAGTGTAATAGTCTAATATGTTTTGAAGAAATACGTAAAATAACAATTACCTGTGCTTTAACTTGCAGCTCCATGTCATCCAAACCAGACACTAATGTCTCTTGTAGCTGAGATTTCTGTTCTAAACTGTCTAGCAGCTGAGATTTCTGTTCTAAACTGTCTTGTGGCTGAGATTTATATTCTAAACTGTCTTGTAGCTGAGTTTTCTGTTCTAAACTGTCTTGTAGCTGAGATTTCTGTTCTAAACTGTCTTGTAGCTGAGATTTCTGTTCTAAACTGTCTATTAGCTTAGATTTCTGTTCTAAACTGTCTTGTGGCTGAGATTTATATTCTAAACTGTCATGTAGCTGAGATTTCTGTTCTAAACTGTCTAGTAGCTGAGATTTCTGTTCTAAACTGTCTTGTGGCTGAGATTTATATTCTAAACTGTCATGTAGCTGAGTTTTATGTTCTAAACTGACTTGTAGCTGAGATCTATGTTCTAAACTGTCTTGTAGCTGAGTTTTAAGTTCTAAACTGTCAGACTGGGAAGATGTATTGTTTAAACTTTCTTGCTGAAATGTATGTTCAAAAGTGTCTTGAAACTCAGAAGTATACAGATAATTTTTTATAGACCTATTGTCAGTGATGCTACTGGCTGAATTTTGCTGTGAAAACTCTGTTGACATGTTTATCTGTTTCATCTCCTCCAATAATGCTGAATCAGAAGGAACATTGCTGAATAACAATTCAGGAAGTTTGGAAGTACAATCATTATAATTCACTATCAGATTAGACAAATGATTGTCAAACTTAGTAGCTGGAATAATGACATGAGGTAGGTCACTACTTTTAATCTCCATCTCAAAAGAATCTTCAGATTTCGATGCAACAAGTTCTTTAGTTGGAAGACATTCAGAGTTATTGAAATCAGAAGTTACTGCCATGGATGACACTTTCCGTTGATTGCATGTATGATCAGTCCCTATCTCTTTGTTGACTTGATTAAAAACATGCTGTAGTTGCTCTTCACTTTCATTTGGATTATTTAATTCATACTGAGATAGTAATTTTGAATTATGGAAGCATGGATCATGGTGGGAGAAATCAACTGTCTGTAATTCAAGTGTCTCTCTTTTAAGTGGCTCTGAACTATCATTTATGTCTTCTATCATTTTATCTTTAAGTCCTTCTTGTGCTGTTAAATGAAACTGGGAGCCATCTAAAAAATATATATAATTTTGTGTTAAAAGTGTTTTTCCTCATAGTTAGAATTAATCACTTCATTGATAAGAACAAGAATGAATGTGGAAAACACAAAAGTAAAGTTAAAGCATCTTGCAATTGGAATGATGACTGAGCAAGCATTGAAGCAGGCTTTTCTGTCAGAACCTATATTGCCAGATAAGGGAAAGCCTTTCTCACTATAAATGTATGTCTCATCAGTAAGTTTTGTATGCACTACAAGAGGAGCATAGGAATTAATATCCCATGCTTTTTAGAAAGCATAAAGCATCAAACCATGGACCAAGTAGAAGGAATTTATATCCCCTGCTTTTTAGAAAGCATAAAGCATCAAACCATAGACCAAGTAGAAGGAATTTATATCCAATGCTTTTTAGAAAGCATCAAGACCAACTTGCAGAGATACAGATAAACAATTTAAACCATAGACCAAGTACAAGAATATAAAGCACAATCATAAATAACAAATTAATTTCTATTTTTTTGGACCAATGGAATATCTTTATCTTATCTTAAGAAACTTTCAGATAGAAAGGTAATTTTGACTTTCTTGTAAAATATAAATAATTTTTCCAAATACTTGGCAGAAGCTCTTTTTGTTTTACATACTAACCATGCACCATTAGGCATTAACTTATTCAAAATTTACCAGATGGGTTTTAAGCCCTTAGGGCTTAGCATTTGAAGATTGGTAATACCAAGAAATGATACAAGTGAATGTGCAATAAAAAATAGTTTCTAAAATGAATCTTTTCTTTAATTAAAAAAAAAAAAGAAAGAGGTCCTAAATACACACAGTAAGAGTGTTTATGTTCAAAAACATTTTATCTGTTACCTTTGTGGTCCTATTGGATAGTATCAATCATCACAATGATATGAAAACAAGTCTTACCTACTAAAGAGTTGTTTTCTTTGATCAAATTTGAACATTTAATGTCATCATCTACTGAAAGCTGGTCAGTTTTCAAACTGTTACAGCGATGAACCAATTTTGTATCTATGTGAAAAGTCTGATCTCGCATGCTGTCAGCCTTTATTATACCCAACGATGACTTGCTTTTGGCAGATGTCTTGTTACCTTTCTTTCTAACCCTTTCATAATCTAAAAAGATTTTTTTAAATTAACATTACACACATCATCTTGTATACGTCACTAAAGAACTATCAAGTGATACTATCTAATAGTAAATTCACCTGATTTTAATATGATATACTTGAGAGTAAACTTATAGTCTGCATCTAAAGATGGTGAGAGAAAACCAGCTTCTTCCTGCTCCCTCTGGCCAACCAATATAAGCAATGCTGCACCATGATCATCTACATAGGTGGACATGGAACACAGACCTTTAGGCCTTTGAGACTTTTCTAGTTGCTAAATAAATAACCAATACAAACAGCTTGTTAGTTCATCAGTAGTGATTTTAAATAGTATACAATTTAAGAAAAAAAAAAAAGCAGCAGCCTATTGAAAAAGATATTTCTGAGACTCTGGCAATGGCTATACTGTTTTGCAAGCATGCATCCAAGACAAGACCTCACCTGAAACCTCCGAAGAAAGAGGAAGAAGAGACTGCCCAGAAATGTGAGGCACAGAGGTAAGAATACAGATACCAGATGGATCCAAAGGAAGAGATAAGATGAGAAGAACAATCTTCAATAATAATGTTTACACTATCATTTTGTTGGCAATATTGTAGAAATAAATGCATGGCAATAGTAGATAAAAAAATTATTGACTAAGATTGAGCTACATCCTTTATTTCACTTACAATATCCCCACAGTAAGCCAGATGTTTATCTAGTAAAACAAAAATATGAAGTTGACTCTGGCTGTTGCTTCCAACTACCACACACTGGCTGTGTCTCTGAAAGGTCAAGAAATAATTAAAAAAGTACATCACATATACGTTGTTTTATATGATTATCTCAGGATTAAAAAAATACAGCTATCTTAGAACCTCTCTATACCAGGCACTTTAATTTGAGTACAGTATTTTGAAATATAACAGTACCAGTACTTACTTCAAAAAGAATTACATCAGGGGAGAGAACTCCTTTCAGAGGTACACATGATAGACACACTGGATCAGAATTACCATCCATTAGATTGATTAAATTCAAACTAGAACCAGTCTGTGCTCCTGTCTTGGAAAAACAAACAAAAAACAGTGTTAACTCAATAAATTGTTTTTGTGATTCTGTTTTCTTATTTTAAATGCACAAATAGGTTGAACTACAGCTGTACAGTACCTGGTTGAACTGTAAATTAAATAAACTTGAAGTAACAGACAGTTTTGGTTGAATGATGTCATCCTTGGTCAGAGCCTCTCCTATTATGTCTAAAACAAAAAAAATACACGAGTTGAAAATCCATTTCTATCTGCATGTTACGTCTCAGTTGATGTGCAGAGACTTGGTGAAGTAGTTTATAGTTTTAAACACATTTACAGTGATCCCTCGCCAGTTTGCAATTAGCTATCCTAGCTTCTTTATTTTGCCAATAAAAAGGTAAATAATTATGGGGAAAATAATATGCAAATCTCCCATTTATCACATTTTCTGCTAAATTCAATTGGTGGGGAAAATTTTAAAATTAATTTTTACATGAAAAATATCAAAATGTATATAAATTTATATTATTTCTAACAAGAGACACTTTGCGCCTACCCACAATTATAAATAATACAGGATTAGTTGGTTCCTTGTGTTGTATCCCAAAATCTGATTGGATCAGTACAGTGCACGTGAGAGAGATTTGTTACTTTATTGTTAAATTATTACTGTATTTTATCTCCTGCACATGTGTACATTAAAGTACTAGGGTTCATGCAGCATAAGTGTGAGGGTTTGTAAAGCCTTAATATAGAGTATAAATACTTAATTGAAATGACCATTGAAAAGATACCTGGCATTTTGAGTGTATCCTGCTGTTTGAATAATGCCTCTAATGGAACTTCAGCAGCTACAACAACTGAGTCTTTCATTGCAGATGAGATGGAAATTATGTGCCCATCAAGTCTGATATTAAAAAAAAACAAACAACAGTTGAAGTTAAGTGGGTTTTATAAAATGATAATTTATACTATAAATAGTTATATACTATAGTATAGTTTAAAGAGTGGTATTGGTCTGCACGAGCCAATTATCACTTTAAAAATACTCTGTGCAGGCTGGAGGCAATGCAGTAATTAGCTCACAAATGACTAGTCAAAACGAGTATAAAAGGATATAGAGGGACTTCTTATGGTCCGACAGTTATGCTGGGCAGGGCACATATCCTGTTTGGGAGACAAATGTATGCCAAAAGCAGTCTTTTTTGGTGAGCTAATAGGTGGTCGATGTAACAGAAATGCTTCAAAGACCAGCTTAGGTGCCAACTTTCCTTAGCTGACATAGAAAAGAGCACCTGTTTGCATGTGGCCTCAGAACGAGACAGCTGGAGGTCACTCACAAAGGCTGCAGGATACACATTTGAGACCAAAAGGACAGGTGCAGACAGCAAAAAGAAAATCTAAATTGACCACCCAAAGACAATGGTTATGCTTGCCCTGGGTGTGGCAAAATATGTAGGTCACAGCAGGGGCTGCACAGCCATGGGAAATACTGCATTCCTCACTAATCTTAAATTCTTTGGACTCGAAGAAAAACCTTATTATAGTATAGTAAAAAAAATTGTTTATCACAAAAGGTTGTATTAACCTGTCGTCAAAATGGCTTGCCATGCACCACTCATACATTATTGTAATTTTTCAACATTGGTAATATGATTTTTTGTAGTTATGAATTTATAACTACAATGCAAATACTACAGTTCTTTGGTCCTAAATTTGAGAAATGTTGGATAAGCCAATACAATTCATTATATAAAAATATAATATGTACCGGTATATAAGACCAGCACAATAGCAGGCTAAAATAAAATATTTTATGCCAAAGCAATATAGAAGTGAAAATCTTATCTTCTTCTTATCTTATATAATACAGACGTTACTTCAAAAAAGAAGATGATTACGTCCTACGCGTCATGCATATTAACCAATGACTTAAATTCTGCCAAGTCACTGGTTTTTCTGGCTAGCTCAGGCAACCCATTCCATGCTCTAATAGCACTAGGGAACAAATTTGTCCTAGCATATGGGACAAGGAATGTGCCTTTATTTTTGTGTCTTTCAGAGTATTTTATTAAATTTTGTTTTTGTAATTGAAGATTATGGTTCAATGTTTTATGTATAATTGCTACTTTACTTTTGAGTCTTCTGTCCTGAAGGCTTTCTAAATTTAGTGATTTTACTAATGGTGTTACTCTAGTCAAATGTGAATATTCGTTTGTTATGAACCTCACTGCTCTATTTTGTGTTTGTTCCAGTTTCTTAATGTTTTCTTGAGTTGAGGGGTCCCAAACGGTGGATGCATATTCTATTATTGGCCTAACCAAGGTTAAATAACATTTTAGTTTTATGTTCTTATTTGATTTATAGAAATTTCTTTTAATAAACCCTAATGCTTTGTTGGATTTTTTTATCAATATGTGGATTCCATGACAGTTTTTCATTTATTATAACACCTAGGTATTTAGCGTTTTTAGTCTGTGTTACTGGTTTGCCATGAATAAGATAAGTGGAATTAATTTGTTTTAGTTTTTTTGTTACTCTTAACAACTGACATTTTTCTGGGTGGAAAGACATGCTCCAATTTAATTCCCATTTCTGTAATTCATCTAATTCTCTTTGTAAAATATCTGTGTCTTGTGTTGTTTTTATTGTTCTATATATTATGCAATCATCTGCAAATAATCTGACTTTTGTTCCTGAACTTATGCAATTTGGTAAATCATTTATGTAAATTAAAAATAGTAGTGGACCCAAGACTTCCTTGAGGTACACCTGAGTTTACTGTTATTAGTGTTGATTTAGAGCCATTTATTATTACAGTTTGTTCTCTCCCTATCAGAAAATCTTTAATCCACTGATGCAGTGGAGCATTAATGCCGAAATATTTTAATTTTTTTTAAGCAAACTATGGTGGTGAACTTTGTCAAAAGCCTTGGAAAAATCTAGTAAGATAGCATCTATTTGTTCAATATTATCTAAACCTTTTGAAAAATCATCAATTAATCCTATTAGTTGTGTTTCACATGATCTATATTTCCTAAAGCCATGTTGGTATGGGGTGAGGACATTATGTTTGTCTAAGTGGTTTATGATGTTGCTACATATTATGTGTTCTAGGATTTTACATATGATGCTGGTAAGTGATACTGGTCTGTAGTTTCCTGGATCAGATTTTTCTCCTTTTTTAAATAGGGGGGTGACATTAGCTTCTTTCCAGTCCTTTGGTACTCTGCCCTGGTTAAGCGATGCCTGAAAGAGTATTTTGAACACTGGGGCTAGCTCATTGCTTTGTTCTTTGAGTAATCTAGCTGGAATACCATCAGGTCCAGATGCTTTATTTGGTTTGGTGTTGGGTAATAGTTTTTGAATTCCATTTTATTGTACTACTACATCTTCTATGTTGTCTACTTGGTTCAAATTAAGAAATATGTCTTTGTCTCCTGGGGCAAAGTATTTGTTTAGGATGTTTGCTTTAGTTTCATTATCATTATGTATTATGTTATGTTCATCTTTTAATGGCGTTATGCCTGTTGTTTCCATTTTCTTAGACTTAATGTATGACCATAGGTTTTTGTTGTTATCTTTAGATATTACATTGTTTATGTATTCACTCTGCAGCTGTCTGCTTACTTTTTGGGTTAGGTGTTTGATTTTTATATACTTTTTGTAAACTCTTTCTGCCTTGGTTTCTTTAAATTTTCTATATAGGTTTTCCTTCTGTTTACAAAGCTTCTTTAGTCTATTATTAAACCAGCATTTATTTATTTTGTTTGATGTGTATTTAGTTGGTATATGATTTTCTATAATGCTTTTAAGATGGTTTTTAATGAAATTCCAGAGGTCATCGACTGGTTGGTTAATGTCTTTTTCTAATAAGAATGTTTGTTGAAAGTTTAATGCAGCTTGGTGTAGTTGTTTTAGGTTACATTTATTCCAGAGTAAGATTTTTCTTTTGGGTTTTCATAGAAAAACAATTACATAAGAAATAGAGATTTACCCTGGTATTTGCCAAGCTGTGGCAGCAAACTTGTCTATAGATTTAGTGACATCAGACCATCTGTATATCTGTATGGGAAATAAGGCAGAATGAAGAAAAAAACTTAACAGTGTGTCAAAATATAAAATTTTTTTTTTTGGCTTCAAGGTAGGTTGGGGAAAAAAAAGTTTAATTTTCAATTTTAAATCTATCCACTTTGTTTTCTTTGTTTTTGTAATTCAATATAAGCTTTTCCACATACGTTTAATACAATAATGTTAACTGTTTAAATATGTAGCAAAGCAGCTTTCTGACAATTAGATTTACCGTTGAGCATAGAAGTTTTCTAACAATGTCAACTTTTCTTAGAGATAACAAAATCAAAACCCAAGAAACACTTCAACAAAAACATACCAAGAGCACAGCTCCTACACAAAGAACAAGTTTATTTCCATTAGTAGACCAGCAGCCACATGAGATCTGATTGCTGCAACAATAAGTTCACATAGTAGGAAATGAACAATTAATAAGGAAGTCATTAAAAAAAGAAAGCAGTTGAAATTGTTTATTTTTTTTTTAGAAGATAGGGTATTAAAATATGCACAGCTCAAGCAGGGTTCTTGCTGTTTAAGGGCAAAGCTCTCATGTACATTTACTTAGCTGCAAGAAATAGTTTGCAGTACACCGTTATAGAAGCTACACAATTCTTTTTTAATGGCAATACATTGTAAGTAAAGCAGGACTTAGAAAGTCACTGTAATGAATTCTAAGAAATTCATGTTTTCTGTACACAATAAACTTACTGCTACCCTCATATCTCTATTAAAACTAATAATCTACAGCCCCTCCCCCTTCTTATTTTTCTTCAGAAAAGGAACTTAATTATGTATGGAGAGAACGCTATAACTAAAAACAATATAAAATGTCTACTAAATACATTTCTATTTCCTAAGTATTAGCTTTATTGAGAAACACTCTTCCAGTGTTGGCCTAGTTGCATCAAGCAATAGACTGTAATGAATGCTCATTTTACACTTCAGTGATTCAGGGGAATGACATTATAATGAAAGCCAAGGATTATGAAACTTGTTCTACTTGTTTTTCCTAAGGATTCTTTCTCACACACTTCACCAAGTCAAGCAGAAGAAAAGATGTAAACATGGAGTGTGAAATAACAGCTTTGAAATTAAGCCAGATGCATACAAATCTACAAGTGGCATACTGAAATACTTCTTTGCATTTTAATAGATAGACAAAAAAAAAAGAACCTTTCTAAAGAAGGAAAACCAAAGCTCCCTTTATCTTGATCATGTCTGTAATAGAAACTGCATTGCTGTCTGCTGACTAGGCAAAGTAAATCACTCACAGGATTCCAAAGACATCCTGTTGACAAAAGCATAAAAAAAAAAAACTTGTTTTCTGACATAAGGACGGTGTAGCCATCTGATTTAGGTTTACATTCAAATTTTTCATAAAGTGAGAACAAAAAAATTGAGTTATTTTAGGTACACCATTTGCAAGCCTGCATCCAAAATTACAAGCCTGCATCCAACATCAATAGCCTGCATCTAACATCACAAGCCAGCATCCAACATCATGCATGGGAATATTGAGATCAAATTTCAAATTGAAAAATAATGAAAGTATTTTAAAATATTTGTCTTTCAACATCACACTCATTTTTCAATATTCTTGAATGTGGTATGTTTATGTCATCTCTAAGCCTGACTAAATTAGCATGACTGTTCACCTTGAGGTATGGGCTTGACATTGATTTTCCTGACTTGCTTGAAACTGAGTTTTGGTTGTGTTCCGCTGACCTTCCACACCGTGACATTCTGCAGGTGCACCACACACAGGTAGCAGTACTCTGACTTGATATCTCGACTCCAGTGGATGCTGCTGACATGTCTGGAAACAATCAGAACTGAACATTTAACGGGATTATAAAATCAATAGCTTTAGCTTAATCAATACAATGTTTATTTTTTAATTAAATCCAAGTTAATCTAATCTAGGTTTATGATTTAATGAAGATCACACATATATAGTTATATCTATCTATCTATCTATCTATATATATCTATATAGTTCGTCCATTGTGGTTCGATGATGACCACTTTGTCATCCAGGGGGCTCAGGGCTTTGCACTTGGGTTTTATGCCTCCTCATGTGGCTGGTGAGACCTATGTGAACCCAGAATGTTCCGCTGCACACTGGGCAGGTTATTCATGTATGTTCACCCAAGAAACATACTAACATAATAGCCTCTTGTCATGTAATATCTATATGATCAATTAATTGGTTTATAATATTATATGGGTAGAAAAAAAAAGGGGGACTTTTATGTATTATATTTTTCATTAATGTAAAATTCATTAAAAACATTAATATAATTTGATAAAAATAAGTGATGACTACTAAAAATAATTGTTTACAAGATCATGTAATCCAGTGGTTTTTTTTTGTTTGTGACAGCACCAGTAGGCTACAGTGAAAATCTTTTAAAATACTCTTTTATTTAAATATGCCTTCTCCAATGATATGTTTGCAGGGAGGAGGCTGATGATTTTATTTTTAAGAGATAATATAGGAAAATGTGACCACTGGACTAGAGCATCAGTGAAGACACCAAAAGTTTAGAGATAGGTCATTGCCTTTTTTTTTTTCTCATCATAAAGAATTGTTTTTCAAACTGTCAACTCTTCAACGTGCCCTTCTGACCTTTTAGTCTCCTCCTGACAGAAGGAACAAGACCAGTTCAGACATAACGGTGGCCACTGCAACACAACACATATACACACACTCCCGACATTTGTATACACACTGACAGGCAGGCCAGACATACACGTACAGAAGCACAAAACACGCAGACAAGAATGTTCTGCACCAAACTATGTGAAAAGGGGGGAGGGGGGAGCTGTCCTGGGGCTGGTGGTGAACAACAAAGCATCACGCTTATAAAACGAACCAAGGTTTTAACAAATCGCATTGAAACAAACAAACGGAACTATTTATGACATGCATACCAAGTTAGATAAATATCTAAAGCAAATGTTTGTCTCGGGGGGAAGGGGGGTGTTTGTTTTAGAGTGGAGATGTCATAAATGAACATACTCGGAAATGACGCACTCACATTATACTAAATATTTTCAAACCAAAGTGATAAAAATAATAACAATTGAATTTTACACGGTCATCTTTGAAAGGTAGAGTGCAGGGGGGGGGGATATGTTCGCCCCCACCTTTTTGTGTGACACTTTAACTATTAATCAGGATTCCTAGATTTATAGACCCATCGTAGGGAGGGAGGGAAAACATCGCCTCACGCCGCCCTATTTCCCGATCATCTAGTGACCCCCCTCCCCTTCTTTATACACAAAGGTATTACATTGAATGTTTGAATTCAGTCAGAGTCTTTTCGAAAAAATAAAAATGTTTATCGTTAATTCCCTTCCATGTTAATTTGAAAATATTTTTAATGCGAGATTATTAACTAGATCTAGTTTGATCCATTTAAAAAAAAAAAATCGGCCCCCGAAGTGGTCCACACAGGCAGGAAAAAAGGCAGGTTTCAATATTTTCAGAAAGAATATCATAATGAAATTCTATCAAAGGCGAATGACAGAGAAGAATGAAGGTTGACAGATCTTGTGTGGTGCCCCAAAGGTCCAGCAGATCAAGGGATAGGTGAAAGTGAATGTGAAGTTAGATGTGAACCTGGCCTAACTGATGTCTTATAATGAGTATCTAATTGATTTAATTGTTTTGTAATGAGTCAATCTCTTATTCAAAGCCTCAAGAAAAAAATATTTACGTGAAAAAAAAATCCTTTAGTGTTGTGTTCCGTGTCTACTGCAGGAACCAGCAGTTCACTTGATAATATGAACAACTACTTATTAATTGTTGTTTTAAATATGTCCAACTTATTTGCATAGAAAATATATTTTTTTCTCTTTAAAAAAAAAGTTAACAATTTTTTTGTAAATGCAGTATTTAGTATGATAGAACTTACATAACCTAGCAATACAATTGTCAAAAATAATATTTTTTGATCAAAAATCTAAAACTATTTGCCTAAATGTGTTAAAAATATGGTAAATAGACATCTCCCTTACTATAAAGCCTCCAGTGTTTTTTACTATTAATAGTGAAAATTTGTAAAAATGGTGTATTTTTATGAAAAAACTGCTTGTGTAATTGATTTAAAAATTAGATTTTTCGCTTGCAGAAAAGAAAAAAGTAGCCGTTGCATCAGAACTTAGAATGATCTAAAATATCATGATGTCCGATTTTCATTTTCTCTTCTAGTTTCTGACATCTAAACGGTACGGACGGACAGACAGGCCACACAAAACTAATAGCGTCTTTTCCCCTTTCGGGGGCCGCTAATAAAAAACCAGGCGATAAAGAGAGTTGTTACAATCTTGTGTGCAGCCTCATTCAATGACTAAATAAAACAAAGTTCTTTTTTTTTTGTTTTGTTTCTCAACTTGTTTTGTGAACATGTCATTTTCGAGCTACATTCCATTCGGTCATCTGATGTCATAATGTGGAAATATTGCTGTCATCATAAGTGTACATACAACGTATGCTACTGTAAGAGTTCTTTTAAAAGATGATGTAGGAATTAATATTAAGCCGGAAGAATCAGTCTGAAGATTTAAAAAATAATCAAACTTGTGTGGACGCTGCACCTATATGAACTTTGGCATTCCAACAACGAGACGATTTGATCTAGATGCCAGACACCGACCGAAGCAGGACGTTTTAGTGCAGCCGTTTTGGGGCGGGATCCACAGGATGGCCAATATATGTTCATTTTTATTATGTCCTTCAGAAGAATGATACATATTTATGTTTTGTATGTGTGTTTTTTAAAGCGTATTTGTTGTTGTTGTAAACAACAGTTAATAGTGTCCATTTCAATTTGTTGTGTAATTCTTGCTCAATCCCTAACATTGGTCTATGATGTGTGTGGCGGAGGGATTTCGGCAAGAAGGGTGCAAACTCGTGTCCATTCAGATATGTCCCGAGCTATACTTCGTAATAAGCCTTCATAAAATAGTCAAAATTATAAAAAACAATTTTTTGGTGAAGGAAATCGTGAATGAATAGTCTACTACAGGCTAGAGAGAGACAGAGAGAATGTAAACTAAAGGCTGATTCAAATAAAGAGAGAGAGAGAGAGAATGTATACTACAGGCTGATTCAAATAGAACGAGAAAGAGAGAATGTATACTACAGGCTGATTCAAATAGAGAGACAGAGAGAATGTATACTACAGGCTGATTCAAATAGTGAGACAGAGAGAATGTATACTACAGGCTGATTCAAATAGAGAGACAGAGAGAATGTTTACTACAGGCTGATTCAAATAGAGAGACAGAGAGAATGTTTACTACAGGCTGATTCAAATAGAGAGACAAAAAGATATATAATACAGACTGATTCACATATAGAGAGACAGAGAGAATGTATACTACAGACTGATTCAAAAATAGAGAGACAGAGAATGTTTACTACAGGCTGATTCAAATATAGAGAGACAGAGAATGTATACTACTGTACTACAGGCTTTCAAATAGAGAGAGACTGAGAATGTATTGTTATAACTCTGCCATACGCACCGCCATCTAAGCTAGAAGGTGCGCACTGTGATAAACTAGACTGAGAAGGATGTTAACATTAGGAAAAGAGGGAACGATTTTCGCCCAAGTTGAGAGCCTAGATAAAGATGTTTGTGATCAAGACATGTTGTTCTACATGTATTTGTGATGTCCTGTAAATAAACATCGATGTACCTCGTTGAGTTGCCTCACTTAACAGTATACTACTGTACTACAGGCTGATTCAAATAGAGAGAGACAGAGAATGTATACTACAGACGGATTCAAATAGAGAGAGACAGAGAGAATGTATACTACAGGCTGATTCAAATATAGAGAGACAATGTATACTACAGGCTGATTCAAATATAGAGAGGGACAGAAAATATATACTATATGGCTGATTCAAATAGAAATAGACAGAGAATGTATACTACTGTACTACAGGCTGATTCAAATAGAGAGAGAGAGACATAGAGAATGTTTACTACAGGCTGATTCAAATAGAGAGAGAGACAGAGAAAATGTATACTACAGACTGATTAAAATAGAGAGAGAGACAGAGAGAATGTATACTACAGGCTGATTCAAATATAGAGAGACAATGTATACTACAGGCTGATTCAAATATAGAGAGACAGAATGTATACTACAGGCTGATTCAAATATAGAGAGACAGAATGTATACTACAGGCTGATTCAAATATAGAGAGACAGAGAATGTATACTACAGGCTGATTCAAATATAGAGACAGAGAATGTATACTACAGGCTGATTCAAATATAGAGAGACAGAGAATGTATACTACAGGCTGATTCAAATATAGAGAGACAGAGAATGTATACTACAGGCTGATTCAAATATAGAGAGACAGAGAATGTATACTACAGGCTGATTCAAATATAGAGAGACAGAGAATGTATACTACTGTACTACAGGTTGATTCAAATATAGAGAGACAGAGAATGTATACTACTGTACTACAGGTTGATTCAAACAGAGTCCGCCAAAATCCTCACACATCATATCTTCGTTTTGAAAGCACTGTAATGGACAGGTGGTCATTGGCTACAGGAGTTATCCTTGTTCAACTATCTATTAATTTCAATTTGTCATTATAGGAAAGTCATTTGTTTAATTTACGCTCTTTATGGCGACTCCTCGGCAGAAGACGTTTTGTGTGATTGAGTTTGTGAAAACAAATGCCATTGTCGCATCGACGTGACTTTTGCCTGTGGGGGTATGTTAAAGAGAAAAGTTTTTTGTTCCACAATTGACAGAAAATAGCAATGAATCGAATAACAGCTGCAATCGTGCTGCCTGGTCGTGCGGTATGCGCGCTGGACTGTCGTTCGGACTTGTCGATGGTCCCGGGTTCAAACCCTGCCCGCTGCCATCCCTCGTCGTCCTGCGGGAGGTTTGGAAAAGGAAGTAAATTATCTTCAAATCTGAAGGA
This sequence comes from Biomphalaria pfeifferi, assembly GCA_030265305.1. NCBI lineage: Eukaryota > Metazoa > Mollusca > Gastropoda > Planorbidae > Biomphalaria > Biomphalaria pfeifferi. The sequence continues at coordinate 1,289,280 of JASAOG010000060.1, read as the reverse complement.
AAACAACACTCGTGTCCAGCTAGGAGGTATCAATTGTTTTTTTTTTTATTTTTCAAATATAGCAAAATGGTTATAGCGTATTTATTCTGAATCACCCTGTATATTCATTGCAGTATAGTATAGTGAAACAAACAACAACAAAAAAAAAACAACAACAATGTTTAATTATAAAAAGATGTGCTTTATAAATTATCATCAGAACTTCTCGAGCCTTAATGGCTGCCCCAAAACGACAATCGCGCCACAACGACTGCGCCAAAGCCTCGAGTACCCTCGACTACACCTTTTCACTTCGTTTTTTAAAGTAGGTTAAATATATGTACATATGCAGGCTTGCTTTTTTTTTTTTTCAAAAGTAACCATTGCACCTAGTCTACATCTAGTTCTATAGTTCAATCACGAAGAGAGCGATAATGAAGTCGGAGTTTCAATCAATCTCAAATTTCCTTTTCCAAAATGTGCATGTCACAGACCGACGAATGGATGGACAAATACATAAAGCAAACACGAGTCATTTTCTTTACAGAGAAAGCTGAAAGATCAACATTCCTAGATCACTTTTTTTTTTGGTCAGTGTATCCAATGAAAGATAGTTCTAAATAAATTAGATAGTTAACATCGGAACCTGCAGTACTTGTTCAACCAATGGATTCAGAAACTTAAGAACAAAACTACAATTACAGTAAAGAACATCTATGTCCAAAGTATTAAATCTAGACATGGCACGTGCAAAGTCAACAGCCCCATGCTCACACTTATGCGGCTAGGATCATTGATACATTACAGGCGGGCCTTCAAATGAGAAAATAATAACGCCTACTCTCATTCATGTGTACGAGGCGCGGTGGATGACCGGGAGTCGGGGTTCGAATTCTGGTGAAGACTAGGATTTTTAATCTCGAGATCTTCGGGCGCCTCTGAGTCCACCCAGCTCTAATGGGTACCTGACATTAGTTGTGGAAAAGTAAAGGCGGTTGGTCGTTGTGACACCCTTGTTAACCGTAGGCCACGAAACAGATGACCTTTACATCATCTGCACAAGGTCTGAAAGGGGAACTTTACTTTACTTTATATCCATGTTTAAATCTAGTCGTGCATTTTAATTACAGACTTTAACTCTACTAGGTCATTGGTTTTCTTGGCTGATTCAGGCAACCCGTTCCATGCTCTAAAGGCAATAGAGAAGAGGGGTACTTGTACGAATTTGTCCTAGCATATGGAATAAGTAATGTGCCTTTATCTTATTGTATTTCTGAACATTTTACAAACGTATTATTATTATTAGCCTAGCGGCTTAGCGCCAGTTTATTGACTCTTTTAAACGATGATGTTGGCGGTCATGGGGGTAAACGTGTACAACACACTCCTGTTAGCTACAGTTTAAATCACAGTTTACTAGATCTATCCCTTGGCTGATTCCATCTCGTACTTCGCTAGTTACAATGAGAATGTAGTTTCTAAGTACCTTCAATGACAATAAAGTCTGTATATTTTATTATTAAAAGTTCTGGACAACTGTCCAACACAGTTATTTTCGTCTATCAAATAACTTATTATGCATGATGAACTATTTGAAAGCTTACATGCCGATTGTAAAGTTTTTAAAAATTATTTTACATTATACCCCACCGTAACAAACAACAGAACCAAATAGTAGGCCTACACATTCCCAATCCTGAGCAAACATTTAAGTGATATTACTAAATATAATATGAACTAATTGCTATTTTTTCTGAAATCTTTAGGCCTACTGGTAGTGTTGTTTTTTTCAGCGGCATTGTACGTATTTGTGTTGTCAGCCCTTACGTCTGTCATTTATTTGTAACAAAAAAAAAAAAAAGCCATTAAGCTATTGAAAATACGAATTTACTTCATCATAGCAGACTAGAAATAGGTGAAACTTGTATCTGTAGTCTTCATTTAAAAATTGTATGTTTCCAGTCTAATTAAAAGCTTCTTTAAATCAATGTGGGAAAAAAAGTTGTATTGTTTACTATATAGTTTTTTTTAAATATCTAATTATTTTAATCATAAAGAACACATTTTTAATATCTTCCTAATCGAGACACCATCGCCTTGTGCTACAAGACAACTCCGTCATAACAGCATCCAACGTTTCTATGTTCTTCTCCCATTTCTCTCCGATTCATATTTTTACGTTTCAGCCGAGCAGCAATGACGTAGTTTCGATTGGTATCCATACCTAGGTTCTTTGGACATGAGCAGTATTTATTTTCTTTTACACAGTACCCACGCATTTTGTGGAGTGTAACTGTCCCGCAGTGCCGCCAACATGTTAGAATGAAAACCAAATTGATTGATGGTGATGTTCAACATTTTCTAACGTTTCCTTTCGTTCTATGTTTACTGACAGGTCTAGTTGAGTGACACTATTCCTTCAGTTCTATGTTTACTGACAGGTCTAGTTGAGTGACACTATTCCTTCAGTTCTATGTTTACTGACAGGTCTAGTTGAGTGACACTATTCCTTTCGTTCTATGTTTACTGACAGGTCTAGTTGAGCGACACTATTCCTTTAGTTCTATGTTTACTGACAAGTCTAGTTGAGTGACACTATTCCTTTAGTTCTTTGTTTTACTGACAAGTCTAGTTGAGTGACACTATTCCTTTAGTTCTCTGTTTACTGATAAGTCTAGTTGAGTGACACTATTGAAGAATATATCCGTTCAGTTATAAAGGGCTGTGGACTTGGGGAAGGAGGTCATTCTATATACCGGGTGAGAAGAGCAACTGGCAATGTCTTCCGTCCCACGTTACGACAGGAACTAGATTCAACACAAGTGTATTGGAGAGAAGGTCGAGGTGTCAGATACGAATTTAAAAATACATTTCAAACAAGTAAACATGGAGGGGCCAATAGCAACATGGAGGGGACAATAGCGACACACAAACACTGCGACGTTTAGTGATAAGATGTTTTGATAACGTTCAGTTAAATCAACATGTGATTAGGTTGTTGTTTTTGGATACATAATTCAATCACCAGGACCGCGCTTAGTCTGACTAGGACCCCAACATACGCGTACATTTAGAGAACGGTGATCTTTTACAATTTCCTGATTCCCCCCCCTCCCAAATGTGAACAACTGTATTGAAACACCTGGTGCGTGATCATCAAGGTGCCGAGTATTGAATGGATGAATCATGAAACAGTTTGGGGAGGGGGGGGGGGGGAACAGTTAACATTCTTGTACACTAACCCAGAAGTAAGCCACCATGTCAACACAGCTCTAAAATATGCAACAAACATGAAGCTAATACAACATGTAGGCCTAGTCACTACAACAGACAAGTAACTGTTTTCACTTGGTCACATTTGTTGTGGAAGGTCGTTTAAATTATGTAATAACAAAGGTCACATCTGTTTTACTTTGTTATGGAAGACATTAACGAGCTTTGCAACAAAGCAAACAAGTAAATGTGCCATGAATGCAATGTCATGCAATGTTTGTCTGGCTGTAGATGTAAATACACATGAATGTACACTTTAACAGCAGATGAAGCCATTCCCAATCCGAATGGCAGATGTAACACACATTATAACCATAGACTTGCTAGAGCGTTGTTTCTCAACCTTTTTCGTGTTTTAAATCCCCACTAAACAAAACCAAAAAAAAATCCGTTCGCGCCCCTCCCTTTTTAGCCAGAAAGTGGCCCTTGGGGAACAATGTAAGCTTCACCAAGTGATGCCTAGAGTCTAGAAATCACGTCCTTCAGAAAGAGTGATAGTAAATTGATGCCTAGAGTCTAGAAATCACGTCATTCAGAAAGAGTGACAGTAAATTGATGCCTAGAGTCTAGAAATCACGTCTTTCAGAAAGGGTGACAGTAAATTGATACTTAGAGTCTAGAAATCACGTCTTTCAGAAAGGGTGACAGTAAATTGATACTTAGAGTCTAGAAATCACGTCTTTCAGAAAGGGTGACAGTAAATTGATACTTAGAGTCTAGAAATCACGTCATTCAGAAAGGGTGATAGCGAAGTGATGCCTAGAGTCTAGAAATCACGTCCTTCAGAAAGAGTGATAGTAAATTGATGCCTAGAGTCTAGAAATCACGTCCTTCAGAAAGAGTGACAGTAAATTGATGCCTAGAGTCTAGAAATCACGTCTTTCAGAAAGGGTGACAGTAAATTGATACTTAGAGTCTAGAAATCACGTCTTTCAGAAAGGGTGACAGTAAATTGATACTTAGAGTCTAGAAATCACGTCATTCAGAAAGGGTGATAGTGAAGTGATGCCTAGAGTCTAGAAATCACGTCCTTCAGAAAGAGTGATAGTAAATTGATGCCTAGAGTCTAGAAATCACGTCCTTCAGAAAGAGTGACAGTAAATTGATGCCTAGAGTCTAGAAATCACGTCTTTCAGAAAGGGTGACAGTAAATTGATACTTAGAGTCTAGAAATCACGTCTTTCAGAAAGGGTGACAGTAAATTGATACTTAGAGTCTAGAAATCACGTCATTCAGAAAGGGTGATAGTGAAGTGATGCCTAGAGTCTATCACATCCAAAACCATATTATAAACGTGGACATCCGAACGCAGCAGGATCACAATGGCGATTAGGTCGTTATGATAAATACTGTCCGGCCATGTAATGAGATACTTGCACAGATTTGTCAGCAGGAAACAGTAGGAGGGAAAAGGAGAGGCAGACAAAGTGATAGGAGGACAGCATTAAGGAATGAAGAGGACTGTCCATGGAAGAGACTTTAATCCTGGCAAAAGACCGAGAGAAATAAAAGAAAGACGTTCGACCGATCATGCGTAGTGCCCCAACGTTCAAACAGACTAAGTGAAATGTGAAGGTAAGGTATGAGATATTCCAGGTACTAGAGTATGTATGTTTGACTTGGGGTGGATCGTTTTTCAATCTTCCTTTTAGTAATATACAATTACATAGCTTGACTATGTACCAACTAGTTTTAAACCAGGGGTCTCAAACACGTTACCCGCGGGCCACAAGCAATTTTGTGTGGCCCGCGGCCACCTCCGCGAATTCAAAAAAGTTAGATAAAATTTACAATGACCACATATAAGCCGTGAAATGATTTACAACTGCACAAATCAGTAAATGAGGTGTCCGCCCACTGCAAGCGAAGATTCTGTGAAGGCAAGCTTTGTTGTTAGCGAGATGGCATCACGACCATTCAATGAAGGCCAGTTTGTAAAAGAGTGTATGCTACAGGCGTGTGAAATTATCTGCCCCAAGAAAAAGAAACTCTTCGAAGGCATAAGTTTGCCTGCGAACACAGTTGCAAGCAGGATCACCGAGTCAGCGACAAATGTTCAACAGCAACTGATTGCCGCTGCAAAAAACTTTGTAGCATATTCCATTGCACTGGACGAGTCTACTGGTGTAACAGACACCGCATACTGTGCCGTATTCATTCGTGGGGTCGACGAAAACTTGAACATTGTTGAAGAGCAATTGGACTTACTAGCAATGAAAGGAACGACGACTGGACGCGACGTGTTTCAAGAACTGGAAGCTTGTATTGGCAGGTGTGTGGGCTGCCGTGGGAAAAAACTTGTTTCAGGGCTACGGACGATGCACCAGTAATGTGTTCAGAGAAGGTTGGTGTTGTTGGATTAATGGTAGAGAAACGGTATCAGCTCAGCTTAGCGGGACCTTTTGCAGCCATACACTGAATTCTGCACCAAGAAGCACTCTGTGGCAAAAGTCTACAAATGAAGAACGTGATGGATGTTGTCTTGAAGACGGTGAACTTCATACGTGCACGGACTAGTTCTACAGTATGATATAGTTCAGTGTGGGTCGTGACTGCCTCATGAAGACATACGACTAGTTCTACAGTATGATATAGTTCAGTGTGGGTCGTGACTGCCTCATGAAGACATAAGACTAGTTCTACAGTATGATATAGTTCAGTGTGGGTCGTGACTGCCTCATGAAGACATAAGACTAGTTCTACAGTATGATATAGTTCAGTGTGGGTCGTGACTGCCTCATGAAGACATAAGACTAGTTCTACAGTATGATATAGTTCAGTGTGGGTCGTGACTGCCTCATGAAGACATAAGACTAGTTCTACAGTATGATATAGTTCAGTGTGGGTCGTGACTGCCTCATGAAGACATAAGACTAGTTCTACAGTATGATATAGTTCAGTGTGGGTTGTGACTGCCTCATGAAGACATAAGACTAGTTCTACAGTATGATATAGTTCAGTGTGGGTCGTGACGTTTAAAAAGAAAAGTTACTTACTCGAACTCGCCCAGTTTGACCGAGATCGCATTTTGCAGCTGATTTCCTTGTAGCTTTATAGGCGCTAGGTAGATGGCCTTCCCATCGGTCCACACCACGCCATGAGCAGGATGTACAGCTAACGGAAGAGAATAGCCCATATCATGTGTGGACATCAATGAAATAATCATGCTCACTCTTTATAATATGACAAACAAGAAAAAACTTAAAGGTACTTTTAAAGAAAGACAATAATCCTTTATACAACTTATAGAGCGACTGTTAAATAAAAAAAAAACAATGGAACTTTTTTTTAACCTCGCTACCCCCCCCCCCCCCCCCCAGAGAAAAAAATCCTGGTTAAAGAGAATGTATAGATCTACTACACTTTTTAAATTTCCAATGACAGACGATGTGCAAAATTTCTCTGAACATTAGTTTATTAACCTCTTGAATCAATAATGCCTTACAAAGTAAATTCAAGGACGGTCAAGCTTGAGTTTTACCCGAGTGGCCAACAAGCTAGAAATTCTTTTCTCAGCGATACACATCAACTGTTAATTTTTTTAGAAAAACAAAGCCGTTTTTAAGATCAGCGTCCAGGTTCCACTTTCCACCCACTCACCCTCCATGAAGTTCTGACTTGACTGGAGGTATTATAAAAATTTTTTAATAAGTTATTTCAATAAACTAAAGACAACACTTGGGAACACAAGAAACAATAATGAACATAGGGAAAAAATCAATATTTAAGTGAGTCAAATAAAGAAGCCTATATTAACATATCACAACGACATCAAGTGTCAGCTTATAGTAGCATATCACAACGATATCAAGTGTAATGTACGTGAATATTCCCATTTAATGTGACGATGACTATAATTTGTTATTTCCATAAACATACATGTGTATAGTTAGTGAATCTTAACGTCGGTGCTAACCGAACTAGAAATTGCTGATTAGCGGCTTAGGCGGAAATGAGAAGGATCAAGAACTGGTATATGTATTTTCAAGAGTAAGACATGGACAGTGCCGGATTTAAGTATATGGAGGCCACGGGCAAGATTTTTGTTCAGATTTTTGTTGAGTCCCCTGCACTCTTTCGAAAGCTTTAATAAAGATCCACTTATGAATGAAAATGCTTCAATCTAAAAGCCTGCTCTATTTTAGAAGAAAGAAACAGAGCTCTTGTAAATTTAATCTTACTTTCCTTATGTCACAGTCTTAGTTGACATTGCATGATCTAAAGTTCACGTCATGTTAATAGTTTAAAAAACACGTGGAATTCCTGCTGTAGAAAACAGGAGGTAGAATGAATAAAGATGACTTTGAGTTCAATCAGTCAAGTCAAGCAGACAAGTGAAGTCAAGTTAGTTAAGTCAAGTGGTATTCTTTGGACCGAGTGGTCAAGTATATTTTGGTCCGGGATGGACAGTAGCGACTTAGAAAAGTCTGTAGTAATTTCAGTTAAAAAGTAACTTGTGGGCAGTTGTTGCCAGTGGTCTTTTGAGACATGTATTAGTGGATCTATATTTCTGCAGTGTTACCCGTTGAGATGCGGACGTGATTTGTAACTAACATATATTGGATACATTTGGTACCGCTGTTATGCGGATAGGATTGTTTATTATTTCTTGACTTGTAGCACTAACAAGGAGTGCAGTATTATTATTATTGTGTTGTAAAATAAACTTCATGTTTGTCTGCTGAAACGGACTTAGGTCAGTTTATAGTATTTGTCTTGTCACGTGTCAAGAGTACTTCAGGAAGCAAGAACCCAGCATTACACGACATTCGCATTCTGCAACCTTACACCATTCAACCATCATTTACACCTTAAAAAAGTTAATATGCATATTTTAGTTTTAAAAAGTGTATAAGTTTGAGTTTGTGGAGGGTAAGGCCCTTGGTAGATGCACTGTCGAAAATCCGGAGCTGTACCGAGCATGCTACGACTACAGCGGGCACTTCTTAATCACGACATTGTTGCCAACTAACGTAAGATTTTAAGCGTTAGTTTAAAAAAAAAAAAAAAACACCTAAATTTCTCAACCATCGAAATTTTGATATATTTTTCTCTTTTATGGTGCAAACAAAACTTTTTGTATCACAATAAAAAAAATTGTCTTTTGCTTGAAAGGTGAGAACTTCAAGAATTCCGTTATGATATTTTTTTCTACCAGCATGACCATTTACATAGCTGGCAAAGGCTTGACAAATGAGCCCAAGATGCAGACATTAGCTCATTTGCTACAGTGCTACTCGCTTATATTTACGGCTGGCTTACAAACTCTGCTAATGTGAATAAAAGCAAAGCACTGCTTGTATAAAATAGAAAATTTAACGACTAGATCTATAAGATGAAGGGAATCCTGTGACTGTCTTATTATTCGCTTAAGCAGGTACCACTGAAATTTATCAATACACGAAGAAATCTGACCTCATCATATGCTGTAACCAGAGGCCTAAATATATTATACCTAGACTGGAAAACAGAAACAAATACTTATCCGATAATAATCACATCACAGACCTAGATATGTAGATTGTTATGTACGTAACTTTTTTTCAAGCTGTAAGGAAAGTCGCCCCGAATCGAGGAAAATCGATCTTTTCTGTCTTAGAAAAGTAATGATCTTTAGTTTTCAAAGTTTAGAAATAATGCAATACCATTTTGCGGATTTTAAATAAAATCATAGACTATATAGATCTATATAGTCTATGATGAAATGACTATCAATCACAGATCTTTATATAAATGCAAATATATGAACTAAAGCTATGTTCTGTTAGTTTCCATTGAGATAATGTTTCGAAAGTACTAGATCGAATTAATTCACGTCTGTTGATTTTAATCCTCTTATGTACATTTAAATAGATTGATTACCTTGCAAAATCCTATACTCTTAAGCGAGCAATTCTTGTATATATATATACCCGCGACCCGCGGGTCTTTATTTGCGCATTACTGTCGATATAGTCACTGAGGGTGTTTTGTAAACAATTAAACGAAATAATAATGTAATAAGTAAAGCGAATGTGTCAATGAAAAAAAACAGTGTGAATGAAGCTATCAAATCAGAATAGCTAATAGGCTTAAATCCATTTGTTCAAATTAAAACATTTGCTTGTAGGCCTACATATATTTGATTAAAATTTGAGATGAATAGACTTAATTTTGTATGATTGTGTGTTACAGTATAAAGTAGATCTTGAGGTAGACATAGATCTAAATCTACACTAATCTAGAGTTAAAAATTGGCTTTTATAGAGTTCATTCTGTGTTGCGCATGCGTGACCTTTTTTCATGAATGAATATAGGCCTATCTCAACACGGCTAAGCAGCTTTATTTAGCGAACAGCGAACGAATGTATTAAAAATGCTTTAGAAAAACAAATTTGAATGTTAATTTGATTAAAATATGAAATGAATGGACAATAATTAGTATGTTTATGTGTTAAAGCATAAAACTATCTTTGCGAAAAGAAGTTTTATCATCTTAGAGTTCAATAATAGTTTTAGACCTAGGCCTAGAAATAGACTCAGTAGAGAGATGTGTTAATCACTGTTAATGTGTAACCATTTGGTAATGTCTAATGAAAGGATGTTCGCCAGACATTACCCGCGGCCTGCGGGTCTAAGTTTGTGTTTACTAATCTAGTGGATTGGATTTAGATGTATGTTAAACTTAACTAATGATCCTTTCAAAGTTTTTTCTCTTTCGCTACGAAAATAAAATCAGGTTTGCGAAAATGGGATTACCCGAAGCCGATACATTCATATCTATTAAAAACGAAAAGAGCGATAGCTTTGTTAAATGAATGGGATTATAAAGTGAACAATTAAACGAAATAATTTTTAGTACGCGATTCATGAATGAATATAGATATAGGCCAATCTCAACTCGGCTTCGCAGCTTTCGTAAACGAATGTAGCTTTAGAAAACCAAATTTGAATGTTTATTTGATCAAAATATGAAATGAATGGACTTTAATTAATATGTTTATGTGTTAAAGTATAAAACTATCTGTGCGAAGAGAAGTTTTATCATCTTAGAGTTGAATTAGAGTTTTAGATCTAGGGATGGGATTATTAAGTAAACAATAAAACGAATTAATTTTAGTACGCGATTCATTGTCTAATGATAGAATGTTCGTCAAGAAATCTGTAGTCACAGATATCAGAACTAATTTATGTAAAAAAAAATGCTTTTGAAACACAAAATTGAAGGTTAATTTTATTATATAATAGAATCAATGGATCTTCTTTTGTATTTCCATGTGTCAAAGTAAAAAACTATGTGCGCAAAGTGTATTTCTTAAAATTAGATCTAGGCCTAAATCCTTTCGATCTTTTCTCATGTCAAGATTGTTAACCATGGCCTAGATCCATAAAATACTATAGCTGTAATACAGTCGGACAACTTTTTTTTTTTTGAGGGTCTTAAGTTTGTTTTAGGGCTACAATACATACACTACAGTCTAAGTTAGTACCCAAGGAACATTCCTGCCTAGTTTTATCAAGATTGGTCAAGCGGTTTTGATGTCTATAAGTAACATACATACACCTCACATTCTACTTTATAATATAGATATATATAAATTTTATTTCGAAAACGGCTCTAACGATGTTCTTTAAAATTTCACGGTATGTGCATAATAGTGAGAAAAAACTTCTCAACTCATTGGCCACATCGGGAAAACTCGAAGTCGACCGTTATATCGGTTTCAAAATGGCTCATTATCGAAAAATTAATTTTGGCTCGAATGTTTTATGAATGAAATTTTCTATATGACGTCAATGGGGAAAAAACTTGACACTGCTTACGTCACTAGGCACACAGCAGTACACTAAGACATTTCTTCGCAAACAAGAAAAAGTTTTAATGATTCAATTGGCGTAATTAAACATTTGCGCACCATCTTATTGTAGATTGATCCATTATGAAACTATCGAAGAAAAATAATGAAATTAAATATGTTTATGTATGATTATTTATTGTGTTTTGAAGGCTTTATAAATTGTTTACATTTTAATTGCGTACACCCGTAGGAGCTTTTACTTTGTTATTATTTTGCTGGTGAATTATTGCAATGTGTTTAAGCTTCGAAGTCTACTGTCCCATACCAAAACATAGGAAATGGTCATAACACAGCTTATCTATGCATTACTTGCACAACCCTAACATTTGCGGGCCCTATGTGAAATGGATTGCGCGCGGACCAGTAAGGGTATGGATAAGGATAATAAGTGAAAATAAAGATTTTGTTTTAGAAAATAAATTCGTATTTGCATTACATTTTTTATTCAATGAAAGCTGACGATGCCGTTTTTTTTATATCACGCATAGGACTGGCGTTTACCATATTGATTGACACCCCAAAATGACAATTTTGTCTTTTTAAGGACATTTTTATGAGTTTCAGGAGATTACCAGGAGCTCCTTGAAAACAAAGAGACCACAGGAACCCTATTATAAATTATAATGATTTAATTTAATAATTTACACCTAGACTTAGCGCGGGGCTTTTGAACCTTCGGGGTCCACTGCGAACAGCAGCATAGGCCTAAGACTGGCCCTGATGATATCCAGCTCGCGGTCAACGAATTTTCATCACGCTGATGCTTTTTTTGGTTAATCTATAAACCTCGGTAACACAGAAGTCATGTTCCAGAAGTCACCCAATAAAACCTACTCAGCCCAAAGATCACTGTGCATAGACATCCCTTAAAGTGGTAGATAACTTCACATTATCTGGTAAGCATATTATCAAATGACGCATTGCTTAAAGAGAGGTTGATATGTGATCAGAGATAGTGGTGCTTTTGGACGCCTCCAGGCGAGAGTGTGGCGAAATAAATCGCTCCGCCTGTCTACAAAAGTCAGTGTCAACCAGTGATTCTCTCAACCCCTCTATGTGGATCTGAGACGAGTACTTTATAGAAAGCAACTAAGACTTCTTGAACGACTTCACCAAAGACCGCAATACAAACAGCCATATTCTATCAAAATGGTATGAACTTCTTATAATCCGACAGTCACGCTTTGCAGGGCACTTATTCCGTATGGGGGACGAACATATTTTTGGCAATGTTTTACTTTTAGTAATCTGAAAGGTTCTCGGAGTAACAGAGATGCCTCACAATAACGCTTCTTTAAAATACTAACGCGATGTCTTTAAGTCTCTTAGGAAAAAAATTGCGCGATTTTACTTTAATAATACGTTTTACACTATAACGTAGAGATTTTGTATCACTTGATGATTCTTACTAAAGCCATAATAATAAGGCTTGTCTTCGAGTCCGAAGATTAGTGAGGAATGCAGTATTTCCCGTGGCTGCGCAGCCCCAGCTGTGACCTACATATTTTGCCACATCCAGGACAAGCATAACCATTGTCCGCAGATGGTCGATTTAGATTTTCTTTCGCCGTCTGCGTTTGTCCTCGGCAGCAGATTTTCTTTTGGTCTCAAATGTGTGTCCCGCGGCATTCGTGAGTGACCCCCAGCTGTCTCGTTCGGAGGCCGCATACAACCAGGTGCTCTCTTCTATGTCAGCCAAGGAAAGTTGACGCCTAAGCTGGTCTTTGAAGCGTTTCCGTGGGGCGCCTCTGTTACGTCGACCACCTTTTTGCTCCCCAAAAAAAGACTGCCTTTGGCATATGTTCGTCTCCCATACGGGATACGTGCCCTACCCAGTGCAACTGTCGGACCATAAGAAGACCCTCTATACTGTCCATACCGGCGTTGGCAAGGACATCGCTGTTTGTAGTGCGGTCTTGCCACCGTATGTCCATGATGGAGCGCATGCATCTTTGGTGATAGCACTCAAGAAGTCTTAGTTGTTTTCTGTAAAGTGTCCATGTCTCATAGCCATAATGAATATATTAATTGCAATATTAAATGTCAGAAAGTAACCATTTTAGAAATTACACTGCAAAGACTTTCTTCTAAGCCTATAATAGCCCAATAGTTTTACGCGAAAGAAGCAATGTAAAACGTTAAGACGTGAGCTGTGGTTTTCTATAGGCCTCCTGCTGGGAGGACTTTCTATTCTAATAACCATGTACAATTACATTGAGAACTGACAGAACGAAAATGCAACTCTTCGGATTGATTGTCTTTACCCGATCGTTCATTTTCGTAATTACAAAAATATTCCCAAAATGACTTTGGGCATATAACCTTTCTTAGGAAGTTATTTAACAGAGCGAGGCTCGGTCACCTGATATTAATAATATAAGTGGGAGAAAAAAACGTGAACAAAATCAGACGATATTAACAGGGAAACAGCCAATATCGACATTCTCTTATGTAAAAAAAAAAACAACAACAAAACAGACGCACGAATAATTGAAATTACAAAAAATAATTTAAAAAAAATAATCAAGAAACATAATCTAAGTCACAAGCAGATGTACAAGGCTGCAATACAAGACAGATTCTTTTTGTAGGTTTTCAACTAGTGAGAGCGAGCGGGCAATTGCACTTACCTATATTATTATGCATTAGTAGTTATAATGAACACTGTGATATTATTTTTTAGTTCCGCTTCTTATGTTCCAGATGTTATTTCGAGTAACATTTTTTTTTTCATTTTGTGTGACGAGCTAGTAGATGTTACACTTACACTGACCTTCCTGTATCATAAGTATTAAGAGTCACGTCATGCAACAATAATAGCTATAGCAAACTTTACATTTTTCACAATGTCCATGAATGTGTTCAATTTCAGAAAGGCCGGTAGCAGAAGTGAAAAAATATTTGACAAGGTGATTATTTAAATTATGGGACTCCAGTGGGCGCTGTTGTACTATAACGGAGCAACAGTGACATTTTGACTTCTAATATCCTATGAATACGAAAGATACTAGAATGTGAGCACCGTTGTATTGCAACAGAACAACAGTGATACACTGACTTCTAATCTAATATCCTATGAATACGAAAGATACTAAAATGTGAGCACCCTTGTATTGCAACAGAACAACAGTGATACACTGACTTCTAATATCCGATGAATACAATCCTATTTGAGCTCACAAATCCTCTTACCCTCACTGACAACCTGTCACCGTCAGAAATCGAATGTTACGAGTTAGTAAATGTCTAGGGTTCCGCGAGGCTATTCACTAGCGTCAACACATACAGTATTCATAAGTGTACAGAAGAAAAAAAAGTATTACTTCTTCTTGGCAACGAAACAAAAACAACCCAACTATAACACCCTGACTAGAACTTTAAATTGACCTAGATTCTGTCTTTAATAGGAAACAAACACAAATAAACCAAACAACAAAACAACAAAAAAAAAAGATCAAGCTTTAAATGATTTCTGGTCGACTTTGTCTAAAGAGTACCTTTCTATTTCAAAACAAGATGATGTTTTTAATTCTGTCTCCTACAATCTATTTGTGAGTTCCAGGATTTTTTTTATGTTGAAACAAGGTCAAAGTATATACTCGTATTTAGATACAGGGGGCGTGATGCCCCACTAGATAGTAGAATTTCATTAATCAATATGCCTGATATCAAGAAGCTCTTCAAAAACACAGTACAATCAAAGTCATTAAACCTTCATTTTTCTGATGTGTGTATACTTTAGTAGAGCTTTCTACTTACAAATAGTTTTGAAAATAAATTTAAACTAGTTTTAACCACGATACGTTTTTTAAACAAACGGCCAATAAAACGCCTATTAAACAAGCGAAGGATTGTGCTAAATTCTAAGAAAATGGAAAGATTGAGAAACACTGGTGTATACACAGTCACAGAGATCAGTAGCAATAGAGCGCTGACTGTTCTATGGGTATCAGAGCCAATCATCTGAGTAGAGAGTATGTGTACTTCAACATCCAACTATCTCAACGAATAAGAACCAAGAATTTGTAACCATTTTTTTTCTCTTTAAAGGATTTCGAATACAATATTGACACGACAGAACCATAGTGCACTGTTTCAGAAAAAGAGAACACGTTCTGTTGTTCCTGTATATCCACAACTTCATAAGTCACATGAACGGGAGCAATGTAAAGAGACAACAAGACCTGTTGGGAACTGTAAAGATACACACACAACAAAATGTTGTAAAATCTTGACTTCGTATAACAAACACACATATGCTAAGGAATAGAGAAGAAAAAAAGACACGAAGTTAAAAACTGATATTAAAAAAATCTTTTTGAACACATTTCTTTAGAAAACAAATCCAACACCACAAAACTACAACCGCATCTGCGACCAAATCCTTTTAGAAGAAACTATAAGCAATTAGCATCGTTTGATTTGGGCAAACAACAACTAGCTGCAAGACATCACAGCACGTCCTATTAAAATATCAGCAGCTGATTGGCGGAGCTAACCCTGGTGCTAAGACTCTCTAGGCAGGAATGTGAAGGGCAAACATGTTCCGTTAATGGGCCAAAGAGCAGCAATGACAAGAGAGTTCAACATTTGATAGGAGCTCAAAGATGGTAGAAACAAACAAACTTTGAGCCTGCACACAAAAGTCAACATGAATAGTGGTAGGGACAAACAACCCAAAATGAATGATAGGCCTATAATATGTGATAATTGTTAAAAGTTGAGACTTTCCGCTAAATCTTTTGGAAAAAAAAAAAATAGACCATCGTACAAGTTTAAAATGAGAATTGATGCCACAGAGAAAGAGAGAAAGGAATAAGAAAGAAAACACGGAGTTATTGATTGTCACTTGCATGTGACAAATTTGTGACCATTCCACGAAAACAAAAATGTACACCTGGATCAGGGTGTTATGAAGTGTGCGTGGGAGTGAACACGTAAGAAAAGGTTTGGTCACGTGAACTCTGTACTTGGTGGTCTAGGGTAGCTGAATTCATACTGGTGTGAAAAGGGGGAGACAAGCAAGAGACGTGTGGACAGCAAGACGTGCATTTTTCTTTAGTGAGTTCCAACTTGTTTCAATTCTTAGTTCACTTTGGTTTCTACATCTACTTTCAAGTTGAGTCTGTGTACATTGATCAGTAAAAGTTATACTCAGTTATGTTTTAAAATAAACTATAGGAAAGTGCGAAGTTCGAGCAGCCCCGATTTGTCAAGAGGTTCGAACAGTTCACTTTTTATTGCTAAAACTTTTTTATTTGAATGTTTACCAAATTACTACTATATTGCTACTGCGCATGCACCTTTTTTCTTCCCTTCCTACACATACTATTTTCTTTTCCTTGTAAAGGCTAAGTTCATGGTGAGGTCAAACTCAGGAGGTGAGGAGTTATTCTTTTTTACTACCCGGTTGTGAAGGTAATGGGCTTAAGGCTATTTTTAAGTCTGATTGCTCATCAGCTTAAAGAGACTATTTGAAGTTGTGGAGGGTGGGAAATGTTGCAATAGATGGTGTTCTTGCGCTGGAGTAAAAAGAAAATGACTTTATAGTAAAAATTAAATATTAAAACATGATTTTATATATATTTTCTTTGATCTGTTCGAACCTTCCATCAACCCGATCGAGCTTACTAACTGGGGAAAAATCCGCTCGAGGAAAAGTACGCTTGGCGATACTTACCCTACACCTCTTTGACTTCGTATTTAATTTTAACTAAGCCTAGTGGTACATTAAATCCAATCTATTGTTATAGAAAAAAGGACGAGGAATTCAGAGATACTATCAGTTTTTTCATAGGTCAGACCGTTACGGTGCTATAAAAATCCAAACTTGAAAATTGCTGCCAGCGGGCTTAATGCGCTCGAACTTCGCACTTTACTCTAGTTCAAATTTATTTCAAGTTTACTTTAAAAATTGAATATGTCTACATCGGTTTAGTTCTCCTAGCTGTGTGGAGCTACAAACCAATAAGAGAGTATAAACACAGCATTTCTCAAAAACACAACCATCTAAACCAGATTCGAAGGTGTCACTTGTAGTAAATAAAAGTTGAAAAGGTCTCCTACAAGGTACAGCCCTCAGCTGTACTCTAATCTTTAAGAATGACCTTCCGAACCTCACCTCGGTCAATAAGGCACTTTATGCAGATGACCATTTAATTTGAACCACAGAGGACTATCCAGTACTCACTAGATCCAAAATAAACAGAACCCTTACAACCATATCAACATATTCCACATTACGGAAACTGGAAATAAACACAGAGAATTCGATTCATTCAATCTTTAGCCACAGCAACACAACGACAAAAAGAAACATCTTAAAATAGACTCACAGCTAAGAAATAAACAAGAAAATCCCACAAGATTAGGTGTACAAGTAGATCAAAGACTGCCTTTGAAATATTTTATGGCAGATTTTAAAAAGGCAACATAAAGACTAAATATATTAAAACACACAACAAGAACATCCTTGAGACAGTTATACACTGGACATTTCAGATCTGTCATGGACAATTGTCTTTCCATACAAAGAGTTGCCAATAAAACCTATCAATCATCATTAGACTCAATCCAAAACAGCAGCCTGTGAAATAGACTCAAAGATTGAACCTCTTAAGTTAAGGCGTAACAGGGTAGCATTAAAGGCTATTGATAGATACGGGGAGTTGGGGGGATGACCATCCTAACAAACTACTTACAGAAAAAGTAGGACACTCAATCAAATGAAGCAAAGAACTCCGATACAAATTATAGATTAACTAACGCAAAATCACCATCTACCCAATAGCAGAACTTGAAGTGGGTACCCTAGAAACGATTGAAAGCTTTCCAAAAACATCTAACAACATATGGATAAACTTCAAGCCATAAATGCTGGCCTTGGTGACCGACTGGTACTTCCCGAAAATAAAAACACTAAGATAAGTGCACCGTGTGGAGACAAGGTGTCAGATTTTCAGGACGAAATTGAAGCAATCACTATATATGCATTACAGACTGTGACAGTAGAAAAAACATGTTCTATGACTGAATACAAGCATCATCAGATAGTTTTTTGTCTTAACAGTCTCACAATCTACTCTTCAAGCATTAACTAATAGCATCTCATTTAACCCAAGAGAGTTGACTATATTAACCATCACAACCGATATAATTTTGATTTTTAATAAATTTTTAACCACATTACAATTGATCCATGGGAACAAAGGTATCATGGGAAATGAAAAGGCTAAGGCTATTAAAGGCATGGACATCCATGGAACAACCGACAGACCAATTAATTACTACACTTTGAAGTGAATGTTGGCCAGCAATCAACAAAAGGAGTAACTCAACTAATAAGCGCTAGGAAGCTTAGGCCGAACTATTTACAAAGAACTGAGCAACCCAAACAAACTGGACAGTAAACATTTTCTCTCCCGCAAAGAGCAATCTACAATATTCCAAATAAGAACAGGACACAGACCTTTAAATTTTAAGAATAATTCCCAAACGTCAACTCCTTTGTAGAAACCGTGAATCGCAGCCTTTCTGAATGTCTTTATTTTATTCACCTTATGCAGACCCCACTACCACTACAGTCCAACATAACCAACATTCTGTATGGCTGTGCCGAACAACTGAAAAAACAGCACGCTACTTTTCCTTAAAACAGACTGCAAAACAGCCTACAGCTCAGTAACAAAAAGCTCGCTAAAAAAAGAATTCTCAATCCAATATATATATATATATATATATATATATATATATATATATATATTAAACTACAGAAAGTAATAATTAGGTCACTAAAGGCATAAAAGAAAATAGAATATCTTATCTGGATGTTGAGATAAATAATATTTTATTTGTTGGAGACCTAACTCATCCAATTTAGGGTCGATCCAAATAATGCGATTAACCCACCTATTTACCATATTCTTGAAATTCTTGTCCTTTAACAATCTATCTTTTTCTTTGTTTCAAAGTATTCATGTCAATTACAGCCCCTCAAGGAGAGAGCTAAGCTCTAGAACTGACGACCCAGCGTGTTTGTCTGTGTGTTTGGCTTTTATGGTAGGGGATTTTCTTTTGAACTGTTCCGTCGTATTAAAAAAAGGGACAGTATTTTATCTGTAGATATTGTAGCTGAGGGATCACATGCATGTATGTGTTTGTTTATTATGAAAGGGCGAGGGTGGGGGGGCAAAGTGGTGAAAGTTTATCTTTATATTACAATAACCCAGTGTTTCCCTGTGTTCCGCGGAACCCCAGTGTTCCATGAGGCCAGAATAGATGTTCCACGAACTACTGGAATAATTAACTAATAGGCCACTACATGAATTAATATCTCTAAACAAAAGTGTTCCGCTAAATACTCAGAATGTGCGAAGTGTTCCGCGAAGGAAAAAGTTTGGGAAACACTGCAATAACCGAAGGTCTAACGCACCGTTTCTCAGCCTGTGGGGGACATCTTATATTTGTGTTGTAGTTATAAGTCCATAATTAGTGGGCAAGAAAAAAATTATTAGAGATGTTTAAAAAAAATAAATGAAGAGAAGTTCCCTATTATAAATAGAACATAGTTCCTTTTAGATGATGTATAGACAAACTTTGATGTGTGTCTAACAAAATACCACTCTGTGAACAACCGTGATTTTTTCAGTCTTTCTCTGGTCAGAACATTCTTTCGAGTCATGTACCAACGATTTGTATACGTCAACTGTATAAACTTTTTGCATCGTAAGACGATACGATTAACGCTAAGAAGATCTTACTTATTAGAAATGACGTGCACTTATGTGTCCCGAATGGCCCACACTTTTCAGGATCAACCAGTGCTGACTTAATTTGAAATGAGCTGACGGATGACATCAGGAGGATGCAACCCGGAATGCAGGAAAACTCTTGGTACTAGGACTCCACCCCGGAACCTGCCCAAGGAGCCTTACAGCGCGTGTGTGTGTGCGTATATTTATAATGTAAGGAGCCAACAAAGATATTTCATCTTAAGGGCTACAGCTTATGTGGAGTGGTAGTAAAAGAAATTTTTGTGGAGGGGGGGGGGGGGGGCGTCATGTGTCCGTTTCAAACTATTATATGTGTATATATGTGTGTGTGTGTATATATATAAATATATATAAGGTAAGGAGCCAACAAAGATATTTCATCTTAAGGGCTACTAAAATGTATTGAGCAATTGGAAGGGTTGTTATAATGAGCAACATTCAATTGAAGGATAAAGAATAAAGCATGCTACACCAAACCCAATTCTTAACCTTCAACCTATTGTAATGTTAATCAAATTGCATGAAATAAATTGGCTATGCAAACTTTTTTTTTTAAATTAGCAAAGCAAAGCATGGATATCAGTTCATATATATATTATAATTACTGCTTTTGTAAAGTGCATTTTTCATATTCCTATAAAATTCTCAGTGTAATCTCATCCCTTTTTGATCAATTCTAATTCAATAAATGAGAATTTTAGAACCATGAACAATATATTGTTTAAAAATTATAACAAAATGAGTTTGTATTGCAGGCAGTCCCAGTAATGATTTAGCTTGTGCTCATACACATATTATCTATAAATTACATTGACAGTTGTGGATTTTGATTTAGAGCCCATACAACTATTAAAAAACATGAACTGCCTTTTAAAAATGATTAAAATGTAGTTTCAAACAATTTGCAAGTTCAGTTTTAAAAAAAAGAGGATGCTTTTAGAAAAATCTTAAACTTATTAAACTATTAGGTCTTGGCCTATGCCAGTTATGGTGAATGCCCCTTCTAAGCAGATATAAGATTCTAATCCTTGTTTTGAAAATGTTATTGATATAAAAGCATTTGGATAAAATTTGCATATTTAAATGAACAACCAACACAAAAACAAAAGCAGCTAATTCCTACAGTGGCTACTAAAACTGGAGATCCTAAATAGTGAATTTCACAAAATTTATTATGGGCTCATATTGAATCCACAATTGAAAAATATATAATAAAAAGAAATGCTCATGACTAGTTTACTTACAACTTAATAGCTATGAAAAAAATGTGAGAGACATAAAATGTCATAGAAGAAACAAAATTTGATGATGTAATAAAAAGATTTTGAAATGAAAAGTAAAAAAAACTAAGCTTACCATGGAACAAATTGTTTAATCCAACTTTTCTTATCCTTCCTTTTCCTAATTCCATTAATGTCTTTCTGCATTCAACGTGAAACTGTTAAAAAAATATTTACATAAAATATAAATCATTAAACATGAGTACTTCAAAACATCAATCATAAAAACAATAGTGGTGAGTTGTTTAGCCTTTAATAAAGAAATCATTAAAAAGTGGGGCAAGGCAAATTAAAGTGTTTTTGCAATCAGAGATGTGAAACGTATTCACTTAGCTTAGTTACTATTTCTCCTATTCAAAATTATACATAGGTCAAATAAAAATAAATAAAAGGGAAGCAGCACTGGTCAATACTAATAGCTGAAGAACATTTTTAAAAGGTACATATAGGACACATATGTCTGTAATGGGCATGATTGTTATAAGATCATCTTTATGTTTAATAATACATATTGTCGCAGAGATTTTTTTAGCTCACATAAAGTCATGAACAGATAATGCATAAAAAATTCTAGACAAATAATATTAAAACATAGATCTATAACTAAAATACAAATACCACTTTGCAGCCTTAGGGCCTAATTACTTCTTAGATGCAGATATGGTAATATCAGGAGGTGTACAGTTTGAGAAATGCATTAGACATGAATGGAGATTATTTTTATACTACAAGCAGTGCTTTTTTGTGACGGTACACACGGTACCGGTTCAATGTGGGGAAAAAATTATTACCTTTCTTATATTTTAACATTTATTATTAATTTATTAATAGTTAAAAGTTAGGCATCACTGAGTACCGGCACTTATTTATTTACAAAAAAGAAAAAGCACTGACTACAAGTAAGTATGAGACTATAAGTATGAATAGAAAAATATAATGCATGGGTGTAGCTGGGGGGGGGGGGGGGGGGGGGGGTTTAAAGTTAATCCATCACTTGCCCCAGCGCAGCCAAGAGCGGTTTTGAGTTTAAATTTCCCTCCACTGGGTTTTGAAGTTCAAACCTCCTCTTCTATAAAACAAAAATTAATACAAACGACAGTCACCGAATTCTATGAGCGTAGCCAAGGGGGATTTTGAGTTTAAAACCCTCTCCGAATTTTGTGTGTGTGATAAAACCCCCTCTTCAATATAAGACTAAAGCATACAACAGTCAACAGATACTATGAGCATAGCCAAGAGGGGTTTTGTGTATAAACCCCCCTCCACAGGGCTTTAAGTTAGAACCCCTTCAGAGGGCTTTGAGTTTAAAAACCCCTTCAGTAGGGTTTGAAACTATAAAGCAGTATATTGACAACATTGCCAATATATCATCTAGATCTAGTTATCTAGAATCCATTGTTATTGTACATGATCATGATGATGTAGAATATTAATGATTTAATGTAGTGAAATGTAGTGTAGATTCAGATTGTAGATTCACTAAGACTAAGAGTAAGAGTGACAAGATTCTGCTACACTGACGATACAGTTATTGAGCTATACAATAATACACTACTGTCACTACACTGACAACACTGTCTACAGTATTAAAATATTATAGATCTAGATCTAGACTAGTATAACTGATAACTAGATCTATAGAATAGATCTCTAGTTTTAATTTAACTTTAAAATTCTAAGTGTTTACTTTTTTATAGTTGATAGTCAGATAGAGCTTGTAGTAGTAACACTGTAGTCAAGTGAGACAAGTGTAGATACCCTGATATAAATATAATAATAATAATATATAAATATAGATCTAGAATCTATTGTAACTTATTGAAAGTTATTGTTAATGAGTTAATGTTATTACAGTTATTATAATATAAATATAACATTATAATTATTCATTTATAAATTATTGTAATAATTATTAAATATTATTATGTTACAAATAATAAATATAACTATGACTATACTGTGTATTGTATACAAAATAAATTATAAGTCTATACGTTTTAATTTTAAGTAAACTAAAACTTACTTAACTTAAGAATTAGACGTCTAGCCACCTTACCCCTAGTCAGTCTTCTAAGTTCTAGATCTAAATCTATACAGATCTATGAGTCTTCGTCTTGTTAAACTAAACCAATGACTGGAAAGCAAGAGCGCTTTATTTATCAAAAGAAAAAGAGAGGTAGGTTGTTGTTTTTAAACAATCAAAACAGACTATTTTTAGAAACTAGATTCAGGCTTTCCAGATTTGTTTCTCCGTTTTGACTTCATAGAAGTCTTCATATGCTTCCAGATGCCACATTATATAGAATATATATAATCTAGATCTAGATCTCTTGAGTCTAGCCTAGTTTCTAGTCTAGAATCAAGAGTTTGATCTAGACTAGTTCTAGATTTGTATATCCAAACCTATATCAATCACAATGATGCGAACTTTAAATTAGATTATAATCAGTATACAAATAAGTTAATTTAAAAATCATAAAGTAAAAAAAAAAAAATGTTTTAAAGCGCGCTCTTGTTTGGAAAGCTAATATTTGTTATTACATCTGACATATGGCCTAGATCTTTATACTACTCTACTACACAGTTTGGAAGGTTTAGAATTTACAACACCAATAACAGTAAACTCAGGCCTACCTCAAGGAACAGTCTTTGGTTAATATGCATGACTGAATGCATGACGCGTAGGACGTAATCATCTTCTTTTTTGAAGTAAGGTCTGTATTATATAAGATAAGATCCTAACGGCCAAATAATAACCTGCTCGTAATCAACGTAACGCCTGTGCCTGTATATGATACTGCATGACGGCTGTAAGGATTCGAGACCATTGTAAAAATTGCAAAATAATTATAAGAAAAATAAGATGTATTATAATAATAATAAAAGACTTAGTGAGAGGCGTAATGTGCGTGTTTATATAGTTTTGATTTTAAAAACCATATCTCTTTTCGAATGGACTATCCATATTAGGCTTAGGTTTAAAAATAGTCGCGAAGATTAATTAATAGGAAGTTGTGTAACTTTAAAAAAAAGAAATTAGAGGAAATGTCATTTGTCATTTAATTGGTTTGTCAGCAATTATTTGTGTGACAAGTTGATTTATTTTTGAATGTCGTGAATTTAATATTATTTAGGACTATTATTTTTAATTTTGTCATTAAGTAACAAATTTGTTTTTCATGGGTGGAGTGACCAATATACACACCTTTAAGCGCATGAGATGACAATTTTTTTTTACCATGGTCAAACTAATTCTTTGTTTGTTTGTATGTAGGCTATTACGTACTAGGCCTACCCTTACTTCGTTTTTGTGCACTTTATATGATAGGCCTATATCACATATTATAATTTGGCATTTCTATTGACTGATAATATAATAAATTGTATTTTACACTTACACTTCATCTGACTTCATCATTTTATATCGACAAATAAGACCAGATAAGCAAGTTAATATACTTACCTTAAGCCAGGCATGTCAAACACGGCGTTCGGGGGGCCGCATGCGCCCGCGACCACTTTATATGCGGCCCGCTTGGTCAACTAAAAAATTATCAAAATAATGTTAAATTATTGGAGTGTAAAATAAGAGATGACAAGCTACTTGAATTGAAAAATAGTATTTGTTAAACTGAACAACGAGAGTGAGTCTGCGGTGAAAGCAAGCTATATTCTGTCAAACGTAATTGCAACCCATAGCTAATCTTTTAGTGAATTTGATTTTATGAAGGAGTGTGTCGTTAAAGCTGCCAAAGTAATTTGTCCAGAAAAGGTGAAAGCATTCAAGAAATAGCGTTAACTAGGAACACTGTGGCAGATAGAATAAATGACATGTCAGTCAGCTTGCGTGAACAATTAAAGAACAAAATAGTTGATTTTGAATTATTTTCATTGGCTCTCAATGAGTCATCTGGTGTAACGGGTGTATCACAGTTATTCTTAAGGGCCTATGACAGGAATTTTGAGATACACGAGGAGCTACTTGAGCTCTGTTCTATGCATAACACCAGAACAAGCGAGGATGTTTTTGAGAAATTACAAGAGGTGATATTGCAGTACAATTTATCTTTGGTAAAACTAGCATGTCTAGTAACGGATGGCGCACCAACGATGAAATGAAATGGTTTTGATGCAAAGCTACTTGCAAAAATAAGAGAGAATGATGCTAATTTTAAATTAGCTAATTTTCAGTGCATCATTCACCAAGAAACATTCTGCGCAAAGCATTTACAGTTCCAACATGTCATAGACCGGTTTCAGTCGCTCTCAATAAATCATCGCCGATTTTCAATGTTTCTGATAATTAATTATTGTACTTGATTGTGTTCCCTATTACAAATTAGTCCGCTGGCTCTCCTGTCATAAAGTATTTAAGATATTTTTTGCACTGCGTGAGGAAATTGTATTGTTTCTGAACATGAAACGTGAGCCTGTTTAACATTTTCAAACTGACGAATGGATTCAGGAATTAGCATTTGCAGTTGATCTCACTGGTCACCTGCAAGACTTGAATTTGAAACTTCGAAGTAAAGACAAAATTGTCACAATGTGAGGTGCAAAATTACGACTGTGGATAAACCAAATATGAAGAGAAAATCTGTTCACTTCTCAACGTGTCAGGAACTAAAAAGATTAAATACGGCTGCAACATTTGGTAAAAATGCTTTCAATGACTGTTTTCGTGACTTCGTTTCATACTAGCAAGAATTTTCTTTGTTTATATCTCCATTTTTATTTGCTTCTGAAAATGCCGCTGGTAATGTGCAACTAGAGCTGATAGAATAGCAGTTAGATTCTTTGTTGAAAGCGAAGTATATAAAAGTGGCAGTGCCAACATTTTATAGTTATTTACCTAAACGGTACCTTGAATGCGGAAATTTGCAGCCAGAATTCTAGCTATGTTTGCAAGCACTGATCTCTGTGAGCAGTTCTTTTCCATAATGAATGCTACAAAAATATCACACCACTCGAAATTATCTGATCAAAATTTGTCGTCAGAGGCAAACAAACATCAACCTGACATTAATAAACTTGTATCCCAGAAGATGTCATGCATCAGGACAAACTGCATGATGTGTAATTGTAGTAATTTTTTATTACAAAATCGTTCTACAAATTTAGCTAACTAAGTGACAAGTATGCCATTAATTATTGTATTCTATTGTATTGTTTCTAATTTACATAAAACCTAGAAGGCTGTTTTGCAACTGATTTTTGGCTGCGGCCCCTCAGGTCATAGTAAATTTCTATGTGGCCCATACACCCTAATGAGTTTGACATGCCTGCCTTAAGCCATTTTTACGTTACCTGTATAAATTAGTATTTAAATTGGTCTTTATGACATAATAATTAAGCAACTAGAAGCTATTCAATTTTACGAGAGATGTGTTAAGTCATGATATGTGATTGTTTATGTCTTATCTTATATAATACAGACGTTACTTCAAAAAAGAAGATGATTACGTCCTTCGCGTCATGCATTTAGTCATGCATATTAACCAATGACTTAAATTCTGCCAATTCACTGGTTTTCCTGGCTAGCTCAGGCAACCCATTCCATGCTCTAATAGCACTAGGGAAGAAGGAGTATTTGTGCAAATTTGTCCTAGCAAATGGGACGAGGAATGTGCCTTTATCTTTGTGTCTTTCAGAGTATTTTATTAAATTTTGTTTTTGTATTTGAAGATTATGGTTCAGTGTTTTATGTATAATTGCTACTTTACTTTTGAATCTTCTGTCCTGAAGGCTTTCTAAATTTAGTTATTTTTCCAAGGGTGTTACTCTAGTCAAATGTGAATATTCATTTGTTATGAATCTCACTGTTCTATTTTGTCTAAACGGTAAAGCCCTGAACAACATAAAAAAAAATTTTTTTTTTAAGAAAACAAGCTTATATTTGTAATTCTATCTCTGTTAATGTTTTTGTGATCCCTTATTTTTTTACAAAGGGGACTTAAACCACCTCACCTGTCAAGTACAATTTCTTTCCCTTGTTCCATACCAAATAAAATAATTACCACTAGTTAATTAACTAATTGGTTACTTTATTTTATTGATTCTTGTTTTGTCAGGTAAACAAAAAATAGCTCTGCAACATTTCAGCTTGATCATAGATTGGGTATGGGAGAAACAACGTGTAGGCCTACAAACTTTTTACCAGACAGAGCTTTGCAATAAAAAATACTGCACTCTCCCATACCATATGTTTCGAAAATAAGAAGCCTTATTATTAATTTAAAGACAAAGTGTCTTTATTTTGCTAAAAATACATGACCTAATGAGCTGGTCTTGTGTTTCTTAATTATGCAGTATATATTCTTCGATGGCATTTTAGGTCTATAATACTGTTACAAATTACCAGTGACAGGAAGAGGTTAACGTGTGACCCCGACAAGATAACACAGCAGCGGGTGTTCTCTGGAATGTACATGTATAAACAGAGACAGGATGTGACGTGTCCTTACGTGTTATTCAAGAAGGTACTAGCAATGTCCAGTGACAGATAGAAGTCACAACTTGTGACCCCGGCAAGATGACACTGCAGCCGATGTTTTCTGGAATCTACATGTATAAACAAAGACAGGATGTGACGTTTCCTCACGTGTTGTTTCAGATGATACTGGCTGTGTTTGTGCAACTTTGGAGGAGAGATTAGGGACTCTATATAAGCCAGAGAGTTAATGTAAAAAGTCAGTCGTGAGTGAGTCGTCGGTACTGTTGTCTACTGTGCGAGACAGTAGAGGAAAGATGTGTACGACTCGATGCAAGTTAACTAGGGTAGAGTTAACTGGAGTGGACTTCTGTCGTTAAAGTCTATACAGCGAACTACAGTGGACTTGAGCCGTTACAGTCGATACAGTCGATGTAAGACGTGTGCGGCTCTGATTCGGTAGACTTGAATACGACTTGGTTCAGCTTTGGGAGACCTGGAGCGACACTGGAAAGTGTGCCGTTGGTCTGTTCTGTGGAATACGCAAGTTGAGAAGAGATGAATAGCAACGAAGTGAAGAGATGAATTGCAACGAAGTATAGCTAACTGTAAACTGACAGATATTGTGCAGTCTTCTACGCTACATGCTACAGTAACAAATTGTTAGAGTTAATAGTCAATAAAGTTATATGAAGCTGAAAGTTTAGTCGTCAAGTTCTTTACAGTATTTTTATTTGTGTGCCTACTAGTACATTTAGCCAGAAGATTCAGAAATACGTAACAATACGATGAATCTTTTCACTTTGCAACTTCTTATGTGACATATTAGGCCAATCCTTGATGAACGTCCACAGTCACAGACTAGGAATCTGTTATCACAAGACACTGTAGCATTTTTTTTTCCATATTTCTGCGATCCAGGATCCCTCCTTTATTATTGCTCTCCATTTGCATTCGTTCAGTGCCTCTTTCTCCCAACTGTTGGTGTCAGTTTTGAAGAGCTTTGTGTGGCGCTTAAAAGTGGATGACCTGCAGCTCAGCTGTTCTCTATTAGATCACTATACAACATGGGCGTAGACAGGATTTACAATATATCTTGTGGAAGTTGACTCGACTTTGTTTGTACATGCACCCAAGCTAACCAGCAATATGTATGATATTCTCAATAAGATTTGAAAGATGACAGCAAGAAATGAATTCCTAAGGATGTCAGGCTAATTCTCAACAGAGGTTTTAATCGAGTTGCATCCTAAAACCTAAAAATTCAAGCCTACATAATGATATCTTAAACAACCCAGCATTTTGCAGCTTTGCTATTCTTTTACGGCACCCTACAAACCATTCCAAACCATAAACCAACTGCCAATTTATTGTACAATTTTAACTTTTTTTTGCTGCAGATTTGTCTGCAGCAGTAATGCAATGCCTGTTACATGTAGATTCTTTTATAAAAAAACATGTTTGTAATTCAGTTTGTCATACAGTTTCATATAAATATTGCAATACAAAATTATGCATTATATAACACATTTATAAATATTAAAGCATATTTTTATTTTTCTATTTTAAAACAATAAACAAAAGTGCAAAAATGTACTAGCTGCAATGTGTCATACATAAACAAATAAAACATTTATCATTGCTAGAAAGAGGATCATTTTATGCAATTTATAAAGAATGACATCATACTCATAGAAGTTCAAGTATCCTAATTTAAAAAAAAATGTTTTAATGCCTGATAAAAAGAAAGGGGCCAACAAAATGTCTCTCTCTTAACATATTTTAAATGTATAGGCTTAACAAGAATATTTAAAAAATCATTTTAGGCCTGTAATATTTTTAATAATATTTATCAACAATTTGGCTTATACATTTTTTAATGTACTTAAAATTTGCTTTTCCATGATAAGTGACCATTTAAACATAATTTTTATGCTTGATTTAGTTCAAATTTTAAGTAGAATGAGATTTTCTAAATTATTATTCAATTAGAACAGTGCCAGCACTAGTTAAATAAAATTAGTGATTGGTCCTACGTGGTAGGCCAACTGATAAAATAAAATCAACATCATTGCAATTAAGTGTTACATGTTTACAGATTTTTGTTGAATATAAAAAAAAAATATTAATAATAAATAGTCTAAGTTTACCACCGTCTCACTTTTAAAAGAAAAGGCTAACTTATATCAATTATCAATTGTATCAATTATATAAGCTAACTTATATAATTGATACTGTTACTTAATATTTAGCTTTTAATATTTTTGATATAAGAATGGAACTTCCACATTGTTCTGAAAACGATACATTAAAAAAAAAATTAATTTATAGTTATGATACGATCCAAAAAATATCTATAAATACATTAATTACATTTCTTAATTACACTTATCTATTCATAACAGAAGTCAAAGACATACATATTTTTTGTTTTGCATGGTTTACTTGATGGCCAAGCTGCAGGATCATTTTTTACCCTTAAAAATATTTTTTCTTCACATTTAATTTAAATTACATTTGATAATTCCTGAGGAGAATGAATCATGTCATTTTGAATACCCCTATACACTGTCTCTATACATATATAATATCAGAACCTGTAAACTTAAATTACAAAAAAAAAAATAATTGCTTAAACATTTTAGAGACAGTTCATTAAACATAAGGAGAAAAAAAATTAGCATTGTTGACTGGCTATGTTCTGAGTAAAGTACAAGCATGTAAATGATCTCCTAAACAGAGATAAATATGCAAATACAAGAATGTGAAAGACATGCAAAAAAAAAAAATGATTAACAGTGCTTAGAATTGTACAAAAGTTAAGATATATTTACTTTCAAAATAAGTTCATTATTTATTATTTAGACATTTTTTTATTTGGTCAATCATGGTTAATCTTTTATTTCTAAAAATTATTTTAAACAATTTTGACAACAGAGCTTTATTTTTTAGTGTACTACTTAGCAGATTTGCCTATTGTTATATAAAGTTGACTCTTGATAATTCGACACATATCGGATACACACAGTAATCTAATGAGGTTGGTGCCTCATCAAGTTATTTAATTAATGTGTACTGATTCTGTATTTTTAGAATGTATTTTAGTTTCATTTGGTATAGTATGTGAAATTGAAATCATATGTCTTGTATTTTTTAGACCAATATTTGTTGTTTATTTTATACCCTTAAAAGTCTAAGAGAATATATAATTACATCATTAATAGAATTTTCTTGACATATACAGTTAAATTCTTTGAAGTACAGATATCTAGTAATCCATTGTTGGTAATCTGAAACCCTGGTCCTATAATGGTCAGAATATCTAGAGTCAGTAACTGTATTTTGAAAAGATTTTAAAATGTGTAACAGATAAATTACAAATAAAATTAGTAGCACAAAAAAGTGGAAACATTTACATCATCATTGGGTTATAAGCCACAAATAGCAGTTATTTTTTTTAACTTCTAATATATCACAGAAGGGATCAATAAGTGCTTTAAAACAACATTAAATTAGTGCATTACCAAAATTCCAGCTATTTTTACATGTAATTACTTATTTGAAATTTAAACATACAAATATTTTGGCACTATTAAAAACATATATATATTATTCGATAGAAAAGACTTAAAAATACAATATTCTAATAATTATTACCTAAAGTAGTTTTATATATGTGATATGCAGCTATAAAATGATCTTGCTTTCTTAGCAATAAACCTGTAGTTGCATTCTTTATTATACTAAGCAAATATTTGAGACTTATATAAAGCCTGGCTATCTTTTTTGACTGCTATTCTCAAATCTTTCTGTTTCTGGGCTATTTTTTCCAGTTCTCTGAAATGGTTTAAACGCAAAAGTTTAGCATTTCTGTGCTGCTTTTCAATAGCAGCCTCTTTAGAGTCTTGTTTATTCAGCTGTTGTGTCCATGAAGTAAGACGAGCATTATTGTTTTGTTTTTTAATGAGCTGTAAAATAGGATAGTAAAAATTTGTTACATTTTAAAAATTACTCTAATAAAAAAAAGCCAAAAATAAAAATACTATTTTATATACAATCTAAATTTAAATTTACTCCTTTTTACCTCTCTTCTAGCCAAAGTTGTTTCAATTTCTTTATCTCGTTGTCTGTCGATTTGTTCTCTTCTTTCTCGTCGACGTTTTAAAGCTTCTATTCGCCTTAAAAAAATTATTATATCTTATACTTAAATTGAAAATGAAACTAAAGAAAAACTTATATACTTAAATTGAAAATGAAACTAAAGAAAAAACTAACTACAGCAAATAAAAACTTACTTTTCTTCTTGACTAGCTTCATCTTTCTGATTAGCTTCAATTTTAGCTCTCAGTTCTGAACTAATGTTCTTTTTGGCTTCTCTCACTCTTTGAATGTCTGCCATCTCTTTTATTTGGCGCTGGCGATCTCTTTCCATTTGCATCAAAATTTTTTCTCTGTGATGATCCTGCATTAGTCCTTTTATGTGGTCTTCTTCTCCAAGCCTTTTTTGCCAGTCTGCTTCCCTCTTTATAACACGTCTGCGTCTAGTTTTAAATATTTAATGAATTCATTAAACTTCTATTTAAAGATTATATTAAACATTGAATTATACTTACACTCTTGTAGAAAGATTTTGTTATAGTTTACATATATTATATGTTAATATTTAGAATTATATTTATCTCTAGTTTAATTAATAATTATATCCCAGAATACATTGAAATATACTTAACTGAAAGACTTTCATGAATATGAAAACCAAAGTTAATAGGAAGAAAAAATCCTTTTTATATTAATACTTATAAGGATTGTACAAAATTATGTAGTATTACCTATTAGCTCTCCTGGCTTCTTCTTTTTCTTCAGTTGTCATATTGACAACAGACTTTGAATGTACAGTATAATTATGGTGCTCATAATAATTTTCGTTTTTTGGTGGTGGTTGAGGTCCCATCAAACATGTTTTAACTGTACTTGAATGATCATGCTTTGCAAAAGTATCCACAAATTTAAAAGCAGAGCTTGACCATTCTCCTTAAATTAAATATATATTTAAAAATTTAATTATTAAACTATATATAAACATTTTAAATTTATTTATAGAATAGATGACATTCAAAATTACATACAAAAAGGAAAATATGTATATCTTAAATTAAAAAAAAAAAGCCATCAAAAGAAATGATTGGGCCAAGCCTACTAATCAAAATTTCAATGTCAAAAGTTTTTTGTCTGAAATCCATGTGCATTTACATATTTAAAGTTGATAACAAGTGATTCTCAATTTTTTACTTGTTAGGCCAATTTTCTTTTGCCACTCTCCTTCCCCAGCCATTACCCAATTAAGTGTTTGCCTGCACTCTTTCCCTCTCTCTTAATCCTCTGAACTCCCATGGGAGAATAGGGCTGCAACCATACTTCTCCATCAAACTCAGTTCTGAGCCGCTTCCTTTAACTGCTCCCATGTTATTCCAGTATCCTCAGCTTCACTGATGACTGATCTACTCCAGGTTTGCTCACTTTCTTCTTTCCTTGTGGATTCCTTCCTGCAATCTGAGCTTATGAAATTCATTCTCTTGGCATCTACAGTGTACTATTTCTACTAATAAGAAACTTTCAGGTGAAAAAGATGGTAATATAAGAATGTCTGGGATAGATGATATTTAAGTGTTAGAGAGCTTTGTGACTGTGTAGTATGTACTTTTGAAATGGACTAGATCATCATAAGATCATGCTTGTATTCAGCTAGACATTTTATAGTAGGTATGCCACTTGATAAAAATGTAACTGTTCTGACAACATAAAAATGATGGGTAAACTTCAGAATGACATTGTTAAAGGTGTATCCTCTTTAAAAAAAAAATGTCATGAATTCATCTTGTTGCATTTCCTAGCTCTTATGTAAACAGTATAAAAGAAATAAAAAGTCATAAATTAAAAATAAGTAATAATATCATTTTTATTATATTAATGATAAAATACAGAGATTTTTAAATAAACTGCAAAAGAATTTACAGATTTAGTTGTCTTGGAAAAAACACCTTGCACACCCTTGTCAACATTTGCGAAAACATGTTTAATGTTTTGCAGGTGATATAAAGTATGGAGTAAAATTTTGCACACATTGATGAAATTTCTAGTAAAATTATTTATAGTATTTAAAGCCATAAAAGCTACAGAAGAAATTTTGTGAGGTATCTAGCTAGGGTACTATCAATTAAAAAAAAATTATTTTTGCTTTAAAAAAAATATTTTATTCACTCTGGTGTCCCCACCTCTCGCAATGGCATAGTTAATTAGTGTTTGAAACTTTCTATAAATAAAATAGTGATAGGGAAATATTTTTTGATTCAGAAGCATCTTTAAAAGAAATGACTAAAAGGAAACAACCATTTAAAGAAAAAATTGAAAAGCATATCTGAAAAAAAAAAAAAAACAGTTTAAGCTAGGTTTCAATGAAATCCAGCTGATCTGTTTGAGATACATAAATATGAGAGAGTAGATCTTGTCTCTACAAATGCCTGAAAAACCTATTGGGAACATAATATGAGTTTGAGTTTTGGCACATCGGCACTACTGGAATTATAATTGACATAGCTATTATTATTTATTTTGAAAAATTATAAACACTGAGTAGAAAAAGATTAGGAAAAAATAGAATTGTTATAATAATTTGTTTTTTAGTTAAGGTATAATTGAGACAATACTAACCATCGAATGCATATTCTCTTTGGTCTCTTGCTTCTAAAGGTGCTTGAAGAGCAGTTTCTCGAAAAGGACCAACACTGCTAGCTCTTTTCACACCTCCAGTGCTGCTTCCCCAGACATCACTGTAATTAGGGCTTGGGTCGTTTCTCCAATAGTTCCACCTTGGTCTCTCTCTAATACCTGAAGTTGAATAAAACAACAAGCTGGAGTCTGTATTCACTCCGGAATCAATCATGTTTTGATGGTCCCCATAATCATCAAACTCAGATTTCCTTAAATATATCTCTTCATTATCTTTGTTTTCTGAAGTTTTTTCTTCACAGAAGTGTACAGATCTTTTAAGAAGATTCTCATCAGTTTTGTCTCGCTTTGTTAAAAGTTTTGGAGGATCTTCTTTTTTGGATTCAAAAGTGTCAGCCTTTTCTTCCATGGTAAGCCTATGTTCCATTAGTTGGGACATGACTCTATCATCTAATTCTTTCCTAGTCAAATTGGTTCCAGGGATAACTTTTGAATGGTCTTCAGCTGTGTCACTGACATGTATTTCCTCTTTCTTGCTTCTTTGTTTACTAATAATAAATGGGAAATGCCTGTAGTAAGCAGGAAGATATGGTGGATAACGATATAAATATTGATCCCACAAAAAACTATTTGACTCGACAATAAAAGGATCTGCTGTTGGATACTCTGGTGGATCCCCTAAAGTTCCGGATGTAGGATAACCTGCAAAAACATAATTTTAAAAATTCTCATTATTTTCTGTGCTATAAAATATTGTACACTATTGTTAGTTAAGTTTCACTGTGAAAATATTACAAGGCAAACGTTTCTAGCTAATGATATAAATTAATTTTGAATTCATTAACAAGTGTCTTTATTATTAAAGAACTGTATGTATTGAAAAATATTCTTTTGATTTAGAAAAAAAAGGTAACTTCTTTAATCATTCCTAAATACCAACAGAATTACCAGTAACTTTACAATTACAAATCTTAAAATAGAAAAAGACTTCTCTACCTGGCAGATTATCAATAGGATAATTATCAGAGCAGGACAATAGCGTTTTACGAGCTTCCTTTGGCATCTGTAGCTCCAAAGATAACCTGTCATAAACAGATGGTGGAATCCACACTGCTGTGTTCAGAGGAACTTTTTCAGTTATACCATGAGTAAATAATATTGTCAATTGTACATTATCTGGACCTATAATGGAAGAACATATGTTAGATAAATGATGTAGTACTTTTAAATTACATAAAACCTTTATCAGAAGAGGCCTTAACAGTACATGGGGCCCTGGAAGTATGCCATACACAGGCCTAGGAGCCATAAGTGTAGACTACATATACCCAACCATATCGTGCTAATGGGTCCATCCACCTCTAGTGCTGTATGCCATATTATTTTTACTAATCATAGTACCTACATAGGTACTGTACTATTGGCGACTACATTATGTTCCGGTACTGTATTGTAATTTTTCAGCATGTGAGACTTTGTTAGTAAAATTTTGTCCCCAGTCCTCTAATATTGATTTGGTGGCCTTTAATCAATGTAACTAATGATTCAGAAACAAGGGAATCTCCCATCATGGGGTCCCCTTCAGTCGCAGTGTGGATCACAGCTAGCTTTTTAAAATTAATTTAACTCAAAAACTCAACAATAAATAACATATAAATCTGAGAAGTGGTTTAGCTTACCTTCTGCATGTCGTTTCTCATGGCCTTCAATAACTGTACCTGGTGCAAATCTTTCTCCATCTAGCTCCCAGGGTGCCAAAACATTATCACCTGTGATGATCGAATGATGCAAAGCATCATGGTAATCAACAATATCAAAGACATAAGTGTCTTGATATTCTGTTTGTAAATACTTTCCATGCTTACAGGGACCAAATGCAACAAGAAATTTGTCATCTAGATTCTGAAAATTACAAAGCATATAGAAAGTAGCTTGGCATAAGTCAGTATAGTGACAAATTCTGATTTAATTAAAAAAAAAAAAAAAAAATTCAGAATGTATAAAACAAAATTTTATCATGGTTGACTATATACTAGTGTATACTTATTAATTATGCATGTATACAACAATGTATTCAAAATACAAATGAATGTGCTTAATTTGAAGTAATATGGAACTGGGTGCCTTAATCTAAGAGTTAGATTTACACTTCAACAACAGAAATAAATAAAATTACTTCCCTTGTTAAGAGTCATTTTGTTTTGGTAAAGATTTGGCTGAAATACTGAATTTCTGTGCAATAGCTTTCTTGGGCAATGTTTTTGTTTGTTTGGCGTCATTCCCAAAATAGCCTCATATTTGAATTTTATGAAACATATTGCAATTATTTTAACAATTTTGATGCAAATGTTGAGCACATAATTGAAATTCATACAGTGCCTAAAATTCTTTATCAAAGCTTTGAAAATTTAGAAAATACATATGATAGAGTGACTGAAAATATTTATACAATTATAAGTCCACCTGAAAAGTATTTTGATATACCCATAGTAAACATGAATGAACAAAGCTCAACACAAGAATGATGAAAGGCTTACCTGACTTTGAACAGTTGCTCTGTAAAAGAATCCATCATCAATTCTTCTGGCTACTACTTTTTTACCAATCAACAAACTACCTGCAGCTGGTGAAAGACCCAACAATGGATCCATAAAAAATTGTTCCTGGCTTTTTAGCCATGCCTTAGCTGGCCGATATCTGAACCAATAGTATGGATAATAATACCGTGCAGGACCAATACCTATTAGTGGTGAAATATGAGGGCCCCAGTTATACAAAAGTGCTCTTGTGTAAGGGACCATATTTAAGGTTTCTTCTGGGTTAATTTGCAATGATGTTGCTATACTGCATCTTTTTATATTTGGCCTAAGAGTGTTATTTACAGTTTGAACTATTTTTTCATGAGAATGGTCAGATCGATATATGGGTGTGATTCGCTCTATACAGCCATGTGTTGTAAGTGTGACAATATGAAATGAACCAAATGTCTCTACAGCAAGATCCTCAAGAAACTCTGTAGCAGTGTCATCAGCTGTTTCCCCAGTTATGTATATGCAGTGAACTCTCCTATTTCCACAAATTCCAACAATGCTATCCAAAACATCTTCCGGATATTGATCTGGTAGCCCATCAGTGACCAGATAAATTGCTTCACATAAAGGGTCTGACAAAGCTGTCAGCAGAGCATCCTGAGTGTTAGTTCCAGTCTTAGCCTGGAGTTCTTTGATCCATTTTTCTGCCACTGCAACTGTTTCTGGGGTACACTTGACCATTTTATCAGCCCATCGTGTTACTTGGGAGTTGAAGTCAATCAAATTAAACATGGCCTGGTACTCCCGAGCAGCCAAAGATAACAGTGTTTCCATCAAATGTTGTTTAACAACATCAAGATATTTAAACATACTACCTGATGTGTCAATACAAAAAGTAACAGAATTTTCAATTACTCTTCCAAACATTGTTGGTGGTTGAAGCTCTACTGTAGATTTTGGAACTTGAACTTTATGATGTGTCTGATGATTTAAACTAAAGACAATTGGAGTTGGGGTAACTGGGGATGAAATGGATGTGCTTGATGAAGACATATTTGATAAATCTGGAGGTTGGTTAGGTGGCTGGGAAGTTACTTCTTTCTCATCTGGGTTAAAAGTCTCATTGAAAGCTTCATCTGGAATTTCTTTTTTCTCTTCAGACATTGTGATTACCTTAAAATGAAAACATACAATAAATGGTGTAAAATATTTTCTTTAAAATTGCTAAAAATTGTTGCACAATTACTTTGGAGACAGCATATGTTAAAATTTATTATTACTTATGCTCTTACCCCATCTGCATAGAATCTTTAAAAAAAAAATCTTTCAATTTAGAATATAGAAGAATTTTAGGCTATGGAATTTATTTTCCTGGTTTGAAATATTATTTCTTTTCCCAAGAGAAGTACTCTACCATAATCAAAATCAGTGGGCTGAGATGTGGCTGTATTTTTTTATATAACACATTGTGACACTATTCCATGCAACAGTTCTGCTCTCAAAGTACTTTCTGCTTTCGACAAATTGTTTAACAAATGAAAGTAAAGAAGCATGGTCCCTTCCCAAAGAAGAAATCATGTGACTTTTTACTTGGAAAGAAACTGTGTTGGTTAGAATTGTAAACATTTTTTTAAATTGTGTAGAATAGTAGTGAAAGAAATGCTTAATTTGACTTCATTAAGTTGGATTAATTGAAAAATGTTCCATCATAGGAAAATGTTTCAGAAATCCTGAAATTATTTTGATCCAAGCTTCCTCCTATGCAGATATAGTTTTAAATAATTATTTGATGAAATTAATTTTGTGGCAAAGTTCCCATACTCAGAGAACATTTTGGATTGGAATTACCAGAAGACAACAATCAATGCTTGATGTGGGTTGAAATTTTTCTTCATTTTTAGAAGAATTATGTGCTCTAAGAAGAATTAGAAAAGATTATTGAGTTCATTTAGTTTTCACCAGGAAATAATGCTACTGCTGAAAGGATATTCTCAGCAATGAACACCATGTGGACCAATGAAAATTTACAGTTAAAGGTGGAAACACTAAAAGAACTTTTAATTGTGAAGAGTGTGACGAACACACTTGCCGGGGATTAAATCATCAAACTTAACAATTCAGTGAAATGAAGAAAAAAAAACATCTCTCTGCATTTTCTTAAAACTTCTTCAACTTTCACATCAAATTAACTTCTCAATTCAATAACAACTTGACTGGATACTTCATAAATAAAACTGAAAGATACATAAAACTTCACTTAGTATAACTTCAACTAATAAAACTTTAACTAATGGATCAGCTAATATCACAAAACTTATAACCATTACTAATCGAGGACTGAGCGAGGAACATCTCTCTACAAGAACTACTACTATGCGAGGACCCTGTCTAACTGACTTTCCCCCAATTTATACTTTCTTTGATCGTATGTTCCAGAATCATGGAACCTTCTCAGATAATTATTTTAGTAACTTTGACCTTCTAGAAGCTGACGTGTGCTATTTTTTCCCTTAACCTCTTTCTTTGATTGGATACCTAAAATTAACTTGTTTACACTGGACACTTGCACTGGTTAGAACTCGCTTCTAGAAACTGGTCGAAATGGGTCACAGACTCGTGACAAAGAGCAATTTGAAACAAAAATTATTGAAATCCTTTAAAAAACTTATGATACTATCTTGCTAGAAACAAAACATTACAAGGAGATTCATACATGCATGAAGTAGTATTTAGAGCAAATGCTTAACAAAATGATTGTGGAGCAATCTTTGGAATTAGGTAGAACACATTGAAATTTAAAGACTGTTTTTCTTTTTTTTTTAAAATGTTCTATTGTAAAGACAGATATTTATTTCAATATTTGTGTTAGATGCCTCCGTGCTGTGTCTTGTGTGGATAAGTCTAAATGAAGGTAACACTCAAATAGCAAAATAACACAAACCAAAGGCCAACAATACAAAGGTACTCTATTATATATATATGCTGGTGAACTATGTCAATTACAAGTCTAATAATAATGAAAGGAACCATCAAATGTTGTCAAGCTAGATCTCTCTAAAGCAGTGATGCCCAAAATACGGCCGCGGGCCACATCCGACCAGCGACGAGATTTTATCCAGCCCGCCAAAACGTCGGCACAAAGTGTAGAAAATCCATTGTTCAAAAAAAAAGTTAAAAAAATATCTTTCCCTACATCAGAGTAAATGGATTTGTACTGATAGTAAGCCCATATAAACAAAGTGTGGCTCCCTTTAAAAAACATAACATTAAACAGCTTTAGGAAATCAAACAAATAAATAAAAAAGGCGT
The DNA here is from genome assembly GCA_030265305.1 of Biomphalaria pfeifferi. Classification (NCBI taxonomy): domain Eukaryota; kingdom Metazoa; phylum Mollusca; class Gastropoda; family Planorbidae; genus Biomphalaria; species Biomphalaria pfeifferi. The sequence goes on along the minus strand of JASAOG010000060.1, from coordinate 1,249,143 downwards.
CATTCTTGGTTTGAGAAGTGATAGTTAGATTGATAGATTACACCTAGAGTGGAGGATGAATGAGATATATTTACCTAAAATGAGTGGACAAGGACGCTGACGAGTCTACCGACATATCTGATAACTGTACTGCTCAAAATTTTGATATTTATTCGCGATAAATAAACAGTTTGAAATCAGAAAAGTAGTAGATATTTGGAGCATGCATGGAATCGCCAGTGGTGAAACACTGACAAAAAGGTTTCAACCATCACAGAGAATCTTTTTCCCTTGGAGAAATTAGTGGGAGGGACTACTGATGGTGCCACAACTATGGTTGACAACAATAGCTTTTAGAGATCAAATGAAACCGAGCCTCTGTGGTCTCGCTGAATTATTTACCAACAAAATCTATGAACTATGTGATGATGATCGTGTTCAGATTGACCAATATTCGTTTCTAAAATACATCTGAAGCCAATGTGCCAAATGCCCAGGCAGAGCTACAACTGAAACTATAGACTTACAAACTAGATATCCTTGCTTGATAAAGTTCAAGTGATGCAGACTATTGAATTCTACTCCGTCTTTCCATCTAACCTTTTCGAAATCTCCGAAAACAAGTATAATGGAATATCACAATAATTGACTTACTGACTTAATCCTGAGCACTCTCAAGGGAGCATAGGGCCGCAACCTCTCCCCCGAACTCGGTTTTGAGCAGTTTTCTTCATCTGCTCCCAATAATTACAAAGACTTATTAGTGGGACAAACTTTTTCAGTGATGAATCATACAAAACCAATGCTATGTAATCGTATCATCTCTTAGATGAACATCTAGAATTCTAGATTCAGTTCTTCAACTTGGCGTCTCAACTATGCAGCCGGATATTTAAAAGTAGTTTAGGATAAACTTCTCATGAATTAATGTAAATACAAGATTCACAGGTTTCTCATAAAAATTTGGTTTATGGTATAATTCCCTTTTTTTTTTTTTTTTTCTCTTTTTCTTCATGTGGCCCGCGACTCGAGTGTTGGATATTAAAATGGCCTGCCGTCCGAGTGAGGTTGAGCATCAATGTTCTAAAGCCATCAGAAGTAGTCTGTTTACTTTTCGCTATTCTTCCTCAAATCCTAGTCTTATTGTTACTTGTCACATCATTGTATCAAAGTAAAAAAACGTTTCTTTTTTATGAAACAACTAACTTTTTGCACCAAATTTTTAATCGTGCCATAACAATTGGGGTAAATGCATCCTTGCTAGGCAACATCAGAGAACAAAGCCCTTTTATTTTTAATAGCTCCCATGATTGGCATGCTTCCTGATTTTGCTCCCAAATTATCTGGTAGTGTATTCTATGCTTACCTTAGTTAAATATTTAGGATTTATTCTTGAATATTAAAATAATTAAATGAGTAATTAAATCTAAATTTAATATTTTATACTTATATATTACAGATGTTACTTCAAACAAGATAATTATATCATCCTATATAGTATATAATATAACTTTATGTATAGATTACATCTCTAGGTGACACTAGCGACTAGCTGCTATAGTATAGAACAATGAGTAATTATCATTTCATTAATATATAGTATATATACTAGATCTACTATCTATATAGTATACTGTATTATATATTAATATAGTATTAATTTTATTACATTTAGTGAGTCTTAGACTTACTACTTAGATCTAAAATAATCTAACTAATCTAAATCTAAGACTAAATTACTAAGTCTAAATTGACTAAATATTTAACAATAAATTAAAATAAGAATATACATAGCCTATCTTATCTTATATAATACAGACGTTACTTCAAAAAAGAAGATGATTACGTCTAGATCTAGCTAAATAATTACACAAAACTAATAATAATTACCGTGCCTTATGCAGATAACTTAATTAATATTTAAATATGGTAACAATCACAAATATAGATCTATACATATAACATAATTATACTAGCCTATAGCCTGTTGTTATAATCATTTATAACGTGTTTACAGGAACATTATTTTTGTCGCTATGGACACCATGTTGATAAAGGAACATTCATTGTGATATTTAATATAAAAGGAAATAAATGTTTTATAATATATACACAAAGGAAATTTATATATTATTGACACCAAAATAATTTTTAACATTTTGATCTATATTTTATTTATATTTTTAGAATAATTAGATATATTTTCTTAACGTTAATAAAATATATTATTATTATTTAAATTATAACAATTATTAAATGTAGAAATATTTTTCATATCTTTAGATCTAAAAGATCTCTTAAAGATCTAGACCTATATAACATTATATCATTAGAGTCTATATGTTCTGCAACTAATGAACTATTAGATTATAGATCTAGAATACTAGATCTTGATCTACCAAAAAAGTCTCAATCTAGACATCTATAGATCTAGATCTACATATATATATATATATATTAGTATATAGCTAGATCTAGGCTTGGATTAAGGATTAGGATAAATAGATTATAGAGTCTAGATTTAAATTCTAAGTGAGTTTCTCAGGTTTCTGTTGAATGAATCTTATCAATTAATGAATAAGACTAAGAGTGCTTATGACTTTATTGACTTATGGAGATTTGTCAATCTAGATGTAGAATAGGGCGGTAATAAGTAAATATATATAGATATAGACTATCTAACACTATAGACTGTAGACTAGTCTATCAATAACTTAGACGCAAAGGCCACTATTACTCATTTACTGACACTTTATATTAGTGTATACTGCGTATCATGTAATATCTGTATATACTATAGTGTATTATATTATATGATATTATACAAGATAAGATTAGATACCTATTGGCTATTATATAGATCTATACTGCAATTATGACTTTGACTTTATTGACATTTCTTTCTGATTTTATCATTCTTCAAAAACTAATTCTTTTTGTTGTCTGTAATCTAGATTCTTTTGATAAAACACTTGGCTTCTGGGCCAAGAAATTTAAATCCTGGTTAAGATTTAGTCTTGATTTCAAGGTACATCTAGATCCATTTGTTGTGATTATACAAGTTTACAGTCTATGAAATTTATTTTAGCAATGAAATTTGTATAAACGAGGGTTTATCTTCAGCATTGTCTCTAGCAATACTGCTGGGTTATGAAACAATTAATGTTGTTTTTAAAACTTGTAAAATATCTTTATCTTTATAATATCTGACATAGTCAAATTTTTAGAACTCCTAAATGTAAATCACAATTAAATGTAAAACAATTACAACAAATTAATTTTTTTAACAAATTTTCCCAATTCTAATGCAATAATTTGTATATAATGTGTAAAAAAAAATCACTATACATCATATGCTTTCTATTAGCAGATAATGGCAACAAGGCAAAGTTTATTTTTTATTAATTTTTGCAAACAATTAAATACAATTGTTCAAGACAGATGCAAAGATAGAGTGATCTCTATGATTAGATTGGGATACTCCACAGTGTCAAATATTGATCAAACTTACATACCTAGGCGTACAGTGATGTACGTCCCTGGTCATGATCCAAAGAAACTCAAAAAAATTCCTAATCTTGGAGTAGATTGTGCTGTTTTAGAATGTGAAGATGGTGTCGCTATCAACATGAAGGTGGGTAATAAACAAACCTAAGTATATTTATTATTTACAAGTAGACATGTTCTTATTTAATTTTATGCTTTTTAGGTTCAAGCAAGAAAGAATATCAGAGAAGCCTTGGAGTATTTAATTGTTAAAAATATGGACCTTGCTCTAAGAGTAAACTCATGTTCAAGCCAGCTGATGGAAGATGATTTAGGAGCCATCATTGGGTCTGATATTGGAGAGCCTGCAAAAGTTGAGCGTCTCCCTCAAACTATACTCCTACCTAAAGTTGATCATGTTCAAGAGCTAGTAACTGTGAGTATCATATAATACACACATATTTTTGTATTGATTTTCCAGAGAATTTTAGTTTTATAAAAAAAAAACATGTCAAACTCATTGTTTTGAGCCTACTTATATGCTATATTTCAGTTCACAGAAAGGTTGAAGTCTGTGAAACAGAATCGCAAGTACTGTCCTTATCTTATCACATATGTGGAAAGCACTCAAGGGTTAATGAATATGAGAGATATAATGAAACAAGCAGCCAAATATTCTGAAGAAGGTATTTTTCGAATGGATGGTGTTGTTTTTGGCTCTGATGATTTTGTAGCCGACATAGGTAGGTCAGTGTATGACAGGTGTGTGAATGGTTTTATTGCTTATGATAGTTCTATTGGATTATATTGTATGCTAAGTAGTAATTTATCATGCAGGTGCAGACAGAACATCTGATGCCAAAGAACTGATTTATGCTCGTCAGAAAATTATTGCTATTGCAAAAGCATTTAGACTCCAAGTTATTGATATGGTTCATGTTGATATTGAAGGTAGGTTTCATTTTTTGTTGACATTATACACACTAGAATTACTAAAAGGTCACTTAGAGGTTATACCAAGCAGGAATATATTGAATAATTTTTAGCACCTACCAACCAGTAATAGAACCCCATTTCCTGTTCCCTTTCCAAAATTGAAACAGCTTTTTTGTTTTAAAAGATGTGTTTATAGCTTCTTGGTTGCGTTTTTGAATGAAATAATTTAAAGCTTTAGGTTGAAATCTTGTTTAGCTAAATTGTGTGAAGTTTTAGATTTGTTTTCTTAGTGCGTTAGTTGTTTTTTAAAATTTCAGATTTGGAAGGCCTTAAACGAACATCAATTGAAGGGGCAAAAATGGGTTATACTGGAAAGCAAGTAATTCACCCAAAACAAATTAAAACTGTTCAAGAAGCTTTCACCCCATCTCCTGTCAAGGTCAAGTGGGCACAGGAATTGATCGAAGGATTTGAACAGCATCAAAAATCAGGAAAAGTAAAATAGTTGTTCTCAGTATTTATTCTCTATTTAGTACATCATTTTATAAAAATCTTGGACTAGCTTGAATATTTGTTACTATCTTATTTGAAAGTTTCAGTGTTTTCCATCTTTTAGTTTACTTTTAGTTCTTATCCCTTTAATTTTTGTAGTAAAATTTGTTGTCATTGGTCACACAATCACACTAGTAAAGTAAAAGGAAAGTTCCCCTTTTAGACCTTGAAGCCTATAGGGCAAATGATGTTAAAGTCATCTGTTTCTTTGGCCAATGGTTAATAAGTAGGGTATCATGTGGCCAGCACAATGACCAACTGCCTTTACTTTCCCCAACTAAAATCAGTTACCCATTAGAGTTGGGTGGACTCAAGGGCGCCCTAAAAATCCCAAAGTTCAAAATACCAGTCTTCATCGAGATTCAAACCCAGGACCCCAAAATCACACTAGACATTCTAAATTATTAGTTTTTTTGTATATTTTTTTTAAATTAACATATTAACGTATAGAAAAAGTTTCAACCATAATTATTTGCATTTAACAATTTCGTTAAGGGCTTGTATTGTTTATTTCCAGGGAGCTTTTGTTTTTAGAGGACAAATGATAGACATGCCTTTGCTGCGCCAAGCTAAAAACATCTTAAGAGTTGTTGAAAATGTTCACAGGCCATCATAGAGCCTACAGCAGCAGGGCAGAAAAATATGCAATTATGACACATATTTTGATATTGCCATTGCTAGGTACTTTTAAACTGAGAATGGATTGGTTTTACACTTAGCTAGTTATGTAATAGTGAAAAAAAAAAGAGATTTATGTTGTTTTTTTATTGCTCAATAATTGACTAGCAAATATAAAAAAATAGAATAATCAAGATTTCTTAACTATCTTTTTACCTTTCTTTTTTACCAAAAAGCAACAAAATATTATTTTTTTCAACACACAAATTGCAAATATTTCAAAATGGTTTGTAAATTTTATTTTAAATAAATGTTTAAAATGTGGCATTTCTTTACTGTCAAATATATATTACAATCTCAGTCATAATTACACAAATTTTTACAAATAAGCAAATCATTTTAATTATTACTAGGCTGAAATTAAACTACTAGGCTAAACTACATGCTTTAGGTTTAAATCTTGTTTAGATAAATTAAACTTTTTTTTTTTACAATGAGAAAAATGTCCCTTAAGCTGTATTTTGTTATATTTTCTTGTAGACATTGCCATGTTATTCAAGAAATAAATTGTGACTGAACTACTTTTAAAGAGGCCTGTAAAATATGTACATCATCCAATGCAAGCTTCTCTGCAATGTGAAAGTGTGTTGATTTCGGCTGCATCACCTACAAAGTTCAAGAAACAAACATTTGTTTGAGACAATGTAATGTATTTTTTTACACTGAAAATTAGTGCTTAAAAATGTAAGAGATTTGTACAGAAATTAACATACCACATACTGTAGATGATGTTGGGCTTTCAAAAGAGCTTCTGTTAATAATCTTATTGCCAACTTAGAAGCAAGATTAGTGTACTCTGAGAAAGTTGAAGCATCATGAGATATTGACTTCCATAAAGATCTGCATAAAAAAAATCCTTTGCTACAATTGCCATTAATAGAAAAACGAGATCAATAAAATTGCATAAAAATGTATATTTCTCACCAAATCAATGTTTGTTACAAGTTTTGAATAAGTGCTTCTTATAATATAATGTATAGAACTCAGTGTTCAGGAGTAAATATTGTTTTATTCCTCAATATTGTGAGAAATCCTTTCTAATACCTAGCGTCACAAGACCAATTGGCATGTATTGTAATGTGGTTTATATTACTTTGTTTGAAGTGAACATTTAGACTAGTATGATGTTTTCACATCTTCCAGTAGTTTTAGGAATACTAAATAAACTGAGGAAATTCCATATTCTATCTTAAGGCCATTATAATTATCCATAAGCATAAAATTAGAAAAAAAAGTAGGAAAATGATAGCAGATTTTATTTATTTATTCTGGTCTTGTTTATTTGTTTGGATTGATAATTTTAGTCCTATTGAAACTATTACAATTGATTTAATACAGAGATGCAACTGTGTATTTTATTAAAGTATTCTAGTCAATTCAACAATAGTGTTCTTGTGCATCTTTTAATTAATGTGAAATCCACACATTTGACATAACACCTAGGTTTCTTTGGGGTCCTAATAATGGCACCAACCTAAATAGACTTTATCAAAGTGTATACATTTATATAACTGAGAATACATTTTTTGTACTTGATTATATACTTTGAGAATAAAACAAAAAAATTTAGAAATTGTATGGCTGGCAGCCTAACTTACACATCTTGTGGTGCTATCTTGTCTTTAATAGTTAACATGATTGAATAAACTATTTAATAATTATCATAACCGTTTAACGATCTACCAACAGAATCACCAATGGCTGCGGGCCATTTTAATTTCCAACACTGGTGTCATGATGAAAAAGATACAAAAACTTAATAAAATTGATCTGAAGCTGGTCCACTTCTTATTTATTTTACTCTCTAGTATTTTCATCATATCTTCTGGGTAGAGAGGGATTTTCATTAGTTTGTTCATTTTTCCCTCTTTGGCCAGTATGTCTGCTTTTTCAGTGCCTTTTAGTTCAATGTGTGCTGGGATCCATTGAAGAACAGTTTCCTTGCTATAGATGTTAAGGTTTACTAGGGCTGTACTGAGTTGCTTTATATAGGAACTATCCGAGTTTTTCAGGCTTTGAAGGCCTGTCAGTAAGAGAATTTGGCTGTTAGATGTAAATGGGTTGTTTTTTAGTGTGGTAGCTGCTAGTTCCAGTGCTTGCCTCTCTGCTCTATGGCCATTAGAGATCGCCAGTTGCAATTGACTTTTCAAGTTTTTCTTCATTGGGCCATTCAATAAGTATGCCAGCTCCTCCATTTGTATTGGGTTTTTGGGAGGACTCGTCTGTGTAGACTCTGACCCATTGGTTGTTGGGGTAATGGGTTTTTAGAAAAGAGTTTACTAATTCCTTGAACTCTCTTTGGTTGTGATTGGATATTTTGGTTATGCTTTCGATGTTGTCTCTTATAGGTGGGAGAGAACTCTGGGAAGAAAAGCATTATGCTGCTTCGTTGACTCAATAGTGATATTTCCTAAGTGGTATTTCTTTTTAAGGTTCTGTGATTCCTGAACAAAATGAGTTCTTTTTAGTCAGTTTTGGGTGCCAGTCTTGTGTATTTTAGATATGAGTGGGGGCAGGTCTAAGGGTTTTATTTTTTTCTTCATTCATCCAAAGAGACCAGGGCAGCTATTTCCTCCATAGCTCTAATGGGTGGTTTTTTTTTAAGCCCCTGTCATAATCCTAAGACCTATATTTTGTACCTTGTTTATTTTCTGTAAGTTGGTTTTGGCTGTTGAGCCCCAAGCTGTGGCACCGTATTCTAGAGTGGGTCTGATGTAACTGTTGTATGTCTTTTTAGATTGTGAATAGCTCCCCAGTCGCTGCCAGCTAATTTTTTCACAAGGGATAATCTTTGGATTTTTTCTATTTGTTTTTTCCAAGTTAGTCTCGTGTCATATGTGACTCCAAGATATGTAGGACTGTCTTTTTTTTTTTCTAGAGCTTCTTTACCTAGTGATAATTTTATATTTTATTGTTTGTGATCACTGATTTATAGAAATACAAATTTGATAGAGAAAAAAATGCCAACAAATCAATCTTACCTAACTAAATCTCTAAATTACAATAAGACTTATGAAAACCTTCAAAATAACCAAGATCAATAGTTAAAGAAGTCCAGTATATCAAAGTTTGACTGTACTTCATTTAGATCATTCTTTCATAATTACATTTACAAATCTTAATGGATTCAACTTTGAAAGTGAATTTAAAACATCACACACAAATAGTTTTTAAAATCTTTTTATTTGCAAGTGATAAGATTGTTTTATTATTATAATTTTTTTTAGCAATAAAAAAAATAATTTGTTTCCACCAAATGTTTCAATTCTTGTGTACATTATAATTTTAATTTTCTGACTTACAAAAATTCTTTTGGAATAGTAAAAATTTTTAATGCAACCATCAGAGACCAGCTCAGGCCATCTTTATTGCAAAACAAATTGCTGCAATACAAAAATATAGATAGATTTTTAACACAATAAATACTCAAACTGTTAAAATTTAACAACTACAATGTAGCCAGTAAACCTTAGTATAAACATAAGTACCTATATATACAATTATTTACTAAGATAAAGCAAAACATATGATAGTAAAATATATAACTTACAGATCAAATCCATTTTCTTGAATAATTGCTTGTTTTTTCCCCAAGCTTGCACTATCTACATTTAAACAGGCCTTGATATCCTCTTTTATGTTTTTTTTTAACAAAGAGAGATATTAGAAATGTTTTTTTTTCTTTAAATAATTTTCTATAATTTAACTATTTGCTTTTGAAGTGGTCAAAATAAAAAATATTTACCTAATGAAAAATGAAAGACATTGTGAATATTATTTGGCAGAGTGAATCCATAATTGATAGCAAGTCTTGTATTGTCATGTGGACCATATGATATAAACACTTGTTCATATTTCTTGTATTTATCATCTGTAATTATCTCATAGCTGAGGGATCCTGGGTTTATGCCAGCCCTTACCTATAAAATGTGTAAGAAAATAAGCACTAGCCAAAGATGGTACTCAGTAGAACTTAAAAGAAATAAGAGCATTGTATATTCTAAAAGAATAGTAGTATTAATATCAATGATTGTTCAGAGAACATTACCAGGAAAAAGAAGAAGAGGCAGACAGAGACAGCGATGGGAAGGCAACATAAAAGAATGGACGGGCCTGCCATTACTAATGCAAAAAACAAAGAGGAGTGGAGAAAGACAGTAGACAAATCTTGTGTGGTGCCCCAATGACCCAACAGACTAAGGGATAGGTAAAGGTAATATCTACTATATATCATTTTCATTACAAGAAACTACATAGTCAAAAAGTTGAACCTGAGCTGTATCCTTGTGGTTTAAGAAATCAAGAAATGGAGCAAGAGCAACATGACTTTCCTCTGGATCAATAACCAGTAAGGGATGTTCTTCTGTCAGTAGGTACACTGAACGTGTGTCAATTGTTGACCATGCCCATTTGATGTGTTCTAGACTCACTTTGCCATCACACCATGGGACATGTGTGTTGATGAATTCCAAAATTTTTTTTCTTGCTCGTTCAAATCTAGATAAAAATATTTCTTATGGATTTAAGCCAAAATTGTTCTTTTTAACTCTCTAAAATATTTTTACCATTTCTGTAAATTACACTTACCTTTCTCTATACTCAAGAGCTAGACAATGTGCTCTTTTGGTTAGTAATTTCAATTCTTCATGTGAAAAATAAACTGAAGAAAAATATACATTTGGAAGTAAGCTTATGTAAGGATGCCAGAAAGAATTTTCTTTTTTGAATAGTTCACTAATCAAAAAGACCGTCAGAAGCTGTTGTGGTGTGAAAATGATGCCAACTCTGAAAAAAATTAATTTTTTAATTACTTGGCCTACAAAGACTGTCAATGCCCGAGTCGGAAATGGGGATTAGCTCCCACTTTCCTCTAAATGCTTCTAAAAACAATAAAATCCAGCTCCTGGTCTTAATGTGTTATTAAGTAAATCAAACAGAACCTGTTCTTTATGACAAAAAGAACGAATGGCCTTTAAACACCCCCTTTTGGTATCCTGACTTGGGAAAAATAAGTGAAAGAATAACTAGTCATAAAAGAAGAATACCACCCCACCCCATTTACTATTTTTTGTTGGAGGTCTGAAATACATTATCTCAGACTTAGTCTTGCACATTATGCCCCCCCCCAACCCCCCAAAAAGACTATAAAATTAAATCTGACTAGAAGTAGTATAGATTAATTTGTACATAAAAGATTGGCTGATTTTAACTAGATTTAATTTTTATTTTTTATGTATTTAAATAACTGTTTTCATTATTATTACCATTAAATATATATTTACATTTACAGCACTTCAAATTCTTACCTTTCAATAATAGGTTGTAAGTCACTGCTGAAGACTGAATTAGTTGTAATCAGCAAATGATATGGTATCGAAACAACAACATCACCTTCTTCAATGCGATAGAGACATTTTAAGCCTCTGCCAGTGTCTGTAAGATGAAATTTTTTAACAAAAAAATTCTTTTTTTTTAAATTTAAAGTGGGTTTTTTTCTTAAATATTATTAGAAAAAAAAAAAACAGTAAAAAAGTAAGAATATGTATTCATAAAGCTCTAAACCTGTGAAGTGGGCTGGCTCTAAGTGAGTTTTACAATCACTATGTTGTCTTCCAGGCAAAGAATGTTTCATCCATTGTTGGAATCTAATGATTTCAGGTAAATGAGACTCTGAAATAACTTATAAAAAAAAATGAAAAAGTTAAGAAAAATTTCTCATTCGTAGTAAACAAATTTTGCATTAAAAATTAAATTACTTTGATACCAATAGTCTATCTCTGATTCAAATGTATTATTCTATTAGGATCAAGATGAATATTCTATAAAAAAATAAATTTTCATGACATAAACTTCAAATATCTTGCAGAGAAATAACTTACAACGATTAAGGGCATGCAACATAGCACAGCCAGCAAAGAGGGTTAGCTGAAGGTGTTATTAAAACAATCGTTAATGGTTAATTTATCTAAAAAAATTCTAGTGTTGATGAAAATTAATTTCCTCTTAGAGTGAACATGTTAGAAAATGAACATAATACAACATATGTGTTACTTTTCATTTAATAAGATACATTGATAAGGTCTCTTTCATCTAGCACTTCAGTGTTTGATTAAAAAGAAAAAAAAAATTTATTTTAGTTAATAGGATTTTATTTCCAGATTTCCATATGATATTTAGTATTGAAAGTAGGGAGAAAGGCAAAGATAAATAAAAATAAAAATCATCTTTTAGTTTATTAATATTGTGATTTTCATTATGAAACAAAGTAGGCTATGCACATACCAGATTTAATGTTGTGCTTTTGCCTCCGATGCCTTCCACAACGACCAGGGTTTCTCATAGCTGCAATGATTGCACAGAAAAAAAAAACACACACTCTTTAAAATATATTTCAAAGTTGTTGTTTTTCTCATTTAAGTCTATAAAATCTATATTCTGCAACTTTATCAAAATTTTAATAAAAGAAAAAAAAATATAAAAAAAAGGTAGCAAAGAAAGGGACCAATAAAGCTTATAGAGTAATCTCATATTTCCTTGAATTTCAATGTAGGGGTGCTGTGACAGTTTGCATAACCCATAACCGACACTTTTCCCAGTCAGCAGCTGTTCTTAGAAGGATATCTTATCATATCATAAAAAGAAGATAATTATGTCCTACGCATTTCATGTGTCAATCTAGTCATGCATGCTAATCAGTGACTAAAACTCTGTCAAGCCATTGGTTTTCCAGGCTGACTCAGGCAACCCATCCAAGTCTCTAATGACACTAGGGAAGAAGGAGCACTTGAATGAATTTGTCCTAGCATCTGGAATAAGAGAGGACAGTCCATTCTTTTACGTAGTCCATCCTGCTATTCTTTGGACCTTTCTTCATAGTGGGATATCAATTATCTTCTTATCTTATATGTCAAGTATGACCAACTTTAGTTTTTTTTTTAGCTAAGTCAAAAAAACTATGAGACTGTATGGAGAGAGTCAAGAAACTAGATTCTAGTCCATCCTTATGATAAAGAGAAGTAGATCTAGATGCTGTGATGTTCATTATGATTTGGCCTAGCCCTAGCCAGCACATTTTTAAAGAAAAATTAAGTAATTTATAACATGAACATGTCTCATAAGATGATAAACATGATAAATTTTAAATTAAATAAATTAAAAGTAATAAATATTAAAAGCTGTAACACCTGATTGAGACCAATTTTATTGAGTCATTTTTGCTTCTATATAGATCTAGATCTAGAATAATCTCTGCTCATCTAATTATAATAAATATTAATCTAGAATCTATATAGTAATACAAAAGTCGAAAATAAAGTCTAAGTGTCTGACTAAGCCTAAGACCTAAGGTTACAAATAGGTACTTCGATAAACTGACCTAGATCCATTTTTTTGTGTCCCAAAAAATGGCTGAAAAGTGTGTCAGCACATTTTACCCTTTTTTTAGGGGTGGTCATTTCCATCAAAGTTTTAGCACATTGTATTTGATTTGAGGACTAATTATGATTAGTTTTTGTAAACATAAGATATCAGAGATCATTTTTATTTGCTTATGAAGCCAATCTGTTAAATTTTTCTTAACAAAATTTATGTGAAAGTCGACAGTTTTACAACTTTTTCCTATAAAGGTTACAACAATGCTGTTTGCTACAATAATTTATCATATTATGAAATGTGTGTATTTCAAATTTCATTAAATTCTCTTGGCGCACTTTAAAGATATTTGATATTAAAATTAACAAAGACAAAGAAGGGTAAAATTTTCTTTTTTAAATAAAATAAAAGTGTTTATAGTTACAACAACCTCACTAATTCTATTGAATTTAGCATGTTAATATATATCTGTGTGCTAAGTTTCAACTTTGTAGCTTGGCGCACTCTTTAGATATTAATTTTCAAAGTTGATGGTTAAAATCTATTTTTAGTAACAACCAACACTGTGATTTACTGGAAATGGTCAATTTCTGTCTATCTCGAGTTATTTTTAGAAGCACACATAGGAATTTTTCATTTCGATTAACTTTTATAGTGTTTGAATGCTAGATTATGGAGAGGGAATATGTCTTTATTATAATGACTTTGTAATCTGCAACTTTTAAAGTAAAAATAAATATTTTAAAATAATAATATTAAATATTAAAAAAATTTTTTTCATATTTTTAGCTCAGCGAACTATTAATTTTTTTCTTTTCAGTGTGTTGTTTTTTCTATTAGTATACATGTAAATTAATAGTTAATAAATAAGTACATTATATTTTTAAAATGATGAGCTATTACTGCACAAAAATTCAAGTAAAAGATCTTTTAATAACTTCTAAAATATATCGCAAGGTTTCTTTTTTATTTTATTGTCCGATGCAAGAAATTTTTCATTTACAATCTAATTTTTAAAGCATTTAATTTAAATTCAGGCATTTTAAAATGATTAATTTCTACTGCTCTACAAAAAGGTTAAAACTGTTTTTTTTTATGAAGTTTATGAAACTTGTAGTCATTAAGTTTTAGGAAATATTTTTCTGCGCAGTGCTATTTTCATTTATAATTTATAAGAATTATCTAATTATCTCTGATGCATATAAATAGCTATTTAAATACAGTAGAATTATAATTAAACAAAATAAAACACAATACAGATCTCTGATTTGTTTTATTTGTGATTTTTGGGCTCATATGATGACAATCTCATATATTTTTATTTTTTGTTAAAGGCTTTTTTTTATATATTAATTCACTTTTTTTTCAAAGATTTTATTGCTTGGTCTTATTTTTTAAATTTATTTTAACAGAATACTGGTTAATGTAAAAGAGTGTGAAGTTTCAACCTTGTATCTTTAAGACTTTTTATAATACAGTTAATTAAAGTTCAACTGTCAGTTGTTTCGGTCACAGATTTTTTTTTGCGTTACAAAGGCTAAAGAAGGCTAATTTTTGGCCGCTAAACATTTAATAACTTCCCTCACAATTAACTCAGCAATATAAAATTGGTATCATTGGAAAGCATTTCTCAAGCTCATTCTAACTAAATAGGTTCCATTGCATTGTGATCATTTTGAAATTTTTATCGAAGTACCTATTACAAGGTAAGTAAACTTTCATTTACCCTAAACTTTAATGGGCTTAACTGCCCTTAATAAGTAAGTCAACTAGCGTGAAGTAAAAGGTATATTAATAATATATAATAATAATATTACTATAGTATTACTAGATCTAGATTTAATTTTAAATTTATTATTTTATAGAATAGATCAAGATCTAGGACTAGATTCATTAAGTAAAGATTCTGTATCTTGGGTTTTCTCTACGATTTAGGTTTTGTTTGTTTTTATTTTTGAAGCTAAAAATATGCTAGATCTAGCTATACCAGTATCATCTAGTCCTAATAAGTCTATTAATTAGACTCATAATCTAACTGCTAGAACTAGACTAATTACTATATTAATATGACAAGGTTCTTAGAGGCAATAAAGGTCAATAATTTTTGGTAATAAACTATGCTGATATTTATTGTAGGCCTAGTTAAATTTAGATTCCCTATAATAATAATATCAGAATAATTCAGAATAGATATAGACAATATTTAACAATTAAAAAGAAGACAGAACAATAAGAAACGTGTATTGTATTGACACCAAGTCAAAATTAAAAGAAAAAATAGCATAGCTTTGAAAACACAGAAGTAATGTTAATTCTTGGTATTTTTTAAGACACTTTCTTGGGATTTCTTTGGAACATAAACAATAACAAAATAGTAACAAAGATGGCTGCCCCTTGAACTCCTGCAGAATTACCCACTTTAACTTTATAATATAGGAATAGACCTCAATAGATCATGCTATTGATGGCATGATGATGATCATCAATCAAATCAAAGATCATGATGGTTCAACACTATCACTAGACTTGTCACTACGACACTAGACCTGACTAGTCACTACAGACACTTGACTAAACCTAGAGTCTTAGAGACAGAGTAGAGCCAGAGGAGTACTACTAGTACTACTAGTACTAGATTCTAGTTTACGAATAATTTTTATTATGACATAGACATTAGAGATCTAAATAGAATTTTTTATAGATCTATAATCTAGAAATGGCAAGATTCACTAGATTAGATCTTGACTCTACATGTAAAAGGTAGATCTATAATAAAAATATATCTAGACCGTACGAATGTTGAGTCTGAGACCATTCATTGACTTTTGTTTACATGAGCATTTAAGATTTCTTTACAGGAGAGAGCACAGATAAGTTATATTTTGAATTTCAAAGAATGAAGAGCTTAACCTTTGCACTCTGTAATCAAAACACTTCACATATTTTTATAGAATAAATAGATCTAGAATACTATCCGTCTATAGTTATAGACTCTAGATCTAAAAGACTAAATCTAGGTCTTTATTATAATATAATACAAATCTAGATTTATAGAGTCTAAGTCTAATCTAGATCTCTCTCAAATACTCAGTTGAAATAGCATACGTTTCAGTCACGAAAGTAGGGCACCATTTGTCATGATTTAATTTGACTCAATTTGTGAATTTGAGGCATTTGCCTTGGGCTTGGTAGTTCAAGTAGTTGGGCCTTGGGTTTTATAATACCGAGTCACGGCGAGTCCCGTTTTACTTTTTATTATTTAAAAATAAAAATATTAAAGTTTGAGTTCAATTCTCTATTTAAATAATCCTTAGTGACTTAGACCTCTTAGTTTAAAAACTTTTTATGTTAAAGCGGTATTAGTTTACCTGAGCATCTAAACTATAACCATAGCCTACGGGCCCGCGTAGCTAAATGGCTAATATTTTCGATCTATTCAGACTATTGTCTAAGTCGATTAAGTACTAAGAATCTAAGTGAATAGTCTATACATAAGACGATAAGTCTATAGTCTAGTATAGACTATCTAGAGTCTAGTACTTACTGTCTAGAGATCTAGACTATATCTATTATCTAGAAAGATCAATCATCAACTATGATCAACTGACCACAATCCACCACAAAATCATCTAGATTTAGATCTACCTCCCTACAGATCCCCCATTGTAATAAAAGAAATCACCCATCACTGATGAGTCAAAGTGTAACAGAAAATAAATATTAAGGACTTAAACTAAATCTAGTAGTTAAAGCCTAGAGTAGATGTCTAGTCAAGATGGATCTATGTTAAAGTGCACTTGATTGAATTTCATTGAAGTTGAAATCAAAGATTCTAGATTTGTTCTTAGATATTCTTTCAAAGAAGATAATTTGCTCCTTATAAGCTCCTAGTAATAGTATCATCTAATCCTGGTCATGTATGTGTTTGTATGACTATAAAAAAAGCTATTTTAAAACCTTCTGTGTATGTTTTTAAACATTGAAAATATGTATATTAATTAGAGCATTTTTTTTTTAAAAATACAAAAGGAGTATGAAGTGAAGATATATGATTTAGTAATTTGTTTGACTGTAGACTCATGTAAATTTTATGCTTTTTGTACATTAGCTTTATTATTATTGTTTAAAATATTATCTGCAGAAAAATGATGAACGCTGCTCAGTACACTCCTGGTGGAGTGGAGAATTTGTATGTGTCACAGGTTCCAATTCCTGAACCTGGGGAAATGGAAGTACGCATACAAGTTTATGCTACTGCTATAAACCGAGCAGATACACTTCAAGTATGATGCTATTATTTTTAATTTAAATCTTTTGATTCCAGTCTGTTCTTTAGAAAAATATGTTAAAAGAAAATTATGACTTAAATTATATTCATGGGTTGTAGTCATATATTATAGCTACTTCAGTTTTAATTTTTTCAAAGTAGATATAATGCATTAACATACATACTGACCTTTTAAAGTGATTATGCTTCATCCTGATATAGGAATTGTTTAAGAATCTTTTCTATGAAGCTGAAAACCTTCCTTTTTTTATTCTGGTCTCAGTAATGCTGCCCAGTACACTTCCAGTGTATCACAAGTTCCATATCTGGGTTTCATTTGCAATGAAGGCTTGAATTTTTAAGATATTGTTAAGTTTATGCAGCTCAAGTAAGCATTCCTTGGGAAAGTAGTTTTTACCACATGACATTTTTATAATTTGTGGGCCACAGAAGAAGATAATCATTATTTAATCATTTCCTGCTTCATGGAGTGATAGGTAATAGTGGAAAACTTACCTATCAGTTCTTACTTCCCTCTAAAAATACCAAGTACCTAAAAAGTATTTGGATCATTTTGCTTGTTGCATATACACCATTTTAAAAAAGGTCTGCATTGATTAGGGTTACTAGAAATTCTGCAAAATGAGGACATGTCCTCCTTTTTGGGGTCGTGTTGTGTCTTTCTAAATTATCAAAATGTCTGGCATTTTCATTTTTGTTTACTGTAATGGTATACAATCTATTAACTGAATTAAATACTTAATATCTTCTGGTTTAAATACAATAATAATAACATTAAAAAATCAAAAGATGTAAAGCTTCACTGCAAAATGCATGTTAACTGTGTTGATAAGTATAACCTTTATGTAACAAGTAACATGATAAATGACCAATAAGACTTAGCATCAACCAATCAATGTTGCATGCTCACTGTTGTCATGTTTGTAATTAATAATTAGAATTTGTATTCAAGATGTCAGCTAACAGAGATAGTAGTAAAAAAAAAGAGGAAAAGTAAATTCTCAGATCAAATCAAGACTAAGTATCTGTGTTTTGCTGATGGGAAAATGAATCTAATTGTGTTGTTTTGTGATTCCTACTTGTTGGTTGTAAACAAGGGCAGCACTTACTTAGAATGTCATGTTGCCAGCAAAAAACACTGTAACATGATAAGAACATCATCGCATGCTTCTTCATCAAGTCACAACTTATTTTCGTCTGAAACACTCTTTGAAATCCTTGCTGCAACATTAGCTTATCACACTGTCACACATCATCAGTCTTACAAGTAGATGGACTGTAGTGCTAGTATAATGCGGAAGGTGTTTAACGATTCAGAAACTGCTACATACATTGCAAAGGGCCAGAACAAAAAACAGAGACAATTATAAACAATGTCATTGGTCCCTTCAAAACTACTACAGGATTTAAGTGGCATATTAGCTGTTTTGGAGTCGCTGCATGTAATCATGTGTAGAGAAACTATTAATTGTAAAGCTGGTGAAACAGACCAGATTGCTGGTGCTGGACAGGACAGTAAATGAGACATCTGAAACCACATCAACATACCTTAAAGAAACTATTGGGAAATACAGTTTGTCATTTAAACGTGTTGGGTTCGCAGGAGTGTGAGGAGACAATGTCAATGGGAAATTAGGAGGCATAAATAGGAAACAAGTAAAAGAAAGTGTTTTCCCTATTGTAAACTGAGCTTAAGAAGCCACTTGTTGACATCCAGTTTACATTCTTCACAACTCTCTGAAACTTGTTGCAGAATTTGCTGCCAGAAGATGCTGAGGCTATTGTTCTAAAGAGTTAACTATTTATTCAGTGTGCATGGAGGCTCAGAAAGATTTCTATCACATTGTGGATATTAATTAGTAGCGGTTACTAAACCACAGCACAACAAGGCTTAGCTTATTCCCGACAATTAATAGGATGTTTCAGCAATTCCAAGCATTTAAGGCATACTTCCCAAGTGTAGATCAGGAATTTTTTAATAACAATTTGTCAGAAGTATTTGTGCTTTCAGGTAAAATTGGAACTATTAAAGAGGAAGAAACATCTGATCTGGAGGTTTGCAGTAGGCCTACCTGACATTCAACAAAGCAAATTCTGAGAAACATGAAAAGTGAAAGTTTTCTTTCATAGAAATTGAAAAAAACTTTGTGAAAATAACTATGAATACAAATATGCAAGGTGATTGTGACACACAATCATTCACATACAAAAGGTGCTTTGAAAATTTTGAAAAATGGATGTCACCCTTCGATGAATTGCAGTCCTTTATATTACATTCGATAATCTATTGTCATGCGTTAGTACTTAAAGGAAAGAGGTATTGGTGTCAATGATATTCAGTTATTTGACCAATGCTACAATTTGAAATCAGGATAAAAACTTTTTTTTAAAAAACTTCTTCATGAACCATGGTGTACGTATATACAAAGCAGTTCTAATGAAACTTGTTACTCTGAGCTACTCAAAAGTTGTGAATGTTTCTTTTCTAGTCCTGGGCATGTTGCCAACTTTGAGATAGTGCTTTGCTGATAAATGCACACTGGCCAAAAGAGAAGAATAAACTATATCTTAACTCAGTGAGAGGTATTCTTCTTACAAAGTATACTTAGAAGAAAATGCCCTGCATGGAGTTTCATGTGTATGTTAGTAGAACTACTAAGAAAAGCCCTTTCTTCTGAGAAATATATGTGATAAAGTTGCATTATAGCCTATGATTTAGGTTTAATCAAATAAATATATCCAGTTTACTTTGTCTTTTTTGTCCTCCATTGTAAGGTTTTGTCCTCCTTTGAGCATGTAGGTATCTGCTTACCCTGGCATTGATGTGTTTATGAGACAATACTATTTCAATGCAAGAACATTTATCAACTAACATTAATATTTTACTAAAGACTTCTAAGACAATTAGGTTTTCATAATCATCAGTTCTCTTGTCTTTATGATATTAATTATTTCTTCTATTAAAAGAAGCTATCCCCATATTAGAATAAGTATATATTCTGGAAATTTAATTTGACAGAGAATGGGACATTACGATCCCCCAGAAGGAGCTAGTACCATATTAGGTCTGGAGGTTGCAGGTGTTATAGATAAATTAGGGCCAGGCTGTTCCACTAATTTAAGTAAAGGCCTCAGGGTTATGGCTCTTCTAACTGGTAAGTGGCATTGGTATTTCTGTTTCAACTGTCTTATTTTTTACTGATTTCCATCAAAGCTAAAAAAAAAAATATTTACCAAATATTACCAATAATAGGCATTTATGCAAACATTTTAGAGGAAATAATAAAGTTTCAGATACTATTTGAAGCAGCTAAAATTTTAGTACAGATTGATGAACTGATAACTTGTCTATCTCCAAGGTTCTTTTAAATATCTTTATATTGAATGGAAATATGTTACCGGAAGATTCAAATCATTATCTAATTTGTTTTTACATTTAATTTGTGATTGTTAGGCAACATGATATTTTCTACAGGTATAGAATATAGATCTAAATAGAATGTATATAAATTATTATTAAAATGATCTACTTATTAAACTTATTATGCATAATTCTTTATATAACAACCTGGTTTCAAGTACGCCCATGAACATTCACTTAAAATTAGTGACATGAAGATATTTGTATGCATTGCATGCAGCAATTTTGTCATGATGTGCATTCTGAGGAAAAATGGTCAAGATTGTATGTTTAGACTTGCTTTCGATTATTGGTTATATATACCAAATATTACCAATTTAAGTTATTTATCTGAACATTTTAGTGGAAACAATAAAGATTCAGATACTTCTTTCAGAATATTTTTGTCTGACACAGTTTAGAATTTTATAACAAACCGATGGAAATATATTTTCATATTTTGTGTGTGTGTGTGTGTAATTTTATTTGTTATCTTTGGTAAGCTAATATAACAATATATTTTTTTTTCACATACAATATTTAAGACACTCATCATGAGTGCAATCTTGTAGTAAAAGCACTACAAATGTCAATGGATTTTCAACCAGAGATATTTTTATTTACCTTGAAACATTTTTTTATTTAGGTGGAGGGAATGCTGAATATGTCATTTGCAGACATGAATTTCTTATCCCAATACCTGAAAATTTAGACTTCATTAAAGCTGCAGCCATTCCAGAAGTGTGGCTTACAGCTTTTCAGCTGCTCTACTTGATTGGTGAGTATTTTTAGTACCACTAAGATTTTTAATTTTGGGATCTCAAGGGCGCTTCTGAGTCCACCCAGCACTAATGGGTACCTGACATTAGTTGGGGAAAAGTAAAGGCAGTTGTTCATTACGCTGGCTATATGACACCCTCATTAACTGTGGGCCACAGAAACAGATAACCTTTACATCATCTGCCCTATAGACTGCATGGTTGTTTTCTGTATTGTTTCTCTTTCCATTCACATTACATAAAACAATCAGTGCTTTTGAAAACTGGGTTCACTATTGCAAAATATTGACAAATGTTTCTTACAGTCTTTCAAAACTGAAATTACAACTTCTCTTTTAATTAATTAAAGAAGATAGAATCAAATTTAAAGAAGTGGTAGGATGTATAATGATATTATAATCTCCTATAATTCATTAGTTCATTCAAATATTCATTGTTTAAACAACTTGTGTATTTCCAAAGAAAATATATACTTCTTTGTCCAATTAAAAAGGAAAGTTAAACAAGGATGATATTGTGCTAATACATGCTGGTGGAAGTGGAGTGGGCACAGCAGCTATTCAGTTGGTGAAAGGAGCAGGAGCTGTCGCCATTGCTACTGCTGGAAATGATAAAAAAATTGAGTATGCCACATTTCTAGGGGCTGATGCAGCTATCAATTATAAAACTGAAAAAATTGCTGAGAAAGTTCTTCATCATACCAATAGTATGTTTTTTTTTGTGTTTTTTTTTTTTCCATTTTTTTAAAATTAATTTCATATATATTATATTAATTATATATTTTTAAATTAGTTTAATTAATTTTAATTACAATTATAGTACTACAGACTTTTGAGTTCATGGTTTTAAAAAAATAATCAACTCATGTAGATAAATTTAGATCAGAAGTGTTTACTATCTAAAGAAATCTCTAGGTTTAACTAGATTGGTTTGAACTTATTTGATTTCAAGTGGCTAATGGAATAGTAAAGAATATATAATCAGAGTTTCTGAAATTGGTGGGAAGCGTGGTCGAGAGGCTAAGTGCGCTTGAACTTGGCTTGTTTTGGCTACCTAGAAGGGGGCTCGAGGTTTGACACCCGACTCGGGCAGAGTTCTGTTTACTGAGCGCCTAAAGGCAGCACGGAAAACCAACTCCTAGATTCCCCCTCTCCCCCCCCCCCCTCCCACTGGTCCACAAATGAGATTGGACCAAAAGCGCTCTGAGCATGCTATAAGCATGAAAGTATCGCTATATAAAAGCTATAATAATAATAATAATAAATTTCCATTTGAGTAATTTTGAGTCATTTCATCTACATGGGAAAGCAACCTACTAGAGAAACAAAAATGGAGTTTGAAGCTATTAGTGCTGAAACAAAATATGAATAAACCTGACATGTAATATGTAATTATATCAGAAAGTTCCAACATTATTAAGAAGGTGAAGAAAATATGGTGAAAAAAAAGACAGGACCAGACAAGGATTCAAACCACTGACCCCAACCCGGCGCCTTCACCTAGCAGCTAGCAGGTACCAGACTAAATCCTGTCACCATACCTCTGCTATTATTGTATGTTACATGTCATGTTTATTCAACCTACTAGAGATAAGGAAAAGTTAATTTGTTTGTTCAATTCTAGATCTTTTTGGCTCAACAATTATATTTATTGTTTTTATTAATATTTGAATTTGTAAAAGTATTCTGATTGGATTTATAGATTAAAGTTTTATGAATTTTTATTTCTGGATTTGTTTGTGCATTATTTTAATTGAAGTAAAATTATTATTATAACCAGAATTACGCTCAATCAAAACAAAATGTTCGTTTCAATAACTTGACACAAATAAATATTTTTTGGGCTACAAGACTGTGATCTCTACCCCCAGCATTTTAATTGATTATGACTTTTAGATAAGATTTGAGATAAATAAACTTATCTATAAGTGCAGTACATACTGCTAAAGAGCCTTC
This sequence comes from Biomphalaria pfeifferi, assembly GCA_030265305.1. Taxonomy (NCBI): domain Eukaryota; kingdom Metazoa; phylum Mollusca; class Gastropoda; family Planorbidae; genus Biomphalaria; species Biomphalaria pfeifferi. The sequence goes on along the minus strand of JASAOG010000060.1, from coordinate 1,225,719 downwards.
AATTCAGCAGCTAAATCAGAATAAATAAAAGAATATATATATAGTTGCCAATCATTGTTTTAAATATATTTTTTTAAAAATATTTAATTGATAATCTTTACAGACAAAGGAGTAACTTTGATATTAGACTGTGTTGGCTCTTCAATGTTTGAAGATAATCTCAAAAGTATCAGATTGGATGGCAGATGGGTAGTCTATGGATTTTTAGGTAATAGAATGCTTCAGTATAAAAAAAATGAGATATAGTTTTAACATGCCAAAAAACGTTTTAAAATGTTTTTTATATATAAAATTGATTTGAGATGCGTTTTTTTTTCTAGGTGGCTCACAAGTAGATACTGATCTTAGAAAACTTCTAGCTAAACGAATAACTATGACTTTTACAACATTGAGATCTCGGTCTGTTAATGTAAGTAGTTTTGGTGATTTTAAATGTTCAGAATAAATAAATGCATGGGAAATCATTATTATATGGCCTCCTTCAGTCGCCTTTCCCATGATTGGGTATAGCTGCAAGGCAGCAGAGGTTTGAATTCAGAGTTTTCCTTCTCCTAGGTGGGTAGCCAGCCATAGCTAACAAACCCCTCCTGCCCGAAGCTTATTGGTTAAGGTGCCAGTTACTCACCTTTGCCCCTTCTCCTGTTAGTGAGAACAGTTCCACCTGACTCACTATCTGAGCCATTCATGAAGGCCAGGAGTTGGACTGGTTGTCAGAGGCTATTTGAGACGCATGCCATTAGTAAGCATTTTATAGGTAGTGGAGTGCTTACATCCATTACCACTTCCGGCAATGACAACCTTGCAGAATGAAATATATGAACCATATGAAATCAGTTAGTGAAGATAAATAATTTATATTATAAACAAATTGATAAATAAATGACAAATCTTCAAATACTGAGATTCTTTTGTATATTTTTGTTCTGTTTTTCAGTATAAAGAAAATTTGATACAAGAATTCATCCAAAAAGCTATTCCTTTGTTTCAAAATGGTACCTTCAAGCCTGTTATAGAGCAAGTTTTTCCATTAAGTGACATTGCTAAAGCACATAGTATGATGGAGTCCAACCAGAATCTTGGAAAGATTATTTTGGAAGTTAAAAAAGAATGACTTTTGAACCTAGGAGAAATTAATGGTGATTAACATTAACACTCTGAGAGTATTATAATTAATACTGGTACACTATTACAGAATTTCATTTGAAGTAAAAAAAACAACATCAATAAAGAAATGTATAAAATAAATCTTTCAAATCAAGTATAATATCTAGTATTTGTTCTAATGAAATTGATTCCAACTATCTTTTTAATAACCAGAATTATGAGAATTCTTGTCGGAATGCACTTTTATAATCTAGATACAGAGTATTAGATTTGGTATCAGATAATTAGTGTATAAGCATAGAAGGCTTTTATTTACATATATAAAGAGAAAATATTGAAATGATAGTTTGAACATGCCAAAAAATATAATGTAATTTTTATGACATTTATTATGTAATTTCTATCCAAAACTTTTATCTAGAATGCATTTGACAAAATTTCACTTAACACATATATTAATAGGCTCAGACCTAAATGCTTCTTAAGACATGGAAAGTATTCTCAAATTATCAGCATTGGATGCTTAATGTGTTTCATGAAGTGCTGTGAAATAGTGCACAGTAACAGTTCACCAATGTAATTGTGTGCCCAGTGTGAAATGATCTTAGAAGTTTTCAAGGTTATTTTGTGCCCAGTATGAATTTAAATGATCTACCTTTACTTTACACACACACAAATTATTGCCTTCAATTGAATTTTAACTAAAGTCCCTCAGTTTTGAAACCAAACTAACAATGCCTTTATAAGATAAATTTGTATTAATGATTGAGCCCGAAATATTACTTATCAGTGCAAAGAAACGAACCTTATTTGGCACATGGAATGTAAGGACTAGTGCAGTAAACGATAAGAAATTAACACTTATCAGCGAGACATCCTTAGAATCTACGGGATGTGATGGACATCATGTGGTTGAATACCCATGCTTAGAAATATCCATGAAGGTCGAAAAGAGGATCCTAGAAATAACATACCAAAGTCAAGTCACCAATAGAGAGATCTTTTCCAGCACTGGCACTCCCCCACAAAGGGATTGAGTACCAAACATCATTTAAAATTCGCATAACATATCCTTAGATGAAAGGATGCATGTTTACCAAAGACAGCCATAATGTGGCTGAAAAGAGCTAATAGGGCCGTCCATGTATAACATGGTGTCGCTTTTTCTTATAAGAGCTAAAATCCAAATCACTAGCTGGGAAGATGCTGTGGAAGTTGCTTATGACAGATTTTTATGGAGAGAGCTTTCCATCTTATATGCTGAACGGTGTCACTAATCATAATTATGTAGTAATATTAGGGCTAAAATTTGGGTGTTCAATTGACCTCCTTTATTTTCATGATTGACCATGGGTATCATGAGAATTGAGATCCTGGTCAACATGGGGCGTGAATGGTAGTAAATGTAAATGTGACCTATGTAAGTGAATTTGAGTTAGTTGGAAAGAGGGCTTTGAGTGAGTGACTTGATTTTATTGAGAGAATAGTTTTTCTTTAACTTATTGTAGGAGAGGTTTTTTGTTGGTTTTGTTTTTTTCTGAGATAGGAAGTCTGAGTTGTGCGGTGTAGGACTATCTAATGAACATTATTGAATTTCATGTACATATATTCAGTAGTTTAATAAATTATTTAAATATCTGATTGAGTTGAGTCTTTATGATGAGGGCTAGATAGAGGTTCTTGTCTTCCTGTCGTCAAAAGACTGAACTGGGGCTTGGAGTTGCTCGTCAGCAATCCAACCACTAGACAATGACCTACACAACCACCCAAAGTGACCTCTATATACAGGTGGTTTGTGACAACGGCACCCATAGTATATAATTAATGCCTACCCTTAATTTATTATATAAATATATATGGTTTCCAAACGGGGGTCCTGGTTCGAATCTCGATGAAAACTTGGATTTTGAATTAAAGGACCTTTATGGCGACGCTCAGTCTACCCTCATGCTCTGATGCGTACCTGACATAAGTTGGGGAAAAAGTAAAGGCGGTTGGTTGTTGTGCTGGTCCCATGACACCCTCGTTAACTGTGAGAAACAGGTGCCCATTTACATCATATGCCCTATAGATTGCAAGGTCTGAAAAGGTGCTTAACTTTTACTTTACTTTATATATATTGACATATATCATTAGCGTAGCCAGGATTTTTTCGCGGGGGTGTGTGTGTTAAAGAGTAAAGAGGGGGGGGGGATTCTCTCCCCACCCCCAAACATATATATATATATGTGTGTGTACATAATTAATCGTTATTACATTCTGACCCTTCATTCTTTCGGAAGACGTTTATTGTACCCTAGAAGAGGTTCTTTCTGGAGTTAGTGGAAAAATTGTAGACTCCCCACCAAGCATGGTTCGGGGCGGAGCCCCGCCGCCAAACACTATTTCCGGTATTGAAAGCCAACAAAATGCATATTCTGAGGTCCTCTATGAAAGTGAGGCGCCAATTTATACAATGATTTTCCTGTTTACGCTTTCCTCGTAATGGCCTCTATGTCATCGCAACTCTTAAATATGCGTAATTCATTTTGTCAGAGAACATGTCCCGCAACCTCATGCAACGCTTTGTCACAACCTTACTAAGGGGTCGACTCTCAGTTTGGCATAGGATTTTCTTGATTGAGACCAAATCTCTATAACTGACCCTTAAAATCCGTCTTAGACATCTTTGTTGAGCCACATTTAGTCTTTTTCAATTCACTGCACTTTATTAATGAAGCCCAGCCACTGGTAGAAATTTATAACTTCTCTTGGCCAGGCTCTTGGAATTAGGTGACTATAGTTTGCTTTAGATATTATATCGAAAAGGAAAGTTTTATCGTCATCTGTTGGGGGGGGGGGGTTAAACTAAAAAAATCTCTGGAGTTTTTTAAAATAAATTCAAAATCCCTTTAGCTACGCTCATAGAATTTGATGAATTTAGTTTGCTTTAGAATAATATTGAAGAGAGGTTTTCAACCTCATAACTCTCTGTAGGGGGATTTAAAACTCAAAACCATCTGGAGGGGTTTAAAACTTAAAAAAAAAAACTTTGGAGGAGGGGGGTTTAAACTCAAAACCCCCTTTTTGAGTGTGTAATTTGCTTTTTTTTATATTGAAGAGGAGGTTTTTAGCTACAAACCCCGCCGGAGGAAGGTTTAAACTCAAAACACTCTTTGGCTACGCTTAATAATTTTTAGTGTGTAATTTGTTGTTTTTTTTTCTTATTGAAGAGTGGTTTTCAGCTACAAACCCCGCCGGAGGGGGGTTTTAAACACAAAACCCCTCTTGGCTACGATCATAGAATCTGGTGACTGATGTATGGATAGTCTTATATTGAAGATGGGTTTATCTTAAATTTCGGAGGGGGGGTTAAAATCAAAACCCTCCTTATCTATGCGCTTGGAATTTGAGAATAGTCGTTTACAATATTTTTTGTTTGTTTTGTAGAAGAGGGGGGATTTAACTGTAAAACCCCCCTGGCTAAGTGATGGTTTAATATTAAAATCTCTCCTAAAATAAACAAAATCAAAGCAAAAAAAACAAGTCACTGAATTCTGACCCCCTGCGGGTGTGTGTGTGTGGCCATGGCTACGTCCATCTCTCTCTATATATATTGTGCTATTAGAGCATGGAATTGGTTGCCTGAGCTAGCCATGAAAACCAGTGACTTGGCAGAATTTAAGTCATTGGTTAATATGCATGACTGAATGCATGACGCATTCTACAGTCTATGATTTACTGGTAAGTTTTCTCAATTAAATTTTAGGCCTTTTGTTGTCCTCCTTTGCAATACTTTGTTCTCTTTTTCTCCCATCCTTTGGGAGTGCCGGTGTTTGGTAACTTGAATCTTTTTGCAAAGACGTCGTTGATCTCTTCAAATGGAACAAGATCATAGACTTTTATGAATCAGATCTATGACTACTATGAGGCCTGCACCTATATATATAAATTTGTACAGTTGCACCATTTAAAGAAATAGTCACCACGCGTAATTTCCTGGTTTTTTTTTTTCAGAAAACTGAACTTTCTTTACCAAAGAACTGTTTCTGTTCCCGAAGATCTAGATCTAGATTCTAGATCATATATCTAGACTCTATATCTGTCTCTACTATAGACTCTTATAGAGTTGTAAATAATGGTAGACTCTACTAACTAGATCTAGACTCTAATCTAGAATCCACCAAAGTAGATCTAAATTATATCTTCTTTAGTTAAGATCTAGATTCTAGCTAGAATTAAGAATAACTAGATCAGATTGAATCTATCTAAGTTAGGGCTAGGCACTGTGACTGTCACTCACTCACTGTGACTAGGAGCAGGAGTTACTTAAAGTTAATACTTACTTTTAACTTTACTTACTACTACTAGAACACTGACTAGGTTAGAATTTATTTTCAAATTTCCATATGAATTATTTTGATATAATGATACATTCATATAATTTATAATAATCTAGATTATGGTAAGATTAAAGATCACAGTAGATCTAAATTTCTAAATCTTAATCTAAATAAAGAAATTAGTATATAGATATCTACTATAATTATAGATCTATGAATCTATATATTACATGTTTAATCAGTTGAATGTTGACATACATTTACACAAATACAAGCAACAATGACAATCATACATAGTATCATATTAATAACATAGAGTCTAGATCTATATTGTAACAAATGATACAGATTACAGTGACAAGTGACATACTGAGTGATACTGACTGTCGATTCTCAAATCATTTTTTTTTTGTGATGATCATCATACTCATGATAATGAAACTGTTACCTGTATTACTGACACTGTAACTGTAACTTACTGTGAGTTACTGTCTTACACTGTAAAGTGTTAAGTTACTAGTGACACTAGTGTTACTAACACTGTCACTGATACTGACATACTTACTCAAAACTCATTAAATTATCATTCATACTATACTACTATACTCACTGTGACATAGACTTACTTGACTTGACTTCTAAGTCAAGTTCTAGACTCAAATTCATAGAATCATCATTCAAATTGTACTGCTATACTTTAAATAATTATTTAAATGTTAAATCTACATTTTAGACGTCATACATTTTATAGAATAGATCTAGATCTATTAAAAATACTCTACTACTAGATCTAGATCTAGTCTCCAGATTTTGATTTTATATTATAATAGATTTAAATCTAGTGACCAATCTAGTCTATCTACTATTAATAGTACTAGTTCTAGACTCTCTCCAGATTAGACCAGATCTAGATATCTATGATCTATTTCTAAAGACTATTTTAACTTTATTCTTTTTTGTACTTAAGTATATCTTAAGCTTGGACTGCTAGGTGACTAGAATTGACCTAAGCCTAAATGACACTAAGTTACTACTAAGTCATAAATTATGAATTATAATAAATAAGAATGAAATTGTAATCAGAATCAGTAGATCTAAATTCTAAATGATTTAAATCTCTATCAGCTGTATAGACTGTAGGCCTAGTGAAGATGAGTCTTGTCCTAAGCTCTAAGCCATCATCTAGAGCTGTATGATATAAATATATAGAATGTCTTGACTAGATAGTTGATGACTAGTCTAATTTATAGTATAGTTAGATCTATAATCTAGATTTTTTTTTTTTAATGTGTGAAAATCAGTGTTAGATTGTAGATTTAGAATCTCAACCTCAGAATCTGTCACATTATGTGTAATCATTGCTTAACTCCTTCAGCTGTTGGGATTACTATCTAGATTTGTTTGTAACTTAACTAGATCTACAAATCTTGACTTAGAATCAAGTCTATATCTACTGTATAGAACTTTAGAGTTTAGATTATCATCTTGACTTATGTGACATATTATAATTCAGATTTTGGAACTAATCAATTAAATCTAAATATAGTTTAGTATAGATTGAGAATCTCATCTAAAGAAAAAATTTAGAGCTACTAGATCTCTAGGTGTACTTGTAAACTAGACAATCTAGAATTTAATCATATTATTTAGTAATGATTTAAATCTAGTATTAGACTAAAATATTGATTAGAGATCTACTTCTAACTTCTATACCTTGAGGGATTTTGATATCAGCCAGTGGGATGGCAGAAATGATACATGTATAAAATTTTCTCATGTGATATAGACAATCCGTTCCATTGTTGGGTTTGGCCAAAACTTTGATATTTTGTGTTTGGGAATAAAATTAAAGCTCATTTATGTCCTTAAGGTTTTTGGTGTTTATCTATGGTTAGTGTTTTCCAATTTATATCAGGTAGGTTGAAATCACCCATAATAAAAAAAACTGCATTTTTATTTATCTCTTTAAGTGTAGTAATCTGATTACATAGTTCCTGCATGTATTCTAAACTAGAATTTGGAGGTCTGTAAATACTGCCTATTATTAGGGATGTTGAGGTGGTATTATTTTGGTATTACTTCTTTAGTAGGTTTGTTTAGTGAGGCTGTTGTATTAATTTTAGTAGATTTAGGATTAACAGGAGTGGATCTGTCTAGTAGTTGGTGAGTTTGGTTTGGGATGGTGTTTAGGATGTTGTATGGGTTAGAAGTGTCTGCATCAAAGGAATCAAACAGTCCTGATGTAAACTAAGGTAACCCACACGGTACACAGTGCCATGATGCGTCTTTGTTGCCTAAGGCATAATACACAGGTGTATTCATATGAAGACATGATGCATGGTACCATTCATCGTAGGTGTCACATTGAATGGCTGGCTTTCTGTTTCATGGAGCGTACTTTTTTGCAGATGTTGCATCTATCTTTAGATCTAGGCCCTGGATTTGACTCTACATCTCCTGCTATTAATATTAACAGTGATAGGTATTTATTTCTGCTGTGTCTGATTGAGAACTTCCATTTGTGATGGGTGATCTTCTTTAATGCTATGGATGTGTATGTTAGGTTATTTTTGAAGTTGCATTGATCTAAAGTGTGATGATTGATTATGACTGTTGTTTCCTTTTTAAGTTTAGTGTTGACTAAGGTAGATCTAGTTCTGTGTTCAGCTAGTGTGTATTTAGTAATTATTAGGATAAAAAGCCAGAGCAATTTCATGATGACTGTTGTTGATTTTAGTTTTTAAAGGTCTAGTCTAAATCTAGTTTAAGGTTTACAATGCCTAAGTTAAGTCTAAGTCTAAAGTGAAAGCTAATTTACAATGACAATTAAATCAAATCAAATGGTTTATTAAATTCAGAATATGGACCTAGACTAGATCTAAATCTAGATCTAATTCTAGATCAATATATTTACGTGTATTACTAACTATACAGAATATTACTATTAGTTATTATTAGTAGATGATTAGTAGATCTAAAGCCTTAATTAAAGTCTAAGTCTAACACTAGACTGACTAGATCTAAAATCTAAGGATATAATAATAAATATAGACTAGATCTAAATAATATTAAATATATAGATCTATCTAATTATACTTATAAGCATTATAAGGCTAATAAGGATTAGTGAGACAAAATAGACCTAAACTAAGAGTTGTTAATTTGAATTAATTAGTGGAAAAAATGCTGAATTAAGTTAAATATATAATTTAAAGATATTAGTTTATTAGTTGAATAGCTTTTTTAAGGAATTTGGTTTGATTTTAATACAACAAAACGAAAAATTTAACTCATCTCTGATAACAGTAAACAGGGAGCAGCCATCTTGCCAAGAACGCGTAATATTATTAGTATATTATAATAATTGTGTTCCATTGATTCATTACAAAAATGACCCATGAATGTAAATTATATTTCTTATAGGAAACTGATGTGTGTAATATTTTAAGACATATTTTTGGACAACATTAAGTTGACCAACACATCAAGTCAACACATCAAGTATGCCTGGTCCAAAAAAAGCTCCTAGGTCAAAGGGAAATGTTAAGGTATTTTTTTTTAACATCTAAAAATTAAAAACAAATCTAGCTGCCTATTTTTAAGTTTAAATAGCAATGATAATATATATATATATAATGTATTTTGATGTTTCTCAGCCTTCTAGCAGTAGTCAGGCTGCTCAGCTTCTGGAGGCATCTGGCTTCACAAATACTGGTTTCATTGGATTTTCAAAGGAACCTGTTTTTGTGCCTGCTAGTGAAATATTTGATGACGCTGAAGCTGCACTAGATGGAGATATTAGACTTGTTTTGAGAAAGTTTTCTAAAAGAGATAATGTGACAAAAATAAAGGTTATTTTATGTATGCTTTAGACATTTTTATCATTTAATTTTTTATTACATTAAAATTCTTAAAAGAGGTCCTTAAGTTCAGTAAATTAAAAATTTTTTTTTTTTAGTGTACTATTAAAGGGGAAAAGGTGCAATTATTTTATGCGGTCTGTCACTATTTCCTTATGTCTGACACATTTAGATCTCAAAACCAAAAATGCTAAATAGCAATATTGAATATCTGATAGCTCCCTATGTTATCTTTTGATAGAATCATTGAAGGTGCATAAAGGATTTAAATGTTCATTTATAAGCAGGTAATTCAGTTTACTTTCATATCTTCAGAATTACAATTTGTGTTGCAGGCATTGCAAGAATTCATGTCACTGTGTTCAAGTAAAAATGTTGAGCTTATCAAAGCTGTTATACCATTTTGGACAAGAATCTACAATAAATTGGCAATTGTAAGTGTAGAGAATGAAATAAATCCAACTTTCTATTGATACTTACCTCCTTTATTTATGTTTATTGCTTAAAATTCTTTTCAAATGCCATTTCATCACATGCTTGAACATTTCAAGAAGCAAACTTGTGTCAGTTTGGCATGAATAACTAGATAAACATAGACATGCCTAGAGAGTAACAAAAAAAATCATTTCTTGTATTTTGCGTGTGGACTTTGTTGAGCTTTAGATATACATTTTAATGTATTTTTTGTGTGATCATGTTTAATTCATTTTATAATAAGTGTATTCTTAGTATGTAAGATTATCTTATAAGATATTGTTTTTATATTTAAAGGATGTTGATCACAAGGTAAGGGAGCTAACACAGAGAGCTTTGCTTGTACTTGCTGAAAAAACAGGAAAATGCATAGCCCCTCAACTAAAAAACATTATGGGAATTTGGTTAGTTAGCATGTGTGATACCTACCCTACAGTAGCATCTGCTGCCAATAATGCATTCACCAGTACCTTCAATACACAGAAACAAGCTGAGGCCTTGATATTCTGCAGAGCTGAGGCCCTGGAGGTATATAGATGATGACATTTTTACTTTTATTTTGTTATTAATTTTGTGATGAATACGTTTAAAAACATATTTTTAATGATACATAACTTATGCTCTACATAATATATTAATTAATGAGATTCTTTTTCTTTTTTGTTTTCTCTAGTGTCTAATGAATAACATTTTGAAAGCAACACCTCAAACACTCAGTGATACACAGTAAGTGGGAAAAGTCTTCTAGAACTGTTGCTTTTAATAAACAATTTAGAAAAAAATATTTTCATTTTACCAGTTATTTAGTTTTCATCCAAGTTTGTGACAACCATGGATCTATTAAAGTTGATTGCAACAGTTAACTCATTATCATAGCCATCACATGTTCAAGCTTAAAAGATAAGTTTAATAGGGAAGCTATTTCTATTTAACTTTTTCACTACAATCATGACAAAATAAACATGATCACAGAACTATTTAAATATCATAGCAAGTGAAATATTAAACCTGTTAATAATAATGCTGTTGTATAGAAATAGTCTAGTAAGATTTTACAAACTTTAAAATTAAATTAAAAAAAAATTTTTTTTTTCAGATTTTCATTGTAGTTCTTTCTAAATAACAGTTTTTTTCTTGCTTGTCCATCGTAGTATGTTTTTCTAATTACATCATAAACATTGTACTTTCATTGATCTTTATGAATTCATTCAAGGACAACCAGTGAAGAAGATATGCAGTCCAAGTTTGAAAGGGTTGTCAGCTCCAGTCTGCTTGCGTTGAGGAAACTAATCATGTCACTTCCTCCTGACACAGTGGCATTAAGTTTAAATGAGCAGTTGACAACTTTACTAGCTAGTCTAGCATTCTGGAAACACACAAAATCTTCAGTGTCACTGGTAAATTTATACAAAAAGCTTATAAACAACTGAAAGACTGTTGGATTGTCATTTACACGTTATTTCACACTGATGAAGTTCACTGGATAAAAATTTCTAAGTCCAGAATCACGATTTAGCTGCAGTCTAAAAGGTAATCCAAGGCTCTGACTAGATCCAGCGAAGAAAGAAATAACATGTAATTGACAATCTAACAGTCTTTCAGCCCAAAGATGATTAAGGCCAACAATGTTCCGATAGGGTGACCCACTCTTAGCCTCGTCCTCGTGTCACCAATATGTTGATGTGGTGTTTTGTTGAAAATGTAGATCCAGATATTTTATGTAAATTGCTTGAAGTCTTACTAACTGGAGTTCGATTCATACCACACAACGCATATTAAAGTCTATGAATAACTTGATAAGACTTTATAATGTTACAGTTCTAAAACAAAACTACCATCTTGCTTTCTAAAAGAGTGAGTTTATAACTAACTGTCATATTCTCATAATTCCTTATTTTGTTAATATCCCATCATTCCCTAGTTTCGTCTAAAATAGTCTATTTATAGTCTCGTCACTCAAATGAAATTCCCTATCACCTTACCCTTATTCTAAACCTATAACACTGCATAAGAAGCTCAGATTTGTGCATTGTAAATATCTGAGAGAGCAATATTATATTTTTATTTAAACTTATTTGGGTAAATTTTGCTTAAGTTAAAAATCTTTAAGAATAAAATATTAGATGCAGTAATGATTATTTTTTATGATTTATAATGTTATCATTTTGTTTAATTTCATTGTGTAGACCTTGTTTTTAATGATTTAACTGTATGGAATTTAGCTCTTGTAAAGGAGAGTAATCCTTGAAGAATTACAGGCACGACATGGCCTAAATTGTGCCGACGTGCCAAAAACTCAAAACTCAAACTCTCACTAAATGACACCATTTAGCACATTTTTTTTAAAAGTTTTTTTTTAAGAATAACAAAAATTTAAAAGACTCTTTTGTGTGTGTGTTTCCAGATTAAAAGTGCAACTCTAAGCTTATTGTCTGCTGTCTGCCAGAGATGTTGCAGTGTTTCAGCCAGTGCTATCAGCAAAATAGCACCTTTTGTGGTGTCTAATTTAGACTCCACTGAGCCGATTATGTTAACATATACATGGGAAGCAACATTATCTATGATTAATGCTCATGAGGTCAGAACCTTTTTTTTTTCAACTGTAAATAAAAAAAAAATATGAAAGCAGATCAAAAAGAGTTAACTTATTTTAGGGATTAACATGTTACAGTGTGAAGTGTAGCTATTGCAATGACCAGCTACCTTGATTTTTCCCCAAAGATATCTTGTATTTCTTATATGTTAAGCCCTCAAAATTTAAAAAAAACAAATCTGGATTTGAATTGACCTATCTGCTGTACTTCTCAATAATTGTAACATACCCAAAAAAAGACAGTGATCATTGGTATTTAATACTTTGTTTAATTAGCAATGTTGCTGATGTAATATATATATATAGGCTAAGTTTGAATTTGCTTTATGCTCTATTAGTATATTTATTGTCAAGGTAGAAAAAAAAACTATTATTTATTTATGACCCATTTAAAAGAAATATTAATTTATTGTTCTTTTTTTTTTTTTTAACTTAAGGATTGCTGGACCTATATAAACTGGCAGAAAGCTGTTTGGCCAAAGATCAAACACATTCTTGAAACTGGGTGTTGTGGTCATGCAGGAATAGTCTCCCCTTGTTTACTACCTCTCCTCAGCAAAATACCTAATCCAAATTACAGACAGTTTTTTGATTCATTTCGAACTGGGTAAGGCATAAGACATTGTATTTATTTAGTAGTCAAAACATATATTAAACTTTTGAAATTTACTAGATGAAAAACACTCTTTACACAAATTAGAAAATTGTAACATGATTCTATTATATTAGTAATAAATAAAAATAAACAAAAACCTATTACATCAGTATTTAGAATTTGTTAGTAAATATAATACTACATGTTTATTTCTTATTGAAGTTTGTGTGAAACTAAAACAGTACAGAGTCCATCAGACATCAATGTTCTTGTGAGAAGCTTTACAGAATGTATCCACTACAGTGTTAAACATAGTTTTGAAGTGGGTAATGACTCATCCACTATTGAAGACTTAGTGTTACATCAGGTTTGTCACTTTTTGAACAAATAAGAATGTAGAGAAAATTTATCTATAGTTCTATATCTTTTGAAGTTAACAGGTCTTATCTACTCATGTTTCAGTTTCTCCTTGTTGTCGAAGCATCACTGTTGGAACAGCATGTTGTTCTCTCTAAAACAGACATTTTTATTAGTCTTGCATCTTTGATGGAGTTAGTTGAAAATATCTCGCCCAAGACAGCATCTCAATTCTGGATAGAGTTAGCAGCTTTTGTATCGGAGAGATTTGATCTAGAATACTTGGCAGCAGTAGAGAAAAAAATAGATTTTGCTAGCAGTCCACAGACTCCTCACATTTTTTACAGTGTTGTATTGTTGATGCAGGGCCTAGTGTTCAGAGAGGCTGCCTCTGGTGTGAAGGAAAGAGTTAGATTCACCCAAGAAGAGACAAGAAAAACAACTTTGAAAAAATCAAACCTGACAAAAACTAAGTGTAAGCTGTGTCCATCTATGGAATCTTTCATAAAAGATGTTTTTATCCAAGTTTTCACTCTAGCAGCGGCCAGTCAGAAAGCATTTCAGCTGTACATGAACTTGTTGAAAGATATGTCTTCCATTCACATTCCCATCCTGGCTGTGCAACAATTAAATAAAAGTGTTACTTTGGATCCAGCCCAGCACTTCCCTGAACAATCTGTTGAACATTCAACTCAAACATTGTTTCCCAGTGGTGATGAATATCTCAACTTTGTATTTCAAAAACTTGTTAAAACATTACTACTAGTTTCTAAAGGAGACTTTCCAGATTCCAAGGTTGAAACCAAGTTCACAGAGAATTTGATACTGACTATTTTATACACTCTCTGCTATGTTGAACATGGGGAAGGAACCAAAGTGCTCTTATTTATATTAGATGTGAGTATTTGTAAGTTAATAATATATAAATGATTTGATCTGATTTTGATAGCAGCTATTAAATTGTAATGAAATTATAATGACATTCATATTTAAACTTTTTTTTTTCTTCTGTTGTGTTAGAATCTAGGGGATGTTGGTATGAAATGCCAGTTCATAGAGCATCTATTCGGATGTATAGAATCTATTTCATCATGCAAAAACTCTCTTAATAACTCTCAATTATTGGAATGTCTAAGATGTGTCACAAATGAAACTCTAAACAAAGCAGATGCCAACAATCACTTAAAAATGTGTGCCTGGAAAATGTTATCTGCAGTTCTGGACTCTCTGGACCTTTGCACATGTAAGCTAATTTAATTCACTTACTCTTTGGACCTTTGCACATGTAAGCTAATTTAATTCACATACTCTTTGGACCTTTGCACATGTAAGCTAATTTAATTCAGTTACTCTCTGGAACTTTGCACTAGTAAACTAATTTAATTCAAGTTTTTTTATAGTTAAAAATTTAAGGTGAGAGATATTTAAGATGCCCCATTCAGAGTTCACTCATGTGTAATTGACTGGCTATTGACATTTAGCGGCTGGTGATTGTAGTTGTGAAGTTTCAACACAATGAGTTAATGAATCAACAAGTCTATCAAAGATTTGATGACACAGTGAAATATATAGGAGAAAAACGTTTTTAATCTCATTACAATATTTAATATAATTATCCCTGCAACCAAATAATTACTGAAAAAAAAAACTGCATAATTTAGTAACTCATTAAGTCCAGGTCTGCAATGAAAACACTGGCCTTTGGGCAGTTTCTCCATTCTAAAAAAACCTCTCGAAAATCACAATACAAAATGAATATAGTGGTTGTGTTGGTCTATATTGTGAACTTGTATGTCTTAAAGAAGAGAATTTTTACATTATCCACTTTGTAAACTTGTAGATATAAATCTCAAAGGAAACTATTACAATGACAATCATTGGTTAATAAAAAGAAAGCACAACATATTTTTTATGGCTTAGAAAAAATTCCATTCCTGTTAATTATATGAACCATCTTCTCATACTTCTGATAATGATAGCTTTTGCTTATTTATAGTCTCAAAATAAATTAGCATTTTAAACAAGTCTTGTTAACCTAAAACTTTGCATGTGATCATAAATATATTTTGTTAAATATGCAATTTGTTTCCCTACAGACGAAATTTTTACAAATTCTTCTATTGATATTGTAATGTCTGGAGTGTTGACAACTCAGAAGCAACTTCTTCAGAGCAATAACAGTTCTTCCAACGATGCAATGCTTTTCATCACTCATGTTGTCAAAAAATTACTTGCTAGAAAAGAGGTTTAAAGCTATTTTGTATTTGATCTTAAGCTGATGCATGTGAACAATAATAATAATATATCTGTACTATGTATCATTATTCTAAGCCTTCTTTCTGTACAGGTATGGACACAAGTACACCTTGGAGAACTAGTTCTGAATTTTATTTCATTGTTATTGACATTGGAAAATGAAGGTATGTTCTAGGAACAAAATCTTGTCAATGGTTAAAAATGTATTCCAAAGCAAGTTTTAGCAAACACTATTATTATCATTTATAGACTTTTTGTAGTTGCTTTTTATAAAAATTTCTAAGAAATACAATGTATTAGTTCAATGCAAATTAACATACTTAAGAAGTGAGAGAAAAAAAAAGAAAAACTTACCTTTTAAACATTTTGCAATTGTATTGTATAGATATTTATTAAAGTAATATTTTTGGAAAGGTCTTGTTATCTATAAATAGTTATGATTATTTCAGATCTAATTAGTGAGATCAAGATTGTTTGGTTACAAGGATTTAGTTTGATCATAGAGAAAAAATCTGATGCAGAAATACAGGCGCATATCAAATCAATGAGTGTACTTATTAAAAAAAAGCTGTTGACTAAACACAAAATATATTCATGGTAGGATAATTATTTCAATCGTCTTAATTCTCATTGCTTGACTAACTTAACTAATTTTTAAAAAGTAGATATTAAATGTAATTACATTTATTCACTGATATTTGATTGGGTGAGGATTTGAATGGTTTAAAGTTAAATTTTGACTTTTCATTAGGAAAAGCTGATTCAATACAATCTTGTTATTTCACATATTTATTGTACAGTACCTAATTGTTTATGATTGCTGATTTAGTTTTGACATCTCCAACAGTTTGCCACTAATAAAGAACATTATTAGCAGTTCTGTTCAGTTGGTAGCAACAGGCCAGACTAATTCTCAATCTTCATTAGATATAGAGTTGGATAAATCTGCACTGTCAAACATAATAGACGTTTTCTTAATTAAGGACAACAGTCAAGTGGAAACATTCAGAGAAGTAAGTAGTACTAAAGTCACCAATACTATAAAACATCTATTAATAGTGCTGTTAATTGTTTGAATCTCTTGAAAAATAGCTACCAAGTATACATAGTGAACTGTCAACTGTTTTTTGTTTTGATATAAAGACACAATAGTAGTAGTAAAAGAATAATCAAGAACTGAAACAGTTGGATATAGAACAGAAACCGATGATGCAACAGTTTTAGGTTAGGGATTTGAAGTGTTTGTAAATAAGCTCTAGAGGGAGTTAAAGCTTTGTCACTAAGTCTAGGCAACATTTTGTCCCTAGTATTGAGTATGATTTACTGTGAACTTGCATTGATAATATTGCTATTAGATCCCTACAGTAACTGTATTTGGAACAGTTAAAAAAAAACAACTTCTATTGAAAGGAGTCTTCTAACCATTGCTGTAGTATTAGAGGAGTCCAATGAGTTGATGTGGGGGAAGCTCTTTTATTTAGACTTAAACTTTTTAAATCTTTACAAATATTTGGATGTTTATTTCATTATTTTGTTCTCTTTTTTAGTTTGTTAATAAAATTAAAATTAATATTGTTAGCTTATTTGTTGTTCCAATTCATAGGCTACTTGTATGTGCTAAATATAGGTGGCCCATCATATTTAATGCTTGTTGAATTAGGGTTATTCGTGGAATATCGAAACAAAACATGAAAGTACAATGTGTCCAGGATTTTGAATATACATTTGAAAATAAGTTTAATCTTTTGAATTTGTCAATCATTTGTTTAAAAAAGGTCATAGTTCATTAAACTACTTTGTGTTGCCTCTCTCTAACCTTTGTTGAAACCAAAATACTTGTAAATAACTATAACACACATATAACAGAAAACACTTGCTTGTTTGGAAATAAACTAATTCACTAACAGTGGATCAACTCCATCCATTTTGTATGAATTTCACAAGCACTTTGTTTGTTTTATTATTTTTTGCTTCAAAACACTTTGTTTGTTTTATTATGTTTTGCTTCAAATTTGTTTGATGTATTCCAACCCAGGTGAGCTGTTCTGCCTCATCGTGGCACCTGGGTGGAAACGGCTACTTGAGGGGGTAGCTAGGCTAAATGAATGGCGAAACATAACTCCCATGGGGATGCCCACGGGTAGACGAGAGTCCACCCATTGCACGGGCGGGGTTGCAAAAAAGTCCCCATAAACCTGTCACACATCCATGCACCGTTCCTCAAAGGACCGTTACATAACCCCCAAGGTTAGCTTGGTATAACGAAGGAAAATGACGGAGGCTCCCGATGTCCTCGGCCTTCGGCCATGAATGGTGAATCATGTGTCGGGGGCCAAAGGCATTGGAAACAGCAATGTTTTAGGCATTGACTTGGGTCGCTCTCAAACAGAACTGTGCGTTCACACAGGTTTTTTTTTTTTTCTGTTCGGCTGGACGACCAAACAGGTTTGTTTTTTTTCAAACTTAGGGCTCGAAGAGCCTTCGGCTCAGCCCTTGGAC
Source organism: Biomphalaria pfeifferi (assembly GCA_030265305.1). Classification (NCBI taxonomy): domain Eukaryota; kingdom Metazoa; phylum Mollusca; class Gastropoda; family Planorbidae; genus Biomphalaria; species Biomphalaria pfeifferi. The sequence goes on along the minus strand of JASAOG010000060.1, from coordinate 1,207,659 downwards.
ATCACAAGAAGATGTATTCCAATAGAAAGGTTTGGAACTAATGTTTTCAAAGATGTTTAATGAATAAATTCTTATTTTTACTTTCTTACTTTTACCAATATTCTAATTTTCCTTTTTCCAGGTTTGCAATTATTACTACTTGAGTAATATGTTACCATACTTTCCTTGTGGCTCAACATCAGTCTCTTCAACATCTACAACATTAGATACCTATGCCATTCTTAGCATTCACAATACTGAAACAATTACGTTATACAGAAATATGAACAATTCTGGAGTCCAGCACAGTGAGATCCAGTGGTCCAGAATACAGCTGCAATGCTTGATAGAACTTTCACATAGGTTGCTGTTGTTAGAGGGAATAATGACAACAAATCCTCTGGTAATTACACTTTAATAGTAATACTTTGATTTATTAGGTTGCAAGATAATTGTTTATTTTAATTTGTTTATGTCTGTAATTTTTGTTTTCTTTTGGAGGCTTTGAAAAACTTTGACTGTGATCTAGTAGAGATGAAACAAAACTTGTTGCGATGTTTAAAGAGTCTCTCAAAAGAACACTTAACAGCTCTAGTGTCACTTGTCTTAGAAAGGTAAGTTTATTTCACTTTAATTTCTACCTATATGTGTGAACACTAAAATAAATACATAACAATATCAAGCCAAGTGCTAGTCTTGGATATGCCATTGTAAGATAGGCTTTATAAACAATAAACAAAGTGATGCTGGTAAAAGTTTGATATATTTGAGCTACTAAGTGAAGTTTCAGTTTTGTCTTCTAATTATTCTCATATGTCTTACTTAACTAGGACAGGAGAAGACTGGGCCACATATTGTTATGGGCTACAACTTCTGCTGGAATTGATAGCAAAAGATGAAGATCACCCTGAACTAGAAAAAGAGCTGTTGAGCCTGAAAGGGTATTTCCTGACCAGGTTTGTACATAGTCTACAAATTAAACTTGAAAAACACAAATCACTTTTCTCAATAATTTTTATTTGTTATAAAAAGTTTTCTGAAACGTAACATTGAATCATTTTTATTTAATTATACATGTTATATGTAGTGCTAAAGTTACACAACGCACGATTGATGATATATTGGATGTGACAATAATTATGTCATGACAATACAGGACTAGGGTTAGGATAGCAACAAAATAAAATATTTAATAAGCAGTTAACATGGACACTTCACACTTCAGACGATGTAACTTAGAAAAAGTATTTTCTTCATCTTCTACTCTTGTTTCAGTCAGTACATTGTCTCGTACGTTAATCTATTTTTATGAAATATAGCTAATAATAATCATACTCGTACAACATTCACTACATAACAAACCTTTCACAATATATTATTTATATCAAAACTTCTGTCTCAAAAAATAGCTTATACTTTAAGATATTGTTTTCTATTTTTCAACAGACTTGGTCTTTCTGAAATAAAAGAGAAATTATCCAACATTTCTGAAGAAAGCTTATCGGATGCATTGGCTAACAGTTTAAAAACTTTATTGGATAAGCAGGATATAAATGTGGCAGATTTAGCAGGTATAAAAAGTTTGTTTTATTGTTTTGGATAATTATGCTTAAGATTTCCAAAGTCTACAATTATATTTTTGCATTTTAGTCCATGTAAAAAGAAACAAAATGGATTTTAATTTTGAAAATTAAGTTCATTCCTTAAATATAAAGTAATATTTTCATGTGATTTTCAGATAACTTTTCTGGATGGTTAACTATGGCAACAGATTACAACATTTTAAGTGATCGGATGAAAGAATCATTTTTTCATCATATTGTTGATGCTGTGAAGCTTCTAAAAACACAAAATATTCAGTTGCTATCTGGAGGGTAATGAACTGAATTTAGTAGTAGATAATTGACTTAGTTTTGATTACAACGATGCCTTTCTTTTTTTTTTTTTTTTTTTCTTTTGGTTTGGTTTGGTTAGAACAGACAAAAGTAAAATGTCTTTTTGTTTGTTTTTCAAAATTCTTTTACTGCTGCTTTTATGAATCTAATATTTTAGTGACACTAATGCATCAGTCAAAGATCTTCACTGGAATATTCAAGTATCTAGATCTCTGAGAGTTATAGCTTTACCAGGCAATCCAAAATATTGGGAGTTTACACTTTGTTCTCTGGTGGAGTGGATACAGGTATTTCTTTCTTTTGTTATTTGCATATTTTTATACTGTGACACAAGATTATATATAAATGTTGACAATGTGATAATGTAACTAGTGTACTGCATTCATATATTTATACCAAAACACTATGCCATATTGTTATTATTAGTGTAGCTCTATAAATGATACTTTGCATTGTGAAAATAACCCTAAACTTGAACAAGAAATTTTGCATCCATTTTTTTTTTTGTGCTGCATTGTTAGGTTAACTAGAGGGTAAAAACATCTTTTTGCAAAGTTTTATTTTAGTTGAATGCTGCACACTTTAAGTCCTTTAAGATGTCATATATTTATGTAATATTCATATTTCAAGCCTAGAATTTCACGAATCAGGCAATAATTATTAATTGCACATTTTTAGCCACTTGTAAGTCCAAGAGTGACATCATTTATATCTCACTATCTTTTGAATAAAAGACTAGCCGGAAGGTTAACTTCTCAACAACTGAAATTTTTAAATGTAAATACCAGAAACTAATAAATAGATTCAAAATAATTCTGAAACAAAAGATAGGCCTTCAACGTGTCTGAAATATAGATATTATGAGAAAAAGTATAATATTTTATTATTAAGAAAACACTTCATACCCATGAAATAAATTTCCCTTTTAAAGTTTAAATTTCTGTAAGTACAGATGAGTTCCTGAGTGTATTGTATAGTTCCCAATATGTGTTGAGTTATAGGAATATCTATCTGGATGTACACATCCAGTTCCTTAGACAAAGGCTGCTATTCTTTCTGCAATGTTCCTCTTACAAAATCAAAAAGTTTAAGAAGACAATTGTAAAAGAGATTTTTTACACTGTATTTATCTAATTTAATTTGTTTAGATAACAAGCTCTCTTTATATTTCTTTTTCTAACAGTTCTTACTGGAGAATCAAGTGAACCAGAGCTCAGATTACGGAATCAAAAGTTTACTGGTTTCTGTCGGATACTTGTCCTACTTGGCTGCTGACACCTTTTCAGCTCAAAGTTCAATAGTGACTGCAAATTCAAAAACAGAATGGGAGGAATTTTTTTCTGAAGCTGTTTTCTCCCCCCTGTTGCAGATATTTGTTTCATTGTGTGAGTGTAAATACTTTCTCTCAGAGTGTTTCTTTTACAGTGTTTCTTTCTTACAGAGTGTTTCATTGTGTGAGTGTAAATACTTTCTCTCAGAGGGTTTGATTGTGTGAGTGTAAATACTTTCTCTCACACTGTTTCTTTCTTACAGAGTGTTTCATTGTGTATTCTCTCAAAATTGTTTCATTGTGTAAGTACTTTCATAGTGTTTCTTTCACAATGTTTTTCCTAGTGTTTCTTTTCTTTCTTTCATAATATTTGTTTGTGTACGTTCTTTCTCTCATAGTCTTTCTTACTCCAATTAATATTCCTTTTTACAATTATATACTTAATTAATCCTAAAACTCTACTTCACTTTTTGGCTTTGGCTTTTTTAGGTGCAGATAATGTTAACGATTTAAATCCATGTTGGACATTGGTGCTAGAATCTGTTGCATCAGTAATAAGCCTATGTCCAGCCTGGATAATGTTAGCACACCAGCTACCTGCTCGTTTAACTACTACTGATATGTCCAGCCTACCTGACAATGTTAAAACCTTGCTGAACCACATTAGTCCTCTCCTGACATTTAGACTCAGATCTGTTGAGGTGTCAGCTTATTTATTGCTCTGGAAGTAAGTCCTTTTTACAGAGCTTTACAAACTCACTAGGTCTGTCTATCTTGTATAAAGTTTATACATTCATTCTTGGATCAAATTGAAAATTTGGACAATTATTCATTGGCATAAACAAGACAGGAATCAATAAAAATATTTAACCAGTCAATTAATTACTGGTAATTATTTGTTTTGTTTTATACCAACAAGGGAAACCCTAACCCTAAATTAATCAGTATTCACAGATATGACTAAATATGTAGGTCTTTGTCCCCTTAGATAATAAACAAATTTTTTCGCTCACACCCATTCTCGAAACAAGTTGAAACTTTAAAAGCAATTATTTATTGTACCCAACAAAACATGAATCAATAAAAACAAAAATAAACCAATTAATCAATTAATTATTGGTTATTAATTATTTTATTTTATATTGAATAAAGGAGATAGCTTCTACATTATTGAGATATATAGTTGTAAGTGTAGATTTCTTTTCTTTAGATAAACTTTGTTTTTGTTTTTTAAAAAATGGATTTATATTTATATTTCACTTTTTTAAAAACTTTTTTAATGAGAGAAAAACTTTTTAAATAATAAAAAAAACAATGTTCAATCTATTAGGTGGCTTTTTTCCCCAATCCTTTTACATATGCTGTTATTTGACTCAAACAAATATATTCTATTTGAATGAACAGAATACTAGATGAGCTTCCAAAACATGATAGTGGTCTGGATGAGGAAGATAAACAAAATGAAGAGACAAGGTAAATGGATGGCATTAGTGTAAGAACAAAAAGTCTTCAGTCCACTTGACAGACTTTGGTAATAGATGAATAACTGATGAACATTTGGGAATTTTATTTTTAGTTCTCCACCAGAAGCTTTAATCAAAGTGATTGAGTCTAGTGGACATTTCCTGAGCTTTCTTAAAGTGATACAAATTGATGATCATATTGTGTTAGATAGAGACACAGACGAGTATGCCCAAACCCTGGGTTATCTTCTTGCTTGGAAGTTGGTGCTTCAGCTTTTTAAATTATCTACAAATCAGGTTTGAAGTTTGTTTTTGTTTTTTAATTCATTAATGAACCGTACTCGAAAAATCTAAATTACAATATAACAATGAAAATATGTTTTTAGTTGAAAACAAATTTGATGCAGCAATTTATTTTTCATTTCAATCTATGGCTAGATGAGGGCTAAATATGCTCAATACTTCAAAGTCAACAACTCAGTCAATTGTCTGCTTGATAATCTTTTTAGACTTATGCCTCAACATCCAGCAGCATCAATTTTAAATTTTGATTGTCCTGTTGAAGTGAAAGGTTAGTGTGCATATTTGTAAGCTCATTAGGTCAAAAGATTTGTGCAGGTTTAAAATATTCTAAATATTGAGGATTGTAATGTCAAATTTCAGCTGAGGTTAATGACACTGAGCTGGCTTGGTTCTCATTATGTGTCTATCGTCAGTGTTTGGAAATTCTTCCTGCACTTGTGAGGAGTTGGTGGGTTGATCAAGACAGGAAAGCAGCCAACTTTATTGACAGGTTAGACAAAATGGAGAGAGGAAATGAGAAAAATAATTTTGAAAGCTTGTTGAGAATAATTGCAAAAGTTTAAAAAAAAGAAAGTTGTTCACCTTGTATTTTTATAATTGTGAACTTATTTTCTCAATGTTGTCATTTCACCAGATTTACAAGTGAATATCTAAGTGCTGGACTCATTAGGCAGCAAATCCTAGCAGCTCAAAATGTAGATAAAGGAATGGAAGAAATAACAGTTAGTCAATTATCACCATGTTTAAAAGATTATTCATACATTTACGAGCAGTAATATAAGAAGTTTTTATTAGTCTGTATACATCAGGGGAAATGTTTTGACTGTTAACAATAGTCAATAATCCTATTAAATTATTATCAGCTATTTTACTTTTAATGACCTAATATTTAGATTCGAGCTCGTCCTGCTGCAAGAGAAGTACTTGCTACTTACACGATGTCAGAAGTGACCATCAACATGAGCATTCTACTACCTGAGAATTATCCTCTTGGTAAACTAGAGGTGACCTGTGACAAAAGAGTTGGAGTCTCTCAAGCTCAGTGGGACCGCTGGCTTCTTCAACTTAATATATTCCTACAACATCAGGTACTGGGATAACATTCACATAGGACCAAAAGCTAATCTTGTTTATTTAATGAAGATTAAAAAAAAAAGGCTCTAGCCAAAGTTAACATATATTTAGTATCTATCACTATTTCTTTTTTAACCTAAAATAAAATCTCATCTTTTGGTGCATAGGGATGCATGGGTCACTGCTAGTTTAATGTATAAATTCTAAAACTTATATGTTGACATTTTTAAGAATTATTATTTTTTTAAAATTGTTTTTTTTTTCTTGTATTTCAGAATGGAAGTATTGTTGAAGGTTTAAGGCTGTGGAAGGGAAATATTGACAAAAAGTTTGAGGGCATTGAAGACTGTATGATATGTTTCTCTGTTATTCATGGAACAACTTTTCAGTTACCAAGACTTACTTGTAGAACATGTCGTAAGAAGTTTCACTCTGCTTGTTTGGTAAGTTCAAATGAAATGTTCATTTCATTTCTTTTTGCTAAATCAATTTTTGTTAAAGAAACCAATGAGTCAATGTAAATATTTCATTAAATCTTGTGAAATTCTGTTAGGCCCAAAATCCATTTTATAAACAATTAAGAATAACATTTTAAAAATATAGAACTATACTACCAAGGGTACTTCACAAAGTTAAAGTCAAGTAACATAAAACAGGCATAGGGTAATGATGAACAGAATGACAGGAACGTAGGTCAAATGTAAAAATAATCTTGTTACAAGAGAAGCTGAAACATCTAACGAGCTAATTGACTTCTACTGCCATTTCAACACTAACAATTTAATTATTTAAGACTTAAAACTCTTGAAGATGTAAAGGTTATCATCTATTTAGAAATAGCAATTACTAAAGAGTAAGTCTACAACATATTCATAAAGGTCATCCTAGTAAAAACTGGTGGGCCTGATGGAATAAAAAAGCGAATCCTAAAAGAATTTAACAACTAGCGGAACAAACCTTTTCAAGAGATTTTCTATACTTCATCACTCAACCACAAAATACCATCTGTGTGGAAGTTGTCCATTATTGTTCCTGTACCAAAGGTTGCCAAACCAAAGGAAATGAATGGCTTTAGACTTGTTTCAATTGCTTTCTTTGTTTCTAAATGTTTACAAAAGCCTGTTAAAATGTTTCTTTTGAATGATCTTTTTACAAAGTTAGACCGTTAATAATGTGCTTACCAGAAAGATCAAGTTGTAGACGATGCCATCTTTAATATTTTAAATAGTGTCTAAAAACTCCTAGACTTACTTAACATATATGTGAGATTGTTATTTATCAATTTTTCTTCAGTGTTCGGTATCGTACAACTTCAGTTACTTATTGAAAAAATGAAAAACATCTGAAGTATTTAAGTTTTAATATCACTGCCTGGTATGGCAATTTGAACATTAAAAATAAAAAATAATTTGCAGAAAATCATAAATGCTACTAGCAAAGTTATTCGGACAACTTTTTGAGTGAAACATTCACGAGAAGGCTAGAAAGATTTTCAAGACAAAAAAAACATTTAAAATACTTTTTTAAAAAGACAATACCTCCTTTATGCAGATTATAGAGTGATTGTTCTTCTCTTCAAAATTATTGAATGTTAGATTACAAAACAATGGAACATTTTTTTTACGCCACCCCCTTTTCCCTGGTTAAGTGAATGTATAGATCTAGTACACTTGATAATATTCCAATGATAAGAATTTATATCTAGACTTAGAAGACGATGCACACAATTTTCATTTTTTACTTGAAAAGTGATAACTGTGAAACTAGAGTTTTCTCTGTATGGCCAGTGAGCCAGTAATTCTTTTCTCAGTGATATACACCAACTTTTAAATTTCAAGAAAAATTGTTAGAGCTGTTTTTGAGACCAGGTTCCGCCCTCCATTAAGTTAAGACTTGAATAGAGGTATTGTTATAAAAAAAAACACAAGATATCATTTGTAAAAACAGACAGACACAAAAAAACTCCTTTGTTCCCCTGACAATCAAATGATTAAATAGAATTGATCTGATGTCAACATTTCACGTTACCTTTGAGTGAAACTATTGTCAATGTATATTTTGTTTCTATATTTTTTTTTAAAGCACACATTGTAAGACAAATAATAAATATTATTATTAGGAAATTGTAATTTGTCACTTAATCTAGTTCTTTCACTAACACAATTATTAGAACTTACTATAAACTGCTGTGTCATTTCTACTCAACAGTACAAGTGGTTTAGCACCAGTCAGAAGTCTTCTTGCCCACTTTGTCGTAATTTATTCTGAATATTCAGAGTCTCACATCTATTCTCGTCAGTATTTCTTCTAAGAAACCATGTCAAGAGCTGTCTTTGCAATGAAGAGTCATTTGTTTTGAGATTTGTAATTGTAAATGTTATGTGGCATAATAGATTTTTTTTTTTGGGGTAGGGGGTTCAGAGGGCAAAATTTTGGTTTTTGCTTTTTAATATGAAATTTCAAAATATTACTAAATATAAAAATTATATTTTCTGTATGCATTATTTAGAAATGTGATTTGCATTGTTTTAATCACTACTATATCAATAGATATAGATCCAAGTAAAGAGTTTGAAAAGTTTGTGAAAGATAATCTTATCATGATCATTTTTGTTTATTTATTGAAATTATGAATAAAAATGTAAGTCATAATGGAACTTTTGTATTTTTAGTTGTTTTATAGTTAACTTAGATCTACATACTTAAGTTACAAAAGCTATATGAGAAGCAGACTGTAGAACTGATTATTGTCTTATAATATCTAAGCTGAAAATGTGCATCAAATCACTGAGGGGACCACAACAAAGAAAACAAGCACATGGATGTTGGAAAAATTCTGTCTAGGGTGTGCTCAATTGAATACATCATCACCAAGCAAGATTCCAAGACAACAGCAAATACTCAAGCCTTTTCCTGTTTTTAAATGGTCTTAATGGTCTGTGTGCTGGCACTTACACTATTTAGTAAAATGTTCACAGACGTTCAAAGAAGCCTTCTGCTAAGAAAGTCTAACACAAGTCTATTCAACACTCAGAGACATGATGCAAAGACCAAAAGTAAACAAGGTTACAAAGACAGTTTGTGTGGAAACACAAACTGAAAATCGGCATTCCCAGGCAGGTTTCAATATTTTCAGAAGAATATCGGTATTAAATTCATCAGAAGTGGTCCACCCAGGCAGGTTTCAAAATTTTCAGAAAGAATGTCATTATGAAATTCTATTAAAGGCAAATGGCAGAGAAGAATGGAGAAAGAAGGTTGACAGATCCTGTGTGGTGCCCCAAAGGTCCAGCAGACCAAAGGATAGTTGAAAGTGAATGTGAAGTTAGATGTGAACTTGGCCTAACTGATGTCTTATATTGATTATCTAATTGATCTTATTGTTTTGTAAATGGTCAATCTCTTATTCAAAGCCTCAGGTGGAGAGCAAAAAATGCAAATATCATAATATCCTTTAGTTTTGTGTTCTATTATGTGTGGAAGGCTGTGCGTGTTTTAGATTATGTCCAACTTATTTGCATAGTTGACATTTTTTTTTGTAAATGTAGTATTTAGTATGACAGAACTTACATAACTTAGCAATACAATTGTAAAGAAAATAATATTTTTTTATAAAAAATCTAAACCATTTGCATAAATGTGTTTCAAAAATGGTAAATAGTACTGTTTCTTACTAAAAAGCCTCCAGTGTTTGTTACTATTAATAGTGAATAGTTGTAAAAATGGTGTATTTTTAAGAAAAAACTGCCTGCATAATTGATTTTAAAGAATTTAATTTTTCGCTTTCAGAAAAGAAAAAAATAGCCGTTGCATCAGAACTTTGAATGATCTAAAATATCATGATGTCCAATTTTCATTTTCTCTTCTAGTTTCTGAGATCTAAATGGGACAGACAGACCACACAAAACTAATAGCGTCTTTTCCCCTTTCGGGGGCCGCTAAAAATGACTGTATACCAAATGCCTCAAATATAGCAGATTTAAACAGCTTGTCCATCTTAGCCAAGGCTTGCAAAGACATTCTACTAGATAGACAAAAAGATTAAAAGGAAGGTCCATATCAGTAAATTGGATGATGAGATATATTCTACCAGATGGACAGAAAGATTAAAAGGAAGGTCCATATCAGTAAATTGGATGATGAGATAGACTTTGTGTTGCACATGCCAGTGTCACCTTTGGCAGAACAAGTATTGGTCACAGAGAGAACTACACAGTTCTTCCATCTTTTTGATATGCTGAGATTTTAGTTCTATTCCCTCCACATTAAATAGCTTAAATCCTTTCACCTACACTAGGACAAATCACCAGGTATGATCACATACCCAATTTCTGCAATTTTCTTACTTGTTGATACCATTAGTGCTATAAAAATATAGATTGTCACATAAAATACAAATGAAGTATGAGTATGTACACGTTAACAGATTTGTGTGTCCTGCTGGTCATGTCACTCAGCGCAATATCAACACAGGTTTCTATTGAATAGTACAAACAGCACTATAGTCACAACTTGACTGGTCTTATGAATAGCACACCAGTTTATGGATGTCACCTTTCAATCTCCAATAAGATCTACTTTATTCTACTAAATGATAAATATTCATTTGTCCATTTTTTCTGAAATTAAAAAATTTTTCCCTTTTATTTTTTTAAACTAATTTATATTTATAAAAAAAATTAGTAATACTACAGGCATTAAAACAAAATTTGCTTTTTAATGTAAACTTTTATTATACTAACTTGTAAAACACAAAACAAATATAAAGTAATAAAAAGTTGAAAATTGATAAACTTGAGATTCGGTGGTTAATTTATTTCAAAGTAACGCTAAAAATATCTTCTAGTATTTTTGTAACTTGAGAACAAATGTAGTTTTTATTGCTTACTTATTTGAATTCTACAAAGAAAAAAAAAAAATAAGCAGTTCTTTAAAGTGTATTTCAGATCTATTAATGAATTAAACATGTATAGATAATATCAAAGCTTTAGATAGTGTAATAAATATTTCATTACAAATACAAGAAAAAAAAAAAGCGCCAATACACACACACACACATAAATGATTTTATACCAAAATAAAAAATGAAGTATCACAAGAAAACTGACAGACTATAACTAGTACCACCCAAATGTTGTTTTTGTTGTTTTTTTACACTCAACCATTACCACTGACATTCATAAATTAAAATATGTAAAACATTAAAACCAAGTATTGAAAATGTATCCAAAAAAAAAAAAATAATATACAGGTATAGCACAATTTTTGTATTAAACAGAAGAATATTGAAACAGTTTTATAAAATAGCACCATCAAAGCTGCCAACAACATGCATTAACAGTCCATGTTGAGAACAAGAAATGCTTCACAGCCTTGTAGAAAAGTTTTAATCAATTATATATATATACATATATATATAAAAGATATATTAAAATTCCCCAACCATTTGAAAGAAGAAATTTAATGGTTTCTATGAATGATGTGGCAGTAAAAAACTATAACAAATGCTAAGAATTAATGTAAAGCACATTTTAAATACATACAATGGAAAAGATTTAACTAGACCAAGGCACTATTTATACATATACAGTAATGAAACAAACAAATAGCTAAGCTCTATTATGGTTATGATGTTACAATATGGAATTAGATTTTAAATTACAATATGCACTAGCCTCTTCATTAAGTGACCCCAAACAAGACATTTTTAACAAATCTGGGGTATAGCCAGCAGAGACAAAGATTTGCTGACCTCTATCAGGTCATAAAATGACCAATATCTTAAGAATTTTTGGATAGGAACCATAATCTCAATGTTACTTATTTTACATTAAGACCCACCCCACCCCTGGGAGAAATTTTTTTGACACATCTTGTAATAATAGTGCAGATAAAATGAGAGTATTCTATTTACTATTGCCCAACTATATCAGGAGATAAACATTTCTTAGCTTCTATTTCTGTTAAAGACAATAGTATTTGTTGAAATAATAGATGTATGCATTTTTTTCAGCATAAATTATTTATTGAGATCCTGACAGAATAACTTTAATGAAAAGGTGTATGTTGATTACGTATATATGTTGGATACGGATGGAAAACGAAGTTATTAAAAAAAAAAGGGATGATCAATTTAGAAAATCAATAAATCAAGTCTTTACATTGAATTTGCCATGACATGCTCAAATGAGAATAAAAAGAAATAATTGATTAAAAAAACATGAATAACATTATCAGGACAGATCCTACAGCAATCATCAAGTTCAAGGTCATGATGTTGGAAGCAGAAACCAAGTCATGCAATTCACAGTTATTTTCAAAGGATGGGTCACAATTCAAGACTTTCCTGAAACAATAAAGCAAAAAGTTTTATTTATAGCAAATTTTAACACTTCTAAGATGAACTCCGTTCCTTAAAAAAAAAATACAATCAAAGAAATGAAAACCTTACTTCATATTGTAAATGAGATTATGAAGAGCTTCCACTATTCGACCTTCATTGAATCTTGATGCCACTTTATGGATCAGAAGATTACGATAATATGGTGATAGCTTTGCAATAGCTGTAGATCCTCCATGGAGAGAAAGCTAATTCAAATAAATATAATGATTTAGATCCAATGTGGAAATGTTAAAAAAAAATACTAAGGTATATTTCATAGTTATGTCTATTTTGAAAAAAAAAATTCATGCTGATGAGTTTCATTAGCTTACCACATTGTCATCCAATGAGTAAAATATAATGATGTCTTCTTCACATCTACCCATCTTCCATTTTTCATTTTCTAATATGTAAGCAAACATCTGAGCTTGGTCTTTGACTGAATTATTACTGCCATCACCACTGACAAAAGAAATAAATGATATATAATTGACAGTCGAGAAAAATGTGCATTACCCTAATAATAAATATGGCAGTACCATTATCTCATTGCTGAAACTTGTACATTGGGTTGAAGCTCCAAACAGCTGTAGGTGTAGGCATATTATATTTTTAATGTAGAACTAGAAATAAACTTGAAGAAACTTCTTAAACAAAACGTTTATTAATAAATAGACACAGCTTTCAACTTCAGTTCTCTCTCCGGCTTTCAAATCCCAATCGATTAACTTGAAATACAACTAACCGCCTTGTGGTGTCATCAGAATCTATTCAGCCTACATAACCAAACCTTCCCTCCACTTCTAATCATGGTTACATCAGAAACACCCTCACAAACTCCATAACACTCATGATACACACAAATGAAAAAAAAAATAAGTGATAACATTTAGTCTTATTGTTATGTATTTCTTAGCCAACACTGTGAACTACCAGGAGAACATTATCAATACAGTGTGTTAGTCAAAAGCAGTGCACAGCAAGATTATTAAACCTTACAATCTATTTCTGTTAAAATGAAAATACACAATAAAAGATTTCTTTTTTACAAAAGTGGAGAGGTCTAAAAATTTTAAATCTCTATAAAAATAATAATTAACCTTATTAAATTATGCATAAGATTTTATTTCTAACTCTCATCCTTCTTTCATCATATTTACCTACCTATGCTACACCATATTGGCAGCTTTGGTCCGTGACTACCTGGGCACTGTCTTTAATAGGAGAGGGGTTATCACCCTTTTGTTCTACCCAAACAAATCAATCTAATTGTCCGTACCTGATGGCGCGAGAAAGCTTACAGTTCTTTTATCTTGCTAGTCCAGTTATCATTAGGGTGTCACTAACATATGTACCGGAAGCTCAAAATTGGAACCAGTGAAATCTGCCCATGTGGAGTATCACCAGAGAATGCAGACCACGTCCTCCAAAACTGCTCTCTATACCAAGAGGCCCGTATAAGACATTGGCCCCAAATCACCCCAATAGAAAGGAAACTATATGGAGAGCTCCGTGAATTGGAAACCACTGCGCAGTTCATCTCATGTATTGGTCTACTCATCTGAACACTCCAACATAACAATGAGAATGAAGAAGAAGAAGGGTGTCACTTCTCATCTCATTATCACATTTTGATTTTGTAAATGTTTTCCTTAACCTATCCCAAGATTAACCAATCAAATGACCAGTCCTATTTCCACCTAAGTGGCATATAAGCTTCAAACTTTTTCAGTCAGGAGCATTCAGGCTATTTGTTTACCGATTCTGTTTATTTTGGTCTCACATCTATTATATTTCCTTTGGTGAGTAAAGGAACTGTGGTTTATATATTGCATGGCCTAGAGTCTAGGTTATATCAACAAGTGCATTCATATTTTCTTTAAGTGTATTATGTTTAATTCTCATTAGTAGGAAGTAAGGAAATAATAATTTCATATTGTAACGAATCTCACTATCCAGGCTCTCTGCAAAACGGCACCACACACCACCAACTTGAAGAGCTTGACAACTCAGGGCTCCAAAATAACGTAATGGTTTAATGCTCAATAAATAACAGTCAACACTGTACAATTGGCAACACGTACACTGTACAAATATCTTTCCGATAACACAATATCAACTCTTGCACTGTACTCTCTGCTTCGTCTCGGACTTGTACTGAGCAGTCGTACTCCATCCTTGGTCGGTAAGTTGTGACTATTATATAGGGTGCCCTCTAGAACCGGACCGACACCGCTCGAACCTTCTGGGTGGTCACCCGACTATATTTGACGTGATTGGCCTGAGTAGCATTCAGGACGCTGATCCTTCCCAAACCGTCATGTTGACACTCGTCTCAATGACCGTCGTAACTTGTCACGGTTGACCACTCGTCTAGCGCTGGCCTGGGGCGATTTGCGTTGGCTGACTACACACACACCACTACCCCCATCTGTGTCACCACCAGGTTTATTACAATATGTATAGATTTTATACATTATATTTTCTTCTTTATCTGGGCTGATTGCCTTGTTTCTTCTAAACCTTAGAAAATGATCCTCATCAACTCTGACTTAATGTGGTCAAATATAAAATGTATAAACTTTATGTGATGGACTAAACAAATAGGGTTTAGCTCTCCCTCTGGAGATAGCTCCACACAGCTAGACAGACATTTGGTCAGTGTCACTAAGTTAAGGCCAAGACACACAAACAAAAAAAAATATGGGCTCTAAACTACACTTATGACTATCAGCCAGTCGATAACTGTCTAGAGCTCAGCTGTAGTGCAACCCTAGTGTATTGTAATCAATTTCTAACAAAACAAATGAGTAAGTAGCTCAATATATCTATATCTATAATGTAGCTTACTATTTCTGAAGCACCATTTTCTTGACCAGAGCCACACCTATGTGGTATCCTTTAGCAGGGTAGGGGTCACGCTCACAATAGAAGTTACTGCAGGGACACTTGGTGCCATTATAAGCTGCATCTTTTAAATGCCAGTTAATGCTGTGGACTAAGTCACACACAAAATATTTAAACTTTCTGATCTTATACATTGATGACGCTACTTCAATTAGCCTACACTTGAAAAGAGATCAAATAGCACTCATTACTTACTGTCTTCTCCTAGAATTCGATTAGGGTCACAAACAAAACCGGGTTCATTATACTTGAGTCCACATTTCTGTGGTTCTACCTGAGGATTATAGAGCTCCTCAGGCAGCCATTCTAGCTTGGGCTGAGCATGAACAACATTTAGAGCCCACAGGGCAAACAAAACAATTCTCAGCATGTTTTCAAAAGTGCTGCCTAACTGGAATAAAAACAAAGAACTCAATTAGATCTACATAACTATTTAAAACATTTCCATGTACTTAGATTCATTAGTGACACACATCTCAAGTCTAGATCCAGATTAATTAATAATGATTATATCTAGAATAAAGCCAAATAATTTATCTATATCTTGATGCATAGTCAAACTAAATTAGTAGATCTAGATTTATTAAATACTAAAATCTAGAATTCAAAATCTAGATCTAGATTAGCCACTTGCACAAGTACCAATATACTTTTAAATAATCCTATACTAATAAATGTGTACTAGAATGAAAGGAGTGAAAAATGCTTTCCAAAGCACCAAGTTTATGATGCTACTTGCTATAGCATTAAAGCATTAATTATATGAA
Organism: Biomphalaria pfeifferi; assembly: GCA_030265305.1. NCBI lineage: Eukaryota > Metazoa > Mollusca > Gastropoda > Planorbidae > Biomphalaria > Biomphalaria pfeifferi. Next base: position 1,191,619 of record JASAOG010000060.1, on the reverse strand, counting down.
GTGGGAAGCGTGGTCGAGAGGCTAAGTGCGCTTGAACTTAGCTTGGCTTGGCTGCCTAGAAGGGGGCTCGAGGTTCGACACCCGACTCGTGCAGAGTTGTGTTTACTGAGCGCCTAAAGGCAGCACGGAAAACCAACTCCTAGATACCCCCCCCCCCCCACGTACACTGTACAAATATCTTTCCGATAACATGAGCATGCTTTAAGCATAAAAGTAGCGCTTTATAAAAGCTATATATATATATATATATATATATATATATATATATATATATATATATATGATTAATTAGCATTAAATAAATTTAAATTCAAAAGTTATTTACATTTTATGCTTGTCTGAAGTGCTCTGACATGCTTTTGCTAGGACTATGATTTATGATGATGATGGACAGCCGCTGATACTAGAATCTAGATCTATTATAGATCTAGTGACATTCATCATCATCATCACTCCATCACTCCTCATGGAACATAGGGCCTTGACAAAAACACGCCACTCTCCACAGTATCTTCTTAGCTTTTTGATGGTTTCCCAGCTTTTTCAAGTACACTGCGTTACCATGTTCTTTTTGGTCTTCCTCTGCGTCTTGTTCCCTGGGGGTTCCACTCTAAGGCCTGCCTAACTCTGTTGCTGGTATTTTTTTTAGGGGTGTGACCAATCCATTTCCTCTCTAAGATCTGCACTTCTATATTTTTCTGTCCACTCATCTCCCACAGTTTGGTGTTTTTTACTTTGTCATACCAGTGTATTTTTAGGATATTTCTCAGGCATCTGTTGATGAAGGTCTGTACTTTTTTTGTTGTCGCTTCAGTTGTTCACCATGTTTCAGAACCATACTGTAGGACAGCCTTGACATTAGAGTTAAAGATTCTTAGTTTAGTCTTGTTTGAGATGTGAGGAGATTTCCAGGTTGAATTTAGCTGTGTAAATGTCTGATGCGCTAGATTTATATGGCGTTTAATGTCTTCATCTGTTCCACCAGATATACTGACTACATTCCCAAGGTATATAAAATTTTCTACTTGGTCTATTTGTCTGAGAATCCAGTACTATGTATCCAATTTGGTTATTGTTTACTTTAAGTACTTTAGTTTTTTGGTGGTTTATTTTGAGGCCTACTCTTTTTCCTACTTCGCTTAAAACTGTGACCTTTTCTTGCATATCCTGTAGTTTGTGTGATAATAGGGCTATGTCATCAGCGAATTCCAGATCTTCCAGCTTTTGTGTGAGAGTCCATTGGATTCCTTTCCCTGAGTTAAAGTAGACTTCTTTTGTGATCCAATCCACTACTAGAAGGAACAGTCCAAGTCCAAGACAAATACGGAAAACTACTTTCTTCAATAAATGAACAACTTGAAAGATGGAAAGAATATTTTCAAGAAGTGCTCAATAGATCTAGTGACATTATAGACTACAATTTAGTCTATAATTATAGATTTTTTTTTAAAGTAAATTCATAGTAATTCATTCTCACTATTTATAGTCTTTAGATGTAGAATTCTATAATCTTAGGATTTATAATCTATCTTATTTTTTCTAGGTAGATCTTGATCTAGAATCTATAAACTAGATCTAGATAATATAAAGATATTTATTATTATTTATATATTTATAATATAGATAGATAGATAGAGAAAAAAATAGTTCTAGTAGTATCATATTGTCATAACTGTAACTGAGTGAAATAGAATATCTAGATCTTTTCTATCTGTGATACTCTCTAGATCTAGATCTAGTCAATCTAGATCTATAAACTATATATCTAGTCTAGATATGAATATTATGATATATTTTACATTTATTAAAGATGAAAATAAACGTAGAGTGTGAAAATTGGTTTACCCGTTCAGCAGACATATATTCAAATCCCGTACATACATTTATGTGAAAACAGGTTTACCCGAGGCGATTTATTAAGAAGTATAGTAGTATACTAACTTCACTAAGTTAATAAACTATTCAATTAATTATTAATTAGTTTTAAACAATTAGATCTAGATTTATAACAATACTACTAATAGTAATACTAATACATTTTATATTTAGATCTAATACATTTAAAATACAATTCACTTACTAAACTTACTTGACTTATTTACTAAACTTATAACAATACTACTAATACTAATACATTTTATATTTAGATCTAATACATTTAAAATACAATTCACTTACTAAACTTACTTGACTTATTTACTAAAACTTAGACTAAGAGCAAGAGTGCTGCAAGAGTGTAAGACTAAGACTAGTAAGACTTCAGTAATTAATAATAGAACTAAGTAAGACTTTACTTTATTTACTAATTTTTTTTAAATTTAGCATATTAAAAGCATAGGCTGGCATCTAGATCTACGCCATAGATTTACTGATTTAGAATTAGATCTCTTAATTTTAATCTAGATTATGATCATATGATGGAACTTTAGAATTATTCTAATTAATCTTCCTTATAGATCTAGATATCTACTTATTCTACTAGGGTACTTACAGCCTATCCTCTGCCTACTCAGACACTTGAGAGTACTTAGACTTCACAGCTTGCTTCTAAAATTGAATACCTAAGAAGGTAATGCTAAGTTCAGCGACTCCCCGTAACACTCCTATAAACTTGTTTATTTTGTCCATTTCCTGTAAGGGAGATAACATACGGTTAAATAGCAAAATGGTTTATCATCATTTTACTTAAAATTAGCTTCATTTCATAACATAAATAGTAAAATAAATGTACAAACAGTACAATACAATTAACAAAACAATGTTTATGTGGGAAGACATGTGACATATAAGGAACTCCGTTTATTAAGTAAACACAAGTGGTGTTCCACTGTTGTGCTAGTGTGGAAATGTACATGAATACCAACATATTGTAATATAATAGTCTTATATTATAATTGTAACAAGTCAAGCATAAAACTCCACACAGCAGAAACAGAGAAAGAGAGGACGGCCCAGGAATACATGGCGCTGGAAGCAGATGTCAAGCAGATGGGCAATACGTGGGGACAGCTTGAGAGACTCGCCCAGAACCGAGATGCCTGGAGGAAGCTGGTTGGTCGCCATATATTTCAGAAGGCAGAGATGAAATGATATAAGGCCTTTACAAATTGCATTATGGTTAATTAAAAAAGAAATTTTTACTAATCAAACAGGAATATAAAACTAAAATGCTATTTAACCTTAGCTTTCATAGGCCAAAATTATCTTATCTTATATAGATATTGGAGAATATGTCTAAAGACGTACTCGATCATCCGTTTGGGGCCCCTCAAATTAAGAAAACATAATGAAACTTTAACCCTTAACATGCGTTTGGTAGTTTAGCCTCTAAACATCAGAATTGTAATTCCATTTATTGTAAAACAGCTCAGCACTTAAAGGGTTAACAGACACAAAATAGAACAGTGAGATTTATAACAAAGAATATTCACATTTGATTTAAAAATAGATTTTGATTTTTGAGGGAAATCACTAAATTTAGAGACACTTCAGAACAGAAAATAAAAAGTAAAGTAGAAATACTACATAAAACATTGGTCGTGCGGTAGGCGGCGTAGGCCTATGCACGCTGTCGTTCGGATTTCTTGATGGTCCAAAGTTCATACCCCGCCCGCTGCCATCCCCCGTCACCCTGCAGGAGGTAAACTATATTCAACTCTGAAGGAACATCCGAAACATGTAAAACATTTTACAAACGAATAGAAAAACAAAACCTAATAAAATACTCAGAAAGACACAAAGGTAGAGTTAGGGACTGTAGAATAGGCTATGTGTTACACAAATAACAAACTATAGTGTTTAAGAGGGTAGACGGCATATTAGGAGCTCCATTTATTACGTAAAAACACAAACTATTCAAAGATTAGGGTTTGGGGTTTGGGTCTTGAATTTGTTCATCATTCTGTCTGAGCGTGTTACGTAAGGTTCGTGTGGTCTAGAGAACAGAGACAAAATAGAGCAGCGAGATTCATAGCAAATGAATATTCACACTTGATTAGAGCATAATAACACCTTTAATAAAATCATTAAATTTAGAGACCACTCGGTATAGAAGTATAAAGAGTATCGTATCAATATTATACTGAACCATGACTGAACCATATTCTTCAAATACTAAAACAAAACCTAATTAAATACCCAGACGACACAAATACAAAGGCAAATTCCTTGTTCCATATGCTTGGACGAACTCTTCCCAAGTGCTATAGCATTGATTGGGTTTCATGAATCAGCTGAGAAAACTAACGACTTTGCAGAGACTATATTGACATAGCGACACGTGTAGGACGTAATAGTCTACATTTTTTAAAGTAATGTCTGTATTTTATTAGATAAGAATAACTTCCCACGCACTTACCACCCAGAGGTCAGCGTGTTTTTCAATCCAGAAAAATGCCAAATATAAAGAGCAACAAAAACAACAACACTAACACAAAAACTACTTACTCGTGATAAACCAGTTATTTGGCAAACACAGACTAAAAACTCAAGAAAATATAAAACTATAACTAGAACAGACGCACACTAGAGCCGTTCATCACCTTATGCTCGTTTTCCTTCCATTAACTGGCCGTAAAAAAAAGCCTTTCGGAGATGTGAGTTGTCAATGCATTCTGCATACGTGGTCTGTCAATCGCAATCGCAATTCAATTGAGACTGCATCAGGATGTATGGATTCTTTGCTTCTGTGTCAGGTCCTGCCACTTTAACGTTAATTTTTTTCCGTGGCGTTTCAAAGCGAAATCAAAAACAAAATCTGCAACAATCAAGTACCCACTATATTTGCTGACGCCTGCGCCTTACCTGCTCCAATACTGATGTGAAGAGCATCTTCTGAAACTTTCAAGAGCATGCCATGCCTATGGACTTCGATCGGCTTCACTATAAATAGATACAAGACTGTAGTCCTATACTTATCAGCTACCCAAAAGCCTACTCTGATCCAAGCATCAAAATGAATGGACAGGAAATAGATGCAGTGAAAAGATTCACCTATCTAGGCATTACTTTCCCGAAACGAAAACATTGATAATGAAATCGACTTGCAAATCCCCAAGTTTGGAACAGACGATGCAATCATTGCACAACACTTACCAAGTTGAATCCCCTGAAACTTGGACAGTAGGTCTATATAGATTCAGAAGAGGCGCAAGGAAACCAGCTGAAACACTTCTACATTTCAAACTATGAAATATGAATTGCTGATAAAAATTCTTGCTTCGATACTTCCGTTGAAAATTTGATATAATAATTTGATTATAGGCCTACGCGTATTAAAAAAAAATGTGTCTATAAAAAAGTACGGCTATCTGAAGTCAATTAGCCTGGATATTAAAATACACATATTCAATACAATCATTGTCCAAACGACCACCTACGATAGGCTTCGAGACGTGAAAGGTTGAAAAGAGGCTGAGCAGTGATGGCTGAGAAGGATCCTTCGAATGAATGGGAGATCTTATCTTATCTTATCTTATATAATATAGACGTTACTTCAAAAAAGAAGATGATTACGTCCTACGCGTCATGCATTTAGTCATGCATATTAACCAATGACTTAAATTCTGCCAAGTCAATGGTTTTTCTGGCTAGCTCAGGCAATCCATTCCATGCTCTAATAGCACTAGGGAAGAAGGAGTATTTGTACAAATTTGTCCTAGCATAGGGGACGAGGAATGTGCCTTTATCTTTGTGTCTTTCAGAGTATTTTATCAAATTTTGTTTTTGTATTTGAAGATTATGGTTCAGTGTTTTATGTATAATTGCTACTTTACTTTTGAGTCTTCTGTCCTGAAGGCTTTCTAAATTTAGTGATTTTACTAATGGTGTTACTCTAGTCAAATGTGAATATTCGCTTGTTATGAATCTCACTGCTCTATTTTGTGTTTGTTCCAGTTTCTTAATGTTTTCTTGAGTTGAGGGGTCCCAAACGGTGGATGCATATTCTATTATTGGCCTAACCAAGGTTAAATAACATTTTAGTTTTATGTTCTTATTTGATTTATAGACATTTCTTTTAATAATAATGCTACCAATAGAGAAATCTTTTCCCGCAAAGGCATTAGCCGTTTAATGAAAGTGTCGAATGAACGTTGATTGACATTTGTGAGACATAATCATTAGACAAGACGAAACACGTTTACCAAAGCCTAGAAGAGGAACACAAAAACATGGCCTTCCACGTTTAATCATGGCGTCACACCTTTTTAGAAGGAAAGTGGCTGCGAAAGTCGCCTAACACTGATTTCTTTGGAGGGAGCTTGCAGCTCTATGCGTCGAATGGCGCGTGAGGGGCTTATGTCTAAGTGTTTTTCAATATTTTAAAATTTAAGATGTTACGTTCGCCACTCATCTGATCAGCTAAGATGTTAGGGAGAGCCATTAAGCTCATTCGGAGTTGTCTGGGGCAAAGCCCCTGGCGCTAAGAGTTTTTCTACATTTCTGAACTTCAGAAACTCATTCAACGTATTATTTTTCTCATATTATGAAGATTACCATTCTAATAGAATTGAATGTAGGCCTAGAAAGTTTGGGATATGTTGATACTAAACTGAGAGACATTCAAGGTAGGAAGGTAGTAATTTTTATTTTTAAAAGTTGCATTTTTGAAAAGTGCATTTTTCTGACTTGGGTGTCACCCTCCTGGTGGGTGTCACCCGGTGCGGCCCGCACCCCCTGCACCTCTAGTGACGCCACTGGATCTAGTTATTTCCAGGACAAGATTAGAATCGCAGCTAAAAGAAATTATAATATGTTTATTCTTAATTTTGTGGAATAATTAGTTGGGAGGAATTTGGAACTAAGGTTTTCTGGTAACCTCATCACTGTCTTGAGTAGGTTTTGTTGACTCTGTTCAGGTGGATGAAACACCTAATTCCAGCCAACCAACTGAACACAGGCGAAAGGCAATGAAATGAGACAATCAAAAGTGTTGACGATCAAAACATTTAATTCGATACTGAAATATAATCGCTATCACTAAACAAATAACTAAGTCCAAAACTTTTTGATTAATCAAACTTGAATGTCTCTAAAGACGCATACATGGTTTTCTTAAATTTTCTTTTTTCACTGACTATTCCTAATCTTTGTTTTATCATGACTATATTGCCATAATCACCAGTCTTTCTAGTTCCGGTGTCAGTGGTGTGTATGCCATCTGCAATCCAGGACCCTTCTTGTATGCTTGCTCTCCTTGTGGAATTATCCAGTGACTCTTTTTCCCAACTGTTAGCGTCCATTTTGAAAAATTCGTGTCATGTTTGCTTTCATCAGTATACCATAAAAGTGGGCGACCAGCGGCTCTCCTGCGACTGAAGCTGTGTGTCAAGGAATTGACCTCTTCAGTCACACGAGAAGTTGCAAAGACATATAATGCCACAGACAGACAAAATGTCGCTATCTAAAGCCTATAAATATAGCCCGAAACAAAACAAATGACTCGCGCCACATTCCTTACTGTAAACTAACGAAGCCTAACAGGATTTATATAAATAGAGAAAACTAAACTGTCTTTTTTTCAAGCCATTGGAGATTTTCACTCTTAAAAGTTAATCACAGTAATTCGTTCTTTGCTAACTCTTTTAAGAGTTTTTGAGTTTCCGTTGGTAGATACTTTTTAGAGATCTTGTAAAATTATATGCCTAGCTACTATCAGGCTATGCCAGCCTTGCACACTTCGTATGACAATGTTGATCTACATAACCTGTTTATAATGACACATTCTTCAATCATCAAAATGTCTAGAAAAACTATAAGCAAGCCCCACCCAATAATGAATAAATTTACACTCCAGAAGGCAACCCGATAAAAGTCTTCTTCACTTGGAGTTATACTTATTTATCTAAGAAAAAGACATTATACTTATTACTGAGCTAAAATATTTCAAAAGGAAATTTCAAAGATTTACATTAGTTCAATCTCAATGTGATTTTATTTTTATATGGGAAGTGTGGCTGAGATGTTATGTACGCTTGGGATTAACTACCTGCTCGAGGTTTGACACCCGGCTCGAGCAGAGTTGTGTTTACTGAGCGCCTAAAGGCAGTACAGAAAACCTTCTCCCAGATACCCCCTCCTCTCACTGGTCCACAATGAGATTGGACCATAACGCTCTGAGCATGCTATTAGCATTATTGCACTATTAATATTATTATTGCACTATATAAAAGCTATTTTTTTAAAATAAAAATTTGAGCCCAAATTTTTGAAGACTTAGCAAATAAATGAATGACAACAAGACATTATTTGAAAATAAATCACTCATAATTTCACTTGTATTTATATATAATCTCATAAAAATGTTAAAGAATGGATAATAAACAAAAAATCCACTAATAATCAAACAAAACCTTGTATTATGGTACATATTTATAAGCAGTTTAAACAAAAAACCAACACATTCACAGTTGCAAACAAATATATATATATATGTATGTAATATTAGATTGTATAAAGAATATTTATTCAAATTAGCCACCATTTTTGTTTATAAAGAAAATAATCATAGGAGATAAGATGCTACAATACTTGCCAATGACTAGTTTCAAAGTAAAAACAAAGCAAATAAACAACCACTCCTAAGTAAAAGGAGGAAAAAACAATGTTCACTTGAAGTAAAAATACATTTAATGGGGGTGAGGGTTGGGAGCAAAAGGGGAGATGAGCAAGAAACAAAATGTTGTATGGCATATGAAGGAATGTACAAAAAGAGTTAGTTCTATACAAAACTAGATCAAAAACATCTACCAGTCTTCTTCCTAATTAGTCTGACCTCTAGTAATGCAATAGAACATAATTTTATCTTATCTTATAAAATACAGACGTTAACTTTAAAAAGATGATTACGTCCTACACATGTTCCTTGGTCAATCTAGTCATGCATGTTAAATTCTGCCACATTATTGCTTTTCCTGGCTAGCTCAGGCAACCCATTCCATGCTCTAATAACACTAGGGAAGAAAGAGCATTTTTACAAATTTGTCCTAGTATATGGAACGAGGAGTGTGCCTTTATCTTTGTGTCTTTCTGAGTATTTTATTAGATCTTGTTTTTGTATTTGAAGATTATGGTTCATTGTTTTATGTATAATTTCTACTTTATTTTTAAGTCTTCTGTCCAGAAGACTTTCTAAATTTAGTCATTTTACTAAAGGTGTTACTCTAATCAAATGTGAATATTCATTTCAAAAGTGATTATTCATTTGTTATGAATCTCACTGTGTCTGTTCTTAATGTTTTCTTGAGTTGAGGGGTCTCAAACAGAGGGTGCATATTCTATAATTGGCCTAACCAACATTTTAGTTTTATGTTCTTATTTGAAATTTCTTTTAATAAATCCTAATGCTTTGTTATACTTTTTAATAGTTTTATCAATATTTTATATATTTATATTTTATCAATTGGAATTCCATGATAGTTTTTCATTTAATAACACCTAGGTATTTTGAGTTTTTGGTCTGTGTTACTGGTTTTTTTAAACTTCCAGCTTTGACATAACTGGCTTATAATGATAGATCCTTTAATCATCAAAATGTCTAGAAAAAATGTAAGCCCTCTTTTTAACAACTCATATATTGACTCTCCAAAATACAACGCCATTCACTACTTTAATTTGAGCCCTTTTTAAATTGTTATTGAGCTAAAATATTGAAACAGGAAAGCCAAAGACTGTGGTTACTCTATTTCAAATTTTTTTATGTGATTTTACTTCACATATTCAATCACCTTGAGCCAAACTTGTGAAAAACATCAAAATATCTAGCAAAGAAATAAATGAAAACAGACATTTTTAAAATGGTGTTCCTTAAAAAATTAGCCCTTCATGCACATACTATTAAATCATAAACATATTTTCCACAATCATTTTGGAAGCAAGAGATAGTAAAAAAGAGATATTAATGTTAACCAATACAATTAAACATTTTGAAGGATGAACTCATTAGAAATCCTAGGTCAAGAGAGGCAGTTCATTAAGTTATGATGTCTTGAAGATTTATTTGAAAAAAAAAAATACAAATTAAATTTTACCACAAAAAAATTAATCAAGTCTCACCTTTTTTTCTAATCCAAACTCTACTAGTCTTTTTTAAAGTTAAGTTTCAAATGTTCTACCTCATCTGAGTTCATTTAGTGCAAATTGGTAACAAATAACTTATACCTAATTCACTTGTTCATTAAAATTATGCTTACATTAAAATAGCACATGCAATGATACATTATCAATGTTATTATGCAAATATGATCAGACTATAATGAACACTTACTTACAATAGAAATGGCACTCATAGGTGAGTTCAAATGAGTCTGAACAAATAGTTTTACTAACATAATGAAATTTATAAAGCAAATAAATGTAAATTTGTATACATTCAAAATAAAAATGAGTTGTTCCAATCCTTTGAACACAGTAAGGTGTTTCTGTGGCAATAAACGTAATACACTTGATTGTAAAAAAATAAACTGTTTGGAAGTGAAACAAAATGAGCTTTGAGACATATTCTGAGCATTGGTTTGTGCTGAACAAAACTTGTACAACAAGGTCAGTATTCCAAAGATATTTACAATTGTTTAGTATATGTAATTTCAATCAAGCTTTTACCATTTTAATGTTAACTTGTAAAAATGTCTGCTAAAAAATGAGAAACATTTTATGACACTATTTTTATTGTCCTAATGGTAGAAGACAGAAAAAAATGAAAAAGTGTGCCTAAACCAAACTGACTTGATTGCTGTCATAGCCAACAAATGCAGCAGTGTGTTCAGGATAGACCTGACCCCGCGATCGTAAAATATGATGTTGTTGTTGAGGGTAGCTAAACACTTCCGCATCAGGATGAAACGAACATTGAGAGTTTATGGTATTGTCAAGGAACACATCATCCAAATCATTTGATTTTGAGTTGTCTTCTATGGCAGTGAATGAAACATTTCCATTGTTGGGGAATCCCAAACCTGGTTTGGCATAAAGATTGGAACTGTTGTTAGACCCATGTCTGTGCCTGCTTTTACCATCATATGCATAACTTGCAGCACTGTTGTCATTGATGAACCCTTGGGCAATGTTAGCATGTCCTTTGTTAGAGCTGCTGTAGTTATTATTGCATTCCACAGAAGCATAGCGGTGGTCATGGGTTGAACTTGATGAGGACGACTGTCTCTGACGGTATGGTGCAGTACTGTAATACAAATCTTGGTCAGAGAACTTTCTCTGGTGATTTGACCTCATCAACATTGCATCTACAGACTGCCCTGAAGGATGCAGATAATAGCTGGAATTTCCAAACTGTCGACTAGAGGAAGAAGAATCTGAATGGAGAAGACGGCGCTCATCACAAACTCGAGAATATATTGGAGAATCAATGGAGGTTCTTCCATATGGATGACCTAAATTGTCTTTATACTGAGAATTTTGAAAATTGGAATCTTCTTCACCACACATGTCACTGCCGCTCACACTGAATGAGCCAGTTTGGCTGCTTTCCTCAGGGGAGAGTAAAGTGTAATTAATGTTAGAAGGGTGGTATCCCTTTCTTGTGACATGGACCGAGGTTATAGGTGCCCCAGATGGATGCAGTGTGAGAGGATTGCCCTGTGCATCTCGTAAATGACGTAGCTCAGGAGCATAGTTCATAAGCTCTAAATAGCCAGGGCCATTCTTTGTCCCACGAGGCTCTAAATAGCCATGATGATCATAATTAGAGGCAGCTGGAAACTGGTCCATAGAAGAATCCAATGAGCTCTTTGTGGAATATTCTAAAGAATGAGTTCGTTTCCTTCCAATCTTTGTAAGGTCAACAACCAACTGTTTCAAAACATAAATATATGGTTAAAAGTTATGAAATATAATTAATGCTAAGAAAAAAAAATTAAAATACATTTAACTTTAAAAAATAAAATTTTAGAGAAACAAATAAAATAAATTTAAGAAAAAAAAAGTTATAGATCAGACTAGCTTTTTAAAACTGAGTTATGAAATATAATTTTATGCTATGTAAGTATATATAAAAACAAAAATATCAACAAACTTTTTCTGTGCCATCAGGAGAACTGAGCAAGTCTTTGAGCCTCTTTTGCTTCCCTGACTGCGTCAAACGAACGGATCCACCCCCTGATGAAGAAAAAAACAAAAATTGTAACTTTCAGATGAACAATGAAAATCTTTATTATGTTGGCTACTTTTTTTCTGGTCTCAAAATAATAAAACCATATTTCATTTTATAATCATATTTAGTAATAAATGCATAAAATGCATATAAAAAATATGCTAACTCAAGGCTCTGTTAAGCAGACTATATATTTAAATATTACTTTATAGGTGTCAGTCATTTGACAGTGCTATTACAATAAAGATGTCTAATAGATGTCTACTAAAACTGTTAATCATTCATGCATATGTAGAATAGTTTATTAGAGTTAATTTTTAATAGCAATATTATTATATTTTTTAAAAGTTACTGCAGGCAATGAATAAACACATTTTAAAATTTCATGCAAAACCAAATAAATGGTACGCTTGTAAAAAAAAAAAATTCATGAATTTTTAAAAAAATTTTTACCAAAATTTCACATATATATTTGTAAATCTAACATTTTTTTTGCAATCAGATCCACCAATCTATTCTTTTCAAGTACAGATGTTAGTTCATTTAATTCATGTGTCAATCTAGTCATCCCAATAAAACAATAATATACTTCACAATTTAATTAAAAGCATTTTAAATAAAATTATGAACTTAACTTTTGTTTTGAAATAAAAAAAAAAGAATTTTAATATATTGAAATTAAATCAATGAGGGAAACAAATAATTCACAGACGATAAAGAAATGTTTTATGAGCACAGTTTCAAACTGAATATTCAAAAAAAAATAAAAAAATGTGTAAATAAAAGAGGATTGAACATGAAATATTTTCTATGTAAAAAACAACAACAACCACTATTGTAAAATAAAAAAAAAAACTGATTTGAGAAAAATGCATGAAAATATAACAATATAACAGTAAACAAACAAAATTTAACATGCCAACAAAAAAAATTTTTTTAAAAAGTTTATTTTCTAGCATTTTTTGTTTTTGTTTTTACACTTGGAATCCATTGTCATAATTGCAGCAAGTTCCCTGAACCCTTCTATTTTTTTTTTTTACATTCCATATACTAAGGAATTAGATTGTCATGCTCTAATGCATATTGCATCTAACCAGGTGAGGAGAACTGACCAGGTTATTAGATCACATTGTGTATGTGTAAAAACCTGATGGAAATATGGCTCAAAATTTGGGTTTGTGTCAGACCAAAATATCTGGAAGGCTTGAAAAGATATTTATGTAAACAAGTAGGAGGGATTTAGAAAGACTTAAAAAGATAGAAGGTTTTCACAAAGGTCAATAATTATGTAACAACCCAGAAAAGTCTTTTTATTGAAAAGAACCCAAAGCAAGACCTTGTGATCTATCTCTTAGGCTTTTACAAACAAAACAAAGGTTCTAGCATTGTGGGTCTGCTTGGAACTACTTGTTTAATGATAAAGTAGCGCTATATAAAAGCTATAATAAAAAAAAAACAAAAAAAAACTAAAAAAAAATTTCCTTTTAAAAACATAGATATCTATTTTTAGAGTTGAAATATTAAGGTCATTGTAAACATCATAAGACAGTAAATCCTAATTGAATAAACATAGAAAATGACCATGAACAATGTAAACCAATGTCACTAAAACAAAGTTCTCTAAAGGTTGTCTATAGATACACAATCAAGATGAGATATACACACAACATCGGTTTGGTTAAAACTATTTAGAAAGCAATAAACTAAAAAGAAACAATCCATGTTGATTAAATTTTGTGAGAATTCAGAAGATCATAAAAAAATATATGAAACTTCTCTTCAGACTTACTCTTCACCCCAAAACAAATGCACTAATTTAAAACCAAAAACACAACACCAAACAGTTGTACAAAAGAAAATTAAATTAAAATAATAGCTACATTGAGCACAAAACGAAACAGTAATTTCTAGAAAAATATTTGTTGCTTTGATCACAGCTACAGACTTTGAGAATTCAATGAGAAAGAGCTCTAGTAACAGAGTTTAAATAATTGAAATAGCAGCTCTGATCAAACCAAAAACCACAAACACCCAATGCATACATCTACCTGTTATTGTTTGTACTTTTTTGGTGTACAAACCCCAGATTGGTTTGTCTGGGGTAAACAGACCCTGCGTAACTGCTTTTTCCTCCTCTTCCTCTTCCTCGATGAGATCGTCCTCCTCGTTCATCAAATGGTTGGCATCGTCGTTCACTGCCTCATCAATGAATGCAAGATTAATATTACCCATGGGAGCTCCTGGCCCTCCCTTACTTCTAGTATTATCATAATGCTTATTGATATTTGAACAAACAGGATTTATAATAATGTGGGACAGAGATGGGACATAACTTACAGAGTTATTTTGTTTTTGTTCTTCTAAAGAGTTATCTAATGCATTATTGCAAAAAGCATTGGTAGAAACTGATAATGTTTTATTTTTACTAGAATTATAACTATTTTCATCCTCTTTCCAATTACTGAACTTATAAATCTGCCTATCACATCTATTATGTTTAGTTGTTGACATTAAAGCTACTTGGAATTGTTTATTATAGCTTAAGTTAAAACTATCAGAAGCAAAAAGAACATTACTCTCAGCAGTAGAAATAAGATTATTGTTTTCATTGGTTGATAATTCTGTTAATATTTCAGTAATATTATCACATCTTTCAAATGAAATGAAGTTTTCTATTTGGGAATCAATTGAACATTGACTATTATAATATAGAGAATCTAACAACTCTATTGATTCTGAACATTGATTTGAATCTTCCAAAAGAAAGTACCGATTCTCTACAAATGGCTGACTGCTACTGCTAGAGGGGTGGGGAGGCATATATAAATGTGCAGGGGAAGGTAATGGTGGGAGTAATTGGTTGTTCATGCATAAAGCTGTGGAGGAAAAAAAAACAACAAAAACACAAACTAGCAAGCATGCAAACATGCAGGAACATACAGTGACATGCATAACTTAACATAAATTAAGTAATTGTGATGGGTTGTCATAAAGAAAACAAGGTGAATCATTTATTTATGACTTGTGTTAACACAAGTAGGGAAACACAATGGTTAACAAGAAAATATCTTGGGGTAAAAAAAGGAAACTAAAATTTAGGCTTACAAATGAAAACCGTATACAGTAAGAAATTAAAAAGAAAAAAATGAATCTATTTCACAACAATAACAAAAAAGAACATTGTTATATAAATTTTTTAATGAACTTAAGAGAAACACATTTCCAATGCACTAAAGAAATGATAACACTCAGAGTTATTCTGTTTAAGGAAGAGCTGAACACAAAGTTTTATGGGAAGGGTTATAAAAAGACTTTACTTGGCATTTATTATGAAACAAAATCCAAATATAAATCCAAATGACCACAGGAAAAAAAAGGAAAATCAGGAATTAAGCTGAAAGACAACATTAAGGGAATAGTAAACACTGAGCAGGAATTTTTTTTCCTCACAATAACTGTTTTTTTTGTAGACTGAATAGGCATGATTATATATTTTTATCCTTGGTATTACCAGTAGTTTAAAAAACTTTTATTTCTTAAAAAATAAAAAACGTATCTTTAAATTGTTCTGTAAGCCAAAGACAATGTCAAGGTGAGATAAATCAAAGACAGAACTCTTACTAAGATAAACACAACATCTAAAAAAATGATAGCTGAAGTACTTCGCTACTTAAATTAGTCAATTTTAATAACTGGAGAGACTAATTTGTTTTGATGAAAAGTAAATCCTTTTCATATACTATGTGTCATATACTATGAGGGACTGCTTTTACAGTTTGCTTATAGTTATTGCTTATTCTTCAGACAACCCTAATATTAAGATTTTGGTGGAAATGTACATTCCCTTCAATCACATAGTTGCTATACATGTTTGATTTATTAAGAAATTACTGTACATTTAACGCACTTTCTACAAGTATATATACTATAATACAAGCATCAAGACTCACCATCAGACACAGCAGGAGAATATCTGATAATTTCTTCTGGACTCATGTGCAAACATTTTTCTTGGAATAATTCTAAATTCTCCAGTAAAACAGCAAAACTTGGACGATGATCACAGTTAAAACTCCAGCATTTTCTCATCAAACTAAACCTGAACATTTGTTTAAAAAATATCAAACTTTAAATAAAGAAAAAAACAACTTCCTTACAGAATGTTCCTAGTTTGATCAACTACATCAATACATTCATTTCATTCAGCTTATGAGTTGAATAATAGAATAGACCAAACATAGGAACTAGAGAGATCTTCAAAATGATCAGATTGCAGCAGACAAAGATGGAAAAAGAAAGACACAAAGGTGGGAAAAAATGAAAACTTTGAAGTAGACAGCTGCCTTTTAGAGTTGGAGCAAGTAAGAGATTAGAAATTGTGTTTTCTTATGACACTGTAAATAGCTTTGAGATATCTTATATAATACAGACGTTACTTCAAAAAAGAAAATGATTACGTCCTACGCGTCATGCATTTAGTCATGCATATCAACCAATGACCTAAATTCTGCCAAGTCACTGGTTTTCCTGGCTAGCTCAGGCAACCCATTCCATGCTCTAATAGCGCTAGGGAAGAAAGAGCATTTGTACAAATTTGTCGTAGCATATGGAACTAGGAATGTGCCTTTATCTTTGTGTCTTTCTAGAAAAATGGCCTAATTTTTAAGAGGTTTATTGATAAGAATACTTGCATAAATGCACAATTATCAAACTTAAAAAAAAATAATCTCCCAAACAGAATGCTCATTAATTTAATAAGCTGCTTCAATAAAGTTAATTTAAAATTAAGTATAAACTTGAATAAATGTCTTTTTGATTAAAACAAATACATAATGACATTTATGAATCAAAAATATAATAAATTCACAATTCCTTTCAAAAGTTTATTTGTTTTTTAGCTTGCTTTGCAAAAGTTTTGAATCATCTACTTACATTTCATCTGTACATTTCTCAGGCCTCTCCAACTTGCCCCCATCTCTGACAAAATGAAGAACTTCAATATTAGTTCTGGCTGGGTAAGGTTGCTGGCCTAGCGTTAGAACTTCCCACATCAAGACACCAAAGGCCCTAAAATGTAAGCAATGTTAATCTATGTTATTTTAGTAAGCACAATATCTGAACAATCTTTAACATTTTAAAAAATAATATTGCTTTAGAAATGAAAAGATGAATAATTAACAATATTATGTGATACATTTTAAACCAGGCCATTATTTTGTTCTACATTGCATATATGATATTTTCTTCCTCAAAGTAAATCAACAGGAAGATATATTACCAAATGTCTGATTGAGTGGTAAAGAAGCCATCCACCAAAGACTCAGGAGACATCCACCGCACAGGTAAAAGACCTTCTCCTTCCTTTCTATAGTAATCATTCTTATAAATGTCCCTGGCCAGTCCAAAGTCTCCAATTTTAACAATCATGTCTGAAGGAAACTTGGAGGAGACCAGACAATTCCTGGCTGCCAAATCTCTGCAATGACAAATGAGATGACCATGAAGGGATGTAAAGTAATGATAATATACATATATATATATATTTATTAAAAATGCTTTACAAATCATTACAATTATTATCAGTAATTAACTAACCTGTGCACAAAATGCATGTCTTCTAGATATTTACATCCTCGAACAACATGAACACATATTTTAACCAAGTCTGGTAATAACAGTTTAGCAGGGCTGGTCTACAAGAAAGGGATATAAATAAATAAATATATATATATAAAAGAAAAACATATTTACATCAAAAATTACAACTAGGAAAAGCACTTACTGAAGTGGCTCTACAGCTGCGAAGAAAAGACAAAAGATCACCACCTTCCATGAGTTCCATTATTATAAATTGTGGATCATTGTCAAGACAAACTCCAAGAAGTCGTAGAATATTGTCATGCTGAAAGTTTTTCATAAGTAATGCCTCTTTCAAGAACTCTTCTTTTTCATGGTCAGATGCACTTTTACGCAAAGTCTGTTGAAAAGAATGGAAACAATGAAATAGTTATAGCGATCAAAACATTACTATTTTACACATTATAAATGATCTAAATATATCTACATCTCAGACATAAAGTTTTATAAAGATTTTGATGTGTACCATTGTCCAAGTGTTTCAAAGAAATCCTGAACTTACTTTAACAGCACATCTAGTTTCCCCACTGCCATCTCCTAAAATATTTTTTGCAAGACCTTCAAAGACTTCACCAAAAGCTCCGCTACCCAAAAACATTGTTAGCATCAGTTGATTTCGACTGAAATGTGGCAATTTAGCAATTTCCTCATCTGTGCATTTAATGCTGTAAAAAAGATTTACAGATATTAAAAAATTGTAGAAGAGATCAACTTTCAAAAGTAATTTGGAAAATAAAAAATAAAATAATACTAATAAGCTTATACAAAACAATAATTGTAGACAATTTTTTCGTTTGACGCTGTTGCATTTTTTTTAATTATAAGAAAATTCTAACAATATTACAACCAAGTAAATAAGATTATATTAAAATTAGAAAAGTGAAGGGGCAGTGAAGTTTTGGATTAAGAAAGGTTAGTTAGCCTGGTCTACTCTTTCAATGGTTTAACATTATTGATGTATTTATTTTTGTTAATGATAAAGTGGTAATGAATGACAACAAACTGACTTTATATTTCTGCTGAGTTTAAAAGATTGTTTAAGTTGTAGCAACTGACCTTATAGCATACAAAGTATTACTCTGTTGAAATGCTGTATGCGGTAGTTCACGTAATGTCGCCAGCTCAGTGTCAGGTCCTCGAATAATAAAATGGGGAGTTGTTTTTTTCCTTTTTTGAATACCTAACAAAAAAAAACATTTAAAGATATTTTAAAATTATTAAAATAATATACATTTCTCAGAAGTGAGTAGATTTTCAGATATGAAGGAATTTCAATAGGTAATGAAATACTTCAGCCAAGAAATAACAATACAAAAAAGTGTGAAATTTTAAAAGCTGATATTATATATCAATATAAATGTTTGGTCCTATCTTGTTAACTAAACATATACTCACTCAGAACAACAATTATAATGAAAATAACAACTATAAAGACAGCAACTGTGCCAGCAATAATTCCTATAATTCCTTGTCCAATTCCTGCTTCTGCTATAGCTATTTAGAACAAAGAAAAAATATGAATAAAATAAATTATTAAAATGACTAGATCTGACATGAAGAAAATTTTGATAAAAGTTTTAGATTAATGAGCTAAGATCTGAATGCATTTAAACAACATAAAAACATAGTAGACTTACGGTGTGGGGCTATAAATGTTGAACTATTCTGACTAAAAGCCCCCCTGCCTTGAGAGTTTACAGCAGCTACCCTGAATACATAATGCTTTCCTGGCTTTAACTCTTTGGTTTCAATTAACCAACGTGTATCAGACCCATTGTAAACCAAGTGCCAATTGAAGTGATCTGGATCAGCAGAACTGTGGAACAAAAGAAAAATATTACCCAGCATTCTAGAACAGACTAGTAGAATGTTGATGTTCTATGTTTTTTCTCAATTTGTTGGCGACTGCTTAGTCCTTACGGCAACATAAAATTCAGAAAAAATTAATCTTATTAATCAAATGTCCTTATTGCCTTGGCAGAATTTAAGTCATTGGTTAATATGCATGACTGAATGCATGAAGCATAGGACGTGATCATCTTCTTTTTTGAAGTAATGTCTATATTATATAAGATAAGATAAGATAATAAAAAAGTTTCACTAAAAGTTAACTAAATCCTATTGGCTATGAACACTGACCTAAGTTCTAATTCGTAATTTGTAATGGGTGCTCCATTGTCATTAGGTTTCTCCCACTTGACTTCATAAAGTCCACTTTTTAGTTTACGAATGTCAGGTGTGGAAATTTCATTCGGGAGAAACACTGAAAAAATATAAAATAACATGACTTGTAAAATACAGCCCAGCATTACAAATAAAGTGTGGGTACACAATTAGAAGAAGTGACCTTTGACCTACCTAGAGTTCTGTATGTAAATTTGCTATCATCACTGGGCCAAATATAGTGAGCATCATCAAATGGCCGGTAGTTATAACTTGCTTTAATCTTAAATGAATATAATGTATTTGGCTGAAGCTGTGTAATAATTTCCTCATATTGTGTATTATTGTCAGTGACACTCAAAATACCAGATTCAAACCATTTCAATGGCTCAGAAGTAACCTAGAAATAAAAGTAATTTAAAAAGATAAGTCAATAAAATGTCATTATAAAGACTGTAAATATCTTTATACATAAATTTATAACAATATATTTGTAATTAAGTCATTCCAATGAAGACAAATATTAATAATGAAATTAAAAAACCTCACCTCAGCATAAATGATCTGATGTCGCAGTATACTGTTATCAGGTGGTGATCTCCAGCTCATTACAATAGAGTAGGATGTAGCGTTAGAAAAGAAAACATCATAGGGTGTTAGGAATGTTTTGACTGTCACTGTTTCAGAGCTTGTACATTGAGCTCGATTACCCATACAGGAAAAAATCTACAGAAGAAAAGAAGATTGATAATGTACAATTTTATTACATTAAATTGTTCTTTAATTGACAATGTGAAACTTGTTTAAAAATACATTGATCAAAAACACTTAGGTTATATTGATTGGTGCCATTAAGATTATATTTATTCATAATATTAATATCAAAAAATGAATTAGCCTTAAACTGAAAGATATACTAACGATGTCATGAAATAAGGACTGTGAAGATACAGTTAGCTTGTAGTGCTTTGGTGGACCAGCCCACTTTGGAACAGGTGAAGGTCATATTAATTGATTAACATTAATAGTTTAATTAGTTTAATAATATAAAAATGTAAGGTTTTCTCGTAACATAATAGGGAGTCAATGGTGGCACGATTGATAACTTTGATCATTGTAGTTTGTCTAAGGCAATAAATGTTTGTTTGGTCATTGCAGTTTGTCTAAGGCAATAAATGTTTGTTTGGTCATTGCAGTTTGTCTAAGGCAATAAATGTTTGAATTCTTAAAATGCAAGAGATTTTAATGGGTCCTTACACTGAACAAAATGACAACTTTTCCAATGAGCCAAACTATAATGACTAATAATGTTTACTTAATTCTACAATTTCAATAATAATAATAATAATGACTGTCATCTTAATCATGATCTAATTAACAAAACAGGATCATGAACATAAAGAAAATCAATCGATCTACCTGTTAATTACTGTCTAATGAAGACACATGCTTTTAGAGTTTCTGTTTATTATTAAAGTGAACACATTGTATATTTTACAAGGTAATTACTTACCTTAAGGGTGTTTATTTAACCAGTTATTTACTCACCTTAATGGTATACACTGTACCAGGCGTCAGGTCATTAACAAATGTCTGAATATAGCTTTCATCAGTTCTATTTATTTTGATATTCTCCGTCTCTTTCTGGGTCAGAACAGTTGAGTACTGGACTCTGTAAAAGATCTGATCTGCTGGTCCATTCAGTACCTGTGAAGGTCGCCATGTGACCATTATCTTCTCAGGAGTGCATGGTTCAGATACAACTTCCAAGGCTGATGATGGAGCTAGAGTATAAAACAAAACATTAATTGTTATAACTTTTTAAATTTACTAATTTACAAAATTTTCAAACCTGATTAAAAAATATTTCAAAGAATGAGTAAGTTATAACTAACCTCCAAATTTTGTGGTAATCACTAGAGGATGTCCTAGGGCTTCAGATAAATAGGGATAGAAATGATTGCTAACAGCAACTTGAATCAGATACTGAGTGTAAGGCTGAAGACCTTTTAATTCCATGTAAGTTGAATAGGATTCCTGTTTGAAAAATGAGTGTTAAAGTACAAGCTATGTAAAAGATACAAAATATTAAGAGTTGCTTTTTGAATGCATTGTTTTGCATTGCTCTTGTAGGGAAAATAAGTTGAATAATGACAATTTAAAAATTTATCACACATGTTTTCATTTACTTTTGAATGCATTACGTCTTAGTAGCTGTGTAATGAATTTAGGACTACAATATCAACATTGAATAAGCTCACCAGTTTGCTACACTGAGAAAGGTCAACCTGACAGTCCTCTGGAGCTGCACCAGGCTTTGTGGCTTTCACTGTACGGTAGTAAAAAGTGTATTTAGTTTGTGGTGAACTGATTGTGAGGCAGGAGGAGGGTTTGATAGGAGATGTCAAGTTGAGGTAGATGTAGTTTACACCTTCTTCATACTTCTGAACATTAGAACTTGCTGCTCCTGGGTCCAAACATTGGGCATCTAAAAGGAAATACATAAAATATCAATGATTGGTTTCATACTCATAGAAATAAATATTTGTTTTTTAACATAATTTTTCAAATAATTATAGCTGCCTGGTCATGTGGTATGTACATCTGACTGGAATTATAATGGTCCTGACTTTAAACCCTGCTTGCTGCCATGTCTCCTGCAGGACATTTGGGCTAGGACATCATAATCTTCATTTCTGAAGCAATTCTAAAAACTTAACATTTTAAAAATTAATTAAAATGTGTAAATAATTTACCAGGAGCTCTTCTGTTTAGCCAACCTATACATTTAGTTTATGGCTTTTAAAGTCATGCTCTTGATATTATTACCTGGAAGTGGCTGCAGATTTGATCCCAGAGCTACAATGTCTGTGATATCAGTAAAATCTTGCATTGCTAAACCTTCTCCGGTAGCTTTGTTCACACTATACAGTTTTCTATCTGATTGGCTGTACCAGCTGACTCTCAAGTGGTCAACAGCAATCAGACTTGGTGGAAAACCTTTGAACATAAACATTCAGGAGATTTAGATTACCATAAAGTAAATGACAAAGATATTTTAGAACAAGTGAGAATCGTTACCAAGTTTTATGAATTATTTTTTAAAAAGTCAGAAAAACTAGAGACAAGTTCTAGCACTAAGCAGGTTAAACTAAAAGAGTAAGAGAAAGATGTCAGAATGAAAATAGATTTTCTTTATACATACCATAAGAGTTGGACATTGATTTGGAGAATATTTTAATACATTTGCAACCATTTATATCTGTGGAGTAAATTGACCCAGTTTGATTTTCAGCAAAGAATATTTCTATCCGGCCATCAATTCTTGAATAAGTGACAGCCATGACAGATGCAAGGTTTTTTAGAAGTGTACAATTACAAAAACCGTCTCTTTTATTTGTGTTAGAGATTGCAGAACTCAAAACAGTTTTGACATTTTTATTGGTCATGTCTGATGACAAGATCTGCATTTCTCCATCTACACTCGTCTCTAACCACAGAACAGCACTGAAAAGACAAATATTAAAAAGTTACCAAAACTTGTGAAGGAAAACATTGTGTAAAACAAACTTAGATTGACATAATTAAAATTTAAACAGATCTTTATCTGTTAATGTAATAATGAAAATTATTAAATAAATACAGATGATTGACTTAATATCTTAAATGTATATCAATGGATTTTTTAGAACATATCATCATCTCTTCTGTCCCTTTACTTTTGTTGTTAGGGTGCTGTGATAGTCAGCAAAACTAAATCCATTAAATTTTCCTGGTCAACAGGATATCAAGAGAAAGAGAGAGGCCGGTCCATTCTTGTGTGCTATTCAACCAGCTTTTCTTTGGATGACCCATTCTTTGTGCTTCCTTCACTGTACCTTGAAAGGATGACTTTAGACAATGTGACAAAACCAGTTTTATTGATCCTCCAAAAGTTCGAACAAATATGATTTATTTTAGCACAACAAAAACTCATTGTAAGAAAGAACAAAGAAGAAGTAAGTAGAATATATTTGCAAAAAGTATTTGAAAATTCTTTTTTATTAATAATTATATTAAATATAAATTTATAATCATTAGGTAAACAAAAATTGTTACACTAAAAGGTTTTGATTAGACATTATATATGTTGTATTTATAAGAATATAGGTACTAGCCAGAAAAAGCAACTTACCTGTTGAATGGGTCTACAGCTATGGTTTGTACATTGGCTGACCGATTCAGAAACACTGTGTACTTTCCATTGTCTAAATTGAACTGCGTTATGCTGCTTTTGTCACTGGAAAACGTCTCCACAAAATAGAGTGTTCTACTAACCCAGTCAACTGTGATGTCTTTGCCATTTCCTTTTAATGTTAAGATCTGTAAATTTGAAAATAATATTCTTCTCATCAATCAAGTGTGATAGAAATAAAATAAGCTCCCTTTTAAGAGCTTTAAGTCAGTCTGGTAGTAAACAGTGTTATTGCTTGGTAGTCTCACAAGAAAAACGTTTTTGCTGATGTTAAATTTTCTTTTCAGGATTTCAAATTCCTGGTCATATTCAGAGATATTTCTTGCTATCTATTTTAACAAACTCCAATATATTCCTAACCTAAGTCTTTGAAAGATTGATGTCAGCTACATTTATGAGACTGCTTTTCACAAACATGAATAAGTACAAAGTAAAGCAAAAAAAAGTGCTCTTTATTTTCCCCAACTAGTGTCAGGCACCCATTAGTGTTGGGTGGACACATCCTTTAAAATCTACAAATTTAAAATCCCAGCCTTCACAGAGATTCCAACCTGAGACCTCTCAGTTCAGAAGCTAAGCACTTAGTACCTACCACACCCCTTGAATAAGTACAAAGCACAGAAAATATTGAAGGACTATACACTTGTATGATATATGATGTTTTAATAAAAGAAATTATAAAATGACAATCTATTTCAACCTATATAGAAATTTACCTCAAGAAGGTCATTTTCATGAGCTTGCACAACGGCATTCCTATTGTTTATCCAATATAGTCTGATATCATCCTGATGGAGGAAAGACACAGCCTTTAGTGGCTCATCTATTGTTGGGTACAATTTGGTGAAATCCCTATAAGGACTGTCCGTTTCAGTGATTCCAATGCCTTTAGTGGTTCCAACAAGAAGCTTAGGAACTGGGTTCAATTCTGTTTTTAAAATGTATATTATAATTACTTTGCCATATATAGTCAATAAATATTTTTTGTTGTGAAACTGTAGGCTAAGTTTAACAAATGTTTCATTATAGAAAGGAAATGAACTTTTGAACTTTACTATTTGAATAAAGGTAAAATCTATTTGTAAATATCAGTAGGTATTTTAAAGGGAGATAATATTAGTATTTAAGATACGTTATTCAATATTACTGCTTATAACTGCCTTGTGATATTTTACATTTATGATTGAATTTAAACACAAAGCATCTCAATTGGGAAAAAATGTTAAGAAATAAATGTAGTCCTACCATTAGTGACACAACTTTTTGTTGATGATGATGGTCCACATCCTGCCTCAGTGCAAGCAACAACCTGAAATGGAATTTGTGTGTTTTTGGTGTCTTGTTTCATGATATAGTTTGTACTTTTTAGGATCAGCATGTTCATATCATACTCTTTTCATCTTATCTAATAAGATACAGACACTACTTCAAAAAAGAAGATGATTACATCTTATGTGCGTTCTTAGGTCAATCTATTTAAGCATGTTAATCAATGACTTCAATTTTGCCAAGTCATTGGTTTTCCTGGCTTGTTTCAAGTAACATTTCACTCAAAAAAGAAAAAGTAAAATAAATTTACTTTATAAAAGATGAGAAAAAAAAAAGATGTTTTCTTATGCTGTCTTTATAATCAAAATTTTTCTGTTGAACTCAATATAACAGAAAATTATTTATCTTGGAATAACTCGTACATAAAGAATATTTAATGTTAGAGATGTGAATGAGATTACACTATAATAACAAAAACAAATACCTTGAAGTGGTAGGTCTGATTTTTTATTAGGGGGCTCAGGATGTAGTTTCTAGTGGTACCCCTGACCTTGACCTCTGTCATAGAGCTTTCATCATCTCCCAACCAGTGGTAGACAAAATGGTGGCTAATGATGCCATTTATTGCAATAGGACTCATCCAACGAAAGTCTGCTGCTAATGTCTGATAGGAAGCAGTGGCATTTTTATGTTCAATTACATAAACCTCAGGAGACAGTGGGGCTGTTGGTTCTGATGAAGGATGTAAAAATCATAAATTATCATACATAGTAGCAAAATTAATGAAAAATTATACTTTTTTAATTATATTTAAGTTTATTTTTTTTTTAAATTGGTGTAGTAAAAAGTCTCAAGTTTCCAAACAAAAGGAAATGAGTCTATAAAAAAAAGGTTTACTGTTATGTACTACGGTGACAACGTAACAATGATTCAAATATTCAGGATGTTTCTCTTACTCGACATTGGAGATCTAAGATATGCAGTGGTGGGATCAGCGTAGCCCCAGTATGTGTAGGGTTGAATGGTCACACCAATCTTGATGTATGGAGAGTAGGCAGATAACTCTATCTTATTTTTGGAGGTTGTCTTAAAGAGAGAAAAAACATTTGATCAATGTATTATACGTGCGTGCATGACCACAAATAAAGACCATGTCACCATAATGCAGTTTTTAGCAATATCACACTAACTCATCAATAAAGAGTAATAGGTGAAGACTGATATTGTTTCAACTAGCTTCTTTAAAAAGTTTAGCAGTAGAAAGCATACATCTTAACAGGTGGAATAGAAAAACAATCAATTCTATACTATTTCAATTGAATAGATTTTATGAAGGTTACAAACCTCAACTTAATATTGTTTAGCCATATTCTTTTTTTTTAAAATACAAAATATATATTATCTTCTTTCATGAAAAGTAATAAATCATCCTCAAAAGTTTCTTTTCTTTAACAGATATATAAATTGCTTCCTTTGAGTCTAGTAGTTCATTAGGAAGGCTAGGCGACTTTACATATTTCTCTGGCCAGTTCAAATTGTGTAATTAAGTAGAATGACCAACTGAATTAACAAACACAATTCAAGTTTTCATTTAAGCTGGATGGCCTCAGTAATTTCTTAAAATCCGTAATTGGAAATGCCAAGCCATCACCAGGATTGATACTCAGGACTCTCAGTCTTGTTGCTAAGATCTTGACCCTATGGCTATGATGCCAAAATATAAATTTGAAAAAAATACTTACAAAAGATTTATTTGTGTTTCCAATTTCTATAAAAACTCTGTAGAATACAGTCCCATGAGTAACTTCTGATGAGTTTGACCAGGTCAAGTTAAAATTGGATGAATTACCTTCTGTTTGAATATCTGAGGACCTTATAGGGTTTGGAATGACTCTGGGCTTGGATTTGTATTTGAGACCTGCATAAAATAAGCAATAAATACATTTTTTAGAGAATCTCTGACAGCTGTTAAGGTATAGAAAAAAAAAATTTAAGTCTGAATAACAATTAGCATTATTCTCACCTGATGGTACAATAACAAATGATTTGATATCAGTCATACTGCTAATAGTTGCAGTAAAGTTACAATGTAAATCTCCAACCATCAGGGAATTTTTTTCTGACAGCCAAAACAAACGTTGAGAAAAATACTGCAGTCCTGATGTACTGTGAAAAAAAAATTAAATTGTGTAATCTATTTTGAGTTCTCTATTAAAAATAGAAAATTTAAAAGTTTTTTTTTTTGTAAATGAGCATTAACCTTTCTCTCCTAATTGATGATACCATCATTGATTTGACCTCATTAAATTAAATTAATGTTTAATTTTATAAACTTGACTTAGTGTTATATAAAAAGAGCATGCATTCCCCTTTACTTCAATATGAAATAAAACATTTTTTGATAACAAACAACAAAGTTATTGAAGCTTAATCACAACAGGGGAGTGAAATAGAAATGAGCCAAATGAAAAAGTCCTTCAAAACGTGGAAAAATAATAATGGAGAGAAAGAGTTAATAATGTAATGAAAATACAATTATAATATTTTTTCTAAATTGAGTAAGAGCTCTCTTGGTACAGAAACAAATTAGTTACCTAGATATGCTTTTGAAATCTCCTACTTTTTCTGCCATAAAAGGAAAATGACCAATATAATTGTCAGGAATAAGTTTTGTTGTGTACAGACTTTGTGAGTCTGAAGCTTTCACATACCAGTAAACCTTGACAAAAAAACAGAGAACAATATTTTTAAGAAAAGATTAAAATATGGAGAGACACTAACATAAATACAATGAAAGTTCTCATACAGGGAAATTATTTAATTTAAATCTGAAATTAACAAGAATAACTAAATGAAATATATTTAGGAAACAAAATATCATTACATTTTTTAAAGAAGTAAGATTCTATTAAATCTTTTGGTAAAAAAATAAATTGTACAATTTTCTAAAAAAATCTAATCACATTATAAAATAATTAAATGCTTTTTGCAAAAGTTAATTGAAATAAATGGCCAACTTTACCTTCTCTGAATCAAAATCTAGTGTAAGACTTATAACATTGGGTCCACTGAATGGGGGAATCACATACAACTCTTGGTGATGCTCTCCGTTGAGATATGAAGTTTCAATAGAGTTCTGAGTGGCCCAATAAAGTCTACCTCTAAGAGCATCAATAGCAAGGTCTCTGGCAAGACTGCGGCGGATAAACTCAACATGTATGCCAATAATGTCAGAGCGGTAGATCTATACAAGGAATCAAAACACAACATTGGATGTAATACAAAACAATTCTTTTGGGTTTGTATATTAATAAATAATAACTAATAAATACAAATATACAGAATCTGTTACCATTAAAGATAAAAAGGTAAATAATATTTTATTTGCAGTGTTCTTGAATATCTACAAGAGTGTCAAACTTAAACTAATTAAAAACACTCAAGACTTCAAAAAGCTTACAGCAACATGACTTAAATCAGACCAAAAAACTTTCTTCCCAAGCCAGTCATAGGCCACACTATAAGCTTTTTCTACTTTCAGTAATTGCCGCTTTTCTTCACTTGTTTGATTGTAGAAAGTCAACTGGCCCTCTTGAGTGACCCAGAAAGCAATGTTTTCAAACCATGCTATATCTGTAATTAAAATGTACAAACAATATTAGCTATATGAAAATCTATGTGCTCGTGACATAACATAAATTAATTTTGTTTAAATTATTAAATTGTTTCAAAGGACAGTGACTTAATTTTTCAAAAAGTTGTAGTGCTACTAAGTTTTACCTGTTGAATTCGAGAAAAAATTGACCACAACTTTTTTTTGATCTTCAAGTATGTTGCGACGTAAAATCTGACCTCCAGCAACTCCCAACAAAATGCTCCAGTTATCTGGGGAAAAAAAAAAGAATTTGGGTAATTTGTTTTAGAATTATAATTTACTTAGTCATTTCTTCATATATTACAGTTTTCCTTAATGTTTTTGCCTTTTCTAGGACTATAAATGTTGAACTTTGTCATGTCTTTGAAAAAAAAAACAAGCCTCATGAAACAGTCAAAAAGAAAGTAAACATAAGTTGAGTGACTTTTTACTAATGGTGCCTCTCTAGTTAACTCTTTCAATTTTTCAAGTTTGTTTATATTTTTTTTGGCCTATGAATCAGAAACAGAATGAATAATCAAGCCATGGTCATAATGAGATAAAAAAATATTTTATTTCTATGTCCTTATTACACTTCTAAATGCATAATACCTTTGATTTTCTTATTATTTGATCATTTCAAAAAAACTTATACATTTTGTTAATGTAAATATATTTATGGAAAAGTTTTGTACATGTAGGCAGAAGTTTTACAAAACATAATTAAACTGATATTGTGCTAAAATTTAAATACTTTTTTTTTGTGTGCAACTTTTTTTTATTGTTAAATTCATAGGTGAAAATTTTAAAAAATGCAAGTTTACCATCAATCAATGTTTTCCCAATAAACAATTTTGACCAAGGTCCTTCACCTGCAGCAGACTGTGCTCTCACTTGGAGGCTGTACTCACTATTAGGTAACAAGTTTCTGATGGTGTGTTTCAACCCTGGTACACGATGCACATTACTCTGACCATTCTTTAATGAAGTCAACTTAAGTTCATAGGTCCAGTTTATCCAAGCACCTTTACCTGATGATGCAACATTTTCATTAATATCGCGGTAACATAATCAAACACAAAAGCAACAAAGTTTAATAAAATCAAATTCAAGAGCATAATGGTTAACAAAAATATGAATAATAAATGGTTTTATTTTTTTATTTCAATGTTAATTTAAAAGCGTATATTTTATTCACAAAAAGACATCTTAATAAAGAATTATTTTCAGTAAAGTTGGAGCAATAATTTAGATTCAGTAATAATGAGGGTTTATTAAATTTTATCTTGCATTTAACCTCTCCATCCTTAAAATAAAGCTTAAGTTATTTGAAAATATGATAGCAATCCAAATTTAAAATGAATTCAGTAGATCAGTATTAAAATGAAGAATAATGTAAAAATAAATACAACATCATCAAAAACTAATTCATTCCTTACTCAATCAGTCAACTCAATGAGCTCTTTATGTTTTGTATGTTCTATATATGTGAATATTGCTAATATTGTTATTGTCCTTGTAATAACAAAAATAGAAATAAGAATGAATAGAGCAGTCTTAGTTTTATGTTCTACATCTAGCTAGATAAATGTTTCTTGGAGATTCTACTTACATTTGATGCTTTTTAAAACTCTGCATCTGCTTAATTAAAGAAAAACTTCTAAATATTTCTTGAAAAAGACAGAAGCTCACAGATCAGATATTTTTAACTTATAAAAACTCTTACCTTGATACTGTAAGAGTGGTGGTGGTTTCCAGCGTATGTCAACCCTGACTCTAGTAAACAAAGCTTCCACTTCATCTGGAGCACTGGATGGAACTGAATTTGTAATTGAAAAACAGAAATAATTTCTACAAATTACATTTTATTAATTTTATAAAGATAATTTTTAGCATGAAAAGGATAAATAATAAACTAGAATCAAAGATTTATTCTTTTATTCAATGGCAACTTCAAACTTTGATACTAGTTTGCATTAGACATTATTTAAATTAATATTGCAATGACAATGTCAGGAAATAATTTAATTAAAAAAAAATTCTGATTTTCAACTCTAGGAATGCCAAAGGGTATTAGGAGAGGGGGGTTATCCCAGCACCTTGTCTAAATACTGTGGTAGTACCACTACTGGAACTGACAAGCTATTAAATAATGTTATCTTGCAGAAAGTGCTGTCATCAAACCCAAGGATTAAGAAAGAATGAAATATTTTTAGACATCCCTAGCTGTAACCTAGATGTACATATTTTTCACTTCTAGCGAAGACAAAGCATTGGTTTACCAAGGATCTATTTGAGATATCTTTCTGATCCATTTGCATCTCTCTTACATACTAACTCTTATTTGGTTCAAAGAATATATAAGTACTAGTGACTCTGTAAGAGTTTTATTGTCTCGTTGGGGAAGCTAATTACTACCAGATATTCTCTTCTGTGACAATGACTGACCTGGAGTTGGCTGAGTACTTGGATGAAAGACATTAATACCAGTGAAAGGAGGCTCAAAGAACAATAACTCATTATGCCTGTAATCTTTCAGGGGGGATTCTTGCTCTTCACCAAACATCTTGGTTGTATTGGTCCATATAAATGTCTGCATTGGAAATTTTAAAAAGTATAAAATAAATGAAAACATGAATTGGACTAGTGATCTGAATTGTATGAAGTGTATTATGTTTGAATGATTGATGTTTCATTAATGTTAATACTTTGACTTCCAGACATATCTAGTCCAGTTACTTCAGTAGAGAGTAGCCTAGCTACTAGATCTAGATCTACTATCAATTTTATTAATAATAGCTCAAAAGTATTATTATATTAGCGTACTATGATTTAGATGTATATCTAGTACATAACTCAGCAATTATTATATGGATTTCTAGCTCTACAATCTGATTAGGATAAAGAAAAGAAAATAGGTATAAAGGGTTGGTGAATCTAGATCTATATCAAGGACTACAAGTAAGCTAGTTAAGGAACACCCCGGGTTCGCTGTTCTGCCTCATCGTGGCATCCGGGTGGAAACGGCTATTTGAGGAGATAGCTAGGCAAAACGAATGGCAAAACATAACTCCCGTGGGGATGCCCATGGGTAGACGAGAGTCCACCCCTTGCACGGGCGGGGTTGTAAAAAAGTCCTCACAAAAACTGTCACACATCCATGCGCCGTTCCTCAAAGGACCGTTCCATAAATGGCGGTTCCCCCACGGTTAGCTTGGTACAAAGAAGGAAGATGACGGAGGCTCCCAGTGCTCCTAGGCCTTCGGCCATGTGTCGGAGGCTGAAGACATTGGATACAGCAATGCTTTATATAGGCATTGACTAGGGTCGCTCTCAAACAGAACTGTGTTCCACAGGTTTGTTTTTCTTTTTTACTGTTACGGCTGGACGACCTAACAGGTTTTTTCTTTTCAAACTTTGAGCTCGAAGAGCCTTCGGCTCAGCTCAGAAGACAATCAAACGGTTAAGGAACACTCAGCTGAATGCAGTTTAAATTTTATGAGTACAGTCCCTTTGTTCACTGTCTAAAAGTTAACACTGGGTCAAATTAAAAGTTAGAAATGGCAATTGTAGGCCTATACTTTAAGGAATCAAGATCAAGACAGATATTGAAATCTAGTAAATTTATAAAGCATTTTTAAGGAATGCTTATTTCAGATAGCATTTTAGCTAGATTTTTAGATGTCATTTGGTATTTCTATAAAATGATTCATGTTTAATTAAAGTACACATTTTGTGCAGTACTCTTGACCAAGTGTAAGTGAAAGTACTGTAAAGATAGATTCCCAAGTATTAGCTAGACTAGTGCAATCTAAGGATAGAATCCCAAGAATTAGCTGGACTAGTACAATCTAAGGATAGAATCCCAAGGGTTAGCTGGACTAGTGAAATCTAATGATTTAGACTAGATCTAGGTTTAGATTCCCGACAGCATTCACCTGATTGAAAAATATCATGCTTGTGACATTGAAGTACTCAGATCTTATGACATTTTCATGGAACAGGCGGACGTTAGAGCCATCTAAGAAAGTGGTCATCATTCTCCTGGCTGTGTTGTTGACCACATACAAGTGCACATTGTACAAGTCAATGATGTGAGTCCATAGATCAGCCATATCGATGACAAGCTGGGATCGAGGTCGATAGGGTTGTGACTGGAACGGTGTCATCAGTTGGATGTCGCCGAGATCTATCCTGTATAACCCTTGTCCACTTATAACATAATAAAGAAATCTGGAAGAGAAATATTTAAAGCTTGCTAAACATTAGATTAAAATTTTTTAAAAAGTTTTTTAGTGAAAAATATATTTAAAAAAAAATCTAATGACGATTAGTCCAAAATGCAACCTATTCCTTCTCTAAAGTAATACTATCAATAATCAGAGAGTTGCTTCCCCTTAAGGCCTACACGTACTGGGGTAGTTTATTCTCTCCTTCCCCCATTTCTTTCTTCCCACCAACTATTCCCACATTGTAGTATTGATTCAATTCAAGCAAGAAAAACAAAACGATCCTTTTTTCATCCATACTCATTTTAAGTTCAGATCCAGGAAAAAGGGTTTGTGTTCTGTCTAGTAGAAGGGGTGGGTGGGAGCTCCACTGCCATGGACACACAAAAAGTAGGGACAAGGCTGAAAATGCTGCAGTGTCTGGTGATTACAAAGGCCTAGCCTGTGGTGACCATGGATGTGTTATCGAGGATTGGTCTCTTTTGCCACACGAGAAGTTGCAAAGGGAATGGATATTTCCCCAACATGTAAAATGACACAATGCCTCAACATTGAATCTATTTCAACGTGTAAATATATTAATCTAAATAACCAGCAAGTGAGTGAAATAGACACAAATGCTTACCCATTAATCGGGTCCACTTTCAGGTCTGAAGGAGAAGGCTGAAGTCCATTGAGGATGACCACACACCTATCTTGGTCAATAGGACAACTATAAATCTGCAGAAGAGGGGAGGGGGCTTATGTTACATTTTTTCTACTTGCCTTCAATTTGAAATTACGTACAATAACACACACAAACATATTTGTCGTCGTGGTTACTTAAAAACAACAACTCTTCGAAGTGATTTGCCAATCTGCCTGAGGAACTCAAAAGATCTCATAATCTACATAGACATAGTTTATATTAGGAACAGATTTCATTTTTCAGAATGTCCTCGAAAATATTTGGTAGAGATCATGGTCATATCTTGTTATGAGGTTTATTTCTTTGACATTTTTAGGTTAAAGTCAACGTTTTTTTACAATGAGAATCAAAAGCAAATTAAAACAAAAATGCTACTGATGTACTGCTCTGTAACTTAGCTAAAAAGTATGAGTCACAGACCTATGTAGATAAATGATAGGGTAATATCTTGCAATCTTAAAAATTACTAGAACAGTGATGCCCAACCTAATTTGACCCACGGGCCATTTTTATTTCCGACAATCGAGCCACGTGACTTAAAAGGTACAAAAAATAAACGAATTGACCTGAAGCTATTTTTATTAGTAACCTTTGGATCTAGTACTTAACTTAGTTAATGGGATATTTGTAGTTTAACTTTTTTATGCGTCAAACCGTTTCGACGGGCCTTACGAAACACGTCGCGGGCCGGATCTGGCCCGCTGGCCGTATTTTGGGCATCACTGATAGAACAACAGAATATATTCAAGATGTCAACAGTATATTTTGCAGCTATTGTTCTTCTTTTGGGAATCACTTGAAATTAAGCTACATAAGTGCAAGAAGCACATTATGTCAATTTTTCTAAGCTCCTAAATGCGTTTATTTTATGTTTAATCCTGTTAAGATTAAGAATTATAGCAATATAAAAAAAAAACTGTTTTAAAAATTTATAAAATGTAGGCTTATTTACAAATTTACTTTGTTAAACAATCGATTTATCAGTTTCAATGTCAGATGCAAGTCTATTCTAATGCTAGTGAAGGCCCTCGAATTAATTTGTTTGTTGTTAGTGTTCCTCATTCACTGCTAACGTAAATCTCAGGGAGATAGGGACCAAATTTTGTGAAACGCTTTCTTAAAACACTTGAAACCACATTTTCTGTTGCCAGCTTGCTGACCAAAAATGTGCCCGATTTTTTTTTCATCACATTTTTTTTTCTGATCACATTTTTTTTTCTGATCACATTTTTTTTCATCACATTTTTTTTTCAACACATTTTTTTTGTCGTTTTTCCCCTACCACTCCCCCCCCCCCTTCCCTGGAGTTCTGGTCAGAAAAGGGCATGAAAGGAGACAATCAAAAAAGTGAAAATGTGTGTTTAATTGTCGGCGAGAGAGAGAGAGAGAGACGGTGGGAAAGAGAGAGAGAGAGACGGTGGGAAAGAGAGAGAGAGAGACGGTGGGAAAGAGAGAGAGAGAGAGACGGTGGGAAAGAGTAAAACATCTATTTTATCCTAAGAGTGCATGAACTGAAATTAACAAAAGTCAAAAAAAAAAAAAAAAAAAAGAGAGAAAGATGGAAAGAAAAGACGAAAGAAAGATTGAGAGATGCCCAGAGGAAAGAAAGATTGAGAGATGCCCAGAGGAAAGAAAGATTGAGAGATGCCCAGAGGAAAGAAAGATTGAGAGATGCCCAGAGGAAAGAAAGATTGAGAGATGCCCAGAGGAAAGAAAGATTGAGAGATGCCCAGAGGAAAGAAAGATTGAGAGATGCCCTCTTCTCACTAAAAGATAAAGATATAAAACAAAATGGTGGACACTTGGATAGAGCAACTTGTCCAAGTTAGAACGATCAATTTGTGAAGGAAATCGGAGGACATTAACTGAGTTTCAGCTACACTAATACAAAAAAATCTGGTCCGTCCAAGAGTTGAGCCCAGATAATGCTATTAAAATTGGCCTGTTGCGTGTCTAGAATGGAACCTAAGAGCTTATGAGAACTGCTAACCATGGCCGTCAAACTATTCCGTATTTCCTTGTTTGGAAGCTGTCGCAGAAGTATGTTTGTATAATAACTTGTTTTGTTTCTTGTCTGTCTCCCTCTCTCTTTTAAAAAAACAACCGTCGCTCAATATGATAACTGACTAGTGATCATCTTCCCAAAAATTCTCCGTGCAAGTTAGATGCACGTGAAATCCGGAAGTTCGTTAGTTTGCTTGTCCCTCGTGTTTTAACGAAACACTTATATGACGTCATTGATTTGGGGGCTTTCCTGGCGGAGCAAATTACGATTCCTATTCACTGATATATAAGCAGACGTCAGAGAAGACAGCCCATATATATTTTATTTGCTACAACTTTGTATTTACACAGAACACAAATCTTCGGTCATTGTCTTTTACGATGATGTGAACTAGGCTAGAAACTCTGCATCCAGTTTTGTTAAAACTCACTTTTTTTTTCTAAATATCGTCACATGTTGACATTTTAGACAGATGTCTACGTAGCTCTACATTAACTAAGTGTTGACATTTAGATCTAATCTGAAGTGAAGTTATATGGGATCTGATTAGATAACTACTTTCTATTTATACTGTTTCAAAGTAAAAATATAAATTAATTAAAATGGGGTGGGGTGGGGGTAAAAAATGTTCCTTTGTTTTTTAATCTAATTCTGGTCAGAGGACATGGAAGTAGTTATTAAGAACAAAAACAGTCACTGTATAAGTTGTATAACGGAAGTATTGTCTTTTAAAAAAAAAAGTTTTTCTGTTTTTTTCCCCAAACAATGCTAAATTTATGATACATTGCACTAAGATAAGCCAACTCCTCTATTGGGCCAAGAAAAGCAAAATCTTCTAATAAGAAAAGCTAACTATCTTAATGCAAACATTTTTTTCGTGCGTGTGTGTGTGTGACATTAACTTTAAGTAAAACGTATGTAAATGAATTTTAATTTTTACAAATATTTACGAAACAATCCAACGTAAACCAGTTGTACCGAGGTTTTACCATTCGAAACTCACCCGATCAGCGCTGGCAACATAGACTCGGTCAGAAAGCCAATCCACTGTGATGGCGCCAGCATTGTTGATCCCGGGGTAATGATTGCTCCGAATTTGCTTGGTGTCGAGAGAGATCCTGGAGACCATTCCTCTGGAGTCTGAAGCAAAGATCATCTCTTGGCTAACATGGAGGCACAGATCTACGAGTATATGATCGTGTAGACATCAGACAACATATCATGCTGTTCAATCAGCTTTTAAATATTTGTAAAGTGTAAGTCTATATCTATCACACAGTTTGAATCCTAAAATATGTATATTATATATGATTTATTTATAAGTAAGCAATTATCGAACTTTGAATTATATTTGTTTTTCTTTTTCTAGATATGATTATGTTAAGTTTCTTACATTTTATGTTCTAGGTTTAAAATAAAAAATTTAAAAAAGAAATTTAATACCATCGGTAGAATGTTCTGGAACTAAGATATTAAGAGTTACTAACAAATGAATGAAGAATGATTATAGAACTTAATACATCATAAGAAAAACATCTTTTTATAAAACAATAAGTAACAATTCAAAATGAAATATAGTTATACACCAAAATACAAATATAAAATATAAAACAGTCAACTGTAATACTTTTAGGCATGCATTTATTGTACTGGCAGTTTAGCATAGTGTCACAGTCTTTATGGCTACGGCAACTGGAGAGGTCATTGCTAAAAGAATATGAACAAGGAATATGTGACACTGAATACAGCCTCACAGTGTGTATAACAGTACACAGACAAAACAAACTGTCATTGTAAATAATTATGAGTAACATAAAAACAACAAAAGTACAATAAAGAAAATCTATTGAGAATGTAACTATTGTCAATGTAACTATTGTGAATGTAACAGGTGGATGTAAAGAAAATGAGATTTTGTTACAAGGAAGGGGGGAGGGGCAGTGATGAAGAACACGAAAACGCAACAGAAAACATGGATGATGGCCCTTGGTGATGTGATGACAGAGGTTGTGGTTCCTGATGATATATATACACCTATATGCTATTTTTCTTTTTTTCTGAAGGTCATATCCTATCCTGAAATATCTGTCAGCAGTGACGAAAACAAGGAAGATAATGACGATGAATGTAATCTTGTAGACAACAACAGAAATAAATGACGAATATTTTTTTTTGTTCAGAATTTCTCATTCTACAAACATTAAAATAAGATTTGTCATAAAGCCATTTCAATCAGTTGGATAAAAGAGAAGAGGTGGTTATAGTTCTAAATTGGGACTATTATTATTTCACACATTGTATTCTAGTAAACATCAAATGGTAGAAATGGTGATCACTAACACACATGACAAAACAAAAATTAGTCCTGGTACAAGAAACGCAATAAAACTTTAAAAGTCTATCTGTAACAAAGCACACAATACATCCAAACAAAAAAGCGAGATGTTAACTTGTGTAAATAAAACAACTAGGAAGGGGAGAGAAACAACTAACTCTCACACACACACACACACACAGATTGAAAAAAAAAAAAAAGAAAATGTTATGGTTGGGTAGAAAAACAAAACAAAACTTTTAATAATTGTACAAAAGAAAGCAAAAAATCAATCAAGACAACAATTAGATGCATCGACCATGACCTTTCATTGTGTTTTGGTGTGTTTTGTTTGTTTCGTAAAGGTCTTTTTACTGTACCTTTGACCGTTCCGTTAGTCAGAGTGAAAGTGTCACTTCCTTCAGTTTGATTGAGAGAATTGAGAGCTGGACAGATTTACAGTTAGACATTTCAATCAGGAGTCATTACAGATAAGATAAAACTGATCAGGTTTAAAAGGGAGGGCGAATATTCTAAAATGGGGGAGCATGTGACATATACACACGCCTACATAAACACAAAACATCACAGGAGAGTTCAGACATCACATTCACCAAAAGATTCACACATTTTCAACACGCACATACCACACACACACACGCACATACCACACACACATACACAGGCTTTGTAAGAGACATCACGAAGATGCTCATTCGCATTAGAACAAAATGAAATGTTTAATTGATGTTTTTATAAGGTGAAGGCTACATTCTATTTAAGTTGTACTAATTTCTGTAAGAACAGGTTTAAAAAAAAACAGCTTTAACCCATTAGATCTAGTTCAAGTCACCGAATCACTTCACCCCCCCCCCCTTCCTTTTTTTTTCTGACCTGTCATTTTCTTTGTTTATCTATTTTACATATTTCATGTTTTAAGCCAGGGTCGACAACTTGTGATCCTTTAAATCTAGAACATATGCTACGTAATATAGATCTACTCTTCCTCACCCCCCCCCCCATTCACCCACACTTTAAAGCTAGAACATATGCTACGTAATATAGATCTACCCTCCCCCATTTTTTCTTATTGTTTTTTTTTCTTTTTGCAAAACAAAAAATGTAGTCAGGGGAAATAAGTATTGGGTTACACGTTTAAATCTCTGGTTTACAGAGAAAACTGTTTTGTAGCAACGTGTGCTACTTATGGTTTGACCGAGTGTCAAAGAAATGAACTGAACAGTTTGTAAGAGAAAGTCGAGGTACCCGTGTGTCGTATTTCTCAGTTCATAGAAGCAGCAACGAATGAATGAACATTTCTCTTGCACCCTTTTTAGCGGCCCCCTAAAGGGGAAAAGACGCTACTAGTTTTGTGTGAAATGTCTGTCCGTCCGTCCCGTTTAGATCTCGAAAACTAGAAAAGATAGTGAAAATTCGACATCACAATATTTTAGACCATTCAAAGTTCTGATGCAACGGCTACTTTTTTTTTTCTGAAAGCGAAAAATCTAATTTTTTAAAATCACTTATGCAAGCAGTTTTTTAAAGAGAAAAAGCTAATTAGTATGCATTATAAGTTAGACCTAATTTAAGGATTCGAATAAGGGGTTAAGCCTTTTCAAAACAATTACATCAATTATTGGGCACAAATTGGGTCAGGAGAGGCGGGGTAGCTGAGCGGTAGAGCGCTTGGCTTCCGAACCGGGGTCCCGGGTTCGAATCCTGGTGAAGACCGGGATTTTCAGCTTCGGAATCCTTGGGCGCCCCTGAGTCCACCCAACCCTAATGGGTACCTGACATTAAAGGCGATTGGTCGTTGTGCTGGCTACATGACATCCTCGTTAACCGTAGGCCACAAAAACAGATGAACCTTACATCATCTGCCCTACAGACCACAAGGTCTGAAAGGGGATCTAGTTAGGCCAGGTTCACATCTAACTTTGCATTTACTTGCACCTATCCTTTGATCTGCTGGACCGTTGGGGCACTACACAAGATCTGTCAACCTTCTTTCTCCATTATCTCTCATTTGTCTTTGATATAGTTTCATTCGGATGTTCTTTCTGAAAATATTGAAGCCTGCCTGGGTGGACCAATGTCTTTTTAACCTTGTTTTATTTGTATTTCGTCGTGTCTTGGATTAATTGAAGTCTCATGACTGTGGCTGTCTTATGAGTTTATACGTGAAGTCTAATGACTGTGGCTGTCTTATGAGTTTATACGTGAAGTCTAATGACTGTGGCTGTCTTATGAGTTTATACGTGAAGTCTAATGACTGTGGCTGTCTTATGAGTTTATACGTGAAGTCTAATGACTGTGGCTGTCTTATGAGTTTATACGTGAAGTCTAATGACTGTGGCTGTCTTATGAGTTTATACGTGAAGTCTAATGACTGTGGCTGTCTTATGAGTTTATACGTGAAGTCTAATGACTGTGGCTGTCTTATGAGTTTATACGTGAAGTCTAATGACTGTGGCTGTCTTATGAGTTTATACGTGAAGTCTAATGACTGTGGCTGTCTTATGAGTTTATACGTGAAGTCTAATGACTGTGGCTGTCTTATGAGTTTATACGTGAAGTCTAATGACTGTGGCTGTCTTATGAGTTTATACGTGAAGTCTAATGACTGTGGCTGTCTTATGAGTTTATACGTGAAGTCTAATGACTGTGGCTGTCTTATGAGTTTATACGTGAAGTCTAATGACTGTGGCTGTCTTATGAGTTTATACGTGAAGTCTAATGACTGTGGCTGTCTTATGAGTTTATACGTGAAGTCTAATGACTCTGGCTGTCTTATGAGTTTATACGTGAAGTCTAATGACTGTGGCTGTCTTATGAGTTTATACGTGAAGTCTAATGACTGTGGCTGTCTTATGAGTTTATACGTGAAGTCTAATGACTGTGGCTGTCTTATGAGTTTATACGTGAAGTCTAATGACTGTGGCTGTCTTATGAGTTTATACGTGAAGTCTAATGACTGTGGCTGTCTTATGAGTTTATACGTGAAGTCTAATGACTGTGGCTGTCTTATGAGTTTATACGTGAAGTCTAATGACTGTGGCTGTCTTATGAGTTTATACGTGAAGTCTAATGACTGTGGCTGTCTTATGAGTTTATACGTGAAGTCTAATGACTGTGGCTGTCTTATGAGTTTATACGTGAAGTCTAATGACTGTGGCTGTCTTATGAGTTTATACGTGAAGTCTAATGACTGTGGCTGTCTTATGAGTTTATACGTGAAGTCTAATGACTGTGGCTGTCTTATGAGTTTATACGTGAAGTCTAATGACTCTGGCTGTCTTATGAGTTTATACGTGAAGTCTAATGACTCTGGCTGTCTTATGAGTTTATACGTGAAGTCTAATGACTGTGGCTGTCTTATGAGTTTATACGTGAAGTCTAATGACTGTGGCTGTCTTATGAGTTTATACGTGAAGTCTAATGACTGTGGCTGTCTTATGAGTTTATACG
This sequence comes from Biomphalaria pfeifferi, assembly GCA_030265305.1. Lineage (NCBI taxonomy): Eukaryota > Metazoa > Mollusca > Gastropoda > Planorbidae > Biomphalaria > Biomphalaria pfeifferi. The sequence continues at coordinate 1,149,872 of JASAOG010000060.1, read as the reverse complement.
TGAAGTCTAATGACTGTGGCTGTCTTATGAGTTTATACGTGAAGTCTAATGACTGTGGCTGTCTTATGAGTTTATACGTGAAGTCTAATGACTGTGGCTGTCTTATGAGTTTATACGTGAAGTCTAATGACTGTGGCTGTCTTATGAGTTTATACGTGAAGTCTAATGACTCTGGCTGTCTTATGAGTTTGTACATTAAGTCTAATGACCCTGGGTGTCTTATAAGTTTATACGTGAAGAACGAACCAAGACATTACCATCAATGGGTAATACAAATCATACAAATATTTTTTTATCGAACTACATTCGTTGAGAGAGAAAGAGGGCGACAAAGAGAAAAAGAGAAAGAGAATGAAAATGAGAAAGAGAATGAGAAAAAGAATCAGAAAGTGATAGAGAGAAAGTAATAGAGAGAAAGTAATAGTGAGAAAATAATAGAGAGAATGTGATAGAGAGAAAGTGGTAGAGAGAATGTGACCAACTTTTACTGTCCACGTGACCACGTTGTGTCTACATCAATGTTTTCTCTAAGACCGCGCGTCAGAGGAGGAGAGAGGGGGGTGGGGGGGATGTTTGTCTTCACAACAGTCTCCATCACCCCTTCCCCCCAGGTAAGGAGGTAATAAACAATTAGAAACACTCTAACTTTTAACCTAACAGTCTATTAAAACCTATTCAAACCTCTAACACCATCTGCATTACTCGAGAAAGTTCTCGAAGTACCTTCCTAATAAATTACTATAAGTGTGCTATTTTATATAAATTTCTTTTAATGGTCGACGTAAAAGTATTATTTAATGATAGATATACTTTAGTGTATGGGATAACATTGTACTTAGGCACCGTTTATTCAACTTACCGCTACCAATTAGGATTCACGATTGGGCATTTTAAAGTGGCCAAGAAAAATTTAAAAATAAATTTTAATAGTGTAGCATAGTGATTCCTAAACTATTCCGCGAAACTTTTGTTCTCCGCGAGGCCTCAGTAGGTGTTCCATCTTCCATGAACTATTGGAATAGTTAACTAGTAGGCCACCACGTAAATTAATCTCTCTAAATAAAAATAAGCAGTGTTCCACTCAATACTCAGAATGTGCGAAGTGTTCAATTTTTGTAAAAGTCCTAGAGTATCATGACAATAACTTGCACAAACTCTAGTGTAACCACATAGTTCTGTTTGTGTGTGTGCACATTTGTAACTAGAGTACTTTTTTGTAGCGTGTTTGTGAATGTACAAGAGAGAGAGAGAGAGAGAGAGAGAGAGAGAGAGAGAGAGAGAGAGAGAGAGAGAGAGGTATTTTTTTTGTCACATGATTTCCTCAAGAGTTTAACGAATGTGGTTTTGAAGGTATGGGTCAATCTCTGCCAGTTATCATTATTGATTCGGTTGTTTTGTAAATAATTGTAAAGTGCTGGTCAGAGTAGAAATTATATGAACGAAAATACCCGAGACATTTTCTTCCATTACCGATAAATGTGAGTACACAAAACCACGTCAAAATGTAATAGACTGATAATAGAATATTAAATATAGGCTAATCTAGACGATTTTTTCTCTCTCTCTCTCTCAAATAGACTAATAGAACATTAAATATAATCTAGACAATTTCTTTCTTTCTCCCCCCCCTCTCTAATATTGACTGATAATATAATTTTAAATATAACCTAATTTCTAGACGACCTCTCACTCCCTCTCCCTCTCTCTCTCTTACTCATCTTTCCAGAGCTTAGTTTCTTATGACGACATCATTTAGACCAATTTTTCATCACATTATTGGCTTTGTGCCAATGAGACAGAAGTATGATTTAGTGAGACAGAACTATGAGTAAGTCCTGCACATTATTCTAATGTTTAGAGTTGCTAAACTATTTATATCACTCTTTAAAAAAATTCATCGACAATAATAATCTAAAATAACATTCTCTTATTTCAAAGAATGGAGTAGCTTACTCTTCTCTTACCATTCAAATATCAAGAAAAGGACACATTCCCCACTGACATACATAATTATCTTTATTTACTAATCCTAGCATTATCGGAATCTTAAGTCGTCCTACATAATGAGACTAGTTTCGAGGCGAGCAAATCCCCCACCAACAAGAGATATTCTGTTAGACACTGGTCAAGACTTAAACTGTCTGGTGTACTAGACAGACCCTGGTTATGGTATAGACATCCCGGCATTTCTCGGGGATGTAGAGTGACAGGAATATCCAATAAGTCTTTATTCTAAATAGAAATAATAATATTACCCTTTGATAAACGCGAGTAGGAGAATTCCTAGTCGAACTCTTTGATTTCTAATACAAAGTAAAAAAAAAATAGTATAGTTCTCTCCCTTTCAGACCTTATGAGGGAGATGTAAGGGCATCTGTTTCTGTGGCCACGGTCAACGAGGGTTTCATGCGGCCAGCACAACAACCGACCGCTTTTACTTTCCCCCCAACTAATGCCAGGTACCAACTTGAGCTGGGTGGTCTCAGGGGCGCCCAAAAGATTCCAAAATTAAATATCCCAGTCTTAAATAGGATTCGAACCCGGGACCCGGCCAAGCACTTTACAACCCAGCTGCCGCACGTCCCATTAGTAATAAGCAAAGTATTAAATGTTTTTGATTTGATTACTTTCGAACGTCATTAATCCATACACTCTAAACGGCGGTGGGAGAGGGATCCGGGCTTGGGTTTGAACTTGGGACCATCGTAACGGCAGTTCGAAGCGTGAACAACACGACCAGGCAACCATCCATGCCCATATATAGCAATAAAAATATTCGTAGAAATTAGAACACGATAAATATTTCTTATCTAGTGGGATAAATGTGTGTGGGTGTGTGTGCACGCATGCGTTGGCGTATGTCTCTGTCTGTTTGTAAGGAATGGATGTCTAGGGCTTTCAAAAACTGTTAATGTGTGTAGACAAAATCGTGTCAAGGCTGGGCGTGCTATTTATTTGAGAAGCATTGAACATAACAAGGGAAAGCCAAACCTCTAGCATTTATTGCTCTATTTCGTGTCAAATCTAGTTGTTAAATTATGTCATGATATCTCTACTCTATGCTGTAGACACAGAAGGCGAGTTGGTGTGCTTTGAAGAAACCAAACGTGTAAAACAGAAAGGAAAAAGCCAAACAGTCTTTTAGCCTTTGTGTAATCAGATCAGAAAACTAAGAGCAGTGAAGTTTATTTTCAAATCAAAATAATACTGCAGAATTTCATTGAATCAAATCACACTGGGGTCAGGAGTGTGATATAAGCCAAACTACAACTCATGGACCCATGTTATACTATAGCTCTATGTACAAATATTTGGTGGCTGTGGAGACGCAAGGGGCGTGGTTTTAATAACAAAAGGGGGGATAATTTGTAATTCTTGCTATATTTACTTTAATAAATTGACCTAGAATCTAGACGAAATATCACATAATTCGACCAATCAAAGTAGATCAAGCCGGCCCTGTGGAGATGGGAAGCAGGGCTGTGGACGTTAAATTATTCAGCGTGCAACATCAGCTCCGTGCAGCTTATACACTGGGGCCGCCCCTGATAGTTGATCAACATCGAAACTAAAGAAAATGAGACCAACGAATGCACCCTACATAGACGTAGAACAGAAGTTGAATAAATAAATACTAAACATGTTCGTAATTTATCACATTCTTAGTCTGATTGGCAAGATATATCTACATGTAGCCTATGTCTTCTTTCTTGGCAATAAATGACATGCTCACAAGTAAAAGTACTTTCGAACAAGAACACTATAATGATTTTATTTCTACCATCTTATCACATGACCATCTAGACCCTCAGATATTCTATTTAAGGCAACATTTTCAATTGGAGTAGTTTATTTTCGTTGACTAAATCTCAAAATAAACACTTTCTAGATATATGCTTCTATAAATTTATACTGACTTTCTTATGTCTATCCCAGATTCTACATGACAATGTTCGTTTATATGCTCTATAAGACTGTTTATGTTCTATAAGGCTTAGAGGTTCACTCTGTAGGTACTCTAGATATATAAAGGCAAAGGTCACTTACCTCGCACAAGAATGCTGCTGTTGTCATGCCTATACACTAAATCCATATATTCCATCGAATGCTGGATGACATCTAAGATGTTCCTCTTGATAACTTTGTTACGACTGCCTAGAATCAGGTAAGCCGTCTCGTCCTCTGACACTGTCAAAATAAGAGAATGTCAAAGGTACAAAGTCTGCTAATTAGCTCGCAACATAAACAAAACAGTTTGGGAATAAAACAACCGTGACCTTGAGTTGAACGCTTTGATTTCAAGTGGAGCTAAAAGAGAGCTTCCATATTGTCTCACCCAATCATGCAAATAACAAGTAACATTTAAATATATATTTTTTTAAAACAAATTTTATATTCAGTGAGACTGCATCAATTATCTTGAATCAATGTCATTAAGTTTTAAAAGATCTAGATTCTAGACGACAATAATACATTTGTTCGATTGGAAATATTGTTTTTAATTGTTTTTGCTTAACGCAAATTTCATGCTTAAAACAAGCTCAATGCTTTATGGTCCACTCACGTTTGTGGACTAGTTAGTGTGTATGTGTGTGGGGGGGGGGGGGAGGGTATCTGGGAGAAAACATTGAGTCTGAATTCGAAATCAAACCTCCAAGATGGATGTCCGACTTTTTAGCTACTGAGCTATCCAAGTACTTAAAAAAGTAGAAGGAGTCTATTATTAGTTTAACAATTTTAGCGAACGACCTAATTCTTAACACAAGGCTTATCTCTCTTTAGCATTTTATTAGACCTACTTGCAAGATTTCAGCTAGATAGACAGACAATGTGAGTTGCTATGAGCTTTGTAGTGCTCAAGTGTGAGCATTTGTATCACAAATGATTTTAATGTACACTTTAAACCTTAGCAAGACTCGCAGTGAAACGTGGTTTGTAAACTTCACTAATCTCACTAACTGATGTTCACACTTTTTTTTAAAACATCTTGTTACTTTAAAGTTTAATGATATTTCTGTTTAGATTAGAAATTAGAAATTAAGCCGAGTAAGTTAGTATTGACGTCAAAATGCTGAAACATAGTTTATCTTCAAGAACTTGATGTTGATACGATAGTTGAAGTGACCTCCAACCCTGTTTGTCAGCAAACATTAACTAAAGTGTCTTGTGGTTAGCACAGCAGCCCCAATTCCAGTATTCAATAGACATCAGATACCATCTACTTTATAGGCAAAGTCCAACAACTCCTGACTCCTGGTCTTCTCTATGTCTAAACGTTAAACTTTCGGCAAGACAGTGATACATCTACCTTAGTGGATTGAAAAATACAACATTCATTCGTCTTCAGTTCTTAAGTGACTTAAATATATAAGAAGTCTAGCACCAGGCAGCCTAAAAAGGTCGAATTTAAATTGATTCAACTTTTTTTTTAACCACTAAGACCAGTTTCCGTTTAGGTCAGGCAAGTTTCTAATCGATGTCGTTTGTACTGTATGCACCAATCTTCAATACGAATCTTACAATCTCTTCTGCTGACTCCAAGCGGAAGTGACGACATTGGAGCCTGTTTAAGTCAATAAATGTTGATGAAACTGTCGTTGAGTCACGCATGCTGTCACATTCTTCCAGGAAAGATCAGCGACTGACTAGATCTTGTTAGATGGACGGGTAAAGTAGAATTAGGTCTAGTCTGGTTATATTGGCTCCTATTATCCCAACAAGTGCAGTAACATTCAGGAGAAAATTAGCAGACGACACTGGTGACTATAATTAAATCTTTTGGATTCAATGTTTCTCAAACACGTCACATCCGCTTTCCAAATTTCAGCAGTTCATCCAAGTGCTTAGACCTATGCTTTAATGAACAAGTATCTAACGAATACAAACACCTACATTGTTTTTTTATTTAATTAAAAGCAAAAGTTACTCATTCAATGCTATCAAATACTTCATTCTAGAGACTGCTAAACTGCACTTTAAACTAGTTTCTTATTGCAGATCATTTGTGACAAATTACTTTAAACTAGTTTCTTACTGCAGATCATTTGTGACAAATTACTAATACTTTAAACTAGTTTCTTACTGCAGATCATTTTTGACAAATTACTAATACTTTAAACTAGTTTCTTACTGCAGATCATTTGTGACAAATTACTAATACATTTATTGTTCTAGTCATCTCGTAGTTCTGTGTTAACAATAGTAGAAAACAGAGCATGAAGAAAATATCAAGGAACTACTTATATAAGCACAGATCTTATAATGTTATCTTATAATTTAGAATACATTATACAAGTTCTTTTTTCAAAAGAAATCATTGGAAGTGTAGATCTAGACATGCTTTTTAATTAGAGTCAAATGAAGCTTATTTTGTGTCTTTTTTTCTGGCTAGATTTAATGCAACATCTGGAAACAGATTTACTGGTTACAGCTCCGTGGGATGTGCCACAAGAAATGATGCTTACATTTAGCCAAACTAACGGAGGAAAAGTTTTTAGCACTGAGAATTTTTTTTTATGGCTTTCCAATATTTATTTTGTAGGCCTATGAATGTGTGCATTAACAGTTATAAATATACCTTTAATCGCCTAGTGCACAACCGCAAACTATAGTATGTACATTATTATTTCTAATTCAATGGATTTCTTGTAATTTTAGATTTTTTTGGGTATTTTTTGCTATGACTCAAAAAATGGCAAGAAAAAAAAGTCACAACAACAAAATATAAACATTGAATTTAATCATTAAACACATTCATGTTTTGAGAACAATTGAAAACCGTCTCAGAGGTTTTTCTTTGTAAATATTTTAATACATTTGGTTGTTTCCCTTGTCTGAATATTATTTGGACTGTCCTTTATTGAACCAATTACACGCTTCATCTTACCGGCTAAAAAATATGATATTTGATTTTTTTTTTTTGTCGAGCCCATAATCCCTCAATGATTATTGCCCCTTCATATCTGATGAGCTAAATTTTAAGTTAAGTCATTAAAAACGTCCATTCACAGTTCAGATGGTAGAAATAGCAAACATTTATTAAGAGGCTGAAAGATTTAATTTATATATATATATAGTGCTTTTTTTATAAAAAAAAATGGGTGCCGGTAATCAGTAGTTGATTGCTAACTTTTAACTAGCCTACTAATAAATTAATAATAAACGTTAAAATACAAGAAAGTCATATTTTTTTCCACACATTGAAAAAAGTTGCCGGTACGCCTTACCTGTGCGTACCATCACAAAAAAGCACTGTATATATATATCTTAAATATATAGGTTTTTATTATTAAAAAAACAGATTGTAACCATTTAGAACAAAAAAAAATGGGGGAGAGGGTCTTCAACTTAATCTCAAAACGAACTGATGGAAATATTGACCGGCTTAAAAAGTTTGAAAAAAATTGGCGCACAATTTGAATTCTTGGATGGCTGAAGTGCTACACCCGACGTCTGCTCCAAGTGCTAAGTGCGCTCATCTTGTCGGCTCGAGTGAGCACATGGGAGGCAGGCAGAAAGATGGCAGCCTGGCACTAGATAATTCACGCTCTCGGAGCAGGAAAGACATGGCGGCCGAAGAAATGGACAGGATGAAAGGGTAATCACCAGTTGGAGCGTGGGGAGGGAGCGTTGTTGGAGGGGACGCCTGAGGCTACCTCCCTCTCTATTCAAAGTAAATTGAAATTTCACAGGTTATTTTCCTCTTGTAAAATTATAGCCGGAAAAACTAGCGGGAAATGAAATGTCAACTATGCCATTTTTCTCTATACTTTTATTTACTTATATTTTTTTAATATTTAGTTTTTGAATTTAATTTAAAGGGAATATATGAAAAGAAACATACACACACACACAAACGCATGCACACAAAAAAAAAACACAATTCATTTAAAGGGGAGATGAGGCGAAGACAAAAATGGTCATAGCTTAACTTTCTATCTTGTGAACAAGAAGCAGTGATGAGCTGAAGATGTTCAGGAAAAAGTATCGTCCGAAACTTTGTGTTGAATAGACAGGAGGCAGGGGAGATAAATGTTTGAAAGGAATAATACAGAGTAAGCCTAAGTTACGCCTGACATAGTTCACAGATGGCGAGCAAAACTGGCAAGTCAAGGGCGAGCAATCTTTCAACTGTACATTTCCAAAAGAAACAAAAGAATACACATCCTTTATGCTGTAGGACTGATGAACGACCTTTTTTTTTTTTTTTAAACAAGGGAGTTAACTTTTTTTGTTTCAACATTAAAAACATAAATGGCGTGTGAAGACCATTTCGTCTTTCTCTTTCTGCTCGTAATGTAATCTGGTTTTGAAGTTTCCGAATACTGTAGGACCGTGCTGTAATAACATAATATTTTATTGCTTACTTCCCTTTGGGGGGGGGGAAAGAAAAAAAAAGATGGCCATGGATTTTTTTGTTTTTCTTTCTGATTTGTTCAAAAAAAAAAGACTTCCGATAGTAATTGTAACGAGCAGTGATTGGAGGAGGGGGGGGTAGACATATAATTAGCATAAACTGTATCTCTGGTTCAACACTGGATGTACAATGCAGGCCGTGCTGAACTCTCTTGCTTTAACTCTAGCTTACTTACTAGAGTGGGACAGTAGTTTTTACGTTGCCTATTTGTCTCGTCCTGGTAATGCAACGCTTTTGGTAGAGACTGGTCAGCTGAGTGTAAAGCACGTTGCTATCCGGACCGAGGGATCACGAGTTCGAATCCCTGTGATGACTGGGAACATCAGGAACTTTAAAACGAGTCCAGCCGTCTGTAATGACATACGTTGAGGTAGTAAGGGCTGCTGGTCGTTGTGCTGGAAGAATGACACCCTCGTTAACCGTTGGCCATATAAGCAGATGAGCTTTACATCACCTATCCTTGGTACCCCATGAATCATAAAGGATAAGGTTTACTTAGTTACTTTTTGATATAGACTAGGCCTGGGAGCACTTTTTGTATTTCTGTCTTAGTCCCTCCTCAACAGATTTTTTTTAGTATTACTAACAACACACAATTATTAAAGAATAAAAGTACATTGAGGGTTGTGGGAGTCTGGTAGAAATACAGCGTCCTCTTTCTCTTTCATCCATTTCTTGTCTGATGTTGTTTTTTTTACAACTTTTTTTTTCAGACACACTCTCATGGCTCCTTGACAACGTCCGTGTTGAGACTTCTAATCGAGTCCTAATCTGGTCAAGTAGGCTTGCTTGATGACATCGACCAGTGGAAGACATCCAGAGGCCCACAATTATTGGCTCATAGCTTGATGGCACGAAAAGCCTTGGAGGGACTAGGACATCTCAGTGTTTATGGGGGGGGGGGGTACCTGGCCTCTATCTCTTACCACAAGATTCTACTAGAGCATTGCAATCTACTTGATTCATCTATTCTCGTGTTAAAGTACTCGCCTTTTATTTCAGGGTAACGATTCTAAATAATATATTGTGACAGCCAATGTTATTATGTTTCTAAACTACTTCAGCACAAGGTGTCTGTGTATGTAAAGAACTTTGAGGTTCAAAGTCAATAACAAGAGATATAGAGCAGTGATGCTCAGCCTAATTCGACCTGCGGGCCATTTTAACTTTGACACGTGTGTCGCGGACCACATCAATAAAAAGGTACAAAATATAAAATAAAAATTCATTTGAAACTATTGAATCTAGCACTTACATTTATTAATGGGATATTTAAAGTCTCATCATTTTGTACGCGTCTAAAAATGGCTTTATTTCTCTATTTAAAATGTGAGCAACAATGTAGCTACCTTTACCACCATTTTACTCATTTTGGAAAACATTTCCATCGATCCTCCTCCGTAGTTGGACCAATTTTTTATACGCGGATCAAATCAAGAAGGCCCTCATTTTAGTTTTATAATGCCGCTGTATAAGACTAATATGTTGTTGTTATTGAAACAGCCAGACTTTCTTTACAAAACAAATATGCTGGCTTATCATTTTCTACAAAAAAGATCCATTCACCTTTCCTGGTAGATTCTACATTCAGATTTCCATTTCATAAAGTAATAATCGCACAATCATTAAAGGTCATGACACCAATCCATCAGAGAAAAAATGAGGGCCCTAACGAAAGTAAAGATACATTTTCAACATTTTAGAGAAAAAAAAAAAGGATGTGGGAGGATGTTCTCCTTTTTTGCGTACCTTTTGGCGGGCCCGCAGGCCGTATTTTGGGCATCACCGATATAGAGCATTAGGGTTTCAGTACACGCTTACAGCTTAGTATCAACTTATGTTTATAATAATAATAATAATAATGATAATAATAATAACGGGGGCGGTACTTCTGCAGACCTGCCACATCATCAGAAAATTCCTCAGTGAAAACTGATAAAGGGACTACGATGAATTTTGTTTCCCATTAACGAAACTCGACCCTGGCAGCGCCAGAGAATCAATATTCGGTCGTTTCTAACATAATAATAATAACAATAATAATAATGTTTATTATATATTATAATGGGCTGCCAATTGAATCCTACTTCCTATACCATTATGAACAAGGAAATTATCTGTAAGATGTTAGAAGGTCCTCTTCAATAGGTGAATTAACATCTATGAACACGTTGACTGATCGTTGTTCAGGACACAGTGCAAGCTGGTAAACCTTTACTTATGTTGTGTCCTCCTTAAAGCTGTATACGTTATGGGCTGTTGTGTCTTAATGAAACTGTAAACTATTCTGTCACTAGGATTATGTGACGCATCGATACCGTTAGTAAATTTGTTAAGGTGTAAGTATTTCCTGAAAACGAAGAATGAGAATATTTTTAACGATTTCTGAAAATGCTCAGGATTCTGTACAGTCGGATGAAAGATGACGTCTTGACGTGCGGTAATAATACAAGAGCATAGAATGATGAGCAAACAAGAGCAGCGAGACCAGGACGTCATAAAACAAAGGCACTCAAGGCTACAAGGTTGTAAACAATTCAGTACTCACAGTTTCCTGGACTGGGGGTCACGATGGTGCGGCTTTCCTTTGGCCCCTCCCCCTCGGCATTCCAAGCCGACAGGGAGATTCTGTACTGAAGAGATGACTGAAGTTGGCTCAGGAGCCAAGAGCTGGCATTCCAAGGAGTCTCTGTGGATGAAGAAGCGGAGTGTTGGCAGGAGGAAAGTAGACTTTAACTATAAGGCCTCACCCCAATGTTAGTCAAGCACTTTGAAGCTATAAGATCACCACACCCCAAGGTCACGAAGCCCTACTGTAAAACAACTTGTTTTATTCCATGAGTTAATTTTCTTTGTAAAACTGCCCAAATCATTCACGCTTGAACATTAGGATAACTAAAAAGCTAACTCATATAAATGTTTACAATTCATTAAAGTGTGTTTGAAGATAGTGCTTTAGCAGAGAAGAAATGTGATCGGTGTCAACTGAAAAAAACATGAAATCGTTTGTCAAAGGTTTAAGTCATATGTAGTAGGCAGATGTGGCCATTAGCAGTATAAGGGGCGAGTAATATATGAGGAGTCTAACACTAACTCGAACAAAAAATATAAGGGATTTTATAGTCTTTGGTGTAGAGCTATATGCCGCAAAAGGCTACGAAAAATAGTAAGTAGTAAGTGTTTGTTTAGGAGAACTATCTTCAAAGAAATCCACATCACTGTCTTTCAGCCTATAGAGTATTGTCCCTTGCCATGCATATTTGTAGGATGGGCTAAATATGACAAAAGAATCTCCATATCACGGGACCCCCTCAGATGTGGGGAAGGGGTGTCGCCTCTGATCGCCACCCCCAATGGTTACCTCTGAAGAGGGTATCACTGAATTCATTAGATTATTCAGTCAGGCCTAAAGAGCAAATAATTAATGTAATCAGAGCATTCTGTATGAAAGGGTTAAAACTATTTCTCCATGTCCCAAAAAAATAAAATGAAAAAGGATTAAGAACTGTCGAGAATTTCGAGTCCTAAACTTTCCTATTGTTCCTTAGCTCTATCAAGTGATACCTTCTATTAGCCGAATCCAATTTTTTTTTTAAAAAAAGAAATGTACTGATGTTCTCTGAATGAATGACTAACTCAGCTGTTCCAAGCAGTTTCTCTACTTACCAATGGTGGTTGCGTTGAGTACTGGGTGGTTAAGTGGCTCCACGTAGATTCTGTAACTCAACAGTTTACCATTGGTAAACAGGGGAGGTAACCAGGTCAGTGAGATTACCCTAGACGAGGGCGCCGACAGTGAGGTGATGCGGGGAGCTGTTGAGGGCGCTGCAATCAGAATAGTAGTAGACGTTATGGATTTTACATTTATACTGACTATAAACCTTTCTATCTATTTTAAATGTAACTATACATAGAACGTAATAAACTTGTGATGCTAATGCTACTAGGATTTGGTGAAGTCTAATACTTTTTTTGGGCCAGTAACTCATTATTACCTCCGTTCGGTAAGGTGGTTATCTCCGTTGTCTCGTTAGAGTACATGATATGGTCTGGGAGAGACGAGAGCAGAGCCAATACTTTAAACTGGTGATCAGACAACAGTCAATATTACAGCAATGAAACAAATCTAAATATCTGGTGAATAGGTTTGAATAGGTTAGTTAGTCCGCGACACGCCGTAAGTCTTGCTGGGCAGGTAGCATTCTCTAAAACTCTCTGTTGCAATCCTCTTGAAACTTGTCGGAGTCAAAGCAAGTCGTCCGCGGTCATTGCACAGGTCAAAACGTGGAGTGTACGTCAAAATTAACAGAATTAGTCAACATTTTTTAGAAAGGAGCAAGGGGCAAGTAATCGTAATAAAGATGGTCCTGTCTACCTAAATCGTTTCTTTAATTTCTCTAATAATTTGAAAAGTTGAGTCTTTTGTGAGTTTTGTCGTTTGTATAGGCCAGTGCACGGGAGATTTACCATAACCATACGCTCTAAAAATCATATTTTAAGAAAAGAAAAGGGGGGGGGGGGGGTTCGGGTGTTTTAAATAACTAGGCCTGGATGAGTAAAAAAAAGCACATCCATCTATAAAGCAATCAACTAGAGTATATAATATATTGTTAATATCAATAAATGGTGATTGTGAACCCGGGTTCAAGAGTATGATGCCACCTTTAAAAACTCAGTGTTGACTGTGACAAAAATCCATTCACCCTCAAAGTATCAGTACATTTACAAGACATTTCAACCTTTTACAAGCTTCTAAGTCATGGCACTCAACGCTTGAAAGTCTTCATTGAAGTAATAAAAGGCTACATGTCAATGAACCCCAATTAGTCATCGGCACATGCGCAATTAGCCCTTTGGCGCCATGGTTGCTCGGCCATTGTCAGACAGTATTACAGTAAAACACAATTTCTTTGGTTCTAATTCCTGACCTTGTACGTGACGTAAGGATGCAAGGAAGACAACTCTATCCTCCCGTCTGCTCGGAACAAAACCTTGTCGTGAAGATGCCAGCCGCTGTCCATGCCTACCATCTTCTTCTGGATTTTGTACACGACACTCTCCAGCACCGCGGTCTTCCACTTCAGGACCAGGGAAGATGAATTGAGAGTAGAGATGTCCAGTAGGGGTTGGTCCAGGTGTCCGATTTTATCTAAAAAAATAAAATAAAGGCGGGAGGAAGACATGGATGATTAGTATCTACACACGTCTGTCATTAACACTAAGATCATATGTCAAGCATGACATGACATTCAAGAGCGATGTCATAGTTCAAAGGTTACATGTACCGCTTATGTTTTGCTTTTAGATTACATAGATGTTGATATTGTGCATACACAAGTAATTATGTCCCCTGCCCTACCGTTTAAAACTTACAGATGTCTAAGCTAATACCAGGAGAACATGGCCACGTAATTAGATATGCCCAATCAAACCCTATTAGTGCTCCGTCAGATAATGTTAGAAGCCTTCTTCGTTTTCACTACTGGTGTGGGCCAATTATAAGAACATAATCGCCAAATATAGTGAACCAGGAGATGGTTCTTATAACAGCTAAGCACATTCTAAGAAGTAACAACCCAATTAGGTTTTAATTATTGCTTCCATCTTGTTCTTTGTTTTGTATTTTGTATGCTCATACTTTTCGTGTTGTTTTGTATAGCTTGGTACATTTGGGATCTCTCTCTCTCTTTCTCTCTCTCTCTCTTTCTCTCTCTCTCTCTTTCTCTCTCTCTCTCTTTCTCTCTCTCTCTCTTTCTCTCTCTCTCTCTTTCTCTCTCTTTCTCTCTCTCTCTCTCTCTTTCTCTCTCTCTCTCTCTCTTTCTCTCTCTCTCTCTTTCTCCTCTCTCTTTCTTTCTCTCTCTCTCTTTCTCTCTCTCTCTCTCTCTCTTCTCTCTCTCTCTCTTTCTCTCTCTCTCTCTCTCTTTCTCTCTCTCTTTCTTTCTCTCTCTTTCTCTCTCTCTCTTCTCTTTCTCTCTCTCTCTCTCTTTCTCTCTCTCTCTTTCTCTCTCTCTCTCTTTCTCTCTCTCTTTCTTTCTCTCTCTCTCTCTTTTTATCACACTCAAAACTCACGTAAGAACGAGACCCTGGTAATTATTGTTCCTTTAATAGAAAACAAATTTTCAGTTTGGCAAATTATCAACTAATCCTCCTATGGAAGTATGGAAGTTTGGAAATTCAATGGAAATATAAGAGATTTAAATTAACAATAGGCCTAACACACCAGATACCCTCATACACCCAAAATAAACATTGTACACTAAATATCTTAATACACCTGAAGACCGAATACACATAGAGGACTAATCTAAACCACCTATTATCTTACTACTCCAAAAGCCCCTATCTACAAATCCAACAGACTACATACACATACATATAATTTTTTTTTGCGCTGATGGAACGATGTAGACTAATTATCTTCCTGTTACCAGTTCAGGCTGTTCTTTTTTTCCCCACATGACAAATATTTTATGAATAAATGTGTTGGACCATGGTCCGCTCCCCTCTCTCCCACGTAATCCTTCCATCTGATGATATTGTACTTACCTCTGATCTCCTCAGAGTACTTGTCCAGTGCAAAGATACATCCCTGAATACAGTTGCGCATCTGTACAGAGAAGGAAAAAAAAAAGAGGATGGCATGGGTTAAAGATGTGACATGGCACGTGCAGTCTCGATACAGAGGTGGCTGGGAGCAGATGTAAAGCCCAGGGGTTCTAAATCGAACAGTTTTTGACCAGGTGTACAGCTTAGCGGTTTTAAATCTTTAAGCTGGTTTTAAATCTAAGTTCTTCAACAGGTATACAGCTCAGAGGTTCTAAATCGAACAGTTTTGGGCCTCGTTTTGTCCTACTCAGTATATACTTTCAACGTGTCGACGTGTGAGTGAACATGATCCTAGGTGTATGTGTTTCAGTAGCTGAAATAGTATGTGTGTGTGTGTCAGTGGCGTAGCTAGAGTATATGATGCCTGGTGCGGTACCTCATCTTGATGCCCCCCCCCCAAAAAAAAAAAACTAACTAATTAATAACATTGCAAAACCTGTTCAAAATAATATGTATTCATAAATCAAATACTGTTAATTAAAAAAAATCACTTTTACATAAATATACTACAAATGAATTTTACGCGCTTTCTTGCTGGCAAAAGTATCAATAATTTTATCGAAATCCATTTTTTTTTTCCACCAGCTCTTGTTCAATGGACAAAATGGCCAAATTAGTGAGTCATCGTTGATCGCAAATAATTCTTGATCAGTTTAAGTTTGGAAAATCTTCTCTCGCATGTAGCAACGCTTACCGCAATAGTCAAAAATATGCGAATCATGATGACAATATTTGGGACTGAATTATATAGCTGATATCTATATTATAAAGTAGAATGTGAGGTGTATGTATGTATGTATGTATGTTACTTATAGACATCAAAACCGCTTGACCACTCTTGATAAAACTAGGCAGGAATGTTCCTTGGGTACTAACTTAGACCGTAGAGTATGTATTGTAGCCCTAAAACAAACTTAAGTCCCTCAAAAAAATAAAGTTGTCCGACTCTATTACAGCTAAAGTATTTTATGGATCTAGGCCATGGTTAACAATGTGACATGAGAAAAGATCGAAAGGATTTAGACCTAGATCTAATTTTAAGAAATACACTTTGCGCACTTTACTTTGACACATGAAAATACAAAAGAAGATCCATTGATTTCATTATATAATAAAATTAACCTTAAATTTTGTGTTTCAAAAGCATTTTTTACATAAATTAGTTTCTGATATCTGTGACTACCGTTTTCCTGGCGAACATTCTTTCATTACACATTACCAATTGGTTACACATTAACACATCTCTCTACTGAGTCTATTCCTAGGTCTAGGTCTAAAACTCTTATTGAACTCTAAGATGATAAAACTTCTTTTCGCAAAGATAGTTTTGTGCTTTAACACATAAACATACTAATTATTGTCCATTCATTTGATATGTTAATCAATTTAACATTCAAATTTGTTTTTCTAAAGCATTTTTAATACATTCGTTCGCTGTTCGCTAAAGTTGCGTAGCCGTGTTGAGATAGGCCTATATTCATTCATGAAAAAAGGTCACGCATGCGCAACACAGAATGAACTCTATAAAAGCCAATTTTTAACTCTAGATTAGTGTAGATTTAGATCTATGTTTACCTCAAGATCTACTTTATACTTTAACACATGAACATACAAAATTAAGTCTATTCATCTCAAATTTTAATCAAATAGCTTCATTCACACTATTTTTACATTGACACATTTACTTATTACATTATTATTTCGTTTAATTGTGACTATATCGACAGTAATGCGCAAATAAAGACCAGCGGGTCGCGGGTAACATATGTCTAGTTTTTTTTTATAAAATTCAAGAGCTCAACAGGTCCTTGTTTTGGAAGTTCGGAGGCTTCTGATGAAACTGTGACAAACCGTTAAAGCCTCTTTCGCTCCAGCAGAAATTCGTTTTTATCAATGTCGCTAGGAGTACTATCGAGATTGATTTCGACCTGAGGATTTAATAGCTGGGAAGGCGACAAAAATTCATATCTATCTGCTACATCATGAAGTTGCTCGAATCGGGTGATTATTTCTTGAACAATCCTGTCCAAGATAGAATAAATTTCCCTTCGTAGCTCTTCTTTGTGTGTAAGTACAGAGTAGTCACTTTTCTCACTAGGCATCTTTTTCTTATGGCCCATACGTTTTTGAGGTTCTGTACTGATTCTCAGATCTGAACACACGCTTTCGGCAAAGGTAATGCTGGCTTCAGCGATGTCCTCTCGGTTACTACTTAAAAATGTCTCTAATGTTTTTAGTTTAAGTGAGCAGTCTCGAATAGACAATCCTTGTTTTTGAAGGTAGAATTGCGCATCATTAATTTCAGTTAATACAGGAGCCCAAAATCCAAGATAGGTGAGAACATTAAAAGACTGAACAGCAACCAATAATCCACCTGCTTCAGATCTAGTCGATGAATTTTTATCTCTGCTAGTTAATGTCTCCAGAGTTTGAGCAGGCAATGAATAGTGACTTCTAGAATACGTTTTTGGACGCCGTAGTTTTGACCTTTCATGACCGCAGCATTATCATAGCCTTGACCCCTGCAGTCCATTATGTCTAAGCCATCCGAACGCAGTTTCTCTAGAATCATCTCAGCGATTCCAGCAGCATGCTTGTCCTTTGTGTCGATGAAGTCAACAAAAGACTCACAAACCTGTACCCGTCATTATCCATGACAACGTACCGTAAAATTAGGGAAGTTTGATCCAGCTTTAAGATGTCAGGTGTACTGTCAAAAATAATAGAGAAATATTTGGCTTGTTTTACTTGCTGTAGGATTTGTTTTTAAGCGTGATCCCAAATTTTGTAATAAATTCATTTTGTATTTGTGGAGACATGTATGCATTCGGTCTGGAACAAAGGTTAGTTCTAAGCACATGCTCCCTCAAAAGTGGATCGTACTTTGATAGTAAATTTACTAAGTCTTCAGGTTTTCGTCTCTTGTATAATCAAATCTTGGGCCTTGTTGTCCATATTGTTTCCTACTGTCAGGCGAACTTTAAGTTCCGTCCAAGCAAGCGATGACTGAATGTGAGCTCTGATGGTCTCGTGTTTTTCTATTTTCGGGGATAACCTCCACCACTCATTGAATCCATCTTTGGATTTAAATGAAGATGATGGAATCTTAACAAACGTGTCCCCTTTACATTTAAGGATGGAGAGGGCGGTACTTACGGCCTACGAGCGCTACAAAAGGGGCTACTCTAGGCTACCCACCACAATCTTAGTGCAACAGTGGAGAGAGAGGAAACGCATAAAAATGCGATCGCTCCTCCACATAGCGGTCAATTTGTCAAAATCATCTGGGCTCTCCACTGATAGAATTCCTATTAGAAGGATTAATACTTGCCCTCCCGGAGGAGATTGCAGGCCCCACAAATAAACATGTCCCTTATAGGACAAGAGGGAGCCACCAAGAGGCGATTAACACCTGCCATACTCCAAAACTTGGCATCAGCTACACTAAAGTCCTACGCATCAGATGCCATTTTCTGCTACACCGATGGGTCACTGATGAGGGACCCCGATAGAGCTGGTTATGGGGCCCTTATAGACTACACAGACTGGACAGAACCAGAGATGCCGATTTCTCCGTCTGAGCTTAAAAGGGTTTTGAGGCGCCAGCCAGACTAGTCAGTCTTGAGCACTGTTCATCATTTTGTTTACGTTACAGTATTACAATTAACTAGTTAGTTTAAAAAAACTCGTAGAAAACAAAGGTTAGCTTATTTAAAAAAATGGACATTACAATAGAATTATTTCAAAAATTAAACTATTAAGAATCATAAAGAAATGAATAAAGTAAGACAATTGTTTAGAGCTAGAGTTTAGAAATATATTTGTAAACTCAATATCTAGATTAAACCAATGGACTAAACAATGAAGTAAAAAAAGGCTGGCCTATCTTCTTCTTCTTCTTTATATTACAGAGCATCGATCAGTGTAGTAACAACATGTACCGTGTGTCCGAAATAAATCTAGTAGATTAGATTCAAACTGTTCTATAGCTTACATTGTATGGAAGAAATAGTCAAGGAGATGAAACAAAATAGCAACATGACTAGTTAGTTCATGTTTAAAATACAGCAGTTTATGTTTGTTCGTGTCCATACAATTAGTCGTTTTTACTGAAACGCTCACGGAAATAGGACATTAATACACACTGGGGGAATTTTGGTGCCCCTCTCCACTTGGTGCCCTGTGCGGCCCGCACCACCCGCACATTGGTAGCTACGCCACTGGTGTGTGTGTGCGTGTTTGATGTGCGGGAATGGTTGTCTTGTTCAGCGACATACACCGAATGACAGAACTCTAAACCGATCACTCAGTTTAGTCAGTTAGAACTAATGACCTACATAATGACCAACTGGTCATTTACATAGTGATGTCGGACATGATCGGATTGAGTACCAAGTTGGGGGTCTTTCTACTTGCTTCTGTCACATAGTCTTTCACTCTCCAATCCTCTTCCCCCCCCCCCTCCCACACATACTCTAAAAAGACATTTCGATTGGAAGCGAGAAACGGGAGAAAGTGAGCAACAGAGAAAGAGAGAGAGAGAGAAGGTTACAATGAAAATAGCTAAAACTATTCACATATGATAAGAATGTTTACAAAGAAGGCTGAAAAAAACGCTACATAGTTATAACGTTTCTGCATTGCTCATTCTTATTTTCCTCAAGATATTTTGTTGATATCCTCCTCTGTTATGATCAAATTAACTCTCCAGCAGTTGTGTGTGCATGGACTTTATGGGCTTTATGGTCAAGACAAGACATAATTTCAAGACAGCTTATATAGTGAGAGGGAGAGGGAGAGAAAAAGAAAGAAAAGGAGCGAGAGAGAGAAACTCGTGTAAAGAAGAGATAGAGAATTAGAGAATACTACAGAATTAGAGAATACTACAGAATTAGAGAATACTACAGAATTAGAGAATACCACAGAATTAGAGAATACTACAGAATTAGAGAATACCACAGAATTAGAGAATACCACAGAATTAGAGAATACTACAGAATTAGAGAATACCACAGAATTAGAGAATACCACAGAATTAGAGAATACTACAGAATTAGAGAATACCACAGAATTAGAGAATACCACAGAATTAGAGAATACCACAGAATTAGAGAATACTACAGAATTAGAGAATACCACAGAATTAGAGAATACTACAGAATTAGAGAATACCACAGAATTAGAGAATACTACAGAATTAGAGAATACTACAGAATTAGAGAATACCACAGAATTAGAGAATACTACAGAATTAGAGAATACCACAGAATTAGAGAATACCACAGAATTAGAGAATACTACAGAATTAGAGAATACCACAGAATTAGAGAATACCACAGAATTAGAGAATACTACAGAATTAGAGAATACCACAGAATTAGAGAATACTACAGAATTAGAGAATACTACAGATTTAGGAAGAATAAAAAAGTGAGACAGTGCACTAAATGTACAAAGAGAGCTAACGAGTGAGAAACAGAGATACAATATTTGGTAAGTGTATGTGTGTTTGTGTGTGTGAGAGAGAGAAACAGAGATACAATATTTGTTAAGTGTATGTGTGTTTGTGTGTGTGAGAGAGAGAAACAGAGATACAATATTTGTTAAGTGTATGTGTGTTTGTGTGTGTGAGAGAGAGAGAAACAGAGATACAATATTTGGTAAGTGTATGTGTGTTTGTGTGTGTGAGAGAGAGAAACAGAGATACAATATTTGTTAAGTGTATGTGTGTTTGGGTGTGTGTGAGAGAGAGAAACAGAGATACAATATCTGTTAAGTGTATGTGTGTTTGTATGTGTGTGAGAGAGAGAAACAGAGATACAATATTTGTTAAGTGTATGTGTGTTTGTGTGTGTGCGTGTGAGAGAAACAGAGATACAATATTTGTTAAGTGTATGTGTGTTTGTGTGTGTGAGAGAGAGAGAAACAGAGATACAATATTTGGTAAGTGTATGTGTGTTTGTGTGTGTGAGAGAGAGAAACAGAGATACAATATTTGTTAAGTGTATTGTGTTTGTGTGTGTGTGAGAGAGAGGAACAGAGATTCAATATTTGGTAAGTGTATGTGTGTTTGTGTGTGTGAGAGAGAGAAACAGAGATACAATATTTGTTAAGTGTATGTGTGTTTGTGTGTGTGAGAGAGAGAGAAACAGAGATACAATATTTGGTAAGTGTATGTGTGTTTGTGTGTGTGAGAGAGAGAAACAGAGATACAATATTTGTTAAGTGTATGTGTGTTTGTGTGTGTGTGAGAGAGAGAAACAGAGATACAATATCTGTTAAGTGTATGTGTGTTTGTGTGTGTGTGTGAGAGAGAAACAGAGATACAATATTTGTTAAGTGTATGTGTGTTTGTGTGTGTGCGTGTGAGAGAAACAGAGATACAATATTTGTTAAGTGTATGTGTGTTTGTGTGTGTGCGTGTGAGAGAAACAGAGATACAATATTTTTTAAGTGTATGTGTGTTTGTGTATGTGAGAGAGAGAGAAACAGAGATACAATATTTGTTAAGTGTATGTGTGTTTGTGTGTGTGAGAGAGAGAGAAACAGAGATACAATATTTGGTAAGTGCGTGTGTGTTTGTGTGTGTGAGAGAGAGAGAGAAAGAGAAAGAGAAAAAAAAAGGGGGGGGGGCTGAGTGTAGGCGATATACATAAAAAAGGTCAGATCAGATTGACCTCAAATATCGAATGTGAAGCATAAAAACAATGAATTACCGAGAACAAGGATCAGGCGCATAAGAAAATATGAAAACTGACGCTTCACTTCCAACATCGGCCAAGCACTCAAGGTCAACAAGGAAACAAAATGTAATGACCTACCTTACAGACAGTAGGATTAAAAAAAACTAGAGTGATAATTACTAGAATTGAATTAGATATACTAAGACATTACTTTATAATTAGTTATTGAAAAAGGCCGCATAGGAACACAGATATAGAACAGACTACATAGAGTTATTATTTTAACCGAAGCTTTGGGGGGGGGGGGGGGGGGGAAAGCAAGCACCGAAACTTAGTTGAGAGTTCTCTCTTATGGTATCATGCTAGTAGGTCTACAAGTATAGGATAGGTCAATGTAGGCCGGATAATCGATCTATAACCAAAAATAAAGACAGAAAATAAAAAAGAAAGACACGTTACCCTTCATAGAGAATAATCGTAAAGACGTTTTGTGATTTTGAATAGGGGTCATAATAATTGTACAGGTTTCAAAATGTCATACTGACATGGTATATACATATACTGTATATATATATATATATATATATATATATAAACAAATTTCCATATAGATAATAAATATTATTATATATGTCTATATCTATGTAAACGTGACATGAACAGTTGGGAGAGAGAAGCACATAAAACAAGAGTTATAAAAGGAAGGCTCCTGGATTGCTGGTGGCATACACGCTACAAGTAGAAAGAAGGCTGAAAATGATGAAGGGTCTGGTAATGCCCAAGCTGTGATCTCTTCTGTGCATCAAGGATCGGCCTCTTTAGTCAAATGAGAAGTTATATCGTTTCTTTACACTTTAAATGTACCCCTTTCATTCCCCTTTTAGACCATGCGGTCTAATGTTTATGTCAAGTGGTCAGCACAACGCCTTTACTTTCCCCCAGCTAAAGTCAGACTGAGTTGGGGGGATTCGGGGCGCCCTGAAACTCCCAAAGCTCAAAATCCCAGTTTTCACCGAGATTTGAACCAAGGAACCCAAGTTCGGAAGCCTAGTTTAATCCCTCAGTCATCACGCCCTCAATAATAATCTCATCTGTCTCTTGTACGTTTTCTGGACAGCAGCTGCTCTTAGCAATATACAATGAGAGATAGAGATAGATAGATAGATAGATAGATAGAGAGATAGAGAGAGAGATAGAGAGATAGATAGATAGATAGATAGATAGATAGATAGATAGATAGAGAGAGAGATAGAGAGATAGATAGATAGATAGATAGATAGATAGAAAGATAGATAGAGAGATAGATAGATAGATAGATAGAGAGATAGATAGATAGATAGATAGATAGATAGAGAGAGAGAGAGATAGAGATATATATAGAGAGAGAGTGAGAGAGAGGCGGGTTCATTTCAGGTTGTCCATCCAGCTTTTCTTTGGACGACTCTTTCTTCGTGCTTCCTCCACTGTACCTTGAAGGAAAACTTTTAAAAGTGTGCCATGTCCTACATTATGAACGAACCAGTTCAGCTTTCATCTCCTCACAGTATTGAGGACTTCTTCCTTTTTTTCCCCCTGAGATGCATGTGTGCGTATGCAATGGAGTGCTTCAGAATGACTAAAACTGGCACTCTATGTACCTCTGGCGAGCATCTTATATAACACGTGTAGCTGTCAATTAATTCCACGTTTTCATTGGGTCTTAAAGGAGAGTCGACACAAGTGCTGCAAGTGGCTCTCTTAAGCTCAAAAAGAGGTTGATGCAGAGGAGAGGAAATCTTGATGAGGCATCAAGTGGGAGGGAGCATCAGTGACAGGGTAAGGGGGGGTACAGAAGGTCCAGGTAAGATGGTACGTTAGTCATGTTGTAATGACATGTTAGTACCTGTGAAGCAAAGTTGTCTATGGCTTTCCCTCTTTGCTTTGTCATGGATGCATCACATGGTAGATGTAGGTCGTGAGGTGGGTGTTTTGTGTATGTGTTGGGGTGGGGGGCGCTCCGCTAA
Organism: Biomphalaria pfeifferi; assembly: GCA_030265305.1. Lineage (NCBI taxonomy): Eukaryota > Metazoa > Mollusca > Gastropoda > Planorbidae > Biomphalaria > Biomphalaria pfeifferi. The sequence continues at coordinate 1,126,164 of JASAOG010000060.1, read as the reverse complement.
TTACAACATGACAATCTAGTTGTCTGTCTGTGATTTTTGCTTCGAGCACCCCCCCCCCCCCGTTTTTTCCAAAACAATATTTAACATCATGAAATAGAAATTACCGTAATCACTCTATCTCTTTCTCTATCCCTCTCTCTCTCTCTCTATCTTAGAGTCAGACACTGTCTTTCAAAAGAAGCAGAATGCTTTAAGTACAAAAGAAGAGCTCATTCAATAACTCTGATCGCATCACTTTTTAAATCATTTGGACTTGAAGTCAAATTTGAGCGACGCCGTTTCTCTTGCACTGATTACTTCAAGAAATATCCCATCTGCTTCAAATACAACAAACCTGCATCCATTGGTGGTCAAATTGCGATGTAGTCATTTCCACAGCTTCTACCAAGCCCCCTCTCAGCCTGCCTCTATTTAATTTCACATCTCGCGAGACTTCCTCGGTCAACGAGATAAAAGACTTTTCCTGAAGTGGGTCTTAATTCCCCTTATGAATAATGATAAATGCTAATTCCCGAGAGGCCTCTATGCCAGACGCGTAAGCCACGAGATCTATATTGTAGTTTCACTAGCCATGCGGTAAAGAATTTTTATTATTGGTTTCCTTTTATTATTTTCTTTTAATATTCTTGCCGCCATCTTCTCGTGCATCGCATTTTTGTCCCGAAATGTATTCTCGAGACTCAACTACTGCCCTTTTAGTTGCTATCTACCTCGTCAGTGCAGCACTGAAAGTGGTGATTGGGGGAGAAACAAAAAGCGTGGGGAATGGGCAGGTAAAAGGGAGGGGGGAGATTTGTGATGACACTAGGGCAGCTCGTAACGAGTCAGAGCACTCGTTAGAAATCAGCACACATAATGTCTACTTCAATTAAGCGAGAACAAATCAGTGGGGAAAGGGGAGCTTGTATGTTTAGCTGTCAGGTGATGATACATTTTACAAGAGGAAACCTGCATGAAAGTTTGTGTGAGAGTTTGTATGAAGGTTTGTGTGAGAGTTTGTATGAGAGTTTGTGTAAGAGTTTTATGAGGGTTTGTGGAGGAGGTTATCAATCAATCAATCAATCAATCTATCTATCTATCTATCTATCTATCTATCCATCCATCATACATATGCCAATGTCAATGTCTATACATTTGATAATAATAATGACTTCCTTTTACCTGGTCTTGACTGGGAGCTTGGGTCACTCCTGTGGTGTTCAGCATCTGAAATATAGAGGGAAATGAGGTTTTGTTTGGGTTGATCTTTTCAATAAAATAAATGAAATAAGTAGGCCAGACACATTACATGACATACAATATCTGAGACGCACTATCACGACACAACTAGTGAGGATTTCGTAGCAAACGTTTTTCACATTCATTTGTCATTTCTTTACACTTTGAAATTCCATTTGACATTCTTAATGCAATAACATGATGGAAAAGAGAATAGAAAAAGCTACATGAAGAAATATGGTGGCCATATAATGGAACCTAAAGAAATACGTAAGAAAAGGACAAGAGAATTCAGATTTGGAATAAAACAGACAACAATAAACAATGTCAAGGACGAAAATATTGACAATTCAAATGTTGCCTGACAACTAAATCATAAACAAGAAAAATAAACTAAAAAAAACTTAAATATAGGCAGCGCGTAAAAGCTCCTGAACATTAATTTATTCGACTCATGCGGAAATACCCGAAGAAGCAGTCAGTTCAAGTTCAAGATTTTCTAGTCCTCTAACCAGATTTTAATAATTTTTTTTTTGTACTTTGAAAAATTATAATTGTCAAACTATAGAATTCCTATTGTGGTCAACGAGTAGTAGTAGTTCTTTTCCCATCGATTACTTCAATTGTCAAATTTCTAGGAAAATCGTTAAAGCCGTTTTCGAAAACCGTGTAAACCTAAGATCAAGGATCCATGTGTTTCCATGAATGTGAAAAGGTGATTTGCTACAAGCGAAAGTGCTTAGAATTTTGATTCTACAGTGCTGAAAAGTGCACTAAAAGTGTTCAATGGTTTATTAAAATACTTCACTTATCAATACGCCCGTATTCTGTACACCGGATACACCAAAAAAGCTCGCTATATATGAATTCGCCTCCATGTATGTAAATTTCCAATAATTAATGTTTAAGGAATGCAGAATTCAACAGCTTCGCTTCCTGGATGTTTCCTTGACCCATCTTGGATTGATTATCTGCTCATGAATCAGGGTAGGGAGTTTTATTAGTTGGGGAAGCGCTGGCCGTTGTAGACAGAACCTGACATGGCTGATGTATAGTGACGTCACATCCTGGAGACATGACGTTGCGCAGCTAGACAAAATGTATCGCTTTGGGATTACAGCTGAGATTTAGAGCTAGGCTTCAATGCAATTACCTCGGTCCTTGTTGGGAGTTCAGAGACAGGAGACGGGCATTTAGGAGAGAATCCTTTATACTATAGAAATGTAGGATATCATTAGCTGTTAAAATACGTCTCATTTATAATATTAAACAGCTTTATTCATTCGTTTGTGCATTGGGTGCCATCATGAAGTTGGCTGGCTAGATACGAAAAATGCGAGTTGGTCTATTTTGTTCCGCTTTACCCTATGTTTTCTTAGTCTCTCTCTCTTCTCTTTCTACGATCTCTCTTCACTTTCTACTATCTTCATCCTCTCTTCTCTCTTTCTACTATCTTCATCCTCTCTATTCTCTTTCTACTATCTTCATCCTCTCTATTCTCTTTCTACTATCTTCATCCTCTCTATTCTCTTTCTACTTTTTTCATCCTCTCTATTCTCTTTCTACTATCTTCATCCTCTCTATTCTTTTTCTACTATCTTCATCCTCTCTATTCTCTTTCTACTATCTTCATCCTCTCTCTTCTATTTCTGCTATCTTCATCCTCTCTCTTCTCTTTTTACTATCTTCAAGCGGTCTCTCCCTCCTCACTTTTATTCTTTTCTCTTCTTTCTCTCATCATTACTTTTACTCTACCATTTTCTCTTCTTGCTCTTCTCTCTCTCTCTTCTAGACTGTATTGTAAAACTCTGATTACAACAGAAGAAGTTATGAGCGTGTTATTGCATCAGAAATTGATTGCGTCAGCCACTGAACATTTTTTACCATCACGAAGCGGAAAGATACCCCCCCCCCCCCTTTTTTCCCCTCAAAAAAATGATGTCAAGAAAATTTCTCAAGAATTTCTTTTTTCTTGATATAATTCGGTCAAGTCTCGGCAAACCTTTTGTTAATATCGCAACAATCTCAGAATGTACAACTGGCTTGATTGCATTGCATTCTGGTGTCCACATATAGTTTTAGAGGATTGTTGACATTCTTTAGTTGGCATGTCGACCCAAAAAACTGTATCGCGTGCTTGATTTCCGAAACTCGATTACTCTTTCACCTCGATTTTTTTTTTGTCCTGTCAAAGTATTCGATCTCTCGACCCTCGTTTCTCCGAGATGGTTTTTTTTCTTCTTCTTTCTATTAACTTTCAGTTTCACCTCATCACAACCACGATATAAAGGGGGGGGGGGGGGGGGACAGGAAGCACGGAAATGTAAAATGGCTTCCGGATTATAGAGAGTGAAAAAAAATTAAATTTGATCTTATTAAAGGAAACAAAGTTGAGGCTCGAAAGTAGAGCAAGATTCCGAAAATAATAAAGCAAGATAGATGGCGTGGTCGAAAGGAGACACCGATTGGCAGACGTCACAGACACCCAGACTGACCATTAAACAGGCAAGCAATGTAAAAAGGAGGAGGGGTAGTGTCACCACAAAAATGCTGACCCAATGTACATTTTTAACTGTCTAGTGTTTCAAATCCACCTCTCTAATTGACTTGGGGGCTACCCTGATGTCCAGTCGACCACGTTTAAAAAATTCAGAAAAACATTACAATGTGTCGATAGCTTCCCAAGGCATTGGATAAGTAAAGAGTAGAAACACACATCGATCAATGGCCTGTAAAGAGTAGAAACACACATTGATCAATGGCCTGTAAAGAGTAGAAACAAACATTGAGCAATGACCTGTAAAGAGTAGAAACAAACATTGATCAATGGCCTGTAAAGAGTAGAAACACACATTGATCAATGGCCTGTAAAGAGTAGAAACACACATTGAGCAATGGCCTGTAAAGAGTAGAAACACACATTGAGCAATGGCCTGTAAAGAGTAGAAACACACATTGATCAATGGCCTTTAAAGAGTAGAAACACACATTGATCAATGGCCTGTAAAGAGTAGAAACACACATTGATCAATGGCCTGTAAAGAGTAGAAACACACATTGATCAATGGCCTGTAAAGAGTAGAAACACACATTGATCAATGGCCTGTAAAGAGTAGAAACACACATTGAGCAATGACCTGTAAAGAGTAGAAACACACATTGAGCAATGACCTGTAAAGAGTAGAAACAAACATTGATCAATGGCCTGTAAAGAGTAGAAACACACATTGAGCAATGACCTGTAAAGAGTAGAAACACACATTGATCAATGACCTGTAAAGAGTAGAAACACACATTGATCAATGGCCTGTAAAGAGTAGAAACACACATTGAGCAATGACCTGTAAAGAGTAGAAACACACATTGATCAATGGCCTGTAAAGAGTAGAAACACACATTGAGCAATGACCTGTAAAGAGTAGAAACACACATTGAGCAATGACCTGTAAAGAGTAGAAACAAACATTGATCAATGGCCTTTAAAGAGTAGAAACACACATTGATCAATGACCTGTAAAGAGTAGAAACAAACATTGATCAATGGCCTGTAAAGAGTAGAAACACACATTGAGCAATGACCTGTAGAGAGTAGAAACACACATTGAGCAATGACCTGTAAAGAGTAGAAACAAACATTGATCAATGGCCTGTAAAGAGTAGAAACACACATTGAGCAATGACCTGTAAAGAGTAGAAACAAACATTGATCAATGGCCTGTAAAGAGTAGAAACACACATTGATCAATGACCTGTAAAGAGTAGAAACACACATTGATCAATGGCCTGTAAAGAGTAGAAACACACATTGATCAATGACCTGTAAAGAGTAGAAACACACATTAATCAATGGCCTGTAAAGAGTAGAAACACACATTGATCAATGGCCTGTAAAGAGTAGAAACACACATTGATCAATGGCCTGTAAAGAGTAGAAACACACATTGATCAATGACCTGTAAAGAGTAGAAACACACATTAATCAATGACCTGTAAAGAGTAGAAACACACATTGATCAATGGCCTGTAAAGAGTAGAAACACACATTGAGCAATGACCTGTAAAGAGTAGAAACACACATTGATCAATGGCCTGTAAAGAGTAGAAACACACATTGATCAATGGCCTGTAAAGAGTAGAAACACACATTGAGCAATGACCTGTAAAGAGTAGAAACACACATTGATCAATGGCCTGTAAAGAGTAGAAACACACATTGAGCAATGGCCTGTAAAGAGTAGAAACACACATTGAGCAATGACCTGTAAAGAGTAGAAACACACATTGATCAATGGCCTGTAAAGAGTAGAAACACACATTGAGCAATGACCTGTAAAGAGTAGAAACAAACATTGATCAAAGGCCTTTAAAGAGTAGAAACACACATTGATCAATGGCCTGTAAAGAGTAGAAACACACATTGATCAATGGCCTGTAAAGAGTAGAAACACACATTGATCAATGGCCTGTAAAGAGTAGAAACACACATTGATCAATGGCCTGTAAAGAGTAGAAACACACATTGAGCAATGACCTGTAAAGAGTAGAAACACACATTGAGCAATGACCTGTAAAGAGTAGAAACAAACATTGATCAATGGCCTGTAAAGAGTAGAAACACACATTGAGCAATGACCTGTAAAGAGTAGAAACACACATTGATCAATGACCTGTAAAGAGTAGAAACACACATTGATCAATGGCCTGTAAAGAGTAGAAACACACATTGAGCAATGACCTGTAAAGAGTAGAAACACACATTGATCAATGGCCTGTAAAGAGTAGAAACACACATTGAGCAATGACCTGTAAAGAGTAGAAACACACATTGAGCAATGACCTGTAAAGAGTAGAAACAAACATTGATCAATGGCCTTTAAAGAGTAGAAACACACATTGATCAATGACCTGTAAAGAGTAGAAACAAACATTGATCAATGGCCTGTAAAGAGTAGAAACACACATTGAGCAATGACCTGTAGAGAGTAGAAACACACATTGAGCAATGACCTGTAAAGAGTAGAAACAAACATTGATCAATGGCCTGTAAAGAGTAGAAACACACATTGAGCAATGACCTGTAAAGAGTAGAAACAAACATTGATCAATGGCCTGTAAAGAGTAGAAACACACATTGATCAATGACCTGTAAAGAGTAGAAACACACATTGATCAATGGCCTGTAAAGAGTAGAAACACACATTGATCAATGACCTGTAAAGAGTAGAAACACACATTAATCAATGGCCTGTAAAGAGTAGAAACACACATTGATCAATGGCCTGTAAAGAGTAGAAACACACATTGATCAATGGCCTGTAAAGAGTAGAAACACACATTGATCAATGACCTGTAAAGAGTAGAAACACACATTAATCAATGACCTGTAAAGAGTAGAAACACACATTGATCAATGGCCTGTAAAGAGTAGAAACACACATTGAGCAATGACCTGTAAAGAGTAGAAACACACATTGATCAATGGCCTGTAAAGAGTAGAAACACACATTGATCAATGGCCTGTAAAGAGTAGAAACACACATTGAGCAATGACCTGTAAAGAGTAGAAACACACATTGATCAATGGCCTGTAAAGAGTAGAAACACACATTGAGCAATGACCTTTAAAGAGTAGAAACACACATTGATCAATGACCTGTAAAGAGTAGAAACACACATTGATCAATGGCCTGTAAAGAGTAGAAACACACATTGAGCAATGACCTGTAAAGAGTAGAAACAAACATTGATCAAAGGCCTTTAAAGAGTAGAAACACACATTGATCAATGGCCTGTAAAGAGTAGAAACACACATTGATCAATGGCCTGTAAAGAGTAGAAACACACATTGATCAATGGCCTGTAAAGAGTAGAAACACACATTGAGCAATGACCTGTAAAGAGTAGAAACACACATTGAGCAATGACCTGTAAAGAGTAGAAACAAACATTGATCAATGGCCTGTAAAGAGTAGAAACACACATTGAGCAATGACCTGTAAAGAGTAGAAACACACATTGATCAATGGCCTGTAAAGAGTATAAACACACATTGATCAATGACCTGTAAAGAGTAGAAACACACATTGATCAATGGCCTGTAAAGAGTAGAAACACACATTGATCAATGACCTGTAAAGAGTAGAAACACACATTGAGCAATGACCTGTAAAGAGTAGAAACACACATTGATCAATGGCCTGTAAAGAGTAGAAACACACATTGATCAATGACCTGTAAAGAGTAGAAACACACATTGATCAATGGCCTGTAAAGAGTAGAAACACACATTGATCAATGGCCTGTAAAGAGTAGAAACACACATTGATCAATGGCCTGTAAAGAGTAGAAACACACATTGATCAATGACCTGTAAAGAGTAGAAACACACATTGAGCAATGACCTGTAAAGAGTAGAAACACACATTGATCAATGACCTGTAAAGAGTAGATACACACATTGATCAATGGCCTGTAAAGAGTAGAAACACACATTGAGCAATGACCTGTAAAGAGTAGAAACACACATTGATCAATGATCTGTAAAGAGTAGAAACACACATTGATCAATGGCCTGTAAAGAGTAGAAACACACATTGATCAATGGCCTGTAAAGAGTAGAAACACACATTGATCAATGGCCTGTAAAGAGTAGAAACACACATTGATCAATGGCCTGTAAAGAGTAGAAACACACATTGATCAATGGCCTGTAAAGAGTAGAAACACACATTGAGCAATGACCTGTAAAGAGTAGAAACACACATTGATCAATGGCCTGTAAAGAGTAGAAACACACATTGATCAATGGCCTGTAAAGAGTAGAAACACACATTGATCAATGGCCTGTAAAGAGTAGAAACACACATTGAGCAATGACCTGTAAAGAGTAGAAACACACATTGATCAATGACCTGTAAAGAGTAGAAACACACATTGATCAATGAACTGATGTGTAGTTGGCTTTTGACGTCCAAAATAAAAAACGACTTGTATTGACTCCTGTCGTGCGTAACTTGATAGAAAGTAGACTTTGTAAGACTCATGGGCATGACCTCCTAGAAGTCAGACTTTGTAAGACTCATGGGCATGACCTCCTAGAAGTCAGACTTTGTAAGACTCATGGGCATGACCTCCTAGAAGTCAGACTTTGTAAGACTCATGGGCATGACCTCCTAGAAGTCAGACTTTGTAAGACTCATGGGCATGACCTCCTAGAAGTCATACTTTGTAAGACTCATGGGCATGACCTCCTAGAAGTCAGACTTTGTAAGACTCATGGGCATGACCTCCTAGAAGTCAGACTTCGTAAGATACCGGGCTAAAAGAAAGTAAGATTAGTAACGTTAAGCCATCGTGTTAAATCCCCCATGATGTCCGCCAATCCGTACCACAAATTATAGCCAACATTTCTAACTCACTGTAAATATTTTATGCCCAAACAACAAACTGTAAGTCTTATTTTGTCCGCGGAAAGGTGCTAACCAGCACCTAGAAGAATTTGCTCCTATGAAACCGCAAAAGTTAGTTCAAATGAACTCAGCGAGTTTTTGCAGCCCGTGGGACACACATTAGAAACTCTAATGGTCCCAGGCCTAAAAATGTTGACCTGGTCTCGAGTTATTTACTAATTTACTTTTTCTTCTAATATATTTTCTTTGATCTGATAGTGTTTCATACGGAGATATGTTTGCAAGACGTGTCGATCTCTTAATGTGGCTATTCTGTTCGATCTAATGCGTTGATTGCAATCAAGTCAACATTAAATCGAAATTCAACTCCTCGTTGGTAATTGTGACGATACGAAACTTGCATGCAAAAGTTCATTTGAGTTTTTTCCCAGCAAATCGTGGGAAGCTTTAATTTTCAACTTAATTATTTTTTGTCCACCCATAACTAATTTCTTTTAGGATTTATCTCCCCTAGCACTGTTTCTCACGGGACGAATCACAACGTAAAACATTAACTAGCTTCTCTAGGGCTAACCTTTAATTTTTGACCGCTGGACAGGTGACCAGCACACAATAGTCGTTGCACCAGCGCTACACGCAGCGGCCTAATAACTTTTCACACCTATTTCTCCCCCCCCCCCCCGGCAGAATACGCATCGCTCTAAGAATAGCGTTGCACTCGGGCTGGACAAATGCATATTCGCCTTAGTCCCTATTCTCACGGTACAGGCCTTAAATCGGACATGACGTTTGACATGTCCAGTACATAGAAACATGTGAGAAAATCACCTAGCTATCTTCCCCACCCGTTAAACAAAAGGCCTCAACTATATATATAGAGAGACCAAAGCATTCTAAGTTAGGCCCGCTAGAATTCATTCAGTCTCCCCTGTTAGGAAGTTTATTTTGTGAGGTTTCATTAGGGACAAACGGCCTGGTTGCTACCCCTGGTTGCTACACCCGATTGCTACAACTACCAGATCTCCACCCAAAGCTGTAACCAGAGCAGACCACACCAGATACACCCCCCCTCCCAATTATATACCTGTTAGCAAGAAGGCATTGCCTACTGCCCTTGGCCTTAACATATTGCCCAGTGTCCACAGTGCCTTATACTGCCCAGTATCATCTGCCCAGTACCCGGCCCAAACTGTCCACAGCCCAATAGCTATTGCCTAATGCCGACTGATTAGAGCAGCCTTCGCTGCAGAAGACAAAATGGTGTTGAGTTAGCACGGCTCTCTACGAGCTAGAGACCACAGCTGAGAGATCGTCCCACTACAACTTAGTCTGTAGCACCAACCCTCTCTACTGCTAAACAGGCAGCATAGAGACTATCCCGAGCCGACGTCCTAAGACAGAGCCGGATGAATCATCCTTCTGAGTGCCAGTCCTTCGACCGCCAGAAGACGACCCACGGGCTAGCAGTTAAGAAAATAAGTAGCCAGACCTAGGAACACTCTTCTCTTCCAACCACTCACCAATCCATGATGAGCAGTTCTGTTAGATAGTAGCACCTTCATTTCATTTCTTAATTATAATTTTATTTGATCATTTATCTTTTGTAAACTTTCACTTATTAAATTATTTTATTTATAAACGTATAATATTGGTCTGTTCTTACTGTTAGTTGCGGTGTGCCTGTACAAAATCTTATATGTGAGCGGGATAAAATTAACAAAATCTCCCCTAGACTTAAACAAACACGTCAATATTTACTAATTAAACATATCGTCACAGTAATGATAAGCATGATTAAATAGGAAGCTGATTTCTTGGAATTCCATTAGCTAACTATCATTTCTAGATTTAAACACAGTGTTAGTGGTTCTCAAACGTGTATAGTGTGCCCACGAACAAGGAGAACATTCGATGAGTCCATTGCAAAGTGTTACTTAAAAGTCTTAAATGTCGAATTGTGCTGCATGAAAAAATAAAAGCGAAACAAATACAACCAGAATTGAGACTTGATTTAAACTGCATAACAGAATCGTTAATCTCTCTCTCTCTCTCTCTCCTCTTCAGATTACAGACGATCATTTAACGAAACAGGCCAAGAAATAAACTTAAAACGCTACAAAAACAATTCTCCAAGCTCTCGACACTAAATTTTTTTGGTCTTCAATCTCCAACAAAAACCCAACCGAACTCTTGTCAAACACAAAATATGGAAATCCGTGAGAAAGTATTGAAGTTGTCAATTGATTTTTTTGTTCTGGACGAAATATGCTTGATTTCTTGATAAAGGCGAACTATGGACCCCATTGGTGTGTTCACGTGACATAGTCTTGACCATTTCTCAATGTTCTTTTCAAGTTGAGATAGATGCTTGGGTCTTTGTAGGTTGTAGTGTAAATGGCGAATATTTCACAATTCTATCACTTAATGTACCCATGTCATTTAACATGGCGGCTACCGCATTAATAAAATCTACAAAATATAAATAAAGGTTCCCCAAATGACCCTACTTGTTTCCCATTTATATAAAAAAAATGTTTGAGCCGCCGTTGATTCAATGGCAATAGATAAATAGATACTTACTCGACTGAAGGAGGATGTGCAGACCTTGGGACAACTGGAACTGACGGCTTCCTTGTACAGCTGACACCCAATGTTGCACTGCGAACAGAAGACACAAACACTGAATAACATGCACTTTGAACAAGATTAGCACTTTTATAACAAGTTTTATACAAATGTTTCATAAATACAATTTTATAAATAAAATGTAAATATTTTGAAATAACCTCCCAGATGAAGTCCGCAACTGCAGGCTGGCTGCCTGGGCGTGCGGTTTGCGCGCTGGATTGTCGTTCAGATTTATCGGTGGTCCAGGGTTCAAACCCTCCCCGCTCCCATCCCCCGTCGTCCTGCGGAAGGTTTGGACTAGGAAGTAATTATCTTCAACTCTGAAGGAACATCCGAAACATGTAAAACATTTTACAAACATTTTACAACATAGAAAGTATTCTGGAGCTCTCGTTTAATTCTTATCCTGAATGTTCTTCTGTAGATTTGAGTCAAAGAGCTGATAGTACTTTCTAACTGTTAAGGCTCTTCACTCCTAGCTATGACCTGCTATGATTTCATGTCTTTTTTTTTTTTATTTAAAATTCACATTGTTTTGTTTATAAATATCATATTCACATTTCTCCGAAACCAAGAGCCCTATGTAAATGCATTTCCCCCCAAATCTTTATTAATTAAACATAAATTTAGGAAGTGTCAAGTGATCTATGAAATGTAAATGTATACGCATGACAAAATGGATGTGCTGCATGGTAGCTGTGACAATGGAAAAACATCAGGTAGCCACAGATAATTGATTTAATATATTTGATATTTTTTTATAATAGATCTATTATATTGGATGGGCTAAGAAGTCAGAAGTCACCATGACCATATAAGTCACAAGCCACCATGACCATATAAGTCAGAAGTTACCATGACCACATAAGTCAGCAGTTACAATGACCATATAAGTCAGAAGTTACCATGACCATATAAGTCAGAAGTTACCATGACCATATAAGTCAGAAGTTACCATGACCATATAAGTCAGAAGTTACCAAGACCATATAAGTCAGAAGTTACCATGACCATATAAGTCAGAAATTACCAAGACCATATAAGCCAGAAGTTACCAAGACCATATAAGTCAGAAGTTACCAAGACCATATAAGTCAGAAGTTACCATGACCATATAAGTCAGAAGTTACCATGACCATATAAGTCAGAAATTACCAAGACCATATAAGCCAGAAGTTACCAAGACCATATAAGTCAGAAGTTACCAAGACCATATAAGTCAGAAGTTACCATGACCATATAAGTCAGAAGTTAACAAGACCATATAAGCCAGAAGTTACCAAGACCATATAAGTCAGAGGTTGCCATGACCATATAAGTCAGAAGTTAACAAGACCATATAAGCCAGAAGTTACCAAGACCATATAAGTCAGAGGTTGCCATGACCATATAAGCCAGGAGTTACCATGACCATATAAGTCAGAGGTTACCATGACCATGTAAGTCAGAAGTTACCATGACGATATGATATTCCAGGAATGTTTTGTTTTGTTTCCTTAACATTTTATTTTACTTTCTCTTCATTTTATGTTTCAGTTCTTTGAAAGATCTAATCGAATTGAGACAGTTCATCTCTATCTCACTAAGCAACTCATATCTATAGTTGAGACAGTTCATCTCTATCTCACTAAGCAACTCATATCTATAGTTGAGACAGTTCATCTCTATCTCACTAAGCAACTCATATCTATAGTTGAGACAGTTCATCTCTATCTCACTAAGCAACTCATATCTATAGTTGAGACAGTTCATCTCTATCTCACTAAGCAACTCATATCTATAGTTGAGACAGTTCATCTCTATCTCACTAAGCAACTCATATCTATAGTTGAGACAGTTCATCTCTATCTCACTAAGCAACTCATATCTATAGTTGAGACAGTTCATCTCTATCTCACTAAGCAACTCATATCTATAGTTGAGACTTTCCATGCAACTCATTATTCAGCTCCCACCATGAGCTTAGATAGTTCCATGTAATTAACTCACTAACTAACTCACAGAAAGAGTTGAAACAGTTCATAAGGGTTCATTCATTCTAAGGTAATTTTTCTTCATAAAAGTAAATTTAAAGTCATATGTTAATATATATATCTATATAATAGTACGCTACGCCTATAAAGTACGTATGACGTAGAAAACGTATTTCATCCTCAAGGTGACTTTTTGTTTTTCTCTTGGTTCCTTCATTATTTTTGTTTCAAGGGAAAAAAGACGAACAAAGACAAGTTGCTTTACATTTTTGTGGGCTGCACATTTTTGTGGGCTGCACATTTTTGTGGGCTGCACATTTTCCTTCTAGAAACAATTTCAATAACTTCTCTTCAATTGTAATTAGATGTTCATAACAGTTTTGAGTTTTTAAATCCCAGGGAATCAAGTCCTCAGATGTTGTTTTCCGAAGCTTTCAATAGCAACCACACATACACGCAATTTTAAAAACAAAACACAATTCTCAAATTGCCCATTCCTTCTTTGAAAGTAGAACAGAGACTAAACACTAGCTTTTTTTTTTTTTTTTTTTTTAGGCCTAGGAAGAGAGGGAGGGTAAATAAAACGTGTACCGGTCCTTTGTGTTATAAAAGATTCGCAGATTTAAAAAAAAATCTACATGCCGATTTTTTTATATGAAGAGGCTCTGAGGGGGGGGGGGGAAACGTCAGTGACCCAAAGCTCTACACCACTTTAGTAAGAGCCCAACTTCGTTCTACTGCCCAGCCCAGGTGAAGGACTCTTACAAAATACTCGGTCAGCGTGACACGGGCAGACAACATTTCCATTTCCAACGTATTGTTGTATCTCTGGTAACTATGACGTGCTGAAGATTTAGCCTTACCTCGAAGATCAAGTCGCCTTGACATACTCTGTGTTACACTCAGGAATTGATACATATTTACGTTGTGTTTTTTTCCTGCTTACTTTCTACGCTGTATAATATTACAGTACGCTTCCAAGCCAGGGCCTAGTTTTGTTTTCATTTGTATATAGATCTATCTCTACATGAACTTCAACCTCTTACACCAAAACTTAGGACCGAGACAAAGAGACAAAATTTGCCAATGAAGGAAAAAATCGGGATTTCCCATTCGCTGCATGCCTCTTCTTTTTTTGTGGCCATGCCTTTTAAGACGGCATTCGCAAACATGTAAGATCACGGCTGTACCAGCTGAGAGTGGCTGTGTGAGTGAACGTACATTGCTGCTCCACACCCTGCCTCTCCTCTCTTTACTTTCTTCATCTACAAACAAATAGCTGAGAAGTTTGTGTAATTAGAAAATCAACTTTACGTTAAGTGAAAAAGCTGACCACAAATAGCTTGCAAAAGAAAAAGAAACCCTCATCAGAATAATGACCACAAATACCTTACAAAAAAGTTGGGCTGAAATAAGCTGGGCAAAATACTTATAAATAATCGGAGTCTAAAGATCTGTTCCCAATACCTCGCAAAAACAAAACTGACCAAAATTTTTTGAAAAAGAAATTAACATAAAAAAAAACATTGTTTAAATGATGTACTGATAAAAGGAGAGACTTATTTTGATAACACTTGGATTTAGATGTTCATGGAAATTAGCTAATGACTAAACAAGGATAATCTGTCTAAGTTTAGAAGCTTGGCATTAATAGTTAACAAGAAAATAAACGAAACACTTTGATGCCCAGTCCCAATTAAGCTACAAATGTACAGAGACAGTTTTGTTCCAAACTGGTTTCGCTGTTTAAACTCGTGTTCATTTAAGTTTAATTTTATTTTACATTTATTTTGTTTAAAACTTTAGAATTTTTTTTTAAAAAAAGGAACTCTCTCCCAACCTGCACTTTCACGCCTGGTCTCTCTCTCTCTCTCTCCACTGCATAACACCAATATTTAGCTAAGCTCTCGATAAGTAAAAGCTTATCTCTTCAATGATGTTACATTATATAATTTTGAACATAAGAGTGCCCATCTTCTAAGCAATACATAATTAAACACTTTCAGCATGGCGGGATAGATTTACTAACAGTATAATTCCCCACGTGGTTCACAGTAAACTGTTCCTCCACGTGCCCTGCTTGCCACTGAAGCAAGCTCATTTCATTTGCACGTGGACTCTCACTTCTGCCTTTAAAATATATATATATATATATATATGTGTATCTCTTTAATGCACTTTAATATGAGCTTGTGTAAGTGTGTGTGTAAGGCGATGGCTGCAGCTGGAATCGGTGTGCTCGGATAATGTTTACTACAAACATTGCTATATGCAGATCGTTGTTGACCACGTTGTGCGCATGTGTGATTATTATATACTTTCCTAGAGATTTGAAAGTATTTATACTCGTCGTTAGAGAAAAAAAATTATTACAGATGTCTTATTATTATTTATTTTAATTCGGAAATTAGAAATTTTCAAAAATTATTTTAATTCAGTTTTCTAAATAATTAAATTAAGTTTTCTTAATAATTAAAGTTAGTTTATGTCCCTTGTTTTCTCTATCCCTGAAATCAATTTATCTCCCTTGTTTTTTCAATCATTACATTCAGTATATCTACAGCAGCTATATTACAAAGCTCTCCTCGACTGGCCTTGACTGACACTAAGTAGTTAGTAGTGTTATGACACCAGGCCCTTGTGATAAGACAGGTAGGTAACTTGGAGTACATGACAACTGACAAGAGAGAAGAGAGTGGCCTAGTAGGGCGGTGAGTGACAGGAAACATAATGTTCTGGGACAGAGCTTTAGTGAGTATTAAGATCAATAGACTTGATTCCCAGGAAGTCATTACTGTTGTTGGCGCTGAGAACGACATATTTTCAACATTAATGCAAATTTGAATTATATTGCTGAAACCAATTCGTTATGTAAAAAACATGTTACCTAATAGTAGCCCTAGAGTAGACTATAATTAGTGCCAGATTTTAGTTAGTGGAGGCCTTGTGCAAGATTTTTATGAAGGTCTACACCCTTTTCAATTTTTTATATAAATGTGTTTAATAGTTGCAATAAATCTAAATGGGTGTACCACACCCAATTAAAAAGAAATAGAAATTTAATCTCATTTCTCTTTATTTTTGTGTGAATGTGCATATTTTCTTAAAATTTGTTTCCAAATGCAATGTAGTACCCCATTGAAAAGGTGAGACCTTGGGCAGACGTACAGTCTGTGACTATAACATTTTTTATCTGAGAACAAGAGGAAGTAAATATGGCTACCTAAAGTCAATATTCAGAATCATGATAAAGAATCTGAATCTCCTGTAGTGTATATACCAGCATCAAAAACTGTACTACTACTACACCTACCTACTTCAAAGTTAATCAAGAAAATTAAAAAAACAAACTTTTTTTAAGAAACAAAGCTTACATTGAGTAAAGGGAGAAGACCGTCCGATTGCGGCCATTTCTCTCAATATTGCAAGGCTTATCATACCTTTACTATACAAAACACAATAATTGAATAACTAATTGGTTAATTTCTTTTTTATTGTTTCATCTATTCTACAATTTATTGCAACTTGATTAGAAAATGGAAAGGGGGAGACAAAACGTAACAATCCTCCAGACAGTCGGAGTTGAGCTTTGTCAAAATGTGTGACCAATCCTCTAGACAGACGGAGTTGAGCTTTGTAAAATGTGTGTGTGACCAATCCTCCAGACAGACGGAGTTGAGCTTTGTCCAAATGTGTGACCAATCCTCCACACAGACGGACTTGAGCTTTGTCCAAATGTGTGTGTGACCAATCCTCCAGACAGTCGGAGTTGAGCTTTGTCCAAATGTGTGTGTGACCAATCCTCCAGACAGACGGACTTGAGCTTTGTCCAAATGTGTGACCAATCCTCCAGATAGACGGAGTTGAGCTGTGTCCAAATGTGTGACCAACCCTCTTGCTCGGACAATGAATGTTTTTGTGTGGACCCCCGAGCCCTCACTAGAGAGAAATATTGGGATAGCTAAACTAAATCTGAATGTATAGAAAGATGTATTAAAACCATAGGCTAAGACAAAAAACTCAACTCTGTAGATCTCTGTCAGCTCTCAAAAGATTGTCTCTGGATTAAAGGTGACGCGAGATAGTCGCTAGGGGGAGAAAGGCGGATCTTCTAGTTAGGGGAAACATGGAGGGGGGAGTAAATAGAAGAGTGGTAGTAAATAAAAAAGGGAAATTCCTTTCTGATTGTGGACGTAGGCACTTACGCCTTTTTCTTTTCACTTTTTTTCCTCCCTGCCCCCTGAGTGAGTTCGTCGGTGGTACCAGGAGAATGCTTGCATCCGTGGGAACTTCGACGACACATCTGGTAGATTGGGAGGCTGGGAGTGGAGGGGAGAATTGGGGGTACAGGAGAAGCCTCGGAGTCTGGTAGTGGTTTAAAGTGGCAGCTTTGGTAAGGGATGGGGTTGGGGATGTTTCGGGGTGCCTGGACTTTGTGTTTTGAAAGTAAGAAGGATGGTTGGGAGGGGGAGAGGGGGGGGGGTCATGTGTGCTGCCAGGTCACAGGCATCATCTTCATTGTCTCCCTGGCACTAGCGTAGATAGCGCAGTGGGTAGATGAGGGGACTGGAGATGAGTTACGTGGCTAGTGCTGTATGGTATCTCCACCGGAGACAGTTTCAGGACATATGTATACAGCACTAACCTATATCTCTTCAAGCGGGGTGTCATACTGTGTTATATCGCAGACCGCATGCGGCCTTCAAAACTTTTTTTTCTTGACCTAAGAATTCTTTTAGAACTGTATGTGCTAACTTGACATAAGATGTCTGCACACCAGAGATACAATGTCAAAGAAATAAGAGGTTACGTGTAATCCCTGTTTAAAGAGTTATGTTTTTGAGCATAACTCTGTTCTTTATTTTTAATCTCTTGTGCTTTTAAAATGTAAGGAAAATTAGCAAAACTTTATATCTTGATGTTTACTATGCTACTGCATTAACACCTCACCCAATGTAAACTTTATGGAATATATCTTGCCATTTTGAAAAATTCTTTGTGAATATTGGAAGTGTACGAAACGCGTTGGCGGCTTATGTTCAAGATGGAAATTTTTTGTCCCAATATTTTCAACTTGCCTGACGAGAATCGTTGCCCCTGATATGGAAATAAATAAAACACTCGATAATTATTTGTTAGCTAGTGAAAAGAAAAAGTAAATAAACGTCATTTGCACATTGAGTCTAGGTGGGAAGCTTGTTCAACGACTCTGGTGCACATAGAGTCTAGGTGGGAAGTTTGTTTAACGACTCTGGTGCACATAGAGTCTAGGTGGGAAGCTTGTTCAACGACTCTGGTGCACTTAGAGTCTAGGTGGGAAGCTTGTTCAACGACTCTGGTGCACATAGAGTCTAGGTGGGAAAGTTATTCAACGACTCTGGTGCACATAGAGTCTAGGTGGGAAGGTTATTCAACGACTCTGGTGCACATAGAGTCTAGGTGGGAAGGTTATTCAACGACTCTGGTGCACATAGAGTCTAGTTGGAAGCTTGTTCAACGACTCTGGTGCACATAGAATCTAGTTGGGAAGCTTGTTCAAGGACTCTGGCTATGAGGGAAGGATGTGAGTCCTGTTTAGAAGATATGTTCGTGGATTATCCCCGCAATCTCATTTTACTTCAAGCTGGGTTTTTTATTTGTTCATTTATATATATTTTACACATTAAAAGTATATGCGTTTAATTCTTAATTTCTTATTAATGATTGTATGATTTATGGGATAAAGAGGTTGAGCAGTTAGGGCTTTAGACGTTAAGCACATAGATATGGGTTCCACATCAAGTCTTCATTTGAGTTTTAATCATTGGGTC
Source organism: Biomphalaria pfeifferi (assembly GCA_030265305.1). Taxonomy (NCBI): domain Eukaryota; kingdom Metazoa; phylum Mollusca; class Gastropoda; family Planorbidae; genus Biomphalaria; species Biomphalaria pfeifferi. Next base: position 1,107,126 of record JASAOG010000060.1, on the reverse strand, counting down.
AACTAACAATTGCGGGCCCTATGTGAAATGGATTGTGCGGGGCCTAGTCATAGTAGGGATGAGGATAATAAGTCAGAAATTAAGATTTTGTGTTAGAAAATAATTTCGTCATTGTGTTACATGTTATTAAATGAAAGCTGACCATGTCGTATTTTTTTTATCGCGCGTAGGATTGACTTATACCATATTGAATGATAACCCAAAATGACAATTTTGTCTATTTTTAAGGAGATTTTATGAGTTTTCAGGAGATTTTTACAATTTCAGGAGATTTCCAGAAGCTCCTGGAAAATCAGGAGGCCTCGGGAAATCTTATAACATATAGGTTAAAATGGTTTAATTTAATAATTTAGATCTAGAATTGAATTTGCAAGAATTGAAATAGAATTGAAAGTGCAAGGTCCACAGCGCCGCATAGGTTGCAGTGGCCTAAGGCCGGCCCTGGGTCAAATGATTGCACTCATGTAGTCTACTAAAGAGAGGTCATCATAGAGATGATGTACAAAGGCAGATCACAAAATACCCCAATCAGAGCAGGCCTTGACTAAATACCCCCAATCAGAGCAGGCATTGACAAAATACCCCAAATCAGAGCAGGCATTAACAAAATACCCCAATCAGAGCAGACATTGAAACAATACCCCAATCAGAGCAGGCATTCACAAAATACCCCAATCAGAGCAGACATTGAAACAATACAAACATTCTGATCAATTAATTTTGACGTGGATATTTTGTTTGTAACAACCATTTCTCTCAGCATTTCTGTGTATTGCACCTTGGGTCTAAAGATGATGATCGAAAGGGAATGTTTTGTTTTTCTTTAGAATTGAATGTATTTTTGGTGCAGAAGAGTTCTATCGGCGTCAACAAGCAGGTAGTACCAACCGTGGCTAGCTAGTAGGTAAAAAAAAAACCCTTAAATATTGTGAATGCTTGAAGAAGAACAAAGCAGACAAGCCACTCACAAACATTGTTTGGTTTATTTGAAACAAGCCCTAGACCAAGTCTAGAAGTCAAGGTAGGATTTGGGGAGGAAATAAAAGGAAAAAAAATGGAGGGAGGGGGGGGGGGGAGTGACATTGAGCACGGGAGATGTTGATCTTGTAAGAAAGCTAATTTGGCGCCCCTTGATCCCCCGTATGTTTCACCAGCGGTTGGTGAGTCCGGCCCACCTTTTCCTTTTTCTAAAGTACACTCCACACTCACAATATTGCGCACTTACAAGCTTACGAATGCTTACATGCACGCACGGTTCCGCACGGTGAAACCTCACGCTCCCTGGCCAGACATATGGCCGGACTGTGCCCCTGATTGCTTGCACGTTAAATACAGTTATCAGGAGTATAGCGAGAACTTGACTTCCATAAGTACAAAGTGAGCTCAACCCTTACAGATCCTGACTTAACCTTGCACTCTTAGTTCCGGTGTCAGGCGTAAATGTGACAAAAAAATAATTAATTAATAATCAATTGAGAGACTATCAAACCAAAATTCCCATGCCGGGCCCCCCCCCCCTTTTTTTAAAAAGTCTAAATACAATATAATATAATAATAGTATAATATAATACTTGTTATTATATTGTAATAGCTCAAAAATGGTTAAATTAAGCTTTTAAAATGTGCATCTCTCTTCTAAATGCTGCTCGACGTGTTATTTTCCCGCCTAAAACCAAACGAGGCACACTAAGAACGAGGTTGAGTCACTCCGCCTCGGTAGCGTACGTTGAAGTTTACGAATCTGGCGTGGATTACGTAAAACAAAAAAGGGGGGAAAAAAGGAACAAAAAAATCTGGACAAGATATTCCCACAATAAACAAACACGCTCCCATTATAAGGTGTAATGCAGTCTATACGTACACGGCATGTTTGGGGGGCGGTGTTTCGTTTTCCCGCGGACTACGGGCAGGTATTGATAAATGCCGTGGGGGCCTGGGCGGGAAGGGATCAAGCAAGAAGGATGCTAGAGAAGGAAGTGCATTTAGACAGAAACCAACCAATCTGGAGCGTGAGAAATATGTGCACGCGAGTAGTGCTTTTGGAAACAGGCCTAACATGATTCTTTCTCAAAAAAAAAATAAATACATAGGCAATAACCCATTAATACGTTTCAAAAACTTATAAAAATTATAAAAAAGTGTATAATTAATCACATACTAGAATATAGCCTAGATTTAACTGATATCATATTTGATTTCAGCTGTATATAGTATTAGTTCCAGTTTGTTCTTTGTTATGTGTGACGAATCGCTTCTCAACCTTTTAAGCTCGGCGACCCTTTTTTACAATCCTTCACTCTGCCGCGACCGCCCCCCCCCCCCCCCACACACAGCAATAGAAGAATAGACAATAACGATCCATATTTTCGATGGTCTTAGGCGACCCCTGCCAAATCGTCAATCGACCCCCAATGGGGTCGCGACCCACAGGTTGAGAACCCCTGTTAGACCAATGTTTCCCAAACTGTGTTCCGCGGAGCCATAGTGTTCCGCGGAGCCATAGTGTTCCGCTAGGCCTGATTTAGTGTTCCACAAACTACTGGAACGATTAACTAGTAGACTACCACGTGAATTAATAATAATAATAATTAAAAATAATAAAGTGTTCCGCTAAATACTCAGAATGTACGAAGTGTTTCGTTAAGGAAAAAAGTTAGGGAACCACTGTTATTGCATTGACTGACAATCACAGATATCCCATGACTATATTATGAGTTGAAGAACTGGTTTCAGTGAAATCTCAATGAGTTTAGGAACAATCACAACTCTTCTACGTCACTCAATCTTTCCGCGGGGTCGCGATATTGATCATTGAACTTGGCACTAGATGTTGGCTATATTAATGTCAATGAGAAACTCATCAACATTTACTATTGAAAACTAGTATTCTCGCAGTTCTCAAATTATGTCAAATTTTACCTATGTTATTTGTTGTAAGAAATTCCTTTTTTTTTTTTTCTGCAAAGGTTACAAAAGAAAAAACAAATAAATAAAGTTTCTCTTTAAAAAGTTTGAAATAGAAATTATTTGCAATATGTGTACACCAAGTGTGGACATTATCCACTTTTATCTGTAACTGTTATTTTTAAAAATGTTATTAGAGCTTATTTTAGACATGAAAACATTTTCTTTCAGAAAATTCTAAATGATATAGGTCAGTGCTGTGTATATCTTCTTTCGTTTTATCAAGTATTTAATATATAATATTTATATTTTATAAAGTATTATCGCCTTTGTTCAGTTTGACGTTCTAAAAATCCCCCAAATTACCTTACACATACAATCACAGTACTAAAAAAGGTCTACACGAAGGGCTTAATGAACAAGACTCTCGGAAGGGTCGGGGTTCAATCCCAGTGATAAGGCCTGCCTGTGAGTAACAGTTCTCTGAGGCAGACACAACAGTCAAGCGCTGCAGCACAAGATTCATTAGTAAGGCGAAACTACCGGAGGGGGGGGGGGGACGAAGCATTGCGCTGCGCACAAGGAAAATGGAAAGGGGAGGGGGCGAGAAAGAAAAGCAGCCGAGTGAAAGCAAGAAAAGAGTGGGGATTTGGGGGGTTGTAATGGTGCACATCCGTAAGATAAAAGGTCATTAGGGTGTGACTTGTTCACTATAGATCTGTTTTGTTGTAGGTGAGGTGGCATGATCGTGTATGTGTGAGTGTGTGTAAACGTGAGTGTGTGTGAGTGTATAGGTGTGGGAGGCTTTGTGATTGTATGTGTGTGCATATATATATATTTGCGTGTGTGTCAGATTTGTGAGTATGTATGTGAGTGTATGGCGTGGTGTAGCAAGTTACCCGTGGGCCCGGGTTCAAAACTATGTTGTTGCCCGCCCCCCCCCCCCCCAAAACAAATTTAGTGCGTGTTAACAATAAAATTCAGTAGTCCGTATATTGACCAAAAGACATTCCAATGCGAGTAGTTTTAAATTTCCTTTTACAAAAGTGCAAAGTGCCAACCCCAAGGGATCATGTGGTCCTCAATAGGGCACGAGCCATGGGCCCAAAACGAAACACCCACTGGCTTTGGACCCCTAATGGTCGTAGGCCCGTGTTCATTTAACCCCCTCGCGCCATGGATGCTACCCCACTGAGTGTATGTGTGTAAGGGTTTGTGTAATGTAAGTGTTAGTGAATGTATGTATGAATGCGTATCTGTATTATGTAGGTGTGGATGTTTGAGAAGGAGATATACATCGCACTAATTTTCTAAGATAATTGTCTACCTGTTATCATTTCGCAGCAATGTCGCTATTTGATAAATCACATCAATTAATCAATACCTGACAAATCTACATATGATAAATCACATCAATCCGCAATACCTGACATAAATCTACATTTGATGAATCACATCAATTAACCAATGCTTAACAAATCAACATTTGAAAAATCATATCAATCCGCAATACCTGACATAAATCTACATTTGATAAATCACATAAATCCGCAATACCTGACATAATCTATATTTGATAAATCACATCAATCCGCAATACCTGACATAAATCTACATTTGATAAATTACATCAATCCTCAATACCTGGCATAATCTACATTAGATAAATCACATCAATCCCTAATACCTGACATAAATCTACATTTGATAAATTACATCAATCCGCAATACCTGGCATAATCTACATTTGATAAATCATATCAATCCGCAATACCTGACATAAATCTACATTTGATAAATCACATCAATTTGCAATACCTGGCATAATCTACACTTGATAAATTACATCAATTCGCAATACCTGATATAAATCTACATTTTATAAATTACATCAATCCGCAATACCTGGCACAATCTACATTAGATAAATCACATCAATCCGCAATACCTGACATAAATCTACATTTGATAAATCACATCAATCCTCAATACCTGACATAAATCAACATTTGATAAATCACATCAATCCGCAATACCTGGCATAATCTACATTTGTAAATCACATCAATCCACAATACCTGACATAAATCTACATTTGATAAATCACATCAATCCTCAATACCTGACATAAATCAACATTTGATAAATCACATCAATCCGCAATACCTGGCATAATCTACATTTGATAAATCACATCAATCCACAATACCGTACATAAATCTATATTTGATAAATCAAACCAATCCGCAATACCTGACATAATCTACATTTCATAAATCACATCAATCCGCAATACCTGACATAAATCTACATTTGATAAATCACGTCAATCCGCAATACCTTGCATAAATCTACATTTGATAAATTACATCAATCCGTAATACCTGGCATAATCTACATTAGATAAATTACATCAATCCGCAATACCTGGCATAATCTACATTAGATTAATTGCATCAATCCGTAATACCTGAAATAAATCTACCTTTGATAAATCACATCAATCCGCAATACCTGGCATGGTCTACGTTTGATAACTACTAGACAGTCTATTAAAGTTATCCTTGGCACATGTTTATATGTTTCAATATCTCGACCAGTCGTGGGGTTTGACGTAACACACGGGCAGTTTTTTAAATGTTACGCAACATACGTTTACGCACTGGGGGAAAAACTAAGCCAGAAGAAAATAATGAACGTGTCCGAATGTCTACACAAAGACACACACACACACGCACACAATCTTTTTCACTTAGTCATTGTGAGAGTGCATTGCCCTCTTCAGGTTGAACGAGTGAAGACCTGCATTCTGTATTCTCGACTGAAAGATGTCGTACCATACTCATTGACGCAAAAAAAAACAACACTGCCTTGGAAAATAGTGGTCGCAGTAAATGAGAAATAGCCAGAAGATAAACTTGTTGGGGGGGGGGGGATTGCCAGTGTCAACGGTGGAGGGAGTGAGTACTTAAGTATTGACCTTTTTTTTTTTTTTTTGACTTAGCTCATTTTTTTCATTTTATTTAGTTCGAAGTAATTTATTTGTCCCATTTTCTGACTTGAGACACAGATACAGGGAAAGTGCGGAATTCAAACATGGCCAACCAGTCACACAAGTAACCTTAAATAACAGAAAATTGATTTGGCCATTCTAAAAATCTTTTTTTTTTTAAGCAAAACGTGTTCTTCCTTTCTACCTAAAGAGATCTCAAGTTTGAAGATCATTGCGTTCGATGTAAACGACTTGAGGCTTTATGTCCACAAAGAACTCAGAACACTGCAATCCATTTAGATGTATGCACTTATATATATATATATATATATATATAAAATTTAGATTTAATCATCAGAAACGTGTGATGACGTCAGAGTAGTACGCGTACATATGAAATAGAATAAATGCGGGATTTCTAGAGTTGTAACAGTGAGCCTTCTAGAGTTTAAAATGTGAACATTCTAGAGTTAAAAAGTTAACATTCTAGAGTTTAAAAGGTGAACTTTCTAAAGATAAAAAGTGAACATTTCAGAGGTTAAAAACAAAAAGCTTTCTCAATTTTAAACCTTAACGTTCAGGTTATTATTCTTCCAACCTAGTGGAACTAAAACCCAAAACAAAACATCCTGTATGGCATGTACAATCTTGTAATACGTTCTTCAAGGTAAGGTACTCATTTAACATCGCTCCAGTGGAGTGTAAAAGACAAAGCTGTAGGTGACCATCTGGTCTTGTTTACACCAGTGATTTAAGAAGGAAAAAAAAATCTGAAAGTCTTCAAAAAAGAAAAGCAAAAACGTCGACCAGATGGCGTCAGTTCTGGTAACTTAAACAACAACATTCAACTTTTGGGATATTCCAGAAAGAAACACTAAAGAAAGAAAATGTAAAGAAAGAAAAAGCTTTGGGGTAATACTCTCAGTTCAAACAGAAGAAAAAGCTTTCTTAATCAAAGGCATACCGGAACACAGGCAACGGCCTCTATAGTTTTAGTGTTGCTGGAAATGAAAAACGTGGGGCGGGAGAGCGGATGGAATCAACTTTTGCGCCAAAGCAAAAACAATTTGCCTGAAGCCAGACATTCTCTGCTTCATGAGGACGGCAAAGGGAGACTACAGTTTACTCGTCGTATTGTTTAGAATCGTCTCCCCTCTTATCAGACTTACGAGGGAGGGACCGAAGAAAGAAAGGCCGGCTCTGAGTTTCAAGTGTGCCAGGTCACTCAGTGGCCGGCCAACATGGATGCGCCTGTTGTGGGGATTTCTGGGATTCCATTACGATGCCTGACCTGGGGTGCCAGCAACAGGTTGGCTGTCTGACCTTCAAGCGTGGAACAGACTGGCTTTCAGTCCAAGCATGAAACAGGTTGGTTCGCAGTCCAAGCAACAAGTTGGGAAAAAAAATCTGATAGGTCCATTGGCATAAGCGTACCAGGTTCCTTTCTGGACCAAATGATACAATACATAAGATATCAGTTTCTTATAGTCCAGATGTCCATGTTTAGAACTAAGCATAAATAATATGTATGAGAATGCCGACAATCCTTAACAGATTTTATGAAGAGTTTTTAATCCATCTTCCAAAATCTTTATATGCGCCATGGCATCGAAAATAATCTCAACAGTTTGTGTAAATAAAAACAGTTATATTTTAAACTAAATAAATATGCATACAAAAGCAAAACATTGTGTGCAGATAGCAGCAATATATAAGTCTAATATTTAACAAGAAAAATATTTTTAAAATATTCTTAAAAAAAAAGCATATTTTAACGTTGTTAAATCAATTACTATGGATTCGTCGTGAAATTAAATGTGTAATAATCTAGACTAACAATAATAAATCTGTGCGTTAAGAAATAATTTTACCAATTGTTTTCGTTTAGCGCAATGTCATGCTTTTAGCGTTGTCAATACGCTGTGATCCTATCATTTGTTTGGACCATAGCCTCCTCAGCCTTCTTAAGTCAACACGTCAACCACTGTGCCAGAGAAGTGCTCATGAAAACAGAAGGTTTTATAGTTATCTATTGTTAGTTTCAAACTTTTCTCTCTAAAAAGTATAAAGGGGACTAATTCAACTTATACAACCTTATCAGTCAAGTTTAATTTCTTTCCCTTGTTTGAGACACTAAACAAAATAATTAATTACCAATAGTTAATTAACTACTTGGTTATTTTTTAAAATTTAATTCTTGTTTTGTCAGGTAAAAGACTAATTCAAATTATACCACCACATCATTCAGTACAACCTCTTTCCTTGTTCTATACGAAACAAAATTAATTAATTAATTATCAATAGTTAATGAACTAGTTGGTTTATTTTTTTTTTATTGATTCTCTTTTTTTGTCAGGTACAAGAAATATTTGTGATAAATTTCAGCTTGACCCGAGATTGGGTGTGGGAGAAATAACGTGTACACAAGTTTTACTAGACAAACAGAGTGAGCTGATATAAGCTTTGTAAAATAAAATGTGCGTTTGACATTTATAAGGTTAACGAGAGTATTGTGTTGTAAGCATAGTGAAATCAGCTGGACTATTTAGGACTCTCTAAGTCAACCAATTCAGCTGGACTATTTAGGACTCTCTAAGTCAACCAATTCAGCTGGACTATTTAGGACTCTCTAAGTCAACCAATTCAGCTGGACTATTTAGGACTCTCTAAGTCAACCAATTCAGCTGGACTGTTTAGGACTCTCTTAGTCAACCAATTCAGCTGTACTGTCAAAGGCAAGGCATTCGAACTCTACCGCAATTTAAATCTGGGCTCACAAACGAGTCATCTCATCTCATCTCATTGTTATATTGTGGAGTAGTCATAGGCCTATATAAAGATGAATAATATCCAACATCTACATCTTTAATAAGTCTGATATCAAATGTATTAATTTTTAAAGTAAGAATTCCAATATTGCACACAATTAGTTTCAAGCAAGACACTCATTTATTTCATAAAAAGTTTATTTTAATTAACTTGTATATTCTAACTCCAAGACATGCAGCATGAACCAAGAGAGACCACCCAGGAGTAGAATTGTCAGTGTTAAAAAAAGGGAGACAAATTTACCTATCATAGTAACTGTAAACAAAATGTGTTACCAAGCTCTATAGTAACAGACCTCATGTCGTGGTCTGTGAATGGATACTGTCCAATCTGACTAGAAGACATCTTTCAAAAGATAACATTTAGACCTACTGCTGCTCCCTCATACAACCAAAAGTCGAATCACTCTATGCCTCCGAATACTCTAAACAGTTGTTGTTACGTTTTTCAAGTTAAAAACATTTGGAAGTTAATGAAAAATACCCAGGATTCATAGCATCCACATTTCGACTACCCGCTGTTCTGAAATCATTTTAGATTCTTGGATTAGCTGCATTCCCCCCCCCCCCTATATTTTTTCTTCTTCAGATCCACCTCCCCTTCCCACCTCTCTCTCTCTCTCTCAGTAACAAAAATTCAATTTAAAATGGCACTTTGATGCTAACAAAAAGAATTTTGATGAAGCAAAACTTAAGACGCGACGTAATGAGTCAGGCTGTAAGATGGGATCTGGGTAAAGGCTTATTGGCGCTGGGTATTAGCCATAGCAGATGTTGAGGTCTCGGCCACTGTCTCCCCCCCCCCCCCCCATCTCTATCCTATGCAAGTGTACACCTTTGAATAAACGATTCTCTCTTTCGACACCTGAACACGTACTTAAGACGGGAACATCTGTTCAATGACTAATTTTATGTCGTACACAAAAACACTTTCCATAATTTTCTTTCTTTTTTTTAATTCTCTCTCTCTCTCATTCTTTCTCTCTGTCTCTCTCTCTCACATCGGTGTTTCAGTACATATCATTAGCAATACCATTCTCCTCTTTCTCATGTTTAACTGCAATTAAAGTTAAAAGCTCTAGAGAAAATAGCGGAACTCTTTCTTGTCAGGAGGTGTAAATCTCTTAAGTTTTGTTTATGTTAATTTTTTAAAAATAATGTTTATGAGACCTAGATATATTTGTAATCAATTATCAATTAAAGAAGTCAATATAAATGAATACAGACAAACTTGTCAACAGAAAGCTAGTGGAGAGATAAATTGGTTGGCAGTTAAACCGAATGTTGAGTTCGAATCCTAGTAAAAAAAATATTTAGGGATGGACAGAAGGGAGGCAGGACATCCCAGCCTCCTCTCAGCTTTTAACGAGTTGAGTATCTTACATGTGTTGGGGGAAATATGCTTAAGTTTGTTGAAATAGAAAATTAGATAGTGAAGCTATTTTGGGATGTAGTTCACTGTTTAACAGGAAATCAAATAGTGAATCAATTTCTGGATTTCCAAAAGCGGAATTTTTAGGGAAATCCAATAGGGTTCAATGTGTCATTATCTGAAAACTGAAGGATTCTGTGATTTGTACTCGACAATGTCAGAAAGGTGACCCAGGGATCAATTTCAATCGGGAAACGGAAATTTGACGTTTTAAAAACATTTCTATTTGATTTCATGATTAGTACAAAAAAATATTTTTTTTGGATTATTGTATCTGTGTGTGTGGGAAAGTGAGTGCGCTAAGATCAAGTTATAAAAACTATTTTTAATGCCTGAATAATTAGAAACTATAGAATTGCGTTCAGTTCAAATAGTGTCGAAAGATTTTGTAATTCTCTGAAACATATTGAATGCACAAATCATTTGAATGTCCACAATGATTTTAGAATCAAAAGAATTGGAGAGTTTCATGATAATCTCCAGGTTTACGACAGTGCTCCTACCGAGGGCTTTACTCTCCAAAAGCTTTAAAATACACAATATTCTAAACTAAAATATGCCTATTAAATATTTTTTAAAAAGAAAGTAAGATTAAATATACAAGAACCTTTATTTCTTTTTACTCAGATATAGCATGCCTTTAGATCTAAGTATTTTCATTCACAAGTGGATCTTTATTCGAGCTTTTGAAAATTTGTTGGGGCCTCCATAAAACATCCTTCCCCCGGGACGTCAACATACTTAAATCAGGCCCTGTAAACATTCCCTATATTGTGTATACGGCTACTCCAAAAGCTAGTTATACGCCATAGATGGGAATTTTCAGTACTCTAAACACCTTAATTATTGTACATGTTAAAAGTAAAGATCATCGCTAGTCTAGTGCTTCCTAAATAATCCAGAGATCTATGGTGTTGGCTATTCAACAATGGCGGCGAACATAACTTCCAACCTGTATCCCATCTTTCATACATGTCACTTTTCTAATTATTGTTCGCCTCGGTAAGTCCGGCGCCTCTTTACCTTGCCCCCCCCCCCCCGCCTTTATCTCTCTCTCAGTTACTCCATTCCAAAGGCAAACAAATGTTAAGTCTAGCATGACATACGTATGCAGAGTTTTTCACTTTCCTTTTTTTTCTTTCCCGATTTTACTCGACCCCCCCCCCCTCCTCCACTGGTTGGAAGATTTCATTAAAACGTAGAACAGAAGCGCCAGAACCGCGAGACATTTCTGATTTCTCTGACTTGAAGAGTTCTGACAAGGAAAACCTTGTGTGGCTAGCTGGCGCTAATTACTGGCACTTCTGTCTCACGGACTTTTTTCTCATGGAATCTCCAGGGTCAGTCTCCTGGACAGTCCGGTGACTTAAGGAGATAAATAAAAGGGGGATTCCAGGATTTATTATATGTAATCTTCTATCAGTCGAGTACTGTTTATACCTATGTTCCAACTTCCAAATCTTCTTTTAATCGTTCAGTCTTGGGTTTATCTACAATAGCTCATGAACAAAACCAAAATGTTCTTAAACTTTGTTGATATTAAATTTGTATTCCTTGTTGTGTTACAAGGTATTTTAATTTCCACATTGTGCAAGATATTTTAATGACCACAATGTGCAAGATATTTTAATGACCTCAATGTGCGAGATCCTTCATTACCACATTGTATACACGAAGTAATAAAATACCTTATGGTTTTTGCTGACAACTTGGAAACTTAAAGTATGAAAGAAATGTTTTGTGCTTAAATGATGATACAAAATGTACAGGATACTTTGCGACAAACTCTCACATACAAATTAACCCATTTACGACTTCAAGACTGGAGTCTCAGACTTGGGATGCTTGTAAGAAGTAGTTCAAAGTTCAAACAGATGAGAACATCTGGAACGTTCCGAGATCAGGCTGCAAAGAATGCACCCTAAGTGATGCATTACAATCTATAAACAGCTATTTTGTGTAATTTTTTTGTTTACTTGGAGAGTCAAGTTGTATGTTCTTAACCTTCACGTGATGCTAAAAGAAAACATTTACCTAATTTACCTAATTGATGCATTGCTGACACCATGTTAACAAACCACGAACACCCTCACATTCTATTGATTGATCTTACTCCTACCCCCAGTTGAAAAAACAAGGATCAGTATCACTGGTCAATGTCATGGGACTCGCGAGTGACCACTAATGGCCAATGATGGAAGTCTTTGAAATGAAAAAAAGACCAGTAACAGCAAGAAGATGCATGTAAGTGGCCTGGGAAACAAAGTAAAGAGAAAATTGAACAAGTCAGAAATGTATTTGAATGTCAAACTAGACCATCTGAGGCCAACCGAAGCTTGGGCAAATGTTTACATGTACATGTACATTTCTTTTCTTTCTATTTAGATTTTTAGCATGAACATGCCCTGTTCTCAAATACTTCTAATATCTTCTGTGCATAGCACATACAGATGTAAGTGCCAAAATTAGAACAATTAAAAAGTGCCAAATATAGATAACTGTTAGTTCCAAATAAAAGTACCTATTGCTTTGCAGTTATTTAAACGAATACAATAAATAAGGGCTAAATAGAGCAGTGAATGCAATAAATAAGGGCTAAATAGAGCAGTGAATGCAATAAATAAGAGTTAAACAAAACTATAAATGCAATAAATGGATGCTAAGTATTAATGATATACATAAGTTCTACTCAGAACTATGAATGATATAAATTAAAGCTATATTTATATTTAAGTTCTAATGAAATATTAATGTATAATATAATTTAGTGGATACAATATTACATAATTGGCATCATATACCGAAATCTGCACCAGAAAACATAGTGGTAGGACCGAAACAACAAGGCACACAGTGTAGTAGACACCCCATAGCGTAGTAGACACCACACATCGTGGTAATCACCTCACAGCGTAGTTGACACCCCATAACGTAGTAGACACCCATAGATTATAACTCCACTTCATAGCGGAAAAACCAAAGACAAAACTGACTTGAGCTGGCGTACATGAGCATCACAAATTTAGATATCACACAAAACAGACGACAATGCGTGATATATTAACTTTAAGACAGTAGTTGATTTCAACAGTGACCACTCGCCATATTAAACACAAATACACACACCTCACATACATAAGATCCAGATCCAACGATGCGGGGGCAGCGGTGCCAAGTGATTTCCGCAGGATCCTCGAATGTTTTGTTTCAAAAGATAACCACCCCGGTCCCCAGTGTTCGACAAAATGACACCTCTCTCGTGAAGCAGAGTCCTTAAGCCTTCACTCAGGGGCTTAGGAAGTTTGGGGTCGTTAGGTCTCCGTGGACAAGTATATGACAGCTAATTCGTAATGTACCCCCAGCTCAAGTGATCCACGTTTACTCGATACATTTTGTTTTTTAAACACCCTTGTGACTAGATCTGGCTAAATATACTTCCAACTAATGAAATGCGAAATTTCTAACGTCCCGGGACAAAGTCTCAAGAGCGAAACCAGAAACTATTCGGAGATGTCCAGAGAATATCTAGCAATGGCTAAATAGTTATGGTTGATATAGCGCCAGTTGCCAACAAAGAAAGAGTATAATTATTATTATTTTTTTTTTACAAAGGTTCTAGATTCTAGACGAAATATTAAATAATAATAATAATATAATAATAATCTTTTTTGTTCGTATGGAAATTTGTCTTACAATTTGTGCATTAGACCAATCAAAAAACATTATAACTATAAGAAACCAAAATAAGGGAGAGAAATACATTTACAGTTAATTAATGGACTGTTAGTGATTGCTGTTTGTCTCCCCTGCATCGGTTGTAGATAGATGAAATCACGAAAGTGTAAGTAATTAAGTAGGACACTAAATGAGAGAAGTAAGGAGAGTATTATACAAGTCAGTTGTCTAACTGATAGTAGAGCATCACAAAATGGTAGAGTACTATATAGATCAGATGTCTAAGACATAGTATTCAGTTTCTGTAACAACACTTGAGCACACTTGTGAGACAGATAAAAAGGTAAAGTAAAAGTGACACTATTCAGAAAGAAATCTAAAGATACATTTAAAGATAATGAGTAACAACAAAATAATTAAAAAAATAGAGAGGAAAGAAATATTGATTAGATTCTCAGAGAGTAAGAAAGAGAGGCGAGAAAGTAAATATAAGAGAGACAGAGAGACAGAGAGAGATATATAGTTTAGTAAAACTAGCATATACAAAATTAACCCCTTATGTATTGCTTACGAAACCTATTGCATTACTTACTATAAGCATCTATCGTGCTTAAGATTTCTCTATAAATGAATAGCAGGCTCTGTGCCAATCAATTTTTTTAAAAAAAGGTATTCTATCGATATAAAGCGCTCTAGAAAACAGGCGATTGAATGTCAGTGAGTCCTATTGGAAGTTCTGGCTCAACCGTATCTCCTTGGGCATCCTCTCGATCTCAGGAGGAAAAGAAAACAAAAGAAAGGGGAAAGAAAAGGGCTGAGGCGGGGGGGGGGGGGGGGGGGGGGGATAGCAACGCTTAAAGTGTATTTGGACTTGTCATTGTAGGCCCTCTGAATGACTTTTTGACAAGCTGGGCAGCCGCAAGAAAAGGTTTCCAAGAGAGATTTGAAGTAAATAAACAAAAAAAAAAAAAAGATCCTCACAGAAGAACCAACAGGAGAGCCCTTAAAGTAAGCTGGAGGGAGGGGGGAGCTGATAAAGCGGTCAGTACTCAAGGAGCCCTCCCATACCCTTCCTTACACCCGCCCACATATACTCACCAGACGTTATTGATTTCACTTGTCCTAAAAGGTGGTCGCGGTGTGGAGGCAACCCGGGGGCGGGAGCCTGATAGGGGGGGGGGGGAATTTCGGTCAGTTTGTGGAGAAAGGCAATAGAGTTGTGTGTGTGTGTGTAGATGTCTATGTTTAAATGTATATGTGTGTAGATGGTCGAATATATCGCAAGGCGTTGTAATAGTGAGTGCTATATCCCACCACAGTAGAGGTCGTGATGGATTAAAGACTGCTGGCTAGATTCATGCAACCAAAGTTATGGTTGCAAATTACCCGATTACCTCCTTTCCAATCGTTTACCATTCCCTTACCGCCCCCGTTCACACGTCATTGATAAAGAGAAATAAATAAATAAGCATGACAGAGTTTCTCTGAAAGTAAAAAGCACGCGAAGAAGTTGAGACATTTAATTAGAGACCAAGTCTTTCACTATCCTCAGTATCTATAAAAAAAAAAAAAGGAGGGGGGGGGGGAAGGGGGTTAAACTTTGAGTCATAAGTCACAGAGATTGGTAAAACGGGAAAAAAAAATAAAATGCTTATATCAATTTGTGTGTGTATACAATACCTCAATCTCCCCAATTATTTCCAAGAATTCTTTCTTAAATTAAAAAAAAATTACTTTTGCTATTTGCTATTCAACATCGTTCCGACCATAACTAATACCCAGACTTTCATCTCGTTTGTACGATTGAAGAAGGCCACATACTCTTTGTGTCTATACACACACGTAGCTAAACCGAGGCCATTCGTTACAGAAGGCCTGAACACTGACCTGCGACGTAACAACCTGTGGGCAGTTTAGACCAATAGCTCAGTGCCAGGTCTTTCATGGATAATAAAATTGGCTATTCTTCGACCTGCAAGCTTATACACATTTTTTTACATAAATTAAACTTAAAAACTTAACCACATATATGCTTACTGAACAATTGCTACGACTTAAGTGTCCAATAACTTAACTCTTTCAGTGCGGCGTTACTCTCAGCGAGTAAATGATGAAAAACTCAATTTTTTTTCCTATCAAAATAATTCGCACTGAAAGAGTTAATTAATCCAAATTTTTATTTCGATAACTGTCTAAGCCGACGTGACAATTGTAATAACTTGCTAAGCCTACAATGATATTATAAGAACTAACCCCACGTGTATATTATAATAATGAGCCCGCACGTACATAGAAATAATTCACTAGGGCCACGTTTACACTGCAACAATCTGCTAATTACAGAGGATCTTTCTTTTAGTAACAAAGCAGTGTATCTTTTAAGTGGATTTATTTGTGGCAAAAATTAACCCATAAGTTGTTTTTTTTAAAAAGGACATCAAACTACATAGAAAGATCAATGCGTGTGTGTTAACACAAGACCAAGCGAAAAATAACACTTCCTGTTGTACACAAATGGACAGATTGTTACGAGAAATCCGATCATCGATGGCATTATCGAGTCCACCAGGGGAGACGAAACGTCTGACAAGAGAGGATAATCCCGTGGTCAAGGCGTCCTGTTTCCGCGGAGCTGATTATCTGGTTGGGTTGATCCAGCTTACTTGTCGGCCACTTGGTTTTAAAATAACAACAACAAAAAAAAAAAAAAAAAAAAAACACCCTTGAATTGTAATGAACACTCCAACTCAGGAATCAACTTTTTTGTTTCCTCTTGGATGCTTCTAATACCTGCCATTGTCTCCTCCCCATTCACAATAAAATGACATTGTGTTTGAATGTGTATGTGTGTGTGTATATAGATATTAATGTGTGTGAGAGGAAGAGGAGGTAACGAAATATCCGACAACTCTTTATAAGCCTTTTGTTTACCTCTGATGCGCCGAAGTGGGAATGTTCGTGTTTCTTAGAAAATCATATTGCAAGTTTGACCAGTAGCAGATGGACTCTGAAAGACTGTAGCATAATATTCTAGTCTATAGTGTTATTAGTAATGTGATAAAAAAAGTATCATTATAAAGGGCAATCGCTCTTATTAATTTATTGTAAAAATAATAGCAAACGATAAGAATTAGCCATCTTGTATAGAATAAAAACATCGTCAAGACATGGAACTATACTAATGGAACAACAGCTCCTTTTTTTCTAGGGGAGTGCCGTCGCGCATCTTTTTTCGCGCATGGTGCAATATGGAGAATGATGCAAAAGAAGAAATTTACTCCGCCAGTCACTAGGACTGACCTTCAATGAGAGTAAAACTTTCCAACGCTTTATTTTATTAGATCTCTAAAAACTTCAGCCATTTTCTCACAATGTTTTGTGATTTATACAATTTTCCTGAATAAGGGATCGTCACAAAAGTTATTTTTTTAAGGCCCACCCCATTAAAATAGCTGTTTTCAGTACTTTTACATTTGGGTATTTTACACAAAATCTGGATTTTTTGTGTGTGTACATGAAATCATTATCATCTGTCCCGCGTAACCAAATCCTCCACTTTTCCCGGCCACCAATGTTCCTAAAAAGATATCAAGAGAGAGAGGCTGGTCCATTATTTGCGTAGTCCAGCCAGCTTTTCTTCTGACAACCCTTTTTTTTTTCGTTTATTCTTTTGAAGGATTTGTTTTTCTTACAAAATACAATTCCAAACAACTCATGCAGTTATCGTCTTTTCACAGTATTGAGGAGTCATCCTTTTTGCCAGCCAGTGTTAATTGGCAAAAGTAAAAAAAAAAATTCATAATTTTAATTTTTTTAAGTAAATATTCATAACTATATTTTTTATATAATAATATATTTTTTAAATAATAATATCTTTTATATGGACATGCTTTAATCGATCTAATAAATGATTAACGCGGACCTACCAATATGGGTATATTAATACTTAAATCTGGGTATTTTAAATTTCGAATGCGCATTTTTTAAAAACCGAAACATCTATAGATCTCTTATATCTAGAATAATCTAGATCTACAACACCTAGACTAAGGTCTAGATCTATTTAAAGATTAAAAAAATAACTCAATAGATCTAGATCTAATATAGTCATGAAATTCACTCTATTTTCTCTAGATCTAGACCATACATGAGATCAATATGAATATTTATAGATTTTGTCTAGATCTATCGATCATCTAAAGTAGATCTAGAGTCTATAACTAAGCATAATAAAAGTCTATAATAATAATAATAATACTTTTTAATAGTAGATCTATAATTAATAATAGCAGATCAATAATCTATCTAGTAGATCTAGACTTCACTAAATCACTTTCATATCACACGATTATTGATACAGACAGTGAATGAAACGAATGCCTCATCATCATAGATAATAATCTAGATCTATAATCATAGTCACAGTGCCCTTTTTAGTCAAAATAGTGGAATGTAAACTCGAAGGTTTAATACGATACGGTATAAGTAGAGTCTATAAGTTAGTATAAGATCTCATTATTTTGTTACTTTGTATGTTTGTAACTTGTATGTCAATGTCTCAATTAAAATTTAATATCATCAGCCATATCATTTTAAATATAAAAAAGTATACATAGATTTCTATATTATAAATAGATAGATAAGATCTATATATAATTTTACAAACTTTAGAAATGATTGATTTTAATTGATCAGCATTCTAGACTAGATCTAGCATCTCTAGCTACATGCTTGCTACTAGACTCTAACACAGTGATTCCCAAAGTGGTCTATATAGACCCCCGGGGGTCTACGAAGACTTCCAAGGGGTCTACGAATGTTAAAAAGGGAATAAGGGGTCTATGGGATGTGCATGGGGGTCTACGATAAAGAATCTAAATTCAGCACGTTGTGACTTAAATTTTGACAATTGGAATTTTATCGTACACACATTTATGAATTAGTACGTTAGGAAATCCTAAAAAATTTTATCCTGTTGATTGAATGAAAAATTGTTATATTTAATTTAATAACAATATTTAAGTAGTCTCGCCTACACCCCATATACATTTAATAATAGTTTCCATGCCATGCCCAGACCCAATTCATTAGACATGAGTTCATGAAATAATAAATGATGTGGTGTCAAGTTGGATCTATCCCCTGAAATTCAGTACTTTAATATGAAACTCACATATCTAGTTAAATATTTGCTGTGACACTCTGATCAACTTGGACTTGTGTGATACATAGGCCCTATATGTTTATTATCAGATTTAATGAATGAAGTTTTGGTGCATGTTAACCTGTAATAGACTACAAAAGTATCATCAGATGTGTTCTAACCATTGGTATTTTTCCTGGCTACATTTCTATTCTAGTCTGTGATAAATTTTAAATAAAAAAAATGTTTGTAATGTTTCAGTTATTAACAAGTAGAACCATGGCAACCAGTTCTGATAATGTACCAGAATGGCTCAAGGATCATACTTATACTATTTCTACTCTCTGGGCAGACATTAATAATATTGACATCCATTCAATATTTAATGTAAGTACTACTATACAATTTTTATTTTAGTTATCTAATAGATGTTTTAAGAATTGTGTGATTTTCATGGTCAAGCAACATCCAAATATCTGGGATGGAATTTAACATTTTTCTCTAGTTTTTTTTTTATAACACTAAAATTAAGCAAATTCATCTTTCATGAATGCCTAATATACCTTGGCTATTGTGCAGGCCATTCCTTTACAATAAACTGTTAGATGAAATTAGGCAAAAGTATACTGATAATTTGTATGTTTGATACAACAATGTATTCAATTTAATGATATTATTTTTAAATTTTAATGTTTTCAAAAGAAATTAGCCAATATGCCTAATTATATAATTACAGTTATGTTTGGAAATGCAAGAAAAAGGCACGCATTCCTGAAAAGTCAATGATTGGTTGCACCTCTTAAAGGTAAGATACTGCAATTTTTCCCTATGCACTTTTTTCATAAGCTGAAGTGCTTGTATTTTTGAAAAACTAGTTTTCCATGAAAATGTAAATCATAATATATGTTATAGTTGCTTTTAGATGGGTGCAATGTGCATCAAATTAACTGAATATCTGCCCTCACCTATAGTAATAATTCATAACTATTAAGGTCAGGGCCATGTCTACACATTAACGCAGTAGCTCCTTTTAGGTACAGACTTTTTTAGAATGGCAAAATTATATAATTATTATTAATAACATATATACGTTTAGCATGGTCAACACATATGTCACACATATTTTATTTTTTTAAAATCCTTTTATTTATTTTCATAACTAGATAACTTTCTGTTATGAGAAAAAGATGAGATTCTTGGACTCCTGCACCACCAGAAAGGAAAATCCCATCATGTTGCAAAATAAAAGTCTTGGACCAATTTTAATTTAAGTTATATTATATTGTCAGCTCTATACATATTTATGTATATCCTGTCATTCAGCCAACAGGTTTGGATTTAGTAATTCTTTAAATCTGTTTGATATTGTACTTGAAAACTATTAATCTGAGCCCCATTAAACAAGAAGGAGCACAGTGGATGAGTGGTAAAGCACTTGGCTTCTGAACTGAGGGTTCCTGGATTTGATTAAGACGGGGATTTTCAATTTCAGAATCCTTTAGTCCACCAAGCTCTAATGGATACATGGCAATAGTAAGGAATAAGTAAAGGCGGTTTGGGGATCCATGGCTGAATGGTTAAGTCATGGGTTTGACTCTCTGTGAAGACTCAGATTTAAACTTTTGAGATTTTTGGGTGCCCCTGAGTCCACCCAACTGTAATGGGTACCTGACTTTCGTTTTGGAAAGTAAAGATGGTTGGTTGTTGTGCTGGCCACATGATGCACTGGCCAAAGAATCAAAAGACCTTAACATCATCTGCCCTATAGATTGTGAGGTCTGAAATGGGATTTTTTTTCAAAAGGTGGTTGGTTGTTGTGCTGGGTACATGACACCCTCGCTAACCATGGGGCACAGAAACTGATAAACTTTATATCATCTGCCCCATAGATTGCAAGATATGTAAGGGGAATTTTACTTTTTTTATTAAAATAAGAATCTAACAAAAGTAAACATATAAAATATGGTGCATTCTCCTTAAAACTAAAACCTGGTGCAAAGGTTGAAAATGTTGGCAAAAAAAAGCAACATCAATTAAATATTCTTAATTCCCTTTGCAAAACTTACTGAGAAGAACATGTATGTTGTTCCCTCATAAGTTTCTTGACAGAGGAAATCTTGTTTATATTAGATTTGAATAAAGCAAATTAAGAAAAAAATTATAATCATTATTTCTAATGGTTGTATGTAAACCTTGTGAATTATTTTTCAGTTATAAGTATATTAAAATGAATGGATAATCATGAAATTGTTAAATAATTGCTGCTATCATTCCATTGACTACAGAACCATAATTTTTTTTTTTTTTAAATTAATTTCAAAATGATTCTTTTTCAAGCATAGAGTTCACATAGATCTAGAGTGAAAATATTTTTTTTATTTGACTAATGCTTCAATTTTATTGTATCATATTAGTTTTTTAATTTTTGTTACCCAGAATATTTCAAAAATGAGTACACTATTTTTATGTAATAATGTAACTTGGTATTCACACAATGCTCAAAATACGCTATAATCTTTAGGCCATACAGATTTGTATAAATTAACTTGTTTAAATACATTGTAAATGTATATTGTTTGGATAAGAATAAAGTTTTTCTGTAGACTATTATTGTTCAAGATTTGTTGATGCTCCTGCTTTATCAATTATATATACAGGTCATTAGTTTTAACAAGTCTGATAATAAATGACAGTACAAGTTATTGAATGAAAATTTGTCATTATTTCAGCTGCTTTAGGCCTACATCAATGTGAGGTACCAGTACTTTGATAGTGTCATATAACAATTTAAAGCAACATTTTGAAATGAATAGTCTGTAGAATTGACATTAAATACATTTAAGTGATGGGCTGTGATCTGCATGAATTGAGAGCTGATCATGCATTGAATTTGTGTTTTTGATCTTTACTTTCTGGATCTAGAACTAGAATCTATATTATTAATATTAGATCTAGTTGCGTCGAACGCTTGATTTTTGGTTGTTGTTTTTAATAAAATGCACATAAAATACATTGTATTTTGGCAATAAAAATACCCAGTTGGTAGTCAAGTAATTCTAATAATTAATTAAAGAATGACTCCATCAGTATTTGTTTTAGATCTGTCAGATTCATAAGACTTATTATTTATACTTATTTTATATCATTCGTCCAAGAAAATCTAGGTCTAGATCTATTTCATTTTAGATTAGGCGATAGTTTTTTTGTTGTTTTTTTGTCAGTTTATTTAGGCTACACTATTACCGAGATGAACTTTTTCTATGTCTCCCACGAGACGTGTATGCCTAGAGCCTCGTCCTGGCGATAATAATAATAAAAAAAACGAGCAATGCGTAGCTTGGAGTGTCCAAACTGTATTAGGGCTTCTATTTTTATTTCGTGCAATTTAGTATATCGTAACAAATACGCATTTAGCGGAACGGTAGACAGGTCTTCATCCAGATTTAGTGTAAATAAACCAAACACAGAAACACTGAAAGATTTTATTTTCGGAATTTAGATTCTATTTTTTTGAAAAAAAAAGTGACATTTTATAGGGTGGTCGAAAAAAATAACTTTTGTGACGATCTCTTATTCGGGAAAATTTTATCTATTATATCAGATAGTCAGAAAATGAATGAAGTTTTTACACATCTAATCAAATAGAGCGTACGAAAGTTTTACACTCAATGCAGGTCGATCCTAGTGACTGACGGGGTAAATTTCGTCATCATGGATTTCTCCACATTGCATCATGCGCGAAAAAAGATGCGCGATGGCACTTCGACTCTCTTTGGCTTTGTAAAAAACTCGAAGCTGGTATTCCATTAGTATAGTTCCATGGTCAAGACTAGTTTATTGTGATTATTATTATTCTGATTATTTTGTGCTCACATTTAATCAGAGTAACACCTTGAATAAAATCACTAAATTTAGAAAGCCTTCAGGAGAGAAGACTTACAACTTATTTTACTTGAAAGTAAAGTAGCAATTATACATAAACACTGAACTATAAACTTTACATAGAAAAACAAAACCTAATAAAATACTCACAAAGACAAAAATAGAAAGGTATATTCTTTGTTCCATATGCTAGGACAAATGTATTTAAATGCTCCTTCTTCCCTAGTTCTATTAGAGCATGAAATGGGTTGTCTGAGTCAGCCGGGAAAACTAACGACTTGGTAAATTTGAGTCATTGATTAACATGCATGACTGGATTGACATAGAAATACGCTCATGGCGTAATCTTCTTTTTTAAAGTAACGTCTGTATTTTATAAGATAAGATGCGATGATAAGATAAGATTTCATCCGTAGCTTAGTCCCGCTTGTGTTTGTGATTCACTGTATCTAAAACTAAAGTGTCAGAGTCGTTATAGACAAAATATTTGTCTGTAGATTTCATTGCTTGTTTATGGAACACGTCAGTGACTTTGAACAGAATTATTTAGTCATGCTGCCACTAGACCGGCTTCATTGACACGGAATTGTATTTTCTTTAGTCTTCAATCCACAAGGATTGATTTTCATATGAGGACTATTTCATTTCCACTGCTTTCAAAAGAGCCCTCGCATAAGTTTCTGATAAGCATGCCCTGATCTTTTTTTTATCCGAACGAATAGAAACGATCCACATTACAAAATGATATTTGATTAGAGTAACACCAGTAGTAAAATTACAAAATTTGGAGACACTTCAGGACAGAAGACTTAAAAGTAAAGTAGCAGTAATACATAAAACACTGAACCATAATTAAATAATTTATACATAGATGACCTTAGACCAGTGGCGGACTGGCTATATGGGCATTCGGGCAAATGCCCGGTGGGCCGGTACCCTAATGGGCCGTTATTTTTTTTTTAATTTGTGAAAACCGCACATTTTAATCTCAACTAAACGTGAAAATTATTCTAATTAGCATCTTCCTTTGATATGTATTAGAGACCTATTTTTTTTTGGGGGGGGGGGGGGGGGGGAGACTTTTTCTTTTTATCCACTTTAGGAACTTACATCCCTTGATGAATGAAGCGCGCAAGAATACAACTGCCACAGCCTGGTACTAAATTGTTTCTTTGGCTGATTTATACTTACAATTCTTTGCTCCTAACCCCATGATAGTTCAGGTCCAGCCAATGAAGTACAGCATCCTTCCGGGACAACGACCGCAGTTGGCATAATCTGACAATCTCCTGGCAGCTTTTCTCGGGTTTTCCCCAAGAAATCTCACATATATGTATCATGCTTCTTTATTTGAACGAAGAGATTGGTTTCTTTCTCTTCCCCCCCCCCCCCCCCTGTTCTCACAAGACCTACATCTAGCCATTCTTTAAGTTACTGCCAACTCTAAGTCTCCCGGTGTCTCATCAGGACTGCATACAAAGATAAGAGAAATACTTTTACTTTTTAATGTGTAGGTCGGTGTGACTCCTGGACTATAGAAGACTGGCGAAATAAATCTGATGGCTTCTTTCTGTGCTAATGAAGTGTTGAAGTTGTTGTGGGATGCCTGTGGCTACACTAGAGCTACATGTCTTTCAATGCGATAGAGAAACTTCATTTTAGTTTTCACAAGTAGATGGATTCTTTGATAGTTAATGAAACAAAATAATAGATAGACTTATAATAATGTTGCTGAAATTCATGTTACAGTGTAGGGAATGTAAAAAGTGTCAGCTGTTAAACGAAATAAAAGTTATAGTTTTTTATTTATCGTGACTCAGCTATTCACAGAAGATGACTACTTCTGAATAGTACTAATAGTAGTTTAATTTATGTAGCGCTGTTGACAAACACGATATAAATCCTTTAACAGAACAAAAATGGCGAACTTATTTTTGGTAACATCGAAGAAGCAGATCCTTATATTATTTAAAGTAGCAAGCCATGTGCAATGCCTGTGCTCAATTGAAAATTCTAAAACGTTGGCTCCTTGTTCTGAAATATCCCTCCAAAGTGCACATATAACGTTTAAAATACGTAGCTCATCAACGCTTCCCATATTCTGAACACAGGAAACACTAGCTATTTTTAGTCATCAGCCATGTATGAAATTCTCCTCAGAACTTTCAAGAGTGGCAAGGGACATAATTCATGTTATCGAAATTTAAATGTCAACTGTAAATCAAAGTTCTAGAGTAATAATAATAATAAAAAAATGTATTACAAGACGTTCATTAAGGTACATAAAAATGTCTATTAAAAAAAATACACTTTTTGGCCGAGAAACACCAGGGCTAATGAGCTAATTGTACCCTAATGACCCAATTCATTGGCCAGACAGAGGTGACATTTTTATTTAATTAACTGATGATTTCAAACATCTGGGATATTAAGTCTAATGTCAAACACACATTTATAGAAATTATTAGAAAACTGAAATTAACTTCTTTATGCTTGGAATCTTCGACTTCTTTTTCCTTGGAATTTTCGACTTCTTTGTTTTGGAATCTTCGACTTCTTTGTGCTTGGAATATTAGACTTCTTTGTGCTTGAAATTAGTGATTATTATAGTCTACTACATTATTGAATTTGAAAAAAAATCACCAGAAAATTACAAATCCTAACGATGTCAGCATGAACATATGACACACTCATTTCTATTTGTAGCATTGCACTCCGTCAACCGTATAATTCACATTTACGAACAAAACAAAATCGAAAGTTTGTTTTATTATTAGGTTCAATTTTACTTTTTAAATGTTTATGGGTTGGACAAAATCTTCTAGGGTGTGGGTTTCTTGATTCAGCGTTTATCAAAAATATAATTACCAGAACAGCACCTGAGGTTTGAGTTTAAAGAACAAAAGTTTCATAAGACATTGTAGAAAAGAGAGAGGAGGGGGGGGGAGACAGACAGAATGATGAAGGAGAAGTAACATGCTACGGCTAGAACATTACTTCTTTAAAAAAAAAACACCATTTCTTTTATTGTCCTTGACCTTGGCTCGGCTATAAATGTTACATATTGTTAAGATCGGATTGTTTCACAAGGATGGAGAGTGCCTGTGATGTCAGTATTAACATCCAAGTCTGATCCCAGATGAACGGAGTAAAAGCGTTTGTTTCACGTAACCGGAAGGAATTCCAGCTACCCGTCGCCTCAGCGTGGCCCTCGGTGGAAACGTCTAGTGGGTGGAGACTAGATAGGCTAAGTACGAGCAGCGAACCAGGCCCGGCCGGGCTTCCCTGGGTGAGCTTTTTTTTTTTTTTTCTCTCAATCGGGGTTGGGATGGAAAGAACGCCCGGAACCCAGTCCAAAAAGTCCGCCACGCCGTTCCACATGAGGGCCGTCATCAGTGTCTCGTGAGCTGGAGTGGCGGTCCCTGCACGGAATAGTGGCGGTTACAGTATAGGAATATGAGACAAGCTCCCCGCAGACAGCACTGTTCTCTGCCACTTATAGCGAGTGGACCCAGGACCAGGGACGGTTCGCTGTGTACACGGCACGGCCCGGTTTTGCCCAGTTAACCGATATGGCCGCCTACCGTTGGGTGCCCTCATACAGGACAGGGGTGAAGAGCCCCATGTCCAGGCCTGGTGGTTGGATGAAAGCCTTTCTAACCATCAACCGGATAATGGCGCCTACGGCGCCGACGCCCTACTGGACTTCACTGAAGGTTCACGTAAAGACATCAATACACCTTTTTTCTTTAGGAAGGAGGGAGGACTCTAAAAATACGTGTTTAGTTTTTGTGTGTGTGTGTGTGTGTCAGATGCTTTTACAGAGGAACCGGAACATTTTGTAAACTCAAAATTTGTCAGGAGTTTTTTCAATCCAACATGAAGCTTGTGCCTAAACTATCAGGAAGACTTTAAAAATTTGATCTTGCAAGACAGTGTTTCCCAAAGTGGGGTACGCCTACCCCCAGGGGGTACGGGAAGACTTTATAAGGGGTACGCATTGCACCTCATTAACTATGCTGATTTTTTAATAAATACCCATTTATTATGTACATTCTTCTCGTGGATGCAAGGCGAGGGGTACTCAGCGTTACAAATATTATAAAAGGGTACACTTTAGTCAAAAGTTTGGGAAACACTGTTGTAACATAATAATGTTCAGGGAGCTCATTAATAGTGAGCCGCGTGAAAGTTTAAGTAGAGAAACAAACTCTGTCAATGTCATGTACACCAATGACAAAGGTCGGGGGCTAAGTGTCTATCGTATCCTTGACAATCTCTGTTATTTTCTAAACATGCGTTTGTTTTTATCCTACCCCTTTTTCCAGGACCAGAAGGTGGACATTGTGTAATATACGAACGCCATTGTGGGTAATGTTAAATTTATTACATAGTAAACGTTGAGTGCATCCCTCTTCCTCCTCCCCTCCCCTCCAAACGCCGTGAGATCTATTGCGATTCTAGATATCTTCCCAAACAAACAATACACATTTATGGTATTAAAAGACTTCGAGTCGAGTCCAAATTTCAATTTATTTGACTTGAATACTAGTTGGATTCACCTGAGTTCGTGTCCACCAAATATTTCCAGCTCGACCACATCCCACGCTCTGTGTTGTCGGATAAAAACACCAAATAATTGGCCATCGGTCTAAACGGGTGGACCGTCTTCTCTTTGTCCCCTGTTGAAGGTCACTTCAGTAGGGGTCAGTTGGTCAGCTTCTGTTAAAAGACTGTTCTACCGTGGGTGCGACCTGACCTTGGCGACGGAAGTTCTGCACAAAAGGAAACAGAACATGGAGACGAACAACAATAGATGACAGGAGCTTGGTGTGGGGGGGGGGGAGGGGAACATTACAAGGGAGATTGAGAGAGTGGGGGGCAGACGTAGTGGGAAGTTTCCAATTTTTCCCACGGCGAAATTTGAATGAAGCTTCTTGCCCCATCTACAGGTGAGAAACATCTGTCAGTCCCTAATGTTCTACTAGACGTAGTCAGATTTATAGACGACTCACGCTATCTGTATCTTAAGATGTATGCGGGTAGCGTATCTCCTGGAATGTTTCTTTCTCTCTCTCTCTCCCTCTCTCGTCTGGAAATATATTTTAATACAACGTTTTCTTTTTACATCTTGTTTTTTTTACAAGGCAAGGTGATGAAATGGCAAAGAGTGTCAGGCTTCTAAAAGTGTATAAATCTTGTATCTCTCACCTGATTAAGGATTTTTTTTCATTTAGAAAGTGAACAATACTGAATAACGTTCAATTGGCTCTATCGGGTTACCATAGCTTTTTTCTATGTCTCGCGTTTTCTGGCAATGTAATACTTTGAAAATATTGCATAAATAAGTCTAACAAGCTAAACTATTTCTATGTATGGAATAGTGATTGCACTTGAATAGGTCAACATTGTTTTCTTTTTTTTTTTTAACTTTTGGTTTACTTAAAACGATAAAATTGTGTCCAGTTGTCCAACTTTTTTCTAGTGTTGATAATAGTTACAGTTTGTAATCACACACACACACACAAACTACAGTGACTGTTTGGTTCAGATCTCAGCGTTTCCCCCAAATGTCACACAACGACACGTCACGTCACGTTGCAGAGTATGAAAACATTATTTTGACAATGCAGTCCTGGGATTTAGAGCTGAAAAGTAAAGGTCACTTCCGGTGTAATTTTACTGCATAGACATAACAAGATGGGGTGAGAGCGAACCAGTAATAAATGGGGGGGGGGGGGGGTGAAAGTTGAAAGGTCTATTAGGGCTCAAGCCGTTAGACTAGCCTCAAAGTACACACTCACTGGTTTATATTTACTGCCTAGCTAGTCGTTTGATATCCTAACAAACAAAATGGAGGAAATCGTTTTTTTTTAAATATTTTAAATATTTTTTAATCTTAATATCATATACCATCCAGGGGACATAATCTACCCTGGTCGTGCCCTTTACAATAATGAGAGATGCCATTTCTCTGTTCATAAAGCATCGTTCATTAACAGAGGCACCTTCACCATCCCATCCCCCACCTCCTTCTCATTATGTTTTTAGCTTGTTACTAAATTTCAAGACTACATTCTATTCAGCCTTGAATTGAGGTTCTTGAGGGCTCTCCTCTGGTTAGAATACTATTTATATAACTTTAAAAAAAAAATACATTTTATTTTCAAACACATTAATTTGCACTGACAATTTTTAAATATATCCAGAGCTAATAGTTGGCTGCAGCTTGTTAAGTGCGATCTAGATTTATCCTTTTTTGTTTCCAGCTTTTGAATTATGGGAAAAAGAGTTTTGAACAGTGTGGGAAGACACAACATAATGTCATTGATTGAAGCACAAAGAACACAAAGTTTGCAATCGGTGAGAACGTTCTCGATTAGATTTACAATAAAAGCATTTATAAATATCCTCACTGTAAATTGCATTATGCATTATTCAATGGAACTTTTGTAAAATGTTTTTTTTTTGTAGAAAAACGAAATAAAGCGAATGTCTGCTCCATCTTAATGCCTCTATTAAACACATTCAAGCAAAAATCAAGTTAAAACAACAACAAAATTAAAAGCTTAAAATTTAGCATTAGAGATTTTGTCATCAATACTGAGCGTAACACAGTTTTCTACCTAATGTTAAAGTTTATTATTATAATATTATAGCTATCACATTTATTATAATTGAAATTATGATCTAATAGTTTGGTACTTTCAGAACAAAGATTTGCTTAAGGGTACACATTTCATTGTGCACTTCCTAGCAGTATCAACTGTTGAAATCTCTTGTGATTGGCATACAACAATGAGACTGGGGGAAAAAATCGTTTTTCTTCTTCTTCTTCTCATATGTGTAACAAAAACAACAAACTGTTGAACCTCTGGACTTCATATTTCCTTTTTATGTTTTATCTAAGCCAAGACTTTGGTCATGGTTAATTGCGCATTGAATGAAGTACTTTATCACCACGAAGACCTTAGAGTGACACAGTAAATGCGCTTCGTGTGACCACCTTCACTCACGTTCACTAAGCTAACCTTTCATCCTCACTGTCCACACACTTTGCTTGAGCTTTGACCTACCCACACATCTAAATGTCATTAGACAATTTAAAATGACATTGACCTTTAGAGATGGACATTGACCAGAAAATGGAAGGGAGGGCATGCGAAATTCAAATGAATGACCTCAAGTCTTTGTTGATCTAGCAGTTACTTTAAAACAAACTGGACTAGTCTGGATTTAAACTTTACTTTTGGTTGTCAAAAAAAAACAACAACAAAAAAATACAAACAAAACTGAAAATAGATACAAAAGAAAGAATTAAAGAAATTTATTGAAAGAAGGATTCGATAAATGAATGTCATAAATCTTAGTGGTAGTAGCAATGTAATACCTATAGGCTATTCCTTTTTTTAAAAGACTAGAGTGTAAAAATGACTTATTATAGTGATACAGAATCTAAATGTGTTGGAATCAAATATCTCGGTCCTGTTTCATACAGTGATCATACAATAAATACATAGCTCAAGTTGTAACAACATCTATTGCAGTAAGATTAAAATTGCTTCTGTTGTGTGTTGCTCTAAACACTTCTAAAGTCTAGCGTATCCCTCAAGAGATGTTCTCTCTAGGAGAGCCAATCATATTCTGAGTTGTTTCCAGTTCTATACGTCACAAGTCTCTGTGCGCAGATACGCAACGCTATCTTTATAATTCATATTATACGTAACATGCGTACTGTAAACGAAGCTTTATTAAAGCATGGCTATAATTACATTTTAAAAAAATTCATTTTATTTGTATAAAAACTAAACATATTCTAATGACGTCTGCTAAGATACTTTCAAGATAGTCTTCTACTTTTGATTGTTTCAACTTAGCATGCAGTTAAAAAAAAACACAGAACACCCAAGAAATACCAAACTAATGAACGATCAATGGCTCGATCAGCTTCCCATCATACCACTCGAATTCCTAATTCCCTCCTTCTCTGTTAACCCCCTCCACTAAACATCATGTCTGACCACGACAGTATATAGTTCACTTGTTTAGATTGACCGCGCTATTGACACAACGGGAATCCACGTTTCTTGCTGGGGAAGCAGGGGAGGGGGCCCTGACTCAGGCTGTAGATGTTGTTACAGTATGAACCAGCAGTTAACCTCTCTGCGTGACCACCAGGCGACTACCTTGTGCAGAAGTTTGTCCAGTAAGCCTGGAGTCAACACTGGGATGGATTAGTTCCATAGGTCGGCTATGGGGACGTAACTGGGCATTCTTCGAGTAACTGCGAACTCAGTTCTGCACCTTGCCAACTGGTTTTCTGAAACCGCTGGGCAGTTGATGGTGTGTGAACATTGAATATTAAAAGGTGAAGTCAACAGTTTTATCATTATCATTTCCTTTATGGTCTAAAGACTTATCATACAGATCCTTTATAGAGCTGGTCTAAAGATTTATCATACAGATCCTTTATAGAGCTGGTCTAAAGATTTATCATACAGATCCTTTATAGAGCTGTTCTAAAGATTTATCATATTGACCTCTATAGAGCTGGTCTAAAGATTTATCATACTGATCCTTTATATAGCTGGTCTAAAGATTTATCATATAGATCCTTTATAGAGCTGGTCTAAGGATTTATCATACTGATCCTTTACATAGCTGAAGTCTTAATATTTTCCACACAGATTTTGTAAACATAATTCTTTATCTTTGAGTTCAAGAAATTAATGTCATAACTAGTTCCTGAAGATATACTACTTTGATGGATTTCAAGACTTTCCAAGGTAGACACTGGAGATACTTACAAAAAAAAAACTAGAATTAATCTCTATCAAATCACTGAAATGTTAATCTAGCCTTATAATCTCTCATTTCCTAAACTGAAACAGACTTCTCTTACCTTCTAACCTTTACTGACCATTGCTGATGTGATAATATAAAATAGTCTTAAAATAATGTTGAGAATTGAAAAGGTTGTATCATCCATTGCTAATCAGAAAATTCTATCTCAATCATAATTAGTTTTTCACTCTACTTCCCTCTTAAAGGGCTTAATAGAGTCTACAATAGTCAGAAAACCAGTAGGCCTACTGTGGAGCGTATAGTGCATGCTTTACTAATGTTATAGGCCTATTATTGCTAGATTTGACAAAGTCTGTTCTCAGGACAGTTGTCTCCAGCATTGATTGTACTTTCAACTACAAATGTTCACTTATTTATTTGTAACATATTTTTGAAAAGAGGCATAATTGACAACATTATCGTATCATTAACAGCATTAAAGCAACGCCCGAGAAATGTTGAAATACAATCATACAGGAATATATCTCTTGCAAGGATGATCATGACCAAGAATTAAGATATATGGATGAATTGTCGGCACAGGACATTTTCGAATATATCAAACGTACACAATAGGAATAATTAACAATTCACAAAAGGCTGTATATTGAGCCACGAACTAATCCAGCTTAGTCGTGTAGAAAATAAAGCCTCCATTAACCAATGTATAGATCTAGTTCTCTTTAACAGTATGACGTAGATGGCCAGTACGTGAACACACATCCACTTAAAAACACACACACACACACACACGTAGTTTTAATTTTTTTAAATTGCAAAATAGGAAAACAAAGAGGACTGGTGGAAGGGAAGAGAAATTTAATTTTTTATCTTGCAGAGGCCATTTACATCGAGATCTATTATTTGAACAGTCTTCTAATTTTGTGAGGTCACTATGACATTAAAGAAAGCATCGTCCACCTACAGGGAACATGAAAAGCATCAGATGCCTATGTGTAGTCGCTGAATGAACTCTATGTTATGTCTGTTGTATTTATGTGTATTTTTCTGTTGTGTTGTCTTTATATGATAAAAGAGTCCTTGTAATCACATTTTTTCCCGTAAGGATCAATAAAGCAATCTTAGTCTTAGTCTTCTTACAGGATGGACAGACTCCAGCCAACTACGCCCCTGTATTCATAAGTCGTAACTCTGAGATGCGGATGTAGGAATATGAAAGAGCATGTTTGTCTGCTTGAAGAGTAGAGGCAGAACACTGACCAATATATATTATATAGGTCTGTGAGGCTGTATATGTCCTATTCTTGTTTCTTTTTTTTTTCCCCCCACACATTTTCAAAAATAAAAATAGATCAAAGGTCATTGTCTGATGTAACGAAACAAAACAAAGTCGAGTCTTATGGAATACTACTAATGATAATAAGACGGTGGTAGTGAAGAAACGGTATTCTTTGTTGAAAACATTTTTTTTAGAAGTCCTCCAACTTTGCATTGAGCCCAAAGGATGCAGCGAGCCAGTTGCACGATGGGATGCTGTGACACAGTTAAAAGCCACGACTTTGACATTTAGCTTCCTGTAGACCTGGGTTAGGGCAAAGCTTTAGAATTCTTATTGAGGAATGCTTTCACTAGTACAGGCAGTGGTGGGAACATTGTTGTCCGGGGGGGGGGGGGAGGGGAAACGTCTCTTCTTCCATATTAAAACCATACACAGAATCTCCATCCCTAAAGATGCTTTGTTTTGTTTTTACCATTTCTTTGTTTTTTAATCACGTTGGAAATCGACTTTGTTTACTTCATTCGTAATATTATTCACATTGAAAGAAGCTATTATTAAACTCGAAATCCACCACATTAAATTATAATATAGGTTAGATGAACAAAAGTGGAGACACAATTTTTTTTTTTTTTTTTTTTTTTTTTTTTTCATTTGTTTGGTGTTGTGGATATTATGTCAGTGAATTATCGCACCCACGAACGAGTTGGAGCACTTTCCAATATTCAGGACAGACATGGCCATAAAAACCACATCGGATATTTACTTCCATGATTGTTCAAATTATAAAATTGGCTTTTAAGATATTGGCATCTAATTGTGAATTAGGACTAAAAAGGGGAAGAGGCGGGGGGTAAATTAATATAATCACACGAGTCATTTTGCTATCTTTGCCTCGGAAAAGGGACGCTATTTTAAAAGTATGGCGCGCCATTTGCAACACATCCACACAAACTCTTATACGCACATCTCTGCAGACAGGTTCCAATAAAAGTCAATAAACTTATTAGAACAGAGTAATTCGCTTTGAAATGTCAGTGCTCTTCACTTAAATAGCAGCCAAGGGGGAGCCACTCTTTTCCCTCTCTCCATAAATACACATCCCATAAGAGTTCCCTAAACCGGCAGATAATCACGTTTATCTACAGCAAATGTCACGCGTGATCACCTCCCTTTACTCGACAGACAGCTCAGCTCATCATAGTTGGTGTAGTGTTCTGGCGAAAGACCATTCATAGTTATTTGGTCAGTTTTTTTAAAAAAATTATTTTAACGCTCTTTAACTTATTCTTAATGTCTCTGTGTCATGTTTATGTCTTTATGTGTCGTATGTTTTTATGTCTCGTGTATCTTTATGTCTCGTGTGTCTTTATGTCTCGTGTGTCTTTTATGTCTCGTGTGTCTTTATGTCTCAAAGTTTTTATTTAGCTGTAACTTAATCTCCGTCTGCCTCATCCTTATTTCCCTTTTTGTTACGTATGTGTGTTTGTGTGTGTGTGCATGCATGTTTGTATACTTATATAAATATATATGTGTATTTTTGTTTGTATGCATGTATGTATGTGTGGTAAATGTAGACAAAGGATTTTTAACACCAACAGAATTAAAATAAAATACAATGGAATAATAATAGAAAACAACTAGTAATTATATGACCACATTTCAAGATCTACGGGCTCGCAAAGACCTTCCTTCAGGGAACAGTGCCAGGAAAGAAGAAGAGGAAGACAGAAAAAGCGTTGGGAGGACAACATTAAAGAATGGACGGGCTTGCCATAGAGAGAGGTTCTAAACATGGCAAAAAAAAAAAAAAAAAGGGAGAAATGGAGAAAGACGGTCGAAAAGTCTTGCCTGGTGCCCCAACGGTCCAACAGACTAATGGATAGGTAAATGTATGGTAAAAGGTAATTAAATCTATAAACATGAAGTGTTCAGTTTGGGATGTTATATAATATAAGGTTTTCAACTTCTTGGAGAAGCTGAAATGAAAGTGAAATCTCTTGATGAAAGAAATATATATTTGTGTGCTTTTGAGAGTTGAAATATTTTATTATTTAATTTAAGCGTATCAATGGCGGTTCAATAAAGAACAATAAAGAACAACGTCATTATAAAATGTGTGTAAGTCACTTCCTAGTGAGCAAAAACAATGGCGGCCACTTTCTAACCTCCACGATACTTGGGATGTGCCAAACAATCTATGTTTATACAACTCTCTGGATATCGACTGCCACTCTCTCAAACGTAACAAAAGCAACACGCTCCGGCCATATCTGGTTATTTGAAATAAGACAGCATTAAAAGTAGTTGGGTCAAACATTTCTTCGTCTAGTATCAATCGTACCAGCAGTCCGTTGATAATAATTTTACAAGACATTCTCGTGTGCTTTCTTGGACACGTGACTAAAATGCATTCATACGAAGTTTCATTGGTTCATTGAAAGAGTTGTACAATGCCTATTACTGTGTCAAGCCAGGAACGTGAGACTTCACAGTCATGGCATCTAGTTGCCTTGCCCCCTCGTGCTTCCCTTTGCTCGTCATTGTTCTAAACAGCACCCCCCCCCATTCTCCCCTTCACCCCATCTCTAGACAGGTGGTCCATGTACGACACTGCTATAAAGTCTGCAATGTGCCTTACAAAGAGGGAATGCGAGGGGGGGGGGGGACTGCAATGGGCGTGGGAGTCGCTCCAGGCGGGAAGAAACTTAAAACGCTGAAACTGTACCCTGCCTTACACAGATAGAAGCAACCAGTTAACTCACCAGTAGTCCTAAGCAGACCAGTCAGACCAATCTCTTAGTCTTTTTTGAGTGCGTGTGTGTGTTGATATACTCTAGCATCTTTATGCTGCTAATTGTCACCTTTTGGTGTTACAGAAAAACGACATCAGCTTTTTCATGCTGTTTATCAGTACCTTGTTTCTCTGATGTTTGTGTTTCTTTGAATTGCTTGTTATGTCAATATTTTTTTTATCAAGTTCATACGTGTTTTAGATTTACATGTAACTCAGACCGACTTTAACAGTTGATCTAATTTTTGTTCTCTTAACGTAGTCTCCAAAAAGATAATACGTAGCACCCTTGAGGGTGGAAGATATGCTCATTACTTTCCCTTTTTGGTGTGTCCAGGGCAATTAATGCTTTAGCGGCGCCCTACACTCTCCAAACTTTCTCCCTTAATCAAAATGCTTAAATTGTATGCAATATTAACCTACATGGGCTGAAGCCCGACACATTTTGTATTCTTCTGTTTTAGTTATATTTCTATCTTTTCGGTGAAAGCAAGCGTTGCAACAACAACAAACAAACAAAAAATAAAAATAAAATATCACTGTGTACTAAATACTCACTAACTTATTCCTGCTAGTCAAGAGAAAGACATTGGCCGCGAAAGGACTAGAACTTTAAATGGTAATTACTAACAACAATGGCGTACCAGGTGAAACAGCGTAGAGGCGCCCGAATGGGTGCACAACATAATATATCAAATATTTATTTGGCTACGTTCGTTAACTTCGTCTATAAAACGACATGACCGGGTCTAGGAACGTTTGATCTTGCTGGTCGTTTTTATTCATGCCTGACATGAATATTGGTTACCTAGACCTACAGCTAGCTCCTCTACCACCAAAGCAAAAGCCACCTTAACCTGTGATATTTGTGGACGGGAGTGTCTCTCCCAAATAGGGCTCCACAGCCACATATCGAGATGAACCATAGTCGTTTTACGACTGAAGGAGGCCAACAAAAAAAAAAAGGCCTACAGTATTGGGAGATGGGGGTGGGTACCTAGCACCTTCGGTACGCCACTGACAAAGTGGGTTACAAAAACAACAGCAACAAAACTTACATTATCAAACTGGTTGTTTAAGACATCTTCTTATCTTATCTTATATAATACAGACGTTACTTCAAAAAAGAAGATGATTACGTCCTACGCGTCATGCATTTAGTCATGCATATTAACCAATGACTTAAATTCTGCCAAGTCACTGGTTTTTCTGGCTAGCTCAGGCAACCCATTCCATGCTCTAATAGCACTAGGGAAGAAGGAGTATTTGTACAAATTTGTCCTAGCATATGGGACGAGAAATGTGCCTTTATTTTTGTGTCTTGCAGAGTATTTTATTAAATTTTGTTTTTGTATTTGAAGATTATGGTTCAGTGTTTTATGTATAATTGCTACTTTACTTTTGAGTCTTCTGTCCTGAAGGCTTTCTAAATTTAGTGATTTTACTAATGGTGTTACCCTAGTCAAATGTGAATATTCGTTTGTTATGAATCTCACTGCTCTATTTTGTGTTTGTTCCAGTTTCTTAATGTTTTCTTGAGTTGAGGGGTCCCACACGGTGGATGCATATTCTATTATTGGCCTAACCAAGGTTAAATAACATTTTAGTTTTATGTTCTTATTTGATTTATAGAAATTTCTTTTAATAAACCCTAATGCTTTGTTGGATTTTTTTATAGTTTCATCAATATGTGGATTCCATGACAGTTTTTCATTTATTATAACACCTTGGTATTTTGAGTTTTTAGTCTGTGTTACTGGTTTGCCATGAATAAGATAAGTGGAATTAATTTGTTTTAGTTTTTTTGTTACTCTTAACAACTGACATTTTTCTGGGTGGAAAGACATGCTCCAATTTGATTCCCATTTCTGTAATTCATCTAATTCTCTTTGTAAAATATCTGTGTCTTGTTTTGTTTTTATTGTACTATATATTATGCAATCGTCTGCAAATAATCTGACTTTTGTTCCTGAACTAATGCAATTTGGTAAATCATTTATGTAAATTAAAAATAGTAGTGGACCCAAGACTGTTCCTTGAGGTACACCTGAGTTTACTGTTATTGGTGTTGATTTAGAGCCATTTATTATTACAGTTTGTTCTCTCCCTATCAGAAAATCTTTAATCCACTGATGCAGTGGACCGTTAATGCCGAAATATTTTAATTTCTTAAGCAAACTATGGTGGTGAACTTTGTCAAAAGCCTTGGAAAAATCTAGTAAGATAGCATCTATTTGTTCACTATTATCTAAACCTTTTGAAAAATCATCAATTAGTCCTATTAGTTGTGTTTCACATGATCTATATTTCCTAAAGCCATGTTGGTATGGGGTGAGGACATTATGTTTGTCTAAGTGGTTTATGATATTGCTACATATTATGTGTTCTAGTATTTTACATGTGATGCTGGTAAGTGATACTGGTCTGTAGTTTCCTGGATCAGATTTTTCTCCTTTTTTAAATAGGGGGTTGACATTAGCTTCTTTCCAGTCCTTTGGTACTCTGCCCTGGTTAAGCGATGCTTGAAAGAGTATTTTGAACACTGGGGCTAGCTCATTGCTTAGTTCTTTGAGTAATCTAGCTGGAATACCATCAGGTCCAGACGCTTTATTTGGTTTGGTGTTGGCTAATAGTTTTTTAATTCCATTTTCTTGTACTACTAAATCTTCTATGTTGTCATAGATCTAAGATGTACATTTGTTCAGAATGAGCTTGTATGATAAACATAGTTTACAGATATCTACATAGGCTGTGACGGAATCCTAACAAAAGAAACATTTGGAGACTAAACATAAGAGAAGAAAGGTCTACACATCGGATAAAGTTCGATATAGGAAAAATGTTCCCTCAGCTAATAAACGGTTAAATAAATACTCACTGATCACTTGCATAATTTTGTTTGGGAACATTTGCATAACAAGTGTGAAAGTAATCGTTGGTGTGGCTTCAGGGAACATTTCACTTTGGAAGCAGGATCCACATGTTTCTTAAAGGACGTCTTTTTGGGTTAAACAAATGAGGCAAACAGCCATTGAAATCATTTTCAGTAGTGTTGCGATAGATGCGTTTAATAGTACGTGAACATTTAAAACTGAACAGCCATTTTGTAAAATCAGGATCGATAAAAACACTGACATATAGATCTAGGGTTTTATTTGGTTGGTTTTCTTGTTCAGTGATTTATCTCTAAGCTAATTTAACCAATACATCAAAAAACACCAGGAGGTGGTCGGTTGGACTTCACGTTTGGTTGTTATGTTAATTTCTCGCAGGGAATCTTCTCGCGCACGAGATTAGACAAAAATAACAAAAGTTTATCTCAAGAAAATATTTCCACGTAGCCCAAAAAGAAGAGAAGGAGCGAAAGAGAAGATGGAAGTCTGGCTTCACTCTTTCTTTCCTGTTTCAGTCTGCCGTTACATTGTACTCATTATTGTCAACACCGGACATTTTTGTTTCAGCTCCGTCGAGTTCGTTTTTTCAGTTGAAACAAGATGGCGGCTAGTTGCAGACACAGAGACCAGACATTGCATGTTTGTTTTAGATAGTAGACTATACATGTCTGCTTTTTGAATCTAGAGATTCGTTTCACAATTTTTTCTTGTTTAACTTTTTAAAATATAAATCTCGTATTAATAGAACGATTTAGACAGCTCCGAAATTATGTCCTTTATTTAAAATGAAATCGTTTACACTCCAATAGAAGTGTACTGGTTGAATTTGATGCCAGTAAATGACCACAATGGACTTCTCAACAAAAGACTGAATTTCGCATAGGATGTTCGAACTAGTCCTTTATTTGACTAAATACTAACTAGTATTCTAGAGCTAGTCCTCTGTCGTACTGACTTATCTAAAGTTAAAATTAGAATAAGAAGGCCTTTAAGATATTTGCTTCCCTTTTTAACTATCCTACTGTTGTTGTTTTTTTCAGACCTGCTTCAAACTCAGAAACATTGTGGGAAAATTCTAAGCTTCTAGTCAGTTTATATTGAGTTTCTTTTTGATTAACTGATACATAGAACTAATATACGAATGAGATCTAAATGCTTGGAAATAAAAATAGACTTGGAAATTGGTAAAACTAGATCCAAAGCTAATTCATTCATGTAATGATTAGAGCGCCATAGTCCATCTAGACTTGGCTTTGCGACATTCACACCTACCCCACACCCAACCCACACTCTCTCACAGTCTCCTACTTCTCAGCATTATGTCTCAGTGAATGCAATCTACCAGTGCAATCAACCGCACCAGCAGGTCCATTGCTTTCTCTAGGATTCCATGACACAAGACGGGGGAAGTCCTACAAAGTCCGGTAATCAAGTACATCTCTTTGCCCAGTCCCACACAGTTTTCAAGAAGTCAACACAAAAACTTTCCTGGAATCTCGCATTGTCTTCGTTAGGCTTGGAGGCCAAATAAACTCGCGCTGCCATAAATAGCGAAGTACTTTTAAAAACAACAGCTATGTAACGAACCCAAGCAGAGATATAGTAGTGAAAGAACTTATATAATCGGCCACGAATTGAATTGCTTACATCTTTTGATAGGCTCTTGTAACTTACTTCGATCGCTAATGATGCTTTCTTCTTAAGGTACTATCTGAAGCAATTTACTCAACACTGAAACGTAATTTTCTATCAAAATCAAAAGTAACTGGTTGAGAAAAGAATTGAATATTGGTCTACTAAGTTCACTCAAGTTCCTATCCTAAAGTGTCCTAGATACAGTAACTTCCTTTTATATAAACTTTATTATTTAGAATGATCACTTTTTTTTTTTTTTAAAGTTTAATTATGTGCTTTTGTGGAAATCTGAACAAGTCTTCGACCTTGATAAAATAGTTTTAGCATTTCAAAAGAAGGACACTTTAGTATTCGATCTTACAAGTGATACGAATCAATACGTCAGCCTTGAAAACTTTGCTTTGTTTCAAAGTGTGAATATTTACAAATGCGGAATGGTGGTTTACGGAAGAAGGAGTGGCAAAGAGAAACATACCCTTTTTTAGAGCCTCATTTATTTCACCAAGTCAAGAGGAAAAAAAACTGTATTGATTCAGTCAAGGAAGGAAGAATTAAAACCCCTGTTCTTCCCCAAACCTCCTTCCCCCTCCCCCCCCCCCCCAATAGAGTCAAGCATGAAAAACAACAAATCAATCAAATAATTAAGAAATGTTTTGTTTAAATGCGATTCTTTACATTGTGTTCAAATAAAGACTTTGTCTTAACTTTGCAAGGGGATGGCCATATGCAAAAGGGATATAACTGATATTCAGTGACACGAAATAAAAATACGACTGTTAGCTCCATTGACCACCAAAGAGTACGTAATAATTGTTCTATATATAAATCCCATAGGTCATAAAAGAATATTGTAAACATTTCATTCAAATATGTTGTTTCGCAGCATCAAATAATGTGGGAAATTTCTGCTCGACAGGCTAATGAAAAATTGTCTTTTTAAAAAAATAATAATTATAACGTGTAAATAACTGGTTGGAATTTAAAAAGAAAGGGGAAAAAAAAACCACTCATTAAATAGAAAACACCAACTGTGCTCTGTATGTACTTACTTGCTGGACACTGCAACTTTGGTCACAAAAGAGCTCACTTCCTCCCTCGCTGGTGTAACGCTGGAGATGACAGACACAATAAGAACATTGAATACAATAGTCCTGATAACAAACTTGATATTACTAGACTCATACTATAGATTGGCTAACAGAACGTAACATTTGCTTACAGTTACTAAAACAGCGGTCAATAATGTAGTTATCTTGTCAATTCTTGTCTTTATTCAAGTGTCTATTATAAGCATGTATGTAATATCTTATCTTATAAAATTCTGACGTTACTTCAAAAAAAAAAAAGTAGATGATGACGTCCTACCCGTTTTCCTACGTGAATCTAGTCATGCATGTTAATCAATGACTAAAATTCTGTTAAATCATTGGATTTCCTGGCCGACTCAGGCAACCCATTACATGCTCTAATAACACTAGGGAGGAAGGAGTATTTGTACAATTTGGAACAAGAAACGTACCTTTATAACTGGATAATATTCAATATTCATTTTAAGCCAATATAATTTCGCCTTCACAAATAGTTTTTGTAGATGTATTTAAGCCGCGCTAAGTAGACAATGTCTTTGATCCTAATAGATTTGAATAAGCTTCGAATTGAACAAATGGCCAGACAACTAGCACAAAAAAACCCGAAAAAGAATTTACATTATCTGCTACCTTTAGTTAGCATAGTGTTAATGGGCCAACATAGATTTGATAACTTACATTACAATGGATGAATATGTACTCCCTATGATACTCGAGGCCCACATATAAAATAGATTTAGATACTGGAAAGAGGATTGAAACTATATATTGGGTATTGGGAAAGGGAGTTTTGAGGATTGGACATTCCCATTCTTGTGGAAGTCCTATTGAAAATACCGCATCTATTACTTTGACCACACCCGAATGGACTAAAACAAAAAAGATTATGTGGTCGATTTGTATAAGTTCAGCAGCGTTTTTCGACCTTCATCTCATTTAAAGTCATTTTGATAAGTAGAAAACAGTATTTGTGGTTCTATTGGTTGTTTCATTTTCTCGTGTTTTTAAACTTTTACGACACAAAGACACATTTTTACGTCATTATGATGTTCCTTAAAAAAAAAACACTCGATTTTTCCGCCTCCGAGTCTAAGACGACCTTGACATGGCACCGTAACTTAGTGAGGCCTAAGAACAATAATCCACAGAGTGCCTACAGAAAGCACTTGTAGAGAAAAAAAATCAGTCAACCTGGATTCCCGCTCACATGTACACACCAATACCCCCCACCCAAGCCATAAACGCACCCCCACCCAACCTTTGGATGATGTCACGTGACAAACTCACCCCCTGAAGAAAGACGTAAACTCTAGGAGAAAAAAAAGGGGGGGGGCACCAACTGTAGCCTGCACGTTTAACCCTTTGTTTGGCACACATGATTCAGTATACCCCTGTACCCACCCCCTGTTACTTCTGTTCCTGAACATCTCTGAGAATATGACACTAGATTACCGTGACCTAGCGCTGTGTTTCTCTGTCTGGAAGAGTGTGATGAGTGCCTCCAAATTTTTGTAGAATTACCTAGATCTATTATTTCAGATACAATTGCTTTTTTTTTTTATAGAGTTGTAGTTTTTTCTTGGGCAGCATTTATTGTGTATCTTCTGAGCTCTTAGACTCAAATGTGTCGAATCAAAACAAACTGATGAGCAGTCTGGTGTGGTGAAAACACCTGGCAGAAGCACCTGTTCCACCTGGAAGTGGCTAGTTGTTTACAACTTGACAACTGTCTGGTCTGGATACCCCCTTGAACCACTCTCACCCCCTCCTCCCTCTCTAGTCATTCAACGTACCCTAGAGTCTGGGTTTAAGCCGTGCGTGAGGAGGGGGGAAGCAGACGATGCGCGGGAAAAAAAACACAAGCAGTGGACCAAACAGTAGCCGCCACAGGTTGCACATTAATGTCATCACCAGACGACCGGGGTGTCCAGGTGTCAGATTTGTACTTCCTGGAAATCTCACACAATGATGATGCACACTTTTTTAATTGGAGCAAGGCTGTGACACTCTCCTTCGATGAAGTTGTGTATATTTGAGAGAATCATGGGTATGTCAAGGACACGAAGCAGAAGTGGCGCAGTGTTATTTTCGAGTGGAAAAAAAAGAGGGAACAAAAAATGAATTCTGAAGCAATCCTAATTATTAAAAGAATCTTCAAGGAGCAAATTTAAAAATAAAAAGTGTGTTTGTTTGACTTGTTCTAGATATTTTTAAAAAATTAAAGATAGCCTACCATCTTTCCAAATTATCGGCATAATAACGCCTATTAGAGCAGGCCGTACACACTTCCGCTTGTTTTAGCTCTTCCTTAGAGAATGGGTAGAAAAAGATTTATTTACGATAGGCACAGCTTCAGAGTATCGCTAGTAAGTAGTCCATTGTATTTTAGATGGTCTCTTAATGGCCCCGTAGGGTCCTCTAACATCTCTCTTAAATTGTGACTATGGAACAGATGCCATGCAGGATGACATAACATGGTTACTACAAGATGACATAACATGGTTACTACAAGATGACATAACATGGTTACTACAAGATGACATAACATGGTTACTACAAGATGACATAACAGGGTTACTACAAGATGACATAACATGGTTACTACAAGATGACATAACATGGTTACTACAAGATGACATAACATGGTTACTACAAGATGACATAACATGGTTACTACAAGATGACATAACATGGTTACTACAAGATGACATAACATGGTTACTACAAGATGACATAACAGGTACTACAAGATGACATAACAGAGGTACTACAAGATGACATAACATGGTTACTACAAGATGACATAACAGAGGTACTACAAGATGACATAACAGAGGTACTACAAGATGACTTAACAAGATGGCAGTTGGCATGTCAGTATCAATTTTTATGACGACCCACTTGATGGTTTCTTTTGATGAATATAATTGTACTAATTAAAATCAACCCTAATTAACTGATTACTCTTGAAGTAGAAAAAAAAGATGAAGATAATTGGACTACTAATTAATGACATTCTTAGATGCTTTGAGACGATATCTCAGATTATTACCTTAGTAGCGTAGAGACATTTTGAGATTGACTGAGATAAGAAGCACTTAATAAGGAGGATAATGTATGTATAGGTTTATGTATCTATAGGTACTGCTATGTACTTCAGTTAGCAACAGACGTTGCTAGACTACAGGATTTATGTCGAAGTTTTAGCTTAGGACAAATATCAAGGCTAATCAGAGAGAGAGAGAGAGGGAGGGAGAGGGAGATAATGAAAGATGTCTATATATTATTGGTAAAAAAACAACAAACACCGATACTCATGTTATTGAGGAAGGCCTA
This sequence comes from Biomphalaria pfeifferi, assembly GCA_030265305.1. Taxonomy (NCBI): domain Eukaryota; kingdom Metazoa; phylum Mollusca; class Gastropoda; family Planorbidae; genus Biomphalaria; species Biomphalaria pfeifferi. Next base: position 1,062,442 of record JASAOG010000060.1, on the reverse strand, counting down.
CCTTAAAGGTATAAAATCTAATTTCTCTATTTCTCTATTTTTTTAAATAGACCAATACACTTTGGTAGTACCTTGTACCCAATTAGTGTTTAGGTTTCCGTTCAATGTACCGGTATCTGTAAGATTTATTTCGTTAATTCATGACTCAATTAATGTTAAACATAAGCCTACTATTTCAAAGACATGCCTGCAAAAAAATCACATACAATGTGCCCGTTGTAGGATTCAAAACTATTTGAAATTTTCATCTGTGGCATACAGCCTATAAATAACTAGAGTTTCAGTATATTTGGTGTATAGTAATATCTTATCTTATAAAATACAGACGTTACCGGTACTTCAAAAAAGGAAAGTGATTACGTCCTACAAGTCCTACGCTTCATGCATCTAAAAATAATATTAATCAATGACTTAAAATCTGCCAAGTCACTGGTTTTCCTGACTGGCTCAGGCAACCCATTCCATGCTCTAATAGCACTAGGGAAGAAGTAGAATTTGTACAAATTTGTCCTTGCATATGGAACGAGGAATCTTTGTGTCTTTCTGAGTATTTTATTAGATTTTGAAGCATTACTTGCTATATTATTATTATATGTAATTATTTAAAGGTTAGTGAGACTTATATGTAATTATTTGAAGATTAATGAGACTTACGTGTAATTATTTAAAGGTTGGTGAGACCTACATGTAATTATTTAAAGGTTAGTGAGACTATGTGCATGCTACATGCTTCAATTGTTTACGGTGGCGTCAGACAATGATCTCCTGTTACACAAGTGACTTTAATTGGAAAGAAATTATTCAATTGTGTAAGAAGTGATTCAATTATGAAAGAAGTGCTTCAATTATGTAAGAAATGATTGAAATATGTAAGAACTGATTCAATTATGAAAGAAATGATTCAATTATGTAAGAAATGATTCAATTATTTAAGAAGTGTTGTAATTATCATTTTATTTTTACTTATTTAAGTAAATTTAATGGAAAGCACATTTTTTCCCCTTGCTTTTATTAATATCAAATGCTATGCCGAGTTTCTATTCCAGACTACGTTATTAATACACTCACATCAAATATCTTCAAGTGGCTAACTCTTCTGCCAGACGAACACTCCCCTCCCCATCTCACTCGGTCACTGCGTGGACTTAGCTAATACCAATACTCAGCTATGTCCAGGCAGAGTGAAATGATTAAGTGACCAAGTCTAGACATATATATAATACACTGCCACCCATCACACACATGGGGTGGGAATAGGATGAAAGAAAAAAGAGAGGGTTGGGGGCTGTACGCAAAAAAAAAAGTTCACCGATATAGTTTCAGAAAAGATCAGGTCCTTCCCTGACATCGGTCATCTCAGATTAGAGGCACTGCCTTGGATCCGCCTATTAGATGGGGGATCAAGTATAAGAAGCGGCTACATCAATCAGCCAAGATATAATGTCACAGTAGTTGCTTTTGGGGAATTCCTGGATTACAATGGATGGAAAACTAATCCGTTGCCACGGCAATGGAACTAAATATAAAACAGAGTTCAGTCAACAAAATAAACTGAAATCCTAAAAAAAATATGAAAATTATTAATTATAAAGTATTCCCAGCAATTATCTGATAAGGAGTCTAGAAATGGGAGGCTTAAGTTTCGTAGCAATCATTCAGCATCCAATCATTCGGGAAAAAGTAATTCAAGAATAAGTCATTTAGGATAAGGTCTTTTGGGAAAAAAACAATTGAGAAAATAGAAACAAGTCTATTATTGAGTTGATCATTCCGAAGCAAGTCCTTTATGGCGGTGTCTTTTTGGGATGTCAAATATGAACTAGTCATCCAGGGATAAGTCAGATATTAAGCAGGTGATTAAAGAATGAGTCCCCTAATTTTTCTGGGAGCGGAATGAGCCACTTGCACTGCAATATGATTCCGTCATTTGGACTGAAGAAGTGAGTTTATTATTTAGTTGTTATTTTTATGCATATTTTTGCAAAAAGTTTTTTTTTTTATTGCTCAGCGTTTCTTCAACCTTTATTAATCTCCAACCCAAATTGCTGGAAAATGCAAACGCTATCTGATTCATTTTCTCATTAATGATTTTATTTGCATCCCATTCATGAAAATTAAGAACAAAAAGTTTTGTCAAATACATGTCATAGGGCAGATAGAGCTGGTTTAACCAAGTCTAAACATGAAGATGCCCGAACTAATTATTCAGAGGTTAGTTCGACTAAACAATTAGATACAGCTGGTTTAACCAGGTCAAAAAATGAAGATGCTTGAACTAAATATTCAGAGGTTAGTTCGACTAAACAATTAGGTACAGCTGGTTTAACCAGGTCTAAACATGAAGATGCTTGAACTAAATATTCAGAGGTTAGTTCGACTAAACAATTAGGTACAGCTGGTTTAACCAGGTCTAAACATGAAGATGCTTGAACTAAATATTCAGAGGTTAGTTCGACTAAACAATTAGGTACAGCTGGTTTAACCAGGTCTAAACATGAAGATGCTTGAACTAAATATTCAGAGGTTAGTTCGACTAAACAATTAGGTACAGCTGGTTTAACCAGTTCTAAACATGAAGATGCTATTCAGAGGTTAGTTCAATTAAACAATTAGATACAGCTGGATCAAATAATCTAAAGTTCGACCATATAGATGAAAAGCTCTGAATGGAAAAATATGAAGAAGAAGACCAAGACCCTCCGTGTCTGTAGCAGCGATGAGATTACTTTGGCTCAACTAAACATTAATGTGGTTAAACTTAACATTGAGTTGGTTAATCTAAACATGGAGCTGGTTAAACTGAACATTAAGTTTACCGTAGTATACTTTACATTAAATTGGTTCAATATAACTTTAGGGCTTTAGGGTCAATTTGAAACTAAGGAAACAATAAATTAAGTAGAATTATGTTTCTATATGACTTGTTTCCCTTGCATTTGACTTACGGAGTAAGTTACTAAGAACGAAGATTTGTTTGCAGAAATGTTTTGTTTGTGTTGTTTTATTTTGGTTCATCTCAGATAAAAGAGTTGTCTTCAGAGCCCTGCAGTAGGATTGTTACAAATCACAGTAAGAATGTTACGTATTAAAGGAGACACATAATCTAGCCATTGGTCTCTTGTGGTCTAGTCCGATAGGGAGAATTTATAAACAAAAAAAGTTGACATGTAGTTGTTACGCGAATAAAGCAATATGCCTACACACACATGTTTGACATGTACACATTATGAACAAGTCTTTCATTTTTGTTTAAGATTTAGTTCTTGAGACAATAGAACAAAAAAAAAATCACGTTGATAACAGACTATCACACATTGATCTATTCAAGAGTTATCATTAATGACTGGTACACTTTGATGACTTCATAAGCTTCCTTGTCTTTTAGTTTGAAACATTTTGGATGATGCCTGCATTTCTCAATATCCCCCCCCCCACCCACCCCACGTTATTTTTCTATTACTATTCTGTATCAGTGACCTTACAACAGAATGAAAATATTTGAGTACTCTGATATAAACTCTGAATATTGCTCCTACACATTTGAGTAATGTATCAGTATATTCTGTATTTAATAAAAGTGTTAAGTGATTCAAATCGATGAGATAAACACTGTCCATGTTAAACATTTTTCGGTTATCTTATCTTGTAGATTATTATTTCATTTCACAATGTCTCGTTATTTAGATTTGATAGTTTTAGAGTTCAGTTACTTGTAGTTTGTAGAATTCCCTCATGTTTTTTTTTTATGAAGTATTTTCATTATGTGAAAACATCAGTTTTTTGTTTTGTTTCTGAGTGTTGCGAAGTTTTGCCAGTCTTAGTCTAGATGTATTTCTTTTTTTTTTTTGGTTTCTTATCGGCTCGTTGCTCGGACTTGTCTTCATTCTAAAATGTATTAGCGGAGATATGGAAGGGAAAGAAATAGCCGTCAGTCTGTCACGGCTTGGAATCTCCAACAAGGGAATTAAATGGCTGGGAAAAGATGCGGGCTGGGGTGCAAGCTATCTAACACTGTCTAGCAGAGAATGGATGCAAGGGATATATAGGTATGTATTTATATATATAAAATTATCTGTGTGTGTTTGTGTGTCTCTGTGTGTGTGTGTGAGTGAGAGAGAGAGATACTTCTGCTATTTCCAATGTAGCATTCGGAAGTCGTTTAAAAGAGGATGGCCAATGAATCACATTGGATTTACGTGTTGAGAGAGAGAGGGAGAGAGAGAGAATCTTTTTTTTTTAATTGAGAAAAAAAAAACCAGCTACAAATAAATATCCAATGCCGGATTTACCATATTGCAAGACTGTGCATCCGCACTGGGCCTCAACCATAAAGAGGGCTTTCAAAAAAAAAAAAAAAGGTTCCAACAGAATAAATTGAAATGAAGTGAATGGAACTGAGATGCACAAGAACTCTGTTTCTTTCTTCTAAACTATGACATGCTTTTAGATGTAACAACATTGTTAAAATGTAATTTATACCTAAAGTTGAATAAGGTCGGAGCCTCCGAAAAATTCTAGACCAGAGCCTAAACTCCGGCACTCTAAGTACCAACGAGTAAATGATGGTTTGAATCGTATATACGTTGTAGGTTATACTTTTTTTTTTTTTTGCTTCTTACGGATCCGATCATCAAAATGGAGATGTTACTGGATTCATTACGGATTGAACCAAAAACAAAATTGGTCACATCTCTTGCTACCTTACAACACCCTCCAAACACCCCCCCTCTGCTCTTTGACAGAAATGGGTAGACCTAGATCAGGCAACTGACAAGCTGCAAGTTTGGAGATATTGTGGAAGCCAACAACAGATGTGTTCAAGGCTCGGCGATGCCTGTGACAGTTGCCAGTTAAATGTTGGCTCCTATGGAGGGGGAAAAACAAAGGGGGGGGGGGGGGCGGGGGCCGATGTCAGGCAACACGAAGACTGAGACTATTCATCAAAAGATGACACGGAAAAGAAATTCTTATCCTCGTGTTTTTTTTTCTTACTCATCGTGGAGCCAGGCCTTGAAATGGTTGATTTACAATGATCTGTCCGCACATCTTGCATAGATTCATCTTAATGAACTCAAGAACGTGCTCTATCAACAAATCAACTTTCAATTACGATAATTAGGCTATTTACAAGGTTGAAAAATTGAAATGAAATTGCGATAGTAATTTACAATAGTCATATAATTTTGTGTTTAACTTTTAAAAATTGTGTTAGCATTAATACTTGTCAAGCTTCTTAAGCTAGGCTGAGATTCAGAAAGTTATAACCCAACTGAACCTTTCACCCCTTGTCTGCTCTTGCCTACATCTGCCAATTGAGTGGGCTATTTAGATTGCTCCATGTTGGTAGCAGCAAACGCCGGAAATGATTTGGGCCATTTTCTTTCAGCTTAGAAACATTGAGGTTTTGAAGTGCATTATTGTTTGTAATTCTGAAACCATTGCCCCATTGCAGTGATAGCACTTTCTAGAGATAAACATCTACAGTGTTAGCACACCCCTGTTATAAAATTGACAAGTGATAGCACATCCTGAGGATAAATGTCTACAGTGACAGCATATCCTATGGAGTAACAGCTACAGTGATAGCATGTCCAAGGGATAAAAATCTAAAAGGATAGCACACCCTACGGATAAATGTCCCCAGGAATAGCACATCCTGGGGATAAATTTCTACAGTGATGACATCCTAGTGAGTAACATCTACAGCGATAGAGCATTCTGTGGACATATACACGTATGCTTGTTACGTTCTGTCAAATCAATTTTGTTCTAGAGACGTCGTTGCTTCTTTATAATGGTCCAGTTTATTTTATTATTTTGTTCTGTGTTTCTATAGAAATTATAATTTAAAAAAAAACAAAAAACTTATTGAACTGTATCAAGACCTTACAATAGATGCAGGAATTAACTTATGATGATTAGATCAATTAGAAAGAATTTCAATGCTCAGAAAAGAGGAGGGGGGGAGTGTAAAAGTGGTAAAGGGCTGAAACTCATCTTGGAAGCATCCATTGCCCAAATAAAAGTAGGGGGTGTTTTTAAAGAAACCTTTGTAAAAGATTATATGATACGGTGTTCGCTTTATCGACAATTTATGACCAACCTGAAGATGTATATACATGTATCTCATAATGAACGTTTGTGGATAGCGATAAAAACGTGGGAAAAAAAGAAAAAAAAAGTTTTTTTTGCTCTGAGTATTTGAAGTTTTGTTTCGTTTTTTTTTTTGTTGTTTTTGTTTTTTAAGAATATTTGTTTTCAAGCGTATTGTACACTTCAGCTTCGCCTTTGATCTAGATATGTGGACAGAAATAGATCTCGAGACTAGGGCTCTACATTCACATGAAAATATGCTACACGAGATGAGCTATAGTCGTTCTGCGATTGAAGGAGGCTAACAACGGTGCTTCAATACTCTCTTTGAAATAACAAAAATTAAAGATAAATTTAGTTCACATTTTGGAGTTCGTAAAATTTTTTTTTTCCAAGCAATGCCTGTAACTTATGAAGTGAAGCTAAGATTAGAATGGGCTGCTTGAACTAATGACCTAGTATTGATGAGTAGTCTATTCTTTTAAATCTATAGGCCTAAAAGAAAAATGAATTTGTAAAATTCATTGTTCGATTAAAATTACTGTTCTATTAGCACGTCTTTCAATTTTGTAACATTGTTGTCTTTTTTTTTTTAGGATTGCTGAAAATTATTTTGTAATAAGTGCTGTTAAAAATAAATTTCTTCACATTGCCATCATTCATGGCTTTAATTCATTGTAGGGAAATATCAATTCCAACACATGACACACACTTTGTTTTTAAAGGGTATGTCTGGTGAAAAAACGTTCTCTTGACCAGCTACAAAAGCAAGTGACCAGGACATCTAAATAAAACACATTCAAACTGGGATTTTAATGAAATCTCTTTAAACTTTTAGGTAATTTTTTTCTTTGCTCTTTAACTGTTTTGTTTTTTTCCTGAAGAAAATGATAAGCTATTATTTTGACGAGGCATCACTGTGTTGTTAGCTTAATCTTTGGCAGTTACAAATCACGGGACACAAAAGTTACCAAAAGATTAAAACATAAGTCAATAATTTCAAAACGGTTTTTGATCTCTTTCTTCGTGAATTTTAAAACAATTTTAAATAGCTGGTTCTGTCTCTTGTGAATAGTCAGTCCTGAGTGTCAAAACTGACCTAAGTAGCCGGTAATATTGTCCAGCTGTTAAAGTCACATAATAAATCTATATAGTCTATAGTGTCACAGAAAAATCAATCAACGTTTATCTTACCAGATCAGTTTCGCACGAGCGATGGCAGACATCCACAATATCTATATCCCGTATACCTTCAACGTATAATCCTAATGTCCATATGTGCACAATAGAAACCAATAAAGTATACAAGAAAAACACGTATTTGGCCATGCTGTAACTGCTATCCGCGGGCCATGGCTCTATGATGATTGTACAAGAGTAGGAAACCTTTTCCCCCATCGGATTTGGATCACTGAGGGGTAAAGGAGATTCAGGGAGGGGGTGGGGTATCTGCCAGGCTGATTGGTTGGTAGACGGGCGTCGGTGTTGGGAGATACGCCTCTCCATCTCTCAAAACCGCTGGCGGCCCGCTCTTGAGAGGGAAGGGGGATCAGCTTCCTTGAAGAAAACAGTTTGGATGTTATTTGAATTAATAGGAGATGGGGTGTATATTTGTTTAATTGGTAGGATCAAGTAGGTAGATGTCCACTTCTTCCGACAGTTGATAAGTAACGAACTGAATAGGTCAGGGGGCTGGCTAATTGTTGGCGGAAAAGAACTCTACTAGGCTAGACTATATCTTATCTCATAAACTACAGACGTTACTTTACAAAAAAAAAAAAGATGATTACGTTCTATGCGTGTTCCCGGGTCAATCTAGTCATGCACGTAGCACAAATGCCATATATTGGTTCAAAATTAACTTTTTGGTTCAGGCGCTGTAATAATAATCATAACATTCTCGAAATGTTTGTTAGAATGTTTAATTTGGATTATGGAGGAAATAGTATCAACCTTATTTTTTGCTGTTTAACACGGGGTAATACAGTTATGCCGCTTGAAAGCTATAAGAACAGATAGATACTCGGTTAGTAGGGAAGGGGATTCTACACGTATAGATTTAAGCTTATTGATTTTTTTTTATGTTAATGGATGTTGGAAAATAAAGTGTTTCTCCACACTGTACACCCCCCCCTCTTCCTTTTTTCCCCAATATTTATGTTAATTTTTTTTTTAAAGCTTATGTTAGAAACTGTGTTTCATGGCTAAATTTATAGTTTCACTCTAGTATGGCTTGCACGCTATGGTGAGATTGTGGTCACCAGGTCCACGTAAATGTGTGCAGGGCTAGTATTTGGCTAGATGAGATCTGTGATTTTTAAGTAAGTGAATGGGCTGTGCGAGACTGGGCGGGTGTGGATAATTTTTTTTTGTTTGCTTTATTTGAAGTGATCTTTAAACTTGGAAACCTCAGTTAATGTTATTCACATGTGATGAATGTTTCAAACAAAGCATACGAATGTAGCCATGGAGTTTTAGCCTACTTTATATCAAGCCCCCATCTTGTTCCAAGTGTTTTAAAGGGTCAACTGTGTCCTGAATTTTATGGAATTTCACACTTTGTCAGTAACATATGCACGTCAGAGTTGTACTATGACCATACTGTACCGACCAGGCGTAGATTCTGTTCTGTCTGGACATTCGTTCCGCTGGTCAAGGCAAGGTCAAAACCCACTGCTAGCGAGGAGAAAAAAACACCTCAAAACGAGAGTCCATCTTTTTTCCCACTTGTGCGAAGAATGTGTGTGATTTGTTAATGCGTTTAGTCAAGGAAGGCGTCTTGGGAGTGTGTGTGTGTGTGTTTCTATGTGTTGGTGCATGTGTGTGTGTGTGTGTGTTGTGCAGTGATGGGTGGTCAGTTGGAATGGCAGGTGTGAGGTGTCTAGAGGATTAACTAAGCCGCGGGAAGTGACTGCTAAAGCCACAGGTAGTTGAAAAGAAAAATTGTGCCATTATCTTAATAAAACACACACTTGAGTAGACTTATATGTTACCTGCAAAATATAGGAAATAGATGAAAGAAATCAGGCAAAATACACAATACGTCAGGTTAACATTGTGTTGGCTCTTCCTTTTCTTTTACCTTTTTTTTTTTTTACGATGCTGTTAAAGTGGGACATATGGTAGGGTAAAAAAAAAATCAGTAAAATTCCAATAGCCGCCCTAAAGAGTGGCCTACGTCTACCGTAACGCGTCCCCTAGAGGAACATTTAAAGTATTAAGAAATCTATGTATCTGTTCTTTACTATATTTAGATTTTAGAACAAATGAATTTCTGTCATTTTTACAAAACTCACTCTCTGTCTTTCTGTCTGGTAAAAAGTTTGTAGACGTTATTGCCCCCCCCCCCCCCCACATCAAATCTCGGATCAAGCTAAAATTTGGAATATTATTTCTTTTACCTGACAACACAAGAATAATTTTTTTAAAAATTAAATAAATTAGTTAACTATTGGTAATTATTTTTTTTAATTGAACAAAGGAACGAAATGGTACTTGACTAATATATGTTGAATTAGCCCCTTGTAGGTCGCCGCTTTAATGTTTGAAGCTAACAATAGATAACTATAAAACCTTCTATTTTCATAAGCGATTCGCTGGCACAGAGGTTATCGTATTGGCTTGAGGTGACTTATAAAGGATGCTTGAGCTCTCGATTTCGAATTGAGGTCTTACACATTTAAAAAAATATAATTATATTTTAAAAACCATTACGGTAACATTCCCCCAATATATCTCTTTCTTTCTCTCCCCCTTCCCTTTCACAACAAGTCCAGACCAACAATAGATTCATAGCCTATTGAAAAAGGTAAAAGCATGAAATTGAGCAAAGCAAAAGCAATTGGTAAAAATATTCCTAATCGCACATATTTATTATTGTTTGTGTAGATCTATTACAGATTTAATTACATGACTAATCCAAACTAATTCATACTATTTTTTTAAAGAGAAAAATCTATTCAGTATGCATAAAAGTTGGGCATAATTTAAAACAACAATTAATAAGTAGTTTTTCATATTATCGCGTGAACTGTAGTTCTACTCATGTTCAATAAAATACTTATCCAAAGGAATTTTTTTTACGGAAATGTTTGTTTCTTGAGGAATAAGAGATTGATCATTTACAAACCAATTAGATCAATTAGATATTCATTATAAGTCATCAGTTATGCCAGGTTCACATCTAACTTCACATTCACTTTCACCTATCCTTTGGTTTGCTGGACCGCTGGGGCACCACACAAGATCTGTTAACCTTTATTCTCCATTCTTATCTGTCATTAGTCTTTGATAGCATTTCATTCTGATAATATTGAAACCTGCCTTTTTACTTGCCTAGGTGGACCACTTCGGAGGCCGATTTTCAGTTTGTGTTTTCACTCAAACTGTCTTTGTAACATTGTTTTATTAAAAGTATTTTAAAAATATTTTCTAGTTATTCTATATTCGTTTATACTCTCACTTTTTTTTCTGTGGATTTGTTAATCTTCAGTAAACATCTTAATGACATATGTAGAAGTACATATATAACAAATGTCTTCAACGGGTATCGACGTTGTGTTGATATCATTTGTAAAGTATCAAAGATCTTGCCATGTTTGGCATTAATTAAATAAGTTATGATTCCTTTAAATAGAATCACATAATCCGTAAAATCGGCCCCCGAAGTGGTCCACCCAGGCAGGTATTAATATTTTCAGAAAGAACATCAGAAAAAAATTCTATCAAAGACAAATGACTGAGAAGAATGGAGAAAGAAGGTTGACAAATGTTGTGTGGTGCCCCAGTGGTCCAGCAGACCAAAGGATAGGTGAAAGTGAATGTGAAGTTAGATGTGAACCTTATCTTATATAATACAGACGTTACTTCAAAAAAGAAGATGATTACGTCCTGCGCGTCATGCATTTAGTCATGCATATTAACCAATGACTTAAATTCTTCCAAGTCACTGGTTTTCCTGGCTAGCTCAGGCAACCCATTCCATGCTCTAATAGCACTAGGGAAGAAGGAGTATTTGTACAAATTTGTCCTAGCATATGGGACGAGGAATGTGCCTTTATCTTTGTGTCTTGCAGAGTATTTTATTAAATTTTGTTTTTGTATTTGAAGATTATGGTTCAGTGTTTAATGTATAATTGCTACTTTACTTTTGAGACTTCTGTCCTGAAGGCTTTCTAAATTTAGTGATTTTACTATAGGTGTTACTCTAGTCAAATGTGAATATTCATTTGTTATGAATCTCACTGCTCTATTTTGTGTCTGTTCCAGTTTCTTAATGTTTTCTTGAGTTGAGGGGTCCCAAACGGAGGATGCATATTCTATTATTGGCCTAACCAAGGTTAAATAACATTTTAGTTTTATGTTCTTATTTGATTTATAGAAATTTCTTTTAATAAATCCTAATGCTTTGTTTGATTTTTTTTATAGTTTCATCAATATGTGGATTCCATGATAGTTTTTCATTTATTATAACACCTTGGTATTTTGCGTTTTTAGTCTGTGTTACTGGTTTGCCATGAATAAGATAAGTGGAATTAATTTGTTTTAGTTTATTTGTTACTCTTAACAACTGACATTTTTCTTGGTGGAAAGACATGCTCCAATTTGATTCCCATTTCTGTAATTCATCTAATTCTCTTTGTAAAATATCTGTGTCATGTGTTGTTTTTATTGTTCTATATATTATGCAATATTTTAATTTTTTAAGCAAACTATGGTGGTGAACTTTGTCAAAAGCCTTAGAAAAATCTAGTAAGATAGCATCTATTTGTTCACTATTATCTAAACCTTTAGAAAAATCATCAATTAGTCCTATTAGTTGTGTTTCACATGATCTATATTTCCTAAAGCCATGTTGGTATGGTGTGAGGTCATTATGTTTGTCTAAGTGGTTTATGATGTTGTTACATATTATATGTTCTAGGATTTTACATGTGATGCTGGTAAGTGATACTAGTCTGTAGTTTCCTGGGTCAGATTTTTCTCCTTTTTTAAATAGGGGGGTGACATTAGCTTCTTTCCAGTCCTTTGGTACTCTGCCCTGGTTAAGTGAAGCCTGAAAGAGTATTTTGAACACTGGGGCTAGCTCATTGCTTAGTTCTTTGAGTAATCTAGCTGGAATACCATCAGGTCCAGACGCTTTATTTGGTTTGGTGTTGGCTAATAGTTTTTGAATTCCATTTTCTTGTACTACTATATCTTCTATGTTGTCTACTTGGTTCAAATTCAGTAATATGTCTTTGTCTCCGGGGGCTGAGAATGCTGATGCAAAGTATTTGTTTAGGATGTTTGCTTTTGTTTCATTATCATTATGTATTATGTTATGTTCATCTTTTAATGGCGCTATGCCTGTTGTTTCCATTTTCTTAGACTTAATGTATGACCATAGGTTTTTGTTGTTATCGTTAGATATTACATTGTTTATGTATTCACTCTGCAGCTGTCTGCTTACTTTTTGGGTTAAGTGTTTAATTTTATATACTTTTTGTGAACTCTTTCTGCCTTAGTTTCTTTAAATTTTCTATATAGGTTTTCCTTCTGTTTACAAAGCTTCTTTAGTCTATTTTTAAACCAGCATTTATTTATTTCATTTAGTGTATATTTAATTGGTATATGATTTTCTATAATGCTTTTAAGATGGTTTTTAATGAAATTCCAGAGGTCATCGACTGGTTGGTTAATGTCTTTTTCTAATAAGAATGTTTGTTGAAAGTTTAATGCAGCTTGGTGTAGTTGTGTTAGGTTACATTTATTCCAGAGCCTGACTGATGTCTTATAATGAATATCTAATTGATCTAATTGTTTTGTAAAGGGTCAATCTCTTATTCAAATCCTCAAAAAAAGAAAAAACATTTCACTAAAAAAAAATTCCTTTAGTTAAGTGTTACATAAATATAGTGTAGCACTGAAGTTCTCGCGATAATATGAAAACCTACTTATTAATTGTTTTAAATTATGTCCAACTTATATGCATACTAAATAGATTTTTTTCCCTTCAAAAAATGTAAACATTATTTTTGGGTAAATGTAGTAGCTAATAGGACAGAACTTACATAACGTAGCAATACAAGTGCAAAAAAAAAATAATAATAATTTTGCTAACAAAAAGTCTAAAACCATTTGCATAAATAGTTTCAGATATGAAGCAGCTTCCGCTCCTACTAAAGAGCCTCCCTTTTTGTTACTTTCAATAGTGAATAGTTGTAAAAGTGGTGTATTTTTATGAAAAAAATGCTTGCATAAGTGATTTTAAAAAATTAGATTTTTCGCTTTTAGAAAAGAAAAAAGTAGCCGTTGCATCAGAAATTTGAATGGACTAAAGATGTCGGATTTTCTCTATCTTTGCTAGTTTACAAGATCTAAACGGGACGGAGGGACGGACAGACATTTCACACAAAACTAATAGCGTCTTTTCCCCTTTCGGGTGCCACGAAAAAAAAGTAACCAATTAGACAAATAATTACTTGTAATTAATTATTTTGTTTCATACCAACAAGGGAAACAAATACCTCAATATTCACCGATAAGGCTAAAAGTTTTGAGTTTAGTGACAGTTTAGTCCCCTTAAATAATTATTGATATGATATTATCCTATGTATTCGTCGATTAACTTGATACTTTAAACAATTATTTATTGTACCTAATAAAACATGCACCAATAAACAAAAATACTCAATTAGTCGATTAATTATTGGTAATTAATTATTTTGTTTCATATCGAATAGGAGGATAATTTGTACATTATTGAGACTTGAGAGTCCATGAGAGATATAGTTTTAAGGGCAAAGCTCTTTCCCTTTAGATGTTTTTTTTTTTTTTTAAAGGAATTTTTTTTAACGTTGTTGATGCATTGTTGTTTTTGTGCTTGGTCATTACATACGGTACCAAGACTTTCGATTTGGTTAACCAGTTAACGCAGTGTTGTAGCTATAATAGGATGGGGTAGAGGGGTCCAAATTTCATAATTCCCCGGGCCCCCACTTAAGGGGTCCCACAAATGAGTGTCCCAAATTTGTTTTTACATTAAATATTACGCCATTATCTCATGTCATGATGTCGAATGTCAAAAAGCAGGGGCCCCTAAAGCGGTCAAGCCCCCCGGGCTACGCCTCTGAGTTAACGTCATTTTGAAGGGGTTTTTTTTGTTGTTGTTTGTTGTTTTGTTTTTTTACAATTCCTCCTATCAGCTTCCATTTTCTTATGACTTCAAAAAGAAAAAAACTAGGTAAATTCTAATGAAATGGATATTTCAAAAGCAGTTCTAATGATTTTCTTAGAAATTTGACAGTTCAGGTAGATGTTTGGTGCTCAATAATACTAGCTAGTTTGTTTGTTTTTCCTAAGCAAATCGTATTTTTTAAAACGATTTGCTGAAATTAATATCTTTGAATGTTTGTCGTAGTTCATGTAAAGTTCATGAAACAGAGAGATATTTGGGAATAATCTAGTACAAGACTTCAGTTTATTGGTTGAATTCAAGGTCAGACCCTAGTGTTAAAAATCGGTAACAATTTTAACTCACCTTGTACAGTACACCTGTACACAAAGCTAAAACAAAGAAAAACAAGCAACGTGGAATGAACAGACGCTCACACACACACAAACTCACAATTTGTTTGTCAGCTGGAGCTTTTAACTTGTATTTTACAGACACTTTGTTTATGTGTCACTTGCCATTTTCTAAACTAACCTTCAACACAAGGAATCGGAACAATCATACACAAGTAAGTAGAAAAACATAAGACTTTATAATTACAGACTTCAAAATAGTAAATATGTAAATATGTAATGTAAATTTATTATATATGAGGGCGTGGTGACAGAGTGGTTAAGTGCTTGGCTTTTGAACCTGGGGTCCTGGGTTCGAACCTCGATGAAGACTGGTATTTTGAATTTCTGGATTTTGATGGCGCCCCTAGATCCACCCAACTCTACCTGACTTTAGTTGAAAAAAAGTAAAGGCGGTCGGTCGTGGTGCTGGCCACATGACACCCTGCTCAATAACCGTTGACCAAAAAAAAACAACTGATGACCTTAACATCATCTGCCCTATAGATCCTCAGGTCTGAAAGGGTAAAATAAATATATCAATTGTGCATCTAGCTAGAGCAGCAGTTCTCAACCTTGTTGGCTCGGCGACCCCTTTTTACTATTGTCCACTATTCGGCGACCCCCCCCCCCCCTCCACCCAATGTAAAATTATTTTCGTTCATAAGCATAAGAAAAGCGTAGCAAAGCAATACATCATTAAATCTCCACAATATTGTTGTGGCAGTCTGATCTTGTTTCTGATTCACCAGGTCAGGAATTCTTGGGAGTCTTTGCATGATGAAGATGATCACAACGAATGTCATTTTCTGATTGTTTTTCTTGATAACTAACAGACTTGAAAACTTCGTTAGCAAAAATATATTATTGGAAATGGATTTTGAAAAGGCGCAACTCAGAAAAATCGCTGCATCGCTATTGATTATAAAATACTGTTTTCTTGTATCCGTGACATCTTCAAATTTGACTATGAATAAACTTCTGGCAAACGTCGTGATGTCAAGTAGATTTGGAAAGTATGATGATATTTTGTTCGCAACCATTCGCAATTGATCTTTCACAGAAATTATAATTTTATCTGTTTTTTCAGGTTTAATTCAATGTCATTTTCCTCAAAGAGAGCAGATAAGATTGGCAAAACGATTTCGTCCAATTTTGTTTGTCAATTTGAAGTTTTATTTGCAAGGATCAAACCAATAGAGTCATGTTGCATTTAATCCTTGCAGTGAAGTTTTTCATTGCAGTGCA
Organism: Biomphalaria pfeifferi; assembly: GCA_030265305.1. Lineage (NCBI taxonomy): Eukaryota > Metazoa > Mollusca > Gastropoda > Planorbidae > Biomphalaria > Biomphalaria pfeifferi. Next base: position 1,046,554 of record JASAOG010000060.1, on the reverse strand, counting down.
GACACACTAACATTTTCCCAAGAGATTTTAAACTTTCCCCGAAACAACTAAACAATTTTCTCTTAGTACATTACGTGCAGATGTAGGTCATATCAGGAGAAACTCGTCTTTAACATCGCAATCAATTATATATCTTACCATAGGTCTAAAATATATTTATATATATATATATATTTTACTTTCTTTTGGTCGAGTTCCACGTTAATTTTTTGTTTCAAAATGTAATGTTACCTTCAATAACACGGACTACTAAACAATTACGTATTATTAATTATAAATTAATAGCGTTTCAATTGCCTCAGAACGTCACCATATGACTCCGAAATGGCGTCGCGTTATAGGCCTACATTAATTTACATTAATTTAAACTGTCAAAAATGTTTATGCTGTACATGAAAATGTTATGAAGTCATTCTGATTGATTTGTCTGCATTATTTATACTCGATGTCAAGTTTTACACGTTAGAATAGACCCAAAACAAAATCATATTTCCGATGGCCTTAGGCGACCCCTCGCAAATCGTCATTCGACCCCCAAGGGGATCGCGACCCACAGGTTTAGAACCCCTGAGCTAGAGTCACTTGCGCTGACCGCTACGCCCTCCCCCCCCCCCCCCCCCCCCCCCCCCCGGTGATCAAACCTTTACTGACGCCACTTCGACTAAAATCTAGATGTAACAATTAGATAAGTATGAGAATCTGACCAGAATACTCATTGGCCGGCTGACAGACGCCTTAGTACGCAATGTTCTCTTTGAGAGTCGGTGTATTTTTAGGAAAAAAAAAACTGCATGCTTAGTTAATTTTAAAAATTAAACTTTTAGGTTCCAGACAATAAAAAAAGTGCTTATACCCGATTGTTATTAGCTCGTCTTGAAGGTGAGCTTAATAATCAACTCAGTGGACTATTTTACAAAAAAAATTAATAATTTTTAAATAGTTATATTCGGGTATTTTCTCATTCAAATGATTGCTATCAGGATGCTATAGGCATACTTAGGGAGTTGTATACTTTTGTTTGAATGATAAACTCCGTCTGAGAAAATTATAGGCCTGACAAATATAATAATTAATTTTCGAAGCAGGACGTTTTGGCGCAGCCGTTATTGCGCGAAGATCGTTTTAGCGCAGCCGTTTTGGTGCATGGGACGTTTTGGCGCGAAATGTTTTGGTCACATTATTTACGTTCATTGTATTATTCTTTAGAAAGAATCTTACACATCTATGTTTTGTATGTGCGTTTGTGTCGAACGTATTTTTCATGCACAGAACAAGAGGGGTTGAATGTATACTTTGTTTATCTTGCTATAATATAGTGAAAAATCTGTTTATTATACATTTTTAAACACATTTTTAAGCGAAAAACATTAGTAGTTTTTGTACATTATAAATAAGTTATTTGAGTAATTATTTTTATATCTGCTAACAAAACTTATATTATGTGAACTATAACAAGTCCTTTAATCAATGTGACTTATCATTTACTGCATGTAAATGTGTGTTTGTGTTTCGCATCATTTTCTTTAAAAACCTTGGGCCGCTCTCGGAATCAAAGATTAAGTTCATAAATTCGCACCTAGTGATGTCGAGAGGAGTGCTATAAACAGATAATCCACGAGAGGGGGAAGGAGTGGAGGAAGGAGTGAAAATGTGCCCAGAAGAGAGGGGGCGGGATAGGTGTCACAGGGGGTAGAATGTATACAGGTAATGACCAGTCCGAAGGAGACGATCGCCAGACACATGTTGCCAACGACTAGTGCTCGGTGCCTGGTTTCGTCTTCATTCATTTTACTTTTACTGCGTCAAGGGGAGGAGGGGGGGGGGGAAGTGTGTCAACCAGATCAGAGCGCTAACCCTATAACCGAATTTCTCAAAATATTTCTTCTAAGAGTATCTTAGCTTTTTCGGATATTAAACTAATGTGAATTTTTTTGTGTGTTAAAAATGTCTTTTGGAAAGAAATGGAAAAGTGTAATCCAGAGCGCTTAGCAGGACTCGCATGTAATTAAAGGGGAAGGGATCGCATCATTACCATTCAGGAATCTGACTTATTATATATTCATGAAATAAAAAGAAAATTTGGTTGAACGGTGTTAGAACTCATACTATACATACAATATTATAGTATAATGAAATAAACATTATTATAAAAGCTTCGTGCTTATTAAATTATCATCAAAGTATATCTCGCGCCAAAATGGTCGCGCCAAAACGTCACGTACCGTAAATTTTACAGCCTATGATCTACTAACATTTTTCTTTAAATACTTTTTAAGCCAAGTTTTCAGCGTTCATTTTGTCCTGTTTTTGTTTTCTTTCCTCCTTTGGAAGTCTTTGTCCTCCTATGGGTTTGAATTAAAGGTGTCTGATTGGTCTCAGTTGGTCTCGCAGCGTTTTTTCTCAACATAAGATAATTTATAAGTAGAAATGCCCGGGCCGTTTTTAACGGGAACACGACATATCGATCAGAGACATTTAGTTCACCGACGATTCGTTAACCAGACAGATCGTCCACACGACATATCGTTGACAGACAACTTGTTCACTGACTGTCGACTGTCAGATCTAGGCCTACGTAAAAAGAAGAGAAAAAAGTCAATAGAAGATCTTGAGAAGACCATAATATACAAAGGGAGATGACTGTGATTTCTGACCAAAACAAAAATAAGAAATGCAGATCTCATTATAATTGTAGATCCATAAACTCTATGTAGTTTGTTCAAAATTAAAACAAATACATTGAAATTAAATTAATATTTATATACATTATTATAGATTCTACGATCAATAGGACATTTTATAGGATAAGATAGATCTAGATCTATATCTATCTATATTCTATATATATATATATCTAAATCTAAATACCAAACAATACTTTCACATAGCTTTTCATGCAGATAAAAACATACCAACATGGCTGCCACGCTGTCCTTTCGATGGCTAGAAATACTAGAAAAGGAATTTGATAAGGGATTTGTTGACTTGGATCTCTTATTAGGGGAAATAGACCCAGATCAGTGTGAAATAACATTTGATGGACGTCAGAAAATGACTGCATTAAGTGCAGCATTCGCCCAGTTAAGTCACAAAGCACAGACAATATTTCAATGCAACGCAAAGCTGGAGGTGTGTTGACACTGAGAGTAATCATGATAATGACTAGAACAGAGAGAGAGTGTTGTTGATGTTTTTTGTTGAGCTTGTTTTGTTGAACTGTTGTACTGCAATGTTTATATTATTATTAGGTCAATTAAGTCTAGGTCTAGTAATAATAGAGACTGTGAAGTCAAGAATAGTCTAGATCTAGTCAGATCTAGATCTTACTCTTAGGTCTTAGACTCTAGACTAGACTAGTGGATAAGGACATGCCCTTGGACAATGGTCATTTTCATTATGGATCTAGATTTAGATCATCAGAGTAGTCAGTCTAGGTGGGACAGTCTAGGACGTGGGAGATGAAAACTCCTTGTCTTAGCTGCTTAGCTTGCCTGCCCTTAGCCTGCCTTAGGGAGTTAGGCTTACTTAGACTTTAGAGTTTAGACAGTGCCGTACTTAGAGTCACTTTGACTTAGACTTAGTCGTCTTAGTCTTAGTTATTAGCTAATATTAGTAATATAGTTAATATAGTTTTACATGAAATACTTTACTCCCCTTTAGTTTTAGCTTAATACTCAGACTCAATGTAAGCCTTTTTATGATTTTCTTCTCTCTGTCTTTGCCTGCTAATGGACCTCATTCATCAATCGTAAACAAACATTTAGTTGATTTAGCCATGTGATTCTCTATCTCTTCTATAGATACAAATTACATAATACACACAGGCTATCATGGGAAAGTTTTTTTTCGTTATTTTATCACGTGGCTAAATGTTGTTTGTTTACGATTGGTGAATGAGGTCCATTGTTTCATTTTAAGGGATAGTCTTTGCATGACTATATCCTGTAAGTGTGTTTTTCTAAATATTTGGTTTTCCTGGTCATAAGTGACTCCAAGATGTGTAGGGCTGTACTTTGTTTCTAAAACTTCCTTATCTAATGCTTATTGTATTGTTTTTTTGACAGCAAGAAGATAGTATATATATGTTCATTGTCTTTTTTCTGTTGATGGACCTGCCCCAATCTTTGGACCATTCACTGAGTTTATAGAGTGTTTTGTAATTGAAATTTTGATGTTCATACATTATTTTCTGTGCCATTTAAGGCAAGGTCTTCTGCATAAATGCTGCTTTTGATTTTCTTTGTAGGTTGTGGTTAAGATCATTAATGAATATTAACCCAAAAGCTCTTATTTCCGGTTAAGAAAAACCCTTACCAGGCCCTGAGAAAAGAGGGATAACTCGTATTTAAAAAATCCTAAAAAAATATTTATTTTGAAAAAATATTCAAATTTAAGATCTAATACATATAAACTAACAAACAACTTTTAAAAAATTAAAAAATATGTCTAGTTTAAAAAAATATATACTTTAAATACCATTAGAATATAAAAAAGCTTAAAAAATACCATTTCCCCACATTGGGGGCTTATACACTGGGGCTATGGGCCTGTTCGTTTGAAAAATTATTTAAACAATAAAAATCTTCCCGATTGTAATAAAAATAGAATTGGTAATCTCCAAAATGATTTGTAATCACACTTGCAACAAGACTATAAGAAATCTTTTTAAAAAGTTTAAATCAGTATATTGAATAGGGGATGTTAGAAACATTCTACAACGGTTTAGGACAAGAACCGGAAAACGTTTCCAACTGCAGAAGGAGCTAATGGGTTAAGAAGAGTGTTGGGGCATATTCTTTTATCTTAGTCCTTGTTCTCAGACTTCATGCTTTTCTAAGTCAACCCACACAATTGTTGATGGTTTCTTTTCTTAAAAAGCCATCTTTTATCTCTTGTGTGAGGATGGCGATTCGATCCTCTGTTGATCTACTTTTTCTAAAGCCCGACTGTCTTTCTGTAAATAGATTTTTTGACTCAAGGATCCAAGTGAGTCTCTTATTTACCACTCTTTCCATAAGTTTGCTTGTATAGCTAGTGAATTAGAACAACATGTATTATAGATTGAAAACAAAGTATATCTTAGACAACTAATTTTCACTGTAAATGTGAGGGCCTATTAAACTAGACCTAACTTTTTTTTTATAATGCTGTTCTGAACTACCTTTTTTTTTTGTAGTCTTGTAAATAAATAGTATTATATTATAATTATAATCATATTGCCTTGATGACCACACAAAGTTAAGTAGACAAGCTCATTTTTCAGGACCAGTTTGGTTGTAGTACCTTAACAATAGACCTATACGTTAACAGGAATAACGAAATACTATAAAATCTTCAAACTGATCAACCCGAATAAAAATGCAATTATAGACATGAGAGTATGTTAGCGGGTATGGCATTGTACTTAAATATTGTAAAATTCATTTGAAAAAATGGAACAGCTCTACAAGTGGGTGATAATGCAATGCTTCAACTTAAATCATTGCCAGGACGGCTCTGTAAAATCAACAATCATTCTCAATGGAAGTACAATGGATACAGTCAATATGCTGTTCCTTTTGTTTGTGATTATTTGGAATTTATGTATATAATTATATATACATGAATTTAAAATAATATTTATTGTTGACATGTAATTCTTTGTTTGTGGATTTTTCTAGTAGGCATTTTATTTTCATATTTGTATATATATATATATATATATATATATATATATATTCAAAATCCCAGTCTTCACAGAGATTGGAGAGAACCCCTTGGTCTGGAAGCCAACAGCTTTACCATAAAGCCACCACACCCCAGATATATCGTTTTTTTTTATTTTTTTTTACTCTTTATCTCTATATATATATATATAAATATATGTCTGTAAATATGATCAGTTTGACAGTTTGATCCATCTTGTATTGTAGGCTCATCTAGTGGACATGAGGTCAGATATGATTGAGTTACAGGCAGCTAAAGCCCTCACTGAGAAAGAGTTACACACTTTACTACTACAACTGCATTCCTCCCAACTAGAAGTACATGAACTTAGAGGCCTTGAAGTAGATTCTCAGGAAATCAAGAAGAAGCTGGTAAATACCACTAGCGACTTTTAGTTTAAACTGACACGTAAATCATAATTACTAAAGCACAAAGTTAATAGAGCCTAAGCAAAATAGCATTAGAAAGATGAAAGTTAAATTATTAAGCACATGCACGTATTATGGTTCTCCCAAGAAAGTTAGTTTTGAATTTTATGATGATAATCGATCCCAATTTTCTTGCCTTTCTTGCATTTTAAAATCAGAAAATGTCTCACCTTCACCTCTACCTGTCTTTTGGAGTACCACACATGATTTGTCAACATTCTCTCTCCATTCCTCTGTCTTTTACCAGGATTAGTCTTTTACACAGACAGACGGATTCATTCCTTAATGTTGTCTTCTCATTATTTCTTTGTCTGCCTCTCCTGTTCCCTGAAGAAAAGTCTTTGAAAAGAAAAGTCCCCCCCACTGACCATTTTTTCCACATGAGAACTTTTTGAATTTTGTTTAAGTTTGGATTCAAAACTGACCTGAGCGAGTGTGTTGAGGTGAAAAGTAACGAGTTATGATCACGGATTTTTCAACGGAGGATTGTTTTTCTAAAATCTTTTATTGTGAATAGTTGTATGTACATTTGATTAGGAGGACTGTGAAATTATTTTGATTACTTGGATTATTGACTGTTCGTAGTGGATTGTGCTTCTGCAACCAGAAGGATATCGGCGACCTGACAATTGGTGAGTTAACTATCTTTAGTCTACTCCAAAGTGGTAACAATATTATATTTGTATGTTTGACCTGGATAAGTTGAAAGACCACAAATAGCTGCCATATTTGAGGCACAAGTAAGGAGATACTTTGCAGCCCTCATTATCTTGAACTCCAGAGACTAGGATATTGACACACAAATCAATAAGCTGGAGGTATAAGGGAAGCTCTATTAAGTATGACTAATTTAGAGATTAGAAACAAGATCATAATGGCAAGTAGGCACCATGATGACCTGCTAACTACTGTTAAAAAACACAAACTAAAACTTAATGACTGCATCACAAGGTACTCGGGACTTGCAACAGTACCAGGAAAAAGAAGAAGAGGCAGATAGAGAAAAAAATGGAAAGAGAACATAAAAGAATGGATGGGCCTGTCTTGGAAAGAGATTATATCTAAGGCAAAAGACATGAATGGATAAAGATGTTGATGGATCATGTGTGGTACCCCAGTGGCTCAGTGGATCTCTCAGTGGATAGTGAAGGTTAAGGTGATGTATGCCTAGAATCCCTCTCTAACATCTCACCTTTCTAATTCTGCAGTTAGAGTCCTGGATTTTGTATGCGGAAGGCTGTGCCCTTGTTTTTCTTAATTGTCTTAAATTAGTAATTGTACTAAAACCGCATTCTTTTTGTTACTTTGGCTTATCTCCCTAATTACTTTATCCCCAGGAAGCTGAGCTGTCAAACAGACAGCAGAATTCTATGGCAGTTGCAAAGTTGGAAGCTGAAGTAAAAATGTTGCGCAAAGACAATCATGAGTTAAGGTCACATATCTTGGCATTACAGAGTGAGGTGTATGGTGCCAGGCTTGCTGCTAAGTATTTGGATAAAGAACTTGCTGGTCGGTAAGTTCGGGGATCATTGCATTTTGAAATGTCCTTGAAGTGAAGTTTTCAGCAGTGCAAATTTATACTAAGTTAGTGAAATATCTGGCATTACAATCAGACTGCATGTTTATATTAACCTTCACCTGTCCCATAATCTTTCGGCCTGTTGGGGCACTACACATGATGTGTGGACCATCTCTATTCATTCCTCTGTTTGTTTTCAAGGATTAGTCACTCTTTCAGAACTGTCCATTCCTTGATTTTGTTGTCTCATTGTTTCTTTTATCTTCCACTTCTTCTTTTCCCTGGAAATGTTCCCTGCACAAAAATCAGACTGGTGTGCTCCTTGGTCATGGCAGCTGTATAGTATGCTCAGGGTAGGATTTTAGTATGTGGAGGCCCCTTCGGTTTTTCAAAAGTTTTTATAAAGATCCACTTATGAATGAAAATATTTAAATCTAAAAGCATGCTATATTTTAGAAGAAAGAAATAGAGTTCTTGTAAATTTAAGAAGGTCAAAAGTTATACTAAAACACTTAGGATAGAGATGTTAATAGCAAATGTAACAAGATCATGAAAAATAACATTATAATTTTGGATGCTACAAAGGAGAATCACCTGTAACTCCTTAAGAACAACTTTCAGAACAATTTTGGTTGAATAGCTTTTGATCTAAATTTCATAGAGACATTCACTTGGAATAAAGTAGAACTTGAATGACATTAGTTTTAATTCCATCACCTTTGAAAATGGCAACACTCAAATATTTTTTTTCTTGAAATATTGTTAAGATTTTCTGTTTGTGATGTGTGTTTGCTAGTTTAATAGCACCTTAAACCAATGGAAATATCATGTATGTCTTCATTTCGTTTGATGTTTCACATCTTTTTTAACCAAAAATTGTACCCCATGTTTACTAGTGTCTATGTACTTATCTAGGTCTAAGGGTAATTAAGCATTTAAAAGTTTTGTGAATACCTTTCAAGAACAAAATAACAAGAAAAACATAAAAAATACTTTAAAAAACAAACAAAGCTTATTAAATACTAACTGTAATTGTATCAATTAGTTTGGATCAGTCATGTGAATAAATGTGTATAAGATCTAGATTAACACTAATAAATCTGTGCGGTTAGAAATATTCTTACCAATTGATTTTGTTTGGCTCGATTTCATGCTTTGAACTTTCTCAATGCTCCTGTCTCTTGTCTGGACCAGTTGGGGAAGAAGTTGTGGTAGAAATAATGAGTACTAATGTTTTCCAGACAGACAGACAGTGTGAGAATAAAAATCTCATCAGATTTTGTACACAATGTCATTGTGAATGGTTTGGCGTCTGTGAAAGTGAAATGTTAAAAATTGTGTTAAAATTTGTTTTGGAGACCTAGAAGTATGAGGGATGAAAAAGTTTTAATTTTATCATTTATTTCAAAACCGAATAGAGATTGAAAAGAAAAAAATGTCATTGATGCATGTTTCAAATCAGTGTTTTCCACGGAACCCTAGTGTTCTGCAAGGCCTGAATAGGTGTTCCACTACTGGAATAATTAATTAGAAGTCCACTAGGTCAATTAACCTCTCCGCTAAATACTCAGAAAATGCAAAGTGTTCTATTATGGAAAAAGTTTGAGAAACACTGTTTTAAATGATGTGTAACATTACTGTTTTTAAAAATACTTTTTTTTTCTGCTAAAACGTTTTTGATGGTTCAAAATAAAAAGGTCTATATGGTCAACCTTTGTAATGTCAATGGTGGTTTGTTATGTAGACCCTCTAAATAATTTATTATGCAAGCCAAGTCATAATTGAAGAAAAAATTCACATTCATACAATGTTTAAAGCCCTGTCAGTTAATTATTTTGTAAAATCTATTTTATTTGATAATGGTTTCTTAAGAGTTTAAAAAAATGCTTTGTATAAATACAGATCCTACGTGCTACTATGGGTAATTGTTATGGTCGTAGTGCAGCACGGTGTGTTTGAATAGTGGTGCAAATTTGTGTAATGAATGGAAGGGATGTGTAAAAGGGGAAGCCGGGAGAAATTGACAGGAAGAGAAATGAAATGTTTGTATTTACATAACTTGTTGTAATATTAAAGTATTTATAGAGTAATGACCTGAGAGTGTATTATTATTATGAAGAGACTTGTGTCGAAACAAGTGGCGCCCAACGGAAAAGGCAAGACCTGCGTTATATCGGTATCTAATTCCTGTCTACTGAGGTATTACTAGTACTACAAAGTGTAACAAAATCTCTAGATCTCTAGATCTATTAAGATTGAGAGAGTTAGCGTCATCTAAATCTCTAAAGCTATGTACTAGACTCACTGGTAAACATAAACCTTTAGTTGAAACTTAATTAAAAACATTATTGCTGAATTAATCAATTGGATTAACATTTAAATTTAGATTTATATCATTATAATTATTATGACGGGCAATTCTCTACATTCACCAATGGGAAAACGTCAGGGATTACCCACTGTATTTGGATGTGCTATGAATTTATTGAAAAAAAAAATAATTTAAAAAAATCATGTCAGTGGCTGCTGAAGTACATGTTCATTATTCTGGCTGGTCATATTTCTAAACAATAACCTTTAACATTCAATATTGATGGAAATTTGTACGATTATTAGCACTGCTGTGGGCAACACTAGTGAATTTTGACTACGGTGGAGAACAGTGCCCATTTAGGACCAATGGATATACACTGACTACGGCATATAGACAAACAACGAAAGATTGATATCACTGGCGGAGAATATACACTAGCATTGGAAGTTATACCAGCAGGAAGAAGAGTATTCCGGGAAGTAGATACATATTTGTATTCGAATAACATAAAACGTTTGTTTCATTACATTACATTTAGATATGAACATTGTTGGGTCCAGGCATTAAGTATATGAGAATCAAATATATTTAATTGATATGGTCAGATAACTCTATAAAGAAAAATTACAAATGGCGGATAAAGCTGAGATAGTTTCTTTGAAAGAAGAAGGGAGACTATTGGAATTAGAAGGAGCAGAGCTGAGAAAATATGTACAAGAAAGATTAATAGAAAGAGAGAAACTAGTCAAGGAAAAGGAAATAGAGAAAGAGAAGTTAGCCATAGAAAAGGAAATAGAGAAAGAGAAGTTAGTCATGGAAAAGGAAATAGAGAAAGAGAAGTTAGTCATGGAAAAGGAAATAGAGAAAGAGAAGTTAGTCAAGGAAATAGAGAAAGAGAAGTTAGTCAAGGAAATAGAGAAAGAGAAGTTAGCCATGGAAAAGGAAATAGAGAAAGAGAAGTTAGTCAAGGAAATAGAGAAAGAGAAGTTAGTCAAGGAAAAGGAAATAGAGAAAGAGAAGTTAGCCAAGGAAAAGGAAATAGAGAAAGAGAAGTTAGTCAAGGAAAAGGAAATAGAGAAAGAAGTTAGCCATGGAAAAGGAAATAGGGAAAGAGAAGTTAGCCATGGAAAAGGAAATAGAGAAAGAGAAGTTAGTCAAGGAAAAGGAAATAAAGAGAAGTTAGTCAAGGAAAAGGAAATAGAGAAAGAGAAGTTAGCCATGGAAAGAGAAAGAGAAGTTAACTATTGATAAATAAATTGGCTATGGATAAAGAAATAGAGAAAGAGAAGTTGGCTATCAGTAAAGAGAAATTAGTTACAGATAAAGAAATTGAGAAAGAGAAGCTAGCTATGGAGAAAGAAAGGTTAGCCATAGAGAAAGAAAAGTTGGAAATAAAAAAAGGAAAAGCTAAAGATGAAGGTACTGGAAAGAAAAATGACGTGTCTGGAAATAAATTGGCGAAATATAAAGGTACATTGTTTGATGAGAATAAAATAGACATATATATTTTCTTAAAGAAGTTTGAAATTGAAATGAAAGAATTGGCTTTTCCTGAAGATAAATGGACATTTTTGTTATCGAAGTCATTTGCAGCGGAGGTACCGTCAAAGATTTGCATGAATCAGAATAATTACCAAATAGTAAAGGAGCAATTACTACGAACATTTGGAAAAACTGAGGGGTTTTATCGTCAACAATATGTTAATTGCACCATTGAAACCAATGAGGATCCCCAAACATTTTTAGACAAGATACTTTGACAATTGGACAGAGTCATCAAAAATAGAGAAGATGGACTAAAGGTATTTCTTATGCTGGATAAAATCATTTATGAGAGTCAGGACAAACTAAAAATATTCCTGCTGGAGAGAAAGCCAAAATCTGTAGATGAGATTGTAAAATTAATAAAGGCTTACAAAGTGGCACATCCTGAAAAAAAGTTAAACAGAGGTAGCAATATTGAAGAAATAGCATGTAATAGAGCTAGAGAAACACAAGACAGTTATATCAACAATAGAAGATTTAGATATGAAGGACAGAATAGGTTTAGAGGACAAGGAAGGAGCCAAATAGATAGTAGACAAGGCCAGTATAATAGCTACAGAGGGAGATATCAAGGAAACAGACAGGGAAGATATGAAGGCAGAAGAAATGGAAGAGATCAAAGTTTGTCGTTATTTTCGAGTTCAGGAAGTCTGGATTGTTTTCAAACATTTGTAGGAAATCAGGCTGCAAGAACAATAAGGGACACTGGGAGCACTATTGTTGGAATAAACCGAAAATTGGTTGAAGATCATGAATATACTGGAAAAAACAAAGCATGTATTATGTTTGATGGTAAAACAGTTCGATTACCAGTGGCCCGAGTGAACATTAAAACACCGTATTATACAGGGATCGTAGAAGCATGTGTTATAGACCATGATCAAATTGATTTGATTATTGGCAATATACCAAACATAAAGAAGTGCACGGAAAATGAGATAGAAGTTTGGAAAAATTGTTGTGGAATGGCCATTACTCGATATTATAGTAAAGATGTGGATGAAGGAGATTTAGCAAAATTGTTTGAGTTATCAACTAAGGAAAATGGGCAAGATAAAGAAGTGAAGAAAGGAGTAAAGATGAGTTAATGACAATGGCTGCCTGTGTGATGGAAGAAACGGAGACAGAGGAAAAGTTTAGATCAATAGAGACAGTGGCAACAGAAAGTAGGCAAACATGGAAGGATGTCGCGGTGAATGGAGTTTCTCTTGAAAGAGCTAAAGAAATCAAGGCACTAATTGAGGATTATAAGAATATTTTTACTGATTTACCCGGTAATACAAGTATTATAGAACATGACATCAAGTTAACTGACAAAGTTCCAAATAAACTGCCACAATATACGATTCCATTACATCATAGAGAAGCATTACAGAAGGAAATTGATGAGCTACTAACACTGGGAGTGATAGAACCATCTAGTTCACTATGGGCTGCACCAGTCGTGCTTGTGAAAAAAAAGTGTGGCAACTTAAGATTGTGTGTGGATTATCGACAGTTGAATAAAGTCACAGAATTTGATCCATTTCCAATGCCACAAGCAGAAGAAATGTTTACTTAGCTAAAAAATGCAAAGATTTTTAGCACATTGGATCTGTCTAGAAGATACTGGCAAGTACCTCTAAAACAAGAAGCTAAACCTTTATCGGCATTTAAGACACCTTCGGGCATATATCAATGGAATGTGATGAGCTTTGGCTTGGTAAATGCTCCAGCCACGTTTAACAGAATGATGGCCAAATTATTCAGCCATAGAAGAGACACAATTTGTTATTTAGATGATATATGCATTTTTAGTGAGCAATGGGATGAGCATATACAAAGCCTTGGAGAGGTTTTTAAAATTATCAAAGAAAACAATTTAACATTGAAACCAACAAAGATAAAAATTGGCCTCAGTGAAATTTCATTTTTTGGGTATAAGATTAAAAATGAGTACATTACACCACTGGAAGAAACAGTATCAAAAATATTGGACATTAAGGTACCAAAGACAAAGAAGCAAATTAGAAGCCTTTTGGGTCTATGCAACTTTTATAGAAAATTTATCTCAAATTTTTCAGAAATAATTGAACCATTAACAAATCTAACAAAGAAAGGAAAACCTAACAATATAGTGTGGGCGGAAGAATGTCAAGAAGCACTGGACATAATTAAAACTTTCTTTTCTGGAGCACCGATTTTGAAATTACCTGACAATACTAAGGAATTTATTTTGGCTACAGATGCATCAACCATTGCAATAGGAGGCTGTCTAATGCAAAAATGGAATGGTGTCCCACATCCTATTTTATATGTGAGTAGAAAACTGACAGCAGCTGAGTTGAAATATGCCACCATTGAAAAGGAGGGACCATCCATTGTATGGTGTATAACAAAATTAGGGTTCTATCTAATGGGAGCTAAATTTGAACTATGTACGGATCACGCTCCCTTGGCCTTCATTAATACAAATAAACTAGGGAACAACAGAATAGCCAGGTGGGCATTGCAACTTATGGATTATAACTTTGAGGTCAGGACAATACCAGGGAAAGACACATTATCACGGTGTACCTGAGATGGAAAAGAAATGGAAGTAAGGAAAGGAGCTAGGCCACGTCAATTTTGTTTCTGTTGGTTGGTCAAAAGAATAATGTCAGTAAAATCATTTTGGTGAGAACACAATGAATAGCAGTGTAATGAATAGACATCTATAACAGATTGGAACATTTTGTAAATATACATATAATCGAAGACTGTATGGATTGACGAAGCTTTGTTACATGTGTTAGGTGTCAAGATATTAATATATGGTGTTATATTGAGAATTTGATGAAACCATTGTTAGAAATGTAAAATATAGTATTATAGTTACATAGTTAATTATAGTTTATAATTGTGAATTATGAGATTTACTCTGATTGGTTTGTTGGGGAAGTCTGGACATTATACATTGGGATGGATGTAAGTAATTTGGAACCTAAAATAATAAGGTAGTGAATGGTGATATGTAATGTTGCTGTTGGAGTTGTTTTTGTTGTTGTTGTTGGTTTTTACCTGGTTTAAAAGAATGAGAATTAATGAAGATAATAGAATTATATTGTACAGTGAGTTATAATTTTATTTGATATTTAAAAGACGTTCGATGTACATCGAACTTGGCAAACAAGTGGGGTGTTATGTTCGTAGCGCAGCACGGTGTGCATGAATAATGTGTAATGAATGGAAGGGATGTGTAAAAGGGGAAGCTGAGAGAAATTGACAGGAAGAGAAATGAAATGTTGGTTTTACATAACTTGTAATATTAAAGTATTTATAGAGTAATGACCTGAGAGTGTATTATTATTTCGAAGAGTCTTGTGTCGTAACAGTATCATGCCTCCCCATGTCTGTATCAAAGAAATTCATTGCTTACATTTAAATATTTCAAAAAATTATTTTAGAGAATTGTCTTGCTTTAATCACTAGAGCATTGTATTGGTAGCTGTAGATTTAAAGTACAATTTTTAAATTATTTAGAGTGCACTTGCCTAAACTTGTCCTGGCTATTTCTAACACCTTTTATATTAGAGAAAACTTTAAATATTATTTGTTACTTCAACTCTCTATTTTATTTTCACACTTAAGCAATACTGTCAGTATCTTACAAGTACATTCTGTTATTCAAATACATATAAACGACAATGAAAAGTACATAATCTTTTCAAGCTTCACTTTCTTGGATATTACATTAACCCAGTGTTTCTCACATTTTTTCTTGTGACAGCCTGTAGAGCAAGAAATTTATGTTCGGGCCCACACCCCCCTTAGCCAGTATAATAAATAAATAAATTTTAGCTTTTATATAGCGCTACTTTCATGCTTATAACATGCTCAGAGCTCTATGGTCCAATCTCATTTTTTGAGACCAGTGGTGGGGGGGGGGGGGGGGGGAGGTTTCTGGGAGAAGGCTTTTTGTGCTGCCTTTAGGCGCTCTGTAAACACAACTCTGCTCGAGTCGGGTGTCAATCCTCGAGCCCCCTTCATAGGTAACCAAGCCAGGTTTTGAAGGGCACTTAGCCTCTTGACCACGCTTCCCAGGAGAGCATTTATGTTAAGCAAGATGCATTGTAGGGGTCTGTCTTTATACAAAAGATATTATTAACAGAACAATGGATCTACACTCAGGAGAAATTGGACCATTCTGATGTAAGAAAGATTGACAAACTAGGATTTCGTTAGGTAGAAGTATTGAAGTAAGAAAATGTATTGAAATGTCTTCTTCAAAAGAACATTTTTAATCTATCTTGTTGAATATCCTTTTCCCCAAAATTGTGTATGAAAGGCCATACTTAGGAGATGAAGTGACGTCACTTAATTTAAATATTTTTTTTTTAGAAATATTTGTGTTTTTTTTTTACTTGATTAAATACTCAACAATGGAGCTTTGAATACAATGCTAATACAACATATTTTTTGTCCTTGAAAAAGAGAATGCTTTTGTGCCTCACTTGTTTGTAGGACGTTAAGGGGCCCATGATTTGAGAAATACAGCTTTAACCCTTTCTACTGAGAAATAAAGTAACATTAAATACAAAGTTTTTACTCACAACATGTAGACAAAAAAAATATTTCAAATTATAATTGATCTAATTAAATGTTAAAATAATGTCTGGAATGCTAATTCACAATCTTTTCTTGCCTACTTTTTGTAAGCTGGAGAATACTTTCTGCTTGAAAATGTCTGTGTTTATTAGCTCCCCTGCTGAGCCCAACCAATGATGTGAAATTCAAAACAATTCCTATTGATGCTGATTTAAAGAGAGACATATTGTCAGGGAGTTTTTGTTCTACCCTTGCCCAGTAGCAGTCTAGCTAGAAACAAATTAGCACAGGGAAATGTAATTACAGTAACTCTGTCTTAGAACCACCATAAAGCTGGTAGAGGTAGGTCAGGTCTATGTGGGGAAAGGTGGATAAGGCATTAAAGCAATGCATGTTTAAACATAAAGGGAGGCCATCTGGGCTAGCTAAGTGTAGCAAATCTCCTCCTTGTCTACCGTGTCCAACAGATGGAAGCTGCCATCCTACATTAGTGTAACAATTTTTTTCCCCTCCAGTCTTACAAGATTATTTGTTTTGGTTTGAAAGAAAACAAACTGGTTGAATTTCTCTCAAGTCATCTGCTCCCCCCTCCCCCCACACCTAACTTACACACACACACATAAACACACAAGTTCTGTCTGTCAGGTGTGAGCAGGGCATCCACTCACATCTATTCAGAATAGCAGTAGTCTTCAATCATTACATTCAACATTCACTAAACTTTACTCATTACTTTCAACATATTCTACACTTCCATTGTGAGCTTCATATGCACTTAACATCACTGATTACTTTCAACATTCAGCATACATCACTCATTGCTTTTTCAACAGACACTGTTTTAAAGTTATTAGTTTGAACATACAGTTTCATCATATTTGATTCAACACATTTCAAAATACTTATGCTCAAATCCTATTTTAAAAACATTACATTCATTTAATATTTTCAGCATTCATTATGCTTTATTATTACTTATAAGACTAAATTATAATTATTACTAGATAGATCTATTGTTACAATATAACTTTAATTATTCTCTCAACATATTTGCTGACTATGCTTCAGCCATTGCCCTCATCTTGCTTTGATCAGTAATGAAAAAAATAAGTTGTAAATTTTCAACAGATGTCTTAAAGAAACAAAATAAAAAGAAATAAAAGAAAATTCATTTTTTTATTTTGTTTTGTTTTGTTTCATTCTGAAAAGAATAATTTTGGTTGAGGAGAAATTTTGTTTTGTGCAGTCTAAAAAGATATGTTTACTTTTCTTCATTATTAATTCTTCTGGCCTGGCATTTAAAATATTTAGATTAATAAAGTAATACATGTTTTTTATTTTAAATACAGTTATTTGTATATGTATTTCAGTTAAAATGTGTCTTTGAAATGACATTTAAGAAATTTTTTTTATACTTTGATAATACATTTTAAGCTTTTTAACTTTGTAATTAATGACTACAACAGCCCTATGTTTTGTTCTATTTTAAAAAGAAATATTTTCTTCTTCATTTAATTCAGAGTCTGTTCACCATCAGTTGTTTGTTAGTCTGGCAGACTTCTTTCTAGAGCACCACACAGAGACTATTGACTGTCTTTCTCCCTTTCTCTCTGTCTTTTGCCAGGATTCAAGTCTCCTATAGACACAGGTCTGTCCTTACTTGCCCTCCTCCCATCTCTTCCTTTCCTCCTTGTCCCTGGATGCTGGTGTTGTGTTCTCTCTGGCTAGCAAACATTTTATTATCCAACAGTTAACTCTTGAAATTAAAAAAAAAAAGACATTTACAATTCAGAGCTAGAAACATATTTTGAAATTCATCATTATAATAGTCAAAAATTGCATTTGATAATAGAGATCAATCTGTTTTACTAATTCTGTAAACTTATTATTAAAAAAGAAATCAAATTATTTTGCAATTTTGATTTTTTAAAAATATAATAATTTTACCCATAATATGTATGAACACCTAGGCAGGATTTAAATACATGTTACAAGGATTTTTCTTTGATAAAAGTTTTTAAACATGAACTCTTTTTAAATTTCCTTGAATGTTCACAGCCCATACATTTTATATTCTATGCCCCTGCAGAATTCAACAAATCCAATTACTTGGACGTGATATGAGAGGCGCTGAACATGATAAGCTTTGGAATCAGCTTGAGGCAGAAATACACCTTCATAGGCACAAGACAGTCATCAGAGCTTGTCGTGGTCGCAATGGTCGCAAAAAGAAATTACCTGTCCCACCTGGTCATGTATGTAGCTCTTTTCTTCCTTTTCTTTTTTTACCTCCAAAATGACATAGTGACTTAATGATGTGTAATAATGTTATTGAATGTTACCAAATCTCATGCTTTGAAGACAAACTAATGTTGATCTGTTGTCAGGATTTTCAAGAGTTGAAAAGGAAACATGGAATGGGGGATGCAAGGACAGTTGTAGTTCACAAGGAGCCAGAGGAAGGTCTTGGCATGTCTATTACAGTATGTCTTTATTCGCTTTAATTAACTCTTTTGTCTTTAGAATTCTTTTTGTACCCTCACCAAGTTAGCTATTTCTAAAAATTAATCAATAGCTTTTTAATCCTGAAAAAATGCTATTGTTTTTTGTTTTTTTTTTCACATACACTTTTTTTTTAGCTTGACATGAAAGGATTTCTTGACTAGTTCTAGATATTATCAGGGTTCGTGCAGCCTCCTGATTTTTCAGGAGCTCCTGGAAATCTCCTGAAATTATTAAAAATCTCCTGAAAAGTCATAAGAATCTCCTGAAAAATAGACAAAATTCTCTTTTTGGGTGTTATTCAATATGAAAAAATGTCGATCCTACGGGCAATTAATTTTTTAAAAAATGGCATTGTCGGCTTTCATTTTATAAAAATGTAATAATATGTCGAATTAAAAACTAAAACGGAAGTTCTATTACTTTGTTTACTTTAATAGTCACTGGCTTATATAGATCTATGTATTCTAAGTCTATCTCGATCTCTTAAAAAAAATCAAAAAGTGAAACAAATCTAGATCTAGACTAGTCAACTTAGATCTAGAATTAAAATGAAATTGCTAGATCTATTTTATATAGAGTCTAGATCTAAATCTAGAAAGACTTGATATTAAACTACCAAAATTAGAATGAAATTGCTAGATAATGATATCTATAGTATAGACAGTCTATACGACTTATACTACTATTCTATATTCTATAGACTATGAATAGAGTAGACTATTTTATATAGATCTAAAATCTAAATTTAGAAAGACTTGATTTAATATCATTTAAAATTTAGATATATGATTATTGATTAATTTAAATTGATATTAAAATTTTAATTTAAAATTAAGACTAGACCTAGGCTAGTAGAATGTCTAACTTAAACTTAAGGCTGAAGTTAAGAGTTAGACTTAGACTTGGTCGTGGAATGTCCGGACTTAGATTGTTAGATGTACATAAGCTCATTATAGAGACTTCAAAGACAGTACTTGATTTTAATCTAGATCTAGTTAACTAGTAAGTACAGTCTTAGACTTAGTCAAGTTAGTCTTTAAATTTAAGACTTTAACTGTTACAGTGTCACTAGCAGTGACTAGCTAGCTATACAGCTATAATATCTATATTGACTATATCTATATATATATATACGTCTTAGTTACATAGTAAGTTAACTGACTTAGACTTAAATTTAGTTACTTAGTGAGTTATAAAATTTTATTTTATAGATAATGATATTAGATTAAATCAATTTATAAAATTAAAAAAAAAACAACTAAAGTTTCCTTATCAGACCTTACGATCTATGGGGCAGATGATGTTATGGTCATCTGTTTCTATGGCCAACTGTTAACATGCAGGGTGTTATGTCCCAAAATTCAAAATCCCAGTCTTCACCTAGATACGAACCCAGGACCCCAGATTCCAAAGCCGAGCGCTTAACCACTAAGCCATCGCGACCCTAATTTAGATTTTAGTTAGATAATATAGATCTAGATGTCTAGCTAAACTCTACCTCTGAGTACTCTCAGCTCTATAGATTGAGTTGAATTGATATTGATAGTGTGTTATACATTGCAATTTGTTTTTAGAGATTTTTATTAATTCCCAATGCTGACTAAGAAAGCAATATATATATGTATATATATATATATAGAGAGAGAGAGAGAGAGAGAGAGTAACCAACCAATCAGTTACTTTTGAATTTGCTAATTGGAAAAAAAAAAAAACAAAAAAAAAAAAAACTTGTAATTTTATACATATGTTGGTTTTTATATTTATTACTAAAAAATATATATATATATAGTTCGCATCACGTTTTTTACGCTCCTGAAATCAAATATTTTCTCCTGGAAAACTCCAGGAAATCTCCTGAAATCCTAATCTCAGAATGGTGGGGGAACCCTGTAATAGTTTAGATCTAGAAGTTCTAGATATTATATAGTCTAGCTCTAGAATCTAGACCTATATCTAGGCTAGTTCTCAATCTAGATCTAGACTTGATCTAGATAGAACTAGAACTGGAATCAAGAACTAAAAAATCTAGAACTAGAATTCAGACTAGAGCTAAAGTTGGAATCTAGACTAGAACTAGATTTCTAGACTAGTTCTAGATCTAGTTTAGATTTTCATCTATCTAGATCTCAATCTAGAATCTAGATCTTGATCTAAAATCTAGACTAGGTCTAGGATATGTGAAAACTGCATGCTATAAAAGTAGTTCGTTTTTTTTAAACTTACAATTGAAACTAAGTTCATATTAAAATTCTTTTTAAAAACAACATCTGAATCAGTATTCTATTCCATGAATTAGTTAATAAATGGGAAAATCTATTTTATAATGATCCATTGATACATTTTCCATTGTGACCTTAGATGCAAATTGTTTTTTACCAATCTATGAATGAAGCTTGATTTACTAATGAAGAAGTCTGTGACCTTTTTAAAAGACTTACCTCCCCTGAAGTTTTTCATTTAAAAGTGGTGTAATTTTTTGAAACATCTGCTTGCATTTATAATTCTAAAAAATTAGATGGCTCACTTTCGGAAAAGAAAAAGTATCCGTCGCATCAGAGCTTTGAATGATCTAAAATATCATGATGTACGATTTTCATTTTCTCTTCTAGTTTCTGAGATCTAAACGGGATGGATAGATAGGCCACACAAAAGTAATAGCATCTTTTCCCCTTTCGAAGGCTGCTAAAAATGTTGACAAAATGAAATCACCAACCAATCATACATGCTTTATGTTCATTAGAACAAAAAGTTAAAAACCTGATTTTTTTTTTCCAAACTGGAAAATGATTCTTGTTTTCAGGTGCTAATGACCCAATACTGATGTTTGAAAAATGTTATGTTAAAACATGAATTAAATAGAAAAGGTGTGCAGTAATATCTTATCATTTGAATGTCTCTACAGGGTGGGAAAGAGCATGGTGTACCAATACTTATCTCTGAGATACATGAAGGACAACCAGCGCATACGTGTGGTCAACTGTATGTAGGAGATGCCATCCTCTCTGTGAATGACATTGATTTACGAAATGCTAAGCATGCTGAGGCTGTTAAAATACTTTCTCAACAGGTTTTTAAAATTTTTTTTTTATTTTTTAGTTTAATGTAATACTTTCACAACTAGTTGATTATTTTTAGTTTAATATAATGTTTTAAAGACTTAGTTGTATTTTCATACATTTTATTGCAATCTTAAACTTTTTGTTCTAGCAAGGGGACATAACCCTGACAGTAATGTTTGTTGCCCCTGATGAAGAGAGTGATGATGAAAATAATGAATATGAAGATGAATATGGCTTCAGGTAGTTTAATGAATTCTTTTTTTTTTCTACATATTATATTTGATCTTTGCTGCACTTCGTATTGATTCCTACGTGCCATACATGTCTTTCATATGCCTGATTGTAAACTAGTGTGAGTCTCCTAGTCTTAAAATTTTTTTACATCTTCAATTTCTTTTATTTGTAATTCTGTGCTTGCCCTATCTACTTCCATTTACTTTGCATTAGTGTAGCATCATGAGTATTAGTTGTCAGTTTGCTGGTTCTACTAAGATATTGTAGCCTTTCATTTTACCTTTTTTCCTCTAGATGCAGTCATGGGCTATTTTTATAGTTTACATTCAGTTTCTTTTTAAAAAGAAAAAACCTTACATAATTTTAAAAAAAAAGACAGTGTCTGTTTTCAGTATGATTAAATATTTTCTGCTACACTGAATTTTAACCAAGATAGGAAGTTAAGATTTGAATGGCACATGGTGTAGAGCGAGCAGGATTTTGTGTTACAAGTAACACATAAGCAAATCAACTACCCTTGCACAGTTACTCTGCAAGTTTTTTCTATAGTAACACTTGAATGCATTTATTTTTGAAGATTGAAATTCTTAAACAATATTTTAAATATAGATTTATTGACAGCTAAAATGCAATATCGTTTAGCAGAATCTGACAGATCACAATGTTAGTATCTAAAACTTCATCTTTTAAAATATTAACTACATAAGCATAAAGATCTTAAAGCAGCTTATCATGAGACCTAAATCCTTTCCTAAATACCAAATTGATATTAAAATGATGAAAACTAAATTTAGAATTGAGACTCTAGCTGGTAAATCTAAGTTTATCTATATTGAGACAATAGTCTAGACAGTCCTATGCGTTGTCATGAACCTGTTTATGAATAGAGAATTCAAACTAGTTTCATGTTTTTTTGTGTTCTCATTTAGGTAGACTATTCTAATTTATCATAGTGTCTTGAGAATTGAATAGAATTTTATTTAATTAATATTCCTAAATATATTTATACCTAGAGCTAGTAGTATTGAAACCCAAATTAATTTAGTTGTATTTATATGTATAGTATTGATTTGTCCATACCTGTGGCTCCAAGGACAACGGAGGTGTTTGTATTGTTTCGCTACATCCATACCATCAAACCTATTTGTTTTTTCTCTTAAGTCTGTACCTCAGACTGTTGTTACCAACCTCTGTTTTAATTTCACACTGCTTTAATTTCACGTAGTTCTTGATTTGTTTTCTTCATTACAGAAGTGATCAGTTTATATTAGTATACTTTGATCATTAAAGACTTACACTGATAATTACAATTGATAACTGGTTTCAACTAGTTTTAATAGTTAATATCTTTGGGTTACAAAGCAAATGTCATCCAAAATTTCTCAAGTGTATTTTTCTACTTCCGCAAATGAAACATAAATAGGGTTTGATTAATTAATTTACACCTCTGAAGCTATATGATTGTAAAGTATTTATATCATTCTATTGTAGAGAAATGTCCTTTAAATTAGGGTCCTTTGTCTTAGGAATAAACCTTGGGCTCCAATTTCTGTTGACCCTAAAAATTAAACATTGTGACAGTGGGCTGTATAAGGGTCACATAGCCTAATGACATATATCTAGGATGGCTGCCTGGTCGTGCGGTTTGCGCGCTGGACTGTCGTTCGGATTTGTCGAGGGTTCAAACCCTGCCCGCTCCCATCCCCCGTCGTCCTGCAGGAGGTTTGGACTAGGAAGTAAACTATCTTCAACTCTGAAGGAACATCCGAAACATGTAAAACATTTTTACAGGTCCATATAGTTCTGCTGATTTGAAATACTCTTGTTTTGGGGTTGGGGGGGGGGATCTGGATGGTTAAGTCAGATGTTAGACTGGTGTCTGATCACTGCTTGGTGATGGAGCCACTTCAGAGGTCAGTGGTTTGAGTTCTTGTCACATCTTATCCATGTTTCACCATATGTTCTCTTACGTTCTTCTCTCAGTAACAACTGTACTCTAGTGCTGCTTTTATACATTAATGTCTTTTTTTTGTTTTCTAAATTTTGTAGCAGTTAACAAATGGCCTGGAAAGTAATAGGTTTCTGAAATAGAAATTCCTCTGTATTTGAGAAATTCAGTTTGGCTCCTTGTTTATGTCTTAACATTCTAACTGGCTTTTCCTCTCTTTCAATTAGTCTGTCATTAAAAAGGTTTAAACTTTTAAATAAAGAAAGCTCCAAGGTGCCTTAGTGTTTCATGTTATTTTTGTGTGTTGATCTTAGGTATAGAATATTTGATGAAGATGTGATGGGCACTGCGTCAGCTGAAGAGTGCATTAATGATTTGTCTATACAGTCCAATGGACCATTGTCTCCTAAAAGCATTGGCTTGGCTTCACCTACTGGGGAAACACACAGGTTAGTAATGGTGTTGCTGAGAAAGTTTTATATTATATTGTGAGCAAGAAGAGTTTCTGACATATCAAGCAAAGCAATCAAAATGTAGTTATATTATAGAAAATATTTTTGTATTAAACACAAAACAAATTTTTTTTATATCTTTGCATGTGCCATTAGGATTTAAGCAGTGTCTAGTAGTGATTGATAAAGACAACACTACCATAATCATAATTGAAGCTGCTTATATTAACAGAGTTATTGCCTGGACACGTATTGAGAGCAGTTTATAATAATATGCTCGAATAGATTTACTGTTAGCTTTGAATAAAACAAAGTGTTAATGAGTTAAACTATGGTGCTATTTGTATTATTAACTGAGCTTGCTGGATCACATTGTTTGACATTAGAAATACATAGAATAGACTAAACAGATCTTTTAGATAAGCAGGACTTTATTCTTTTTAACTCCTCTGTGTCTCTATTTCTAAAACTCTAGTGTTGTTGTGGAAACAGATTTGGCATTCACAACCCACATTGTGTCACATGATTATATTATTATTATAGGGAGGAATACTATATCAGTAACAGTGTCAATGACATATTGTCTTACCTTCATTCTAGAGTATAAACACTCTGACTAATGTATGACATTGATAGTCCTAAATGTCATGTTGATCACACATTTTCATTTCTTATGTCATTTCCAATTGTCTTACTTGACATGTCTCTACACTTACCAGCTGCTTACTTGACATGTCTCTACACTTACCAGCTGCTTACTTGACATGTCTCTACACTTACCAGCTGCTTACTTGACATGTCTCTACACTTACCAGCTGCTTACTTGACATGTCTCTACACTTACCAGCTGCTTACTTGACATGTCTCTACACTTACCAGCTGCTTACTTGACATGTCTCTACACTTACCAGCTGCTTACTTGACATGTCTCTACACTTACCAGCTGCTTACTTGACATGTCTCTACACTTACCAGCTGCTTACTTGACATGTCTCTACACTTACCAGCTGCTTACTTGACATGTCTCTACACTTACCAGCTGCTTACTTGACATGTCTCTACACTTACTGGTTCTTCTCATCTCATTCTTGATCTTTCTTTTTTTTTCAGCCAATCTCAAGGTGGACAGACTAACCCTGCACAGGCTGATTCCTCAGCTTCTACAGCCCCATCCAATCAGCAGGCAGCTGTTTTGAGCCCTGCTGTGACACACGTCAGACCAAATGGCATTCCAAGTCATGCGCCAGCTGTCAGTGTAGCCCCATCCAGCTCTAACACTAGTGTCTCAGCTAAAGGAAAAGGCAAGCAATGAGGGGATTCAATCATCATTGTCTGTGATATAATTTGATATAATTTGGTGATTTCTTTATCTAATGTTTAACTCTTGATAGAATGCAACATTAGTTAGACTCTATGAATGCTAGTATTAAGTTGTTTCTAATGTTCTTTAGAAATCTTAATACTATTTAAATATAAAAACAATATATTAACTGAGCTTTTGCTTTATGCTTCATAATTTATACATGTATTTTTTGCAGCATTTTCAAACAAAAATAATCTTAAATCGACTGCAGGAAAAGTTGAACATTACATAATTGACATTTAATTTAGACAGATATATGTTTTGATGATGGGCTAATTTGTACTAATTTAGAGTGAAGGTGCCTATAATAGGATTACTTAGTATGTTTAAAATAAAGCACTTTAAACATTAAATGTTTTTAACAAACTACAACATCTTATTTCAAAAAGATCACTTGGTACAAAAGCCAAATATTTCTAACATGGAGAAATATAACATACTTTTTGATGTTTAGATTTTGCACTTTAGCTAACAAGTTTTCTTTTTGTCAATTTAAGAATTTTTCCATGGGCCATAATCATGTATTGAATCATACCAGATATACCAACCACTTTTGAACTATAAATAGTTATATTATTCTCTGTTTGATCATGGTGATATTGTCTTACATGGAATAATTCTATATTGTCCAAATATACTATTTGAGTAAATGAGAATTTCTATTGATTTGTGTAATTACTTGATTGAACTTATTTGTTGCCTAACTATTGAATTACACTGAATCCTTCACAACAGGATTTGTACATAATTAGTTGTTGTTTTATTGACTCCATTTATGGACACTCCACAAACAGTGACATTATGGAATTAACAATTGTACAATGTATGGCAGTGTTGTGAGTGTATACACTATGTCAACTTTCTCCCTAGAATCACTTTGGTTTGTTTCTTGGTTCAGCACAGTTCTCTGTTTCTTTGTTTGACACAGTGCCTTCGTCTCCACTCAGTATTGATAGACTTTATATATCTCTCTCTCTCTCTGTCCTCATCTGTCAATGTTGTTGAATTTCTATGACTGTTTTTGGAATAGAATAGTTGTTTCTAGTGAGTCCACTAGTGAGGTGTGTGTTAATATGTCTACACCAGTTTTTCTTCAACCGTTCAATACTTGAGTGCCATTCATATTATTTGTGTCCTTTATTGATATATATTCATTAAGACCATTGCTGGTTTTAAGACCACACAGGTTGACCATGTATTTGGCCTGTGTGCATGGGATGCTTGATAGTGTAAGAGATTAATAATCTGTGATTAGAAGTAAGTGTTTCATATAGTTGCAAGATCACATCAACTAAATGCATCTCTTGAAGATTTCACTCAAGCCTAATCTGAATTTCTATTCACAAAACTTTTGTTTTGATGGGGTATTCTTTCCTATTACATTCTTATGTTAGATTTCTAGTGGTACACATGTGGGGATAAGACTTGGGTAGGTTGCAACTTAAACAAATACTTTTTTTTTTTATGTTACTTTGCATGTTGTACTAACCAGACAATGGTATTCAATATTTTGATGAAGACATGAAAAAAGTGCAATGAAGCCATATGTAAATAGAAATGTTTAATGTGTGTGTGTACAATTACATTATGTCTTGACCAAATCATCATTTCTAACAACATGGAGCCTATATTAGAAGTGATGTAATCTATATATTATCAATGTTTTGAGAATTACTTGTTATAATGTAGCTTTCACTAGCTAGTGTATCATTCCAGAAAGGTTTGCTTTGTATCAGATATTGTCATTTCAGAAAAAAATCTAAAACTTGAAATCATTTTCAGATTCTTCTGTCTTCTGTAAAAAAATTAAGTCTATTTTATTTTTTTTAAAGTCCTAAGGGAATATCTGTAAAAAATGTGCTATGTTATAGTTGACAGTTTTTCTTAGCAGACTAATGTTAAGTGTCATTATCAGAGTGGATGATGTATTCCTTCTGAACTCCAAACATATTGTTTAGAAGGAAGGTTGTCCTAGATTATGTGCCTACTCTTAGCCATAGACTTACGAATGTCTCACTACTTTGGACCATTGAATCTCAACCCAAGAGATGTAACTTACTTTGATTATACTTGATTACAGTGTTTTGACAGAATCAGTCACTTCTGATCATTGAATTGTTGTTTTTATTTTACTTTAAAAAAAAAAGGAAATGTAATTTATAAAGTGCTGTTCACAAC
Source organism: Biomphalaria pfeifferi (assembly GCA_030265305.1). Taxonomy (NCBI): domain Eukaryota; kingdom Metazoa; phylum Mollusca; class Gastropoda; family Planorbidae; genus Biomphalaria; species Biomphalaria pfeifferi. The sequence goes on along the minus strand of JASAOG010000060.1, from coordinate 1,018,737 downwards.
TGGCTGGTCATTTTTTATATTCCCAGGTTTAAAACCTGTCTGCAGCCATTCCCTACCATTCTGCATTGCTGGAATGCTGTGGCTATGTTCACAGTCAAAATTCTTTCTTGTTTAAAGACACTAGCCAGTTCAGTTTTTTTCTTGTTTTCATTTTGCATGCACCTTCTAGTTTAGTGGATTATCTTGGCCTTACAATGTGTCCCATCAACTTGGATTTACTGTATTGAGTTCCTCTACTGTCTCACAATGTGTCCCATCAGCTTGGGTTCACTACACTGAGGCTACAAGCTTCTATTGTCTTATCAAATGATGACTTGTAGCTTGACCTGGTTTACATGTTCTTCTAGAAACTTGTGAAGCTTGTGGCTGAGCTCAATGAGAAACTTCTGGCTGTGTGCAGTGAAGATCCTTTGAAGTAAAATTAAGAGCTACCAAATCTTGTCCAAGGTGTGACAATCTTTTTGGTTCCTGACTTGTTACGTCTTTTCCATTTGTTTTGTTTTCTGAACATGAATTTTTCCTCAAGTGACTGATTGACTTTATTATGCAGCCTCTCAATAATTTTTTGTAATGTGATGTCAACATGCAAAAAACATTAACTACTATTAGAAACACTTTTGATTTGTCATCAAGAGTCATGATGAATCAGATTTGTCTTGTGGTTGTAATGTATACAAGGAACCAGCATTAAATATTTTGTGCTCTGGTCACTCATGTACATGGACATTAACTTAGAGTGTTTTATAAATCACACCTTTTGTACTAATATAATAATATGTATGTTATATTTATTTGTTATTTATTTAATACATATGTAAGAATTGAAATAGTGGACAGAAACTTGCAAGCTTTTTGTGACAAAACACGTGCCATCCCATACCATCACAAGCCATCACATTATCACAAAAGCCTGACATTCAATGTTTATGTGTGAACAAATGTACATTGATTGTATGATAACCATGTCATGGTGCATTGTTTGACATCTTTCTACATTTGACATGTGTGTTTGTGCCAAACTTAGGACTCTGTGTGTATGTGTTTAGTATAGGTGTTATTCACAAAGTTTGTGTGTGAGTATGGGTTTAACAGTGTTTTTATTGGCCAAAGTAGTGTAAGTGTGTGTGCCATGTATCCCTACTGTCCTGACTCAAGGCTGTATTAATGCTCATTTATTTCAATTGTTTTATATCTTTTTTTTTTTCTATTTTTTTTCTTTTTTTTTTTTTGTGTCTCTTGTCTTAGGAGAGAACTTATTTGTATCAATGACTGTGGTCTATTAAAGTTGGGTTAAAGAACAAATTCTTTGTTTGTAAATATTGACTGTTTGTAGATATAGACTTATCCAATGGGCTGAAGAAACATTTATCACTTACATTAAAAGCGTTTTAACAATCAGTGTGTGGGAAATCGTTTTGTCTAGATACAATCACATTTATTACAGTTTCATTTCACTATTAGTTACTCAACGATGCCTCAGCTTTTTTTTTTTTTTTTTTTTAAAGGGAATGAACCCCACATTTCTAGATATTCGTGGATTGATACCCTTATTTACTGTTACATTTTTTGTCTGCAATCGTGACTATCAAGAGGTAAAATGTATATGAAAAAAAAAAATGTCTAAAATTGAGTGAAATGTTTGTTGTAACATGTTTCTTCAGAGTTTAAGATAATCTTCTTCCTGGTCCAAACCTCCCACAGGACAACGGGGGATGGCAGCGGGCAGGATATGAACCCAGGACCATTGAGAAGTCCAAACTCTGTGCAGCCATCCTGAAATTGCATTCTAGTCAATCATGTTATTGATTTCTAATAGATCTTGATGAGTAACACTAATAATTGAGTGCGATTGTAAATATTTTTATTACAAATGTTATTATCAACTCACTCTGTCTATTGATGTAAGCTTTGTAACAAGCAAAATATTTTTTAAGAAAAGCTTACATAAAGGAAAAATTGCTCATTTACAGTTATACTGTAAGTTTTATTTCCCCTTTTGTATATCTAACAAAATGTATTAATTTGTTAATTTTTTTGTATTGATTCATGTTTTGTTAGGGAGAATGACTAATTGTGTGCCTAGTTTCAACTTGATCCGAGAAGGGAAATGGGGAGAGATAACGTGTACACAATGTGTACCAGACAGATGGACAGAGTTAATAGAATCTTTAAAAGGTAGTGCATTCCGTAAAAGATAACCCTTAGTAAATTTAAAAAATAATTTTCGTAACTATGAAAGTGTTCACTCTAAGACTATAAATAGTATGAAAAAACAAGTGAGCAAGTTCAAACTGTAAAAATATTTGGAATTGAACCAAAAGGCTTAGACAATGACATTGAAACTTCTGACCACATTTTTAAGAAACCTCTTCTTCACTTGCTTTTTAAGCGAAGTAAAAAAAAAAAGGGGGGGGGGGGGGAGCGGATAAGTAAACACAAGTTTAAATTATCAAATAATAATCAATACAATTAAATCTAAGAACTAAGTACACTCCCTGTCAGATTTCAAAAGTACGTCAGCTCGAGTGTGTCAGCCTGTGTCCCGATCGTGATGGTTAAATAGTTTGTTGGCCTGAACATTTTCTGTCTCATTCCAAGATCATATGATGGTTAAATAGTTTGTTGGCCTGAACATTTTCTGTCTCATTCCAAGATCATATGATGGTTAAATAGTTTGTTGGCCTGAACATTTTCTGTCTCATTCCAAGATCATATGAATGTTAAATAGTTTGTTGAACATTTTCTGTCTCATTGCAAGATCATATGATGGTTAAATAGTTTGTTGGCCTGAACATTTTCTGTCTCATTGCAAGATCATATGATGGTTAAATAGTTTGTTGGCCTGAACATTTTCTGTCTCATTCCAAGATCATATGATGGTTAAATAGTTTGTTGAACATTTTCTGTCTCATTCCAAGATCATATGATGGTTAAATAGTTTGTTGGCCTGAACATTTTCTGTCTCATTCCAAGATCATATGATGGTTAAATAGTTTGTTGAACATTTTCTGTCTCATTGCAAGATCATATGATGGTTAAATAGTTTGTTGGCCTGAACATTTTCTGTCTCATTGCAAGATCATATGATGGTTAAATAGTTTGTTGGCCTGAACATTTTCTGTCTCATTCCAAGATCATATGATGGTTAAATAGTTTGTTGAACATTTTCTGTCTCATTCCAAGATCATATGATGGTTAAATAGTTTGTTGGCCTGAACATTTTCTGTCTCATTCCAAGATCATATGATGGTTAAATAGTTTGTTGAACATTTTCTGTCTCATTGCAAGATCATATGATGGTTAAATAGTTTGTTGGCCTGAACATTTTCTGTCTCATTCCAAGATCATATGATGGTTAAATAGTTTGTTGAACATTTTCTGTCTCATTGCAAGATCATATGATGGTTAAATAGTTTGTTGAACATTTTCTGTCTCATTGCAAGATCATATGATGGTTAAATAGTTTGTTGGCCTGAACATTTTCTGTCTCATTCCAAGATCATATGATGGTTAAATAGTTTGTTGAACATTTTCTGTCTCATTGCAAGATCATATGATGGTTAAATAGTTTGTTGGCCTGAACATTTTCTGTCTCATTGCAAGATCATATGATGGTTAAATAGTTTGTTGGCCTGAACATTTTCTGTCTCATTCCAAGATCATATGATGGTTAAATAGTTTGTTGAACATTTTCTGTCTCATTGCAAGATCATATGATGGTTAAATAGTTTGTTGAACATTTTCTGTCTCATTGCAAGATCATATGATGGTTAAATAGTTTGTTGGCCTGAACATTTTCTGTCTCATTGCAAGATCATATGATGGTTAAATAGTTTGTTGAACATTTTCTGTCTCATTGCAAGATCATATGATGGTTAAATAGTTTGTTGAACATTTTCTGTCTCATTCCAAGATCATATGATAGTTAAATAGTTTGTTGAACATTTTCTGTCTCATTCCAAGATCATATGATAGTTAAATAGTGTAATCGCAGAAGATGATGATTTGAATTTTTCAAGTAAAAAAGAAAGATTTAAATTTGGCTAGAGAACCCGATCTAGGTCTAGATCCAATATCGGTTTTGAATGGACTACCTCGTTTGGGAATTTCCGAAAAGAAGGCATTGTTGATTCTAGAGTTTAATCATGAGTTTTAATAGATTATGTTCAAAAAAAGTTTGCGCATTATATCTTCTTTGATTAAGTTTTGTCAGCAATAGACTGATGAATAGTTCACTCTTAATAACAAAGTCTACTTTGAATTAAATTATGACAAACTCATTAAATCATTTACAGTTTCATACACCACAATAATCTTAATTTTGATACTAAAGATATTCTTTACCTAGCTTCTACTCACATATAATAGTCGTGAACATTTTCCTTTAATCTTTTTCATCCCGACCCTTAAAAAAGCGTGCCCATCACTGACATAGATATGTATTCGGTAGAAAAAGAGGAGGCGGTTGCGATGTAGCTGAAAGCGTTTTCCTGAGCGCCGATCTCAGAAATTCTCCCGACGTAGGCCTACTATTTCTCTTGAAAGAATTCGGGTACCCGGAAGGCCGGCCTTAAATTGCGAGCCCAATTTAATGAATGCTTGCGAAGCCCCTTTTGAACCTTTTTTTTTAAAAAACTATTACTGTTAATTAGATCTTTTTATTAATATTTATTATACAACATGCATAGGAAACAATAAATGCAAAGGGCGCCAGCGGTTTAAAGTTACGTCAATCGTACGATACACTAAATATGCTAAACCTCTAAGTCCCACATCTTTAAAAGCCTGTGACAAGAGGCATGATTGATAGTGATATTCTAAATGTAATTTGCGGGGCATCTGCTAGGCACGGGGCCCAATTTGTAGCAATCGGTAAAATCGGCCTAAGCCCGGCCCTGGGTATCAGGTCAAATAGACGCGTAGGACGTAATCATCTTCTTTTTTGAAGTAACGTCTGTATTTGATAAGATAAGATAAGACAAATAAAGTTTAATTAAAAAAGAGTTGGACAAGCTAATACTGACGTGTCAGAGATATTCGAGACGGTAAAGCATGTACTTATGTAATCGAGACCACTTATAGGCTTTATAGTCATTGTGTTCAGCGTATTTTTGGTTCCCTTAAAGGTCGCCATCAGAACGATGGTACTAGTGATGTGCCGCATGTTTAAACAATTCCCAGAGCATAGTGGCGTGTACCTGTGCCTGCGTATTAAGGTGCATTATATCGCTAATCTCGAGTTGGCACCAGCAGACCTGTCACAAAGGTAGACAACGAAGATAGCAATATAAGAGCTAAATCTAGTTTCATACATTTCACTCAGGACGGACTATGGGCCCTAGTCTCTGTCGCTATCCTAATGTTACCACTGTGTCTCTTGTGTTATCAATCCTATAAACTCTAAAATTATGCTCAAGATTAATGATTTATATAGATAATCGTTTTCAAATTGTTTATTGACTTGAATGTAAATCTAGATCAGGGCTCTTAGTATAATATAGGATGCCGTCAGGTGACTTACATTCATGTGTGTATGTGTAGGCCTATATTCCAGATTTTGTCTACCAGGCGGTGGTTCTCTCAACCCTTCTAAATGGATCTGAGACATGGGTACTATACAAAAAGCAACTAAGACTACTTGAGCGCTTTCACCAAAGATGCTTGCGCTCCATCATGGACATACTGTGGCAAGACCGCACTACAAACAGCGATGTCCTTTCGAACGCCGGTAGTAACAGTATAGAGGGTCCGTCAGTTACGCTGGGCAGGGTACTTATCCCGTATGGGAGACGAACGTATGCCAAAGGCAGTCTTTTTTTTTTTTTTTTGTGAGCTAAAAAGTGGTCGACGTAACAGAGGCGCCCCACGGAAACGCTTCAATGGCCAGCTTAGGCGCCAACTTGCTTTAGCTGAAAGAGAGCACCTGGTCGCATGCCGCCTCAGAACGAGACAGCTGGAGGTCACTCACAAAGGCCGCGGGATACACATTTGAGACCATAAGAAAATCCGCTGCCGAGGACAGTAGCAGACGGCGAAAAGAAAATCTAAATCGACCACCTACGGACAATGGTTTTGCTAGCCCTAAATGTGGCAAAATATGTAGGTCACAGATGGGGTTGCGCAGCCACGGGAAATACTTCATTCCTCATTAATCTTCGGACTCGAATACAAGCCTTATTATTCTATTCCAGATTAAGGAGGATGTTTTGTTTTTTTCGTGTAGTCTCCCTTGTTCTAATGTTCAGGTGTTCATTTTTTTTTTAAATTGTGACCTCAAGATATAAACGCAGCAAGTGACATTGTAGCCTCCCCTAAAGTTTAAAAATAAAGTAAAATGTGAGTCAATTTTAAGGAAAAAAACCAACAACAAAACGTTTTGCTTTTAGAAAAAAAAAGAAACCTTTGTCACAACTTTACAAGAACTTAAATATAATGATATCGAGAGCTAAACGGGTCGGACAGGCGGACAGACACAAAAACTAATAGCGGCTATTTCCCTTTCAGGAGCCTCTAAAAATCTGCCTACAACCAGAGCTCAAGGAATGAATGGACTTTTCTAAATAACTCTTACCCCAACAACCAATAGGTCAGAGTTTACACAGACGAATCCAACACAAATGAAGGAGCTTGCATACTAGTTGAATATGAACTAGTCTGATTTTTACATGTGGTAGCATCACATAGAATGCCGACCACGTTTTTCAATGCATACTATATCAAGAGTCCAGAACAAGATTCTGGCCCCAAAACCTATAGAACAAAATCTATATGGAGACCGTCCAGATCTGGAAACCACTGCGCAGTTCATCGCAGATATATAGGACTTACTCGTCTGAACCCTCCAGCATATAAATGAGAACGAAGGAGAAGATTAGTTGAGCTCTTGAGAAAATATTTTATAGCTCTTGTGTTGATTCCCTTAAGAGCGCTTTCAAGCGTGCAAGATGGCGATTGTCAGACATATGGGCTACATGAACAGCCAATCGTAGTAGGGAAAGTCTTGCTGTGGAATGGATGCTGTTCATCTGTGACGTGAGAGATTTCGTTGTCTGGTATGTGGTCAAACAAAGTTGCCAGTTTCGTGGATATTTTGAGTCCTCTCTGTGACCATACCTGTTCCTGAAGTCTACAGCACTGTGACGTACTTCTCATAGGGACAATCTTTTAAAATCTGCTAGTTTCTGGACATCTATAATGCAGTACACACAGTACTGATACAAAACCAGATTAGAAGAAACACATTTTTTTCCCCTGCATATGATTTGTTTTACTTTTTAAACTGTGGTAAATGTTAACATGTTTGTGGATTAAAAGCAATGTTAGTCAAATAAGACTTGGCTTGTTTTATCAAATCCTTTTGATTCTCAGTAGAACATAGGCCCGCAACATCACTTTGCCACCGGACTCTGTTCTGGACAATTTCCCTCAGCTGCCGTCTTTCTCTTTCGGTCTACTAATCTTTTCCATGTTTACTTTGTGTTTAGGGCCTTTCTCTTTCACCTGGTTTCCAGTCTAGGGCCTTTCTCTTCCACCTGGTTTCCAGTCTAGGGCCTTTCTCTTCCACCTGGTCTCCAGGCTAGGACCTTTTTTCCACTTGGTTTCCAGTTTAGGGTTTTTCTCTTCCACCTGGTTTCCAGTTTAGGGCCTTTCTCTTCCACCTGGTTTCCAGTTTAGGACCTTTCTCTTCCACCTGGTTTCCAGTTTAGGACCTTTCTCTTCCACCTGGTTTCCAGTTTAGGGCCTTTCTCTTCCACCTGGTTTCCAGTTTAGGGCCTTTCTCTTCCACCTGGTTTCCAGTTTAGGACCTTTCTCTTCCACCTGGTTTCCAGTTTAGGGCCTTTCTCTTCCACCTGGTTTCCAGTTTAGGGCCTTTCTCTTCCACCTGGTTTCCAGTTTAGGGCCTTTCTCTTCCACCTGGTTTCCAGTTTAGGACCTTTCTCTTCCACCTGGTTTCCAGTTTAGGACCTTTCTCTTCCACCTGGTTTCCAGTTTAGGACCTTTCTCTTCCACCTGGTTTCTAGTCTAGGGCCTTTCTCTTCCACCTAATTTCCAGGCTAGGACCTTTCTCTTCCACCTGATTTCCAGTTTAGGACCTTTCTCTTCCACGTGGTTTCCAGTCTAGGGACTGTTTAGAAATGTTTTCTGTTGTTTTATTTAATCCAACCCCATTGGCGTTATTTTAAATATCTAGCTGTATCGATGCTTGCATCCCCCCCCCTACAGACTATTGTTTGAACAATAGTCAAACATAGGATGCTTTTTACTATGACAAGCTTGCTAAACATTATGTAATCTCCTGTTTCTTGTCAAATAATTTTAAAAAATATTTTTCTCTACTCATTTTTTTCAGGTAAAAGTTATTGCCCCCTGTCCTTATTTACTCCCTTTAACAATCTTTTCATTTAAACTTAATTATTTACCTTTAAGAAAAAAAAAGAAAACAACCCGTAAATGACGTCACTTAAGCACTCATAAAAAAATGTTTTCCTGTACTAAATCTAAGGATTTTTTCTCCCTTTCCTTCCATATAGTATAAAACTTATTTATGGAGCATGACCTGATTGGAAGGCTGCCAGGTAAGTGACGTGGGCACTCATATTCCTACCTTTCATTACTTGCAGAACCAGGTACTAAGTCTTGGTGTGATGCACTGACCTATATATATATATATATATATGACGGTTATTACCTCTGATATGGCATTAACTCAGTCACAATTCAAGTTCAAGGACATTGTAACATTGTTTATTAAAATTACCAAAGTCACTTACTTCTATGGTGTATATTGACCATTTGGCAGAATATGTGTGTGATCACAAGGGGAGCTTCCAGCAATGTCTTTTCTAATGCATTACCCCACTCTAGAATCTGCATGCTCCAGGCAACAGTATTCTTTTAGGATTGAAGAAGCTGTCCGATTTTTTTTTAAAGAAGAAAAATTAAAATCAAACTTTTCCTGTTCAAGTAACAATTTCATTTGGCAGCATTCCTTGAACGTAGAATGATAGTTTTGAGCAATCCAATGGAAGAAAACCTAGTGATCGAAATGTGTGTGTGTGTGTCTGTGTGTGAGAGAGAATGAGATTATTCTCAGCGTGTTTTGTTGTTATTGAGCTGTATTATTTATGTTTGAAAATATTATTGTTAGACTGATATACACTATATTTCATAGATTACGCTAAAGAGTACGGATAAGTAGACGCGTGTGTACAAAATCATCATTGGTCTGATTTTGAGGGAAATTACTTAGGTCCCCCCCCCCCCCCCCCAAAAAAAAAATCTTGTCGCTTTAATTATCCGATTTTTACAAAGTTTTCTCCTTGTCGTCAAGAGATGATAGTTCGTCGTATGAATTCATTCTCGTATGGCCTCCCCCTTCAGTCGCTGGGTCATCTCATGAATGGTGAGATAAATGTTGGGTATTATTATTATAGCTTTTATACAGCACTACTTTTATGCTTATAACATGCTCAGAGTGCTTTAGTCCAATCTCATTTGTGGACCAGTGGGGGGAGGAGGTATCTAGGAGTTGGTTTTCCGTGCTCAGTAAACACTACTCTGCCCGAGTCGGTTGTCGAACCTCTAGGTAGCCAAGCCACGCCAAGTTCAAGCGCACTTGGCCTCTCGACCACGCTTCCCACTGTAGTCATCATTGTTAACAAAAAAATTAACCAATTATTTGTTCTGCTTGATTAAAGAAAAAAAGTTTACAAAATTAGAAGACATCAATGCTTTCACGTTTTTTGTCGACAAATAACAACAAACAAAACAACAAGGTTACAAAGACAGTTGGTGTGGAAACACAAATTGTAAATCGGCCCCAGGAGTGGTCCACCCAGGCAGGTAAAAAGGCAGGTTTCAATATTTTCAGAATGAAATTCTATCAAAGACAAATGACAGAAAATAATGGAGAAAAAAAGGTTAACTGATCTTGTGTGGTGCCCCAGCGGTCCAGCAGACCAAAGGATAGGTGAAATTGAATGTGAAGTTAGGTGTGAACCTGGCCTAACTGATGTCTTATAATGAATATCTAATTGATTTAATTGTTTTGTAAAGGGCCAATCTCTTATTCCTTATTTTGACAAAAAATCTACAACCGTTTATATAAATGTGTTAATAATATGGTAAATAATTGACTTCCCCAATAAAGAGCTTTAAGTGTTTGTTACTATTAATTGTGAATAGTTGTAAAAGTGGTGTATTTTTATGAAAAAACTGCAAGTGATTTAAAAAATTAGATTTTTCGCTTTCAGAAAAGAAAAAAGTAGCCGCTGCATCGAACTTTGAATAGTATAAATATTGTGATGTCCGATTTTCACTATCTTTTCTAGTTTACGAGATTTAAACGGGACGGATGAAGGGACAGACGGAGGACAGATAGGCCACACAAAACTAATAACATCTTTTCCCCTTTCGGTGGTCTCTAAAAAAAAAAAAAACTTCACCACAGGTCTTGAGCTTATCCTACGGGTGTTTTGACCTTGACTGATGGGATGTCCATTTTGTTTTAGATCAACAAATGACCTAGGATTCAACCTGACACCATTCGCTTGTTATGTCACCGCCAATGGATACTTATTTCTAGAAATGTTATGCTTATCATATAGTTATAGTTTTTGTTATAGTTATCATACAGTTCGTATCATGCATTATGAAGGGCCAACTAATCCTGCCGATGGATGTCTTAACGTTATTAGTAAAAGCTTGAGATATAGGTAAATGTTAATAAATATAGGCCTACTTAAGTCAGTCTCCTAACAGCTCCATTTAAAGTGTTTGGCAGGACTAAGAAGGAAAACTCCGATGGTTTTCAAATTTGAGTTTTTGAGATATTTAAATTCTGCATTAAAAATTGTAATAGTTAACATTTTACCATTTTGTATTTATATGCTTAGAAACATTTATATTTAATAAATTAGACAGTAAATTCTTGACATCTCAAAAAAAAACGGGGTTCTTTGATATTTTGTTTTTAGGTTAGGCATACGTCACTTCCATCAAAAATACTGAAAGAGAAACTACATTTAACTAATCGCATTGCTTTATTCTTACAGTAGCTGTTAGGCTTAGTGACGGCCTAGTCCAGAGCTATGGTACAGTTATATATATATATATATATATATATATAGAGAGAGAGAGAGAGAGAGAGAGAAAGAGAGAGAGAGAATGAGAGAGAGATCTAAAAGGATAACCAACTCGTTTAAAAAGTTACATTTTCATCTAATTCCCTACCTGTCCTAAATAGTAAATAGATCGTGTGTCTGACTGATTCTAACATAGTGGTCAGTGTGAGGCTACTCTAGACTACGTGTTGTCGGTCATGACAAGACAACCAAGCGATAGTGTTTGCGTGTGTTGAGTGGTCAGGCGAGAAAATACGCACTACACACTGCCGTGGTTAGTCAATCATGTAAATCTACTTTCAACACGCATTTTTTTCTTTGCTTACAAGATCTAGATCTAACTGCAGAGACGAAGATATGTATTTTTTTACGAGAATGTAAACTTTACTGCATGGTCTCCCGTTATACAATAAGTCAATAGATTAAATTAATAGGTTAGTGTGACGTCACATAGAAACCCGGTAAAAATCTAATCGTTTTGGATGCGCAGAAAAAATTTGTTAGAAAAACATCCATTACTAAGTTATTATTGCAAATTTAAAGAAAAGAATAAGGTGTTCATTATCTGTAAATCAAAAGACATTATATCTAAAATTGTCAAAACCATCGGAGTTTACCTTTAAAAAGAGACTCATATGTTTATGGTCAGTTCAACAGTAAAACGATATAAGAAACCAATTTATAACATCTCAAAAACAAAACTCTCTGGAGGACCTCGCTGGCTAGTTAAATAACATCATTTAGTGGAAGAAAAACTAAGAATAGAATGAAGAAATTGTTTCTCCATAGTATCAAAATATCAATGGAAATGATTCGGTGTGTTGCCTGTCAAATGATTCGGTGTGTTGCCTGTCAAATGCTTCCCCTTCTTTTTTTTTTTTTGGTCAAAAAATAGAACAACACGATGTAGGTTCAAAAAATATTTAGGTTATGCGTTACATGGGCATGAAGAACATTTTAAAAAAACCCAGATAACCCAGTAAACCTGGTAACAAGAAAGGTATTTATAATGCTTTTTTTTTTTTTTTTGCAACTCATGATTTTTTAACCTTGTGTGTTCTAGAATTCAGCTAAAATGTTTGTTTTTTTTGTATTTTAAAGGAAAACTATTCTATAAAAAAAAAGAAATCCCAACAGGCAGGGGCAGAATGTGTGCCTGGATTGGCAACGTATCACACAATCAGGCCAACATGTTGCGTTTTAAATCACAGCCAATTGACCCTCAACCATTCGTGTCCCATAATATGTAAAATAAAAATGCATGCGTAGATTTATGTTAAGTATTGTATTTCTACATGTAGCTAAGGTAGTCTGGTAAGCTATATATAATCTCAATGTGTACAAATAAAGCAGTACAAATTAATCCTTAATTAGTTTGAACAACTTTGAATTGAATACTTTATTACCTAATTTTGAAGTTACTCTAGATATGACCAAAAGAGTAACGTATAACACTTGATAAGGGAACTTAATGTACTGTAAAAAAACATGTACGTAGAAGTCATATCCCCATTCAAGGTATAAAACGATCTCATCAAAAAACTTCCCGCTGATACATTGTGTTCTAATCAATTTCACGTCTTAATCAACAGCCATTAACATAAAATCTTCCAAGTGTCTTGTTGTCTTGATGCTTCTCTATTGGTTCAAGTGCCCTAGTGTTTTGATGCTTTTGAGCATATTGGTTCAAGTGCCCTAGTGTCTTGATACTTCTAATCATATTGAATGAATAAAGTCTACACGAGGAAATTCCCGAATTCGTATATTTCGTTCAAGATAAATATTTTCTTTTTTTTTAGCCAAATTTAGATTAATTGTTTTTAATACTTTGAAAAAAATTATAGCGGTCAAACTAGATTTTTCACATTTGGCCAAAGAAATTCTTTTCCCAATGATCTACAGCAACTGTCCAATTTTGTTTAGATTCGTGCACAGCTTTTTATTTATTCCACACACCCAGAATGTTCCCCGAAGTTTCCACGAGTTGAATAAAGGTAATGTAAAAACTAGAGGTAATGTAAAAACTTAAGGTTATGTAAAATCTAGAGGTAATGTACAAAATATTAAAATTTTAGGGCAAAATTATGATTAAAGGTTGAAAATATAAAAATGTATTTGAACTTTTAGATTTGAATTTTTCTTTCTGTTTTAAAATTCGTTAGTCACTTTCTTACAGACGACGAAGGAGGACGGTTGCAGACGACTGCGTCCAAATTCGAGGCGCTAATTACTGACTCATCTATCAAAAGTGTTCCACTAAGCCAGTTTGATCCATGCTGGTATTTTGTTTATTCTATTGGGATAAGATAAACAAGCTCAAATACCTTTCCATAAGATTCTGTAATATTTTTGTCAAAACAGAATGCACATTTTTCATCACTGCTGTTTTTAAAAGACCGTATTGGTTGTTTTTTTACACTGGTGTCTTTTCTTGGAACACTCAATTTAGATCGAATGTCGATAAAAGTTTGATGTTCTTGAGATTGTGATCGAATGTCGATATAATTTTGATGTTCTTGCTGCTAAGAGGGTAATCAAAACTTTTTTTTATTAAGAAAGAATTAAGTTGTCAGTTTATCTTTTTTGATAGAATTTTGAAACGTTAGCGAAATTAAGAAATTTCTAAAATATTCTAAACTACACTAAAACTTGAAATGTATTTAAGTACTAAAATCTTATTTCAACAATACAGAGTTCCAATATCTTATAGAAAAAAATCTTTATAGTACATTTCTATGTCTAATCAGCAGCAAAACTCTATTTCTAATGTTTTGCACCCACCTTTAAAAAAAAGTCCGCCACGACACTGAGAAAGAAAGAGAGAAGGAGAAATGAAAAAGTTGTCTGAACTAAAAGCACTAGAAACGAAACAAAACTACGTTGTTGTTGTTGACACTCTGATGTAAATAAATGAAATGTTTCAGTGTAGCCGCATGTATGATGTAATGCACTGGTTACGCCTATAGAAATACTGGAAATAAAAAAAAAGACTTCATTGAAAGAGTGTGTCAAAAAATAGTATGTGTGAGCTTATATTGACTCTCTCAAATGGAGAGGTTTTTTATTCAGCAAATTTAGTCAAGATGAAAGACTGAGTCACTGGAGTCTTGGATGTAGAGAGAGAAAAAGAGAGAGAGAGAGAAAGAAAGAGAAGGTTGAGTGAGAGGTGAGTGATAAGAGAATTAGTTCTAAATAAAGATAAGGATGATACTTTGACGAGTGCCTGCCTTCACCCCCCCACTTTTTTTGCGCCCCCCTTCCCCTAAACGTGGCCAAAAGTTCAGTGCACTGGTAAAAAGTAGCTTAAAGTAGTGTTTGTGTTTGTGAGGAATAGATTGAAGTAGTGCGCTGGTAAATGTTACATTCACTTCTTTCATTAACAGATAGGACAAAAAGAAATGCTTCAATGTGCATGCGTCACTAATTTCCTTGACGAGAATACATAGTGTGAAGTAACTCGCTGTAAGATTTGGAACTGTAGCTAGTGTAGATAGTGACAAGACTATATGAGTGATACGAACATAGGCTGTACAGAAACTTCAATCAATTCGTAAGTAAGAACTCTTGTCAATAATTATAAATAATCTTAAAAAGCATTACAAAAATCACGGTATGTGTCATACACAATATATTTCATCTAGTCACATCTAGTTCGCACCAACAACAGTGAGACTAACATAACCAACAACACTTCCTCATTTTTTTCTGAATTTGCATAATCTCCCGGTCATTAGGTTAGTTAGAGACAGGGACTTCCTATGTATTCAAAACTATTTAATACGTATCAATCCACCAGCTTTCTATATGTATATAAGTTAAACGTTTTTAAAAATAAAATATTCTTTCTCTATTTCACTCTTCCTTTATAGCGGACTCTTTTATCACGGGTTTTCAATTCCCCCCCCCCCCCCCTCAAAACATTTAAAATTAAAATATTTATCGCGATATTTTGGTTGTTTCACGCCAGTAACCCACTCAATAATTAAATTTATAATAGGCATAAAGAGATCGGTTTCGCTTCTGCCTATAGTGGGTGTAATAATAATTAAGTCAGCTGCCAAAGGTACTACACTACTCTTTTTCGTGGTGCCTTTAGTAGGGCAGTAATGATCTTGATAGGACAGTAATGATCTTGATAGGGCAGTAATGATCTTGATAATCAACTCATTTTCATCTCTTCGTTTCATACATCATTTCAGTTGTTATACATCATTTCAGTTGTTATACATCATTTCAGTTGTTATACATCATTTCAGTTGTTATACATCATTTCAGTTGTTCATTTCAGTTGTTATACATCATTTCAGTTGTTCATTTCAGTTGTTATACATCATTTCAGTTGTTATACATCATTTCAATTGTTTATTTTAGCTGTCATACATCATTTCAGTTGTTATACATCATTTCAGTAGCTCATTTAAACACTTCTGAGTGAATACGGTTCGAAAGAATGAAATGAATTAAAGAAGAACAGCAAGGACGCCTCGAGATGATTTCAATTGAAATGAACTTGTAAGTTTGAGACTTTCATTCAGGAATGAAGATTATTACTTCTTAACCCAAACTTTCAGCTGGCCGGCAAGGAGTGGGCTGGACAGGGCTTGACCATCGTGACCACAGTCCGAAGTACATTTTACACGACCAGGCTATCATAAATTAAGTGACAATGAAAATATCAAAAATACTTTTAAAAAAAAGTTAACATATGGTGATGAACTGTGTATTTACAGCCATATCTTTCAATGCTGTAATATTGATTTTACTCTTTCTAAATCAAACAAAATAAATTAATAACCACAAATTTATTAATTTGCTAATGTTTTTTATTGATCCATGTTTTGTTGTGGATAATGAATAATTGTGCAAGTTTCAAATTGATCCGAGAATGGGACGACCATACACTTATATATTATATCTTGACTGGAAAGCGGAAATAAATTCTTATCCGCCACTGATCGATTCACAGGCGTATCTATATATAGATTTTTATGAACGTAAATTATTTTTTCAGGCTCTAAGGGGAGTCGCCCCAATCAATCTTTTCTGTCTTAGAAAAGTAATGATCTTTAGTTTTCAAAGTTTAGAAATAATGCAAAAACATTTCTCGGATATTCACACAAATATATGCAACAAAGCCATTTACTGTTTGTTCTCCATGAGATAATATTTCAAAAATCCTAGATGGAAATAATTCATGTTGATTTAAATCATCTTGTATTTGTACATTTAAATAGATTGATTACCTAGATCTTTCTACATTATGTATCTAAAAATTGCAAAATAATAATTATGAGACGAGAGTACTCTTATTTTTTATGTTCAATTACTAGATCTAGATCTAAAAATTAAATTATATGTTACATAGGTTAGGGTTGAAAAAAACAAACAACTTTACTTCTTTTGACTACTTTACAAAACAACGCCTTGATTCAACTTTCTAAAAAATTTTCACATTTTTGGAGTGTTAAAAAATCCCCATGTCTTGTCTAGAGTAGTATATATAAATCTATGGGGACTATCTTTTCTTGTGCTCCCTCCACTGTAATTTGAAGGACGACTTTTGACAGTGTGTCGTGTCTTACATTATGACCATCCATTATCTCGGTAGCATTGACAATTTCAAGTAATTCCGCTTCCGGTCATCTCTTAGTAATATCAAAACCAGTGCACTTGACCAAATCTCTCCATTCTTTCCGGTTAGAAGAGGAGGGGCTGGTCCATACTTTCATTTTGTCCAATCAGCTTTTCTTTGGATGGCTCTTTCTTTGTGCTCCCTCCACTGTACCTTGAAGGATGATGACCTTTGAAAGCGAGTCATGTCTAACAATATATGTCTCTTTCACAGTATTGAGGAATTCCTCTTTTCTTGCCAGCCAGAGTGTGCCCTTTATTTTCCTGTTATCTGATAACCAGCAGTTTGCTGTAGCATTTACTCTTAAAAGGTTTGAGCTTCTAGATTTAGACAGACTTTGGAGAATGTGAGAGTTTATATTTTTAATCTACCAGTTTGTTTTCTTTTATTAAATGATTTTGTTGAACTTTTGGCAAATGTCATAAATTTCTGGGATCCGCGCTCAATCTGGCTGACACAAGTATCTACTTTTTGCTCATATTTTCCCCCAGGATACCAGACACTCATTGTGAATCATGTCTCTGTTTTATTGCAAGTTTCTTAGCGTGTGACCGCTGATCTATTTTAACTTTTAATCTTCGACAGAATTACGAAATTATTACGATGTAGGAGAATGCTCCCGCTGGAGATTATGAAACTCTGGGATCATTTGTAAGTCCATGACATTTTTGTCTGTTTTAAGGCTCAGTTTTATATCTACTCAGATCAGATATGTGTCTACACTCTACACTCTAGTTTCTATTGCAGTAACAATTTTTAAATCTTCTCGATTGATGTTTATCTCAGGTCAGATATGTGTCTACACTCTACACTCTAGTTTCTATTGCAGTAACAATTTTTAAATCTTCTCGATTGATGTTTATCTTGCGAAACATTCCTTGTAATTTCTGCTCTGAGTCGTCAAAAGACTCAGGGCCGCCGCGACCTATTGCGCACCCAGGCGGCCTAATCGGGATGTCAAAAACAATTATTCCAAGGTTACATTGTTAAATAAAATTATTAGTTTAATATAAATATAAATATTTATTTTCCTAAATTTATGGGTACAAATGATTACTGAACACATTAAACGTAGTTGAGGGTTAGATTATTTGTTTTGTTGCTTAATTGCATAACATAGTAAATCGAATAACACCATAAGACATTTTTGAAAGAAGTTTAGTTTAAATATTCTATAAGCATTAAAAGCGTTTTTAGAAATGAATAATTATTTGTATAGATTTAAGATCTGATATTATCTCCGAGGCAAGAGAACTGCCAGAGACGTTGGTATATAGATGGCCAGGGGATTAATTGACCGGAAAATTAAATGACTAAATAATGAGGATTAAATGAGAAAATCAGAAACATCTAGAATTAGAAAAAGATAAGTATGATTGATGACGATCGTTTTGATGAAAGTGTTAATGACCCTGAACATAAAATTTTCATTTTCTTATTTGTTCACACACCCTGAAGCTATTGCTACAGTAATATTGTCTGGCTGTCCTTTATCGGTCTCCTCAATCATATAGTCACTCTGACCTTATGTGTGTATCAAGTCACTAGGACCCAATGTATATACAAACTTGTCTTGGGGGTCCACCGAAGTTGCACAGTGTCACGTGGTTGAGTATTTCCGGTGCGACATCTTTGTCACTGAAAATTGTAATGTTTTGTTGATTGGGATTTCTATCAATGTCCAGAATGATCGTTATTGTCTGGAGTTTCCTTAAAACTAGAATCACAAAGGTGATGGTTTGTTTTGTGGTGTTTAGAGGGCTATCTTCGTTATGCAAAGGCGGCGCGAGTCTCATATCAGGGACACAAATATTTGTACAATGGTCTGACCGTGACAAAATATCTTTATCGCGGAGGCCTCCTAAGGCTCAGGGCCTGGATGGTTGTCCCACTCGCCCCCTAAAAAGCCCGCCTCTGCGTTGTTAATTTTTATGCTTATTGAGGCAAAAACGTTTTGTCCGATATAAACAAGGTTACAAAGACAGTTTGTGTGGAAACACAAACTGAAAATCGGCCCCCGAAGTGGTCCACCCAGGCAGGTAAAAATGCAGGTTTCAATATTATCAGAATGAAATTCTATCAAAGACAAATGATAGAAAATGATGGAGAAAAAAGGTTAACAGATCTTGTGTGGTGCCTCAGCGATCCAGCAGATCAAAGGATAGGTGAAAGTGATTGTGAAGTTAGATGTCAACCTGGCCTAACTGATGTCTTATAATGAATATCTAATTGATCTAATTGTTTTGTAAAGGGTCAATTTCTTATTCCTCAAGAATAAAACATTTCCGTAAAAAAAAAAAAAAAAATATCCCTTTGGTTAGGTGTTCTATGTATTGTGTGAAACTGCAGTTCACGCGACAATATGAAAAACTACTTATAAATTTTTGTTTTAAATTATGTCTGACTTATATGCATACTAAATAGATTTTTTCTCTTTAAAAAAATAGTAAACATTTTTTTGTGTGTAAATATAGTACTTAGTATAACAAACCTTACATAACTTAACAATACAAATACAAAAAAAAAAAAAAAAAAAAAAAATATGTCAAAAAATCTACAACCGTTTGCATAAAAGTGATGTATTTTTATGAAAAAACTGCTTGCATAAGTGATTTAAAAAATTAGATTTTTAGATTTCAGAAAAAAAAGTAACCGTTGCATCAGAATTTTGAATGGTCTAAAATATTGTGATGTCGGATTTTCACTATCTTTTCTAGTTTACGAGATCTAAACGGGACGGACGGACGGACAGACAGGCCACATAAAACTAATTGCGTCTTTTCCCCTAGCGTCTTTTGCCCTTTCGGTGGCCGCTAATAAAAAGTGGAATTCTTAACTTTTCTTCACGTCTGCTAGGGTCTATGACGTCACTGGTTATAGATCATAAAATCTGAAATGTAGGTCTATGTCTAAAAAGCCTTCACATTCTGGCTGTTATTAACCAACTGATATTGCAGTGCTACACAAGTGAAACATGAAGTGAGGATACAATCGTATCGGATATACTTTTTTTTTGTATTGTCAAGCTCATTTCTATAATAAAATCTTTAGGATATCATCAATCTCAGCTCAGGACTCAAAATATAAAATCAGTACATAAATTTCAGAGAATCTTTAATAACTGATTTTACATGAATTTCAGACCAATGCGCTGAACGGCGCGGGAGGATCTAAGTCTAAATAAGTCTTACAGAAATTCCAGACCCCATCTAGGAAGAGGCAACAGAAAAGGCTGTCTCTCTGTAAAAAGTTGGTTATTGATTTCAAAAACTAGAACACAAAATGACCAATATGTCAGGAGAACTGGCTAGTAATGTCGGTCTGTCCCTACCTAGAAAATAAAGTGTCTCGCACTAAGACGATCTTGCTTAATCGTCTGCAGCAGGAACAAGTAGGCTACACGACCGTACACGAATAGGTCAAATTTAATGTTTTAACTGGACATTGACAAATTTATTAAACAAGGGAAATAATAACAGCCTTGAAAAGAATTGTAAGACTTATGATGAGTTTTAGAATACAGATTTCAAAGGGACAGAACTTATCTCGAAAGATACGAGTGCAAGATGTTACTCAGCAGTAGACAAGAAATGGAGAGATTCATACCTTTAGAATCCCGTAAGGAGACGATGTTTTTTGTTTTTTTTCAGCCTGATAGTCACAGTTCAAACACTTAAACATTAAACATGACCCATTCATAATGTTGTATACCTGATATATGTATGGACATTTAAGAGCATTTGGTGATATCGTATACTCGACATAGATAGGCTTGCAATATAGCAGGTAGTGATTAAAATGAAAGTATTTCCAATATTAGACCTATAACATCTAGGGTCTTAATTATATATTACAAATAAATTAGATTAACTTCATCACAGAAGTGGTTGCCTAAATGGTGCTTCAATGCCAAACTTTAAAAAAATAAAAATCACAGAACTTCAAACTTTCTGGAAATTAAGGGAATAAATAACATGCAGAAACGTAGCAAGCATGGGGTGAAGCACTTGGCACTTGGGACAATGAATAATAGCAGCTCGTTCATTAATTTTTGGAAGACGTATAGCCTTTAAGCAACGACATAACACTATCTAATGGTAAGAAGTAGTTTCTAATAAAAGTTAGTTGGCTATGAACATTGGTATGTCATTATTCATGTACTGATACATACAGTGTATTATGAAATGATTTGTTTTTAAGATATTCAAGCTTGTATTCTCATATTCTTGCACCAAGGCTTATGGATTTCCTTTCTACGCTAATGATAGCGTGATTCGTGTAATGTAGAAGACCCAACCAGTGATCCAGACAAATTAAAAGTGGTAAGCGTTTTCGAGTAGGCTTCAACTTGGCTTGTCTTGGGTACCTATGAAGAGGGGCTCGAGGTTCGACACCCGACTCGAGCAGGGTTGTGTTTACTGAGCACGGAAAACCTTCTCCCAGATACCCCCCCCCCCCACTACTCCCGAAATGAGATTGGACCATAGCACTCTGAGCATGCTGTAAGCATGAAAGTAGTAAAAATAAAAAGTAAAGTTCCCCTTTCAGACCTTGCGATCTATAGGGCAAATAATGTTAAAGTATGAAGTAGCGCTATATAAAACTATAATTCATTTCCAAGATTTATAGTCTTGATTTTTTTTTGGCTTGCTTCTGGTGTGGTGGTGTTTCTGTGCGAGAGGGCGCGGGTGTCTGTAAGAGCTTGTGCTTCAAAATGCATCAAAAGTGTAAGTGAAGGCATAAGAAAATCAAAACTCAAGAGAAGTGAGTGATGTACAGTGGATGTGTTTAGGTCTAGCAAACCTTCAATGTGTGTTTGTGCTTGTCTGTAGCGTGAAGTTTGCAAGATCGTCAAGTGCACGTGCTCTAGTCTAATGGATACCACGTATGTATGGAATGAGATCTTTTGAGTTTGATTGAATCATTTTATTTGAGGAGAGAACTAAATGTTAAAATAGAAATAAATAAAAACTTCTAAAAGTTCTTTGTTTCTTTCTTTATATTCATTTTCTAACCAAACTTTAAAGTAGAGATAAAATTAATTAGTTTACATCTTTGTTTATAAGTAAAAGTAAAGTGTCCCTTTTAGACCATGCGGTCTTTATGGCAGATGATGTTAAGGCCATCTGTTTCTTTGGCCAACGGTTAAAGAGCAAGGTGTCATGTGGCCAGCGCAACGACCAACCTCCTTTACTTTTTCCCAACTAATGTCAGGTACCCATTAGACCTGCGTGGACTCAGAGGATTCCTAAAGATCCCGAATTGAAATGACCAGTCTTCACCAGGATTCGAACCCGGAACAGTTTCGGAAGCCAAGCGCTTTACAACTCAGCCACCACGACTCATAACAGATATTAAACTACTATTGATATTCCTGTGTATTTGTTGAATTTTTTGCTATCCCCCCCCCCATACCAAACAACAGTCATGTGCCCATTTGCGTTGGGGCGCCCTAAATATCCCGAAGTTCAAAATCCAATTCTTCACCGAGACTTGAACCCAGTTCTCCAGGTTCGGAAGCCAAGCGCACATTTTTTTTTTAACTTTTTCGTTAGGTTTCATTATTTCACAACCACATTTCTAAGTAATAAGAAATTTTTTGATTCCTAATTTTAAAGAGTGCTCTTATCTTTTCCTTGTTTAGATCAGCATTAACGTTCTTTTGAGGAGCTCTTTTCATTTTTCGACTTTCAAAGCTGACAAGCTTGGGCTGAACAACGTTAAAGACATGCTTGAAGACTTTGTTTTGATTCCCAGCACGGCCATCGTCTTGATCTCCAGCGCAGCTCTGCTTACCATTTACGGAATGGCGAAGAAATCTCATCTTCCGCCAAGCCCAGGCTGGTCACTGCCAGTCATTGGACACCTGTACATGATGGAAAGCAATCCCAGAAAACAATTTCTTGATTGGGGAAAAAGGTGATGTAGTTATCGTCACGTCATTTAAAATGATTTGAAATGTTTAGAGTTGATTTTTTTTTAAGTATCAATTTAACAATTGATGTCATTAATTATTTATAACATTTACCCCCCAACCGCACCGAAATGAAATCCTGACTACGCTTATGAATCAGTTGATTGTATTATTTATTTATTGTGACTTAATAATCACAGGAATTGGTAGTGCTTAATTAAAGGATTAGTGCCAGATAAAGTAAAGTAAATTAAAGTTTCCCTTTCTTCAGACCATGCGGTCTATAAGGCAGATGTAAAGGTCATGTGTTTCTGTGGCCAGGGTTAACGAGGGTGTTATGTGGCCAGGATAATGGCCAACCACCTTTACTTTTCTCCAACTAATGGGAGACTCAGAGGCCCTCTAAGGATCCCGAAATGAAATTTATTAGTATTCACCAGGATTCGAACCCGGAACCCTCCGGTTCGGAAGCCAAGTGCTTTACCACTCAACCACCGCGTTTCATGACATATAATATACTATTATTGATATAACTGTATATTTGTTGCACTTGTAGGCTAGGTAGTAAAAGGTGTTTTCGACACGACAGATGTTTAATTGGTTCATCCTATACAGACTAGGTCCTCTGGTGTCTTTGAAAATGGGCAGCCATCTTGCGGTCGTTCTCTATGGCTATGACACTATCAAAGAAGCGTTTGTCAAACATGCTGATGTGTTTTCAAACCGACCTAAGACATTTATAACACAGATCCTCGGAAAAGATAAAGGTATATTTATTTATTTAGAATTTTGTTGCATTCTCTTAGTGGCAAGTATTAATACGTACACAACACAATTTTTTTATTCTATGGCCTCATTCAGTCATGAAAACAGTTGGTATCGTCTCATAGAAATGAGATAAACGCCTGGGCATTAGCTATCTATCTATCTATCTATCTATCTATCTATCTATCTATCTATCTCTATATATACATATCTATCTATCTATCTATCTATCTATCTATCTATCTATCTATCTATCTATCTATCTATCTATCTATATATACATATCTATCTATCTATCTATCTATCTATCTATCTATCTATCTATCTATATATATATATATATATATAAATATATATATATATATATTTATAAATATATATATATATATATCTAATTTATCTATATCTATCTATCTATCTATCTATCTATCTATCTATATATATATATATATATATAGAGAGAGAGAGATAGATAGATATAGATATATATGTTTGTAAAAAAATGTTTTACATGTTTCGGATGTTCCTTCAGAGTTGAAGATAGTTTACTTCCTAGTCCAAACCTCCCGCAGGACGACGGGGGATGGGATGTATATATAGATAGATAGATAGATAGATAGATACATAGATAGCTAATGCCCAGGCGTTTATCTCATTTCTATGAGACGAATCTAAATCAAGATATCATTCCTTTTTTAAATGCGAGTCACAAAACTAGGCTTAATAAACATTACTTTTAGCATTTCATTTGAAGAATTAATTCCATATGACGTCAAAGGAAAAAAAAACATTACGTCACACGGCCTAGCTAGACTAAAAATCGCCTTCATCAATACGAGCCATTTATCGAGTGTTCATAGACATTGGTGCACCGAGTGCGCTCTTTTAGCATTTCCTTTAAAGAATTTATTCCAAATGACGTCAAAGGAAAAAAAACACTACGTCACACGGCCTAGCTAGACTAAAAATCGCCTTCATCAATACGAGCCATTTATTGAGTGTTCATACACATTGGTGCACCGAGTGCGTTCTTTAAGCATTTCATTTAAAGAATTAGTTCTATATGACGTCAAAGGAAAAAAAAACATTACGTCACACGGCCTAGCTAGACTAAAAATCGCCTTCATCAATACGAGCCATTAATCGAGTGTTCATAGACATTGGTGCACCGAGTGCGTTCTTTTAGCATTTCATTTAAAGAATTCATTCCATGTGACGTCAAAGAAAAAAAAAACACAACGTCACTCGGCTTAGTTAGACTAAAATATGTTTTCATCAATACGAGCCATTAATCGAGTGTTCATAGACATTGGTGCACCGAGTGCGTTCTTTTAGCATTTCATTTAAAGAATTCATTCCATGTGACGTCAAAGAAAAAAAAAACACAACGTCACTCGGCTTAGTTAGACTAAAATATGTTTTCATCAATACGAGCAATTTTTCGAGGGTTTATAGACATTGGTGCACCGAGTGCGTTCTTTTAGCATTACATTTAAAGAGTCCATTCATATGACGTCAAAGAAAAAAAAATGCCATTACCTCACAATAGGCTAGTACCGGTACCATAAAAAAATGTCTTTCTTTACATGAGATATTTAACGAGGGTTCATAGACATTGGTGCACTGAATTCTAATAGAATTTATTTAAAGAGGATCAAAGCCGTATTGTTTTTGCATTTTGTCTGTCAGTCGGTCTGTCCGTCATCTTAAAATAAAAAAAACAACAAATAAAACTATTAAAAATTGATAAACCTTTAATTTACGTTTCAAAACATCGCAATAATTTTAGGTATGAAGACAGTTGATTTAAGTTTATATAATAGATTGTTCCGGATGTTTGTATAAATAGTAAAAGAAAATGAGAATTCCAGATAAATGTAATACCGTTAATTAAATTTGTTTGATGGTCTCGTATTAAAATTAGAAGAACTACAGCCTTGTGGAGAGATATTCATACCATACTTTGGTGTTTGGATGTTGTTTTCCTTAAAAATCGGAACATAATATTAACGATAATTAGATTTTTTTATGTTTTAGGTAGAAAATTAATTGTAATATTAGAGAGAATGAGTTAAAATATTTTTCATACAAATCCGGAATAAAATTTTTTCGTAAATGAGAAGATTATTTGTTTATTAATTAGAAGAGGGAGTTCAAACAGTTATTTGGTGTTAGTAGATTTTTAAATAAATTTGGACATTTCTGGCGACGATTTGTAAGTAATGTAAGTCGATTTCTTTTCAAAACAAAATCCGGCCTGAACATTCTTTATCGATTACTAAACTTTTATTTTATATTTCAGCAAGAAAATTGTCTAAAAAGTGATTTTCTGTAATCAATTCTAGTAAATTACTTTTTTTAAAGCCCTGAACAACCTATTGTCGATATTTTTAAAATTTGTTTAAGATGAAAATACGGAACAATTAGATATCGATAATCAAATTATAGTGACGCATTGTCAAATAATATACGTGTAATATTAGTCAATTATGCGATTTCAAACAATCATTTGACATAATTCATTTTTTATAAAACAATATCCGGAACATTTTTACACAATGAAATAAAAGTCAATTTTAGAGATTTTGATTTAGCACTAATATGCTATTTACATAAAAATGGAACAACATATTATTGACAATGTGTTTTTGCAACGTTTAAGCATGGAAATTGAATGTAATATAAGTTAGAAGAGCAAACAAACATTTGTTGGCGTTGATTAGTATTGCACGAAAAAATCCGGAACAATCAATTTTAGATACTTAAAACTATTGAGATGTTACGTGAGGAACATTAAAGGGTAAATCAGATTTTCAGTAGCTTTTAGAGTTATTGCTTTTTTTTATCTAATCGTGACGGACAGACCTACCGACAGACAAAACGCACAAAAATAAACCTTTTTTTATTCTGATGAGGGCACTAAACAAAAAATAAATAAAATCTGATTTTTTAAAAAAAGTTTAAGAAATTTGTTTTGCACCATGTTAGGGCCGGGCTTTACGCTACTACACGAAAGTCGCTGCATAAAAAGTCCATTTTAAAAAATGTACGTGATATTTACATACAAGGTGCATTCTTAGCCTTTATAAACAAACTAAAATGTTTTCTTTTAATTTTAGCAGCTAGTTGACCAAAAAAAAACACCTTTAATTAATATTTATATTTGTTGTAAACATTTTTAGTACATTTCATACATATATTTGACTTAGTGATACTAAAAATAAGCAAAAATTGTCCATCTTTGTTAGCATATTGTAACATTGCTTCCCTTACATTTACGGTATTGTTTTAGAATTGGTGTATTTTTATGAAAAAATCGCTTGCATAATTAATTTTATAAATTAAACGGTTTGCTTTTAGAAAACCAAAAGTAGCAGTTGCACCTAAACTTTTCAAGCCGCATTTAATGATGAAATAATATTTTTCATATCTTTTCTAGTTTTCGAGATCTGAGTGTGACAGACGGACATTTTGCACAAACCTAATAGCGGCTTTTTCCCCTTACGGGGGCCGCTAAAAAAATCAGATCATTTCAAGTAGCATGTTATATTTTGCTTGCCCATATTTAGGTTTCGTAACGTCGACCAATCAATGGAAGAAACAGAGAAAAGTCGGCTCCGAGATTTTACGACATTTAGGGCTGGGCTCCAACGTGATGGAAGATAAAGTGCAAGAAGGAATCTCTGAGCTCATTGACCAACTGGACAAGAGTCAATGTGCTCCCATTAATCCACGTCGCCTTATTTCACTGAGTATATCTAGGATTATCACAACACTTGTATTTGGTCAAGACTTCCGGTATTTAGAGTTTTGGTGTTTTTTTTTTACGTAGTAAATTAAATTTCTTTAAAACTAAATGTTTAATTTGCCATCTTGGCAATTTACGAAAACAACAACAACAACAACTAAGCTTAGAAACTAACAATTATTAAACGTACAATTAATGAACTGAATTTACCAAAATTATGTTGACCTTTTTTCGTCCTAAAATTCAGATACAAAGATGAACAAATGGCAGAGTGCGCCAGCCTTATAGGAGACCAAGTTTCTTTACTAGAGGGCGCTGCTGTACTGAACTTTTTGCCTTTTCTAAGACATTTACCAGGAGATATTTTCAAGTGAGCAGTATTTTAGCGTTGCAATAACTAAAAGTTAATCACACAAATCTGTTATTTGTTTACATTTGATTTTAACGATTTCTTTACTATAAAATTGATAAGTACTGAAAAAGAAGAGAAAGCTATATGAAAAAATGTGGTGGCGAAATAATTGAAAACATAGAAAAACTTAAAATAAAAACGCAAAGAAGATTGGATCACTGGGAGAGATTTAAAAAAAAAAGAAGTAATAAAAATGTAAAGGACGCCATATTGAAAAATGGCTGTTGTCAAGTAAAGAATAAACATTATTATGTGGTTGAAAGCGAAATAACTTTAAAATATTTGATTCTACAGTGCTGACAAGAGCACACACATATTAGTCTGTGAGTATATTAGAGACTTCCTTTATCAATATTACCTTATTCTGTACACCAGATTCATCAAAAAAATATATTAGAGAGAGACTTAGGATAGAAGACTGAAAAGTAAAGTAGCTATTTATACTTAAAATACTGAAGTGTAATTTACAAATACAAAACCCAATAAAATACTTAGAAAAACACAAAGAGGCACATTTCTTATTCCATGCCAGGACAGATACGTATAAGTGCTCCCTAGTGTTATTATAGCCAGGACTTAGCAGAGTTTAAGTCACTCATTAACAAGCACGACTAGATAGACACATGGATACGTAATTATCTTTTCTATTGAAGAAACAGGAAGGAACATCCTTAGGTCCCCTACTATTTTTAATTTACATAAATGATTTACCAAATTGCATTAGATCAGGAACAAAAGTCAGATTATTTGCAGACGATTGCTTAATATATAAAACAATATAAACAACACAAGACACAGATATTTTACAAAGAGAATTAGATGAATTACAGAAATGGGAATCAAATTGGAGCATGTCTTTCCACCAAGAAAAATGTTAGTTGTTAAGAGTAACAAAAAAACTAAAACAAATTAATTCCAATTATCTTATTCATGGCAAACCAGTAACACAGACTAAAAACGCAAAATACCTAGGTGTTATAATAAATGAAAAACTGCCATGGAATTCACATATTGATGAAACTATCAAAAATCAAACAAAGCGTTAGGGTTTATTAAAAGAAATTTCTATAAATCAAATAAGAACATAAAACTAAAATGTTATTTAACTTTGGTTAGGCCAATAATAGAATATGCATCCTCTGTTTGGGACCCCTCAGCTCAAGAAAACATTAAGAAACTGGAACAGACACAAAATAGAGCAGTGAGATTCATATCAAACGAATATTCACATTTGACTAGAAAAACACCTTTAGTAAAATAACTAAATTTAGCAAGCCTTCAGGATAGAAGACTCAAAAGTAAATTAGCAATTATACATAAAACACTGAACCATAATCTTCAAATACAAAAACAAAATTTAATAAAATACACTAAAAGACAAAGATAAAGGCACATTCCTCGTTCCGTATGCTAGGACAAATTTGTACAAATGCTATTGGAGCATGGAATGGGTTGCCTGAGCTAGCCAAAAAAACCAGTGACTTAGCAGAATTTAGGTAATTGGTTAATATGCATGACTGAATGCCTGACGTGTAGGACGTAATCATCTTCTTTTTTGAAGTAACGTCTATATTATATAAGATAAGATTTATAAGATAACACACATATCGGAAATATAGAAATTTCGTTGTATTAACTTTGTTAAAATTGAGGATGGCAAGTTTTCGTTTGACCAAAGGGCGAGTTATGAGAATCTTAATGACCATTCTGTTTTCTTTACTATCAATGGAGATAGCATATTAAATGATCGAACAAAATGGTATCATTGGGCCAGTATGTATATATGTATGTCTATGCTAGAGCTGTATTGTATTCCATTTCACATACACACACATATATTTATGCCAAAATCATAAATGTTACCAGTTTATTCTAGGCAGGGGAAGGAGGGGTCCCCCCCGGGCCCGCCAAATGAATATCCTAATTTTTTTAAATTAAATATTACGCCACTCCCATGTAATGCTGCTATTTACGTGGAGTCACAAATACTAGACAGTATCGATGTAGATGATGTTATTTTTATAGATGCTTTTGCTGCACAGAAAGCACGACGTGAGGCGATATGAATGGAGATTTGTCACTTGTTCATATCTAGCCAATAAACAACGGTATTATTCATTAAAAGAGTCTTAATGATTTATTTTAAAGAATTTACTTATATACTCTCCGATTGAAATTTAGACATATATTTATCAAGCACATTATCTCATGGCATGGTGTCGAATTTCAAAATGCAGGGGCCCCTAAAAAAGTAACCCTCCCCTGGCCCCCAAATCCCTAGCTACGCCTCTGAGTTTAATAATTAACAAACCAATAAATAAAACATTAGCACGGAGGTAAATAATAGAGTAATCAGTTTAAAAACCTGCCAAGAGTATCCATTTATATTGGACTTTCTGACAAATTTCTTTCACCTGCTAAAGTTAGCTAATTAAGTTTTTTTTAAAATATTATACACATGTCGGAAATATAGAGATTTCGTTGTATTAACTTTGTTAAAATAGAAGATGACAAGTTTTCTTTTGACCAAATGGCGAATTATGAGAATCTTAAATGACCATTGTGTTTTCTTTACTATCGATGGCGATTGCATATTAAATGATCGAACATTTGGTCTATGTGGTGAGTTACCAGTATAACTTGAAGGTATATACTACTTAAAGTTAGGGTGACCAGACAGGAAAAGAAATAATGACGAAAGCATTGCAAGGAATGAAAAGATTTACTTAGATTTTGATGTCAGTGGAAAGCTAGTCTATATCATGTAGAGGGGAGGGGAGGTGTTCATTTCTGTTGAACAGGTGGTTCCTCATGGTGTGAGTTTGCTGACTTGAAATGTTTATGTTGCAAGTACTCTCACACAACAGAACACATACAATAAGTTAACACGCCCTTTTAGAAATATAACATTATATTCAAACAATAAGGGCACAGTCCATGTTGTCAGCTAAAGAGAACATGTCATTTCCTAAGCGTTACTACAAGGGGTCTCTCTCGTCCATTAGTCTGTCTCTAATTTATATCCGTTCTAATTTTTTAATGCACTGTCGCGCCACTAAGAAAATCCCCAATTAAACCCAACTTCTACGCGTCTTACTATTGAGTCATTTACTCAAATGAAAAATGTGCCGCTAATTATCCTACTCTCTCTCTCTTTCTCTCTCTAATTCAAAAGAAAGGAAAATAAACACAAATAATAACCAAATAAACAGCTATCAATCTAACACGCATCTTCCTGTAACATATCAATCTAACACGCATCTTCCTGTAACATATCAAGCTAACACGTATCTTCTAGTACAGTGATCTTCAACCTTTTTTGCCTAACGCCCCGCCCCCTTTTCGTATCTACAAAAACCGCCAGCGCCCCCTTTAAGAAAAACACTAATAAAGAAGCGTGAAAAGGCAAATTTGAACAAAATGTCATTTATTTATAAATGTTTATGCTGTCAATAACACTTATCTCGCATGGGAGACGAACGCATGCCAAAGGCGATCTTCTACAGAGGTGCCTCCCGTAAGCGCTAAAAAGATCCACTCAGGCGCCATTTCGCCCTCACTGGCATAGAGGAAACTACCTGACTGCATTCTCTGGCAGCAGATGGCCTCTGAGAGACTGTTGGAGAGCTCTTTCATAAGCTGCTCGACAAACATTTGAGAATTTAAAAAAAGCCATTATTGAAGACAGGCGCAAAAGACGGAAGAAAAAAAAATAGACCGCCAGCAGACGACGGCTTTGTCTGCAAAACATTCGAGAAAATATGCAGGTCGCAACTGGGTTTGTGTAGTTATGTGAAACTTTGCACTTAGTCTTTATCTTCGGAATCGAAGACATTGCCAATATTATCATTATACTAAAATTATGTCAAATAATTTTCAATGATTACATACAAAAAATAAATTTCACTGTCATGACTTTCTTTCAAATCCTAAGAATAGTCCCATTTTAAATTATTGAATGCTAGGGCCTAGTGTTTTTAGTATAAACATTATTATTACTGAATTCACTACAAAATAAAATTAAACTAATGGGAAACTTGTGCCTCCTGCAGTCTGACAATATTAAAAATTAGCCAAAGCAAGGCGAAGGTCTCCTCTAGTGGCTACATCCAGTCTTTGCGTATTCATTAAGTTTGTTACCCACCCAATCTAGGGTTAACCACGTATGTTGATGGAAAAGCTAAAACATAATTCTATTTTCGACCACAGTTCTGAAATTTTACCTCCTTTGTGCCTCCTATGTTAATATTCTTTTTACTGAAGACATAATTTTGTAAATCTATTTTTTTTCCTGCAAACTGAATTTGAACATCAGTAACATGTTTAATAAGTGTGATTTATATATATATATATATATATATATATATATATATATATTTATTTATTTATTTACATCCTAGAAGCGAATCGTCATTTCTTCATAGAGTATTGTTATGTAAATTGCATAGAAATCGGTGTCCTTCGGCAGCAATTCATTTGTCAACAAACAAGTTATGTGAGGTTGTAAAAGTCTTTAAAATAGATTAAATATCTAAATAAAAGAAAAAAAAAGATAAAATCATTGAAAATCAATTTCTTTCCTAGCAGTCGGAGGTTAGTTTCATTCATTTGCGTTAGATGCCTACGAAGTCAAACATTTTTTTAGCCTGCTTTAAGTCATCGCCAATCTTTGAATCTTCCTGTTTCTCAAAACAATAATTCAAAAATTGTATTTAAGAGCTTAACGAAATGAGCAATGACAAACCCCTTTCACAATACAGCGAACTTAAGTTCACAACAACAAGAGTCTAACATCTTTTTCATCATTTGTTTCACAAAACTGTTGATAGGTGAGCTTATTCTCGGTACAGGTTTTCATTTTATTTACAATTTTTATAATTAGATTCAAATTAACTAAACTTTTCTTAAGATGTTGCCTGTGTATCATAAAGTTCAAGGTGAATAGATCTGTTCTCTATCCCATGTGACCTATAATGAAGCCATTGTTGTGTCCAACTACTGGTGGACACAAGATACCCTCTGATTACAGCAAAAGAGTAGGAATTTAAACATTTCTAACGTTATTTTTGTTTTTTAATTAGAAGCAAGCTAACTATAATTTGACTATATTTAGTTTGCCAGCTTTAATGTTGAAGATTTTTTAAAATTTGTTTTGTTTCAGTTCACCTTTAGTTTCTTCTTTCCCCCTTCATGCCCAGCGACACCTACCGCCCCTTTGGCCCCCAGCGTCCCCCAAAATCACGAAAACGCAACCCAAGTGGGCGATAGCACACCCGTTGAAGACCACTGTTCTAGTAAAATATCAATCTAACAAATATCTTCTAGTAACATATCAATCTACCATGTATCTTCTAGTAACATATCAATCTACCATGTATCTTCTAGTAACATATCAATCTAACAAATATCTTCTAGTAACATATCAATCTACCATGTATTTTCTAGTAACATATCAATCTAACAAATATCTTCTAGTAACATATCAATCTAACAAATATCTTCTAGTAACATATCAATCTACCATGTATCTTCTAGTAACATATCAATCTACCATGTATCTTCTAGTAACATATCAATCTACCATGTATATTCAAGTAACATATCAATCTACCATGTATCTTCTAGTAACATATCAATCTATCATGTATCTTCTAGTAATATATCAATCTAACAAATATCTTCTAGTAACATATCAATCTACCATGTATCTTCTAGTAACATATCAATCTAATAAATATCTTCTAGTAACATATCAATGTAAGACGTATCTTACAGTAACATCATAATATCACTTTTCTGCCATTAACATATCAAACTATCAAATATCTTCCAGTAACATTTAAAACTATCACGTATCCTGCAGTAACATATCCAACTTATACGTATCTTACATCGCCTATACGTAAACATGAAATTAATTAGCTGTCAAACATTATCTGTCCAAACCCAATCAACAGACTTCAAAAAGTGCTGGCCACGTCAGAAAAGCTGGAGGAAGATCTCATCGCTAAGCAGATCCAGCTACGCCAAGAGTCCAGTGACCTCAGTGAGGACTTTATTTGCTGCTATCTGAAGAAGATACGAGAGAACGGCAAGAAACTGGACTCGGCAATCAATGGTAAGACCATAGTGTTAGTTTTAATTTAAGCATTTAAAATGTTCTTTCCCTGACAACCAGAGCCGACCCAATTACTCAATTAAATTACTTACTTAATAAATGTCATAGAAATGTGTCTAAATGAAGCCCAAAGCAAGTCTAACGGAAGACACAGTCTTAGAGAGTGTGACTTACAAATCAGTTCATGCTGTACTTTGTACTTTCGTTATCACCTTAGTTTATACGCTTCTTAGGAATGTATTACATTGCATTTTATTTTACACTTGTTGTTTTTTTCAAATATGTTTTAGTTTTCTATGTATTTGTGATACTTTTCTTTCAACAATGTCTTTCCTTTAGTGTTACTAATATGCTTTGCAATCTGATTAACTGGGGACAATGGTTATGCTTGCCCTGGTTGTGGCAAAATATGTAGGTCATAGCTGGGACTGCGAAGCCATACTGCATTCCTCACTGATCTTCGGACTCGAAGACTAGCCTTATTATTATATTTTCTAAACTGGCGCATAAGATATTGTTAAAAAGTTGCCTCACAACTGACTATTTGAGTAAAATAGAAAAATTAAACAAACATGGCGGTTAAAGAAACAGGGAAAGAATAGAAAGGCCAGGTTGGAACTATTGTGATCTAGATCTGAACGGAAGTAACGACTGTACACGGAAAGTACAGGCTAGTTTTGTTTTTTTGTTAGAAGTTGTAACATGTTCCTAATGAAAGTGTTCTTGAAGCTGTACTCTGTGGTGTGCGCTTGTGATGTTTCTTATTTTAAAAGTATTGGAGATTCTGAAGATATAAAACTAAACCTTGTCAAACGGAAGATTCGAGACAATTGAATTCTGAAAACGTGCTAAAAGGTGAAAAAGAAAACGTATCTTGTAACTTAAAAAAAAACTATCTCATCCACACTTCCTTTATTCTTTACACCAAATACACCAAAAAAAGCTAGCTAATAAGGTACTAGCCTCCATGTATGAAAAATCTTTAATTGCGCATCGAATACAGTATTGAATAAAATGTTTCCAAAACAGCCCGCTCTTAAAGTCACTAGGACGACCTTGACTCCAGCCACATGTCTACTTCACAGAAGAGAATCTGGTGATGGTAGTGTCCAACTTGTTTGCAGCTGGCACTGAGACCACATGCACCACTCTGTGTTGGGCTCTGCTCTATCTCCTGCACCACCCAGATGTCTACGCCAAATGCTACCGGGACATAGTCACGCATTTGGGCACCGAGACGAGGCCGAGGGCTAAAGATCAGCACTACCTGAAATATATTTCGGCCACCATCATGGAAGTCCAGAGGATAAGCAGCATCGCACCTTTCAGCCTCTATCATTCAGGTAATAGGGATAGACAATTTATGGCAATGTTACGGCCTTTTAGAATGCACCTTTCAGCCTCTATCATTCAGGTAATACAGGTAGGCAAATTATGGCAATGTAACGGCCTTTTAGAATGCACCTTTCAGCCTCTATCATTCAGGTAATACAGGTAGGCAAATTATGGCAATGTAAAGGCCTTTTAGCATGCACCTTTCAGATTCTATCATTCAGGTAATACGAATAGACAATTTATGGCAATGCAACGGCCTTTTAGAAGCGATTTTTTTAAATTTCTCTTATTCGCTTGCAGATTCACGAGTGAAACCTATCTAGGTGGACACGGATCTCGAAAACGGCTCTAACGATTTTCCGAACAATGTAACAGTTTATTTATATCTTTAGGCCTACTGGCTAATTGGCCACACTGGCTGGGAAAATCCTGGTTTGACAGTTTTGATTTTTTAAAAATATAATAGACTTTCACTTTTCGCACCGTCTTCTAAGTGTGTGTGTGTTGTTGAAATGTGGCGAAGCCTGTGGGGAATGCTAATGTAGTCTAAAGAGAGATAATCGCAACTAACCATTAATCAACCGAAGCTTGAAATACAATTTGGTGGTTAGGGATGCTGACGTTTGTTCCACAGAAAGCTACGTTTGACTTGATATGTCCCTGGGAGCTAGGAACCTTTACGTTTAACTTGATATGTCCCTGGGAGCTAGGAACCTTTACGTTTGACTTGATATGTCCCTGGGAGCTAGGAACCTTTACGTTTAACTTGATATGTCCCTCGTAGCTAGGAACCTTTACGTTTGACTTGATATGTCCCTGGGAGCTAGGAACCTTTACGTTTGACTTGATATGTCCCTGGGAGCTAGGAACCTTACTTATCAATGCGTTCCACAATAAAGATTTTTAATAAAATTGGTTTATTGGTGTTCAAAACAATTGTAATGAAAACTAAATTCACCAGGAAAATATTTTCTTCAATGTTTTGTTTAACAGCTGTTTCGTATTACAAGGGATATATGGAGCACTTTCAGACATTTTATTTACAATTTTTACCAAATGATATTATTACAGCACATGAGTATCAGTACTATTCCTCAAACTGTCTGATTCAGAAGTTGACGTTTCCCTAAACATGACCAAAGTATAGTTTCGATTTATTCCGAGGTCAGTGACCTACTGAATAGTTTGCGTCTTACGTAATGTTTCAGTCGAAGATGTCTGCTTTTTTACCTGCACATCCTGACAGATTCTAGAGAATCAAACAGTTCTATTTATGTTGCACGTGCCATTACATCACAGCACGTGATTCATTAGATCTTCCCCGCACCGTCCTTGGACTAATTGAATGTGAAGGTCATATCCATCTAATTACTTACAACTGAATAGTTTCCACCTAGTTTGTTGAAGCTCAAGAATCTTTTGTGGACTGCGTGTAATTTAAAAACAAGAAAAATATATTTAAAAATATAGATCTATTTAAAAAAACAAAGATTATGCAAGAGATTTAACTTATCAATTACTGCCATATCTCTCAATACTGCCAGATTTAATTTCATATTTCTATAATAAAAAATAATGATCTACCACTAATTAATATTGGTTCAGGTCAATCCACCTTTTTTTATATTTTAAATGCTTTTAAAAACCAGTTACGGTTACCCCCCCCCCCCCCCCCCAGATATCCCTCCCTCCCTCCCCCATTGTTCCAAGTGATAAGATCATGGCGTAGTGAGAAAGCTAAAAGCATGAAACAATAGGTAAAAATATTGTTAATCGCACAGATGTTGCTGGTCTAGATCTATTATAAATTTAATTATATGACTGATCCAAACTAATTAATACAACTAAACTTCGTAAAAGCTTTTTTTTTTTTAAATATTTTTTTTCTTTGTCCATTTCATCCAGCTTCCAGGGACATTATGTTTAAGGATTACTTGATACCGAAAGGAACAATAATAATTCCAAGTTTAGACTCAGTTCTGCTATCAGAAGAAGTTTGGGGTGACCCAAGGACTTTCAGACCAGAAAGATTCCTTGATGCTGCAGGCCAAGAACTGATTGACAAGGAGGAATTCATTCCGTTCTCAATAGGTAACATTTGATAGACAACTTTTTAGTTAATACAATGAATAGACGTGTGTACATCTACTTCCATAGAGCTTACTAGAAAGACGTCTGTCAATCAATTCAGATTTTTTTCTTTAGGGGAAGGAAAACTGTCAATTTGGTTGTATGGCTGTAGCTAATCGATTGTTGTTTCGTAACAACTATTTCTATTATATGCTGTTTGAAATTCTTTAAAAAAAATATATATGATTAGATACAATTTTGGTTTATCATTTAGATTTCAACATTTGACATATTTATTTCAGGGAATCGAGCGTGTTTAGGCAAAGCACTGGCCAAGATGGAGTTGTTTTTGTTTTTAACATCTCTCGTTCAAAGGTATACAATCAGTGTGCCCAAAGGTGCCAGTTTGCCTTCGTTAAAGGACAGATTTGGACTCTCGTGCTCTCCCCTACCGTTTGAAATCTGTTTTGTCCCAAGAAACTCATCAAGCCGGCCAGCTCAGGAGAGTTCCTAAAGTTGTACTCAGAGGTGTTGCCGAGGTTGTTATAAAGCTCCAAACAAACCTTTCTCTGCGTACTTGCAGAGGTTCAACTGAAGCAGAACTTCAGAAACAAGTGGTCTCTCTTTGGATTAAACTTTCTTTAGTATGTTCCTGAGCTACATTGCTCTGAAGCTGTGTTCAAAGTCTTGCAGCATAGGTTAAGCATGTAACTGAAACAATGGCATCAAAGCATTAAGAAGCGATTTAATTGAATTCGTGCATATACACTACTATTACCTGTATATTATCACGTTGTCACCAATTAAAATATATGACACATTGAAAAAAATGGTTTTGTTTAGGTGTACATTTGAAACATTCTCAGTGTTATGTTGTTTACTCGTCTATTGCGGGGTTTCAGCTAAATAGTGATTTAGTTTTAAAAAAATACAAGCAAAATATAAAACAAAATCATTAAAAAAACAAAAACAAAGCTAATGTCTGCCCAGCTTATCTAAAGAAGAAAACTCAGCCCAAAAACTATATCTATAAAAAATGTACATATTATCTCCCTTATTCTATGTCAAACCAAAATAATTAATTACCTGTAATTAATTCATTAATTGTTTTTTTTTCCTATTGATTCTTGCTTTGTTAGGTACAAAAAAACAACAACAACTCTTTAAACTTTAAAGTATCAACTTGATCCGAGAATGTGTGAGGGAGATTTAGCACTAATACTTGTTTAAGGGGACTAAACCCAACAAATTTAGCTATATATGTGAATACTGAAGGATTGGTTTCCCTTGTTGGTATTAATTACCAGAAAGAAAGACAGAGTGAGTTTATTTAAACTTTGTAATAAAACGACTGATTTGATATTCTATATTCATTAAATTGCAAGTAATACAGTAGAGTTCCGATAATCCGAATTTCAGCAATCCGACAGTCCGCTTCAATCATAACGGAAAGTAAGATAATTTGAGTAATTAAAAACAACAAAAACAAACAAAGAACAGTGGATAAATGTATTAAGTACTAAAACATATAGTACATTTCAAAGATAGTGTAATGAACAAAACAGAGCAATGTTCTATGTGGTTCTAAACTCTATTGTCTGTTAAATTTGTGTGGAAGAGAAGCAGACTTCTTTTTTGAACAAGAAACAATGTATTCGCTGGGGGCAAACTGTTGTTTTACGTAGAGTTCTATAGAAAACTAATTTGACCCACTGTATAAGAAAGAAACATTTCTCCTGAAATTGTGAAGTATACGAAAAAAGTCATGAAAATCTCCTGAAATTATGAAAATATCTTGAAAATTCAAAAACATGTTCTGAAAAATAGACAAAAATTGTAATTTTTGGTGTCATTCAATATGGAAAACGCCAATCCTACTCGCGATAAAAAAAAACGGCATTGTCAGCTTTCATTTAATAAAAATAATACGGCGAATTTTAACCAAAACCAAACCAAAATAATTCCAATACTTAATTTACTGTAATAGTTACTGGCATACAAATATAGATCTAAATCTATCTCGATCTCTTAAAATAAATCAAAAGCGATATTTCGATAATCTATAGTAAATCTAAAAGGAAGATCTAAATGTTTATCGGCTTTATGTTGGTAATCTACCTAGTATTGTGGATGGCTCGTAAAGTTAGATTCATTTTGCACTTAGTAAAATACGAATAAAATGCAAAAAAGAATTTATTTTCTAACAAAAAATCTTAATTTTCTTATTATCCTTATCCCTACCCAGACTAGGCTCCGCCCAATCCGTTTCGCATAGGGCCCCGCAATCTCTAGGACCGGCCCTGCTCAAGGGCCTTACAAGCAGACAGAAATCTCTAGGTGGACAAAGGAAACGTTTTAAGAACATTCTCGAAGCGTCCTTGAAAGATTCTGCCTATTCACGCGCGCTAAGAGAAAACTTGTGCGAATCACTGGGATAAGAAAAACTAAAAGCGACATACAAGAAGGTCAAGGCAATCCACACAGACTCCAGATACAATAGCATGCCCAGTATTTTAGCCAAACATTCTGAATTGAGACATAGATCCCCAACCATCTGGTAGGGGGAAAGCTAAGCTCCCAGTCCTTTCAATGACAGAAGTGGACACACAACATATGAAAGAAATTAAAATTCTTTTTTTTGTTCATCAATATTTGAACTATGCAAAATGAAAACAAAAAAGGAAGACTCGTTTCGGCTTATTGACGAGTCTGTCTACGTGAAACTTTCAAGGAATAGACAAGCAGGAAGTGCGCAGTTTCGGCTAGGTTTTAAAGTGATTGCGTTCAATAGTGCGTTTTTTAGCAAGTAAACAAGAGCTAGGCAACCTTTGGAGGCAACACTTGAGAGGCAACCCTTGAGAGGCAACCGTTGTCTTTTGTACTGAATAATAGAAGTCTGAAATGTTTTAATCTTTTCAGTGTTTCCTGTTTGACTGCATTGATAAGGTAATAGATCTAGTCTATATCAAATCGACTCAGCGCAGTTGAATAGATTATTAGATCTAGATCTAGACTAGATTCTATTTTAATTTTAAGATTGATTCATTAATTAGTTGATAGATCTATCTATTCTAGATTCTATATCTAGATCAAGAATCTAGAGTAACCTTAATCTTATCATAGAAATTACATACATCTCTTCAAAAGAGAAGATAATTACATCCTACTCGAACTCATAAATTCAAGTGTCAATCTAGTCATAAATGTTAATCGGTGAATTTAAACCTGCCAAGTCTTCTTATCTTATATAATACAGACGTTACTTAAAAAAAGAAGATGATTACGTCATACGCGTCATGCATTCAGTCAAGCATATTAACCAATGAACTTAATTCTGCCAAGTCACTGGTTTTTCTGGCTAGCTCAGGCAACCCATTCCATGCTCTAATAACACTATGGAAGAAGGAGTATTTGTACAAATTTGTCCTGCCATATGGAATGAGAAATGTGCCTTTATCTTTTTCTGAGTATTTTATTAAATTTTTTTTTTGTATTAGAAGAATATGGTTCAGTGTTTTATGTATAATTGCTACTTTACTTTTGAGTCTTCTATCCTGAAGGCTTTCTAAATTTAGTGCTTTTACTAAAGATGTTACTCTAGTCAAATGTGAATATTCGTTTGTTATGAATCTCACTGTTCTATTTTGTGTCTGTTCCAGTTTCTTAATGTTTTCTTGAGTTGAGGGGTCCTAAACAGAGGATGCATATTGTATTATTGGCCTAACCAATGCAGTCGTTGGTTTTCCTGACTGATTCAGGCAATCCATTCCCTTCTCTGAAAATTGAAAGTACCGGCAAAAAAGGAGCAGCTGTACAAATTTGTCCCAGCATATAATATGAATTAACAAATGTGCCTTTATCATATTTGTCTTTCTGGGTGTTTTATTAGGGGATAGCGTCAGGCTAAGTTCAAACCAAGGACCATCGATCATCATCATCATCATCAAACTCCATTAGAGTGAGGGCTTGAGAGGCTCAAATCCTCTCTTGCAAAAGCCCTGGGCAGAAACCCTGCTGTCTTGCGTAGTGCATAAATGTCGCCATACAGGTCGAGAATTTTGGGTTTCCCAGACCTGTCGAGACAGAGATCAGCAAGTCTGGGGCAGTCAAACAGAATATGAGGCACGGTTTCCTCTTCTTCCCCGCATCGGGGGCACCGTGAATCAAAATTTGGCCATAGCCGCGAGAAATATGAGCCAACAGGACAGTTGCCTGTTCTGCACTGTGCTATAATAGCTTGCTCAGGCCTGGACAGCCTCCACCACGGGGAAGTGCGGTCAGGGCGCCTCATGCGCTCCCAGACTCCACGGGCTTTTTGGGACTTGTCCCAGCACTCAAACCACTTTTCCATTTCTGTTTTTTGTATTATAGCCAGGGCTTGATGAAAGCTTACAGCCTGATCAGTGGGTGGAATTTGCCCTCCCTTGTGGGCCAAAGAGTCTGCAATTGTGTTGCCAGTCACACCTATGTGACTTGGTACCCACTGCATTATTACAGGGGTGCCATAGCGTTGTTTAATGTTATGTGAAGCCATGATGACAGTGTTGATATTGGGGGGCCATGGTCCGGGGCTTTGCAAAGCCTGTAGTACAGATTTTGAGTCAGTGACCACAACAATCTGTGTTGCCCTCAAATGTCCCTCGCCGAGTTGAGAGTCAATGACTTTTAAGACTTCACAGACTGCCATGGTCTCCGCATCAAAACTGCAAACACTACCACAAAGATTTTGACTGTGTAAGAGCCAAGAAAGTCGATGTAGGCTCCATTGCCTGCTCTTCCAGAATCTATTGATGCCGACCCATCAGTGTATGCAAAAATAGCACTGGGCTTGAAGGTATTAATGGTCTCCAGAGCTAGGATTTGAAGGTCGTTAGATGAACGGCTTTGCTTAGTGGCATTAGGGTCTACTAATTTCAAGCGTATATCTGGGGTCTAAAGTCACTAGGTGTTGTGTTGTTTTCAGATTTTTTGGTAATAGTGTGATGTATGCAAGATGAAAGTCTGTCCGGTTTCTAACA
Source organism: Biomphalaria pfeifferi (assembly GCA_030265305.1). NCBI lineage: Eukaryota > Metazoa > Mollusca > Gastropoda > Planorbidae > Biomphalaria > Biomphalaria pfeifferi. The sequence goes on along the minus strand of JASAOG010000060.1, from coordinate 976,602 downwards.
TGTCATTGTATAGTCTTATTTGGGAGAAAAAAGTTTTATAGAATCCATATGTCAAACTGTCTGGGCCAGGGGATTTGTTATTTTGTGTTGTGTCTAAAGCAGCCCTCAGCTCCTCTAATGTAAAGGGTATATTTGTCTTTTGTTTTTCTGATGGAGGTAATGTTTTACAGTGTTTTAGAAGTATGTTTTGTGCGTCTGTACCTGTTTGTTCTTCATTATACATGTTGACGAAATGTTTTGTAAAAATTTCTATTATTTTGTTACTCACCTGTATTTTATTTCCTTCTTTGTCTGTTATGTTGGTTATCATTCTATTTTGTGTGTATTCTAGCGCCAAGTATAATTTGTTTGGCCCTTCTGATATTTGGATGTTTTTGCATCTGATTTCGGCTCCTCTATATTTGTGTTTGTATAATTCTTCAAGTTGTGTGGTTAGGTCTTTTTTTTAAATTTCATCCTGCGTTTGAGTAAGCAGATTTTTTATTGTTTTCTTCATTGACCTTCTTTGTTTGTTTGATTCTTGCTAAGATTTTAAATTGTTGTTTGATTGAATTTTTTATTACTGTCCACGTCTTGGTTAATTTGTATTCGTTTTCTATGTCTTGTGCTGTTGCTAGCAGGAGTTGGTTTATTACTCTTTTGATTAGTGGGTCTTCCAAAAGGTTGTTGTTTAACTTCCAATGGAATTCTTTTGTTTTTTTTTCTTTTTATTATTTTTTTCCAAGTTCCAAAAGTACACCTTTATGGTCGGAGTAATGTAGGGTTTCTCCTAAATGTGTCACACTAAGTATGTTGGTGTCCGTGGGTATGTAAAAACGGTCAATTCTGGTTTCAACCTGGTAGGACCTGTGTGTTAATGTAGTTTCCTTGGCATTCGGTTCTAATTTCCTATAAGCATCTACCAGGTGGAAATAGTTTACTATTTCTCCCATGTAGTTGTGTGTTTCTGTTACCGGCTGAGAGGGTGGATATTGTGTGTGTGTGTGTGTGTGTTGTTTGTCCAGTTGTGCCTCTATAAAGTTAAAATCCCCTCCTATTATTAGTTGTTCTCCTATGTTTGTGATTTGTAGTGTGTCACTGAGGTTTTGGAAAAACTCACGTTTTTCTCTCCCTCTCTGAGTGGGTGCGTAGATATTGACAAGTGTGTATTTCTGTTCTTGTGAAAGTATTACTACCCTCCCATTGTTGTCGTTGTGAGTGTGTGTGATTTTGTATCTATCGGATGTTTGTAATATGGCTACTTCCTTATAGTCTCTACCTAAGCTAAAATAACCTCCCATGAATCCCTTGTGTGTTGTAGTTTGTTTTGCTTGATATGTGGTAGAAGTATTTGTCTCTTGAAGGAAAATAAAATCCGGTTTATATTTTCTAGCGAGATGTACTATATATTTATGTTTATTATTTAAGCTACGGATGTTAAGAGTTAAGATTTTAATGTCTGCCATGGTTGTGTGATGATGGGTTGTGATGATGGGTTGTGTGTATATGAGTGTGTGTGGGGGGTGTGTGTGATCATTTTATGAAATGTTCATGTGTTTGGCGGTGTGTCAGGGTCCTCCCCCTCGTCAATAACTAGAGGTACAGGAGAGCTGGGGATATCTTCCAAAACCTCCATTTCCTCTCCTGTTCTCCCCCTTTCCCTTCTCACCTCAGAGCCTTCCCCCTGGTCATCTGAGGTAGAGGACAGAGAAAGAGTTCTTTTCCTGTTTGTTTTGTTTGGAAAGCTTGGCTCCGATCTATCGTGTCCGGTAGTTTTCATTTTTTGTGTGTGTTAGACCTTGTGCTACTTTCGCCTGGGTACCCTTCCCACTGTCTATACGTTTTTCAGGTGTTGTACCTTTTTATTACTTTTTACTTTTTACTGTTTCGAACCCGTCTTCATCTACCTCAGGGGGTATAGCCTTGGTCTGCCCTTTTTCACTATCTTTTTTTAAGATAGACGCATAAGTGTTTTTTCTAGCTTCCAAGGACATTTCAACGTCCTTTTTGGGACCCCTAGGGGCAGCCCTGTTGGGACATTGGTTTGACCAATGATCTTCCTTCTGGCAGAACCAACATTGCTGCCTTCTCCCCGGTGTAGTAATTAAGACCTTGTAGGTCCTGGGGTCTTCTTCATACTTCAGCTGTACCCTTGCGGAGTATAATCCAAGCCGCCCACTTGTCACTAACCCCTAGTCTAAAAGCTTCTATTTTGGAGCCTTCTGCGGCGAGGGTACTGAAAATCTCCTCAATTTTTTTCTTTGAAATGGTGGGTGACACCCAGTAAAGCGTCACTTTTACTCTCTCTTCCTCCAGGGTGGTAACCTCCACCCTGTAGGTGTCTTCGCTACCAAAGACCTTTCCTATGATCCTGTTCCTCACCACCGGTGAAGAAACACCCAGGAACCATAGGAAAGGGTTCTCAAACCGGTACAAAAAAAATTTCTATGGTTAGGTTTTCTATTGTATGGTGAGTCGCCTGCAGTTCACGTGATAATATGAAAAACTACTTATTAATTATTGTTTTTAATTATGTCTCACTTATATGCATACTTAATAGATTTTTTCTCTTAAAAAATAGTCAACATTTATTGTGTGGAAATATAGTAATCAGTGTGACAGAACTTACAAAATTTAACAATAAAAATATATAAAAAATTTTGACAAAAAATCTACAACCATTTGCATAAATGTGTTAAAAATATGGTAAATAGTCGTCTCCCCTAATGAAGAGTCTCAAGTGTTTGTTACTATAAATAGTGAATAGTTGTAAAAGTGGTGTATTTTTATTTAAAAAAACTGCTTGCGTAAGTAATTTAAAAAATTAGATTTTTCGCTTTCAGAAAAGAAAAAAAAGTAGCCTTTGCATCAGAACTTTGAATGGTCTAAAATATTGTGATGTCGGATTTTCACTATCTTTTCTAGTTTACGAGATCTAAACGGGACGGACGGACAGACATTCCACACAAAACTAATAGCGTCTTTAGTCAATTAATTAATCGTAATTAAATATTTTGTTTGATACCAACAAGAGAAATTAATCCCTAAGTATTCACATATATGGCTAAATATGTAGGTTTGGTCTCCTTAGATCATTGTAATCGTTATTTCTGTCACACACATTCTCGGGTCAAGAGAACTCGGGCCATATAGTATTGACACAGGAAGTCACATATGACTTTTAGTTCTGGGAATTTTTCTGGTCATGTATTCGCTAACTATGGCACATGTTTACACGACCCTACTATGACCACACAAATTCAACGCTTTCGTAAACAATAGGAGATCGAGTGTCACAGCTTTCCTATTCTATTTATAATAACTCGATAGAATCTACCTTAAGTCTCGCTACGTCTAGGTGTCCCTGGTTCAGTTCTAGTTAACGAAATAAAACGAAACCACTAAATCAAACACATACACTTTAATCAGCTTTACTGCATATCACACTCGCCGGTATCTCTCTGATCAACCTCTGACAACAAAACACACTTCCGGTCATTCGCGCAGAATGTAAAAATAGATTATACATACATACACACATCCATCCATTACATCGAGCTTCTTCCAATGATAAATTCCCAGTTCAAAGTGGTCGCCCTTCTCTGTAACAGCAAAACAGCACGAAATAGTGTTTTCTTGTTCTCATTTTAAAACTGCAGTGCTAAGATTTGTGATATGTAGTTATCAATAGTACCTTCAATTTAGCCGCACCAAATCATTCTCTGCGATTTGTATTTGTGTGTGTAGGCTTCTCCTCCTGTGAACGTGCGTGTACTGAGACAACAAACAGAGGTGCAAGGCGAGAGAGATTTAGACTTTTCTAAACATAAATGTTTTTCTTTACAACAGAAAAGGAAACATTTCTTGTTTTTTGTTTGTTTATCTGTCTGTTAGAAAATTTGTACACGTTATTTCTCCAACACACAATCTCGGATCAAGCTGAAATTTTGATCAATTATTTCTTTTACCTGACAACACAAGAATCCATTTAAAAAATTACCTATTGGCAATTTTTCTCAACTGGTCAAGATAAGCCAGTGTTTCCCAAACTTTAACACTTCGCACATTCTGAGTATTTAGCGGAACACTTTGCTTATTTTTTTTTTCACGTGGTGGCTTATTAGTTAATTATTCCAGTAGTTCTTGGAACACCTATTCAGACCTAGCGGAAAACTAGGGTTCCGCGGTACACAGTTTGAGAAACACTGAGATAAGTGATAAGATCATAGCGTATTGAGAAAGCCAAACTCATAAAAGTGCGCTAAACAACAAACAATTGGTAAACATTTTATTAATCGCGCAGATTTATTTGTTGCCGGTCTAGATCTATTACACATTTAATTATATGACTGATCCAAAACGAATTGATACAATTACTTTTCGTATAAGCTCTTTTTTAAGTAGGATACATCTCTGTCGCTTTCTTGTTTTTCCTTTGTTTTGTGTTGAAACCTTAGAAACTCTTTTCCAGTCAAGTCTCTGTACTCCACAAATCTCTCTTCCACTCCCTGCCACAAATATGCAGACCATTAGTACAACTCAATGTTGTCTCTCAGATCACTAGACTCAGTAGACTAGCAAATTTCTCTTCGTTTTGTTTTCAATAAATTTATGTTTAACAATTATAAAGTAATACATTTCACTAGGCTAGAGCTGCCCCTGGAAGAATGTCAGAGGTTAGGAATGAAGAGGTCAAGAACATTGGCGACGCAGGCGACTCCACCAGAGGCGAGGTGGATGATGACTTGAGTAACCCTGTGACAGAGATTGTTTCCTGTATAAAACGTGTCCTGCAATGCGGTGACCACCAAGGTCTGAAGATCCACCTGGGGCGACTGCAAGAGTGGAGACGATGCGGCCAGACCAACCTGATCCACGACTACTGGAGGGTTAGTAGCACAGACTTGATGCTTAGCGATTTGAAGTTAATTCCTTGAGGGATAACCGAGAACCGAGGCAGATAGTGGGCAGTTGTAAAAAGGAAATCCCATCGACTCTTAGCCCTGATCTCATAGAAGGAAGTGATTGAATTTCTATATTAAACACATCTCCAATATTCTTATATAATATATATAATGATAAATCTTAAAATCGACTAGAAAGCTGTGTAGTCTGGGTCAATTGAAATGCATACACAGAATATATGATAAGTAAATGAGTATAAAATCTGGTAGCAGAGTGTTTAAGAGAAAAAAAACTTAACGAGCTTAACAGTGTGAATCTACAATATAAAATCCTTGGCACTGACCACTCACTCACTCACTGATCACTAATTCTCAGACTTGCCGTGGACAAAAAGTACACAAAAATTTAAGCTGTTATCACTTAACTTAAGCCTAGAACAACTAAACCATTTTCACTATCAAAATAACAGCCGTTAAATTTACCTAAAACGAAAAGGACTTTTTATTCGTAATTTCGACCAAACATGTTGTTGTTTTTTTTGTTGCAAGCCGAAATATTGAAAAGTACAAGATTATAACTCCATTTTTAAGCACTTTACTTTGTATGCGTAATGTCCTTGTTGATAAATAATAGTTAGTGTTATGATGCCAATTAGATGTAACAGAAACTAAATTTCTTGTTTTTTTTTAGGGGCGGGCGAAAATGGTGTAGGTGAGAAAAGTGAAATGGAATTCACAGGCCAAAAGTGTGTTTGGGAGGGCATTTATAGTATTATATTGTTAAAAGTAAGAAAGAAATGAAGGGAGGGAGTCCATAGCAAAATAAAACAATATATATCCTGCCCCTGGTAACAAATCAACGTGCGCAGCCGGTGTTTTATATTTTAATGTTCTAAACTGTGTTTATCAAATCCTATACGGAAAGGTAATAATGTTTTTAGTAAAACCTATCTCTCTTACTTGAGCAGGTAGCTCAGTACATTGGAGAATCGGAACTGAACAATATTTGTTTATTGTTGAGTATAACGTTTGACAAACCGGAAGGCATCAGGTGGTGCTACATGGCAGACGTCCTCTCGCTATTGGCGACTGCACTGTGCAACAGAGAAGCCATCTTCCGTCTAATAGCACACACCAACAACATTATTCCGATCTTGGTGGAGGCCGCACAGCAAGTTACGGTGAGTAGATCTATATCTAGATTTCACCCCCCCCCCCCTCCAGGGTCAAGACATAGTAGAAAGCCACATTTAGATGGTATTGATAGATCTAGATTTATATATTGATGTTTGACCTTTTATTGTGTAGTCGTTCGTTTGGTTAGAGCGTCGTGCTAATAGCGAAATGCCAATACAAGCCTTTTATTTTCCTCTTATATTTTTCAATGAACCACTAGTAGGCTGAAGGGAGAATTTTAAAAAAAAAAGGGAAAAACAAAGCTCATATAGGGGTACACATTAACAGCCATATTTCTCAATATTGTGAGAATTCTTTCTTTTTCTTTTCGATATCAAACAAAATTAATTAATTTAATTACCGCTATCTAATAAACTTTTTGGTTATTTCTTTTTATTGATTCATGTGTTGTATTCGAGAATAAATAATCGCGCCAAGTTTAAACTTGATCCGAGAATGGAAATAGGGAGAAAAAACGTGTTCACAATTTGTATCAGACAGACAAACAGAGTGAGTTAAAAAGAGATGGAGAGAGAGAGAGAGAGAGAAGAAAGAGAACCCATAGACCACTAAACTGAAAGCATAACATGTAAATATTATTTCAAAATGAAAAAAAAATCTTTCTATTTTGATACTTGTCTGTTGTGATATTTATCATGCATCTAGACAATAGCGACTAAAATTTATTACAAGATTATGAAAAACAAGGTTACAAAAACAGTTTGTGTGGAAACAGAAACTTAAAATCGGCCCCCGAAGTGGTCCACCCAGGCATGCTTCATTATTTTCAGAAAGAACATCCAAATGAAATTATATCAAAGACAAATGAGAGATAAGAATGGAGAAAGAAGGTTGGCAGATCAAAGGATAGGTGCAAGTGAATGCAAAATTAGATGAGAACCTGGAATAACCAGTTCCCCTTTCAGACCTTGTGGTCTATAGGGCAGATGATGTAAAGTTCATCTGTTTTTGTGGCCTACGGTTAACGAGGGTGTCATATAGCCAGCACAACGACCAACCACCTTTACTTTTCCCCAACTAATGTCAGGTGCCCATTAGAGCTGGGTGGACTCAGAGGCGCCCAAGGATTCCGAAGTTGAAAATCCCAGTCTTCGAACCCGGTTCGTTAGCCAAGCGCTTTACCGCGCCTCTTCTGGCCTAACTGAAGTCTTACAATTGATGTAATTATTTTGAAAAGGCTAAATCTCTTATTCGAATCCTCAACAAAAACAACAACAACAAAAAAAATGAAATTTACTCTGACGACATCATAAAGGTCATAGAATATTAAGTTTACAAGATTACTAGTCGTTTTAAATTGGGTCTAACTTATAATGCATACTAATTAGCTTTTTCTCTTTAAAAAACTGCTTGCATAACTGATTTTAAAAATTAGATTTTTAGATTTCAGAAAAAAAAAAAGTAGCCGTTGCATCAGAACTTTGAATGGTCTAAAATATTGTGATGTCGGATTTTCAATATCTTTTCTAGTTTACGAGATCTAAACGGGACGGCGGGAAAGACGGACAGACATTTCACACAAAACTAATAGCGTCTTTTCCCCTTTCGGGAGCCGCTAAAAATGAATGTCTGGTTTACTATATTGTTTGAACATCTAGTATGTATTGATTTTTTAAAATGCTTAATACGTGTTTGGTTCTAGATCATTATCTTAATTAATCTTTATCAATGTATTCCAAAATTTAGCATTTTACAAGTAAAAAGGAGTTAACGGCCACTTCAGTTAGTTTAAGCCTTTGAAGGTCAACACAGCCCAAGTAGCTCATATAAGTTTGCAATACCATAGAGCTAATACCCAAGTAAAAATAATTCTCCCTTATAACTGGGTGTCCGAGAAGTTGCTTTGTGGTGAAAATATTAAAACTAAGAAGAGTATTTTTGGGAGGCCCGATGGCCAAGTGGTAAAGGGCTAGGCTTCCTAACCGAAGGGCCCGGGTTGGAATCTCATTTTTTTTTAATTTTGGGTTTTTAAGCGCGTCATTACCTTACATTAGTTTAGGGAAGTAAAGCGGTTGGTGTTGTGCTGGCCACATTATACCATCGTTAACCGTTAGCCATAGAAGCAGTAGCCCTTTACATTATCTGGCCTATAGATCACAAGATCTGAAAGGAGTACTTAACTTTTTTTTTTTACTCAAGAGTATTTTGCTTTGAAATCGTTGTTTCATGTCTCATGAACAAGATAGAAAATATTTTTTTTAGCATGATGACGTCAAACTGCATGCACTGACCATCATAAACGTCGCCGTCCTTGTGTGTCGGGCCAGGTTCGCAAAGCACCTTGTCAGCTCTCATTTCCTCAACAAAATTGTGGACCATTGGACTTGTCAAGGGGAGAAAATCCCATCAATGCTTTTGGAAAAGGTAACAAAGTCTAGATAATCTGCCGCCGTATAATAATTAATGCAGGCGCTGGTAACAAAAATACTGTACGCTTTGCATGATTAATTGTCTTAAAAGGCAGTTCTAGGGTATATCTTTATAGTCTCTTTGAATGTTGAGCAATATATCGAGAATCTGTGAATTTCAAACATTTGTCAGGAAGTTGAAATATTAACAACACATGTAATAATGTAATATGTAAAGCAGAATGTAAGGCGTATTTACGTATGTACGGATATCTGTCCCGCATAGAAATCAAAACCGTTTGACTAATCTTGATAAAACTTGGCGTAAATGTTCCTTAGATCATAGCTAAGACCGTAGTATGTGTTTAATGTACCTCCCACGACTTGGGTGGGGGGGGGCATACAAATACAAGAAAATACTTAAATTTATCTCTATTAAAGAGCGAAAATTGTCAACAACTCGGGTAAACCAGTTTTCACAGTGTTTATATTGGATATTTAGCTAAACGGGTAAACATACTTTCATACTCTACTTTTATGTTCGTGGCAAAATAAATATCTGAAGGGAACATTCTCCATGTTTGTGATACGTCTTGAATATCTTGAATACAAATAAACTATATCAGTAATACCCAAACTAAGGCCCATTGGGTAATATTTGGCTAGTGATAATATATAGGCCTAAATAATATGAAGAATTACGTAAGTGCACTTACAGAAATTTTGTTATTCCGCTCAAAGTGCTGCACGTTCTATCTAGTCTTGACGGCTGGAAAACATTGTTTATTTTTCGTCAAAACTTTTGTCAACTGATAGAACATATTTAGATCTGTTGGTGCTACATCTATGACTGTTTAACAGTGGGAGGACAATGTCCACATTCAACTCCTATCGTTATTGCTTATTCAGAACGGGCTGTGCAGTTCGACTTGCTACTTCGGACTGCAGGCGTGAATGCTACTTTATAGGATGGTTAATTAAATGTAACTCGTCTGATAAACGGCTCTGGCGGTAGTTCAATTATTTCTATAATAGTCCACCAACGGCGTAGCATACGCCACTATTTAGGCCACTGCAACCTATGCGACCGCGGTGGGCCCCGCGCTAATTCAAGGTGTAAATTATTAAATTAAACCATTTTATAACTTATAACAAATTTCCCGCGGCCTCCTGATTTACCAGGAGCTCCTGGAAATCTCCAGAAATTGCAAAATATACGATAAAGTCCTGGAAATCTCCGGAAATTATTAAAACTTTTTAAAAACTCATACAAATCTCCTGACAAATATATATAGACAAAAATTTAAATTAAAACTCTATTCCGACTTGCAGAAATAAAAGAATGATCTTTCCATGACTTCTTTGTCACAGAGGTTAAGTCCGGCCCTGCTATTTAGTGACGGGTGAATACTATTTGACGTCTTTGAAAGGGGGTGAATCGAGACCATTCGTTATAGATGGCCTCAACACTGATCTGCAACGTCGCAACCTGTGGGCAGAGGAGACCAATAGTTCGTTGCCTCAGGAGAACAATAGTTCGTTGCCACGTCGTACAGACCTGTGATTAAATGTGTGCACCAGAAAACCTCGACCGTTTTCGTCTTCTCGAACTGAAAATACCGCTGTTTTTAGCGGCCCCCGAAAGGGGAAAAGACGCTATTAGTTTTGTGCGAAATGTCTGTCCTTCTGTCCCGTTTAGATCTCGTAAACTAGATAAGGTATTCAAAATCCGACATCACAATATTTTAGACCATTCAAAGTTCTGATGCAACGGCTACTTTTTTTTTTCAGAAAGCGAAAAATCTAATTTTAAAATCGGTTATGCAAGCATTTTTTTTAAAGAGAAAAAGCTAATTAGTATGCATTATAAGTTAGACCTAAATTAAAACGAATAGTAATCTTGTAAACGTCAATTTCGTTAATTTTGTTTATTGCGAAAATTCTTTTTTTTTTTTTTTTTTTTTTTTTTTGAGCATTCGAATAAGAGATTGAGCCTTTTCAAAACTATTACATTAATTATAAGACTTTATTTAGGCCAGGAGAGGCGCGGTAGCTAAAGCACTTGGCTTACGAACCGGGGGCCCCGGGTTCGAATCCTGGTGAAGACTAGGATTTTCAACTTCGGAATCCTTAGGTGCCTCTGAGTCCACCCAGCTCCTGATATTAGTTGAGGAAAAGTAAAGGCGGTTGGTCGTTGTGCTGGCTACATGACACCCTCGTTAACCGTAGGCCACAAAAACAGATGAACTTTACATCATCTGCCCTATAGACCACAAGGTCTGAAGGGGAACTAGTTAGGCCAGGTTCACATCTAACTTTGCATTCACTTACATCTTGATCTGCTGTACTGTTGGGGCACTACACAAGATCTGTCAACCTTCTTTCTCCATTCTTATCTCTCATTTGTCTTTGATATAATTTCATTTGGATGTTCTTTCTGAAAATATTGAAGCCTGCCTGGGTGGACCACTTCGGGGGCCGATTTGAGTTTGTGTTTCCACACAAACTGTCTTTGTAATTTTTTATTTTTTTTACATTATGTTTGTTTCTTCAGCTCATTAATTTAACTTCCAACTCACAACAGACTCTGAACGTATTAAAAAGTTTTCTGTTTCTCTTCCAACTCACAATAGACTCTGAACGTATTAAAAAGTCTTCTGTTTCTCTTCCAACTCACAATAGACTCTGAACGTATTAAAAAGTCTTCTGATGTGTGGACAAATCGGCATTCACAACTACGCCACTGCTATTCTCACTAAAATGTCCAACGTCATGCAATGTCAGTCTGGACAGAGACAACTGTTTACATTTTACCAGGAACTTGTAAGAAGCACTGACCTCGGAGAGAAACCCCACATCTGTGCAAGGTACTGGACAAGAGGGAGATTAAGGAAGGTAGGGTCATGGTCTATATATTAATACTCCAGTTTAATAGTACCCGGGCACGACATGGCCCTAATGTGCCAAAATTATCAAATATCATTAATAGTTCCCCCGCTCCCTAAAAATATTATTCATTCAAACTAAGTTAGGTCTCTAGCTTAAACAAAAAAACACATATTTTCTTAGCGCTTAACTTTTACGGCAACGATGGAAAACATTGACTAATGAAATTTGTTGTCGTAACCAGGGGAGCCAACTTTCATGGCAAAAATGCTTGACTTAAATTTACTTACTATCTACCGTTTTTTGACAATATCAGGAGAAAAAAATAATTTCAGTTTCAAGGAAATAATTTGTAAACATTGAAAATTAAAACCATGTATCAATTCTTGAAACAACAAGCAGTGAAAATTAGTATTAGGCTAATTATAATATAGACTATAGTATAGGCTATAGACAGATGACAAGAAACTCGTCTAAATAATAGCATCATCATCATTTCATTGTGAAAGAGTAAAGCCACAGAATGGACATAGGTGCGGGTTAGATCTAAGTAACCATAATAAATGTTAATTCGAATTTCGCTCTTGCTCATGTAAAGATTGTCAATAATTGATGTTCAATAATAATAATTTTTTTTTTACAAAATTTTATTAATTAAATGTAGGTCTGTTTCACTGCAGTTCTGTCAAAAGAATTTTAAATTGTAAGACTAGGACTCTTGGTCAATAAGTATCCTAAGTCAAAGTGAATCTTACATCTCAACTAAATGTATTCCCTTTATTCCAGGAGCTACTTGGCAAATGTCTGGGTCAACCATGGTTATACATCTACTGCAGCTGGCCAGCATGTGGGAACCATAATGCCACGCCCAACACATTTTTCAGGAAGTGTTCCGCATGCTCAGCTGTGCGATACTGTTCCAGGCAGTGCCAGGAGAAACACTGGAGGGCGGGACATAATGGACAGTGCAAATTGATTTCTTGCTTGGTACAACATTGATGGTTCTATTTTTTAATTATCATCTTACGGTGACAATTTACTGTTTCAATACCATTTTAATATACTTTTTATTTTATAGTTATACACTATTGTACAAGACTTATGACGTGTGAAATATAATTTAATAAATTGTTTTATGAAAACGTCTTTCTTTATTTCTTACAATTTAAAAGTTACCATTTATTATTTCTGGAATCATTATAAAGATCACCTTAGGTGACATTTTGCCATTACTGGATATAGAGAAAAGCAGCTGGCCTCTGAAATAGATAGCTGGAGAGCTCCCTAGTCCCTAGACACATTTATGACCCAATGAAAAGCCATCGTTTATGTCTGCATAAAATTGGCAAAATATGTAGTTTCCAATAGTATTTTTAAGGCCAGAAAATACTGTACTCATCCTTGATCAAAGACAATGACTTATTGTTATTAATTTGTCTTTTTTTGGACTGTGGACAAAAGTAAGATATTTCTATTCTGACCTGTCTCAAGAAGAAACTAAAATCAGTAACTCATATGGGGGCATCCATCGACTTCTGAGAAAGGAGCTATACATAGGCCCTATATATCTTTATATATATATATATATATATATACTAGCCAGACAAGACCCGCAGGCCTTAGTTTGGGCATAACTGATCTACTGGATTGAATTTAGATTTATGCTATACTTGGAGAAAGTTTCTTTCACATTTTTAAAATTTTGCCACAAAAATTAGACACATTCATATCCTAAATAAATTTCTGTAAAAATGGGTTTACTTGATTTGTTATAGTTTCATTATTTAATAGAGGTATAATTAGGTAATTTTTGTCTATTTTTAGGGCCCTATGGTTGTGAAAAGACATTAAACATACACTAAGGTCTCTGCCTTGAGCTAAGGAGTTTTTATGCCAAGTTTTATCAAGATTGGTCAAACGGTTTTGATTTTTTTTCGGGACATACATACACCTTACTTTCTGGTTTATATATTAGATATATATAAAAGAAGATGCTATGTATTAAAAGCTGTTGTGGGTTTGAACAGCAGTTTGCTAATACTTGCTTTCCTGTAATGTGTATCATATATGTCAATGTTTTTTTAACATCAATTACATAGAATATAACTTTTATTAGTACCTGACTACCTAACAAATTTAGATTTATCCAACAGAGACATAACACAGACACTAATTGAGTTTATTGTTCATGAACATAGTACTAGACTGTACAAGTCAACTTGGTTATCATAGAACAAAATATCAAACTGGAACAAACATTTCGAAATACTGGAGACATAGGAAAAAAAAAATCTTTCTGGTTTCCTATACGGTACTTCAATGTCTTTTGTTATTACAATATCATTCACAATTTAGCTTCTGAGTCGAGCCTTGGCTAACCTATCAGAGACATCATGCCAGTTAGCGATGTTGAATATTGCATTGACGTAATCTGCTCTGACATTCTTGTACTGAAGGTAGTAGGCATGTTCCCACACATCAATACCAAACAAAGGAATCAGACCTGACAACATAGGAATGACTAATTAGATACTGCACAATTTTATTAATCAGCCTACCTAATATGACTGCCTTTACTTTGTATTCAAGATAAAGTAAATTAAGCACTTCTGAGGAATCGTTATTCTTGTATATATATATATATATTTTTAACTAAATGCAATATTTAGTTGAACAAATGACCTAAATTTGTTTAGCTATAGGATAAATCATGAAATAAAATCCACACAAGTATTTTTTTTAAATACCTGTTGTTGCTTCCAGGGGATCTTGGTTACTACAAGTAAGTACCTGGACCTTGCCTGTAGCTGGATTGAACCCAAGCCAGCCCCAACCAGAGCCTTGAATAGCAACACTTTTCTCAGCCAACAACTTCTTCATGTTCTCAAATGTGGAGAACTCTTCTTTGATCAGCTGCAGCAAATCTCCTGTGGGCTCACCCCCACCTTTAGGGCTGAGATTTGACCAGAAGATGGTGTGATTGATGTGTCCACCTCCATTGAATTTCAAAGCTGGCTGTAGACTGATGATAGTATTGACATCACCTGAGAATATTATATTATGTAATTATATAAGCATTTACCCTAATGCCCCAACAAAATTTCATAGTGTACAAGATTGGTCAAACAGTTTCAGTTTATCTATCATTAAACCCATTTTCATAAAGTTGTCAATTAAGAATTAAAACTCCATTCAGATTAAAAAAAAAACAAAAATCAACATTTTACATTATCTTAAAATCTATTTATTTACCAAATACCACTCACTGATTCATCATGAGATCTCATCAACTGTTATACGTTTTCGCATGAAATTTTGCACAAAGGTTCCTTTTACCTCTTAGATGCTCACTTAAAATGGTTTTCTATCAAACATTTGTATTTTATTTTCTGTATTTCCCCCCAAAAGACTGCAGTCTACATTTCAAGCATTTAAAAAATATGAAAATAAAAATTCCTGTATATTTTTTTTTTCTCCCTAAGTGAAATTTTAAAACTTACTTTACATCATTTCCACTTCCACTAAATTAAAATCAAAACCAATCCTAATAGCATTAATAAGATAGATCTAGATTTTTTCTCTTTTTTTTTTTTTTTTTGAGAGAAAGAGATCTATTTTCATTTTAATACATTCAAAAAGGGTGACATAAACTATTACAATAGTGTGTGTGTGTGTCTGAATATACATACATATAGATTGAATTGAGATGCAGAAGAAACATCATAGAGTGTAGGAAGGACAAACTTTTTGTTTTTGTTGAGAAGAGGGTGGTGGTGGAATAAGACTAATAGAATTAACAGGCCCAAAATTAAGTACATGTATGTGTTGGGGGCATATTATGATAGTTAGAATGAGGCCCGTTTATTAAAATAAAAAAAAAAAAAGAAAGGAGGTGTTCAAGAAAAAGAGAGCGGGACGTGAAACTTCATTGTGAAAGATACACTAATTCATGGGCTAAAAAAGTACATTAGAAGGATTGTTAAAATGGTCCAGTTTATTAAAATTTGAAATTTAAAAAAAGAAAATGCAGTGTTCTGGCCATAATAAACAATATAAAGCCTAGGAACAAATCCGGTCTTTATAAACAATAAAAAAACCTAGGAACAAATCAACCAGAGAAGCTGGTGCATACTGCTAATAATTAAATAAGTTTCAAAGTTATTATTGAAATGTGTATCTCTTTAGGAAATTGTTTTGTCAGAATGTTCTCTCTATTTTTATTTTGTTATGTGCTACAAATAATATAAAGAATAAAGGACTAGAGAATGTCTAGACACATTAAAACCTAGTTTCATTTCAAAAATAAAATCAATTTCAACTTGCAGCTATTCCAAAAGTATGATTGTTTAATCCTTTTCTACTAGTCAGCCCTCTAGAAAGGATTTTTTAAAAAGAGATTACAAGAAATGTATGGAGCCTGATAATCATCAAAAATAAAAATAAAAACAAGAAAAAAATTGTACAAACCCTTATCTACAGCTGCCTTTAATTTCTCTTCAGCAACATTGAGATTGTTGACATAGGCTTGATGATGCTTCTGATAGTGGAGTTTCATAATATCAGCTGAGATGTATGGTTCCAAGGCATTGAAATCGTACTTCAGATCTGGCAATGTGTGCTTTAAACGGAGCAATGATACTCCAAAGCATCTGGATACAAGGAAAGATAACTAAATTAGTGAAAATATATGATCTTAAAAAGCCTCAAAGTATATATGTACATTGGCAATACAATTGCCACTATCAATTGGCACCCCTTAATCTCCATTTATTTATAAGTCATAAAAGTAACTTCAGTTGTTGGTCCATCATTTACAGTGTGTCCTTTAGGCCTTCAGAATAAAGGATTAACTAAATTGAGTGATACTACAATTTTTTTTTTCATGATAGATTCTTATTTGGCACACTGCACTTCAGTGTGGTAGCTACTCACTGGACTAGTTCTAGATCAATCATCTATATAGATGAGTTAAATGGAACAATAATACTGCTATATAGATCTCAATCTGGAGACATTGAAGAGTTTTCCAGAGGATCATGTGATGGAGAAGTACACTTTCATTGACGTTGTTCTAAGCATAATGCAGTAAGTACTAATATGGGAGTTTCTCTATGCTAATGATACAGATCTTGTTGCTGAATCAGCAACTCAGTTTCTGGCCTTGGTTGACAGACAATCTGCTGATGCATGCCAGAAGTTGGCTTAAATATTAGTCAAAGTCAAACCAAAATACTAGTTCAAATCACAAGCACTGCTAAGTTTCATTATTATTAAACCAGCATTTATTTATTTTGTTTGATGAGTATTTAGTTGGTATATGATTTTCTATTTGTTTTTAAGATAACTTTTAATGAAATTCCAGAGGTCATTAACTGCTTGTCAGTCTGGTTCTGAGGTGAAAGATTGGACGATATTGTCAGTATAGTAGCTTATAATATGCATCATTTTTGGATGAGAGGTTGTCCTTTTCTCATTTATTCTATTCACTATTAGTTTCTTCATTCAGTCTGTAAGAAATTTGTCCTTTTGAGACAGTTTTTAGAGCCAAGTTTGTGGTTTTGGGAGGGTGCCTCTCAAAGGTTTCCATTTTAGTGAATTGGGAAAGGATTTTTATTTCTCTTCTTTCATCCAGAGAGATCAGAGCAGGGGTTTCCTCCATAGCTCTTATGGGTGTTGTTTTTATTGCTCCTGTCATTATCCTTTGACCAATATTTTGAACCTTGTCTATTTTTCTTAGGTTGGTTTGGGCTGCTGAGCCCCACGCTGTGGCATAATATTCTAGAACAGGTCATATATGTAATTGGTATAGATCTAGTTTTTTTTCAAAATGCTGTGATTACAATTGTTGTTGGTTTCTTTTCTTGAAAGCTGTCTTCTATTTCTTGTGTAATGTCAGTAATGAAGGCGCATTGATCTTCCTTTTCAAATTACAAATGAATCAATGATTATAACATAATGATAAATCAAGCTAATGAAACGTAGTAACGTAGATCTAGTCTGACTAGTCAATCTAGCTAGACTTATAAGTTAAATTAATCAAATTAATGTAAATGTAGATCTAGATAAAGTGCGAAGTTCGAGCGCATTAAGCCCGCTGGCAGCAATTTTCAAGTTTGGATTTTTATAGCACCGTAACGGTCTGACCTATGAAAAAACTGATAGTATCTCTGAATTCCTCGTCCTTTTTTTCTATAAAAATAGATTGAATTTAATGTATCACTAGGCTTAGTTACAATTAAATACGAAGTCAAAGAGGTGTAGGGTAAGTATCGCCAAGCGTAATTTTCCTCGAGCGGATTTTTCCCCAGTTAGTAAGCTCGATCGGGTTGATGGAAGGTTCGAACAGATCAAAGAAAATATATCTAAAAACATGTTTTAATATTTAATTTTTACTATAAAGTCATTTTCTTTTTACTCCAGCGCAAGAAAACCATCCATTGCACCATTTCCCACCCTCCACAACTTCAAATTGTCTCTTTAAGCTGATGAGCAATCAGACTAAAAAATAGCCTTAAGCCTATTTCCTTCACTACCGGGTAGTAAAAAAGAATAACTCCACACCTCCTGAGTTTGACCTCACCATGAACTTAGCCTTTACAAGGAAAAAGTATGTGTCGGAAGTAAAGAAAAAAGGTGCATGCGCAGTAGCAATAGAGTAGTAATTTGGTAAACATTCAAATAAAATAGTTATAGCAATAAAAAGTGAACTGTTCGAACCTCTTGACAAATTGGGGCTGCTCGAACTTCGCACTTTATAATTAAATAATGAAACGTATAATCTAGATCTAGATAACTAAGATATCTAGATCTAGAAGAGTTGAATTAGATTTAACAGAATTAAAACAAAATATTGAAAACAATGTTCACTGTTGAATAAGTAAAGAAATAAATCTATATTTATAGTTATCAATAAATTATTAACCTTTTAAGAGAACTAGAGGTTGTTGACAACATTTTGCTCATGCAACACAGGATCGAGTCCAGATTCTCAAAGTTCTAACTGTCCTTGAACTGCAAAGTTCATGTTTGTATGTCAAAGTTGACATAAGGCTAAAAGATAAAAATACACTCATAGATCTAGTGTTAGACTAGATTTTTTTTTCATAAAATTCCAAACTTCTGATATATAGTTTCTTGATCTAGATTTACATATTATATGAAGACTTTCTTACTTTAAAAAAAAAATTAGTCTTTATTTTTTGTTCAAATCTCGCACATGTACTCTTGTCTCGAGCGTCATTTGCATAATTTCCTGTTCATGGCGGAAGGCGTCTTTGGGGCAAAATACAGTTCTCTTAGACGACGTATGTAGATCTATCGTTGAAAGCATGTCTGTTAGAACATTAATATAAACAATAAGTTTGTCATTTATATATTGGCTTGCTTTACATTAATACATCAACGTAAGATCAAGATTACTAATGAACTAGACATGCAAAATTGAGTTTATTGAGCCTTTAGTGGCTTGAGGGACACTTTGTGTCTTGTCACTAGATCTAGCTTGATCGAAACTCTTCAGTCTCAGTACTCTGTAGATTACTGTAGACTCTGTCTCTAGTCACTACTCACTAGCCTAGCCGCTAGTGCCGAGTAGCGGCTATCCCTATAACTAAATATAGGCCTAGCTAGAGTCACAGAGTGGCTACTGTTTAGACTTTAGATCTAGTCTACTCTTAGACTCTAACTTGACTAACAGTAATCTTACTAGATCTAGTTCACCTAGTAGGGAGGTGAAAATAAAAATTATCTTTGAAAAAACAATTTTTCGTTAGTACATCATTAAAATACTTTAAAAGAACTTTCTAATGGTGTATAAATTATGACTGTATGTTTAACATTAAGAAAGTTATGATCTTTTTTGCGCCTTTTTGACCTAACATTGGTTGACATGGAAAAAGTGAAGTGAGAGCTTGTCGCTGGCTCAGCCGGCAAGACACACCCCCAAGGTCAAAAGTTAAAAAGTTGGAATTGAGTTTTGTAGACGATAGATCTACTTATTAAATAAGAAATTTAATAGTAGATCTAGTAATCGTAGTAAATTTCTAGCTCACAATTCTGATTTCATTTATATTTATAAACTTCAGTTGTTTAAAATGATGAAATAAACAAATTATCGGGTCTAGACCTACAAGAAATGTCAGAGAGGCGGGGACAAAATGGCCGCTTGTGATGGCAGAAAATAACAAAATATTTAAAAATTGGGATCAAAATCGCCTGAAACAATTTTTTTTCAAATGCGTTTAAAAAAAATTGCAAGGTAAAAAATCTTTCAAAAGTATCTAGATCTGTAGCTAATATCTGCTACAAGATTATAATTTCATTTGTTGGTGACAAAATTTTCTTCTATAAAAAAATAAAACCTGAAAAGTCCATTGAGGTCAATGTTATTTTTTTTTCAAGTTTGTTAGATGTTGACAATAGATCGATCTGAAAATTGGTAGGAATATAGTCAGACACATGTACTATTAGCAGGAAAAAAATCAACAGGGTACGACTTTTCTGTGATGAGTATCAGCAAAAATAAAAATGTATGTACTTTCAATGCAAAATATTTAAATAATTTTTTTTTTTTCAAAAAATTGTTAAAGACAAAAATGTTTTCCATCATCAAAAGTAATCGAATTCACTCTTTTTTAGCAATGATATACTTATATATAGTGAGCATAATCGATTTCTAAGACCTATGTTGCAGTAAGGAAAACTCGTCTCAAGTTTTTACGTCATTTTTTGGAAACCGGAAATTTACAGAATTTCAGCTCCCTACATCTAGTCATTCTAGTACTTCTACTACTTCTAGATATAGATTATAGATCTAGGCCATTCTAGGCAATCTAGCTAGATCTAGACTAGTTCAGTAGACTGGATTTAGATCTAGAGCAGGCATGTCAAAGTCGTTAAGGTATATGGGCCGCATGGAAAACTTAATATGGCCTGAGGGGCCAAAGCCAAAAATCAGTTGCAAATCAGCTTACTCGTTTTATGTAAATTAGAAACAATACAATAGAATACATTAATGGGAAACTCCGATGGTTTTGACAATTTTTGATATAATATGTGTTTTGATTTACAGATAATGAATATATTATTCTTTTTTTTAATTTGTAGGAATAACTTAGTAATTGATGTTTTTTTCCGACGTAATTTTCCTGCGCATCCAAAACAGTCAGACTTTCACCGAGCTTCTATGTGACCTCACAAATATGTTTAATTTAATCTATTGACTTTTGTATAACGGGAGACCACACAGCAATGTTTACATTCTCGTAAAAGAAATATATATTCGTCTATGCAGTTAGATCTAGGATCTTGTATGGAAACAAAAAAATGCGTATTAAAAGTAGATTTACATGCTTAACTAACCAAGCAGTCTGTATTTTCTTGCCAGACCGCTCAACACACAAAATACACCAACGCTTGGTTGTCTTGTCATGACACGTAGTCTTGACTAGCCTTACACTGACCAGCTTGTTTGAATTATTCAGACACACGATCTGTTTACTTCTTGGGATAGGGAGATGCTTAGATGAAAATGTTACTTTTTTTTTTCTTGAGTTGGTTATCCTAATGCTTTTGGATCTATCTATACATGTATATATATAACTGTATCATAGCTCTGGACTAGGCCGTCACTAAG
The DNA here is from genome assembly GCA_030265305.1 of Biomphalaria pfeifferi. Taxonomy (NCBI): domain Eukaryota; kingdom Metazoa; phylum Mollusca; class Gastropoda; family Planorbidae; genus Biomphalaria; species Biomphalaria pfeifferi. Next base: position 955,654 of record JASAOG010000060.1, on the reverse strand, counting down.
CCTAACAGCTACTGTAAGAATGAAGTGATACGATTGGTTAAATCTAGTTTATCTTTCAGTATTGTTGAGGGAAGTGACTTATGAAATAGCTTAAAACAAAATCTCAAAGAATCCAGTTTTTTTTTTGAGATGTCAAGAATTTACTGACTAATTTATTAAATATAAATGTTTCTAAGCATTTAAATACAAAATGGTAAAATGTTTACTATTACAACTTTTTACGCAAAATTTAAATATGTCATTAACTCAAATTTGAAAAACCATCGGAGTTTCCTTTTAATTAATGGCATACTTGTCCCTTAGCTAGCTAAATTTGTAGTACAATTTTGTAATTAAAAATTACGATTGCTTTTTTTTTGTTCTGATACTTGCCATCTTTCTGGGATACAAGTTTATTAATTTCGAGTGGAAGTTTGTTTGCCATTGACACCATCATCACTGACGACAAATTTTGATCAGATAATCTCGACGGTGATGTGATTTGTAGCTTTCATTATAGAAAAGAAATGCTCACAGAGATCAGTGCTTGCAAAAAAAGGTAGAATTCGGGCAGCAAATTTCCGCAGTTCAACGTAAATAACTAAATTTTGACGCAGCCACTTCTTTATACTTCGCTTTCAACAAAGAATCAGACTGATATTCTATCAGCTTTAGTTGCACATTACCAGTAGCACTTTCAGAAGCAAATGAAAATGGAGATAAAAACAAAGAAAATTCTTGCTTGTATGAAATGAAGTAATGAAGCAACCGGTGGAAGCATTTACTAACGTTTCCAGGTGTAGGACATATTTACCAAATGTTGTAGCAGTATTTAATCTTTTTAGTTCCTGACACGTTGAGAAGTGAACAAGATTTTCTTTTCATATTTGGTTTATCCACAGTCGTAATTTTGCTTAAAAGTACTTCACATGATCACAAGCAGTTGTGACAATTTAGTTTTTACTTTGAAGTTTCAAATTCAAGTCTTGCAGGTGACCAGTGAGATCAATTGCAAATGCCAAATCCTGAACCCATTCGTCAGTATGGTAATGTTCAACAGGTTCACCTTTCATGTTCAGAAACAATACAATTTCTTCACGCAGTACAACAAATCTCTTCAATTCTTTATGACAGGAGAGCCAGCAAATTTCGTGTCCAATGTCATTCAGAAACATTGAAAATTGGCGATGATTTAAGCCATGGGCACGAATAAACTTGATAGTGACTGAAACCAGTCTTATGACATGTTAGAGTTGTAATTGCTTTGTTTGTTGAATGATGCACTGAAAATGAGCAAATTTAAAATTAGCATTAGTCTCTCTTATTTTTGCAAGTAGCTTTGCATCGAAACCATTTCCTAATGGTTAGTACGCCATCCGTTGTTAGACTGGCTAGCTTTACCAAAGGTAAATTGTACTGCAATACCACCTGTTATTTCTCAAAAACATCACCGTTTGTTGTGGCGTTATGCATAGAACAAGTAGCTCTTCATGTATCTCAAAATTCTTGTCACAGGCCCATTTGAATATAGCCAACTGTGCTACACCCGTTACATCAGTTGACTTTTCGAGAGCCAAGAAAAATAATTCAAAATCTATTTTGTTCCTAAATTGTTCACGCAATCTGATTGACATGTCAATTATTCTATCTGCAACAGTGTTCCTAGTTCCTTATTTCTTTGAATACTTTCACTTTTTCTGGACAAATTACTTCGGCAGCTTTAACGATACACTCCTTCATAAAATCCATTTTTCACTAAATGATTAGCTATGGCTTGCAATTAAGTTTGAAAAATGTAGCTGGCACTCACTGCAGACTCAGTTGTTCAGTTTAACAAATACTATTTTTCGATTCAAGTAGCTTGTCATCTTTTATTTTCCAGCGTAATAGTTTAACATTATTTTGAAAATTTTTGAGGTGGCCAAGCGGGCCGCATGCAAGGTGGTCGCGGGCCGCTTGCGCCCCTGAACGCCGTGTTTGACATGCCTGATCTAGAGTCTAGCTCCATAATGCCGCCATAATGGTTAGTCCTGGGAAAAAGCTGGAACCTTCTAGATCTATAAACTCGTCATACATTTGTCAATAAAAGTAGCTATATTGTTTTGTTACGCTATGCATAGTTACAATAAAATATGATGTTGAAGAGGGTCAGGTCAATGAGGTCCAGTGCTAACAATAATGAATATCATTCTCTGCTCTATACAGCATACACTAACGAACTATATCTGTACATTAACAAACACTTCATGTTATTGTATTTAAAAATAATATTTAATATAATCTTAAATTTTTAAAAATTTTAATATCAATTTCTTTTTAAACCAATTCAAGACTGACATATTAGTGTCACTTTTTCCTCTATTAATTGCCCCTTCTCTGCTAAACCCTCAACTTTACAAAGGGCCATACCTAGATATAGTTCACCAAAACAAAAAACAACTGCGTGACCCCGCGCACGTAGCCTGCTCACTCCACTAGTGAATGTGACCTAATTTGCTACCTGATTGATAAGTGTCCCTCCCGCTGTTTTTTTTTTCTGGTACGGTGTTGATGATACCATGCTAGTTATACCTACCTACTCTGGCCAATCAATTAGAGCACCAAGGAGTGAAAAAAAAAGAGAGATCAGGATTGTGCCACTCACAAAAACGTAATTTTTTAAATTCACATTATATTATTTCCAATTCTGCCTCTCATCAGCACTATGTTTAGCGATATTCTTTTTATTTTTACTCATTCACATCACACTTGGTTTAACATCTAAAACAAAAGCAAAATTAAGTTTAAGAAAATTTTAGACCTATACCAAATAAATCAAAGAAATGTCCATTTCCCGGCCTTGAGTTTCACCCCTTTGATATGCATTTTCAACATTAAAATAGCGTTTGTTAGTGTCATTGATAGTGATAAAGACCGTTCATTAGTGTCATTGATTGTGACTAACAAATATTATGGAACACCTTATATTTACACATAGACATACATGTGCGTGTTTTTAGCTCTTTTTAGAAGCATTTTAGATAGTTCATGTTTAGCTCATACTTAAATTTTCTAAAAAAAATCTCCTTTACCCCTGACCTACCCTCCTTCTGTCCTAGAAGAAAAAAAATGGCATTGTCCTAATAGTGCTCTTCGAACACATGTAAGACCCTTGTTTTTCAGAGTACACGAAACTATAAATGTGTCTGAACTCTAAAGAAATGAAGTATAAATAAAAACTATGTGCTAGTTTCGTCTTAGCTATCAAAATAGAGGCTCATTTTAACAAAGATTGTGGGGTGTTCGATAATGTCAGATAAAAAGGGGTGTTCAGAAGACGAAAATTACTATATACAGATAGTCTAGAAACTCCGAAAAATATAGACCTCTAGTTTAGTAAACTCCTGAAGTTGCTGCAGGAAGTGCCTAAAGATTCAGGACTGTGTTTGTGACAGTTTTATCTGTGTGATACATCATCAGTAAAGTACGGTACTAAAGACAAAAGTAACTTCCATAATTTCGTGCATAAACCCTGCATAATACTAGCAATGACTAGGTCTAGATCTATAAATTTCTTAGTATATATATGATAATCTGAATGTAAAAATAATTGTAAGTCTACAAATATTGTCTAGCTCAGTAGACTGAGAGACTTCAGTTATATAAAGCTCACCAACTGAGCTTTTTTCACTAATTTGTCTGAGCTGAGTGAGTGCTAAACACAATCAATGAATAAGAAAAGAATACTGAATACATAAGGATGTTGAAACTAAAGCTAACATCCTAAATAAATGCTTTGCATCATCAGCATTCTCAGCCCCAGGAGACAAAGACATTACTTAATTTGAACCAAGTTGACAACATAGGAGATATTGAAGTCCAGGGTACAAGTAAAGGGGATCCAAAAACTATGAAACTATAAAAAAATCAAACAAAGCATTAGGGTTTATTAAAAGAAATTTCTATAAATCAAATAAGTACCTAAAACCCTTGTTAGGCCTATTATAGAATATGCATCCTCTGTTTGGGACCCCTCAACTCAAGAAAACATTAAGTTAACTGGAACAGACACAAAATAGAGCAGTGAGATTCATATCAAACGAATATTCAGATTTGACTAGAAAAACACCTATAGTAAAATCACTAACTTTAGAAAGCCTTCAGGACAGAAGACTCAAAAGTTAAGTAGCAATTTTACATAAAACAATGAACCATAATCTTCAAATACAAAAACAAAATCTAATAAAATACCCAGTAAGACACAAAGATAAAGGCACATTCCTTGTTCCATATGCTAGGACAAATTTGTACAAACGCTTCTTCTTCCCTAGTGCTATTAGAGCATGGAATGGGTTGCATGAGCTAGACAGGAAAACTAGTGACTTAGCAGAATTTAGGTCATTGGTTAATAGTGCATGACGTGTGACTATTTTGAAGTAACGTCTATATTAATATAAGACCTAGTAGAGTTTGAGTTGCTTAGTTTCCAAGAAAGACTAGATCTATCAGTATGTAAAAATATTAAAAACAAAAAACTTTGCCTTTCAATATAATTTAAATACAAGGATAGAAATCTATATTATAATCTAGGTCTTGATCTAAGTATAATCCCCCCTCCACTACATGTCTACATCAGCAAATTTTTTGTACTGTTTTGATAGCCTTGAATGCATGTTGTGCTATCATTTATTTTTTGTACGTACATTTTTTCTAAATGTTACTTTGTACTGGTACTACAAATGTTGTAGAGTGGAACTGTTAGGAAGGAGAGAACAAAAGTGAGAGAGAGAGAGGGACTGTGCTTATTTTTTTTTTCATTTTAGTTTTGTTAAGATTATTTTCAATTATTTATTACTTTAGCAACTATATATTGAGAAACATCTCTCTCTATGTACATAACTATCCTCAACTCCTGGTTTTTAAAATTAGAAGCTAACCATGATTTTAAAAAATCTGGCAATACCTCATTCAAATCAGGATATCCAAATAGACATAATTAATCATAATGCATTTTGTCTTTGTGTAACAAAACTTTTATTTTGGACTTAATTAAATAGTCTTTAATTTTTTTTTTTTTTAGATTTGTATATCCATTATGTCTGAGGCCTCTTCATCTCCTAAAAGGGTAAGATTATACTGTTGTTATATAGTTATATAATATATATACAAAATATTTTGTATCATAACAATGTGTAAAATATAGAGAATAATTCCTGAAATACAATTAAACATCTTTATTTTTTAAAATACTATTTTTTTAGCCTCGACTTGATTATGATGATAGCTCAGAGAAAGAGGATCGTTACGAAAAATACAAGTAAATCCTTTTTAAGACTTTTTGTTTTGAGAAACAACATAGAACACATTCTTAAATCTGGTAGTTAATAAATTAATTATTTTGTATATAGTATTATGTGCACTATTAAATGAGGCTGAGAAAAAAGATGTTAAATCAACCTTTTTTTTTTTTTTTCAAGGACTAGAGATCGTGATCATGATGAATCAAGTTTTTTGCCATCCAAAACTAGAAAGCGTTCTGAACAAGGTACAGTTGTACTTTTATTTTGCCTAAGAAGTGTGTAATGATTTCTATTTTTTTAACATTTGATTGTAATTGTAATAATATGAAGGAAAGTTTGTATTCAGTGTATTCATATTGCTAAATTTTCAGTCTTTTTTTTTTTTTATACTTTAGACGAGGAGGAAATCAAAGAAGAAGAAAACAAAAGTAAAAATGTTACTATGGAAACTGCACGAAGGGAACACACTCTTGTTATGCGATTAACTAGCAAAGAACAAGAGCTTCAGGACTGCATGGTATTTTACAATCAGCACAATCTAATGTTGTTTGCCTGGCTTAAAGTTATTTCACTTTGAAATTCTATTTAGAATTCAGTGTCTGATCTTGTAGTACAAAAAATGTTTATTTTTAACTTCTACATCCCACTGTATAATTGTTTTTTTTATCTACAGAACCAGATCCAAGAAATGAAACAGGCACAGACTCAGAATACAGCTCAGTTGAGATCCATGCTGCTTGACCCAGCCATCAATCTTGTGTTTCAACGCATGGCCAAAGAGATGGATGAACATAGAGAAAAACTGAAGCAAAAACAAAATGAACTAAGTGCTTGGAAGTTCACTCCAGACAGGTGTTTATATTATCCCCCCATTTGATTCATAGGTGTTGCTAACATTTTTCTCCAAGAGTGTTAGACTCTCAGAGATTTTAAACTTGGAAAAAAGTCCAATCCAATTCTTTTTATTGGATGATATACCAGCTGTACCTGCCGCTGTGACTGGTAGCAAAGGCTTCGTAATCCAGCTTTGTGGTTCTTTCAGTGAATCCTCATGAAAGATTCCATTTCCTTTGCTAAAGTTGATGAATTGGGTGTATCATCCGACTAGCCTGCCTTAGACCTGTCTGGATGTCTCAGTGACTACACCTGTTCTTGTTAAGTGTGTGGGATAACTGATGCTAGGATGTTGCTGAATCTATGATCATTAGGTTTCTATAGGAACTTCAGCCTAGACAAATGTTGAAGCAATGTTCCAGCCAGAGCCAAACTGACATCTTACTTTTATAGCCATGAAACTTGCAGCTTTATGTTAATAGGCACATGTACACCATGTTTAAAGTGGGCAAAACAGTCATTGTTATCCAAGTTTGGGAGGGACTGAATGGTTTAGGTTTTAAAATCTAAGGAAAGTATTTTTCAAATTGAAGTGAAAGAAATTTCGAAAAGAAAAAAGAATTGTTTTTTTTTTTTTTTTTACTGTAATAAAAATGATTTCTCTATCATGCTTTCTTAAAATGTGTGGATGGAACAGTAATCGGCTAACATTCATGTATGTTACTAGCAAACAGAAAAACGTCCAGATATAATTGTGTTTAATGGTGGCATCTACACGACAAGCTTCTGACTTTGCTCCATCTTCTTCATTTAACATAGAGCCATGTAGCCATGCAGTGGTAAATGAAAATCCCTTGAATACCAATGATGGATGTACCCAACAGAACTCAAGACTTTTGGATCCCATTCAACTAGTACATTTTTTTTTTACTTTTCAACGCAACAATCACAACCATTTGTGAAATGTGTTTCCACAGTTTTCTGTAACACATTGATCACTGCTCCTGTTTCATTATCATTACAGTTCACATGTTTGAAATACCAGGTACCCTAAGAATAACTACAAGTTCATTGCATGCTGAAGTACACGTTCTAAATAAAATCTACATTTCTTCTGGCCTTGTTTGGCTTGCAAGCAGTGATCATTGTTGCTGTACTGTGTATAGGGTTTGATTCCAAGATTCTTCAAGTTTGTCACCCTGACATCCGTTGGTGTCAGAAAAAAAAAACTTGAGCATTGTGTACGCTTGCACGAGCTCATACTTGATCATCTACTGTTGTCTGTCATCAGTTGTTGCTGTTATCCATTCTAAATGGAGAGATTTTATTATTAGCATCAAATCGATATGAAAATAACAATAAGTCATCTCACGGGTATCATGGCATCATGATTAAGATGGTCACAGAATGAACCACAAGTCAAGTCTGCTTCCTCAGTTTCAATACAACTCACTACATGTTCTTCAACCATATATTATACTTGTACCACATAATCAATACAAGAAACAGCTGAACGCTTGGACTGCTAAAAAATATATAACAAGGGAAAGATCCCACCCATTAATGAGTTGGAAAACATTCTTGTTTATCAACCTGAACAGCAACCATTCAAACCACATCCAATGTAACAATTTAATCCTTTAAGTATTAACTCCATTGTTTCTTTATTTTACTCTGTATCACCATGTTTGACAGTCTTCAAAGCGAAAAAAAAATGTCGCAAGAAAAGCTAAAACATTTTAAATTGTCACATTTACTGCTTGAAGACTTTTGCCCATACATGATCCAAACATTTCCATTGGTAAGTATGGTGTAGAGCCTTCATTGACTTCATTTCTCAGTTTTGTTCATTTTGTTTCCTGATGCTATAAACATTCATTTTACATTGGCCACAGTTGACTGATGAGGTGGATAGTTAAAACAATCAGAAGAACATTTTCTCAACCAAAAAAATTCTATTCTCTTGTAGATAAATGTATCATTGCCTGGTGATGCACTGAATATATGTAACCTATCTAGAGTGCTTGCTTGCTTGCAAAATCCAATTGTGTTAAGTAATAAATATCTTAATAAATAGCAAATTTAGAGCATGTATCAAAAAATTTTTATTGACAGAAGCACAAAAAAAAGCTTTATTTATTAAACAAAAATGTTTTCAAGTCTTTCTAATGCTTAGTTCTAGATTGATACAGGACACAAAACTTTTGGGTCTGAACCTAAAAACAGACTTTTCTTCTCGTGATCTAGGCAGTTTTTGAATTTCACCTTACTATTTATTCCCCATGCACTAGGTGCATACATTTGTAGAGATGTTGTTGATTAAAGAAATTACAGTTAGTAAGTTAGATAAGTTATGAAAACAAAAACAAACATTCCAGTCACTTGATAATGTTACTTAACAAAAGTGAAAACTGAGCAAAGGAGATTCAATGGCATGGCTGTAAAGGACTTCTCCAAGTGTCATCTGCTTAGGTTGTGATCACTATCATTGGCAGAATAGATATCCATTCTGAGCTTTGTGTTATTGTTTTTCTGGACTTACACATTTTAGTAGAATGTATAAGGTTGATAAAAATAAGATTTTGCACTGTAAGCTATTTTTATTTCAAGCTTAAATTGTGTCTCAACCAGCAAATTAAAGAATATTATAACCAATTGTATACATTCAATTAGTATTGGATAAAACTAGATACCTTACTTCAACCTTATAACTTATTCTTTCTTCCCCAACTTATTGCTTACAGTCAGACTGGTATGCGTCTGATGGCCAAATGTAGGATGTTACTGGCTGAGAATGGAGAGCTGGGTAAAATGATCTCCTCAGGGCGCACTGCAAGGCTGGAGGGTGAAATAGTTCTTCACAAAGCCCTAGTTACTGAAATGAAAAAGAACCAAAAAGGTAATCTAATTGTGATGGACACATTGATGATTTATAATGTATATTTAATACAAATCATTTTAAGATTATACCTTTTGGCTAGAGACATACAAGTTTGTCAAATTTTGTGTGTATATTTTGTTATTAGTGTGTTAGGTTAAAACTTATTTGACATTAAGGTTTTTCTTATTTAGTCAACTTGACTATAATTATTAGTCTGTTAATAAAAGTAATATTTACTCAGCATCAAATTAAAATGTGCTTTGAAAAAGTCAGTTTATTTAATACTATGTTTTATAATTTGAAATAAATGTTTCATGAGACAGTGTACTTATAATACTACTAATATTAGTAGGGGAATGATTTTAACATTATATTTTATATTATTGAAAAATAATTACAGTTAAGCTAGAATTTCAAAATGCACACAAGAGTTTTAAAATTTAAATGAATATCAATTTTTACTGTAATTTTGTGTTTTATTATTTCATGTAACAATAATTTATAAAGGAGCATTGTACAGTTTTATTGAAAGGAAATAATTTTAAAAATATTACATTGTAATGTGGGAATTTTTGAAACATTTTTTTTAAACAATCATATTAATTTTTCTTTCGAAATTGATTATCCTTGATTCAGCATTGTCAAATTTCCCCTTAAAAAATGCATATCTGCAGACATATTCTTAATTCATGTCTGTTTATATCAGGCCCAAATTTGACATGCAGCTAGTTCATTAACTTGTAGGTTAGTTTTGTTAGGCCCATATAAGCCTTTTTCTCAGGTTCACACCAGCTTTTTAATTATATTTTAATTTTTTTAAAATTTCTTGTTGTACTGGTATTTTTAAAGAAGCTGAGTATTTTTGTGTTTGTGTTTCCTTGACAGTAATCGTGTCATTGTTTTTTTTAGTGAATGTTGAGCAGCACATTTTAAAATTAAAACTTTGCTTTGTTTAAAATGCTTTAAATATTGTTTCAGAGCTGGATGAATTTCTGCGAGAACTGGATGTTGATGTTGAGGGCATGCAAGGCATGATTTTGTTGCTTCAGCAGCAATTAAAAGATGCTAGAGAACAGATAGCACGCTTACAGCAAGAAAATGATCAATTAAGGACGTTACGGCCTCCTGATTCTGAAGTAGGTGAGGTTTTAAAAGAATCCAGTCCAGGGCCTGCACACAGTTGGCCTACAAATGATAGTTCCAATCAAGACTTAAACACTTCAAGTCCCCATGTTGTCAACTCTGTAACTGATATGTGGCCTGACCACGGGACTACCAAATGTGCACCTGTGTCATCACCTTGTCTTTCAGTTACTTCAGGTCAAAATCAGTCAGACCACATTATCAGTGCTCAAAATTCAGATGCTGATTTGGCTGTGGATTCATTTGCCTGCAAAGTGACTCCAGATTCTGGCATGCAAACCCAGGAAGATGAAGAGGCATCATTAGACAATCTTTATAACAAAGAATCCAGCTCCAATCCCACCACATGTTTACTCAATGATAACAGGACAGGTCAGCAGGCCATAGCTGATAGTACTAAAGAACAAGATGTTACAGACAGTTGTATGGAAAGGACAGACTTCTCAAATGATGTGCTTGAGGATTCAATTAAGATAGAGACTTCTGAATATTCCTGTCTGTCAGAGGACAAGACAGCGTTACACACTTCTTTAGGTTTAAACATCTTGATGAGGGGTGAGGAGGATAAATTAGATTGTCAGACTAGATTGAGTTTGCTGAATGGAACAAGCCTTCCAGGACAAGGGCTCTGAGGTACAACTACACCTTCATCCCACCTTTTTTTTCTTGTCTGTGTTGACAAAACTCCACAGATGTGTTGGTGCTGTGTTAGGTTGTTTTTGTTTTAAGGTCACTAAGATAGACTGACTGAAATGAACCACAAGAGTGTTATGACTAGTGTGGCCTAGTTGTGATCTCCTACTTCTCAATTCTTTAATCCTATTGTACAATTTGTTCTGTTGCTGTTATGTTTAACCTTGAAAACCAGCAATGACAACTAATTGGTTAAAAATGCAAAGAAATTCTGCTTCACTTTAACAGGAATAGTTGAGCAAAGTCATTATTTGTTTTAGCCAAACTTTTACTGGAAACATTTATTCTAAGTTAAAACAAAGTACTGGTGTATTTATTTTTTTTGTTTTAGTAAAGTTTTTCTTAGTGTGGTTACTTAGCATTATTTCTTATTTACCTTTTTTTTAAAAACATATATATATATATATAAAATAAAAGTTTATCTAAAAAAATGCTTGTCGGAAACACTCAAGTATTTTTGCTAGTACATAATAATTGAATTATATAAAGGTCATTCTAGTGCTCGAGTTTTAAGACTCGGTGAATTGTTAGTAATTCAGTAGCTAGAAATCATTTGTCAGCAATATGGATGTAATAATGAAAAAGAAAAATCACTGATCACTACAATAGCATGAAGAGTGATAAGGATCTTTTCAATTTTATTTGTAAATGAAAGCTCTCACAGAATGTAGGCTTGATATTTTTCAGCTACTTTATAAATAGAATACTTTTTATACTGAATTCTTTTTTTGTTGGTATGTTTCTCTTTCTTTGTGAGTCACAATGAGCCAATCTTTCAAATAATTTTTTTTTAAAATAAGATAATTGCTGGCAAGATCCTTCGATAATCATCTGCTTATTTTTGAAAATTGAATGAATTGAACATATCTCTCAGTAAACACAGACTTAAGTTGAAGTTGTGATAATTGTAGCTAGCTTAGTTGAAAGCAGTTGTCTAGATTTTTGTCAGCTTATTTTCTCCATTATTTTGTAAAGATTTAACTTGGGGTGCATTATGTTTAGGTTCATTTTTGTATAGTACACATGGGCCTCAACATTACATTGTGATTTTAATGATTGTATAAATGAAACATTTGAATGTGATGTTACAAACTTGTAGTGAAACATTTTCTACTTTTAGTATTTTTTAACATTTTTTTAAAAACATATTTTAATGGCAAATTAAAATATAAATGGTAATTTATTTTGCAAAAGAAAAAATGAATTAGACCTATTTACTATGAGTTGAAATTGTACAAGCTTTGTATGACAGTATTGACTAGACATGTAGACATGTTTGGTATATACTTAGTCTGAACTACAAAGTTTTTAGTTGAGTCAGAGAGTCACATAAACTTAAGTACAAAAACTTGGCTCAAAACTTGAAGGGCAGAACATGTAGCTATATATTTAAGCTATATGTTCAACAATTGCTATGTTATTGTCTTTGTTGTTTTTTTTTTGTCTGTAATTCTCTGATGAATTTCAAATATTTTCTTAAAAATAAAAACATAAGTTATTTCTAACAAATATTAACAAAAGATTAAATTTTACTGAATTAAAAATGAACTCTGGGCGTTAATTTCTTCACAGGGTAAGTTAGTTGTCTTAGATTAAGCCTAGATATCTTAAATGTTGAATCTTTATTTCAGCCATTTATAAATTATAGTAGGTCTTGTATAAAAAATACCTATTTATTGAAATACTAACTTTATTACACGAAAAAAAAAATGCCTCTGGCTTTTTAATGGAATTCAATTGCAAATCAGTACATAAACACCTAAACATGTTAATGCCATAGCATTTGGGACAAAAACAAAATGAATGAATGGCTGTTAATAATACTTTTAACTCTATTGGTTTCAGAATGAATGATCAAACTGACAATTTAAACAGTGTCATAGTGCATTGTTTTCACTCTAGAGATAACAGCATATTCAAAGCTTAGGTGTTAACAGTATTATAAATTGGCTACATTGGACAAACAGTATTATAAATTGGCTACATTGGACACGAAGAGTTGGCAATGCATGATGCTTAAACTTACATTTTGACTATTTCAAAAGGATAGTTGACACAATTAATTGCAGTCTGAATAAAAATACTCTTATTAAATCTTGGTGTACGTTAAAGTAGCATTAGTTGTCTGAATGACACTGCAATACTTATCAGATTTCAGAAATTTATTATCATATTTTGTAAACACAAGGTCTTGTTTTTAGAATGAAGTGGTTATAATAATCTATGAAAGGAATGATGATTTTATGTAGACCATATTCTTTATTATGCTCAAAATGATCTGTAGATTGTGGCGTACACCTTTTTTTTTAGATTAGTTCTAGTTTTTTTTTTTCTATAAAACTTGTCCTACTGGCAATACAATAATCTCAGTTTCAGGCTGCATTACACAGGAATGACAAACTCAGTTGAAAGGCACACTGTTTTAATAGAGGTAAACACTAATCCAAAACAAAGCAGAACAGATAGAATCAAATACAATATGTTACTGGTAGGTAAGATTACAAAGCCAAAAAGAAATACACTAAAAAAACAAAAAGACTTTTGTAACATTATTTATATTTAGCAAAATAAAATGACGTCTTTCAGCAGAACATAAAACAAAGAATGGTAATATACAATTGTATTGCAAATGAGAAACATAGTATGGTATTTATAAAAAGAAATGGTTGTTTTACAAACTTTAATCATAAAACCAATAAAAAAAAAATCATTACAAAAGTGTAGAAATTAAAAATATTCTTGGTATGTGTACACATGTGAGCAGAAAAACAAGATTTTATCTTATGTAGATGTCGAGAAATTGCTTGTGGAAACAATGTACTGTTGAAGCATAAGTGGTTTGTACTAAACATAACTTGTCACAAAAGTTGCAGCTGTGGTCATAAACTTGTATCTTTTTTTATTTCTTGTCCCCATGAAAGATCATGTCTAAAGCAACTTTTATTTCTGTCCATTGGCCCAATTCTTAGGACAGGAAATGTATACTTTCAAATAAAAACAACAACCAGCAAATGATTGCAAACAGCAATAAAAATTTTATTTTCAATAAAATGTTATGTTTTTTAATACAAGTTTTTGTTAATATCCAGTCCTTCACTAGCCTGTCTAAAATTAATTATACAGTATATATAATAGCATTCAAACTGAATTTCCATTTGTTTGAATCAATAAAATTATCTTAAATATACATAGAAGCATGATGACCCTGAGTTCTTACATATAACACTGTCCCTAGATATAATTGGCAAAAATCTTTAAAAAAAATATTCAATTTTTTTTTTTTAACAAACAATCAATTATTTGAAAAGGAAAAAACAAAACAACTATTCTAGCCCAACATGTTTTCTTTGACTCTTTGTTTCAATCTACTTTGTAACTTTGTGATCCAGGTCAATTTGGGTTGAAAAAAAAAAGGGGGGGGGGGTGAGAAATAAAAGAACGTAAGCATTTATTTGCAAGCTAAAAAAATAATAAATTACAAATCACCTTGTTCTTGTATATCAAATAGAAGTTTGTCTAAAAAAATGTTTGTCAGGAACTCTCGAGTATTTTGTGCTAGTAGCTAATCATTGAATTATATATGTATTATATATATATAGCGTTTGATTTTTTAGATTGCGGTCAAGTGGCGTCTATCAGCACCATGGATGTAAAAATGAATAACAAAGTAATTCACTAAGACACTTTTTTTTTAATGTGGTCATTTACACTTGATCCCCTTGGACTTCAATTCTTAGGCATAGAGACACACTCCTTTATGAAAACATTGTTTTTATGCTGCTGTCAAAGCACTGACTTTAGGTACATGTCCTAAATGTTAGATTTAGATCTACACGATGTTAATATATAGTTAACTTTTTTTTGTCATAACATGCTTTAAATACTCTGAATGTTTTAAGAACAAAAGTATTTATATATTTCAAGTGTTAGACTTAGCGTCATGTTTGTATGAAAGTAATTTGAAGTTGAATTTTTTATTTCATTAGTTTTTTATAGTATAAATATAATTTTGAGCATTTCATGCCTGAGAATGTAAAATCCAAGGAAATAGACCAGGCACCAGAGAAAATAGACATTTTAAACATAAAGCTTCTCCAAATAAAATATTTATCCAAGGTAAAATATACACTAGACAACTAAATACAATAGACAACTAAATGAAACCTCTAAGCTAAAGAAGAGACAGGAGTTGCTCATATGACATAAAACACTTGTATCACGATTGGACTAGAGAGACATTGTGACAATAAAAGTACATGTCAAGGAGCTAGAGCACTGGGTATAGGAAGAGATTCCACCAAAAGTAAAACATAAGGAAAACAAAAGTGTGATATCAAAAAATTGAAAAGTGCATAAAAGTGGTTTTAAAAAGAATTACCATAAAAAATAAATATCAAAATATTGCTCAAACTTATTAACAGATAAGATAGAGACATAATCTATCCTGGTAAAAAATGTATGGTTTAAAATGTCTTATTATTCATTTATAATCTCTCAGTATGTAAACATTGATAAATAACAAATGTATGTAGAAGAACACAATATACAATTCAAATCACCTTGATAAAAGAGAAAATATTTGTAGGATAAAATTAAACATTTTTTGTTTCAAACAGTTAGGTACTTTAAAATAGAACTTCCTGTTGAATGAGAAGATATCAAGACACAGCACCAGTTACAAAGAAAATATAACAAAAAATAAATTAAAAAAATGACCAAGTCAGCACTAAGACAATCTAAAGCTTGAGTAAGAAAATGGACAGCGCCAGTAGAAGCTTGCTTGAAAATTCTGACAAGTCAACACCAGTAAGAGAAAGAGATGAACAAGCTTATTTCTATCCTAAATATATTTGACCTATTAAGAAGGTCATAATTTAATTTTGCCATTTGTATTTCTACTTGTATAAAACAATGTTTTGCTCCACATAGAAGAAAATATTTCTAGACTGCAAAACAATTCAGGTCAAGTGTGTATTAAAGACAAAATAAAATGGCTAGAAAGAAGAAATAAAATTATGTTTTCAATTGCTCCACATTCTGTTCACTCTAACTGGCTAAAAAAAAACCCAACTAGAAACTATGTTCCATTCCTACTTCTTACTACCATCACCTCATGTTGCACTAAAATACTTTCAAATTCTTCACATTATATTGAAATAGGATTGCATCAAAAAACATATCTGGTTTTCTTGACTTCATTAAAAATATGGAGTCAAGAAAAAGAGGTTTCACTATGTTGATTGAATGTCTTGTATATGTGGTAAATGAAAATTGTCATATGATCACATTAAATAAGTTCATTTATATTTTGTTATTTGCCTCTCTTTATGAAGAATGCAGGCACTTAAAAAAAAAAGCTGTCAAAAATATCAGTAATTTTCAGATACAAAATACTTTGAAGCTATTCACTACTCAGCATATAGTGGACTCACTAACTTGTAGCTTCCAAGTATTAGTTCAAATATTTCCTATCCAATACTTGATAGAGACTGTTAAATGAAAAATTACTTCAACATCAAAAGAAGCTATTACACAACTTCCACTATGAAAGGGGCATTCCAGGGCTCCCCACCCAATTGCATCAAATTTGAATGTGCAAGCTGGACTCCCAGCCCTCCTATAAACTTCACACTAGTGGGACTGGGGGGGGGGGGGGCACTAGAAGACACATACACCCTGACATACTCAAAAAGATGGCAACACAAAATCTTAAATCGTACCCATCAGATGCCATCTTCTGTTAGACAGATGGGTCTGTGATTAAGGACCCCGCGAGAGCCGGGTATGGGGCCCTTATATGTTACCCGGACCTCGATCCAGACAACCTGTCAGGCGCATGCAGCCTCGCTGCAAGTAGCTTTGATGCTGAACTCACTGCGATTATCAAGGCACTACGCCACATAGCGGAAAAATTACGTAAAAAAGAAACTGTTGCGACTTCTGTTGTAATGGTTACCGATTCTAGCTCCTGCCTCCAAGCCATGGTTGGCTTGGGGGGAAAGTCACCTTTGGTCAGAGAGGCATTAGACGCCAAAAATAACATCCACCTATTTATTGGAGTTATCTTTATGCAGTGCAGTGTGGGGGGGTAACGAGGCGGCTGATGCTCTAGCATGAGATGAGCGCTGGCCCTACCCACTTTCCAAGCCCCAAGTATGTTTAACCAAGCTACGACATTAATCCAATAGTGGTTGAAATCCTGGGATGACTCCAACAAAGCCAGTGGAGTCTGGCAGCATTTGCGTTGCCTGGACCACGATGATCCATGGTGGAGGCTAAATAGGTCAAAACAATCTATGATTGCGCAGTGTAGAACGGGGCACTGCCCTGTTAGTGCTTATTTTGCTTGGTTCTGGCCAAATTTTGATGCTGTTGCAGACACTGTGGAGAGTCAGTCTCTTGCAAGAGTGTCCGCAGCTCTGAGAGCTGCGGGGTAGTTTATCTGCAGAGTGACTTGACCTGTATGGGAGCTTAAAGGCACTACGCCTAACAGCAGAGTTTCTCGCCAAGGCTCTATGGGAGGACTGATCCTTCCAGCCTTGCCATCAATTGGAGTTCATCTCAGGTACACAACTTCATAGACTTCAAAAAAGATTTTGACTGGGTCTGGCATGTGGCAAGTGATGAGAAAGTTCAACCTAGATAAAAACATTATCGATGTTATCAAAGCCTTAAACCAAAGTGCAAATAGCTCAGTACTGGTAATTCTGAACAACCCAATCATAGAAAGTTTTAGGACATCCATAGAAGTGCAGCAAGAATGCATTCTTTTTCCAGCTCTTTTTAACATATTTCTGGAACATATTATGATGGAAACTCTAGAAGGATTTACTCTGAGCTTGACCAGAAATGGGAGGGCTATTTCCTATCTCAGATAATATTGGAGAAAATGCAGGTACAATATCTTACTTCAAAACTGGATTCTGCAGCAGCTGGCATGGAAATAAGTGCAGAAAAAAGCAAAATACTAGTTTGTGGTGGAGATAGTACAAGATGTTGCATACAGTTGAATGGCCAAACAGAAAAAGTTGACTCATTTAAATATCTAGAGTCAAACATAGAAATGAGGATCAATGAATGAGATCAAAAAACCTTTAGTCCTGGCATTCACTGCCATGAGCACACTGAACAATTTTAAATTTGAAAGAGTAACATCAGCTTCCCATTAAAATTAAAACTGTATTCCTTACTATTGGTCTCTGTAGAACACTGAATGCTGAGGCTGAAAGAAGAATTCTAGCATTTGACAGTAAATACTACAGAAAAATGCTGGGTATAAGATACAAGGAAAAGAAGACAAATGAGTATGTATAAAGGAGAAACTATTCAATACTGCGAAGCTGAGCTGGCTTGGTCACATAGTAAGAAGGAAGCACATGAAGACAGGGTTGTCCAAAGACAAAGACAATGTAAATGAATGGACAGACTTCTCTCTTGATATTCTGCTAAGAACAGCTGCTAACAGGGACAAGTGGAGGGATTTGCATCATTTGGTTACACGAACTACCACAACGTAATATGAAATGATTTTATAGAGCTTATTGAGTTTCCTCATTGTGTAGAAATACTGAGAACTTTCTGTAGGAAATATTGGTTACAAAATACATTGAAACACTAAGCTTTAACATTCCTTAATTTCCAATAAATTTAAAACAATGGCATTGTCATCAAAGGAGAGTGAAAATACCCAGAAAACCATAAGCTTCAGATCTTAAGAATTACCGTGGAAACTTTATAATTGCATTTATTTCATGCATATTAGCAAAAAGATGTACCAGTATTGATTTTATAAACAAAAAAAGTTTGTTCTATTTAGATCTACGTTGTTAACAAAATAAAATTGACAATTAAAATGTACTTTAAAAAAATTCTACAAAATAAAATCATAAATTTTTTTGTGCTACTTCAAAATAAGCAATATAAAAATATGTGGCAAAAAAGGTGAAATATTACAGTCATATTACAGCCAAAAATATCATAACACATGATGTCACAAATTATGACAGAAATGAAGTCAGCAGCAACTTTCTCTGACTCAAGTTTAGTCCATTTGATATATAGGACTTGCAAACCACTTGATTTAGATCTATATCTATATTTAAGAATCATTATTATCTATTTCAGTGGCGTCATTGGGGGGGGGGGGGGGGGTGTATATTATTATTTTCCCCACAATTTTATAAAAAGTTATTTGATTAAAAAAAAACGGGGCAAAGGCAAAGACTTATCTAACGACAAACATTGGCTGTATATGTATTGGAGTTACTCCATATTTAAGTAGCCTGTTAATCAAGTAAAAACGAAATTATAATAAGTGTACAAAATTCAATGAAGTGACGTTGTTTCATCTTTTAATCATGACTTTTATTTATTTGAAATTTGTTAGCAACAAAGTTGATTATTTGCCTTTCAATGCATCTTCACCAACGTTATTTAAGAGTCTGCCAGAAAGGAAATTTTGTGCGCCAGGAGAAAGAGTTTTTGAAGCTAAAAAATGCAGTTAAGTGCTTAGCGCCCAGGACAACTCTGGTGGAAGAGGACTTACAACACTCCCTCAGACCTCTTATCTAACCAACGTGGCAATTTAACATTTCTGGTTGTAAAAAATTGTAAAACACTTTGATTTAGGCCCTTACGTGCCATTAGACAAATAGGACACAAGCTCTCTTTACAGAGGTAGGTGACATCCACAGCCTTTTCCCAGCTGGTGTCCACAGATTTTAGGTCTTCTCTAAAAAGGTGTGGAGGAGGTGGATCTTGGTATTCAGGCTAATTGATTCATTTATTCAAATAGGACGTACTTTTTGAAAGACGTCTCCTGCTTTACCTATCAGACATGCAACATTGTGATATGCATCTCCATAGCTTGTGATAATGCAGCCTAAATAGGTGACCTATTTGTTCAAGATCTGTATGACCAATGTTGAGGGGATGCTGGATGAGGATCAGCCAGTAAACATAACTTTGTGTGTATTGAAGCTCTTGCATACATTTAAGTGTATTCCTGAGTAACTCTATATCATCTGCAAAAACCATGTCTGTCAGTCTGTTTGATTCAAGCCATGGGATAAAGAATGCACCCTGATTCAGGTTTGCTTTATGTCAATGGCTAGAAGAAAGAGAAATTAGGATAAGATACACTGTCTCACAGACATTTTGATGTTGATGAGCTTTTCAGAGTGATTCCTGATAGAAGCTATCAAAAGCTTTTTAAATCCAAAACAAATCAACAGCCATTGTTGGTATTCCATGCTTTGCTCGATGACGGTTCACGAGAAGAAAATCTGTTCTGTAAATGATCTGCTTTAGCAGTTGAGAAACACTAGTATGACGTAAAAACATTTCTGTGAGGAGGTCTTTATCAAATTTTTATTAAGAAAACTTGTTCAACTCAATGTTTCTAATTTCAGTACTGTTGCATTTTTATTCATCTATATAACAACTATTGATAAATGTTATAAACAATGACATTTTAAAACAGTTCTGACAATCATTTTCCAGTGTAAAAATCAATCAATTAGATCATGAGTATTATGGTTCAACAAAAAAAAAGTTGGGAGGGAATTTGTGTTTGTGTGTGACACCCTGGGCTTTCCGCACTGGGTGTTACAGACCCTAATGACGCCACTGATCTATATATATATCTGAGAACCACTTTTACTTTTGCCAGTTGAAGGACTTCTTTGCTTCAGCTCAATGTCCTCACTATGATGAGGGGAGTATCTGAGATTCTCATCATTAGAAAGATGGGCTCCACCTAAGCTGTTTAAATCCTCACCTTGGGCTCTCCTCAGTTCAGTTTTGAGAACAATCTCATTGGTGATATAAGCCTCTCTATGAATCTGTTCCTTCAATATTGTGGGTACATCAGGGATCAGCCAGGATATTAGACTTGTGATGACAACCACAACATTCTGGGAAATCAAACAACAGTCAAAGAATTTTTTTAAAAACTTGAAAGCTTTTATTTAGTTAATTAATTTTTTCTTTATATTTATATGATAAATTGACTTCCTAATTTTATGTTCCTGAGTTTCAACCAATGCAATCAAAGTTTTCAATTATTGATTATTTAAATGGAGGGGTTTAAAAAAAGGATTTGAGTTCTAAAGATTTTATTTTATTTAGAGTAGATGAAATAAAAAATCAAACACTATTTGCTACTAGCTATTAGACACTTGTTACAAGCTACTGTGACAAGCAACCACATCACACTTGAGTGTTAAAGTCACTACATCTTGATGTAGAATCATTGCAACATGACAACCACACAGTACCAGCATAATAACTAAGTAAATTAATGATTAAAAAGATATATGCAAATGAAAGGATGCTACAATTACCTTAAAATAATATAATTATTTGAAAGTGGTATAATTTACTACAAAAAACAAATATATATTTAAATGATAATTATACATCTAGTAAAAAAAAAATTATTTGCTTTGGGGATGAGGTGTTAAGTTGGTAAACCCCCCAGAATTTATTTTCAGAGATATGCTGATGATTACCTCAAAGACCACTACAAAGGCCAATCTTGCTGCTAAAACATGCCAGAAAGCTGTGGATCTTCTGTATTCTGGATCCTCCCAAGGAGGATTTCGGAAATCTTTGTATCTGAAAATAACAAAAACCCGTCTTTTTAGTAATCTATTTTACATTGAGAACTCATAGGGTTAACTAAATGTATATTTGAGATGGAAAATAAACTATGGCATATAAAACATAGATGAGAAGTCTATCAACATACTTCCTAGTCTTAGGCAACTACCCATATTTGCAAGTATTCTAAAAATCTATGGGTCCTATGTCCCTTTGAAAACATCACTGTCAACTTAAATTGTCAAAAATAAAACTAATAAATCAATACAGACCTGCACATGCTGATTACACCCAGATGAATATCCTTTGGCCTGTCACTGGGTGCAAAGTCAGAAGTGTTGAAGTAGGCCATGGTAAAGTTGATGTACCCTGATAGAGATTCATCAGGACTATAGCGAGAAGTGTACACAAGGCGAGGGATGAACTCTGATGTCAATGCAATGATAAAGGCCTGAAAAATACAAGCAAATCATTGATCAAATCTATGCTGACAACACAAACTTGCATTACGACATGGCAGATTAATTCTATAAAAGCCACTACTAAATATTACAAATGACATACACATGGACAAGTAAGTTGGGGGGGGGGGGGGGGGGAGGACCAGAAGTGCCTTTAAGGATGTTTTTAACAATCCCATTGATTCATTGAGGTATGGGGAAGAGAGGGACTACTGGATAAGGAACAGGGACTATTACTTTTTCTTAGAAGCCCTACTTATTTCTCAAGCCCCAAATCTTTTACAAGTAAAAATTAAAACCAGTTAGAGCATTGAAAAGCAGGTTCATCATGCATGCATTATTTAATGGACTGTTTTTCTCTTAGATATTAATGTGCTATTTAAGGTTTGGTTCTGGGAACTGCAGTGTCATTATTTGAGTGAATTGTAGTTCTTAAGTGGATAGTGTGTAGCTAATTAAGTAGAAGCTGATTGAAGTTGGACATTATCTTTAGGGTTAACACATTGGCCTAGTCTAGTATTTGGTTCAGATAGTATTTCAGTGAGAGTGTGTTGAGCTGTTGAATATTATTTATCTAATGATCAAGTGACACAGACTTAATGAGCAAAAAAGAGAATTGTCTGCTTCTTACATCTCAAGAATCTCTTTGTATGTGATACCAACAAATGAGTTTATAGTCAAAGAATCTCTTTGTATGTGATACCAACAAATGAGTTTATAGTCACAGAATCTCTAGTTAAGGATGGAAATACTTTTGTGAACATCTTTCAATGCTCTAGAATTGCACATTTTGAAGTCCATACTGAACAAAATAATTCTCATATAAAAATAAAGATATTTATACCAACTCACATTAGATATGATGGCGATTCTAGATATGCCATACAACACACTGTACCAAATACCTGAAATTTAAAATGACAATGTTTAAGACGATGATGGTTGAAGCTAAAAATGTATATACCGGTAAATATAATAATAATAATCTTTATTGTCTGCTAGGAAATTTGTCTTACAATTTGTGCATTACACCAAACAAAACATTATAACTATAAAAAAACAAAAGGTACATTCACACAAAACAAAATGTTTAAAAATAAAAAAAATTGTCCACTTACCAATGTTTGCTGACTTTTCTGCCAGAGGTCTCCGTAGATGTGTGGTGAACTTGTTGGCGTCTACCCTGATCTCAACAATATTATTCAACAATGCAAACAGAGGTGCCAAGGGAAAAGCAGCACAAAATATTGTTAGGAATCCAAACTGCAGAACTAAACAAAAACAGAACTTTATCAATTACTTCTCAATCTAAAAATATAAAAAATCTTCAAAGCTGACAATTATGTTTCTAAATATTGTCATGAAAAATAAGCCTTTCAATTGATCAATTGTATAACATTTTAAAACTTAGAAAGAAATTACTAAACAAATCATATAAATGATGTAATTGCTTCAATAATATGAAACAATTACTAAGCAAATCATATAAAAGTAATTGCTTAAATAATGTGTGTTAAAAAATAACTAGAAAAAAAATGACTATACTTGCAAAGCCCTTACCCATCTCTAGATATTCATAAAATAAAGACATAGATTCAGCAGGTGCAAGAATATAATCTTTTTCCCAAGGTGTTTTGGCCAATTTTTGTTCACGAGTTTCTTTAGAGCATTTTCTTTTGACAAGTTTGATCAATTTTCTGAAAAGAGGTTTTGAAGAAATACAAGTTGTAGAGTGTTACTATGAGGTTCTATAAATACAAAGTTGAAGTATTTTAGTACAGCCCCTTTATTTACTATGAGGTTCTATAGATACTGAGTAGAGTATTTTGGTACAGGCCCTTTATTTAATATGAGGTTCTATAGATACTGAGTAGAGTATTTTAGTACAGGCCCTTTATTTAATATGAGGTTCTATAAATATAAAGTTGAAGTATTTTAGTACAGGCCCTTTATTTATTGCTATTACAATACAAAATTTATCAATATTTATTAAAATGTTTATGATAAAACAAATAAGCCATTTGATAATACAAAAAAGCGTTTTAAAACCAGACATTAGATTATGAAAAAAAAACAACAACTACATAATATTTTAGTTGATAATGTATAAAACAAGAATTACTTTTTAATCAATTTTTGACCCAGGTACTCAACACCATAAAAGAAAAAAAACTTACGGCACAACAATTTCAATAAAATTGTTCTGTATGAGCTGCTTGCCCACCATGATAATGGCCAGCTGTATACATAACTCTATCAGACAACCTCCAGCCTCACACTGAAACATAAAAATAAGTTGTCTGACTCAATTTAGTCAACACTTCAGTTTATAATTGAACAGTTCAGACACATTGTTTGTCTTGACAGTTCTTTATAATCGATCTTAACCTTATCAAATTATCGCAAGTTTTTAACAATATAGAACTAGAGCTTAGCTAAATAAATTAAATAATTTAGATCACTACCTCTTCCTGACGGCCACCAAATATTGTGCGATATTTTCCTGGTCTTCCAACAAATCTGAAAACAATGCAATGAATCAGTGATTACAAATGTAAAACAATCTCAAGCACAGTTAAGTTCTATGTTGATTCTGAAAGGTAAATGAACAATCAACTTACTGTCCTTTAAAAAATGCAATGTAAAATATTGAGCAAAAGTAGTTGACAAACTGTAAAGCAAATAACTTGATAGTAATACTATTGTCATATTCACTCTGAGTACGAAGACACTCCCAGTCTGTCAACCAGAAGGCTAAGTGACCATAAATCTGACGGGAGAGAATAGAGACAAACCTATGAGAAAATGACATTCAATTATTTATAAATACTTAAATGGATATAACAGAATAAGGCAGAGGCAAATTTAGCACCATTTAATTTCTTGAGGTAAAAAAGTTAAGTATCCCATTAACAGCTTGTGATCCATGGGGCAGATGATGTAAAGCTCATCTGTTATTGTGGCGGAGAGTTAACAAGGATGTTACGGTGCAGCACAATGATCAACTGCCTTGACTTTCCCCAACTAATGTCCATTACACATTAGAGTACATTGAATTCATCCTTAAAATCCTGAAATTTAAATTTCAGTTTTTAGAGATCCAAACCTGAGATTCCTTAGAAACTTTACTACTTAATTAACATGCTGCATAATTTCTGAAGAGTCTTGTCATAAAATTGTGTCTTTTTTTTCTCTTATAACCAATGTGAGGTCTTGGTGGATTAAATCTACTTTTAGGGAAAATGTTTCAATAAAAAAAAAAAAAAAAAAAATTATTAAGGAAGACATTTAATTTCCTTTATAAACTATGACTGTCAGAAAAAAAAAGCAGAAATAATTGCCATCTCTGTTTAAAAGTGACAATAATATATATGTAAGTGCTACAAGTCAACTATCAAATATTCAACAAATAATCAGTCTGTATTTTTTAAAATTCTAATTTGATTAGTCTAAGAACTTATTGCTGTGCCAACTTATGAATAAGGAAATGATCTGACTTTGAGGATGTGACAATGATGAAAAAAACCTTTTTCCAAAAATCTTTTTTATGGAGAACTCAATGTAGGTCATCATGACATTAATAAGAATTTAGAAAATTATAGTACAAACTAATCTTAGCACAAAACAGCAAACAAAACAAAGTCCAAATATAAACTCACTTTAGTATAAGTAAAGTATAAGTAAAGTATAAGTAAAGTATAAGTAAAGTATAAGTAAAGTATAAGTAAAGTATAAGTAAAGCATAAGTAAAGTATAAGCAAAGTGGAAAAAAAAGTATGACTATTCTATTAATTACAAGCGGCTAGAGTCACCTATAAGTTTTAGTGAATAACTTTGTATTCTTAATAACAAAAACAAACTGAAATCACTACAGAATAATAATCAAAACACTTACAACATTGAGTATGATGATGATAGCCAAGTTGATGAGAGCTGCAGTGACGGTGGTCACTAAACTGGCATTCTCATATATGAGACCTGCAGTGGTTGCAACAACAGTGCTATTGCTAGACACATGCTGGGGTATCAGCTGCAGTGCTGCCAGCATAGAAACCCTGTAGGCTATCACACCAATGACAGCAGTCACAGCAACAGCAGCCTAAATAAGAAACCATCTCTTTCATAAAGAAAATATCACTCTTTCAATTCATAAATCAATAAACAAATCTGATAATATTGCAAGATATTTACAAAAAAAAAGAAGTTATCTTTTTACAGAAAATAATTAATAATTAAAACCCACCATATAATCTCATTACTATTAAATACAAATTAAAGAAAATATATATTACCAAAAACAGCATAATAGAATATGATGCCAGGAAAATAGGAAAACGTCGTTTCCAAAATGGTAGGTGGGGCTCTTGAATCTGAAATCAAAAAATTTCAAAGTCATTTTTATTTGTAACAAAGCAAATTTAGTTTGGCCAGTTTAAATTACACATTAGTTTGCAATGTCTTTGTAAAGTAAAAATAAACTTACCCCTGTCACTGGGTTCACTTTAAATATTTGCCAATTCTCCAACTTAGAAAGATATTCTGGCCTGGGTGGTTCCTGAGCAGGGTGTTGGAAACAAAAACAAAAAACCAGTAAAAAAATTTTAATTATAAAAAAATGTGCTTTTACCAATGTAGTAAAAATGAAAACTACAAAATTGTTCCATTGTAGTTTCAATTATACAACAATCATGATATAAATGCATACCGTACTAAAAACAACTTAAAAACATTATTGGTCAGTTTGATGATTTACTCCACTATGTCCAAGCTAAAGGCTAAGATATACAAAAAGAAGAAGAAATCAAAGACTACATCAGGACAGCAAAGAAATCTAGTTGTGTGGTACTATGTAGGGATCAGACAATAAGATCTAGGTTGTTAACAGTAACAATGTGGTACATGCTCTGGACTGTCGTTCGGTTGATTCAATGGTCCTGGGTTCAAACGCTGCCAGCTGCCAAACCCTGTCACTCTGTAAGAAGTTCGGGCTAGGATGCAAATTGGCAACTTGAAAGGAACATCCAAAACATGTAAAAACATTTAACGGAAATCATTTCTGTTTGGTTGTTTCGATGGTCCTGGGCTCAAACCCTGCCAGCTGCCAAACCCTGTCATTCTGTAAGAGGTTTGGGCTAGGATGCAGATTGGCAACTTCGAAGGAACATCCAAAACATGTAAAAACATTTAATGAAAATCATTTCTGTTTGGTTGTTTCGATGGTCCTGGGCTCAAACCCTGCCAGCTGCCAAACCCTGTCATTCTGTAAGAGGTTTGGGCTAGGATGCAGATTGGCAACTTCGAAGGAACATCCAAAACATGTAAAAATATTTAACGAAAATCATTTCTGTTTGGTTGTTTTAATAGTCCTGGGTTCAAACCCTGCCAGCTGCCAAACCCTGTCATTCTGCAAGAGGTTTGGGCTAGGATGCAGATTGGCAACTTTGAAGGAACATCCAAAACATGTAAAAACATTTAACGAAAATCATTTCTGTTTGGTTGTTTCGATGGTCCTGGGTGCAAACCCTGTCATTCTGTAAGAGGTTTGGGCTTGGATGCAGATTGGCAACTTCGAAGGAACATCCAAAACATGTAAAAATATTTAACGAAAATCATTTCTGTTTGGTTGTTTCAATAGTCCTGGGTTCAAACCCTGCCAGCTGCCAAACCCTGTCATTCTGCAAGAGGTTTGGGCTAGGATGCAGATTGGCAACTTTGAAGGAACATCCAAAACATGTAAAAACATTTAACGAAAATCATTTCTGTTTGGTTGTTTCGATGGTCCTGGGTGCAAACCCTGTCATTCTGTAAGAGGTTTGGGCTTGGATGCAGATTGGCAACTTCGAAGGAACATCCAAAACATGTAAAAATATTTAACGAAAATCATTTCTGTTTGGTTGTTTCAATAGTCCTGGGTTCAAACCCTGCCAGCTGCCAAACCCTGTCATTCTGCAAGAGGTTTGGGCTAGGATGCAGATTGGCAACTTCGAAGGAACATCCAAAACGTAAAAACATTTAACAAAAATCATTTCTGTTTAAAATCACAGTTAAGGTTTTACCCATTCTATTATACATAGTCTTCCCATCATGTCATTCTTCTGCCTTAAGATGTGGGTATGTCCTGTATATAATCTATGTTTATCATTACATGATCATTATAAGTCCATTTAGACTCATTTTTTTAAAATGTAAGATTTCTTTACAAAAAATTACCTCCTCCTGAACAAAAGTAGTTAAGTCCCATTTGTACTGAATCGTTGCTTCTTTTCTTTTCCAAAACTCTAAAAATAATGTTCCTGTAAGTGAATATAAAAAATATATGGATAAAATTGTTTTTAATTAGTTAAGTGTCCTCATAAATATATGAATAAAATTGCCTGTAATTAGTTAGGTGTCCTCATAAATATATGAACAAAATTGTTTGTAATTAGTTAGGTGTCCTCATAAATATATGAATAAAATTGTTTGTAATTAGTTAGGTGTCCTCATAAATATATGAATAAAATTGTTTGTAATTAGTTAGGTGTCCTCATTAATATATGAATAAAATTGTTTGTAATTAGTTATGTGTCCTCATAAATATATGAATAAAATTGTTTGTGATTAGTTAGGTGTCCTCATAAATATACCTAATAGAACATTTTATGGCAATTAGAACACAATTTTTTTGTTTTTAAAACATGTTGGAGTTTGATATTAAAAATTTCCATGATATATAAAATTGCATTATGGTAAAAAAACAAAACAGGTCTAATTACCCCAAAGTGACATAAATATAGCAAAAAACACTGTGGCTCCATTGTCAAAAATTCTACTGGCTTTGGCATGAGAACAGGCATCACTAAGTTTCCAATAAGGACATCGAGCATCACACAAAGGACACATTGTGATGTTATTGTGAGGATCACACAACTCCTTGCTGGAATGAAAGACATTTAAACAAAAATAAACCTATGGTGAAACCTTTAAAAATATCTATTTAAAATAAAAACCAGCAAAATAACTGAATGCAGGTAGACTGCTGCACACCACACATTTTAAAGTGGATATATCTTGTCTAAGGTAAATATTAGTAATAGCGGAGATGGTGATGCTTTTAGGGGGAAAACTCACCTTGCTATATTAGTGGACATGATGCCCAGGCCGTAGAAGAAGACAGCCAGTCCAACAACTGTAGCAGGCACTAGCATTAGGGTATAGAATCCCAGCCATGCAAAATATAAGGCAATCTTTTCACCAAAATATAACCTGTGTAGAAACAGAAGCAAATATTAGACAAATATTGAAGAAAAACTTTTGAATGAGCAAAAAAATTACTTAGTGACTGAAGTATTTAAAGAAACTTTTAATTAAAATTAGACAAAGTTTACTGACCAAGATAATAAACATGAACTTACCTAATGTAATCAATTGGTTGAAACTTTAAACAATTCGTCCAATTGGCCCAATGATCGAATAAAACTTTTCTGGCATTATTAGCTGAGCCTGCTTTCCAATGGCCCTATCCAAATCAAAATCAGGAAATAGAAAGGAAAAATGAGGATGCAGAAATAAAAATAACATTAAGAAATAAAAACTTAGAGAAAAAAAAGTTAAATATAGAAATACAAATTAAGATAATGTCATAAAAAATATTCTGCGTTCAGATTGATAATAAAAAAAAACTTAACACTATTGAGATACATTTTAACTAGATGAAGGAACTAAGAAAAATAAAACAGACCTCATGTAATGGGTATGCAGCTGAATAAAAACCATCAGATAGCATTTTCTTGATACCTTTGGATTAGAGAAATTGTATTCCAAAAATATTTTTCCTCTTTCTGCACATAAAGTGACAAAATAAAAAGCTTATTCTTTAAATAAACCTCTGCACAGCTCAGACTCTGTCTCATTAACTAACATAGCTAAATTTGTTCATGAACCCTGAACTTCACATATTAAAATTTATGCATGAAACATTCTGTGGAGTTTTGGGTATTTTATAGTAAACTCTGAGCAAGAAGATTGAATGAACCTATTTAAGATAAAGCTGTATTCAGTATTGTATTGTATTCTGTCAAACCAAGAAGAGAATATTTTTTCTTCACATAATTATACTAAATGCTATTGCAATAACGCAAATGTTATTCTAAATAAAAGGATCCATAATTTGTCCTTATAAAACAACCAATATCAAAAGTTGTCGGTAATTTTGACAGATGTCATCCTTGCTGTCACAAACATAACTTTTGTTAATGGCTTGATTAAATATCATCTTCATTGGAAATGCTTAACCAATTAAATAAGCTGTTAGGAGCTAATGATTGACTTTAACCATGATATAATCAACAAATACCAATATATAGTTACCAAAGGAAAAGGTCTTGCTGTCTGAAACATTAAAAGACTGTCTTCTCAAAATATAGTCCACTATCCAACTTCTAATGGCTTTACTGAAATATTCATCCTTGTTTTCAGGAATTTCAAATCTGGTAATAAAAAAAAGTTTTCTATGTATAACTGTGTTAAAAGCTTCTGGCATCATTTGAATAATAGTTTAACAAAAAAATATGAAAACAAGAACACATATAATTTTAAGGAAAAAATGCTGAGAAAATTCTGACCTATTAAGAAATCAAGAAAATTGACAAATTGTGTCCTGTTTCTATTTAGATATTTACAGCATGTAAGATTAACTAAGCCAGCTAGCTAGCACACTAGCCTATATATTTTCATCTATCAAACTTACAGGTATTCTCTACTGGATGAGTAGGGGCAAGAGTAAGATCTGGAGACTGTAGGCAGCAGAGTTTCATCATAGTGGAAGGGCACCATGAACTTTCTGACCAACTGGATAGTGTTGTTCCATAGCCTTGCACCAACAGAAGGTAAAGGAGTCTAATGAGACAGGTGTACATGTAAGCAAAAGAAAATAGACTCAATTTTCAACAGAAAACAAATCCAATGATAATACTTAAAGATCATTCTAAACAGTGAAATATTGTAATATTAAAATCTCTTATAGATACTTTTAATTTTAAAAAAGTTGATTAAGAGAGTTGAAGGTAATCTTTGCTGCTAGAACGGACTGATAGAGTATTTAGCTGAGAATAAATGAATAATAAAAAATATTCATTGTTTGACTAAAAGGAACATTATAAAAAAAAAAATTCACTAGCATAAGTTTAACATTAAATGTATTCCTATTTCATTGGTGCCACTGCAAATCTTAGAGAATGAATTTCTAACAAGTCTTGGATATTTTTCTGTAGAAATTATTTTGTTTATGTTTGATAAATTCTTATGTCCTGGGTGAATTTTAAAAATTTAATTAAAGAAATCGTTGCATTAAGTTTAGAGCATTGATTTATAAAGATTTTTACAAGTTCAACTGTTAATAGCCTACCTAAACAGTATCAGTCTTTGAAAATGATAACAGTTATTATTGCTGTACCAAATTTAAAAGCTTTTAACAATCAATGTTATAATAACCACACTGATATAAATGTTGTTAATATACTATAATTTCACATCTATTAAGTTTGGTCAGTTGTGTACATCTATTACAAAGGCTTCATTTAAATATTAGCAGCAGCGATTAAGAAAAAATAAGCTGAATAAATGTTAAAAAAAAAAAAAAGACTTTTTTTGGTAAGCTTTATGATACTTTTTTTCCCCCATAGTTAATGTAACTTGTGTCACCATCTTCCCCCCAGTCTTTTGTTGAGATATAGGCCTACTGTAACAGCCCTAGGTTTACTATCTTTGCACCCAAGAAAATCAGCCAACTGTAGCCTCATAGAAATAATACACAATTCATGTCATGCTTGAATAATAAATAATAATAGCCTCTAAAATCATCTGAGTTTAGCAAGAAATATATAGGTTGGCAAAGAGATATTTTAGCAAAGTGACTGTCAATATATAAAATATCAAAAATTGAAAAATACATAAATATTAAATGAATATAGGCTAGCTTATAAATAGATTCAAAATGTTTAAGCACTAACTATTAAGGTTAAATTTAAATACATGTTTCAATAAAAAAAAATGTAATATATAATTCAGAATATTCACACTACTTTGTTAATCTATGTAATAATCAAGTATTCCTTTAGAGGACCTGAATGTTCTTACTTTACTGGCCACATTATTGTTACTGGTTCTGGTTCGATTCTATAGATACCAGAAATTAAGAAGGTCAAATCTACAATTGGTTATTATTTAACATTACCTCAAAGAAGTAGAAATTCAATAACCCATTTTTGAAAAGCCTAAAAAAAACAACTGAACTGGTGTGTTCACAGACTACTCAATGATGGCAAATGGTAGACATATACTTAATTTAGATAATTCCAATAGTGAAAACGAAATTAACTTGTCTATAGTGCAATAAAAACTGATTAGCAGCAAGAAATAAAATACATCAACAGTTTTCATGAACTAAAATGAATTCTAATATCTAAAAATAGCTATAAAAATTTATTAATACTGGCAAAAGTGGAAAGAAGATGGAAAAAAAAATGTACATTTTAACTTAAAATCTCCTAGCATCTAATTAGAGATAAGACTGGGACCAGATTACCACAATCAATCCAAAATCATCTTCCTATTGGATGTTTGAGAAACAAAAAGATATGAATCACTAGCCTATATTTCTTCATACTTCAGAGGCTATCAAAGTTTCAACAATTTTGTGATGACATTAAACATAAACATGCATATTTGAGTCAGCCACAAGAGAAAAAAAAAATGTAAATTTGAAAAACTGCACTAACATGGCATAAAAGTTAAAGCCATTATTGTTGGCAGAAATGGTCAGAAGTCATTCATACCTCCTTTCAGTCTTGCAGCGACTATGGTTCATCTCATAGAAATGAGATGATAACCTAGGAGTTATCTATGCTAAGAACAATGTTGCCTATACAGCAGTTCCCCTCTCTCCATGTACCTCACAGGTCCAAAGGAACAGCAAGTCCCAATAGAGTTTATGATTGCTGCATCACAGGTTCTTCAACTGTGTTTTGCAAGCTGCCTATGGCTCATGAATTTTCCTCAGGGTTGACTCCCAAATTCTTTCCTATGATTGGGTATAGGTGTTAGGCAGCAGAGATTCGGATTGAGAATTTGTTTCTTCTAGGTGAGTAGCCTAGGCTAAAGGATCACTCCTGACTCCACTATGCCCATACTGTCAATGAGAACAGTTCAACAAGACTTATTATCTGTTGCACTGATTGTCAGAAGCTATTAAAAAAGAATCTTCAAGAACCTGGTCAGAAGAAACATTCTGGAAACCAAAGATCAGTATAAACAAATGTCTCAGACACTTTGTCACCTCCCATATCATCAATCAGAAATTTTAAATAGATTTTGTTGAAAACTTTGAATGATAACCAAAATTAGTTTGAGTAAACATGTGCACAGAATTTCATCTTGTTTGCTTTTAAAAATAAAACCTCATAAAAGTTTAGATGTACAAGGTCTGAAATGATGTCAACTTTGTAAGAAACTACTTGACAGCCTAAACTCAATGATACACTGAACACATGGAAGCTTAGTCCTTTCCAGGTGTTGGCAAGTGTACACATAGCAGTTGAGCAGTTTTACCCTAAATCCAGCTCTAAATATATCAAGCATCTAACTAACAAGGCAACTAAACAACAAATTACTTGAAAGATAATAACATTCAAACCAACTCCATAAATTTAACATGTTAGGAGTAAAAACTAAAAATTAAAAAAAAAAGCTCAGTTGACAATTCAGGTGCATTTATTTTGAATCTTTATGGAGGCTGTGTTTTTTAAAGGTTTAATTTGGGCTGAGTTATGCTTTTGAAATGCCTAACTGGCTGCAGAAAAATGTCCACCAGTGCAATGTTAACCATAACCCACTGAGAAGATTGAAAAATATTTAATATGCAATAGGGAAATCATTCTTCACATCGATTATTTATTATTTATGTTTTTTAAAAGAAGACAATGTGTTTCAAAAATGGGAAGGTATTGTCCTAGTAAATTAAAATATATATATAA
The DNA here is from genome assembly GCA_030265305.1 of Biomphalaria pfeifferi. Taxonomy (NCBI): domain Eukaryota; kingdom Metazoa; phylum Mollusca; class Gastropoda; family Planorbidae; genus Biomphalaria; species Biomphalaria pfeifferi. Next base: position 921,771 of record JASAOG010000060.1, on the reverse strand, counting down.
TAATATATAGTGAGAGATATAAACATTATGTTTTGCATGATGGGAAGATATTGCCGAAATAATTTAATATAGAGAGAGATATATAAATATCTATTATTATTTCAAGATAATGTACAGAAAAACAAATGTAATAAGAAAGCTAGAACTTTGTAAATACTTTAGGTTAACAGAAAATGTACTGAAATAATGTGCTAACCTCCCAATTAGAATATTTCTCTTTCATGTGCTGCTCCGCTAATATCTGGATTCCACGAACCAACCAATCAACATTTAGGTAGTGCACAGAGCATTCAATAAGACGGAAAAGGGGAGGGACAAAAACAAGCAGGAAATAAATGTTTGTGCCATTAAACAATATCAATGATTTTAGTTCAAAATTAACAAAATACTATTGAACATATTGAGAGGGAGAGAAAGAGTCAAGGATAAAGACAGTCTAAGGACTGGACATGTTTTTTTAGTAATAAGTTCTTACTTTTGATGATGCTTTAATATTGATTGAAACCAGATTATTTACCTACTCTTAAAAAAAAAATTAATTTGAATGAAACTATAAATAATTTTTTAATCATAATATTAGGTACCCTAAAGCAAAGTATCACAAAACAAAGCTACATCTAAAAGTCTACAAATATTTGCTGACATTCCGAAACCAGGCACAATAAAACAATGTTTAATATTCATTATGTAATATACACTGAGCTTAACTTTAATATAACAGAAAGAAATGTATAATCAATGTTTAACTTTATATGCAAGTTTTTTTCCTTTTATAACTTTTAGAATTAATAAGATTTTCAGCCCATTAGAAAAAACAATAGAGCTTTATTAAAGTTGGCAAAAATATAAACTTTATAAGAGAGAACAGAAAATCAACATTAAAAATGGTTCAAAGTAAATACAGGTGTAAACATTTACCAAATATACCAAACTCAAATGTAGCTAAAAGATAAAGAAATTGATGAAGTTGTTGACATTAGAACATTTTATTTACCGCTTTCATCGGCATACGAAGCTTCAGGATGTCAGCATATCTTTTGAGCACATCAAATGGGGCATGAACTTTGACAAAGTTCACATCTCTACCTCGCTAGGAAATAAAAACAATTCATAACCTTAGAAACATCAAAATGTAAAAAAAGTCCTATTGGTGTTCTTCTCAATAGTAAATATTATTTAACACCAGAATTTCTTTAATTAATTATTTAATTAATATTTATAAAAAAAAGTAAAAAAAAAAAAGTAAAATAAAATACAACAGACTCACTGTGTCATATTCCAATTCAAGACCTTCCTTTATTAAATTTTCTTCAAATACTTGACGTGCCTGCCTGGCTGTCTCTGGTCTTTTGTGATCAATTGTCCATGCCAATATAAAATCAATGCGGCGTTTGCCATCATCAAAAAACAAATTTCTCAACTGATGAAAACAAAGTGTGTAACAACATTTTCTATTAACAAACAATGTGTAACAACATTTGCTATTGACAAATATTCTTGAAAAGAATTAAAGTTTAAAAAAAAAAAACAGTAACTTAAGACCTATTACTAAACTAAACACCTTAATTGAAAACAAAATTATGAATCTATTATTATAGCAAATATGAGCAAACAGTCATTCTCTGGCACTGCTAAGATTTAAAAAGGAACAAGATTCAAAAGTGTCCACTATGGATTCATACTATGTAAGTTCTGCTCCGATCTCTTTTGATGGGTTCAGCTGTATCTGGGAGAAGGTGTGAACATTCAGCAAACACAGGTTAGCTTTTTTTTAAAAACGTTTCTACTTTCCAATAAGATACAAGGTCAAGCCCTCTTAGTTAGCCAAGTGGTAAGAGCCTCTCAGCCAGAAAACCCATATCTATGGATATTTTTATAATCCAATAAAGCATAAATGTAACAGTGTCAATGTTAAATCTAGAAATGTCTTTTTTGTCCAGTTAGAGCTACTGAAAACAATACTTAAATGTCCATATTAAACATTGACTAACTTCTCTTCAAGGCTTGAGTAACATATTAACTTACAAATCTTTTAAAGGAGACACACATCTTTAATACAAGTTCAGATGAAATGAGCTTCAAAAATGTTGAGTTTAAATTTTGATGGACTCAATCATTGACTTTTGTAAAATATAACAAATATATATATATTTTTAGCAATCAAATGTATTTAACTGATTAGAAAAATTAAATATGGTGGGAAAAAAAGCAAAGCAAATTATGTGAGTCCTTTTTAAAACAAAAGTTACAAAGTTAATTTTTGCATTGCTCAAATCTTAATTTCTTAAGAAGCAGTTTTATAAATCTTAAAGCGAACTGCAGCCAAAATACACTGTTGACACAATATGACAGAATACACTGTAGACACAATATGACACAATACACTGTAGACACAATATGACACAATACACTGTAAACACAATATGACACAATACACTGTAGACACAATGCACTGTAAACACAATATGACACAATATGACACAAACACTGTAGACACAATATGACACAATATGACAGGGTTACACAATGGGCTTGTGATGCATATGTTGTGAACAGCAATGCCAAACACTAAAGTCCTTTGATGTAATCATGTGAGAAGGTTATACACACTAAATTTATATTAAATTTAGCATACACATTGTACTGAGCACACATTGAAGTAAACAACTAGATTTGGACAAATCTGCGTCTGTGTTTATTTGTATGTGTTTGTATGAGTATACATTATAACTGATATGCAATTATCAAATTGTAAAAATGAATAACCTTAAGGTTTTAATTATTCTTCTTTTGCTCAACATAAACCCAAGTCTGACTGTGTCATGCTGTGATGAAGTATTTGCCTTGTTGACTTATTCTGACTGTAACAAATAGCTTGTCAGTTATATACTATCTAACAGTCAATAACCCAGTTAAGCGGGACATGTTTGCATACCACACGGGGACGAGAAATCACTCAGGCATAAATAAATATAAAAAAAAACACACTTTCAAACAAATGTAGGCCATTACATTGCATGTGTACATGAGCAGAGACAGTGAATACAATACAACTGTAACCAACTCTTGTCAAATACAGCAGATTATTTTGAATGGTATGTGAAGCTAATGACAAAGTCAATGTTATATCACATGATATTGCATTCTGTGATATATATCTATAAAATACTTTTCAGTCTTGTCCAAAATCTGGTCGCCATAATAAAGAGTAAGGTCAAAGTGATGATTAGTTTCAAGGACAGACTTGGGGCATTTAAAGGGCATTTCCAAACATAAAGCTTTTGTTAGCAACTTGACAGAAATCAGAAGCAAACAAGTGTGGAGGAACAGGAGAGTGAAGTAAAACAGAGAGAGAGAGAGAGAGATAGACAGAGAGACACATAGAGAAAGAGAGAGAGAAAGAATGTGATGCAAAGAGATGAAGAAATTTAGACTAAATAGATGTACAAAAAATAATACATTGTCTTGAAATCAATCCAACAAACTTTGAATGTTATCAATATCAATGATAATGGTTGAAGTAGATAAATGAATGCAACCACAGTCAAAACATTTCAAACTTGTGTTAAGAACTTGTTACTTTCAACATAACACAGATGTAGCTTAAACAAGATACTTACATCTGTCTCAAGCTTAAGTCAAATAACAGACATTATTTTAATACTAGCACATACAAATATTTTTCCCTTAAAATACTAGAAGAGAAAACAAAAAAAAAAAAAATCTTAAAAATGTTTTGAAACCCATTTAGGAAGTAAAAGTATCAAATGTTTAGATATTCAGCTATTACTTTACTTACTATAATATATTTGTCACTTTATAAAGATTGCTACTGCATTCATCTTCTACTCTAGTAAATTTGATTTAACTTAACTTTCAAGCATATGAATAAAATCTATTTAAAGTGAAATCTAAGTATCGGATTGTGTGTGTGTATTTACGTTGTATGAAAAAAAATATATTTACTGAAAAAAAAGCACATGAACAAACTAGAGGCTCTATATAGTTAGCCATAGGGCACTGTTTAGTAGGACAATGTAGAGGCAATAGGTTTTTTATGAGAGCTGTTCTGAATGAGCATTGATACCCAATTTTCTCTCTTGCATAACAAAGGTGACTTTTTTTTCAGTGAATTCAAAGAAGGAAAATAAGACTGAGGCCCTTCCTGGAAGAACTTCAAGAAACTTCTACTGACATAAAATAGATCACTTGGCAATAACTAGCAAGCAAAAGAGACAATAACTCTTATGAAGATTTTATCTTTAAGATCCAAACAAAAAAATTAATGCTGAAGAAAAATGCAGAAGGCAATAATAAAACTTAAATTCAGCTGACAAATGCCTTTATCTCAAATATGATAGATTATGTGAGGATCACAGATGAATAATTAAAGTCAATCAAAATACAGTATTCCACAATCTTTGGACTAGAAGGTGATGCCTTTATTATTAATATATTTTCTCTTCTTAATTAAAACAAATATTTTTTACAATGTTTATAATTTTAAAAAAGCAGGACATTGTCAAATGCAGTTGAAACCTATAACTAAAAAGGATTTCAACACTATCTAGTTAGACATGTCAAGTTGAAATATCTAACTACAATGGCAGACAGGGTCCTCACCTTGGGTTTATCTTGAGTACTGTTACCAGTCTGCCCATCAACATCACCCTCATCATCTGTGTGTCTTTGTGCTTCCTCATCTAGGCCATTGGCTGTGGGTGAGCACAAGAAATAACAGAGCACTGCATGAATACAAACTTCTACATTCTTTAACTGTCAAATATACAGGTCTAATTCCTTGGCATGTTGAGAAAACATTTTCAAATAATACACTACATACTTTTAATAATCATTGCAATGAAAATAGTTTACAATTTATTCCATGGCTGCTTTATCATAATATGGAATGACTATGATGATGCCACTGAAACGATGTACTATTCCTGTACAAAAGGCTAAAGACATCAGTGGGAATCACAGCCAAAGCCAAAGGGAGGTAGTCCCTATAAAAAACTCTGAAGGTTGCTGCACTTTACTTATTTATATACTGACAAACCATAAACACACACACACAAAATTTATACACCCCTCAAAGAGAGATGGCACAGTAGAGAGACTCACACACACACACAATGTATACACCCCACAAGGAGAGCTGAAAGGGTAGAGACTCACACACACACACACACATATAATGTATACACCCCACAAGGAGAGCTGAAAGGGTAGAGACTCTCACACAGACACACACAATGTATACACCCGTATACATCCCACAAGGAGAGCTGAAAGGGTAGAGACTTTCACACATACACACAATGTATACACCACATAGAGAGATGGAAGGTTAGAGTCATTTCCAAATTGAAAAACAATTTCTTGTACACAGATCACACAAGATGGACTTTTCTTTTACCTTACATGCTTGGATGCATTAAAAACATAAACTTATAATACATGTTTTAAACGCTACAACTACAACATAGTAAGACCTGAGAATTTTCTAACTTAGTTGAATATTAGTTATATAGCAGCCATAGTATTGGGCTTAACTCTTTCTCTCCTAACTGACGATACCAGCGTTGATTCCACTAGAATGTGGTAAATAATTACGGAGAGAAAGAGTTAATGGTTCAAAGCCTGAATGATTTAATTTTAATGTTGTAAATCATTTTTTTAATAACAGATGATTACATGGATGGTAATAGTATATGAAAATGTATAATAAGCTCTGATAATACACATTGCATATAAGCAAATATTTAAATTTCTGTGACAGAAGTAGCTGATATATATATATATATATATATATATATATATATATATATAAAAGTCCTTATAGTGAGATAAGCATACACTAGAAATAGGGTTATGTGATTGCAAGCAGAGAGGATGTCAATTTTCTAAGAAAGTGTTTTGAAACAACATTTTTAATATTCAGTTCCATTATGTCTTACATCCCCCCCCCCTCCACTATTATTGAGAATAAGCTTTAGTTTCAAAATATTTTTATACATAAAATATTGCAGGTCTTTTAAATGTGATGTCAAATAAATTATTTATAATTCGATGCAATGATAGAGCAGAAAGTTTGATACACTGACAGGATCAGAAAGTTTGATACACTGACAGGATCAGAAAGTTTGATACACTGACAGGATCAGAAAGTTTGATACACTGACAGGATCAGAAAGTTTGATACACTGACAGAATCAGAAAGTTTGATACACTGACAGGATCAGAAAGTTTGATACAATGATAAAGCAGAAAGTTTTATACAATAGAGAAGATACGGAATCTACAGACCCTAGTTTACATTAGACAGATTCGTTATTTAGTCATAACTTTACAGTATACAGTGACTGACAGGACTTGACAGTTAATAACCAATTAAAGTGTAATCGAATATAAGATGCAAATAAATCCTCAATTTTCCAAATGTAAAGATTGCTTTCAGGATTGACTATTCTTTTAGAAATAAAATTGAGGAAACCCAACTTTCAGAATAAGACAAAAGCTAGTTTAGCCCGGAGATAAATATTATTTGAAAACATTTTTTATTTGATGACAAATTTATTTCTTTTTGTTCCATCTTTCCTAGGCTGAAGTATGTGTGTGAACACAGAGCATACAAACCTGCATTGTGCGTTGCATTAGCCACTCCCCTTATACGAATATAGCTGGTAAACAAAGGGAGATGATTGTGACTAACCTTTACTACAAAACCGAACTTTTACTTGGGGTAGCGTAGGCTTAAAGAGTGGAGTGTTTACAGTAAAAAGAGTTGGGGCTGGGGGGCTATATAAACTGCAGTTAATAGTACAGTACTGATCCTAGTATCAGTGTGGTGGATACATCCACTTAGTGGCTACTAGCTATTACCTCCTGAAAATGTCTGAAGTTTCATTGGTTTTTGTTTGGAGTCGTCTCCAGTTCTAGGTGCAGGCGTATACTTAGCAGCCATGACCCGAAGTTCAGAGGGGGACGCTGTCACCTGTCAATCACGAACTATGACAACCACTGGATGATAAGTTCAAATCAAAAGGTATCAAACTGAGACTGCCAATAAAGTCCGCCTCATTTCACAACGCACACACCCGCAGAAGTGAACATGGGAAGATCTTTAGATCCATAAGTTTCAAGAAATAAGAACTAGCTACCACACCACGTAATCCGCATTGAACTCTTAAAACTTTGCTGTAATAACCCTGTACTACACCATTTTATCCAGGTAGGCCAAGGAAAGTATGCACGACAATCTAACGAATTCCTTCAAATCACGAATTAGTCAACCAAACAAGCATAGAATAATAAGTGTCCTAATATATTAGAAAAGTAACCAGTTGACGTCACATGTTAACGATGCTTGTGCTCAATTTACCTCCCTTGCTAGTACACTACTCGTGATAGTAAACTGAACACATCTTACAACTTCAACATTTACCTCCACACACCTACGCACGCGCGCACACACAGACTTGAATGATGTGCTGCTTCTTACGGCCTAAAGCATTGCTAATATATAGGTCAGAGCAATGAATTTTTGCTACACCCGTTCTCTGGCTGAAAGCGAAGTGGGAAACAGATTCTATCTTACAACGAGAGCTAGCTAGATATAGGAAGTTAAGAGACAATGTGGATTTTAAATACATGTCGTTGCAATGCAATTTCATACAGGGAATATGTTGTAAAAAGATTTGAGATGTTTTTTTCTATCAAGGAAAGCGTTTACAGAGAGAGAGAGAGAGAGAGAAAGAGAGTATCCTGAACATTTAATAAGCAATATAGTCCTGGATCATTGCGCATTGTGTAAAGCAAAAAATGCGCTGCTGAAAATCCGATTTCACCATTGACTTGTTCGAAATAGGTCAGCGACAACTATTTAATGTGTTTAAATTATGTCTGCTTATGATATGCAATTAAATATAAACTATTTTTAAAATAAATGAAAAAGACAATAATGACGGTCACATCTAAAGTATGTTGTAGTGAGGAAACAGATGAAGGTCTGAAGAAAGAACTTTTATCGTTTGAATCAGCTTAAAGTTGTGTTCATACGTACTGTTTATATAGCCATCCAAAAGCGGTCCCTTTAAAAATACTTTATGCAAATAAACATAAACCATTTTAAAAAGTTCACGCTTTTCCTGTTGCGTAAAAAACAAATTTATTATTCTGGTCTCCAGATTAGTGTAAATGTGATTGAGTGTCCACTAAAGCTAACCATTTGGTTTGAAAAAATATGTCTGCATATTCTATGCACAAATGTATTAACCATTTTTTTTTTAAATTTATTCACAGGTACCGGTACGAAACATACCCACACACAGGGAACACACACGACCATTAGGGGCCCATAGCGTGTGGCATATTAACCAAGGCGCAAAGGAATTAATTAGCTTGGGCCCTTGACTAACGACCAATAGGGGCCCACATGAAGCCTAGGCACCCCTAGGGGATGGCAACAAAGAAGAAAAGAAAAATGAACTTTTGTAAAACTTTTAGAAAACAACTCCTTCAAAGATTCTAAATGTTATAACCAACTTTATATTAATTTCAAAACGTTAAAAAATCTTCAGCTCCGGTCTGTGAACCAACGGCTTGGACGTCTTTAATGAAAGGAACTGCTTTCATCGAGTTTATTGTAATGGTGACTAGCCCAAATCACACTGTGCGTTGGTGGTAACATAGGTTCTTTTTCACAAAAACAGTTGATAGGTTTTCACATTTGTGACAACCAGAAGTCTGCAGAATTGGTTTGACAAATACCCCAAGTAATGAAAAATCACCACATCCCATCAAATAAAATGCAAGGCCAAGGTTATGATGGTGCTTCTAATATAGTGGACAGTGCGATCAGGCATTGCTTCAACAAAGCAACCGCTAGCGCACTATGTTCAGTGTGTTAATGACAACTTAAACTTGATCTTGAATTATTCCCTCAGCCGTGTTCAATAACTTGCAGCTTTCTATGACTTAATACAAAAAAAACCCAATGCGTATGCTTTATGCTCACAGCATCTCAAGATGTTGAGGCCCTATTTTCCATGAGGAACTCAAAGGAATGATGATCTCAAGATGTTGAGGCCCTATTTTCCACGAGGAACTCAAAGGAATGATGATCTCAAGATGTTGAGGCCCTATTTTCCACGAGGAACTCAAAGGAATGATGATCTCAAGATGTTGAGGCCCTATTTTCCACGAGGAACTCAAAGGAATGATGATCTCAAGATGTTGAGGCCCTATTTTCCACGAGGAACTCAAAGGAATGATGATCTCAAGATGTTGAGGCCCTATTTTCCATGAGGAACTCAAAGGAATGATGATCTCAAGATGTGTGCTTCTGAAACCCAATAGGGAGAGTAAAGTTTCTAGGAAACAAACAAACACGTGCCTTACAATGTGGTCCTCAAGGAATAATGCAGTAACAGCAACGAGAGTCAGATTAGATGTATTAAAGATGCTATATTACCCAGCGAAAAAAGAACTCCAGGAAGCTGCCACTTAGATTGAAACCATTTCGCTAAGGGTTACTAATAAGCTGCGAGAAACCAACGTTCTGACTAAAGTGTTGGAAATTGAGCAGCAAGATTTACACCAAGCTGTGCGTCAACAGGAAAAGAGTTATAACAAGTATGTTATTTGAGAAATCACTTGGAGAGTGTTAAAATGAGGCTTCTGTAGTAGCTCGACATTTGGATTGTTGATCCATTCCCTTCCTCCCCCCCCCCCCCCAATCCATTTTTGAAAGTTAAAAGACTGATTGCTGACCTCTGACCTCTAACAACAGTGAAGAGATAATTCAAAATGCAGAGAAAACTTTTCGAAATCAACATTTTACCCAACGCTGGATGTTCTCTACTACATGACAGATTTTTTTTTGGCAAACAAAATAAATTTTTAACAGGTTTCATTCGTTCATGCTCAGTTCAAGTGCAAACTGCGAAGGATTATATGATGATGCCACCATGTTCCTAGACCCATCTACAACATCGTAGGTTTTATCCAAATGTTTCAGAGTTTGACACTCACAGAATTGTGTCACGAAATAAACAGTTGTTTTAGTCGTCTAACCCTGAGAGAAGGTGTTACCAAATATTGGAGTTTTAATTCAACGGACTCATAACTGAATCAAAAGTAATGACTTTATTAGCTAGCAAAAGTAGCCTACTGCTACATACAAACTACACGATATTTTATGTCACATACTAAATTTGGCTTATTGGTAAGAGGGGGGGACCACCAACATATTCTTGAACCCGGGCCCTCGGTTACCTTGCTACACCACTGCGCACACACACAAAACTATGTGCCTACAATTGACAAAGATCCTTGTTTGTTACTTCTATTGTTTGTCAATGACAACTAGGCCTTCATACTGGTTCATTTGAGAGCGTTGTGGGGATTGTATGCTGCTTATGTAACATGACCCATGCCCATAGGAGTCACTTAAGAGTTGTTTTTTTTTTTAATGTCCAAAACCTCTAAACAACCACAACGTCAAAACAGCGGAGCCAAAACGCCCAGTTTCGCTAATATAGAGCATCACAGCGTTTGCGTGACGAGAAAGGGGGGGGGGGGGACAAAGGCATTGAAAAGAAAGGGAGGGAGGGTGACTTATGGTGAGAGAAAAACGTTGTAGGGAGTACAGTGGGATGGCGAAAGAGGGAGAGAAAATGGAAGGAGGCGAATAGAATGAAAAGTAGGATGAAAGAAAAAGATGAAGAGAGAGAGAGAGAGAGAATGAAGAGATGGATGAGAGGAAGAGAGACAATTGAGATGATGGATAACCAGCAGTAAAAAAAAACAACGCGAAATGAAACACTATGGCCATATCATAAGGTTCGCAAAGACCTTCCTGCAGGCAACAGTTCCAGAAAATGGAAGAAGAGGCAGACAGATAAAGCGATGGGAAGAAAACATAACAGAATGAACAGGTCTGTTATTAAAGGAAATTCTAACCAAGGTAAAAACTTAGAGGAATGGAGAAAGCCGGTCATCAGATCTTGTGTGGTGAATAGGTGGAGATGACGGTGGCAAAACCAGAAAAACAAGATTGAGCCAATGAGGCAGATCTAGCCCATGACGCAGATTTAGCAAATGAGACAGATTTTGCCAATGAGACAGATTTAGCCAATGAGGCAGATTTAGCCAATGAGACAGATTTAGCCAATGAGGCAGATTTAGCCAATGAGACAGATTTAGCCCATGACGCAGATTTAGCCAATGAGACAGATTTAGCCAATGAGGCAGATTTAGCAAATGAGACAGATTTTGCCAATGAGACAGATTGAGCCAATGAGACAGATTGAGCCAATGAGGCAGATTTAGCCAATGAGACAGATTTAGCCAATGAGGCAGATTTAGCCAATGAGACAGATTTAGCCAATGAGGCAGATTTAGCCAATGAGGCAGATTTAGCAAATGAGACAGATTTAGCCAATGAGACAGATATAGCCAATGAGACAGATTTAGCCAGATCTAAACCACTGAGACAGATTTAGTCAGATCTAAACCACTGAGTCAGATTTAGCCATATCTTAAGCACTGAGACAGATTTAGTCAGATCTAAACCACTGAGACAGACTTAGTCAGATCTAAACCATTGAGACAGATTTAGTCAGATCTAAAACACTGAGACAGATTTAGCCATATCTTAAGCACTGAGACAAATTTAATTGTTGCCAAGTTAATGTACTTTGATGATTATGTGTAACTTGAACAACTGTTGGTAGACAGTCCTTTTAAATATATAATACATAATGCCACATTCATTCAAAATGCTTCTTGTGCAATGTGCATCTATGACTTAATATAATTAATAATTAGTGAACGACAGCTAAGTTTTATACAATTAATTTCTAAAGGTGATAACAATCAATGTAAAATCTATATGGGAAAATGATAAACTTTGAAAATATATTAAATACATTAAAATTCTAAATATAAATGTTTAGTATGAATCCTTTTTAAAACCTATTTATTGAATCAATTATTAATGCCTATCGCCATACTTAAAAAAAATAAATAAACAGTTAAAAGCAATATATGAATAGTCAATGTGAAATGTACACAAATACATGTCATTTATTTTTTAAAGATTTGTATATATTTGTTATAGATCTATATCAGAAATGAAAAATATGTAAATAAATGAAATTAGTATAATCACATACCTGTCTAAATGATAGAAAGACTTCAAATAGGCTAAAAATTGCACAAATGTACATTTAGTGTAAGGCAACCTACTTGATAATATACTTTAAATAGATTTTATATCGAAATAATCAATTTCAACTTGAACAACTTCAATTGCTAGACCATTTATTAACAACATTTCATTGAACAAAAAAAAAAAGATAAAAGATTTGAATAATTTCTAACAAGATAACTCTTCATGTCAGCACCTCAAGACAGAGGTACATAATGTTTTTTAGAAAACAGGAAATGTTTTTTAAACAGTGTTCAATATTTTATAGTGTGTGGACAATCTATAGTCATTTAACCCATACACAGAGAGAGAGTTACCTATCTCATCAGATAACATTCTAAGTGTCATCTCCTCATCCAATACATTCTTAGCCATGTTTGATGTGCCTTTAACTCAGTCCTACAGTTTGTAAAGGTAAAACACACAGACGCCTGGAGTGTTCTAAAAAGAAATTTAAAAAATAAAATAAAATGGGAGCCAAATATCAGTGAAGTAAAAGTTGTTAATGTGCTAAGATTCAAAACTTTTTTTTTTTATATGTATCAACTAATCAAATGGTCTATTGTCTACATTCAAGACATGCAAAGCTAACTCTCAAACTTTATTTAAAAAAAAAAAAATATATTATGTAAAATAAAATATTTGAACATAGATCTTGGCTTTTTTTCTAGAAGAAAAAACCTAAATCTTTACATACTTAATAGAAATTGATGATTTTATTTAAGGTATTTCATAACTATAGATCTATAGTCAAGATGTAGAGACATCAAGACCAGGATATGATGTAGAGCTATTTTGATTAATATTAAGTTTTTGTTTTAATGTAATATATCTGTTATCTTTTTTTTTTTGGACCTTATTTTTGTAAAATGTTTTGCATTTTTAAATATTATTTCTTAATTTTTTTTATCTCTCACACTCTCTCTATAGTCTGTCCATCCATCTCGAAAAAGAAAAGCTAGGAAAGATACTGAAAATCTGATTTCATGTTATTTTTGCAGCTTGTAAACTTCAGGTGCAACAGCTACTTTTTATCTTCCAAAAGTGAACAGTTTTGACTTTGCAATTAAATTCGGTATGTAAGCTGTTTTTTCATAAAAATATACCATTTTCTATAAATAGTAAAAAACCAAGGATGCTCTATTAGGTAAGGTAGGTGACTGTATTTTTACAACACTTAAGCATAGAGCTTGTCATTGGCCAAAATAAAGTTATAAAATACATGTCTAATACATTTAATTACATCTAATTACATCCTAAGCATATATATATATATATATATATGTTAATCTAGTCATGCATGTAAAATGGTTTTACAAGCACATTTAGGCAAGCCATTTCATGCTCTAGTAGCACTAGGGAAAAAGCACTCATACAAATTTGACCTTGAATATATATGAAATAAGGAATGTGCTTTTATCTTTGTGTCTTTCTGTGTATTTTATTAGGTTGTTTATATATTTGAAAGCTATGGTGAGTCAGTGTTTTATGTAATTTTGCTATCTTACTCTATGGTTTTTTTATAGTCTTCTGTCCTGAATAGTCTTTAAATTTAGTGATTTTACTAATGGTGTTACTCCAATGAATTGTGAATATTTTTTTGTCATAAATCTTACAGCTCTATTTTGTATCTGTAACAGTTTCTTTGTTTTCTTGAGTCCCAAAACAGATATTGTACTGGCCTAACTAAGGTTCAATAGCATTTAGGTTTTATGTTCTTGTTTGATTTTTTAAGTGTTTTTTTTTTAATTAACCCAAATGATTTGTTAGATTTTTTATAATTTCCTCAATATGGGGGGTTCCATCATAACTTTTTATTTATTATTACACCTAGATATTTTAAAGTTTTTAGTCTGTGTGACTGGTTCACCAGGATTAAAATAATTAGTTTTTATTTGTTTTTTTTGCTACTCTTAATTAATAACTGGAACTTTTCTGGGTGGAAAGACATGCTCCAATTTGATTTAACTGCCAAGGAAACAAAAAGTTCTTGTTTGTGTCTGTTTTCGTAATCATTGTCTTGTATTTCCTTTGTGATAGACGAATGTTAAAATCCTGAGGCTGACCCAGCTTTCTTAAGAATGATATATAACCTGGTTTATACAATGTTTTTCTTGAATATGTTTCCAAGTGCGATTTGTTTGTTGATAATGATCTTACTTGAAGCATTTACATCTAAACAGATCTAGACAATGATTTTATAAAGTTTATTTTTATTTTTAATGTTCAGATTGTAAAAATCATGCTGAGTTGTTGAAACTTAAAATTCTGCAGACGTGAGCATGGTAAAGCAAAGACATATTGATATTTTTGACTGTTATTAAAGTGTTTATAGTGTTCCGCCTTGCCTCTTCATACTTGTTGAGAAATGAAATAATATATATGAATTAGTAATTATATATTGTAAAAATGGGGTTGTATTTAGTTATATTGTTACTATTTGATGTAGGGGATGTCAATATTATATTGTGAATATTGCATGAAGTAATGATGCAAGGCCAAGGTGTGGTGGAAGTAGTGAAAATCTTTTGACTGCAATTTTTCACTTTATCTTTAATCAATCATTCTTTCTTGAATATGGGCGGATCGTTTTTATTCCAATAATATAAACACTGACTTCAACCTTCCTCTAAAGCCAACCTTTTTCAGCCAAACGTCCCCTTATCGCTTCTTTTTTTCTTTAAAAAATATTCGCCAGTGCCCTCCTCAAAGAAAAATACTAATAAACAAGCATGAAAAGACAAATTTGAATAAAATGTCATTTATCTTTTAGTTTTCATGCTGTCAATAACAGATCGTTGATTTTATTACTATTATAAAAATTATGTCAAATAACTTAAAATGATTATGAATAGAATTTTAATCTCATTGTCTTGACTTTCTTTCAAATCCTTTGAGTAGTCCCTTTTAAAGTGATTGAATAATTGAATATTAAAGCCTACTATATTTAGGTTTAATTGTAAGTTTAGTTTTATTTTTTATATAAATATTGCTATTGTTATAGAGCTGAATTCACTAAAAATGAAATTATACTATGGGAACCTACTTACTGAAGAATTACAATATTAGAAGTGTCAAACTTTAAATTAGCAGATGTAAGGCAAAGGTCTCCTTTAGTGGCTACATCCAGTCTATTTCTTCGTTTACTCATTAAGTTTGCTATGCACTAAATCCTGTTTAACCATGCATGTTGATGAAAAAGCTACAAATAATTTCATTTTCTACCACAGTTTTGGAATTTTACAGGAACATCTAAGTGCAGCCATGTCTCTATTGTGCCTACTAAGATTACATTTTTTTTACTGAAGACATAAAATTGTATATCTATTTTTTTCATGCAAGTCAATAGGAACATCAGAAACAGATATTTAATCATTTACATTTAAATTTATTACATCCTAGAAGCAAATCGTCATTTCTTCATATAGCATTGTTAAGTGAATTGCATAGACATCGATGTCCTTAGGCAGTAATTCATTTGTCAAAAAACAAGTTATGTGGGAGTGTAAAAACCTTTAAAAAAGATATAATATCTCAATATAAAAGAAAATTTAATCAATGATAGTCAATTTCTTTCCTTGCAGTTGGAGGTTGATTTCATTCATTAGCATTAGATGCCTACCATGAAAAACAAATATTTTTTTAGCCTGCTTTAAGTCATAACCAACCGATGAATCTTCCTGTTTCTCAAAAATCATTATTTCAAAATTGTATTAAAGAGCTTAACAAAACAAGCAATGTCACTCCTTTTCTAGAGACAGCAAACCTTGGTTTAAAATAAGAGTTAAACATCTTGCTCCTCCTAGGCTTCACAAAACTTGAAAGATGAGCTTAATTGTGGCATGGGTTTGTATTTTATTTACGAATTTTATAATTACATTCAAATAGGAATGAAATTGTGGGCTCAAATTTAAAAAGATGTTGCCTGTATATCACAATTCATAAAGGTAAATAGTGGATAGATCTGGATTTTCTTTATTCATCTCTTATAAAGCTTTTCTAGCTACCAACCACTGATGGTGCCCCAGATGTCGTAATAAGTTACATAACTTCACAATTTTGAAATAATATTTCATCACTAACCAAAGACAAAAAGTCTTTTTGTGTCTACAATATGTTATTCACAATTTTAATTTCAGTTTTAACCATGTTCAAACAACATCAGAAGACTCAAGTCTTAGGGGGTTTTTTTTGGTAAAAAAAGCTAGGCAATTTTCAAAGAGGCTACTAGAACATATTCTGATGTGCCTTTTTTGTTATTGTTTGAACAGTAGAAAGTTTATTTGTTCATGAATACTCTTAAATCACTTTTTGGATATTGCTACATGATCATGAAACTGGTGGTGGCTATTCAATAAAACTATTGAAGAGATTTGCATGTACATACTAACAAGCTTTTCTCACAACCAACTTTGTCAGTGTTTTCATTGTTGAAAAAAGATTAAATTATTCAATGTGAATGTTAGCTTTATAAAGTGTTCTTTCTTTTTTAAATTAACATTTGCATATTTATATATTTAGACCACTGGTGTAGACATATAATTTATAATAATTAAGCCATAGATAATGTCTAGTCAGTATAGCAGAGTATAGCTCTACTACACAACTAGACTAGAGTGTCTAGACTAGTCTAGAGTAACTAGACTACTGATTTAGTGATTATGACCAGGGGCGGATTGAGTGTCAAAATCGGCCCAGGCATTTCTTTACAATCTGGCCCATAAATTGTATATCATATTGATATAAGATAAGAAAATATATAAGATCATGTTGCTTTTTAATTTTTAAAAGGATAAAACGTACAATTATGTATGTAAATCGGGATCTATGGCATCTATGGGGTGTGTGTGTGTGTGGGGGGGGGGGGTCATATGGCCAGAAACGACTAACTGCCTTCACCCCCCTTTCTCAACCAATGTTAGGTACCCATTAGAGCTAGATGGGTCCCAAAATCAAAATCCAGTCTTCACCAGGATTCGGAAGCCAAGTGCTTTACCACTCAGCAACCGCAACTTTTCTCTACGGATGTAGACTAGTACATTATTTTGGAAAAATGTGATAGATTAAATTATTGTTACACTATAATAGATTTTTTGAGCATGATGCTCAAAAGTCACTTTATAAGATAATATTATTAAACTTAAATTTATTACTTGTCATAATGACATCCATGAGGCCCTTTAGGTGGCTCTATTGGCCCATTTGGGTACCGGCCCACCGGGCATTTGCCCGAATGCCCATATAGTCAGTCCACCCCTAATTATGACTGATTGATACTATAATATAATACTACTACCATTACTAATATACTAGATGAGTAAATCTACTTAGTACTAGAAACTAGATGTAATGTCTAACAGACTACTTTTACACTCATATATTGGATATAGTCATAGATATATCCAGGGTTAGTAGCATTTTTTCATAACAAAATTTTAGGAGATTTTTAAGGAGGAAATGTATGACACACCACATGCATGGACGCAAGGACACACACATATATACACATACATATGTGTGTGTGTGTGTATGTACAATGAAAAACACACACAAAACTATTCTTTTTTGTATATTAATTATTGTTTTTTTGAATGTGGAAATTAATATCTTGCCAACATCCCACCCAGAACAGAAACAATGTCATTAGCTGTGGTATGTTCACAGAAAATGTAATGAAAGTTATCTTATAATCAAGTAACAACTTGAATGTCATCCCTAAACCTAAACCATCCATTTTTTTTTCAAAGATTTTTAAAAAACATCACAAATGGTTGCTATTCCTGTTGTTGTTTTTTTATTATATAAAAAACATTTTTTTTTAGAGATGTCTACAAAATGTATATTCTCAAAGGTGAAAATGTACATATTTATAAATCTTACAGAAACTTAGAAACTGTGCATAAATCCTCCACATAAACATATCCTGTAATATATAGGCCTAGTTCTATGTCAGGAACTTAATTTATAGACTGTGCTAAACAAAATATACCTAATTTTAATAAAATTAATACATCCAGAAAAGTTTTCACTGACTCAATTTTAAGAAAGAAATATTTTAAAAGCTGCATTATTGGGTAGTCTTAGACTCTTAATCTTCCCCCCTCCCCCCCTTAAAAAAAACATTTTTAGGGAAAACGATAGGCAACAGACTGGCTGCCTGGTCGTGCTGTTTGCGCGCTGGACTGTCATTCATATTTATCGATGGTCCATGGTTCAAACCCTGCCTGCTCCCATCCCCCGTCATCCTGTGGTAGGTTTGGACTAGGAAGTAATTATCTTCAACTCTGAAGGAACATCTGAGACATGTAAAATATTTTACAAACAAACAAACATTTTAAACAAATTAAAAAGTAGATAAAAGAATTGCTTCTTATACTTTTAAATATAGCCATATCTAGATCCAGCATTAACTTGGAATGTAGGTCAAGATCTATAACTTTTCAGAGTTGCAAACTATTGAATTTCTATAAGGATGTAGTTCATTGTGGAGTGGACTGCAGGACTTTGTGTAAAAAAAAAAAAGGAGGGGGGGCAGGGTAAGGCAAATAATAAGTTGAGAAAGGGGCTATTATTTGCATACTGAATTATTTTTTTGGGGGGGGGGGGGGGGGGGGGGGGGGGAGGACTAAACTAATTAGCGTTTTTTTTTTCCCAGCACAATGTCTTTTTCAACTATATATATATTAAAAAAGTTTTTCCCTGGCATTAGCTAGACTAGTAACTTTTTTAGTAAGTATTTTAAATTTTAGAATATAAAATATAGATCTAGAATCTAGATTATTCTAGATCTATGTAATTAATATAAACTAGATCTAGACAATGTAGACTCTGTGTCTCTAGACACTAGTCTAGATTTAAATTTATCTAGATCTAGATATATATTATTAAGTTAAGACCAGTTAAGTGTTAAGTCTTAAACTTAAAGGGAAACTTTGATGGTTTTTCAAATTTGATTTATTGACATATTTAAATTCTGCATAAAAAGTTGTAATAGTAAACATTTTAACATTTTTTTAATTAATGCTTAGAAACTTTATATTTAATAAATTAGACAGTAAATTCTTGACATCTCCAAAAAAAAAACGGGGTTCTTTGAGATTTTATTTTTAGGTTAGGCATACGTCACTTCCATCAACAATACTGAAAAGGAAACTAGATTTAACCAATCGTATCGCTTCATTCTTACAGGCTCTTGGGCTTAGTGACGGCCTATTCCAGAGCTATGGTACAGTTATATATACATGTATAGGTAGATCTAAAGGCATTAGGATAAGCAACTCAAGAAAAAAAGTAACATTTTCATCTAAGCCTCTCCCTTTCCCAGGAAGTAAATAGATCGCATGTCTGACTGATTCGAAAAAACTGGTCAGTGTAAGGCTAGTCTAGACTACGCGTAGTCGGTCATGACAAGACAACCAAGCGATAGTGTTTGTTGTGTGTTGAGTGGTCAGGTGAGAAAATACACACTGCCATGGTTAGTCAAGCATGTAAATCTACTTTTAATACGCATTTTTTCTTTGCTTACAAGATCCTAGATCTAACTGCATAGACAGAGATATATTTCTTTTACGAGAATGTTAACTTTTCTGTATTGTCTTCTGTTATACAATAAGTCAATAAATTAAATTAGTAGGCTAGTGTGACGTGACATAGAAACCCGGTGAATGTCTGACTGTTTTGGATGCGCAGGAAAATTAGGTCAGAAAAACATCAATTAGTATACGAAGTTATTATTGCAAATAAAAAAAAAGAATAATATATTCATTATATGTAAATCAAAAGTCAAAACACATATTATATCAAAAATTGTCAAAACCGTCGGAGTTTCCCTTTTTTAAGTTAAAAATAAAAGAAAGACTATTATTTATTAACTTGACTTAGACTATCTTTCTATTACTACTACTAGTCTAGTATTTAGAATTAGATCTACTAACTTATTAGATCTCTTAATCATAATCTACTAACTTATTACTTATAAAAAAGTCTTATTTGTATTTAGATTTCTTAATCATAATAATAATCCAACTCAACTGTCTCGACATACACTGCCTGCGCCTGAGTAATACAGACTGTTCTACAACTGTTAGTGTTACTCTTACTCAGTTATAGAGTCTAGGACTAGAGTGTTACTGTTTTAATTTTAACATTTTAAATCATTTTTCAAAATTATAGTCATTATATGATTATATTAATTATTATTACCTATTATTTTATTTGTCTGTAACATTTAATTTGAAAATCAAATTCACATAAAACTATATCTAGATCTATCGAGTATTTGAGACTAGGACTAGAAATCTAGATCTAGATCTAGTTGTAGATTCTAAATCTAGTTTAGAAATAGAATTAAATCTACTATCTGGACTACACGGAGAATTATATTTTAAGAGTATCCGCCCTTTGTTTAAAAAAAAACATTTATGTAAAGCACATATATAGGTCAGTGATATAACATTTTTATATATATATATATATATATATATATATATATATAAATATATAAATATATATATATAAATATATAAATATATATATATATATATATATATATATATATAGATAGATATAGATATATATAGATATATAGATAGATATATAGACATGATGTATCTATAGTCTATGTCTATGTCTATGATTTTATGTCTATGCAAAAAAAAAATAAATAAATAATGAAACACTTCCACATGACCCACCTGAATGGCAAGAAAAAATACCAGGTAGGCCCTACTGAAGTCCTTTGAAGAGCGGGCCTGCAAAGCATCCACACAATCTTGATGCAGTCCCAGCTGCGATTGGCAGGACACATCTGCAGAATGGAAGACCGCATCATCCCTAAACGACTCTTGTATGACCAATCAAGGGAAGGAAAGAGCTCACAAGGTGGACAAAGAAAACAATTTAGGTATATCCTCAAAACTTCTCTTAAAACCTTCAGCATTGACCCAGCCATGCTGGGAGACGGAAGCACACGATAGAGCATCATGGCGTCGCGCTTATGAAAACTGGCGCACAAATTGAGGACTAGAGAACACCCCTGGCAGCATCAGAGAAATAAAGGCAATGCCAATTACACTAGCTCCACCTGGAATAACCTGCCCAGTGTGCAGCCGAACACTCCAGGCTCACATAGGTCTCACCAGCCACATGAGCAGGCACAAAACCCCTGTGCAAAGCCATCAGCCCCATGGATGGCAAAAATGGTCATCATCGATCCACGATGGACGAACTATATATAATGGCATTGGATCCATATATTTAATTAATATATATAGAAATAGCCTTGCTAAAGAGTGGGAGGCGAAGTCTTTAAATTTACTTTTCAAAAAGGTGTTTAATTTTTATTGTAATTATCAATCCATGTTTAAATATTAACCAAGTAAAATGACATTAAATAAAATATAATTATCTTATCTTATATAATACAGACGTTACTTCAAAAAAGAAGATGCGTTTGCGGCAATATCTACTCAAAACGTTAAAGAAGACATTTAAAAACGTCTCCGCTAAAGAAAGGTGACCAGACGTCCCGACTTTGGTGAGACAGTTCCGCTTTGGACGGTGTGTCACGTTTTTCATAAAATGTCCTGGCGGGACGGCCAATGTCCCGCTTTCATAAAAAAAATTGATCAACGTCACTCTTTTATTTTAAAATCTTTCTTAATCTTTGAACTAAAAAATTAAAATCACCACCTTTCAGCATTTTCTTTTTGGTCCATATTTCATATTAACTGCCTAGCAAACTCTGTGTTAGAGGAATGGGTTTTAGGCCTACCATGCCTTCTTATCAAACACCGACATCAGCACATTTTCTTTCGACTCATAGAGTGTTGTCGTTCGGCCTGATTCTCGCTGATTCAATTCCATCGTAGGTCCTATTCCTTGGCTTGACTTTCTGTTCAAGTCGATAACAGGGTAAGGGATTGCGTAGACAAAACATCGAAGTAGAGACGTACTTTTGAGTTCACATTGTTACGTATCTAGGTAACAATGCCTAGATACTATTTTTTTTTCTTGACCTGTAAGTTGTCTGCCCCCTTGTGTAATAAGTTTTTTTTTTTCTTTTTTATTCGTCAAGCCACACAGACAGTGACCGGTCCTTGACCTGTGTGTGTACCTCTGGTTGAAAGGAGGGTGTTTTTTTTTCTGTCTCTTTGAAGAGCGTTCTAGATCTGGGAAATTGATGACGTATTTGGTTCGAGAAATTCCTAGATTTGTCTTGAGATCGACGCGCGGTAGATTATATAAAGACCGCCCGCGTGACGTTGACGGACAGACATACGGAGACAGCCGTGGGACAGAATAGCGGAGACATTGCGCGACCCGTGCGTGGTATACCAATTGATCGTGTAAGTTAAGATTTTTCTTTTTTTCAAGGCCTTGCTTGTATTTGTAATTATATTTTCAAACTATTGTATTGTAATATTTTTACATGCCATTTTTGTAAAAGGGTTTTGGTCAACCCTTCCATTTTGTATTGAGTTATATTATGATTAAACATTAAGTTGATATTTTACCTTCCGATTTCTTGTGTCATTTTTTTTTTGTTATTCATTGTAAGTCTTTGATTAAATTCAGACTTAAGATAAGTGACACAACTACCTTTTTCTATTGTCACGTTCCCCTAGACAAGCCATTTAAAAGTAGAATTCAATTTGTAATACGTGACAAAAGAAGTTTGAGGGCTTTCGTCCCGGATATTTTTCTGAACCTATTTTCGTCTTACTTGAGTAATTTTGTAAAGGCGAAGTTGACTTTAACAAAATTTTTTTTTTGTTCAAAGAGTCGGAAGTAAAGTATCAATAGTATTGACCAAACTCTTAAGGTTTTTTGTTGTACTGATTTTGTACTGTATATTTACATTGTATACATTTTTTTTTGCTTGTAATAGTTGCTAGTTAGTCATGGATATTCAGGTTTTTCTTGCAAATCCCTCTGTGAAAGAGCTTGATGCTTTTACTAGGAAGGAACTGGTCCTTATTTCTAAACATTTAGGGTTAAAAATAAAATCAAATGCCCTTAAACAAGAAATCAGAGATAACATTGTAATCCATTATGTAGACGAGGAAGTGTTTTCTGAAGACCTTTTAGAAACCCTTAGACCCGATGAGGGTAAATCAGATTTAGAACTTCAGATAAAATTAAAACAAATGGAAATAGAAGCCCAGAAGGAAATGGCTAGAGAGCAGAAAGAAATGGAAATGAAATTACAAATAGAGTTAAAAAAATTAGAGTTAGCTGCTAATGTAAGACCAGATTCTTCCCCTGCCAGTCATACTGCTGAAGCAACAAAATTTTTGAAAATAATTCCACGCTTTAATGAAGCCACAATTGACAATTATTTTCCACAATTTGAACTTGCTGTGAAAAATTTTAATGTACCTGAAACTTTGTGGCCCACTTTGCTGCTAACAGTTTTGACTGGTAGAGCTGCAGAGGTATTTTGTTCTTTGCCCATTGAACAACAAAAAGATTATAATGTTGTTAAGGCCTTAATTCTTAAGGCATATGAACTTGTTCCGGAAGCTTACCGAAAGCAGTTCAGGGATTGTCGCAAATCAGATGGCCAAACCCATGTAGAATTCCTGCGGGAAAAGGAGCGACGCTTTGAGAAATGGCTCACTTCCAGGGAAATCGGCACCGACTTTGCAAAATTCAAGAACCTAATGCTGATGGAAGAGTTCAAGAGTTGTGTGCGGCTGGACGTCCGTACGCATATAGCTGATCGTGGCGAGGAAGATGTGCACAAGGCTGCAGTGTTGGCAGACGATTATATAATATCACATCAATTTGCCAAGTATACGACGGATGTCAAGCCAAAACAAGTCAAACAGCCTGAGTCCATTGCTAGCAACTCCATCAAGAACAGCAGTACAAATGACAGAAAACCTACTACAAGTAAAGCTACTTGTTCCTACTGCAAACGAGAAGGCCATAAAATTGACGATTGCTGGAAATTGAGGAAGAGAAACGAAAAAGCTCCTTCAAAAGTCAGCGCTTGCACAGTACAGTGGTCGGCGAGGTTTACTCCCTCATCATCAAGTCATATCAAGAATACCTCGACACCACCTGTTTCAAATGTATTGACTGTACAAGACTCTCCGAAAATGTCTCCAAGATGTTCTAATGACTCAAACAAGAGTTTTTCAAATACATCAAGCCGATGTTCCAATGACTCAAACAAGAGTTTTTCAAATACATCAAGCCGATGTTCCAATGACTCAAACAAGAGTTTTTCAAATACATCAAGTCGATGTTCCAATGACTCAAACAAGAGTTTACCTAGTACATCACCCCGATGTTCCAATGACTCTATCCAGAGTTCCCATAATACATCATCCCGATGTTTCAATGACTCTATCCAGAGTTCCCATAATACATCATCCCGATGTTCCCATGATTCTATCAAGAGTTCCCATAAGACATCACCCCGATGTTCTAATGACTCCATCAAGAGTTCTCCAAATACATCCAAAAGATGTTCTACTGACTCAAGAAAGAGTTTCTCCACTGCGTCTCCTAGAGATGTCAATGACTCCAGCGAGAGTTCGACCCAAGTCCAGTCTGCATCAACCAAAATTGATGTTTTATTAGAGGATTTTAAGCCTTTCATTTCGGAAGGATTCGTATCACTACCCGGTGATTCTACAAGTCTACGACCTATCACCATTTTGAGAGACACAGGTGCCTCACAATCGCTACTTTTAGAGGGTATCTTGCCCTTGTCAAAATCATCATCGACTGGGAAGAGCATACTGTTACGAGGCGTAGAGCTTGGATGTATAGATGTGCCTCTACATCTAATCGACATAAAGTCAAATCTCATTACTGGACCGGTTGTTGTAGGTGTCCGACCAACATTACCATTGGAAGGCATCTCGTTGCTGTTAGGCAATGACTTAGCAGGTGGAAAGGTGATAGCCGAACCCATCGTCACTCAAACACCCGACTTATCTGCCACACCCGAGGAAGACCTAGAGTTATATCCAGCGTGTGCAGTAACAAGGGCAATGAGGTTGAAAGCATCTCAAGAAGAGAACGTCATCAAAGCCAACAGTAACCAAGATGATGTGGACTTGAGAACCACATTCTTTGCTTCTCTTGAAGAAGAACCAACGCCAAATTCTGAAAAGCCGGCATCAACTCGAAAACAGTTGATTGAGGACCAAAAGAAGGATCCAGAGCTCGCCAAACTCCGAGAAACCGCAATGACATCACAAGAGGCAGAGCTAGCATCAACGTGCTACTACATCCAAGATGATATGCTCTTCAGGAAATGGAAACCTCCAGACGCATCCAACGAAGAAGAATGGAGAATATGCCATCAAATCGTGTTACCAGAAAGATACCGAGCGTACATCATGAATCTGGCTCATGACACACCAATGTCAGGTCATCTCGGCATCCACAAGACATACCACAAGATTATGTCACACTTCTTCTGGCCACGTTTGAAGAAAGATGTCATCCAGTACTGCCGATCGTGTCATGCCTGTCAGATGGTTGGCAAGCCAAATCAAAAGATCCCTGTTGCTCCTCTGAAGCCGATTCCAGCCTTTGAAGAACCTTTCAGCAGAGTATTTATTGACTGTGTTGGTCCTCTCCCAAGGACAAAAGCTGGCAACCAATACCTGTTGACCATTATGTGTGCTTCAACTCGTTTTCCTGAGGCTATTCCTCTAAGGAACATAAAAGCATCAAACATTGTAAAGGCCTTAATCAAGTTCTTTACTCTATTTGGTCTACCAAAGTCCATCCAATCGGACCAAGGAACGAATTTCACGGCCAATTTTTTCAAGCAAGTCATGACTCAGTTGGGCATCAAACACTGCATGTCGAGTGCGTATCATGCCGAGTCGCAAGGCGCTCTTGAGCGATTCCATCAGACTCTCAAGAACATGATCCGAACCTATTGCTTTGAGCACGAAAAAGACTGGGACGAAGGAATCCACATGCTGCTGTTTGCAACCCGTGAATCCGTCCAGGAATCATTGGGATTCAGCCCTTTTGACTTAGTCTTTGGCCATTCGGTGCGCGGTCCCTTGAAATGTATAAAAGAGACTTTGTTGTCACCAACAGCCACTGAAGGACTTTTAGAATATGTAATTAAGTTTAAAACTAGACTTTATGATGCTTGTGTTCTGGCCAAAAATAACTTACAAAACACCCAATCCAGCATGAAACGCTGGTATGATAGAAAGGCCCGTGTTAGAGAATTTTCTCCCGGGGATAAGGTGCTTGTATTTTTGCCCATACCAGGTCAACCCTTGCAAGCCAGATATTTTGGTCCCTATGAAATTGAGACCAAAATTAGTGACCTCAATTACACAATCAAAACCCCTGACCGTAGGAAAAAGACTCAGCTATGTCACATAAACATGCTGAAGCCTTATGTATCTAGGCCAGATCACTCAGAGAAGAGTAATTGTGTTTTAAATACAGTCAAAAGTTGTTCAAATAGCCATGTTTCTCCTATTGATGATGATATTGTAAAGGAGAAATTTGGACAATACAAAATACCTAATTCTTTTGTATTACAGAATTTGGATGTAAAACTGTCTCATCTGTCTTCGACAGAAAGGCCAGTTATCATGAAACTCATTAATGAATTTAATGACATTTTTTCTGATGTACCAAAACAGACTAATGTTATAATGCATGATGTAGATGTTGGCGAGGCTAATCCAGTCAAGCAGCATCCTTACAGGGTCAACCCTGAAAAACTTGCCATACTTAGGTCAGAAATCAAGTATATGCTTGAAAATGACCTCATTGAACCAAGTTCCAGTAGCTGGAGCTCCCCATGTGTCTTGATACCTAAACAGGACAAGACTTATCGTTTTTGTACAGACTACCGTAAGGTAAATGCTGTAACAAAGACCGATTCGTTTCCTATCCCTAGGATAGACGATCTCATAGATCGTATTGGTGACGCTAAGTACATCACCAAAATAGACCTACTTTCAGGTTATTGGCAGGTTCCCCTGACTGATAGGGCAAAGGAAATCTCCGCCTTTGTCACCCCTGATGGTCTGTACCAATACAAAGTGATGCCATTTGGCATGAAGAATGCTCCTGCCACTTTCCAGAGAATGATAAATGCCCTGCTTGCTGACATGGAGAATTGCCACGCATACATAGACGATGTAGTAATTTTTAGCCAAGATTTTTCTAGCCATTGTAAACAACTGCATTGTCTTTTTACTAAACTTTTACATGCAAAAATTACTGTAAACCTGAGTAAGAGTGATTTTTGCCAGGCTTCCATCCAATACTTAGGCCATATTGTAGGACAAGGCCAGGTGAAACCTGTAATGGCCAAAGTAGAAGCTATCCAAGCTTTCCCTATTCCTGCTGATCGGAAACAACTCCGAAGATTTTTGGGAATGTCTGGATATTATAGAAAGTTTTGCGAAAATTTTTCTGTCATTGCCAGTCCTTTAACAAACCTCCTGAGAAAGAACGTCCGATTTACTTGGACGGATGAATGTCAGAAAGCCTTTAACCAAATTAAGCAGATATTATCTAACTCCCCTATTTTGATGGCTCCTGACTTCGGAAAACCTTCTAGGTTAGCTATTGACGCCAGTGACACAGGTGTTGGGTCAGTCCTTTACCAAGAAGATAATTTCCAAGTAGAGCACCCTATTTGTTTCTTTTCCAAGAAATTTAATAGACATCAAAGAAATTATTCTACTGTGGAAAAAGAATGTCTTGGGTTGATTCTTTCTATACAACACTTTGATTTTTATATCAGTGGGTCCAGATGGCCACTAGTTGTATTTACTGACCACAATCCCCTTACATTTATCCACAAAATGTCTGGCAAGAATCAACGACTTCTCAGGTGGAGTTTATTTTTACAAGAGTACAACCTAGATCTTAAACACATAAAAGGCAGCGAAAATGTTATCGCCGATGCCTTATCTAGATTGTAAAAAGTATTTTGATGTATATATTTTTTTTATATATATCATGATAAATACATTCTGTAATGTAAATATCCTTTTTTTTAATTATTCTAAAAAGATTTCCATTTCGTGGAAATGTAAACTTTTTATTTTTAGGAGGGAGGTGTTACGTATCTAGGTAACAATGCCTAGATACTATTTTTTTTTCTTGACCTGTAGGTTGTCTGCCCCCTTGTGTAATAAGTTTTTTTTTTTCTTTTTTATTCGTCAAGCCACACAGACAGTGACCGGTCCTTGACCTGTGTGTGTACCTCTGGTTGAAAGGAGGGTGTTTTTTTTTCTGTCTCTTTGAAGAGCGTTCTAGATCTGGGAAATTGATGACGTATTTGGTTCGAGAAATTCCTAGATTTGTCTTGAGATCGACGCGCGGTAGATTATATAAAGACCGCCCGCGTGACGTTGACGGACAGACATACGGAGACAGCCGTGGGACAGAATAGCGGAGACATTGCGCGACCCGTGCGTGGTATACCAATTGATCGTGTAAGTTAAGATTTTTCTTTTTTTCAAGGCCTTGCTTGTATTTGTAATTATATTTTCAAACTATTGTATTGTAATATTTTTACATGCCATTTTTGT
Organism: Biomphalaria pfeifferi; assembly: GCA_030265305.1. Lineage (NCBI taxonomy): Eukaryota > Metazoa > Mollusca > Gastropoda > Planorbidae > Biomphalaria > Biomphalaria pfeifferi. Next base: position 893,010 of record JASAOG010000060.1, on the reverse strand, counting down.
AAAAGGGTTTTGGTCAACCCTTCCATTTTGTATTGAGTTATATTATGATTAAACATTAAGTTGATATTTTACCTTCCGATTTCTTGTGTCATTTTTTTTTTGTTATTCATTGTAAGTCTTTGATTAAATTCAGACTTAAGATAAGTGACACAACTACCTTTTTCTATTGTCACGTTCCCCTAGACAAGCCATTTAAAAGTAGAATTCAATTTGTAATACGTGACAACATTTATAAAAAGGGTAAGAAAAATCAACAACTACAGTTTTCTGTCGCACATATAACCAAACATCTGAATGTAGATCGTAATTTTCAATTGGTTGCTCCCACAAAGCCTCTATCAACGTATCCTACTTCTCCAACCTTTAAATGTCCGTATAATAAGTCGATTCTTTCGTATATCATTCAGTTTTCCGTAATAAAAGATTTGCATCAATGGACTGCACTTTGAAATTACTTTAAAAAGTTTGACTTAAAATACACATGTGCAGGAACCAAATGTGAAGCCTATCCTTACAAAAGGTTTGACTCCTAAGTAATGAACAAAGTAAAACAAAAAAAAAATCAGGTTAGTGATGCCAAGTTTTTGACAGCGTTCACGGATGCTTCAAGCCCACAATGAAACGAAATGGCTTCCCCATCTCGGGAAATCTATATAAAAAAAGAATCTAATTCGTCGATTTAGAATACAGTAGAATTTCGGGCTATAGAAAGACCAGGTGGTTAGCCCTGAAGCATTCGGTGGATAGACTACATGTATTTAAATGACATCCTGCTTTGAAATCATTTTTCTTTTCACAATAGAATTGTCTAACCATAAACAAATTTTCTTTGAAAACCTGTAAGATGAATTATGGCTTCATTTTGTTCTCAACATTGTAGCTGTATTCCACGCAGAAGTTTATCAAGGGACAGAATGTCAGTGCTCTTAAAGTATCTTATGCCAGTGACTGACTGGTTCAGAAATGCACGAAAAGAAGAATGAGACAGAGAAGTATTTCAGATTCGACAGGTCAATGCTTTCAGGTGGATTGCACAGAAATATGATCTAGCCCTATCTTAGAAAACGTTTCAGAAAGCCTAAAATTATTTTAAAAAACGCTAGGTGGCGGAGCGCCCCGAGATCACCATGCAGGATGTATGGAAACCAAGCTATATCTCTATCAAGTAAGGACTTAGTATAGTTTGCAATAAACTATACGTTTAGTGATTAAGTAAAGTTCCCTTTCAGACCTTGCGATCTATAGGGCACATAATGTTCAGAACATCTGTTGTTTGTTTTTTTTTGGGTGGACTCAGGGGATCCCGTCATTCAAAAACGTATCAATCCCATAGCAGTCTCATTTAAAGTTCTATAAATATCTTCAACTTCTAAATAAGGAAATTTAATATATTGTAATTGAAAAAAAATAATTAAAAATGTATGTTTTATAAGAAACATCGGATTTATTGATCAGGAAAAAACTGAAATGCTAAAATTTACTTTGTAATTTACTTTATTTCGAGTCAAACAATTTTAAAGTCATAGCTTACACATTTTATTTAGGAATTCTTATTTCATATTTCTATATTAATAGTTTATTATTTGTATTTTTAAAATGTTACACCAAAACATAAATAAACAAAAATTGGTTCACATAAACATAATGGTACATGTCAAAACTTCTCTGACACAATCAAGACAACAAGAGAACTGAAACAATGTTTTAGACTTTCACTTCTGCGACAGGAATCTCAATAGGTTTAAAAGGCTCCTTGTTATTTAAATTAACCTTGGGGTACTCAACAACAGCTGGTTTATCAGCAGGGCCTGATGCCGCAATGTAAGTTGTAATATTGCTTCCAGGTGCATCATTCCCAGAGACATCACGGCGATTTAGTTTTATTTTCTCCCACTTCACATTAACACTTGTGCCTTCAACTTTTTCCAGTTTCCCTGTTAAAGTAAATTGATATTGAGTTTCATCAGTAAGTCTGTTGATGACTCGACGTGCATCTGGAAACTTTTGAAATAGCATTCCCCACATCCAGACTCCTTCGTTGTTATCACTTTGTTTCTTAAGTGCTTTATAAAATGGAACAGAGGAGTCTCCGAAACGATAATTGTAGGTGGGTCTGCCGCTGTTAGTTCTATAATCCTGATGAAAGTTACCATTGCCGTCTTCCCAGCGTAGGAATCCTTTCATTTCTGTGGAAAACTTGGTCGTAATAATTGCAGTGTACGGTACAGTTGTTCTACTTTTGCTCATGATTACCTCGTATTTAGCACCTTCCATTGGTCCAAGTGTGATGGAAGATTGTTTAGTAAAGCCTTGAGTTTCAGAGATACTCTTTGAATTAGTAGTTGAAGTTGAGTATTCAAATCTAGTCTTATAAGAAGCTTTCCCCTTGACGGACGCAATCTCAAATTCAAGTTCTATTCCAAGTTCGTGACTGTTGGTAAAAGTGCTTGTGGTAGAGTGAGTGATAGTTTCTTGTATCGTCTTCGATCTTTCTATAGATTCTGTCACAGGGGAAGACGCTCGATTGTAAAGAACTCCAGAGTCTACACTTTCTGTTTGAAGATCTTCAATGACACTTTTTCCATAAATAATTTCCTTGACAGCAAATCCCCAATCTCCAAAAACCAAGTTGAGTCTTTCGCCATTTTTATCACCCTCACACCATTTTCCCCAAAATGAGCGTGTATCAGCTGCCCATGTGAAGCCATTTCTGGTGAAATCTTCACCAACAGCTACCCCGCGGCAGCCATAGCACCAGCCATAACCCAAGTAATGTGCTAAGGTAGCCATATTCCACAATGTCGTGTCCATGATGCGTGTTTGTATTTTACTCTTCTCGTCCATTTCTAAAGGTTTGGCTGCTGGTGTACAACAGCGAATTTTTTTCAAAAAGTAAAGGTCATCTCCGTCTGCTCGGTAGAGTCCGGTCAGAAAATATCCCCCTGGACATGAACATTGACCCTTTCGTCCCATACAGCTACTTACGTCAATATCTTGACAGGTTCCATAATTCAATGGATGAGTGGCTGGCTTAGTGCATCTTGCGCTCTCGAGATTGAAAAGATAGCCTTTGAATCTTGGCCATCCAGTATCTGACCTGTACAAGCCTTGAAGGAAATAGCCTACACGACAAAAAGCCCAGGTGTAATCAGAGTCCAAAGTGGCGGTCCAATCTTCGTAGACCACTTGCTGTTCAACGTTATTCCATGGAGCGGGTGGTCGACAACATTGAACACCTTCTAAGTTACTTAGAGGGTCGTCTGCCCAGTTCACGTCATTTCTGTCCAGTGCATTGATGTAAGAATTGGTCTCATCACATTTAGATTGCCCTGGAGTATCAAAACTGTACCACCATGAGGAATAGGTGCATTGAGAGCTGACATACTGCAACAGCGTGAGAGCGACAAAGATTTGTAAAAACATTTTCTGCTATATAAGCCTCTAACCTGTAAATGAAAATTGAAGAAAAAAACACACATTTATTTTAAGATCTAAAAAATATTCTGATTAATTCTGGAGTATTTTTTTCCACAACTTCTACGCTCGACTGCACATCGGATAAAGTAAACCTGCTAAACCAGAGTAGTTGTTGGTCATCGAAACGTCAGTAAGACCTTTGACCTTTATTTTTATGCAAACACGCTTTTTAGCAAGAAAAAAGAATATTCAGAAGAAAACTTGAAAGATTAAGTTATAATCTAGAAGTCTTTTTTTTTTATTTCGAGGGACTATACAAAGGAATATATGCAAGGTATCGAGGTCATTGGTCAGTAGTCATTAGTTTAAATTCATTTGTTATTGTTTTCAGTTCGATAGATTTTATTCGATCAAGCTACCTTGGTTCACAGGCTTATCTGGTAGTGGTTGGGGGGGGGGGGGAAGACAGCTGGCGAATTTTGGATTTTAAGAGTCATACAATTTCTTAAAAAAATGTGTAATTTATCGTAAATGTATATGAATTAATATTTTAACTTATTCTAATATTATGCCACCCTCTTCCTATCTAAAATTTAATCTTTATAGGGTATGAGCGATCTATTTATATCTCTACAGAGACCAACAATATGTCACCTCCCTCCACACGTACAGACCATTATCTAAAATTTAATATTTGGAAAACATAGAAAAACTTTTTCATTCGATGCCCCCACCCTACCGTGAAGAAAAAGATTATGACGATAATCACACGCCAATTCGGGAAGAGGGGAAGTAGATTCTATCGCCCACTCCGATTATAGCCCTTGTTTTTTTTTAGCGACTACCGAAAGGAAAATCGAGATGAGATACGTGTTTACCATATTTTGAACACATTTATGCCAATGGTTTTTAATTTTATGAAATTTACATATACATTTGTATTACTAAGTTTTGTAAGTTCTGTGATACTGATTACTACTTGTACACACAAATTTTTTTTACTTTTTTTTAAAGAGAAAAAATCTATTTAGTATACAATAAGCTAGACATAATTTAAAACAACAATTAATAGTACAATTAAAGGAAACTTTTTTTTTTTACGCACTTATCCCACACGGAGTAAGAGATTGACCCCTAAAAAAAAATTAGGTCAATTAGATATTAATTATAAGACATCAGTAGGTATCTAACGTCACATTCACTTTCACCTATCCTTTGGTCTGCAGGACAACTCGGGCACCACACATGATCTGTCAACCTTCTGCCTCCATTCTTCTCTGTCACTTGTCTTTGATAGAATTTCATTTTGATGTTCTTTCTGAAAATATTGAAACCTGCCTGGGTGGACCACTTCGGGGTCCGATTTTGAGTTTGTGTTTCCACATAAACTCTCTTTGTAACTGTCACCGTATTATTTTCTGACACTATATTATTACTGGTGTGGTTTATGGATGTAGGCGCGATGACATTGGGCTCATATTATGAATGTCAAGATTAACACTTCATGCGATCAGACTTCACTTGCAAATGAAGATATAACTCCTTGTATAGCAGACACAAGTAATACGTTTAATTTATACAACATTACATAGTGAATATGATACACATTTCAAGAATAATCAGTAGTAATCTTTTATAGAATACTAACTAATAAAGTAATAACTTAGTAACTGGTATAAGTCTCAACTGCTTTATTATAACTCCATAGTGTCTGCTTTACAATAACAGGCTTCTACTAACTGTTACTCATAACTCTTACTGCCTGTATCAACTAACTGCTATCAAGTAACTCTATCAACTGACTATCACCAACTCACTGCACTTAACTCTGTTCAACCAACAACCAAAAGTGTTTACCTTTTTAAACAATGACTCATGAATATCATTCATAATATTAAAATGGGGCATCCACTCAATGACACCAATTTTGAGGTGGTGACAGTAACCTTGTTTTTTTTTTTTTTTTAGAATCACATAATTTGTGTAAAAGTAAAGAAAAAGTAACTTTTCTACAATAATTCACCAACGGACCAGGAATATTCAACCCATAGTCTAGTTTTGATCGTTTAAAGTAATAAAATTTAAACAAATCATTGGGTACTAAAATAAAATTAATTTTTCTCTTTTAAAGTTTAAATATTTCAAAAACCCTAACCCTAAATAGGGATGCTCTTTCAATAACAGTTTTTGTATATATATTTATTAAGTAAAGTTCCCATTTCAAACTTAGTGATCTTTAGGGCAGATGATGTAAAGGCCATCTGTTTCTATGGATCACGGTTAACGAGGGTGTCATGTGGCCAGCACAACGAGCGACCGTCTTTACTTTACCCCAACTAATGTCAGGCACCCATTAGAAGAGATAGGTGGATTCAGCGGGGCCCTAAAGTCCCGAATCACAGGCTTGAAAAAAAAAAGGGGAAACTTTACTTTTTTCATAAGGTCGGAACGATGTCACCCACACAGCAATCCCCCCCCCCCCCCTTTTCAAGCAGCTGATGTATCCAAAAGAAACAGCCAGTGCCGATACAGTGTGGGATCAGCGGCCGGAGGAAAAAAGCTTCCTTTGCTTCAGCGTGACGCCTCCTTGAAAACGTTGGCACGGGGAAGAGGAGGCCAACAACGTGAACGTTTCATGTGTTGGGTATTGCTGCAAGACAATAGAATTAGAATTTCATTTCATATGGAAGCTTCAAGGAAGAGGTGACGGTGCAGAAATACATGGCGCCGTGATTAGGAAGCAAATACCAAGCAGATGGGAAAACCGAGACTCCTGGAGGAAGCTGTTTGCCTAAGTCCCGGAGGAGACCACATGCTGATATGAGATGAGGTGTGAAGGTAACTAACATACAGACTGATATATCAATAGAAAACAAAAACGTACTTGTGAAAATTGAAAATGAAAGCTGAGCAGTATAATAATAAAACAACAAACAATGAGAAGATGAGACCAACAGAACAATGAACAGAAGTCTAGTTACCTCCCCTTCAGTTGCGCAGTTCTCAATGCAATATGTATACTTGGTCTATATTATATAGAGATATAGAGCCATACAATGGCTCAACATGTTACACACTAAATACTGTTTAATAGCTAACGATAGACCTAGGAGTTTTCATTTTTTTTTTGTACAAACGTCATTAAATGTATATGTGAAACTTAATTAGTGTCAGTGAAACTACTCCCCTAATTGTTCAAAAAGTAGATCTAAAGCTTAACAAGTTCGAATAGCGGAGTAGAAAAGACAACAACAACTAGTGAAATGTTTGAAATAGTGAAGTGTAACCCCAGTCTATGCTCCAAAAAGTATAATAAAACTCATGTCAAAGTTGCAAGATAGTAGAGTGAAAAACGTAGTTTGATGTGCAAAAGCTTTCCAATGAAGATTTTTCAGCATGAAAAAAAATGGGGTCCACTACAAGGCTTCTTGTTTAACACTGACATGATTTTAATACGAGTAAGCCAATTACTTACGATAAATGTCCCTGGAATATCCTCTTCGTATATTTGTCAAGTGCCGCCTCTTTGTTTGACTTCATTCGACTCGCGTTTTTTTTTACCAGGCTTATATCAACTGACTCGGTCTGTCTGTCTGCATGGTCAAAATTGTACTGGTTATTTCTCCCACTTTGCATTCTCGGATTAAATTGCAGCTTTGCACAATTATTCATTGTCGACAACAGCCCATGAATCAATTTTAAAAAAAGTACCAATTAGTTAATCAGTTAGTCTCAGTTAATTAATTTTGTTGTATATGAAAAATATTCTAAGCTAACGGGAGATAAGTCTTGCAAGTTTCAACATTTAGAGATATGGTAGTGATTGAAGGGGGCTCTTCTCATCATGCAAGTTAGCAGTGTGTGTTTCCATAGTGACAGTGGGAAGAGGTTAGCTATGCAGTTTGAATGATGCAAGATACGCGGCATTCTTTATAGCGTTCTTAGGTTTGACTGATAACTCCAGAACGCCAGACTGAAAAGACGTCTTTTTGTAGTGAGTTAGATTTTGTTCAGAATACCATTTTATATAAGTACAATCAACAACAAGCAGATGAGTAGCTTACACAGTTGTTTACAGTTACGATTAATTCAAAATAATTGATGCAATTTGACTGAATACTGAAAATAAGCGAGGTTTTTAATAAAACATTTTAAAAATATTTTACTTGCTTTAAAACTAGGACAAGTAGTGCGTTCGAAACGCAAGGAGAATGAGTTTCTGTAGGCCTAATAAATCAGCAAGACTGGGAGAGTAAGTGGAACTCAGTCTTAGAAAGTCTAACACCAGTTATACTTCTGAACATCAGACGTCATCGATACTATATCACAAAGCATGGTTAATGCCGTAGAAACGCAAACCACTTTGATACGCTTCTGGTTATACGTCAACTCCCAACCGTACAATAATTTTTGTGAATAGGCCTAAGTAATTGTGTTTTCGCTAATGTTATAAAACCCTGATCATGATGCATATACCTGCTGTTACAATGATGTATATACAATGTTAGAAACAGCCAAAGCTTTAAGTAATATTTTGTGCAAAATAATTTTGTGAACACCAATGAAATGAGACCATGTTGACTTGCATTTATTTATTTTTACAACTCACTCTGGTAAAAAGTTTGTACACGTTTATTTTTCCCACACCCATTCTCGGATCAAGCTGAAACTTCGCACAATTATTCATAAACATAGACAAGACATAAATCAATAAAAAATGTAACCAATTAGACAATTAATCTTATCTTATCATATATAATACAGACGTTACTTCAAAAAAGATGATTACGTCCTACGCGTCATGCATTCAGTCATGCATATTAACCAATGACCTAAATTCTGCCAAGTCACTGGTTTTCCTGGCTAGCGCAGGCAACCCATTCCATGCTCTAATAGCACTAGGGAAGAAGAAGCATTTGTACAATGTCCTAGCACATGGAACGAGGAATGTGCCTTTATCTTTGTGTCTTTCAGAGTATTTTATTATTTTACAATTTATAGCTGGTAATTCATTATTTTGTTTAATAAAAAACAAGTGAAACTAATACTTTAGTATTCACAGATGTGGATAAATTTGTTGGTTAATGGATAATGGGCACTGATCCAATACATACATGGCTACACAAATGTAAAACAGTATCTGCGAACAAGCCAATGTCTGTGTGAATTTCAAACTCAGTCCTGCTTCTCTCGAGGCAATAAATATTATAGTAGCAAGCAAAACTTGACATTGTTCAGAGTTTTCACTTGTAGTTACTATTTTTACATATCTCATATTAACTTATTCTGTCTGCCTGTCTGTCTGGGTGAATTTTCTTTACACTTTTTTCTCCAAGTTGAAATTTTGCACTATTATTCATTTCTATGACAACCCACAAATCATTCACAAATTAACCAATTAGTTAATCAATTGATGGTAATTAGTTAATATAATGTAATACAGTAATGGTTTTAAACATGTGCGTCTCGATATTTAGCTGTACGAACCGGAGGTACCTAATACATCTATCAGAAGCTGAGTGTCGTTTGATATAATGAGACATTGACAAAAACCTAAAGTCGAGGATATATAGCCAAGATAGTAAAGTAAAAGTAGTAAAGTTTCCCCTTGCAATCTATGGGGCAGATAATGTTAAGGTCATCTGTTTCCTTGGCCAACTGTTAACAAGCAGGGTGCTATGTGGCCATCACAGCGACCAACCGCCTTTACTTTCCCCAACTAAAGTCAGGTACCCATTAGACTCAGGGGCACCCTAAAAATCCCAAAATTCAAAAGTCCAGTCTTCACCGAGATTCGAACCCAGGACCCCAGGTTCGGAAGCCGAGCGCTTAACCACTCAGCCACAGCGCCCCCCCCCCCCCCATAGCCAAGATAAGTCTATAATTCGATCTTAAGTCCGATGGTTGACACTCAATTCAGTACTTCTAGTTTATTTGATGCCTAATAGGGCAATAATGGGGATGAAAGTGTTAAATAACCTTATAGATTCGGAGAGCGAGTATCCACGGATACCAGAATTTTCCCCAAAGATAAGATAAATTTATAGACGTTGCTAGTCTACCCTTAACTTGGCATGGTGCTTAGCCCCTTTAAGGGAAACTGGGAAATTGAGGCACTGAATAGATCCAGATGGAGAGCAAGGGTCCTGAATTTATGACTAACACTTTAAAGTAGAAAGAAGATTTAAAGTACTACAGTGTCTGGTGATTAAAAAGTAAAAACAGTAAAGTTTCCCTTTCAGACCTTGCGATCTATGGGGCAGATGCTATTAAGGTCCGAAGATCGCAAAATAAAAAATCCAAGTCTTCACCAGGATTCGAACCCCGGCCAAGCGCTTAACCACTCAACCACCACGCCTCCTAAATCGGCTAAGTGCTTGATAATTACAAATAGCTTTGCCCGCATGTTTGCTGTCTAATCATCTAGCAATAGCTGTCTGTGCTACAATTTGTGTGAAAAACGCAGCAGAACAATGCCATAAGGTTAAAAAAAAAAGTTAAATTAGTTTTCTCCGTTGAAATTAACATATTCTGGTAATTAACAATTTAATGGAGATAATATCAACTATTAAATAGTATTTTGCAAACGCAACCTTCAATATGTTTGTCAACATTTCTATAAAATGTTATAAGCAAAACATTCTTACCACTGGCTCTCAGTCTCTGGGACGCTAGACAATCAGACGTAGGTAGCGTATTCTCTTTGGCATATTTTTTTTACATTAGTGGAGGTACTGTTGTTTTATTTCATTACAAGTAAATATAACTCATAGTAAATTTCAGCATTTGAATCTTAAAATATATGCCTGAACCAGTTGTCTGAAAAGTAGTTGACTCTGAACCAGTTGTTTAAAACTTGTTGACTGTGAACCAGTTGTCTAAAACTAGATGTTTGTGAACCATTTCTGTAAAAAATGACTCTGAAAAAGTTATCTGAAAACTAGATGCTAGGGAACCAGTTGTTTGAAAATTAGATAACTGTGAACCAGTTGTCTAAAACTTGTTGACTGTTAACCAGTTGTCTGGAGTGATCGTTAAATGAACTTGTGTGTTACCCGTGCTTGTAATCGTGCTAGTATTTGTAATCGTGTTCGCATTATCGTAGTCTGTGAAACGTGACCAGTCTGTACTGTGTTATTGTGTGTATCAGTCGTGTTGTATTGAAATAAAGCCTTGTTTCTAAGGTTATGAATTGATTTAGTATATTACAATTTATTTCAATAAAACCATTCTTAAATGGACAAGTTTTTGCGTCCCAATAGACTAGATGCTGATCCTAGTTCAACTAATGCTTCAGTTACATGGAAACGTTGGATTTCTTGTTTTGACAGATTCGCAACGAAGGTAGGGGCTAGTGAAAGCGTACAGTTTGACTTGCTATGCAACTTTGTGTCTTCATCCTTAGATCAGTATATTTCTACCTGTTCTAAATACTCAGAAGCAAAATCTATTCCTGAGAATTTATTTTGAAGGCCCCTAATGAAACATTGGCCAGACATTTGCTTGCAACTTGCAAACAAGAAGTCGATCAAAGTCTTGATCAATTTGTACACAAGCTGAGAGTGTTGGCCAGAGATTGTCAGTTCCGAGCTTTTAGTGCTGACAAAAATGAAGAGGACGCCATTCGCGATGCCTTCGTTAGCGGCATGCGTTCAAGTGTAATTAGACATAGGCTACTTGAGAAAAGATCCCTTGACTTGAAAATAGCTTTAGATATTGCCAAGACACTCGACATGGCCCATAAAGAATCCAGTTCGTTTAGTGCTCCTTCTCAGTTGGTAGAGTCATCTCTTTCGTCATCGGCAATCTCAACCGAAGAAATGGTGGACTCAGAAACAATCGCAACAGTAAATACTAAATGTTTCTTTTGCGAGGTAGTGGCATCTCAGAGCGAAATGCCCTGCCAAAGACTGCATGTGTCATTCTTGCGGGAAAAATGGACATTTTTCGAAGGTTTGCAGGTTTCACAACACACCTATAACCAAAACAAAAGTCAAAACATCTAGCTACGAGATTAAAAGACAATCTTGTAGAGATTGTAGCTTTTTAAGGACTCTACACATCTAACATTACTAATTGCTACTGCGTCTGTACCTGGTTTAACTAAATCAACAGTACACATCTCTGTAAATGGCGTGAACCTAAAAGCCCTAATTGATACAGGTAGCGGGGAAAGTTACATTTCTTCAAACATACCAAGAGAGTATGATTGGTCAGTGACACGTTCAAAGCACAAAATTTCTATGGCGTCATCTCAACTGTCAATAGCGTCACAAGAGGCCACATGTTTGCATCGCTAAAATACAAAGGGGAAGTTTACATCAATTCAAACTTTCGTTACTAGATGAACTTTGCACTGATGTAGTGCTTGGGTTAGATTTTCTCGCATTACACAAAGAACTGATAATTCCATTCAACGGTGGTCGACCTGCATTTCATGTTTGCTCGCTCAATGCTGTTAAGGTAGAGGCACCACAATTGTTTGAAATTTATCCCCTGACTGCAGACCTATTGCTACTAAATCTCGTCGTTACTCCTTCCAAGACAAATTTATCAAAGCTGAAAGTGAGAAATTGATACGAAACGGTATCATTGAACCTTCCCAATCACATTGGAGAGCTCAAGTCCTTGTCACGACCAATGAGCGGCACAAAAAGCGAATGGTCGTTGATTATAGCCAAACTATAAATAGATTTACTTACCTGGACGCTTACCCAATGCCAAGAGTGGATGAAATGGTGGAGAAAATTTCCAGGTATAAAATCTTTAGCACATTGGATCTGGAGAGTGCTTATCACCAAATACCTATCCAACAGAGCGAAAAGAAATACACAGCTTTCGAAGCTTGCGGTAAACTCTACCAGTTTTGCAGAATACCCTTTGGGGTCACTAACGGTGTAGCTTGCTTCCAGAAAACCATAGGCACTATTATAGAAAAAGAAAAGTTGTCTGACACGTTTGCCTATGTCGACAATGTAACAATATGTGGTACAGATGTAGACTCTCATAACAAAAATCTGTTGCGTTTTCAGAAGGTAGCTCTGGAATACGGAATAACTTTCAACGAAAAAAAAAGTGTATTTGCTACTAAGAAGGTAAAGCTGCTTGGATATGAAATATCCAAAGGAAATTTGAAGCCGGAACCTGATAGATTTCAAGCTCTGCGAGATTTGCCACCTCCAAAAGATCTGAATTCTCAGAAAAGGATTGTAGGACTTTTGGCATATTATGCTCACTGGATACCCAATTTCTCCGACAAAATGTATCCTATAATGAAAAATCAAATTTTTCCTGTACCTACAGAAGTAAAAACAGCGTTAGAAGACTTGAAACAAGAATTGCAGAAAGCAGCAATTTTCACCATAAGGTATGACCATCCTCTAATTGTAGAAACAGACGCTTCTGGCATCGCAGTAGCAGCCACTTTAAATCAGGATGGAAGACCTATTGCATTCTTCTCTAGAACTCTTTCACCTAGTGAAAGGCATCAATCTGCCATAGAGAAAGAAGCAACTGCAATAATTGAAGCTATACGCAAATGGAAGCATTATTTGTGTGGCAATCATTTTACCCTTATTACGGACCAGCGGTCCATTTCATACATATTTAAAGACACTCATGACAAGAAAATTAAAAACGATAAGATACAAAGGTGGAAATTTGAACTGGCAGGCTTCAAGTTTGATATACAGCATAGACCTGGGAACGCCAACACAGCAGCAGACACCTTGTCTAGAGAGCACTGTGCAACCATGACGAAACAAAGTAGCCTGAAGACGTACCATGACTACCTGTGTCATCCAGGTGTCACTAGACTTCTACATTATGTCAGGTCAAAGAACTTACCCTTCTTTGTTGAAGAGGTCAGACAATGCAGAACCTGCAATAGAATTAAACCGCAATTCTATAAGGATATCTACATTCTAAGGGCATAGCCACAAGCAGGACAACGCCCTACAATGCAAAAGGAAATGGGCAAAAAGAAAAGCTGAATAAAACATTGTGGCAGGCTATTTTATTAGCATTGGACTCAGAGAAGTTGGAACTATCGCAGTGGAATCTGTGTTGTCTCAGGCACTTCATTCAATTCGATCATTACTGTGTACTTCTACTAATGAAACTCCATACGAACGGATCTTCAAGTAAAAGCTTAAAAGCTATTTGAGTCTGAACCATTTGTCTAAAACTTGTTGACTGTGAACCAGTTGTCTAAAACTAGTTATCTGTGAACCAGTTGTCTAAAACTAGTTATCTGTGAACCAGTTGTCTAAAACTTGTTGACTGTGAACCAGTTGTCTAAAACTTGTTGACTCTGAACCAGTTGTCTAAAACTTGTTGACTGTGAACCAGTTGTCTAAAACTTGTTGACTGTGAACCAGTTGTCTAAAACTTGTTGACTCTGAACCAGTTGTCTAAAACTTGTTGACTGTGAACCAGTTGTCTAAAACTTTTTGACTCTGAACCAGTTGTCTAAAACTAGTTATCTGTGAACCCGTTGTCTAAAACTAGTTGACTGTGAACCAGTTGTCTAAAACTTGTAGACTCTGAACCAGTTGTCTAAAACTTGTTGACTCTGAACCAGTTGTCTAAAACTTGTTGACTCTGAACCAGTTGTCAAAAACTAGTTGACTGTGAACCAGTTGTCTAAAACTTGTAGACTCTGAACCAGTTGTCTAAAACTAGTTATCTGTGAACCAGTTGTCTAAAACTATTTGACTGTGAACCAGTTGTCTAAAACTTGTTGACTCTGAACCAGTTGTCTAAAACTTGTACACTCTGAATCAGTTGTCTAAAACTAGTTATCAGTGAACCCGCTGTCTAAAACTAGTTGACTGTGAACCAGTTGTCTAAAACTTGTTGACTCTGAACCAGTTGTCTAAAACTATTTGACTGTGAACCAGTTGTCTAAAACTTGTTGACTCTGAACCAGTTGTCTGAAAAGTAGTTGACTATGAACCAGTTGTCTGAAAACTAGTCGAATCTAAACCAGTTGTCCGAAAACTAGTTGACTATGAACCAGTTGTCTGAAACTTGTAGACTATGAACCAAATGTCTGAAAACTAGTTGACTATGAACCAGTTGTCTAAATCTCTATGCTTGTGAACCAGTTGTTTAAAGCTAGTTGATTGTGAACCAGTTGTCTGAAAGTTATTTGACTCTGAACCAGTTGTCTGAAACTTTTAGACTATGAACCAAATGTCTAAAACTAGTTGACTGTGAACCAGTTGTCTAAAACTAGTTGCCTGTGAACCAGTTGTCTAAAACTAGATGCTTGTTAACCAGTTGTCTAAAGCTAGTTGACTCTGAACCGGTTGTCTGAAACTTGTAGACTATGAACCAAATGTCTAGTTGACTGTAAACCAGTTGTCTGAAAACTAGATGATTATGAACCGGTTAAGTGGAAACTAGATAAACGTAACCAGTAGTCTGAGAACTATTTAACCACGAGCAAACTGTCGGGAAAATATTCTACTAGAAACATATATAATAATCACAAGCAAATTCCTCAGCGAACACTGATAACTAGAAACAAAACCGACAAAAAGGTAGATTTTAATCGCCCTAATCTGCTGCTCATCGATAAAAAAGAAAAAGGGGCTACCATTGACAACGCCGTACCACTATCTCATAATTTAAGAAAAACTGATTTTGAAAAACAGTGAAAATATGGGAACCTAGGCTTGGAGATTTGGTGTTTATGTAAGTTATCTAAAACAATAATATAACTGTCGTGAATTCGTTTATTTCGATTGTCGCGCCTAGTGTTTGATTACATTTGTGGATTCACGTTAGATTGTGATCTTTACTATGTGTGTAGTTATTGTCGGCATTCGGTGTAATAAAGCTTTCTATGTTAACATGGTTTTTGTTATTTTACAGTACGATAATAACCCATTGTTATATCAACCGAGGGGATAATAACAACTTACCTTACAGATACCTTCAAGGCCCTTAACATCCCTAGAAACATTCTTGTGCTTGTCAGAGTGCGGTATTGCTGCAGACCGTGTGAGTCTCATCGCTCTAAGGCACCGTGTGAGTCTCATCGCTCTAAGGCACCGTGTGAGTCTCATCGCTCTAAGGCACCGTGTGAGTCTCATCGCTCTAAGGCACCGTGTGAGTCTCATCGCTCTAAGGCACCGTGTGAGTCTCATCGCTCTAAGGCACTGTTTAAGAAAATTGCTCTCTTATAACACGGATAACGAAAGCAGCCAGTTCTTTGCAGAGTTTCTCTGTCTCCGTACAGGGCCACTCACCATGCGTACCAGTTCCGTCTTCACTCAAATAGCCATTTTTAGTGTGTAGCATTGTGCACTCGTAAAGGATGTGGTTGACCATTTCTACGTCTTCCTGGCAGTGTCGACACATAACCAGACTACGATACATTTTTTTTCCTTTAACGAAACTTGACCCTGGCAGCGCCAGAAAATAAATGGCCCCCATTATAAAAAAAAAGATGTTTAGTTGTAGATATCAAATATTGAATAATTATTACTTTAAAAAATATTTACTACGAATGGTGAATACTGTAAGTGATAGTGTATCTTTCTAAAAAAACAACTTACATATTTCATTTTTATAGACAAAGCTGTTTACTTTCTGAAGAGACATCGCAGCCTTCGAACAAGTACTTTGCGAGCTTCAAACTATCATGAAATCAGATTTTTCAAAATATATTTTCTAGTTGTTTTTTTTTTTACATCTAATAGCCTTGGAAGGACAGATAAACAACATAAAACAATTAGCCACTAAAAAGAAAAAAAAACACTGTGCAGGTTGCTGTAAAGTTCCTTCCATAATTTTGACTTAAGAATTCTATTAATTTTTACGACGAACTGAAAACAATGCATTATAACACCAATCCTTACACACCTAGTTTCAACCCTTGAATTCTAGTATAACTTTTTTCTCTCTTTCGCCAGTTATGGTTATATATATATGGCACAAGGGCATATTTTAGATCATCCATCCATCCATCCCAGAGGCGCTACAGCCCATGGAGGGCTCTGGCCTGCTTCAACACATCCTTCCATTCAGATCTCTCCTGGGCCTTTCGTTTCCACGCCCTAACCCCAAGCTGTTGCAGATCAGCTTCGACATAAACAATCCATCGATTTCGGGGTCTGCCTTTGGGTCACCTGCCTTTTGGTCTTTGCCTGTATAGGATATTTTAGATCATATCGTGCTCATATATCTTTCAAGGACTATCTATTCGTCTACTGTATAAATTTAATCCAGAACTTTAAATCAAATTATTTAGAAATCAAATCTTTAAAACTCTAATTCTGGATACTTACATGATAATAAAACTGGAGACTTACTTCCAAAATGAAACAAATAATTCTAAATACAATCTCCAACTATTCTTCGGCTTTTTAATTCAATATTCACAATAAATTAATCAAACACTTTGTTGAATTTTAGGCATAACATTTTTTGTACCCCGCGCATTGTCAAACTTTACCTCAACCCACAGCAAAACAAAAAATATAAACATTTCAATGTATTTGTGTAACTTTATACAGAGATTGTTCAACATTTTAATTTGTTTGTGTAACTTTATACAGGCATTGTTCAAAATTTCAATTTGTTTGTGTAACTTTATACAGACATTGTTCAAAAGCTCAATTTGTTTGTGTAACTTTATACAGAGATTGTTCAAAATTTCAATTTGTTTGTGTAACTTTATACAGACATTGTTCAAAAGCTCAATTTGTTTGTGTAACTTTATACAGACATTGTTCAAAATTTCAATTTGTTTGTGTAACTTTATACAGACATTGTTCAAAAGCTCAATTTGTTTGTGTAACTTTATACAGAGATTGTTCAAAATTTCAATTTGTTTGTGTAACTTTATACAGACATTGTTCAAAAGCTCAATTTGTTTGTGTAACTTTATACAGACATTGTTCAAAATTTCAATTTGTTTGTGTAACTTTATACAGACATTGTTCAAAAGCTCAATTTGTTTGTGTAACTTTATACAGAGATTGTTCAAAATTTCAATTTGTTTGTGTAACTTTATACAGAGATTGTTCAAAATTTCAATTTGTTTGTGTAACTTTATACAGGCATTGTTCAAAATTTCAATTTGTTTGTGTAACTTTATCCAGACATTGTTCAAAAGCTCAATTTGTTTGTGTAACTTTATACAGAGGTTGTTCAAAATTTCAATTTGTTTGTGTAACTTTATCCAGACATTGTTCAAAAGCTCAATTTGTTTGTGTAACTTTATACAGACATTGTTCAAAATTTCAATTTGTTTTGCAGATATTGTTTACTGTTTAGTTCACACCTTACACATGCCTTTTGTTAGCCGCCCCCTAAGGGGAAAAGCCGCTATTAGGTTTGTGCGCAATGTCTCTCTGTCCGTCTGTCAGACTCAGATCTTAAAAAACTAGAAGAGAAAAGAAAAATATTTCACCCTGCGCTGTGTCTTGCAAAGTTTAGGTGTAACGGGTTCTTTTTGTTTTCCACAAGCAAACCGTTTAGTTTATAAAATTAATTATGCAAGCGACTTTTTCACAAAAATACACCAGTTATAAAACAATACATAAATGTAATTGAAATGATGTTACAATATGTTACCAAAGAAAGGTAGTACTTTGTGCATTTTCAGTATCAGTCAAATATATTATAAAATGTACAAGAAAAGTCCACAACAAATATAAGTATTAGTTAACTGTTTTTCTGGTCAACTAGCTGCTAAAATTTAAACAAAACATTTATGATTGTTTATAAAGGCTAAGAATGCACTTTGTATGAAAATATCTTGCACATTTTCTCAAATGGACTTTTTTATGCAGCGACTTTCGTGCAGTAGCGTGACGGCCGCGGTAACACATAATGCTAAGCTAGTTCCCTTAAAAAGTTTTTAATAATCAGATTTTATTTTTTTGTTTAGTGCCCCCATCGGGATAAGAGCCGTTTATTTGTGTGCGTTTTGTCTGTTGTTGGTCTGTCTGACCGTCACATTTATATAAAAAAAACAACACTAAAAGCTATTGAAAATCTCACTTCTCTGAGGAAGTGAGTAATTAACTTGTACACATTAGGGTGATGACCGAAAACAGACAGCTGAAAGGCATGGTGCCATTCCTCTACTAAATTGTTTGTTCGTGGTAGATTGTCCTGTACACGATATCTAACATTCCATAATGCTATCGGAAATCTTGGAGATTCTGATGACCAATATAGTTGTCTTCCCAATATTCATACAAATTCCCTACAACATCTGGCCGAGCATTATTTAATTCTTCAAAGGCAGTATTTACATCGGCAGGTGGAACAAATGAAAGGTTTTAACAGCATCTTGACTAACTTTAGTATATTTTTATCTTGTCGGTGTGTAGCTGCAATATTTTCATCTAATTCTTTACGCCAAAAACTTTGTTTAAGATGGAATAGACAACCGACATATTTGGTCGCGGGAATACTGTGTTTACTGTATTATGACTTGCCTTCTCAAAATCCAACATCACACTCTTTGGAGCAGGAGTCGGTCTTAGCTCCAGTAGTTTCTTGAAGAGTCGAACATAGATTGAAGTACTCTCATTCTTTGAAAATATGGCATACTTTCAGATTTATAAATTAATAAAGATAGAGACACCAACAAAAATGCTGCAAAGGACATTAAATTGCTAATAGACCGGTACTTTTATACACATCATGTATAAGTACGCGCTATTTTGTCTTGCGCTATTTTGTTGGGAAATTTCGCGCTATTTTGTCGGCGCTATTTAATCGGGTTACACACACATATATATAATATATATATATATATATAAACATCCGGAGAAACCTATTATAGATACTTAAAACTATTGCGATGTTTCAAACGGAAAATTAAAGGTTAATACGATTTTCAATAGGTTTTAGTCTTTTTTTATATTAACATGACGGGCAGACAGACTGACAGACAAAAAGCACAAATTATGCGACTTTTATTCTTATATTATACATAAAATGTTTAAATAAAATGCTATAAGAACTTGCTATAACTTTATGAACCAATGTCTATCAACCCTCGTCAGCTCTCTCGTGTTAATAAACACATTTTCAGTCTAACTTGGCCATGTGAGTAATGGATTTGTTTCCTTTGACGTCATTTGGAATGAATTTTGAAATGAAAAGCCAGAAGAACGCGGTGCACCAATGTTTATTAAACCTCGTCAGCTTTCTCGTATTGATAAAGACATTTTTTATTCTAACTAGGCCGTATAAATAGTGGATTTTTTTACACTAGATCTAGATTTATATTCTAGTTAAAATCATTGTAGATTTAAGATCTAGAATTTCTAGGTCTAGATAGACTAGATCAATATCTAGATTTTCAATTTCTAGATCTACATCTAGACAAAGTAAATATTTTGATTTCCAAATGCCTAAATATAGATTTATAGGCTTATTCTAATTAAATCATTGTAGATTCTAGATCTAGAATGTCTAATTTAGAAATATGCCTCTATAGACTTTATCAAGATCTAGAATTTCAATTTTTAGATCTAAATCTATACTTATATAACTCGATATAAGAATTTACTTTATAGCATATATAAATTATATTAGTGACAGATTTTTTAAATTTTGTAATTTCTTACTATAATACAAAAAGAAAAAGTATTGCTTTGTCCGATGGGGGGAAGGTGATTGCATGTATCGCACTTCCACCTGTTTATATTATATAGATATTCGACTAATTTTGTTCACATACTATGATTTCTCCTTAAAAGTAGGACCGCCCCCCCCCCCCCCACTCAAAGGGTTTAGATGGGAAGGGCAGTAGAGGTATTCGCTCCTCCCCGGCCAACAGGTGAACGACATAATATAAAGACCGGTTAAAAAACCCATAACAAGTTTTAATCACATAGATACTTAATTGATTCTGTTAGCAAGCTGTGATTTGTACAAATAAATAGGATCGCCCCCTTCCCACTAGAAAGTTTATGGTGGGTGGGGGGGGGCGGATTGATGCCATCGCCCCCTCCCGCCCCTACCATATTGGCCAACATACTAGAAGAGCGGGGGGGGGGCGAAAAAATCTACAAATAGGTTGAAATATAAATAATAATTTTATATTAATTACATAAGTAATAGATTCGTATACAAATTATATGAATTCTGTACTAAAATTCGTTCGGCCGAGTGTGGGGGGGGGGGGGGCGATCGCCCCTACCGCCCCCCTGGATCCGCAAGTGTATCTATCTATCTATCTATCTATCTATCTATCTATCTATCTATCTATCTATCTATCTATCTATCTATCTATCTATCTATCTATCTATCTATCTATCTATCTATCTATCTATCTATCTATCTATCTATCTATCTATCTATCTATCTATCTATCTATCTATCTATCTATCTATCTATCTATCTATCTATCTATCTATCTATCTATCTATCTATCTATCTATCTATCTATCTATCTATCTATCTATCTATCTATCTATCTATCTATCTATCTATCTATCTATCTATCTATCTATCTATCTATCTATCTATCTATCTATCTATCTATCTATCTATCTATCTATCTATCTATCTATCTATCTATCTATCTATCTATCTATCTATCTATCTATCTATCTATCTATCTATCTATCTATCTATCTATCTATCTATCTATCTATCTATCTATCTATCTATCTATCTATCTATCTATCTATCTATCTATCTATCTATCTATCTATCTATCTATCTATCTATCTATCTATCTATCTATCTATCTATCTATCTATCTATCTATCTATCTATCTATCTATCTATCTATCTATCTATCTATCTATCTATCTATCTATCTATCTATCTATCTATCTATCTATCTATCTATCTATCTATCTATCTATCTATCTATCTATCTATCTATCTATCTATCTATCTATCTATCTATCTATCTATCTATCTATCTATCTATCTATCTATCTATATCTATCTATCTATCTATCTATATCTATCTATCTATCTATCTATCTATCTATCTATCTATCTATCTATCTATCTATCTATCTATCTATCTATCTATCTAATCTATCTATCTATCTAATCTATCTAATCTATCTAATCTATCTAATCTATCTAATCTATCTAATCTATCTAATCTATCTATCTATCTATCTATCTATCTATCTATCTAATCTATCTATCTAATCTATCTATCTATCTATATGTATACTGACCATTGTGAAGACATAGCCCTAGACCGCACTAGCTGGAGAGAGACAGTGACCAAGTAAGCTATAAACAGCGAGAAAATATAGGCCTCAGCTCTTGAAGAAAAGCGTGCCATACGGAAAATGGCCGGCTCCTCCTTCCAGTGGCATCACTAGGGGTGTGGGGGGGGGGGGGGTGCGGTCTGCACCGGGTGACACCCGTTAGGGGTGACACCCGTAAGGGTGTGACACCCAAATGAAAAAATGCACGTTTTGGAATAACTGACAATTAAAAAAAGGACGACTCTGTGTTATTTACAATTGATAAATATATCTATATACAGTATTAAAAATATTTTGGCTAAACATATTTTAATTTTTTGATAAAATTCCACAAATAATCCAAAACGTTACATCGTAATTTATATCAAAAGCAGATGTGAAACCTTACTTTCAGTTGTATATTAACTGCGTGTATATAAAGATCGCTTTTATTTTTAACAATGTTTTTATCGAATCTATTGAAATAGTAGCTAGGATCGTAATATCAGAATGCCAACTAATAGTCACTGTTTATCACATGACAAAATTCTTCAGGCATATTATCGAAATCTCACATGCAATATTAATGCACATTTTGTGGAATTGGCAAGTAAATAAGCGGCCATTGAGATTTCTGAAGATGACGATGTAATTTTAGATGTTGAATGTAAAAGAAACTCTAGACAAGATGAAGGAAATATTATAATGAATCAGTCTAATGATATAGACTTAACTTAAATATTTTAGGGGATTGTTTCTTTTTGTCATGTGACAATTTCACAAAAGGAAAAGTTCGCCATCATTGTATTTTTTTTTGTATTCAACTATTTTCAACTAATTCTAAAGAAATAAAATTAAAATTAGCAACTTAATAAGTGGAGGAAATAAAGTTCGAACTTGGAATATCAAAAGGCGCTTGTAGAATAGTTATCAGAATGGAAAAATTGGAAAAAAAAGGCATCCGGCTACAACTACAATTGATAAGAAAGTCGTGGCTAGGACTGATGTGAAGAAGAAAAACAATGGAGGGATAAAAAAAAAGACTGTTGGACATTTGGCGACCATATTAATGACGCTTCTTTATTTCTTCTTCTTCTTTGTTCTCATTTTTCATGTTGGAGGGTTCAGATCAGTAATCCTATATCTGAGATGAACTGCACAGTGGTTTCTAGATCAGGCAGTTCTCTGTATAGTTTTTGTTCTAAAGGACGGTTTTTTGGTGCCAGAGTCTTGTTAGGACCTCTTGATATAGTAAGCAGCTTTGAAGGACATGGTCAGCATTCTCTGGTGATGCTCCACAGGGGAAGGTTTCGCTAGTTCAGACTTTTAGCTTTCGGAACACATGTTGTCTCATTCTGTTGTATCCGGTTCTGAGTCGAAAATTTAAGCGTTGATCATGTCGAGATAGCTTAAAATAGGTGTTCTTTTTCTTGTGATAGGAACGTGAGCTGGTCCAATTCACATTATTTATTTATTCTTTATTGAATAAAGAATTTCCATTAGATGATGGAAATGTGTGAATAACTGAAAACCATGTAAAAGATATATTTATAAGAGTTAAAATGACTGTAAGCACATTTTTACTTTGTTTGACAACACACCTGGCTTAGTGCACACTGATCAGCTTCATTACTTATAAGACTTTAAGGGAGAAAAAAGTTGTTGAGATTTACTTAGTTACGTTAGTTAAAATGTCTAGAAAGTGCTTTAGCTTGAATTTATAATATGTAGAGCTCAGGGGTATATAAAAAAATGCAGCTTCGGTGTATGGAGCCATAAAGGAGTACATGACATTTTAGGCATCAACAGCAAAGCTATTTATAGATGTGTATAACATTCACTTAATCTATGTCGTCAACATTCTTTTCAGAAAATGCTTCTTGACTAAAATTTTAGGTACAATAAAAATAATTTTTTGCTCTAAAATTATTGCCTTTAGACTTAGAGGTGCAGCTTAAGATCTGTTACCAGATATCTTTTATTTTACCTATCTTTGCTTTATTATTTTTTTGTACGGGGAAGGTGTATTAGAAGGCCAAAACTACATAAGAGTAGGCCTACCTTGAAACTATTGAAAAAGTGCTGGCTAATTAAATTTTTTCATTTTTTTTTTACCAAAAGCCTACCACGTATGTCAATGAACAGACTACACTTTCAGAACGGGAACATTGATTCCAAATGAAATCGTTCAACACATGACATATGAGTGGTTGATACGTTTTCAAGTTTGAAATTCAGAAAAAAAAACAACATTGTAATTTACCTCAAGGTTGCATTGTTGCAACCAGGGGCGGACTGGGTGTCAAAATCGGCCGGGGAATTTCTATAGGCATACAATTAGGCCTATAAATTGCATATAATATGATGGGCATCCAATTAAAGGTATACTTGTTCTCAAAATCATTGTGTTAATTTGAGTATCGATAACTGTACACATGCATGCATACAGTGAGCTATATATTTTTATAAGAAATATAGGCCTTATGTTGTCTTTTAATCGCTCAGTGTTTACCCCTAAAAGGATGACTCCTACTACAATGACAATATTAATATGCATGTTGAAATATTTATTCATGTTAGATTAAATTAGTGTTACACTGTAGAAAGATTTCTTTTAAACACGACGCTCAGAGGGCCCTTTTTATAATAGAATATTTTAAAACCTTTAACAATTTAATACATAGTGGCATCCATACGATCCTTTCGGTGGCCCTACAGGCCCATTTGGGTACCAACCCACCAGACATTTGCCCGAATGGTTGCAACTGGTTGTCATTTATAGTTGTTTAACAATCAATTAATGTAGCTAATTATAAATTACTAGTCTACGGAGGCGTAGCATACGCCGCTATTTTGCAGGGTCGGCTTTAGGCCACTGCAACCTATGCAACCTATGCAACCGCAATGGGCCCCACACTTTCATAGGACCAGCGATAACTCTAGGTGTTTAAATTATTAAATTAAACCATTTTATAACAGACTTTCCGCCGCCTCCTGTCGATATACCAGGAGCTCCTGGAAATCTCCGGAAATTATTAAAATCTTTAGAAAATTCATACAAATCTCCTGAAATATATAGACAAAAAATGTCATTTTGGGTTGTCATTCAATATGGAAAACGCCAATCCGACGAGCGATAAAAAACGGCATTATCCCGTAATTTTGGAATCTGGTGAAAGATGCTTCTCGCGCCTCAAACTAATGAATAATAATTTGAGGTCAACAATTCTCGTAGATAGATTGAAACATTTGGTTATTCTTGCTATTGAGCGTGATCTATGTAGAAAATATAATTTTTATGGTATACTGTATGAATTCGCTATACACAAGGCTCGTAAAGTAGTTCTGTACATAGTAAAGAATGAATAAAATGCAAAGACGAATGTATTTTCTAATAAAAACTCTTAATTTTAACTTATAATCCGTATCCCTACCCAAACTGGGCCCTACGAAATCCGTTTCGCATAGGGCCCCACAACGGTTAAGTCCGGACCTGCTATTTAAAGACGGGTGAATACAGAGTAGATTACTTGATCTCCCCCCTCTTTTTTCGCCGCTAAATTTACATGAGGTAGAAATTAAAAAAAGAGTGATATTTCTTGGTCACAACTGTCCGGTCCAGCTATTTTGTGACGGGTGAATACTACTTGTTCTCCCCCCCCCTCTTTTTTGCGTAGGGTAACTCTAGTCCGCCCGACTTGCAGAAATAAAAGAGTGATCTTTCATTAATTCTTCTTGCGTGCCCAAACTCTTGAGCCATAAAGAGAAATATATATATATAGATGTGTATTATGACACAGCAAAAAAAACCACCAATTTTTTGGACGTGGGGGGGGGGGGGGGGGCGGGGTAACACCCTGAACTGACCGCACCGGGTGACACACACCCTAGTGACGCCACTGCCTCTACCATCAAAGCCAAAGCCAATTTGAACTGTAATATAAGTGGACGAGAGTTTCTCTCCAAAATAGGGCTCCGCTGCCATATGAAAAAGTGTTCTAGATGAACCATAGTCGTTCTATGAATCAAGAAGGCCAATGAACTACATAAATTAGAAGTTATACGTACTATTTTTCCTTCCTAAATAAAATAATAAAGAATTTCTCTCAGATTTTTTACAAAAAGTAAACTTTAAAAAATTATTAATATTTTATAAATTCTTTTCACAGTTTTCAATCGCAGAAATAAAACATCAACCGATCATTAAAAAATGTTAGTGCAATTTTTGTTTGCTGCCACGCTGATGCAGTATGTCAGCTCTCAATGCACCTATTCCTCATGGTGGTACAGTTTTGATACTCCTGGACAATCTAAATGTGATGAGACCAATTCTTACATCAATGCACTGGACAGAAATGACGTGAACTGGGCAGACGACCCTCTAAGTAACTTAGAAGGTGTTCAATGTTGTCGACCACCCGCTCCATGGAATAACGTTGAACAGCAAGTGGTCTACGAAGATTGGACCGCCACTTTGGACTCTGATTACACCTGGGCTTTTTGTCGTGTAGGCTACTTCCTTCAAGGCTTGTACAGGTCAGATACTGGATGGCCAAGATTCAAAGGCTATCTTTTCAATCTCGAGAGCGCAAGATGCACTAAGCCAGCCACTCATCCATTGAATTATGGAACCTGTCAAGATATTGACGTAAGTAGCTGTATGGGACGAAAGGGTCAATGTTCATGTCCAGGGGGATATTTTCTGACCGGACTCTACCGAGCTGACGGAGATGACCTTTACTTTTTGAAAAAAATTCGCTGTTGTACACCAGCAGCCAAACCTTTAGAAATGGACGAGAAGAGTAAAATACAAACACGCATCATGGACACGACATTGTGGAATATGGCTACCTTAGCACATTACTTGGGTTATGGCTGGTGCTATGGCTGCCGCGGGGTAGCTGTTGGTGAAGATTTCACCAGAAATGGCTTCACATGGGCAGCTGATACACGCTCATTTTGGGGAAAATGGTGTGAGGGTGATAAAAATGGTGAAAGACTCAACTTGGTTTTTGGAGATTGGGGATTTGCTGTCAAGGAAATTATTTATGGAAAAAGTGTCATTGAAGATCTTCAAACAGAAAGTGTAGACTCTGGAGTTCTTTACAATCGAGCGTCTTCCCCTGTAACCGAATCAATCGATAGAACTAAGACAATCCAAGAAACTATCACTCATTCTACCACAAGCACTTTTACCAACAGTCACGAACTTGGAATAGAACTAGGCTTTGAGATTGCTTCAGTCAGCGGAAAGGCTTCTTATACAACTAAATTTGAATATTCCAAGTCAACTACAAATGAAAAGAGTATTTCTCAGACAGCGGGTTTTACCAAAAAATCTTCCATCACGCTTGGACCAATGGAAGGAGCTAAATACGAGGTAATCATGAGTAAAAGTAGAACAACTGTACCGTACACTGCAATCATTACGACCACGTTTTCTACAGAAATGAAAGGATTCTTGCGCTGGGAAGACGGTAATGGTAACTTCCATCAAGATTATAGAACTAACAGCGGCAGACCCACCTACAATTATCGTTTCGGAGACTCCTCTGTTCCATTTTATAAAGCACTTAAGAAACAAAGTGATAACAACGAAGGAGTCTGGATGTGGGGAATGCTATTTCAAAAGTTTCCAGATGCACGTCGAGTCATCAACAGACTTACTGATGAAACTCAATATCAATTTACTTTAACAGGGAAACTGGAAAAAGTTGAAGGCACAAGTGTTAATGTGAAGTGGGAGAAAATAAAACTAAATCGCCGTGATGTCTCTGGGAATGATGCACCTGGAAGCAATATTACAACTTACATTGCGGCATCAGGCCCTGCTGATAAACCAGCTGTTGTTGAGTACCCCAAGGTTAATTTAAATAACAAGGAGCCTTTTAAACCTATTGAGATTCCTGTCGCAGAAGTGAAAGTCTAAAACATTGTTTCAGTTCTCTTGTTGTCTTGATTGTGTCAGAGAAGTTTTGACATGTACCATTATGTTTATGTGAACCAATTTTTGTTTATTTATGTTTTGGTGTAACATTTTAAAAATACAAATAATAAACTATTAATATAGAAATATGAAATAAGAATTCCTAAATAAAATGTGTAAGCTATGACTTTAAAATTGTTTGACTCGAAATAAAGTAAATTACAAAGTAAATTTTAGCATTTCAGTTTTTTCCTGATCAATAAATCCGATGTTTCTTATAAAACATACATTTTTAATTATTTTTTTTCAATTACAATATATTAAATTTCCTTATTTAGAAGTTGAAGATATTTATAGAACTTTAAATGAGACTGCTATGGGATTGATACGTTTTTGAATGACGGGATCCCCTGAGTCCACCCAAAAAAAAACAAACAACAGATGTTCTGAACATTATGTGCCCTATAGATCGCAAGGTCTGAAAGGGAACTTTACTTAATCACTAAACGTATAGTTTATTGCAAACTATACTAAGTCCTTACTTGATAGAGATATAGCTTGGTTTCCATACATCCTGCATGGTGATCTCGGGGCGCTCCGCCACCTAGCGTTTTTTAAAATAATTTTAGGCTTTCTGAAACGTTTTCTAAGATAGGGCTAGATCATATTTCTGTGCAATCCACCTGAAAGCATTGACCTGTCGAATCTGAAATACTTCTCTGTCTCATTCTTCTTTTCGTGCATTTCTGAACCAGTCAGTCACTGGCATAAGATACTTTAAGAGCACTGACATTCTGTCCCTTGATAAACTTCTGCGTGGAATACAGCTACAATGTTGAGAACAAAATGAAGCCATAATTCATCTTACAGGTTTTCAAAGAAAATTTGTTTATGGTTAGACAATTCTATTGTGAAAAGAAAAATGATTTCAAAGCAGGATGTCATTTAAATACATGTAGTCTATCCACCGAATGCTTCAGGGCTAACCACCTGGTCTTTCTATAGCCCGAAATTCTACTGTATTCTAAATCGACGAATTAGATTCTTTTTTTATATAGATTTCCCGAGATGGGGAAGCCATTTCGTTTCATTGTGGGCTTGAAGCATCCGTGAACGCTGTCAAAAACTTGGCATCACTAACCTGATTTTTTTTTTGTTTTACTTTGTTCATCTAGAACTTTAGACATCATGCACCTGTGTTTTCTTAATAACTTATCTACAATTATTTTCGAACGAAGCAGTAGTTAAATTACAATAATGTCCAAAACAAATCAAATCTGGGTCTGGTTCTTCAGAGATGTGCTAAATAGACTAAAAGTACTACAAATAATTTTCTCCATCAAAAGATATAAAAAATATAAAAAATAAAAGCTTTATCTAAATAGATTAATATTAACAATTACGTTTTAAAGTTGTTGGTTTTTTCGTTGAAATGAAAAACGTTTGTTATATAAAATATTATATATCTAAATGTATGTATTACTTTAAAAAAGACGTCTATAAAGACGTCCTGTTATACAAGTATATTGTGTAAAATTCATGACTAAATCAGAATTGGAGTGTGAAAGTCCATAAAACAGAAACTGAATATTTTGGACATGGATGTTTGGTCTTGAATGTTTTAATGACAGACAGTTCAGTCTTGATACCAACGAAAATAAAATTACATTTTAGAAATTTAAAATTTCATTGTTATAAAAAAACAACAACATTGGTTAACTTACAATGTTAAAAATTATTGGTTGGCTAAATGGCAGCACATCCGTTTATCAATTTTTTATTTTTCAAATGATGCTCCTTATCTAATAAGAAATCTTAATTTTGTAAGAAGATTTAGACATTCTCGTTGGTCGATGTGCTGGCTACATGTTACCCTTGTTAACCGTGGGCCAGAGAAACAGATGCTCTTTACATCATCAGCTTTATAGACCACATGATATGAAAGGGAAACTTTACTTAGCTTTACTTAGCAACAGAAGTTAGCTTTTAGTAGTAAACGAATCGCTCTATTTGGCTGTAAACGTAATCCTCTTCTTTGTTTTGAAGTAACGTCTGTATTTCATAGAATACGATAAGAATCTCTAAATAAAAATGAAAATGTTGTCATCGCTTTCCCGCAAAATTTTAAAAATATTTGTTTAAACAATTATATTTATAATAATAAGATCTTAGATTATTTGACATAATGTACGTAAACTTGATAGCAAATTTTAGCGGCCCCAGAAAAGAGAAATGCCGATATTAGCTTTGTCTATCTGTCCGTCCCATTTATATGCCTTAAACAAGATAAACTAGAAAAGAAATTGAACATATCATGATATTTAGATCTTGCAAAGTTCTGGTGCAACGAATACTCTCTGAAGAAAGAAAATAAGATTCAATTTACAAGTATTTCATTTCTTCCTTTTAAAATATGGCATGCTTCTAGGTTTTTATTAAAATTTTGGAAAAACTGTAGAGCCTCCATTACTTAAATCTGGCCTTAGTGGCCTTTGCTATACGATAAGCGCAAGTAGAAAATTACATTAAACATTGCTTATATTGCATTAACATTGCATGCTGGTAACATGCGAACGAGACAGCTGCTGGTCACTAACAAAGGCCGCGGAATACACATTTGAGACCAAAAGAAAATCCGCTGCCGAGTACAGAAGCAGATGGCGAAAAGAAAATTTTAATCAACCACAGGCAGACAATGGTTATGCTTGCACCGTTTGGGCCAAATATGTAGGTCACAGCTGGGGCTGCAAAGCCACGAAAATTTTGTATATGGTGCATATTATTCGACGCGAAGACAAGTCTTATTATTATTTTTACATCCTGTTTAAAAAACGCTTACATTTATATGCATTTAATGGGTACCTGACATTAGTTGGGGAAAAATAAAGGCGGTTGGTCGTTGTGCTGTCCCCATGACACCCTCGTTAACCGTAAGCCACATAATCAGATGACCTTTACATCATCTGCCCTATAGACCACAAGGTCTGAACGGGGAACTTTACTTTATTAAATAATTATCCCCTAACTTAATACAGCATCTCCTACTATAAAGAGTAAATAGTTTTAAAAATTTTGTATTTTTATGAAAAAAAAAAAGAGGCTTACATATTTAATTTTACATAGAAAACTGTTCGCTTTTAAATGGTACAATAGCCGTTGAACCAGAATTTTGGTTCAAAAAATGAAATTGGATTTTGAATCTCTTTTCTAGATTTTGAGATGTAAATAAGACTGACTGCCGACAGACAACTCAAAGCTAACAATTCAGAGATTATATAACTGGAAATCTAGCGTACTGACCTCTAAAACAAAATCCAAAAATTCATAAATAAAGAATGTAAACAATAAATAAAAACAACAAACAATTGAATGTTCATCTACAAATAAGTATATCAATGGAAACAAGCTACCTCGAAAAAAAGAAGAACACTACAAGAGCAACGTAAGACTTTTGTTGTTTAGACCTTATATCAAACTTAGATGCTGTAGCGACACTTTAGCGTCCTATAAAGTAATGGTTCAGTTGGGGAAAAACCTCTTGCCATCAGTGCAAAACGTGGAGTAAAGAAAACATTTCTAATGTGCAAAAAGTAGATTGAAAAAGCCCAAAGTGATCTTTCAAAACTGGAATAAAAACCTCAGCCAAACATGGAAATAAAAAACCAAGCTTTTTTGTGCTAAAAGTGAATTAATAAACCCAGCCGATCATATGAAAAGTTGTGTATAAAACCCAGCCGATCACTAATAAAAAACGTTGGGGGGTTGGGTTTAGGTTAGAATCTCGTCCCGCCCCCCCCCCCCACCCAATAAAAACTAAATAAAAACTGATCGAATTTCCAAACAGTAGCAAAAGTGAGATAAAAGTTTAAGTAAGTAAGCAAGAGGGACTTGGGGATGGGTGAGGGTTCAAACTCTACGAAAATTCAAGAAACTGTTTGAGAAAATTCAAGAAAATGTTTGAGAAAATTAAAGTGAACTACAATGGCTAATTCTATAAGTGTAGCCGTTAACGTTAATCCTTCCCCATCATTCCCACATTGATCTGCCTGTCGCTGGGCTCCATTAATAAAGTGCAGTCAATATCAGGTATGATATTAAACCAGCACGTTATTGTTAAAAGAATAGCAGAATTTTGTTTGTACACACCTCACAAAATGCATTTTTGAAGCTCAGAAACATGCAAAAAGTGGAATGAAGAACCAATCGCTACCACACATTCTTTCAAATCCTTGTAAAAGAAAATTTAAAGTACTCCTATCAGACTTTGCGATCGATTGGGCAGATGTTAATTTCATCCGTTGCTTTGGACTACGGTTAATGAACAGAGTGTCATCTGGCCAGCACAACGACCAACCGCCGTTACTTCCCCCAACTAAAGTCAGGTACCCATTAGAGTTGGATGGACTAAAAAAATTCAAAATCCCAGTCCACACCGAGATTCGAACCCAGGGCCACTCAGCCACCACGCTCCTCCTTTAATTTTCATGTAACCAATCTTCTCCGTGGAGCGACTGGCAACCAATTGTCACAATTTAGTCCTCTCTGTACACGTGACTTTTGCATTTTGCCCGTTATAGATGTAGTAAGTAAAGTATAGGGCAGACGATGTAAAGGTCATCTGTTTCTGTGACCTACGATCAACGAGGGTGTCATGTGGCCAGCACAACGAACAACCGCTTTTACTTTTCCCCAACTAATGTTAGGTATCCATTAGATCTGGGTGGACTCAAGAGGCGTCCAAAATTAAAAATCCCAGTCTTCACCAGGATTGGAATCCGGGACCCCAGGTTCATAAGCCAAGCGTTTTACCAATCAGCCACCGAATCTCCAATAGATGTTGACTTTACTTATTTTTCCCGTATTCTATAGAATGTGGAGATAAAAATGAAATAGCTCCAGTACCCGGCATCAGGTGTCGTATATAATCGACACAGGGAATCAAAGCACAGACAAACGTCTTACTTTCGTACACTGATTAGGTCAACATGTTCTGAATCCAGCTTGGGTGAAATATATCCTATCAGTTACATCATCACTGTGGGTATCGAGATAATTGAGCAAACAAGGTCACTTCCTTGTTTATAAAAGTTAATAAGTATGATTTCAAGTCTGGGCCTGGGTCTTCCTCTTTTATCACGCAATTAATGATGTATAGGATTACATAGCGTCTTTTAAAGTTGTTTGTATTTGGGAAGAGTATCTTAGGGTCAAGGAAACGCTTTCTCACCAAACCAAAGGGTCTCTATTTATCAATACTAATACTTGACACGAGCTTACAGTACAAGTGTAGCCACATCGTTTGGTCCTTTGGTTTGTTTGTATAACGTCTTCTTGTAAGTAAATCTATTTATAGACATAGTGATTTTAGTACTGATAGAATTTTAATCATTCAATAAATCTATCATTCTAATATCTATCTATCATTCTAATATCTATCTATCTATCTATCTAATACTTATCTATCTATCTAATACTTATCTATCTATCTAATACTTATCTATCTATCTATCTATATCATCTCTTTCTCTCTGTATCTCTCTCAGAGATAAACTACATGTTTATTTAGTTTTTACAAAGCTTCTATAAGCTCACTCCGTTATTTCTCCCACTCCCAATCTCGGATTAAGTTGAACTATTTCTTTTACCTGACAATACAATATTCAATAACAAAAATTAAAAAAATTAGTTAATGAACTTTTGGCAATTAATTATTTTGATTGGTATCTCGGACAAGGGAAAGATAATTTTACTTGACTGATGTGATGGTATAAGTTGAATTAGTTCCCTTTAATTAGCAGACAGAAAAGTTTTTTTTTCTCCACCCCTGTTCCATACAAATAATACGTAGTAATTGTGTAGTAGTGAAACTAAAAGCATGAAATCGCGTTAAACAAAAACAATTGGTAAAAAACTATATTGACTAATCACACATTGGTATATTTGTTTTAGTCTATATAGTTATTTTTACAAATTCAATTACATGACTGATCCAAACTAATTCATAGAAATTTGCTTAATATAAGCTTTGTTTTTTTTAATGAATCTATACATATCGTACCTGTTACGCATAAAATATACAGAATCTGGTAAAAAAAAAAGTTGATACAGCTCACTATAGCTCTTCAATAACATTCCATCATTGTAGAACTTTGATCTGTTTTATAAGTCTCCATATCTATATTCAGTTATACGCCAGCACAAAATACAAAAATAAAACACTATTTCTCCAGGATCTTACTCTCTGAAGATTGAGGAGTGGACAGTTCTTATTTATGTAGTGTATACAGTTATAGTATACCCCGTGTTTTGTTGGTCCTGTTCTCAGTGTTCAATTTATCTAAAAGCAAAACAAGCTAAGTTTGGCACCCCAAAAATATTAAAGGCAACGTAAAAATTGCCCGAATGATCAAACGTCACATTTGGTACATTTAGTAACGATATTTGTTTTAAAAAAATGCCGATATTTTTTTTTCTATTTTTCTATGCAAAAGAGAAAACCCATTTTTTCTATAACTTTCAATTAATATAACAATAGACTCTGCAATATAAACAACATGCAACCAGTTCTCGTAAAAAAAAGAAATTAATTATATAGGCGTAATAGGTTTAATTGATAGATAATTAGATAGATTATTAACTTTGAAAAAAAAATAGGTTGATTTATCGCAGACACCTGATGCTGTCATTACAGCATATAATTAAACTTTCTTTAGTCAATAGAATATTAAATTGAAGTTTATCCTAAAATGTCGTATATTTATTTACATTTTTTGTTTATTTAATGTTTGCAAAATGTCAACTAGAAGTTAAATTGGAGCTTTTCAAAGAAAAAAAAAAGCAGAGAACTTAAGAAGAGATTACCAATTTAACAAAATTAGATAGTTTCTTTACAAAGACTGATTAGGGGCCCCAAGAGTGCATCTATCCTCATATAATATAACGAAGTAACAAAAATAAAGATTTATAAATAAAAAATGCGAGAGTAGTAGTATAGAATGTTCAGCATTAAAACTATATCAAAAAAACAGAGTGTTGAGTGATTTAAAGTAAAGATGAGAATTTTTCCTGGGTAGGAAAGGGGTCAGTCAGAAATTGTCTCATTAAAAAAATCAATAAAGTTTTTTTTAGCAAACACGACAAAAAGCTAGTTCTATACCAAACAGACTAATGCTGAAAAATGATTCAGAGAATGTTTTTTTTTTGTTCGTCATGCATGACATATCTTGTCTTTCTAATAAAATATGTAATGAATTTATCCAAATTATGAAACATAAAGTAAGAGTCTTAATCTTTGATGATTTGAGAACTGCATAAAACTTACGTTTATCTGTAGACTTCACTCCAGACCAGTCCTATATTGATCAGCGTACCGTAAATGTGAGATATGTTTCACCAGATGATTGTTTCCTATTGAATTCCTACTTTCCTTGAGATGGGTAGCCAAACAGGAGAATGTATGGCTAAGATAATGTACAGCTTACTTAGAGATAGGTAGCCAAACAGGAGAAAGTATGGCTAAGAAAATGTAAAACATTTCTAAATATAGATAGCAAAACAGGAGAAAGTATGGCTAAGATAGTGTAAAGCTTTCTTAAAAAAACAGTGATTATATTATTATGTTTATTATTATAATAGATTATATTAAATTTTGAGGCCAGCCGTAAGATTTCTGAAAAATAAATAAGTAATGCCAGATATATGCCATGTACTGAGAAGCATGAAGAATGAGAGGAGCGTGCGTCCTTGTGACTGCATAAATGACAGATTGATGTGTATGAATGTGCCAATACCGATATGCAGAAATACAGAGTCTAAATTTAATTCAAGAATTTCGTATATTTCTTCGATTCGGGATCATGCAAGGACAACCTACGAGTACCTAATACAGCCATGGGAATGGGAGCCAATCTTTTGAGAAATCTTATCCCGCTGCACCTCTCGTTCTGTTATGCTGCTAGAAGGTATAGTGAGGGTTAGTGGTTCATACATGGTAACAGGTCTTTTCCATTATTTTGCCATATAAAAAAATGTAGAGTTGCCTCCCTTAAATTATTACAATAGCTTTGCAATTTTTGTTAATTGTATCTATCTGTTATGGCGTGCAGCTTGAACCAATAACTTACGATAGTAAGAAAATAAAATAATTGCAAACTTATGACGAGTAGCAAATAGTATAATTTGGAATATTTGTGTTACGTCATAGTTTCGGAAATTCCCATTTCTAAAAGTTTCGTGTTTACTCTAGTGTTTGGGAGATAAAAAAACAACAACAACAAATAACATACAAATGTATAATAAAAAAAATCTAGGTTTTAATGAAAAAACTATTTTCCATCTATACAGCTGACCAACCTTTGTAAAAGAGATTACTTTGCGCTTAACAGCTAATAGATAAAAATGGAATATTTTAACCCGGCCCCACCTCTATACAAAAAAGTACTTGTTACGCACATGTATAAATCTACTCAGAGTATATCAAGTTCTAATTTGGTAATACAGATCCAGGCATGATAACTGTAAAAGACTGTAGTCTAGAATAACAAATTGAGTCTAGAAATGTGGTACAGCAGATTCTTGTTTGGTGCTATAGATTCAGACATGATAACTTTGAAGGACAGTAGCCTAGCATCTCAAACTGGTTCTAGAAATATGGTATAGTAGATTCTAGTTTTGTAATATAGATCCAGACATGATAACTTTAAAAGACAGTAGCCTAGCATCTCAAAATGGTTCTAGAAATATGATATAGTAGATTCTAGTTTTGTGATATAGATCCAGATTTGAAACAAAACAAAACAGTAATTTACACCTGAATACTAGATCTAAATATTATAGAAAGTTCTATTTTGATGATATATCTGTAGAACCAAACTTAGAAACATAAAAGACACTAGTCTAAACAGATAAGACTGTGCACAAAAAGCTCTTGAACACCTATTTATTTGACTCTCTAATAAATGCATGCGGGAGTACTCACAGTGTTCTATATGAAAAATGTCTATACCTACAGAAACAAATTTAATTCTAACATAATATATATTTTGTAAAATTACAACAGCCAAACCAAAGTTTTCCGCGTGTGGCCAATTAACTAGTAATTTTTTCCCCAAAGATATACATACGCTGTCAATATTCTAGAAATTTTAGACCCTCCCCCTTTCCCAGGCTTCAATTTCCATGAAGAGATTTCAAACTGAAAAGAAGAATTGTCAAAAAAAAAAAAAAAAGAAAGGACAGGACCTACAAAAGGGTGAAGACTGTTAGTTTGTTCTTTCAGCTGATGCACGAACATTTTTGAGAAAATGGTGTGAGGGTAAAAAATGGGGGGGGGGGGGGGAAAGACTCAACTTGGTTTTCGAAGATTGGGGATTTGCTGTCAAGTTCCAATGTATAAAGCTCCTAAAAAGCAAAGCGATAATAATGAATGTCCCTAGATATGGGGAATGTTATTTCAGAAGTTTTCTAACGCATGTCAAATCATTAACAGACTTACTTATGAAACTCAATATCAATTTACTCTATCTTGGAAACTGGAGAAAGTTGAAGGCACAAGTGTTAATGTGAAGTGGGAAAAATTAAATTATAACGCCGTGATGTCTCTGGGAATGATGCGATTGGAAAAAATATTACAACTTATATTGTTGCATCGGGTCCTGCTGATAAACGAAGGTTAATTTAAATAGCGAAGAGACTCTTAAACCTTTTGAAATACCTGTATTTCTCATAAAAGACTAGAACTCTATACATACTCTACTGTATGTTTCTTTTAAAATATCAACAATTATTGGCGATGGAAACAATAGATTACAATTATTTCTATTTCAGGATCTAGTTCTTCAGTGACAAGTTCAGTATCATGTTGAAGAGACTTCTAAAAATACTCGAATAATTTTTTTCTCTAACAATATCTTATCTTATAATACAGGTATAAAAAACAAAACAAATCTTACTTTACTTTCATTGTCTGTTCAAATTGAAAGTTTTCCCCCATTGGAATGAAAACAGTCTCCTAAAAAAAAGAAAATTTAGCTGAATAAATGTATTTAAAAAAAGGATTTTATGCTAATCTACTATATATTTGTAACTTAACACTGACTGTTTGATCGGTTCCTTTTACCTTCTAGACGCTCACAAAGAAC
The DNA here is from genome assembly GCA_030265305.1 of Biomphalaria pfeifferi. Lineage (NCBI taxonomy): Eukaryota > Metazoa > Mollusca > Gastropoda > Planorbidae > Biomphalaria > Biomphalaria pfeifferi. Next base: position 855,334 of record JASAOG010000060.1, on the reverse strand, counting down.
AGTTTTGGACAGATTTTTAAAAATCTTTATTTCAAAAGCTTAAAAATTTTTAAGTTTCTATTGTAGTATAAATATTTCTTTTCGTTTAATTTGAAGTCTATAGTCAAATTCCCAGTCATTTAAAAATAAATCAAACTAATCAGTATTAGATCGTCTTTAAAATCAAGTAACTTCAAAGGCTGATTAGAGAGCTCTTAACGAACAGACTCTTAGTGTAAATAAATTCAGACACACTGATTCTAAAATTGGAAGATTGAAAGATAACTCTCTGACTTAAGGATCTTTTTTTTAAATGACTTATATTGGTAAAGTTTACCGTGAGGCTTGTTAAGTGTAATGTATTTAAAAAATGAACGACTTAAATTCGAACTCAATGGCTTAAACGTCCTTAAGCCAATACACTAACCACTGTACCAGCGAAAAGCTTATTAAAAAATTGAAGGTTCCATAGCTATCCTTAGTTAGTTTCAAACGTTTAAGCGACCACCTATTTCTCTATACAAAGTATATATGTGCTTATTTCAACTTATACCGCCACATCTGTCAAGTACAATTTCTTTCCCTTATTCAATACCAAACAAATATTTAGTTTCCAAAAATTAATCAAAAAATTGGTGAACATGTGTTTCTTGTTTTGTCAGGCTCAAAAAATAACTGTGTGCAATATTTGAACTTGATCCGAGGCTAGTTGTGAGAGAAAAAACGTGTACTAAACTTCTATCAGACATTCAGAGTAAGTTAATATAAGCTTTGTAATTATTTATCTAATCAAGAGCGATAATCAACTGGGGGAGATTTTAAAGGGCCGTGGAGGAGCTTGGAAAGCTTATGACTCGCGGTGGCTGAGTTCGGTTAAGTGCTTGGCTTTCGAGCCTGAGGTCCTGAGTTTGAATCTTGGTGAAGACTTGGATATTGAATTTCGGTATTTTCAAGGAGCCCAACTCTTATAGTACCTGACTTTCGTTGGGGAAAGTTAAGGCGGTGGTTTGTTGTATTGGCCACATGACACCCTGCTCATTAATCGTTGGCCAAAGAAACAGGTGCGCAAGCTTAACATCATGTGACCAATAGATCACAAAGTCTGAAACGGTTAGTTTACTTTTGATTCATATGCTGAGCTGGGACCGTGGAGATCCTGGAGTGGGTATCTAGGAAATGTTGATTGAATCGAACAGACTTTAGCATACCAACACCAGGAATCACTAAACACAAATGTCATTCTATTATTGATGGGAGCCTCTAGTTGCGGTTGTCGGCCGATGCAAGGAAACTTAATACCATCGACTGGGTTCCCTTGTTAACTGTTTCCCCTGAGTCCCTTGCAAGTTGAATGTAACAAGAACAAAAAAACAAAAACAACGACAAGCAGGATCGGACACTATTAATAAGTTATGTCTAAGCTTACAGGCATTGGGGAGGGGGGGTATGATATGGCCCAGGTCTTAATGGCGTGAAGTTTACGTAACTTATTGACCTTGTTACGAGACAATGAACTTCGTTGGACAGCTAACTCATTGACTCAATGTGTTCTCAATTACAGTGAGTAGATTTTATGCACCACCGACTTCAGCACACATGGGCGTAGATGTTTTTGCAGTCTATAGGGGCAGATAATGTCAAGGTCATCGGTTTCCATTGCAAACGGTTAACAAGAGTGTCATGTGGCCAGCACAACGACCAACCGCCTTTACTTTCTCCAACTAATGTCAGATACCCATTAGTGCTGGGCTGGACTCGGAGACGTCATAGAGATCTCAAAACTTAAAATCTCAGTCTTCAACGCCAAGCGCTTTACCACTCAGCCACCGCGTCTTCAGGAAAAAAAGGTGAGTTAAAAAAAAAGGCGCCAACATCCTACGCTCCTCTCACTTTTTCCACATAAAAAAATACAACAGAAAAAAGTGAATGGCCAAACTTGTGCTTGGGACTTGAAGGTTAGAATAGAAGGTAAGATTTGAAGGTGACTGGCCAGGCTACGCCGCTGACAAAGTTACTCTTATCTCTCGTCCACTTACACATAGCTGCTCTCCCACATACACACGCATTCGCATTTACATCTCAATACATAAACAAGTCTTTAAACTGCAGTGGTTCTCAAACTGAGTGCTTACAACCGAATGGGGAATCATTCCAAAGAATTGTCGGGATGGCTGCTCTTCTATAGAGGACAGTAGAGGCAGAGAGACGTCTAGATAATTTTTGTTCTCTCTAACATGAAACTTTGTACAAAGTGTGCAATCAAAGAAATCATTTTGTTTCTTTCAGTTTTTCCATCGTCTGAGCAAAAATGAAACATTAAAAAAGGAATAGATATTTCAACGACAGTTGTAATAATTTATGTCGCACACAAGACCACCATAATTGTATCTGACTTTAACCTTCAGTTCCAGTTTTGCTTCAATGACCTTGGCCTTAATCTTAGGTAGAAGTAATATGACATTGACCTGACTATATTATGTATGACCTGGACTTTTCGTCGGATATTATATACATGAGAGACTCTTAACTGTGAATGTTTGATAAATGAAATACAAAGGAAGACATCGTTTCTATTTAGGTTGAATTAATTTGAATAAAATGTGGTTTACAATAAACAGAGGAATTAAAAAACGGGACAGGAAATTTAGTTGTCAGAGCTATACAAAACCTAAAACTTCCATCAACTTTTTAGCTAATAGAGTTAGAGCTATGCATTGCTCTGTGAAATAAACTTCTACCAAGCAAATACAATGCGCTAGAAGTCGTATATTGAAAAGGTAAAGCTTGGTTTCGTCCTCAAAGTATTGCAATATATAACATCAACATAAGACACTTATACATTTAAATGCTCATGATAAAAACTGTGACTTAACTCTTTCTCTCCGTAATTATTTACCACATGCTGATGGAATCAACGCTGGTATCGTCAGTTAGGAGAGAAAGAGTTAAAACTATGAGATGGGACAACAAAGATTTAAGAACCACTGCTTGACACACTCTTTGACTATTAAATCTCACATTTGGTTAGATCCAGGAGAGGACTAGCTCACTTTATATTTCATCTGTTGATGTTGAGCACTTGTTCCAACTATACGATCATTCTACGTTCTAATAGTTACCTGAATTGTATCTTTAAAGAAAAGTAAGTCTATTGGAAGCTGTGTAGGCCGATCATCTATCTACTTTCCTGCTAATACAATTATATATTTGTATTTTTCAAAGCACAAAATTTACTCATATAATTTTTAGCGGCGCCATTAGTTTTGTGTGGCCTGTCTGTTCGTCTGTCCGTTTGTCCATCCCTTTTAGATCTCATAAACTAGAAGAGGAAATGAAAATCGGACATCATGATATTTTAGATCATTCAAAGTACCGATGCAACGGCTACTTTTTTATTTTCCGAAAGTGAACCATCTAATTTTTACAATTATATATGTAAGCAGATTTTTCAAAAAATTACACTCATTTTCGATATAAAAAAACTTCAGAGGAGGTAGGATTGTTTTTAAAAAAGGTCATGGACTTTTTCATTAATCTCAAGCTTCATTTATAGATTCACCCATTGGTACAAAAAATGTGCATCTAAGGATTCTAAGGTCACAATGGTGTAATGGATCATTATAAAATATATTTTATATATATTAACTTACTGATTCAAATGCTGTTTTTAAAAAAGATCATTCAAACTTCGTTTTAGTTATAAGTTTAAATGATAACAAACTACTTTTATAGCGCGCAGTTTCGACATATCCTCATTATAGGGGCCTACACTTAACAGTCTAAATAAGACTAAATAGAGCCCAGATCTAGATATATTTATAATATATATATTATAACTGTATTGATAATTTGAACAAAATTGTAATTATTAGGACAGTAACTTATATTCTGACAACTTAGTGGTGCAGATTTATTTATTATGTAAACAATAGTATCACATTAAGAAATGAATCAGATACTAATAGCATAGCATACACCATTATCCGGTAACAAAAGACCTACTATTCATGATCATAACATTGGCATAGATCTAGTAATTTAACAGATATAGTAAATTCTATATCAAGATTCTATATCTAGTTCTATATCTAGACTTAGATCTAGACATAGACTTAGGTCTAACTCTATATCTAAACTTAGATCTATTTCTAGACCTAGACTTGAATCTAGATTTTTATCTAAAACTAGGTCTAAATCTAGCTAGATCTAGTAGATATATGTCTAGTTTGTATGACAAATGACAAAGTAGATATTAATTTATTTTTGAAGGGAAAGTCTTGTAGTCATTTGTACACAATTGTAGTTAAAAGTAGGTCTAGAATTAATTTTTTTTCGTGTTGCCAATTTATCTAATTTTGTAGAAGAATAAATCTTTTTAGTTTCTCTTAATAACATGTAACATAATCTTAATTTTGAATGTATGGATAAGGTTAATAATTAGTATTTTTAAAAAAATATAAGTGTACGCTAAATTAATATATGGAGATGCTGTGGCTGAGGGTGTAAAGCGCTTGGAACCGGAAGTCCCGTGTTCGAATCCTGGTGAAGACTAGGAGGAGCACTTCAAGGGCCGATTTAGTGTATATGTTTCCACACAAAATGTCTTTGTAACCTTGTTATAATTCGACTTACGGAAATTCTTTTATAGAAGTCGCAAAATGCCATTTGTGTACAGTAAGCCAAGTCAATGTTTTCATTATCTAGTTCAGAGGTTCACAGTGTTGTTTTTAACCGTGGACCCCTATAAGTATACAGGTCAAAACACGCTCATGCACCTCTAAGTGAAGAATCTACATAAATGATTAGAAAATAAAAACACAACAATTTGTTAAAGGAACGTTTATTGAGATTGAGATGGTAATTTAGTTTAATATAAAATAAAAACAGAAAACAGAAGCATAAATTTCTAGTCGGTTTCTTTTATTCGCGATGAGGCACTGAATCAACGTTTTACCAAACTAGAAGGCGGGAAAGAAGTCAAAACATTCTGTACAATTACACAATGCAGAATATAAAGTTGTGGAATTATTCAAACATCGGTTAGAGTTCCTTATTTGTGGATATTTCAATAGGCCATCCTTTATTAGTATGGACTCATCTGTGATTGGGATCTGAGTATTTCCACGCGCAAATGGGTTCGATACCCAGTCGGGATATCCAAGTGAAGAAAGTCTTCAAATCTTTGGTTTACGTCGACATAGAAGAGTTCCACATGTACGTAATAGACATAAAAACATTAGTGAAGGACAATTTCATTATTAATAAAAAAACTTATCCGATCAAAGAAACTGGCTTTTAGTGAAGAAGTTATTGTAATTCTATACAATGTTCATCATTCCGTTGATATATATTACGGAGAATTGCAAAGAAAATAGACTATTAAAAGGTATGTCAAAAACACACGAGGAGAGCTGGAGCTAACCTACACATGTGCGTTTTGTCTGGTTCCACTTGCAGTCGTTATTTTTAAATACTCCCAACAATCAAAAAGATTTTATCAAAGTTGTGACTTATAGAGCGAATGGATTCGTATTTCTCAGTCCACTGTGCCTCAAACAAAAGAAATAAATTTAGCACGACGCTCTTGCTTGGGAGTGCAAAAGAAAATTAGTAGCTATCACATGGAAGCCATCGTAGCCTTTGCCAAGTAGTTTGTCCATGTCTAGACTGTACATATTGTATTCGCTGACAATGACGTTAGACACAGACAGTGCTTCTCTCAGAACAACAGGAACAAAACCATTGAAGTCTTTTCGAATACAATAGCGATGAACATGAACAAACGCCCAAAGACATCTACTAAGTGTCTGAGAAATCTGCATTTTCATCACCAAAATACCCAATAAATACAGTTCAATCATAATGCTAATGCTCGTATTTTTTTGTTGTTTCTTGCTGCTGCCAGTGCTCCGTGGATCCATATCAACCATTTGACTTGGACGATGGCATATAAAGAACTTTCTTAAATCCTCTGCCATCGTAAACTTGTTGACGTCTTTAACCTGCCATTTTATCGAGACCCCAACACCGAGCGCAACTCCTCAAGACGTTAAATACATTTACACTCTTTACTTAACTCTTGTTCAAAGAAACTTTTACATTTATCAGATCAAAAGTAAGCTACAAGAATTCAGCTCCACGGCAAAAAATAAAAAATTCTAGACCTTAACAATAGCTAAAAGTATGTGCAAAAGAAAACAAATCTTCACGACTAACGTGCTATAAAATATTGACACCCTTTAAAGTGCAAACAATAGCAAGCATATAATAAAGCGAACATGGTCGGACATGATTCTAGTTTCTCAAAGTATTAGCATATCATTATAACTGTACATCAGTGGAAGCATTAATTTTTAAGTTTCTTCTTAGCAGAAGGTGTAACAAATTGGCGAAAATGTGGCTAATCCTTGATGGTCGGCCATCAATTCCTGATACGCCTAGACTAGTCTACCAAGACATTAACATAACAGCTGTACTCCAGCCACTAGTGGAAGCACGACATGTTTAGTTTCTATTTACATTTTTAATTGATTTGAGTCCATTTGAAAGTGCAAAAAATGGCTAGAATTCAGGGAAGTGCATGTGCACCCCCTTGCAACTTTCTGCGACGCCCATGCGCCAACTGGAGTTTCCAGTCTTTGTTACTCTAAAAGAGTTGTTTACATTACAGCACCGCTATTATAATTAACTAGTTAGTATTGACATTGTGGTTATGTGTATGTGTTTGTTTTTAGAATGTAGAGTTGTTTCCCTTGGTATGAAAGCTTATATTGTGTCGATTGTGTGTGTTATTAAAGAGTCTGATGTGCCCAGAGTCTAGTGTTCGCGTTACTAATCGAGTTCAGTGTTCTTTAGCGTAATAATAATCTTATAAGTGTATTCTTCAAGCTAACAAGTGGTAGCAGAGCGTGTAAGTAAAAATATTTACTCAGTTGATCCTATTTGAAATTATAATGGGTACAAGAATTGGGATTTCATTCTTTTTGAAAGATTTGCCTTGTGAAAGATATAAAAACGAACTGGTAGCGTGGAATGAAATCACGGACCTAAAGAGAAAGAAAAGAGTGATAGCCGTAGCACTTTTATTACCATAAGAAGTGAGTCAAGGATAAGAGAGAAAGGTTTTTGAGCAATTAGATTTGTAAGAGCTCAAGTGTCAGGAAGGTTTTGAAAATCTGTTGAAGTTTCTTGACAAGAGCTTGGACATGGCGACCTGGCAGATAGTATTGATAAATTGGATGATTTTGGAGACTTCAGGCCAAGCGAATACAAGATTTTATTGCAGAGTTGGACACCAAGCATAGGAGATGAGAAAAAGATATAGATAAAGTTGTTACCTGAGGTTCTAGCCTTCAAGTTACTCAGAAAGGCAAGAATCGCATAAACTGAGAAGATGCTAGTTATGAACTTTGCTTAACGGGAGACGCTGTTTGAATAAGAGAAGGCATCGGTTAGAAAATTCAAAGAAGAAGGTAAAATAAAATAACCCCATGGATGTATATAACTTGAGCCAAAAGTTTCTGGCTGAGAATAAGCTCGAGGCTTTAAAGGCAACGGAATACAGGAGACATGAACACTTCAGTTTTGAAAGACGAAGTAAAGATCAGTTGAAATAAATCAGTTATCATGGAACGTCATGGTGGTAGACTATATACAAGTGGAACATCATGGTGGTAGACTATATACAAATGAAAAATCATGGTGGTAGACTATATACAAGTGGAACATCATGGTGGTAGACTATATACAAGTGGAACATCATGTTAGTAGACTATATACAAATGAAAAATCATGGTGGTAGACTATATACAAATGAAAAATCATGGTGGTAGACTATATACAAGTGGAACATCATGGTGGTAGACTATATACAAGTGGAACATCATGGTGGTAGACTATATACAAATGAAAAATCATGGTGGTAGACTATATACATGTGGAACATCATGGTGGTAGACTATATACAAGTGGAACATCATGGTGGTAGACTATATACATGTAGAACATCATGGTGGTAGACTATATACAAGTGGAAAATCATGGTGGTAGACTAAATACAAGTGGAACATCATTGAAGTAGACTATATACAAGTGGAACATCATGGTGGTAGACTATTGTTATGAAAATTATACTCTGTATCGGTTGTCGTTCTTATGTTTACTTGTGCTTGTAACTCGTCCGTGAGAATGTGTTCACGAAATGTGTGTTGTGTAGTCATTCAGTGTATTAAAGCCATACTATACAGACATGGTTCTCGACTCTCTTATCTTTATGTTTATAACAATTTAATACACTGAATCCAAAACTGTGAAGTTGTTAGAATTTTGAAATGGATAGGATATTTCGCCCAGAGAAGTTTGACATCGAGCCCACAGCACCTCAAGCAGCAGAGCATTGGCAGCACTGGTATGAAACGTTTAAAAATTTTATATCGATAGTATCAGTAGACAATCTTGATACTAAGAAACTACTGATAAACTATATCTCTCCTGCTGTATATCAAATGATACTTGATAAAGAGACATTTGATGAAGCTATCCAGACTCTAAATGGCATCTACATTCAACCAAAGAATGAGGTGTTTGCTAGGCACAGGTTAGCTACTTGCAAACAAGAGCAAGGTCAAACGATAGACACCTACATGCAGAAATTAAGAATTCTTTCCAAAGATTGCAACCTCAAAGCGGTGACTGCTGAACAACACCGAGAAGAGGCTATTAGAGATTCGTTTATCAATGGACTAGTGTCCAACAGCATTCGAAAACGTCTACTCGAAAAGACTGTTTTGAGTTTAAAGGACGCCTTCGAGGAGGCTCGCTTACTAGAACATGCTTATCAGCCCTCATTACAGTATGAATCATCACAGCCGGAAACTAATTGCGCGGCAACTACTCTCACCAATTCTTCGGCCTCACCCTTGCCAAACGTAACGATTCCTCAAAGTGCTAGCAATTCACACACACATGAAATAAATGCATTAGCTAGGAAGTGTTATTTTTGCGGCAGGGTTAAGCATCCCCGATCTCAATGCCCTGCAAGGGAAGTGACATGCAATCAGTGCTTCAAAAAGGGTCACTTTCAAAGAGTTTGCAAATCTAGATCTTCAACAGTTTCGGCTATCGCTACTGTGCAGCCTTTGAATTTAAACAACTCTACAATACCAATTTGCATCAACAACGTGCCATTGAAAGCCCTAGTAGACACTGGGAGCTGTGAAAGCTATATTTCGACGCACATCGCTAAGAAGCACAAATGGCAGACATGTTCCTCAGGCAACAGAATCTTTATGGCTTCCACCCATCTATCTCGGATCACTCAAGGGCATATCTACGCTAACATACGTCTCAAAAATGAACGATACGAGGGAGTTAGACTTTCTCTACTAGACAATTTATGCTCTGACGTAATACTTGGACTTGACTTTATAAGTTTGCACCAAAACTTGTTTATTCCTTTCGATGGTCAGAAACCATCATTATGCCTGAGTACTCTCCAGCCAGCGAAGGTAGAGGCTCCTAGCCTATTTAGTAATCTGTCACCAAACTGTACCCCAGTGGCTACAAGGTCTCGCAGATACTCAGTTCCAGATAGAAAGTTTATAGAGAAGGAAATTCAACAACTAATAAAGGATGAAATTATTGAACCATCTAAATCTCCCTGGCGTGCACAAGTCCTAGTCACAACAAATGACAGACATAAGAAAAGAATGGTTGTGGACTACAGCCAAACCATAAACCGGTTCACTCTACTAGACGCCTACCCTATGCCCAGAATTGACGAACTGGCAGAGAAGATTTCGCAATACTCTGTATATAGCACTTTAGACCTGAAAAGTGCATACCATCAGATTCCTATAAAAGAAGAGGAAAGGCCGTTCACAGCCTTCGAAGCATGTGGGAAACTGTATCAATTCCGTCGGATTCCGTTTGCCGTTACGAATGGAGTCGCCTGTTTTCAGCGTACGATTGACAAAATCATCGAAGACGAACGACTCACTGACACTTTTGCTTATGTGGACAATGTGACCATCTGCGGTATGGACTCTGAATCACACGACCGAAACCTACAGCGATTTCTTGATAGTGCTCAAAAGTATGGAATCACTCTTAATGAAACAAAAAGTGAAATTAGCACTGCTAAAGTGAGACTGTTAGGATACGAGATTTCCAAAGGACAACTTAAGCCGGATCCTGAGAGATTTCGCGCTCTAAGGGAATTATTACCCGTACCAGTGAACATGCATGAACAGAAACGAGTAGTGAGTCTTCTGGCTTACTACTCACAGTGAATACCTAACTTCTCAACAAAAATTAGCCTGTTAACAAGAAATCAACAATTTCCTGTCTCAGAAGAAGTCAAAAGAACATTTGAAAGTTTGAAAAATGAGCTTGAAAAAGCCGCCGGATATACTATTGATCCGAATCGCCCTTTAACCGTTGAGACGGATGCTTCTGATATAGCCATTGCGGCTACCCTCAACCAAGATGGCCGGCCCGTTGCTTTCTTCTCTCGCTCATTAACAAAAAGTGAAAGAAAACATTCTTCAGTTGAGAAAGAAGCATATGCCATTGTTGAGTCGCTGAGAAAATGGAAACATTTCTTAGTTGGTAAAGCGTTCACACTTGTTACGGATCAGCGATCTGTCTCTTTCATGTATAACAGGTCAAACAAAGGAAAAATTAAAAATGAAAAAATCCAGAGGTGGAAACTAGAACTCTCGTGTTTCCACTATGACGTCATCTATCGCCCTGGCAAGCAGAACACTGTAGTTGATACACTTACCAGAAACTATCTATCTGCCATCACTCGCAATGACCTTAAATTGCTGCACACTAGTCTTTGCCACCCGGGCGTTACTCGACTATTGCACTACGTAAGGACTCAAAATCTTCCATTTTCCTGTGATGACGTCAGAACTGTAATAGAACAATGTCAAGCTTGTGCAGAACTAAAACCCCGTTTTTTTCGACAGCCGACCGGAGAACTGATTAAAGCAACTCAACCTTTTGAGAGAATTAGTATGGATTTCAAGGGACCTCTCCCTACTGTTTCAAGAAATAGATATCTACTTACCATTATAGATGAATTCTCTAGATTCCCATTTGCATTTGCATGTCCCGATATGTCTTCCTCTACGGTTGTTAAATGTCTCAATGATTTATTCGCAATATTTGGATTTCCAGCGTACGTCCACACTGACAGGGGAACTTCGTTTATGTCTACAGAGGTGCAGCATTTCCTCCATGAGAGAGGAATTGCAACCAGTAGAACGACCCCTTACAGTCCGAGAGGAAACGGACAAATAGAGAAGTTTAACGGGACTTTATGGAAAGCCATCACCTTGGCTCTACATTCTAAGGAATTGGACATAGCTAAATGGGAACTAGTACTAAATGATGCTCTGCAATCCATCCGGTCATTACTATGCACTGCAACTAACAGGACACCACATGAACGATTTCTTGGGTTCAACCGAAGAAGTGGTTCTGGGACATCCTTGCCAACATGGTTGACCAGTCCTGGTCCTGTCCTGCTGAAGAAGAACGTTAGATCATCTAAATACGATCCCATAACAGAGGAAGTTGATTTGGTAACATGCAACCCTCAGTACGCTGTAATCCGAACACCAACCGGTCGAGAGGAAACTGTCTCATTACGAATGTTAGCCCCTAGGGAGGAACAAAAAGTTATAGAAAATGAGAATCAGAGTAGAACAGAGCTTGATATTGGCTGCCCCATCCAAAGCTTACCTCCCAGGAATCAACCTACTGATTCTATCATGTCTGAAGAAACCACCAGCACCACTGAAGACATAGCCAGACCGTCCGAAACTCAAGCAGATGAAACTACACATACATACAATCTTAGAGTAAGGAGAACTAGGCCCAACTACAAAGTGTAAAAGCTCATCAGCTTACTAGAACTCTTACTTTGACATTCAGTTTTGTCTCCAAAATGACATTTGTTTATTTTACTACTTTCATTTGGTTTTGTTGACTTGCGTTTAATGAGATATTTGATCTATTTGATCTATCAGCTATATCTAAGCTATTTGATTTACACTTACTTATATCAACATGTAACATTATGTCATGCTATTCTACATTGTTTGTTTACTTGAATCTCTATTATTATTCTGCACTTACTTAATTCTTCTATTGTTTATAATACTAGTTAGCATTATTTGAACCGGGGGTGAATGTTATGAAAATTATACTCTGTATCGGTTGTCGTTCTTATGTTTACTTGTGCTTGTAACTCGTCCGTGAGAATGTGTTCACGAAATGTGTGTTGTGTAGTCATTCAGTGTATTAAAGCCATACTATACAGACATGGTTCTCGACTCTCTTATCTTTATGTTTATAACAACTATATACAAGTAAAACTTTATGGTGGTAGACTAAATACAAGCGGAACATCATAGTAGAAGACTATATACAAGTGGCACATCATGGTAAAAGACTATATACAAGTGGAACATCATGGTAAGAGACTATATACAAGTAGAACATCATAGTTGTATACTATATACAAGTGGAACATCATGGTGGTAGACTATATACAAGTGGAACATAATGTTGGTAGACTATATACAAGTGGAACATCATGGTGATGGACTATATACAAGTGGAACATCCTGGTGATTGACTATATACAAGTGGAACATCATGGTGGTAGACTATATATAACCGGAACATCATGGTAGTAGACTATATACAAGCAAAACATCATGGTAATAGACTATATACAAGTGGAATATCATGGTGGTAGATTATAAACAAGTGAAACATCATGCTGGTAGACTATATACAAGCGGAACATCATAGTAGTAGACTATATACAAGTGGCACATCATGGTAAAAGACTATATTCAAGTGGAACATCATGGTAAGAGACTATATACAAGTAGAACATCATAGTTGTATACTATATACAAGTAGAACATCATGGTGGTAGACTATATACAAGTGGAATATCATGGTGATGGACTATATACAAGTGGAACATTCTGGTGATTGACTATATACAAGTGGAACATCATGGTTGTAGACAATATTCAAGTGGAGATTATGGTGGTAGACTATATACAAGTGGAACATCATGCTGGTAGACTATATACAAGTGGAACATCATGGTGGTAGACTATAGAAAAGTGGAACATCATAGTGGTAGACTATATACAAGTGGAACATCATGCTGGTAGACTATATACAAGTGGAACATCATAGTGGTAGACTATATACAAGTGAAACATCATGGTGGTAGACTATATACAAGTGGAACATCATGGAAGTAGACTATATACAAGTGTAACATCATAGTGGGAGACTATATACAAGTGGAACATCATGTTGGTAGACTATATACATTGGAACATCATGTTGGTAGACTATATTCAAGTGGAACATCATGTTGGTAGACTATATACAAGTGGAACATCATGTTGGTAGACTATATACAAGTGGAACATCATAGTGGTAGACTATATACAAGTGGAACTTCATGGTGGTAGACTATATACAAGTGGAACATCATGGTGGTAGACTATATATAACTGGAACATCATGATAGTAGACTATATACAAGTGGAACATCATGGTGGTAGACTATATACAAGTGGAACATCATGGTGGTAGACTATAGAAAAGTGGAACATCATAGTGGTAGACTATATACAAGCGGAACATCAAGGTAGTAGACTTCATACAAGTGGAACATCATGGTGGTAGACTAAATACAGGAAGAAGAAAATCATGGTAGTAGACTATATACAAGCAGAACATCATGATGGTAGACTATATACAAGTGGAAAATCATGGTAGTAGACTATATACAAGTGGAACATCATGGTGGTAGACTATGTACAAGTGGAACATCATGGAAGTAGACTATATACAAGTGGAACATCATGGTGGTAGACTAAATACAAGTGAAACATCATGGTGGTAGACTATATACAAGTGTAACATTATAGTGGGAGACTATATACAAGTGAAACATCATGGTGGTAGACTATATACAAGCGTAACATCATGTTGGTAGACTATATACAAGTGGAACATCATGTTGGTAGACTATATTCAAGTGGAACATCATGTTGGTAGACTATATACAAGTGGAACATCATGGTGGTAGACTATATACAAGTGGAACATCATGTTGGTAGACTATATACAAGTGGAACATCATGTTGGTAGACTATATACAAGTGGAACATCATGTTGAAAGACTATATACAAGTGGAACATCATGCTGGTAGACTATATACAAGTGGAACATCATGTTGGTAGACTATATACAAGTGGAACATCATGTTGGTAGACTATATACAAGTGGAACATCATGTTGGTAGACTATATACAAGTGGAACATCATGTTGGTAGACTATTTACAAGTGGAACATCATGTTGGTAGACTATATACAAGTGGAACATCATGTTGGTAGACTATATACAAGTGGAACGTCATGTAGATAGACTATATACAAGTAAAACATCATGTTGGTAGACTATATACAAGTGGAACATCATGTTGGTAGACTATATACAAGTGGAACATCATTGAAGTAGACTATATACAAGTGGAACATCATCCTGGTAGACTATATACAAGTGGAACATCATCCTGGTAGACTATATACAAGTGGAACATCATGTTGGTAGACTATATACAAGTGGAACATAATGCTGGTAGACTATATACAAGTGGAACATCATGCTGGTAGACTATATACAAGTGGAACATCATGTTGGTAGACTATATACAAGTGGAACATCATGTTGGTAGACTATATACAAGTGGAACATCATGTTGGTAGACTATATACAAGTGGAACATCATGTTGGTAGACTATATACAAGTGGAACATCATGTTGGTAGACTATATACAAGTGGAACATCATGCTGGTAGACTATATACAAGTGGAACATCATGCTGGTAGACTATATACAAGTGGAACATCATGGTGGTAGACTATATACAAGTGGAACATCATGGTGGTAGACTATATACAAGTGGAACATCATGTTAGTAGACTATATACAAGTGGAACATCATGCTGGTAGACTATATACAAGTGGAACATCATGGTGGTAGACTATATACAAGTGGAACATCATTGAAGTAGACTATATACAAGTGGAACATCATGTTGGTAGACTATATACAAGTTGAACATCATGTAGATAGACTATATACAAGTGGAACATCATGTTGGTAGACTATATACAAGTGGAACATCATGTTGGTAGACTATATACAAGTGGAACATCATTGAAGTAGACTATATACAAGTGGAACATCATCCTGGTAGACTATATACAAGTGGAACATCATCCTGGTAGACTATATACAAGTGGAACATCATGTTGGTAGACTATATACAAGTGGAACATCATGTTGGTAGACTATATACAAGTGGAACATCATGTTGGTAGACTATATACAAGTGGAACATCATGTTGGTAGATTATATACAAGTGGAACATCATGCTGGTAGACTATATACAAGTGGAACATCATGCTGGTAGACTATATACAAGTGGAACATCATGGCGGTAGACTATATACAAGTGGAACATCATGGTGGTAGACTATATACAAGTGGAACATCATGTTAGTAGACTATATACAAGTGGAACATCATGCTGGTAGACTATATACAAGTGGAACATCATGGTGGTAGACTATATACAAGTGGAACATCATTGAAGTAGACTATATACAAGTGGAACATCATCCTGGTAGACTATATACAAGTGGAACATCATCCTGGTAGACTATATACAAGTGGAACATCATGTTGGTAGACTATATACAAGTGGAACATAATGCTGGTAGACTATATACAAGTGGAACATCATGCTGGTAGACTATATACAAGTGGAACATCATGTTGGTAGACTATATACAAGTGGAACATCATTAAAGTAGACTATATACAAGTGGAACATCATCCTGGTAGACTATATACAAGTGGAACATCATCCTGGTAGACTATATACAAGTGGAACATCATGTTGGTAGACTATATACAAGTGGAACATAATGCTGGTAGACTATATACAAGTGGAACATCATGCTGGTAGACTATATACAAGTGGAACATCATGTTGGTAGACTATATACAAGTGGAACATCATGTTGGTAGACTATATACAAGTGGAACATCATGTTGGTAGACTATATACAAGTGGAACATCATGTTGGTAGACTATATACAAGTGGAACATCATGTTGGTAGACTATATACAAGTGGAACATCATGCTGGTAGACTATATACAAGTGGAACATCATGCTGGTAGACTATATACAAGTGGAACATCATGGTGGTAGACTATATACAAGTGGAACATCATGGTGGTAGACTATATACAAGTGGAACATCATGTTAGTAGACTATATACAAGTGGAACATCATGCTGGTAGACTATATACAAGTGGAACATCATGGTGGTAGACTATATACAAGTGGAACATCATTGAAGTAGACTATATACAAGTGGAACATCATGTTGGTAGACTATATACAAGTGGAACATCATGTAGATAGACTATATACAAGTGGAACATCATGTTGGTAGACTATATACAAGTGGAACATCATGTTGGTAGACTATATACAAGTGGAACATCATTGAAGTAGACTATATACAAGTGGAACATCATCCTGGTAGACTATATACAAGTGGAACATCATCCTGGTAGACTATATACAAGTGGAACATCATGTTGGTAGACTATATACAAGTGGAACATCATGTTGGTAGACTATATACAAGTGGAACATCATGTTGGTAGATTATATTCAAGTGGAACATCATGCTGGTAGACTATATACAAGTGGAACATCATGCTGGTAGACTATATACAAGTGGAACATCATTGAAGTAGACTATATACAAGTGGAACATCATCCTGGTAGACTATATACAAGTGGAACATCATGCTGGTAGACTATATACAAGTGGAACATCATGGTGGTAGACTATATACAAGTGGAACATCATGGTGGTAGACTATATACAAGTGGAACATCATGTTAGTAGACTATATACAAGTGGAACATCATGCTGGTAGACTATATACAAGTGGAACATCATGGTGGTAGACTATATACAAGTGGAACATCATTGAAGTAGACTATATACAAGTGGAACATCATGTTGGTAGACTATATACAAGTGGAACATCATGTAGATAGACTATATACAAGTGGAACATCATGTTGGTAGACTATATACAAGTGGAACATCATGTTGGTAGACTATATACAAGTGGAACATCATTGAAGTAGACTATATACAAGTGGAACATCATCCTGGTAGACTATATACAAGTGGAACATCATCCTGGTAGACTATATACAAGTGGAACATCATGTTGGTAGACTATATACAAGTGGAACATCATGTTGGTAGACTATATACAAGTGGAACATCATGTTGGTAGACTATATACAAGTGGAACATCATGTTGGTAGATTATATACAAGTGGAACATCATGCTGGTAGACTATATACAAGTGGAACATCATGCTGGTAGACTATATACAAGTGGAACATCATGGCGGTAGACTATATACAAGTGGAACATCATGGTGGTAGACTATATACAAGTGGAACATCATGTTAGTAGACTATATACAAGTGGAACATCATGCTGGTAGACTATATACAAGTGGAACATCATGGTGGTAGACTATATACAAGTGGAACATCATTGAAGTAGACTATATACAAGTGGAACATCATCCTGGTAGACTATATACAAGTGGAACATCATCCTGGTAGACTATATACAAGTGGAACATCATGTTGGTAGACTATATACAAGTGGAACATAATGCTGGTAGACTATATACAAGTGGAACATCATGCTGGTAGACTATATACAAGTGGAACATCATGTTGGTAGACTATATACAAGTGGAACATCATTAAAGTAGACTATATACAAGTGGAACATCATCCTGGTAGACTATATACAAGTGGAACATCATCCTGGTAGACTATATACAAGTGGAACATCATGTTGGTAGACTATATACAAGTGGAACATAATGCTGGTAGACTATATACAAGTGGAACATCATGCTGGTAGACTATATACAAGTGGAACATCATGTTGGTAGACTATATACAAGTGGAACATCATGTTGGTAGACTATATACAAGTGGAACATCATGTTGGTAGACTATATACAAGTGGAACATCATGTTGGTAGACTATATACAAGTGGAACATCATGTTGGTAGACTATATACAAGTGGAACATCATGCTGGTAGACTATATACAAGTGGAACATCATGCTGGTAGACTATATACAAGTGGAACATCATGGTGGTAGACTATATACAAGTGGAACATCATGGTGGTAGACTATATACAAGTGGAACATCATGTTAGTAGACTATATACAAGTGGAACATCATGCTGGTAGACTATATACAAGTGGAACATCATGGTGGTAGACTATATACAAGTGGAACATCATTGAAGTAGACTATATACAAGTGGAACATCATGTTGGTAGACTATATACAAGTGGAACATCATGTAGATAGACTATATACAAGTGGAACATCATGTTGGTAGACTATATACAAGTGGAACATCATGTTGGTAGACTATATACAAGTGGAACATCATTGAAGTAGACTATATACAAGTGGAACATCATCCTGGTAGACTATATACAAGTGGAACATCATCCTGGTAGACTATATACAAGTGGAACATCATGTTGGTAGACTATATACAAGTGGAACATCATGTTGGTAGACTATATACAAGTGGAACATCATGTTGGTAGATTATATTCAAGTGGAACATCATGCTGGTAGACTATATACAAGTGGAACATCATGCTGGTAGACTATATACAAGTGGAACATCATGGCGGTAGACTATATACAAGTGGAACATCATGGTGGTAGACTATATACAAGTGGAACATCATGTTAGTAGACTATATACAAGTGGAACATCATGCTGGTAGACTATATACAAGTGGAACATCATGGTGGTAGACTATATACAAGTGGAACATCATTGAAGTAGACTATATACAAGTGGAACATCATCCTGGTAGACTTTATACAAGTGGAACATCATCCTGGTAGACTATATACAAGTGGAACATCATGTTGGTAGACTATATACAAGTGGAACATAATGCTGGTAGACTATATACAAGTGGAACATCATGCTGGTAGACTATATACAAGTGGAACATCATGTTGGTAGACTATATACAAGTGGAACATCATGTTGGTAGACTATATACAAGTATAACATCATGTTGGTAGACTATATACAAGTGGAACATCATGTTGGTAGACTATATACAAGTGGAACATCATGTTGGTAGACTATATACAAGTGGAACATCATGCTGGTAGACTATATACAAGTGGAACATCATGCTGGTAGACTATATACAAGTGGAACATCATGGTGGTAGACTATATACAAGTGGAACATCATGGTGGTAGACTATATACAAGTGGAACATCATGTTAGTAGACTATATACAAGTGGAACATCATGCTGGTAGACTATATACAAGTGGAACATCATGGTGGTAGACTATATACAAGTGGAACATCATGGTGGTAGACTATATACAAGTGGAACATCATGGTAGTAGACTATATACAAGTGGAACATCATGGTAGTAGACTATATTCAAGTGGAACATCGTGTTGATAGACTATATACAAGTGGAACATCATGTTGGTAGACTATATACAAGTGTAACATCATGTTGGTAGACTATATACAAGTGGAACATCATGCTGGTAGACTATATACAAGTGGAACATCATGTAGATAGACTATATACAAGTGGAACATCATGTTGGTAGACTATATACAAGTGGAACATCATGTTGGTAGACTATATACAAGTGGAACATCATTGAAGTAGACTATATACAAGTGGAACATCATCCTGGTAGACTATATACAAGTGGAACATCATCCTGGTAGACTATATACAAGTGGAACATCATGTTGGTAGACTATATACAAGTGGAACATTATGTTGGTAGACTATATACAAGTGGAACATCATGTTGGTAGATTATATACAAGTGGAACATCATGCTGGTAGACTATATACAAGTGGAACATCATGCTGGTAGACTATATACAAGTGGAACATCATGGCGGTAGACTATATACAAGTGGAACATCATGGTGGTAGACTATATACAAGTGGAACATCATGTTAGTAGACTATATACAAGTGGAACATCATGCTGGTAGACTATATACAAGTGGAACATCATGGTGGTAGACTATATACAAGTGGAACATCATTGAAGTAGACTATATACAAGTGGAACATCATCCTGGTAGACTATATACAAGTGGAACATCATCCTGGTAGACTATATACAAGTGGAACATCATGTTGGTAGACTATATACAAGTGGAACATAATGCTGGTAGACTATATACAAGTGGAACATCATGCTGGTAGACTATATACAAGTGGAACATCATGTTGGTAGACTATATACAAGTGGAACATCATGTTGGTAGACTATATACAAGTATAACATCATGTTGGTAGACTATATACAAGTGGAACATCATGTTGGTAGACTATATACAAGTGGAACATCATGTTGGTAGACTATATACAAGTGGAACATCATGCTGGTAGACTATATACAAGTGGAACATCATGCTGGTAGACTATATACAAGTGGAACATCATGGTGGTAGACTATATACAAGTGGAACATCATGGTGGTAGACTATATACAAGTGGAACATCATGTTAGTAGACTATATACAAGTGGAACATCATGCTGGTAGACTATATACAAGTGGAACATCATGGTGGTAGACTATATACAAGTGGAACATCATGGTGGTAGACTATATACAAGTGGAACATCATGGTAGTAGACTATATACAAGTGGAACATCATGGTAGTAGACTATATTCAAGTGGAACATCGTGTTGATAGACTATATACAAGTGGAACATCATGTTGGTAGACTATATACAAGTGTAACATCATGTTGGTAGACTATATACAAGTGGAACATCACGCTGGTAGACTATATACAAGTGGAACATCATGTTGGTAGACTATATACAAGTGGAACATCATGTTGGTAGACTATATACAAGTGGAAGTTAGTCTAGAAGCGCAGCTCAATTAGAAAGTATAGGTCATGAGAAAGAAAAGACACATTATTCGATGTCAGGTAACTCAACAAAATAAGAAGCGTTTAAATCCAGTTGGTCGTGACGGAAACGTATTGAGATGCAAATCTTGTGGGTCATATAAACAGCTTTGATCGAAGTGTCCAGACAGCTGGTCAAATCTGTCAGAGAAGATCCAAGTTGTAGAGCAGTCAAAGTTGTACAGCAGACAAAGTTGTAGAGCAGACAAAGTTGTGAGCAGACAAAGTTGTAGAGCAGACAAACTTGTCTGTTTGCTGGAGATCACAGGGAGAAAGTTTCAAAAGGCTTTTCACGGCGTCGCATCGGGCAGTGCACGCTCCAGTAGAGCGACTCTAGGTTGTGGAAAGACCTGAATGAAAACATAGCGACGAATTTGTTGATGATTGTAAAGGCAAGGCTGACGTGATTTTAGATGGTGCATGAATTTGGAAAGTACACATGTCTAGAGCTGATAGTATCGTTTGGAACCTTCTTCCTAAAGGTTATGGAGTTATGGCTCACCAATGTCAAATTTTAAACAGTTCCCCCCCCCCCCCCCCAAAGACACAAGAGTTGTTACCCCATTATACTTAATCAGACTGGAAATGTTTTTTTCTAATATAAATACGCTTTTCTAAAATCTCAAATTTTTAGAAACTAATTTAATGCCATCTACTATCGAAATCAATGGCTAACTCAATTTTGAAATAAACAAAAACAAAAAAAAAATAAAATAAAACAACTTATAGCTAGCTACGTCTTGTTTTGAAAAGGTCACAGGCTTCTTCGTTGAAGACCAACTGAAGTTTTTTTTTTCAAAATTGAGTTAACTAATGATTGAGTTTTGAAAATAAATAAATGGCCGAAATTTAATGTATGGACAATGTGTTGTTTTTACTGTGAAAGTTTATCCTTAATTTGATGCCCCTCACCACTTTATGGCCGTACGCCCGGCAGTACCCCCCAATCGCTAGCTACGCCTCTGACTTGATATAAGCTTTAAAAAAAAATGTTATTGTTTAACCATGCACTTCTTAGTTTTTTTGACCATGGACTTCTGATTATTTTTTTTTACCACGCATATTTGAATTCTTCATCTTGCCCTCCTGAACTTTTATTGGAGACAGTGATTTTAAACCGCATTATTAAGTTTTGTTTCATGTTAATTAAGCAACAGTTTGTTTTTAAATGTAGGTACTCCACCTTTGTTAAAAATTGGCCCACCTATAATTAAAAAAAAAAAAATCTTTGCCAACACCCGTCAGCCTAACTGCCGTTTCACTCCGCTGAGTGATAAAATATAGTGCGACTTTGGCCTCTTATTTATGTCCAGTCACGTTTGATGCAATTCAAACTGAAAGCACCCACCATTCTTTGTTTGCTCAGACCACTCTTCCTGCTCAGTGTTTGCTCGACGCGCATGCTTCTTGACTATCATTTCCTTTCAGACGAGACGGACGACGCTTGTCTCAATATCGTCTGCCGACTGTAATCGAAAGTTTTATGTTGGCGATAAGCCACGCCCTCCGGGACAAGGATATTTCCGTTCAGAAATGGCTACATTGATAAAACTAAGGATGGTTTGGTTGCCAGATATAAATGTCCAATATTTGCTTCCAAAAGTCGAACATGTAAATTTTCTGCAAGTACCTTTTTCTTTGAGGATTCTGATTACTAGCAGAAATTATTTTTTTTTTTTTATTTATGAAGGTATGAATTTAAAAAATATATTATTTTGATTATACTTTCAACATATGTGTGTAGAACTGAGTTTATTGACATACAGTTCGTGAGCAAATTGGTGTCATATATCTCATTTGTAAAATGTTGAAATCCTGAACAACAAAAGGCCGTTGTTTAATGCTTCAAGTGTATTATTTTTCTAGGAATATTATTCACGAATAGGTGTCCAAGTGGGGTGTGCTTGTTGATGTTCTTGTTCTTTGCTATTTTACTTTTATTCAGCTCAGCTCGTACATCGTCATGTTAGTCTGTTATTAGTTATATAATATACTCAGATGTATTCTATACAATAATAGCAAACAATAACATAATAGACTTATTTAAACTAACAATACAACAACTACACTATACACTTACAGCACGCTTTAAGCTGACATAAAGATACGTTGTTAAGTTTTCCTTTAACTACGAAACAAATTTCGCCAACTTTGTTCATAATAAAACGGTATAAAGTTCTTGTTTTTCATGCACTAATGATAAAAACTAGCCTTTAGAATTTCATGAAATTGAACTATTTGTGTAATAGAGTAAAAACGAATGCCTTCATTTCATACGTAAGATGTCTATCATTCAAGATTATGGATTACTTTGATAAATAATGTGTGCTAATATAGAACTGTAATTTAAGTCTTTAACATTGTCATAAAGTCGTTGTTAAATAGTATTGACGTGATAGTGTCGGCATGTTATGAAGAAATGGACTGTTGCAATAGGCCTTTTGACTTTAGTGGTTCCATGATAATGAAAATAGGATTTAATAATGATTTAGCATTCTAAATGTTACTAGTTTCATTTAGACTACACATTTTGTTATTACGCGTTTGCCATCTGCAAGCTTTCCCCATGTTCATTAACTTAGCCTGTCTTAAGATTGTCAACCACTGCCCCTACAAAAAGATCTTAACCTATCTACACTGTTGTCTACAAAGGGTTAAACCGCATTGCACTCACCTCACTTGCAGAGAAAAATGATTTTTTTAAAGCGCATGTAATTTATCATCACACGCACACCGCTAACATACATAGTGTGTTTCAGTCATTTAGAATTTTAAAAAAACAAGGTTACATAGGCAGCTTAAACTCAAAATCGGCCCCCGAAGTGGTCCACTCAGGTAGTAAAAAGGAAGGGTTTAATATTTTCAGCAAGAATATTAGAATGAAATTCTAT
Organism: Biomphalaria pfeifferi; assembly: GCA_030265305.1. NCBI lineage: Eukaryota > Metazoa > Mollusca > Gastropoda > Planorbidae > Biomphalaria > Biomphalaria pfeifferi. The sequence continues at coordinate 831,253 of JASAOG010000060.1, read as the reverse complement.
CAACGCAAATGACAGAATAGAATGGATAAAAAATGTTGACATATTTTGTGTGGTGCCCCAACGGTCCAGCAGACCAAGGGATAGGTGAAAGTGAATGTGAAGTTAGTTGTGAACCTGGCCTAACTGATGTCTTATATAGATTATCAAATTGATCTAATTGTTTTGTAAATCTAGTAGTTTGTATGATAGTACTTACTTAACTTAGCAATACAAATGTTAAAAAAAAATTGACAAAAAATCTAAAAACCGTTTGCACGAATGTGCTTATAAAATTGTATAGTTTGCCCCACCCTACTAATGAGCCTTCTGTGTTTGTTACTATCAATATTAAATAGTTGTAAAAATGGTGTATTTTCATGAAAAAACGGCTTGATTAATTGTTTTTAAAAATTAGAATTTTTGCTTTAAGAAAAGGAACAAGTAGACGTTGCATCAGAACTTTGAATGGTCTAAAATATTGTGATGTCGTATTTTCAATATCATTTTTAGTTTACGAGATATTAACGGACAGACCATATAAAACTAATAGCGTCTTTTCTCTTATCGCGGGTGCTAAAAATATTTTCAGTAATAAAATGTTGGTATATACCAAAATCTGTGTCGTCATCGCAAGCGAGATAACTGCAAAGGTTTTTATTGATTATGTCTAACATATATTTTATGTCTATGGTTCTTGCTGAACAGTGGAGCTCTTCATTCAGAGAAAGTGAGAGAGGACGTAGTTTTTTTTTCCTATTAAAAATATGTATTTTTTAAATTTGTTTTCTTATTTGTTATTTCAACATTCCATTGCTTCTCATTTTTACTACTAACCCGCTAGGCTTCTTACTGCTTAGTCACTTCCATAGTGTTCTTTTAGGCATTTTAAAGGGATGTAACTGTTACATTGATGATTAAACTAGCCATGATGTTACGCCCGGCTATCATTGAGACAAAGAATCCTCTGTCAATTCTCTTACCTTTGATGTCCTAATTCAATGATAATTGATAAAATTATACATAAAACACTGAACCATAATCTTCAAATACAAAAACAAAATTTAATAAAATACTCTGAAAGACACAAAGATAAAGGCACACTCCTCGTCCCATATGCTGGGACAAATTTGTACAAATACTCCTTCTTCCTTAGTGCTATAAGAGCATGGAATGGGTTGCCTGAGCTAGCCAGGAAAACCAGTGACTTGGCAGAATTTAAGTCATTGGTTAATATGCATGACTAAATGCATGACGCGTAGGGTTCATCTTCTTTTTTGAAGTAACGTCTGTATTATATAAGATAAAGATAAGATAATACTACATACGGCACATGACACATATAATCAACCATAAACAAAACCTTGACCATTATAATACCTTACTCACGAAAATAAATGATCAGATGATGTAAAGGTCATCTGTTTCTGTGGCCCACGGTTTATGTTATTTCCATGTGGCTAGCGCAACGACCACTCACTTTTACGTTTCTCCAACTAATGCCAGGTATCCATTAGAGATGGGTGGACACAGAGGCGCCCTAAAGATCTCGAAAGTAAAAATGCCTTGCTTCACCAGGATTCCAACCCGGGAATCCAGGCTCCGAAAACCAAGCTCCTTACCATTAAGTCACTGCCCCTTCACTCACATAAATACAAGGATTTATTTTCTATATGCTGGACCCGATTAAAACAGAAAATTATTTTTTCATTTAGCTTTTAATAACTTCATATTTTTTCTATGGTAGGAAATACAGTTGCATTATAATTGTGCTGGAGAATACATCATCATGTCACTCATAGAACACTTCATCGCTGACCATTACGTATCTGTCATCATAGCTAGCCTGGTATTTGTCCTACTTAGAAAGTATCTCAAGACCAAGAAATCTCCACCTGGACCCTGGTCACTACCTTGGATTGGTCACCTGTTTCTGCTAAACAAAGGAGACACAAGGAACACATTTCGGTAATAGTTGCATTGTTTCGCTTCAAAGTTTGTGGATAGTTTTTTGTCAGATATTTTAGTTTGTCTTGGTTAAAATTGGGCAGAGGTATTTCAGCCAAAAAGCGCTTGGGTTTTCGAGCTCAAATCACAATGACAGCTGAGATTATGGCTTGGCTATTTTCAATGCGTCCCTGAGTCCACCCGACTCTAATGGGTACCTGACATAAGTGTGGGGGGGGGGGGGGCAAGTTGTGCTTGTCACATTACGCACTAGTTAACAGAAACAGATGAGCTTTACTTCATCTGTCCTCATAATCGCCAGGTCTGTATATTTACCTTGGTTCAGATTGTTTAAAAGATGTTTACTACATTAAGATTAGAATAAGTGGAAGCAAATGCTTTGTTATGAATCGCCATCGTATATAAAAAGATGACCAAAATCGACCATCGCCAGACAACGTTATGCCTGTGCTGGATGTGGCTAAATATGTGGATCGCAGCTGGGTCTGCGTAGCCAATGGAAATTCAATACTCTTCATTAAGCTTCAAACTGAAATAAAAGCCTTATTTGATTAAATAAAAGAATACTTTATTCTCAAGCATCCTATTGCAATAGAGATTCAATTAGAACTAAAATAAAAGTTGACAAAATTTCTTAATGTAATTTAAACTTTATCGTTAATCATACACCTGACCTTTAGCATGATATATCTGTTTATAGTGAGTTAAGAGCCCAATATGGCGATCTGGTCAGTTTATCGCTCGGAAGCCAGTCCATTCTCGTCGTGAGTGGACTAGACATGCTGCACGAGGTCTTCGTCAAACATGGAAAGTATTTTGATAAGAGACCTCAGATGTTTACAACTGTCAAGGTAGGACAGGGCAAAGGTAGGTAATCAGGTGCTATTCTTTCAAGGTTCCAGAGCCTATTAGTTACACTATCAGCAGTTAGAGACAGCAAGTGATATAAAATTCAACAACATAGACACATATACGTCATTGACGTGAAACATTTGTTAAAGTCCCGTTGATACGATACATAAATAGATAGATAGATAAAAAGTTAGATAGATAAAAAGTTAGATAGATAGATAGATACAGGGCCGCCGCTACCTATTGTGCACGCAGGCGGCCAAATATTAGGGGAGATCAAAACGTTATGAAAAAAAATACTTCTACTTAAATTACAAGGTTACAAAGACAGTTTGTGTGGAAACACAAACTCAAAATTAGCCCCTGAAGTGGTCTACCTAGGCAGGTAAATAGGAAGGTTTCAATATTTACAGAAAGAATATCAGAATGAAATTCTATCAGAAGTGGTCCACCCAGGCAATTAAAAAGGCAGGTTTTAATATTTTCAGAAAGAATATCAGAATGTAATTCTATTAAATGCAAATGACAGAGAAGAATGGAGAAAGAAGGTTGACAGATCAAATGTGGTGACCCAACGGTTCAGCAGAGCAAAGGATAGGTGAAAGTGAATGTGAAATTAGATATGAACCTGGCCAAACAGATGTCTTATAATGAGTATCTAATTGATCTAAGGGTCAATCTCTTATTTAAAGCCTCAAGAAAAACTTTTCCTTAAAATGATATCCTTTAGTTAAGTGTACCATAGCCTAGAGCCAGCCTTGCATTTCACGCGATAATATGAAAAACTACTTATTAATTATTGTTTTAATTTATGTTCCACTTATATGCATACTAAATAGATTTTATCTCTTCAAAAAAAAGTAAACATTTTTGTGTGTAAATATAGTACTTAGTATGACAGAACATACGGTACGGACGGACAGACAAACCACACAAAACTAATAGCGTCGTTACCATTTTCGGTGGCCGCTAAAATGACCATGTCGTAATGGTCTCCGAACTAAACAAAAGAATTTTAAATGAATTGGTTCTGTTGTCATTAGACATAATGTATTAAATCTATTCTTATCTTATAGATCACAGAAATTACTTCAAAAAAAAAAATAATAATTACGTCCTACGCAGTTCACGTGTTAAGAGAAAGAAGAATTATAAACTTGCATATTGAGGACGACTTATATGGTCTGGCAGGAACAGAAGAACAATTGTTTTGACAATTGTCCTAGCATATTGTATGCAAATCCTAACAATGAAATTAAGATCCTAGATATCACTTACAAAGACTGCATCCCCAATAAAGATAGGCTATAAGAAAGCTGCCCAGTGTGCAGCCGAACATTCCGGGATCACATAGGTCTTACCAGTACATAAGGAGGCACAAAACCCCAGTGCAAAACCCTCATACCCCTGGATGACAAAAGTGGTCATCATCGAACCACGATAGACAAACTATATACATATATTTTAATTTTAAAATTTTGATTTTATGAGACATTTATGCTTTTAAAGCATATATCAATATTTACACTGATTAAATGATTACCAGTAAGTGTTAACACCTACACCTTTACATACTGCAGCTATATATAAAAATAAACTAATTTGTTTTCGCACGCAGGCGGCCACAACTCTCGCGGCGGCCCTGGATTGATAGATAGATAAGATAGATAAAATAGATAGACAGATTATAGATAATTAGCGACAGACAGATGGACTAACAGACAGACAGAAAGAAGAACAAACAGACAGATAGATGAACAGACAGACAGGCAACTGAATTCCATTTAATTCAACAAACCAAACCTTTCATTCCCAGCTGTTGTTAACGCCTCTGGACATGTCTGGAGAGAACATAGAACATTTCTGGTCAGCAATATGAAAGAGATAGGAATCAGCCACATCAACTTTGAAGCCAACGTCCTGGAAGAGTTGCAGCCCTTCCTTCAGCTCCTAGCGTCCACGGAAGGGAAAGACTTTGACCCTAGGCTGTGTCTACAGACAGCCACTTCCAACATCATCTGTTCCATCTCTTTCGGCAAGAGGTTTGATTACGAGGATCCCGACTTCAAAGACATTCTCGAGATTGTCGAATCCAACATGAAGCTGGTAGGGGCCACTGCCATCGTCAACTATTTCCCCTTTTTAGAGTTCTTTCCCGGAGATATGTTCAAATGTAAGCAGTGCTTGAATAACGTAGACAAAGTTCAGAGAATCCTCCAGACTTGGATCGATCGACATAAGCTGACATTAGAGCCAAGCAAACCACGAGACATTATTGACCTTTATATGCTGGACATGCAGCAGAAAGTCCAGGCTAATTTAAATACTTCCATGAGTGGTAATTTGTTTACATTTTAAAACCTATTACATTTCTTATTCCATCTGTTTTACCTATAATCTAGATTATATACTCCTCCATTGCAAAGGAATTTATAGCGTATGTTCTTTTCAAAATGTGTTTGCCTACAGAAAATACTGGCCTCATTAATAAATACCTGACATAATTTCGTGCAAATTTCCATAGCGCTGGCATCAAAATTTATTTATTTTAAATGTATCTTGCTAATTAACAGATTGAACAAGCCAAATATCTTTATGTCATGTCTTACTGCATGGTCTGTTCTTAATAATTGTCGACTTAAAAAAAAATTAAATACAGTAATGTAAAATCATTTTCGGAACAAATTGAAAAAGTAATTTGTGTCCCTTAAATCACAACTTGTAGCCAACTATATATGAACACAAAGCGACTAACTAGAGAAAGGTATTATTTCTCTTTAGCAATTAATAACAGAGTACTCGTTCACAATATTTCTTCTACCCTTTACATAAAATTTATTAAAATTTTTGCCTTGATTTAATGTTAAATATATATATCCAATAATTTTAACCCAGAGTTGTAAATAGAAGGATACAAAGGCTTTTAAATTTAAATGCTTACTTTTTTTTGTGATACATTTACCATTTCAACATCAACAGAAGATCAACTGCTGAAGCTTATCGGGGATCTCTTCGTTGGCGGCACTGAAACTACTGCGACAACCTTGAGGTGGACACTGGTCTTTTTGGTGCATCACCCGGAAGTACAGGAGAGAATGTATTCTGAAATAATGACCACATTGAACGGCCGGGCTCAGCTATCTGTCCTTGACCAGAGACAGATGCCTTTCACCAGTGCCGTTATCATGGAGAGTCAGAGACTTGGGGACATTGCTCCCTTCTCCCTACCCCACTCCAACACACAACCTGTCCGCCTCGGCTCATACGTCATTCCTGCTGGAACTTTGGTCATTCCTAATGTCAATTCAGTTCACCTGGATCCTAAATTGTGGGACGATCCGTCAGAGTTCAGGCCAGAGAGATTTCTCAGTGACGATGGTTCATTGGTGAAAAACTCAGCCCTCATGCCGTTCTTCATAGGTACTTTAATTAGTTCGTTGAAGTATATTAAAAATTATCGTGATACTAAATTCTTTTAAATATAGTAACTAAGAAATTTTAAAATGAATTATTTTTCGAAATATAATCCAAAAATTGTCTTCAGGAACTTTTTTTTAGCTAATTAGCCACACTACAAAAATAAAAGATTATTTAGATTTAGGCTCTACAGCTTTAAGAAAAATAATTATCTTAAAATAAATTTTCGCTTCAAAAAGTTTGCAATAGTTTAAGAGTATGGTTCAAGACAGTGTTTTATCCATTGGGTGGAATAGGAACCAGATATATAGGATAATCTAACGAGCGAAATGTAAAAATCCTTTTTTGGAAAACAAAGCATATCAAAGGGGAATAACTCCGTACTTACAACTATATAACTCAAGAATGTAAAACATATTTCTCTTTTTTGACATCGAAAAATTAATAAATTACCAATAATTAAATAAATAATTAGTTAATATTTTATTGATGAATGTGTTTTAAGTTATAATAAATAGTAGTTTGAAGTTTCAATTTGATCGGAGAAAGGGTGATGGAGATATAAAGTGTACATGTATTAAGGGGACAAAACCCGACAAATTTCACTACATATGTGAATACTGAAGGATTAGTTTCCCATGTTTGTATCAAAAAAAATAATTAATAATCAGTAATTAATTGACTAATTGGTTAATTTCTTTTTATTGATTTATGTATTAGCTACGCTAATCAATAGCTGTGGAAAGAAACAAAACTAAAAGTGACCTGATCCCTATTTATTTGAGTTGACAGTAAAATCCTCACACACGGGATATTTAGGGGCGTAGACCTAAGTGGGTTAAACGTTTCTTTCCAAACACAACGAGGAAACCCAAACTTACCTATTTGATGATTTATTAAAAAAAACAACAAATGGGAGTAAATTTTGCTGGCTTATTAGGTCATGCCTCCTTCATAAGCCCTCATATTACTGGTCAAGCCTCCTTCATAAGCCCTCGTATTACTGGTCAAGCCTCCTTCATAAGCTATCATATTACTGGTCAAGCCTCCTTCATAAGCCCTCATATTACTGGTCAAGCCTCCTTCATAAGCCCTCATATTACTGGTCAAGCCTCCTTCATAAGCCCTCATATTACTGGTCAAGCCTCCTTCATAAGCCCTCATATTACTGGTCAATCCTCATATTACTGATGTGGCCTTTAAGTTCACAGTCCTCATATTACTGGTGTGGCCTTTAAGTTTACAGTCCTCATATTACTGGTGTGGCCTTTAAGTTTACAGTCCTCATATTACTGGTGTGACCTTTAAGTCCACAGTCCTCATATTACTGGTGTGGCCTTTAAGTCGACAGTCCTCATATTACTGGTGTGGCCTTTAAGTCCACAGTCCTAATATTACTGGTGTGGCCTTTAAGTCGACAGTCCTCATATTACTGGTGTGGCCTTTAAGTCCACAGTCCTCATATTACTGGTGTGGCCTTTAAGTCCACAGTCCTCATATTACTGGTGTGGCGTTTAAGTCCACAGTCCTAATATTACTGTTGTGGCCTTTAAGTTCACAGTCCTCATATTACTGGTGTGGCCATTAAGTCCACAGTCCTCATATTACTGGTGTGGCCATTAAGTTCACAATCCTCATATTACTGATGTGGCCTTTAAGTTCACAGTCCTCATATTACTTGTGTGGCCTTTAAGTTTACAGTCCTCATATTACTGGTATGACCATTAAGTCCACAGTCCTCATATTACTGGTGTGGCCTTTAAGTCGACAGTCTTCATATTACTTGTGTGGCCTTTAAGTCGAGAGTTCTCATATTACTGGTGTGGCCTTTAAGTCGACAGTCCTCATATTACTTGTGTGGCCTTTAAGTCGAGAGTTCTCATATTACTGGTGTGGCCATTAAGTCCACAGTCCTCAAATTACTGGTGTTGCCATTAAGTCCACAATCCTCATATTACTGATGTGGCCTTTAAGTTCACAGTCCTCATATTACTGGTGTGGCTTTTAAGTTCACAGTCCTCATATTACTGGTGTGGCCTTTAAGTCGACAGTCTTCATATTACTTGTGTGGCCTTTAAGTCGAGAGTTCTCATATTACTGGTGTGGCCTTTAAGTCGACAGTCCTCATATTACTTGTGTGGCCTTTAAGTCGAGAGTTCTCATATTACTGGTGTGGCCATTAAGTCCACAGTCCTCAAATTACTGGTGTTGCCATTAAGTCCACAATCCTCATATTACTGATGTGGCCTTTAAGTTCACAGTCCTCATATTACTGGTGTGGCTTTTAAGTTCACAGTCCTCATATTACTGGTGTGGCCTTTAAGTCGACAATCCTCATATTACTTGTGTGGCCTTTAAGTCGAGAGTTCTCATATTACTGGTGTGGCCTTTAAGTCGACAGCCCTCATATTACTGGTGTGGCCTTTAAGTCGACAGTCCTCATATTACTGGTGTGGCCTTTAAGTCGACAGTTCTCATATTACTGGTGTGGCGTTTAAGTTTACGGTCCATACATACTACATACTGATGTGGCCTTTAAGTTCACGGCCCTCACATAATCATGTGTCCTAAAAATTTACGGCCCTCACATAATGATGTGTCCTATAAGTTCATGGCCCTCACATAATGATGTGTCCTATAACTTTGCGACCCTCAAATAATGATGTGGACTAAAAGTTCATGGCCCTCACATAATGATGTGGCCTATAAGTTTACGACTCTGACATAATAGTGGCCTATAATTCACACACATTAAACACGTATCACCATTTATATTAAAAATGTCAAACCACAAACTTTGAACCTGGAAACATCGCCTAGCAGAAATATAGTCACCCAACAAAAATCTTGACTACCCTGATTCCCTGAAAGAAACTTTTCAAACTAGAGTTACAGGACGCTGTTATTTCCGTCCAGTGGTAACAAGAGGTCACGAAGAAAGGGAGAGAATAAAAAGACATAAGAAGAAAAACTGAATGGATTATCTTTAACAAATATGCTCGATAATGTCAATAAATTCTCAACGAATATGTTAAAAAATGTCAAGTGTCAATAAATCATCAATAAATTGTTAATAAAATGTCAAAAAATTGTCAAAAAAAAATGTCAATAAATTGCCAATGCTTTGTGTTTCAGGCCCACGAGTATGTCCTGGTCAGAGTTTAGGCAAACTGGAACTGTTTCACTTCATCACTTCAATGGTCCAACATTTTCATATTCTGCCATCTTTGATGGAAGGCTTGCCACAACTTCACGGCCATCTTGGACTGACCTATATACCACTACCACATACACTCAGATTCGTAGCACGGTGTCGATCTGGAATAAATCCATCCTAAGGAAACAAAGATGTATAGAAGACACAAACTGTTGATGTTTGTTCTACAGTGATATTGTGTCTATGTCCAGTGAATTTCCTTCCATCTCTAGACCTGTCTCATTCTGAAAGGGAGAGAAACTTAAATGAATACAAAATTTTGTGAGTCCACAAAGTCATAAGTGATAAAAATGCAAAGAAAAATAATTGTTATGTGTCGCATGTAGTGAGAAAGTAAATACATCATTCTGTTTTGTGTTGTAAAAAATGTATATGTGTCATAGCTACACATTCTTCTGATGTCTATTCAACCTGCTAAAGTTTACTTTTATGCCTGTACATTGTTACCTAGGACTGTAAGAGAGGAATTCTATTTGAACCAAATAAGCATTTACAGTATATTTGAAAATATCTAAACATCACGATCTGTAGAACCATGTGTATGAGCTGGCAACGAAGGTTCTCAACATTTTTCGATACCTCTCTATATTAATAATAATAATAATAATAATCTTTATTGTCCATATGGAAATTTGTCTTACAATTTGTGCATTACACCAAACAAAAAACATTATAACTATAAGAGACCAAAGTGTACATTCACACCAGACACACTCATAATTTACATGCGACAAAGTATTGGTGTATCAAGAGACAGGTCCACACCTTAACATGGTCCATTCCAACTAACCTCTTTTCTGGCGCCTCATTCTGCTCCCTCTGCGTTACCCTGAAGTATTCAGAATGTTTCAAAACATGTTTATTTTCTTAGATTCAGTTTATTGTTGGCTAGACTGAGATAGCGTCTATGTAGAATGCTAGGTACAAGATGATTACATTTAAATATTTAGGTAGGCAGATATCTGTCTCGTGATCAGAAGTAATCTAACAAACTTTTGTTACAATTAAACTGTACTACATGTATATAAATTTTTCCATTGTCAAAATTTACAAATTCAGAGAATATTTATTTTTATTCAAAACAAAAGTTAATTTCCAAGGGAGTTAATGCTCAAATAACTGCTAATAGTAATAGGCCTACTGGTCTCATGAAAGCTGTAACAGTAAACTTAAAAAAATATTTAATTTTATATCTAAAAGAAAAATATAATATCCCACAATACCACAACCACTCTGTGGCATTTTACGTCACGAGAGATGATCTTTTCCCTTTGCAACTTCTTGTGTGACTAAAGAGGCCAATCCTTGATACACAGCTGCGATCGCAGGTTGGGCATATATAATCACCAGGCGCCGTTGCATTTTGACACCAATTTCTACTTCTGTTGTGTATGACATCTGCAATCTTTGACCCTTCCTTTATGCTCTCTCTCCATGAGGATCTGTCCAGTGCCACCTCTTCCCAGTTGCCAGTGTCGATTTTGAAGAGCTTTATGTCGCGTTTGCATACATCCGTATAACGTAAAAGTGGGCGATCAGCTGCTCTCCTGCCTTCTATTAGATCGCCATACAGGATGTCCTGTGGAAGTCGACCTTCTGGCATTCTACGAACGTGGCCAAGCCACAGACAGATGTCCTGGCACCCTGCTCTTTGTAGCACTTCCTCATTGGTTATCTTATCTTGCCACCTTATTTTAAAGATCCGCCTTAGGCATCGGAGGTGGAAAACATTCAGCTTTTTTTCCTGCCATGAGTAGGTTGCCCATGTTTCACTTCCGTACAGTAAGGTGCTCAACACACAGGTCCGGTAGACTAGGGCTGTAGTACTGTTAGTCAGCAATATGTTGTCCCAGACTCTTTTCTGCAGCCGTGACATGGTGGCCATTGCCTTGGCTATCCTGTTGTTTATGTCTTTATCCAGTAGAGTGTTGTTTGATATGATGGAGCCAAGGTAACAAAAGGGATCAACAATTTCTAGTGGTTGGCCATTAATGCTTACTTGAGGTGCATTGTTTGTGTTTTGGACAAGTATCTTAGTCTTGCTTTGACTGATGTTTAAGCCGAACTTCTGGCAAGCAGCAGATAATTTGTCAACCAGGCACTGTAGCTGAATATCAGAATCAGCCACAATAGCTGCATCATCAGCATACAGGAGTTCCCTGACGAGTATCTTCCTAGCCTTGGTTTTTGCCCGCAGCCTCGATACATTAAATAGTTTTCCAGAGGATCTTGTATGGAGAAACACACCTTCGTTTATGTCGTTGTACGCATAATGCAGTAGACAGGAGAAGAATATGCCAAACAGAGTAGGTGCGAGCACACATCCCTGCTTGACACCACTGCAAACCTCAAAAGGTGCTGATTGGGCTCCATTGAATTAGACAGTGCATTTAGTTTCCTCGTGAAAACACTCAATGAACTGCAGTAGTTTGGGAGGGCAACCTATTTTCCTCAGGAGTTTGAAAAGGCCACTTCTGCTGACCATGTCAAAAGCTTTAGTCAGATCAACAAAACCGATGTAAAGGGGTCTGTCTCTCTCTCTGAATTTCTCCTGCAGTAGTCGTAGAGAAGATATCATGTCTACAGTGGATCTACCACTCCTGAATCCACACTGAGACTCTGGGTAGACTCTAGAAGCTATCACTTGCAGCCTGGATAGTGCCACTCTAGCAAAGATCTTGCCCACTAGACTGAGGAGAGAGATACCCCTGTAATTGTTGCAGTCACTCCGATCCCCTTTGTTCTTGTATACAATCACTACATTACATTTATACATTAAATTCTAAACCACTGATTAAAAGAGTTTATGCTTATTATGTACATAAGTATTATTCCATTTGAAATGAATGACGTACTTAGCAATTGCTCCATGTTCAAACAAAGCAGTGCACAGTGTCAAATGGATAATACATGTATTTTCATGTTCCAATGAATAAATAACTGAACGAATTCTAGCTCTATCAGCAGATGTTTAGCTTTTTAAATTAATAAAAGCATTTTATCTACTAATAAATGATTTTATCTCCTGATTTTATATTTTAAAGTAACCTGATAAGACCTTACATTGTGCCTTATATATTGGATTAGATATTTCTTACGATATTTTCTGTTCACACTGAACTAAGGACACTTAGATACGCTCTTAATGGTGACGACGACTTATCACGATGTGCTTTTTTCCCCAAAGATTTATTTAAAAAATCGAAACTAAATGGAAAAAAAAAAGGGAGGAGGGGATTCACTGGCCTCCATTCTTTAAATTTTCTGTGTGTGACTGTTTTCGTGAAACTCCAAACACCGTTCTCAAATAATGTAATGACAGCAATCAGGCAACTTAACAAGTACACAGAATAAAGAACATCTCTTACAATAACTATACAATTTAAAGCAAAATTATTGTTCACTTTTCTTAGTCAACTAGTTTGCTGATTAACGTTATTAGTATTTAGGTTATATTGAGTGTGTGTAAGTCGTGTACTACCAGTGTGGATGACAGTGTTTCTCAAACTGAGGAGACCCACATCTTAAGAGGCTAACTTTTACAGTTACTATTACAAAAATGTGAGGAAACTTGAAGGGCTCTATGAATACTAATGATGGAACAGTTGGAGAGGCAAAGATTGAAATACACATATAAGTAGTTAGGCACTATTAATTATAAGTCAAGCCAGTCACTAGATCCTAACAAATTAATAATTGTTAGATACTTAAAGAAAAGTCAAGCCTAGTTAATGCGATGAAAGTATAATACCATTACATTTTTTTTTTTTGCTTTAACCTCTCATTCCCCAAACCCAACTATTTTAATTACGTAGTTTTACTAATATATGTAGATCTCATTTCCATTTACATCTCTAAATAATAACTATAACTCAGTGACGCAGATCGACATTTTGTACACTTATGAAATTAGGAAACGTTCATGTCTTGTCCAGGCTAACTTTTATATGCATAGTTAAATAGACTTTTGGAGTCTGGTAGTTTTATCAATTGAAATACTCTGTTTATCTCATGGCAGTATGCAAAATATCCACACTTTGTCATCTAAAACAAAGTCATGCCCTGATATTTGAGTGAACTGATCAGTCCCTATGTTCCCCGTCCACACCCCGCACAACTCACTCCCAGTAATAGACTCAAACCACTGTTAGCCACATACTTCCTCACATTAAAGAACTTCATCAAGCCCTGTTTAAAAATGTTTTTAGATTTGTGAGAATGTTACTCTAGGTGTTTTGTAGCACCTTTAATCTGCCTTGTTAACAGAGTAAAGAAGGACGGCGTAACAGCTGGAGTTATTCAATCTATCTCTTGATTGTTCTGTTGTTGGTAGTATTCACGAACTAGCGGCCAACATCTACACATTCACCAACCAGTCACATCAACACATCGACCACCAGCACCATCACAGGCATAGATGAAAATAGCAGGGCAGCAGATAGTCTCTGCAAGAGACAGTTGGAGAGCTTTCACAAAGCTTCGGAGCAAAAATTTAAAACCGAACGAAGACAGGCTCAGAAGACTAAAAGAAAACTTAAAGATCTCCGGCGGACAACGACTTAGTCTGCGTGAGTTGCGGAAAAATATATATGTTGCAACTTGCTTTGCGCAGTCATGTAAAACACTGAACTCATCCTTAATCTTTCAAGTCGAAGACATTGCCATTATTATTTATTATTATTTTAAATTGAAACATTATTAATATGTAACAAAAAAAAAGGTTAAAACAAAAAATTATTTATGGGTAATTGTTAAGCTAAATGCGTGGGATGCGTGGTCGAGAGGCTAGGTACGCTTGAACTTGCATTGGCTACTATGAATGGGGCCCAAGGTTCGACACCCGACTCGAGCAGAGTTGTATTTACGGAAACGGAAAACCTTCTCCCAGATACCCCCTCTCAAACATGTCCACAAATGAGATTGGATCATAGCTACTCTTAGCATGAAAGTAGCACTTTATAAAAGCTATGTATATAAATATTTAATTATGAAGGTCAGGCTGTTTAGTTACGTTAATAACATTTCAACGAAATAAACAACTTGCAGCTGTTCAGTGTCCTCATAATGTGACTTCAAAATGAATAAAGCACAAAACAAATCCAGGAAGGAAAAGTCTGAACACTTTAATAAATAAATAGCATCACAAATTTAATCATAGTAAAGAAAGACATTTAATATATACAAAGAAACATAATTAAATCAATCAATCCCTCCACCTACTGTCGTGTCTAGTTAAAAAAAAACATAATAGAATTGAAATTTTAGCGTTACAAAAAAATAAAAAAAATATTTAAAAAACTTCCCTTCTCCTATCCCTTTAAGTAAGTTTGTTTTGTTAAACCTTTATAGATACATACTGTGGAGTCGGGGGGGGGGGCGTCAATGGACTTCGTTGAGAAGCCTCCAGTCATATAGATGAGATCCATTTTTGAAAACCAATCTGTGGCTCCTACCATCAAACTATTGACTTTATAGACGCGTCAACCCTGTCTCTCCATCTTCAGACTTCTCTAATAAATCGTGCATTCAATTAGCTGGGGAGAGAAAGTTCAATTACAAGCCGTTCACGTTTCGCCACCACAGCAGTTTTTGTGTAAATATGTGATCTTAGTGAAAGCATTAGATCGCAAGACTGAGAGTAGCAGAGGTTGCCGTTACTACTAATAGCGACACCAACAAGGGTTCTCCCATTAATCTAGTACGTCTCGGCCTTCACAACTACAGTAAAAGGACCGATAGACTACATTGTACAAGGGTTTAATAAACATAATTGTAATTTCATTAAATAATAGAGAGTGAAATTAATAAACAGTATTATTCAGGGTTTAAATAGAGTAATACAGTTTTGTGGACGGGATACTTTGGATACCGTGAACAATCGATATTTGCCGAATTGAATGCCTGGACCAAAGTGGGTTGGTGAATGTCCTTTTATTGATATGAGGTTGATCAAGATGATGGTAAGTAGTGTTCTGTTTGGCCACGTGACCCATGTGCTAGTTTTCATGTCATTAGGTAGAAGACTTTCTGGTGTTATAATGCTCATTACTTACACATAAACATACATTTACACTCATGACTAACACATAAACATACATTTACACTCATGACTAACACATAAACACACATTTACACTCATGACTTACACATAAACATACATTTATAAATCAATTTTTTTTTCTCACGTAGTATAAGACAGGAGGGTGTGGTGGTAGAGTGGTAGAGCGCTTGGCTTCCGAACCGAGGAGTATCGTGTTCTAATCTCAGTGAAGACTGGGATTTTGAACTTCGGGATTTTAGCATTCCTTTCAGTCCGCCAAACTCCAATGGGTACCTGTAGTTGGCGAAAGTAAAGGCGGTTGGATGCTGTGCTGACCACAGGAATGAGTACCTGTAGTTGGCGAAAGTAAAGGCGTTTGGATGCTGTGCTGACCACAGGAATGGGTACATGTAGTTGGCGAAAGTAAAGGCGGTTGGATGCTGTGCTGACCACAGGAATGGATACCTGTAGTTGGCGAAAGTAAAGGCGGTTGGATGCTGTGCTGACCACAGGAATGGGTACCTGTAGTTGACGAAAGTAAAGGCGGTTGGATGCTGTGCTGACTACAGGACAGGCTCGTTAATTGTCGTCCGTAGAAACAGATGACCATTGCATCATCTGCACTCTAGATTGTCAAGTGTGAAATGTATACACCACGTTTTAATTGATTTAGAAGAAGATCAGAAAGTTTACAAATATACATTGAACAAGAGCTTCTCATGGGAAACAAGTGAAGTATTTAAAGACATTAAATAAACAAAAAAAAACAAAGCATTTTAATGAGTGAAATGGCTTCAATTATTTTGAATCAATCATATTATATATTTTAGCAAAGCTTATATCAACTCTTTATGTCTGTGTGTCTGTCTGTCTGGCCAAAAGGCTGTACACGTTATTTCTCTGACTTCTTCTTCTTCTTCTCCTGGCCAGCTTTATTGCTGCTGAGCTGTGAGCTCTTTTGCAGACTGTGCCAATGAAAAAAAAGTGTGCTGTTTTCTTCAGTTGTTCAGCACTGCCGTACAGGATGTTGGTTATGTTGGGCTATAGTGGAAGTAGGTTCTGCCTAAGGTGGATTAGGGAGGGGCATTCAGAGAGGATATGTTTTACGGTTTCAAAGGGGTGGGCGCAGCGTCTGCAAAGGGGGAGTTGTGTGGAGTTTATTTTGTTCAGGTGGTAATTTAATAGTGGTGTGTGTCCTGTTCTTAGTTGGAAGATTGTAGATTGTTCTTTGCGGGGGAGGAAGTTAATACTATCCAGTTTGTTAGACGTAGTCATTTCTTTGTACATGGCTCTGCCTGTGTTTCCTGATGCCCATTGGTTGAGCCACTCCTCTTTGTGATTGGTGACTAACATTGACCTTAGGGTGAGGTAGTTAACTGGTCTATCTGGTTGTTCCATAGATGAACCTGCCTTTGACAGCTTATCTGCCTTTTTATTTCCCATGATGCCAATGTGTCCAGGGATCCACTGTAATGTGATTTTGATATTTAATTTTGATATCATCTGATGGATTATCACAATTAGTGTTGTCAACTCTCTAGGGCTGTTTGAGGTGCTGATGAGTAGATTGGGAGTCTGTAAAGACAACAATATCTGATGGTTGTTGCACTCCTTCATATACTTTGTTTTCCACTGTCTGTAGTGCTATGGTAATTGCCTCAATTTCGGCTTGGATTTCTCTGACAAACAATCTTGGATCAAACTGAAATGTTTCACATTTTTTTCTTTTACCTAACAATACAAGAATCAATTAAAAAAAAAAAAGAAACAATTAGTTAATTAACTATTTGTAAATAAATTACTGGCATTTCAAACAAGGGAAAAAAATAGTGCTTGACTGAAGTGAAGTGAAGGTGAATTAGTCCCCTTTATATTAGGCTGCCGACTGAGGCTTAGTAAACACAAACATGAAATAGAAATAATAGATAATATACAATCTTCCTTGTTCATAGACTCTTTGCTAGCAGAGTGGTTACCGCGTTGAATTTGTTTTATTAAATTTCTTTTTATAAATGTTTTTTTATTGTTAGTGTAGATTTTTTTACAAATTTAATTACATGACTGATCCGTTTGATTGTCAAAAGAGCTGAGCCGAAGGCTCTTCGAGCTCTAGGAGTGTAAGCCTGCTTGAACAACCGTTCTGTCTGGAAGAGATCCAAGTCAATGCCTATGTAGAGCTTTGCTGTTTCCGATATATCTGGCACTCCGGGCGCATGGACTAGAATGCATTGCCGAAGGCCAAGTACACCGGGAACCTCCGCCATTTTCCTATGTTGTACCATTTGATCATTTGTTTACCCTAATTCAAGGTCTCAAACTCCAATGATGTAAGTTCGACATACTAGCCACTGAGCTATACAAGTAGTTATAAAAATAGAAGATCGAAGGTTTTATAGTCTTCAAAAAAACGTCTAAAGATTTTTAGCGAACGACCTAATTCTGTACACAAGATTTATTTTTCCTTAACTTAGTATGTATCTATAAACACCAATTAAAAATTACGACTAATTGTTCCACTAATTGGTTACTTTTCAATTCCTTCATGTTTCTATTGGGGCAATAAATAATTGATGCAAATTTTCAACTTAAGCCGAGAATGGCAAGTGGGGGAACTAACGCATACAACAGTGATGCCCAAAATACAACCCCCGGGCCAGGCGGTAGGAATAAATAGAAGCTTTGTAAAAACATTGGATGGCTGCCTGGTCATGCTCAATGCTCTTCAGACTATCGGAGGTGTAGTGGTTGAGTGGTTAAGCGCTTGGCTTCCGAACCTGGGGTCCTGGGTTGGAATCTTGGTCAAGACTGCGATTTGGAATTTCGAGATTTTTAGGACACTCCTGAGTTCAACCAACTCTAAGTTTAGTTAGGGAAAGTAAAGGCGGTTGGTCGTTTTACTGGCCACATGACACCGTTGGCCAAAGAAACGGATGACTATGACATCATCTGCCTTATAGATTCAAGGTTTGAAAGGGGAACTTTACTTTTTAACAATAAATAGTCTCAAAAGTATACCTTTCTCGCTGGCCGAATAAAATAATAAGTTCTATCTGCTAATAGTGTTACTGGCTCGAATTGATAAAAAAATGTGTTAATTACTTTTTTTTATTATTTTACTATATTTCAAGCTTAATAATGGAGGTATTGTCTTTGAAAATAAAAAAAATATTGTTTTTCTTGTTTTAGATTACCCTTCTATTTGTGGTCTTTATAACTATTGATCCAATCTCATGTTTTCTCTGTCAACAGGTAAGTAGATTTCTATTTGTGATAATCAGCAACACTCAAACATCTCAGAATACTATCATTTAAAATTGTGCATTTTTGAAAGTTTGTCATGTTAGATTTTGTCTTGCTAGTTAGTAAAAATTATAAAGAAAGAACTAAGAACACATTAAAATACACCCGGTCAGAGACCACAATTATTTATTTTAAAGTATACTACCTTTTTTGTTTAATAATGTAATTTTAAATGTGTCACAATTTGACCCGAAATTAGTTCCAACTATTAATATCACGATTGTAGTTTGATATCTGCATTGTGTTGTATATTCTAATAACAGTTTGATCTGTGCCTATTTAATAACACATGGCTGTTTGATGAATGTTTTTAATTTTGTACACCTAGTCTTGCACAGATAGTCACGATGACACCCAGTGTGCTCTTCCTACATCATGTAGGCCAAGGTCTCATGAAGGTCTTTGTCAAGGTTAGCTGCTTCAGACTATTCCATTACATTTTACATGGCAACATTGACATTTAAGTTTTATTTTCTAAAAAGATATTAAGAAATTTTGTAAAACCATCTCTCTCTGTTTCTCCCTTTTTTCTCTCTCTCTCTTTCTGTCTCTCTTTTTTTCTCTCTTTCCATCTCTTCTCTTTCGACATTTCTTTTTAAACAGAGAAAAACATACCTGTTTAGACAAATGTTATCAAATTCTTCATTAATACTATCTGTCTTTAAGAAGAACTAATGAACTGGTATTATCGCATAGGTCAACAATGCATAGAGCTAAACATTGAGAACATGGGCAGCCAAGTCCTACAGAAAACCATAATTGATAGAGAAGAGACTAATCTGAAAATATCAACTGTCAATCTGGTGGGAGAACCTGCTGGTCGAGCTCAGTGTGCGCTGGGAACTGCCATCTGGTTCAATTCAACAAGTCTCTTTGCTCAGCCCGGATGTGACGTCAAGCTTCAAGTCTGTTTTCATCTTCATTACGGAGACACACGTGACTACAGCAGTGCTGAAGGTAAGATAGAAGTTGGACTGGAAAGAATCTCGGGACTTTGTTGACACGGCTTACACGCTAGAGTCTTCTCTGTGATCATTTTGAACTAACCAAGCAAACAACTGTTATGTTTTTTTTTCAATTCTTACTATTAGCTCACTCTATCTCCCTAGACAAAACTACAAGTCCATAACTCAAAACTAAATCATTTATTTTGAACTGATATCTCACATCTAGTAGCATGACCGATTAGCTCAGTTGTTCAAGCTAATAACGCAAGTGTCGGTCGTGCGTTCTTATTGGCCAATTCTGTTTCTCCTTACTTTCAATGAAACATGAATGTTTAAGTTTACTTTTTATTGGAAAATAAAATTTGTTTTTGTGTATAATGTCAAGAACCTAACAAAGTTATTGAGCTCTATATTAATGTAAACAGACACCATTTGTCTTCAGGGGACTGCAAGTTTGTACAATTGAAGAACGAAGGTCCATTAAACATTGTCTCAGTGGACCACATGCTCAAGGTTATTTCATCAATGACTTTTGTCAGCGAATCATTGTATAATAACGACAAGTGCGTCTTTGGAAAGACTTTTGGCTTTTACAAATGGTACGCCTACACTCGCAAGGGATGTTCTGGCAGCTTTAAGATTTGTTTTGCAAGAACCTCGGATGACAATTACACCAAACGTTATAGAGGTAGTATGTAGGTTATAACAAAAGAAATGGTTTGCCTTTTTGTTCTATTAAATTTGTTATCTTATCTTCTTATCTTCTTATCTTATATAATACAGACGTTACTTCAAAAAAGAAGATGATAACGTCCTACGCGTCATGCATTTAGTCATGCATATTAACCAATGACTTAAATTCTGCCAAGTCACTGGTTTTTCTGGCTAGCTCAGGCAACCCATTCCATGCTCTAATAGCACTAGGGAAGAAGGAGTATTTGTACAAATTTGTCCTAGCATATGGGACGAGGAATGTGCCTTTATTTTTGTGTCTTTCAGAGTATTTTATTAAATTTTGTTTTTGTATTTGAAGATTATGGTTCAGTGTTTTATGTATAATTGCTACTTTACTTTTGAGTCTTCTGTCCTGAAGGCTTTCTAAATTTAGTGATTTTACTAATGGTGTTACCCTAGTCAAATGTGAATATTCGTTTGTTATGAATCTCACTGCTCTATTTTGTGTTTGTTCCAGTTTCTTAATGTTTTCTTGAGTTGAGGGGTCCCACACGGTGGATGCATATTCTATTATTGGCCTAACCAAGGTTAAATAACATTTTAGTTTTATGTTCTTATTTGATTTATAGAAATTTCTTTTAATAAACCCAAATGCTTTGTTGGATTTTTTTATAGTTTCATCAATATGTGGATTCCATGACAGTTTTTCATTTATTATAACACCTAGGTATTTTGAGTTTTTAGTCTGTGTTACTGGTTTGCCATGAATAAGATAAGTGGAATTAATTTGTTTTAGTTTTTTTGTTACTCTTAACAACTGACATTTTTCTGGGTGGAAAGACATGCTCCAATTTGATTCCCATTTCTGTAATTCATCTAATTCTCTTTGTAAAATATCTGTGTCTTGTTTTGTTTTTATTGTTCTATATATTATGCAATCGTCTGCAAATAATCTGACTTTTGTTCCTGAACTAATGCAATTTGGTAAATCATTTATGTAAATTAAAAATAGTAGTGGACCCAAGACTGTTCCTTGAGGTACACCTGAGTTTACTGTTATTGGTGTTGATTAACAAATTTATTTTAACACACGAAAAGCCATTGGTTAAAAGTAATTGGTTAATTCTCTGATTGATTCGTGTATTGTCTACCAAAATGAATAACTTTGCAAAGTTCCAACATGTTCCAAGAATGGGAAGTTGGAGAATTAACGTGTACAAAATGTATTCCAGACAGACAGCGTGAATTGATTTAAGCTTAGTAAACATAGCTAGAAAAAGAGTTGACGATATATGCTCAAAGGCTTTTCTATTATTCAGACACAAGGGTAAAAGCATATTTCTTATTGCATTTGATATGGAAAATTCGTATAATGGGTATTTCTTTCTTAGAACTATTGAAGCATCAAATGGGTTGCCTGAATCAGCCTGGAAAAATAATAGCTAGAGTTAAAGTCTAAAATCAACAATACGACAAAGTGAACACATAAATTTGGATAGTGGTACCTAATCTTATTCGGCATGGAGGCCAGAATTTTGACAAGCAGCCTCACCAGCAAAAATGGTCTAGTCCAGTAGAACCGAGCCTCTGTGGATTCAAGGGACCAGATAGCACTGCTTCTCTGCAGAACATGGCTCGTGGGCTGTATGATTGTCATCACTTCTGGCTTGTTTATACCTTTTTTAGATAACATTCATTTATCCTCGGTAAACTCTTGTTTTAATATTATATATTTTTTACAGAAACTGTTTTCATGCCTGGCTTATTGTTATTTTTAACTACAGTTCATGCAATGTATGCATAAAGCCAAAAATTCTCGTCACCGGTATTCACTCTGTTAAACTACAAAAAAGTACTTCGCCTACGGATAGAGCTGGAACAGTACTTTGCCATCGGACCCTGTTCTGGGCTATTTCTCTCAGTCCATCCTGTCGTCTTCGCTTCTTGTTTGCTTTGGTCTCCCAGACTTTCTTTCCACTGTTGGCTCCAGTGCAAGATTTTCCCATCTCCGCATTGTTCAGTATTATGTCTATACTTCTTTTGAGTTTGAATGTCTATGCCAGCTTGCTTTGATTAGCAGATATCAGGTCATAGATATGTCGGAGACTTCAAAACTAGATGTAGCAGCATTGTGAATGATTCTTCTAGAAAACAAGACTACAGAAACACAGGACTAGACGTTGATTCAGATATTGTCTCTAAGGTCAATTTACATAAGGTAATTTAACCTGAACATCGCGTGACTCGGAGAGAACACGAGCTCAATAAAAAGCGCGCAATGAAAATTGATTTGAAAAGTTTGGATGAGAAACGAGAAGACTGTAGGCTCGATAACTTTTAATGAGATAATTAGGAACGTTGTCTTGGATCCAATAGGATACTTCAAGTACTTACACCAGTTAAACCAGTTTGTACTTTCTTTTGAAACGTTTAGCTAACTCCACGTGTTTTATTGGAGACCTTTCAGATTCCTAAATATTTGTTTAGATAGACCAATACCTTCATTTTGTATTATTAACACATCACACACACACACCTACAAAGACACACATACAAACACACACACACACATTCTGTTTTTTACAGAATCAAATTTTTCCCTTGACCTCAGCGCTGGGTTTAAGGTCAGAAAGTTTGTGCAACAAGGAGTTGATAGATGAGAGGATGAGATGAAAAGAAACTCCTGAAGACAGGTTGAACTCACAAAAATTTTTTTGCCACTGAATGTCTCGCTGTATTAGAGATGGATGTTTTTCAATTGAATGTTGCTTCCACACTTGCATTCACACACACACCCCACACACACACAAACACGACTGTGCACACAAATGAATAAACTCAGCTGTCAGATAGAAACAAATTTAAGGGAAATAAAATACAGCTTGCTTGGTTCAACTACTTGACTTTGTACTTTTATACATTGCCAAATGTTTTAAGGCTACGTATCTTAATGTGTCAGTATCACAAACTATCCAATAGTCTTTGAAATCAACTTAGATACTGACATTGTATTGGGCTCATTTCAACTCAGTCCGACGTCTGTCTGGTCAAAATCTTCTACACCTAATTTCTCCGACTTCCTTTTTTCGGATCAAGTTGAAAATTTGCACAGTTATTCAATATCGATTTCTAAACATGTCAATAAAAAAAAAACAATTAGTTAATCAATAGGTTGTTATTAATAAACTTTGTTTTACATGTGCTTTTATTGTAGAAAACTAGAGTTAAAGCATAAACAATCTGATTAGGATTAAGCCGCATAATAAAACCCTGCCACCCAGACATGCCTTCCTATTGTTTGGAGTTAAAACATATCAATAATATTCTTTTATGTTTTCATTATTACCTCGCTTATATTAACTCACTCTGTTCTGTGATGCAATTTCACTCAATGTTAGCAATTTTTTTAAAAGTATTTTTTTTATATATTACTTCTTCAAACCTTTTAAAACCAGACATTTGACTAGAAAGATACTTCATTCATTCACTTAAACCAAACTATTATTTTTTTGTTTACGTTTTACAATTATTTTAATTTTCCCTCCCATTGCAAGGTTTAGTAGAAATAGTGAAAAGTTTAATTTTTTATTCACTTGAGTAGGGAGGCCCCAGCATGATTACAAACAGCCTTTCACTTGTACCAATATTAGACTCCTGAGTCGAATCAACCGTCCAGTAGAGATGAGAATAACTGACCAACACCACCAAGAGGTGACCATTAAGTCGCTGGTGCTGGCAGAGGAAGACTCGGACAATGACTGCATCCAGAACGTCACCTACAGCTTCTCGGGCGACACCGTGCGCGCGTGGAGCGGGTGCCGTGGGACATTCCACATGTGCTACTTGTCCCTTGGCACTCACCGTGTAAGTTATTAAAGCTGCTTCTTTGGTATGGAAGTATATTTGAACGCTAGGTACATGTTTCAAATCAACAGTTACATGACTTAATGTCAAGTAAAGTAAGTAAAGCTCCCCGTTCAGAACTTGTGATCTATGGGGAAGACGATGTAAAGGTCATCTGTTTCTGTGGACCACGCTTAACAAGGGTGTCATGTGGCCAGCACAACGACCAACCGCTTTTACTTTACCCAACTAATGTTAGGTACCCATCAGAGCTGGGTGGACTCAGAGGCGCCCTTAAGATCTAAAAAGTGAGAATCCCAGTCTTCACCAGGATTCGAACTCGGGACTTCCGGTTCGGAAGCCAAACGCTTTAACACTCAGCCGCCAAGCCTGACATGACTTAATGTAGACTTAATGTATGACTTAATGCATGACTTAATGTATGACTTAATGTATGACTTAATGTATGACTTAATGTATGACTTAAAGTAGTCATGATACACTTCCAGGCAAAAAGATTTAGTTGCTTAATTAAATACGAATAAGAAACATGTCAGAATATTGCTATAACCCTGCGATGCACATCGCCATCCAAGCTAGTGCAGAAGGTGCGGACTAAACAACGTCTGCTTTTAGTACAGCCTCTTCATAAGCTTGAGCGGAACTTTGTTCTCTTCTCCCTAATGTCAACATCCTTCTCAGTCTAGTCCCTACTAGTACTTTATAAAAGTAAAGTAAAGTTCCACTTGCAGAGCTTGATGTTAAGGTCATCTGTTTCTGTGGCCTAAGGTTAACAATGGTGTCATGTGGCCAGCACAACGCCAGCCAACCGCCTTTATTTTTCCCTAACGTCAGATAACCATTAGAGCTGGGTGGACTCAGAGGTACCCAAAGATCCCGAAATTTAAAATCCCAGTCTTTACCAAGATTCGAACCCCGGTTCGGAAGCCAAGCACTTTACTGCTCAGTCGACGTGCCTCCGCTGGAAGGGTTATAACTATATAATAAATACATTTTCTTTTCTCTTTTATTCTAACATTTCTCTGCTTTTGATTGGATCTGGTTTGATTTGAAAAGAAAAAAAAACCTCATTGTATTAATAATAATGATAATAACAATAATAATAATCTTTATTATTAATAATAAAATTTGTCTTACTATTTGTGCATTACACTAAACAAAACCGGTATATACAAACACTTTCTTTCTTTTTTTCAGATGTGAATATTGATGGCTTATCCAACGACTCGAAAATGATAAATTAAAAGTGTTTATGCAATAGAGACAAAAGTTGACATATTTAATATAAATAGTATGTTGTTGATTTGTTTACTTGAGTAGAGCCCGGCCAACAAGGCTTTGTATGCAGAAATTGTTGGTCGCAGTAGGGTCTGCGTTGTTACATGAAGTGTCCAGAAGTGTTGGCCTTAAACATTAGCTTTAAGTTGTTAACTTGTTGGCAGGGCAACACCTCATCTAAACTGTTGCGACGTCTCCATCAGAACTACGTCAGGTCGTCGCGAAGTGGGCGACTGCTGTCAATCAAAACAAGAACAGAGCGGTACAAAAACTCGTTCGTACCTCACTCGGTCAGACTCTATCACCGCCAATATCAGGGAACATGAAAAGCACCAAGATACCTGTGTGTAGTCGCTGAATGAACTCTTTATATTGTGTCTGTTGTATTTATGTGTATTTTTCTGTTGTATTGTCTTTATAAGAGAAAAGAGTCCTTGTAATCACAACAAATTTCCGTAAGGATCAATAAAGCAGTCTTTGTCTTAGTCTTAGTCTAGCTTGATATAATTTTACAGTCAGCGGTAAACGAGCATCCCTGTGTTAAATGATTTGTAAACGTGAATATATTGACCCAAAGCTCATTTTGGAAACAATTTGTAAGGACGACAAATAAGCTTGAGAAACCATTTTCTTATCCGAAGGATTGATATTTTCTGTTAATTCATACAGACCTATGACGTGTCAACGAGCTATTGGTCTAAACTTTCCACAGGTTGTGACGTTGCATGTCAGTGTTCAGGCCTTCTGTAACGATTGGTCTCGACTTCACTCGTACATTGCGTGTCCAGTCACATGAGCATTACATAATCGTGTAGGTATTGTTACCTGTCGTTGACTAGTAGCACCAAACTGCTGGTAGACAACTAAACCGGTGTAGGCGTAATATATCCTAACTAATAAAACTTCAACGAACTTGAGTACATTCTTAGTGAACAAAACTAAATAACACTTTTTTTATAATATAGACACGAATCAACTTGTGATCAAATGAAACAAATGTAGTCGTACATTTTAGTAATAATGTCTTGAACAAAGTCTAACTCACTACAACAACACAACCTTTCAGTCTTACATTTTGGAGTCGTCTGTCCTAACTAAACCAAATGATGACAACGCCACCTAATTTGCATCATTCACAACCAATCGCTAACCTCTTCCCACCGTCACCATAGAAACATTCACTCAGACATTCCATATCAGTAGTTGGGTTGGTCGCAATGTTTTCACACAACGTAATCATTGACAAAAATATCACACACACAAAAAGTCACAAATAAAATATGATCAAACGTGGATGGAAATTATAAGCGTCATGGAGAAGAAATATTGAGAGAAGCAAAAATTTGTTGGAATACTCTGTCAAGAAATGCATTGAAAGTATCGACCTATTCTTCAACAGTTTAACACAGACGACTCTGAAAATTTAATGATGTTGAAGCCCACGAAGAAACAATTAAAACGATATTTAATTCTGGAGATCAAGCTGCGTAGAAACACAAACTAATGTCCTTGATGACACAAACAGATCTATAATGTAGACGTTGTACTAAATGTATGAAATAGTAAACAAAATGTTGCCTTTTGATGTAACATGGAACACATTGGTTAGTTGAAATAATATTCTACCAACGAATATTGAACAGACATTTTTGTTGAATTTGGTTGGCAATGTGATCTCATTGCATTATCAATATGTTCTTATATTACGTTTATTTTAGTATTTATCTTTTTTTTTTAAAATCTATTTTATTTTAAAAAATGAGCGATCTGAATTCGAACTCTTGGGCTAAAGGCTTCTCAGTCATCTCAAGCCAACACGGTAACCACTTTGCTAGAGAAGAGTGTATGAACATGGAAGATTATTTATATTTTATGTTTGCGTTCACTAAGCCTCAGATGACGACCTATAAGGGAAACTAATTTTGCTTGCACAACCACTTCAGTCAGTAACAATTTCTTTCCCTATTCAAGACGCCAAACGAAATAATTAATTACCAATTAGTTGTATTTCAGCTATATATTTAAAATTGGTATCCCATTGCAACACCAGCAACATCTTGTGATATTTAGGCATGCTCTAATGAATGCTTAATATTGTTGTTGAGATCTGTCTCTGTGGCACATTACGTCTCGAGAGGATATCTTCAAACTTTGCAACTTCTTGTGTGGTCAAAGAGACCAATCCTTGATGCACAACTGCGGTCACAGATTGGACATCTGTGATCCCCAGGCGCTTTTGTGATTTCACCCTTCTTTCTACTATTGTGTCAGAAATGGAGTGACCTTTCCATTACTTGGGGAAAACCTAGGCGGGAAACTTGCGAGTTCTGGGCTCACTAGCGGATCCAGAACTTTTGAGGGGTGGGGCGATTTTTTTCCAAACCCTAACCCTATGTATTAACGCGCATATACATAGAATTACAAAAAGTCTAAATTACAAATAGAGCAGTGTTTCTCAGTCTTCGGCAAAACAAAAAACAGTCTAGACAGCTGGGGGACAGCTTTAAGCGATTCTCGATGCCAATCATTTTCTTGCATTATTCACTACAGAAACGCATTCTCCTGACATCTACAGCTCATTATTCATTCTATTAAAAAGGCAGGTTAAATTTTGTATAATAAAGTACGTGGGTATAATGGCCGATACTGAAGTGTGAGTGACAATCGAGATACAAGTAGTTTATGTATATCTTTATTATGCTTATTTGTCCTAATATTATCTTCATGTTAAGCGAGACCTCTTGTAGGCCTGTTATGGTCAGACTAAGACGCCAGCAGAACGATGATTAAACGACCTTGAGTATTCGACTGTTTTGATGCGCGCTAAATGTCTAGTATTTAAGAACTATTTGAATAATGTTTTTACTCAAAAAATTTCTAATATGAATTTATAGGCCCTAACTACATTGCAAGTACGATTGATTTTTTCTTTTCTTTTTCTTTTCTTTGAAAAGAAAAGATACTCCACACATTTAAATTAAGGCTTTGAGGATAGCCGCCGAAAAAAAAAAGGTCTTCGAAAAAAAATATTAAAAAAAAAGGGATTAATTTTGTTCAATACGATTGTTTGTAGCGTCGTTATGTTAAAGAACTAGAATACAAAGCTCTGAACAACTCAGAATTGTAAAGAGAGAGGAAAAATTAAGTCCCAAAATTATTTACAATAGAAAAATCTCAGATTGAGTAAAAGGTTGGGAAAAGGCGAATAGGAAAAACTATTTGAGTTTTGAACTGATCTCAATGGTAACTCTTATACTTAAAAACTTCTTATGAATTCTACATTTTTCCCAAACGAAGTCTTTCTTTAAATAATTATTTTAAATTCATGCGCAACTACATAGACCTGTCTTCATTTGACTATTCTGTTTTAAAACGTCATGTTTTTGTCGGAAAATGGGGGGTGCGTAGAATGAAAACGATTAATCATTTAAGTCCTCTCTCCATTGTATAATTATTGCAAATGATTGCACTTGGCAATAAAGAATAAGGAATGGGGCAACTCTATATAAGATTTTGATTTATAGCGTGTATTACTAATATTAGTGACAGATTTAATGTTTTCAAATAGTAATTTCTTAACTAAAATACGAAAGGTAAAGTATTTGTTTGTCTAGTGGGGAGTGGGGGGCGACTGCATCTATCTTCCCCACACCAATGGTATAACTCTCTTTCATTTTATATTTACCAATGATAAAATTTGAGATTAGAGTTTGGTGCGACATAATGTACAAATGGGTTGAAATATCAATAAGTAGCTTATAGATAGATATTCATTTAATTTTTTCACAAACTATAATTTCTACATAAAAATTGGACCGCCCCCCCCCACTCAGAAGATTTGGGTGGGGAGGGCAGTAGATTTGATCGCCCCCTCCCACCCCCATCGAACCAGTCAACATCCCAGAAGGGGAATGACATCGTATAGAGATTGGTTAAACTATCAATAAGTAGCTTTATGTAACTAATTATGTCAACAAACTAAGATTTCTACAAAATAATTGTACCATCCCCTCCACTTGAAGGTCGAGAAGGGGGCGGGGTTGATGAAATTGCCCCCTTCACCCCACTAAATCGGCCAACATACTAGTGGGGAGCGACATAATCTAAAAATAGGTTAAAATATAAATATTTAGTATATATTATTAACATAAGTAAAGAATTCGTGATTTTTTAAATTAAAATCTCCCTTACCGCCCCCCCCCCCCCTCCTTTTTGGAACCGCCAGTGGCTGGGCAGCCCACACATATTGTAGCAAATAATAGCCTATACAGCTAGTTATTATGCAAGCATATCTTCAATTCTGTGAAACCTAATAGAGATTATTATTATTATTATTGTTATAAACGAACGAGTAGTCATTGTCTGGCGCTGCCAGGGTCGAGTCTCGCTGACGGGAAACAAAATTCATCGTAGTCCCTTTATTAGTTTCCACTGAGGAATTTTCTGATGATGTGGCAGGTATGCAGCAGTACCGCCCTCTAACAGGCAACGAGAATGTTCCTAGGAATGCCAAGGGCCTTGAAGGTATCTGTGAGGTCAGTTGTTATTATCCCCTCGGTTGATATGACAATGGGGTATATTGTTGTTTTAGATAATTTCCATAAACGCTTAATCTCCAAGCCTAGGCTCCCATATTTTCGTTGCTTTTCCAGCTCAGTTTTTTTTTAAATTATGAGATAATGGTACGGCGATGTCAATAATGGTAGCGGCCTTTTCTTTTTTTTTTTATCGATGAGCAGCAAATCAGGGCAGTTAAAATCTACAGTTTTTGTCAGTCAAAATAGGCCTATCCCAGTACAGTAGATGATCCGTATACTCGAGAACCTTTTGTGGTGAGTTTTTGTAATAAGGAGGAGTATCCTTACCGATCAAATTGTGTGTCAAAGCCAAGTGTTAGTGTATTAACTTTGCAACTTGGTTATGGCGACCTAGGTAGGCAGATTCCGATATGGCTGAACATCCTGCCATTATGTGTTCAATTGAGTCACCCACATTTCCACATTTTCGGCATTTGTCAACAATATGCACGAATTTATATATATATATATATATGTGTATACATATGTTTAAGCGTATTGGATGTAAACTACAGTTTATCCTTGCACATTTAGATTATAAACTGAACCATTAAAGCGCCCCCCCTCTTGCCGTGAATATCACATGTTTCTTATGAAAATATATAATACAAATAACCTTAGTATGTATTATCTTACTAAAATATGTACAATAATTTTTTGGCGCTTCTCTACGTGGGGTGCCCTCCCCCTGAGGGTGGCACCAGGGTCATCGTTCTCCTTTGTGTTCCCTCACTACGCCTCTGCATTAAAGATGAGTGCAAGGTTTCAAATGAGTACATAAATACAGCTGCGACCTGCTTATTTTTCTACACTCGATGTAGACAAAGCTTTTGTTCGCAGGGCGTCTTTTAAAGTTTTTTTTTTGACAGTTCTACGAAACCTTGTCTCTTCTTGCTCCTGCAGTCTTCATTAGAGCTTTCCATCTCTTTCAGAGGCAATCTGAGGTCAGTTTCTTTCATTCCAGTGAGGGCGACTGAGTTGATCTTTATAGCGCGTAAGGCAGTACCTTTGTTTTAAAAATAAACAACAACACAGTAATACCTAAAACCAAAACATAACAATACAATGCAATACGACTTTAATGGAAGCAAATTAAAAATATTCATATTCATGATAAATAACAAATTAAGTTGCTATAACAAAGAAATAAGTTTGAAAATAACGAATCATTTGAAAATCATTGTTACAATTATTTTATTGTTTATTTGACGACACTATTTTAATATACAATCTACTTCTATCTATTTTACCTCCTATAGTTGAAATAAAACACAAATGGCTTTCCGTACTTTTTTAAAACACTACAATGCACGCGCAAAATTTATCACTCGATAGCTAACTCAATGCAAAATCGTCAATTAAGTGGACAACATTAAAAAACGTGGATCAGAATGTTACGAATCAATTCAGAAGTTTACTGAAGACCTTTAGGAAAAAGTCTGAAGAGTATTTTCTGGTTCTATGCCTCTCACTCCTTACCCTCTCTCTCTCTCTCTCTCTGTCTCTCTCACACACACACACACATGCACGGGTTGGTTTCAGGGTACCCTTCATCTTGTACGCTGGGAAACGCCTTTGAAGTCACAAGAAAATAAACATGACATCGATTGGTAAGTAGGTATTTATAATGGAAATAATTGACCCCATGAACACTGCCCATTTGGATCTATACCGTAAATGAGGGCTGCGCTATACTATGGATAGGCGTTTTTTTATTCGCCTCCTAACGGTAGGAAGATCTTTATATCGTCATTGAAAATAATTATTTAAAATCTAATTAACAATTAATAATTTAAAATGACAACTATATGTCGTATTTTTCTTCTGTCAATCAGTTGTTACATATCAGAGAACAAAAGGTCCCATGCAATAGTTGCACCTTATATATTATATAATCTATTAAACTATTTTATGATTATTCAAGCCCTATTATTATCTGATAAGCTTAAAATGTGGCTTCATTCGGTTATTATGTAATTTGTGCGCTCTGTTTCTGCTAATTCCATTAGGTTTCCATAATTTCTGAAGAGAGATTTGAGCTCTTCTCAATCTAAATTTTGCGATTCGAAAATATGTCGCGTTTCTAGGTAGCGTTGTGATCGTACTACTCAGGGCTGGATTTAAGGGAGGGTCAGGCGGGCAACTGTCCAATGCCTCCACAATAGAAAAAAAAATATCCAGATATTATTCTTTGCATTTTTACTGACAACCTTACAGTTGGCACCACTTTGTTGGTTAAGAAGTGTCCGCTTAGCTTGATCGTGATATAGAAAAACAGCTCCGGATTTACAGCAATGCGTCCATCCTGTCCTCACCCACCACAAAGTCAAAAATATCGATTTTCGATTTTACTAAAATAAGTATGCTAAATACTGCTTTTTTTTAAAAAAGAAGAAAAATGAGATTAAATTTACAAGCACTCTCTATGTCACACTTTAAGATAGTAAGTCTGAAGATTATCGGAAATGGCAGATTTAAATAGTTAGTAATAAATGGATCTGTATTAAAACTTTTGAAAAAGTGTAGCGGTCTTCTAAAAAAATCTCGCATTAGGGCATACATTTCCTTAAATCCTGCTCTAGTACTGTTAGAGCTGTGTTTCCTTTTTTAATTACTAGTAGTTTTATCTCAATTATTATTGAACTCTTTTAAAGATTATAATATTGTAAAGGAGTCAGAAGGAGTGAGACCCAAGGGCCGCCCAAGACTAACATATAGAGATGTTTGCCTACACCTTGCTGTCCGACAACGTGACACACAAATGCTCGCAATCACACCAAAACACACTGCTGAATCTAGTATTTAGTGTAGAACTCCAATCCCATACTAACTCCCTGTAGAGACATAAATAAAGACAAACTAAAAGAACCAGTCTAGTATACTATGGCATCGAAAACAACTCGTACCGTCATCTTTTTCTATGTGGGGACAAAAATTACTTTTCTTGTATTTTAACGTCTATAATTAATGTATTAGTAGTTAAAAGTTAGACAATCCATCACTGAGTACCGGCACCTATTTTGTTTTTTACTGAAAAAAGCACTATATATATACTTATACAAACGTGATTAAAATGTATATTTATGTTTCATCATCGCTGTAGGTTGCGTGGGCCGTGCTATTGGTTAGTGCCAATCATGGTAAGACATTTCTCTTTGTATATTAAATGTGTGATCAGGCATAGATTTAATCATTTCAAGATGTCCAACTGTGAATTTCGGAATGACATGAAAAAAAAAGGGGGGGGGGGGTGTGAGAATTCATTTTGTAACATATACTTTAACATTGGACACATGTGTCTCTATGGGAGACACACTTTATAGAAACGTATACATATGTTAACAGCATGCATGAGCAGATGGCATTTAAAACCTATTATTTGGAAATGAAATGAAATGCTTAGCTTATGGGCTACTAAATATCAGTATTTTTTCGCCCTAAAGGATTCAGAGACCTTACTTCAAATAAAACTCAAATTGAACAGAAGTCCAGTGGCTGAGTGGTTAAGCTTTGTTTCCGTACCTGGTGTTCTGGGTTTCAATCTCGGTGAATACTTGGGATTATGAATTTTGGGATATTTAGTTGAGTCCATCCAACTCTAAAGAGTGTCCGACTTTAGTTGGGGAACGTAAAGTTGGTTGGTCCTTGCGCTGACCACATGACACCGTTGGTCAAAGAAACAGGTGTCTCAAACATCACCTGCAAAGTCCGAAAAGATAAAAATTCAAGTAAAAATGTTTTATGTTTTAAAATATATAGATCTAGATTAAATGGAATATTACTTCGATTGAAAAAAAGGAATACTGAATTAGATAATTCAAGTTCTGAAGTGTTCACGATCGTAGAATTAACCGAAATTCATAAGAGAACTGGTTCCACTGATTGTCATTGTGGTGTGCCCGCTGTGGCTTATTAACAACAAAGTGCGGGTTTATACATTTCACATTAATTTCGCTTGAAAAATAGATATATTTACATGCAATGTGGATAAAAGTTTGTTTTTAGCGGTCCCCGAAAGGGGAAAAGACGCTGTTAGTTTTGTGTGGCTGTCTGTTCATCCCGTTTAGATGTCAGAAACTAGAAGAGAAAATGAAAATCGGACATCATGATTTTTTTTTAGATCATTCAAAGTTCTGATGCAACGGCTATTTTTTTCTTCTCGGAAAGTGAACCATCTAATTTTTAAAATTATATATGCAATTAGATTTTTCAAAAAATTACACAGCTTTTCAATAAAATATTTCAGGGGAGGTAACATTTAAAAAAAAAGGCCATGGACTTCTTCATTAATAAATCAAGCTTAATTCATAGATTCTGGCATTGGTACAAACAATTTGCAGCGAAGGTCACACTGGTAAAAGTGTCAATGGATCATTATAAAATATATTTTCCATTTATTAACTAACACATTAATAGAATAATGATTCAAATGTTGTTTTTAAAAAAGAATTTTGATACGAACTTCATAAGTTTAAAAAATTGCAAGCTACCTTTATAGCACGCAGTTTTACTATATCCTCAATATAAGAGCCTACACTTGACAGTCTAAATTACACTAAATAGAGCCCAGATATATATATATATATATATATATATATATATATATATATATATATATATACCATTACCCGGTAACAAAAGGCCTACTATTGATGATCTTAACATTGGCCTAGTAATTGTAAGATTAAACGTATAAACTCATACGAGTTCTAGTCTAGATATAGTAAATTCTATATCAAGATTCTATATCTAGTTATAGATCTAGATCTATTCTTAGATCTAGACTTAGATCTAGATATAGAATTAGATCCAACTCTAGATCTAGACTTAGATGTAGTTCTAGACCTAGATTTAGATCTTGAATCTAGATTTAGATCTAAACTAGGTCTAGATCTAGCTAGATCTTTGTCTCGTTTGTATAACAATGGAGATATTAAATTTTATTTGCGAGGGGAAAGTCGTATTAAGTCATTTGTACACAATAGTAGCTTAAAGTAGGTCAAGAATTTTTTTTCCTGATGCCAATTTATCTAATTTAGTTAGAAGAATAATTTTTTTAAGTTTCTCTTTATTATATGTAACATGTTATTAATTTTGAATGTATGGATAAGATTAATAATTATTATTTTAAAAAATATATAAGTGTACGCTACATGAATATATGAAGGTGATGTGTCTGAGGGGTAAAGCAGTTGGAACCGGAAGTCCCGTGTTCGAATCCTGCTTAAGACTCTAGGTGGACCACTTCGGGGTGTCAATTCTGAGTTTGTGTTTCCACACAAACAGTCTTTGTAACCTTTTTATTTTAAGAAAGAAAAATGTTGGGACATTATTTAATTCATTTTAAATCTCAGTAATCAGTATATTATACAAATTTAATTATAACATTATTGATTAATTGACAAACTGTATGTTTAAATTTTACCAAGAAAGAGATGACCATAACTATCTCCTCATATATGTATGGTTTTAAAAGAGGTTTAGATTTATGAAAAAAAAAATGTCTAGCATTATAAATTTTAAAAAAAGGTTCGATTTCAGAAATTAAGAAGTAGCCGTTGCATCTTAGCTTTGGAAATCATAAATGATGGTTAATTTTTAATAATTTTTCTAGTTTTTGAGATTTAAACATGACAGACTAACAAACGGACGGATGGACGTACTGACATAAAACTTATAGCGGATTTGACTAAATACTCGATTTTGTTTCTAGTATATCATTAAAAAGTAATAAAGTTATTAATCTGATTATTATAAACAATAGAACAATTCTAAATAATAAATGTTGATTCGATGCTGTATTTATCTGAATTATATTCCACGTAGATTCAAAGCTTTGTCCTATATCTAATGAAATACATTCAGCTTAGATTTATAATTTTATGATTTAGATTGGTTGAATAAAATTTAACATTCTAATTTATACTCTAATTGCATGGAGCCGCCATTTCAATTCATTTGTATTGAGATAGATTCAATCATTCTAGACGCGTAGTGATGGGCGGAGTAACGGGGTACGATGCCCCAGGTGCCACTACCACGCTGGCGTTACATGCAGAGAGGCGCCAAAAAAAAAACTACAAAATTATTGTAGATATTTTAGTTAGGTAATACATTCTAAGATTATTTGTATTATATGAATTATACTTAATTTGTATTTATAAGCCTATATTTCTATGTGATGTTCATGGAAACTGGTGGTGGGAGGAGGGGCGCCAATAAAGTAACTTGTCCCGGTCGCACGCTTTGCTCACTAAGCCTCACTCATTCCAAACAATCTGTTCGCCATTTTTTATATATATACATAATAACTTGACATAAGTAAC
The DNA here is from genome assembly GCA_030265305.1 of Biomphalaria pfeifferi. Taxonomy (NCBI): domain Eukaryota; kingdom Metazoa; phylum Mollusca; class Gastropoda; family Planorbidae; genus Biomphalaria; species Biomphalaria pfeifferi. The sequence continues at coordinate 794,816 of JASAOG010000060.1, read as the reverse complement.
TCACACTGATTAATGTTATTATAATTGAGTGTATTTTAAATAATAACTTTATAACATTCACCATCCATATTACGTGATAGACATAATAACTGAATGTCTAACCCAGATTGCCGTGTGGTTCACTTAAAAAGCAAAGACCATCACCCAGACAGAAAACACATCAATGAAGGCCATATAGTCAGTGTCAAACTCGTGAGCGAGGACTATGGCTCCCAAGGCTGCAAGAAAAACTCAGATTACGGCTACAGCGGTGACGTGGTCTATGCCAAGCACGGTTGTAAGGGAAGCTTCAAGGTCTGCACTGATGGAGATCACTATGATGCAAGTTATGGACACGGCGTTAATAACGGTTATAACCAGTATAAGCCAAAGGGATATCATAAACCTGTACCTTATTACAAGCCAAAGTCTTACTATAAACCAAATTCCTATTATAAGCCCAAGTCCTACCATAAACCAAAATCTTACTATAAACCAAAATCTTACTATAAACCGAAATCTTACTATAAACCAAAATCTTACTATAAACCAAAATCTTACTATAAACCAAAATCTTACTATAAACCAAAATCTTACTATAAACCAAAATCTTACTATAAACCTAAAACCTATTACAAACCTAAAACCTACTACAAACCTAAAACCTACTACAAACCCAAAACCTATTACAAACCCCAAACCCATTATAAGCCCCAATCCTATTACAAACCCCAAACCTACTATAAACCCCAAACTCATTATAAGCCCCAAACCTACTATAAACCCAAAACTTACTATAAACCCAAAACCTACTACAAGCCTGTAGCACACCATAAACCTTCCCACTATGCGCCAAAGGTCTACCATAAACCTAGTTATCATGCTCCAAAGCATCACTATCAACCACACAGGGATCATTATGCCCCAAGTCATCATGGACCTTATGATTCTCACAAACCCTACGGACATAATCCTCACAAGCCCTATGGATATGATCCTCACAAGCCCTATGGACATGATCCTCACAAGCCCTATGGACATGATCCTCACAAGCCCTATGGACATGGTCCTAAATACTCCCCTGTGTACGGCAGAAAACGCCGAGACACCGAGTACGCTCCTCAAGGCAAAGACGAGCACGAAGCAGAAAAGTATCACCACAACGAGGCTAAGGAGGAGCCCCAGAAATACCAGCCCCAGTATCAACCAGTCAAATACGACAATGAATACGCTCCTTACAAATCAGATTATAAACCTCCCGAGAAAGACGCCTACCAGCCTCAGAAAGCCTATTACAAACATCAGAAAAAGAGGCGTAACAAATACAGGAAGAAAAACAGGTACAATAAAAACAAGCGTCAAAAATATTACAAACCCCAGCAAAAATATTATCAATCTAACTACAAGCCACATAAAGATGATTACAAACCTTCAGAAACCTATTATAAGCCTCAAAAAGATGAGTACAAGCCCAAAGACACCTACTACAAACCACCTAAAGATGATTATAAACCTCCAGACATCTATTACAAACCTCCAAAAGATGATTATAAACCTCCAGACACCTATTACGAACCCCCAAAAGATGATTATAAACCTCCAGACACCTATTACAAACCCCCAAAAGATGATTATAAACCTCCAGATACCTACTACAAACCTCCAAAAGATGATTATAAGCTACCAGACACTTATTATAAGCCCCCAAAAGATGATTACAAACCAAAAGACTCATACTATAAACCACCAAAGGATGACTACAAACCTCCACAAACCTACTATAAACCTCAACATAAATCTTATTATAAGCCTCCTCAGGAGACCTACGAAAGTCACGAAGAATCGTACGAACACCAAGCCAACGACGATTATAAGCCGAGTAAAACCTATTATCAACCAAAGAAATATTCCTACCGCCCAGCTAAGGATGAGGTTTATAGCCGAAAACGCCGAGATACCGAGTACGCTCCTCAAGGCAAAGACGAGCACGAAGCAGAAAAGTATCACCACAACGAGGCTAAGGAGGAGCCCCAGAAATACCAGCCCCAGTATCAACCAGTCAAATACGACAATGAATACGCTCCTTACAAATCAGATTATAAACCTCCCGAGAAAGACGCCTACCAGCCTCAGAAAGCCTATTACAAACATCAGAAAAAGAGGCGTAACAAATACAGGAAGAAAAACAGGTACAATAAAAACAAGCGTCAAAAATATTACAAACCCCAGCAAAAATATTATCAATCTAACTACAAGCCACATAAAGATGATTACAAACCTTCAGAAACCTATTATAAGCCTCAAAAAGATGAGTACAAGCCCAAAGACACCTACTACAAACCACCTAAAGATGATTATAAACCTCCAGACATCTATTACAAACCTCCAAAAGATGATTATAAACCTCCAGACACCTATTACGAACCCCCAAAAGATGATTATAAACCTCCAGACACCTATTACAAACCCCCAAAAGATGATTATAAACCTCCAGATACCTACTACAAACCTCCAAAAGATGATTATAAGCTACCAGACACTTATTATAAGCCCCCAAAAGATGATTACAAACCAAAAGACTCATACTATAAACCACCAAAGGATGACTACAAACCTCCACAAACCTACTATAAACCTCAACATAAATCTTATTATAAGCCTCCTCAGGAGACCTACGAAAGTCACGAAGAATCGTACGAACACCAGGCCAACGACGATTATAAGCCGAGTAAAACCTATTATCAACCAAAGAAATATTCCTACCGCCCAGCTAAGGATGAGGTTTATAGCCGAAAACGCCGAGACGCGCCAGAAGACAGCTATGAGGAATATGGCCACGGTAAGCAAAGCTACAATCATCAGCCTCAGTATGATAAGCACAGTGACGATGAGTCGCAATATAAGCCCCCTGCTTACAAAAAGCCGGAAAAGACCGAGTATGGTGACCATAAAAAGGATCGGTATAATCCCTCTTATAATTCTTATAAGCAGCATGAGCCTGAGTATAAGCCCCAAAAGTTACACTACAAGCCCGCGAAATCTAATTATAAGACTCAAAAACACAGCTATCAGCCTGCTAAGTCCTACTACAAACCTCAGAGATCGTACAACACCTACAAAGCACACAAGAAAGTGCAGTACAAACCAAAGTATCGCCCTCAGTACAAGCCGTCGTACAAGCCCAAAGGCTACAACAATCAATACCGGCCATATAAAGACAAAAAATACAATCGAAAATACAGACTGAGGCACAAGAGACGAAAGCATTACGGTGGCCACAAGAAGAAATATCACAAGCATCACTCTCAGGCCACCTATGGTCAAGACAGCCCTTATCTTCCGGCGGCGAACTATGACCAGTCTTACCAAAAAGGTAAGTCAAATGAAGTATACATCTTTAAGACGTTTTGAGTTATAAGACTAAGAGGGTAAAGAAATCCGTTCATTTATTTTCCTCGTTAAACAGATGAAAACACCATTAGGCCCACTGAGTATTGAAATACAAAACACCATTAGGCCCACTGAATATTTAAATGTTGTTTTGTTTTTAAATACAAAAGAGAGGCTAATCTAATATTATATTAATTTTATTGATGCATTAAAAACGATTTTCTTTGCCATTTAAAAATAGGACTTTATATTGCTTCTTGTTCAGTCCTCTCCTACGGAGATATCGCTAGTACTTTAGACACAGTCCATCTTTTCACCTACTATTTCAGTTATGTTAACCTCCCCCCCCCCACACACACACACACCGCGCCCTATTTTTTTTTTTATAGAATGAACCAACGACCCAAATGTTTGTTCTGGAAAGATAAAACAGCTTGTTAGGAAAAATCTCTATTACTGACCGCACTGGTCTCGATGGTCCCGAATTTGATTCCTTCCTGCCGCCCTCCCCCGTCGAACTGGGCGAGGTTTAAGCTTGAGTGTAATTAACTTCAAAATCTGAAGGAAAATCCGAAATATTTAATAAAAAAAACACGCTTTTCTCAAGCTGTGCTTATTATTTTCTAGTTTAAGAAAAGGGAATATATTTTATTTCCTTAAATCAACTTTCAATAAATAGAGTGCTAAATTCTATCAAAGTCTTTTACGCACAGTTCAAATAATGACTTTGAGACTAAGATCTTTTTTTTTTTTACATTTAAACTGAACTAGTTGTCAGGCAGCAAGCGATCGGAGCTGGTTTGTAGGCAAGAAGTACGTCACCTAAAGTCTTGAGTCTTTATGAGAAATAATCCAAGTAGATTTTTCCAACAACCTATTTATCTGAAAACTACGGGGTTATCTCCCATTGTGCTATATTAAAAAAACATTGATTAATTATTACTAAATGACAAACTAATTAGTTCATTTTTGGATTGATTCGAGTATTGTTATCGACTATGAATCAATATGCAAAATTTCAACATCATGCTAGAGTGGGAAGTGGGAGAAAAAAAGTATCAAAAAGTAATAATGGGACTAAATCTATATATACATCCTTACCTTTCATTAAGTAGCATCTATTCCGCTTATTTCGAAATCAATTAAGCAATCAGTCACTATCAATTAATTAACTAATTGTTTCATTTTTTAATTCATTTCTTGTCAGATTAATGAATAATTTAGTAAAGTTTAAACTTCAACCGAAAATGTGAACTGGGAGAAAAGACATGTTTAAACTTTTTAACAGACAGACAGACGGACAGACAGACAGACAGACAAATTGAGTTGATAAAAAATGTAAAAATGTTCGTACTTTAAACCCACATCCTACAGAGGCTGAAAAGGACTACGCCCCTGCGTATAGCTACGAAGACCACGGCAAGCAGGATGACGATAAGTACGATGATAAATATGAATATCAACCTAAAGATGATGATGATGATTACAAAGATGACAGGAAACATAAAGATGAATACAGTTGAATTGTTCGTAAGATGAACGTAACATAAATGTTGTTGAATGTCATGGTCAAGATCAGAGTGAGAGCAGATTTGTCAAAGTTTAAAGACTCAGTTGGAAAGTTAAAAAAAATAAACAGTGTACAAAATAGTCTACTTGTTATCAGATTTCTTTTAATTAAATGCTAATTACATCTTCTTGATTACTTAATGATAGGATAGATATCATGTGCATAGCCGGGGGGGGGGGGTCAACCTCCATCCCTGAAATGAAATCTCCCCTGAGGGGGGGGGGGGTCGGAATGTAGTGACTGATTTTCTGCTTTGATTTAGTTTATTTTACTTGAGATTTTAATACTAAACCATTACTTGCCCCAGCGCAGCCAAGGGGGGTTTAAGTTTAAAACCTCCTACCAGGGGGTTTTGAAGTTAACCCCCCCCCCACTACTATAAAAGAAAACAAAAAATAATGCAAAAATAATGCAAACGTCATTCCCCAACTTCCAAGAGCATAGTTACGGAAAATTTAGATTTTAAAACCCCCTCCGAAATTTACGATACCTTCCCTCTTTAATATAGAAAATCAAATGTGAGCAGGTCAGGGTGGCGCTACTGAGTGAGGCCTTTTTTGTGTTATCTGCTGCTCAACATTTGTTCATTTAAAACAGTAGGCAGATGGTAGCTCTACTGTGTGGGCCCAATCTGTGCACCTCGGTCTGTGACCAAGGGGCTATAGTAGCCTAAGCAACCAGACAGCACAATTAAACTAAACTAACCTACACTAAACTAGCTAACTAAAAATAAAATAACCAACTACAATTATAAAGCAAACTTATATACACTTTATTTACAACCAACTTACAAAGCAATAAAAATATAGGTGAATACGAAAATGAAAATAAACTTAGAAATAAACAAAAACTATATATACGCACTACTAAATAATTAATCAACCCTACTTAACTGAACTTAACAACTCCGCTAACCAAAACCCTCTGCCGCCTCTGTATCTATGTTGCTAAATCTACAACTATTCCTAACTAAACCGACCACCAAATAACCTAAATTACCCCAACACTAAACAGTAAGCTACTAGCAGCAGTAAAGCAGAACTACAGCCGAAATAATGGCAGTTAGGCAGTAATAACTGCGGCAGACAGTTAGGCCGTAAGTCAGTTAGGCCGTAAGGCAGGAATTATAGCCTGCAATTACAAATATAAACAAACATAAAAAATATATAAAATAATCATTCTAATATTAATGGAAATACTTTTACAAACTAAAGGTAATAAAACATTGTATAGAAAAGCAACAAGGAGATCATTAGGGATGGATCCTTGTGGGTGGGGGTGATGCTATCCAGATTAAAGGACCTTCCAGTTCCATCATAGACAATGGCTGAGTAATTAAGCCAGTGATGCACGGCACTAATCCGTTTACATCAAAACAATCTAACAACAATCAATCCTAATTAAAATATATCAAGTAAAAATAAAACTATTTCTCAACTTACAGGCAGTCCACACAGGAACAACACTAAAAATAACTTTCTAACTCACTGCTTGGTCACACAGACTAGCTAATCAAGCACTGACCAGCGGTCAACACCGGAAAAGGGACAAGACACGGCAGCATCCGTTCTATTTATAGAGCCAGGTCATGACTCGTCTACACTAACTTTAAAGCACTCAGCACTAGCCTAAATTGTTTACAAAAATTAAAATACAGATATAAATAGATAAAAAATTAGATCTAGGAGCGCCAGCTCACACAAAGTACACATTCAAAATTCTATGAGAGTAGCCAAAAGGGTTATGAGTTTCAACCCCCCTTCAGCGGGATTTGAAGCTAAAAATATCTCTTCTATTAAAAACAAACAAATTACATACTCAAAATGCTATTAGCGTAGACAAAGAGGGTTTTGAGTTTCATACCCCCTTCAGTGAGGTTTGATGCTTAAAAAATACCTCTTTATATAAAAATAAATTAAATTTCACACTAAAATTCTTTAAGCGTAGCTAAGCCAAAGGGGTTAGTGAGCTTAAACCCCTATCCTCCTGATGGCTTTTTTTTAAACGTTTAAAACCTCTCCAGATGGCTTTAAGTTTAGAATCCACCTACATAGGGTTTTGAGGTGGATAACGCCCTCTTCAATATTATTCTAAAGCAAACTACTCTCACAAAATTCGATGAATGTAGCTAAATTAGGCTTTGAATTTGTTAAAAAAATACTCCAGAGATTTGTTAGTTTAAAACCCCTTAGATGATTTTGACGATAAAACCTTCCTTTTCGATATAAAATTAAAAGAATACTACAGTCACCTAATTCCAAGAACGTAGCCATAAGAGGTTACAAATTTCTACCAGTGGCTGGGCTCCACTAATAAATAAATGCAGTGAATAGTCTGCCAAAATTGAAACAGACTAAATGTGGCTCAACAAAGATGGTTAAGACGGATTTTAGGAGTCAGTTATAGAGATCGGGTCTCAATCAAGGAAATCATGGAGGTCCTCAGAGCAGGTTTTGAAGAGACTTTAGACATTGCCAGTGACAGATTTTTGTGGAAACAGCTTTCCGCCCAATGCCCCGAAAGGCCCAGGAGGATCTAAGCCAGTAATTATAGTACATTATGTTTATGAAATAAAACTTTTTAATAGCAGAATAATGCATGTAGATACCTCAAAATATGTATTTTATTGGTTTCAATACCGGAACTAGTGCTTGGCTACAGAAGGATCCTAGGTAACACATTTAAAGACTGTATCACAAACGAAGAAATTAGAGACAATGTTACAAGAACGCTTGGAGCCCACAATGAGCTGTACATTTTGTAAAGAAACGCAGGCCATATTACAAGGTCTTCAGGGCTTGCAAAGACCTTTCTTCAGGGAACAGTACCAGGAAAAAGAAGAGTGTGAAAGATAAAGCTATTTGAAAACAACAAAGAGAGAGCAATTGAGAAAGACAGTTGACAAATCTGGTGTGGTGCACTTAACGGTCCAAGAGACTAAGGTATAGGTCAAGGTGAGGTGATGGTGAAAAAGTGACCACCCAGATACACCCTTCTTTCTCCCCTCCCCCCCCCCTTCCCAACTGTTCCGAGCAGGGGAGAGAATCATAGAGGAGTGACAAAGCTAAAAGCATGAAATTGCGCTAAACAAAAACAACGGCTAAAAAATATTTTGTATCCGCACAGAATTAGTAATGTTAATATAGAGCTATTACAAATTTCATTACATGACTGATCTAAACTAATTGATACAACAAAGCTTAATTTAAGCCCGTTTTTTTTTCTCAGTATTTCTTTCTTTCGTTTAAATTATATGTTTATGGATTTACAACTGAAATGGGAGACAACCTATTCAGACTTGTCAGAGAGTTAAAGAGTCATGAACCCGTTGATTTGTTCAATCCTTTTGAGTGCTAGTAAGTGTGATACATCCCGATCCAAACGAAAAGCTAACTTTAATTATTATTTACAAAAGTAAGAAAAAAAAAAGATTCCAAAATGGTAATGGTCTTAATGAAATACTAGCTAAATGCAGGATGGGACTCTTAAGCCTACACTTCCGTAGCCCTCCTCGTCCCTTACACAATATAATACATTGGGTGGAATTAGTTAAAAGCATTGATTTGACACACTGTAATGCTGATAGAAAACACAACTTTGAGAGGTTCAAACGGGCTTTTTTTAAAATACTTTGAAGGCTGATAGTGTCTGGATAACCCCACAGCTTGAATAACAGTTTGACTTACTTGATGTTTTATTGTCTGTCCTACTGCTCGTCCAAAGGAGGACAGAAACACAGAAAGGATTACAGAAAAACAAAAAGGAGGTCAGTAAGAGGAGAAAGAAAGACAGAAAGGAGGACAGAAAGAGGATAAAGAAAGACAGAAAGGAGGACAGAAAGACAAAAAGGAGGACAGAAAGACAAAAATGAGGACAGTAAGACAGAAAGGAGGACAGTAAGAGGAGAAAGAAAGACAGAAAGGAGGACAGAAAGACAAAAAGGAGGACAGTAAGACAAAAAGGAGGACCGAAAGACAAAAAGGAGGACAGTAAGACAAAAAGGAGGACAGTAAGACAGAAAGGTGGAAAAAATGACAGAAAGACAGAAAGGAGGACATAAAACAGAAAGGACAGAAAGACAAAAAGGAGGACAGTAAGACAAAAAGGAGGACAGTAAGACAGAAAGGAGGACCCAAATGAGGATAGAAAGGAGGACAAAGACTATATAGGAGAACACAAAAGATTAATACGTTAAAAACTAGATTTATAATTTAATGAACATGGGCATTTATGAGCGAAAACGCTATTTCTATCTACAAAAGTCGTCGATTGTGAGGGTGCTTCTATTTCGTTTCGTTCTTTCTAACATCAAAGGTTTATTTTTACAAGGTCACTAGGGTAAAGCAGAAGAGTCCCACTAAATGAGAATCTATTTTTAGAATTATTGCAAGAAAAAAAATTACTTTGATTTGTTCAAGATTTTTAGCGGCCCCCCGAAAGGGGAAAAGACGCTATTAGTTTTGTGAGCAATGTCTGTCCGTCTGTCCGTCCCGTTTAGATCTCTAGTCAAAATCCGACATCATAATATTTTAGTCCATTCAAAGTTCTGATGCAACGGCTACTTTTTTCTTTTCTAAAAGCGAAATATCTATTTTTTAAATCACTTTAGCAAGCAGTTTTTTCATAAAAATACTTTTACAACTATTCACTATTAATAGTAACAAACACGGGAGGCTCTTTAGATCATCTGCCACGTCTGTAACACAATTATGCAAATGCAAATAATTTTTTTTACATTTCTAATGCTACGTTATGTTAGTTCTATCCTACTAACTACTACATCAGTGGTTCCAAAACTTTTTTGTCTCGTAGACCCCTTGCCATATTTTCTGGTTTTCAGTAGACCCCTTCTTAACTTGCAAATTTTTGCAAATAAACCAATAGAAGAGTAATGTAAGTAATGTAATAAAAAGTAATGTAGGGCAACATACAAAGTTATAGAGATCTACCTTTTTATTGATTAAATTCAAATTTAAACCAATTAAAATAACAATTAGGCTAATACGTATCCTAGAATCACCAAACACACTGGAAATAATTTTTTTTTTTTTTTTTTTTGCATGTTAATCATCCGTTAAATTGCTATGGATATTATGTTTCATTTAGGAATTTTTAGCTCTATGAAGAAGTCCTTCCAACATTAAATAGTAATTAATTTGTCTTAAGTTTCATTGTAAAAGTTTTTGGAAAGAGCAGTTTCTCTTGTATTTCTTATCTTTCACGTGTGGCACAACTGTTTTCACTTACAGGAGAAAGAGGCCAATGCGAGTAACTGTCACCTAAACCAGTAGCCTAAGCTTCGAGCTAGACCCCCGTGGACAGCTCATAGACCCCCAATTTATTTTTTCACTTTCGTAGACCCCTTGGAAGTCTTCGTAGACCCCTGGGGGTCTATATGGACCACTTTGGGAATCACTGTACTACATTTACCCCTAAAAAAATGTTTACTTTTTTTTTTAAGAGAAAAAAATCTATTTAGTATGTATATAAGTTGGACATAATTAAAAAAAACAATTAATAAGCAGTTTTTCATATTATCAAGTGACGTGCACTTCTGTACAAAAACGGAATTTTAAAAATTTTTTTTTTTGGATTTGAATAAGAGATTGACCCTTTACAAAACAATTAGATTAATTGGATATTTATTATAAGACATCAGTTAGGCCAGGTTCGCATTTAACTTCACTTTCACTTTCATCTATTCTTTTGTCTGCTGGACCGCTGGGGCACCACACAAGATCTGTCAACCTTCTGTCTCCATTCTTCTCTATCAATTGTCTTTGATATAATTTAATTCTGATGTTCTCTCTGATAATATTGATATTTGTCTTTTTTACCTACCTGGGTGGACCACTTCGAGGGCCGATTCTGAGTTTGTGTTTCCACAATTTTTTTTTTATTTCAGATATCCTGAAGCTAAGGAACGTCGCTTTCATACAGTTGATATTAACTAGATTGAATGCTTCTATTTTTCAAAAGTACAGTGTTCATGTTCATATATTTTCTTGGTCAGCTGTTTCTGTTGTGAGGACCAATCGTCAGAGAAGGCATGAACACAGAATCGCAACGTCGCAACCTGTGGGCAGTTGAAACGTACAGACCTGTGACGTGGCGAAAAGCTATTGGACTCCAGGGCTCACCGGTTGCGACGTCGCAGTGTTGTATCCTACTAGAACGATTGGTCTCAGTTGAAAACATAAAACATTACGATGCATGGGCTTTAATGTAGAGATTAAAACAAAAACTTTACCATGCCTGGGCTTTAATGTAGAGATTAAAACATAAACTTTACGATGCATGGGCTTTAATGTAGAGATTGAAACATAAACATGACAATGCATGGGCTTTAATGTAGAGATTAAAACATAAACTTTACGATGCATGGGCTTTAATGTAGAGATTGAAACATTAAACATTACGATGCATGGGCTTTAATGTAGAGATTCTAACATAAAACATTACGATGCATGGGCTTTAATGTAGAGATTAAAACATAAACTTTACGATGCACGGGCTTTAATGTAGAGATTGAAACATAAAACATTACGATGCATGGACTTTAATGTAGAGATTCTAACATAAAACATTACGATGCCTGGGCTTTAATGTAGAGATTGAAACATTCGAATGGAGGAATTAATATCATGAATATGCATACACATGTTTTCATTTGATTGTATATGAATTTCAAAAGTGAGGCTGGACTTTTGTCAACAACGCAAAATTTAAAAAACATATAGAGCTTATTAAATTTGTTTTGATAGTGAGTATAGCCAAACACAAGCATATATATGCCTTTATATGCTTGTGAGTCTTGGAGAGGAGAATCCTAGCAATGGAACTGAGATACTACAGAAAGATCCTAGGTGTCACATTCAAAGATCGCATCACAAACAAGAGATTAGAGACAGGGTTACTTCCGCGATTGGGCCCATGATGACCTGCTAAGTATCGTGAAAAAAGGGAAGCTATACATCTATGGCCATATTACAAGACCTTTGAGGCTCGCAATGACTTTCCTTCAGAGAACAGTATCAGGAAAGGGAAGAAGAGGCAGAAAGAGAAATCGATGAGAGGACAACATAAAAGATTGGACGGGCCTGCCATTGAAAGAGGTTCTAACTAAGACAAAGGACAGAGAGGAATGGAGAAAAGCGTCGACGAATCTTCCATGGTGCCCCAACGGTCCAACAGTTAAAGGTAAAAGTCGCCAACCAGTAAGAGACATGACTCAATCTTGTTTACGATTGGTTGCTACATTATCCATTCTTGTTAATTACAAAACTACAAAACTAGCTCACGATGACGCGATCACTTTTACAATGAAGATCTTGGAGTAATTAGAAGTGTGAAATCAATGTGAGTACTCGATCAAAGCTCATATAATGTCAGTCGATGTAATGGGCTCGTTCCGTCGTCATTTGCAAAGATGCACCTAACAAGTCGTGTTTGTTTCTGGTTCTGTTTGGTAAGAACATTTCTATTTTTCATTCAATTTAACAAATATTTAATATTTAAAACATTAATCATAATTCCTTATCCAGATAAAAGAAATGTAAATCACCAAGCTTGGGAATTATAAATCTCTATTTCGGCTGTATCCAGTAGAATTCGTTTTTGAATGGCCGTTGGACCATGCAATATATCTCTGCCGTCTCAACCAAGTGATTTTGCTGATTACATCATCTAGAAGTTTCGAATATGATGATAAAGAAATTGACGCTGGTCATTTCATTCGCTTGTTTAATATATGAAATTAGTTCTTGAAATTATTTTATTGCAAAAGACTATTTCTTCCTCGATCTACTTTCTTGATAGACTTCCTCGATAGGCTTTGTTTAAAACTTTATGCATATGTTCAATTCATTTTTCAAAGAAATTTCTAATTGTGAAGATGATTCCTAGAATGACTGTCTGTCCATATCTCCTCTTGCATTTCATAGTAATTGTATCTCTCTTCACTTACATGTCCAAGTTGTACTGTACAATTATAAACTGACCGATACCAACTTAATTTTTAAACAGGGAATCACTGCTGTGGTAGTTACTCATGGCCATCCCCCAACTAGAAAAGGTAATTTACATTTTAGAAATGTTTTGATGTTGAATGTTGCCATGTGAACGCTATATCTGTGTTTCCAATCTAGCTTTTAATTAAGTTCATGTTGAGAAACAGAACATGTATGTAAACAAAAGATGTAGCAATTGACATTATGGAAGACACTAAAGTAAATTAGATAAATTGAGCAAATACAAAATATCATGCAATGTACCAAAAATAAAAAATGTTTCAAAACTTTTCAAAATAGAAGATATTATATAGATGTTATGTGTAAAAAGTTATCAAAGAATTCCCATGATAATGAATTATTCAAAAAGAAACAAAGCATTAGGGTTTGTTAGAACATTTTTTTACAAATCAAACAAGAACATTAAAGTAAAACAATATTTAACCATGGTCAAAAAAATATTATAGGAAGTATTCTCTGTTTTTTAATTACTCAACTCAAGAAAATATAAAGAAGCTAGAATAGACGCAAAATAGAGCCGTGAGATTTATAACAAATTAATATTCATATTTGACTAGAGTAAATTCATTAGTCAAATCACAAAATTTGGACACTTCAGGATAAAAGACTTAGAATTAAAGTAACAATAATAATAAAAAAAAAACTGAACCATACTTTACAATTACACAAATAAAAACCAAATAAAATACACATAGCGATAAAGACACATTTCATAGTCCATATGCCAAGCCTAATATTACAAGCGCTGTTTCTTCACTAGTACCATTTGAGCATGTTGCCTGAATCAGCCAGGAAATTCAATGACTCAGCAGACTTTAAGTAGGTAATTAACAAAAAAATAAGCTTTCAATACTAAAAAAATATTTGAAATAAAAATAATCATAATCACTACTATGACCTGCTGTTATCCATTTTACCAGACAAATTGACCTCATAAGAAAAAACGTCAATGACTGAAATAAAAAAGTCAAATTGACAATATTAACAAATATTGCTCCAAACAATAAAATAAACAATCTGATCAAAAGCAAAAATATGGCGAATTGACAGAAAGACACAAAGATAAAGACACATTCCTCATTCCATATGTTAGGACAAATTAGTACAAATACTCCTTCTTCCCTAGCGCTATTAGAGCATGGAATGGGTTGCCTAAGCTAGCCAGGAAAACCAGTGACTTGGCAGAATTTAGGTCGATTGGTCAATATGCATGACTAAATGCATGATGCGTAGGACGTAATCATCTTCTTTTTGAAGTAACGTCTGCATTATATAAGATAAGATAACATTTAAATTAGACTAATTGACCTAACAGAGAGTAACCAGACATAAAAAAAAGGTATCTTCTAAAACAAAAAGGTGAAGGAGAACTGACTTTAAACATAGAAAACTTTATTGACCAAACAATTGTCTAATTGCCCAACAGGTAAGCGATAATTGGCAAGGATGTGTTGCAATGTTAAATAGAGGCCCTAAACATGAATTCAGAGGGGAACAAGAACAACAGTTGTTTTTTTTTTAAATTTAATCTTCAAGCATAATAAAATAATTTAAAAAAATAATAAAAACATTATTTGTTTCAATTCTGTTATCCACCCGTGACACCGTTAGCTGCTAACTGCCTTGAAGTTGAAAGTCCGCATCTTCTGTATTGGCTAGAGCAATATTTGAAATCAGCACCATCCCTGAAGGAGTGACAGGAATACATGAACTGTAGGCTCAAGGCGCTGTAATAACATTACAAACACTAACTGGACAGCTAAAATGACAATTAATCTAAAAAGGTTTTAAACAGATAGGTCTTAATGTTCTTCTTAAAAGTGGTGTAGCATGTTGTCTGTCTGAGATCCATGGGGAGTGAGTTCCAAGCCTTTGGTCCGTGCCCTCAGACCGTAGCTTTTGAGGGAGAAATTTGGCACTACTAGAAGTGTTGAGTCCATTGAGCGCAGGGCCCTCTGGGGCATATACGGAGTAAACAGTTCGCTAAGATAGAAGGGCATCTCATTGTTATATATACACTAATGACAACGTGTGGCGATCTTGTAATCGATTCTTGCTTTCACGTGAAGCCAATGGAGCGTGCACAAGAAAGCAGTAGCAGAATCTCGTCTTCTTTTCTAAGCATCTTAAAAAAAAAAAGTTATTCATTCGAATCGATAAGAAGAGATTTTAAATAATCCCTGATCCATGAACTTTGACCTACGGCAAATGTGACAACTAATTTTAGAGAGTTAAATTCTTATTGATTCAATTTATCTGAGCTATACAGACTGTGTATTTGAATTCTATATCTACCTGCAGTGTGTTTTACCAAGATTTTGAACAGCCACAGCAAAGTCTCCATCAAAAACAAATACGATGACCAGGTCAATGTAACTGAGGTGTCGGTCCTCCAGACTTACTCCAAGCAGAAGTGTATTCTGAATTGGAACTACGGATTCTACGGCTCTCATGTCTACACTAAAGACTGCAAAGCAAAGTTGAAGGTTTGCTACCGCAAGCTAATTGACCTAGGTAACTTCATTGATTAATACAGGAAACTAAAAGTTTAAAAGGGGCGGAGGAGGGTGGGAGGCAAGAAATTCTTTAAAATAGTACACCAAAATTTTTTTATAATATATATATATATATCACAAAATATTTGCCAATTTGTGTGTGTGTGCTGGGATAGGCTACAGGGAATGCATAGTCCATTTTGTTTTTCTACTGCTTTCATAGGCGTTCCCCAGTAGATCTAAGGGCCCTAGGCGAAGTGAATTTGGCGGCCCCAAATGAAATAGGAAAATACAAAAAAAGACATCGAAAAAATAAAATTACGCCATTTATTTCAACTCTATGGTGTACCCTAACAAAAACTTTCGGCAAAATAACCCGCTATTTCTTTTCTAAAATGAAAGTATTTTGAGCTCTGCGAGAGGACCCCACTAATTGTAGGTTGACGGGGAATGGCGGTGGGCCCAGTTTGAACCCGGGACCATCGAGACCTTTGAACGACAGTCCAGAGCACATACCACACGACCAGACATCCATCCTGACTTATATCTGGTGTATTGAATGAATATGGATCTTGAACTCGAAACAGTGAAATTGTGTTGGATTTGATCCAAAAAGTTTGTTGCTTTACCAGGTTGTCGTGTTGTAACACTGTCCAGTACATCCCATGAGCCAAACAAGATTGTCTTCAAGAAGGGAAAGATTTATAAGATGGAGCTCTTAAGACATTTAAAAGACTCTAAGATATGCAAGCGTGGCTTCAGCTTTGGCTACTTGAGAAATTCTGCGTGGTCCATGAAAGGCTGCAAGGCTCAGTTCAAAGTCTGCATCAAAAAGAAGTAAGAACTAAATATAGAATCATGTACACGTTCGCTCATACATTCAAATCCACTTAAATTAATGTAAATCTGCTAACTACTTAATCTTGGTAGCGGCATTGAATCGTGTTACTACAAGCACAACCGTCTATCCCAACAGCCTCTTTGAAGTGTAGAGGAAAAACAAACTATGAGATTCATGCTGTCCTTTATATGGTCAAAACGTGCCAGGACACACCAACGTCTAAAAGGGTGACTTAATTAGGGAGTTAGTCACAAACAGTTTGTGCAAAACTTGTATTAACTCACTTTGTCTGTCATGTCAAAAAGATTGTCATTTTTTCTACCACTTCCCATTCTTGGATTGAGTTGAAACTTTGCATAATTATTCATTGTGCCTGACAAGACATGAATCAATAAAATTTAACCAATTTGCTAATTAGTTAATTAATTATTGGCAATTAATTGTTTGGTTCGATATCTAAATAAGGGGAAAATGCTACTTAATGAGAGATGTGGATGTATATACGGACTTATTCTCCTTATTACGTTTTAATTATTTTGTTAGGTTGTGTTTTTGTATTTGAAGATTATGGCTCAGCGTAGTATGATTGTTACTTTACTTTTAAATGTTCTATTCTGAATGGTATCTAAAGTATTGATTTTATTCAAGAAGCTATTGTTAAGGTGTAAGATCGAGTGCAAATGTTACCTTGATTGCTTTTTTAAATGCGTTAACATAAAGTTACACGACTTCGATTCGGACTTAAGCCTCGTACAGGTGGACTAATTCAACTTATACCACATCTGTCAAATACACATTCTTTTCCTTGTTCGAGATACCAAACAAAATATTTAGTACTAAAATTTAATTAACAATGGGTTTTTTTTATTGATTCTTGTTTTTGTGAGGTACAAGAAATAATTGTGCAAAATTTCAACTTATTCGAATTTGGTGTGGGGAATTAAAAAGCATACATTTGTTACCAGACAGACAGAGTGAGTATCAAATATCAGAGAATAATGTATTCACTCTGAAGGAGAATTATCTTTAATTATAATTGAAATGTTTACACTATGTTCATTTCCTAAGTTTTGTAAGCCCCAAAGGCTGTCTCGACTGTGAATATTTTATTTGGCGGACCCGTGCACCTTTTTAAGGATGAAGACATTTAATCTGGCAGAACTGGATAATATAAAGGTAACAAATACTAAATAAAGATCTGAGATTAAATGCATGTTAAATATTATTGTGCTTATATTCAAAATTAGTTTTTATTTCAACTAAATGATTAAGATTTAGTCAGTATTAGATATATTAACTAAATGACCCCAAGATTAAGTCAGTATTAGATATATCAACTAAATGACCAAAGATTAAGTCAGTATTAGATATATCAACTAAATGACCAAAGATTAAGTCAGTATTAGATATATCAACTAAATGACCCAAGATTAAGTCAGTATTAGATATATCAACTAAATGACCAAAGATTAAGTCAGTATTAGATATATCAACTAAATGATCAAAGATTAAGTCAGTATTAGATATTAGTGTACTTATATTAAGGTTCACTTTACTTCACTATTGAAGTTCAATCGTCCACTCTGACAGCGGCGATATCAACAAAATCGTGATATTCAATTTCAATATTCAATTCCTATCCCTACCGCAAAGAAGGAAATCAGACATTCTATAGAATACCCAGGAAAACCAAACATGAATTTATTGTGTTCAACAAGGTTGCAGTCAAATTCATTTTGTTTCTAAAATATTGGCACAGATTACGCTATTAAAAAAGCTTGTGCCCGTTTACAAAGACTTGTCTTGACACTCAACTGTGTTACCAATCCTGTGAGAAATAAAAAAAAAGCAATGTTGAGATAATATTCATAATGTATTTTCTTAATGACACTATTGACCACAGGTTGGACACTCATTTCGATCCAAATAAAGAGAAGATAATTACTTTCTTAAGGAAAATAGTTTTGTTTTTACCACGTAGGCTACTATTGGAAGAAAATGTCAGACAGAGAGTTCCATATGCTCTTTTTTTGCTTGAATGTTAAGCTGGTGTAAGCATACTATGTAATTATACAGCCAATAATCTACTAAGGAAGTGTGGTGGCTGAGTAGTACAGCGCATGACTTGCAAATCTCGGTGGTGATAGGGATTTCTGGATTTTTTCGGACTCCAGTGAGTCAACCGTACTCTGACATTAGTTCGGAAAGGTAAAGGCGGTTGGTCGTTATGCTGGCCAATGACATCCTCGTAAACCCTCTTCTGGCCTATTGATGACAAAGTCTGTATCGGTTACTTGACTTTTTTTTTATCAACTAACTCTTGTTCAATGCATACTTAACATAGACTATGTTCACTGCTTGGAACATTATTATTTTTTATTTGTATGTAATATAAAACATATATATAAATATAAATATAAGACGTGGGGTTGAAATAAAGAAAACAACTCACCGATTCTCAGATCGCTGGTATCTCTTCGATTGCAGAAGCACAATCCAACTATGATCAATCAATATCCCCGATAAAATGAAATAATGTCAAAATCTCCAAATCTATTTTACATATCCAGATTCACTAACACAATAGAAATCAATCCTCCATCCTCTGTCCTCAGTCAAGAAAAATCAAAAAATCATAACTAAAGTTACTTATCACATTTACAAACTAGTCAAGGTCATTTACGCCCAACAGCATAAACAAAAATCACCCTACTTTGCACTTGGAAAAAAAGGTTAGTCAGGGAGAAACAGGGTTACAACAATATATATATATATATAAGGAAAATGAGCTTTTAACAGTAATATGAAGCAGCCTCTACGTTAATCCTCTATTGATGTTGCTTGAAGAGGGTTCTACCTGCTTACTTTGCTCAATGTTTCTGAGTCTTTTCATTTCTCACTATAGTAAGCTGGTTAGAATAACTAAACAAAATTACTATTAATACTGTATTGCAATAAATTTGCTGCTACACGGATTCATGGGGTGCGTACCAGCGCATTAGACACCAGACATGAACAGTCGAGAGATGAATGTTGACTTTAGAGAAGTAAACAAGGGAGTTAACAAGAGCATTAAATACAAGCCTAGCACTTCAGTAGACATTCTAATACAGACCTGTATTCCTTTAGTTGCCTCCGTTAGATTTATTTCCAAATTTTATTTTATTTAAAGATTATTGTTGTAATCATTTAAAATATCATATCAGTTGATTTACAAAATTATTTGATAATTTGAAAATTGTAATTGCACTTACTTGAAAATAAGTTTATAAGAGTCTACGAATATATTTTTAGTCCATAGACATTTTATGTAACCAATCATACACATATATTGTAATATATTAATAACAAATATCTTGCTAGGGAAAAAATTTATATGTCTAAATCGAATTGTATCTATTTATTTTAAAGAATCTATGTAAAATTATTTTGCAATTAGCCCTAAACCATCAGGCATACATAGCGTTCTATAGAATGACTGCATTTCGTACTTAGCGGTATTATATATAATACATATCATATTTTATTTCCATATTTCGGCTGAGCGCCTAAGTCTAACAATGTCAGCTCCATGCTTTCTGTATTCTTTCCCCACCCCCCGCCCCCAAGGCTAGTCTCTTTTCATAGTGTAGAGATGTTTTCATTACAGCGGCGTCTCTTAAATGGAACCTTTCATTTTTTTTTTAGCTTTTTCCAACGAAAGACTCGAGATGTACGTCACTGGTAAATGTGAGTGTGTCTGTCTTAAGTTTTGATTTCCTGGTATTTTCACAGTTGACGATAATCTTCAGTCTAGCCGAGTGAGAATAAATCTAAATTATATTAATAAAAATGCTCAAAAAAAACAACAACATTTTTAGTGTTTTTCATCATTTTTATTACATACAATTTAAAATGCCACCACAATTAATACAGTTTCTCAAATTATAATTATTGTCTTATCAATATCTAGTCATGTGCGCTCGAAGAAGATACCTTCAGCTCATCCTCAAATTTGTATTCTAAATCTTCTACTTTTATGAGTTTTACTTTATACACAGAAAAAAACATGGTTTAAAAGCGCCAAATAGTTTCATACAAGAATTTGTTTATGGAACAGCTAAACAAGAACGCTGGATAACCATCAATTATTTTTTTTTTAAAATAATTATTATTATTATTATACTAAACATGTACACATTTATACTGAGACGCTCATCTCTTGATATAAGCTTATAGATCTTTTTTTAATGCCTAGTCTTTGACTTACTCAACTTGTTCATTGGGATAAGTCGTTTCGGGGCAAGGTACACTCACAAAAGTTAATTGCCTATCGACCTACTGGCTAATGTAAACATCAATATTTAACCCATCGAAAAGAAGACGTAATTAAATAGTACAACTCGAGACTAGCATTAAGTTCATTAAGATCCAGCGACAATACATCCACAGAGTAGCCAAAGACTTTATATAATTTTATTTTTAATTTTACTTTTATTTAATTAGAAATAAAGATTATTAGATGATAGCCCAGGGCCCTCTGCGGGAAGTCGGGGGGGGGGGGATGATTAAAAGTGTGATTCGAACTCGTTTTATTAGAAATGAAGATTATTAGACGATAGCCCTCTGCAGGGTTAGGCTTAGGATGATTAAAAGTATGATTCGATTTTGGGGTCATCGCTACGACAGTCCTAACAAAATAACCACCTATAGATGCTAGCAGCTTCGCACCATGTTATGCTCATATACAACCTTGCGCAACCTTGAAAATAACATGGAAAGAAAGAGTGTAATACTGAGATCCTTGAGCGAACGAGCCTTCCCAGCATCTTTACAGTCCACGGACAACGCCGCCAGCGCTGGCTCGGACTTGTTCGCCGGATGGAGTACAATCGCATCCCGAAAATCATCCTGTACGGGCAACTCGCGACTGGCTCAAGAAAAACTGGTCGCCCTCTCCGATACGTTGATGTGATAAAAAGGGATTTAAAATCAGTGAACATTGATACTGACCATTGGGAAGACATAGCCTTAGACCGCACTAGTTGGAGAGAGACGGTGACCAAGAAAGCTATAGACAGCGAGAAAACATTGGCTTCAGCTCTTGAAGAAAAGCGTGTCACACATAAAATGGTCTGCTCCTCTACCACCAAAGCGAAAGACAAACATGACCTGCAATATATGTGGACGGAAGTGTCTCTCCAAAATAGGGCTCCACGGCCATATGAAAAAGTGTCTGAGATGAACCATAGTCGTTCTACGACTGAAGGAGACCAATATATGTTCATATAGAAAAGGTGTCAAGAAGTTGTATAAACTTGTGTAGACCACACAAAACTAAGAGCGGCTATTTCCCTTTCGGATGCAGTTAAAACTTATTGGGCTAAGTTGCAAGTAAAACTTATATACGTGTCAATTGTATTTAGCCCAATGTTTTCTTTAAGAAAGTTAAATAACCCATTAAAGTTGTAAAAATGCAGTATATAGATTTACTCATGCTTTACGTTGGCAACATTAATCATTCAGATTTATATCTATGTATATATTTATATAACTAGTCGACCGTCGGCATAGCATACGCCGCTATTTTGCAGACCCGGAGTTAGGCCACTGCAAACTATGCGAGCGTAGTGGGCTTCGCACTTTCATAGGACCCGCACTTTCATAGGACCCGCGCGCAAACCACACGACAAGGCAGCCAACCGTAGTGACCGGTGAATACTTGTTCTCCCCCCCTCTTGTGTTTTCGTGGGGTGACTATCCACAGAAATAAGAGAGTGATCTTTCCTTTACTTCTTCTTACTTCTTCTCGTCCAAACTCTTGAGCCATGAAGAGAATTCTAAATACTAGTCGGTCGTCCGACTTTTAGAAATAAAAGAGTGATCTTTCCTTTACGTCTTGTTCAAACTGTTGAGTCGCGTGAGTAAAGAACAACGGACAAAGCTTTGCCATACTTATCCCAATGTTCGCTAACAAGGCGTACAGCCATCTTGCGAAGCTCGAGTACAACAGTTTCGTCGATGACATTTTTCCAGAAATAAGCGAAGGATAAAAATAAACAGTTACCTGGCGCAGGCGTTTCGACTACATTGAAAGACCCGTTGACTCCACGAGATATATGTGAAGCGATGGCCATGTTTAGGAAATGTAAGGTAATAGGAAGGAGCAAAATCAAAACAAAGCTACAGAAAAAAAAATCAACTATTTTAATGACACCAGATATTGACGTGTGTAAACAGATACACACATAAATATAGTCAAGTGTATAGAATATATAAATAAAGAGAAAGATTACTTGTTCTCCCCCCCCCCCCCCTATTTTTTTTCCTGAGCAGTGCACTATATCGCCTCGATAGTTACTACAGAGTAGATTACTTGTTCTCCCCCCCCCCCCCTATTTTTTACTTGAGGTAGAAATAACAAAAAAGAGTGATTTTTCTTTGTCACAACGGTCCGGCCCCCTGCTAGTTGTGAGGGTGAATACTAATCGCTCCCCCCTCCCTCTTGTTTTTTCGAGGGGTAAACCTTTCCTTTACTTCTTCTTCTCGTCCAAACTCTTGAGCCATGAAGAGAATTATATATATATATAAATAAATATATATATATATATATATACATATACATATATATATATATATATATATACATATACATATATATATATATATATATATATATATAGAGAGAGAGAGAAATATTTTTTTAAAATCTAGCCTGTGTGGTGTTCTGGCTAGTATCTTGTGTGCTGTGCAACTTCCGTGAGATTTCATTAACTAGTTCAAACTAACCAAAGAACATTACAGTTAACAATATAAACTTGATCAAGCCTTTCTACTACCGGAAATGTTCCATGTATTAAAACACTTGGGATGTCAGTCTCGTCTACTTATCCATCGTTACTGAACTATCTCTATTACTAATCCACCTCCTAAGCCATCGCCGTATTGTTCTCCTTCTTCACCTATACTCCTTCGTCATTCTTCTGTCTGACTTTGTCTCTTCTTTTACCATTACTAAAAAAAAAACAGTACACAATATATTTCTTTACAAACCTAACATACTCTCTAACTAGACTAGGCCACTACAGTGGAATGTGTTCCAACGAGATTCTTACTTGTATAACCACAGGCAGATACGAAGTGAAACATACATAGAGTTTGAAGCTTTGAGTGTTAAAACAAATTATCAATAAACATGTAACATAGAATAACAGAAGCACAAAGGTAGAAAAGTTATTGACAGTAGAAGGTGAAGATAATAAGCCAAAACATAGATAAGTCCTTAGGAGGACTTTAACCATGGACCTCTAACCGGTCCTATCGCCTACCCGCTACTAATATTAGTCTAAAATCTAGCTAGACCAGGGCTTGGCAATTAAGGGGTCCTTCGGCAACATGCGGCCCGCAGATATGTTTTATGTAACCCGCGGACACCTAGAGATTATGAATATAAAAATTAAAATATATAAACAATAAAAAAAAGTTGAGATATCGTTACAAATTATTGAACTTTCTGATTCTTATCACTTAGGATGAAGAGGCTTAACTAAAGAAACATTGTCTCTGTCACGAATCGATACTGTGACTTCATTCTACTACTTTCTAGAAACGGGGGTCACGTCAAGCAGCTAGGAGAGCACACGCTTGTCAATAATGATTATCCAGTCAGAGAAATGAGGCAGAAAAAAAAATCGCATACGACAGTTTCTAGAAGGTCAAAGCTAATACAAGTATTTAGAATAGAAGTTTCTGGTTCTAGAAGGTCAAAGCTAATACAAGTATTTAGAATAGAAGTTTCTGGTTCTAGAAGGTCAAAGCTAATACAAGTATTTAGAATAGAAGTTTCTGGTTCTAGAAGGTCAAAGCTAATACAAGTATTTAGAATAGAAGTTTCTTGTTCTAGAAGGTCAAAGCTAATACAAGTATTTAGAATAGAAGTTTCTGGTTCTAGAAGGTCAAAGCTAATACAAGTATTTAGAATAGAAGTTTCTGGTTCTAGAAGGTCAAAGCTAATACAAGTATTTAGAATAGAAGTTTCTGGTTCTGGAAAAGGCGATTTACAAAGGTAAAAAATGGGGGAAAGCGAGTTTGTAGGGATCCCTGCGTTGTTTCGAGATTTTGAGGAGTTGTCTTTCCACGAGTAGTTTACAGTCAAGTTCAATATGGAAAGTTCAGTTGTATCAGTACTATTATAGTATTATGTTGTATCGGTACTAAGTTGTATCAGAAGTTGTAACTGTATAACTACAGTGTAACTAAGAAACAGTATTTTATGTATTATTACTTCAGTGAATTTGCAAGAATGTTATGTCAAGTAGATGCTGCATTGTACATTAGATATTAAATATCATGTCTGTCTGTGGCATTTTACGTCTCGAGAGACGATCTTTTCCCTTTGCAACTTCTTGTGTGACTAAAGAGGCCAATCCTTGATACACAGCTGCGATCGCAGGTTGGGTATGTATAATCATCAGGCGCCGTTGCATTTTCACCCTTCTTTCTGCTTCTGTTGTGTATGACGTCTGCAATCTGTGACCCTTCCTTTATGCTCTCTCTCCATGTGGATCTGTCCAGTGCCACCTCTTCCCAGTTGCCAGTGTCGATTTTGAAGAGCTTCATGTCGCGTTTGCATACATCCGTATAACGTAAAAGTGGGGACCAGCGGCTCTCCTGCCTTCTATTAGATCGCCATATCATGTACAGCCCACGCTACTTTGTCGGAAAATAGTGTGTATTTTTGTCGGCGCTATTTTGAAGACACTATTCTGTCAGCATTATTTGTTGTAAGAAATTTAGTTGGGCAACCCAGTTTTAGTTATTTATGCTTTTTAAAACAACATTAAATAAGCAGTTATATTTATTACTAGCGATCCTCTACTATCAGACACAAGATCGTCGTCTACTGAACTTCAATTCATTTAATGGAAGAAGAATTCCTTTTTAACGCCAGAATTGAGAGGTTGGCTATCAACAACACGAAAAGGCCCCAATCAACAATTTTAAAACATCGTTTTGCTTGACCAATGCTTCTTAAGCCATTGCCTGGCCACTCCTGTTGTAATGAGACTGGAGGCCGTGCCTCCTTTAAGTTTCTGTCAAAACACAAACTTTCTTTGTAATATTCTAAATTAGACTTTAAAACCGATTACAAAAACAAATCACTGTTATGAGTTCGGCGCACTTCAAAACAGCCACAAAAACCTACAAATCGAGGGTAAAGTCCAGCACAGGGAAACAATGGCTATAATTTTAAAACAGAACGGGATCAGTTTAGTCTCTGTCGCCATGAGATGTTTACCCCATGATGACCTGCTAACTATAGTAAAAAAAACGCAAACTAAAAATCTATGGCCATGTTACAAGATCTTCGGGGCTCGCAAAGACCTTACTTCAGGGAACAGTACCAGGAAAAAAGAGAGGCGGACAGAGAAAGACAGGGCGGAATGGACAAAGACGGTCGACGAGTCTTGCTTTGTGCCCCAACGGTCCAACAGACTAAGGGATAGGTAAAGTAAAGGTAAAACATAAAAATAGTTTTAAAAAATGTGTACCAAAATCTTACAAATGTAGTCCTAAACATTACGACATTTGGCTGCTTGCAGAAAACAGTTTTAAGCAATATGAGGAACAATTAAGTAAAAAACTAGCGGTAAATTCATAAATGATTCTATGATCATGACTTCTTTTCATTATTTATTTTATATTTGGTTATATAGAAAATCATTATCAGTGCTAAACTTTTCATTTTCTAAAGATATTTTTTTATATTTATAAAATTTGTACGATAAAGTCTAGGTACATTAAATAAGCTGGTAAAAAAAAGTACACAGGACTAGTGTAAAAGACTAGTCAAATAAAGGACTGTAAATGTGTGGTTTTCAAATGCTGCGTTTCGTGTGTTTATTGCCAGTTGAAGTTTTGATCCCAACTTTTCGTATTTTTGGTACATTATTATTTTCTTTAACAGTTACACTGAGACTTAAAACTTAATGATGTATTTTCAATTAAAAAAAAACAAACTTAAAAAAAAAAATGCAGATCACATAAAAGAACATGACTACAAAAGACAGTTTGTGTGGAAACACAAACTCAAAATCGGCTCCCGAAGGGGTCCACCCAGGCAGGCTTCAATATTTTCAGAAAGAACATCCGAATGAAATTATATAAAAGACAAATGAGAGATAAGAATGGAGAAAGAAGGTTAACAGATCTTGTGTAGTTCCCCAACGGTCCAGCAGATCAAAGGATAGGTGAAAGTGAATGTAAAGTTAGATGTGAACCTGGCCTAACTAGTTCAGACCTTGTAGGGCAGATGATGTAGAGTTCATCTGTTTTTGTGGCCTATGGTTAAGGAGGGTGTCATATAGCCAGCACAACGACCAACCGCCGTTACCTTTCCCCAACTAATGTCAGGTACCCATTACAGCTGAGTGAACTCAGAGGCGCCCAAAGATTCCTAAGTTGAAAATCCCTGTCTTCACCAGGATTCGAGCCCGGGACCCCCGGTTCGTGGCCTAACTGATGTCTAATAATTGATTTAATTGTTTTAAAACGCTTAACCTCTTATCTAAAGCTAATAAAATAAAAAGTTCTGAAAAATGATGTTTATAAGATTACTGTTTGTTTTAAATTAGGTCAAATTTATAATGCATACTAATTAGCTTTTTCTCTTTAAAAAAACTGGTTGCATAACTGATTTTTAAAAAAGTAGCCGTTGCATCACAACTTTAAATGGTCTAAAATATTGTGATGTCGGATTTTCAATATCTTTTCTAGTTTACGAGATCTAAACGGGACGGACGGACAGACGGACAGACATTTCGCACAAAACTAATAGCGTCTTTTCCCCTTTCGGGGGCCGCTAAAAAAACAGTTCTGCCTAATATTTTATAATTCCAAGAGAAACTGAGAGTATAGTAATGTCGACCATTTGCTTTTTTATGTTAAAATGATGTTAAAAATGCATAATTCCGTTAAAATAGAGGAATGTTTTCGGTTTGATAAACTGGATAGCGGAAGACAAATGTCATGTGACACTCTCTTTGTGCTATTGTGGTGTAATTAAAACTGCTAGATCGATGTTAACACACAAGTAGAGCACAATATAATTTCAGTCGATCTAATGATTTGTGTTCAGTCGCCATTTACTAAGATGACCATTACAAGCTGTGTCAGTCTTGTGTTCTTTTTGGTAAGTAAATGTCTTTTCACTTATTTATTTTGCTAACAATTTACTATTTAAAACGATAAGCATACGAAACATATTTTTGTCATTTGAACGAAGAAGATAGGGAACTAGATCTTAGTGTGTACTTAATCCAGTATATGATGTAATTGAAGATTTCGATGTGCTTGTTTTATTTGTGTAAAACAATTTGTACTCGTAAATGCTTTTAAAACGTATTAGAGAGACTGTTAATCTACAGGCGTATACTCTCCTCTTTTGTATCTAATGTTGTAATCTGCGTGAACACATTTTTAAAAACATTTTTTTTTTTTATTTGAATAGGGTATCACTGCTGTTGTCATCACGAATGGCTATCCCTCGTCCAAGAAAGGTACCTTGCATTCTAAATGTTCTGATAATATTATGGTATTTATTTTGTACTACTATTTCAATTGCTGGGATTTTCTTTTCGGTTAAAGTTAGAAACTGGAGAGTTTAAATATTAATAAGGGAGACTGTTTATTTTAAACTTATAATGAAAAGCGTTTTTTAAATAATATAATTTAAAACAACAATAAATAAGCAGTGTTTCATATTACAGGCGTACCAGTGCAATGTATATCAGTAAATACACATTTACATTTTAACTAAGGGAAAAAAATTCGTCCCTTAATAAGGCATTAGCCCTTTACAAGATATCAAATCAATTAGATAATCATTCATTACATCACGTAGGCCAGGTTCACTTTTAACTTCATCTTCATAACTATAATTTCATTGAATGAATATGAATTTGAACAATGTAATAATGATAACATTTATAAATCTCCAATAACAATACAACAGTATCGGCAAAACTTTCGACAAGCACACACCTCTCCTTTTTGTGTCGACAGAGGTAGGATTGTGGTTGTTAATAATTTTGTAAATCATGGTTTCTGATATTCTTGCTGAAAATATTGACACCTGCATTTTTATCTGCCTAATGGACCACTAAGAAGGCCAAATATGAGTTTGTGTTTTCACACAAACAGTCTTTGTAAACTTGTTCTTGTGTATACTTTTTGTGTCAGTCTGTATCTTGTTATATCTTATCTTATAAACTACAAAAGAAGATAATTAAGCCCTACGTGTATTCATGTGCTAATCTAGTCATAATGTAAATAAGACATTGAAACTCTGCTAAGTCTTTGGTTTTCCTGGCTGATTCAGGCAACCCATCTCATGCTCTAATGGCACTAGGGATGATTGAGCACTCACTTGTACGAATTTTTCCTAACATGGAAAAAAATGTGTCATTTGTATTTATGTATTTCTCTCTTACATAGTGTGTGTCACTAAGACCATAAACAACGCCTACACCAAGGTGTCAATCAAAACCAATCGCCATGACAACCTGAAGATCACTGACGTGAGAATTTTGAAGACTTTGTCCAAACACAAGTGTGTTCTCAGAAAGAGCTACGGATTCTATGGAGCCTACATCTACACGAAAGGCTGCAAAGCTATTATGAAGGTGTGCTACATCCAACAAGTTGATAAAGGTAAATAATTCAATCACAAAATATTTGCCCAACTGTTTGACATAGTAGTTCTCTTGAGCATTCACTGTTAAGGATGAAATTAATACCATGTCCAGCCTTACTGCTCGATTCCGCTTACATGGTCTACAATATATATGTTGGCCTCCGATTTCCCAATATCAAATGTAAAAAATGTGTTTGCCCTGCGGCTTATTTTAGCCCACTTTTGACTTTTGAGAGAATCTAAAGATTTAAAATGTTAATTTTGTTTTACCAGGTTGTCGTGTAGTAACATTGTCCAGTAAATCGCATGAACCCAGCAAGATTGTCTTCAAGAAGGGCAAGATTTATAGAATGAGTCTCATTAAACATTTAAAAGACTCCAAGATGTGCAAGCGAGGCGTCAGCTATGGCTACCTGAAAAATTCTGCATGGTCAATGAAAGGCTGCAAGGCTCAGTTCAAGATCTGCCTTAAAAACTAAAAAAAGTAAGACTTCAGAAACTCTAGTATCTGAAATAAAATGATTGATAAAATGTAATGTGTTTGTTAATCAGAGACTTCAATACCGGTTTTAAAATGTAACAGATACAAATAGAATTTGAAAGCAGTAATTTAATGTAACATACAGCGATAGACGAAAAGGCTTGTCACTATTCATTCTCCATAGAAAACGTTTGGCAATTCTTAAGCTCTGCAAAACAAAACAAAAAAAAAAACGTACTGTGACTATTTTTCTTTAATTCTATTGATGAGAACAACCGCCTTTTTTTTTGTTTCTTTACTCAATATTACTGTCTCCTTTTTCTCAATTTTCTATTACATTTAATATAAGAACCATAACCCTTCCTGGTCTTTTCAATCAGTTTCTTTGCTGTATAATGCCTGTATAATTATTCACAATTTCCGTTTTTTTTTGTTATGTGAAGTGGAATTCCATTTAGTATAAAGTTATAATTTAACAGACAACTCAATACAGAGATATCAGAATATGGTTGGAATTTTCACGTCTTAAACACCCAAAACAGCCTGCCAGCAGATAAACTAACATAAACATCTACACTTTAGTACAGCAGATGCACTCAATTGTTGTGTACACTCTCAAATAAATATTCACAATAACATGCATATAGATGTCAAATATTTTTATTAGAGTAGTGCTATTCAAACTATTAATTAGACTATGTCAACGTAACATTTGCAGGTTCGACTTATTGCTATACACTAAGGAAACACAGTGTCGAATACAATGTTCATTAAGACTGATATTTTTAAACTCAATTCAACAAGTAACATAAAATATGCTTTTAAGGCTTTTTCCCGTTTATAAAGCTGATCAATTGCAATAAGATCATTTACTTCGTTCTTAAAAGACTTAACGAATGCTAGAAAAAAATGGAATACCTCCCTTCTCCCACCTCCAAAGAAAATCCTGATAAAACGCCAAACGCATTTAAAAGCTTTAAGCGCTCCCTCAGACCAATATCTGACTAAGGGGGCGGCGAAAGTACATTTTCTAATCTACATGGTATTTAAATTTTGATTAACAAAGCATAGTGTTTGAACGTTTGCGTCTAAATGTCAAAGGAAACATGTTTAGGTGATGTCTGTTTCTATTTCCCATTGCAACAAACTGACATTGTAAAATATGCAAAATACTATTGAAAAGATGTTTAAAAAATGGGATTTTATACTAGAATTGAGACTGATTTTACAAGTGTTTATTGCAAAATGTTTGGAGAAAGTTGATTGACTGGGCGAGGGTGACATCATGAGCTATCCGCACCGGGTGACACCGACCCTAGTGACGCCACAGATTAATATTAATATCTTTACAAGAATTTCTTAAACGTTTTTTGTCTGACCCTAAACAAAAAATAATTAAAACTTTTTCCCCTGTATATTGATCAGTCTTCTACACATATACTGCTTGACCTCTTGTTTAGTCAGTTTTCTCACGCTTGGTTAGCTCCGATGTGCGGTCAAATGGGACAATCGACACAAAAAATCATGCTTTTACTTTTCAGTTTGACCAGGGATATAACTGCTGTGAGGCCATCAGAGACATATGCAGTTTAAACGTATCACTTGTAAGATTGTTCTTTAGAAAGGCAAAGTGTTCTGTATTTCACTTGAGATAATGTCTCTACTTCACAAGTTTGTGTCTTTTAATGTACTTTTAGTTTGAACTTGTATGTTTGTTTATGTAATTGTGATTGTCTAATCCTTTAGTATAGACGTTTGAACTATCGTTAACATTGCAAATAACACGCTCAAAAATCAATAGCATTACTTATCAACAATGAGTTAAAAATTAACGTCGACAATTAGTTATTAATATGACTACTACAGTACTAGTATAAGCACAAAGAAAATATAAATACCAACATTTCTTATATTCTATAATATGTAAAGCATGCGGCTTCAAAACAAGAGAAATGATGGACACTTACAAAGTTCGCGACCATCTCGACCACCGATGTTGCCTACATTGGTTATGCTTTCAATGGTTGTGGCAAAATATGTAGGTCACAGCTGGGACTGCGTAGCCACGAGAAATACAGCATTACTCATTAATCTTTGGACTCACTAGACAAGCCCTATTATTATTATTAATCCACAACTGTAATAGAAATAAATTTTCATTCCCTTTCACTGCCATGGTCGAGCTTCGTTAAAAGAAAATAAAGTACATTGTAGTCCCTTTAACACTGTCCACTGAGGAATGTGTTGGTGATGTGGCAGGTCTGTACCAGTGCTGCCGTCTGACAGGTAACGAGACTCTTAAAGAATATTTAGGGCCTCGAACGTGTTTGTCAGGTCAGTTGTCTATATCACCTCCGTTGACATAACAACAGGGTGTATTGTTATTTTAAATAACTTCCATAGTCAGTTTATCACTAAGCTTAGAGTTTCATATTTTGCTTTTTTTCCATTATCCATTTTTTCTTATAAAGTAGGACAGTGGGACCGCGATGACCATTGGGCAGATTTTCTTTTGTCAATAAAAACTAAATCTTTTCGATTAAAATTCACCTATTGTTAGTTAAAATAGGTCTACACCTGTATTGGTTGATTCAACATCCTCCAGTGGTGTAATCACTGGGTGTATTTTTTTTTCAATTAGATAATGTGTGAAGGCTAACTACTGATAGATTATTTTTGCAAATTGATTATGGCGACCTAGATAGGCAATTCAGACAAAGCTGAGCACCCTGTCTTTATGTGCTCAATGGACTCACCCACGTTTCTGCACCTTCAGCATTATGGATTAATTTTGTAGATGTGCCATTCCTAGTTTTTAGTCAGAATAACTTGTTCCGGTATTTTCATTACTATTATTTTACTAATATAAAAAGTAATAGACATAAATACTGATATGACTTAAATTTGTATGTCCTAAATTATTATATGACCTAATTACGACTCAATATTAATATGCTTTTAATACCCATATGACTATAATAGTAATATGACTTTAATGTTAATAAGACTTAAATAATTTCCTCAAAGAAAATTTATATTTTTTTCTCTTTCTATTACTTTATTTTAACTTGCATACTAGTATAGCTTATATACTTCTATGACTTGACGCTACTATGACTTGCAGTACTATGACTTGACAGTACTATGACTTGACGCTACTATGAGTTGACAGTACTATAACTTGACAGTACTATGACTTGACGCTACTATGAGTTGACAGTACTATGACTTGACAGTACTATGACTTGACAGCACTATGACTTGACGCTAATATCACTTG
The DNA here is from genome assembly GCA_030265305.1 of Biomphalaria pfeifferi. NCBI lineage: Eukaryota > Metazoa > Mollusca > Gastropoda > Planorbidae > Biomphalaria > Biomphalaria pfeifferi. The sequence goes on along the minus strand of JASAOG010000060.1, from coordinate 762,077 downwards.
ACGCTAATATGACTTGACAGTACTATGACTTGACAGTACTATGACTTGACAGTACTATGACTTGACAGTACTATGACTTGACAGTACTATGACTTGCAGTACTATGACTTGACAGTACTATGACTTGACAGTACTATGACTTGATGCTAATATGACTTGATGCTAATATGACTTGAAAGTACTATGACTTGACAGTACTATGACTTGACGCTACTATGAGTTGACAGTACTATGACTTGACAGTACTATGATTTGACAGTACTATGACTTGACGCTAATATGACTTGACAGTACTATGACTTGACAGTACAATGACTTGACAGTACTATGACTTGACACTAATATAGCTTACATATTATGGAGTGAACCAAGAAGTAAAACAGATTTTTTCTACATACAACAAAAATCATACTAAATCTTTTTTTGGTTCCTACAACACAAGGAAACTAAATATTCAAACTAGAAGCCGCACATTTCCGTGTTTGATCTGTTCCTACTTTTTATAAATCTCTTCTAAGAATTGAGGTAATACATTTTTAGCGACATTGAAATTGGTTGTGTACTTCAGCGCTTCTACGGTAGGTCTTGAATTATGTGACATCTTAATTTATATAAGCCACTACGATAAGAACACAAAGATTATGGGATAGGGTTAGGGATTATGGGATTGTTATTAATATGCTTATGTCAAGTATGATTACTATTAAATATGCTGCTATTTTTTTTAGCTACGAGTTTTGAATATACGTACAATTGTTTTGTTATAATAATAATAATAATAATAATCTTTATTGTCCGCAACGAAATCTGTCTTCCAATTTGTGCATTAAACCTGACAAAACATTATAACTATAAATAAACACAAGACTCACTCAATTAGCTCTATATTTATTGAAGTACTGAGCCACTGAACTATAAAGTGAGGCATAAAAAATCACATAAAAATGACATAACTAAGTAACTAATTATATAATTATTGCCTGAAGTGAAAATAGACCACTGCCTATACTATTGTACAACCAATGTCAATCTCCCTGCAGCCGATATGTCTAAAGGAACGACGAATATCCGATGCAGTTACAGATCAGTAACGTCGCAGCTTCTACCAGTTGTATTATTTTCTCAGGGTTGTCTCTCGGAAAATTTCTCATGTTTGGATTCAGAGTTTTTCTTGTGATTTTTAAAGATGAATCATACGAGAAAAACAATCAAGAGCTCATACTCAAATAAAAGGAAGAGATAAATTGAAAACACTTGTAAGTCTAGTTCTTTTGTAAAGTGCATTGCATTTTACTAATTAAGACACAGTAAATTCAGGCGAGTTTCAAAAGTGGCTAGTTAATGAATTGTATGTGTGGCAAGTGTATGTGTGTGTTTTGTATGTGTTGGCCATATATATGTGGGTAATGTCTGAAAGGTAATGTGTGGGTAATGTATGCATAAGTAATGTGTGAATAGGTAATGGGTGAATAGGTAATGTGTGGGTAATGTATGTGTGGTAATGTATGTGTGTGTAATGTATGTATGTGTAATACATGTATAGGTAATGTATACGTGGGTAATGAATATATGTATATATGAGTAATGTATATGTGAGTAATGTGTGTATAGGTAATGTATGCATAAGTAATCTTTTTATGTTAGTTCTTATCTTATAAGATACTAGGTTCACATCTCAGTTTACCTTCACTTTCACCTATCCCTTGGTCTGCTGGACCGTTTGGACACCACACAAGATCTGTCAACCTTCTTTCTCCATTCTTTGTTATTTGCCTTTGATTTTAATTTCATTCTAATATACTATCTGCCTGGGTGGACCACTTCGGGGCCGATTTTAAGTTTGTGTTTCCACACAAACTGTCTTTGTAACCTTGTTGCTTATTGATTCATGTTTAGTTAGGTACAATAACTGTTTAAAGTTTCAACTTTATTGGATAATACGTGAGAGAGAAATAGCGGTTATTGTGTAAAGGGCATAAACCCAACAAAAATAGGCATATCTGAGAAGAATGATGTATTAGTTTTCCTTGTTGTTATCAGACAAAATAATTATTTACCAGCAATAGTCTTTTTTAAAATTGATTTATGTGTTGTTTATGTCAATGAATGATTGCGCGAAGTTTCAACACGAGAATAGGTGTGGGAGAAAAAACGTATTCACACTTTTTATCAGACAGACAGACAGATAGACAGACAGAGTGAGTTGATATAAGATTTGTTAAAACAAGGCTTTTTGAACAAACTACAAAATTTTAAAGAATCAATAGCTAATTTTTCCTGCTACAGCATAACAAGTTACGCCATGTAAAGTGTAGTCATTTAATTGATTTGTTGATCCAGTGGCAGTAATAAGCTCAAGTCAATTACCAACAAAGAAGTGTAAACATAAGGAAATTACCCTAGTAACACCAAACTACTACTAATAGCATTTATATATCACTAGTTGTGTGAAGGTTTGTGTGAGAAAAAAAGTCTGTATGTGTCTGCACAAGAGCAAGAAAGAAAGACAATAGATTTTTATAATTAACACTAGAGGAAGAATTAGATATCCAGTGTTCTGTAGACTACCAGCGTGACACCCACGTTCCAGTGTTCTGTAGACTGACAACGTAACACCCACGTTCCAGTGTTCTGTAGACTGACAACGTAACACCCACGTTACAATGTTCTGTAGACTGACAACGTGACACCCTCATTCCAATGTTCTGTAGACTGACAACATAACACCCACGTTCCAATGTTCTGGGGAGTGAAAACGTAACACACACGTACCAGTGTTCTGTGGACGGACAACGTGACACCCACGTTCCAGTGTTTTATAGACTGACAACGTAACACCCACGTTCCAATGTTCTGTAGACTAACAACGTGACACCCACGTTCCACTGTTCTGTGGACTGACAACGTAACACCCACGTTCCAGTGTTCTGTAGACTGACAACGTGACACCCACGTTCCACTGTTCTGTGGACTGACAACGTAACACCCACGTTCCAGTGTTCTGTAGACTGACAACGTGACACCCACGTTCCAGTGTTCTGTAGACTGACAACGTAACACCCACTTTCCAATGTTCTGAAGACTGACAACTTGACACCCACGTTCCAGTGTTCTGTAGACTGAAAAACGTAACACCCACGTTCCAATGTTCTGTGGACTGACAACGTAACACCCACGTTCCAATGTTCTGTAGACTGACAACGTAACACCCATGTTCTACAGTTCTGTGGACTGACAACGTAACACCCACGTTCCAATGTTCTGTAGACTGACAACATAACACCAACGTTCCAGTGTTCTGTAGACTGATAACGTAACACCCACGTTCCAATGTTCTGTAGACTGACAACATAACACCCACGTTCCAATGTTATGTAGACTGATAACGTAACACCCACGTTCCAATGTTCTGTAGACTGACAACGTAACACCCACGTTCCAGTGTTCTGTGGACTGACAACGTAATACCCACGTTCCAGTGTTCTGTAGACTGACAACGTAACACCCACGTTCCAGTGTTCTGTAGACTGACAACGTAACACCCACGTTACAATGTTCTGTAGACTGACAACGTGACACCCTCGTTCCAATGTTCTGTAGACTGACAACATAACACCCACGTTCCAATGTTCTGGGGAGTGAAAACGTAACACCAACGTTCCAGTGTTCTGTAGACTGACAACGTGACACCCACGTTCCAGTGTTCTGTAGACTGACAACGTAACACCAAAGTTCCAGTGTTCTGTAGTCTGACAACGTAACACCCACGTTCCAAAGTTCTGTAGACTGACAACAAGACACCCACGTTCCACTGTTCTGTGGACTTACAACGTGACACCTACGTTCCAGTGTTATGTAGACTGACAACGTAACACCCACGTTCCAGTGTTCTGTGGACTGACAACGTAACACCCACGTTCCAGTGTTCTGTAGACTGACAACGTGACACCCACGTTCCAGTGTTCTGTAGACTGACAACGTAACACCCACTTTCCAATGTTCTGAAGACTGACAACTTGACACCCACGTTCCAGTGTTCTGTAGACTGAAAAACGTAACACCCACGTTCCAATGTTCTGTGGACTGACAACGTAACACCCACGTTCCAATGTTCTGTAGACTGACAACGTAACACCCATGTTCTACAGTTCTGTGGACTGACAACGTAACACCCACGTTCCAATGTTCTGTAGACTGAAAACATAACACCAACGTTCCAGTGTTCTGTAGACTGATAACGTAACACCCACGTTCCAATGTTCTGTAGACTGACAACATAACACCCACGTTCCAATGTTATGTAGACTGATAACGTAACACCCACGTTCCAATGTTCTGTAGACTGACAACGTAACACCCACGTTCCAGTGTTCTGTGGACTGACAACGTAATACCCACGTTCCAGTGTTCTGTAGACTGACAACGTAACACCCACGTTCCAGTGTTCTGTAGACTGACAACGTAACACCCACGTTACAATGTTCTGTAGACTGACAACGTAACACCCTCGTTCCAATGTTCTGTAGACTGACAACATAACACCCACGTTCCAATGTTCTGGGGAGTGAAAACGTAACACCAACGTTCCAGTGTTCTGTAGACTGACAACGTGACACCCACGTTCCAGTGTTCTGTAGACTGACAACGTAACACCAAAGTTCCAGTGTTCTGTAGTCTGACAACGTAACACCCACGTTCCAAAGTTCTGTAGACTGACAACAAGACACCCACGTTCCACTGTTCTGTGGACTTACAACGTGACACCTACGTTCCAGTGTTATGTAGACTGACAACGTAACACCCACGTTCCAGTGTTCTGTGGACTGACAACGTAACACCCACTTTCCAGTGTTCTGTAGACTGACAACCTAACTCCCACGTTCTAGTGTTCTGTAGACTGACAACGTAACACCCGCGTTCTCCGTATGTTCAAACTTACATTATCTTCTTGTCAGTTAAGAACGAAATAAGACACCTGATCTAACTCTAATGGCACGTCTGTAATCTTTTATACAATATGACAAGACGCTCATTTATCTGTACATTCAAATAGCTTCAAAATGTATTTGCAATAAAACAAGAAGTCATGATTTTTTATATAGTTTGTACAGTGCTGTCTTTCTTCACTTTAGGAAAGTGATAAGAAAAAAAAACAACTTACTAATTAGTCATTTTCATTTAAACTTCAAGAGAGCCTAAGAAAATTTGTATATGTATGGTAACTACTGTATTTGGCGCAGTTACTATTGCATGGCGTAAATTTAATTATTAGAATTCTGAGATATTAGCATAAAATATAACTTCATGGCTTAAACTTGTTTGTTGTGTTCGGTGAATCCGCTATTTTCAATTATATTTTACTTTCTATTTCCTCAAGGACTGTCACTGAAAAGCATTAAAGAAAACGGCTAAAAAAAAGGTCTTGAATGTAAAGACATCGAAGTATTCTATGCAAATGAAATTTCTTGCAGTTGATCACAATGGATCAACTGTTCACAGTTTTCGTCATTGTAACTATGTCTTATGAACAACTGGGTAAGTTATCTATACGTAAAGGGACGGAATTACGGCAATGTAGACTGTTTATGACTTAATGCTGAATGAATTTAGATTTTAAATTATATAAGTTCCCCTTTCAGACATCGCGATTTAAAGGGTAGATGATGTAAAGGTCATTTGTTTCTTTGGCACACGGTTAACAAGAGTGTTATGAGGGTCAGCACAACGAACAGCTGCATTTACTTTTACTAATGTCAAGTACCCATTGGAGTTGGGTGGACTTAGAGGCGTGCTGAAAATCCTAAAGTTATAAGCCCCAGACTTCACCAAATTTGAAACAGTGAAATAGAGTTATGCCATAGGCTTTTAAAACTTTAGGACAACAAAAGCCAAACAATCTGATTGAACAGTCTTTTCTATCTGGCAGAGGGACTTACAATTATAATTGTTGACGCTGCCATTTCCAGCAAAATGGTCACTCCGGACAAGAGACGAGGCCGAAGGTCGTGTACACCGGAGCCACTGACATTTTCGTTTTTTTTTACTTGGCTAATCGTGCGAGACACGCCCGTCTTCACCAGGATAAGAACCCGACAACACGACTTGGAAACCAAGCGCTTTACCATTCGGCCACCTCGCTTCTCTAATAAAAATACATTTAAATGTACATTTTAAATAGAATCTAGATTATAAGAATGAAACTGGCAATCAAACACGACAATATAAAGAAAAGAGTTTTCAACTTTATTGTCTGACACCAGACATGAACACACACATATAGCGTATCCACGTGCTGCCTGGACGTGCGGCTTTGCGCGCTGGATTAAGGTTTTTGATGGTCCCGGGCTCATACCCTACCCGCTGCCATCCCCCGTCGTCCTGCAGATGGTTCGGGCTAGGAAGTAAATTATCTTCAACTCTGAAGGAACATCCGAAGAATGTAAAACATTTTACAAAACATTTTACAAACACGAAGGAATATTACGTTTAGCATATTGTATAATTTTGTGAGATAATCTGATTAACAAACATTTTGTTCTATGTTTCCCCACAAAGCCCTGATGGTTTGTCCTGAAGACAAGTATCTAGTGAATGGAACATCTAGTTGCTTTTGTAATGGGACTAATCCACGCTGGGAAAAGGAAGGCGATCACTATGTGAATCAAATCAAACATTCCAATAGCAGTGTGGAGATTGTACTTGTTAGCAATAGCAACGGTATAACGCTATCTATCTATCTATCTATTTATCTATCTATCCATCCATCCATCAAATCTAATCTATCTATCTATCTATCTATCTATCTATCTATCTATCTATCTATCTATCTATCTATCTATCTATCTATCTATCTATCTGTCAAAACTTCCATCGTTCTACTTGTTCATACAAACATTCTTTTGATCTGCTTCTCTTTCTACTTAATACTAATCAATGTTGACTGTAGCTGTCGTTAATCTCATCTTATTTGATCTTTATTTTCCCAAATTACAATGTATAATTAATTATCCGCTAATTTCATTGACTTACATGTGAATATGTAAAAGAAAATGCCTATAAGTGCCCATTTTGTTTTTATCCTTAAAGATTCTGACCTGACATTTACATGCTGCGTGAATGATTCAAAAACTGGACTAGACGTCTGTAATGAGACATTCACACCACTATTTTCATGTAAGTAGACACACTTTGGAAAGACTTAACACTGAAGTATAGATGTAAGTCAGTTAGTGCTTGAAGTCTAGAAATCATGAAAAGATTTAACACACTACATATCAAACAATAATGCATATTCTAATTAAATTCAATTACTAATAAAAAAAAAAAACTTAATAAAAGGCTTAAAAATTATTGGCTGAACAGATTAATTAATAAACCTTGAAACAATCTCGACTCCTCTATAAATAGACTATCGACCCGAAACTTCTAGTAGTAGAAATGGAATAAATGCTAATTACATGTTTACTATTCTGTGTAAAATCTTACATCCTATAACTCTCTTGTAACATTGACCCGTAGACCACGTGACACTACTCTTTGAAAGTGAAAGCAGATGGTTTCGAATTGGAAAATTTTTTTTATTTTATTTTTTAATTTTTTTTTCTAAAAAGATTTTTTTTACACATTCTTCGCTAAAGTTTGACTATAAATACCAAGACATCTGTACACACATTATCGCTGAAATTTTGAATAGAAATACCAAGATATCTGTACACATATTGTCGCTGAATTTTGAATAGAAATACCAAGACAATTTTGACAACACAGATATTTTTACACATATTGTTCCATTTCAGTTGGCCCGTCGGATGTCAATGTGTCAGTATTATCTAGCAGCTCAATCCTCCACTCCTGCCCAGTCTCAGAAGGTGCAATAGTAGTGTCATGTGAACCCATTCACGTTCGGCCACATCCGGCCAGAGTCAGACTCCATATTGACCCTCCCTGGTCAGTCGAAACGTGCTCGGAGTCCAACAACTCCACCTGGACATTTTGTCCGTCACAGGCCGGACAGGTCAGCGTCACGTGCACAGCCTTCAACGCAATGGAGGAGTCTCTTGAAGTTACTAAGACTGTTTCTTTTTCATTTCACGGTAAGTTTTTTTTTTTTTTTTTTCGCAGCTGATTTTCCATTTAAAACACCCCTCCCACTCAAAAGAAACTGTCAATGATAGGGTCTTAGAATGCCTTCATTTAATCTACCTCAGACAGAGCTAAAGCCACCCATACCTCAACACTCTGCATAGTGGTGCAGAACAGAGGGCTACGTCTTCAGGATCAGATTGCAATAGAGGCTACTTTTTAAAAGCAGCAAAGCTGAATTTGTGAAGAAAGAGCAGGGGAAAAAATGACTAGATTGGCATCATACAATCAACGCCATCGAGGCTTAATAAATAACCGCTCTTACCATCTGGTAAAAATGCGAAACAGTCAACACATCTTAGTGTCTCAGAGCATTCACTACCAAGTAGATTGTACACAAGATAATCGGAAATCTAAGGCACCAATGATTTAATGGAGTAAAAATAAGCTAAATGTAAAAACTCCTTCTCTCCTCCATTGCCTCGAACGTAACAAATGTTTGTATTCTTTATCTTATAAAAGGACTAAGAACAAATTGATGAACGTTAGTCAAATGTAAAGGGGTGAAAGAGTGAGTGCGTGGACCGGGGGTCATGTGTGAGTGCGTGGACCGGAGGTCATGTGTGAGTGTGTTGACCGGGGGTCATGTGGGATTGTGTTGATCGGGGGTCATGTGTGAGTGTGTGGACCGGGGGTCATGTGTGAGTGTGTGGACCGGGGGTCATGTGTGAGTGTGTGGACCGGGGCATGTGTAAGTGTGTGGACCGGGGGAATATGTGATTGTGTGGACCGGGGTCATGTGTGAGTGTGTTGACCGGTGGTCATGTGTGAGTGTGTGGACTGGGTGTCATGTGTGAGTGTGTGGACTGGGGGTCATGTGTGAGTGTGGACCGGGAGGTATGTGTGAGTGTGTGGACCGGTTGGCATGTGTGAGTGTGTGGACCGGGGGTCATGTGTGAGTGTGTGGACCGGGGGTCATGTGTGAATGTGAGGACAGGGGTCACGTGTGAGTGTGTGGAAAGGAAGAAAAAAAAAGCTGAACTGATTAACGTGCAATAGGAAGGTATTTGGAACTGTTGGCTTGAATGCCTCTTAACAGCTTAGTAGTGACTAGACTAATAAAACACTGAGTCAAGTCAAGGAGTTGAGATTTCAAAACACGACTCTCAACTGTGCTAAGCGGCTTTACAATCAATGTTCAAAAAGAAATGTCTAGATCTACATCTAAGGAAACAATGAATAAAAAGAAAAGGGCTACCAAAAAGTTTCTCCTCTTTTCACATAACTTATTTTAAAAAGATTATTCACCCAATACTTAATGAAGTTAATCTTTCTGAAATTTTCATAAAATGTATTGTGACTCCTGTGAAAATGACGAAAGTGCGAACTACTACTAGGAATTTATAATGTATTCAGTTGTAAAGATGTTCTTGTGACTTAAAGCTTATCGATACAGTCGATTACGCTTAATCAGCTCACATGCTGATGAAGACGTTTTGTTATGATTAAATCGCTTGAGAAAAAAAAAGCCCATTTTATAATGGTAAGGCACTACGCACTATTGATTTATGCAGCTTACGGAAAATATGTACGAGAAATGTATCTCTAAATGTAGTAGACAATTTAGTGACCCAAATAAACAACAACTTCGATTAACTGAAGGACCATTTAAGTTGATTCATATGTGATTCTTTGTTTTTGATGACCTCCCCTTGACTCCATGAACAGGTCCAGTGCTAACAGTCAACAATAAGCAGTACTACAACGGTTCCGTGGTGTCACTCTCAGCTACTAGCCACCATAATCTGTCCTGTGCGATAGAAGAGGAATTCCTGTCCATTGACAAAGTCCACTTGTCCTGCGAAGGTGTGTTTGAGAATAGACCAGTAAGAAGCAGAGACAATGTAACCCTTGCTACTATTGGCTGCTCAACCATCTGCTCGTGCCGGGCCAAGCAAGGGACCGGATGTTACCAATTAGCTTCATCCGTCACATTCAGTGTAACAAGTAGGTGCATACAGGGCTGGACTGGGTATCAAAATCGTCCCGGGCATTACCATATAAACCGGCCCACAAATAGCATGTCATATATTTTCGATGGGTGGGGGATATTTACCCCACTCTGCATTTTATATATATATATATATATATAGTGTGTGTGTATATGTAATTAATCTTCATTGCATTCTGATCTTTCATTCATTTAAACGTTTTTTCTATCCAAGAATATTCTTTTCCTAAAATTAGTGGAAAGACACACCGCCAAAGGGCAGCTAGGGAGTCTGGGGGAGCGCTGCGAGCTCCCCACAGTGGGGTCCGAAGCCCCGGAACCAAGCATTATTTCCGTTATTTTAAGCTTTTAAAATGCATATTCTGAGGTATCTACAGTGCAATTAGCCTGCTACTCTTCCGCTAAAAAAATTCAAAAACCAAATCTGCTATTCAATGGAGTCCAGCGACTGGTAAAAATGGTAAAATGCTTTAGTTTTTGTATTGGAGAGGGAAGGGAAACCACAAAACCTTTTGGCTACGCTCATGAAATTTGGAAACTGTAGTTTGCTTACGTTGGCTGCACTGGGGCAGTAAGTAAAGTTTCCCTTTCAGACAATTAGTTCTGAGGCAAGTGATGGTTTGAAGACACTCCCATCTCTACTACGCCCGTGTGTTATATTATAGGTGTAAGCCTAATTCTCTACAAAATATATAAAGTTTGATAACGCATCGAAAACTGGATGTATGCATTCGTATGATTACATAATGTATTCTATTTATACATGTATGTAGTCTGAAAACTATAAACAATACAATAGCAGCCTTATGAGTTTGAAGCTTTTTGGTATTACTTATAGATTACAGACTTTTCTTCAAAAAATAAGATTGTTACGTCTTACGCATTTCATGTGTCAATGCAGTCATGCATGTTGTATAGGAATATATCATGACCAATTATCTCTATATATCATTCTCTTCTTCCCTCAACAGTTTAAATAAGAAGAAGAAGTAAAGGAAAGATCACTCTCTTATTTCTGCGGATAGTCACCCCACGGAAAAAAACAAGAGAGGGGGGGAGAACATGTTTTCACAGCTCGCTACGGATGACTGAGCGCTGGACTGTCAAACCCTGCCCTCTCCCATCCCCCTTCGTCCTGTGGGGAGTAAACTATTGTCAATTTTGAAGGAACATCCGAAACATGTAAAACATTTTACAAACAAACATTTTACAAACACTAAATAGCAGGGCCGGACTTAACCATTGTGACGCTCTATTCGAAACGGATTTCGCGGGGCCAAGTTTGGGTAGGGAAGCGGACAATAAGTGAAATTTACAGTTACTTTACGAGCTTTGCGTGTAGCAAAGTCATACAGTATATCATAATAATTCTGTTTCCTACATAGATCCCGCTCAATAGCAAGAATTACCAAATGTTTCCATCTATCTTTGAGAATTGTTGACCTCAAGTAATTCTTCGTTAGTTTGAGGCACGAGAAGCTTCTTTCACCAGATTACACAATTACGGCTAATGCATAATGCCGTTTTTATTAATAGCCCGTAGAATTGGCGTTTTCCATATTGAATGACACCCCAAAAAAACTTTTTTATATATATATTTCCGTATATTTTAAGGAATTTTTCGTATATTTTGCAATTTCGGGAGATTTCCAGGAGCTCCTGGTTAATCGACAGGAGGGCGCGGGAAATCTGTTTTAAGTTATAAAATGGTTTAATTAAATATTTTATACACCTTGAATTAGCGCGGGTCCCATGAAAGTGCGGATCCTTCGATCGCATAGGTTGCAGTGGCCTAAGACCGGCCCCGCAAAATAGCGGCGTATGCTACGCCGCCGATCGACTAGTTTAGAATATAAATTTCCTTTCATGTGACAGCGCTATATAAATTATTGTAATTATTGTAATAATTTTCATCATTAATGACTTCATACTAAGCATAAGTTTGCCATTAATTATAATAGTATAAAAATTGATTTAGATCTAGAATCTAGATTAAATATTTTTTTTTTGTTAGCCTTCAGGGTAGTATTTTCAGATCTATGTTATTACAAATAAACAAAAAGAAACTTACTTTTTCTTTTCAAATCGCAGAAAGTAGAGCTTTATACCCATATTGAGCTGTGAATAAGTTGGGTGGTTTGCAATTTCGCGGCTGTGTGTATGTGTTAAAGTTAATTTTCTATTAAGTATTGTTAAAGAGCTAATTGCCGCGCCTTTTTTTTTTTTGCGTTATATCAATGTTTTCTAACTTAACCTCTCTCATTCCTCTTTTTGGTTAAATTTCATTGTAACCATTAAAAGACGGGGGAGGGAAGGAGCAAAAAAAAATGGGAGTGCCATCAAAGGCCCATGCCGACTAGCAAAATGATCAGGCCAAACACAACCTCGACGACATCAAAGCAGTCCATGCCGCTCGTGCATAGTAGAAAGTAAGGTCTAACGTTTTGCAAATGATAATACGTACAGGGTATAGTGTTGTTGTTTTTTTTGATATTCTTGTTGAATTTCAAACAAAATTAATTGCAATAAGAATTAAAACAACAACAACAAGAAAACGTGTTCGGGCCTTTGTGTCTTGCTGCTGTCACTTTTTTTTTAAGCTGTCTGCATTGAAATTTTTTTTTCTTTGGTCGCGACCAGACCGGCCCATTTGGTACCGGCCCACCGGGCATTTGCCCATTTGCCCATATAGTCAGTCCGCCCCTGGGTGCATACATTTTGTTTTACATAATGCCAGGAATAAAAGAAGAGAATGAAGTGACAGAAGTCTTGGTAAACCTCCCTAACAAAACGTGTCAAGAAATTATAATGCCACAAGAAGCCTTGCAGCTCCCACTTCTTGTTTTTATAACTAAAAATTATTATTACTACTATCATTATTACTTAGTTTTTCCAAAATCGTAGCATCAAAGTTCCATATCACAGTTTTCCTCAGCATTCAGATAGAGCAGTGATTCCCAAAGTGGTCTATATAGACCCCCAGGGGTCTACGAAGACTTCTAAGGGGTCTACGAAAGTTAAAATGGGAATTGGGGGTCTATGAGATGTGCTCGGGGGTCTACGATAAAGAATCGCAATTCAGCATTTCGTGACTTTTAATTTTGATAATTGGACTTTTTTTCATCCACACATTTATGATTTGTACCTTGGGAAATCCTTAATTTTTTTTTATCCTGCTGATTAAATGAAATATTGTTTAATTTAATTTGATAACTATATTTAAATAGTGTAGTTTTGTCTAGTTATAAATTTAACCAAAAGAAATGTAGACTGTACAGCGTTAAGTATTTGAAATTGAACTTCATTACTTCCTAGTCAAACAAGCGAGTGTTAATGTGCCCTTTTTTATGATGCTATGAAACCAATTAAGCTGTAGGATCATTTGAGATGATGCCACCCTGATAAAAACTTTCCAACACTCAAAGATAAAGTTCAGAATACAGCCACAACATCTCTTATAAACACATGTTTGGGTTTTTGTGGCCGGTGTCTTGTTTTGAGACTTGATGAAAAATGCAATTTTGAAGACATGATTGGCATTCTCTGGTGAGACTCCAAAAGGGCTAATTACAATGGTCCCAATTTTAAGCTTCCGGAACATATATTTTCTCATTATAATGTATACGGTTCTGATGTGAACAGTTATAGGTGGTCCTTTTGGATAGTTTATAATAGGTTTCATCTTACTTGTATATCGAATAAGAGCTTGTCCATTTCTCGTTTTTAGATTCACTATTAGTTTCTTCATTTCTTCCTGGTAGAGTGCTACATTCAAGTGTGTATTTGTTTTCTCACATTTGGCAAGTCAGTCAGCCTTCTATTTCCTTCTATTTCAACATTGGAGAAAGGTGTTCTTGCTGTTGTTGTGCTTTACAAGGTCACACAATATGTTTTGTACAAAATCTTTTGGATGCTCCTTCAGATTATGTGGATAATTACTACCAATCCCAAATCTCCCGACGGGAGAAGCGAGCAGGCAAGGTGACAACCGAACGTCAGTCCAGGCATCATGAGTTGTTTTATTTAGGAAGCATCAGAGTTTGTCAAGTTTTGAAGGACTAATTTAATATTAGTCACGAAATAAATTTAACTGTTTGGTGAATTTGGCTGATTCGCTAGCATGGTAGCTGTTAGCTCCAGTGCTCCTATTTCTTCTCTGTGGTTGTCCTAGAGCTCATCAGTTACATTGAACTTAATTTTGAAATTATTTTTTCTCCATTTGGCCGTTAAATGAGTATTTCAGCTCCTCCGTTTGTGGAGGCTTTCTGAGAACCATCCATGCAAACTCTGACTTATCGGTTGTTAGGGCGATGGATTTGTAGAAGAGTTCACTAAATTCTTGAGCTCTGTTGGAATATACTCAAATATTTCTTTCTTCTTATGTAAGTCTACGACATATTTCTGCAAACAGCACATTTTTCTATGCAGCTGGCAGAGTCAACTTTGTCTGGTAATGATTTTTTTATTCAAATTATTATGGCTCAAGAAAAACTGCTATTTGTGAAAACTTTTACTATGATACTCAAGGCACATTAATATTTCATGTTTTGAAGAACTACTTCATAAAACAACAAATCCGTATATGAAAAATAATCTCCGTAGCAACGGATGGTGAGCTTTCAAGCCTTTAAAAACAAATGTTTCCAATGCGTTTAGTGAGTGTATGCTATATGTGTTAACAACTATTAAATAATGGGTTGAAATTTGAATTTTGTTATTAATTTATTTAAAAAAATAGATTCAACTTAAAATGTAGTTTTAAATTACTTTTTCACTCCTTGTGTCACTGGTTAGATATTATTTTAAACAAAATGTGTAATTTGAAATTGATGAATTTTCAAAAATTCAATATAACTTAATCAGGGGGTCTACGGAAAACCAGAAAACATGACAAGGGGTCTACGAGACAAAAAAGTTTGGGAACCACTGAGATAGAGTATTGGAATAATTAATGAAATACAATTATTAGCTCGTTTATTTCAATTATGCATAAGTATTCTTTTTTTTAAATGACAAAAGTTATTAATATAAAAAAAAGACTCAAAGTATAAATACAATACAAACGAACTTTCGAAAGATTTCATATCCCTTCTAGTACTTTTGCTTTACCATCCAAGACTTTTAATTTCCCTAAGTACAAAAAAAAAACTCTCATATAACAATGGAAGTATGTACATTTTGTGTTTTGTCTCTTCTTATGATAACAGAATGGCATAAAATATAATTTTTCCTTTTTTTTTTTATCGCGAGACCACTCTGCATTAAAGAAAGGGTGATGTTGGTTTATGGGTAGGGGTCACAATCATTATAAATTATCTTATTTTAACTTATCTTATTTAGATTACGTTTATTTCATCTTGTGACTAGTCTGATAAGTTTCAGTTGTAGAAATGAAAGTCTTGAGAAATGTTTATGTTCCACAAATATTCTGTCACATAAATAAAAAATGTCATTGAGATAAACTTGTATGGCTCTGTTGACTTAAATAAGATTCTAATTGTATGTCTCCATGCCTCAAATACTCCTGAAGTATTCTTCTCTTTGCAGCACCTTTGCGGATGTCAAACCCAAACCTAACAACAACATTTTCCATGGCACTCAACTCAATGTTTTATCACACGTTACAAGTCACTGGCTGTCCACAGCCAAGCCATTTAAATGTCCTGACCAACGGTCATCCAGTACACCAAATGAGACACAATATATCTTGTTATTTGAAAGTCTCGTCCAGCGATCTTGCTTTGTGCAACGACCTGAGGTTTGCAGACATAACAGAAGCGACTATTGAGCTGAGCATAGGTCCACTGACCGACGACTATTTCACTAATTATACATTAGTTTTGGGCAACGAGTCAAATACAAGTTTGAAATATGATTTCTCTCTAATGAGAACAAAAGGTTCATTATTTTCCTCTTTATTCTCAGCTCTAACTTTAAAATTGTACTTATCCTAGATCTCGATGTAGATCTATATCATTAGTAGAGTTCACATTGATGTCTCTGTTTACTAGTTAGTACAAGAGGTTTAATTTTTTTTCAACGCAATTTATTACATTTACAACCAAAATTCAATAAAGGCTAACTAAAGAAAAACTTAAGAAGGGAGATCAATGAGACTTTTTTTAATTAAAAAAAATTATTAATACCATGGATATAATATTAAATTATTATTATAATAAAAAAATAAGGAGAAAAAAAATTCTTTGTGCTACAAGTAGAAGTGCTAGAACAATTGATTTTACACAGGCGGATAAAGTTGAAAAAAATAGGATAAACCTATATTCAAAGGCATTATATATAAATTCTGTATGTTTCATGAGTAAACTATAGAACAAAAATGTGTATAATATACATACTCTCCATATATTTGTATATTACAAATGTGTCTACTGTAATATTCAGAAAGAGGAATAAAGAACTATAAAAAATGATTAATCTAAAGTCGCATCCCATCATTGGTTGCTACTGATCGTAAGATGAAGTGATGAAATAATCTGTTTTATTACATAAAGAAATAACTGATGTTCTAAATAAGAACTGCAACTAATTCATCCTTTCGTAAAGAAGTAGCAACAAGAGTCAATACAACCTATTAGGCCTACATGGTAGCTGTTAGTGCATGAGTTTCAATAGCAGTCAATCAACACTTATTTCTAGTACATTCTTTGTTTGTTTTAATCACGTTAAAAATAAAAAAAAAACAATTATTATATTTTTATAAACATAAAATTTTCCAGCTTTCTGTCCTCTGACGGCCATTTCCATTCTAAACAAGCATTTTCACCATTCTACATGCACTTTATTTTATATTCGCATCATTTTACATTTACATCATCTTACATTTACATCATTTCACATTCACACCACGATGTATTGCAACCGTAACAGTTATCAATTTTTTATTTGTTCTCAACAGACACTGACGATGAAGTCATCCTTCCATTAGTCATTGGGCTGTCAGTTTCCATGGGATTCGTCTGTATTGCTGTCTTTACAGCAGTTATTGTGCTAATCATCAGATCTAGCACTCGTAGAAAGCGCCGAGCTTCAGTCAGAGACCGCTACTCGCAAGACAGTGCCAACAGAAAGATCAAAACGAAAGGTTATCGCCTTGCTCAAAGTCTCGCAGACACAAATTGTCATGTCGGCATCAAGAGTACAGACCAAGAGAAAGACGCAACATCATCTCGCATACCAGGCATTAGGAGAAGTTTGTCTTTGCCCGACTTGTACATTCCTGGAAATACCGTAACCAACAGGCAATACTCAAAACGTCAACAAATCAGACCCAGATATCTTTCTGTTTCCTCGGGTAATTTTAAATAACTATTGTGAACATGTTTGAGTGAGTTGATATAAGCTTTGTATAGAAAGAGTCGAAGATATCGATTGGTGACTGCGAGATTGTAACCTAGATATAAACAAGTCATGAAATGTGAATTGACTTTTCTAGCGTGAAATTGTTAATAATTTATGAGTTTATACTAATGAATGGAAACTGCATTTTAGTTCTAAAACAAAGGATGCTTAATCATGGTGATTAATTGTAAGCTGATGCAGCTTTTAAGTTTTATGTTTATTATACATAAAAAATATCGTACAATAGGAAAAATAACAAGATTACAAAGAGAGTTTGTGTGATGAGAGTTTGTGTTATCAAACAAACTCAGAGGCAGCCTCCATCGAAGTCACCAATGGACCAGGAATATTTAAGCCATAGTCTTCTTTTGATCTTTTAAATTAATAAAATTGTAAAAAATCATTTGATGTTTTTTTGTCATATAAACGCAAACAGGACAACACTTCGTCTTTAATAAGACTCTTCTAACTCTTCTGGAATAGGCTTAAGTAGAGTAGAGATCCAACTGATCACCTAAAAAGTAGAGTAGAGATCCAACTGATCACCTAAAAAGTAGAGTAGAGATCCAACTGATCACCTAAAAAGTAGATATCCAATTGATCACCTAAAAAGTAGAGTAGAGATCCAACTGATCATCTAAAAAGTACGTAGAGATCCAACTGATCACCTAAAAAGTAGAGATCCAACTGATCATCTAAAAAGTAGAGTAGAGATCCAACTGATCACCTAAAAAGTGAGATCCAACTGATCATCTAAAAAGTAGAGATCCAACTGATCACCTAAAAAGTAGAGTAGAGATATAACTGATCACCTAAAAAGTACAGTAGAAATCCAACTGATCACCTACAAATAGAATGGAAACATCCCAGACAATGTCGGTGGCACGCTGATGCAGCTTTTAAGATCTATATTTATTATACATCCAAAAAAAATCGTTCAATAGGAAAACTAAAAATGTGTGACTTAAATTCAATAAATTTACTGCCAGTGCCCACTAAAACACCTCATGATGTCAATTATCTCTTGTTCTCTATGAAGGGTTGTCACTCTTTTTGCCTAAAATATAAAAAACATTCGTTCATATTTATATATAAATTTATTATACACTATATTTATTGATTAATGACAGATCTGGCTGACTGCAACGATGACGCAGTTATTTCAGCCCATCTCCCGCATCTTTTGTTTGATGTAACCATGGATACCATGCCTGAACTTCCTGCCAAGCTAGGTAAACTAAAATACTGGGTTAAAAGAGAATCCTTATACGACACCCCCCCAGATAGAGGTACGTTGTATACACTTATGCACACACAAACACAGACAAAGACAAGAAAATGTAAATAGTTCTACGTGTTACGACTTAGAATACATTAATCACTTTACTATTCATTAAACCTTCTAAAAGTTTGTTTTACATTCAGTTGAAGTAAAAAGGGAGCATAAGTAAAAGAACACAAAATGAGCATTATTCTACAGCACTCATTAATAGTTTGGGAGGCGCAGTGGCTGAGTGGTAAAACGCTTGGCTTCCTAACCGTGGTCCCGGGTTTGAATCCTGGTGAAGACTGAGATTTTTTAATTTCGGGATCTTTATTGCGCCTCTGAGTCCACCTTAACCCCTAACCCTAACCTGACATTACTGAAGTTGGGGGGAAATAAAGGCGACTGGTTGTTGTACTGGTCACACGACATTCTCGTGAACCGTGGGTCTACAGAAACAGATGCCCTGTTCATCATCAGCCCTATAGATCGCATAGTCTGAAAGGAGAACTTAAGTTTTACTCAACATTATAAATATAGAAGTATTTAGTATAAATGATACGAATCTATAACAAATCATGTTAGGAGTGGGGAGGGGAGGGGTTTGATGAATATAAATGGGGTATACAAAAATTAATGTTGTCATGGCATAACGTGTTAATATCATTTTTACATTTAAAACTCAGTGTCCTCTGAACAATAGGACTTAAAGCCAAGCTTGTAAATTACGAAGACTTATTGACTAAGTTACTTAGTAGTTAAGTCTATGTCGTTTCATTCCATGTTGCCATTGTATTATTTTTTTGTTTGTTTTGATTAAATCAGATTTCAAGATCTCACAAAATCTTAATGAGAAAATATCAGAGGTCAAAAATCCATATTTTCAGAATAAACATTGCACTCAAGAGCGTCTTTCTGAACTTGTAGCTTGTCAAGTGCTGACCACAGATCCTGGCAATCAAATCGATATACCATCAGAACATCCCACAGTTTGCACTCAGCTTCAGATACCATTAGAACAGCCCACAGATCAATATGATAGACAATTAGAACAGGCCACATCTTTTGATAATCAATCTGAGATATCATCAGAACATCCCCAATCTCTTTGCGATCCACATGAGATACCATTAGAAAATCTCACATCTCTTCTTGAAATATTTCCTATAGAACAAGATCCAGTTACACGCAGAATCAACAAGAGAAAAACATTTCCATAGAGCTGCCTAGAATTCTTTCAAGTGAACCTTTGGAGGCGCCCCACAATGTTAAACCTGGCACTAAAGTGTCTTTCATAACTGACTACACAAATGAAGATTTAACTAATTCTGGTTATGAAAATATCGTCATTAATTATTAGCAAACAACACGAGTGATTCAAAATGTAAATTAGATTTAAAATGAGGAAAAGAAGTCCTAAGACTGACATGTACTTGTACATATATACATTTTTTGTCCAGATTTTTGTTGATTGACAATGAAGTAAAATATGTTTGTGTTCGGTATCGTGTGTGAATGTTATAGTTGTCTTGACAATGATTGAACTGGATAATGAAATGTAGTTGAAGTATAACAGTGTATTGACTTAACTATAGACTAATAGACATGTTTTTTTTACGTAGAAACATATAAAAACAAAACACTCTGTACTAATTAAGCTAATACGACGATTCTTATGTATGTACAAATTATATTACTGCTAAAAATTGAGAACAGTTGGTGCGTACGAACGTTTCAATAGACTTTAATAATAAAATGTTCAGTCACCAATGTAAGTTATTTCTGTGTCAAATTTAACTGATATTATTGGATCCAAAGTGAAAATCTGTTAAGATTTGTTTACATATCAATTTGTTTCCTGGTCGATTTTTCATTACTTTTAAATTTACCAAACGTAAAGCACGTGAGGCCCTAGCAGTACGTTTGAAACGAACAAAACAAAACACACTTCCGGAATATGCTAATTATAACCAGTGGTATCTATTTGTACAAAGCTTATATCGACTCACTCTATCTGGTAAAAAGTTAGTAAACGTTATTTTTCCCACACATAATCTCAAATGAAGTTGAAACGTAACACATTTACTGTACATGTCAAGATATAAATCAATAAAAAAATAAACAAGGTTACAAAAGACAGTTTGTGTGGAAACACAAACTCAAAATCGGCAGGCTTCAATATTTTCAGAAAGAACATCCGAATGAAATTATTTCAAAGACAAATGTGAGATAAGAATGGAGAAAGGTTAACAGATCTTGTGTAGTTCCCCAACGGTCCAGCAGATCAAAGGATAGGTGAAAGTGAATGTAAAGTTAGATGTGAACCTGGCCTAACTAGTTCTCCTTTCAGACCTTGTGGTCTATAGGGCAGATAATGTAAAGTTTTTGTGGCTTACGGTTAACGAGGGTGTCATGTAGCCAGCACAACGACCAACCGCCTTTACTTTTTCCCAACTAATGTCAGGTACCCATTAGAGCTGAGTGGACGGCCAAAGATTCCAAAGTTAAAAATACCATTCTTCACCAGGATTCGAGCCCGGGACCCCCGGTTCGGAAGCTAAGCGCTTTACCGCTCAACCACCGCACCTCCCATGGCCTAACTGATGTCTTATGATTGATCTAATTGTT
This sequence comes from Biomphalaria pfeifferi, assembly GCA_030265305.1. Lineage (NCBI taxonomy): Eukaryota > Metazoa > Mollusca > Gastropoda > Planorbidae > Biomphalaria > Biomphalaria pfeifferi. Next base: position 740,733 of record JASAOG010000060.1, on the reverse strand, counting down.
TTGAAAAGTGTTCAATTTTATATTTGAGCTACTGATGTCCGATCACATAAAAGTTGACGAAAATGAAGTTTACAAGATTATTATTCGTTTTAAATTAGGTCCAACTTTTAATGCATACTAATTAGCTTTTTCTCTTTAAAAAACTGCTTGAAAAACTGATTTTAAAAATTTGATTTTTCGCTTTCAGAAAAAAAAAAGTAGCCGTTGCATCAGAACTTTGAATGGTCTAAAATATTATTATGTCGAATTTTCAATATCTTTTCTAGTTTACGAGATCTAAACGGGACAGACGGACAGACATTTCGCACAAAACTAATAGCGTCTTTTCCCCTAATCAAGTAACCAATTATTTAGTGGTAATTAATTATTAATCTTGATATCGAAAATAGATAACTGAGTCATACTGTAAATAAATATATGGTTATAATTGTTGAGTTGTTCCACTTCCATAAACTTTAAAGATTTGTTTCGTGCTGAAATTTGTAAAAATATTTCAGACCAAAAATAAATGGTACAGAAGCATTATTTAACTTGATAAATTAAATCATGTTTTCCTAGCATATCACGACAAAACGTTAATCAGTCAAAAAAAATAACCAATTACTTAATGAACTTATTTCGATTTCTACTTATGAAGGGAAGTAAATCTTACAAAACTAATAGAAATAGCTTTAAATCTAAAGTTATTTCCCTTAATAAATAAGTAATTCTTTTCTTTAAGAGAGAGAGAGAGAGAAAGATATAGATTATAGAGGGAAAGAGAGAGAGTACTGTGCCGTGAGAGAAGAATCCCTAATGGATGTTCCTGCCGTCCTGTTGGCTTAGACTAAATTTGGGCTTAGAGTGGCTCACCAGTGATCCAACCCCTAAACCGGCACGATCACCCAAGAGAATCCCTAAATAAAAGGGGCTTGTAGCCGCCATCTCCCTCAATTCAATAGAAGCCTTTTTTTTTAAAGGTATGTTTGATATTTTGATTATCTTTTGTGTAAACTTCTGCAGACGACCTTGAAGGTTATCTCTTTATACCCTTGAACACAGAAACGAGCACAGGCATGCACACACACGACTACTTTGTAAGTGACGTCATGGCTCTACTTAAAAAGGCATGACATTAAGAAGTCCAAACTTGATCGCTGACTGGACCATGACTTGCACATCATCAGACCAATGACCCTCTCTGCACCCTAACAACAATGCCTGCATTATTTCTGTATTCCCCTCACCCACACAAACACGCACAACCAAAGGCTTAACATTGATATTGATTGAGACAATGAACACAGCTCTGTGCAATTTGAAAATTAAAAGCGACTGTTAGAAATTTTTTAATATACAGTTCCCTCGTTCGTAATGGAAGATATGCTCATTTCTCTTTTTTTTATGAATTCGAAGATGGTTCTGGGATGAAAAACTCGTTGTAAAAAGACGGACCCAAAAGGATGCAAAAGGTTCCCATTTACGGTATAGTCGGATGTAGTAGGTATACTTGAAGTCCAGAGTTTCGGAGTTTCAAAATATGAGGCAAGGAGATCAATCATCAGTAAAGTATGTAGATCTAAAAGCTGAGAAATGAAGCAGTTATATCCGCAGCCATTTAATAATAATAAAGTATAAACGACTACATGAATCAGGCTATTTAAATAAAATTATCATACAATACAAACAATACAATAGAGGCTAGTTAGACTACTAATAACTTATCTTTTAGGCTTAAAACATAGACGTGATCAAAGAGGCAGAACCTTACGTCCTATGCGTATTAATATGTTATTTAAGTCTTGCATATCTTATCTTCTTATCTTATATAATAGAGACGTTACTTCAAAAAAGAAGATGATTACGTCCTACGCGTCATGCATTTAGTCATGCATATTAACCAATGACTTAAATTCTGCCAAGTCACTGGTTTTCCTGGCTAGCTCAGGCAACCCATTCCATGCTCTGATAGCACTAGGGAAGAAAGAGAACATATATAAGATTTTGTCCTAGTACACAGTGTGACATTATCTTTTTTGTATTTTTAGCGACACCCGAAAGGGGAAAAGACGCAATTAGTTTTGTACGGAATGTCCGTACGTCCCATTTAGATCTCGTAAACTAGAAAAGAAAATGAAAATCCGACATCATGATATTTTAGACCTTTCAAAGTTTTGATGCAACGGCTACTTTTTTTCTTTTCTGAAAGTGAAAAAAAAAAATTTTTAAAATCAACTATGCAAGCAGTTTTTTTTTATATAAAAATACAACACTTTTACAACTATTCACTATTAATAGTAACAAACACAGGAGACCATTTAGTAAGGGAGATGACTATTTTACCATATTTGTAACACATTTATGAAAACGGTTTTAGATTTTTTTTTTAAATTACAAATGCATTGTTAAGTTATGTAAGTGCTGTTATACTAACTACTACATTTTTTAAAAAATGGTTACTATTTTTTTCAAAGAGAAAAATATTTTTAATGTGCATATAAGTGGAGCATAATTTAAAACAACAATTAATAAGTAGATTTTTCACATTATCGCGTGAGCTGCAAGTCCTCACAAGATATCAGACACTTAAATAAGGATTCTTTATATTTTTTTTTACGAAATGTTTTTTTTTTTTTATGAGGCTTTGAAAAAGAGATTAACCCTATACAAAACAATTAGATTAATAAGATAATCATTTTCTGAAATTAGTTAGGCCAGGTTCACATCTAACTTCACCTTCACTTTCACCTATCGCTTGGTCTGCTGGACCGTTGGGGCACTACTTAGGATCTGTCAACCTTCTTTCTCCATTTTTCACTGTCATTTGCCTTTGATAGAATTTAATTCTGATATTCTTTCTGAAAATATTGAAGCCTGCCTGTTTACCTGCCTGGGTGGACCACTTCGGGGGCCGATTTTGAGTTTGCGTTTCCAACATTGTTTAATTTGTAACTTATAGTTTATAGTCGTAAGCAATATGGCCAGCTAGGCTCTTGAAGATTCCCAGGGGATAGCCCCACCTGCCCTCCTTTCAAATCTGACCCTGCAGTTAAGTCATTTTTTTTGTTGTCGTCTATCCTAAGTATTGTCTCGAAGTTTTGTGATTTTACAAATAGTGTTAGGCTAGGCAAATGTGAATATTCCGCCTGGGATAGATCTGAGCTCGTCTACTTAGTATTGTTGCATATATTTACATCACAATATATAGATCGCCTTCACAAAAGTTTTTTTCTGTTGCCACTTTTGGACTTATTTCTCAACTTGATCTAGATCTACAGGACTTCAACGTTGAACTCAATGGGATCATTGTCATGGCCCAAGCTTGAGCTTCTTTCTCTGTTTAAAAAAAACAACAGTTGATGTCTGGTTTATTCTTGTGTTTCGGTGTCAGCAAGGTGGGCACATTGAAAGACGGCGACTGTACATTATTGGCAATGATATATCCAATGAGATGCAGAAATTCTGGTGGATATCTATTTAAAATATTGTACCAAATCTAAAGGTGGCAACCCATGAAGGGACCAAAGTAAAAGATGAAATGATTTTAATTGCAGATGATAAAAGAAGTAAGAAGATAGTAAAGTATTAATTAGGATTTAAATAAAAACGTACTAAGTCTTGGAATGACATGACAGCAGATGAAGAAAGCTGCTCAGAACCGAGTTCGGTGGAGAGGTGTGATTGCGGCCCTATGCTCCCCTGGCAGTACACAGGATTAAGTTAAGTTAAGTAAGTCTTGTATAGAATTAGGCTATTTCCTAAAAGTTTTAAATTATAAACCTTTTTGGACTATAAAACCTTTTAGACCATAAAAGCTTTTAGCCTGTAAACCGTTTTAGACCATATAACCTTTAAGACCATAACTCTATTCATTGCCATAAACACTCAAATGTAAGACTTCCATTATATATCTTAGAAATATACAGTTTAAATTTAGATTTACGCAATGTTTTTAAATTTAGCATTTGAAAAGGCAGCACAGAAACCTCTCACAGATACCGACTTTTTTTTTTTTTCCAATGAACCAGAAAATCTTGTTTGACCGTTGTAATTTTTCGAATTATAATCTTTTTAAAATTAAATTTTAAATGGATTTATAGACAATCTTCTTAAAATTAAATTTTGTCTGGATTTATAGACAATCTATGTATGAATACATATATGCCTACGTCAGCTGATAATTCCGCATGTATTCAAATTAAGTGGAACGCTTGTAAAACTATGTGCGGAACAAATGTCTTCTGTGCTATATTCAACAAGTCTTGGCAAACGCACAGCATACCTACCATTCGGAATACATCAGAGATAATACAAGTACTTAAAAACAAAGTTCATAGCTTTTTACAAAGACCTACGTACCGTGAAGTGCTTGGAAAAATGAATCTGAAACATCTTTTGAAAGAAGTGGCAACACCAGTTTGCATACAAACCGCCAAGATGTAGTTGCAAAACTATTCATGCTGGATAGTCTGTACCGTCATCTTGATACTCAGAATCACTATGCTAGAGTTGTATTCGTTGATCTCTCATCCGCATTCAACACCATTCAAACAGATCTCATGATGCAAAAACTCTCTGACTTGAACGTTAGCAAAAACATGCAAGTTTGGGGTCAAACTTGGTCATTACCGAGCGTAAATGTTAGACTGTCTAAAACCTTTCATTTCAATTTTGCGCTTTTCCTAGAGTTAAATGTGAAATAAGACCAGAAGACTGTAAATTTCGGAAGCTTACAATGCAAGAAAACGCTTGGTCTCGTATCTTACAGACCCACTAGCTGGGGAAGGGGAATGAAGGCGCGAACGTAAATTTTGTTGGGGGGGGGGGGGGGGTAGGGATAAAGCCACTGATCAAAGTTTGAAAAACATTTGGTAGTGGTAAAGCCACTATTCATAGTTTGAGAAACATTGTCTTAGGTCCGCTCTTTTCTTATTAAAAACGTTACCAGCCTTGTTATTGAAGGTTAGAAAAAAAATATATATCAGATATTGTAAAACTGCTTCAGCTATTGAATCGCATTTGGTTAGAGTTGCTACTCCTAAATATAAACATTAATTGTGGACTAATTACAAACAAAGTTGTTTTTTTCATAGACACTACTTCATGGGCGTAGCCAGGGCGGGGGGGGGGGGGGTTGGGGTTCAACCCTCTCCCCGAAATGAAATCTCCCTTCCTCGAAAGGGGGGTCGGAGTTAAGTGACTGATCGTTTGCTTTAATTTTGTTTATTTTAGGTGAAATTTTAATACTAAACCATCACTTGCCCTAGCACAGCCAAGGGGGTTTTGAGTTTAAAACCCCCTACCAAGGGGTTGTGAGTTGGAAACCCCCTACTAGGGGGTTTTGAGTTGGAAACCCCCTACCAGGGGGGTTTAAGTTGGAAACCCCCTACCAGGGGGGTTTGAGTTGGAAACCCCCTACCAGGGGATTTTGAGTTTGACCTCCCTTACTAAGGGGTTTTAAGTTTATAACCCCATACCAGGGTGTTTTTAGTTTAAAACCCCCTACCAGGGGTTTTGAGTTTAAAACCCCCTACCAAGGGGTTTTGAGTTTGAAAATCCCTACCAGGGGGTTTTAATTTTAAAACCCCCTTCCAGGGGTTTTGAGTTTGAAACCCACTACCAGGGGGTTTCGCATTTAAATGCCCCTTTTCTATAAAAGAAAAAAAATGCAAACGACAATCCCCAAATTTCAAGATCACATCTAATTAAGATTTTTTTTAAATTTTAAACCCCTCTCCAAAATTTACGATAAACCCTAACCCTAACCTCTTCAATATAAAAAAGCAAATTACACACTCAAAATGCTATTAGCATATCCAAAGGGTTTTTAGTTTAAACCCCCGCCAGCGGGGTTTGAAGCTAAAAAATAAATCTTCAAAAAAAAAAAAAAAAAAAATTTCGCAATCAAAATGCTTTGGGCGTAGCTAAGCCTATTGGGTGTTTAGAGTTTAAATTTCCCTTCAGAGGGGTTTGATGCTAAAAAAATACCTTCAATATAAAAAAAAAAACAAATTACACACAAAAATTCTTTGAGCGTAGCCAAGCCAATGGGGAGTTTTGAGTTTCAACCCCTCTCCTCCAGATGGCTTTTTTAAATGTTTAAAACCCCTCAAGATAGTTTTGAGTTTAAAATCCCCCTACAGTGGCCTACAGAGAATTTTAAGGTTTTATTTCTAAAGCAAACTAAAGTCACCGAAATTCTATTACCGTAGCTAAATGTGGTTTTGAATTAAAAAAAACACAAAAAAACTCCAGATATATATTAGTTTAAAACCCCCCAACAGATGATTTTGATGATAAAACTTCCCTTTTCGATATAACATCTAAAGCAAAAAGTCACCTAATTCCAAGATCGTAGTCAAGAGAAGTTACACATGTCACCATTGGCTGGGCTCCATTAATAAAGTGCAATGAAATTGAAAAGCACTAAATGTGTCTCTACAAAGATGGCTAAGACTGATTTTAGGAGTCAGTTATAGAGATCGGGTCTAAATCAAGGAATTCCTATGCCGAAGTGGGAGTCGACCCCTTAGTAAGGTTGTGACAGAGCGTCGCATGAGGTTTACGGGATATGTTCTCCGACAAAATGAAATACGCATAATAAGAGTTGCAATGACATCCTAGTACAGCTTAGCGCCACACATTCATGGAGGTCCTCAGAGCAGGTGGGAAGAGGCTTCAGACAGATTTTTATGGAAATAGCTTGCCAGCAAATGCGCCGAACGGCGCGGAAGGGTCTAAGTCAGTAAGAAAAGCACATTAGGTTTTTGAAATGAAACTTTTTGATAGCAAAATAATGCACTGCAAGTACCTCAGAGTATGCATTTAGTTGGTTTTCAATACCAGAAATAGTGCTTTGCGGCGGGGCTCTCAGCGCTCCCCCACACCCCTTGCTGGCAAAGGCGAGGAGTCTACAATTTTTTCACTAACTCCAGGAAGAACCTATTCTGGGGCACAATAAACGTCTTTCAAAAAAATAAAGGATCAGAATGTAATAAAGATTAATTATGTACACACATACACACACACCCATCCATACAAATATTTTTTTTCAGGGGGGGCGGGGGGAACATCCCCCCCCCCAACCTCTCATCCCCGAGAAAAAATCCTGGCTACGCCCATGCCCTACTTCATCATATCCTCTTCAGTACTTTGGAGTCCATCTCTACCAAACTGTTGACTTGGTCTACTGCAGACATTCCAACACTGAAACCAATCTGTTCTGGAGGTATAAGATAAAGACTCTCAAGGTACCTACCAGAAGAGCCCGTGTGTCGCCTTCAGCAACGTAAGACATCTTTCATTCTTTTTTTATCTGGAATAATGGTATACGCTTCCAGAGCCTTGACCTTTTGACCAGGTCCAATCTACAAGAGCCCGTCCCTCCCCCTCCTACCTGTTTGAGCATTGAAGTATTGGCATTGAGCAACACCATTCATCCAGGGGCACGACACATAGAGGGTTTCAACTAAGGAATAATGTCTAGAGATAACGTAGTTCAATTACATCTCTATCGATTGCACAACAGTCCTATACATTTGTCATTTCAAAATATTTTACCGTATAGTCTAGAGTAAATTACTTCATGAGTTAAAAATTTGGTAATTTCATTCTTAAATAGTCTTCAAGATTTAGCTATTAGCAAAAATGAAAATTGACAACAATATAGACTTATGGAAACCTAATCAGATAGAAAAAATCAAATTGACATAGTAATTTAAAAAACTGAAAAAAATATCAATTACTAATTAACTCTCTTAGCAACTACTTATGATAATAATATATTTATATTTAGTAAACAATGTCTCGATTCTATTTTTTTTAAATGTTCCAAAAATATTATTACTCTAAAATAAACAAGTTAAACACAAATACTTTAGAAGAAAATATTTGTGGGAAATATCCCCACAATTGCAGCTATTTCTCTCCATAATGTATGATTTATTTTCCTTTTACGATATAAAACAAATTAATTAATTATTACCACTATTTAATTAAATAATTAATTTATTGATTCATGTTTTGTTAAAAAATCGCCAATAGGAAGTGGGAGAAATAACGTGTACAAAATGTGTACCAGACACAGACAGAGTGAGTGAATAGAGGCTTTGTCAAAATGTGTACCAGACACAGACAGAGTAAGTGGATAGAAGCTTTGTCCAAATGTGTACCAGACACAGACAGAGTGAGTGGATAGAAGCTTTGTCCAAATGTGTACCAGACACAGACAGAGTAAGTGGATAGAAGCTTTGTCCAAATGTGTACCAGACACAGACAGAGTGAGTAGATAGAAGCTTTGTCCAAATGCTTCCTTTTAATTAAAAATTAGATATAAAAAAAATATGAAAGCAATGTTGGCATAATTTACAGATTATTCTCAAGCTTATTGTAATTCTACTAGTATAACATGACTAATAGGCCTAACTTCTTAAATAGTATACAAGAACACAAGATTACGTATTTATTTAGATCTACCTAAAAATGATCGCTATCATAGATTAGGAGGTGTGGCAGAGTGGTTAAGCGCTTAGGTTCCAATCTCGGTGAAGGCTGGGTACCAGACTCGAGGAAAGTTGGTGGTTGTGCTGGCTGTCGCGTAGTATAGACAAGTGTCTTTTTCTTTCTCCTAACTCTGTTTTCTTTTTTTTATTTCCTCTAGTCGTAGTACTTGTACGGGGCGAGAGTGTCTTGTATTTTTTTGTTTTGAATTGTTTTGCTACGTCACAAAGTCCGGTGACATCTATTGGTCATTCTTTTGTCATGAGGCAGTTCACCCTCTTTGGTTGAAACGGACGGTGTGTTGGCCCGTAAAACGTTCTTTGTCTGTACTAGTTTCTCGGACTTATTATTCAGTAGGATTTTTGGGACCCCTGTTTAGGGTGAGTTATTCGTTTGTGATATCTATTATTGTATGTTGTATGAGGTTGTCACTATTTCTATTTTTTAGTGTAGAAGTTGAGAGTATTGTTTATTTCGTTTATAGGGTGCCAGTGTTGGAGTTGTGGGCATCGCTGGCCGTCTCAGTTTTTTTCAGTGTCATTGTCAAATTGGCGATCATCTGAGGTCTAACTTTACTATTACCGAGGTTGGCAGTTTTGTGACGCCAGTCGGTCAGAGTCTGGTGGACTATGTAACTAGGGTGACAAAAGCAAAGGTGCTTAAATTAATTAGTGAATAATATCTTTATATATACCTATTATATATATATATATATCCAATATATATATTGTCTATTTTATCATCCTCATTGTACATACACATATATCAGTTTCACACAATTAAATTCATTTATTTTGTTGTTATTTAAACTATTCACCTAGTTGGTTACTGTATGTACGACCGTGTGTGAGTGATGTTCTTGTCAGGTTGAACCCCAGGACCTTAATAGTATACAGCTAGTTAACAACCCAAATAAATCCTTAACCTGACACTGGCCACAAGTTAACGGTTGACCAAAGAACCCTATGACATTAACATCCTCTGCCCTATAGATCGCAAGGCTTGAAAAGGGAATTTTACTTTACTACTGGCATGGATTAAATTTTTTCAAGTAGATCTTAAATCTATTATGATCAAGTAAAAAAAATCATTAAACGGATTTTAAAAAAGTTTTTTCTAACATTGAAAAGCTTCAAGTCAATGTGCTAAAGAAGTATTGCTTTAATGAACTTTAAGCTCTGAATCCTCTTCTTTGGTTGAGTTCTCCAAAAGTGAAGCGTTTTGTTCAACGTCCTCTGTGGCATCAAGGGATGTGTACGCCAGGTCACCATGTTGCCTGTTGTAGTGCCACACTACCAGAGTAAACAGGACGAGAAGAATCAAATGAACTGCACAGTGCCAGCTGAAAGCATTAAAAGTCCACAGTAGAGTTTAAGTAAGACCTAAATCTCATATTGGTTTAATTTGGTTAGGCTGGGTTTTTAGGCGCACAGCTTGAGAAACATGGATTTAGATATAACTGTAGCCTAACTATTTTTTTAAAGCATTCTTGGACCCACTAACAAGCGATGTTGATGTTTCCCTATAGGGACTATCTAGTTTCTCAGGACAATAGGGGAGTTATTTTTTTTCAGTTCGTACTATTAGCAAATACCTTTGTTGTGGGTGGATGGTGCGCGGAAGATAATTAGAAGACATAAGTCAAAATCTTGAATCATTTTTCCAAGCTAAAATGAAGAATTAAGGCTGGGTAGAAACGTTGATAGAGCGTGGTGTGCCAATAAAGCTAATATCTTGAGCAGGTGTTGTCACTAGGATGGGTGTCAGTCGGTGCGGTCATGTAAGGATGCCCCCTTTTTCCCGCCCCCCCCCCCCCTACAAATATAGTCCTCTTTGGTTTCCTCTCTCGTTGAGTCCTATAACACACTGAGATCATGTTTACTTTGTAACGTGATTGTACATTCTGTCCATTTATCCAAAGATATTACATGGAATGTAAGGTCATTAAAAGTAAAAATAGGTTTGTTAACATAAACATGTCTGTATCTTTTCTAAGTTTGACCTACAAGAGCTTTCTACGGAAACAGTTTTACATTCTAGTTTTGTAACGAAGCAATGCAAATTACGTTAAAAAAATATTTTTTTTTAATAATTATCTTAAAATTCAATAAGTCTTACATCTTTTTTAAAGCACAGATTGAGCGGGAATTACCGCAATCGGCACAAATGTTTCTGTATATTCACTGTAGATTTGAATGAATGAATAGCACATGGAAATGTACGTTATAATAACTTGATTTTCCAAAGCTCACTGGAAAGACTTTTGCAATAATGAAGCAAGAAAGAAATAGAAAGAGAAATGATTAGACCATCAACTTTTTTTTATGTTACCCTTTTTTTTTATTTATTTTTTGTAGATAATTGAATATTTAAGGTTTTAATTGTAGAATATAATTCGATTTTAGATGTAAGATTTTCCTGGTTTAGGGTCAAGCTTTTATAGTTCCGCAAGCCCAACTGAGAAACGCTTTTAAAAAACAATTCTGTCCACAGTTTGCCATAGAAATGACATAAAAGTGAATACCTGGCAGGAAACGACTGGGACAAAAGAGAGCACGCGCAAAGACAGCGTAGTACACATAAGTAACACATGAGAGACCAAAAAGAAAGCTGTTGTCAGAAACAGTAGATGGTGGGAAAAGAGCTATAATCGAGAAATGTATTCTCTGCCTTCAGTGTAGAAAATGTTTAGATCACAGCTGAGACTGAGTAGCCAAGTAGCTAACTGTCCACACAGGGCTAACTGTTATAATTTTTCAAGGTATTTTTAAAAATTCAATTTAATTTGGTCTAGTAGTTTTTTTATCCTACATCTTAAACATACATATGTCATCGGTTATTCCCGGACGCTTGCATCATTAAAGAGGTAAATAAATAAATACATTTTGCGAACACGTCTAAATCTATTGACCTATCATAAGAATATACTCTGACTAGTATATATTTAGTTATACATGTGCTTAACCAGGATTTATGTTAGACGAGAGAGGGGGAATCCCGGAGAGGTAAAAATGTTCTTTTTTTTTACTAAGGTTATATCAATTCAATCTGTCTGTCTGTCTGTCTGTCTGTCTGTATTCTAAAAAGTTTGAACATGTTTTTCTCCCATTTCCCTTTCTCGGATTAAGTTCAAACTTGCACAATTATTCATTGAACCTGAAAAGACATAAATCAATAAAAAAACAACAACAATTAGCTAATTAATTGTTGGTGATATTTTATTTTTTGATAACGAAATATAAGGGGAATAAATGCTGCTAACTAAGAGATGTGGATGTATATATGGATTTAATTCATTTGTTACGTTTGGACACGTTTTCTCTCCCATTTCTCATCCTCGGACCAAGTTGAAATGTTACAAAATTACTCCTAGTCGATGACAACACAGGAATCAATTAAAAAAAACAACACTTGTATTATCATTTTGCTCTGATTATTTATTTTTGTTTTATGTAGGGAAAAAAAAGAGCTAGACCCTGTAATTTTCACTAAATGGCAGCAATTAGCGGTTCTTTCCCTTAGATGAGCTTTGTTTTTTTTTTTAATTTTCTTTTTTTGCTATTGCTTGTTTACATCTCTTCGTCATTAGCTATTAAAAAGCCAAGAAGTCACACACTCTCTTTACAAATACTTCTCAGAGAATGAAAAGAGAATTTCTGTATTGTTTTTATTGGACGTTTGATACTTTGATGCTAGAAAATGTGTTTGTTTGTTTGTTTGTTTGTTTGTTTTTGAAAGCCAACAGAACCCATGAAGACTTACCAAAAGTAGAGAGTGGCGTACATTATAAGAGTGTGACTTTCATGATCCCAGAAGCTCGGTTTCTCATGTCCATATAAAATGATGCCAACTCCAAAGAACCAGCTTCCTTGTAACATGGTTAGATATGATCTTGTAATTCCAAGCAGGATCGACGTTTTAAACCTAAAGCAAAACATCTGTAAGTAGGGGGGGGGAAGGGATGTTTGTACCTCTTTCTATTCCACAGCTCCATCTTTCTTTTTCTCTTTTTTCTCTCTCTCTCTCTCTTTCTGTCTGTCTCTCTCTCTCTCTCTCTCTCTTTTTCTGTCTCTCTCTCTTTCTCTCTCTCATTGTTCTAAACATTCACATTTTTCTTTATCTAGATCAGTGATTCCCACAGTGCTCTATATAGACCCCCAGGAGTCTACGAAGACTTCCATGGGGTCTACGGAAGTTAAAAAATAAATTGGGGGTCTATGAGATGTCCACGGGGATCTGTAATGATGGATTTCATTTCAACAGGCCGTGACTTTAATTTTCAGACCCCATTAATGTAATTCTTTCGTATACTTATATATGATTTGTGCCTTAAATATTTGACCTGCAAATGAATCAAAAAACTGTTGTATTTAATTTTTAATACTGATTTAAATAGCTTAATTTTGTCTACATGTAACTAACGTTTAACACAAAGAAATGTAGACTGTACAGCGTTATAATTTCAAATTGGGATTAATTCCTTCCTTGTCAAACAAGCGGTTGTTTATGTGTCTTTTATGACAATATGAAACTAATTACACTGGAGGATCATTTGAGACGATACCACCCTGATAAAAAGATAAGGGTTTGAACAACTTTCGAACTCTAAAAGATAAAGTTCAGAATAGACACCATAAAATCTCTATTCAACATCATATAGAAAAGATGATGGTTTGTAGCGTCTTACGATATCTCTTTACTTATAACCAATACAGAAAACACCATAGATAAAACATTGATTTTACCAGCCGTTGAAGTAGTTTAAATACTGTTTTACACAAACCTACTTCTGATAGTATTATTTAAGAAACAATGCAGTTCAAGGGCACATCGATGACATTAGTTATAACATTAAAAGCTTCTTATGTAATTCTTTGCAAACGACATATTCAGTTTGGGATCAGCGGCATCACAGGCTCTCACAGGGTGTAGCACTGCGTGCTGCAAACTGCCTAAAGAACGCCGGCTTTTTATTTTTCCTCAGGGTCGACCCACGAAACCTTTCCGACGTGTAAGTATAGCTGCAAGGCAGCAGAGGTTTGAATTCAGTTTTCCATCTGCTAGGTGGCTGCAAGCGAAGGCTAATGAGCCCTTCCTGCTCGAAGCTTACTGGTTTGGTCGACTTTTACTTGCCCCTTTGCATTGGCCCCGGACGAAGGGGCGCGGACCCAATATTTGAGCCAGACGTGAAAGATCAAGAAATGCACGAGAAACTGCTCTTTGCGAAAATGTTAACAATGATACTTAAGGCTAATTAATAAATTAATTATTATATAATGTTTAAAGACCACTTCATAGAACAACAAATTCCTATTTGAAACATAATATCTGTATAATTTTATTTGTTTAGATTTGAATTTTATCAATTAAAAAAGGTAGAGCTCTCTTACTTCGAATGTAGCTTTAAATTACTTGTTCATACTTTGACTCACTTTAGTTAGAAATAAGTTTTTGAAAATGGAATAGGTAAATTGGCAAAAAATGCAATATAAATTAAGCAGGGGGTCTACCGTAGATCAGAAAATATTGTAAGGGGGGTCTACGTGAAAAAAAAGTTTGGGAACCACTTTATTGCTTTTTAATAGGATTGGACCTTCTCCATATCTCCATGTTATTACTTCTTTAAAAGAAAGATAGATAAATAGAAAGATAGATAGATAGATAGATAGATAGATAGATAGATAGATAGATAGATAGATAGATAGATAGATAGATAGATAGATAGATCCTATCTTCTGCGTGTATTCTACTTCATTACAGACTGTACTTTTCAAAATATCATTTTCTTTAAGTAATGCTTTTTTTTCTAAAGAAATGCTTAGTATTCAAAAGTAATTCATCCTATTTTAAAGTAATAGCTCCTATTCTAAAGCAATAGTTCCTATTCTCAAGTAATGCTTCCTATTCTCAAGTAATGCTTCCTATTCTCAAGTAATAGCTCCTATTCTAAAGCAATAGTTCCTATTCTCAAGTAATGCTTCCTATTCTCAAGTAATGCTTCCTATTCTCAAGTAATAGCTCCTATTCTAAAGCAATAGTTCCTATTCTCAAGTAATGCTTCCTATTCTCAAGTAATGCTTCCTATTCTCAAGTAATAGCTCCTATTCTAAAGCAATAGTTCCTATTCTCAAGTAATGCTTCCTATTCTCAAGTAATGCTTCCTATTCTCAAGTAATAGCTCCTATTCTAAAGCAATAGTTCCTATTCTCAAGTAATGCTTCCTATTCTCAAGTAATGCTTCCTATTCTCAAGTAATAGCTCCTATTCTAAAGCAATAGTTCCTATTCTCAAGTAATGCTTCCTATTCTCAAGTAATGCTTCCTATTCTAAAGCAATAGTTCCTATTCTCAAGTAATGCTTCCTATTCTCAAGTAATGCTTCCTATTCTAAAGCAATAGTTCCTATTCTCAAGTAATGCTTCCTATTCTCAAGTAATGCTTCCTATTCTAAAGCAATAGTTCCTATTCTCAAGTAATGCTTCCTATTCTCAAGTAATGCTTCCTATTCTCAAGTAATAGCTCCTATTCTAAAGCAATAGTTCCTATTCTCAAGTAATGCTTCCTATTCTCAAGTAATGCTTCCTATTCTCAAGTAATAGCTCCTATTCTAAAGCAATAGTTCCTATTCTCAAGTAATGCTTCCTATTCTCAAGTAATGCTTCCTATTCTAAAGCAATAGTTCCTATTCTCAAGTAATGCTTCCTATTCTCAAGTAATGCTTCCTATTCTAAAGCAATAGTTCCTATTCTCAAGTAATGCTTCCTATTCTCAAGTAATGCTTCCTATTCTAAAGCAATAGTTCCTATTCTCAAGTAATGCTTCCTATTCTCAAGTAATGCTTCCTATTCTAAAGCAATAGTTCCTATTCTCAAGTAATGCTTCCTATTCTCAAGTAATGCTTCCTATTCTCAAGTAATGCTTCCTATTCTCAAGTAATGCTTCCTATTCTCAAGTAATGCTTCCTATTCTCAAGTAATGCTTCCTATTCTAAAGTAATGCTTCCTATTCTAAAGTAATGCTTCCTATTCTCAAGTAATGCTTCCTATTCTCAAGTAATGCTTCCTATTCTCAAGTAATGCTTCCTATTCTAAAGCAATAGTTCCTATTCTCAAGTAATGCTTCCTATTCTCAAGTAATGCTTCCTATTTTAAAGTAATGCTTCCAATTCTAAAGCAATGCTTCCTATTCTAATTTAATGCTTCCTATTGTAAAGTAATGCTTCCTATTCTCAAGTAATGCTTCCTATTCTCAAGTAATGCTTCCTATTCTCAAGTAATGCTTCCTGTTCTAAAGTAATGCTTCCTATTCTAAAGTAATGCTTCCATTCTAATGTAATTCTTTTTATTCTAAAGTAATACTTTCTATTCGAAAGTAATACCTTCTACCTTCTTAGCAATGACCTACTTCATTTCAAGTGCTATGACCAGGGCAGTTAGGAATACGATATAGACTAGCAGCTGGTGTATGTAAGCGTCCAGTTCAGGTCTTCCATGCACGTGACTGGTGAACAAGAGCCCTTCCATGACAAAAGCAAGCACCATGGCACCATAGCTAGAACCACTTGGCAGGTGCAGGCCGTAGTAAATGCAAAGGTCGACAATGCCAGACAGTAGAAAAAACAAGTACATTGTAGCATGTTGTTCTGTAGATATAGTATGTAATAAGTAGTACAGTTGACGAAGTATATTGTATATTCTTATCTCATAAATTACAGACGTTTCTTAAAAAGAAACAGGATAAATACGCCCTAAGTGTATCATGTTAATAAGATACTTCAACTCTGCTGAGTCATTCGTTTTGACACTAAGGAAGAAGGAGCACTTGTACAAATTCGTCAAGGCATATTGAATGGGAAAAGTTCTTAATCTAACAAAACTGAACTAAACATAGTATATAATAGGTGTAAATAAAAGTGGAGATAGTATACAATAAATAAGTCTTGTGGATAAAGCATATAACCAGTACAAGGATGCATATGTTTTGTTGTTAGGAAATCACGGCGTAACCAAAGCAGGTTGTTGTTTTTTATTTTTATTTGTCCAGATCAAGCAGCTCATGTTTTGTCAAGTGGAAGACAATTGTAAACGCGATATTTTTCACGCAATGACGGATTTAATTTTTCAGGAAATGCTCTTACCTAGCCCCTGATTTTCGTGAACAAAACAGGCCCCACTTCAAAGAGTCTTGCTTAACATCGCAGGCGATAGTCTAATTATCACGTTCGTTACAGAAAAAACAGGCACTGCTTCTGAAAGCGAGACCAATCGTTATACCAGCTTATACCACAACTGTCAAGTACGACTTCTGTCAAGTGTGATAATTTTTTATCTAGGGCTAATGGAAACCTTTTGTGGTTACATATGACCCGCGTTCCACTTGTTGACGACCCCTGGTCTAAGACATTCCAGATGGGTTATAACATTCTTTCTTCCTTTGAAACTTTTAAATAATCCAAATTGCTCTGCCTGAAGTATTCCGGAATCTTCCCTTCCAACTGTACACCCAGTCCTTCTCTTGTCATCTCTAAGACCTTACACCCAGTCCTTCTCTTGTCATCGTCTCTCAGACCTTACACCTAGTCCTTCTTTTGTCATCTCTCAGACCTTACACCCAGTCCTTCTCTTGTCATCGTCTCTCAGACCTTACACCCAGTCCTTCTCTTGTCATCGTCTCTCAGACCTTACACCCAGTCCTTCTCTTGTCATCGTCTCTCAGACCGTACAAACAGTCCTTCTCTTGTCATCGTTTCTCAGACCGTGCACCTAGTCCTACTCTTGTCATCGTATCTCAGACCTTACACCCAGTCCTTCTCATGTCATCATCTCTCAGACCTTACACCCAGTCCTTCTCTTGTCATCGTCTCTCAGACCTTACACCCAGTCCTTCTCTTGTCATCGTCTCTCAGACCTTACACCTAGTCCTTCTCTTGTCAACATCTCTCAGACCTTACACCCAGTCCTTCTCTTGTAATCGTCTCTCAGACCTTACACCCAGTCGTTCTCTTGTCATCGTCTCTCAGACCGTACAAACAGTCCTTCTCTTATCATCGTTTCTCAGACCGTGCACCTCGTCCTTCTCTTGTCATCGTATCTCAGACCTTACACCCAGTCCTTCTCATGTCATCATCTCTCAGACCTTACACCCAGTCCTTCTCTTGTCATCGTCTCTCAGACTGTACACCAAGTCCATCTCTTGTCATCATCTCTCAGACCTTACACCCAGTCCTTCTCTTGTCATCATCTCTCAGACCTTACACCCAGTCCTTCTTTTGTCATCGTCTCTCAGACCGTACACCAAGTCCTTCTCTTGTCATCATCTCTCAGACCTTACACCCAGTCCTTCTCTTGTCATCGTCTCTCAGACGGTACACCCAGTCTTCTCTTGTCATCATCTCTCAGACCTTACACCTAGTCCTTCTCTTGTCATCGTCTCTCAGATCTTACACCTGGTCCTTCTCTTGTCATCATCTCTCAGACCGTACACCCAGTCCTTTTCATGTCATCGTCTCTCAGACCTTACACCTAGTCCTTCTCTTGTCATCGTTTCTCAGACCTTACACCTAGTCCTTCTCTTGTCATCATCTCTCAGACCGTACACTTAGTCCTTTTCATGTCATCGTCTCTCAGACCTTACACCTAGTCCTTCTCTTGTCATCGTCTCTAAGACCTTTCACCCAGTCCTTTTCTTGTCATCGTCTCTTAGACCGTACACCTAGTCCTTCTCTTGTCAACGTCTCTTAGACCGTACACCCAGTCCTTCTCTTGTCATCGTCTCTCACACTGTACACCCAGTCCTTCTCCGTACACCTAGTTCTTCTCTTGCCATAGCCTCTCAGACCTTACATCCAGTCCTTCTCTTGTCATCGCCTCTCAGACAGTACTCCCAGTCCTTCTCTTGTCATCGCCTCACAGACCGTACACCCAGTCCTTCTCCGTACACCTTGTCCTTCTCTTGCCATCGTCTCTCAGATCGTACACCTAGTCTTTCTCTTGTCATCGTCTCTCAGACCATACACCTAGTCCTTCTCTTGTCATCGTCTCTCAGACCTTACACCTAGTCCTTCTCTTGTCATCATCTCTCAGACCGTACACCCAGTCCTTTTCATGTCATCGTCTCTCAGACCTTACACCTAGTCCTTCTCTTGTCATCGTCTCTCAGACTGTACACCCAGTCATTCTCTTGTCATCATCTCTCAGACCGTACACCCAGTCCTTCTCTTGTCATCATCTCTCAGACCTTACACCTAGTCCTTCTCTTGTCATCGTCTCTAAGACCTTACACCTAGTCCTTCTCTTGTCATCATCTTTCAGACCGTACACTTAGTCCTTCTCTTGTCATCATCTCTCAGACCTTACACCTAGTCCTTCTCTTGTCATCATCTCTCAGACCGTACACTTAGTCCTTTTCATGTCATCGTCTCTCAGACCTTACACCTAGTCCTTCTCTTGTCATCGTCTCTAAGACCTTTCACCCAGTCCTTTTCTTGTCATCGTCTCTTAGACCGTACACCTAGTCCTTCTCTTGTCAACGTCTCTTAGACCGTACACCCAGTCCTTCTCTTGTCATCGTCTCTCACACTGTACACCCAGTTCTTCTCTTGTCATCGTCTCTAAGACCTTTCACCCAGTCCTTCTCTTGCCATCGTCTCTTAGACTGTACACACAGTCCTTCTCTTGTCATCGTCTCTCAGACCTTACACCTAGTCCTTCTCTTGCCATAGTCTCTCAGACCATACACCTAGTCCTTCTCTTGTCATCGTCTCTCAGACCGTACACCTAGTCCTTCTCTTGTCATCGCCTCTCAGACAGTACACCCAGTCCTTCTCTTGTCATTGCCTCTCAGACCGTACACCCAGTCCTTCTCCGTACACCTAGTCCTTCTCTTGCCATAGTCTCTCAGACCATACACCTAGTCCTTCTCTTGTCATCGTCTCTCAGACCGTACACCTAGTTCTTCTCTTGCCATAGCCTCTCAGACCTTACACCCAGTCCTTCTCTTGTCATCGCCTCTCAGACAGTACTCCCAGTCCTTCTCTTGTCATCATCTCTCAGACCTTACACCTAGTCCTTCTCTTGTCATCGTCTCTAAGACCTTACACCTAGTCCTTCTCTTGTCATCATCTTTCAGACCGTACACTTAGTCCTTTTCATGTCATCGTCTCTCAGACCTTACACCAAGTCCTTCTCTTGTCATCATCTCTCAGACCTTACACCTAGTCCTTCTCTTGTCATCGTTTCTCAGACCTTACAGCTAGTCCTTCTCTTGTCATCATCTCTCAGACAGTACACTTAGTCCTTTTCATGTCATCGTCTCTCAGACCTTACACCTAGTCCTTCTCTTGTCATCGTCTCTAAGACCTTTCACCCAGTCCTTTTCTTGTCATCGTCTCTTAGACCGTACACCTAGT
The DNA here is from genome assembly GCA_030265305.1 of Biomphalaria pfeifferi. Taxonomy (NCBI): domain Eukaryota; kingdom Metazoa; phylum Mollusca; class Gastropoda; family Planorbidae; genus Biomphalaria; species Biomphalaria pfeifferi. The sequence goes on along the minus strand of JASAOG010000060.1, from coordinate 720,849 downwards.
CCTTCTCTTGTCAACGTCTCTTAGACCGTACACCCAGTCCTTCTCTTGTCATCATCTCTCACACTGTACACCCAGTTCTTCTCTTGTCATCGTCTCTAAGACCTTTCACCCAGTCCTTCTCTTGCCATCGTCTCTTAGACTGTACACACAGTCCTTCTCTTGTCATCGTCTCTCAGACCTTACACCTAGTCCTTCTCTTGCCATAGTCTCTCAGACCATACACCTAGTCCTTCTCTTGTCATCGTCTGTCAGACCGTACACCTAGTCCTTCTCTTGTCATCGCCTCTCAGACAGTACACCCAGTCCTTCTCTTGTCATTGCCTCTCAGACCGTACACCCAGTCCTTCTCCGTACACCTAGTCCTTCTCTTGTCATCGCCTCTCAGACCGTACACCCAGGCCTTCTCCGTACGCCTTGTCCTTCTCTTGTCATCGTCTCTCAGATCGTACACCTAGTCTTTCTCTTGTCATCGTCTCTCAGACCATACACCTAGTCTGTCTCTTGTCATCGTCTCTCAGACCATACACCTAGTCTTTCTCTTGTCATCATCTCTCAGACCTTACACCCAGTCCTTCTCTTGTCATCATCTCTCAGACCTTACACCTAGTCCTTCTCTTGTCATCATCTCTCAGACCTTACACCCAGTCCTTCTCTTGTCATCATCTCTCAGACCTTACACCCAGTCCTTCTCTTGTCATCGTCTCTCAGACCTTACACCCAGTCCTTCTCTTGTCATCATCTCTCAGACCTTACACCCAGTCCTTTTCTTGTCATCATCTTTCAGACCTTACACCTAGTCTTTCTCTTGTCATCATCTCTCAGACCTTACACCCAGTCCTTCTCTTGTCATCGTCTCTCAGACCTTACACCTAGTCCTTCTCTTGTCATCGTCTCTCAGACTGTACACCCAGTCCTTCTCTTGTCATAGTCTCTCAGACCTTACACCTAGTCCTTCTCTTGTCATCATCTTTCAGACCGTACACCCAGTCCTTCTCTTGTCATCGTCTCTCAGACCTTACATCTAGTCCTTCTCTTGTCATCATCTCTCAGACCTTACACCCAGTCCTTCTCTGGTCATCGCCTCTCAATCCGTACACCCAGTCCTTCTCTTGTCATCGTCTCTCAGACCATGCACCTAGTCCTTCTCTTGTCATCATCTCTCAGACCATACACATAGTCCTTCTCTTGTCATCACCTCTCAGACCGTACACATAGTCCTTCTCTTGTCATCATCTCTCAGACCGTACACCTAGTCCTTCTCTTGTCATCGTCTCTCAGACCTTACACCTAGTCCTTCTCTTGTCATAATCTCTCAGACCTTACACCCAGTCCTTCTCTTGTCATCATCTCTCAGACCTTACACCTAGTCCTTCTCTTGTCATCATCTCTCAGACCTTACACCTAGTCCTTCTCTTGTCATAATCTCTCAGACCTTACACCCAGTCCTTCTCTTGTCATCATCTCTCAGACCTTACACCTAGTCCTTCTCTTGTCATCATCTCTCAGACCTTACACCCAGTCCTTCTCTTGTCATCATCTCTCAGACCATACACCTAGTCCTTCTCTTGTCATCATCTCTCAGACCGTACACCCAGTCCTTCTCTTGTCATCATCTCTCAGACCGTACACCCAGTCCTTTTCTTGTCATCATCTCTCAGACCGTACACCCAGTCCTTCTCTTGTCATCATCTCTCAGACCATACACCTAGTCCTTCTATTGTCATCATCTCTCAGACCATACACCTAGTCCTTTTCTTGTCATCGCCTCTCAGTTCAACATTTTTTTTCTATATGTTTATACCATTGACAACACAAACATATTTACCTATAGAAATTGAAGACACAGGTCGAAAAATTATAAGTTCGTTGAGCGACGCCACAGCGGACAAAATGACCTTCATAAAGCTTTCCACAGGCAGACGACTGATCATTCCTTTGCAGCAGACATTCTGGAAGGTAGTGGTGGAAACGTATCTGACGCCTGACTTTTTGCAGGAGAAGTACCGCAGAATACAACCCACGGCCCACCACCAACCCCAAAAAAGCATAAATGTTCCGGGTATGACATGGCCTATTAATGTTCCCATGATTCAACTCGATCGATTGTTCCTTCTGTATAAAGATTTTTAGCCTTGATAAATAGTTTACCTGTTGAAGATATTGAAATGACTTTGGAGGACAAATATGTTGAAGATGATAAAATGGCTTTGGAGGACAAATATGTTGAAGATGGTGAAATTACTTTGGAGGACAAATATATTAGATCTATTTATTTATTATAAATGACAATGCTCTTTAATGGAAAAGGCGACTGTATGTTGAAATGGGATGTGTGGCTAAGTACATTTGGCTATCTATCAAGTAGGAATTAGACTCGACACTTGACTCGAGCAGAAATGTGATTGCTGAGCACCTAAGGCAGCTTTTTCCCAACCCACCCCCAACTGCTTCGCAAATGAAATTGGACCATAGAGCTGTGAGAAGGCTATAAATATGAAAGTTGCATTAAATAAAAGCATTTAAAAACAAGAAATAGACAAAAAAGATTTTTTTAACAAAGCTTATCTAAGGGAAAGAACCGCTAATAACTACCATTTATCTGAAAATAGCAGAGTTTAGCTTCCTGCCTGCTTTATAAAACACATTTTACTAAGTAGTACTAATCGATTAACTAATTGGTTAAGTCATCGACTATAAATAATTATGAGATGAGAGAATGGGAAGTGGGAGAAAAAACGTGTCAAAGCGTAAATAAGTTTTGTAACAAGGTTATAGAGACAGTTTGTGTGGGGAGCGTGGTCGACATCGAATTTTCAATGTGGACGGACGGACTGACTGACAGACATACCACCCAAAACTAATAGCGGCTATTTCCCTTTTGAGGACCGCTAAAAATAATAGCGATTAAATATCAGAAGACTAGGGAACTCATCTTCTAGTATTATAATAAAAATTCCCATATAACGTTCTTGATGTATGTTTCACTTTTCATTCAGTTGACTTTGAACCCAAACGTTTCAAAAAAGAAATGTACACATACGTTTGAAATGAAAGATTTTATTCTTTTCTAAATGAATACACTGAAATTGCTTAACTCTTACATGTCGTGCGCGTTTGAAGTTTTCTTAGCATTTAATATTGGTGTTTCAGCGTATAGGAAGTAGTTTATTATGCGTTTTGTTGTCTAGAATATTGTGTGTGTGTGTGTGTTTACGTCATCCTTAGTTTCCGCAAGAGAGAGAGAGAGCTGCTTTTGTGAGCTGGGTAGCTGGTTTTTTGGTTCCCCTTGTAAGGGTACGTAAGTACATAGTTTTATTAAGTACGCTGATCTTTCGGTACGGGTGTCGCTATTGAAAAGTTCTTTCTTGTAGCGGCAGCGCTAGATCTAGGTTTTCTTTTCGTTTCAGGGTGTTAGGTTTGGGCTATGGGAAAGTGTGTCGTCTTTCTGCCCTTGGAGTTGTGTAGCAACTATCGGTGTTGAGGTGTAGGGAGTTGAGCTTCTGTTGGGCGCCGAGATGGAGTGTGATCGTGAAGGTGTGTTACGGAAACCTGTTGGTGTGATACTAGACTAATTAGTAATCAAATGCTAACTTCAATGATATTGATGTACATGTAAATAGGTTTCAAAACTACAATTAAGTTTAATTAAATATTGTTCCTATTGACAACTGTTGTTATTCACTAAATGTTCAGTTGAATAACTGTTATTCAATGTTTGTAGTTTACATGCTATTACCTTTAGGTTCTTGTGTTACTCTGTTCCGGCTGGGGATACGGGACCGTAATATAATATCATACCCTAGCTAATCTGAAATCCCACCTGACATTACAAAAGTAATTAAAATTTTACCCTACCAAATTTTACCTTTTTTTTCGGGGGGGGGGGGAGGTGGGAGTACGAATTATCATCTGGAGGAAACAGATCTGGTGATTACAAAGTTTAAATAAATGATTTGTCTTGTGGACATTTTTTAAGCCATGAATGTAAAATGTTAGGCTTAAGAATAGTTCAAATGTAGTACGTAATATCTCAACTTGAAACCAATTTATGTTTATCTTTCTCCACCATTGCATCTCAAGTAAGGGAGACGTACACAGATAGTTTTGTTGATTCGATTAGTCTAAGTCAGCCACTGAGAGATGACTTCATAACCTCATGACTTATATAAAATGATGAAATTACTATATGTAGACATACATTTTTAGATACGCATAGAAGGAATCTAAATTTTTGAGATGGTTGAATTTAAAATAGAAATAGAAATAATTTCAAACTTTAAAAAAAATTAAAACTGCACAAAATAAAACCCAAAAACCCAAAAGAAACACTAAAGATTGAGTCTTATATTAAATAGTACATACCCGAATTTGCATGAATCACTCGTACATACTGAACAGCTAAGATAAAACCAAATTCCATAAAGTCAATCTTCAGTAATCTAGATTGAAATGATCTCTCTCTAAACGACTAAGATGTCGGCTTATTGCTGAATTGAGAAGATTTCAACACAACAGGACCTAGCGCTAATCATTGTGAAATCAAAGTTTAAATAGCATAGTACAACAAATAAATAAATCGATTTACCTTTAGAGTGTAGGACGATTAGATGTGAAATATAAATAGACATCTCTTTGTCAGCCCATTTTTTTTAGCTTGAAGTATTTCTTTCTGCATACGAGTAACGAATCGCAAAATAGTTTAGTCCTTCTATCTTTTGAGTAGGAGTAGGAGTGAAATTTAAATCAAAACCTTTTTTTTTTACTATTATATTTCTACTACGTTTTAGTGCGATTTAATAGTTTGAATATAAGAACGTTGTCTTTTTAATCCTTCCCCCCCCCCCCCCCCGCTTTTTTAAATTTGGGATACCTCAGATTTTTACTTGTTTGATCAGTTTTATCACAGAACTCCTGCTGGGGGCTTCGTTTGTGGGGTTTCATTTACTCTTTGTGCTCTCTCTGCCTCTTTGTTTTTGATGTTTTTTCGGGGGAAGGCTTACCTTTTTATTTTAATGTTTGAAAACTCTTACACCTTACAATTACATAATTACATAAAATGAAATACATTATAATACATAAACTAAGAATAACGTTTTTAAAAGTTCAGTTTTTGTTTAAAGACAATATATATATATATATCTGCTTACTGAATCTGGGAGCTACTACTGTTCTCTCAATAACGAATGAATGATAGATTTAAAAAAAAAAAAAAAAAGGAATTTTTTTTTTACTCCACCCAATTCTCCCCCTCCACACACACACACATATATCGAAAGAATCTTGGTTAAACGCATGTATAAATCTACCCAGAGTATATAAAGTTCTAGTTTGGTGATCAGAACCAGATACAGATAATACTCTAAATTAGAGTATTGACGATCTAGATGTATGACGTAGAACATTCTAATTTGTTTATAGGCCAATAGATCCAGGCGTAGAAGACGATTCGTATGATGTCTTTTTATCTAGTTCACTCTTCATCAGGTCATGTAGGAATGCTTGCTGACTTATGTGTGTTCAAGATGAAGATTGTCTAGATCATAGACTTATATATACTATATCTAGACTGGACATGGAGACTTTTTAACACTACAAAAAATGTCGTGAAAATGTTTTAGAAAGTTAGATCAAGGCGTTGTTTTATAAAGTAGTTAAAAGAAGTAAGGTCTTTTTTTTTTTTAAACCCTAACCTATGTAACATATAATTTAATTTTTAGATCTAGATCTAGTAATTGAACATCAAAAATAAGAGTTATTTCGTCTCATAATTATTATTTTGCAATTTTTAGATACATAATCTAGAAAGATCTAGGTAATCAATCTATTTAAATATGCATGAGATGATTTAAATCAACATGAATTATTTCGATCTAGGATTTTGAAACATTATCTCAATGGAAACAAACAGGAAATGGCTTTGTTTCATATATAATATCCGAAAAATGATTTTGCATTAGTTCTAAACTTTGCAACTAAAGATCATTACTTTTCTAAGATTTATTGGGGCGACTCCACTTAGCGCTTAAAAAAGAGTTTACGTACATAAAGATTTATATATATATATATAAAGGCCTAGGTTTGTGAATCTATCCATCGCGGATAAGAATTTATTTCCGGTTTCCAGTCTAGTATACTATATAAGTCTATGGTCTAGACATTCAGATTACATTATTAATATTATACTCAATATTATACTTTAAAAAATAAGTCAAACTAAAAATTTTGCCGTGTGCTCAATTAGCCAATAATTATTTTTCCAAACATATATACAAAAATTGTCGAATTTCTAGGAAAATCGTTAGCCTTTTTTTTTTTTTTTTTGAGAACCGTGTCCACCCTGATGTTTTAAGACGAGAATCCCTTACTTCAATCAAGATTTCGTAAGAGTAGTAAAATAACCCTTTTAGACATTATGAACTATAACAGTGGTTCTCTAATTGGGGTACACAGAACCCTCCAGGAGTCACGAGACGACCAAAGGAGATTCGCATAAAGTTGAAAATTTTATACAATTAAAATAACTTCTTCGCTAAAAGCCAGTTAATTTTTTCCAGAAACAGTACTTTGTAGATAATTTTAAAGCGTTTCGTATAACCGAAAAATTTCTTTTTGGTGATAGTATTAGAGGGGCAACAGGTTCTCTATCAATCCTGCAAGGTAGTCTAAAGAAGCGCCGTTAGCTCAGCTAAGCGTTTTCTTGCGATCCGAGCTTCATTAATTCTTTCTCTGTTATATACAGCACATTTTTCTTCCCGTAATTAAAAAGAGCCCATGTCAATGTTTAAGTCTAACGGAATGGGACCTTCCAATATTTAAATATTTTTTCTTTAAATCTGAGCGCACTATATTCATCCTAGTAAAAAATAAAAGGGGCTCAAATTAACGTCTTATAGAGAAGGAGACAGCATTGGCCAAAACAATTATGCGAGTGATGTTTGTGGTACATATAGCACACGGATGTCTTAAGACAAGTTGACAAAATCTTAATGTTCAGTAAGAAGCCTTGCAGCGAACGTTTTAGCTTTTGTCAAGCGTGGTCGAGAGGCTAAGTGCTTTTGGTTTGGTTACCTATGAAGGGGGCTTGATGTTCGACACCCGACACAAGCAGAGTTGTGTTTACTGAGCGCCTGAAGGCAGCACAGAAAAACCTACTCCTAGATACTCCCCCCCCCCCAACTGGTCCACAACTGAGATTGGACCAAAGCGCTCTAACCATGAAGGTAGCGCTATATAAAAAGCCATAATTTAATGTTTTATTTAACTTAACGATGTTGAACACTTTATTACATTTTGACCATTCGAGACTGTATCACGAAAGCGGAAAAGTTTTAAAATGTCTTCTTCAACAAAGTTTTAATGTTGTTTGACATTTTAAAAGGTCCTAAATAGAGGATGATACGAAGTCTTTAACTTACAGTATTCTAACTTTGTCAACATTTTGATATTTCACTGGGTTAACACTCAAACGTTAATTGAAAAATTACAATGAAATACAATTTTTTATTTTACCCTTGTAAAATAATTTCATCCCCTTGTAAGCACGGAGGATTGGCTATATATCTAGAGTTTTTTCTTGATGTGTTAACGTTTTCCAAAATATAATTTTTCCCACTTGGTCGTCACCCCCATATGGGTGTCACCCGGTGCAGAGTTGGTTCATCTTGGTATAAAAACCTAGGCTAGAGTAATGATAAAATCGAATGCATCCACAATTCTAATCATTTAAACTCAGGGGAAAATAAAACCCAAGGAGTCAATGGAAGGTAAGTAAAAAGTAAAGTATTCCTTTCAGACCTCAGGAGGTCATAGGGCAGAGGATGTATCGATGATCTGTTTCTAGGACCCACGTTTTAACGAGGGTGTCATGTCGCCTGCACAACGACCAGATGCTTTATTTTCCCCGATTAGTGTTAGTACCCATTAAAGTTAAACTCAAGGGCATCCTGAAAACCCAGACATTCAAAAACCCAGTTGTCATTGAGATTTAAAACCTAGTCCTCTTGGAAGTTAAGTGCTTTAACCCTAAGCCACCACGTCACAAGACTTACGGCAATTTTAGAAAAAACAACTTTTTTTTTAATGTTTGAAACTATTGTGTACTATATAATGTTATATTGAAAGCAGGTCTTAGCAATGAAGGACTAAATAATCGATAATGCTTGACTATTGAAGCGGGTTTTTTTTTTTTTTTTTTCTTTTTTAGGGGTTTATCGTTATTTCCATTCAGTTTTCTTCTAGGACTAGTTTACAGAACGCGACCTTAAAAAGAAAGAACAACATTCTAAATTTAAAGTCGGTTCTATGTTGTATAATTCTTTGGAAATTATTAGTTTATGACCTTTACACCAGTGATTCTCAAGCTTGGTCCGCGGACCCCCATGGGTCGCAAAGACAATCATAAGGAGTCGCTGAAAGATGAAAACTATACACAATTAAAATAAATTCTTCGCTTAAAGCCATTTTATCTAATAATTAAAATAATAGTGAACATGTCTCTCACTACTGTCTAGTATGTCTATTACGTACTATCCTATGAAGACCTCTACCAAAGATTTGAAGATACTCTTCTCTTGGATAGTTTCAACTGGATAGTGAGCCCTTCAGCGTGGGCTTCAAAGTTGAATCAATACTAATATTGGGAGATTTTTTTGAAATATCCACGAACGAGGCACTTAAACCAATGTCTGAACAAGGATACTACTTATTTTAGTGACAAAAACATATTCCAATTTTATAGTGTGCATTATGAGTCATTGTACAGAAGTTGTTGATTGATTTCCTGTCTTATTATTTCCTACAAAATGGATTCATCACATCACAAATGAAAGAAACCGACTAGAAATTTGATCGTTGAAAATTGCGGATGCTACTTACGAAAATTTAGTCAGACATAAAAAACATTCATAAAATCTCATCAGCCTCATCATTTTTTAGAAACAAATATTTTAAGCAAAAGTTATAATCTCAAATAAACACTCCTGCAACAAAATGTTTGTTTTTTTTTTTGTTTTTTTTTTACATTTATAACTTAGGTACTATGCAATTATGTTGCTTTTCCCCTTAGGCGTACGCGGGCAAGGTTTCTCTTTCTATAAAGGTCATCGGGTCAAAAAAGTTTTAAAACTTCTTCTTTATGCCAGCGTTTACTGCTATCAATACTGTCAAATGATAATGAAATGTGGACAATGTTTTAAAACTTGCTTGTAAACTGGAATTTCCAGCTTTCATATTTCTAGGCTACGTTTTTTTTCAAGGACATTTTAGGAATAATAGGATCACGTTTAATACTCAGTAACTTATAACGATGAGTTTAATATGTAAAAATGGACTATTACAACATACGTACCAATCTCCATATGGCGTTACTCAGTCAGACGACAACTTGCCCAAAAGTATAAAAGACACAAATTGATTTACATTTACTTCAACATAATTAAGATTGTATAAGTAAGTATTTGTAATTCTAAACTTCCGATTACAAAATACAAAATAATAATTATAAAAAAAGATAGATTGCAGAATGAGACATTTTAAACCTCCAGAAAATGTTCTTCATTATTTATTCATTTTACACTTAATGACTGGAATTGATACTATCAAAAGGCAAAATTAATTTTAAATATTTAATATTAGTAAAAATATAAATTTGTGTGTATGCAAGCGTAAAAATACTGTTTACTGTGTGAAACAAATGAAAGATACCTTAAATATATTTTGGGGGCTTCATGCCTCTTTTTTTTCCGGCCATCATACCGTTTTGTTTGGACACTTACCGCCGATATTAATGATTTCAAATTAAAATCTTGGATGTTTGAAGTCTGTTTATTGTGCAAGATATATATTAAATCTTAACCACATTTTTGAATTTTTTTTTATATCTTTCACATAGGACATTAAAAAACGTATAATGCTTTTGCGAGAAAATATATGCGAGTATATGGGCCGACTGAGACTGTATCCACTCAACACTATGATCAGCGTAAACTGACCCACTGTATTACCAAGCCTAAATTATCCTCTGTTTGCCGCGATCCTCCCTTGTCTTTGTCTTTTACACAATATGGGTTAACCACTTTGTACAAGGAATCTGGAATGCACAAGTAAGAAGCGACTCCTACCAAACCTGGATAGGCACATGTGGAAAATACAGTGACCTCTCAACTATTGAACAAGGTCTGCGACTATTATAAATTGCAAAGTTCAACAATCTCTTGCAGGCTACGACATTAGGATGCCACAAAAAGTCGCGGATAACCACAAGTTACAGTCCCAGAGAAAAACACCACAGCCAGATCGGTAATATCACGATGCCGTAGCGTTATTGGGTAAGCTTCCATAACAGTGAAAGTAAGAAGTTTTTCCTGGAGCCAACATTAGAAGCGACCTTGACCTTCTTATGGTGACCTTCAAATTACACACTAAAAAAGTAACAAAATAAAGACCTCCTAATAGCTATCTTATTCGAGGCACAAGTAGGAGGTCGCTTAGCATTCCTTAATAAGTCAATATGCTAAGCACAGCAGTCACAAACACAGATACTAGGTAAGCTCCGCCCGCCAAAAAACCCTGGGTAACGGAGGATATACTCCAACCCTGTGACAAGCTTAAAAGGATAAAGTTGTCCTACCAAAAATATGCCCATGAATACAAAGTGTGAGCACACGGATTAAAAAGGAAATGATAGAAGCGAAGAAGGAGTGTATAAAGAATAAGTGTCAAGAAATTGAGCAGGGACTGAACTGAAACAACATTAAAAAAGTGTACCAAGCAGGGAGATCCAGAGCTTCTAAATGTTCCATCAGTATCCAACAACGACGACTATCGTATTCTTTGCTATGATATAGCACCAACAGTGAAAGCCTGAAAAAGGGAAAATCAACTGGAGCAGACCAATTTCCTGGTTAACTTAAAATAATAGAAACTATAATAAACGCACTTTTAAGGATTCGCAACAAGATCTGTCAATCAGGAAAATGTCCCAGTCCCTTTACCCAATCACTCATGATCACTCTTTCCAAGAAATGCAATTTACAACCCTATTAAAAGTACCGGACCATCAGCCTCATAAGCCACATCAGCAAATTCCTGTTCACAACCATACTAAACCGACTATGACCGATCAAAGACAAAATCATATGAGAAGAACAACCTCGTTTTAGACAAGGTCGCAGCACCCCCTCTCCACAAAAGTGATTGGAAAATAGCGCTCTAAGTATGCTATAAGCCCAAAAGTTGTGCTAAAGAAAGCCCATCCATAAAAAAATGTCAATCAAAATTATTCATAAGAATAGAAAATGCACACACACTAAGTAAAGCGAATGTGTGAATAAGCAAATATGAATGTAGCTAAAAATCCAAAACTTATCTCCCCCTATAATAAAAACTCTTGTTTATTGTGTTTCTGGATGTTGAACACTAAAACTGTAAGCTAATTCATTGATGGTTACACACGAACATGGGTTTTGATTCTATTTTAAAATGTTGTTGTTGTTGTTTTTACATTTTATCAAAAGTTATTAAATCTACATAAATTAAAAATGTACAATTATTGAACTCAAATAATTGAATTGGACATATGTTCTTTTTAGAGACTATTTAAGAGAGCCTTACGGAAAATGTTTGAAATTATACTAGTGTTTCTCAGCTGCTTCCAAAAAGGCAAATCAAGCACTGAACAGGTTTACGTCCTGCGTCGAGCAAAGCCTGGACTACCAACAGAAGGATGTTGATCTGTTTTGGAGATTTTAAAAGAAACGTTCGATAGCGTCCTTCAGAATCACTTTGGAAAATAACAAGAGAATAAGGAATCTCGAAACAATTGGTCCAAATTCAGCGACAGGTCTAAAGCAAATCAAGCTAATGTTTTACAACAGATACTGGAATTCTGCAAAATCGAGACTGAAAATGATATTAGGGTTTATCTTAACCCCATATTATTATCTCTCTCTAGTAGCCATCGATATTCATAGAAATACATTAAACAGGCTGCATTCTGGTTTCCATCGCGTAAACGAAATCGAGTTGGATTTTTCAGACGACATAACATTACTTTAATTACAAATTAACTGTGTACACGAGATGACGGATAAAGACGTCTTCAAAGTTATGCGAATTGGGTGCAGGTTACCTAGTAACCCCATCAACATTGGTCCGACAGATCTTGAACAAATAGAAAAGCTCAGCTATCTAGGTAGCGCTATCTCAAGCGATGGAGATGCATATCATGGTGTTGCATGTCGGATTGGAAAGCGGAGCTGTCTTTCAAAAAGTGCGCAGAAGCAAATCAATTAGCCTGGAGATTAAAATCTACCTACTCAATACAATCATTGTCTCAACGGCCACCTAACTTCGAGACGAGGAAGGTTGAAAAGAGGCTGAGCAGTGATGGCCGAGAAGGATCCTACGTATAACATATCGAGATAATGTTATCAATAGAGAAATCTTTTCCGGCACAGACATTCGCCGACAAAGAGAAGTGGGGACTGAACGTCAATTGACATTTGTGAGACATATCATTAGACAAGACGAAACACTTTTACCAAAGTAAGCCTTAACAAGAAAGCCGAAATGGGGAAAGCTAAAACATGGCCGTCCACATCTAACTTGCCATCCCGCCTTTTTAGAAGTCCTGAATTTCGTGGACACTAGTTGGAAGTGGCTCTGAAAGTCGCCTTAGACTGATTTTTTATGGAGATAGCTTGCAGCCATGTCAGCCATGTGCGTGGGGAATGGCGCGAGAGGTTTAATTCTATGTGTTTCTCAACATTTTACATTAATGTTACTTTCGCCCCTCATCTGGTCACAGATATTTGAAAAGCGCCTCAAAATTGTCCGGGGCTAAGCCCCGAATGCCAAGCATTTTTGAGCTTCAGAAACTCTATCTTCCGACTTCTATTACGCATTATTTTTCTCATAATAGGAAGATTACAAGTCAAAGAGAATTAAATTTTAAAAAATTTGTGACATGTTGATACTATACTGAGAGAATTTGAGGCAGCAATTTTTATTTGTAAAAGTTGTATTTTGGAAAAGTTCATTTTTCCAACTTGGTTGTCACCCCCAAGCAAAGAATGATTTTCTTTATATCTAATTGTTAAAAATACATATTTTTATTTTATGTAGATCTAGATCTAAAATATAAGAAATATGAATGCCATTGTAGCCTTGTTAATGACAAAACACATTTAAACTTGTGTTAAAGTATAAAACTATCTATAGTAGAGTAGATCTTAGAATTAGATCTAGATATATCTATAGATCCAGACTTCGAGAGATTTTCTGTAATGCGCATGCGTGACCTTTCAGTCTTGTCTAATGAAAGAAACGCGCGACGATGTGAATAGGGCAATTGGGCTAAGTCGCAGCTATAACGAACACATGTATGTAAAAATGCTTTAGAAACACAAATTCGAAGGTTAATTTGATTAAAATATGAAATGAATGGACTATATTAGGAATGCTCATGTGTTAAAGTATAAAACTATCTCTGCGATAGGAACCTCATTCAGCATCCTTACGTCCAGATTCGTTGTTGTGAAGCTAAGGACAGTACAGCTGAACAAGGTCAAGGCTTGTTGTGTGAAGTATACTACCAATGAAACGCTTGAGACTGTCCCAGGGAGAGAGCTACCCCCTCCTAGCTTACATTTCTTATTTTAGAAGTAGAAATCGATAGAATAGGTGCTGTTAGACATGTGATATTGATTGTTTGTTTAAACAGTGTAGCCAGCCTTGTATTGGTTGCGGGAAGTAAAAATAGGCACCGTGTGAATTAATGATTTAAATGGATGGTCTAGAGGTTAGTTTCGCTTGGTGCGTTATTGCTAGGCGGTGGTGTCGAAGCCGGAGTCACAGATTCGAGCCTCGGTCGGCGCATGCCCTTATTTTCGTAGCATTTTAATTCACTACTTTGTCTCTTAAAAACTTGGTCCCTGGTGCTGTTATTAATTTATGTCTAATATATGTATGTATCTCTTATCCATCAGTAGCTAAATTAGTAGTAAATCTCATTTATATTCATATTTTTTATTTATCATATCATATTTACCGTAGTTATTCTAATATTTATATTGCATCTAATAAAAAAGATGCTATCTATATATTAGCCCAGGTAACTCATATATTAATGACTCATTGATCTGAATGGTAGCGGGTAAATAGATTCTACAGACAGTACCTAGTTGCTACCTAGTTGGTATAAATTTGGTTTATACATTTGTAAAATCTGGTCGTCGTAATTATTGAGTTATATTTAAATCCAAGTCGAAATCCGTTTATTGATAGTACTGGAAGCGTTTGTCTGAGGTTGGATATTAAAGTAATTGAATTTATTAATAGAGGTAGATCTCATTGAGCTGTACAGAAGTTGAGTAGAATGGCTTCAAATATAATCACATATTGGGAGGAGCTAAGGAAGAGAATGAACCTCATTCACCAATTGTAAATAAACAACATTTAGCCACGTAATTATATTGATAAAACAATGAAAATTGCGTATCACGTGACAGCCTTTATGGATTGCATAATTTGTATAGAAAATATAGCGAACCACATGGCAAAATGTTGTTTGTTTACGAATGGTGAATGAGGTCCATTACGGTAGAAGGGAAAACAAATTTTGAGTTAAGGGAAAAAGACTAGCGGGATTATGTGGGGCAGAGAACAAAAGACGAAAGGGATAGTCCCAGGCTAAGTGAAGGAGGGAGGAAGACGAAAAACGTGCTAAGGATGTAGAGAGATAGGACAGCCAGGCAACTGGAAGCACAGGCAACTTCAGCTGGCTATGGAGAAAATGCGCTGAAGGCAGAGCAAGCAAATCCAAACCTAAGCCTCAGTAATAGGGGAAGTCAAAGGAACCAGTTTTGGTTAAAGAAAAATGTTCAGTCTTTGAAGAAAGGGAAGATGACATTAAAGATTTTCCAAAAAGATTTGAATCTAAACTATCTAGTTTTAAGGTTAATGGTGCCGAATGTTCGGAAATACCTTTAGATTTCGTTCATGGTCAGGCTCTAATCATCTACCAGAATCATAATCACAGACATACTGCCTCCACATTCAGAAAAAAAAAAATATAATTAATATTGTTAATAAAATTATTGAATGCTGCGGCCTGCGAGATATCTTTAAGTGAGCTTATATAAAACCTTATGTCACAAAGATAATATTTTACTAGAAGTGTTTCATCACAAATCTATCGTAAGATAACAATGATTAACACTAGGCAATATTGTTGATAACACTGACTTGGACATTGTTACTTCCTTCTAGTACTGCTATATAAACTCCTAAAACCTATAAAAACATCAACTTTTTGGATTCTAAAAACGACACACCAAACGATCAAGAATTTTTCTATGTAAACTTGTTGAGCTCTGTGGTTGTTTTCGTATCTGAATATGAAATTTAATGTTGTTATTATCCTTGCAGCTACGCTGGCTAGTTTAGAAACATCCGGTATGTTATTTTATTAGTTACTCTTTCGAATGTTTCATAAGTCCGTCTGTTGCTGATGTAGGATTCTTTATATTTTATTTAAAAACTCTTTCTCTGTGTCTCTTTCTGTCTCTCTCTTTATAATAAGCCTAGATCTATTGATAAACAGACACCTTTAAGCAGCCCCTGCGGATCAGTCGACTCATTTAACCTTACAAACTTTTCACATTGCAGACGATTTGAGGATTTGCTCAATCAATTTTCAAAATATTCTTTTAAAAAATGTTTATAAATATATAATTATACTAATAAATTAGTTTAAATAAAAAAAATCAAAATATTATGCCTATATCTATACTTATTAACTTTGAAATATATTTAACATGTATTTTATCGGCCTGATAAATTATTTTTTTAAAAGGACATTCACAAATTCTTGAAAAAAAAAATAACATTCTTTCCTTTGCTATCTAGTACGATTTATTTTTTTTTTTTAAATACACTCAGTTTTTTTTGTTTGTTTGTTTTTTAGATATTTCATAAAGTAAATGACTGACGTACGGACAGACAGACATTGTGAAAATAATTCTACTTCTTCCTAAAAACATTTTTCAATACATGCTTCTTGTATCTTAAGCAGGTGCCAGCGTGCTGCATACAGACGACATGAATGATAAAGATGACAATATCATTTTGACCGTTGATGAGCATTATGTACTCTATGAAGGAATGACCCCAAACCTAGAAATGGAATGCAGTGTAAACAGATCTCAGATTTCTGACATGGCCAGCGTGATGTCAATGGTCATTTCTCACTCTTACAAAACTGAACAACCTGAGTACACATATGTTGCCTCTGTCAACGGAATAGATGGACCCTATGCTCATAACATCTCCCAGGATAAAGCGGACGTCTCTGGTCGTATTGAAAACTGGTCAAAATCATATCTTAGAGTTAATTTCACCCACCCAAGCTTGAACAGAACTGGGCTCTATTTGTGTGAAGTTTACGGTTTCGACTTGGTTGGTAGACCAATTATTAAGTACTCATCTACTGTTGCGGTTACAAAGGGACAGTGCAGCGTCGTGAATCCTACCATCACGACAGCGACCACTTGCGTTGAGCAGCAAGCGATAATAATCAGGCTTCGAAATAGGCTAGATTTATTCATGCAACCTATGTTTTATATTTCGTCGCTCTTCAATGGTCATCGCTACTTTTTGCGCAAAGAAATGAATCATTATTTGTATTCCGAGGCTCAGTCGTTCTGTGGTACCTATGGTGGTTATCAGGTAGAACTCGACACTCATGAGGAATACATTTTCATTAGAGAATTTATAAGAAGTAATAACATATTTAAATATGTTCTGACAGGAGCTACCGACGCGGCACAAGAAGGAGTCTGGGTCAATCCACACAATTCTACCCTGAGGACGTCCTTTGAGTGGGGTCATGGAGAACCCGCGGATGGTTTAATTCATAACTGTCAGACCTTTTATATACCCAACCTAGAGCTAGCTGATGGTAGCTGCGATTTTACTAATTTTTACCCAACGTATGCGAGCTATATTTGTGAAATTCCAGAATAAATCTGTTATTTAATTGCACTCATTTATATTTAAGCTAAAACAATTTGATGTATATATTATTCCCCTTATTCGATATCATACAAAATAATTAATTAGCAATAACTAATTTGCTAATTTATTATTTTTAGTGGCCCTAGAAAGGGGAAAAGACGCTATTAGTTTTGTGTGAAATGTCTGTCCATCTGTCCGTCCGTCTGTCCGTCCCGTTTAGATCTCGTAAACTAGAAAAGATAGTGAAAATATAATATTTTAGTCCATTCAAAGTTCTGATACAACGGCTACTTTTTTCTCTTCTAAAAGAGAAAAATCTATCTTTTAAATAACTTGTGCAAGTAGTTTTTTCATAAAAATACACCACTTTTACAACTATTCACTGTTAATAGTAACAAACACTGGAGGCTCTTTAGTAGGGGATATAACTATTTTCCATATTTTTAACACATTTATGCAAACAGTTTTTCATTTTTTTTTTGGGTCAAAAAAAAGATTTTTTTTTTTACATTTGTATTGCTAGTAATAGTTTTGTCATACTAATTACTAAATTTACATGAAAAAAAAAATATTTCTTTTAAAGAGAAAAAATCTATTTAGTATGCATATAAGTTCAACAAAATTTAAAACAATTAATTAGTAACTTTTCATATTATCACGTGAACTGCCATATCGCGACGTATAAATAGAACACATAACTAAAGGAATTTTTTATTTAGGAATTGGAGATTCACAATTTACAAAGCAATTCTGATGTATCTACAGTGCATTTTCCTGCTATTAAAAAGTTTTATTTCAAAAACCTTATGTGTTATTCTTACTGACTTAGACCCTCCGGCGCCGTTCGGCGCATTTGCCGTCAAGCTGTTTCCACAAAAATCTGTCACTGGTAATGTCTGAAGCCTCTTCACACCTGCTCTGTGGACCTCCATGATTGTGTGGCGACAAGTTGTACTAGGATGTCATCGCAACTCATTGTCGGAGAACATGTCCCGCTTTGTCACAATCTTACTAAGGGGTCGACTCCCAGTTCGGCATAGGATTTCCTTGATTTAGACCCGATCTCTATAACTGACTTCTAAAATCTGTCTTAGCCATCTTTGTTGAGCCAAATTTAGTGTTTTTCAATTTTTCAGATGACTATTCACTGCACTGTATTAATGGAGCCCCGCAACTGGTAGAAATGTGTAACCTCTCTTGAATACGCTCTTGAAATTAAGTGACTGTAGTTTGCTTTAGATTTTATATCGAAAAGAGAAGTTTTATCTTCAAAATCATCTGTTGGGGGTTTTAAACTAAAAAATCTCTAAATTTGTTGTTTTTTTTTAAATTCAAACCCCCATTTAGCAACGGTAATAGAATTTAGTAACTGTAGTTTGCTTTAGAATAATATTGAAGATAGAGGATTTCCACCTCAAAATGCACTGTAGGGGGATCTTAAACTCAAAACCAACTGGAGGGGTTTTAAACTTTAAAAAAAGCCATCTGTAGGAGAATGGTTTGAACTCAAAACTCCCAATTAGATTAAAATAATCAAATAATTTTAGTGTGTAATTTGCTTTTTTTATATTGAAGAGGTATTTTTTAGCATCAAACCCCTCTGAAGGGGGATTTAAACTCAAAACCCCTTTTGGTAATGCTCATAACATTTTGAATGCGAAATTTGCTTTTTTTCTTACACTAAGGATGTATTTTTTAGCTTCAAAGCCCGCTGGCGGGGGTTTAAACTCAAAACCCCTTTGGCTACGCTCATAGAATTTTTAGTGTGTAATTTGCTTTTTTCATATTGAAGAGGGGGTTTATCATAAATTTTTGAGGGGTTTTAAAATCAAAATCTTTCTTAACTGTACTCTTGGAATTTGGGGATTGTCGTTAGCATTTTTTTTTTGTTTTGTTTTATAGAAGAGGGGGATTTAACTGTGAAAACCCCTGCTAGGGGGTTTTAAAATCAAACCCCCTGGTAGGGTTTTTTAAAACTCAAACCCCCTGGTAGGGGTTTTAAACTCGAACCCCCTGATAGGGGTTTTTAAACTCAAACCCCCTGGTAGGGGTTTTAAACTCGAACCCACTGATAGGGGTTTTTAAACTCGAACCCCCTGATAGGGGTTTTTAAACTCAAACCCCCTGGTAGGGGTTTTAAACTCGAACCCCCTGATAGGGGTTTTTAAACTCAAACCCCCTTATTAGGGGGTTTTAATGTCAAAACCCCATTGGTTGTGCCTGAGCAAGTGAAGGTTTTGTATTAAAATCTAACCTAAAATAAACACGATCAAAGCAAAAAATCAGTCACTTAATTCCGATTTCCCCCCCCCCCCCATGCTGGGAGGGGGGATTTCATTTCAATATATATATATATATACAGCGCCGCCGCTACCTAATGAGTAATCTGTGCATTGCACACAGGCGGCCGAATGTAAGGGGCGGTCAAATCATTATTTCAAGATTCCTTTCTTTTTTTTGGTTTAATAATAATAAAAATTACTTAAATATTTATTTAAATTCTAATGATTCCATTATCCTTTGAAAACTTGGGGGGGGGGGGGGGGGGGGGGACGATATTGGAGCGGCGCTCGTGGGATACCCATGCGTTTTTCATAAACACCGACTCTCCATGGCCTGGAATTTTCGCGGGTTGTTTGCAATATTTTTTTCGAGTCGAGTAGCCCGCCCTGTAAGTAGATTTAAATCTAGTAATTAGAAAGTCAATTTTAAAACATTGACACTTTTATTTGAAATGGCTTTTAGTTGAGAGTAGAATAGTTTTGGCCAATTAGAGAGTGTAGATTTAGATCTACAATAAGTTCATTTGTGTTCGAGTTTAAAATAAATGTTTATCATCTTCTTTTTCTAGTAAAATAAGTTCAAAAGGGACTCTGTTTTATAAATATTTAATATTAGAACTACTTAATATTTAATTATATATAACGGTATTTACATTTCTTTTTAGTGTTTTATTTTTTAAAATTGTGCAAGTATTCCGTATTGTATTATTATTACTATTATTCTGTTTTGCATTATTGATCATCAGTATTTTAATGCAGCGTTCCTCAAACTTGGGTCCTTTCCAGGAATGAGGGTGACGAGTAGGCCTACGTCGAATTGGGGGATGGGGGGGGGGGGGGTCCTATGCGGCGGTAAGAAGATGTTAAAGCGATTGATTGGTGGTTATGTATTGAGGATGATGACATTAGCGTAATGCAAATGTGAAACGGAAGACAATCTTGAGACATGAAAGAGTAAAGACGTTGTTTGTGGTGAGCTAGATTTCGTTTAGGCCTAAATATCAGAACCTTTCATTAATACTACATCTCTATCTCAAGTCAAATATGTGAATATTGTAATAACAGTTATGCTATATTGAGTTTATGTTCAAATAAGAAGTTTTTTTTACACTTATTTAAAGTTTATTTAGATCTAGTAAAAATATAAAACGCCTTTATTGGTTCAATTGTACCAGCTGTTGGTAGCGATAAACCAACTAACAACAAGGAGAGGGGCGTCGACAAAAATGTTTTATTTTCAGTATAACTTCTCTGCGTATCAATAAAACTACATGTTTAAAAATTTAAATATATTAAGCAGGAGCTCTTCTAATAAGACTTTGTTCCGCTTTTTGCGAGGCGCGTATGCAACAATATGGGTAAAAACGTTTTGAAGAAAACATTTTAAAACGTCTCCGATATTTTGTCTCAGAATAGTCGAATTTCTTCTGTCTATTGCACTTTATTATAGTGACGACTTTTGTGTGAAAACAAAAAACGTCCGTGACTAAGACGTCTTATTTAACACGAAGAATATTTTTTTAAAAGATCAGAAGTAGCCTACGTGCGCAATATGTAGGCCTACCTAGAATGTCCCTCGCATTATACTATTGGTCAGGGCTGCCTCTTTATTATTAGATTTGATATGCCGCTCGAATTTTCTTATTAGGATGAACAGTGCGTTCTAAAAGAAAACACATCAGTATTAGACTTTTTTTAAAATTCTATCCTCTTATTATGAGAAAAAGGCCAGAATACGCTTAGCGCCAAGTCCCACCCGGAATTAAACCCCTTGCCAACTTGAGCGAAAACCTGCCGCATCTTCAATTTTATCTCCATGGAGAAACGTTTACAACGCTTAAAATGTATGTAGGCAACACTACTTTGGAAAAAAATGCTCATTATTTTGGGTAAAATGTCGTTACCTAAATTTTTATTCTATACAGTGTTAAAAAATATAAATGAAAAATAAACCCTAAATAGGCCTGTTGGGTTAGAATCTTTTCTTTTTCGTAAGTCTTTTAAAAGTTACAGTCTTTTAAAAAATGCAAAGTTAAAATTGAAAACAAAATATTTTAGAGGGCACGGGGATACGACAACGATGTGAATATGAAAGAAAAAGGAATCGTCTACAAAAATAAATTTAAATCAGAGCGCTTTAGGTACAGTGTCAAGCTCAGTCTTAATGAATATTTATTTCTAAAAAAAAAAGGGGGGGGGGCATTTTTTAATTTCGCAAGCAGGCGGGCACAACCCTCGCGGCGGCCATATATATATTAATATATGTATATATATATATATATATATATATATATATATATATATATATATTATATATATATATATATATATATATATATATACATTAGCACATTAAAAAATAAGAAATTTCTAAATCTAAATCTGTATTGTTAGTATACCCTGGGAAAAAAGACCTTTATAACTGAATGATGAGTTTTTTTTTTTGACTCCTCAATAATACAAATTGTCTTCATTAAATATGTAATTTTATTTTTATTTTTTGGTTTTTGTTGTTCTTTTTTTAAATTGTACCTAAAGAAACTGTACTACATTTTTTTCTTTTGATATTCACCAAGTGAAAAGATTTAGACATAAAGATCTACTTCCGTTGGTTTGACCCTGCTATTTAAAACCAAGGAGTTTGGGGGAATAATACTAGATTATTAATAAAACCAGACTGCAGCGCAAGAAAAATGCCTGCCGGTAAATTATGGGACCCTTGGAAAATGTACGATGTCTCTCCAGAAGAGTTGAAAGCTTTAAAAGAAAGAGCTAAAATGCGACAGACGCTAAAAGCTGAATGGATAAAAAAGTCAACAAATCCGTTTGCATCACCGGAGAGTGGAGGTTTTTTGGTAAAAAGAAAAATCTAGACCGTCTAAATATTATATCATTATTATATGTAAATCATATTATGTACAGTCTATAATGTCTCTTACAAATAGAAGATGGATAATCAGATAATATTTTTAATCTAGATCTAGAATATATTCTAGAAGAATCTAGAGTAAAGGATGGTTGTGGGCCACCTGGGTTTCATCGTACTTATCTGTCACCTCTCACTGTATTATTATTATTTCTTCTTTATTTGAATGTTTACTACCTAACTTCCTCTTAAATATTGTGCATGCATCATTTTGTCACACTTCCGACATGTAGTCTCCTTTTTTATTGAGAGAAAGTAATTTTATCTGGGGTAAAAGTAGACTACTGTAAAGCTGACCTTTTTTTTTTCCACATGGGGAAAAACGAGATATGGTCTGGTGTTAAGACGATTTTTAAGACCCTAGATGCATTAGCCACTTAAAATGCAGGCATAATGCTTCTAAATAGACATAGAAACAAATACATTTCACAACCCAGACTCTCCTTTCCCACTTAAACATGTAAATAGGGGGTGGCCAACAAGTTTTACCTTATCTGAAAAAGAAAACATATAGTACAAAAACATATATCATATTATATTTAAAGACCAACTGAAGAGGTTATTTTTTAAATTTAGATAGCGATTGATTTAGATAGTAAATAGCATCAAAGTTAGTTCCTGAAATTTTGAGATTTTAGAAAAGCGTATTTATATTAGAAAAAGTAATTTGAAAGTGTAAAAAATAACGAGATTTGAAAATCAGCTTCAATGGCAGAAAGCGGAAGTGACGTCTTGTAATGGACTGAGAAAAGGTAAATAAAAATAGACATGGCTGGATACGTTATTGATAGCGATTCAGATGATATACTAATCTAAATCTAGCTGTCAAACAATTTTAAATGATACTTATCATGGGATGCATCAAAATGCCCTGAAGATAACTCTTCTACTTTTTCAATATATATTATAGAGCAGACTATTTAATTAATATAAGTATAGATAGATTAATAATAATAGATAGGACTACTAGGTAACTAGGACTAGTCACTAGAGTTAAAGTATTATTATAGATATATTTCATATATCTAGAGGCTCAGTAGAGTAGACTGACTAGAGTCACTAGGTCTATCATCTAGGACTAGGTATACTACTGTATATTATACATTATATAAGTCTGTTATAATTTTTATTATAACAAAACTAAATGGCTAGTCTATCTATCTCTAATTCTAGCTAGGCCTTCTAACACTTGTACTTTTACTAGTCACTCACTAACACTAGTCTCTCACTAGTACAGTCTAGATCTAGTTTATAGATCTAATACTTGACTTGTAATACACAATGTAATAATAATAATACTAATAGTTTATAAACTACTAGATCTAGAGTAATCTAGACTAGCCTATGTTAAGTCTAAGCCCAGTCGCCAACATTTTAATTTTTTAACTCTTGAATTTGTATATCTCTGTAATAGTAAGACCTAGTGAGTAGTGTCCTATCATAATTCATAGATATAAATATAATATATATTATATTAGTCAAGGACTAAACCTAAAGCCTAAGCTAAATCTATATAGAATATATTTATAATAGATCTAATATAGTAATTATATAGCCCTTTACTAGCCCTTACTATACTTATAAATAAGGCTAGACTTTAGATCTAAAAAAAATAATAAGTCATCATTTATATTGGTAATATTAAATACAGAATACAGATCTATACTAAACACATGTGACATGTCTAAACTTAAACAGGGCCGATCCTAACGATTGCGGGGCCCTATGTGAAACTGATTGCGCAGGGCCTAGTCTGGGTGGGAATAAGGATAATAAGTGGAAATTAAGATTTTGTATTAAAAAAAAATTGGCTTTGAATTTTATTCAATCTTTACTGAGTACAAGATTACGATCAAATTAACTTTACTTTACGAACTTTGCAACCTATGGCATATTAATATGCCAGTCACTATTAAAGTAAATAAAGTATGGAAACTTCCGATTAAAGTGAAAATTTGCCTGGTTATTACATTTTATTACATGAAAGCTGACAATGCCTTTTTTCGTATATCGTGCGAAGGATTAGCGTTTTCCGGAATGAATGACACCCACAAATGACAATTTTCTCTATTTTCAGGAGATTTACAGATTTTATATATACCTGTATATATATATATCTATATATTGCAATTTAACAATTGCACCTAGAATTAGCGCAGGGCCCACTGCGACCGCATAGGTTGCAGTGGCTTAAGACAGGCCCTGGTCTTAAATATATTAGATTGCTTAGACCTAGAGTAGAGTAATTTATTATTGTTAAGAACGATAAGAGTTAGATGTTAATGTTAGATCAGATAATCAGTATAACATATAATATATATATATATAACCACTAGTTCTATATATATGTATACATAATTAAGTATAAATGTTAATAAATAAATTTTAAAAATCTATTTTACAGAAAACATGTATGACATGTGGCATACAGAGAAGTTTACTAGATGGATCTTTCATCATTTTGGAAATACAAGAAGAGTTAATATTCCCTGATTCTATTGTGAAACAAATCACAGAAGCATTCTACAATTTTATTTTATACAATAAATACCAATAAATGTAAATACAAAATCACATTTTAATAGAGTTCTTCATTATACATACAACATTATTTTAGTTATGTTCCTTTTCACTTGCTAGATTTAGACAAAGTTTCGAATCAGGATTTAATATTATTATGTCATAGCCCAAAACTCCAGCAGGATGTTAGTTAATGGCAGTGATTAATGTTTGAACCTGAGACAAGTTCGGAGCGCAAACCACACAACTTTCTGCGTTTTGAAACTTATTCAAATTTTGATAATTTCTATGTTATTGCAGATTTGAATGTCCATTGCAATGACGACTTGATCAGTAAAGGGGTTACATTTAAAAAAAAGAGTTGGATTTCATTCTTCGAATGATGCTATTTATTAGAAGTTGCAACATGGAATACATGTTAGAGGTCAAAAGAAAATCCACTGCCGAGGGAAGACGTAGACGTCGTAAAGAACATTTAAATTGACCACCAGCTGAAAATGGTTATGTCTTCGCTGGACGCAGCAAAATATCTAGTTTGCGGCTAGGGCTGCGTAGCCATGGAAAATACTGCATTCCTCATTAATCTTTCGACTCGACTTTCAGCCTTATTTATTAAACACTTTAAATTATGAATAGCTCTGCATTTTTAATAACAATATAAAAAAATATATATTGTTACGATCTCTCCTCTACTATCCAGGCTCCCTTCAAACTGCACCACACGACACAACGAACTCAAAGAACCTGACAACTCAGGGCTCCAAAGTAACAGTAGCAATTTAGTTTCAAATACATTACAAATACTGTACAGTTGGCAACGACATCACACTAACTGTCCAAAACCTAGCCTTGCTCTGCCTGACTTCACACACTGTGCTGTTTCTAACTTCGCCTCGTCTGGTCACATTGCGAGGTAACTTGAAGTCCAGTCTTTCTAACACACTCGCTCTTATATAGAGTCTCTACTGACTTTCTAGAATGGGATGGAACGTTCTTGACCACTCTGAATGATCACAATCGTCATGACTTGCGTGCGTAATATTTACACACAGGTCGTTGCCGAACTGGCGTGTACTGTCACAGTTGACCGCTCGTCCTGCGCTGGACTGTGGCATTGAGTATGCTAAAAACACACAGCACTACCCCCATCTGTGTCACCACCAGGTTTACAACAATATATTCAGTGATTAACTGGCAATAATTGGGTTACTAAAATTAATAAAATGAGTTGCATAACTACATCAACAGTAGCCTATATGCATTACTTAATATTATATTGATACTACAATTTTTTTTCCACTCCCCTGACTTCCCAGAGAAAAGAAAAAAAAAAACAACTCCTTTTCCAGTAATAATCTCTTTCATTTATAGTCTAAACACAATTTAAAACTTTTTTACAGTTACAAATTAACTTGCTATCTTAACTATCTAATGATTCTATTCCAATCAAGAAATGAGTCAAGTGTGGGATAAATAAAAATTCTTCAATTTTTACTTATAGATTTATAGAACTATTAAACTTAAGTATATAGGCCTGAATATATTTAAGTAGGAATGTAACAAAATCCATATTTCGTATATTAATATTATTATAGAATTTGTAGATCTAGGTCTAATTTTTGCCTGATATATTAGTTTTTATAAATTTAGATCTATATCAGACTACTTTTAAGTTAAGGTTAAAGCTATTTGCTAGTATTCTACGGGGTTGTGAGTAGATTCAAACTAAACATAATCGTGTACGAGTACTACATTGAATGAGCTCAACATTGTAATTAATGTTTTTTTCCCATATTGGGCCTATTTAGGGACGACTATAGGTTAATAATCACTAATCATTGGCCTGCTTCAGTCGTAGGACGACTATGGTTCATCTCAGAGCGCACTTCCTCATGTGGCTGTGGAGCCCTATTTTGGAGAGACACTCCCGTCCACAGATAGCGCAAGTTAGGGTCCCCTTGTCTTTTGCTTCGGTGGTAGAGGAGCTGGCCGTTTTCCGGTTTGTGCGTTTTTCTTCCTGGGCTGAGACCCATGTACTTTCACTGTCCATAGCTTTCTTTGTCACTGTCTCTCTCCACCTGTTGCGGTCTAAAGCTATGTCTTCCCAATTGTCAGTATTGATGTTCACTGATTTGAGGTCACGTTTTATTACATCTATGTAACGGAGGTGGGGGCGACCAGTTTTTCTTGTGCCAGTCGCGAGTTGACCATAGAGGATGACTTTCGGGATGCGCTTGTCCTCCATCCGGCGAACATGTCCAAGCCAGCGCAAACGGCGTTGTCTGATGGCTGTAAAGATGCTGGGAATACCTGATCGCGCAAGGATCTCAGTATTGCACACTTTTTCTTTCCACGTGACATTCAAGATCCTACGGAGACATCTCAAATGGAATGAGTTTAGTTTTCTCTCTTGCTTTGCGTAGGTGGTCCATGATTCACTGCCATACAGCAGTGTACTCATAACGCATGCCTTGTATACTTCCATTTTGGTCACCGTAGTTAGCTTATGGTTTTACCAAACTCTTAGTCTGAGTCTAGCGAATGTCGAGGCAGCCTTCCCTATGCGTTTTTTCATCTCCCCTTCTAGGGACAGGTCATCTTTAATTGTGGATCCCAGATAGCAGAATTACGTTTACGGCGTCCAGCTTGTTATCGTCAATGAGGATGGTGTAGTAGGTGGTCCCATAACATTTGTTTTCTTCGTGCTAATAGTCAAGCCATATTCTTTACAGGCCTGAGAGAAGCGGGACATTAGTGACTGAAGTTCCTCTTGTGTGTGTGCCACTACCGCTGCGTCATCTGCGAATAGCATATCTCTTACGAGGGTGGCTCTGATTTTAGTTTTGGCCCTCAGTCTGGCAATATTTAGGAGTTTGCCATCAAATCTGGAATGGAGATAGATGCCTTCAGTGGATTTGTTAAACGCGTTGTGGATTAGCAGTGAAAATAGTATTCCAAAGAGGGTTGGGGCCAGGACACATCCTTGTTTAACTCCGCTGTTTATACTGAAACTTTCAGAGCTGGCACCGTTGAATTGCACTGTGCCCATCATATTTTGGTGGAAAGATATGATTACATTTAGTAGCTTGGGTGGGCAGCCTATTAACTGTAAAATTTTAAAGAGGCCATCTCTGCTAACTAGATCGAAGGCCTTTGTCAGGTCAATAAACGCAATGTATAAAGGCATCCTTTGTTCTCTGCACTTTTCCTGGAGTTGGCGGATGGAGAAAATCATGTCAATCGTGGATCTCCCTGAGCGGAAGCCGCATTGTGATTCTGGGTAGACCCGATCAGCGAGTTTTTGTAGCCTGGGAAGTATCACTCGAGCAAAGACTTTGCCTACAATACTTAAGAGGGAGATTCCCCTGTAATTGTTGCAGTCGCTTCTGTCACCTTTGTTTTTATACAGTGTAATGATTTTAGCATCCCGCAGGTCTTGTGGCACAGCACCTTCTTGCCAACATTTACAAAGCAGTTCGTGTAGAGGTTGGATTAGAGTAGTTTTGCATTGTTTTAGAAGATCTGGGGGGGATACCATCGCATCCGGGTGCTTTGCGGGCAGCAATGTTGTCTATGGCTTTGTTGAGTTCTGAAAGGGTGGGTGTTTCATCTAGCTCGTTCATTGTGGGTAGTTGTATGATGGCTTTAAGGGCTGAGTCAGAGACTGAGCTTGTTGTGGCGTAGAGCTCAGAGTAATGTTCCACCCATCTGTGCATTTGTTGGCACTTGTCTGTGATAATTTCCCCAGTGGTTGATTTCAGAGGTGCTGTCTTGTTTTGGGAGGGTCCGAGAGCCTTTTTGATTCCTTCGTACATCCCTCTTATGTTGCCCACTTGGGCTGCGAGCTGAATACTCTCACTGAGCTTTACCCAGTATTCATTGGCACAGATCCTTGCTGTCCTCTGTGCATTGGCTCTAGCTTCTTTCAGGTTTAGCAGGTTGCATTGGGTAGGCTTTGCCTTGTAAGTAGCGAGTGCATCTCTCTTTGCTCTGATGATAGGTGCTAAAATAACTGCTTTAGAGTCGAACCAATCATTTTGTTTTGTAATTTTTCTTCCAAAGATTTCCAGGGAAGTCTTTTGTATGGTGGACTTGAGGTATTCCCATTTTTCAGTTGCTGTATTCTCAGAGATATTTTTGTACTCGCGTTCAAAAGATTCCGCAAACTGTATCTGGAGATCAGGTTGACACATCTTGCTTACATCCGATTGGGGTCTTCCAATCTGCATGGTATGGTGGATTTTTTTGGGGAGGAGATTGATCTTACAACATACCAAGGAGTGATCTGTGTCGCAGTCTGCACTGTGGTAGGACCTGGTAAGCTTTACAAATTTTAAGCACTTTTGTCTTACCATGATTAGATCTAGTTGGTGCCAGTGTTTGGAGTGAGGGTGCCGCCAAGATACTCTGTGCTGCGGTTTAGTTTTGAAATAGGTATTAGTGACGCAGAGGGAGTGTAGTGAGCAAACCTCGAGGAGCCTTTGTCCGTTTTCATTTACTTTTCCGACACCAAAATGCCCAATACAACTGTCCCATGCAGAGTTGTCAGATCCAACGCGTGCATTGAGGTCGCCGAGGATGATAACCTGTTCCGTGGTTGGGATCTCGCTAAGAGCAGACGAAAGGTTGTCATAAAACATATCTTTGGCCTCTGGTGTGGAACTCAGAGTAGGAGCGTAGGCACATATCAAAGTCACATGTCCAATAGATGTGTTAAGGCGTAGTGATAGGAGTCTTTCTGAACCGTTGCACTTCAGCTCTACTGTGTTCAGCAGTGTGTTCTTAACTGCAAAACCAACGCCATGTTCCCTTACTTCACTTTCGCTTTGCCTTGCCAGAAGAAGGAGTAGTGAGATGAAAGCCTGGGCATTGTTTATGGTCGGAACGATGTCACCCACACAGCAGTTCCCCCCTCTCCACGCAGCTGATGTGACCAAAGGAACGGAGTTTGGGATCAGTAGCGTTGCAGGATCTGCCAGGCTGTAGAACGGTGTGCCACAGTCTGCCTAAGGGTCACCAGCTCCTGATTTTTCCTCAGGGTTGTCTCCCGAAGCCTTTCCCGTGTTTGGGTATAGCCGCAGGGCAGCGGAGGTTTGGATTCAGAGTTTTCCTTCTCCTAGATGGGTAGCCAACCAAGGCTAACGAGCCCCTTCTGCCCGAAGCTTACTGGTTTAGGTGCCAGTTGCTCGCCTTTGCCCCTTCTCCTGTCTGTGGTAACGGTTCCGCCAGGCTCAGTAACTGAGCCACACGTGAAGGCCAGGAGTTGGACTGGTTGTCAGAGGCTATTTGAGACGCATGCCATTGGAAGCACTTTGTAGGTAATGATGGGCTAAAGACCATTACCACTTCACTAATAAGTGTATAGATAGAGTATATAATTTTAAACTTTGTTTTTCTAGATCTAGACCCAGCACCTCGATCGGATCAGTCTAGATAGATCAATATAGATAGGTCTAATCTCTAAATATCCAATACTACTATTACTAGATCTAGACTTCATCTAATTGAATTTAGATCTAAATTTAGGTCTACTTCATACATCATTAATGATATGAGAAAAGAAGATCTAGCTCTTGATCAAAAGCTGTAGATGTAGAACTAGAATAAGCCTGAAGCAGTAACATAAGCCATAAATTGCGTAACTTGACTAAAACGAAACATGTGAACTGAGGCGCTTGGTACTGCGTGGGCTGAAACGCTGTTCGCTTGACTAAATCAAGAATAAGCCGACAAACAGTAGATCTAACATGCAACGCCATAAACTGCGTGATTTAACCTAATTTCCCCAACTTAACATCCACTTTTTATAAATTGGTGTGATTTAGTCGCCTTTGTTTTCAGAAACTGGCATTCCTGTAAAAAGGAATACGGAAATACGCTAAGCCATAAACTGCAAAATTTGACCTAATTTCCCCTAAACTACGTCATCGACCTTGGTTGTCTGGGAAATACTGATCTCGAATGGCTTCGAGATTGTGAAATTTAATAGTCCCAAAAACGCACATTAAATTGCTTATATCTAAATAATTACAAAGAATATATGTCTAATATTTCGTATGTATGTTTTTTTAAGCATTATGAAACTAAAAAAAAGTATAACACCAGTTTCCACGTCTGACCCCAAAACCCCTTTAGTTGGTCTTTAAGTTATGTATGTGTTCTTGTGTGGGTTTGTTACATGTTTTACTAAAAAAAAATAAAAAATCCATAACATATTTACCCAAAAAAAAGCTAATATGGTGTGTGTATGCAAAATGTATTTAACCATTTATTTAAAACCATTTAATAGGCAACAAATATATACAAATGTTATGGCACTTTAGTGCCCACTCTCATACAACAATAGATTGGCATAAATAGGCAGTTGAAAAAAAAGTCACAGTAGCAATATCAATGTAGACCTTAAGTCTAAAATTATTGATCGACCAGGTGCGCTAAAGGCCTTTGTGTGAAATATTAACATGCACTGGGCATAAGTATATACGTACTATGCTATGTGTGGTCTAAGAGACTGTCAAAATCAGAAGAGAGTATGAAGCCTCCTCTCCCTCCCTTTTTTTCCATTTCCCCTAAGCATTCCATAAGAGAGAAGACGCACTTAACAAAAACAGGTGAGAGAGCAGGAGACTAGCAATTATCGATCAACCAGTTACTGGTGCCAAAAAGGCTAAGGTAGAGTAGAGAGAAGACTCCTCCACTTCTCCCTTGTAACAGAGGCAATTTTTTTCCCTAACGTGACCAGCTAGGCTGTGCCCAAGGCAGTGGCCTTTTGTGACGTTAGTTACAAGCCGAGAATGAAAGCGTAGAGCGTGGGAAAAGTTACAATTTATATGGCTTGTGTCGTTGCGCTAATCCTTTACTATTTACATCTAATTTATAAGAAGCAAACTAGTATTGTTATTAAAGTAATATAATTGAAGTTTTATTTATTGCGTACAGTATGGCTGACAAATGTAAACGCGTGTATGTTCCACATTTGGGCCCAAAATTCCACATTTTCAACCTGAGTGTTCCACATTCTGGGTCTTGGGGGTAGGCATGTCTGGCGAAGGCTCACAAAGGAGGACACAAAAAACAAAGCAGACTGGCTATTGTTATGACATGACATGATTAGGAATTAGTTATTTGTTTCGGGAATAGGGTAAAGTTTTACTTAGCGACGATGGCGTAAAGTTGGTTAAAAAAGAAGAATGCTCTAAGTGACGCTACAATTGAAGACGCTTCGTGGAGAGCTGTACAATAGATATATGGATTTACGGACATAGCTGACATCGGACGATTCCCTTCTTGATTATTAAATATATTTGTAGAACAACATCAGCGTCGACTACATATTTTGATTGTTTCGCCTTTCGCCGGTGTTACTGATGTAGTTCGAGTTCAGTGTTACTTCTAGTCAGGCGTAGATCTACGCTAGTTATATTTCAAAGAATCAACACCGCGCGGAAGCCTTAACACTATATAAGCAAACGGGCAAATGCCCGGTGAGCCGGTCTGGTCGCGACCAAAGAAAATATTTTTTTCAATGCAGACAACTTTAAAATAAAAACACAGATGCCCAAACATGTTTTCTTGTAGTTTTTTTTTTTTCTAATTACAATTAATTTTGTTTGAAATTCAACAAGAATATCAATAATGTACACTATACACTGTACGTATTATCATTCGCAAAACGTTAGACTACTTTTTGCTATGCACGAGCGGCATGGACTTCAACACTGATTTGAAGTCTTCGAGGTTGTGTTTGACCAAATCATTTTGCTGGTCGGCATGGGCGTTTGGTGGCACTCCCATTTGTTTTTGCTCCTTCTCTCCCCCGTCTTTTGATGGTTCCATTAGCAGTTACCGAAAAAGAGGGATGAGAGAGGTTAAGTTAGAAAACATTGATATAACGCAGCAAAAAAATAAAATATAGGGGTGCCAATTAGATCTATTTCTTTAACAATTCTTAAAAGAGATTAATTTTAACACACACACACTGCCGCGAAATCGCAAACCACCCAACATTCATAGCTCATTATGTGTATAGAGTTCTACTTTCTGCGATTTGTAAAGAAAAAGTAAGTTTTCTTTTTGTTTATTTTTAATAACATAGATCTAAAAATATTTCACAAAAGGCTTACAAAAAATATTATTTAATTTTATTTTAAAAAATCTAGATTTACATCATCTTGTTTTACTTCTATAATTAATGGCAAACTTATGCTTAAAATGAAGTCATTAATGACGGAAATTCATATAATAATTAAAATAATTTATATGGTCCTGTTACATCAGATATTTAATGAAATGAGATTAATATTTTAAATTATGGGTCATGATATATTCATATACAATTTGCGTTTTTGAGAATGTACTAGGACGAAGCAAGAGCTTTTCAAATTAAGTAAGTGCCTCTCAAAAGTTCTACATTCTCTAAACTTTTAATAAAATGGGTTGCCAGGAAAACCAATGACTTCGCATATATAAGTTACAAATCAACATGCTGCCTGGTCGTGCGGTTTGCACGCTGGACTGTCGTTCCGATTTATCGATGGTCCCGGGTTCAAACCCTGCCCGCTCCCATCCCCCGTCGTCCTGCGGGAGGTTTGGACTAGGAAGTAATTATCTTCAACTCTGAAGGAACATCCGAAACATGTAAAACAAACAAACAAACATGACTAGATTGACACATGAAATGCATAGGACATAACTCTCTTAACTTTTGAAGAAACGTCTGTAATCTATAAGTTATAGTAAAAAAGTTTTAAACTAAGGCTGCTATTGTATTGTTTATAGTTTTCAGACTACATACATGTATAAATAAAATACATTACGTAATCCTACGCAAGCATACATCCAGTTTTCGATGCATTATCAAACTTTATATATTTTGAAGAGAATTAGGCTTACACGTACAATAGGACATAAAGGCGTAGCAGGGAAGGGAGGGGATTTAAACCATTACTTGCCTCAGACCTCATTGTTTCAAAGGGAAACTTTATATACTGTCCCAGTGCAGCCTGCTTAAAAACTACAGTCATGAAATTTCATGAGCGTAGCCAAAAGGGGTTTATGGTTACCCTCCCCCCCAATACAAAAACTATACCATTTTTTACCAGTTGCTGGACTCCATTAATTAAGTGCAGAAAAAGCAGATTTGGTTTTTAAATTTTTTAGTGAAAAGTAGGCTAAAATTGCACTGTAGATACCTCAGAATATGCATTTTTTAAAGCTTAAAATAACGGAAATAATGTTTTGATCCAGGGCAAAGCTCACAGCGCTCCCCCAGACTCCCTAACTGTCCTTAGAGGTGTGTACTGTGTTTATACTAATTAAAGGAAGAGAGTATTCTAGGGTAGAAAAAAACGTTTGAAAGAGTGAAAGGTCAGAATAATTACACATAGCAAAGATCTCAATGTTTGAAAGAGTGAAAGGTCAGAATAATTACACATAGCAAAGATCTCAACACGAAATATGGTCAGTACACAGTCTAATAAATGTAAACAAACACTAGGGGGCGACAATCGAATAAACAAATTCGTGACACATACACACTCATAATATATATATATATATATATAAATATATGTAAAAAAAAATAATCCCCCACCCCCCATGGAAAAAATCATGGCTATGCCAATGATCTGACATACCATTTTGTGGGCCGGTTTGTATGGTAATGCCCAGGCCGATTTTGATACCCAGTCCACCCCTGGCTTATATTACTCTTTATTGTGAAGATAGTTCAAACATAACTCTATTAAGTCTGACTTTAGTCTCTGAGACCTAGATCTAGCTAGTGTCTAGATTTAAGTTAAATCTAGTGAAGATAATTTGTACATGAAAAGTCTTTGAATTTTAGTGACTTAGATCTTTACATATAATGCTTTATATATATATATATGATATATTATAAGTGTCTAAATATTGGCTAACTCTACTGAAGAGGAGTTCAGACATAACCATAACATGTGACTGGGTTCTAGTGAATATAGTAAAAGCATAAATAACCCTGAGGAGTCTGTGAATTAACATGAGTTAGATCTAGATATGTCTAATGTCCACATCTACTGTAAATATATAGCTCACACATAACCGTCAAAAGTCTGAATGTTATTTCATTTGTTGAAAACAAACTTGTACTGCAAAAAAAAATTGCTAATAGTTCTAGTCTTCTTCCCCAATTATTTCAGTATTCAGTATTATTTATTGTCTGTCTTAACTTAGTTTTGCCTTACCTCACCCTTACCATACCCTTACCATGAAGTCCCTGCAGTCCACTCCACCTCCTTAGGATTTAAATAGTTTACACCTCCAAAAATGTATAGATCTACATCCCAAGTTACAACTAGATCTATATATAGAACTAGAAGTAACAATGCAGTCTTTTTTTCTTTTTTTAAGACTACAGAATAATGCACCTTTTATAATTTTTCTTTGCTGTAAAAATCAATTGACAGTAATAAATTTTCTGGATCTTATTAGAATTTTATTTTATTTATATAGCACTGTCAACAAATAAAGTTCTGAAAATACAATGGCTCTGCTTATACAATAATAATAATAATGATAATATACCACACACTTCTTTTTTTTCTAACTCATTAGAACATTACTTGGAATAACCAGACAACTCTGTTCATGCATTATTAGATGACTTCTATGGTCAACTTTACCAAAAGGAGATTTTTTTTTTTCATAACACCAAGTTAATATAAATTACTTTTTTCTTAAACACTTAATAGCATTTTTAGTCACATAAACTAGCCATTGTGAATGTAAATCTAAGTGTGTGTATATGTATAATACAAGTCTGTAAAAGGAAAACTTTGTTTGTTTTTGTTTTTTTTTTTTTTTATGCGTAAACAACACTATTAAATTACCAATAACACTTTATAATATAAAAACTAATTAATATAAATATTCTTTTTTTTTCCTCACAACAGAGGATAAAAATATAAAAAAAGAAGCAGTTATAGCAAACACATTGTTGCCAACATAGAACAAAAAAAAATCCTATGTTTTGATCAGGTATACACGTCTTTTTCTTAAACATAATGGTACATATGGTGTAAAGCAGTGTATCCCAAAATTTCTTTAGTGGAACACTTTCCATTTTCTGAGAATTTAGTGAAGCTCTTCGCTTGTTTTATAGATGAAATTATTTTCCATATGTATTAAAAAATAATAGTTAAATCATATTCTAAATTTATATCTTTCTTTTATTTTCAGTAGAAAACTAGAATAAGATATACCAACATGTATGCATCAGAAAAAATTAAGGTTAAATGACTGATGGTATTATTTTCTTCAAAAGGTTAACTTGTTGATATCAGGCATGATATTAATGCATTAAATTGTAATATTTAGTGTGGCGTCAAACCTGTATCTATAACTGTAGTTTGACTTTGTTGCGACATTACTGAGAAGAAATAATAAAATGTTTTTTTCTGTATACTTGTAAATAATTATTGTCTAGGCCCATAAGTTAATTGTTCCAATAGTTAGTGGAACACCTATTCAAGCCTTGCAGAACAGGGACACAGTTTGGGACACACTGGTATAAGGTATATCTAATCTCAATAGAGACAAATAACTGTATGACTATCATAACAATGGTCCACAGTTTTCCTGCTCATTCCCAGTTGGCATTACTGGTAGTTTACGCTTACACCTTAATCAGCATTTGATAGAAGGGTTGTTGTGTGTAATTTATTGCAACACAATTATAAAACAAAAGTAGCTCTACATTTTTATGATCAATTAATCATGAGACTAGGTTTTTTTAAAATACATTTCCTAGAATTTATTCAGTCTCCTAAACAATCACTGATAATTTTTTTTTTGTTAGCTAAAAAGTAAACATATTACAGAACTATAACTATGTACTTCAATTTTAAATACAATATTTTCTTTTGTGTTTCAGTTTGACCCAGCTGTCCAGAGGTTCATTTCCTTGAAAGCAACTCAAGCTGAGCGGTTTAAAGGATCTTTCAAATCTATTGTTGCTGCTGTGGGTCTGTTTATAGTACCTGTGGCTGTACTTTGTTATGCTGCCATTAAAAATAGGGTCAGTAGCTGATATTTAAATTAGAAAGTGCATGAATGAATGACTTATACATTTGCAGTTCAGAATTAACTTGACATTTTAACTTTGTCCTTTAATAAGACTTCTCATCACTCTGAAGATTAAGGAGAAGTGCAGTAGTTCATGTTGCTATTTACAACTAGCTGTGACCTACATATTTTGCCACATTCAATGCAGACAAAACTATTGTCTGCTGGTGTCTGATCTAAGTGTTCTTTTCATCATCTATGCCTGTCTTTGGTGCTAGCTTTCCTTTTGTCTCAAATTGGTTGTAAAAAAAAATTGTGTCTCCTGCCAGCTGTCTATTACAGAAATTAGCTGCCAGGTGTTCTATCTTTGGGAGTTCAGTCAAGCTGGTTCCGAAGCTGCTAAAGCATTTTTTAATGTCAACTCTGTTATGTTGTCCTCCTTTAAGATTCAAAAAAAAAAAAAAAAAAGATTGTACAAAATAGGATAGATGCCTTGTCCAGCGAAGCTGTCAAACAATAAGTAGCATTTTTATATTCTACACACTGGCATGCACCAGAATATTGCTATTTTTCATTATTGTGATGCCATAACAATGCCATATTCTTCATGGTGATTATTTCTTGTATATCATTCAGCCTTACAGAAGAGTAGAATCGCTGTTGTTAGACAAAGATTTTTATGTGCAGACTCATCGCACTCATTTAGAGGCAGCCAAAAGCATTGCTAACTTTAGCCAGGCTTTTGTTTTACACGTTTCAATTTCATAGAATTTACTCCTCCTGCTTGTGCTGAGTAATTTTAAAGTGATTTTGGCTTGCACAGACTAATACCACTAACTTTATTTGTACAAAAAGTTGTAAAACCAGACATTCCAGAGATAATAGAGACAATTTTAAAATCAAATCTTAAGTTACAAATTTATTTTTTTATATCCAGATATGTTTAAAAATAGACATTGACATAATTGTACACGACAACAACCATACTTAGAGAAAGACATATGTAAATTCTTGTATCAATTTAGTTGACTGTGTGTCTATTTGATTACTGGATAGTATTTATGTCTGTTATGTATCACAATTTTATTTTAATATGCGTAGTCAACAGAAAACATATTTAACAAACAAATAAATTGAAACAATACTTCTTGTTACTGGTAGTAAGTAAATTGTTGATTGCATGAACTTGCTTGCAGTTATTACATCCTGAGAGTTGAAATATTTGAAAAACATATTTAGAGAAAGAGATATTAATTCTTTTATCAATTTAGTTGAATTTATATTACATATAGTAACAAAATCTCTTTTTACTGATAGTACCGGTAAAAGAAAGATCACATGTAGTAGCAAAAATTAGTTATTACTTCCATTGACATTATTTCTTTGAAAGTTGAAGCATTGTATTTCTCAATACAACTGCACACAACTGATTATGTAGCTTGACTGATTAAACAGACCAACAATGACCCTGACACACACTTCTGTCTTTTATTTTCTAGTATTTTAAAAAGACTATCTAGAAATCACATGAACTCTTGACCTTTTCTTTTAAAATTTTTTGTACTGCACTGTTGTATTTATTAATAAAACAACTGGTCATGGTTTCAACTTGAAGCTTCGCTGGTCATCTAGAATATTTTTTTTATGAACTTTTATGTTCAAAACTTGTCCTCCTGACCAAATGTACTGTCTATCATGACACTTCCTTTTGCCATGACATTTTTTTTTCTCATGCAAGCCATTAATAAACAAACATTTGTCTATTTAAACAAATGTTAGTGCTTGTAAGATATTTAGTAAATATTTTCAATTCAACTTACATTTCAATGATGTTCTATCTGGACAGGATGAAAAAGAAAAGATGTACAGAAATGGTGAAGTGATGTATAAAGACAGAAAAGACAAATTTTTCTACTAGACAAAGTGCTTTTTGTTTTGAAGATAATGTCAAACTGTTTGAACTTTATCTCAATGGATCATCCAAAGTAAAGTCTATTGACTAACATTGTGACTTTTCTTTGTAGCTTTGTTCAGATTTCTGACAGTGATTATAAAGTAGAATCTTTCTGAATGGTTATAGACTATTATTTATATGTGAATGATCCTGGTATGAATTTGTAATTGTATTAAACATGATATATTATTACATAGTTCATTCCATATTTTGTTTTTATTCCAAAAATTTTTGGGCAGTAGAAGAACACAAAATGTTTTAAAACATCAGGAAAAATTTTTTTTGTTTAATTCTGTAAGTTCTGAAGTTGCTTTCGAGTTGGGTACTAGTATTATGATTGTTAAATTCTTTAAAAATCTTGTTCATCTGTGGTGAGAAATAGGAAATTGTTTCCAATCCTCCAAGTGTCAACCAAAATTTCTTATTTCATTTTCTTGTTGCTAGTAATTACATGAAGTCTGTCAGTCAAAAGATTAGAAAATTTGAAATAAAATTGTTACCTTTTTTTCATTATTACATACATAGTACCCTAGGAAAGTGGTTAAATGGTAAAGCATTTGGCTTCCTAACACAAGTTTGAATCATGAGTAAAAAATGATAGATAAAAGCAGTGGAGCTTAGTGGTAGATGAGCCATTAAAGTAGTGGAGGTTAGTGATAGATGAGCCATTAAAGCAGTGGAGCTTAGTGGTAGATGAGTCATTAAAGCAGTGGAGCTTAGTGATAGATGAGCCATTAAAGCAGTGGAGCTTAGTGATAGATGAGCCATTAAAGCAGTGGAGCTTAGTGGTAGATGAGCCATTAAAACATTGAGAAAACAAACATATTCTTCCTCCCAGCATTGGAACACGGTGTGTCCAAGTTTTGGATAAACTTTGAGAAATATGAACCAACTGAACAGTCACCCGTCCTAAATTGTGCTATTATATAATAGCCTGTGCAGGCCTTGACAGTTATCCACCCTGGGAGGTACGTACTGTTAGACTTTGCAGGCTTTTTAGGACTTGTCCCAGCACTCAAACTATATTTCCCTCCTATCGTTTGGATGGTTGCCAGAGCAAGATGAAAACTTGGGTTTCTCATTAGGTGGAGTTACACTCCCTGGTGAGTCAAAGAGGCTTCTCGTTAGGTGGAGTTAGCACTCCCTGGTAAATCAAGGAGGCCTCTCCTTAGGTGGAGCTACACTCCCTGGAGCCTGCAATGATGTTGCCGGTCACACCATTCATATAAGTGCCCTGGTACTCACTGCATTGTTACCACTGTGTCAGAGTGTTGGCTTTTATCACGTGAGGTATGACATTGTCAATTTTGGGGGCAGGGGGGGCACAGTCTAGGCATTTGCAAAGTGTGTAATACAGGTTACGATTCGGTGACCACGGCCATCTGTGTCCATCGCATGGCCTCCGCATCGAAACTGCAAATAGGCACATGGACGAAACATTTTATTAAATTTAAACCGCTAAATCCAATATAGACTTCATAGCCTGCTTAGCACATATACGGTATGCAAAACAAATCTCACTGCGCTGGAAGACATTGATGGTTTCCAACGTAATCATGTGTGCAGGTCTGTATATGAATGCCTTAGCTTGATGACATTAGGGTCCACTAGTTTCAAGCTTATGTCTAGGGCCGTTGGTCGACACCAAGTGGGAAGGTGGTGAAAACGTTAAATGTTTTGTTTGTTGGTGGTGAGGCCAGTTTTATCAGATAGTCTAGTGGCATGATGCATAAAAGACTACACCCTAACGTCTCTTGCAACCACCTGATAGCTTTCTAGCTCATTCATTCAGCCGTGTACACCGTTTAGAGCAAGTTAGTTCAAACCGCTTCATCCTTAAGTTTACTGGGCCTTCATTTGTTATTAATCCAGCAACATGTTTGTTCTGAAAGTTCCACAGACAAACTTTATTGCATTATATCAAGCTGTTTAAGAGCCGTCCTAGAGCCATAGATTAGCACAATTAGACTGTAGTCGTCATGGGATCGGACTGCTCCTAAATACAGTGATCGTAGCAAGTTTGCTCGGGCCCCACTTCGTGGATGCCAGCTTCCGCACGATGCAAACTTTTCTTGTAACTTTCCTAGAGGTGCTCACATATTTTTACTTTGCTTTTTAAAGTGGTCCCAATGTACTTGGAATAGCTTCTTCATGCTGAAAGCCACTCCGTTTAGTCTAAAAGGCTGCTTGGGAACGCCAGTCTCGAACAGAGAATAGACTGGCTTGGGGGGTGGACAGAGCCGGCCTAAGGCCACTGCAATCTACGATGCCGCAGTGGGCCCCGCACTTTCTTAGGCCCCGCGTTAATGCTAAGTGTAAACAATTAAATGAAACTATTATAAATGAGCTCCTGGAAATCTCCTAAATTGCAAAGTATATGAAAAAGTCCTAGAAATC
This sequence comes from Biomphalaria pfeifferi, assembly GCA_030265305.1. Lineage (NCBI taxonomy): Eukaryota > Metazoa > Mollusca > Gastropoda > Planorbidae > Biomphalaria > Biomphalaria pfeifferi. The sequence continues at coordinate 679,718 of JASAOG010000060.1, read as the reverse complement.
TTAAATGATTAAAATCTTCTGAAAACTTAAAAATCTCCTGAAAAATAGACAAAATTGTAATTTTGGGGTGCCATTCAATATGGGAAACTCTAATCCTACGCAAGATAAACAAAAATGGAATTGTCAACTTTCATTTAAAAAGAAATATAATAATTGGGCGAATTTTAACCAATACCGAAAGTTGCAGTACTTTATTTACTTTAATAGTCACTGGCATATAAATATAGATTTAAATCTATCTTGATCTCTTACAAAAATCAAAAACAATATTTTTTTTTATTTTCAGATTTAAATCTAGAGATAGGGCTTTAAGTATGTAAGTAATAGGGATTTAAGTATGTAAGTAATAGGGATTTAAGTATGTAAGTAATAGGGATTTAAGTATGTAAGTAATAGGGATTTAAGTATGTAAGTAATAGGGATTTAAGTATGTTGAGGCCCTGAGGCAGGATTTTTGCGGATGTCCCTACAGTTTTTCTAAAGATTTAATAAGGATCCACTTTGGCCCTATGATTGAAATACTCTTATCTAAAAGCATGCTATATTTTAGAAAAAAAAAAAGAAATTAAAATCGTGTAAATTTAATCTCACTTTCCTTTAAAATAGAAAGGTTGTGGAGGGTAAGTCCCTTGGTAGACTCACCGTCGTAAATCCTCAGCTGTATTAACTTATTTCGGGTATGCTACAAGCCTACACTTCTTATTCACAACATTTTTGCCAGCCGTAAAAATGCGACAACAAAAAGTACCGGTAAAGTTAATTTGATCGTGATTTCGTATTTAGTAAAGAATGAATACAATGCAAAGATGAATTAATTTTCTTATACAAAATCTTAATTTTCACTAAGCATCCTTATTCCTACCAAGAGTGGGCCCCGCGCAATCCATTTTCGCATAGGGCCCCGCACTTGTTAGGACCGGCCCTGGGGGGGGGGGGTATCTCTAGCCTCCATTTTCTAGTGTACATTCAGAGCATGTGAAGGTCCTCATGCAACGCATGAGTATAGAAGTTAGGGTACGTATAGAAGAACGTTAGGAACGTATAGAAGTTGCGCTCAATCTGGATTTCCATAATGCATTATCATCACCATGCAGAAACAGAGAGTGGCACAAAAAATAATGACATGTCAGAGATGGACATTATAAGAGGGGCACTCAGAGAAAGACATATCTGAGAGAGAGAGGGGGGAGACACACACACAGGGAGGATGAGAGAAACGCAAAAACAAAGATAACCTGTGTGTCTGAGAGAGAGAGACACACACAAAGAAATATAACCTACGTGTCAGAGAGAGAGACACACACACAAAGAAAGATAACCTACGTGTCTGAGAGAGACACACACATACACACAAAGAAAGATAACCTACGTGTCAGAGAGAGAGACACACACACAAAGAAAGATAACCTACGTGTCTGAGAAAGAGACACACACATACACACAAAGAAAGATAACCTACGTGTCAGAGAGAGATAGAGAGACACACACACACAAAGAAAGATAACCTACGTGTCTGAGAGAGAAACACACGCATACATACAAAGAAAGATAACCTACGTGTCTGAGAGAGAGACACATAAACACAAAGAATGATAACCTACTTGTCTGAAAGAGAGACATACACACAAAGAAAGATAACCTACGTGTCTGAGAGAGACACACATACACACAAAGAAAGATAACATACGCGTCTGAGAGAGACACATCTGTGACATTTTACGTCTCGAGAGACGATCTTTTCCCTTTGCAACTTCTTGTGTGACTAAAGAGGCCAATCCTTGATACACAGCTGCGATCGCAGGTTGGGCATATATAATCACCAGGCACCGTTGCTTTTTCACCCTTCTTTCTGCTTCTGTTGTGTATGACATCTGCAATCTTTGACCCTTCCTTTATGCTCTCTCTCCATGAGGATCTGTCCAGTGCCACCTCTTCCCAGTTGCCAGTGTCGATTTTGAAGAGCTTCATGTCGCGTTTGCATACATCCGTATAACGTAAAAGTGGGGACCAGCGGCTCTCCTGCCTTCTATTAGATCGCCATACAGGATGTCCTGTGGAAGTCGACCTTCTGGCATTCTACGAACGTGGCCAAGCCAGCCAAGGCGTCTGCTGCTGATAACAGAGTGGATGTCCTGGCACCCTGCTCTTTGTAGCACTTCCTCGTTGGTTATCTTATCTTGCCACCTTATTTTAAAGATCCGCCTTAGGCATCGGAGGTGGAAAACATTCAGCTTTTTCCTGCCATGAGTAGGTTGCCCATGTTTCACTTCCGTACAGCAAGGTGCTCAACACACAGGTCCGGTAGACAAGGGCTTTAGTACTGTTAGTCAGCAATATGTTGTCCCAGACTCTTTTCTGCAGCCGTGACATGGTGGCCATTGCCTTGGCTATCCTGTTGTTTATGTCTTTATCCAGTAGAGTGTTGTTTGATATGATGGAGCCAAGGTAACAAAAGCGATCAACAATTTCTAGTGGTTGGCCATTAATGCTTACTTGAGGTGCAGTGTTTGTGTTTTGGACAAGTATCTTAGTCTTGCTTTGACTGATGTTTAAGCTGAACTTCTGGCAAGCAGCAGATAATTTGTCAACCAGGCACTGTAGCTGAATAACAGAATCAGCCACAATAGCTGCATCATCAGCATACAGGAGTTCCCTGACGAGTATCTTCCTAGCCTTGGTTTTTGCCCGCAGCCTCGATACATTAAATAGTTTTCCAGAGGATCTTGTATGGAGAAACACACCTTCGTTTATGTGCGCATAATGCAGTAGACAGGAGAAGAATATGCCAAACAGAGTAGGTGCGAGCACACATCCCTGGTTGACACCACTGCAAACCTCAAAAGGTGCTGATCGGGCTCCATTGAATTTGACGGTGCATTTAGTTTCCTCGTGAAAACACTCAATGAACTGCAGTAGTTTGGGAGAGCAACCTATTTTCCTCAGGAGTTTGAAAAGGCCACTTCTGCTGACCATGTCAAAAGCTTTAGTCAGATCAACAAAAACGATGTAAAGGGGTCTGTCTCTCTCTCTGAATTTCTCCTGCAGTAGTCGTAGAGAAGATATCATGTCTACAGTGGATCTACCACTCCTGAATCCACACTGAGACTCTGGGTAGACTCTAGAAGCTATCACTTGCAGCCTGGATAGTGCCACTCTAGCAAAGATCTTGCCCACTATACTGAGGAGAGAGATACCCCTGTAATTGTTGCAGTCACTCCGATCCCCTTTGTTCTTGTATATTGTGACTATAGTTGCGTCACGCATGTCCTGTGGGACATGACCTGTTTCCCAACAGCGGCAGAGGAGAATATAGAGTTCAGGGAGCAGGAGTGATTCGTTGACTTCCACTACTTCCACTGGGATACCATCACTCCCAGGAGATTTTCTATTTTTTATGCAGTTAATTGCTTTTTTAAGGTCACTGAGGCTCGGAAGGCATTCCAGTACTGGAAGATCTGGTAGAGAAGCCAGGGCGACATCGTCTACTGTGTTTTGTGTGGCATAGACTTCGAGGTAGTGTTCTGTCCAACGTTCTAGCTGCTTGGTTTGATCTGTAATTTTTTCTCCTGATTTGGATAGAAGGGGGGCAGGCTTAGACACTGTTGGACCCAGGGCCGCTTTAATGCCATCAAATACGTCTTTGCTATTTCCTGAGTGGAGACTGTCTTGGATTCTGTTGCAGGTATCCCTCCAAAAGTTGTTAGCACATTTTCTAGCCATATGTTTCGACTCTTTATTAGCACTTTTGAAGGCCTCCAAAGATCTTGGACTTGGCTTTGTCTAGTGAGCGAGGTGTGCAGATCGCTTTTTCTCGATGCAAGGTTCCATATGTGCTAGATTCGCCTCAAACCAGTCTACATTTTTGTGTTTTTGAGGCCCAAAGGCGGTGATTGCCGAACTGTAGATTACATCTCTTAATTTCTCCCATCTGATAGAGATGTCTTCTTCATCACTTAACGAGGGGATTGAACTGTTCAGGAGCTCGTCAAAGAGTGCACACTTCTCTGGGTCACCTACATGGTTGACGTTAATTCGCCTAGTTCTGGGTTGAGTGGAAGTATAAGCCTTCTTGAGAAGTAGTTTGATTTTGCTTAGCATTAGTGAATGGTCTGAGTTGCAGTCCGCACAATGGTATGAACGAGTGTGGATGACACTTTTCAGATCCATCCTTCGGGTGATGCAGAGGTCAAGCTGGTGCCACCTTTTTGAGCGTGGGTGCTGCCAAGAGACTTTATGGCGTTCCTTGCCAGAGAAGAATGTATTTGTTACAGTTCATGAGAGCTACAGAACTCGAGTAGCCTTTGGCCATTGTCATTGATTTTGCCAACACCATGAGGTCCCAAGCATTGTGGCCATGCATCATTTCCATCACCAACACGGGCATTAAAGTCTCCATTTATATAGAGGTGCTCGGATTTTGGAATACTTTTAATTACCTCCTCTAGAGCTTGAAAGAATCTGTCTTTGTCCTCTTCCGGTGCAGCAAGGGTTGGTGAGTAAGCACAGATTATATTAACTTTGCCTTGCGGTGATGCAAATTTCCTGTGTGCTACTCTTTCATTGCCAATGGGAAACATCGCGATGCAGGGGACGAGACTGTTTCTTATTGCGAAGCCGACGCCATGTATTCTAGGGCTTTGTTCTGGTTTTCCTTGCCAGTAGATTGTATAGTACTTTCTGTAAGAGATCCGCTGTCTGCCAGTCTGGTTTCTTGCAGGCAGGCCACATCAATGTTTAGTCTGCTGAGTTCTCTGTCGATGATAGCTGTTTGACGCATGTCGGTGACAAGTTCAGGGTCAGTATTGAAGCCAGGACACATTGTCCGTATGTTCCAGTTTGCTAAACGCATTAATGTTGAGGGTTTTCTTTTGATTGTATTTGCAGGTGCAGGTGAGCAGCTTGCTTTTTGATTTTGTCTTAGCACCAAGCACCCAGTGGTGCGGCAAGCTGTGGCGGGATAGCACTTTACTGTCCGAGGGCTGCTCGGCTTAAGGCAGGCAGTAGCTATCCAGTGAGGCTAAAAAGCCCCGCCTACCGTTAAGAGTGGTCCCTGGCGTTCCAGCTTACGCCAATCAGCTAGGAACTTATCACCGGTAACTACCACTCTCCGTGTTTTTCCAAAGACATTACTGTCAGAGATGGAGTGACCTCTCCATTGCTGGGGGAAAGCCTGGGCGGTAAATTTGCGAGTGCTAGGCTTCCCACACGTCAGCACACGCCTCTCTTCCATACTGACCGGGTCCAAAGGGATGGCGAGCCATCACAATTTGGGGACAGGTGGCTGCAGGAGTTTGCCAGAGAGCAGTAGTCTTACTACTGTCACCCCGCCTACGGGGCTCCAGGACCGGATTTTCTGTTAGGGTTTTCTCCCTTAGCCTTAGACCTTACAGGGACACACACACAAGGCAGTGCGGCTATTGACCTATAGCTAGGGATTGGTTTGTGGGCAACAAGGCGTGTCCGCACGCCGACGGGCCATGCCTGCCTCACATCTTGGGGCCAAACCTCCTCCGAGACCCTTGCAGTTTAGCCTGAGGATTCGCAGCCTCAGTTTCCATCTGCCACCACGAGGAAGTACTGCATAGGACTTGCTGTGGAGAGGCTATGTACTGGCAAGAGAGACTTACAAAACTGCTCCCCTTTCACAGATGCTAGCCAGCGGTGGCAACAAGTCAAGCTACCACACTAGACGCTTCTCACAGCCATTTGACAGAGAGACACATACACACAAAGAAAGATAACCTACTTGTCTGAAAGAGAGACATACACATACACACAAAGAAAGATAACCTACGTGTCTGAGAGAGAGAGAGAGACAACTGGCATATCCAAGATAATCTAAATTTTAGTTAACTTCGGTTGTCAATAATATCATCAGAGAACCAAAAAGATAATCGCGATATTTTGCAAATTTCTTGCTGAATTGGTGTCTTCAAATACCCAATCTTTATAAAGCGTTTCAAACAAGCGGTTCAATGCAACACAGAAGTAAAACATGAGCTGCTAATGGTGAGTTGAAAGTAGACCAAAGAAAGCCCAATCGTTAAGGGAGCTCATCGATTGTTCCACGTAGAAGATTGGATGCTAAATATTTTATAGCAGTGAGTCAATATGTACTAGGTGTCTCAATACATTATGTACACACAATGTTTAGCATTGAATTAGATGTTTAATAGAATACACTTGATCCTTTTTTTAAATATAATATGCTAGAGTTAGGATGTTGACATATGTAAATCTTTTTTTTTATTGACAGTTATAAACTACATCCCATTTTGAATCAACACAGCTTTCAATTGTCTTCAGGAAATTACTCGCGTTATGTGCATAAAATCTAGTTAAACGGCCGTAAAATAATTGGATGACTGATTCTCATATTTTCATTTAGGCCCACCCTTAACGTCTAAGTTGTAGGCTGATTGTACAACATTTTTGTTCTGTTTATAATTATTACATTGATATTAAAGCCACTTCGTGTCCGAAATATCAATTAACTAACATACATATATCTTTTGTAGAACACCCCATTTACAGTGTATGATAGTTCTAAAATGACTTCATTCAAAAAATTGTTAGGTAATGGGGTATTTGAAACAGCTACCACTTCCGGCGGAGAGCCTCTGACAAGCAGTTCAATTCCTGGCCTCCATGTTTGTCTTGCATACTGAGCCCCGCGAAACTATTATTACTGACAACTGACAGGGGAAATGCGAGCAACTGGTGTATAAACCAGTTAGCTTCGGACAGGAGGAACTCTTTAGCCTTGACTGGCTACCCAACTACGAGAAGGAAAACTGAATCCATACCTCTGCTGCCTTGCGGCTAAACCCTAACATGGAAAAAAGCTTTGGGATTCAACCGAGAGAAAAAAGACTTTTTGGAAACTTGCACACAGAGCTACATCCTGGTAGGTAACGTTCGATGCTGCTGATCCTAAACTGTATGGGGTAGGCCTACTTACCGTACCTTTGGATACATCGGCGCTACATGAAGAGAGTGGAACTACTGTGTAGGTGACATCGAACCGCCCATGGCTAATGCCCAGGCTAACTCTGAGATGAACCGTTGTCGTTCTACGACTGAATGAGGCCGATGAAGGAATACATTAATTTATTTTTAAAAAAATGATATCAGACAAATGTAGGTCTACCTGATGGCTTATCTTTTTTTTTTCCTTAACGACACTGTCTCTTATCTTCTAACCTTTAGGCCTATCTTATATATTACAAGAAGTTACTTCAAACAAAAAAAAAAAAGGAGATAATTACGCATTTCATTTGTCAGTCTATTATTCCAAGGACAATTGGATACTGCCTGGTCGTTGGGATTTTTCAATATTCCCGGTTTAAACCCTAGCTGCCGCACCCATCCCCAGTCGTCCTGCGGGAGATTAGGAATTGGAAGTAAATTATCTTTCACTCTGAAGGGACATCCGAACAATGTAAAACATTTTAGAAAAACAAATTTTGCAATTGCTGACCGAAAAAGAGTTAAGGAATTTGGTAACAGGACCCAACGCCAAGGGACTGATTTGTATTTTTGGCGCATCGGCATAATTTATCCCATGTGTGCCTATAATCCTTCAAGGCACTGTTGAAGATGATTTTGATATTGAAGCTTCTGCTGCGTTGGACCCTAAGACTAAGAAGTCACTGTTGACTTATTCTTTCATTAAATACAATATTCAATCCCCCCCCACCCACCCAACCGTAAAAACTTTCTTAATAAGCTCTTATAATGTTAAATACAATTTGCATTGGTTTATATAGGTACGCTATATATAACATGAGGGGTCCAATATTTTCACTCCAAATCTCTCTTTGATTTATACAAATACTTGAGAACTACTGTTGGAGACTTAATAAGGAAATATTCTGGAGCAAGGAACGAAATCCTAGCGTCAGTCGCCCGTCAAGAATCGATTATAACGTAACTACAATACTCAGCAATGTTAGCGGTTGGATTCACACAGGTGCATTAAAAGAATAGCGTCGTGCTGACTAGAAGACAGATCGATACTGCCCTTTAACCAAATTTTCAACACAAAAAAGGCTGCTTGGAAATATTGCTAAGCATATAGACTTTCACGCCACGTCGACAAAAGATTTCGATTGTTCTGTAGTTATTGTTGAATATCATGAAGGGCGTTGACATTAAGTATAATGACAATTAGGCCCATGTTATGTATTAGCTGACTTCACAACTTGGATGTTTGATGAAACATTTTCCATTCTAGTGATGACGCGTTTTTTTTTTTTTTTTTTTTTCGGTTTGTAAAGTTTGTATGAATCCGAAGATTTAGGGTAGAGGGTTAGGGTTAGGGTTAGGATCTCCAAAACGTTTCTTCCTTTCATTAGACCTGTACTGAACTGTAGACCTGTACTGAACTGTAGACCTGTACTGAACTGTAGACCTGTACTGAACTGTAGACCTGTACTGAACTGTAGACCTGTACTGAACTGTAGACCTGTACTGAACTGTAGACCTGTACTGAACTGTAGACCTGTACTGAACTGTAGACCTGTACCGAACTGTAGATCTGTACCGAACTGTAGACCTGTACCGAACTGTAGACCTGTACCGAACTGTAGACCTGTACGGAACTGTAGACCTGTACTGAACTGTAGACCTGTACTGAACTGTAGACCTGTACTGAACTGTAGACCTGTACTGAACTGTAGACCTGTACTGAACTGTAGACCTGTACTGAACTGTAGACCTGTACTGAACTGTAGACCTGTACTGAACTGTAGACCTGTACTGAACTGTAGACCTGTACCGAACTGTAGACCTGTACCGAACTGTAGACCTGTACTGAACTGTAGACCTGTACTGAACTGTAGACCTGTACTGAACTGTAGACCTGTACTGAACTGTAGATCTGTACTGAACTGTCGACCTGTACTGAACCTGTACTGAGCTGTAGACCTGTATTGAACTGTCGACCTGTATTGAACTGTCGACCTGTATTGAACTGTCGACCTGTACTGAACTGTAGACCTGTATTGAACTGTAGACCTGTACTGAACTGTACTGCACTCAGCAACGATCATTGGAAAGCAAACGCTAGATCATTTAAGCATTACACGATTTTTGCTGGATGGTCTAAATGTACAGCCTACCCTTACAAAAACAATAGTTATAAAGATCTCGACCCCTACGTGCCTAGTGTGTAAGCTCGAGATCCCAAGTCCAGCTTCACACCATCAGCCATACGGGTTTATTGTCTTGCTGCAAGCGGCCTAAAGATCCATCGCTGCTTTTCTAATCTGATTATTATGTACTTATTATTATTATAAAAATTCTGATTATTCTATTCTCACTGCAAGCTACAGTGAGCGTATCCCATGTTTAAATAGAAGGCCAATAATAACCGAAGTAACAAAGACATGAAGAAATTTTTGAAAAAATGTTTTTCAGCAACAAGCATTTCAAAATTAACACATTCATCGTGGATCTAGATAACGAGTTAACATTAGGCACTTTTCACACTGCAAAAAAAAAAGAAGGAAAAAAAAAACACAACATGTCTACAATAATCACACGTAGAAAAGAATAAGCATATCAGTGTACATTAGTCAGACATGGTTGACAAAAAATATTCACATCAGTCTACAGAGTGACATAAAGACTAGGCATCAGTTGACAATACTCACACCAATTAGTTTAAATATACACTTGCTATGAAAGACTATAACAAAATTAAATGTATATAAATAAGGAATTCTACTTATTTGTATAATGAATAAATTCATAAAAATATAAATACTAAATATAAACATTCCATTTGTTCAAATATTGATCATATCAATAATCAAGAATTCAAGATTGATGATAATGTGTACATAATGATAAATGCACGACAAAATGAGTTTCATAATAATATACTTTAACAATTTGACAGTCAACAGAGACTGTATTCTGTACAAGACTTTATGGCTCGCCATTCAAGTTCTAGAACTTAAAGATTCATGAACTTAATTCTCTTACAGATTTCATTGATGCAATTAATGTCTCCTCCCTATCCAGTTGTAGATTACACTCCAATATAGAAACATTTTCTATTTACTAGGTCGAGTTATATGGACACGTTTTTTTTCTTTTTGTAGGAATGTTCAAGACCAAAAGTTGACTTATTTTTTCAAGATTTTGAAGAGATATATTTAGGCTTAGCTATAGGCCCTATTAAAATTTAATTTTTCTGTGATAAAAACAATCAAAACAAGGTTACAAAGACAGTTTTTTGTGGAAACAAACTCAAAATCGGCCCCCGAAGTTATCCACCCAGGCAGGTAAAAAGGCAGGTATCAATATTTTCAAAAAGAACATCAGAATTAAATTTAATCAAGGACAAATGACAGAGAAGAATGGAGAAAGAAGGTTGACAGACCTTGTGTGGTGCCCCAGAGGTCAAGCAAATCAAAAGATAGGTGAAAGTGAATGTGAAGTTAAATGCGAACCTGGCCTAACTAATGTCTTATAATAAATATCTAATTGATCTAATTGTTTTGTAAAGGGTCAATCTCTTAATCAAATCCTATAGAAAAAAAAAAGAAAAAACATTTCCGTAAAAAAAAAATTAAAAAATCCTTTAGTTCAGTGTTCTATCGCCATGGTGTTTCTCTGCAGTTCATGAGATAATATGAAAACCTACTTATTAATTGTTATTTTAAATTATGTCTAACTTCTATGCATCCTAAATAGATTTTTTTCTCTTTAATAACGTAGCAATACAAATTTAAAAAAAAAATGTTTTTTTTTTCCAAAAAAAATAAAACCATTTGCATAAATGTGTAAAAATATGGTAAATGGCAGCCTCTCCTGCTAAAGAGCCTCCCGTATTTGTTACTATTAATAGTGAATAGTTGTAAAAGTGGTGTATTGTTATCAAAAAAACTGCTTGCATAAGTGATTTAAAAAATTAGATTTTTTTCCCTTTTAGAAAAATAAAAGCCATTGCATCAGAACTTTGAATGGACCAAAATATTATGATGTCGGATTTTTACTATCTTTTCTAGTTTACGAGATCTGAACAGGACGAACAGACATTTTACACAAAACTAATAGCGTCTTTTCCCTTTTCGGTAGCCGCTAAAAACATTTACTTAAATTAGATTTATTATGATAGAAATATTTGAAGAGTTAGAAATTTAAATGATCATTTTCCACTCAATTTTTTATAGTCCATTAAAAACCATGTCAACAAAAAAATAAATTAAACATAAAGTTAAACAAAAAAAGTTGGACATTAAAGGTAAGCCTATATATTTAATGACATAAAAACTTGCAAAAACAAAATAAGAAAAGCATAGGCTAAATTATTTTATATAATTTCACTGAATCTAAAAATTGTTATTGGCATATATATTGATAGTATTTTATTGATTCTCAATATTGAGTTGGTGTGGGGTTAGAAAGGGTTAAAGACCAGTTGTGTGTCTGACCCTAAGAAAATAAAACAGGTCATGCAAGAAGGACAATGCTTTTACCCAGCTTATAACACAGATCTACATTTTTAATACCTAATATTTAATAAACAATAATTGGATGCCAAAATAATAAAGTATAAAATTATAAAAAGGTGTAAAAAAAAAAGATGTACAATGAATATTTCAAAGTAGCTATAAAACAATGACATCAAAATAAAAATCAATGAAAAACAGAAAATGCTTATGAAGAAAAAGCCATGATTTGTATTTCAAACTTCCATTACATAGGTATGTTAAGCTTTTAATTCTGCGAGAAATACTTTTTAAACTCATGTCTTATAACAAAAAAAGAAATAGGTTTAGGTAATGTTAGTTTTACATTGATGTAATTCCATCAGAGCTGGTACGAGTTAAGATACACATAATCTGACTTAGACATTGAATAATTAAACATTGAAACAGATGGACATATAAACATAGAAACCGTGTTTGAAACACAGGCACTTGTGAACAGACACACACACACAAAGTAAAAATAAATTAAAGTTGCTTTTAACAAGTAAAAACACACCAACTGTAACAAACATTAAGAAAGAGAAACACACGCTGACGCTTACAAAAACATAGATAAAATCATCAATAAGACCTACAAAAATATGAGAGTTATGCATTATTGCTTTTTACTTTCTATCATTTTTTAAATATGTAATAAAATACAAATGTACAAAAGAAAGGAAAACAAAATTATATAACAAAATTATGCATAGCTCTCATAGAAAAGTTACTAAATCTGGTTTTACATTAATTTTATTGAAGCTAAATAATTTAAATAAGTATTAAATATCCTTCCACAAAATAAAAAAAAAAAACAATGTAAAATTTGTTTTAGTAATAGTAAAAGGCTCTACAGATGGAGGGTCTAACAATTATATTATAATTCTGTACTTTTAGATTAGTTTAAGGTAGGGGTCACTATAAAAAAAAGCAATATGTAAAGAATGGAAATATTATGCAAATTTAGCGCTTTAAGGCTTTCAGAGGTTGAAATCAACAAAATAACTGGACCTGAGATTAGTCATTAATTGGCACTTAAAATATAAATTAATTGCTCTCGAGAGGAAAGCCAAACAGTGAAAGGAAATATTGGTGGATAAAATTGTTTGTAAATAATAGATATGTGTATAAAACAAGGGGCAGATAAAAGTCTTACTTTTGTACACTTCAATTTAAAATGTAAAAGATATTCAACAATTATCTGCCCCTAACCAGAGCTTCTCAAACTGTTAACATCATTACCAATAAGGGTAGTGACATACATTGTGGATTTCTATAAACAAAATGAATGCAGAATCTATACCTACTCTTCGAATGCAATAATGTTTTATAAGATTATGAAAAAAAAATTTTAGGGTTTTAAGTACAAACAGAAGGATCTCAAAAAAGAAGGACTCTATTAAAATAGTTTGAGAAGCCTAGTTATAGATCATTATCAGGGTATGAATAAAAAGAAATAATGTATCAACACCAGATTTAGGAAATGTTTTTCTACCAACAGATTTGATACAATGGTCATAAATGATGTCAAAACAATTAAGTGGCTTATTGTGGAGAAATTAGAATTACCAAAAAAAAAGTTGATTAGATATTACATCTTGAACAAATGAAAAGAAAAAAATTGTATTATTATAAAATGAATAAAATAAATATTTCTAAAAAGAAAAATCTATGATCTTGATGTAATAATCCTTTACTTAGAAATTATAATTCTAGACCTAACTGGTATTTTTGTTTTGCTTTCAAGCATTGTATTTATAATTAGGAAAAAAAATTAGTTAATAAAGATAGGTTTTAAATAAATATAAATATAATTTATCTGTTAAGTCATAATTTTAATTGACTTAAATAATGGAATGACACAGTTGTGAATGTTTTTTTTGCATGACAACACATAACAATTTATCAAAACTTTATAATTCTGCAGGTTTTTATAAATAATTAAATTAACTTTGTGATAACATGATTCTTTTTTTGCATTCAAATCAAAACTAAGAGCTAATTATGAAGTAAAACCTTTTGTAACTGGTTTCTCAAACTCTATATCACTGACATCTTCATCATCCTCTATTTTTAGCATTCTGTATTCCTCCTGTTTGGGCCCATTTTCCACTCCATTACCATTCAAACGAGCTCCTGGAGGCAGTCTGTAGATGCAGCCCATAACAACAAACACAACAAACAACAAGATAAAATGGAAGGCACAGTGCCAGCTGAAATGAGAGCAAACAAACAAAATACAAACAAAAATACTTTAAAAAAAAACAAAGCTTATATTAAGTGTATCAATTAGTTTCGATCAGTCATGTAATTAACATTGTAATAGATCTAGACTTACAATAATAAATCTGTGCAATTAGAAATATTTTTGTACCAATTGTTTTTGTTTAGCGCAATTTCTTGCTTTAATCGTTCTCAATACGCTATGATCCTATCACTTGTCTGGACCAGTTGGAAAGGGGTAGGGGGAGAAAGAACGGAGTATCTGGGTGATTGCTTTTTAAATGTATTTTTTTTAAAGGGAAAGACCTGAATTTGAACTTGTGGGCAAAAGCCTTCTCAGGCTTCTCAAGCCAATGCGGTTAACACTCTACTAGCAAAGAGTCTAGGAACATGGAAGATTGTAGTTATCTATTGTTTCTGCTCTATATTTGTGTTCACTAAGGCTAATATAAAGGGGACTAATTCAGATTATACCACCACTTCAGTCAAGTACTATTTCTTTCCTTCGTTTCAGATAACAAACAATTTTATTGATTCTTGTGTTGTCAGGTAAAAGAAATAATTGTGATCCAAGATTGGGTGTCAGAGAAATAACATGTACAAATTTTGGCCAGACACACACACACCACAGACAGACAGACAAAGTGAGTTGATATAAGCTTTGTAAAAAAGGTCAACAACAAAATGTTGTTTTTTTGTTATTCTTAACATTAAATAGAATGTGGACCTCCTAGAGCCTCCTAGAAATTTTATGGAAGAAAATATTGAACATTTAAATATATATGGAGAGATCAGTTTAAAATGATTTGGTATAATCTTAAGATTTTCAATTCCACCTACTGCCTCTTATCACAATACAGAAGCTTTAGGCAAAGGATTATAAAATAGTTCTTTCTACAAGGAATGATTTTTACTTTTAAGAAAAAAGAATTAATGTGGAAATTAAATTCAATTATTTTGTCAATACAAAAAAGCTTTGAACAATATAATTAGCACTGTTTTATTGCACATGAAATTATTTCAATGTGAAGATGTACATACCTAAAGTAAATAGTAGCTTGCATGACACCCATTTCATCATCTAGTTTCCATGCAGTTTTATCATTAGGGTGTCCATACAGAATGACTCCGACCCCCCAGAACCAGCTTCCTTGCAGCATAACAAGATATGCTCGGGCCATAGACAACAAGGAAGATTTCTGGAACCTGTGAAGAACAAACTGAATAGTTTAGTAATGAATATAAAGATACATTGTGTCAACCTCTTATCTTTATAATTTACACATGTTTAATAATGAGGGGGCGCGGTGGTCAAATGATTAAGCGCTTGGCTTCCGAACCTGAGGTCCTGGGTTCGAATCCCAGTGAAGACTGAGATTTCGAATTTCGGAATTTTTAGGGTGCCCCTGAGTCCACCAAACTCTAATGTGTACCTGATCTTAGTTGGGGAAAGTAAAGGCGGTTGGTCATTGTGCTGGCCACATAACACCCTGCTCGTTAACCGTTGGCCAAAGAAACAGATGACCTAACATCATCTGTCCCATAGATCGCAAGCAGGGGCGGACTGGGTGTCAAAATCGGGCCGGGCATTACCATATAACGCGGCCCACAAATGACATGTTTTATTACATGTGTATAATATATGTAGATAAAGTTTGATAATGCAGATACTGGATTTATGCTTGCGTAGGATTACATACTGTATTTTATTTATACATGTTTGTAGTCTGAAAACTATTAACAGTACAATAGCAGCCTTAATAAGTTTGAAATGAATATATTGTTATATCTCTGCTCCTACATTGAAGCGTATGGTGCGCACCAGGGCACTGTTAAAGACGAGTGAGTGGGTAGAAACAAGATGGTGGACTGTTGATTCCAGCCAAGTTGATAGAGGAACAGAATAGAGATAGGTTAGAAGCTTAGAACCGCCTGAGTTGTAGAAGGGATCATTGCCAGTGTGGTAAGCGGGTCAGAAGCAATGTAGTTTGTCTGGTCAGGGAGAAGTCTTGTGAGGAAACTGGAAAGGGTCATTCCTGTTAGTGTATGTATACTATTGTTCCTGAGACACGTAATGTAACCTGTGTTAGTGGAAAGATAGGGAGCCCTGTTGGAACGTTAAGACATATGCGGCAGCAGTGAAAGGTGTATATTAGTTGAAGGCAGTGGCGGAGACAGTGAACCCTGCAGGCCAGAGCAGCTAAATGAACTCATAAGACTTTTATGTTGAGATCGTCTAATATCTTGTAAAAAAAAATATCTCTTCACCTTTATCTTTCGTGGAGTTTTTGCCCTCGGTTACAATCTTATTAAATGTTACGTTATGATATAATATTACTTATAGATGACAGATGTCACTTAAAAAAAAGAAGGTAATCGCTTCCAAAGCATTTCTTGTGTCTGGTGTCTGGGTGTCTGATAAGTCGTTGGTTTTCCTGGCTGACCCAAACAACCTATTCCATTTAAAGATTAGAGAAAGCTGAACGGTTAGAGTGGAACTTAATGTGAAAAGCTCTTGCTTCGTCTTAATACATTCTCAAAAAACGCGAATTTTATAAGACTCATTATTTATAGGGCCTGATTTAAGTATGTGGGGACCCGGGGGCAGTGTTTTTGTGGAGGCCCCACACAGTTTTTCAAAAGCTTTCATGAAATTCCACTTAGGAATAAAATACTTATATCTAAAAACATGCTAAATTTAGTCTCACTTTGCATCTTTTTAAACATTTAATATGCAAATTTTAGTTTTACGAGGTGTATAATTTTGAGTTTGTGGAGGGTAAGGGCCGGTAAGTCCCTTGATAGATGTACTGCCGTAATTCCGAGATGCATTCATATACTACGAGCTAGCCACAAGCGGACACTTCACGACAGCGTTGCCAGCCGACCTAAGTTTTAAAGTGTTAGCGTTAAAAATGAAAAAAAAAAAATAATTAAAAGTTTCAGAGACGTCGAAATACTGATATATATATTTCCTCGGGGATGTAGCCCCACCCGCCCTCCCTTAAATCCGGCCCTGATTATTTAAAATATAAATTTCAATTCATTAAATATCGGATGTAACAGCGCTATATAAAACCAGTTCATTATTATAAGAAATTACGTCTTTAATGACTTCGAACTAAGCAGAAGTTTGTACATGCCGACCAGCAAAATGATCAGGCCAAACACAACCTCGAAGACATCAAAGCAGTGCTGAAGTCCATGGCGCTCGTACATAACAAAACATTACGCCTGACGTTTTGCAAATTATAATAAGTATAGTTAGTGTAAAGGTTTTGATAGTCTAGTTGAATTGTAAACAAAATTAATTAACTTCAACATCTCTTTCTTGCTGTTGTCACTTTTTTTTTTAAAGTTGTCTTAATTGAAAAAAAAAAAAAATTCTCTGGTCACGACCAGACCGGCCATTTCGCCCGAATGCCCATATAGCCAGTCCGCCCTTGATCGCAAGGTCTAAAAGGGGAAACTTTACTTTTTTTTTTTTTTTTACTTTTAATAATAAACCTAGGCTTATCCATAACTTATGCCCCACCCTTCCAGCCCCCTGACTAAAAGGGAGGGGGATATACTTTTTTTTGGTATAGTGGTGGTGCCACCAGTAAATATTTGAGTTATGTACGTCTTAAAACATTCTTTCAATGTTGATAATAGGCCTACAATATTTCAATTCGCCACGACTTGAGACTTCCCAGCAAATTGAAAAATTGAAGCTATTTAATAGCTTGAGACATTGAAGTATTTCAGTTATCTTGTTTGCAAACTATGCCATCAGTATGTCATAATATGTTTAAAAAATGTTTTTTGATAATACATACATACAAGACCAGGACCACTATTTTAGCAACAATGAAAATCACTATGAAGATCGTGATAAGATCGCAACGCGAAATAGGAAAGTGTTGCAGCTTAGGGGCGCAATTTGGGTTTACATTTAGGCCAGGCCTACCTGTGTGTCAGTAGCTCTACGTCGAACTACCTCCACCCCCGGGCTTAAATCCTAAAACATTTAAATTTTAAGTTATTGTAATCTTTGAATCATTTGTCTCTTGATCTAGGATAAGTGTGCCACCCATTCGACCTCTGCACAGATGAACTTGGGGCTTTTATTGATATTATTATTATCATTGGTCTTTAACATTAATTAAATAGGCTTGTGCTGAATTTTTGTTTGTTTGCTGACAGGGAAAAAATATGAAAAACTTAGTTGTTAAAAAGGTATGCGGTATAATCGCCCTAATGAAAAATATCTCTATCATAACATTGACTCATGCTTACGTATCTCGACAGCTTATTAATAGTGTTTATTGATTAAAATTAGGGAAAACTAAGTCAGCATTCTTCAAATGTCACCGTGTTTCACCTAGCCCATATTTCTGATTAGATTGTTTAAAAAAAATAAGTAATTTTAAGTCAAAGTCCTAATAAGTAAAACTTTTTTGAAACGGACTAACTAATTGACATCATACTTAATGTAGGTCTAATAATACAATAAAAACAAATGGATGTCGAACGAGACCTTCGCTAACTCATAAACATTGAGCGTTAAGGCTAACTTATAGGCCTATATATTTTTATTCAAAGTAATTATCCTAGAGATCTACATCATGTGTATGTAAATGTATTAAATATTTACCCGTACCTCTAAATTTAGTCCTAAATGCATTAAATATTTACAAAGAGCTCTAGATTTAGTACTAAATGCTCTAGATGTAGGCCTAATTGCATTAAATATTTACCAAGAGCTCCAGTAGGCCTAATTGCATTAAATATTTACCAAGAGCTCCAGTAGGCCTAATTGCATTGAATATTTACCTATAGCACAAGATGTAGGCCTAATTGCACTTTGAATGACTTACTTTGCTTCCAAAATGAGGCAGACGACAGTGAGAGCGATGACGTAGACAAGCAGGACATGGATGTGAACGTCGACCATTGGTCTGCCGTGAAGGTGGTTAGCAAAGAGTAGACCTTCCACTGCAAAGGCTAAAGTTAAGGCGATGTAATCCGTGGCAGGGGGCAAGGGCGCACCGTAGTGGCTGGCAATGTCCACTATGCCGGACATCAAGAAGAAGAAATACATGGTAGCATGCTGAACTGTGGAAAATCAAACCAAAATTTTTGAACTCATAGTCGAGAAACATAACAAGATTGTATGCAATTAAGTTTTAATAGACTCGAGGTTTTCAACCTTGACAGCGTAGGCCTACTTGAAAGCTATCTACTTTTATCATTTTTAGTACGGTACTTTTGTTCAACATGCTTTTCAGAATTTATTCAGTTTTTAACGTTAGACATGCGCTGGAAGCAGAGAAAGTTTGCTTAAGAGTTAATAGCTAGAAAAAAAAGTGTCACCCTAAAACCTCTTCGGAATGTCCAAACATGTTCGAGATAGGTTCCTTTTATGATCATTTAAGACGGAAAAGGTTTTTTACCCCGTTGCCAGGGTGAGAGATTGGCTCCCTGTTAGGAGGCTCCAAAGAAACAATAAGTAAGGTCCCTTTCAGACTTTGTGATCTTTAGGGCAGATGATGTAAAGGTCATCTGTTTCTGTGGCCTACGGTTAACGAAGGTATCATGTGGCAAGCACAACGACCAACCGACTTTACTTTTCCCCAACTAATGCCAGGTACCCAATAGAGCTGGTTGCGCCCAAAGAACCCGAAATTAAATATCCCAGCATCCACCAGGATTCGAACCCGGTACCTCTGGTTTGGAAGCCAAGGCGATCAGTTATTCACGCCGGTCTTTCATGAGACACGACTCCTTGAGCCAAAAACGAAAATTCCTCCTCTTACGTGAAGACCGGAGTCCGCGACCACTGGAGGACTCTCCTTATTCCTAAAATGTACCGAAACAAACCTGGGTTGGGGGGTACCATCACCACAACCACACGTATGGTCTTCTGCTGGGGAACAGAGTAACAAATAGGACTGGGTTAGTGAACCTCTCTTACATCCTGAGCATGTGCATATTTCACGTGCAATGTTTGTTCGCTAGTACGTAGCCCGCTGAGGACCATGTTCGTTCCCATACTTCGCCAATCCAACTCCCCTTTCAGATATTTACACGGAAACGCCGCGCTGAAGTGACGAGAGCTTTTCCTCCGAACCACTGGACAGAAAGGGCAACAAAGCCCAAAACTGTTTCTACTTGCTGTGTAGTAGAGACAACATAGACGTTTATCAAGATGCCCAGAGTTGTCAGGAGTGTCTTAATTGTACTCTGTGAATGTAAGAAAATAGAATGGACACCACTCGCCACCCCCAAACTTTGAACAGAGATCATAAAGAGAGAGAGAGAGAGATTCTGGCACTATGAAGAAAACAAATTCTGTTTATATTACAGTGGTCTACAATGACATGCACCCACTCACACCTGCTACTGTCGTTCAGTAGTCTCAATAGTCCCAAGTTCTAACCTTGTTCGTGGCCATGCCCCGGCGTCCTAGGGAGGTTTGTTAGTACGTTTTAGCTCTGCATAATCGAATTTCCAAGCTTCTAAGCTTGTGGAAATATTACAAAATAATTATTAAAATAATAATTAAGAATAATCAGAATCAGTGGCTACTTACCTATGCCCATAGACGGATGTGGAAGATTAAATATGATTTCAGCCAACATTCCAAAACCTGAGAGTCCAACCTTGATGAAGCCTTCTATTGGTAGCCTGGTTAGAGGACCGCAGGCGCAGACACAAGGGAACGTCGCGGAAGAGATGTATCTGCTGCCGGCTCTACGACAAAGTAAGTACCTCTTGGTGACACACACCGCCCACCACAAACCGTAAAGAAGAAACAGACTGCCGGGTAAAGCGTGTCCTTTAAAATCTCCCATGACTGAAGGTCACTTCTGCTCGAAATTATAATCCAGTACAGAAATAATCAACGCACTTGCTAATTTTTTTAAGGTTAAATGCTTTTCTGGTTTCTTTAAGTCAAAGTTGTCCGTTGTACAGGCTTATGTTAGATCAACTCACTTCTTTTGAGAGAAATCATCACCGCGTGTGACTGTGATCTGTTGGCAGAGAAATATAATATAATTTATATAAAATAATGTTATAAACCTGGTGGTGGCACAGATGGGGGTAGTGTGTGAGTGTTGTCAGCCGACGCAAATCGCCTCAGGCCAGAGCTAGACGAGCTGTCAACCGTGACGAGTTACGACGGTCAGCCGAGACGAGTGTCAACATGAAGATTCGAGTAGGATCGGCGTCGTGAACAGAGCTCAGGAGCGTCACGAGGGATGTAGTCATATGACCACCCAGAATGGTCGAGCGACGTTCTGCCCGGTTCTAGAAGGCCAGCTGGGACCCTATATAAAGAGTGGAGGTGTCGCAGTCAAGACGGTTCACGAGAGACGGTTCACGGCAGGGGTTCAGAATACGGTCGACTACAGCACAGTTCAACGGTGTGGTTCTGTACGGATCATTACGACGGTTCAGTGCGGAGTACTGTCAAGTACAGTTGAGACGACTGGCGTCTTGATCTTGGTCTGCGATCGAGTCCGACACAACGAGCCTAGTGTGTGAAGTCAGTCCTGAACTGTTGAACCCAGTGCAAGCCAGGAACGAGACGGAGAGGCCAGTGCAAGAGTTGATACGGCGGAACGGTGTTATCGGAGAGATATTTGTACAGTGTACGTGTTGCCAATTGTACAGTATTGGCTGTTATTTATTCAACTATTAAAGCGTCACGTTACTTTGGAGCCCTGAGTTGTCAAGTTCTTTAAGTTGGAGGTGTATGGTGCAGTTTGCAGTGAGCCTGGATAGTGAGATTCGTAACAATAATATAATATAATATAATGGCATGCTAGATGTCAATGCTGCATGTTCCTATCTTACGTTGGGGCTCTTACTTTACTGTCGGATAAAAAGATAATCTCTACAGAGATTTGTCAAACAGAAGTACGAAAAGAGCGCTACTGACGCTAACAAAGTAAACATGCACAAACTAGATTGTACCCTTTAGTTCTGCATGCCTGGTCTAGATCTTTAGGATTTCATCTGAAGTAAATTCGATTAAAAATATCGCCTGACCACCAAAAAGGTCTTTCACTAAGAATACCAATTTATATTTTCTTTTAGTCTCTCTTTTGCTTTTCAATTGTCCATTCTACGGCTCTCAAACACTAATTAAAGAAATCAGTTATCACTTTTGACCTAATAAATAAATAATCGTCACTAAATCAAAGTAGAATCATCACATGTAACATAATACTTAGACGCGAATGAGTTAAATTTCAAATGGAAAAATCAATAGAGTTAACATACTACCTGAGTAGATAAAGGTGAAAAAATTATCATAGCCAAGTGGTTTGTTTTCTGCTAGAAGCTCTGAACCAGCTACTCTCAATTTTGGTTTTCTTTTTATTCAATTAGATTTGTAAAAAGTATTTTGGGATCGTTTGAAAAGGGGGGAGGGGTCGGGTCTAGGCCTCCATAATCGGCCAATGCTCATGGGCCATAAAAGTTATCCTATTTTAGCCGGGTAAAAAAATTATGACAAAAAGTACTGAATAACACTGTCTAGCTCACAAACGCATCTCCTATACACAAAATTACTACTTTTAGAGGTTAAAATTCACTTAAATCTGATACTGACATTAGGCTACATATATTTGAACAGACTATAGGGTGCTGCAAATCGGGACACACCATTGATGCATACTTTGAATGGCTTCGACAGTAGCAGTTTGTAACTAACATAAACTCTGCCACAATTTAGAGTTGCGATGACATGGAGGCCAATACGAGGCAAGCGCATACAGGGACGTCCTCGTATAACTTGGCGCCACACTTTCATGGAGGACCTCAGAACAGTGGACACCAAGTGGGAAGAGGCTTCAGACATTGCCAGTGACAGGTCTTTGAGGAGACAGGTCTTTGAGGAGACAGCTTGCCGCCCAATGCGTCGACCGGCGCGGGAGGATCTAAGTCTACGATAAAGCTTATTTTCACCCCCATCAACTCACCTATTCCCTTTTAGTCCTATAAATATTAAAAATTCATCACGTATCCAATGGAAAGATATACTAAATGAATTCATCTAAATGCAGGAAGAATATATTCAACTATTTTCAGCTCGAGAAGTCTCTGCATAACTTCTGCCATCTCTTTTTTTTTTCAATCCATTTATCTATACATCACCCCCCCCCCCCACTGTCTGTCTACGAATCTATCAACATATATATATCCACCCATCTAATTATCCACCCAACTTTCTCACACTATGAGTACTATTGCCGGTGTCCCTGTGTGTATGTGTATGTGTGTGTGTGACATTCTTTTGATCAATAATGGTAGGAAAACGCACATTTCATCAAAAACTTTGCTTCGAAAATCACAAATGCAAGACTGGCGGGAGAAATTAAGACTTTTACTGCTTTTTTTTTTTTACTTAGTGTCTGTTGAAGCTTGTTTACTGATTTAAGGGACTTACTGCACAAAAAGAAAAACAAATATTGTGCCAACTCTTTGCTTAGTCCTTGACATGTGTTTGCTATTATGAAAATATTTTACGACATTTTACTGTTACAACGATTGGGGAAGAAATGATCGAAATTAGATTTGGAAATTTTTTAAATGACAAAGTGATCAAAATATTTCATTGAAATAGCAAAATGTGTGGAAAGGGGGGGGGGGGTCGTTTATTTTACACCCTGAGAGCTTATTGTCTCTCCCAAGTCAATCTAAAGTTTTATTAGAGTGCTACTATTTGGGTAAAACAGACTGGAAAATGTAAAGACTTTTTTCCACAAATGGAAGGTCATTACCACTCTGTCAACTGCAAATACTCAACTGGAAGTTCATGACCTTTCTTTTAACCGGAACTTCATGACCTCTCTTTTAACCGGAAGTTAATTATTTCACTATTACTGGAAGTTCATGATCCCTCTTTGTAACTTGAAGTTCGTGGCCTTTATTTGTGACTGGAAGCCTATGAACTCATTGTGAAATAAAAGTTCATGAACTCTGTCAAAAGACATTTGTGACCTGTCATCCGAAAGTTCATGACTTATGTCAAAGAGTCTATGATATCATATTGTTTGAAAATCTCTGTTTATTCAACTCCCATCTGGTCAAAAAAAAACCAAACAAACAACAACAACAAATTCAGAAATAAGTTGCCACTTAGTACATTGAACGCTTATGTGAGCTCTCAATGCTACTACTCCTAGATCTATTACTGCTCTCAATAGGAAGATGGAAGAAAAGCGGCAGAGAGTTGACAGAAACATATTCGCTCCCCACTTGCTAAGGCTCTCTATGTTTATCTTCAGTCAGACCCCTTTCTCCTGCCTGAAGCCGGGATGACTGCCAGGATTCGATCCCTACTGTTGTAATGACTCTACGTTTCCAAGTACTTTCTAAAGTCATGTTGAAAAGGCTGTCGTCATGTGATCTCACCTTCAAGCCTCTCAGCCGCCGCGCTGTCCCATGAATGTTTTCTTTGACTAGATCTTAGGGTAGACAATAGCGTTACACTTAGCTGTACTGAGGGCCGCGATTTATTTTTAACTGCTGGGTAATCTGGTTGGTGCATATTATATGTTCACCTCGCTGACAAACACACAGCTTTCTTGATCAATGAATTCTATCAACTATTGACATCAGCGGAGTTGTCTACATAGAGTTGTCTACATAGAGTTGTCTACATAGAGTTGTCTACATAGAGTTGTCTACAGAGAGTTGTCTACATAGAGTTGTCTACATAGAGTTGTCTACATAGAGTTGTCTACATAGAGTTGTCTACAGAGAGTTGTCTACAGAGAGTTGGCTACAGAGAGTTGGCTACAGAGAGATGTCTACAGAGAGTTGTCCATTAGCCGAGCAAAACATATCCACGCACACAGAACTAGGTCTTTTATGCCTGAACCACTGGCGGATCCGGGGGGGGGGGGCGGAGGGGCGATCGTCCCCTCCACTTGGCCGACCCCTCCCTCCCTCCGAAGTGGGGGTGGACGAATTTTAGTATAGAATTCACACTATTTGTATACGAATTTATTACTTATGTTTATAATATATATTTGTTTTTAAATATTATTTATTTTATTTGCAGTGTATTAAGGGCCTATAAATTCATATTTAAATATTTTTCATGTAAAACATTATTCAAAAGATCCTTTTTTAATAGGGTGAATAATGAGCTAGAGGTAAGGAGAATGTGTTTCTGCAAAGAAGAATGCAAGAAAACGTTTTTGGCGGCGGGGCGAAGCAGACAGAGAGACAAGCAGACAGAAAGACAAGCAGACAGAGAGACAAGCAGACAGAGAGACAAGCAGACAGAGAGACAAGCAGACAGAGAGACAAGCAGACAGAGAGACAAGCAGACAGAGAGACAAGCAGACAGAGAGACAAGCAGACAGAGAGACAAGCAGACAGAGACAAGCAGACAGAGACAAGCAGACAGAGTGAGTTGATAAGAACTTGTAAAAATTTTCGACTTCTAAATATATATATATATATATATATATATATATATAAATCAATTCAACAAGGGTATAATTTATTTCACATATTTAGAAAGTAATTGAGAGATACGCCTATATTTGTAGAGCCAGTGTAGGCCTAGAAGAGATTAAACCTAAGTAGAGTTTATTTAGCATAATTACGCAAGAACGTACACCCATTATATAGCAGATACTACATCAGATTAAATGGGCGCATGATTGTGTTTCTCCTCTGGTGTCCCAGATGATGGCCTTTTAAACAAAAATATCAAAGAAGACTGAACTGCTTAATTATGGCACCTATCTATTACTTTGGCTATTTCCATAATTCATTAGGGCCTGACATTTCTATTTATCAAGTCCAAAGTTGTTTGTCAGATTTAGTTTAGGTGAACCCGATGGTCCCAGATTTTAACATTTTATTTTAGTGGTTCACAGAATGTAGACCTCGGGTGCTTAGTGGTCCATATTAAAAGTCTACCATATAGACACAAAGATAAAGGCATATTCCTCGTTCCATATGCTAAGATAAATTCGTACTAACCATGCCAGCTTAAAAACATAAATTTTCCGGGTATAGCCTGTATTCTTCACCGCATTCCCTCCCCAAGCTTTCTAGGCCAAATCTAAGCGATCGCACCGCTTTTCACAAGAAGGTTATATTTAGATGGAGATGGCGGTTGCTATCAAATGTTCATTATCGGTTGAAGCCAGTGGGCGGAGCCTATTCGCCATATTGGTTTACTCAAAACATTACATAAATACGTTACAAAAATAATAATAGACGCCGCTAAAATGCACTTTTACCAAAATTTATATAAATAATTAAATGGCACTAACATCATTAACTAAACTCTAACTCACTAAAGTTTAGTCTTTAGTGACTAAAAACCAAACTAACCGATGAAGCGATATCCCGTTTTCTGGTCGTCGTTGCGTACAACCGTATGCCGAACAAGAAGGCATTTGTAATGTTTATTTTATCCTATACACTGTGTTTTTAACGTTTTATAAGATATTGTACAATGTATAGATATTTAAATATTGTCGTGAAATATTGTCGAACAAATTTCTCAAAAAAAAACAAAAAACAGACTACACTTTTTAATTTGAGTAGACCAAGATGGCTTTATATAACCTCCTTGGCTTTTCACAATGAATTCTCCCCTCCTACTTGTTTCGGCATGCGCGTTCAAAACAGTATTTCCTGTACGCATTTCTTGTTTAACAATGTTATTGTTGTCATTCTCTTTCATTTTTGGACGCCAAAGTTATTTCTTAAAGTATTTTTCTTTTCCTGCTTCAAAATGCGATTTTTAAGTAGCAATGATGTGTTGGCCATTACTGTAGACCACAGTGTTAAGAATAAATGGCGATGGCAGTATAGTTAGAAACGAATAATGGCACAGGCACTTTATTTAAAAAGAACCTTAGTCTGGTCGCTACAAGCATGACGCGTGTCTTTTTTTTTAAAGTAACGTTTTGTATTTTATAATATAAGATGTCTTCGGTACACATTTTGTTATTCATCAAATTACACAATTTTGTCGGGCAACTAATGACACAATTTTGAACAAGAAATTACACAACTTTATTGTGCTGCAACTAATGACACAATTTTGAACAAGAAATTACACAACTTTATTGTGCTGCAACCATAGACATAAATAAATATAGACTGGCCGAAGGAAGTAACTTCATGTA
This sequence comes from Biomphalaria pfeifferi, assembly GCA_030265305.1. NCBI lineage: Eukaryota > Metazoa > Mollusca > Gastropoda > Planorbidae > Biomphalaria > Biomphalaria pfeifferi. The sequence goes on along the minus strand of JASAOG010000060.1, from coordinate 652,858 downwards.
ACTTGAAAACATGTATATCTATTGTTGTCGGATTTCCGAATTATGAAAAATTGCATGATCTCCATTCTTAAAGATTAAACAAAGCTACACTGCCTCCTTATTTACAATATATGTAATACTTATATAGGTTATGGCTGAAATAGATATGAATACTTAATTTTTATACTGCTCATAAATGCTGTATAATAAAGTACATAAAATTACAAGTCACAAATTTTCGTTTCATAAAACTCTTTAATCGGCCAGTCTATATTTATTTATGTCTATGGCTGCAACTAATGACACAATTTTGAACAAGAAATTACTCAACTTTATTGTGCTTCAACTAATGACACAATTATTTGTGGTGTTCAACTATTGTGATACGTTTCAATTTGTAAATAGTCTCTGACCCCGCAAGGCTGAGAATCACTGCACAGAAGGGCTAGTTCATGAAGCACTTGAAGGGCGGAACTAACTCTTCAAATCCAATTCGTTTCTAATGGTCACATTACCCTTGCACTCGTTGAGTGACAACAAATATAGTAATCCACGTGATACAACTTAGATCTAGATCTACCTGTCAAAGACTTTATGGGGTGACTGGTAGCCTGTAGGGAGAGAAAGGAGATGGCCTTGACCTTGAAGTTGTTAGCCACATCACGATATATAATTAGCCGGAATGGATGCCATCTCCTAGATACCATGTAAACATTTCATGGACTCCACTAGAAGTACTTGTTGAAGCAAACATTTATGGGCGCCCCACAACCTTACGAAGTTCTGTTAACTGGTTCCGAGCTCTTCATGTTATGCACTACTATACAGCGGCTATAGCATAGCATGAAATGTCCAGTTAGCACACATCTATCCTATTGAAACCTATTACTATTTGACACTCATACTTCCATCCCAGGGCCTAGCATCATAACGTATGTTGTATACCAGCTTTAATCTTCTTCACGTCCACCCTTCTCTCTCTCTCTCTCTCTCTTTCTCTTCTCTTTCTTTATTCTCTCTCGGGGGGGGGGGCGCTTTCTGAGTGGTTAAGGTCTCGGCTTCCGACTCCGGGGTCCTGGGTTTGGGATATTTTGGGCTCCCTTGACTCAACCTAACTCCAATGGGTACTTGACTTAAGTTAGAGAAAGTAAAGGCGGTTGGTCGTTGTGGTGGCCACTAGACACCCTGCACGTTAACCGTTGACCATAGAAACAGACCTGCGTAACATCATCTGCCCCATAGATTGAAAGGTCTGAAAGGGGAACTTCACTTTTTTTTTTTTTACTTTCTTTTCGCGCTCACTAATTTCTCTCTCTTCTATCTCGATTTTCTCTTTTTCTCACCTCTCTCTCTCTCTCTCTCTTTCATCTCTCTCACATTCTTCTCTGTTCTCTCCACTCTCTCTTCTCTCTGTCTGCTCTCTCTCTCTCTCCACTGCCTCTTTCTCGTCTCTCATTGGTAAACACAACACAAGCACTTACATCTTTTCTCAAATTCGAGTGATAAGGATGTAACCCAACCAAACACTTGCTGTGACAGCTACTGACCTCAAATTTAAGTTTGTATGAATCGTTAATAATGTCAAACCATTCAATGCGCTTTAGACTATGTTGAACACACTCAATTTCACAAGTGATCGTCTGTTTGCATTGAGATGACAGGTTTTGAATGTCCATTGAATAGAAAAACTTACAAAGAAACAAACCAAAATGGCATTGTAAACATTGGTAGAAAAGTATTTTGTTAGACGTGACCTAAGTCACGCCTGACTGGTGATATCCTCGAAGAAAAGAACAAGGGAGATCACTGTCAAATAGAAAACAGTTTTGACTTCTCGACAGTACAGCATGAATGTCTACATCTGACATTCTGACAGTATCGATGTCTGTGCAGCGATGTGACAAGTTTGAAACTCAAATGTGCGAAACCAGTTATGCGAAGTCCAGTGACATTGCTGCTATGGCGCGAAGAAGTTTATTCATTTGGTTCATTGCGTCCGGAGTTTTGACTGATAGGGGCACACAAGGGTCGTTGGATTCGAATCTTTGATTACTATGAAGAAAATGTAGGCCAATCAACGTTCAGTGTTACAACAGTATATGTATTATTTGTAAGATGGTGTGATTGAATGGAGAATCGTGACACTATTTACTTGTAATATGTTGTAATACATAGGAATATCTTTTTGATATTTTAAATTTTTGGCACAACGGCACAATTTAGTCCGTATCGTGCCCATAATCCCCCAAGGGTTACTTTAATATAGGTTAAGTGTTAAGAGTTATACAGCTGATGTATTAAAATAAGGTCCACTCACAACTCAAAATAGTACAAATTTTAGTTATCTGTTGTAAATATGTATACATATCTTAAGTACTGAGCCCTAGCTCAACTCAAATTTCAGTATTCAACCCTAGCCTCTCGGGTAAAGCCCAGTATCTTCCCAGGGTCAACGCAATTAAAACTGTTTTGAGGTTGTGAACATCTTTTTGTGAACCTATGCCCAAATAGAGATTCACATACTTAAAAATTATGAATTTATATATATTATGAAATACACGGCCAATGACACTTTGATGTCTAAAACTGCGAAGGTATGACCCTAAAAGATAAAACTAATAAATGAATTTTATTTTTATAATAATAATACTCAAGCTTGTCTTCGAGTCCGAAAATAATGAGGAAGCTATACTTTACAATATATTTTAAATAGATCTACATCTGTTGTCCTGTTTGGGACTATTCTTGCCAGCATGTTCCGATGTAAGGGTAACAAATGTGTCCATTGAGGTCTGTCTTAACAGTCAAAAGACGTATATTCTAGTCTTCGTGTCTTGAGCGTTACAGTTCTATTTATATAGTTATGTTGTCATGCACCATTTAGAATAATCTCTGGCCTCATTGTAGATGAAAAGTAGGTCATAGTTTAGCCTAGAATAAACGTGCAAGACTAAGAGATACGAGACCTATCGAGATCCAAAACTGAAAAAACAAAATAAGTGGATGAAAGAAGAGACGAGATGTAGTGGTAGATTCAGGAGATGTAGTGGTAGATTCAGGAGATGTAGTGGTAGATTCAGGAGATGTAGTGGTAGATTCAGGAGATGTAGTGGTAGATTCAGGAGATGTAGTGGTAGATTCAGGAGATGTAGTGGTAGATTCAGGAGATGTAGTGGTAGATTCAGGAGATGTAGTGGTAGATTCAGGAGATGTAGTGGTAGATTCAGGAGATGTAGTGGTAGATTCAGGAGATGTAGTGGTAGATTCAGGAGATGTAGTGGTAGATTCAGGAGATGTAGTGGTAGATTCAGGAGATCTAATGGTAGATTCAGGAGATGTAGTGGTAGATTCAGGAGATGTAGTGGTAGATTCAGGAGATCTAATGGTAGATTCAGGAGATGTAGTGGTAGATTCAGGAGATGTAGTGGTAGATTCAGGAGATATAGTGGTAGATTCAGGAGATGTAGTGGTAGATTCAGGAGATGTAGTGGAAGATTCAGGAGATGTAGTGGTAGATTCAGGAGATGTAGTGGTAGATTCAGGAGATGCAGTGGTAGATTCAGGAGATCTAGTGGTAGATTCAGGAGATGTAGTGGTAGATTCAGGAGATGTAGTGGTAGATTCAGGAGATGTAGTGGTAGATTCAGGAGATCTAGTGGTAGATTCAGGAGATGTAGTGGTAGATTCAGGAGATGTAGTGGTAGATTCAGGAGATGTAGTGGTAGATTCAGGAGATGTAGTGGTAGATTCAGGAGATCTAATGGTAGATTCAGGAGATGTAGTGGTAGATTCAGGAGATGTAGTGGTAGATTCAGGAGATGTAGTGGTAGATTCAGGAGATCTAATGGTAGATTCAGGAGATGTAGTGGTAGATTCAGGAGATGTAGTGGTAGATTCAGGAGATGTAGTGGTAGATTCAGGAGATGTAGTGGTAGATTCAGGAGATGTATGGTAGATTCAGGAGATCTAGTGGTAGATTCAGGAGATGTAGTGGTAGATTCAGGAGATGTAGTGGTAGATTCAGGAGATGTAGTGGTAGATTCAGGAGATGTAGTGGTAGATTCAGGAGATCTAATGGTAGATTCAGGAGATGTAGTGGTAGATTCAGGAGATGTAGTGGTAGATTCAGGAGATGTAGTGGTAGATTCAGGAGATGTAGTGGTAGATTCAGGAGATCTAATGGTAGATTCAGGAGATGTAGTGGTAGATTCAGGAGATGTAGTGGTAGATTCAGGAGATGTAGTGGTAGATTCAGGAGATGTAGTGGTAGATTCAGGAGATGTAGTGGAAGATTCAGGAGATGTAGTGGTAGATTCAGGAGATGCAGTGGTAGATTCAGGAGATGTAGTGGTAGATTCCAGAGATCTAGTGGTAGATTCAGGAGATGTAGTGGTAGATTCAGGAGATGTAGTGGTAGATTCAGGAGATGTAGTGGTAGATTCAGGAGATGTAGTGGTAGATTCAGGAGATGTAGTGGTAGATTCCAGAGATCTAGTGGTAGATTCAGGAGATGTAGTGGTAGATTCAGGAGATGTAGTGGTAGATTCAGGAGATGTAGTGGTAGATTCAGGAGATGTAGTGGTAGATTCAGGAGATGTAGTGGTAGATTCCAGAGATCTAGTGGTAGATTCAGGAGATGTAGTGGTAGATTCAGGAGATGTAGTGGTAGATTCAGGAGATGTAGTGGTAGATTCAGGAGATGTAGTGGTAGATTCAGGAGATGTAGTGGTAGATTCAGGAGATGTAGTGGTAGATTCCAGAGATCTAGTGGTAGATTCAGGAGATCTAGTGGTAGATTCAGGAGATCTAGTGGTAGATTCAGGAGATCTAGTGGTAGATTCAGGAGATGTAGTGGTAGATTCAGGAGATGTAGTGGTAGATTCAGGAGATCTAGTGGTAGATTCAGGAGATGTAGTGGTAGATTCAGGAGATGTAGTGGTAGATTCAGGAGATGTAGTGGTAGATTCAGGAGATGTAGTGGTAGATTCAGGAGATGTAGTGGTAGATTGAACTCCTCTCTACTTACTTCACAGATAGAACTATGCGTGGTGTATTTGCTAATTTCAAATGGAGTTAATATTTATGAAAGTGATGAGACAAAACCTTCCTTTTTGTCTTCATTCGTTTAGCTACTTCCTATTTAAAACATCACTCAATACAGGCTCTCTGGCCAAAATCAAACATGGCCAGGAAAACTATATATGTATATATGTATATATATATATATATATATATATATATATACATATATGCTATAGAAATTCTCGCCCCTTCTCATTCATGGAAGTCCATTACTGTCAGGCTGTAGCCGACATGTTATTGTCATGGCATGACACTCATTGAGACATACGTGACTTTCAAGTGAACGCTGTCCAGTGACATCAGTGTTCCATTCTAAAAGTTATTTAAAAAGAAGACAAAGCACAAGAGGTGAACAGTTGCCTCATTTTGAAGAGACATCTTCTTTATAGAATTAATGCTGAAGCTCGCAAATAAACAAACAGTAGCCCTGTAAGCAGTGGCGTAGTGAACAAAACGTGCGCTCGGTGCAAGGGACATTATTGTACGTGCCATACCCCATTTTCCGTGAAATATAAGCTGCGTGTGGCGCCCCCGTGAGGGGGACACGACAATTCGTTCACTAGACATTTCGTTCACCCGACAATTTGTTCGCGTGACAATTCGTTCACGCGACATATCGCTCACAGACAACTTGTTCACCGACAGTTGGTTCACGACAAATAGTTCACGCGACAAATCGTTCACTAACAAATCGTTCACTGGATGTTTCCAAAAACAAGAAATGGCTAGAGATCAGGCCTAATCCGAAATTTTTAAATTTTTTTTTTTATTTTGGTTTGTTGTTAATATTTTGTTATGAGGACAGTATGTGATAAAAATTATACTTAAAGGAAAAAGATTTTACAAGCAAGCTGAAACATTTAAATGGGCCCTCACTTTACTCTAGGTAACATTTTTACTTTCAACATATAGGCCTTCTTTTACACTAATGTCCGTCGTGTAGTCTTGTTCGCCCTACCCATAGTTGCTGATCTTCTGATTAGCGGTCCAGATGTTTCATTAACATACCCATTTTATTGATATCTTAGTAACAAAAACAAATATACGCACAGACACACTAGTATTTTTTCCACAATCCTGTCTGTTTTTATGAGAGATAATTTAGATTTTTAACAAATGGTACTAGATTTGGTACAATATATGGTTTCACTGTTCAACTCTGAACGTCACATACTAGATACAGATCTAAGGTTAATACTTATCAATTAAGACATTTAAGAAAAAAACAACCAACTAATTACATATACAACTCTAGGAAATATTTTGGTTCCCTATCAAATAATTATAAATTTATCGCAATACAACATAACAAAATTGTTTCCATAAATTTGTTACTGAAGTCCAAGCAATCCAATGAGTCTACCAATGGGTGGTCACATATAGAAACACGTGAACTAAAATAAAAATAAAATAGAACTCCTTTTAAACTTGATGGAAAGTACTATAGGCTACTAGTGTCTAGTACAGGCATGTCAAACTCCTTAAGCTGTATGGGCCGCATAAAAACTTACTATGGCCTGAGAGGCTGCAGCCAAAAAATCAGTTGCAAAACAGCCTACTAGTTTTATGTAAATTAGAAATAATACAATAGAATACAATAATTAATGACATACCTGTCCCTTAGTTAGCTAAATGTGTAGTACAATTTGGTAATTAAAAAATTACTATGAATGCGCATTTTTTTTTTGTCCTGATGCTTGACATCTTATCTTATATAATACAGACGTTACTTCAAAAAAGAAGATGATTACGTCCTACGCGTCATGCATTTAGTCATGCATATTAACCAATGACTTAAATTCTGCCAAGTCACTGGTTTTTCTGGCTAGCTCAGGCAACCCATTCCATGCTCTAATAGCACTAGGGAAGAAGGAGTATTTGTACAAATTTGTCCTAGCATAGGGGACAAGGAATGTGCCTTTATTTTTGTGTCTTTCAGAGTATTTTATTAAGTTTTGTTTTTGTATTTGAAGATTATGGTTCAGTGTTTTATGTATAATTGCTACTTTACTTTTGAGTCTTCTGTCCTGAAGGCTTTCTAAATTTAGTGATTTTACTAATGGTGTTACTCTAGTCAAATGTGAATATTCGTTTGTTATGAATCTCACTGCTCTATTTTGTGTTTGTTCCAGTTTCTTAATGTTTTCTTGAGTTGAGGGGTCCCAAACGGTGGATGCATATTCTATTATTGGCCTAACCAAGGTTAAATAACATTTTAGTTTTATGTTCTTATTTGATTTATAGAAATTTCTTTTAATAAACCCTAATGCTTTGTTGGATTTTTTTGTAGTTTCATCAATATGTGGATTCCATGACAGTTTTTCATTTATTATAACACCTAGGTATTTTGCGTTTTTAGTCTGTGTTACTGGTTTGCCATGAATAAGATAAGTGGAATTAATTTGTTTTAGTTTTTTTGTTACTCTTAACAACTGACATTTTTCTGGGTGGAAAGACATGCTCCAATTTGATTCCCATTTCTGTAATTCATCTAATTCTCTTTGTAAAATATCTGTGTCTTGTGTTGTTTTTATTGTTCTATATATTATGCAATCATCTGCAAATAATCTGACTTTTGTTTCCTGAACTAATGCAATTTGGTAAATCATTTATGTAAATTAAAAATAGTAGTGGACCCAAGACTGTTCCTTGAGTTACACCTGAGTTTACTGTTATTGGTGTTGATTTAGATCCATTTATTATTACAGTTTGTTCTCTCCCTATCAGAAAATCTTTAATCCACTGATGCAGTGGACCATTAATGCCGAAATATTTTAATTTTTTAAGCAAACTATGGTGGTGAACTTTGTCAAAAGCCTTGGAAAAATCTAGTAAAATAGCATCTATTTGTTCACTATTATCTAAACCTTTTGAAAAATCATCGATTAGTCCTATTAGTTGTGTTTCACATGATCTATATTTCCTAAAGCCATGTTGGTATGGGGTGATAACATTATGTTTGTCTAAGTGGTTTATTTATCTTTCTGGGATACACATTTATTAATGTCAGGTTAAAGTTTTTTGTCACTGACACTTTCATCACTGATGACATATTTTGATCAGATAATCTCGAACGGTAAGGTGATTTGTAGCTTTCATTATTTAAAAGTACTGCTCACAGAGATCAGTGTCGCAAAAATAGCTAGAATTCTGGCTGCAAATTTCCGCAATTCAACGTACCGTTTAGGTAAATAACTAAATTTTGGCGCAGCCACTTCTTTATTCTTCGCTTTTAACAAAGAATCTAAATGCTATTCTATCAGCTCTAGTTGCACATTACCTGCAGCATTTTCAGAAGCAAATGAAAATGGAGATAAAAACAACGAAAATTCTTGCTCGTATGAAATGAAGTCATGAAAACGGTCATTGATAGCATCTGCTAACGATTCCAGGTGTAGGACATATTGACCAAATGTTGTCGCCGTATTGAATCTTTTTAGTTCCTGACACGTTGAGAAGTGAACAAGATTTTCTGTTCATATTTGGTTTATCCACAGTCGTAACTTTGCTTGAAAGCATTTCACATGATTACTGGCAGTTGTGACAATTTAGTCTTTACTTTGAAGTTTCAAATTCAAGTGACCAGTGAGATCAATTGCAAATGCCAAATCCTGAACCCATTCGTCAGTATGGAAATGTTCAACACGTTCACTTTTTATGTTCAGAAACAATAGAATCTCTTCAATTCTTTATGACATGAGAGCCAGCAAATTTCGTGTCCAATGTCATTCAGAAACATTGAACATTGGTAAGGATTTAAGCCACGGGCACGAATAAAATTGATATTGACTGAAACCAGTTTTATGACATGTTGGAATAGTAATTGCTTTGTGCGTTATGTTTCTTGGTGAATGATGCACTGAAAATGAGCAAATTGTTGCAAGTAGCTTTGCTCAGAACAGAGAACAAGTAGCTCCTAATGTATCTCAAAATTCCTGTCACAGGCCCATATGAAAATAGCTAACTATGCTACACACGTTACATCAGTTGACTCATCGAGAGCCAATGAAAATAATTCAAAATCTATTTTGTTCTTTAATTGTTCACGCGAGGTGATTGACATGTCATTTATTCTATCTGCCACAGTGTTCGTAGTTAACGCTATTACTTTGAATACATTCACCTTTTCTGGACAAATTACCTTGGCAGCTTTAACGATACACTCCTTCATAAAATCCCTTTCACTAAATGATTTGCTATGGCTTGCAATTAAGTTTGAAAAATGTAGATGGCTTTCACTGCAGACTCAATCTCGTTGTTCAGTTTAACAAATACTATTTTTCAATTCAAGTAAGTTGTCATCTTTTATTTTCCAGTGTAATAGTTTAACATTATTTTGATAATTTTTGAGCTGCCTAAGCGGGCCGCATGCAAGGTGGTCGCGGGCCGCATGTGGCCCCCGAACGCCGTGTTTGACATGCCTGGTCTAGTAGATGTTTTCAATGTTAACAGATTGAACATGTGTATAGGTAATGTCCAATAAAGTTTTATTACTTCCGGAGGAGCCAGTCTGTCTAGCACTTAACTAGGTGTTAACTAGAGTATCCAGATGAATTGGTAGATTCCCAGTAGATGAAATAAAAAAAGGGGGAGGTGTGTAAAGGTATTTTAAAGGTGAAAGTAAAAAGGTTACCTATAGTAAAGTGAGGGCCCATTTACATTTTTCAGCTAGCTTGTAAGATCTCTTTTTTTCTTTTAAGTATAATTTTTATCACATACTGTCCTCATTAACAAAATATTAACAACAACAACAACGAAATTAAAGAAACTCGGATTAGACCTGATCTCTAGAAATTTTTTGTTTTTGGAAATAATAGCTACAAAAGTTTTAATGTAAATAAATAAAACACGCGACGAGAATATATATTAACAATATGTTACTATCCAGTGAACGATTTGTCTGTGAAAAATTTGTCCGTGCCGTGAACGAATAGTTGCGTGAACGATTTTGTCGTGAACCAACTGTCGGTGATTAAGTTGACGGTGAACAAGTTGTCTGTGAGCGAATAGTCCGTGAGCGATATGTCTGGTGAACGAATAGTCGCGTGAACGAATAGTCGCGTGAACGAATAGTCGCGTGAACGAAAAGTCGTGAACGATTTGTCGGTGAACGATTTGTCGCGTGAACGATTTGTCGTGAACCAACTGTCGGTGATTAAGTTGACGGTGAACAAGTTGTCTGTGAGCGAATAGTCCGTGAGCGATATGTCTGGTGAACGAATAGTCGCGTGAACGAAAAGTCGTGAACGATTTGTCGGTGAACGAAATGTCAGTGAACGAAGAGTTGTGGAACCCCCCGTGAGGGTGGCGTTGGGAGCATCGTGCTCCCTCCCCCTCCTCACTACGCCTCTGCCTGTAGGAGTTTAAATTCATCTAGATTTGGGTTTTGTTTTTACAGCAGAAGAAGAGATAACCCCGTCCTTGAAACAAAAAATGTATAATACAATGAGGATGGTGAAAGAGTTAATCCCAGCCCGAGGTCATGTAGATCTCGATTAGCTATAGACTACCTTGAATTACATTCCATGTCTTCTTTTCAAACGAGTTCATATGTATGTAACTGGATAGCAAGATTCATGTGAATCTCTTAACAAGCAAAATATAGAAAAATCTTGTATAAAAAACCAACCTGAAGCAAAGAAAAGAACTCTACGGTTAGAACTATATCTCTCAATGATGTAGTAGTAACTTCCCTTATTCAATGTCAAAACAAAATAATTAATAACCAAAAAGTAATTGACTAATTGATTGTTTTTTTAAATTTATTCATGTATTGTTTTTGCGAATAAATAATTGTGTAAAGTTTCAACTTGATCCGAAATTGGGTGTGGGTAAAATAACGTATACACACTTTTGACCAGACAGACAGAGTTGATATAAGCTTTGTTTAAGAAACCCAAAGAGAACGGATTCAGCATTTTGGAAATGTCATAAATATAGTCATAGGTTAACGATACATATACTTTGCACACGATACATATACTTTGCACACGATACATATACTTTGCACACGATGAACTTGTTTGTAAAATAATTGAATTTTATTTTCGATTGCCCAATCCAAATTTGAACTATGGAAAAGAGAGATTAATATCAATTGCTGTTAAACTCTGATTTTAAAAAGGGTATTGCAAATGTAAACAAACTTAAAACAAGAAAAATAAAATTATTTTTTTTTAAAAAAGCTTATATTAAGTGTATTAATTAGTTTAAATCAGCCATGTAATTAAATTCGAAATAGATCTAGAATAAGAATAATAAATCTCTGCAATTGGATATATTTTCCAATATTAATTTTAGCGCCATTTCACACTTTCAGCTATCTCAGTACGCTATGATCCAATCACTTGTCTGGACTATTTGGAAAGGGGGAGAAAGAACGCAGTAACAGGGTGATCGCTTTTTAAATTTATTTATAAAAAAGGTGATCGACCTGAATTCGAACTCGTGTGCTGCCTTCTCAGGGTTCTCAAGCCAACACGGTTACCCCTCTGCTAGCAAAGAGATTATGAACATGAAAGATTGTATAGTTCTCTATTGTTCCTAATTCATGTTAGTGCTCACTAAGCGTCGACGACCTATAAAGGGGACTAATTCAGCTTATACCACCACTTCAGTCAAGTAAAATTTCTTTCTTCTATTCGAGATACCAAACAAAATTTTTATTACCAATAGTTAATTAACATTTTGTTTTATTGATTCTTGTGTTGTCAGGTAAAAGAAAAAATTAAACAACATTTCAGCTTGATCCGAGACTGGGTGTTGGAGAAATAACGTGTACAAACATTTGACCAGACAGAGCGAGTTGATAGAAGCTTGGTAAAAATCTGGATACAACCGCAGACGACATTGCAAGTTCGAGACTGTACATATCACCAACTCAAAACAAAACTGGAACAACATTTTTTTAGAAATGTGCGAGCACATTTTTTTAGTAGAACTGTCAAACTTTACGAGAAAACAAATTGCCGAGATTTAGTTTAGAAAAAAACAACTACGAATAGTCATTAAGTTCTTTTCTAAGGTTAAAGTGAGCTACACATTTTAACAAGACAATAATAGTGAGTATTAGTATATAGGCCTTCATATGACTAGCCTTTTTATTTATAAACGCTTCTGTCCCATCTAAGTCATTCACCTTAATCATTAGCTTAATCACTTACCTTAATAATGAGTTTAATCCCTCACCTAAATCATTAACTTAAGCATTCACGTAAACCAATAAATTTTGATTTGAAGTGAATCAAAGTACCTAGATGAGGCGGGACAGATGGAGTAGAGGTGAATGTTTACAAAATGTAAGCATTTTATCCTCACGTTGTAAGAGCTCCGAAAACAAACCTCAACAAAACTGAACAAACTTTGTTTCAATTGAACTCAAGCAACACACCATCAGAAAATATTTGACTAAACTTAAAAATGTATATTCAAAATATAAAACATAAATATAATAATATAATCTAAATTTATAATATAAATATAAAACATAAAAGACAAAGTATGCCCATGTTAATGTTAATGTTGATGTTAAAAAGGACAACAAAAACAATCCTATCAGAAAATATCAATTTCCCAAAAACCTGTTGAAGTCACACTTTGAGTGTGAGCCTAGGTATCACTTACAAAGACCGCATTACTAATGAAGAGATTAGAAACAGGATCATTACAACAATTCGACCTCACGATGACCTGCTAACTACTGTCAAAACACGCTAACTTAAACTGTATGACTATATCACAAGGTCCTCAGGGCCTGCCAAGGACTTCCTTCAGGGAACAGTACCAGGAGAAAGAAGAATAAACAAACAAAGAAATCGATTAGAAGACAACATAAAAGAATGGATTGGAAGAGATTCGATCCAAGGTAAAAGAAAGTTGTTTGTTTGTTTGTTATAAAATGTTTGACATGTTTCGGGTGTTCCTTCCGAGTTAAAGATAGTTTACTTCCTAGTCCAAACCTCCCGCAGGGGGACGGGGGATGGGAGCGGGCAGGATTTGAACCCTCGATCATCGATAAATCCGAACGACAGTCCAGCGCGCAAACCGCACGACCAGGGAGGACTGGAGAAAGACAATTCAACGAGGAATAGGTATAGATGCCGAGGTTGAACAATAATTTCTGCTTGACAACTATCAGATCCATAACGTCAACAAACTATTTATATATGCATTCATTTTTTTTAATCATAATAAAAATCGATCGAATACAAATTCTAATTTAACATGAGTGCTAGCGTGAGTAGACACGTGAGTGGGGTTGTGGGAAACTAACTCACGTGTCGCATGGCACAGCATTCAGTTCAACTTTTCCAAAGTAATATTTAACAACAACTTTGACGCACGTCGGCATTGGAAACGTGAATGATACACACTAAAATATCTAACTCGATGACGCGCTAATTTTGTTGATAGGAAAACTTGTAATATATAACATAAAATCAATTCCTTCATTATGAAGATGAATGCGGTCTATCATTTCCCAGTCGTGATTGTCAGAATAGCGTCATTGATTGCTTGGACATTTTAAAATGTTTTTTTAATCAACTTTTTTTTTTAATACTATGATGTAACGGAAGCTGCCACGAGATGCTGCGGGTCTTATCTGGGTATCAAGATGACCTAATTAAATTGAAATGTCGTGGCTTATCAATATTTTTTTTTCTCTTCAATACCAAATGTTTAGCCGGCAGCTGGGAGGTAGAAATACTACCAGAGTACTACCACATGGTAGCAGGTGGCTCAGGACGGCCCGCAACTGTTGTTAGTGACTTGACGTTGAGGTGTCAGCAAAAATTAATTCTTGCACAACACTATCATCTATCTATCCATCCATCCATCCATCTATCTATCTGTCTGTTTGTCTTTCAGTCAGTCAATACAGGTCCTCTATAAAAATTGATAATCTCATTTGCTATAAAATCAAAGTTGGCCTTAAAGTCAGAACATCTCACTGGAAATCTGATTACACTCGGAGGTTTGGCTTACTGCATTATTGTCTGTTTTTGCTCTAAGACTTTTGGCTAGCCTTTTTTCTCTGCCTGAAAGCCTAAAACAAATGTCAATGAGGTTTCGAGACATGAGAAGCCGACATGGGCTAGTTGTGGCTTTGTTTCCACTCACTCTTACTGGCGACAATTATGTTTCATAGATGTAGGAAAAATTATGCAGGTGGCTACTGGGTTTGCAGAGTCATGTAAAACACTGCACTCATCTCTAATCTTCGGAATCGAAGACATTGCCATTGAAATTATAAGTAGTGTACAAATACATACAATATTACAAGTCTAACAATTTTAGTGGGTAATGTTTACACACACAAACACACTAAAACAACAATCTCTTACTGGTTTGGTCAAATACCCTTACACACACAGGGTTGAATCTCTTTCTGGTAAGCCAAAACGCAAACGACAAACACACATACACACAAAATGAAGATCCTTTTTTTTTCTGACCAGTTTGGATGTGCCAAATATAAAACTACAACCGATTCTTCTATGAAACAAGCAGTTCACCTCCTGTCTTCATCAAATTGTCGACTATTCAGTTTTTACACCATACTAAGTGTTACTATACACTATTTAAACCATGCTAAGAGCTATTAGTTTTATTTGATCTCCAATATTCAATGAACTTGTCTCAATCTGTCCCAGGCTTGGGGTGTAACTAGAAAGAAGGAAGGAAAGTGTTGTGTAATTGTGTATTATTTGTTTGTTTTATGTATGCACGTTTTTTTGTTTTTTTTTAACTTTTAGTTAATGTCTTAAAAGTCAACGTGGCGGTGGTGGGTTCTATTCCCCCCTTTCTAGGCTAAAGACGACTTGTTTAAACTTTTTTTTTTAAAGTAGGCCTACGTTATTAAAATTGATTACTTATGAACAAAAACATCAAGTGATGAAATATTTTGTTTCATGATGCACTGTTAACTACTACATATACTCTTTGATTCACTACAATACATTTTAGCCTTTGAGTACAATCAAAGGTTTAAAAACATAAATTTGAACATATTTCTGGCGGTTTAATCCCCCCCCCCCACACACACACACAAGCAAGTCACCAAGGATTAAAGGTATTGTAAAATTATATTTCACTTTTTTTTTTTGGTTTGTTATGATTGCTTGAACTTAAAAACCATGTCTTCTCAAGTAGCTGGAAAAAAGAATACATGTCACATTATATTATTTAGTCAATCGCCAATTAGCCTTGACGTCACTCTGAGTGTGTGTGTGTGATTGTAAGGGGACATTAAGCCGAAGAACATCCTGAACGTCTTTATATGTCACGTGAACACAACTATTTATAGCCACAGTGACAAGATGAATGGTATATTGTGTCATTGTTTTGAGGTGGTCGTTTGAGAAGACCTATTGTTTGTGTCGTCAGGTGTGCACTGTCATCAGGAAAATAGTTTGGGAGAGGGGGAGTACTTAGGTATTTTTTTTTCTTAAAGCATTACCCTTACAGCACTACAGAGTGACACGTATCTTGGCTTCTTTCATTGCTTTCTAGCCCAAATCTCATGCAGAACATCAGAGCAGGGCCGACACCTTAGGCATAGACAAACTAGGCAGCCGCCTAGGGCCCCCAATCTTATAGGAAGCAAAAATGACTGTTAATGTTTGATGTACACAAATAATTGGGTGCCACATCATTAGTATGGAGTGTTGGAGATGGCAGTGGGCAGGGTTTGAACTCGTGATAACAGTCCAAAGCGCCTTCCATGCGACTAGGCAGCCACCCAAAGAAATCATCACGCAAACATTGTCTAGTGCCAAAGAAATCATCACGCCAATATTGTCTAGTGCCAAAGAAATCATCACCCCAACACTTTCTAAAGCCAAATAAATCATCACGCCAATAGTGTCTAATGCCAAAGAAATCATCACACGAATAGTGTCTAGTGCCAAAGAAATCATCACGCCAATAGTGTCTAATGCCAAAGAAATCATCACGCCAATATGTCTAGTGCCAAAGAAATCATCCCCCACGCCAACGTCTAGTTCCAAAGAAATCATCACGCCAATATTGTCTAGTGCCAAAGAAATCATCACGCCAATAGTGTCTAGTGCCAAAGAAATCACGCCAATATGTCTAGTGCCAAAGAAATCATCACGCCAATATTGTCTAGTGCCAAAGAAATCATCACGCCAATATGTCTAGTGCCAAAGAAATCATCAGGCCAATATGTCTAGTGCCAAAGAAATCATCACGCCAATATGTCTAGTGCCAAAGAAATCATCACGCCAATATTGTCTAGTGCCAAAGAAATCATCACGCCAATAGTGTCTAGTGTCAAAGAAATCATCAGGCCAATAGTGTCTAGTGCCAAAGAAATCATCACGCCAATATGTCTAGTGCCAAAGAAATTATCACGCCAATATTGTCTAGTGCCAAAGAAATTATCACGCCAATATTGTCTAGTGCCAAAGAAATCATCAGGCCAATAGTGTCTAGTGCCAAAGAAATCATCACGCCAATATGTCTAGTGCCAAAGAAATTATCACGCCAATATTGTCTAGTGCCAAAGAAATTATCACGCCAATATTGTCTAGTGCCAAAGAAATCATCACGCCAATATGTCTAGTGCCAAAGAAATCATCACGCCAATAGTGTCTAATGCCAAAGAAATCATCACGCCAATATTGTCTAGTGCCTAAGAAATCATCACGCCAATATGTCTAGTGCCAAAGAAATTATCACGCCAATATTGTCTAGTGCCAAAGAAATCATCACGCCAATATGTCTAGTGCCAAAGAAATTATCACGCCAATATTGTTCTAGTGCCAAAGAAATTATCACGCCAATATTGTCTAGTGCCAAAGAAATCATCACGCCAATAGTGTCTAGTGGCAAAGAAATGTGGACAAAAAAAGATTTTTTTGCGCCGCCAGCACGTGTCTTACGTTTTCAAGCCAGCAAAGCGTGGGACATAGCAAATCGCTCATTGTGTCACCTTGTTGAATGTGACAGTCACGTGATGACATCGTTACAAATAGGACCTTAACTTTAAACAATCCTCTAGCTTCTAGAGAGAACACATCTCCCCCCCCCCCCACCTCTCTCATGTGCCTCCAATTAATTTATCCAGCCAGAGCAAAAAGGGTATCACAATCTGAATGCAAAACCTAAAGCTAGCTGCTGACCGCATCCAGGTCTTGCCTATCTATATTACCAATGGAATAGAAAATGGAATAGAATGGAGAAAGACGGTCGACGAATCTGGCATGGTGCGCCGAAGGTCCATAGAGTAAGGGATAGGTAAAAGTAAAGATTACCATTGAGTATTCACGTTTATATATTTTTTTTTTAAATTCGATCATAGTTTAATATATTTTTTTTACTAACATTTGTCCGACTATTGATGTTATTCTGGGTTGTTGTTTTTTTAAAATCTTTACTAAAAACTTTAAACTAAATTTAATGTCTGTTTTTTACCTGCAAACTATAAAATGTACCAATGTTGTCAAGAAAGTGTTTATTTTGTTTCGGGTGTTTCTTCCGCTTTTAAGATTATTTCCTCCTTTTTCACAGAAACCACAAAAACAGTTTAAAAGCTATCGCGACGGCTTCAAGAAACGACACGGTTGAAGGCTCTGAAAAACAGGACGTGATGGGGCTGGAAGCAAGCAGCTGACTTGGCAGTAGAAAGAATTGCAAGCAGCTGACTTGGCAGTAGAAAGAATTGCAAGCAGCTGACTTGGCAGTAGAAATAAGTTTAAAGCAAACGTTCCATAAAGAAGATAGAAAGGATTCCAAGAACTAAGAACTAAGTTTATTGAAAATACATTTTTGACAAAAAGAACAAACTGTGGTTATTCAGTTTGACATATTGAGCTTTTTGTCTAAAATATTGATTATGATATATATTTTTTCCTGAAACATTAGTACGACAATCACAAACAAGTTTGATGTTATGCAACTTATTTACAGCCTAGCTTTAGTTCAGACAACTATAAACACATTGCGTGCGACATGAAGTCTAACCAATGGTGTATAGATAACTTTCTAATTTTAAATGTTCAGAAAACTAAAGAAATGATTATTGTCTTTAGGAAACATAAATGCTATATTGCAGAAATTCAGATAAACAATCAAACCATAGAACAAGTACAAGAATATAAATATCTAGGAACAACCTTCAACAACAAACTGAAATGGAGTAAACACTGTCAAAACCTCTACACAAAAGTTCACCAGCGACTCTTCTATCTCAGAAAGCTAAGAAAATTTAACCTCGACAAAACAATTATTAAACTTTTTATACAGCAACCATCAGCAGTCTAATTAACTTTGCCATCACTTGCTGGTATGGTAATACTTCAGTGGCACAAAGACTTAGACTAAATAGATTAATTAAAAAAGCACCGCATATCACTCGAATACTTCTACTATCTCTTGAAGAGCTTTTTCATGAAAGATGCCTTTCCAAAACACTCGATTCTTAAGGACAACCTGCACCCATTAAACCACTGTTACATAAGATCTGAACGAAGTGGTCATCTCCTTTAAATTAGGACTAAAACAGAAAGATTTAAAAACTCCTTTATCCCAATTTCCGTCAGTGTTACAGGATCAGCTGTCGTCATCGAGAAGTACATAGAAGTCAAATTTATAAAGCGCTGGTTGTGAATGTGTATGTGTTTCGTGTGTGAATGTTGTTCGAATCTTTCATCTATACTGTTATTGTACAGTAGTTACGCTGATGTTGTCAATTGTAGTCAAACTGAATTTCCATTTGATTGGATCAATAAAATTATCTTATCTTATTTTACTAGCGTGTGTGTGTGACTCATTGAAAATTTATGACTTGTGTTCAATATTAAAATTCGCGAGACTTTACGACTTCAGAAAAACTATAATACCACTTCAAGACCCGCCCCGATGTAATGAAATCATAGAATACTTGGGCCTACCATTTAGTCATACTTCTATGCCTTTAAGCCAGTGATCGTAAATTTGCAGTAACTAATCCCGCGCTGTTTCTTATTAAACATTTGTTAAATGCGGGGGTGCGGTGGTCGAATGGTTAAGCGCTTGGCTTCCGAACTGGGGGTCCTGGGTTCGAATATCGGTGAGGACTGGGATTTTGTAGTCCACCCAACTGTAATGAGTACCTAACTTTAGTTGGTCGTTGTGCTGGCCACATAACACCCTACCCGTTAACCGTTGGACAAAAAAACAGATGACCTTAACGTCACCTGCCTTTTAGATCGCAAAGGTCTGAAAGGGGAAACTTTACTTACTTAATTACTTTGTTAAATGCAAACTGTATTCAATTGCTATGATTACAATGTCGACCTCGATTATTACCCTCTACATATCTATACCTAGACTTTTAGGCTGTAACATCACGATAGTAGGAGAGACAAAGCAAGTTCTGTGGTAGTTCTATATACTACTTTCACTAGAAAGCACTGATATGATAATCAAATGAATGATCAACAAGTGAGTGTGTATACTGAGCGTGGGAAAGTGTGAACACTTTTGATCAACAAACAGATATGACAGACAGTAGAAAATTTCACAGACATGGCGGTGTTAGGAGCGAATATATTATTGCCTAGTGTGGCAAGCAAGATATCATTGGGTGGTGGGAAAAATAAGAAGAACCAAACCAGCAGCCTAATTAGTTGTAATAGATTTGGCAATTAGGATTTAAATTTCGTTTTAAAAATATATCTGGATTTTTTTTTTTAAATATGCCTAAGTGTATACCACACTCAATAGTTTTATTAGAAATGTTTACAGAACTGCCAGTGGCGAAGCAATGTACTCGTGAGTCCGGAATTAAAAGGTATGATGATGCCAACCCCGGCCCCCACCCTCCCGTTTTAAGCTTAAGTGGGAAGCGTAATCGAGAGGCCAAAATCTAGTCATGTATGCATCCGTATACTTTTTATGTGACATTGAAACTAATCCAGTAAATTGAAAACAAAACGATTCAGTATGAAATGAACTAGGCCTACACTATACGTTGAGACGCAGATTTATCAAAGCTATATTTTATAACACCGGTGTTGACATTTTACATTGAATGTGTCCAGGATTAGGAGATTATCAACTTTACCCCACCCTCAAAAAATCAGTCAGTCGGACTCAACGTCTGACTACTGTTGTAGTAGAAGTATCTGACTACTGCTTTGGTAGAAGTATCTGACTACTGCTGTAGTACAAGTAGCTGACTACTGCTGTAGTAGAAGTATCTGACTACTACCGTAGTAAGAGTATCTGATGTTATAAAATGCAAGTTCCTGCTTCCTGCTAAAACAAATCATTAACAATTCATGTGACACACATGAACATATATTTTTTATTATGTTGCAATGATACAATGCTGATAACGGGCACTAAGGTCTACTTTGAGGTACTGTATTGCCTTGAAGTGCTTTATGATCCTTCACACTTACACAGTCTCTTAAGATTGCGCTTTATTTTTCGGTGGAAGGGGAAGAAGTTGCGCGCCCTGCTGCAGCACGCTAAGTTTCGCACATGTCAGAGTGACCAAGGTTCTATATAGGCTACGCTACACAAGTGATGTCAGAGTGACCAAGGTTCTATATAGGCTACACTACGCAAGTAATGTCAGAGTGACCAAGGTTCTATATAGGCTACATTACACAAGTGATATCAGAGTGACCAAGGTTCTATATAGGCTACACTACACAAGTGATGTCAGAGTGACCAAGGTTCTATATAGGCTATATTACACAAGTGATGTCAGAGTGACCAAGGTTCTATATAGGCTACACTACACAAGTGATGTCAGAGTGACCAAGGTTCTATATAGGCTACATTACACAAGTGATGTCAGAGTGACCAAAGTTCTATATAGGCTACACTGCACAAGTGATGTCAGAGTGACCAAGGTCTTATAAAGGCTACACTACACAAGTGATGTCAGAGTGACCAAGGTCTTATATAGGCTACATTACACAAGTGATGTCAGAGTGACCAAGGTCTTATATAGGCTACATTACACAAGTGATATCAGAGTGACCAAGGTTCTATATAGGCTACATTACACAAGTGATGTCAGAATGACCAAGGTCTTATATAGGCTACATTACACAAGTGATGTCAAAGTGACCAAGGTTTTTTATAGGCTACATTACACAGGTGATGAAATAAATTATATTCCCTGTTACAAGTTTTGCCTTTTATTGTTTAAGCAGATTGTTAGGCCGACCAGTGCTAGATTTAACTATAGACAACATAAGCTATAGTTTAGCCCTCACCCATAATATTGTTTTGAAGAAAAAATCAAAGGAATAAATTGATGGTAAGGGCCCCCGTATCTCAAATAGCTTGGGGCCTTCTCAAGTGTAAATCCGGTCCTGCTACGAACAATTAAATAAATGCCTATACGTGACATTTCATTAAAAGAAGACGATAAACGCTCATTTAGGCCTTAGTTTACTATACTACAAGCTATAGTGTGTCAACGTTACAATGTTTTAAAAATAATGTTCACAATGCTGCTACATTTATTTCTAATGCAAAGGTTAAATGTCCTGGAATCTTACAAAGTGCAGAGATTGTTTCAAAATATATAGGTATAGGTTTAGATATAATAACTATGGAATGCGCGCCTTCCCTCCCCCGTTAATGGTGTCGAAAGATATTGAAAAACATTTTTTCAGGATAAGGGCCAATACACATAGCAAATCGACAAGAAAATTTGAGATGACATGTCTTAGCCACGTCTTAGGGCTGACAAAACACCCAGGGATAGAATTATTTCTAGGAAAAAAAAACGATTTCACGTGACTATAAACACTAGATATGTCACGTTTGCACCGAAAACCTTCCAGTTGAATAATGCACCTGGTAACCATTGTAATTTAAAACACAATCTTTACTTACCTCTGTCTGCAGACTGGATCACAAATTGTTGAATATAGCAACGGGAAAAGTCGCCGTGAATATCACTTTTTTATACTCCTTTTCAGTGTGTGCAACGTAAATCTAGTTTCTTAAAGACACAGAACAAGATAAAGATAATTTCTATTCAATAAAATATAACAATGCCTTGATATGTATTTTCAAACAAAAAATGTGTTTATCCCCGTGGTAACTAGAGTCCCTGTCAGTGTCGCTACAGGTGAGACACACGGGGAGAGTACTGCGTGTTTGGTTTGCTGGCCTCGATGGCGCACAAATCGCGAGACGAGTGTGTCCTCGTGTGTTTGTGGGTGGGTGTAGGGGTGCGTGCATGTGTACTAAGTGCTGAGTGGCGCGTATCCGTGAAAAATTTGTCCAGAAATAAAAAAAAAAGTGATTTCAAACGTTCCATTCATTCTACAGAAGAGGAATATAGGTGTTAAAACAAATGCTACCAAGCTAGTAATTATATATATATATATATATATATATATATATATATATATATAATTCATGGGCGTAGCCCGGGGGGGGGGATCGGATTTTAGTGCCTGATTTTTTGTTTTGATTTTGTTTATTTTAGGTGAGATTTTAATACCAAACCATCACTTGCACCAGCACAGCCAAAGGTTTTTGAGTTTAAAACCCCTTACCAGAGGGTTTGAGTTTAAAACCCCTACCAGGGGGTTTTGAGTTTAAAAGCCTTTTGACTCTTATAACTATCCTCACTGATGGTTTGGGTTCGAACTCTACCCTCGTCCGTCCGCGGCCGATCTACATGTGGACAGAGCTAGGACAGGACGTGACATCTACATTTGTAAATGAACATCTGAAACTTGCGAGTCAGTCATGCACATGATAAACAACAGCAATGCATTAGGTTCGAGCCTAAACCTTTTTTTGCGGCCTCTTTTATTAGCCTACATGTCGAAATGAGACTTGATTATCTTCTCCGTGTAGTACAGGATGAACGTAATAACTGAAAGTAACAACTCATTCATCGATGTGTTTGGATAGTGTTTAATACAGGTTTCATTTTAGAGCTTTATTTCATTAAAAATGTTATTTTAACCTACTCATTGTCTACACTTGTAGTGTTAGGTATTTAGTAGCGACGCACTCCTGTTGACGGCCTTTGAACGCGACATTTAGTGAGTCACGGAAGTGGGGTTCAGTTTAATTAGGTGATTTTTATTGAGTTGGCATTATTGCCGCTTTATGCCTCCATATTGACAGGGGCCGGGCATTTGTTTTTTTCCCTTTGCAACTTCTTATGGGACTAAAGGGGCCAGAGACAGGGGGCCCTTTATGTATTGAACATTGTTTAAATTGTTGAACGATCTGGATCTGTTCTTGTGATCTTTACATCGAGCTTGCTTAACTCTTTCTCTCCGTAATTATTTTTCCAAGTTTTGGAAGGAATTTTTCATTTTGCTCATTTCTATTTCACTCCCTTGTTATGATTGGGCTTCAATAGCTTTGTTGTTTGTTATCAGAAAATGTTGTATTTGGTATAGAATTAAAGGAAAATGCATGGTCTTTTAATATAGTTCAAAGTCAAGTTTAAAAAATTAAACATTAATTTAATTTTATGAGGTCAAAATCAACGATGGTATAGTCGATTAGGAGAGAAAAAGTTAATACGCCCTTACATTCGTAAAAGACACTAAACACCTTTTAAGTAACTGTCAAAGTCAGACACCACAGCAAAGGCAGCCATTACAGTAGCCCCCCCCCCCCCCCCCCCCACAGATACAGACACAACCAATAACTATAAAGTACTAGACCTTGGGAACACACAATTATTTGTAATATTTTTGGAAGGTTGTTTCCGAATAATGTCAAGACAGCGACTTGATTGCTAAATATCAAAGAATTCTTGAGATGGTTTTGCTATGATAACAAAGTTTCATTCTCAACTTTAGCAGAAGTCGACTTTTCTGTCTAGTCTACTGGCGTCGTATCATGTTCGGGTGTGATTTTAGTTTGACAATGTAACACTTACGAACTGTTGGATCTAGGGGGTTTACCTTGGTGAAGATTGAGATTTTGAATTTCGGAATTTCAGGACAGTCCTAAGACCACCCAGTGAGAAAAGAGAGGAAAAAGGGGTTGGTCGTTTTGCTGGACTCGTTAACCGTCATCTATAGAAACAGATGACCTTTACATCATCTGCCCAATGGATCACAAGGTCTGAAAGGGGAACTTTAATTTACTTACTTGACTATGCTATAGGCCTACTTCAGAAGTGTATCTTATCCTTATCTTATATAATACAGACGCTACTTTAAAAAAGAAGATGATTACGTCCTACGCGTCATGCATCTAGTCATGCATGTTAACCAATGACTTAAATTCTGCCAAGTCATTGCTTTTCCTGTCTGGCTCAGGTAATCCATGCCGTGTTCTAATATCAAACATCTATCACGTCACAGAGTAAAGACTCGAGTGTGTCGAACGCATACACTTTGGTTATATAGAGCCTATACATTAATTAACAAAATTATAAATTTTATATTAGCATTTTATATTGAAAAGAAAATTATAAGTTTAAATATCAATAATGACTCAGAAATCTCGTTTTATTATATAAAAAAATATCGCGTTTTCAAGCCCACACTTCACACACACTTTAGATGTATTAGTCAAAGGAATTTTAAAAGGACCGCTAACGCTTTGATGAGTTTTGGTGTTAGCATTGTTTGGCATATAGGTTTTACCTACGTTTCTCCTGCAACAGAATTAATTAATTTCAACAACTTGACTAAACAAATTGTTATTTCTTTCACTAATTCGCGTGT
Source organism: Biomphalaria pfeifferi (assembly GCA_030265305.1). Taxonomy (NCBI): domain Eukaryota; kingdom Metazoa; phylum Mollusca; class Gastropoda; family Planorbidae; genus Biomphalaria; species Biomphalaria pfeifferi. Next base: position 628,112 of record JASAOG010000060.1, on the reverse strand, counting down.
TGTCATCGCCAATCAATAATTGTGCAAAGTTTTAACTTGATCCGAGAATGAGAAGTGGGAGAATGAACATGTACAAGATTTTAACCTTGCAGACAGACAGCCGGAGTAAGTCAGTCTACGATATATAATAGCCGTCTTATGATGTAATTATTTTTCTGAAAGTATGTTTTCCATGTAAACTAGACACAGCAATGCGAAGCTAAGACTTCTCCGCGAAACTCCCGTCTAGCGCATTATTGATTTTTAATCATTAACCCAGTACTCAAAATCAGTTCACAGTGGGGCCTATCTATTGATACCTTAGTTTTTAGTTACATGTGCCCCCTCCCTTTGGATGGTACTAAAAATAAATGTCCAATATCTTAGTGTGTAGTTAAGTGGTTAGAACCGCTAACTGAGGGAACTGGTTAGAACAGCTAACTGAGGGAACTGGTTAGAACCGCTAACTGAGGGAACTGGTTAGAACCGCTAACTGAGGGAACTACATGATGGGTACCTGGTCGTCACGCATACGCTTCGGACTGCCATTTAAGTTCGAACACCGTCTGTAGCTGTACTCTGCCCCCCTCCACCTGCAGGACGTTTGGGCTATGACGTAATAATCTTTATTTCTAAGGGAAAGTCAGAAACGTAATTGAAACAGTTTGGCTACCGATGCAGTTAATGAGTTATACATTTGAGATTAAGTTGGGGTGCATAACGCATTCCGGCAGAACGAAATTCTTCTTCCACACAGCCCCTTCCCCCACGGGCCCCATCACCTATGTCTACAAACGATTGGAGACTAGACTAGTGCGCGCTGAGCTTGCTACAGCAGAAATGATCGAGGCGCGCTATAGACTACGGACATTTGAGGGCAACACAGTTTGTTGTCACTGACTCAGAACCTGTACTACAGGCTTTGCAAAGCCCTTGACCATGGCCCCCCAAAATCGACACTGTCATCATGGCTTCACACAGAACAAAACAACGCTAAAGCACCCCTGTAATAATGCAGGGGGTACCGAGTCACATAGGTGTGACTGGCAACAATATTGCAGACTCCTTGACCCACCAAGGAGGGCAAATTCCACCCACCGAACAGGCTGTTAGTTTCTATCATGCTCTAGCTATAATTCAAAAAACAGAAATGGAAAAGTGGTTTGAGTGCTGGGACAAGTCCCAAAATGCCCGTGGAGTATGGGAGCGCATGAGGCGCCTTGACCGTACTTCCCCATGGTGGAGGCTGTCCAGGCCCGAGCAAGCTATTAAAGCACAGTATAGGACAGATCACTGTCCTGTTGGCTCATATTTCTCACGGCTATGGCTAAATTTCGATTCACGGTGCCCTCGCTGCTGGGAAGAAGAGGAAACCGTGCCTCATATTCTGTTTGACTGCCCCAGACTTGCTGATCTCCGTCTCGACAGATCTGGGAAACCAAAAATTCTCGACCTGTATGGTGACATGTATGCACTACGCAATGCAGCAGGGTTTCTGTCCAGGGCTTTTGCAAGAGAGGATTTGAGCCTCTCAAGCTTTCACTCAAAAGGAGTTTGATGATGCTAGGCTACTGAGGTCACGACAATTGCCTACATTAATAATACATCTCTTTTTTTTTTTTTTTTTTGACGTTTGATTTCTTTTCTATTTCTTCCATTTGAGCCATTTTAATGTTGATACGTTCCTATTTAAATATTTACAACTTAAGTAAATCGACATTTGGGTAAAACTTAAACTTCCAAACTCTTCTGTTTGACAACTTAATTTGATCATTTCTACCAGTTCTTAAATATTGCCAGTCACACAATGGATCAAACATACAGTAGACTACACAACAGATCAAACTGACTAAATGTGTTTGTGTGTTTTGGGTATTTTAAATTAAATCTCTCCACTTCTATCAGATCTAAATCAGGTCTAACTAAAGTAAAATTAAATCTCTCCACTTCTATCAGATCTAGATCAGGTCTTACTATTGTAAAATTAAATCTCTTCACTTCTATCAGATCTAGATCAGGTCTTACTAAAGTAAAATTAAATCTCTCCACTTCTATCAGATCTAGATCAGGTCTTACTAAAGTAAAATTAAATCTCTCCACTTCTATCAGATCTAGATCAGGTCTTACTAAAGTAAAATTAAATCTCTCCACTTCTATCAGATCTAGATCAGGTCTTACTAAAGTAAAATTAAATCTCTCCACTTCTATCAGATCTAGATCAAATCTTACTAAAGTAAAATTAAATCTCTCCACTTCTATCAGATCTAGATCAGGTCTTACTAAAGTAAAATTAAATCTCTCCACTTCTATCAGATCTAGATCAGGTCTTACTAAAGTAAAATTAAATCTCTCCACTTCTATCAGATCTAGATCAGGTCTTACTAAAGTAAAATTAAATCTCTCCACTTCTATCAGATCTAGATCAGGTCTTACTAAAGTAAAATTAAATCTCTCCACTTCTATCAGATCTAGATCAGGTCTTACTAAAGTAAAATTAAATCTCTCCACTTCTATCAGATCTAGATCAGGTCTTACTAAAGTAAAATTAAATCTCTCCACTTCTATCAGATCTAGATCAGGTCTTACTATTGTAAAATTAAATCTCTCCACTTCTATCAGATCTAGATCAGGTCTTACTATTGTAAATTTAATGCGTTTGGAAATCTCCCCCTCCCTTCCCCAAAGTTTTTTTTTTTTTAATAATGTAGTACTAGTCGACCGGCGGTGTAGCATACACCGCTTTTTTGCAGGGCTGGCCTTAGGCCACTGCAACCTATGCGACCGCAGTGGGCATCGCACTTTCATAGGACCCGCGCTGATCCATTTTATAACTTATAACAGATTTCCCGCGGCCTCCTGTCGATTTACCAAGAGCTCCTGGAAATCTCCTGAAATAGAAAAATATTTAAAAAAAAAAAGCCATGGAAATATCCTGAAATTATTAAAATCTTTAGAAAAAACTCACACAAATCTCCTGAAATATATAGACAAAAATTGTCATTTTGGGGTGTCATTCAATATGGAAAACGCCAATCCTACGCGCGATAAAAAAAAAAAACGGCATTATGAAATACCCGTAATTGTGAAACCTAGTGAAAAAAACTTCTCGCGCCTCAAACTATTTAGTGACGGGTGACTACATAGTTGATTTCTTGTTCTCTTTTCATGACTTCTTGGTCACAATGGTTAAAGACCAACTGGAGTGGTTTTGGGGTCAATCACAGAAACCGTTTTAATACTTGTTTTCTGTAATTTAATGCTTAAAAAAAACATGTGTGTAAAATGTTTTCTATAAGTTTTAAGCCGATAATGAGATATTAGCATTTTAATGTGGGTTTTAGGGACACTAACAAGTCTTAGTCGAGATGTTTCTCTCCCTTACTACAGGGTTCTGCGACGTCATAATGTAGAAAATAGGTCACCTACTAAATTTAGAGCTAAGCAGCCTAGATCCAGTCAAGCGTACTAGTATTGAGTTTTAGTCCACCGTACAACGTGGATCAGTCTACTACTATACCTCCTGTTACAGAGGACAGAAACACACTGTGTTGTGGTCAAATACTTTTGTTTTCTCCTTAGGGAAATAAAAAAAAAATGAATGGATCGTCAAACGGATGTTTCTGCAGCCAAATGCGCTACAGTATCTAACCATATTTTAAAATCCTTTATATTCGGAGCAAAGAGTATTTAAAGATGTTTTTATTCATCTAAGCCATTGAATGTCATAGCATCAGCATTTAGATCTGTAAGTAAAAGATGCTCAACAGCCTTATTAAACAACAGTCTAGATGGCATAACACACAATCAGGCATCCATCCACTGTTGGACGCGTCAGATTATCTTTTAGCCAATGTCAGCCTAGGTTTCTACAATAAAAAATATATATATATATATATATATATATTTGTAATAGATCTAAATATACACATATGAAAAATTAAGTAATATTAAATGAATAGGAACATTAATATCAACCTAGAGAAATGTAGCGCTACTTTACAAGAATATATAATAGATTATATGAAGAGAATTATGTTTGTAGATAGATATTTGTATATATAGGTCTGTGGTTTTTAACCGCTTGACACTGACACACACACATATACATATATATATATGTTTTATCGGATGGAAATCTTTAGTAATAAAAGTACTATTTGTAATATGGTTGTTTATCATTGTTCATATTACTATTTTATTAGGCCTATTAGTTATTAGTATTAGACTCTAGATCTAGATCTATATTTTGTTCTGATTTATCAAAGAAGTCCTGCAAATACATGATGATGATCAATAAATGCAAATATGATGATCTAGATCTAACAGTGACAACCGTTCAGCTAGCCGATGATCGGTAATAGATATTTAATGATATTAGAATTTAGAAGAACAGTTTATTATACTAAATTATAGGTTATAGACTCTAGATCTACAGAGGCTCGAGCTTTTGTTGATATGGTCACATAATGTTGGTGCGCAAAGGTCATAAACGAAAACTTGATAAACTAATAAACTTAATAAAGGCTATTAAAGGTGCACTCGTCGGTCAATATAAATCAATGAATATAGAAATATTATAATTTTATAAATATTAAATTATATTATAGTCACTAAGTCAACTAAGTGAATAACAGTAACACTAAAAAAATGGTTGTGTTTGCTTATTCAACTTATTGTTATTGCTGACTGTGATCAGTGTAAACCTAGTCTAGATCTTAATTAACATGGACATGGTGGCATCAGTGTATGTATTAATGATTCAGAGTTCAGAGGTAATCATTGATTAGTATATATACTATATATAGTATATAGATCTAGATCTAAAAGTAAAGGTTTATGTTTGCAATTTAATAAATAGGCAACAATAAAAGGGCTTTGCGTTACAATGGCAGCTAGAAATTCCCTTCCTGAGGCTGTACCCGAGACACTCGAGGTAGAAGGTAACAAAGCCGCTAATTGTTCAAATATTGAAATAATCATAATATAATGTATTTGCTTTGGAGTGTCATTTGGATGGTCCTAAGTTTGAAGTTGCTTACCCCATTCCCGGCTATTCTGTGGGAGGTTTGGGCTAGGTTTTAATAATCATCCAAAACATATAAACAAAATAAAACATTAAAAATATAGATTATATTAAAAAAAACAAAATTAAGTGTAATTGTATCAATTAGTTGGGATCATTAGTAATTAATTATAATATAATATATTATAAATTATATCTCTGCTATTAGAAATATTTTTACCAACTAGGGCCGGCCTTAGGCCACTGCAACCTACGCGACCACAGTGGGCCCTGCACTTTCATACACCCGCGCTAATTCAAGGAATATAAATGATTAAATTAAACCATTTTATAACTTAAAACAGCTATATCCCACACCCTCCTGTCGATTTACAAGGAGCTCCTGGAAATCTCCCTAAATTGCAAAATATACGAAAAAGTCCTTAAAATATACGGAAATATATAGACGAAAATTGTCATTTTGGGGTGTCATTCAATATGTAAAATGCCAATCCTACGCGCGATAAATAAATCACAGTGGTTAAGTCCGGCCCTGCTATTTAGTGACGGGTAAATGTACATAGTAGATTACTTGTTCTCTTTCTATGACTTCTTGGTCACGATGGTTTAGTCCAGCGCTGCTATTTAGTGTTTGTAAAATGATTGTTTGTAAAATGTTTTACATGTTTCGGATGTTGAAGATAGTTTACTTCCTAGTCCAAACCTCCCTCAGGGCGAAGGGTTTGAACCCAGGACTATCAATAAATTGCAAACTGCACGACCAGACAGCCATCCGTAGTAACGGGTGAATACTACTTGTTCTCCCCCCCCCCCCTCTTGTTTTTCTCGTGGGATAACTTTAGTCCGCAGAAATAAAAGAGTGATCTTTCTCTTACTTCTTTCTTGGGTGTCCAAACTCTTGAGCCATGAAGAGAATTATATGTATAGATTGTTTTAGTTTGACTAAATAGAACTTTATTTATAAAATAGATATAAAACGACTTGTGATAAAAGAAATAATATTTGTAACAAAATCTAACTCACTACAATAACACAACCTTTCAGTCTCACGTTCTGGAGTTGTTTCTGAACTAAGACCCAGTGTTCACAATGCCACCTATGTTGCATCATTCACAACCAATCACTAACCTCTTTCCACCATCACCATAGAAACACACACGCACACACTCCATAACACTTGGTGAATGTTTACATGATTGTTTTATTACTCTTTTGAGATGGCGTGGCCGATTTATTGTTCCATTTTGGTTTGGCGAAGAAGATAAAATGCTGACCTATTGGCCACGATAGTTACTACCACAATATTGGCTAGCAAGTGTTTGTGACAGCCAATCAGATTAATTTTTACTATTTTTACACATTTGTAAACTATAATAGCAGCTTCCTTTGCTGTTTTTATACAATAATTTGTATGCATTAATTTTTTAAAGTTAGCTAGTGATAGGTAAAAATTTCAACATGTCAGATGGTGAAATTGATGAAAGCATACTAACTGAATATGATTTTAGTGACTCTGATAGCCCTAATAAAAATGAGAGCAGTATTTAGGAGGGCTTTAGATCTAGGTCGACACTAGACTTAGCACTAGTCTATCTATGATCTAGTACTAGTGTTGACAATGCCCATTCATAGTAACATGGTTTAGAGTTAAGGGTTAGGTGCTTGATAGAGAATATGACCCTAGGTATTAGCATCCCATAGACTTTTTTTATGTTTTTATTTTTACTATCAATTTAGTTCAAATGTTTGTCAGGGAGACTAATAAATATGATGCCAACTTTCTGACCTACAAACAGCTCACAAGAAGATCCATCATAAATGGTTGTCTGTCACTGTGGCCAAAATGAAGACATCTATTTTTTCCCATGACACTGTGTGTGTGTGGGGGGGGGGGGAGGGAGGGGAGAAAGTAGTAGGTTAATGTAATGTGACAGTGTCTGAAGGGTATCCATGGATCTTGTTTTCCCAAATACAAGCATTAGGATTTACTCAGGCCTAAAACTTCTTTAAAAACTCTTAAATTTTTAATTCTGTTCGGTTTTGAAAAATTTTGTTTGTAAATTTCTGTGCATAAATTATGCAAATTAGCTTAGCTAATTTTAATAAATGTTAATATTTCAGTTGGATTTTATGTGATTATATTAGCTCATCCATTTCTCTTCAATAATGTATATAATTTTGTGTATGTAAAGTAATTAGTTTATTTGTTATGAATTTTTTTGTAAGAGAACTGTTTAGTTTGTAAAAAGTGCTCCTTCTTCTTGGCACTAAATGTGCCAAAAGTCACCTTCTTAAATAGGTTAATTGCAGTAAAAAAAATTTCACTCAAGTCTCAAGAGTCCTCAAGGGGACTAATTCAACTTATACCACCAAATCTGTCAAGTACAATTTCTTTCCTTTCTTCAAGATACCAAACAGAATAATTAATTACCAATAGTTAATTAACTAATTGGTTAATTTTTGTTATTCATTTGTCAGGTAAAAGAAATAAGTGTGCTAAATAACAGCTTAATCTGAGATTGGGTGTGTGTACACACTTTTTTACCAGACAGACAGACAGAGTGAGTTGATATAAGGTTTGAAATTCTTTTTCCAAGTTTTATTTTGAAAATATTGAACTTATCATTCCAATGCAAATCTGAGAGGAAAATATAGCAAAAAGTAGAGAACAGACAAATTATTGTGCTTATAATTAAAAATAATTAGATAATCACCTCTATAGAAAGAAAACTATATGGAGATTTGGAAACCACTGAGCAATTCATCTCATATATTGGTCTAGTCATCTGAACGCTCCACCATAAAAATGAGAACGAAAAAGAAGATAATTATATTTTCATCTTCATAAATTTTGGAATAGTCCTTTCTATTTTATTAAGATTCAAAGACAAAGTCTTAAACTTTCAATACAATCTGATCTCTGAATAATAAACTGTTTTTATGCCTTTTTTTTTTCAAATAATAAAATAAAAGATGTGCTTTCTTTTAAAATTCAAGTTATGATTTTAAATTTATATTTTGATTTTAAATAATAAAATACACATGTAATGTCTAAAATGGTATTTTATTTTTATATTGATAGTTAAATTACTGAACATTATTAAAAAAGTTTTCATCGAATAATTAATCTACATAACAAATTTATTGTTGGATATAAATAAATTTAAGTTTTTTGTTTTTGTAGATTGTGACAACTGATCAAATGGATGAAAAAACAAATGAAATAATCACAAACATTACACAAAGGCAATCTGGCAAAGAAAATAAACTCAAACAATGTCAAGCTGCTATACAGAAGGTCTGGACATTCTTGGAGCAATATGTTCCCTTTTGCAACACACATGGTGCAGAGTTTCTATCACATGATCACTGGGAGAAATACTTGCCTCCTGAAGCACAAAAAGAATTACTTTGCATGAGTGATGAAGATCTAGTGAAGCTACCTCTGTGTTATAATGAAACTGAAACAGCCACAGACTCTCAGGTAACAACACTTGTGGGTGTAAGGTATTTCAGTTGTTAGTTCTGACTCATAAATTTTAAAGGACTGTTTTCATTCTGTGTATATTGTTTTTAGTTGTAGTTATGTTTGTTTTATGTGTTTGTTTGAATGTTACTTTAAATTCTGAAGATAATTACGTCTAAGCTCAAACCTCCCTTAGAATGACAGGGGATGGCAGCAGGCAGTGTTTGAACCTGGGACCTTTTAGGTCATTGAACGACATTCCAGAGTGCATACCAGTTTATGTTAGTGCCATCAGTGTTCCATTTTAGAAAAGCTATTGAAATTATCATGTGTTCAATTTTTTTTCTAACTCAATGTTAGCAGTGTAAAAGGATATTGAAAAGATAGGAAAGGAAGCAATTCATCTCTTTACTAAACATTTATTTATAATAAAAAAAACTGAAACCATAAAAACATTTGAAAATATAAAAACTTTATACTAGAATTAGTTTATACATCCTAATAATCCCACCAACATTTTGTCAAAGGCTTAATACTTGCATTCAATAATTATTAAAAAAAAATGTTTTTAGAATATTTAAAAAATATAACAAATTAAAAAAAAAAATGTTTTTAAAATTTTTATGTTTCAAGTTCATTGTGAATAAGTACAGGTAAGATTGAATTCTTGTTTTTTTCTGTCCTGATAGTGGTTGTATTCCTACATTAAGCAAGCCTACATGTGCCATCTTGAAAATCTGAATGTCCTGTCAACATTATCTGAGGCTGTCAGCGAAAACAGTGATTTTGAAAAGTCAAAAGCTGAAGCCATGTCTATTAAAAAAGGACACGAAGTCAGCATTATGTCTCTGGCTGTTTCTGCTGTGTTTAATTCTACTGCTGCTGATATGGTCAGTTTAGTAGCTTAGGTTTAACTATTTCACTCATATCATGCTACGTTGTTCTATTAATCTAGTATTGGGATAATGAATCTGTTCCCTAATGTAGTAAAAACTGTAGTAGTTTCTGCATCTACAAATTGATGGTTCTAAGTTTGATTCTTTGTGCTTCTAATTACCCACAAATCTTAAGGTGATTGCTTTTAATATCACTTGCAAACTCTTTTTATGTGAAGTTTTGAGAGGTTAAAACCCCATTTCCATTTGAAAATCTTGGATAAATCAATATTTTGAGGGGGTTGTATGTATGTTTTCAACTAGGGCTTCCCCGACAATTAAAATTGTGATACAGGGACTGTAGAAATAATACTAATAAAATTTTGCCTACAATCATGTAAATTAGTTACTGTTGGGACACAATGCTTTGCTAATGTCTTGTCAGGCTTGGGTAGTTGATACTAATGAGATATGGTCAGGGCTTTGTAATCCCTGTTATGGCACCATTAGGAATTAGTAATTTGTTTCATGGAAAGGGTAAACTTTGACTTAGAGACAACGACGGGACTAGAAAAAACAAGACTAGGGTTTGAGAAAGAATAGCGATATTTAAACAGACTACTTTTGACAGCTTTAGATAGAGGTAGTTTTATGAACGTAGAGATTTAGCTTGCCGACAATTTGACAGTTTCCTTCTTTGTTATTAAACTTGTTCCACATTTGTCTGTGTGATTGGACTTCACTATTTGAGTGTTAGCTACGTTTGAGCTACATAAGAAACTGGGGGGAAGCGCCTAAACCCAGAATCCTTGAGTTTTGGAGCTTTGCCCTAGCTCTCCTATATTTGAACTTATGCAAATGTTTCTGTGATTAAAATACAGGAGAAAGGAAGGTAACCCAGACAAAAAAATTATGCACATTTCTTAATCCCTTTTACCTCCTGTAACTTTTTTTGTGAAATATTTATGTCTGTCATCCAGGTTGTGGACGTTGGCAGTGGCAAAGGTTACCTTGGGGCTGAGTTATCTAGGACATTCAACATTCCAGTGCTTGGCCTTGACTCCCAGGAGACCAACACTCATGGAGCCAAGAGAAGAGAAATGATACTCAACAAGAGATTTAAGAAGAAAAAACAACAGGTGAAGATTTTTAGTTTCATTCCTAATGTTTTCAAATTAAAGTTTATTCTAGCAGGCTTACTATTACTATTTTTAAAGATATAAATACTACACTTCATTAAATATTAGAACTCAGAAACAATGCTTTATTACTATTGTTGTAATGTAATAATTACCATGAACATAGTTAATGGAATCCGGTGGCCAACTGGTGAAACTGAGAAAACAAGGATTGAATGACAGTAAACACTGATATTTTTCATTTGGTCTTTAGGATATCCTTGATTGGAGGTACCTGAAATCTATTGAGAAGACTTTCGCTGATTCATTCTGCTCACGTTCATTAACTTCAAGACCTTTTAATCTTGCATGGAAACTTAATAATACCCTTTCTCTTTGCATCGTAATGAAGGTCTACATTTACATTCTGCTTTACCTCATCTTTCATACACAGCTTTGTTTATAGAATGAAATTAGAATGTAAAAAAATAAGCCAGTGAAAAGCATCAATTTATTTCTATGCATTTACTTTACTCTTTTACTGAAATATTTCCAAATTTAAATAATATATAAATACATTAATAGCATTTTTTGAAGAAGATTTTAAAATCTTATTTTATATAATAGTTACTCTTTAGGTTTAAAACAACAACAATTACATATTCATTCATTGGCTGCCTTGAGTTATAAGACATCTATAGCTGATCTTATGGAAATCATGCTCTGCTGTTTTTTTTTAAGACTAAGAATAACTAAGGTATATAAAAAAAAGATACTCCCCTTCAACCAAAATAAAAAAAAAGTGAAATCAATAGTTTGAATTGAAATGTTTGTATTACAACTTGTTTACATTTTCCAGATTGAAACAAAGAATATAAAGACTGAGGTCAGTGTAGCCAGTAACCAAGGTTGTCTTGACACTTGTATTACAGATCAAAACCTAGAGCACAGATTACAGTCTGTTAACAGTCTTGGTGAGAACTTGATTATTAGGACTTGCGAGACACAATGTTTAAGAAAAGAGCTATGAACAATTTATACAAGGTTTTGAAAGTAAAATAAAGTCAATTACTTTCTGTTAATTAATAAATAATATAGAAACTAAAAAATATTATTTGTACATTTCTTAATGATTGTAAAAATACTTTATTTGATTTTTTTTTAATATTATTATTATAGCTTTTATATAGCGCTACTTTCATGCTTATAGCATGCTCAGAGTGCTTTTTGGTTCAATCTCATTTGTAGATCAGTCTGAGTGAGGGGGTATCTAGGAGTTGGTTTTCCGTGCTGCCTTTAGGCGCTCAGTAAACACAACTCTGCCCGAGTCGGGTGTCGAACCTCGAGCCCCCTTCTAGGTAGCCAAGCCAAGCCAAGTTCAAGCGCACTTGGCCTCTCGACCACGCTTCCCACCATTTGACACAACACAGTTTAGTATTCCTGTTGTTTTGTTGTTTTTTTATTTAAAAAAATGTCTTTTTTGATCTAAAGATGATGTCCCTGTGAAATATGTTCCTATGACTGTATTTGTTCAACCTGACATGGGACTTAGAAATATCATTCAACATATAGAACCTCAGTTGTGTAGCACTTGCGACAACATTGATGGATTACACTTTGTCTCAACAGGTAAGACTTTTAGTTTTTGACACATGAGATTCATTTTTTAGGCTGAAATACTTGCCAAGTGTGGGAGAACAAATTCACAATTGAACATTAAAGAAACAAATTGTGAATAGAATAAATGACAATGGAAAAGCTCTCATCAGAATCGCAAGAAAGATGACGCCTACTATAACAAAACTTCTAATTTTTTGCCTCAGAACCGGACCAACAGAATGAGACAACATATGTTCCAGAAGCTAAAATTTGAGACTAGTGTAATCTGCTCCTCTGGTGTGTCACCTGATAATGCTCACCATGTCCTTCTAAACTGCATTCTTTATAAAGAGGCCTGAACAAGACGTTGGCTCCAAAACACCTCTATAGAAAGAAAACTTTATAGAGCTGCTTGATTTGGTAACCACTGCGCAGTTCATCTCAAATATTGGTTTTTAGGTTTTGTCATCGGAGCCCTCCAACATAACAATGAGATTGAAGAAGAAGAAGACTCATTTAGTTGAGAGTGATGACTTGATTAGATCAGATTTTATTCTATCTTTATTTAAATAACAAGTGGATCCCTTTTTTGTGTTAGTGAGAAGCAAAATTGATAAAAACTTTAAAAATTAGCATCTCTCCTTTTCCTGTTAAAATTTTCCTCTATTCAAAATATTGTCAGAATACTTGTGTAGCCGAACAAAAAAACATCAACTCAACACAACTATTAAAAAATAAAGGAATTCCAGCCTTGCCAAGCTTAATAGACCACAAACTTGCCAGGCTTATGAATTCCTAGACTTCAGGTTAAATAATTGTTATAAATTTATTAAATTATGCAAATTATTGTAGGCTTCCATTCCTTGTTTAATGGTATAAGGTTGCCTTTAACTCCATTGCCACGAATCTGCAAAATTTGTTAGTCAAACTAACTTCTGCCATAAAAGAGCACCATCTGGTACTTAAAAAATTATATGCTGAACTTAGGGTATATATAATTCAGTGAACAATTTAAATCTTGTTTGCCTACCCTGGGTTCTCAAATTCTAATAAAGGCAGAGAGTTTAATTTTATCAACTCAAGATTCTTAGTTCATTCCTGCGTTCACCTGGATATTATAGTGAATTGATAAGGTTATGCTAGCACCATGTCCTCTTCACCAACCAGTTATTAAACAAACGCAACTTGTCACTGACATAACTTTTCAGAATTCATGAAAAACTCCACACTTCGCTACTTCTACTGTGATGCTTAAACACTAATATAAGAAAGAAAAACTTTGTCTCCATTCAGGTCTTCACACATGTGGCAGTCTGGCTGTGACCTTAATGAAACTGTTCCTTCAAGACCCTGGTGCTGTTGCTCTGGTGTCAGTTGGTTGCTGCTACCAGCAAATGGAGGAAGTTCATTACTGTATGGACATTTTCTAATGTTGACTAAGACAACATTTACAATTTGATAATGATCAATCCAAATTTTAAACATCTATCTAACAATGATTTATTAAGGCAATGGCTTTGGAATTCTATTTTAGGCAATAGCTTTTAAGAAGTCCAAAGTGCTAAATAATTAATTAACAGTTCCTTAGTAAAAGTATACATGAAAAGTTGTTCTAATACACAATTGTTTAATGGGATATTCATAGATAGCTATTTCTACAATTTCTTTTATTAGTAGCTCACAAACCAATTTTTGGGTGATAGTTACATATGTTTTGCATAACATTATAATGTTTTTTTTTTCTTTTATTAAATCCAAAATATAACAATTAATATAAGACCAAGTCACAATGTGTGACTATGTCTTTATATATTGTCAGATATTCTGCAAACATTTTTGTTAAAAGTTTCCGTAATTTGATTAAGAACGTCTAATGCAATGTTCAAATTTGTCTATTACATATTTATAAGTCTCCACATGATATACTTTTGAAAAGAGAGTTTTATTGTAATTTAAAAAATAACAACATAAAAATATTATTTTACATAATTTAAAACAAAATTCCTCAGCTGATGATGACTCCATTGACAGCAAACATTTCCCTTTAAGTAAACTTGGTAAAAAAATGAAATTGTATCTTGGTCGCAATGCAAGAAATCTGGCATCACAGTCATTGCATAGAATACAAGCATCAAAACAGGTTTGATTTAATAGAGCTTTTATTTTGTTTATGTATTTAGACCTGACTTTATTATTTGACTATGTCAATATTAACATTAACAATCTAGCTTTCTTTGACTCAACACTATCTTTCGATCCACATAAACCACATAAATGCCTGCTCTGCAAAAATCTTTATCTGCAGCTGCGCAGATTAGGCCAGATCCGACCATATTAATAGCTGAGTCAATAAAAAACTAGCTGGGGCATTCATACTCTCCCGCCTTGTCTACTACAACGCTAGGCTAGGAGGTGTACCAGATGACAAAATCACCAAGCTGCAACAAATTCAGAACAACGCTACTCGAATATTCCTCAGAAAAACTAGACGATATTCTGCTACTACACTTTGTCTTCAGTGTATCTATAATAAAGAAATGCCCTTGCACCTTAGTGAACTGATCACTTCATATGTCCCTCAGAGAACCCTGCGCTCAATGGACTCAACGCTTCTAGTTGTGCCACATTTCTCCCTCAAAAGATAATGTCTACGGGCTTTTTCAGTGCATGGACCAAAGGTTTGGAACTCACTCCCGATTAATGTCAGACAGATAACAAGCAACACTACATCTAAGAAGAACATTAAGACTTAAAAACCTTTTTAGATTAGTTTGTCACTTTAGCTCTCGTGTTTATGTTTGTAATGTTATCACAGTGCCTTGAGCCTACATTTTGTTTGTCAACAGCACTCTATAAATTAGATAATAATTATTATTATTATAGTATAGGTCATTCCATTGTAATGGTCATAAGTTTCTTCAAAAATATACATTTGGTTGAAAAAAAAAAGACTGGTATTCTGCCCTTGTTAATTGTGGATTTAAAAAAATTTGTTTAAAATATTAATTTGTTGTTCTTACAGTCTTACATTTTTATTTATTTTTTTTTTTTTTAAATTGAGAGATTGCATTCAATTAAACTGCTGATACTTTATTGAAAGAGTCTCTACTGAATCTAACTACTAGAGATTGGATTCAATTAAACTGCTGATACTGTATTGAAAGAGTCTCTACTGAATCTATCTATTAGAGATTGCATTCAATTAAACTGCTGATACTGTATTGAAAGAGTCTCTACTGAATCTATCTCTGCTGTTAGTGATTGTCTTGTAAATGTAAATACAACTCGTCATTGTATATTTTGTTCTGTCCAGCTCCAAGGTAAAGATTTCTACTGGCGAGCATTGCTGGATGTGATCATCAGAAACCTTGGGCTGTCAGTGCCAGAGAAGATCAAAGGTATCAGAGGACTGAATAAAAAATGTCCCACTTTCAGAGACTATGCACTGAGAGCTTTATCAATTCTGGGAGTTTCTCCAGAGCTGGTAGGTTACTTGTATTTGTATTGGAATGGGTTGCCTGAATCAGTCAGAAAACAAATATTTGCAGAACTTAGGTCAGGGGGTTAACAAGCATGAATAGATTGTCACATGGATATTGTTACGTATCTAGGTAACAATGCCTAGATACTATTTTTTTTTCTTGACCTGTAGGTTGTCTGCCCCCTTGTGTAATAAGTTTTTTTTTTCTTTTTTATTCGTCAAGCCACACAGACAGTGACCGGTCCTTGACCTGTGTGTGTACCTCTGGTTGAAAGGAGGGTGTTTTTTTTTTGTCTCTTTGAAGAGCGTTCTAGATCTGGGAAATTGATGACGTATTTGGTTCGAGAAATTCCTAGATTTGTCTTGAGATCGACGCGCGGTAGATTATATAAAGACCGCCCGCGTGACGTTGACGGACAGACATACGGAGACAGCCGTGGGACAGAATAGCGGAGACATTGCGCGACCCGTGCGTGGTATACCAATTGATCGTGTAAGTTAAGATTTTTCTTTTTTTCAAGGCCTTGCTTGTATTTGTAATTATATTTTCAAACTATTGTATTGTAATATTTTTACATGCCATTTTTGTAAAAGGGTTTTGGTCAACCCTTCCATTTTGTATTGAGTTATATTATGATTAAACATTAAGTTGATATTTTACCTTCCGATTTCTTGTGTCATTTTTTTTTTGTTATTCATTGTAAGTCTTTGATTAAATTCAGACTTAAGATAAGTGACACAACTACCTTTTTCTATTGTCACGTTCCCCTAGACAAGCCATTTAAAAGTAGAATTCAATTTGTAATACGTGACAAAAGAAGTTTGGGGGCCTGTCCGGGATATTTTTCTGAACCTATTTTCGTCTTACTTGAGTAATTTTGTAAAGGCGAAGTTGACTTTAACAAAAATTTTTTTTGTGTCAAAGAGTCGGAAGTAAAGTATCAATAGTATTGACCAAACTCTCTTAAGGTTTTTTTGTTGTACTGATTTTGTACTGTATATTTACATAGTATATTACATTTTTTTTTTTGCTTGTAATAGTTGTTAGTTAGTCATGGATATTCAGGTTTTTCTTGCAAATCCCTCTGTGAAAGAACTTGATGCTTTTACTAGGAAGGAACTGGTCCTTATTTCAAAACATTTAGGGTTAAAAATAAAATCAAATGCCCTTAAACAAGAAATAAGAGATAACATTGTAATCCATTATGTAGACGAGGAAGTATTTTCTGAAGACCTTTTAGAAACCCTTAGACCCGATGAGGGTAAATCAGATTTAGAACTTCAGATAAAATTAAAACAAATGGAAATAGAAGCCCAGAAGGAAATGGCTAGAGAGCAGAAAGAAATGGAAATGAAATTACAAATAGAGTTAAAAAAATTAGAGTTAGCTGCTAATGTAAGACCAGATTCTTCCCCTGCCAGTCATACTGCTGAAGCAACAAAATTTTTGAAAATAATTCCACGCTTTAATGAAGCCACAATTGACAATTATTTTCCACAATTTGAACTTGCTGTGAAAAATTTTAATGTACCTGAAACTTTGTGGCCCACTTTGCTGCAAACAGTTTTGACTGGTAGAGCTGCAGAGGTATTTTGTTCTTTGACCATTGAACAACAAAAAGATTATAATGTTGTTAAGGCCTTAATTCTTAAGGCATATGAACTTGTTCCGGAAGCTTACCGAAAGCAGTTCAGGGATTGTCGCAAATCGGATGGCCAAACCCATGTAGAATTCCTGCGGGAAAAGGAGCGACGCTTTGAGAAATGGCTCACTTCCAGGGAAATCGGCACCGACTTTGCAAAATTCAAGAACCTAATGCTGATGGAAGAGTTCAAGAGTTGTGTGCGGCTGGACGTCCGTACGCATATAGCTGATCGTGGCGAGGAAGATGTGCACAAGGCTGCAGTGTTGGCAGACGATTATATAATATCACATCAATTTGCCAAGTATACGACGGATGTCAAGCCAAAACAAGTCAAACAGCCTGAGTCCATTGCTAGCAACTCCATCAAGAACAGCAGTACAAATGACAGAAAACCTACTACAAGTAAAGCTACTTGTTCCTACTGCAAACGAGAAGGCCATAAAATTGACGATTGCTGGAAATTGAGGAAGAGAAACGAAAAAGCTCCTTCAAAAGTCAGCGCTTGCACAGTACAGTGGTCGGCGAGGTTTACTCCCTCATCATCAAGTCATATCAAGAATACCTCGACACCACCTGTTTCAAATGTATTGACTGTACAAGACTCTCCGAAAATGTCTCCACGATGTTCAAATGACTCAACAGTGAGTTCTTCAAATTCATCTTGACGATGTTCTAATGACTCAAACAAGAGTTTTTCAAATACATCAAGCCGATGTTCCAATGACTCAAACAAGAGTTTTTCAAGTACATCAAGCCGATGTTCCAATGACTCAAACAAGAGTTTTTCAAATACATCAAGCCGATGTTCCAATGACTCAAACAAGAGTTTACCTAGTACATCACACCGATGTTCCAATGACTCTATCCAGAGTTTCCATAATACATCACCCCGATGTTCCAATGACTCTATCCAGAGTTCCCATAATACATCATCCCGATGTTTCAATGACTCTATCCAGAGTTCCCATAATACATCATCCCGATGTTCCCATGATTCTATCAAGAGTTCCCATAAGACATCACCCCGATGTTCTAATGACTCCATCAAGAGTTCTCCAAATACATCCAAAAGATGTTCTACTGACTCAAGAAAGAGTTTCTCCACTGCGTCTCCTAGAGATGTCAATGACTCCAGCGAGAGTTCGACCCAAGTCCAGTCTGCATCAACCAAAATTGATGTTTTATTAGAGGATTTTAAGCCTTTCATTTCGGAAGGATTTGTATCACTACCCGGTGATTCTACAAGTCTACGACCTATCACCATTTTGAGAGACACAGGTGCCTCACAATCGCTACTTTTAGAGGGTATCTTGCCCTTGTCAAAATCATCATCGACTGGGAAGAGCATCCTGTTACGAGGCGTAGAGCTTGGATGTATAGATGTGCCTCTACATCTAATCGACATAAAGTCAAATCTCATTACTGGACCGGTTGTTGTAGGTGTCCGACCAACATTACCATTGGAAGGCATCTCGTTGCTGTTAGGCAATGACTTAGCAGGTGGAAAGGTGATAGCCGAACCCATCGTCACTCAAACACCCGACTTATCTGCCACACCCGAGGAAGACCTAGAGTTATATCCAGCGTGTGCAGTAACAAGGGCAATGAGGTTGAAAGCATCTCAAGAAGAGAACGTCATCAAGGCCAACAGTAACCACGATGATGTGGACTTGAGCACCACATTCTTTGCTTCTCTTGAAGAAGAACCAACGCCAAATTCTGAAAAGCCGGCATCAACTCGAAAACAGTTGATTGAGGACCAAAAGAAGGATCCAGAGCTCGCCAAACTCCGAGAAACCGCAATGACATCACAAGAGGCAGAGCTAGCATCAACGTGCTACTACATCCAAGATGATATGCTCTTCAGGAAATGGAAACCTCCAGACGCATCCAACGAAGAAGAATGGAGAATATGCCATCAAATCGTGTTACCAGAAAGATACCGAGCGTACATCATGAATCTGGCTCATGACACACCAATGTCAGGTCATCTCGGCATCCACAAGACATACCACAAGATTATGTCACACTTCTTCTGGCCACGTTTGAAGAAAGATGTCATCCAGTACTGCCGATCGTGTCATGCCTGTCAGATGGTTGGCAAGCCAAATCAAAAGATCCCTGTTGCTCCTCTGAAGCCGATTCCAGCCTTTGAAGAACCTTTCAGCAGAGTACTTATTGACTGTGTTGGTCCTCTCCCAAGGACAAAAGCTGGCAACCAATACCTGTTGACCATTATGTGTGCTTCAACTCGTTTTCCTGAGGCTATTCCTCTAAGGAACATAAAAGCATCGAACATTGTAAAGGCCTTAATCAAGTTCTTTACTCTATTTGGTCTACCAAAGTCCATCCAATCGGACCAAGGAACGAATTTCACGGCCAATCTTTTCAAGCAAGTCATGACTCAGTTGGGCATCAAACACTGCATGTCGAGTGCGTATCATGCCGAGTCGCAAGGCGCTCTTGAGCGATTCCATCAGACTCTCAAGAACATGATCCGAACCTATTGCTTTGAGCACGAAAAAGACTGGGACGAAGGAATCCACATGCTGCTGTTTGCAACCCGTGAATCCGTCCAGGAATCATTGGGATTCAGCCCTTTTGACTTAGTCTTTGGCCATTCGGTGCGCGGTCCCTTGAAATGTATAAAAGAGACTTTGTTGTCACCAACAGCCATTGAAGGACTTTTAGAATATGTAATTAAGTTTAAAACTAGACTTTATGATGCTTGTGTTCTGGCCAAAAATAACTTACAAAACACCCAATCCAGCATGAAACGCTGGTATGATAGAAAGGCCCGTGTTAGAGAATTTTCTCCCGGGGATAAGGTGCTTGTATTTTTGCCCATACCAGGTCAACCCTTGCAAGCCAGATATTTTGGTCCCTATGAAATTGAGACCAAAATTAGTGACCTCAATTACACAATCAAAACCCCTGACCGTAGGAAAAAGACTCAGCTATGTCACATAAACATGCTGAAGCCTTATGTATCTAGGCCAGATCACTCAGAGAAGAGTAATTGTGTTTTAAATACAGTCAAAAGTTGTTCAAATAGCCATGTTTCTCCTATTGATGATGATATTGTAAAGGAGAAATTTGGACAATACAAAATACCTAATTCTTTTGTATTACAGAATTTGGATGTAAAACTGTCTCATCTGTCTTCGACAGAAAGGCCAGTTATCATGAAACTCATTAATGAATTTAATGACATTTTTTCTGATGTACCAAAACAGACTAATGTTATAATGCATGATGTAGATGTTGGCGAGGCTAATCCAGTCAAGCAGCATCCTTACAGGGTCAACCCTGAAAAACTTGCCATACTTAGGTCAGAAATCAAGTATATGCTTGAAAATGACCTCATTGAACCAAGTTCCAGTAGCTGGAGCTCCCCATGTGTCTTGATACCTAAACAGGACAAGACTTATCGTTTTTGTACAGACTACCGTAAGGTAAATGCTGTAACAAAGACCGATTCGTTTCCTATCCCTAGGATAGACGATCTCATAGATCGTATTGGTGACGCTAAGTACATCACCAAAATAGACCTACTTTCAGGTTATTGGCAGGTTCCCCTGACTGATAGGGCAAAGGAAATCTCCGCCTTTGTCACCCCTGATGGTCTGTACCAATACAAAGTGATGCCATTTGGCATGAAGAATGCTCCTGCCACTTTCCAGAGAATGATAAATGCCCTGCTTGCTGACATGGAGAATTGCCACGCATACATAGACGATGTAGTAATTTTTAGCCAAGATTTTTCTAGCCATTGTAAACAACTGCATTGTCTTTTTACTAAACTTTTACATGCAAAAATTACTGTAAACCTGAGTAAGAGTGATTTTTGCCAGGCTTCCATCCAATACTTAGGCCATATTGTAGGACAAGGCCAGGTGAAACCTGTAATGGCCAAAGTAGAAGCTATCCAAGCTTTCCCTATTCCTGCTGATCGGAAACAACTCCGAAGATTTTTGGGAATGTCTGGATATTATAGAAAGTTTTGCGAAAATTTTTCTGTCATTGCCAGTCCTTTAACAAACCTCCTGAGAAAGAACGTCCGATTTACTTGGACGGATGAATGTCAGAAAGCCTTTAACCAAATTAAGCAGATATTATCTAGCTCCCCCATTTTGATGGCTCCTGACTTCGGAAAACCTTTTAGGTTAGCTATTGACGCCAGTGACACAGGTGTTGGGTCAGTCCTTTACCAAGAAGATAATTTCCAAGTAGAGCACCCTATTTGTTTCTTTTCCAAGAAATTTAATAGACATCAAAGAAATTATTCTACTGTGGAAAAAGAATGTCTTGGGTTGATTCTTTCTATACAACACTTTGATTTTTATATCAGTGGGTCCAGATGGCCACTAGTTGTATTTACTGACCACAATCCCCTTACATTTATCCACAAAATGTCTGGCAAGAATCAACGACTTCTCAGGTGGAGTTTATTTTTACAAGAGTACAACCTAGATCTTAAACACATAAAAGGCAGCGAAAATGTTATCGCCGATGCCTTATCTAGATTGTAAAAAGTATTTTGATGTATATATTTTTTTTATATATATCATGATAAATACATTCTGTAATGTAAATATCCTTTTTTTTAATTATTCTAAAAAGATTTCCATTTCGTGGAAATGTAAACTTTTTATTTTTAGGAGGTAGGTGTTACGTATCTAGGTAACAATGCCTAGATACTATTTTTTTTTCTTGACCTGTAGGTTGTCTGCCCCCTTGTGTAATAAGTTTTTTTTTTCTTTTTTATTCGTCAAGCCACACAGACAGTGACCGGTCCTTGACCTGTGTGTGTACCTCTGGTTGAAAGGAGGGTGTTTTTTTTTTGTCTCTTTGAAGAGCGTTCTAGATCTGGGAAATTGATGACGTATTTGGTTCGAGAAATTCCTAGATTTGTCTTGAGATCGACGCGCGGTAGATTATATAAAGACCGCCCGCGTGACGTTGACGGACAGACATACGGAGACAGCCGTGGGACAGAATAGCGGAGACATTGCGCGACCCGTGCGTGGTATACCAATTGATCGTGTAAGTTAAGATTTTTCTTTTTTTCAAGGCCTTGCTTGTATTTGTAATTATATTTTCAAACTATTGTATTGTAATATTTTTACATGCCATTTTTGTAAAAGGGTTTTGGTCAACCCTTCCATTTTGTATTGAGTTATATTATGATTAAACATTAAGTTGATATTTTACCTTCCGATTTCTTGTGTCATTTTTTTTTTGTTATTCATTGTAAGTCTTTGATTAAATTCAGACTTAAGATAAGTGACACAACTACCTTTTTCTATTGTCACGTTCCCCTAGACAAGCCATTTAAAAGTAGAATTCAATTTGTAATACGTGACAATATGTGTAGAAAGTAGTTATCTTATTTTTGAAGCAACATGTGTAATTTATAAGATAAGATATGCTCAATTTAGTGACATTCTCCAGAACTGTTAAGTTACTTGCAATATCTGCTAAATACACCCCCTAAATCCACCTAGAAAATAATACAATATGTCTTTTGGAAATTAATTACTTATGAATATGATTTAAGTATGCAAAATTATCTTAACTATGGAAGATGGTATCTGGCAGTGTTTAATTATTTTTTTGTCAAGCTACTGTTCTTTATTATATGTTAGCTTCACAAAAAAGAAATAATAAATTAAGATATACTCAGCTATCCTACTATAATAATTTCCTAATTAAAAATAATAGTTTGATTAGCTGGTTATTTCAAATAGAGAGAACAGATAAATGTCCCTTAGAGTAGATGAATAGGCAAACAAGGAAAAGAACACTACCTCCATTGGACTCGTCTATCATTAGGGCTTGATTCTTAATGGGCACTCTCCAAAGATTTAAAAAAAAAAAAGTTCTAAGTATTAAAATAGCAAATGTAGATTTTGTTTTTTGTCCAATTATAAACCGAATCCCACATTATAAAAAAAAAAGGAATAGAGTCTTATTCCCTTTTGTAAAATGTTTTACATGTTTCGGATGTTCCTTCGAGTTGAAGATAGTTTACTTCCTAGTCCAAACCTCCCACAGGACAATGGGGGTTGGGAGCGGGCAGGGTTTGGACATTTATTTAATGTCTAGAGTAATAATAAGAAGGAAATTGATTAAAATGTGGGAAGCTTGCTGAGCATAAACTGTTCAATGAACTGTTACGTACTTTCATCTAATTATGTGAAGTTTCAAGTGATGTAGTATTTATCAAGCAATTCAAAGAAATAAAAAAAAATTGTCTGTTAATTCCTCAGGTCAAAATTTCTATTAAAAACTTGGAGGCTAAAAAAAAATGTTTCTATTAAAAGTTCTTACAGAAAACCTCAATGTCTTAGTGACTTCTTTAAGAAGAAAGAAAATCTAGCTAAAATGTAATGCTTTGATCTTGTATACAAATATTTTATTAGCGATGACATTATCAAGGGGACTAACTCATGCAAATCATCTCACTGTCTGTAATTGTTTCAATTAAGGTTCCTGATGACAATCTTCATCTGACAGAAACGCTGCATCAAGATAATGAGAAGAAATTGGCAGCACTGTTTCAGGTGAAACTTGTTCTGGCACCTGTCATAGAGACTTTGATTCTCTTAGACAGACTTATGTATCTGTTGGAACAGGTAAGTTGGTGCATTCTTTGTCATGGAAATAATCTCCTTGTTTTCACTCAGTCAGGGAGATAAAATAAAATAAAGAACAGATATTTTAAAGCTCTGCAAAGGTAGCAGTGAATAATTAATGTATCTCTTAACACCAAATGTTTTGTACAGTCTGGCCTATACCCTGGTGTATCTCTTGTGGTAGCATGTAACTCAAGTATTTCATACATATTTGTTTTTATGAAGTGTCAATGGTTGATGCTGCTAGATTTGAGCAAAAGACATTCTTGAAATACTGCTTTTACTCCATCAGTCTATCTTTGTTTTGGTCTTCATTATCTAGTATTGTGTACTCTCAGGTTGATTTGCAAAAACAATTTGAAAAAAAAAACTTAGTGAGCAGTTGTATCCTTTTCAGGGCTGGCATTAGGCATAAAAAAACTTAGTGGGGGCTTTCCACAGAACTCAAAAAAAAATTTGTAGAGAAGAAATAGTGAAAATTGTGCCCATGGTTGTTATTGGAGGCACTAAGTTTGAAATAGGTTGCGTTATTTTATTTTTACCCTGTTTATTTTTATATTTCATTTTGGGCCACCAAATTCACTTTGCCTAGGGCCTTCAATTATCTAAGACCAGCCCTGTCCATTTTGTTAATAACTTAACAGTTGTATCCACTTTGTTGATAACAGTCAGATAACTTAATGAACAGTTGTATCCACTTTGTTGTTAACTTAATGAACTGTTGGATCCACTTTGTTTGAAGTGCATTACATCACAGATGCTATTGACTCATTTATATCTTTTCTTAATTCATTGGATCAGTGATGTCCCTTGTCTTGGTAAATGTTCTTTGTAAATGTTTCATTTTCTTTTTCTTTTTTTTTTTTTAAAAATCATCTATACTGAACAGCAACTCTTCAGAAACCATGTCTAGAATCTACATCTCATGTTACTGAGCAGCCTGTTTATCCTGAAGAAACTGTCTTTCCTTTTCATTCAAGTCATCAGAAGTTGTACCTATTTTGAGCACAATAAAGACAATATTGAAATGAGATTTTGAATAGTACCATTTGCTACCACAATGTACCTTATTCATCTTATTTTTAAATATCTGTTCATACAATACACATTTTGTTTGAAAGTAAAAATGTAGCTATGAAAACACAATGAAAGTTGATAATCATATTCACATTTAATCAACAGTTAATTTTGTTTCAAGAGAAGCTGACCTTAACAGGAATCATTTTTTTTAAACCAGTTTTAAGATGCACAAGAAACATTGCTGATTTTAAAAGCATAAACACAAATTAAAAATGTTGCTTACTATGAGCAAAGGTGCTGGACAAATTTGACAGAACAAGCTAAAAGAAAAACAAAACAGCCACTATATTATTTTAAATGTAATACATTTAACTATTTTTGGCACTCATCATTTAATTGAAAACAAAAAAGTATCAACTAATTCTGTTCAGCATAGTATGTAATGAGAATAAATAAAAAAAATGATTAGAAATATGTTCATGATTAAAGTAATCTTTTAGCTCAAAATACTTGACAGTATGTTGTAAGTAATTATTGCAAAGTTTTTATTTATACTTTGCATTCTTTGAAGAAAAAGTTTTAGTTTTTCCCCCTAGTTTCCAGAAATAGAACAACTAAGTTACAATTGTTGTTTAATGTTTTGAAATGCTGTAAATATGAATTGACTATATTTACTTGTTGCAGGACACTGTGGAGTCCACTCATTTGGTCAGACTATTTGATCCACTCACTTCTCCCAGATGTTATTGTCTTCTATCAGTGAAAACTTCAGGAATGTGACCCATCGATGTTAATAGTTTATTAGTTATTAGAAATTATAGAAATTCATAAGGCGTTAGACCACGTTTGTCATTACACTTTAACAAGGGAAAGAACTGAATAAAATAGATATCTTACAAAAGTTGCTGCTCATGTTAGTGAAGTCAACTAGAAAAAAAAAAGTAAAGTTCCCCTTTCAGACCTTGTCTATAGGGCAGATGATGTAAAGGCCATCTGTTTCTGTCAACGAATGTGGTATTTATTATTTTATTTTTGAGATTTTTCAAAGCATTTATAGTTTAAGATTTTGATAATATCACTATAGCAGGTGATAGTGACACCACTGTCTTGCGGTTGACAAAGAAGTTGTCTTTAGCGGTCTGATTTAGTTGGACATGTTTGGTCATTTTGAGAAGTGAAATGGGGCTAACCCAACCACCCAGTCCACAACATGATGTAGCCTACCATAAGCCAAGCAGACAAACAGTATAAAAAATCTATCTTTATGCCAACGTTAGGTTTAATTGTGTAACATTGTAATGCGTAATGTTGAAGAATACTGTATTACTATTACACATTGGATTGGTCACTACCAATGTGTCGTGAATGCGTAGACTGCTGGGTTCATGCTTCCTGGCATCACACTTGACACGTGACAGACACAGACATTACATATCGACTCAAGTTCTCTTTGGCAGGCAAATATAATGTTTATTTAATAACAATAATAACAATACTGCACCTTATTGGCAGTTACATCAAGACTTCTGATGTGAAACATAATTACATCTGCATAACAGCGGTATTGAATGTCCAAGATGATTAGTTACAGAATAAACCACATATAACGTCCGCATCACACTGAGTAATAATAATACATATCCAACTCTCAGTGTAGAAAAAAACTAATAGGAATATACGTAGTGTTCACTGGCTTCAACTGCCCAAAAGATACTACTTAACTCAGAGTTACAACTCGACTGTCCAAATCGCTACTACTAAAAATCATACTTGACTGCCCTGTCCAGAGGATAACACTTGACTCCCTGAATGAACTGACTGAACTCAAAAAGTCAATTTTATTCATTCTACTTCCTGTTTTCTACATCAGGAATTCACGAATCTTTTCAATGTCTTAGCCTGAGGTGAACATTAAATTCAGGCAATGTTAACTGAGACTGTGACACTATAGCAGCTTGTGTTTTCAGCTTTAGCTTAAGGTAGTTTGCAGACAAAATATTTAAAATTCAATCATATACCAGTATTGCATTTTCATCTGTATGTTAAATTTTGTTGTGACAATATAAGTAAAAATTATAATAAAATTGACAAAGAATCAATTTTGTTTTTGTATTTCTGTGATATCTAATATATAAGACAAATTGTAAGGAGTATGTAAGTATGTTCCAAATAAAAATCAAAGCCGTTTGAGCAATCTTGATGAAACTTTGTATAAATGTTCATCAGTGTATGTATAATAAAGAAATGCCCTTGAACCTTAGTGAACTGATCACTCCAAATGTCCCCCAGAGAGCCCTGTGCTCAATGAACTCAACGCTTTTAGCGGTGCCACGTTTCTTCCTCAAAAGCTACCATCAGCGGGCTTTTTCTGTGGACGGACCAAAGGTTTGGAACTCACTCCCCATTGATCTAAGACAAACAACATGCTACACTACTTTCAGGAAGAACATTAAGACCTATCTGTTTAAAACTTTTTTAGATTAGTTTGTTAGTTAGTTAGTTCTCGTGTTTATGTTTTTCATGTTATCACAGTGCCTTGAGTCTACATTTTATTTGTCAACATACTCAAAAATAAAATTATATTATTATTAGATACTAATGGTAAACTTGAGATATTCACCAAGGCTAGATCTATTCTAAGATCTAATCTTCATTAACATAATTTTTTACACATAAGCGTACAAAATATAGTCTCTATTCATCTTATTATTTTTTTAAATAAAATGAACCTTCAAATGTGTGTTTAACATTTTTTACACCTACATGTTCTCACTCTATAACTGTGTGATTCCAATTGAACATGGACCCAAAGGGCTATACATGCCACTGTTTGGTGGGTTTTTGAATATGTACTTATAGCAAATCATTAATTCAAAATTCAAAATACTCTTTCAAGCATCGCTTAACCAGGGCAGAGTACCAAAGGACTGGAAAGAAGCTAATGTCACCCCCCTATTTAAAAAAGGAGAAAAATCTGATCCAGGAAACTACAGACCAGTATCACTTACCAGCATCACATGTAAAATACTAGAACACATAATATGTAGCAATATCATAAACCACTTAGACAAACATAATGTCCTCACCCCATACCAACATGGCTTTAGGAAATATAGATCATGTGAAACACAACTAATAGGACTAATTGATGATTTTTCAAAAGGTTTAGATAATAGTGAACAAATAGATGCTATCTTACTAGATTTTTCCAAGGCTTTTGACAAAGTTCACCACCATAGTTTGCTTAAAAAATTAAAATATTTCGGCATTAACGGTCCACTGCATCAGTGGATTAAAGATTTTCTGATAGGGAGAGAACAAACTGTAATAATAAATGGCTCTAAATCAACACCAATAACAGTAAACTCAGGTGTACCTCAAGGAACAGTTTTGGGTCCACTACTATTTTTAATTTACATAAATGATTTACCAAATTGCATTAGTTCAGGAACAAAAGTCAGATTATTTGCAGACGATTGCATAATATATAGAACAATAAAAACAAAACAAGACACAGATATTTTACAAAGAGAATTAGATGAATTACAGAAATGGGAATCAAATTGGAGCATGTCTTTCCACCCAGAAAAATGTCAGTTGTTAAGAGTAACAAAAAAACTAAAACAAATTAATTCCACTTATCTTATTCATGGCAAACCAGTAACACAGACTAAAAACTCAAAATACCTAGGTGTTATAATAAATGAAAAACTGTCATGGAATCCACATATTGATGAAACTATAAAAAAATCCAACAAAGCATTAGGGTTTATTAAAAGAAATTTCTATAAATCAAATAAGAACATAAAACTAAAATGTTATTTAACCTTGGTTAGGCCAATAATAGAATATGCATCCACCGTGTGGGACCCCTCAACTCAAGAAAACATTAAGAAACTGGAACAAACACAAAATAGAGCAGTGAGATTCATAACAAACGAATATTCACATTTGACTAGGGTAACACCATTAGTAAAATCACTAAATTTAGAAAGCCTTCAGGACGGAAGACTCAAAAGTAAAGTAGCAATTATACATAAAACACTGAACCATAATCTTCAAATACAAAAACAAAATTTAATAAAATACTCTGAAAGACACAAAAATAAAGGCACATTCCTCGTCCCATATGCTAGGACAAATTTGTACAAATACTCCTTCTTCCCTAGTGCTATTAGAGCATGGAATGGGTTGCCTGAGCTAGCCAGAAAAACCAGTGACTTGGCAGAATTTAAGTCATTGGTTAATATGCATGACTAAATGCATGACGCGTAGGACGTAATCATCTTCTTTTTTGAAGTAACGTCTGTATTATATAAGATAAGAAGATAAGATTAATTAATAAGCTTATGATATGCTCTTACAAGCTAAAAGCAATATATCAATAGTTTTAGGCTATATTTAACCTAATCTAAACAAAAGAATCTAATTTAAATCTGTGTCTTAGGGTTTATTGGACTTTTAAATCATTGTCTACTACTATATAGGGCCCCTAGGTCTTTAATTTGAATTTTGTTGACTTCAGAGTTTACAATGTAGCCTACAATAAACTTACCATACTTAAAAGTGTCACTGACAACTATAATAATAATGGCAATAACTTTGATTCCGGAAGATTAAGGATTCTTGCAGTGTTTCATAATAATAATTTAATTTATAGAACAAATATCCCATACATCTTACAGCTAATTTTTTATTTTACAATCATTCATTAGTTAAATTATAACATTTTTTCCCCAATGAAAATATGAATGACATACAAAGGCCATGTGCTAGTTCTAAATACAAAATACAACCTTGTTCGTTTCAAGCTAGTTCATTTACAATGAGGTCATGAAGTTGCTTTTATTTTTGTTTTCTATATCTTAATTAAGCTGTATTCTTTGATGACATCATAGCAGTATTTTAGAGTTAGTGTTTCCCAAAGTGGTGTACGCGTACCCACAGGGGTATGGGAAGACTTTGTTGGGGGTACACATCGCACCTCATTAACTATGCTGATTTTTTTTTTAAATACCCATTTATTATGTTCTGAAAATAAATTAAAATGAGATTAGTGGAGAGTTAGGGTTACTCAGCATTACGAAAAAATCAAAGGGGTACACAGAGGTCAAAAGTTAGGAAAACACTGTTGTAGTTGAATACAACAAGTCTGTAGTTGTTGCTAAATATAGAGTCTATAGATATCACATTATAAATGTTTACTTTTGTGTCGTAGCAAAAATGTAATTCAATTCAATACTGCAGTTAGAAAATAAAGACAACAAAGTTTGATTCATTAGTGTATTAGAATCTCCCGCTGGGTATTACGTAGTACACATACGTGTTGAAAATAGAGTTTCAAAACTTGTGTGCATTACAAAGAACTGCGCGTTACTTTAATTTAAAAAGAAAATGTTCTCTTTTCAAAAGTCCATGACTTTCTAAAAACTATTTGTTAATAGTTGATTTCTATAATAGGCTGACACTTACGTGTTTAGTCCTTGAGATGTAAAAATGACGGACAGACAGAACAAAACAAAAGTTTTTTCCCACCATGACACGACATCTTCCCTCAATACACTAGGAAACACACACGTTTATGATAATAGGCCTAATAATAATAATAAAGCTTGTCTTCAAGTCCGAAGATTAATGAAATGAGGAAAGCAGTATTTCCCGTAGATAAGCTACCCCAGCTGTGACCTACATATTTTGCCACTCCAGGGCAAGCATAACCATTGTCCAACGGCGGTCAATTAAGATTTTCTTTTCTTTATAAGGATGAAATAAACTAACAAAAAAAAAAACATGGAAAATAATTAAAAAAAAAAAAAGTTTATACGAAGTGTCATTGTACCCATCAGTCATGTCATTAAGTTTGTAATAGATCTAGACCTAGACCAACAACAACAGTAACTCTGTGCGATTAGTACTATTTGTACCTGTTGTTTTTGTTGAGCGCTATTTCATGCTTTTAGCTTTCTCACTACGCTAAGATCTTATCACTTGTCTCACTACGCTAGGATCTTATCACTTGTCTCACTACGCTAAGATCTTATCACTTGTCTCACTACGCTAAGATCTTATCACTTGTCTCACTACGCTAAGATCTTATCACTTGTCTCGCTACGCTAAGATCTTATCACTTGTCTCACTACGCTAAGATCTTATCACTTGTCTCACTACGCTAAGATCTTATCACTTGTCTCACTACGCTAAGATCTTATCGCTTGTCTCACTACGCTAAGATCTTATCACTTGTCTCACTACGCTAGGATCTTATAACTTGTCTCACTACGCTAAGATCTTATCACTTGTCTCACTACGCTAAGATCTTATCACTTGTCTGGACCAGTTGGGCAAATGGGGGGGGGGGTGAGAAAGAAAGGGTAACTAGCCTATCTGGGTGAATTGTACCATAATCGTTGTTTAAAAGCATTTATGAAAAAAAAAAAAAAGGGAGGGGTGTTGGACCTCAATTTGAATTCATGACTCAAGCCTCTTCAAGCTGACATACTGACCACCAAGTGAAGTGTCTATGAAAATATAAGATTGTATAGTTATGCATTGTTTGTCAAAAACTTACTTTAAAGCGGCAACCTACAAAGGAGACTAATTCAGCGTATACCATTCATTCAGTCTAGTACTATTTTTTTCCTTTGTTCGAGATACCAAAGAAAATAATTAATGACCAACACTTAACTAAATGATTAATTCTTTTTATTGACTTTTGTGTAGTCAGGTAAAATAGAAAATTGTGCCAAAATTTCAGTTTGATTGGGTGTTAGAGAAATGACATGTACATATTTTGTAACAGGCAGAGTGAGTTGATATAAGTTTTGTATAAATGGGTATTACTGTAATTGCATACGAGCTGAGCATCTGCTCTCCAGCACATAAGAACGTGTGCCGCCTATGTAAATCAATGTGTCACACAGTGATCTCCTCTTTCAGTCGCGTCCATTTCAACGCTTGCTGAAGAAATCGAGTCCCACATTTAAGCAAGTCTTATCTTGGCCTCGAAGTGGATTTTATCTTCTGCTCCTGGTCACGTGCACTCGGTATTAATGTAATCGCACATGTCTGGGGCGAGCAGTGGGTGGCCCAGGGAGAATTATGGCAGGCACTGGTGTCGCAGACTTCCAGGTCAACTGACCCAATAAATTTGTTTTAAAACCTCTTTTCTTTTTTTCAAGCAATGGTTGTTTTTTTTTTTGTTTTACACCTCAGCGAGCAGTTTAATTAAAGCCGCTGTGTAAAGAGCCTCCCAAAAATTCCTCACTCGTGTTCTCTCTCTATCTTCTTTCTTTTACGTTCTTTCTCTCTCTCTTTCCTTTCACTTACAGATTTCTTCTGCTTTCAAAAATCACTATTATTTCAAGTATTTCAAGTCATACGTTTCTGATTCTCTCTCTCTCTCTCTCTTCCATTCTCTATCTCTCTTACTCTTTTTAAATATCAGTTTTGATAATGTTATTACTTTATAACATTGTTTCCCAAACTGTGTTCTTCGGATTCCTAGTGTTCCGCGAGTCTTGAATAGGTATTCCACGAACTACAGGAATAACTAACTAGTAGGCCAACACATGAATTAATCTCTCTAAAAAATTAGCAAAGCATTCCGCAAAATACTCATCATTGACATCATTGCTGAGTTTGGTGTAGTCATGGTGTAATCATGGTGTAATCATGGTGTAATGATACTCTTACGTGCAGACACTTGTAATTTTTGTTTAACTCCATTGTTATGCCTTTCAGTAGATAGAAGATAACAGTTTTGGATTGGGGAGCACCGAAATAGAAGTCTGGGTCCATGAGCTCTGTGCTGTGCTGCTGAGTAGAACTAAACATGGAATTATCTTGTCAAATATACAATTGTACAGAAATAATGAAAGAATGTCTTTCTGCATTAACAAATATATATTCTACAGTGATTGAGATGTTGATATTATTTTAACATATCTACCATTGCTAAGAAATGTCTTCTACATGCTACACTAACAGCAGTCCACTAATTTCTTGCCCTCTGGGCCATGTCCATTGGGCCCACTGTCACATACCCACTGACTGATTATCCCTGTCAATTGCAAAGATCCCCCGTATTTTCAATGTCACATACCCACTGAACGATTATCCCAGTACATTGCAAAGAGCCCCCGTATGTTCAATGTCACATACCCACGCACCGATTTTACCCTGTCCATAGCGATGTGTTTATTGTCCAATGTCTAATATACAATAACCGATTATTCCTGTCCATTGCAATGGGCCCAATGTCCAATGTCACCTACCCACTGACAGACATCACCATGCAGTGGCGTACCTAAGGGGGAGGGAGAGGGGGAGAATTTTAAAATCCCCAGGGCCAAATGGGTGTCCGAAATTTATTTGTGAATACATAAATTAATATATTTGATTGACAAATAGTGTCAACGGGTGTCTTTATTTTTCAATATTTATGAATTAAATTTATCACAAAGACAAACCTAGATCTAGGTCTATCAGTACGTTGACTTTGTTGACATTTTAAAAATATTTTTTCCCACAGAGATCAAAGTTTTTTTAAAGTTGGTTTTGTACATTTTAAACTTTGTTGCCACGAATAAAACTACAGCGAATTCCAGGTATCTTGTTACCTTTACTAATAATAGATCTAAATGGCGAGTATTTTATGGCTACACTAATAAACCTTGAAGTAAAATTTACAGAATCGAGTATAACTGATCTAAAAGTTATTCTTAATAATGCTAGAATAGTCCATTATTCGGGTGTGGCGTCTATAATTTCAGAATTAAACTTCATACTCGAGTTATTACCCCTTTATTCATCTTTCCTCAATCCAATGGAAACTCTCTTTTTATTTCCATCTAATCCTTTTGCTTTCGCACAAAACATAAACAACAAACAATGACGTAATAGCATATAATATTAGCACATCCTTCCTTTTGAAGTTATTATCGCACCCTTCCTTATAAAGTTCTTAAGAGTGATATCTACTAGCAGGGCCGGTCCTAGCATTTGCGGGCCCTATGCGAAACGGATCGCGCGGGGCCTAGTCTGGGTAGGGATGAGCATAATGTCAAAATTATTTTCTTTGAATTAGAAAATAGGCCTACTTTCGTCTTTACAATAAATTTTTATCAAATGAAAGCTCGCAATGCCACTTTTTATTTATTGGCACCCCAAAATGTCAATTTCGTCTATTCTTCAGGAGATTTTAATAAATTCAAAAAAAGTTCAGGACTTTATCGTATATTTTGCCTTTTGATGAGATTTCTTGGAGGCCCTGGAAAATCAGGAGGTCGCGAAAACCCTGTTATTTTATATACGTTATAATGGTTTAATTTAATAATGTACACCTAGAATTAGCGCGGGACCTATGAAAGCGCGGGGCCCACTGCGACCGCATAGGCTGCAGTGGCCTAAGGCCAGCGCTGTCTACTAGGAACTTTAACAATTCGTCCACTTCTGGTTGTCTTGACTGGCACAACAAGTTCTCTAGACGTTGGTCTATAACTGTCTGTTTCGTTTGTTCCAACAGTTTGCAGTTCATTGTCTTCATCGGTATCATAGTATCCAGAGATGTCTTCATCAAAACTCATTCAAAAAGCGTTGATTTCTTCTGTATGTTTTTCCATCGTTTGTCTTTATGATGTAAGATCTGGGTGCTGATTGTTTTTTATGACAACTGCTTTCTGCCATGTTTGACCTAGACGAACACTCCGACAGAATAATCTTTAGGCAGTCTTGCTTTTGCATCGTATTTCACTTTGCTTTTCATCTGTCGTTCGTTGAGTAATACCTCTGCATTTTCAGCTACCGATGGTTTCAATAGTTTGGGATCAGTTGGAATGATTCCCTGAGTCTTCTACTCGTCAGAAGTTGTGATGGTGAATACGGCAGTCCACTTATCGGAGTATTTCTATACTCGAGCATAACGAGATATGGATCTTTCCCACTTTTGTATGCTTTGAATACTTTTGCTTTCGCACAAAAACATAAACAACCAAGAATGAAGTAATACCATATAATATTAGCACCAAATTTTTTTCATGCAGTGGAAAATTAAGAATTTGTTGCCTATCTGGAATTCTGGTCAAAGCTCCTGCGCCCAATTAATATAGTTCAGAAGAAACTACAAAAGTCTGGACTGCATATAAGGGAAGCTGCTAAAGAAATTAGTACCCTTTCATGCTTTCTGCAAAATGATGAGAAACTGACAAAAACCCAATCCATCGAAAAAGCAAACGAAGGTAGTGAATACTATGGATTCCTTGTAAACAAAACAACCAGAAGAAAGAAAAGACTTGTTGGGAAGTTGAATTCTAATGTAGGACTGTCAATAGAACTGCAATAAACGTGTTGCGACAGAAGTGCTGGACAGATTTCAAAGGCTGGAAAGAAAATGGATACCTTTGGGTTTCTTCTTGAACCAAGACACCTGTTGGATGAAGACACGCTTATGACAAACTGTGCTACTTTTCCTGTTTGTATGACGAAATAAATGGAAAATCGCTTTTTCAATAATGTCATTGATGCACGAGCACTTCTCATCAACAAACCAGTAATACAATCACCAATAGACATATTGAGGAAAGAGGCTTCATATGGGAATTACGTGTGCTTAAACTTTGCAACCTCCTCCGAATACCGCTAACTCAGGCCACTTCCATTACGTCATGTGAGAGATCATTCTCAAAGCTTAAGTTCATCAAAAACTATCCCAGGAGCACAATGACGCAAGAAAGGCTTATCATGGCTTTAATGTCAGTGAAGTCACAAATACTAGAAAGTATCGATGTACTTGATGGTATAGATGTCTTTGCTGCAGAGAATGCACGACGTGAAGCGATATCAATTTAGATTTGTCACTTATGCATTATTTAACTAATAAACAACGGTATTATTCATTAAAAGAGTCTTGATTTTTTTTTGTTAAATTTACTGAAATACTGAACCAATTTGATTTGGGGCTTATATATTTTTGCGTACATTATCTCATGTCATATGTCGAATGTCAAAATGCTAGTGGCCCCCAAAGAGGTCAATCCCCCCGGGGCCCCAAATCCCTAGTTACGCCCCTGTCACCATGTCCATTGCAATGGGCCCAACGTCCAATGTCACCCACCCACTGACCAACTTCACCGTGTCCATTGTAATGGACCCACTGTCCAATGTCACATACACACTGACCGATTTCCCCCTGTCCCTTGCAATGGGCCCACTGTCCAATGTTAGCTCCCAACTGACCGAGTTCAATGTACTTGTTTCATTTAGATGTAGCTTGTTCCGTTTGTTTTGTCACTCTTTCTCCTTCTATCGATTGTCTTGGGCCCAAACTTAAGTCCCCTTCTCGAGTCCCAAACTCTGGGATTTCTTATTTAATTAAATTGATTTGTTGGCTAGCAGAGGGCATGAGATGAGGACATTGCTGCTTCTGGTTTGAACAAACTTGGAGCTGACACATCTGAGACGATGGCATGCCCTTAGCGGCGACTTGATCTGTAGGAATTTTAGTATCATCATATGTCATACCTGATGGCGCTATATGTGGGACATGCTGACATTAGGTTTTTTTTTTTTTAATAAATTAATCGTCGGGGGTCTGGTATTATGTGTTCAAAATCAGAAGTCACCTGGAAATAAACAAAATGCGATATTACAAGCTGTGATTTCAGTACTATTTTAATGTTAGTTCCTCTGAAAAAAACACTATTTCAAGCTATTTCCCATGAAATAAAAGTTTGACATTTCATGGTACTGTATATTCTCTATAATGAAACAAATAAAATATTTTAAAAATGTACAATATATTTTTTAATGGACGAACCCCGAATTTACAGCAACGTATTTTAATATTGTAAGATTTATTTCCCTTTTCCTACATAAAACAAAATTAAGTAATTATCACCGTTTAATTAATTATTTCTATTTTATTAAATAATTGGTTTATTTTTTAAAAATCAATTCATATTTTGTTAGGTATGGCAAGGTTTCAACTTGTTGCGAAATTGGAAAGTGGGAGAAATAACGTGTTTAAAATTTGTGCCAGAGAGACAGAGTGAGTTGCTTTAAACTTTGTAAGGAAAAAAGTTAGAACTCCGAAAAAGAGAGAAATCTGACAATAAAGGAATAAAAAACCTTTGTGGATGGTGGATAATTAGTAAAGAGCATTTTTTTTTGGATATCTAAACAATAATGTACATGGAAAGACCTTTTACCAACTTAATATCAGAAATATTTAGCCAGGAGAATCAACAAACTAGATTATAATTTGTACTGAGTTATAAAGTGGAAGATCCATTGCCACCCTCAGAACCCGTCTCTGCAGTCTATCATGATTGTATGCTTATAATGTGATACCCGCCCCCCCTCCCCCCATATATGATTGAAATACATGTCCGAAGTGTTCCTGCCATTTCATTTCAATGTAGAATTAAATAAAACAAGAAAAATATTTTTAAACATCGTTTTAACATACGCTTATTAAAGGGAAAGAACTTCGCCCTTACAATTATACCTCTTAATAATGCAGAAATCATTTATTTTGTTCGATACCAAATACAAAATAATCAATTACCAATAACTAATTGACTAATTGGTGATTTTTTAAAAATATTGATTCATGTTTTGTTAGGTAAAATAAATAATTATTAAAGTTTCCACTTGATCGGAGAATGGGTGTGGGATAAATAGAGTGGTCAATTATCTAAGGGGACGAAACCGTACATATTTAACCTTATCTGAGAATATTGAAGGATTACGTTTCCTGTTGGTATCAAACAAAATAATTAATTACCAGTAATTAGTTGGATTATTGATTATTTCTTTAAATTTATTCATACCTTGTCTATGCCAATGAATAATTGTGCAAAGTTTCAACTTGATCCGAAAATGGGTGTGGGAGAAATAACCTTTTTACCAGATTGACAGACGGACAGAGTTGATATAAGCTTTGTAAAAATACACTTATGTTTATGATGGACTCCTAACTAATTATACATGTTTAATTAAGCAAGAGAAAAAAATCTCAATTTCTGAAATCTTGCCAGTCATATTTATAAAATAACAAAAAAAACACAAACTATTCCAGTGTATTTCTTGAAGAGAAGAAAGAAAGAAAGAAAAACGTTTTACAATACAATAAAAAAAAAAGAAAAAATATGATGTAGAAAAGAAAATATTCCAGCCAAATCTTTTCCTCAGCCCATCATGCGACATTATCCCTTGTTGAGCCCTTGCCAACAAATCGTGTGTCCCCGGAGAGGAAAGGGCTCACATCTGTCTTGAGGTTTCTGGGTATTTTTTTCTGGTCCAGACGAGAGGATACCAGCAGTCACGTGCAGCCTTTCATGCTCATACAACGATCCCTGGTCTCCGCGAGACGTGCACGTGCAAATGTCAACTTTCTTTTTTTTTTGTCTGTGTGAAGGTCGCTTTGGCAGACGAGGTGGCATTGGATGATGGGAGACGAACTCCGTAAGAACAGGCTGGGAGCTTCACTTCCTGTCTATACTTTCATCTAAATAACAGACGAGAGTTATGTCCTCTTAAAGACAAAACGAGGATTGTGTACTTTTATGTTAAAATATGTAGGGTTTGAAACAATTTGAAAGAAACACACATCTAAAACCAATAAACACATGAACATATTTTAACAAGGAGTATGTCAACTCTCTGGATTCTTGTACACGTCATTTCTCCAACTTCCCATTCTAGCGTCAAGTTGAAACTGCACCAATATTAATTTTCGCTGACAACACACAAATCATTTCTGAAGTGAACCAAAGACCTAATCAATGAAGGGGTACTCTCTATTCTGTTGTCTAACCTTGCACTGGTGAGAGAGGTGGGGGGGGGGGGGGGGGGGCAGCAATTGTACGGCTATCCCTTTGCGCTTAATACAAGCTTTTAGCTTTCTTATCACTATTTTAATTGGTGTGCTTGAAACAGAGTTCTGATAGAAACACACCGCGTTAAGTTTAATTTCTTCTGATATTCAATTTAAGATAAATTAGAGTTAAAAATTTTAATTTCCAGAACAAAATATCAAACCTTGAAATTCTTAGAAAATACGAAAAACATGCAATTCTAAGTTTTTGTCATTATGTTTTTGTTGTTTTTTTAATTGTAGAAAAGTGAAAAACAAAGAAACAGAAAAGAGGAGAACATATCAATAGAATTAGGTTGGTAATTATTAACATAAACACAAATCTAAGTGCAAATGACTGGCGAACATCGATCACTTTAATTTTTATTTTTTTTAAGAAAATTTGGCAAGGGAGAGAATATGTGGAAGGAGAAATTGATAGAAGAGTTATCTGTTCACATAGTGTTGTCTTGTTACTAGTTGTCTTGTCTTGTTACTAGTAGTCTTGTCTTGTTACTAATTGTCTTGTCTTGTTACTAGTTGTCTGTCTAGTCATGTTACTAGTCTTGTCTTGTGTCGTTACTAGTGTTCCTGAAGGTTCGAATCTCCTACAGCACGGCTTGAACCTAGAACCATTGTGACTACAGTCTAAAACGCATCCCACACTACCATGCTGTCATGCTCGAATCTTAACTTTTAAAATGTTAATAAAACACTTTCACCTAATTATATAATTCTGAGATGTATTCTTGCCTAGATTTATTTTGAAATAAAGTTCCCCTTTCAGACCTTGTGATCTATATTGCAAATGATGTTAAGTTCATTTGTTTCTATGGCCTACGGTTATCGAGGGTGTAATTTGGCCAGCACAACGACCAACCGCCTTTGTTTTTCCCCAAGTAATGCCAGGTACCCACTAGAGCTGAATGGACTCAGAGGCGCCCAAAATTAAGATCCCAGTCTTTACTAGGATTACAACCCGGGGCCTTTGGTTCAGAAGCCAAGCGCTTTACCACTCAGCCACCGCTATTTTGAAATATAGAAAGCGAAATGTGATTCTTCATTGAAAATGTTTATAAAAAAAGATAAGTGATCGATTTTCTCGAAGATCAAAAGTAGAATTTCAAAACCAGTAAAGTTCTTTGTTTAGAACTTCATGGCCGTTACCTTATCATAATGTGGGCCTATGGTTGCTACTATTCTCTACCCCAGGGGTGGCAACCTTTTTCTTACGAGGGACACATTTAAGATATTTTAGGAATGGGGGGGCCGCAAGTATCGCTAGCTAATTAAGAATAATGCCTTTAATGTAAATTTACTTAGAAATATTTTTATGTATTTGAATTTGTTTATGCATAAACTGTAATGTAATATAATGTTCCCCTTTCAGAACTTGTGGTCTATAGGGGAGATGATGTAAAGGTCATCTGTTTCTGTGGCCTACGGTTAACGAGGGTGTCATGTAGCCAGCACAACGACCAACCGCCTTTACTTTTCCCTAACTAATGTCAGGTACCCATTAGAGTTGGGTGGACTCAGAGGCGCCCGAAGATCCCGAAATTAAAAATCCCAGTCTTCACCAGGATTTGAACCCAGGTCCCCGCTTAACCGCTCAGCCACCGCGCCTCCCATGTATAAACTGTGAGCACACCTAATTTATGTAGGTGTGCGCGGGCCGCATGAAACACTCCGGAGGGACGCATGTGGCCCGCGGACCGTAATTTGCCCACCCCTGCACTAAATGGTGATCTGAGGATATTGAGAATCAGGTTCCAAGTTATTGACGTCTTAAAATGTGCTTTCAGACTCCAAAATCAAGGAATCCAAATAAATCTTGTACATTTTAACCATTTCACTGCTGCCTGGTCGTGCGGTTTGCGCGCTGGACTGTCGTTTGGATTTATCGATGTTCCCGGGTTCAAACCCTGCCCGCTCCCATCCCCCGTCGTCCTGCGGGAGGTTTGGACTAGGAAGTAAACTATCTTCAACTCTGAAGGAACATCCGAAACATGTAAAACATTTTACAAACAAACAAACAAACACTAGAAATAGTTTCATCTTTATCAAAAGAAAATGACAAACCCTGTTTTCACTTGTTTACCTGGAGAAATGGGATAGCTTTGTTGGAAAATATTTAACATGCACACACATTTTATGTGCAAACAAACCATTGCAATAATTCCAATGTAAAACGAGAATTCTGTCTTCCACTTTTCATTAGAAATATCAGAAACAATGTCACAGTCAATGTCCTTCAAGGAACATAACGATTTCTTTCTTGAGATTTCATTTTCTTCTAAACACCTTGCCCGTGTTCAACCAACGGATACTACTGAGGTACCAAACATAGGGAATTTTTTTGTTTCCAAATCCTCCCTGAACTGCCTGTGGTGAAGACCTCTGGCTCTGAAAAGTTTGATCACTCAGATAAGGGGATCAATAAATGATCAATTTTCAATGCAGTTTAGCGTCTATAATTGCGTTAGTTTATGATTGGGATATTGTTCTTTAATTTAATTTATTGTTCTCAGTCAAAGCACGGACTCCATCAGTTGCTACACTTGCCGTTTGTCTCATGACAACACTTTCAACACAGTTCTTCATAGTATTGAATAAATACTGGCATGAGTTTGTGTCTTTGACCTAATGTTTTGAAAAAAGAATAATTTTCGTTTACTTTAAACTTTTTAGAATGACTTGTAGGGGAAA
Organism: Biomphalaria pfeifferi; assembly: GCA_030265305.1. NCBI lineage: Eukaryota > Metazoa > Mollusca > Gastropoda > Planorbidae > Biomphalaria > Biomphalaria pfeifferi. The sequence goes on along the minus strand of JASAOG010000060.1, from coordinate 586,706 downwards.
TGTTTCTTTAGCGCCTTTTCATCATAAGTGATAAGAGTCGTAAGTCTCAATAATTGATATAGATATTTATAATTATTTATTTCTAATATATTTGCATTTTATAATATGTCAGAACACCTGATTTCTGTAGGTGTTCGCGGGTCGCTTAAAACGCTCTGGCGGGCCGCATATAGCCCGCGAGTCGCAATTTGCCTACCTCTGCTCTACCCTATACATTGTCTGGTTACACAATACTAGTATGTGGTATCTAAATGCGAAAGCATACAGCAATTACGGGGTCATGTCCAAGCCTCAAATGATGTCATCTTTGTGTAAAAATCTCATTAGCTTTACACTGACGTCATGTTTCCTCTAGTAGCGCGTGCATAGTCTACTATAGCTAATGTGATATACCAAACACACGTAGGCTTCAGTTTCGACTATCTTATAATGAGAAACGCTTCGGATTACAAGTGTCCAGTATCCTGCGGGAAGTATCCAGATCAATGTCCCGAGTATCCATTGTCATCCACTAGGTCCAGTAAATGTTTGTTAAAACCCTGACCCTACTTTGAAATAGAAAAAGTCACCGGCCAATCGAGAGACATTGAATGGTCTGACCAATAATAGAGACTGATTGAGATGGAGATAGTTTGCGGGATGGGTAGGTCACTTTGCTTTTCCTGGACAGCCAGAGACTAATGAAGGACTCGGGGCAATACAATTATTAGACAGCGTTCTCTTCCCCCCCCCCCCCCCCCCATTTTTTTAGAAGGTACAGACCGTACAGCTTACTTGATGATAAATCTTGCATGTTGATAGAAGCCTATCAATAGATACATGTTGGTTTGAATGCATTCAACGGTAGGATGTTTGTTGATTTGAACACTAGAAGCAATTTTTATATGAATGCTAAAATGTATGTTGATTTGAAAGCTAAGATGAATGTAGATTTGAACGTTCTGGTGTAAGTCGATGATAAGACAAGATCTACGTTTCTTTGAAAGCTAGAAGAATGTTGATGTGAACATAAAATGGATGTTAATTTGGACACTAGAAGTATATAGAAGTATATAGAAGTATATAGAAGTATACAGACTTGAAAGCTTTATGCATCTTGATTTGAAAGCTAATTTGAACGCGATGATATATAATAATAATCTTTATTATCCTTATGGAAATTTGTCTTACAATTTGTGCATTACACCAAACAAAGCATGATAACTATAGTAAACCAAAATATACATTCCCACCAGACTCACTCATAATTTACATGTGAAAAGTTTATATCAGATTGTTTCTATTTAATGATTTGATTGTCGGGGAACAAAAGATTTTTTGAGTGTTTGTCTTTGCTTATCGGTGTCTTGTATCTCTTTTGTTTGATATAGAACCACAATGACTCAGGGTTGATTAAGGATGCTTTGATGTAAGTTGACCAGGATTACTGTATTGGGTTTTTGTTTTGTAGATGGATGGTAAGTTACGGTGTAGGACAAACTGTATGCTATTATAGAAATAAAAAAATGGGGTACACTGTGATTTGCAACATTTAGTATTGATAGAACTGCAGTGTGAATGAAATGTATTACTTATAGGTGTTAATGAATTGTGATAAAACATACTACATAGCATAGTACGCTATTTCAGATATAAGCACACATAAATAGGCTGTTCGTAAATATTCGGTTGTTTTCAATTGAGCCTTTTTGAACCTATCCGAAATACCGTCTCATCCTAGTCTTTCTTTTCCCATACTTGCTATCTTCCTTGATTTTTGTTTTCACCAACTATTAAACCACTAGTTAAAAGTCTCCCAAGAGTCCTCGGGAAAACAAACTATTTAACCCCGGCCTCTAGTTCAGAGATTTCTCTTCCGGACCAAAACAACAACACAGACTCGTATAATCTCATTTATGTCAATGATATTCTCGTGTCTAATCATACGTATCTTGCTGAGGGCCAGACAGTCAGACTAATGACACGGCACAGCTACTCGCACTGCTTTCTCTTCCGCTCTAGAAAGTGAGTGCAGATAAAATAAGAAAATATAAATAATACTTTTAAAAAGAAGCTTACATTAAGCGTAGTTGTATTAATTACTTTGGATCTGTTACTTAATTAAATTTATATTAGATCTCTACTAACAATAATACATTGGCGCCATTAGAAATATTTTTACCAATTTGTTGTTTTTTTTAGCACAATTTCAAAAAGATAAGTTAAAACGATAAATATGCAAAGATTGCTAAGCGATATTGAAATATTAAATTCTTACGGTCTACACTTTATTATAACATCCAAATGCCACACTATGGGCTCTAAGGTGGGCGGACTTCAACCTCGCTGATATTGACATCATCTGTAGGTGTCCACACAATACGATATGAGGCTAAATTAACCAGAAAGAGGCATGAAGCTCCAAAATATAAAAACAGCTGGTCGTGAGCGTTATAAACCGTCCGTCCTGCACGTACCAATGGTATGTGATTATGTATTCATCGTAATATGTACGCAATGTGGGTATGTGCTTACCAATGGTGTACAGTTACCCATTGTTTGTTGGGAGGTTTACCAATGGTAAGCGGGAAGTGGGTTAACATTTCCTATATCACTGGTAAGTTTCAGTCCACAAACTATTAGTAATTATCTCCCCACTAACCCTATACCATGGGTAAACATCTATCAACAGACAGACAAATATATTCCTATGTCAGTCGTTTCTAGAAACTATGGTTAAAAATTGGAAGTTTATGTTCTAGGTCAGAACAACAACCAAATATCGGTCATAAGATTATAAAGAGAAAAAGAAAGTCCATTAAGATGGCGGTACATCCAACTCGGTCTTGAACAAAAAAGTGTATAAGAAGCAAAAGCGAAAAAAAAAATAAAAAAAAATGGGGCGGGGCGGGGGGAATTCATTATCATGAAAATAACTTTTTTTTTTTTTCCTGGACTTCTCTGTCTTATCTTGTCAAACTAAGCATTTATTTTTAGTTAAAAATAAGTAATTGATTTTATAAGCTTCTTTTTATTTTTTTTAAAAATGTTGTATTAAAATTGCAAATGAATTAGTTAGGAGTTTATATATATACTCATATGGCATTCCTCATATCGCAATTATCAATCGGCTACTTTAGTTAGCTCTTGTAGAGTTCCGTTTTGTATCCTGGTTATCTCTGTCTATCTCTGTCTATCTCTTTCAGGCCTGTCTTCACGTTCAACACCAAAAAAATAAGCCCTTCTTTCATGGCTTATGTATTCAATTCAATCTCAAAACTTGAAAATTTTCTTTACAACAGAAATTTAAAAAGCAAAATTATTTATTAATACCCACAGACTTCTAGTATAAATCATCTAATAAGTCCTTGTCTTCGAGTCCCAAGATTTAGTAGGATTGAAATTTTTCACGTGGCTTTGAAGCCCAAGCTGTGATCTACATATTTTGCCATATCCAACGTAGATATAATCGTTATCTGCTAATGGTCGGTCTAAGTTCTCATTTCTCGTCTATGCCAGTTCTTGGCAGTAGATTTCCTTATGGTCTGAATAGTATTTTCAGCATCCTTTGTAGAAATCTTCAGCTGTCTCGTTCGTAATCCTCCTGTTGTCAGGTGCTCTCTTCTAAGTCAGTTAAAGCAAGCTGGCGCACGAGCTGGTATTAAAAGAGTTTTTGGTAGCACCTCTGTCACGTCGATCATCCTTCAGCGCACCAGTTTTAAAAAATTGCCTTTGGCATACGGTAATATACAAGATACAAATTTAACCAGAAGATTTCAAAGGATTTTCTACGAACTCTCAACTCCTTCCAATGTAATTTTTTCTCAAAACACGTCTTTTCTTTCTTAAGTCATCAATTCGTAGACAGATGTTGAAGTCTTTAACAATAGAATCCTACACACATGCATACTATTTCTCTACACACACACACACACACACTGACACTCATTTTTATTATTACTTACTTAAAGATAATTAATGAACTAAATGGTTGATTTTTTATTGATTTGTGTATTGTCATGGACTATGAATATGCAAACGCGACATGAAGCTCTTCAAAATCGACACTGGCAACTGGGAAGAGGTGGCACTGGACAGATTCACATGGAGAGAGAGCATAAAGGAAGGGTCACGGATTGCAGATGTCATACACAACAGAAGCAGAAAGAAGGGTGAAAATGCAAAGGCGCCTGGTGATTATATATGCCCAACCTACGATCGCAGCTGTGTATCAAGGATTGGCCTCTTTAGTCACACAAGAAGTTGCAAAGGGAAAAGATCGTCTCTCGAGACGTAAAATGCCACAGATGAATAATTGTGCAGAATTACATCTTGATTCGAAAATGATAAGTTGAAGAAAAAAGATGTGAAGAATCCTGCCAGACAGACAAGACAAACGGAATGAATTAAACTAATTTTTTTTAAAAATGTATTCTTCTTCAACCTCCCAGCTTTCTACTTCCTCGACCTTACAAAACGTAGACATACAGTTTGAGAACATTCATTTGTCTTCGTTTGGGCTACCCTATTGAATCTTTTCAAGTGATGGATTTTGGAAGGCCTTGCAAGAGTAGGTTGCCAGGACATCCACGGTAGACGTCCCGGCCGGCTCGGACATGTTAACAGGATGCCACAAACTCGACGTATACAAGTGCATGGTGATCTAAAAGAAGATTTACTGTGAGCACGACATGAAGTACTGCAGCATCAACCCCAACAGTTGGGAGAGAGAAGTACAACAGAGATTCACATGGAGGGCAAGCATTAAGAGGGATTCTTCATCGCAGATATGCTGCACATCAGAAGTAGGGAGAAGGCTGAAAACGCTGCAGCGTCTACAGATTACAACTATGACAGTCGATGTATATCTAGGATCGGTCTCTTTAGTCACTCGGAAAAGTAGCTCAGGAAGTGATATTCTCCCTAGACGTTACAATTCCACAGAAAGACAGATATATAAGTCTCTCTATATATAATTCATATCTTATGAAATACAGACGTTACAATTCCACAGAAAGACAAACATATATGTTTCTATATTTAAAAAAAATGTTCGTGTTCGTGTATTTGTGTTCCTAGGTCGATCTATCCAAGCTTGTTAACCAATGGCTTAAATTCGGCCAAGTCACTGGTTTTCCTGGCTGACTCCTGCAACTCATTTCATGCTCTAATAGCACTAGGGAATAAGGAGTATTTGTGCAAATTAGTCCTAGCATATGGGACGAGGAATATATATCTTTTTGTTGTGTTTCACGTGAAAGTGAAACCTAATCGAGAACTCTGGGAGTTAACCACATGGTTAGAGCAGCAGTAGTCGCCATGTTCTTGAAGCGTATGGATGAGTAATACATTGAGTTGTAATAAGTAATTACTATGACTTTGAAATGAGAGGACGCATAAAGATTTAATATAACATATGTGTGCTTATTGTGCTTTATATATTATTGAATTATTATTGGATAACTTCTTGTATTCATTGATGCCTGGATTGCCAGTATGTTAATATTTTATTTCAAATAAATGTCATCTGCTAATTCAGGCTTCCATTTCTGAATCTCTATGTGTGTTGTGCTATTATAACTGCAGGACTCATTTAGTAACCATACGCGACAACAAGTAATACAACAGTACTCAAGTGAGTGAAAATATTTTAATTTCTGTGCAGCTGACACTCTTTCATGCACAATTAAATGTCACCTAAGAGCCGTGGCAGTTCAGATGTGCCTTTATTCGGTTTGATGTTGGCTCCATAGTTTTTGGATTCTCTTTTTTTTCTACTACTATATCTTCTATATTGTCTACTTGGTTCAAATTCAGTAATATGTCTTTGTCTCCTGGGGCTGAGAATGCTGATGCAAAGTATTTGTTTAGGATGTTTGCTTTAGTTTCATAATCTTTATGTATTAAGTTATCTTCTCCTTTTAATGGCGCTCTGACTGTTGTTTCCATTTTCTTAGACTTAATGTATGCCCATAGGTTTTTGTTGTTATCTTTAGATATAACATTGTTTATGTATTCACCCTGCAGCTGTCTGCTTACTTTTTGGGTTAGGTGTTTAAATTGTATATGTATGTGTGTGTCTTTGTGTGTGTCACTGTTTGAATGTGTAACGTGTATGCGTGTAGGTTCGAAAGCTTGATATTGAATGTAAGACATAGCATTGTCTTTATTCCATCTCTACAAAACATTTTGCACATTGCTTTGTACCTTCACTGTCTCAGTATCCTTGTGGTCTCTGCGCTCAGGGCTGCTTGATCAGACTGTGCATTTCTTATTAAGTCTTCAAACCTTTTTTATTTGCCTTTGTATGGGACATAATTCTGCAATGCAATGTAGCACCAAGCATACATATGAGTTATTTTTTCCTGATGTCAAAACACACTTCTCTCGCTGCTTCACTTTGTGTATTAAAATCTTTCTGCAGCCAGCAGCAGCTTATGATTAGGTGCGAGGCTTCGAGGTAGAGGAAATTATATCTATTTGTGTTTCTGAGGTCTCATAGCTGAAAACTTCAGTGAAAGATTTGTTTGGCCTAAAACTCATAGAAGTCTTGAACTATGGCTAAGCCACATGGCCAAAAAAAAAATTCAATAAAATGGAGATAAAAAGATAAATGATAAGAAGACAGAAAGATAAATGATAAGAAGATAGATGAACCAGAAGAGGAGGAAGGCTTTGATGAATAAGTTAAAGAAAACATAATTCCTAGCATGAGTAGATTCATTGCTCCCTTAGAATAAACAAGATGTTAAATACGAAATAATTACCTTTTAACATTCTAGATTTCTCCAACAAAAAAAAGGGAAACCGCTAGAAATTTATTAAAAAGGTAAGTCTTGAAGGAAAATTTGGTAGAAATTTGAAGCTCCTTTAGTCTGTTGAATACAGCTACAGAAATAAGTGAATACATGTGTTTTCTAAATCAAGATTTAATGTTCGAATTTGATTCTCATGGCCTCCCACAATAAATAGATTTCACACATAGAAACACACACACACACACACACACACACACACACACACACACACACACACACACACACACACACACACACACACACATACACACATACATACATACATACATACATACATACATACATACATACATACATACATACATACATACATACACACATATATATATATATATATATATATATATATATATATATATATATATATATATATATATAGCCTTTAGGACAGAAGACTCAAAAGTAAAGTAGCAATTATACATAAAACACTGAACCATAATCTTTAAATACAAAACAAAATAAAAAAAACATCTCTGTAAGACACAAAAATAAAAAGCACATTCCTTGTCCCATATGCTAGGACAAATTTGTATAAATGCTTCGTCTTCCCTAGCGCTACTAAAGCTATTAGTCGTCTAGGCCAGCCAGGAAAACAGTGACTTGGCAGATTTTAAGTCATTGGTTAACATGCATGACGTAAACATCTTCTTTTTTGAAGTAACGTCTGTATTATATAAGATAAGATCTCTCTACCTTTCTCTATCTCTATCTCTTCACTTCTCTATATCTTTTTCTCTCTAGCCTTTAAGAAACGACTATATAAGCACGTTTTATCTAGCTCTCCCAATCCCACGTGATCCCTAGATCCCCTGGCAACTATCCCATTCCACGAAAAAGTCTCCATTTAGCACTAGGTGCGGTGTCCGTTAGAGTCCATAAAGAAAAAAAAAAGGAACTAAATGGAACATCTCATACTCCAAACCGAAACCGTGGCGGCTTTTACTGCCATTAGCCTCTCTCCCTTGTCTGCCACGGATCTGTGAGGAGGCGGTGGCGATGAGGAGCCGAGTGAGCGCTCGTTGTGACCATGCGAAATGCACGCGAGTCATGTATTACACCACCTCTGCTACCACGCCACGGACACGGGGCGACTCCAGGCACCCACTCCCCAGACCCCAACTCACCTCACCTTTACCCCTCCTCTCCCCTCCTCCTGTTGTCTTTACTCACCATGAATGCCTCCCCCCTTACCCTCCTTTTGTATTTCCATGGCAGTTGACTAAACGGCCTGAAAACCATAACTCTTTTGTTTTGATATGTACATAATCTAGATAGCAAGCAACTAAGTGTACACGAAAAGAACGAAAGAGCGTGACTAGTCTCCCCTTGCATCAAGAGGACATAACTGTCAGTACAGATGAATGGAACCCTGGCTGATAGAAACCAAGACGTGTTATCCATTGGATCTCTCAACAACACTGTCAGGTTCTCAACCCTTGTGTTGTCTTGGAGCACTGTTTAGGACATCCGGTTAGTTCTCAAACTATTCATACTGGATATCATTTCTCGCTTGGAAGTGTTAAAAAAAAAAGTGCATGAAATTAATTCTCTGAGGACTGGATAACATATGGATATTTTTCCTTTGGATATAATCGCTGGATAAAGTAAGGCCGTAGTTGTGATACATAAACATACAATTTAAGTTAATTAAGAACATAAGAGTCAGGGCTATAGTAATTAATGATTACAGTCAGACCGAAAATATTTTTTTAATAAATGTGTTCAGTAAGGGATATTCACACTTCTTCGATCCCCCCCCCCCCTTTCACCTCCCGAAATAACCAGGACAAATATGAGTTTATGTTGTCTACTATTTTCTATAATTATTGTCTTCTAAATATGTTGACCAGTGACCAGCTCGAGCTGTTTGATGTTTTGATAAGGACACGGTGTGGTGAGATCAACGTGTCAACAAGTGTGTTATTATAGAGTCTGCTTTTTAGTAGTGGAGGGGTGGGCTAGATATGGAAAACATTGAACGGGATTTCAATGAAAGATTATTAATATTTTTCTAATTAGGTTTGGTTTTTTGACCTGTCGATTTGGCATATATTTCTCTGTATCTTAGAATAAGACAGAAAAATGCAGAAGGCAGAGACTCAGGGGCGTAGTGAGAGAAACGTGCGCCAGGGGAAGAAACTTTATTGGCACGCACCCCCCCCCCACCCATTTTACATGAACATCATAGAAATAAAGGCTTATAAATATAAAGTATTTAATAATAATATAGACATAATACAAATAACTTTAGAATGTATTACCTAACTAAAATATCTACAGTAATTTTCTTTTGGCGTCCCTCTGCGTGTGAAACCTCCCCCCCTCCCCCGAGTGTGCTATCCGGGACATCGTGCCCCCCGTCCCCCACCCTCTCTACGCCTCTAGGCAGACTAGGCATGTCATTATAATACCTCATTTCATTCTCTATTACTATATTTATTCATCATGCCGGACTTTATATTCTTGTATATGACAGAAAGTTAGTCAACGTTACCTAAACAAATACACCCAATCCCTGGACATAACACAACTTGTGCAGGAAATATAGGAAGTATGATACTTTCCAATAACTTTTCTTTAAGCAAAATTTAAACTGAACAACAAATAACAGTCTAGCCGACCTCCAGTACATAAACACATTATAGCAATTGATATCATGTATATCAAACAAAAATATAACGGTGTATAGCACAATATAACGATTGTAGAGCAGTTTATATAAAAAAAAAGAACAACCTCGTATAGCACTATAGAGCAGTATATAACGATGTATAAAGGAATACAATAGAACAGAACTGTACCACAACAGTACACCAGTAAAAAAACAATCTAAGTAATGTCCAAAAAAGACTGTTTTTGTTGGCACTATCTTACCCCTTCAGGGTTGCTGGTGCAAGGATTGTACATCTAGAATTTACCCGGCTTCAACCATGACAGCTAAATGAGAGCATGGCTAGACTCTCTGCATTGCCTTGTTATACAGTTCAGTCAAAGTTTCAGCAGTTTAAATCTCATTTACAAGTATTAATAAAGTTAACATTAAGTGTACGTTGCATATTGCTTATTTCAACCAAACTAATCCAAGAGATGCTAGTTATTATGGTCTACGTGACACCGGGTCAAAATCATTTTAAAGAGGCAAGTCTAGTTACAAAACTAAGCTTCACATTCAAATCAATGAGGAAGAACTTTTCTTTAGTGCTGTGACAAAAAACTTTGCTGTACGACGTAGCTCCCATACAGATCGGGTGACCTTGTGACCTTCAGGATACTTAGCCCTCGGTAGCAGAGGACATTTTCTAAGGGGGACTCTCCAAAGTGAAAGTACCCTCGGTTAGGTGTTTTAGGTTGAAGAAAGCCTTTTTAGCGGCCCCCGAAAGAGAAAAAGACACAATTAGTTTTGTGTGAAAGTCTGTCCGTCCGTCCCGTTGGATCTCGTAAATTAGAAAAGATAATGAAAATCCGACATCATAATATTTTAGTCCATTCAAAGTTCTGATGCAGCGGCTATTTTTTCCTTTTCTAAAAGCGAAAAATAAATTTTTTAAATCACTTATGCAAGCATTTTTTTTTTTTTTTTAAATACACCACTTTTACAACCATTCACTATTAATAGTATCAAAAACGAGAGGCTCTTCAGTAGGGGGAAACTACCATTTATCATATTCGTAATACGTTTATGCAAATGGTTTTAGATTTTTTGTTAAAAAATGATTCTTTTACATTTGTATTGCTACGTTATATAAGTTCTATCCTACTAACTACTACATTACCCAAAAATAATGTTTACTTTTTTTAAGAGAAAAAAGCTATTTAGTATGCATATACGTTGACACAATTTAAAACAACAATTTATAAGTAGGTTTTCATATTATCGCGTAATCTGCAGCCTCATACTATCATGTCAAATACTTAACTAGAGGAAAATTATAATTTATTTTTATTTATACGAAAAATTTTTCTTTATTTTTTTAGGATTTGAGTAAGAGATTGACCCTTTCCAAAACAATTAGATCAAAAAGATATTTACTAGTCGACCGGCGGCGTAGCATACGCTATTTTGCATAGCGGGTCTTAGGCCACTGCAACCTATGCGACTGCAGTGGGCCCCCACTTTCAAAGGATCCGCCCTCATGTCGATTTACCAGGAGGTCAACAATTCTCAAAGATAAATTGAAACTTTTGGTAATTCTTGCTATTGAACGGGATCTATATAGGAACAGAATTATTATGATATACTGTATGACTTTGCTACACGCAAGGCTCGTAAAGTAATTCTGTACGTAGTAAAGAATGAATAAAATGCATGGACGAATTTATTTTCTAATACAAACTCTTAAATTTCACTTATTGTCCGCTTCCCTTCCCAAACTTGGCCCCGCGAAATCCGTTTCGCATAGGGCCCAACAATGGTTAAGTCCGGCCCTGCTATTTAGTAGATTACTTAGATTAGATCCCAGTCCAAACCTCCCGCTGTACAAAGGGGGATGAAATCGGGCAGGGTTTTATAAATTTAAACGACTGTCAAGAGAGCAGCCAGTCATCCGTAGTGTGAACATTACTCTTGTTTTCTCGTGGACTATCCGCAGAAATAAGAGAGTGATCTTTCCTTTACTTCTTGGTTAAACTGTTGAGGGAAGAAGAGAGTTATATATATAGAGATAGATTATAAGACCTTAGTTAGGCCGGGTTCAAATTTAACTTCACACTCACTTTCACCTATCCTTTGGTCTGCTGGACCACACAAGATCTGTCAACCTGCTTTCTCCATTCTTCTCTGTCATTTGTCTTTGATATTTAATTCTGATGTTCTTTCTAAAAATATTGATATCTGCCTTTTTACCTGCCTGGGATGACCACTTCGGGGGCCGATTTTGAGTTTGTGTTTCCACACCAACTGTCTTTGTAACCTTGTTTCTCTTAAATTACTTTTCTTTACATTACATTACTTTACATTACATTTCATTTCTTTACTTTATCTCTACAAAAGGTCTTCATGCTTCCTTCGTTCACATCCAAATGTATTTTACAAGAATTTTTAGAGCTTTGTGTTTACTTAGGTTTAGATTAAAACTGCATGGATTTTTTAAAATACTTACCGGGTAAGTGTTTTTAGATGAAAGAAACTCCACCAGTGTTAGTATTGTTATAAACCTGGTAGTGGCACAGATGGGGGTAATGGTGTGAGTAGTCAACCGACGCAAATCGCCCCAGGCCAGCGCTAGACGAGCGGTCAACCGTGACGAGTTACGACGGTCAGCCGAGTCGAGAGTCAACAGGACGGTTCGGGAAGGATCGCCCTCGTGAACAGAGCTCAGGAGCGTCAAGAGGAATGTAGTCATGTGACGAAGCTAGAAACGTGGAGCGATGTTCCGTCCGGTTCTAGAAGGCCATTAGGGACCCTATATAAAGAGCGAAGGTGTCCAGTCAAGACGGTTCACGGCAGGGGTTCAGAACACGGTCGACTACAGCACAGTTCAACGGTGTGGTTCTGTACGGAGCATTATGACGGTTCAGTGCGTAGTACTGTAAAGTACAGTTGAGACGACTGGCGTCTTGATCTTGGTCTGTGATCGAGTCTAACCCTAACCCCTGCCGTGAACCGTCTTGACTATGTATGTGTATGGGACGTCCTAACGGTCGGAGGGCGTCTCCTACGATTCGGTGTGAACGTTACTTTGCAATGGGTGCCCGCCCATTGTGGGGTGGTCAGCCACGACTTGGCTGACCAGCTCGCGAAAACCGCGGTCACAACGGCGCTCGAACATGATGAACCGTGCACTTATCAAAGTGTACGATCCCTAGTCGACAAACGCATGTTGACACTTTGGCACGATGGTAGGGATTCTTCGGACAAGGGACGTGAGCTTAACCGGGCAATGAGTAGACCAGACAAAAGAGATTCATGGTGGCAACTGAATCGTGCGGAACAGGCAGTCCTAGCCCAGTTCCGGGTCGGACACTGTCCAATTGGTGCTTACCTCGGACGGTGGAAGGAAAACTACGACACACGGTGTCGCCATTGCATGGAGGACGACGAAACAATAGAACACATTCTTTACGAATGCAGAGTTCTGCACGAAGGACGATTGGGACAAGGATTAGATAGAGAGATAACTGGTTCATGGCCGACACAGAGGCTGTCCTTGTACGGGGACAAGGCAACCTTAAGACTCACTGCTCGCTTCCTCTCATGTGCTCTAAGGGAGTAATTCTCAGCATGTTTTTCGTTGTCAATGGGGTTTCTGACTCGGAGCCCAGAGTTGTCAAGTTCTTTACGTTGGTGGTGTATGGTGCAGTTTGCAGAGAGCCTGGATAGTGAGATTCGTAACAGTATTTAGAATAATATATAAAATAAAAGATTTCTAAAAAAAAAACATCAAAGATAGAGAGAATTTAGACAAGTGTCAGTTTGTGACTGAAGAATGTCACTGAGATCAATGCGTAGATTGTGGTGTAATGTTAACTAATGGCAAATGTCAGCTCTATGACCTCCAACAAAAGACAGGTTGTGTTTAGTGACAGTTAATTGACCAGTGGCCATTGAACAATGTTGTGCTTAATTACAGGAAGCTTTGAATTGGACAAGTGAAGATAGACAGAGTAGGGTTAGATAGATATAGATAGATAGATAGATATAGATAGATATAGATGGATAGGATAGATAGATAGGATAGATAGGATAGATAGATAGGATAGACAGATGGATAGATAGATATAGATAGATATTGATAGATAGAATAGATATAGATAGATATAGATAGATAGATTGATAGATATAGCTAGATAGATAGAGAGATAGATATAGATAGATAGATAGATAGATATAGATAGATAGATAGATAGATATAGATAGATAGATAGATATAGATAGATAGATAGATAGATATAGATAGATAGATAGATAGAGATAGATAGATATAGAGATATAGATAGATATAGATAGATATAGATAGATAGATATAGATAGATATAGATAGATATAGATAGATAGATATAGATAGATAGATATAGATAGATAGATATAGATAGATAGATAGATATAGATAGATAGATATAGATAGATAGATATAGATAGATAGATATAGATAGATAGATATAGATAGATAGATATAGATAGATAGATATAGATAGATAGATATAGATAGATAGATATAGATAGATATAGATAGATAGATATAGATAGATAGATATAGATAGATAGATATAGATAGATAGATATAGATAGATAGATATAGATAGATAGATATAGATAGATAGATATAGATAGATAGATATAGATAGATATAGATATAGATAGATATAGATAGATATAGATAGATATAGATAGATATAGATAGATATAGATAGATATAGATAGATATAGATAGATATAGATAGATATAGATAGATATAGATAGATATAGATATAGATAGATATAGATAGATAGATAGATAGATAGATATAGATAGATAGATATCTGTCTGCCTATCTATGTATCTATCTATTCATATCAAATCCGTCTAACTATGTTTTATTCGTACCTACTTACCAAATGTACTTATTTTAATTTCTAAATAAAACATAAACAACAATCTGTTCCAAGAGTTCAGCCACACAATTTTTTGTAGAATAGTACATAGGCAAGTACCATAATCATATGTTTATAATAATAATTAATATTAGCGATTTTTATATACGAAGTCCAATCCATAAATTGTAACTTTTTTGCCGTATCCGGTGTAAAGAGTACGGAAAAATGGGTAAGCGAAGTATTTTAGTTAACCAAATAATAATTTTTTTCACATTTCAATGAATCAAATTTATAATCTTTAACTTTTGTTGTACAAAGTAATTTTTATTATTTAGTTGGCAAAACTGAACTTTCACTTTGGCGTCCTTGACATTGTTTTGTCCATTTATTTCAATTTCTCTCGTAACCTCATTTGACTTTCGTACCTTGTTGACCTTAGAATTTAATTTCTTCATATCGCTTTATCTTCTTCTTCTCACTGAATTGTATTACTTAAAGTACGTAATAAGCAATTCAGAAATCAAAGTGTCAACAATGAGCAGTCATCTTTGATTCACTTGCAGTGTGTAAATGCAACACATGATATAAGTCCACATACACTATCTACTTCTCATATAAATTATAGGATCACTCGCTTCTTTTGAGGAAACACTCTGGGTCACTATTGGTCGTTCATCTAACACACGGGACCACTTGTTGCTGCTCAACGAACACACGGGCCCACTTGTCGCTACTCAAAGAGCACACGGGACCCACCGGGTGTTCTCGCCTTTGTGGTAGTCGCCCGAAGGTGAACGCTCTCTCCAGTCGTGTAATCGCACACAACTATTGATAATTGCCCGCAGCTGTTGAGTAAGGTTACGTAAATAATGGAATACATATCTCATCATTTTTCTGTCACTATCAACTACTTCAGTTCGACACACCGATATACCATAGAGATACAGGAACTATATTATTTATAACGATATATGCTGTCCTGGCTTGGGATTTTGTGTATTGTCTGTTTGATACTTTTTCGCTCATTTTAAACGCGAGTCCGAACACATCCAAGGAAGACAAAAATGAACAATATACTTAATAAAACATGTGAGGACTTCAACTGATGTTGATTTACAGATGGGGATGATAGTATTGTCGTTTCAATAAGCAGTCTATTCACCTTACATCTTGCTACAAGCCCTAGTCATATGCTTCACATAGTTTGCAACGTCATTCGTCTGTCTGACTACGTCACTACTTTAACCGTCGTTTAAAAAAAAAAAAAAATCCACAATATATTTATTTACAAAACTAACGTACTCACTAAACTAAACTACAGTGCACATAACGAAATAGAACAGACTATTTTAAGCATAGTAAAAAACGACAAAGTGGAACATTTATATTAAGCTAAGACAACTCTCCAACTATATCACCTGGAATCATTACACAACTCAAGATATTCTGATAAAATTCTGATCATATTCTGTTCTTATACCCTAAGTCAATTGTTTTCATCAGTCTTTACTATTCATAGGTGACTAAAAAAAGATTAATTCATATTACACAATGAATTTAAAGTCCTGCATTATCTTTTTAAACATTTCCAGGCAATACCAAAGTATTATCTAATTTTTTACATTAATAAAAATCAATTTTAAGAAACATATCCGAAGTCAAGGCGTGTTTCATAGCACTTAGTAAGACCTTTCTTGCTCAGATCTTGGAAACACTTCACATCAAAGATATTATATTAAATACATTGTTGCTTAGATCAGTGAGTACTTTGTTGTTTAGATCAGTGAGTACTTTGTTGCCTAAATCAGTAAGTACTTTGTTGCTAAGATCAGTGAGTACTTTGTTGCTAAGATCAGTGAGTACTTTGTTACTAAGATCAGTGAGTACTTTGTTGCCTAAATCAGTGAGTACTTTGTTGCTAAGATCAGTGAGTACTTTGTTGCTAAGATCAGTGAGTACTTTGTTGCTAGTTTATGCGAGTTCAGTCAAAGATATGGTGACAATTAATCTTGACTATTTGTATTAGCTCTCTGGGATACTACAATACACATTATAGGACAACGTCTCAGCAACCAGTAGGAAGTTCAAGCATTCCGTTTTTTTTAACATAAAAAATACAAAAAAACAATACAAAAACAGAGCATACATATGTTAATTTTTTTTTGAATTAATGAATCTTTACGACAATGAGATCAATTTTGTAGCCTGTACATGTGTTCTATATGTTCTCATTCATGGTTAGCTGGACATTTGTTTCTACCGAGTTCCAACGATACACAAAATATATTTTTATCACCCTAAAAGATAGCACCTTCCTGTTCTATGTGCGAACAAAAAAACACAACTGAAACCAATCCTTTCAAGCCTAGACTTTGAACCCATCACCTTAATCAAGTACTTCAATGTGTTGATTATGCAAATTAAATTCAGATTATACAAATCTAATTAAAAAGTATAGTACCCCTTTAGTACTTTGCGAACCATGGGATCTATGCACGCAGTAAACGTTTGCGTCATGCGGCCAGCTCCAAGGAAATAGAATCCTTTACAATCCCCAATCAAGCGGCCATTAAAGCTGGCTGGACAGTGGACACAGAGGCGTCTTTAAAATCACGACATTCAAAATCTCGTTTTATACCGGGATTTGAACCCAAAACCCATCGGAAGCCAAGCGCTTTACCACTCAAGCCCACTAAATGTAATTAAATTTTCCATTTCATGCGATCTTTTCTCTGCTGCTCTGATTAGATGATCTTTTCTCTGCTGCTCTGATTAGATGATCTTTTCTCTGCTGCTCTGATTAGATGATCTTTTCTCTGCTGCTCTGATTAGATGATCTTTTCGAAAGAAAACAACCACTTTGCTCATACAAAACTTGTGTTAGTATTTGTTCACGAGTGAAAGAGTAACATTACAATGAGTCGGTTCTGCCTGCTTTGTTGATCCAACTTGAGACATTATCCGGGTGTTAGTAATCAAACTCTGTCAACGTTTGTTGAGAGAGGCCACAGACATGCATTAGGTTTTAGACCAAAATCTAAAGTAAACATTGCACCCGCCGGCACGTTTAGCGTTGTCTTTGTTTCTTTTATGAAATGACAGTGATCCAACTTTTTATTTTTATTTCTCTTAACATCGCAACATTTAAAACATATCTATTTTTAAATGCAACTCTCCAGGTTTAGTTTGATCGAGGAGTGGGTTTGATAAGAAGGTCGTTAAGGTATCTGTTGGTATTATTGTTGGAAGTATAGTATAGTAATTTGTATATACATATAGTATAGTTAGTAATTTGTATATACATATAGTATAGTTAGTAATTTGTATATACATATAGTATAGTAAAGTAAATTATGTTAATGATGATGATGATGTTTATGATGATTGAGAAAGGCAAGCATAATAATGATGATAACACATTAGCTATGTAAGGGGGTGGGGACTTCTTTGTGGGGGACATTGTTCCGACTATAAATAATGCCCAGATAATGTTCCGACTACAGCTAATTGCCCAGACATTGTTCCGACTATATCTTATGGCCAGACATTGTTCCGACAATAGCTAGTGGCCAAACATTGTTCCGACTACAGCTAATGCCCAGACGATCTTCGACTGCAGCTAATGCCCAGACAATGTTCCCACAATTGCTTATGCCCAGACATTGTTCCAACTATAGAGAATGGTCAAACATTTTTTCTGACTATAGCTAATGCCCATCATTCTAATTTCTATGAGATGATCAACATACGTGTGTGTGTGTGTGTGTGTGTGTGTTCATACAAAAACAAAAGTGTTTACATTATAAAACACTTGAATGACAATCAAGTGTATTGAAATGAAACAAAAAGTGTCAGTATATGTCGAGGGACAATATTAACATCGCTTCCCCCACCCTCCCCTGAACAACAAAAAATCGAAATGTGTTTTTTTTTTTTCCTTTTTAATTATAATATTAATATTGAAGCAATACTTTAACATATTTCATGTTCACTTTATTTTGACATAGTCATTGTTGAGATACATTTGAAGCCTTGTTCTAGATGTTTGTAAAAGGTAGATGATAGATTTTAACACATTTCAAAACACGCACACACATACACACACACATATTTTTGATACGACATGAGTCACAGTGTCAAGGAAAGAACTAGGTCTGATGATATTTTGTTCCATATAATCCAAACCATATTTTGCTTTTGGACGTCTAGTCAGTTTTTCTTTTGTTGAAAAACTGTTTCTCCTCTTTTCTTGAAAAATGTTTCATGAATAGACAATGATCTGACACGTTAGAGTTTTTTTGTTTGTTTGTTTGAACGCGCTATTACGTCATGGCAAGTCTCAAGTGTTTTGATTCTCTACACGCTTGCATTTTTTATGCTTTGTTTCCTCCTATACCCTAGCATTAGAAATAAGAAAGATATAATAATCAAGGTTGCATAATTAAGGTTTAATTAGTAATGAGCATGTTATTAATTTTATTCTAGCGAAATTAATAGCAAAAAGCATTTCTTTTGTAGTGGGCATTTCTAGGATTTGGTTCTAATTAGAAATAACTATATCTGTCATACGTATACACTCAATTGAGATGGAGTCTCTGTTTAAACAAAGCTCCGCGCTACTTTAAAGTTTTCAATGTATGTTAAAGTCTTACGCTTTAACGAAATAATTGAGGTATACATTTTTTATTGTACCCTTGAGTCATTTTAGTCTGTAGGGTTACTAGGTAGTGCTAATATAGATGACTAAAATTAGTCAATGTGTTATACTATTTCTTTAATGTTTATTTAATGTTATTATTATTATTTAATGTCATTATTACTGCACAAAACTAATCATTAGTAGGTTGGACTTTAGGATTTTAAAGATCTTGAATATAAATGTCTCGTAACCTTGTGACTTCACCCCAGACAAATACAATAGCAACGTTCACACATATCTTATGGTTAGCTCACCTTATGGTCAGCTCACCATATGGTCAGCTCACTTTATGTTCAGCTAGGATGTCATAGGAATGTCCTGTGCCAGGTACTCTCTTCTGGTCTCAGTTTCAGAAGTGGATTCCTTAGCCTCTAAAGCGCTCCTAGTAAAAAAAAAAATAAAGCGATAGTCATATACAGTTGGCCCACACTGAACTACTACAGGCTTTTACTTTTTTAAAATAGCCTTACTAGTAGTAAACTATCCACGTGTTCCGGGGCATGTCTTCTTCATGCAACAGACATTTACTGAAACGCACAACATGGCGAATTGACCGTTCTGCCGTGACATGGGTCAATATATATATTTCTTTTCTTTCAGACTTCTCTCGTGCAGTTAATCTTGTTGTACTGAAGAAATATAAATATATAACTACATACCAAATATACCCGACCTTTTGGCTGTCCTCATACTAACACTAACACATGTACAAGGGAATGGTCTACACATTGATACAACTAGACTAGCTCAGTATTCACATTGCTTATACTCCTCCATGGTACATGGTGACTATCATATTCCTGTCGAAGACGTTCACGTGGTCACTGTGGGTGTCAGGTGGTCAGCCCAACTAGTGTCAGTTAGCCATTAGTGATGGGTGGACTCAGAGGCGCCCAAAGATTCCGAAATTAAAAATCACAATCTTCACCAGAATTCAAACCCGCAACCCCTTGTTCGGAAAACCAAACGCTTTACCGCTCAGCCACCGCGCATCCTAATCCCTGTAGTCTTACGCAATAAATATTTATGCACTTTAAACTACAAGTCTTGAGCTACAGACAACCAAAGAAATAAAACAAGACTTGACATTAACTTGGACTATCTGATAGGAACAATGATGCAATACTATATCACCCCGCAGCCAACAGAAACAGGTCGGAGAAAAGTACATTTAGACAAGACAAAAATAAATTACTTTCAATCATTAATTAATGACAAACTAGAGTGTGTGTGTGTGTGTGTGTGTGTGCGCGCGCGCGTGCGTGTGTGTGTGTGTGTGCGTGTGTGTGTGTGTGTGTGTGCGTGTGTGTGTGTGTGTGTGTGTGCGTGTGTGTGTGTGTGTGTGTGCGTGTGTGTGTGTGTGTGTGTGTGTACACAGAGAGAGGTTTCTTGTCGTTCGTTTTGGTATTTTTACTATTATAGACAATATTTCCAACAGTTGAAAAATTTTAGTACTAAAAATAATTAAACTAATAATCAATAGCCTGGCAGTGCCAGCCGAGCCTCGCTCGGTGAATAATTATTTAAGGAAAGATATTTATCCAAACTCATCTAAGTGTACTGCTTGTAACAATGAAAATGAGCGATCGGGTAGAGACTACCTATTTGGAACAGTTACTTTTGTGTTCTTTTGGTTCTAAATGACATTGTAATGGCTATTAGAATAGAAAGTCTCTCTATATGTCCCCCTACAGTCTATAAAAACCGCAGTTCACGTCGTGTCGTTGTACATTGTATCTTGTGAGTAAAACTATTGACCTATTATTGGCTTGAACGAAAGTCTTTGCAGTGTAACTTCTCAAATGGTTACGTTCAGGCATTTAATATTGCAATTAGTATATTCAGTATGGCTTGAGTATGAAACATCAAATGTTGCAAAATCTCTAATTTATAGGGTAAAACATGCACTTTCTAACAAAGTAAAGTGGCGCATTTTTTCCTTAGAGACTTAAAAACACTGCCTTAGTATTCTAAAGAAGTGTTTCCGTGGGGGCACCTCTGTTATACCGTCCCATTGAAAAGATTTGACCACAGCACTCTGTGAATGCTATAAGAATGACAGTTACACTATAAAAAAGGGTATTCACTATTAAAGTATTACAATGCTATTCATAAATATTATTGTACTTTAAGAATGCATAGACTCTTACAAACACTTGTGTACATTGATAAAAATTTATTATGAAAGTATGGAAGAATAAATGCACTTCAATTTGCCAATTTAAGATTAGTTCTAGTGTTTTAAGTGTTTATAAAATGTTGACACTTATATTGCGGATAGCCGTGTAGGTGACTTTTACTTTGTTGACATGTCTACGCTGTCGACACCATTGTGTAATTGTGGTCCAATTATGATCTGCCTCTTATCTTTCAGTTTTTTTTTTCTTTCATGATCCATTTTTGTTTAAGATCTATTCTTGATGGACTTATTTGTTATCTAGCATTGATAAACTTATTATACAGCCTTGTTAAACCTATTCGTTATACAACCTTGTTAAACCTATTTGTTATACAACCTTGTTAAACCTATTTGTTATACAGCCTTGTTAAACCTATTTATCTAGCCTTGATAAAACTATTTGTTATCTAGTCTTGTTGAACCTTTTGTTATCTAGTCTTGATAAACCTATTTGTTATATAGCCTTGTTAAACCTATTTGTTATAGCCTTGATAAACCTATTTGTTATATAGCCTTGTTAAACCTTTTTGTTATCTAGCCTTGTTAAACCTTTTGTTATCTAGTCTTGATAAACCTATTAATTATATAGCCTTGTTAAACCTATTTGTTAAATAGCCTTGTTAAACCTATTTGTGATGTAGGCTACATAAAAAAACACATTAAGCACTAATGTCTTATTGCCAGGACCAAACTCGTTCATTTCTAAACAAAGAATACACAAAGAAAGAAACAAAGACCCTGGGTTATTACATCATTAAATAGCCTCGTTCTGAGCACAATGACGTAGTCAGCGATGTCCTCTTCAGTGGTAATGAAAACAAAAATAGATTCTACTAAAAGTGGCTAATAAAACTTTGAGAAAAGGGAGATTATTTTTTCCGGACCCTAATTTCAGTGGCTTTTAAACTTAAACAAAATACATGGTTGATAGAACTGACTTTAAAATAGTCACTGTCAGGGTCCTACATGAAACAAAGGACAAGGGCTGAAGAAGACTGTAGAACAGTGTTTCCCAAACTTTTGACCTATGTGTACCCCATATAAATTTTTGTAACGTTGAGTACCCCTCGCCCCCCACCCCATTTAATTGCAACTATGTGCTGAGATGACAGATCATATAATTTGGTTCCCTGGTTGTTAATTTAAATCTGAGACGCTGTTCAACGTCTAATAGTCTGTTCCTTTTTTCGACTTAATGTTAACAAATGCTAAAAAAAGCAACTTCTCATAAATATGAAGTTGGAAAAGAAAAGATGTATTTCAGATACCAGAGAGTTTAAATGCGGGACAAATCTAACCTTTTTTAAACCCCACAAATGAAACGTATATTTTCAAACATGTTAAATACTTTATTTTTGCACTATAAAAAAATTAGTAATTTTCTAATTCCATTTGGTAAATCCAAAAAACTAAAGATTCAACAGCATCCTCCTGTGAGTGGAAAATTTAATTTAATTAGTCCTCCAGATCAAATATCAGACCTATTCAGTTTCATGCTCCTTTGAAAGAGACAGCAACAGAGAAGTCATTTCGATTGAGGCACTCTGAAATTCTTCAGTGGAATCAAAACTTTTGGGCCCATCATAATTCATCATTTTTCAACGAAAAAGAGAATTACATTCTTGAGCATCAAGAAATAGATAGTGATGGTAAAACAAGTATCTCAGCAGAGAAATTGTCAGTATTCTATAAAAGGTTTTTAGATGAGAATCGTATCTCACACCTGAATTATAATAGAGAGTGGTACAAACAAAATATCTCCTTATTGTGGCCAGCTCTGAAAGTTACATTTATTCGTCTGACAAGGAAATTTGATAGGAATTCTTAGAATAACATTGGGTTTACCTAACTTTTGCATTACATATGTATAAGTAACAAAAAATTTTTTTTTCAGCCAGCTTAAACTTCATTAGATTGTAGAGTTGAGTGCTGAACAAGATATGGGCTAATATTAAATGCAAATCTTACAAATTAGTAATTTTGCTTGTGTTTTAAATATTTAAAAAATAAATTAAAAAAGTAGTGTCAAAGTGTCTATTGAAAATGTTAATTTAAAAGAAAAATATGTGAATTCATAAGGTATCTTTTACTGTACATGTTGCATTGTAGTTTATTGTTTCATTTCATTTTCAAGCTGATTTGTTTTAAAAAATTATTTTATAATTACATACTCCCTAAGTAGTTTGTTATTAATTTTGATTTCAACTTTTTTTTATCGGTCACAAAAGAGGGATATGAAATGTGTCTTGTTTGAAATGATATAATTGATCATTCTATTGAATAGTGTCAGCTTAGATATTTGTTAAAGACTTTTTTTTCCCCCCATTTTATGTAATTTGTCACTGTTATGTCTTAGTAAAGAAAATAAAGATTGGTATAAAGTGAAAAATAAAAAAATCACACAATTTACCGCATCTTTGCTTCTAAATTATGATTACTAATAAGTTTCATTGTTATTATTATTATTATTTCGAAAAGTAAAGAAATTTATCACATGCGCTGCATACAAAAAAAAAAAAAATCTAGAAACTATAATTATTTACCATTTCAGCATTTATTAGGAGGAATTAATATTCGCATTTCTTATATTCAATACGTATACTAGAACCAAAAATGATTCATTTTGATGTTGAAAAAAATTCCTGTTCATTACCCAATCTTACGAAAATGTATTTTTAACATGTATAATAACACCGATTATGGGTTTGTAAAAAAATAAAATAATATTAAAGAATGGGAATTAAAACTTATTAATGATTTAATTTAATTTCTTAACAGAATATTAAAATGGGTACTTTTTAAAAATCACAACAGTTAATGAAGTCCAACACGTACTTTCTCCAAAGTCTTCTCGTACTCCTTGTGAGTACGCGTACCCCACCTTGAGAAACACTGTTGTAGAAGACCCATATGTTTTTCATTGTAATTTTTTGTCCAAATGTTTATGTAGTCAGGCCGGCCTTAGGCATAGCCGCCTAGGCCACAGATTGTTGGGGACGTCGCACAGGAAATTTTGTTATTTTATAATTTTTAAGAGAAAAAAATAGCGAAACCTGTACCCAATGCTATTGTTGCAGTACACTAGGGGTAATTTATTTTTACAAAGCTTATAGCAACTCACTCTGTCTGTCTGTCTGGTAAAAAGTGTGTACACGTTATTTCTTCCACACCCATTCTCGGATCAAACTGAAGCTTCGCCTATGGCTTCCACTTATCAAAGAACAGCCCTGTCTTAAACAAGACTATGCATATAGATCTAGGTCAGTGCGAACTCTTTTCGGCCAAAAATGAGAAAAACTAAACTTTTCATCTCAACCATTTAACTGATGTATCAGATCACACTCTATATAGTCAACTTTTAGTAGATGAAGTTTGTAGATAGTTCAGTTAAATATAAACTCCGTCGGTCTATTGATGGCCAATATCATTCTATTGATGGCCTATTTCACTTTATTGATGGCCTATTTCACTTTATTGATGGCCTATTTCCTTGTATTGATGGCCAATTTCACTACATTGATGGTCAATTAAATCATTATGATTGCCAATTTACAATATTTATTGCAATTGTCACTATATTTATGGCCATTTTCACTATACTTAAGGCAATTTTCACTATATTTATGGCCAATCCCATTATGTTGATGGCCAATTTCTCAATATAGATGGTCATTTTGACTATATTGATGGCTAACTTCACTATATTGATTTTTCTAAGTGGTCCAGCATCAAGGATTGGTCAGTCGATGAAGTTGATTCAAATTATACTTTTCTTAAATATTTAAAATTTTAAACATTCATAAGCATACTCAATTTCTATTGTATAGTGTAATGATGGACATGAAGTACACAAAAGAATAATCTATGTTTACATTTTGAAACAGTCACCTTTGCTTGTTTTAGGATTTTAATGACTTACAAAGACATCATGGTTTATTGTAAAATTGGTTTACCTAAAGAAAAGTAGTTTGCAAATAGTCAATAGCGGACTTTGACATGCTGTGCATTATTGGTTACAAGATGTCTTATTTTAAAAAAATAGTATCGTCGCACAGTTTCTATGCGAATAATCCCGGGCCTAATATTTTGGTGTAACTTAATATAATCTAGAACGCACGATCTAATTGAAATGACTATAAATAAACTGTCCACTTATTCGTGTGCTAATTCCTATCAATGCTCCTTTGACGTTGTCATTTGATATTAGATTTAAAAAAAAAATCTTGGAAAATTAAAAGATTTGTGTTTGCAAAACAAAGAAAAAAAAACGTGTTGCTTTTTTGTGTGCTTTTGTTAGTTGTGGATATTACTTTCAAGTGTACAGCGTTGTAATATAATACATAACTAATGGAAGTAGATAAATTCAACTTGACAGATATATCTGTACAGGTTAAAAGACTTAGACTTCATCACAGTAATCTGCTCTTTGTCGACTCTTTGATTTCCCAGACCACGTTTACATTCCTTTAACAAAACAATTTAGTAAGAGAGGAAAAGAAGATAAAACTATACGAAGAAATGTGGTGGCAATATAGAGAAAAAAAATGAATACAGGAAGGTTGATATTTATAGATTGACCTCAATTTCCTACATTTTATTACTAATTATTATCAACACTTGTGATCTTTATGTCGTTGGAGTGTTGTAAATCTTCAGACAACCAAAGATCCCCACTCTGTTCGTTGAGATGACATGTACATACTACTTCAAGTGACTTTCTCTCTTTATCTCTACCATCTTAATAAAATATAAGCTATTGTTCTTTAATCTGATCAGGCAGCCTGATAGAAGGGTTTGAAAGATTGCTAAGCAGAATTTAGCTTTTCATTGCTGTCTACATTACTAGAAGCACAGGTAACATTATAATTCTTGCCAAGAACTTTTCAATAGTTTCGTCGTTGACCATCTTAAAGCCCCTTTTCCACCAATAGTCCAATCATACCACCTTATTGTTGTTTCTATCCGTATACTAATGTAAAGCTAAACTTAGTCTTGTCAGATTCATTATTGTGTTTTGCATAACCAAATAAACTTCAACTGATCATAGTCCGCTGCCTTTCAGCAATGATCCTTTAAAGAATAATATTGGCTTATCATTTTTTAACCCCATATCTACATTAATTGATATTCACTTAGATAGTAAGTAAACCAAACCCCCCCCCCCTCCAATGACCATGGGTCAGTTTAGTCTCTTATTTGTCCAAGTGAATTCATGATTGTGTTGCAACCTATTTCCCCAGAAGATGTAATTCACCAGTCTGCTATTGATCAGGTTCCTGCACAGCACTGGCTCTTACCGCCAGGCGTCCAGTCATAAAGACTCAAGCACTCACTTGATGCGGTGATCTGTCGGGGGGTGATACTAGTTACATTTACATGAATAACTTAAGACTAAATCTTGGGCTGATGACCTGGTCTATGGGTGAATTGAGTAAGAGATGAATGCTATGTGGACTATCACAGAGAATATAGACATGCTTTTCTGGGGGTGGGGGGGGGAGAGGTTGCAATGATATGTAAGATAATCTATCTATCTATCTATCTATCTATCTATCTATCTATCTATCTATCTATCCTTCCATCCATCCATCCATCCATCCATCCATCCGTCTATCTATCTATCTATCTATCTATCTGTCTATTTAAAAATCCATCCATCTATCCATATAATGTTTTATCGAATTCTTTGAAAATTTTGATTATTTCAAAGTAACGGTACTAATTTAACTCTTCTAAACTGGCTTAGTAAAGAAAAGATAAAATGTACCAAAAACAAATCTGGGTAAAGATTTGATATTTTAAAAGTGGGAGTGTTGCAAGTCACTAGAATCAAACAATCCCATGAAAGGAAACTATTTTAATATTTTTTTTTATTAGAGACCTTTCGTTTAGAACAAAAGTAATTTGTTTTTAAATAACAATTTTATTTGTTTGTCCAAAAGAGATTGTTGATCTGGTTTGACTTTGTGTGTTAATATTGTGATGTAATCATTAGTGTCAAATCTGGGTGTCACGACACTGTTATGTCACGACACTGTTATGTCACGACACTGTTATGTCACGACACTGTTATGTCACGACACTGTTATGACACGACACTGTTATGTCACGACACTGTTATGTCACGACACTGTTATGTCACGACACTGTTATGTCACGACACTGTTTTGTCACGACAGTTATCTCACGACACTGTTATCTCACGACCTTGTTATGTCACGATACTGTTATCTCACGACCTTGTTATGTCACGACACTGTTATGTCACGACACTGTTATCTCACGACCTTGTTATGTCACGATACTGTTATCTCACGACCTTGTTATGTCACGACACTGTTATGTCACGACACTGTTATCTCACGACCTTGTTATGTCACGACACTGTTATGTCACGACACTGTTATGTCACGACACTGTTATGTCACGACAATGTTATTTCACGACCTTGTTATATCACGACACTGTTATGTCACGTCACTGTTATCTCACGACCTTGTTATGTCCTATATGTATTTGTATGTGTACAGCAGAGACTGTAGGAATAGTTCTAATATGACATTGGTGTGGCAGTTGTAGATTTATAATCGTTTATAAAAACACTATTTTAGAATTATTTAAATGGAACATTGCTATCCGCATCATCCAAACTACAGCATTGGAAATTGGTATGTCCCTATCTGTATTGAGAGTTATTCTATTAATTATAGTTCAGATTTAAATAGTGTTACTTCATCATGACATGGGGTTCTCTAAGTCAAATCAAACAAAATAAACTTTAAACGATCTAGCAGTTACACTTGTAAGGTTATTTCTATTTTAGAATAATGTATTTTACAAAAGAACTCCGAACTAATAAAGCAAAGATTTCCTAACATGTCTCGGAATGAAGGAACACGAACAATTTTGGTAAAACATTTTCTAAGTTTTTCTTTTTATTTGTTGAAATTATTTTTATAGCAGCTTATAATGTTTCGAAGTTTCACCAAACACATTTATGCATTTTAAATTGTTATCATAATATCATTTGAACAAAGCAAACTACATTTCATGTTGTCACGGAAAGAAAATAGCTCTGAGGCCCTAGTGGACAACTCTGTGTTACAATAGTGTGTGACAGTGTGTACCTGATACGTTCAGGCGAGTTTAAAGGGAAACTCCGATGGTTTTTCAAATTTGAGTTATTGACATATTTGAATTCTGCGTAAAAAGTTGCAATAGTAAACATTTTACCATTTATATTTAAATGCTTAGAAACATTTATATTTAATAAATTAGACAGTAAATTCTTGACATCTCCAAAAAACGGGGTTCTTTGAGATTTTGTTTTTAGATTAGGCATACGTCATTTCCATCAACAATACTGAAAAGAAAACTAGATTTAACCAATCGTATCGCTTCATTCTTACAGGCTCTTGGGCTTAGTGACGGCCTATTCCAGAGCTATGGTACAGTTATATATACATGTATAAGTAGATCTAAAGGCATTAGGATAAGCAACTCAAGAAAAAAAAGTAACATTTTCATCTAAGCCTTTCTCTTTCCAAAGAAGTTAATAGATCGTGTGTCTGACTGATTCGAACAAACTGGTCAGTGTAAGGCTAGTCTAGGCTACGTGTAGTCGGTCATAACAAGACAACCAAGCGATAGTGTTTGTTGTGTGTTGAGTGGTCTGGCGAGAAAATACACACTGCCGTGGTAAGTCACGCATGTAAATCTACTTTTAATACGCATTTTTTCTTTGCTTACAAGATCCTAGATCTAACTGCATAGACAAAGATATATTTCTTTGACGAGAATGTTAACTTTGCTGTATGGTCTCCCGTTATACAATAAGTCAATAGATTAAATTAGTAGGCTAGTGCGACGTCACATTGAAACCCGGTGAATGCCTGGCTGTTTTGGATGCGCAGGAAAATTACGTCAGAAAAACATCAAATACTAAGTTATTATTGCAAATAAAAAAAAAATAATATATTCATTATCTGTAAATCAAAACACATATTATATCAAAAATGGTCAAAACCATCGGAGTTTCCCTTAAAGTGGACTACCAAATATCGAGCAAGAATCTCCATTGACCTTTAACCTTTACATAGAAACAGACCGTTTTCTTTGGGGATTTGTTATGTTTACAATCATCTCGACCCCGTATATTCCGTGCCCATAAATGGATCATGAGCTGCCAAGGTCAGTACTTTGGCAGTCTGTGGTGGGACATAATTTGCGCAATGCTGGGCTTCAATCTTAGTTTGGAGCAGGACTAGATCTGAGTGGACAAGTTCAAAACGTTGAAGGAATGAATGGGCAGGATGCTAATACAAACAATAGTGTTAGGTTCAAGGACTTCTTGCAGTATGGAAAGTGATTTCTCAAGAGCCATCAAAGCAAAGAGCTTATTGAACAATCTTGTTTTGGTTATATATTAGTGGACTTCGTGTGGGCACTATTTAATATCATATTTACTACAGGTTGTTCAGGTTGCATTGTTATTTTTTCTTCTACTTTTTATTCACGATCCCTGACAGTTAAAAAGAGTTGTAAAAAATTATTAATTATTTGAATGGTATAAATAAACATATATATATGTCAAATACACGAAAATGCACTATGTATACATGTATATATATATATATATATATATTACATGTTACTAGAATATACTATAGAGTATAGAGTAATATATTTTTTATTTCTATTTAGCATTATTATTTTTCCTTGTTTTTTTTTTTTTCGTTTCTGGCAGTAACGTTTTCAGATTTGTTGTAGGGATACTGTGACAGTTTGTGTAAACAAAACCATTAATTAAAGAAAATTGCATTGAATGTTTTGAGGACGATAATAATAAAAAAAATAATTATTGAGATTCTTTTAATTATTATACCGTTGTTTCTTGGCGAGATAATGCATAAGTGACAAATCTCAATTCTTATCGCCTCAGGTCGTGCTTTGTGTACAGCAAAGACATCTGTAACATCATCTAGACAAATGCTGTCTAGTGTTTTTTGACTCCACGTGAATAGCAAGATTACATGGCAGTGGCGTAATATTTTAATAAAAACTAAAAAGGACATTAAAGTGTGGGTTCGGGGGGGACCTTTCATTTGGGATCCCCCTTCCCCACCCTAGCTACACCTTTGAACAGATGTGAATGTAAAAAGCAATCGTCTATAAAACAAATGTTGACTCCTTGTATCTCAAGCCACTATAAAGCCGTGAGAGTTAAATTCACCTGGTTAAGTAGCCTATAGATCTTTTTTTGTTTTGTTTTGCAACATGCAGATTAGAGAACATACAACTAATGTTGTTAGATCATGTAGATCATTGTTGGACAGGAATGTCAAACAAACAGCGTTCAGCTTGACAAATACTGAAAAAAAAAAAAAAAATCTTCTACATCTTAATAGAACTAGACAATAAAAGTTATAAGCTGCAGTATGTGAAGTACAAGATATATATATATATATATAACCCTTATTCCGAGAGATTAAGTTTTAAAAACGCCTCCGTTTTGGTAGATATATTGCCCTACGTGCTGCAGACGACAGCGGACCTTTCCGTTCATTTCCCACTTTGTTTAAGAACATATCTTCTCTACTGAACTCTTTTCTAAACTCTTTTCTGCAACTCACTCGCCACTTTTCTTGCACTAATTCTCTCTCTCTTTTTTTTTATAGCTTTTTTTTTTGTCAATGTATTTCTTGTCTATTGTACTGGCCAACGTTTGATGCCATGTTTTCCCCCAGCGTCCAGGCAATGACCAGTTCGTGTCATGTTTCTTCCAAGATCAATTATACTTGGGGAGGGGGGATGGCTTTGATGGTCACGAGCTGACAAACACGTTTAGTTGATTACAAGTTAGGGAACAGACAAACAAGTAGTGCAGGGGAACATGAGTATTCTAGAAGGAACATACGTATTGGTGGGTAAAAGAGTATGGTCGGGAAACAAGAGTATTATCGGGAACTTGAGTATTGTCGGGACCTTCAGTATTATCGGGACCTTGAGTATTGTCGGGACCTTGAGTATTGTCGGGACCTTGAGTATTGTCGGGAACTCGAGTATTGTGTAAGAAACATTCGTACAGTTGCACTATTGAGTGTTGTGTAAAAACAAATTGTATGTAACTAGAGAAACCAAAACACTAAGAGTACATTTATTATTGACAACTTCAGGTCGTACGGACGTAAAATCTAAAACTAGAAAACTGTGAAAAGAAGATCTAGTAATTGTAGAAGTGTTTTTCTGTGCAGTAAAGTAACATTTTTAGGCATAATGAAAAAATTTTTTTGGCATATTGAAATACATAAAGTTACATTTCATTCAAAGACACACTGAAACATTTATAAGTACAATAACATATTTTATTGACAACAAAATTTAGGAATTAAAGTTTTAAAAAGAGAGAGAGTGAGAGAGAGAGAGAGAGAGAGAGAAAGAGAGAGAGAGAGAGAGAGATAGAGTGAAATAGGAGAAATCGAAGAAAGAGAGATGCATGGAGTAGTGTGAGAGAAAGCGAGAGGTAAGGAAAATGAGAGACAGACAGACAGACATAAAGAGAAAGTGTAAAAGAGACAGGGGTCAGAAAAAGATAAGAAAAAGAGACATGGGTCAGAAAAAGATAAGAAAAAGAGACAGGGGTCAGAAAAAGATAAGAAAAAGAGACAGGGGTCAGAAAAAGATAAGAAAAAGAGACCTTGTTTATGTAACAACTAAAAAAAAAAGAAAAATAATTCAACACAAAACTAAAAAAAAAATATTTTGGGGAAATGTTTTGAAGTTTCTTATTTAGAAAGTTTGACTGTTTATATCTCTAACCAATTAACAATGAACTTTAAATATCATCCAGTTATGTTTTCAAATCTAAATGTTCATTTCCCAATAGCATGTTCAGTCTGTAGAAACTACGTTCTAGTAAATCATGTGCCTCTAACAATTGTAAGTCGCCTTGGTGAGAATGAGATCATTTAAAAGTTTGTATTCCAAACAGAAGAGGACGAAAGATTTCTATCTTTTACGTGGCTATGTGGACCCTGCTTTGGCCTACATAGTCTGCCAGATGAAGACTTTGCGAATGGGCTAGGAAAACATGATCGATTTAAGTGTTTCATATTGTATTTTTTTAGAACTCATAAAAGGTGATGCTATTATATAATAATGAGCTTTGTTCGTCATTAGACAATGACTGGTCGAATGTCAAAGACAAGGAATGTATTCAAATAAAATGTTCGCTTCATTTGCTAAATCAAGCTACTAGTGAGACAGAAAGAATTTTACATTGACTTTCCCTTTTCACTTGACTGAGGCTTTCAGTTGTTTTGTTTTCCTTTGCGAAGCAGTTGAGGCACGTCTGAACTAGACAATATACATTATTGACTCTTGCTGTCTTTGAGTGACAATCAAGAAATGCTTAGCTCTAGTTACAGAGTTGTCTAATGACTCATTCTCTGGAGGCTATATGTAGAAGGTGTAACTTTGTTTTGGAGCCAACATGACGGTTTAATTGTTCCTCTTTATTTGTAACAATTTTAAAGTTTTTTCTTTAATTGTCACGTGATTCCTTATTTTAAAAATGATACACTTGCATTATAGTTCCATGCTTGCATATTTGATTAGTTGACTAGGCGTGCATCCGAATAGCTTCATAATATTCAACATGGGGGGGGGGGTATTTTTTAAAGAGAGAGAGAGAGAGATAGAAAAGGGAGAAAAAGAAATTAAACGAATATATAATATAGTAATATATCAAATAATATTATGCAAAACTTGTGTAGTCAAAAATGGATGCTCAGATTTAGTGCATTTAGGGCATTTCCTATCACTGACCTACAGATACTACTAACATTTTACGGTTTGAATCAAATCTTAAATTTCTAGTCTGACTCGAGCACGAGTTCCCTTGTGTTTTGATACATTAACAAAGACCTTCGATGAAGTCTGTTACCAGCATAGACCATTAGATATGTCTTTATTTGTTATACCACCTACACTATCCAACGACATTTGGAAAGCTGACGGAATATTTGATAGACTTTTGACACCCTATAACTCAATGTTGCAATTTAAATCAGTTGATATGTTCACAATTTTAGAAGTCTCCAAAGATTTCCGAGAAAATATATGAAATTGAATTTGGTATGTGATTTGTACTAAAAGTCTTAAATTTTTCTTGGTTTTCTATTGAAGCAAGAGAATTCTTGTTGTCAAGTATTACGCTATTTCTTCCATTCTCTCCTTCTATTTTCTTTTTATTTCCTTCTTTCTGTCTCTCACTCTAGCCATTTCTTTCTTTTTTTGTCTTTTCTTACTTTTTCCCCCTCGTGCTATCATGTGGAGAGTCTCTTTCTCAATTGTTTCTCTTTTGTCTTTTTGTTTACTCCTATACTCTCTGTCTTCGTCTCCTTTTCTTCCTCTCTATCCTTCTCTCTCTCTGCCTCCCTCTCTCTATCATTATCTCTCTCTGCCTCCCTCTCTCTATCCTTCTCTCTCTCTGCCTCCCTCTCTCTATCATTATCTCTCTCTGCCTCCCTCTCTCTATCATTATCTCTCTCTGCCTCCCTCTCTCTTTCATTATCTCTCTCTGCCTCCCTCTCTCTATCATTATCTCTCTCTGCCTCCCTCTCTCTATCATTATCTCTCTCTGCCTCCCTCTCTCTATCATTATCTCTCTCTGCCTCCCTCTCTCTCTCTCTCATTCTATTTTGTCTCTCTTTCTCTAACCATTTCTTTCTGTCTTTGTCTCTGTTCTGTCTCTCTCCTTCTCTCTCTCACTCCTTCTCTCTCTCCTTCTCTCTCTCTGCTAGTACTATATTATATTTTAAAATGTCAAACCATAGTTTTCAGTATTTTTTTTTATTTGCTTATATTTCTTTCCACGAGATTGACATAGAGTGTAAAATTTCTAAGAAAATGGACAGAACCATTTTCAAGAACAGGCAGGTACTTTTTTCTCCTCCTATGAATAATTTGCAGCTGAATAGAGGAATTGTAATACAAATGTTATTTCTGAAGATCAGTGGCGTAGATAGGAATTTGCCATCATTTGGAGAACCGGAGCTTGGCCTTTTTGGGGGCCCTGTAATTTGTTTAATATTTTATCTTTAATACCAAAAAAACCCACTCATTTAAATGTCAACCTCAAGTTGGGTCCCCGGAGGGGATTTTAAAATTCTCCCCCTCCCCCTCCACCTCCCCCTAGCTACGCCTCTGCTGAAGATGACACCCATTGCTTGCTACTTCCTCCCCCCTAGCTACGCCTCTGCTGAAGATGACACCCATTGCTTGCTACTTCCTCCCCCCTAGCTACGCCTCTGCTGAAGATGACACCCATTGCTTGCTACTTCCTCCCCCCTAGCTACGCCTCTGCTGAAGATGACACCCATTGCTTGCTACTTCCTCCCCCCTAGCTACGCCTCTGCTGAAGATGACACCCATTGCTTGCTACTTCCTCCCCCCCCTAGCTACGCCTCTGCTGAAGATGACACCCATTGCTTGCTACTTTCACGTATGAGAGACGTAGAAGTACCATGTGTCAAACAAAACCATCTTTAAGTTTTCTTCTTTTCAGGTTTGTCTTATTTCGACTACATGGGCAGATAGTCCTGAGACACCATGTTGGCATTCTGCACACCGAGACCTTAAAAACCACGCGAGGAGCATGTAAAGAACTGGTCAGCACTACGCATGAACGGTCAGTTCAACGGGCAGGCAGAAGCAGGGCCGTGGCCAGATTGTGCTTCATAGTCAGCGCATCTGAACTCCGCAAGCCCGGGGTGTCGCGTTGCACTGTCAGAGACGCACCCCCCGGGCAGTCCTCGGCCTCGTCGGATGTACGATGACCAGTACTCATTGGAAACGACTGTCCACTTTGGTCATTGGATTAGCCTTGGTTCACTGCGCGCGGTGTCTGCCGGAGCTGCTCAAGATAGGTAAGTATATCTTCTGTGTGTCTCGGGTCACTGACCATCTCAAAACTGTCTTTTATAAAGTATAAAGGGGGAAAAGGTCATAACCCTGACCACCAGCCTTCACCTTTACCTTTCTTAGTCCGTTGGAACTTTCGGGGCAACACAAGTCCTTTTTGTGTTTGTCTTGTTTAGAATTGCTTTTAATGACAGTTTCGTCCATTCCTTGATGTTATCTTCTCATTGCTTTCTGCCTCTTCTTCAACTTCCGGGCTTTGTTTCATTCAGTAAGGTCTTTGGAAGAGCCGAGGACCTCGAGATACAGTTAAAGTCTGAGTGTGTTTTTGTTGTCAGTGTTGAACTGGTCAAACAGCAATATTTGTGATAAGAGGCAGTTCAATTCTAAACATGCATAACATATTTTTCTATTCATTACAATACTAAACTCTTATAGCAAGTTTCAGTTTAGTTTCAGCACGAAAAATTAAGGCTTACATATTACCAATAGAATAGAACCTTTGTGTCGCAGCGTCTGTCTGTTTATCTCTTTCTCCCTTTTCTCTCTCTGTCTCTCTCTCTCTCTCTACCTCTCTGTCTCTTTCTCTCTCTTTTGCAGTTTATCTTCTGACCACCAGATGACCACCCATGTTTCTAACATATGCGCTTAAGACTTAGTTATTCAAAGTGGCTTCATGCTATGTTTCCGCTAGTCATTGAAAAATGTGCCAATGTTGTTTTTTTTTTTTGGGGGGGGGGGGGGGAGTTGAAGGCGGTATGCCCCAGAGGGTATACGCTCTCGAGATGGAGCGGTCAGTGGTTTAAGTTTAAGGTCAACGACTGAGTTTTTCTTTTGCGAGGCAAATTCTGTCACATGGTGTAATTTACGAGCTTGAATGCAAGGCGAATGGAAAGAGAAGTAGGTTCCAATGTTTCTAGCTCCTGTCAGGATTGAGCTTTAAGTCTTGGCTCGTTGGCCTAGGCCCCCTGTCAGGATTGAGCTTTAAGTCTTGGCTCGTTGGCCTGGGCCCTCTGTCAGGGTTGAGCTTTAAGTCTTGGCTCGTTGGCCTGGGCCCCCTGTTAGGGTTGAGCTTTAAGTCTTGGCTCGTTGGCCTGGGCCCCCTGTCAGGATTGAGCTTTAAGTCTTGGCTCGTTGGCCTGGGCCCCCTGTCAGGATTGAGCTTTAAGTCTTGGCTCGTTGGCCTGGGCCCCTGTCAGGGTTGAGCTTTAAGTCTTGGCTCGTTGGCCTGGCCCCCTGTCAGGGTTGAGCTTTAAGTCTTGGCTCGTTGGCCTGGCCCCCTGTCAGGGTTGAGCTTTAAGTCTTGGCTCGTTGGCCTGGGCCCCCTGTCAGGGTTGAGCTTTAAGTCTTGGCTCGATGGCCTGGGCCCCTGTCATTCTAATAAAGTAACAAATAAATATGAACTCAATGAATAATTTTGATCTACCTTGAACGATCTAATAGGATGTATGTTACAATGCATGCATGGGATAGTAATGATGACACTAATCAAATGATAAAACATTGGTGGCATGAATATTTATTTGATGCACTAGTGACACAATGCTATTCAATAAATGTTGATGGTATTAACAATAACTGAAGTAAACCAATCAGCACCTTGAAGTTTCAACAGCCAGTTACCATGGAAACATATTCACTCTCCAGTTTATAATGTCAGAAACAAGGGCCGTCACTCTCATCAGATCGCTAGACAGGCAGAACCAAACAGCTTCCCTCTAGAAATAAAAGATTCACACTCTTGTCCAAGGATCGCGATAATCGAAACAATGATACTAACATACTTTGATTTAAAAACTCGTTCGAAGCCTAACAGCTAACAAGGTAAACACAGA
This sequence comes from Biomphalaria pfeifferi, assembly GCA_030265305.1. Taxonomy (NCBI): domain Eukaryota; kingdom Metazoa; phylum Mollusca; class Gastropoda; family Planorbidae; genus Biomphalaria; species Biomphalaria pfeifferi. Next base: position 549,762 of record JASAOG010000060.1, on the reverse strand, counting down.
CCCCAAGGAGTAGAACTTTCAACGTCACACTAGAACGGTTGCTGACACTAAGAACAAGGAGAAAACTGCACTGATACAATCCAGTGCAGCATACATTTCCAAAGCTGTAGTTTTGGATGATGCGCACAACACGACAGCAACTTTACATTTCAAAAATTCTAGAATATTGTTCATCAACGATAACAAGTTTACAATGCCACACCAGTGTAAATTTTTAAAACTATTCATTCCTACAGTCTCCCTTGTACACATACATATCGAATCTACATTACAATAATAATAATAATAATTTTTGGATGTTTGCTATTTTAATGTTGTTGTGTTTTTGCGGAAATTCGTTCGGCGGAAAATATATTGTATTAATACTTACATGAAAAAATATCAAAATGTATAAAAAACATATATATATATTACTAATATTATTTCTAACACGCTAAGCTACTTGCCTGTACATAACATGTGCTACGTATGCACTAAGAAACTAGATGTATGGCGATATGAATATTGTAACAAAATTACACTGGCGGCCTCAACCAATGGACCAGGAATATTTCAGCCATAGTCTTCTTTTGATCGTTTAAATTTAATAAAATTGTAACAAATCATTTGTCGTTTTTTTTTTCCCATGAAAGCAAACAGGACAATACTTCGTCATTCCTCATCACCTAAAAACAGAATCGAACCCTCCCAGACAGTGTCGGTGGTACCTGGTGCGGTAGCTCAGGGCGTCATCCCTTCCCCATCAACTTTATTCATGTATGTTCCAATGAACACTGGTGCTAGTTGGTTTCTTTTTGTTGAACAGATACAGAGGGCTGATTACTTGCTATTGTTGATTTTTACTCTTATGTAAAATGAGTGTCAATTTTATTATAAAATCCCATTGTTTATGACATATATTCAAATGTTAATGCTATTTTTACAATGATATTTTATTAAAATTAGAAACAGACTTAACCTCACCTGAACAGGTTTCTTTTGTTATTCTTTAAAACAGAAGTGGTATAACGTTGTGCTGTGTTAATTCCACTATAACTACAATCTACACGTGTCTAGGCATGTTTGGGTATAGATCTAGAGATTTGAATATAATTATCTTTTCCTATGTGTCTGCTTTTGCCAAGATATTTTTTTTTTCCACTTGGTTGTCACCCCCAAAATGGTTTCACCTGGTGCGACCGCTACCCTCTAATGACGCTACTGCTCCCAGATACGTACCTCTCCCCAACAATGTCGATTAATATATTGGAGTAGACTGCTACGAAATTTAAATAAAAAATAGCCCGCACAACTATCCAGTTTCCCTAGCGAACAGTATAGAGCACTATTTCCCACTAGTAGGCATACTTATCCTGATCATAATCTCTCTATCTACTTTATAGGTCTTGACTAGATCTAGAATATATCTAGAATCTAGAGCTAGACTAAATCTAGATTTCTAGACTAGTTCTAGATGACGTCTAGATATTTAGGTTCTGACCTAGAATCTAGACTAGGTCCAAATCTAGAACCTAGACTAGGTCTAGTTCTAGAATCTTTACTAGTCTAGACCTAGAATCTAGACTAGGTCTAGATCTAAAATAGAATTCATATGACTTTACACGTTTAATCTTAAAATTATTAGACCTAGAGTTAAGCCAATATTATGATCAGGATTAGTAGGCCTACTACTGGATAACACTGCACTATGCTATTCGCATCACATTCACTTCTTAATGTGATACTACTGTTCCATAATAAATAAATATGCACCCCTAAGCTATAAGAAGATAAACTATTTCCTCAATAATTTATAGATTTAAATTTTGTTGAAATTGTTTAATACGTTTAAATCTAAATTTAGATCTACATCTGGCCTCTGTTTAATTTTCAACTAAAACGAAGTTCGTATCAAAATTATTTTTTAAAAACAACATTTCAATCAGTATTCTATTCAATAAGTTAGTTAATACATGAAAAATATAATTTATAATGATCCATTGATACTTTTCCCATTGTGACCTTACATGCAAATGTTTTGTACCAATGCGCGAATGAATGAATGAAGCTTGATTTATTAATGAAGAAGTCTGTGACCTTTTTAGAAATATTACCTCCCCTGAAGTTTTTCATTGCAATGTAGTGTTTTTTTTTCTGAATCTCCTTGGACGGACGGACGGACAGACAGGCAACACAAAACTAATAGCGTCTTTTCTCCTTTCGGAGTACGCAAAAATGCGTATAGAGAGCATTAATATACAACTTGAGAAATGATGTTTGCCCTAAGCAATATTTAGTCGTCATGTCCTCATTCAAAATGTTTTTTGAACTTTGACCAAATTACAACAATTACCTGGACTACTCAGGGCCGGTTGTAAGTATGTGGAGGCTTTGGAGCAGAATGTTTGTGGATGCCCCTACAGGTTTTCTAAAGCTTTAATTCCCTTATTAACGAGAATACTAATATCTAAAAGCGTGGTGTATTATGAGGCAATATGAGTACTTGAAAATTAAGTTCTAAATTTTCTTTCCTTTAAAAAAAAAATTTAATATGCATATCTTAGTAAAAAAAATTTGCATTTTTTAAGGGTTTACGCTATGTAGCTAATCCGGAGTATATTACAAAAATTCGAGCACACTATAAGTGGACACTTTATAACTATGACAATGTTGCCAACTATAAACTTGAAAGTATTGTCGGTTAAAAAGCGAACAAACAATGAAGTAGAAAGACCAACTTTAAAGTTGCTGACCCGTCGAAATATGGATTTATTGGTGGGTGCCCTTTTGTTGTGAAGTCCCCTGGGCTGTAGCTCGCCTGCCTTCCCTCAAATTCGGCCCTGGGACTACCAGAAGGCCACGTGACTAAGATTACAAATTCTGATCAACTAACGTATTTCTCCGAGTTTGTGTGTGAAAATGTCCACTTTGAGATCCCCTAACTTAGTTTTCTATTAGTTTCTGGGACCCGGAGTGTTGGCAATACAATATTCCTAACGTCAACATAGACTGGACATTACCAAAAAGACCGGAAGGACCCAAGCGGGGGCGAGAACGTGTACCCCTGCTGGCGAGGCAAGGGGGGGGGGAGGCAAAAAAAGAAATGGTTGGTGTGGGGGGAGTAGGGTACAAGAAAGGGGAAGACGCTTCGTTTAATTCTTGGGCATCTATGGGGTGGCTTATGGCACGTTCCTTGAGCAGCTTTTACGCTAAGAATAAATTCTGCTCACGTACGGACAAGTTTGTATCGACTGGGAAGTCTTGAGCCAAATGCTACATTTGTCTAGATGAGAAACACTGAAATCTTTCTAATGTTAGGAACGTTTTCTTTCTTTATTTTTAGACTCTCCTTTTACTTTTTTTTCCGGGACAAATCTCTCACGTAGATATCCTACGTGTGCCTTTATAGACCTTTTGACATTTGTTCAGAACATTTGTTAGAGATGTTTGTTCAGAACATTTGTAGAGATGTTTGTTCAGGACATTTGTTAGAGATGTTTGTTCAGAACATTTGTTAGAGATGTTTGTTCAGAATATTTGTTTGGGATGTTTGTTCAGAATATTTGTTTGGGATGTTTGTTCAGAATATTTGTTTGGGATGTTTGTTCAGAATATTTGTTTGGGATGTTTGTTCAGAACATTTGTTTGGGATATTTGTTCAGGACATTTGTTTGAGATATTTGTTCAGAACATTTGTTAGAGATGTTTGTTCAGAACATTTGTTAGAGATGTTTGTTCAGAATATTTGTTAGAGATGTTTGTTCAGAATATTTGTTAGAGATGTTTGTTCAGAATATTTGTTTGGGATGTTTGTCAGAATATTTGTTTCGGATGTTTGTTCAGAATATTTGTTTGGGATGTTTGTTCAGAACATTTGTTTGGGATATTTGTTCAGGACATTTGTTTGAGATATTTGTTCAGAACATTTGTTAGAGATGTTTGTTCAGAACATTTGTTAGAGATGTTTGTTCAGAATATTTGTTTGGGATGTTTGTTCAGAATATTTGTTAGAGATGTTTGTTCAGAACATTTGTTTATGATGTTTGTTCAGAATATTTGTTTATGATGTTTGTTCAGAATATTTGTTTGGGATGTTTGTTCAGAATATTTGTTAGAGATGTTTGTTCAGAACATTTGTTTGAGATGTTTGTTCAGAATATTTGTTTGGGATGTTTGTTCAGAATATTTGTTTGGGATGTTTGTTCAGAATATTTGTTTGGGATGTTTGTTCAGAATATTTGTTTGGGATGTTTGTTCAGGACATTTGTTTGGGATGTTTGTTCAGGACATTTGTTTAGGATGTTTGTTCAGGACATTTGTTTGGGATGTTTGTTCAGAATATTTGTTAGAGATGTTTGTTCAGAACATTTGTTAGAGATATTTGTTCAGAATATTTGTTTGGGATGTTTGTTCAGAATATTTGTTTGGGATGTTTGTTCAGAATATTTGTTTGGGATGTTTGTTCAGAATATTTGTTTGGGATGTTTGTTCAGAATATTTTTTGGGATGTTTGTTCAGAATATTTGTTTGAGATATTTGTTCAGAGCATTTGCTTATGACATTTGTTCATGACATTTATTCAGAATATTTGTTCAGAACATTTTATCGTGACATATGTTCAGGACATTTGTTCATGACTTTTTTGTTTTACATATGTTTAGGACATCCCATTTTTTATCCCATTTTTTCATTACATTTGTTCAGGACATTTGTACAAAACATTTGAAAAAAAGGGGGGGGGGATGAAGCAAAAAATAATTTTTCTCCAATATTTCTCCATTCAGCAACATTGACTGTTTTCTTATCTTATATAATACAGACATTACTTTAAAAGAGAAGATGATTGCGTCCTACGCGTCTTGCATTTAGTCATGCATATTAACCATAATGACCTAGCTAATTTCTGCCAAGTCACTAGTTTTCCTGGCTAGCTCAGGCAACCCATTCCATGCTCTAATAGCACTAGGGAAGAAGGAGCGTTTGTACAAATTTGTCCTAGCGTATGGGATGAGGAATGTGCCTTTATCTTTGTGTCTTTCTGAGTATTTTATTAGATTTTTTTTAGTATTTGAAGATTATGGTTCAGTGTTTTATGTATAATTGCTACTTTACTTTTGAGTCTTCTGTCCTGAAAGCTTTCTAAATTTAGGGATTTTTATAAAGGTGTTACTTTAGTCAAATGTAAATGTGTTAGGTTTCATTTCCTCTCTCCTTCTCACTATCTTTCTTTCCACTGCACACTTGTTTTCTCGTTGTTTATGTCAGTGGCGTAGCTAGGGTAGGGGGAAGAGGGTGTCCAAATTAAACAACCCCCCGGCCCCTACTTGAGGGAAGCCCCCCAAATGATTATCTAAAATTTGTTTTGACATTAAATAGCGCGACATTATCTAATGTCATTTTGCAGGGGCACGTAAAGAGGCCTCCCGGGCCCCCGAATCCCTAGCTACGCCACTGCTTATTGTTCTAAACTTTCGTTCTCATTTTCTTTCTTTCACAATCTTTCTGTTTTTCTTTTTTAAAATTTTAATCTCCCTCTCTTACTCCGTCTCTCTCTCTCTCTTACACTCTCTCTCTCCCACACACACACTCTCTCTCTCTTTCTCTCCCACACACTCTCTCTCTCTTTCTCTCCCACACACTCTCATTAAACAAATAAAAAAGAGCCACCGGAAAGATCGATTGCAATGATCAATATAAAATATTGATTTTACATTTTTATCTTTTTTTTCTCTCTCTCTAAATATTGAATTAAATACATTTTTGTTCAAAAATCCTAATACATTCTTAAAAACCCAGCCTCGCGTTTTCACGTCACGAAATCTCGGTTTGGAGAAGTGACCAATTAATTAAAGATTTCAGAGAAGACAACTCTGTACACAGATGTTGCGGTCTAAAAGTCTTTGCAATAGACACACGAACTGGAAAGAGTTTTGTCCCTTTCTTTTTCAGTCTGCCACTTGGAGACAGTCTTCTCTCCCTTGCATTGATTGTGTGTGTGTGTGTATGTGTGTGTATAGTTGTGTATGTGTGTGTGTTAGGAGAAAGAGGGTTGGGGTTTAAGGACGCTCTGGAGGTGATGGAAACATCGATACTTTATGAATCAAAAAGGGGAGGGGGATTTTTGACAGTCGAAGTGTTCTCCCAACCCCTCGTCAAGACAGTATTTAAGCTAAACGGTTAACTTATGTGATAGAACTGTTCTTAGGTTTGGTTTCATTTGCAAAGCATATGTCCAGAACGAAACTTGTGATTTAAAAAGGTACAGCTTTCAGAAAAGTGAAATGAAAAAAAAAATAGGAAAATAAACACATGCACACACACACACATAAATGTATATTTACATATTTACATACCTATATACACACACACACATTGTCACACATACATAATTATATATATATAGATATAGATATATAACTCTTTCGTAGTCAAAGATGAGCACAGTTTTCATTACCTCGAAAATAACTATGGAATCTAATCGTCGATTTAAAAAGCCGGCCACATATATTGGATCGGCAGATTTGGTCTGTTCCAGATTTGGTTTGCTCCAGATTTGGTCTGTTGCAGATTTGGTTTGCTCCAGATTTGGTCTGTTCCAGATTTGGTTTGCTCCAGATTTGGTCTGTTCCAGATTTGGTTTGCTCCAGATTTGGTCTGTTCCAGATTTGGTCTGTTCCAGATTTGGTTTGCTCCAGATTTGGTCTGTTCCACATTTGGTTTGCTCCAGATTTGGCCAACATCAGATTGGCCTGTTTCCATTTTCAGTTTTTTTGTTGTTTTTATTTTAGATCTGCCTTCATTGCTGATCTCTATGACTCGTATCTTGAAACTTAGACACTCACATCTTCACGTCGTGAGAAGCGAGGATCCATAGCTTGCATTTCCTAGCCATGAGTGTCTATCTCACACTCACATACATATTTAAACACACGTACACACACTCAAACATACATAAAAACATACATTCATAACTACATACAAACATACATACACAAATACATTTACGCAAACAGTTCTAACTTGTTAAGTCTCATCTTGCTGTGCGTCTTATAATAATAGTAATAACTATATAACCCATTGTTATATCAACCGAGGGGATAATGACAACTGACCTCACAGGAATCTTCAAGGCCCTTAACTTTCCTAAGAAGATTCTCGTTGCCTGTCAGATTGCGGTACTGCTGCATCACCAGAAAACTCCTCAGTGGAAACTGATAAAGGGACTACAATACATTTTGTTTCTCTTAACGAAACTGGACCCTGGCAGCTGAGTCGTAGTGAGGGGGGCAAAGGGGCACGATGCACCGGCGCTACCCTCTCAGGGGGGGGGGCGCCACACATAGAGAGGCGCCTATATATGTTAATAGTAAATGGGGAGAGGGGCGTCAAAAATACCTTGCCCAGGGCGCACGTTTTGCTCACTAAGCCTCTGCCTTTATTATCCATAAAGAAATTTGTCTTACCATTTGTGCATTAGACCAAACAAAACATTATCACAGTTGAAAACTAAAATATGCATTCACACCAGGCTCACTCAAAACTTACATGCAATGTTTATATCAGTTGAATCGTATCTAATGATTCGATTGCCAGAAGAGCAAAAGAGTTTTTGAGTCTGTTTGTCTCATGCCTACGTTTTTGTTATTTCTTGTGCGCTAGACAGACTGTTAAGAGCAGAAGAAAAAAATAACATATTTAAACTCTCATCTTACTAATGAAACTCTCTAAGCCTATGTGATCATCTTTTTGCCGCTATAAGCATAGAATCTGTTGAAATGTCTTTAAGAAGAAAGGCGTCAGAGCTGCAATATTCAATTTAAAAAAATGCGTTGCGTAGATTCAGAAAAAGACAAAGTAATGCGAAATTAATTAAATGGGATCAGTTAATGGACGCCGCTGAAGGAAAAAGATCGGGTTTAATCACTGCAATGTTTTATTGACATTTTTATCTTTGGTTTTTAATTATGTTAATTGCTTGGATGAGCTACGAGGGGGGGTTTTGGGATCGTTCAATACTTGAACCCAACCGAGCTTTCATATCCTCTTTTCTTACAAGCTTTCAATGTGGGGAGGTGGGGGGGGGGGGGCTGTTTTTTTTTTTTCTTTCTTCTGGGGGCTACTAACTTTTTTTTGGTCGTGCAGGGAAAAACAGGCCCATCTCTATTATACCATCTCTATTATACCATCTCTATTATACCATCTCTATTATACCATCTCTATTATACCATCTCTATTATACCATCTCTATTATACCATCTCTATTATACCATCTCTATTATACCATCTCTATTATACCATCTCTATTATACCATCTCTATTATATTTGTTTTTATATTCTCTTTGATATATGTCTGTGTAAAAATACAAGAAACTTTTCCACCAGTGCATTTCAATAAACTCACAATCTCTGCCTTCAGCATTCTCTTAGTCATGGGTTTTTAGAGTGGCAGTCAAAAGACGCCCCTGGTAAAGGAGAGCGGACTTAACTGTCATAAAGAGAACCAGGAAATTTCTCATGCTTAACTTGTCACGTGATCAGCTGATGACGTTTGATCTTGTCATTTACAATTCAAAAATGAAGAGACTCTAATCTTACATTTCTATTGTCCCAGTTCAGAGATACAATAAGCTGTTTCAACTTGATACATTTTTACACAGAATAGCGCATTGGGCACTTGCCAACTCCGACAATGGACCAATGTAAATAATGCACATATGACATTATTCTCTGACTTTTACTGTAAGCAGCTCTATCGACTGGAAATGATGTAGAATTGACAGCTCTCGCTTTGTGTAGATCTTTGCATGTTTCGCGTGACTTACCAGCTATGAATAAATTAACTGTTGTAATCTCTCTGCGTCCACGTCTGTACGAGGGTGTCATTAAAAACTTAACTAAATAGTTTTTAAACTTGTACTTTCTTCGCCTGGTTTCAGTGGCGTAGCTTTGGTGAGGGATGGGGGAAGAATTTGAAAATCCCCATTTGAAAGGAGACCCAAAATGAGTGTTCGAATTTTTTTGACATTAAATATTACCCCATTATCTCATTTCATGATGTCGAATGTTAAAATCGAGGGACACCTTAAGAGGTCAAGCACCCCGGGCCGCGAAATGTTGGCAAATTCCTAGCTACGCCACAGCCTAGTTTACATATAGCCAACAAAGGACTAACCAAATAATTTAAATTCGTTGCGGTGATGTTACGCGTAAAGGATTATTACTCTTATTTTGTAACCAAAGAGAAAACGTTATATACATTATAAAAGGGCGTAAAATAACCTCTCTAACGGTAACATTTTTAATGTAAACGAATGTTTATACTTTAAGATATTTTAGGGTGAAAAACGCCAAAAACTTATAAAAATGTTACGCAAATTTAAAAAAAGCGCTATTTTTGCTTCGGTTTTGGGTCCCTAGACTAAAATGTTCGAATTTGTCAAAGATGTCAAATATTAACTCTAGTTATTTTTTTTTTCTAATATTAATTTTTCGAATCTGTGAATACCGGTACTTATTACTTTCTAAACTCTCGATCTACCAAGAAGCGGATATGCCGAAGAAGTTATTAAGGCCTACACTTGAAAGTTCAGCTTCAAAATTTGAAACATATTTTATCTTACTGGGAATACTCACGATATATTTAAAAATGTCAAGGACAATAAATTGAACAATGTCAATGACAATAAAATGAACAAAGTCAAGGACAATAAATTGAACAATGTCAAGGACAATAAAATGAACAATGTCAAGGAAAATAAAATGAAGTTGAATGTAGCGAATGAAATAGAAGCTACACCCGGAAGAGATTGGAAAACTCCAGAGTGCTAAACAGTGCAAAGAAAAAACCTAGCTCATCCCCACTTCTTTCCTTCTGTACACCTATTACATCAAAAAGCTTGCGATGAATAGCCTCTATAAATGAAGATCTCCAATAGGTATAGAAAATTCAATATTCGAAATGCAATTAAACATCTACTAGGTGCGGTGGCTGAGTGGTAAAGCGCTTGGCTTCCGAACCGTGGGTTGGAATCGTGGTGCAGACTGGGATGATTTTTACTTACGGGATTTTTAGGGCGCCTCTGAGCTCGCCAAGCTCTACTAGGTACCTGTCATTTTTTGGGGAAAGTTAAAGGCGTTGTGCTGGCCACACTCGTTTATCGTAGGCCTCAGAAACAGATAACCTTTACAACATCTCCCATATAAATCACACGGTCTGAAAGTGGAACTTTAGAGACTCGTACATTCAATTCAAAATATTAGAATTATCATAACATATCTAAATCTGATTTAATTGATCTACTCAATCTACTCTTGTGAAACTTCTGACTTTTGCAAACTCTTCATATTAACTCTTTGCACTTTAAAAACAGCATTTTTTGACGTAATGAATAAGATTATGTTTCTCTGAAACCCATTCCCACGTCAGCTCAATGTCAAATAATGTGCACACACACACACACACGTTTCTGATTAGATTAAAAATAATCACATTTCAGATTTACGAATCAATACAAGTCCAGTCAGTCCTCCACAAACATAAAAATATAGATTCATTGCATGATACTACATCTTGTGTTACTATCATAGAGTTAATTATCACCTTAGCGTTTAAAATATAAGAACTAATGAAAATTAATAAAACAATCAAATGACGCAAACAACAACTAAAAAAACATGATCAGGAGGAGATTACAGGAGATTATACTTGTGAGAATTATGGGATATCCGGGTGTCAGTTGGGGTCTCGCATCACATTCTAGATATTCTTCAATACTGAAGATAAGAAAAATGGAAAAGATGAAACAGATGATATTATTGGGTCATGTCGACTTTTGGCGAAATTAAATAAGTGTATTGCTTGTCACGACAAACATATCGCATGCCCTTTTTTTGCCTTTTGTGATAGCCTGGTAGTCAAGGTAAATATATCACCCTCTCTTTTCTACTGTGATAACCTGGTAGTCAAGACAAATATATCAACCTCTCTTTTCTAATGTGATAACCTGGTAGTCAAGCCAAATATACCAACCTCTCTTTTCTACTGTAATAACCTGGTAGTCAAGTCAAATATATCAACCTCTCTTTTACACTGTGATACCCTGGTAGTCAAGACAAATATATCAACCTCTCTTTTTCACTGTGATAACCTGGTAGTCAAGGAAAATATATCAACCTCTCTTTTCTACTGTGATAAACTGGTAGTCAAGACAAATAAATCTTTTCCACTTTGATAACCTGGTAGTCAAGTAAAATATATCAACCTCTCTTTTCTACTGTAATAACCTGGTAGTCAAGAGAGATACATTGACCTCTCCTTTCTAATGTGATAACCTGGTAGTCAAGGCAAATATATCAACCTCTCTTTTCTAATGTGATAACTTAGTAGTCAAGGCAAATATATCAACCTCTCTTTTCTACTGTGATAACCTGGTAGTCAAGACAAATATATCAACCTCTCTTTTCTAACGTGATAACCTGGTAGTCAAGACAAATATATTAACCTCTCTTTTCTACTGTGATAACCTGGTAGTCAGGTCAAATATATTAACCTCTCTTTTCTACTGTGATAACCTGGTAGTCAAGTCAAATATATTAACCTCTCTTTTCTAATGTGATAACCTAGTAGTCAAGGCAAATATATCAACCTCTCTTTTCTAACGTGATAACCTGGTAGTCAAGACAAATATATTAACCTCTCTTTTCTACTGTGATAACCTGGTAGTCAAGTCAAATATATTAACCTCTCTTTTCTAATGTGATAACCTAGTAGTCAAGGCAAATATATCAACCTCTCTTTTCTAACGTGATAACCTGGTAGTCAAGACAAATAAATCTTTTCCACTTTGATAACCTGGTAGTCAAGTAAAATATATCAACCTCTCTTTTCTACTGTAATAACCTGGTAGTCAAGAGAGATACATTGACCTCTCCTTTCTAATGTGATAACCTGGTAGTCAAGGCAAATATATCAACCTCTCTTTTCTAATGTGATAACTTAGTAGTCAAGGCAAATATATCAACCTCTCTTTTCTACTGTGATAACCTGGTAGTCAAGACAAATATATCAACCTCTCTTTTCTAACGTGATAACCTGGTAGTCAAGACAAATATATTAACCTCTCTTTTCTACTGTGATAACCTGGTAGTCAGGTCAAATATATTAACCTCTCTTTTCTACTGTGATAACCTGGTAGTCAAGTCAAATATATTAACCTCTCTTTTCTAATGTGATAACCTAGTAGTCAAGGCAAATATATCAACCTCTCTTTTCTAACGTGATAACCTGGTAGTCAAGACAAATATATTAACCTCTCTTTTCTACTGTGATAACCTGGTAGTCAAGTCAAATATATTAACCTCTCTTTTCTAATGTGATAACCTAGTAGTCAAGGCAAATATATCAACCTCTCTTTTCTAACGTGATAACCTGGTAGTCAAGACAAATATATTAACCTCTCTTTTCTACTGTGATAACCTGGTAGTCAGGTCAAATATATTAACCTCTCTTTTCTACTGTGATAACCTGGTAGTTAAGTCAAATATATCAACCTCTCTTTTCTAATGTGATAACCTGGTAGTCAAGTCAAATATATCACCCTCTCTTTTCTACTGTAATAACCTGGTAGTCAAGACAGATATAACAACCTCTCTTTTCTAATGTGATAACCTGGTAGTCAAGGCAAATATATCAACCTCTCTTTTCTAATGTGATAACCTGGTAGTCAAGTCAAATATATCAACCTCTCTTTTCTAATGTGATAACCTGGTAGTCAAGGCAAATATATCAACCTCTCTTTTCTAATGTGATAACCTGGTAGTCAGGTCAAATATATTAACCTCTCTTTTCTACTGTAATAACCTGGTAGTCAAGACAGATATAACAACCTCTCTTTTCTAATGTGATAACCTGGTAGTCAAGGCAAATATATCAATCTCTCTTTTCTAATGTGATAACCTGGTAGTCAAGACAAATATATCAACCTCTCTTTTCCACTGTGATAACCTGGTATCAAGGCAAATATATCAACCTCTCTTTTCCATAGTGATTTATCATTTCTTATTTTTAATGTACTAACCTGACCTATTAGTAAGTACAAATATATCATCCTCTCTTTTCTACTTTGATTTAATGCAATATCTATCTCCCCTTTTCTATATTAAAAAAAATAATTTTAAAAAATTACCACTAATTAGAAAACCAATTAGGTAATTTTTTCATTGATTTATGTGTTGTCATAGACAATGAATATGTCTGTAAAGTTTCAACCTGATCTGGAATGGGAAGTGGAAGATATAACAAGTACAATATTTGTACCAGACAGACACATTGAGCTGACAAACACTTTGTAAAAATACAATTCACCTAGAACTTAAATGGGTTGTGTATTAATTACGTCATTTCTATCATACTACAGAGAATTTTTTTAGTGTCATTACATAATACTTACAGAGAGTTGTTTTAGTGTCATTACATAATACTTACAGAGAGTTGTTTTAGTGTCATTACATAATACTTACAGAGAGTTGTTTTAGTGTCATTACATAATACTTACAGAGAGTTGTTTTAGTGTCATTACATAATACTTACAGAGAGTTGTATTAGTGTCATCACATAATACTTACAGAGAGCTGTATTAGTGTCATCACATAATACTTACAGAGAGTTGTATAATTGTCATCACATAACACTTACATACAGAGAGTTGTATTAGTGTCATCACATAATACTTACAGAGAAATTGTATTAGTGTCATCACATAATACTTACAGAGAGTTGTATTAGTGTCATCACATAATACTTACAGAGAGTTGTATTGGTGTCATCACATAATACTTACAGAGGGTTGTATTAGTGTCATTACATAACACTTACATACAGAGAGTTGTAATAGTGTCATCACATAATACTTACAGAGTGTTGTATAAGTGTCATCACATAACACATACATACAGAGAGTTGTATTAGTGTCATCACATAATACTTACATACAGAGAGTTGTATAAGTGTCATCACATAATACTTACATACAGAGAGTTGTATTAGTGTCATTACATACTATTAACAGAGAGTTGTATAAGTGTCATCACATAATACTTACAGAGAGTTGTATTAATGTCATTACATAATACTAACGTTATGATTTTATTCAATTTTATTGATGCCTCTAGGAACTCATTCACAACCTCTTTCTCATTTGTGTTGCTGGTTTTATTTCAAAAGGCAAAAAAAAAAAAAAAGTTTTTAGATTATGTTGAAGGTCATTAGTAATTTGTAGTTTTTGGGAAATATAGGTCAGGTCTAGAGTACACTATGGATGCCAGGCCAAAGAAAAAAAAAACAAATTGTTCTATGCAGTTCTGTCAATAGAGTCTAGGTCAGTTGTTTGTTGTTGTAGTTTAGCCACGAGAGACAACTCCAAGTAACAACAAAATATATATATAAAGAAGAGATGATTGAGTTGACCTAGAAAGGCATATTTCATCAATAATACTGGACTACTCTTTCTCTCTCTCTCTCTCTGACTCTCTCTCTCTCTCTCTCTCTCGCTGACTCTCTCTTCCTCCCTTCGTTCCATTTTCTTTTCTTCTGCTGGACCACACCAAGCGCGATTATGGTCAATGTGGTTAACTGGGCTAACACGCGCTGGACGGAAACTTGAATACTCGCGGTGGCCCGATGTCCGCTTGTGGTCATTGGAGTCCTAATAGGCGTGACTGCTTTTGGCCCTGTCCACGGGGCTTGAGACGATGAGCAACAATGTACCCGAGGCTTCGGTCCGGTGTTTTCGTAAAGATTCATTGGTTTGGCTGGCTGGACACAAGGAACTCCACTATAGTAGGAACGGGTTTGTGGGTGGATATGATTCAATTTGTGTGATCTTGTGTGTGAGTGCTTATTATTGTGTGCATGCCTATGAGTGTGTGTTAATGCGTGCGCGTGCGTATGTTGTGTGAGTGTGCTAAGTGTATGGTGTATATGTATGATAGTGTATGTGTGTGTGTGTGTTGTTGTGTTTGAGTGTATGTGAATGTGTTAGAAGCTTGAACAGATTTGTGTGAGTTAATGTATGTTAGTGGGTATGTATCACTGAATCAATGTGTGTGTTTTAAGTGTGTGTGTGTGATTGATAGTATGTGTCTGTCAGAGCACATGGAGATAGTTGTACTGTAAATTAATATTCTATAAGTAATGCTGTCTCAAATGTATTTATTTGCTTCAGTAGTTTAATAAATATATTAGCATCTATTTTCATCTCTAAAATCTGATAAGAACTATTGGCATGCGTCAAATAATTGTCTAGTATGACAAATAGTGTTTCAAGCTCAATTCTAGTTCTTGTTGTCAAAGCGAGTGAAAAGTGTCAATAAAACTTCTTCCAAGCTACGGACTTAGTTTTTTTCTTCTGTTACTCATAAAGCCCTTCAACCTTTTTGTTCTTATATTCCACCCCTTAGAAAAAAAAAAAGACAAAATCTTAAAGCGAAGTCTGTATTCGCGTAGAGGGGAGTGGGGGGGGGGGAAGTCAATCTTGACGTTACAGTAGGACACAACTAGTTCACTTCTCTGACATGACGTCATCAGTGCTGCAGATGGTGATCTACTTTGTGGTACAGGAGCAACATGAGAAGACTTCAGCTCGACGCTATGATCGTTTTTTTAAATCATTTTTTTATATAGATTAGTGCATCTTATTTGGCTGGGTTATATATGCAAGTGCAAGTTTTGCTTACATTGCTTGCCCATATAAACAAGTTATGGTAAGCAGTGCACGAGAGACGTCACTTACTTATGTGTTAGCAATATATAGCAGCTACAAAAATGTATTTTGTATTTTGAAAAGAATGAATTCGGTCTTATTTTCCTTTAAACTTTTGGTGACAGGATAAACCCACACAGTTAGTGTAAAGTGTCAGAAATTCCTGTGGACAAACGAAACATTAATATTTTATGTTTTACTTCCTAAATTGGGACCTAGCCTCGAAATAAGATGACAATGGGGGGACAGCGACAGGTTTCAAACTGGGGATCATCATAGCGACAAACCGAAACGCATCATTACGACCAAACAGGTGTGGGGGGGGGGGGGGGGCTGGCTATATAGGCATTCGGGCAAAATGCCCGGTGGACCGGTACTGAAATGAGCCGGTAGGACCACAGTGATCCTATTCATTTTTGAAGTCACGTCTGTATTCTGCAGGATAAGGGCCAAATGAATGCCTCACTGGCACGTGTTAAATTGTTAAAGGTTTTATTGTATTCTCTTACAAAATGGGCCCGCTAAGTGACGTGTTTAATAGAATTTTAAAAAAGTAATATTTAACAATCTCTATTAGGGTCTACTAATTTAATAGAACACATTTTCCGAAATAATATAGTAGCCTTCATCCGTTGACAGTGTTACTAGTAAGCTTTATCCTTTTAAAAAAAAAAATAAGGCCTATATATTCCTTATAAGGTATAATTTTCACTGTATGCATATGTATAGCTATCGATACATTTCAAACTTAACATAATGATTTTGAGGACAGTTAGACCTAGAATTGAGTGTCAATCATATAATATACAAATTATTGGCGGATGGTTTAGAAATGCCCTGGCTGATTTTGACACCCAGCCCGCCCCTTCAACCAAACTGCTACTTGTGATGATAAAAAAAAGTTGATTGCTACTAATTTAAGTCATATAAATGCCACATATTCTATGTAGTATATATATATATATATTGCTATTGGAATAGAATGTAGCGTCTACTATAATGAAAGAAGCGCTAAAAAAAGATCTTAAAAAAGATGCTAGTTAAAGCGAAGTGAAACTATTTCAATACATCGGCTGAGAGTTTAGACAAATAGTAAGGTGCTAACATAAACATCTCGCTCTAATCACTACCACTGCCAATCACGTCAGGGTGAGGGGGAGATAAACCAGCTCAAAGATGGGTGGTATCGAGTTACCCGCTCTTTGAGCCGCTCGGTGAGTAGACTGTGTGGGTGTGTGCTTGTGGACGGGGTGTGTGTGGTTGTGGACGGGGTGTGTGTGGTTGTGGGTGTGTAAGAAAGAACATAAATTGATGGCGTCACTGAAGCGAGGACGCGTGCTTTTTATGTTTGCCGAGGACAAATAATAACATGTTGGTTTTGTTTACTTGATAAACTATGGTGGAAATCTCTGACGATTAGTCTTTAGTGAGTCTGTGTGGAGCTTAGCAGACAAGCAATAGATTAGCGAGAGAAAGTTATAGAATCTAGATAGATAGATACACAGACAAACAGACAGAGAGATAAAAATATATAAACAAATGGAGAGAAAAAGCTACCTAGTTGCTAGCTTGAGGTAGATAGTAAATAATAGATAGACAGATAGATAGATAGATAGATAGATAGATAGATAGATAGATAGATAGATAGATAGATAGACATAATTTATTAAGGTTCTTATTTCTACGAAACACTAAAGATCATACATACTTTATAAGATTAGTCTCTCTAAAAACGTCTACAAAATTAAACAAGGTTACAAAGACAATTTGTGTGGAAACACAAACTCAAAATCGGCCCCCGAAGTGGTCCACCCAGGCAGGTTTCAATATTTTCAGAAAGAACATCCGAATGAAATTATATCAAAGACAAATGAGAGATAAGAATGGAGAAAGAAGGTTGATAGACCTTGTGTAGTGCCCCAACGGTCCAGCAGATCAAAGGATAGGTGCAAGTGAATGCAAAGTTAGATGTGAACCTGGCCTAACTAGTTCCCCTTTCAGACCTTGTGGTCTATAGGGCAGATGATGTAAAGTTCATCTGTTTTTGTGGCCTACGGTTAACGAGGGTGTTATGTAGCCAGCACAACCACCAACCGCCTTTACTTTTCCCAAACCAATGTCAGGTACCCATTAGGCGCCCAGAGGCTTCCGAAGTTGAAAATTCCAGTCTTCACCAGGATTCAAACCCGGGACCCCCGGTTCGGAAGCCAAGCTCTTTACCGTTCAGCCACCGCGCCTCCCCGATGTCTTATAATTGAAAAAAAAAAAAAAAAAAAAAAAAAAAAAAATTCTCAATATAGAAATTGCAAGGAAAATAAATTTTTTTAGATTACTATTCGTTTTAAATTAGGTCTAACTTATAATGCATATTAATTAACTTTTTCTCTTGAAAAAAACTGCTTGCATAACTAATTTTAAAAACTAGATTTTTCGCTTTCAGAAAAAAAAAAGTAGCCGCTGCATCAGAACTTTGAATGATCTAAAATATTGTGATGTCGGATTTTCAATATCTTTTCTGGTTTACGAGATCTAAACGGGACGGACGGACAGAAATTTCACAGAAAAGTAATAGCGTCTTTTTCCCTTTCGGGGGCCGCTAATAAAATTACTCTAATGAAACTTTTCACAATATCTACTTTATCTTTAATGCTGTATAAAGTTGGTAAAAAATGAGTGTTTCTAGTATAAACATTGAAGGACATCTTTTAAAGTCATGAAAGTTCCATTTTATTCGTAAATAATATAAAAGTCTAATCAAATTACTATTTTATGCTCACCCACAGGGCATCGAAAGGGCACCCAGAGGGCATCAAGGTGTGACTGGGAATGGACTAATGCCATTTAGAAGTAGATAATTACGCATGAGTTGGCCAATTTCACACGGCTCCTTCCATGAATGAATTTTGAAAAGTCTTTTCCAAGTGAGCTCAAATTTAACCCCGGCGATAAATAAACATTAACTTGATTTGATTCAGGAAGAATTAATTTATATTTACGCTGAGAATTATTTGGATCGATGAGCACAGGGAAATGGGGGAATTTCGTGTGTGTGTATAAGTATATCTATGTGTGTGTGTGTGTTTATGTGTGGGTATGTTTGCGAGTCTAAGAAGTAATGAAAAATGGAGTTTTAGGATGCGGAGGGGAGGGTAGATTTATTGACCCATTACTTTAGAAATGTAGATTTATTGTTACAGATTTATTTCGGTTCTTAGCCGAAACAAATTTTGTTTTAGGGCAGACTAGTGTTTAAGAATTAGGTTGTATTAACGAGAGAGACAGAGAGAGAGAGAGAGAGACAGAGAGAGAGAGAAAGAGAGAGAGAAAGAGACAGAGCGTGTTTTTCAAGTGTGTTTTAAGTATGCCTGTGTGTGTAAATAAAGACAGCTTGTAGCGTATATCTAAAGTGGGATGGCCTAGTCTTGTTTCCGTGCGCCAATTTTGGTCACTTGTACTACAGATGCGCCCGACAAACTTGGACTCCCTTTTATGCCTTTGAAATAGGATAATTTGGACGTTTGGCAGTTTTATCTACCCAGTAGAATCGTTTTTATCAAAATTATAAACATTGATGATAGTACGGGCAATTGAAGAGGAAGGAATTTCACAGAAAACACACACACACAAACAAGTGTTTGTTTACTGTATTCCTAATTAGCATTGATCATTTTCATAGATTCTGTCTGAATAGACTACTAATTAAATTTGACTTCGTTTTGTTTTCAATAAATCTGTAGCATTATTAGTTAACTTCGCAACTAATAGCAATAGACAATTCTTTACGTTTGAATCAGACTGTCGCGACCTCAATTTGGTTTGGAAGAAAATGTTTGCTCGAATCTGTGTTTTGATCTGAATTGATGACAAGCATACATTTGGTGACTGTTCAACAACCTCTACTAATCCTTGGCAGTGATCCATCACTTCAGACACTTAAACGTTTACTAAAAATTTAATTGATAACTTTCCAAAGATGACTCTGCTTTCTAAAATACGTTAGGCTCTCTTGTTTTTTATTTAATGGAGTGAATCAAGAGCAATAAGTCCTTCAAAGATGTTTTGATTAGTATTAATTTGTCTTATAAAACGTTTAACTGGGCAACATGACAAATATCAGCTGATTCGTTCAAGGCAAATGAAAAGATAGAGTAAGCTCAGACACATCATGAGAAATGTGTCTTGTAAATGTCTGCATTGAGAGAACGATTTCATTGATCTTATTTGTAATCACTTTTGAGACAAGACAAGAGCGAGGTCGTAGGATACTTCAAGTATTACTTCTTCACAACTTCTCTTCACAAACAGCTTTCGCCTCTCTTAAATCCTTTTTCTTGACCACTTATTATTGGCGAAAATGAGAGTCGGACATATTGTTCTTGTGTTCTTCTATTTCAACTTCATATTCTATTATAATGTCTGAGAAGATACTTTCTGTTGTCTGAGACATTGCGCTCACAAACAATGGATATTAGTTTTACTAATGGACTCGTAATGTATAAGAATTAATGTCCCCACATTTCATTTAACTCAAGCTTGCTAACACTTTCTGCTTTTTTTCTTGTTCCTATTCCTGTAGTGTTGGTGGAAGAAGGGGAAGAACCTAACGTCGACTTGTTTTACACGACACTCGATAAGGTTGTCAGGTTCTGGGGACTTGCCGCAGTATTCAAAATGAAAGAAATATTTGGTCATTTCCGAGTAGATGCATCCTGTAAAATAATTTAGTTTCCTTTGCGTTTTGTTCTCAGCTCATTTTATGTTTCGGAAAGACTATTTCTTAGAATACGTCACTGTAGTTCTTTTTTCTTTACATCACAGTATGCAGTAAACGTTTGTTTTAGTTTCTTATGGAAGAAAAACGCATTTAAAAACATTACAACCAAATATAAGTTTAATCATTTGTAGGAGAATATGAAAAAAACAATCTCATATTATATCTGTAATACAAACTTAGGACATTATTTTACATGACTTTAAAACAAAACCGCTGTAAATAGACCTGATTACAAAGACTTAAGAAAACATTGCTCCCAAATAATGGCAAATTCCTAGCTACGCCACTTCTCAGTTGTACATAAATGAATAAACAATGTGTATGATGATTTAAAATAAACTATGAGTTTAATACAATGATACTTATACAATGATAGTTATACAATGATCATTACACACTGATATTGAAATGAATGATGTGAGTGTTAAGTAATCAGAAATAAATAGGAAGATAATAAGTCATAAGCTCATTCTAAGTTATTGCTTAAACACTATGCACTGCACAAAGTAAGCCTCTTATAGTCTGTTACTAAACAACGTAGACAGACATTGTTCATGACTTCAACACTATCACAGTTCATAATTTATACCGAAGATTCGTCTCTGTAACTGGTACTGTAGAAACTGTCATTGAGGACATCAATCTTGGTAGTAGCCTACAAGACCTGTCATTGAGGACATCAATCTTGGTAGTAGCCTACAAGACCTGTCATTAACAACTGACCAACAGGACTGACAAAAAATGACGACACCAATGTCCAGGTATTACCAGCAGCCACAGTATCGACTCAGTTGTGAAATAAATAACACCAACACTGAAACCCTATTGAAATAAATAACAACGTCTGATCTAGAACTATAAATATGAACGAATCCGTATAAATAATATAATTGAAATATACAATAAAACTCAACCTAATCAGTGTACAAAGAGTCCTACCATGAATAAATCTAAGGCAATATAGTTTCGTCTGTCTAGATGTATAAAACCAAGTATTATTCAGGATAACAGAGAGTCTATCAAGTACAAGATGGCGAAATGCAACCCAATCTAAGTTAATAAATTACTTCACTCTAGATCATGACAAAGCGACAAGGGAAATAATATAGAACATAAAATCTTAATGACGTCATTGCCCTAGAAGAAAGCAGCTCGCTTAGAACAACACAGAATAACGTGACAAAGATGACATGACATTTGACATGATAAACTTTTTAAACTCATTGAAATTCAACAACTTTGGGTCTGCTATACGTCAATGGAAAAATTTTGCAAGATTGTTCAATCTCCAATGCATGCATTATACAAGTATCAGAGTAAACTCTGTAAGAATCGCATGTATTGAATATAAGAGTCAAATATATCAAAATTTGCATCTCATATTATTGCTATTAAATAGAGATATTATGATTTAATTATTTCAATGTTAGAATATAGCTTACAATTAATCCAGGTCATCTATTAAATTCCTTCCTATTTTTTACGACTGAAGCTTAACTTTTATTATTTTATTTAAAAGTTTATATACGAATGATATAGTCGGAATTCCTACTATTTGTTAATGGCTTTAGTATTATACATACTAGACAGATATTGCCCGCGTATTGCTGATATAGTCACTGATAATGTGCGTTAGAAACAATTAAAGAAAATAATAATGTTATAAGTAACTTATAAGTAAAGCGAATGCATGAATTCATGAATAAAAAAATATTATGAATGGAGATAAAAATAGCTAATTAACCTAAATTCAATTTTTTATTAAAACATTGGCGAACGAATGTAGATCTATGTAAAATTGCTTTAGAAAAACAAATTTAAATGTTAATTTGATTAAAATATGAAATGAATGGACTATAATTAATATGTTCTTATGTCACACCATACCAACATGACTTTAGGAAATATAGATCATGTGAAACACAACTAATAGGACTAATTGATGATTTTTCTAAAGGTTTAGATAATAGTGAACAAATAGATGCTATCTTACTAGATTTTTCAAAGGCTTTTGACAAAGTTCACCACCATAGTTTGCTTAAAAAATTAAAATATTTTGGCATTAATGGACCATTGCATCAGTGGATTAAAGATTTTCTGATAGGGAGAGAACAAACTGTAATACCAAATGGCTCTAAATCAACACCGATAACAGTAAACTCAGGTGTACCTCAAGGAACAGTTTTGGGTCCACTACTATTTTTAATTTACATAAATGATTTACCAAATTGCATTACTTCAGGAACAAAAGTCAGATTATTTGCAGACGATTGCATAATATATAGAACAATAAAAACAACACAAGACACAGATATTTTACAAAGAGGATTAGATGAATTACAGAAATGGGAATCAAATTGGAGCATGTCTTTCCACCCAGAAAAATGTCAGTTGTTAAGAGTAACAAAAAAACTAAAACAAATTAATTCCAATTATCTTATTCATGGCAAACCAGTAACACAGACTAAAAACTCAAAATACCTAGGTGTTATAATAAATGAAAAACTGTCATGGAATCCACATATTGATGAAACTATAAAAAAATCAAACAAAGCATTAGGATTTATTAAATGAAATTTCTATAAATCAAATAAGAACATAAAATTAAAATGGTTTTTAACCTTGGTTAGGCCAATAATAGAATATGCATCCTCCGTTTGGGACCCCTCAACTCAAGAAAACATTAAGAAACTGGAACAAACACAAAATAGAGCAGTGAGGTTCATAACAAACGAATATTCACATTTGACTAGGGTAACACCATTAGTAAAATCACTAAATTTAGAAAGCCTTCAGGACAGAAGACTCAAAAGTAAAGTAGCAATTATACATAAAACACTGAACCATAATCTTCAAATACAAAAACAAAATTTAATAAAATACTCTGAAAGACATCAAGATAAAGGCACATTCCTCGTCCCATTTGCTAGGACAAACCAGTGACTTGGCAGAATTTAAGTCATTGGTTAATATGCATGACTAAATGCATGACGCGTAGGACGTAATCATCTTCTTTTTTGAAGTAACGTCTGCATTATATATGATAAGATAAGATAATTATAAAACTATCTTTGCCAAGAGAAGTTGTATCATCTTAGAGTGGAATTAAGAGTTTTAGACCTAGAAATAGAGAGATGTGTAACATTTTGCTTAATGTCTAATGAAAGAATGTACGTCAGGAATTCTAAATTTGCAGATATAAGGAACGAATTTATGTAAATAGCATTTGAAACAAACATCTGAAGCTTAATTTTATTAAATAAGGAAATCAATAGACTCTATTTTGTATTTTCATGTGTCGTAGTAAAAAAACTATCTGCGCAAAGTGTAGTTTCTGAAATTAGATCTAGATCTAGATACTTTCGATCTTTCATGTAAATATGGTAAACATAGCCTAGATCGATGAAGTTATAATGCTTTCATAGAGTTGGTCAATTTTTTTTGAGGGTCTTACGTTTGTTTTAGGGCTACAATACATACACAACGGTCTAAGTTAGTATCCAAGGAACATTTCTGCCAAGTTTTATCAAGATCGGTCAAACGGTTTTGATTTCTATTCGAAACATACATACATACATATCAACATACGCCTTTATAGTATAGAAGAAGATATATTATCATTAAATTATGTATATTATTAGGAGGAACCATGGCTGAGCGGCAAAGCGCTTGGCTTCTGAACTGGGGGTCTCGGGTTCGAGTCCTGGTAAAGACTGGGATTTTAAATTTCGGGATCTTTGGGCGCCTCTGAGTTCACCCAGCTCTAATGGGTACCTGGCAGTTGGGGAAAAAGTAAAGTCGGTTGGTCGTTGTGTTGGCCACATGACACACTCGTTAACCGTAGGCCATAGAAACAGATGACCTTTACATCATCTGCCCTAAGTCTGAAATCGGAACTTACCTATATATTTATATATATCTTGTACTAGTGCCGAAACCACCCTTAGTACCTTGATCCTCAACTCCACTGCCCTTCCCCTTTAAAAAAAAAATCCACGCAACCAGCGCTCTGTTATCTTAGGAGGTTTAACATCTTCAGAGGTGCATGATGGGCTCGGGAATTATTGTATACATTTTTAGTCTATTAATAAGATTGACGATTCAAACCTACGACCTCCATTCTACCTGTTAACAGTCTACCGCTGATCCAGCACTGTATATTTATGGAGAGATTTGAAAACATAGAGACATTCCTTTATATCCCTTTATCAGATTCTCTCTATCACTAAACTATTCAGTCTATATCTTTGTGTGTGTGTTTTCTCGTGTTCCATCTCGCTGGGACATGTTTCCAAACGGTCTGATACTCGATACTTCAGAATGTCCCTATTGCCTGTAAACACAATCCTGCTATAAACAGAAGAACTGCTCTGTGATTTGTACTTGCGGGGTAACATCGCGTGGACTTACAGGCAATGATTTCAGAACAAGAGTGAGTAACTGCGTCTCAGAGGACTGATGGATTGTCTCTCCCTGTACTCTCCCATAGGCCAATACTAACCAGTAGAGAAAGTAGATGTCCGACATTAATTATTGATATTGTGACCATCGCACTTGCATTGACAAACTTCGAGTCTTACTCTGGACCGAGAGCGTCAACTCGCTGACCCCTGACTATAAACAACCAGTGGTACTTATATATTGTGTGAAAATAAATCCACCAACCAAATGTAAGAAAGTACTGTAAGCCCTATATCTCTATAGCAGTAAGGTAAATCAGAATAGTTGTCATACTTAATGTACTGTTATATTCTGTTTTATAGTCTCTTTAAGAAATGAATTTAATTTAGTTTTTTAAATCAAGATTTTGTTTCTTTTTTAGATCCTATGTAAGAAACGATGGAATCTGTTCTTCATAAAGATTTAGCAAAAAAGTTTTAGGACATATCTTGTCGAATCCCGGTCACTTCATGACCTAAGTCACTTCATGACCTAAGTCACTTCTTGACCTAAGTCACTTCATGACTTAAGTCACTTCATGTCCTGGTTCTTTATTCCCCTGTTACTTTATTCTCTGTCGTTTCCTTCCAATTCAATACATTTTATAAGTCTTTATGTACTGATGCCTGGTAAGAATTGAACTTTGACTTACACATTTAATCTAATAACTTAAAATATGTATATTTACAAAGATGTACATTTTTCTATTTCAGATTTCTTTGATAAAAGGATAAGAGGGATGACCGGGGATAAAACGGCATAGAATTAAATAACTAGGGGAAAAAATGGCATAGGATTAAATAACCAGGGGATAAAATGGCAGGGATTGAATGACCAGGGGATGAAATGACAGAGGAATATATGACCGATGCATTGAGAGGTGATTAAATTACCAGGACATAAAATAGCAAAGGATCGAATTGATTTAATTTTTAAAACCAATCACTTCAGTCTAATTAGTAGTCTCAATTAATGATCTAGAGCCCCTATAATATTAATCATCTACACACTCAATAAACATACAGCTAAAAATAAAGAAAAAAATGAATTATTCAGATGAAAATATTTTTAAAATTTCCAAGAAAGAATTTAGTGACAAGGTTTTTTTTATCAAGGATTTGTCAGCATTTATATAATTGAATTATCTTTCTTTACGCTCCCAGTACAAGTAGACATGACTTGAAATGCAAGGACAGATAATCTAATTTAACCAAAGATGTGTAACCCACGCTAGCGTAAAAACACTTCACTTCAATATGAATGTGGCTCACCCTGTCTTTGACGATTCTCTCACGGCGAGAAAGTCTATGTAAACATAAGAGGTAGAAAAAGGTTGGATATCTGACTATGTGAAGTATTCGCTAAAAGACTGATTCATTTCCGTATTACGAATTGGCGTTATTTCAAACTCTGTACTAAATATAGGTATACAATTTCAGTCTTATATTGGAAGTGCATGAAGTGTTACATTGGTCCCAGAGCACTCTAAATACATTGGGTCCAATGTAAAAGAGATGTTTCTGTTTATATGTTATCAGGTAACACTATTAAGCTTTTACATTTTTACTGATTATTACTTCACTAAAAGCAACAATGATTGATGAGCGGTCATCTAACAGTGAACAATGAATGATAAGTTGTCATGTAACTGAACAATGAATGATAAACTGTCATATAACGATGAACAATGAATGATAATCTGTCATGTAACAGTGAACAATGAATGATAAGCTGTCATGTAAGAGTGAACAATGAATGATAAGCTTTCATGTAACAGTGAACAATGAATGATGAGCTGTGATGTCCCAAACAATGACAAGTAAGCATGCAAGCACAGTAGACGGTAGCCTGGTACAGATAGCAGTGATGTCCAAGACTTTTGTTTTTACTACCATCTGAATGATTCTAAACAGTTTTGTGTTGTTAGATCTCACTCACCTATGTCTATTGGTTATGTCTCTGCCCTGCTATTTGAAGCATTACAAAGCTCTAGCTCTCAATGAACTGCACTTGAGAACTATTTATAGATGCCCTTAGGGAGCAATACATCCTTCTCTTCATCATTAGGAAGACATTTTGTTTTGTTCTGACTAGATGAATAGATGGGTTTTAGTTGTTTTTTTTTTGTTTTTTTTGGTTTGCGATTCTTCTGTTAACTCTTTCTACGCTGATACGATTCACTTAAACATAAATTATTTGCATAAGCATAGTGCCAAAAATAAAAAGTTATCATTAAAGGATGGATTTCAAAGTGAAATGCAGTCAATGGGTTAAAGGCGATATGGTAAAAAAAAAGTAAAGTTCCCTATTTAGTTCTTGCTGTCTATAGGGCAGATTTCATAAGGACGGCTTCTTTAAGTGATAAAAGGGGTAAAGTCGGATAAACATTTTATTTGTGAGAAACATTAAACCGATTTCATGATCAACACTTTCTATTTGACCTATCTCTATCACATATGTAGGCTTAGAAATCGTCCTTGAGTCCGAAGGCTTAAGAAGAATGAAATGTTTAACCATTTAAATCAGTACAAAGACCCATCATTTGACCTCCATATTTTTTCACTATAGCGCAGTTAAAGACGTCTGACGGAAAGTCTCCTTGAGTACGTACAATATTATGATGTATTCAAAATTTAAACCCTATAGGATCAGAAATTGGAGAATAAATAATTAAAAGTCAACTTTTAGCTTTATTATTCATTATTGCCAAGAATGATGCTCACTATGACCCACTGCATTAAATGTATTATGTTAATAATAACTTAGCAAATGTTTTTTTCATATCTGGTTAAGTCTTTAGAGTTCAGCCCACTTTCAATATGCAACACATGTTCCCATTTAAACCAGAAGAAAGTGAGAGATGCATGTAGCTAAATATCTCAGCCAACCTAAGAACGCGACGAAATCTGGCAATGGGATGAAAGTTAGGCAAGAACATCTGCCGGTTAATCCGCTGTAAATTTTCGCTAAATAAACGTCGCTAAGTAGGTTTGTATTTTCGCTATTCTTGAAGGTAAACAACTTCAACGCTGTAGCAAAATTTGCCTAATCTTGTTTTCTTTTGCGGTTTCCTGAAGTAGAGCTTTGTCAAATGCAAATTAAATTTTGAGGATTAAGTTTTGGGAAAAAAAAAGGGGGGGGGTGTAAAGGTTCGGGAGAGTAGTGGGTCAACTTTCGCTGGGGGATATTTTGGGGGAGCGCACAGAAACAGGGCACTTTTTTAAAAAAATCACATAAAGCTTAACCTGATTGTAAATGAGTGGGGTCTGGCGATAACCCGGAAAAGGTGTTAGGGGGAGTGAATGCGTGCGTGAGCAAGAAAGGATATGGGGGTTAAGGGTGACTATTAAAATGTTTACCCCAGGGCCTGGCTTAAGTGATTCTCTCTTCCCTCCCCCTCCATTTCCTATTTCCCTTGATCGAGTATTAGCGATTTGCCTTGAGGAAATCAGTTGACATTTTACAGCTTGTTACATCTCATGACATAGTCAGACTTGGCCGTGTGATGTGACACGTGTTTTTTTTTTACCAATGTTGAGTTACTAGAAAGGTTCTTAAATATTGGAGGCACTACGAAGATTCTCATGCTATGGAGATGTGGAATAGTTTCTCATGTTTGTAGGTACAAATCTAAAAGTTCGCATGCTATTGAAACACAAAATGCTCAGGTGATGGAGCCTCGAGAAAAGTGATCATGTTACGAATTAAAAAAAAAGGTTATCGTGTTATGGATGAATTAAGATAAAAGTCTTATGTTATATGGTACTAAAGGTTCTCGTGTTTTTGGGATGTGTAAAATAAAAAAAAATAACGCTTTTTGGGGGGTAAGGGAAAAAAAAAGTTCTCGTATTGAAATGCTAGAAAGGTTCTCATGTTATAGAGATTAAAGACTAAAGATTTGAATGTTACAAATTGTTTCACTTTTATCTTTCGTTTGAAACGTCAAAATATTAAAATACTGTCTCCGCGTTGGATGAAATCAGCTTAAGTTACTCAATGTAGAAACAAAACAGAAAAGCAGTTAGTTAAATATATACTTTATTTA
This sequence comes from Biomphalaria pfeifferi, assembly GCA_030265305.1. Taxonomy (NCBI): domain Eukaryota; kingdom Metazoa; phylum Mollusca; class Gastropoda; family Planorbidae; genus Biomphalaria; species Biomphalaria pfeifferi. The sequence goes on along the minus strand of JASAOG010000060.1, from coordinate 520,765 downwards.
CAGTGTTTCCAGAAATTTTTCCGTAACGGAACACTTCATACTTTCTGAGTATTTAGCGGAACACTTTACATTTTTTTAAGAGAGATTAATTCACGTGATGGCCTACTAGTAAATTATTCAGTAGTTCGTGGAACATCTATTCAGGCCTTGTGGAACATTAGGGTTCCGGGAGACACAATTTTGAAAACAATGCCTTATTAGATCTTATATTGTAATCTTACATTAAATCTTGTTTCGTAAACTTATATTGTAATATCCTATATAGTACATTGATAAATGTTTTGCATAACATATCTGTGCTCATGTAGTCTGAGACTATTAGAGAAAATTTTTTTTTTCACATTATTTTCTACATCCGGTCTCGAGGTCAACAGTCAAATAGAAACTAAATGGCGTTAACTTTTAAACTAAAACATTGATTCCATAAGAGGCTCAGATGTCGGAGTTGACTTCCGCCATTGTGGTTCCACAGAGTGATGGGCCCTGAACGGACAAGTTGAACTGTCGGGGGCGTTAGTGTGAGACACAGACATCGACTGATATCGATTGGTCAGCCAATTGTGGTCAACACCAACCGCTTGGACCTGAGAGTCGAAGACACAACTAATTAAACCGATATGACAGCTCGGCCTTGGACCAAAGCCGGAAATGAATACTGGGAAGGGGGAAGCGGAAGAAAGAAAGGACGACAACTTTCTTTTGAGTTATCTTATAGTGCCATGTCAAGCATGACGTAATCTTAACAGTTTTTTTTAATTATATCATGTAATATCTTGAAACAAAGTGAACACAAAAATCTAAAATTACATAAACAATTGATTAAATTCGCGTTTCATAGTTTTGTTTCGTTGACTACTCTAAGACAACAGAATAATAAGTAAAGAAAAAGTAACACATCTAGCAGTACACTAGTATCTACAACACAAAGAAACAAATGTTAATGAAATACTTACAAAGATAAATGCTCATTTCTTATTCCATATAATGGGTCAAACTTTTAAAAGTGCTTTTTTTTCACTTACACCTTTAGAGCACGAAATGACTTGCCTGAATCAGCCAGGAAAACCAACGACATATCAGAGTTGAAGTCACTGATTAATATGCAAGACTAGATTAACACATGCATGTCATTATTTTCTCTTTCGAAGTAGCATCTGTAAGGTGTACGATAAGACAAACAGCTGCACCAAACACTCCTTCCAAACAGCTGTGTATTGAACACACACATTCTTGTTACATCGCCATTTAACTCGCACATCAGCATTCCAACAGACACTCCTTACACACATAGACACTGTTTCCACACAGAGAGAGCTTCCTAGCAGACACACCTTACACAGAGAGACACTTCCCCAACACAGAAACTACTTTCAAGCTGAGATTTCTTTTACATAGAGTCACTTCTTTTACACGATACTTCTTCGAAGCAGGCACTCCTTTCAGACATAGGCTATCATGATAACACACTGACCTAACAAACACTCCTTCCCCATAGACACACCTTTAACACATAGACCATATTATCATATACAGACCTCATAACACACACATACCATTTTATCATATTCAGACCCTCATATTACACACAGACCATATTATCAAATACAGACCCTCATACCACACACAGACCATTTACACACCTTCATAATGAACACTTACCATGTTATCATACGCAGAACATCATACTAAACACATACCATGTTATGATATGCAGAACCTCAAACTAATCTGTTGGCCTTCTTCAGTCATAGAACGACTATGGTTCATCCCTATTTTGGAGAGACACTCCCGTTCACAAATATCGCAGGTCAATGTGGCTTTTGCTTCGGTCGTAGAGGAGCGGGCCATTTTTCGTATTGCACGTTTTTCTTCCTACTAATACTAATCACATACCATGTTCTCATATACAGACCCTCATACTACACAGACTCTTCCACATCTAATCATCGTATAGAAATAGACGGTCTGATCATGCACTCAACGATCCACACACACACGAAGACCCGAACCCATTGAGACCCACGTCTATCCACACACACACGAAGACTCAAACCCATTGAGACCCACGTCTATCCACACACACACGAAGACTCAAACCCATTGAGACCCACGTCGATCCACACACACACGAAGACTCAAACCCATTGAGACCCACGTCGATCCACACACACACGAAGACTCAAACCCATTGAGACCCACGTCGATCCACACACACACGAAGACTCAAACCCATTGAGACCCACGTCGATCCACACACACACGAAGACTCAAACCCATTGAGACCCACGTCGATCCACACACACACGAAGACTCAAACCCATTGAGACCCACGTCGATCCACACACACACGAAGACTCAAACCCATTGAGACCCACGTCGATCCACACACACACGAAGACTCAAACCCATTGAGACCCACGTCGATCCACACACACACGAAGACTCAAACCCATTGAGACCCACGTCGATCCACACACACACGAAGACTCAAACCCATTGAGACCCACGTCGATCCACACACACACGAAGACTCAAACCCATTGAGACCCACGTCGATCCACACACACACGAAGACTCAAACCCATTGAGACCCACGTCGATACACACAATCCCTTAATCACTTTTGTAACGTTTCAAGTTCATCCATTTGTCTTGAGACATTAAAATCTGGTGAAATTCTTTTTATCGATGCGTTTTGCAGATGGCTGGTCACGTGTCAGCGGGGTCCCTCAATCCTGCCTCTTTGAGAATATTTGTGCTCCTCAAAACACGTGCGCATGTCAAATGGCTTGACGAATCTCATCACACACACACAAAAGAAAAAAAAATTCTTTCTATTTATTTCCATTTTTGATCAAAACTTTTTTGTCTAATGTTAATTTTTTTTTTGTTCCCGCCCTGTTTCAGAGCTTGAATACAAGAGTTGTGGTTCCTGTTACTTTAGTCGAATGTGGGCAGTTACGGTTCTTGTTGTTGTTTTTTTCACAGGTTCATGAGAAAATAGCTCCTGAAAGAGGAGGAAAGAAATAAAGATAGAGTGGGACAGAGAGAACGATAAGAAAGGAAGAGAGAGAGAGAGAGAGTAGAAAAAGAGCCATAATGATAGACGGATAACGCGAACGAAAAAGAGAGAGAAAAACGAAGGAGAGAGTCAGGGGAGAGAATCAGGGGAGAAAGTCAGGGGAAAAGGTCAGGGGAGAAGGTCTGGGGAGAAGGTCAGGAGAGAGAGTCAGGGGAAAAGGTCAGGGGAGAGAGTCAGGGGAGAAAGTCAGGGGAGAAGGTCTGGGGAGAAGGTCAGGAGAGAGAGTCAGGGGAGAGAGTCAGGGGAGAGAGTCAGGGGAGAGAGTCAGGGGAGAGAGTCAGGGGAGAGAGTCAGGGGAGAGAGTCAGGGGAGAGAGTCAGGAGAGAGAGTCAGGGGAGAGAAAACAGACAGTCATAATTAGAATGATTAAGAGACAGTAATATTTAGAGATATTGAGAAATAAAGAGTGATGCGAAAACATTGTCAATTAGAGAGAAATAGAGAGAGAGAGATAAAAGAAAAGAAAGATTAAGAAACGAGAGAAAAAAGAAAGGTCAGAGAATGAAAGAGAATTTGTGAGGGTGAGATTTTATAGGAAAGAAAGTTTATACACAATTAAAACATCAATAAATTACAAACTGGGTGACAGAACTGCTGTATGAACGTTGTATATGGGATACCCCCCAGGTCATCTTGTGTGATTATACAATGCGTCAACGCAATGAGGTACTGAAGTGCAACTCTATCGTTTGCTGCTTTCTGAACTTGTGGTAAGTGTTGGCCAATATTGGAACATGGCGTACTCAGTCCATTTCATAAGAATGTTTAGAAATATCAAATGATGAAACGTCGTAGGTTCACTGGTTTATGTACAGAAACCCGCCTCGCCGTAAGACTTAAACCCAAGACAAACAGTCAGCAAGAGAACAGCTTCTTGATAACATAAGAAAGAAATACAGGAGCTTTTCGAAGTCAAACGAAAATCTTCCTTTATGGAATGTGTGTGTGTTTGTGATGAAACCACGAGTAAAAGGGAGAGGGGAGTAAATGGGTTTGGGCATGTAGGCTGGAAAGACTCTCTATTAAAATATGAGCTTGTCTTTCGTAGATGTGAGAGAAAGGCGTGTAACAGAGAGACGTGTGACAGACAGACGTGTGACAGAAAGACGTGTGACAGAGAGACGTGTGACAGAGAGACATGTGATAGAAAAACGTGTGACAGATAGACCTGTGATAGAAAGACGTGTGACAGAGAGACCTGTGATAGAAAAACGTGTGACAGATAGACCTGTGATAGAAAGACGTGTGACAGATAGACCTGTGATAGAAAGACGTGTGACAGAGAGACCTGTGATAGAAAGACGTGTGACAGAGAGATCTGTGATAGAAAGACGTGTGACAGAGAGACCTGTGATAGAAAGACGTGTGACAGAGAGACCTGTGATAGAAAGACGTGTGACAGAGAGACCTGTGAAAGAAAGACGTGTGACAGAAAAAGACGTGTGACAAAGAGACTTGCGACAGAAAGACGTGTGACAGAGAGACGTGTGACAAAAAGACGTGTGACAAAAAGACGTGTGACAGAGAGACGTATGAAAGAGAGACATGTAACAGAGACATGTGAAAGAGTGACATGTGACAACGAGACGTGTGACAGTAAGACTTGTGACAGAAAGACGTGAGACAGAGACGTGTTTTTTAAAGAGTGAAATGTATTTTGCTTAAATTGTGTAATATTATTTTCAACTTGTCTTTCTACATTACATCTACATTGAATTTAAAAATTAAATACTAATCCTATTTATTAATACAAGTTTTATTCAGTCTTGTATACAAAGAAACTTGTTTCAGTTTATTTGACGCTGTGAATTGAAGTAACAAATTCTTACAAAATGTTTGCGACCCCATCATAGTATAGAATCATAGTATAGAATCATAGTATAGAATCATAGTATAGAATCATAGTATAGAATCATAGTATATAATCATAGTATAGAATCATAGTATAGAATCATAGTATAGAATCAGAGTATAGAATCATAGTATAGAATCAGAGTATAGAATCAGAGTATAGAATCATAGTATAGAATCATAGTATAGAATCATAGTATAGAATCATAGTATAGAATCATAGTATAGAATCATAGTATAGAATCATAGTATAGAATCATAGTATAGAATCATAGTATAGAATCATAGTATAGAATCATAGTATAGAATCATAGTATAGAATCATAGTATAGAATCATAGTATAGAATCATAGTATAGAATCATAGTATAGAATCATAGTATAGAATCAGAGTATAGAATCAGAGTATAGAATCAGAGTATAGAATCAGAGTATAGAATCAGAGTATAGAATCAGAGTATAGAATCAGAGTATAGAATCAGAGTATAGAATCAGAGTATAGAATCAGAGTATAGAATCAGAGTATAGAATCAGAGTATAGAATCAGAGTATAGAATCAGAGTATAGAATCAGAGTATAGAATCAGAGTATAGAATCAGAGTATAGAATCAGAGTATAGAATCAGAGTATAGAATCATAGTATAGAATCATAGTATAGAATCATAGTATAGAATCAGAGTATAGAATCAGAGTATAGAATCAGAGTATAGAATCATAGTATAGAATCAGAGTATAGAATCATAGTATAGAATCATAGTATAGAATCATAGTATAGAATCATAGTATAGAATCATAGTATAGAATCATAGTATAGAATCATAGTATAGAATCATAGTATAGAATCATAGTATAGAATCATAGTATAGAATCATAGTATAGAATCATAGTATAGAATCATAGTATAGAATCATAGTATAGAATCATAGTATAGAATCATAGTATAGAATCATAGTATAGAATCATAGTATAGAATCATAGTATAGAATCATAGTATAGAATCATAGTATAGAATCATAGTATAGAATCATAGTATAGAATCATAGTATAGAATCATAGTATAGAATCATAGTATAGAATCATAGTATAGAATCATAGTATAGAATCATAGTATAGAATCATAGTATAGAATCATAGTATAGAATCATAGTATAGAATCATAGTATAGAATCATAGTATAGAATCATAGTATAGAATCATAGTATAGAATCAGAGTATAGAATCAGAGTATAGAATCAGAGTATAGAATCATAGTATAGAATCATAGTATAGAATCATAGTATAGAATCATAGTATAGAATCATAGTATAGAATCATAGTATAGAATCATAGTATAGAATCATAGTATAGAATCATAGTATAGAATCATAGTATAGAATCATAGTATAGAATCATAGTATAGAATCATAGTATAGAATCATAGTATAGAATCATAGTATAGAATCATAGTATAGAATCAGAGTATAGAATCAGAGTATAGAATCAGAGTATAGAATCATAGTATAGAATCATAGTATAGAATCATAGTATAGAATCATAGTATAGAATCATAGTATAGAATCATAGTATAGAATCAGAGTATAGAATCATAGTATAGAATCATAGTATAGAATCATAGTATAGAATCATAGTATAGAATCATAGTATAGAATCATAGTATAGAATCATAGTATAGAATCATAGTATAGAATCATAGTATAGAATCAGAGTATAGAATCAGAGTATAGAATCATAGTATAGAATCATAGTATAGAATCATAGTATAGAATCATAGTATAGAATCAGAGTATAGAATCAGAGTATAGAATCATAGTATAGAATCAGAGTATAGAATCAGAGTATAGAATCATAGTATAGAATCATAGTATAGAATCATAGTATAGAATCATAGTATAGAATCATAGTATAGAATCAGAGTATAGAATCATAGTATAGAATCAGAGTATAGAATCATAGTATAGAATCAGAGTATAGAATCATAGTATAGAATCATAGTATAGAATCATAGTATAGAATCATAGTATAGAATCATAGTATAGAATCATAGTATAGAATCATAGTATAGAATCAGAGTATAGAATCAGAGTATAGAATCATAGTATAGAATCATAGTATAGAATCAGAGTATAGAATCATAGTATAGAATCATAGTATAGAATCATAGTATAGAATCATAGTATAGAATCATAGTATAGAATCATAGTATAGAATCATAGTATAGAATCATAGTATAGAATCATAGTATAGAATCAGAGTATAGAATCATAGTATAGAATCAGAGTATAGAATCATAGTATAGAATCATAGTATAGAATCAGAGTATAGAATCAGAGTATAGAATCATAGTATAGAATCAGAGTATAGAATCAGAGTATAGAATCATAGTATAGAATCATAGTATAGAATCATAGTATAGAATCAGAGTATAGAATCATAGTATAGAATCAGAGTATAGAATCGTAGTATAGAATCATAGTATAGATTCATAGTATAGAATCATAGTATAGAATCATAGTATAGAATCATAGTATAGAATCAGAGTATAGAATCATAGTATAGAATCATAGTATAGAATCATAGTATAGAATCATAGTATAGAATCATAGTATAGAATCATAGTATAGAATCATAGTATAGAATCATAGTATAGAATCATAGTATAGAATCATAGTATAGAATCATAGTATAGAATCATAGTATAGAATCATAGTATAGAATCATAGTATAGAATCATAGTATAGAATCAGAGTATAGAATCATAGTATAGAATCATAGTATAGAATCATAGTATAGAATCAGAGTATAGAATCAGAGTATAGAATCAGAGTATAGAATCAGAGTATAGAATCAGAGTATAGAATCATAGTATAGAATCATAGTATAGAATCATAGTATAGAATCAGAGTATAGAATCATAGTATAGAATCATAGTATAGAATCATAGTATAGAATCATAGTATAGAATCATAGTATAGAATCATAGTATAGAATCATAGTATAGAATCAGAGTATAGAATCATAGTATAGAATCATAGTATAGAATCATAGTATAGAATCATAGTATAGAATCATAGTATAGAATCATAGTATAGAATCATAGTATAGAATCATAGTATAGAATCATAGTATAGAATCATAGTATAGAATCATAGTATAGAATCATAGTATAGAATCATAGTATAGAATCATAGTATAGAATCATAGTATAGAATCATAGTATAGAATCATAGTATAGAATCATAGTATAGAATCAGAGTATAGAATCATAGTATAGAATCAGAGTATAGAATCATAGTATAGAATCATAGTATAGAATCATAGTATAGAATCATAGTATAGAATCATAGTATAGAATCAGAGTATAGAATCATAGTATAGAATCATAGTATAGAATCATAGTATAGAATCATAGTATAGAATCATAGTATAGAATCATAGTATAGAATCATAGTATAGAATCATAGTATAGAATCATAGTATAGAATCATAGTATAGAATCATAGTATAGAATCATAGTATAGAATCATAGTATAGAATCAGAGTATAGAATCATAGTATAGAATCAGAGTATAGAATCATAGTATAGAATCATAGTATAGAATCATAGTATAGAATCATAGTATAGAATCATAGTATAGAATCAGAGTATAGAATCATAGTATAGAATCATAGTATAGAATCATAGTATAGAATCAGAGTATAGAATCAGAGTATAGAATCATAGTATAGAATCATAGTATAGAATCATAGTATAGAATCAGAGTATAGAATCAGAGTATAGAATCATAGTATAGAATCATAGTATAGAATCAGAGTATAGAATCATAGTATAGAATCATAGTATAGAATCATAGTATAGAATGGCTTACAACAAGGAGAAGAATCAAATGTCGTATTGACACAAGCGAAGTTTCAATTCAAAGAACTGTAGCAGGGCCGGTCTTGGATAATTGTAGGCCCTAGGCGAAGTGAATTTGGTGGCCCCAAATGAAACAGAAATATAAAAAAAAATCTACTTCATTTATTACAAACCTCGTGGCTATTTCTTCTCCCAAAAAGTGTTTAGAGCCCTGAATGAGACCCCCACAAATCGAAGGCCTTTGGCGGCTGCATAGTCTGCCTATGTTTATGTTTAATTTGGGAACATAAACTATCAACAAAGCCTTTATCTCAATTCAGAAGTTCTAGATTGTGCTTTAAGTTTCATAAATAAACTATATCCATAAATATTCAAATGTCATTAATCCAATTAGGGCCAGTCTTGGTCTAAGGGAGCAAGACCAGTTAGGAAATAGAGATGAAATTTTAATAGCGGGCTGGATAGGTGACTGCATGCATATTTTTCTTCTTGTGTTAAGAGAAATCCATTATCACATTGTTTTAAAATAGGCGAACAAGTTCAAGAATGTGATGTATTTATGTTGACATAATTTATAACTTATGGACAAATTTAGACGTACACACATGTTCTAATATAGCTTAGTTATAAATATGCAATCAGTCAATAGTATTTGGTGACTATCTACAAAACCTTCCACTGATAGATACTGATATTACAATGTCTTAGGTTCCGAAGATTTAGGATGCTTGCAGTATATCACGTGACCACGTGACCACAGTTGTGACCTGCATATTTTGCTACATCTAATACAGTCAAAGTGTTTTTCAGCCGAGGTCTATTTAAGTTTTATTTTTCACATCCGCAACTGTCTTCAGCAAAGGTTTTCTATGGATTTCAAATGTGTGTTTTGCAATTTAACCAAGCACTATATTTATGAATACAAAGCACTAAGATTACACATATATATATATATATATATGTATATATACATATATATGTATATATACATATATATGTATATATACATATATATATATACAGAGAGAGAGACACACACACACAAAAAGAGAGAGAGGAGAGAGATTAGATAGATAGATAGATAGATAGATAGATAGATAGATGGATAGATAGATAGATAGATAGATAGATAGATAGATAGATAGATAAACTAAAATTGAAAAATATTGAAACACATTTTTTTTTGTTTTTCTTTTGTTTGTTCTGTCCCCCCCCCCCCCCCTTTCCCAGTATCTGTGTCTTTTCTTACATTATAATTCAGTGGACATTTTTGTTGTCATTCTCCTAACAAAATCCGACACACACTTCCAAGTGAACCAGCTTACTACTGACATAACGTGACACACACTTCCAAGTGAACCAGCTTACTACTGACATAACGTGACACACACTTCCAAGTGAACCAGCTTACTACTGACATAACGTGACACACACTTCCAAGTGAACCAGCTTACTACTGACATAACGTGACACACACTTCCAAGTGAACCAGCTTACTACTGACATAACGTGACACACACTTCCAAGTGAACCAGCTTACTACTGACATAACGTGACACACTGTATAAATGACTGATGACACCAAGAAGCAGGGATGGCATATACACTTTTAATTCGTTTTGGTGGAAGTTACTCCGTTGATCTAGGTTTATAGGAACAAACTTATTTCAACAAAATTGTTGACGATTAGTTTCTGGAACATTAACTTCTTTCCAGTGGGAGGTGGGGGAACTTCTTTGCTGCTTGCCACGTCACGACATTAACTTTGATCAAGCTTGTGCTTGGACTGGACGCCGTAGTGATCCAAGGGTAATTGGAGATTTAATTATTCACGAACGTTTTTTTTTTGTTTTTTTGTTGTTGTTTTGAAGGGTTTGTTCATGAGCCTGTATACAAGCCAGGTTTCTGTTAGAATGAAGCAAGGGAGAGAAATGCATGTGCATCGTCTGTTCAAACTGTACAACAGGCATTTCAAGTCTTGTACATGGACATTAAGAAAACATTTTGCTTGACCAAAACAAAAACAACTTGTTAAAAGTCTATATATTTAGAGTAAATCCATGTACAAACTGAACCCCACTGTTGTATTTAACATTTTGTTTTCGATATTTTTTTTCAGAAACATGAATACACTATTAGAGAAACAAAAATAAAGTCAATAAATTACGTTTTTTTGCAACTATCAATCGGTAAATATGTGTATCTAATGAAAATTAATCAACACCCTGCGCTTCGTACTGGTTACAGGTTTGTCCAATGTTCGATCCCTGCCGTTGTCCAGGAGGCTTGAGTTATGACGTAAAGACCTACATTTCTGCGGATATGTCAGAGAGTGAGAAGTCAGTACAAACATTCTTTTATAGTTGTTTTTTTTTTTACAGTTCCTCTCATTAGCTTGCAAATTCTTTATCTGTGGGTGGACACGGATCTCGGAAACGGCTCTAATAATTTTTCTAGCAATTTGATAGTCTAAAGATATCTTTGGGGAAAATATTACTAGCTAATTGGCCATAAAGAGAAAACTCTTGTTTGACCTTTATAATTTTTGAGCTCTAATAATCTACGAATTAAATTTGGTCTGGAGGTCTAGACAATTTATATCTTGAACACGCATACGTCAGCGGGTATTCCCGTATGAATTTATTAAGGAGTTCAATAAATAAATAGACGATTAAGAATATTTTGCGCATCTTCATCTGTTGAATCTATAGGTCTACCACCAAACTAGAATCTTCTATACCGTATATCTAGATCCAGTATTCTACTCTTGACTACTGTCTTTTAAATTTTAAATATTGCTAGCGAAGTAATCACTCTTACACAAATTCATCAGCTTCATAAAGGATTAATAATATTTAAAAGACAAAAACACAACAACATCTTCTTATACTGTAACTTCTTTTTGTTTAACCCTTAAAACGCGTGGGGTAGTTGAGAATAGTAATACCATTTTGATTGCACTCATTGTTCAACAGCTCAGCACCTTAAGGGTTAACCTACTTGTACTAAACTTTACTTCTACAAATGTTTAGCAAAAACAACTTCACTCCTCGACGACGTAGATCTATAGATCTTCAATCGCAAAGTTAGATAGAAACATTCACCTGCTCATAAAATGTTTCCAATGGCATGCATTTCCAATAGCCTCTGGTAACCAGTCCAACTCCTGGTCTTCACGTGTAGCTCAGATACTGGGTCCGGCAAAGGTGAGTAACTGGCGCTTAAACCAATAAGCTTCGAGCACGGTACTCGTTTGTCTTGATGGCTTCCCACCTAGGTGGAGAAAAACCCCGAATTTAAGCCACCGCTGTCTCGCTGCTATTCTGAAACATTGGAAAGACTTTGGGAGTTAACCCTAGGAAAAAAAAAAAGAGATCCGATGATTCTTAGCCATTTTGCAATATACCTGTGAAGAACCTGTGAAGCCGCTAATCAAAAGCTGTATCGGCACCTGCTGTTCCTTGGAATGTTCCATCTACATGGAAAGGGGAGAACTGCTATCTGGGTGACATCGTTCCGATCATACCCAGATATGCTAATAACATAATAATAATAATCTTTATTAGCCGTGTGGAAATTTGTTTTATAATTGCGCATTACAAATAACAACACATTATTAAATCAAACAATTTATAGGCTAACACAAAAAAAAAAGTTTATACCCCAGTTAACATTGCATGTGGAATCTGTATGGGATGATCAATAGTCTCTTCGCGACTGAAAGAAGCCATTTAAAGAAGCTTCTCCGACATTTTGTTTTCTTTAAAAAAAAAAGATAAATCAAAATTGCTCTGAAAACTAAAATAACTTCAGACAGTTCACCAGAAAAGTTGATTTATGTCACGAGATAAGAACAAAAGTTTAAAACTGTACACAAATAAACTATAAAACATTTTGTTGTTTAGATGCTTCAAAAGAGAATTGTCTGACATTGATTGAAATGTAACCTTAGTTTTACAGTAGACACGACATTTAGATCTACACTAAATCTACAAGTACTTCAATAGCAGAAACATGACTCTCGTCTCCACGCTGCTCTATAGCGTATGCTCAATACAACATATTCTACCAAACAGCTAAAGGACACCAAAGTCCATAGCAGTCCTGAACTGACTTAAACATCTAATGAAACAAAAACAATCATCGACTCCAGAGACACGCAGACAGTCCAACTAGAACCATTGATTCGCTTCAGTAAAGCCTCTTTGACTCCCTACATCCCCCCCCCCCCCCCACACTTGTCCAGCAGTTCACCGCCCATTAAACAAACGTTTACATTTCCCCTCTGTTCAAGCCCCTCCCCCCTACTCACGTGTAGTCTAGGCGCCCCAATACTTCCCCCCCTACAACTTCTTTTAGCAAACCTTTTTTTTTGGTTTTCACTTTCTCTCCTCCTGCTCCCCCCCCCCCCCCCCCCTAGGGACTAATTACTGCGCAGTAGGGGAAAAAACCCTCCTCTTTAATGGAATAATAGAGTTACTGATAGAGGTTCTTTCGCCTACTTGACATTTTCTCATCCACAAACGAATTCCCCCCACCTCCTTTTTTTTAAAAAAAAGCTGATATAAAAATCAATTATATATGTTTACAGCAATCACCAAAATTGTATTATTTTAAAATACTTTGTTATTCAATGATTACGTATAGACGACTGGTGTAGTAGTATGAAAGTCTAAGGTCATGCAAATCTAAATTAGGCCTATAAAAAAAGAAGTTCCCATTCAGACATTGCTATTTATAAGGCAGATGATAGTGGTCATCTCCTACTGTGGCCTACGATCAATGAGGTTGTCATGTGGCCAGCACAACAACCAACTGCCTTTACTTTTCCCCCATCTAATTTCAGGTACCCATTAGAGCTGGGCGGATTCAGAGGCGCCCATAGAACCAGAAATTAAAAATTCCAGTCCTCACTAGTATTTGAGCACGGGACCTCCCAGTCGGAAAGTCAAGCGCATTACCACTCAACCACTGCGCCTCCTGACCTAGTGTATATATATTCTATATCTTTTTTGGTGCGTTTGAGATATCTGTTTCGACGCCCCTGAAAATAAATTAGGGCTACGAACTATGTTAAAATGTTTTTAATGCTGACTGATGTTAGGCTGAACAGAATGGGTGATTCGAAACGCCCGAGGACTGGAGAGGGTGGGGGGGGGAGCAATGTGTATTTGAACATACCATAGACTGCAGTAAAAGAGAAGTGCACTCGTCCATTGAGATTGTTTCATTGTGACTGCATTCACACAAAGAGACATACATTCTGTCGATAAAAAGAGACTTGCTACAAAAGGGAGAGTATTCAAAGAACCTGAGAGTAGCAATGAAACGTCTGTAGGACATTTGCAGTTTAAACGCCTAAATTATAACATCTGTTGTTTGTACAGTGTAAACAGTTTGGGCATTGTTTGTCAGTCATAGTGACATCTGATAGGTCAGTGTAGAACTGAGACATTTAATAGGTCAGTATAGAGCTGAGACATCTGATAGGTCAGTGTGGAGCTGAGACATTAATAATAAGTTAGTGTAGACTGAACCATCTGATAGGTCAGTGTAGACTGAAACATCTGGTAGGTCAGTGTAGAACTGAGACATTTAATAGGTCAGTATAGTGCTGAGACATCTGATAGATTAGTGTAGACTGAAACATCTGATAGGTCAGTATAGAGCTGAGACATCTGATAGATCAGTGTAGACTGAAACATCTGATAGGTCAGTGTAGAGCTGAGATATTTTTATGGAGTGTATGTCGTGTTTCTGATGTAGATTTTCGAATGTGATTTTATTGTGTACTCTGAAAAGATTCTGATGAAATCCCAAGGTGGTCTGTCGTAGTTCAAGTTATTAAATCCTGGTGTGAAAGTTGAGACTAAGCGACAGACGTGAGACATACGGACGTGTATTTTAAGTGAGTCTAAACTTTAAGCTTTAAACTTGTGTCCATTCTTTGACCTTGTCCATCCTGGACGATCCTTTCTTCGTGCTCCTTCTACTGAATATTTTCCTACATCTATATTAGGTTTGAAAGCTGTGTATATTTCTAAATAAAAGTTTTATTCTCGACTGATTCTCTACTGATTCTCGATTGATTCTCGACTGATTCTCTACTGATTCTCGATTGATTCTCGACTGATTCTCTACTGATTCTCGACTGATTCTCAACTGATTCTCTACTGATTCTTGGCTGATCCTCTACTGATTTTCTACTGATTCTCTACTGATTCTCGACTGATTCTCGACTGATTCTCTACTAGTTCTTAACTGATTCTCGACTGATTCACTACTGATTCTCGACTTATTCTCTACTGATTCTCGACTGATTCTGGTCTTTTCAAAGTACTTTCGTTAATATCGTCATCCTTTTTTTTTTTTTTGGCATTCCTGCATCTCTTGTAGCCATTTGTTTTTATGGTCATTGACTTATAGCACCAAACTTCTGGTAGACAACTAAACCGCTGTAGGCATTATATATTTTAACTTCTAAAGCTTAAATAACTGGAAGAAAATGCTTTTTTAATAAATCTAAGTAGAACTTTTATTAGAATATAAACAAATTCAACTTGAGATAAAATAAAATAAATGTAGTAGACTTTAGTAATAATGTTATAATATAAAATGGTATTTTGAGCAGATTCTAACTCACAACAAGAACACAACTTTACACTCTCGCATCCTGGAGTCATCTGGCGTACTCAACACAGATTACGGCAGTGCAGCTTATCTTGCATCATTCTGCAAGACTAACATAAAATTGATGCTTTCTCTACAGCTAGCAATAAATACTCCCTTTCCATATATCCTAGAATTCACACATTCCATAATACTTCTATACCTCTAAAAGGTAACTAATTAGATCAGTCTATGGCTGTTATATCTCGTATCAACTAAGATCGACTACATTATTTTAGTGCCATGAAATCAATTTTTTGGATGGCGGATCGGGGGTAGGGGCTATATCCTTGTTCTGGTCATGGTACATCATAATACTTTTAGTCCACGTCACGACTCTACGAAATGTTATTCAACAAGACCTCCTTATTCCCTCTCATCTCTGTCTGTCTCTCTCTCTCTCTCTGTTATTCTCTCATTCTGTGTATCATTCTCTCCCTGTCTTTCTCTTTCTCTGTATCTCTTTATCTCTCTCTAACATTGTCTCTCCACGTGTAGCACAGATATTGTTTGTAGGATCCCACAGAATCTTTATAGAATTCAAATCTCCGTGGTTTGGGGTTAAAAGTAATAAACCCCATCATTATTTCGCTTCAATAAATTAAAAATATAAATTTTGTTCTCTGTTGTCAGTGATTGTTTTTTAAAAAAAATTAGAAATGACTTAATGATAAATGATACTTTCTCCCGATGGTAAAGTGACCTTATAGAAATAAATGATACCTTCACCCGACGGTAAAGTGACCTTATAGAAATAAGTGATACCTTCTCCCGACGGTTAAGTGACCTTACAGAAATAACTTCCCAAACATTAGTATTTGTAAGGAATTTTGTTCTTTTATTTATTCTCTCTGTCAGGTCAATGGTCTCTAAATGTTTGGTCAGATGTATGCTGTCATTCAGGTCAATGGTCTCTAAATGTTAGGTCAGATGCATGCTGTCATTCAGGTCAATGGTCTCTAAATGTTAGGTCAGATGCATGCTGTCAGTCAGGTTAATGGTCTCTAAATGTTAGGTCAGATGACTGCTGTCAGTCAGGTTAATGGTCTCTAAATGTTAGGTCAGATGACTGCTGTCAGTCAGGTTAATGGTCTCTAAATGTTAGGTCAGATGACTGCTACCAGGTTGGTTGAGTGATGACTACATGATGTCATGCCAGTAGACTTGAGGTATTAAAAAATATAGTTTTTGCTTACTAACGTGGTGAAGAGGCTAAACACTCTTGGTTTGGCTACCTATGAAGGGAGCTCGAGGTTTGACAGAGTTGTGTTAACTGAGCGTCTCCTCCCAGATACCTCTCCTCCCACTGGTCCACAAATGAGATTGGACCAAAGCGCCCTGAGCATGCTCTATAAAAACTTTAATTTATTTATTTTAATTATTTATTATTTGAAAAACGTGTGTTTACTTTGTTCGTTGCTTCAAGAGGTATTTGTGTTTAACCCTATCCACCTCATTCCAATAAAAAAAAATAAATAAATAGATAAATAGAAGTTGTCAAGTTCTATATAACGTTGATGCATAAGAACAAATATATAATTATATACGGTAAAACAATATTAAATTAAAGAAAAAAGAAATGTAAAAAATGATTAATTAGCAATAAAAACATTAGTGACATTTTTTTTAAAATTTTGCCATTTAAATAAGAATCATTAAATTAAAATGGCAATATAAATTCAATTAAACAAAGACCCAGACGTTTAATCAGAAGTGGACTCAACTTTGAGTTTCCAGAGGCTAATCAATGAGTCCACCGTTGTCTACTAGGAATGCCAAACAGAACCCCATTTGCACTTGTGGGCCTGGAAGAGTCTCTCTACAGTTATACTACCACCAAGTGGCATAACAATGTACCCGTGAGCCCGGGTTTAATTACATGTTGATGGCCCCCCTCCACCAAATTGACAAATATTTTGTGTGACAAAGAAATCCAGCAGTTTGTATGTATCGGTACATTGACTAAAAGACATTTCAATGCAAGTTCATGAGCACAGCTTACAGAATCATTTCAGACCAGGTTTAAGTACTATTTAGCACATTTAACAGAATGGCAAGTGGCTGCTTTTTGTTGAAACAATACCTGAAGGCTATTGTACTGTCCGCTCAAATTGAAAAAAAAACACCATAGCCTTGACATTGTAAGTAATTTTAAAAAGATGGTGATATTTTATTACTTAGAGTATTTGTTCAGTCCTGCAGATTTGTGGTTCTCACAAATATGAAAACCTATCTGACTGCGATTTTTTTTTTTTTTGGGTAGCTTGTTATCGGAGTTCACATAACAATTCAGAAAAGGATGCAAATTTAATACATTTGTACTTCTCTTTGAGTACAAAAAAATCTAACAAAGCATTAGGGTTTATTAAAAGAAATGTCTATAAATCAAATAAGAACATAAAACTAAAATGGTATTTAACCTTGGTTAGGCCAATAGTAGAATATGCATCCACCGTTTGGGACCCCTAAACTCAAGAAAACATTAAGAAACTGGAACAAACACAAAATAGAGCAGTGAGATTCATAACAAACGAATATTCACATTTGACTAGAGTAACACCATTAGTAAAATCACTAAATTTAGAAAGCCTTCAGGACAGAAGACTCAAAAGTAAAGTAGCAATTATACATAAAACACTGAACCATAATCTTCAAATACAAAAACAAAACTTAATAAAATACTCTGAAAGACACAAAAATAAATGAACATTCCTCGTCCCCTATGCTAGGACAAATTTGTACAAATACTCCTTCTTCCCTAGTGCTATTAGAGCATGGAATGGGTTGCCTGAGCTAGCCAGAAAAACCAGTGACTTGGCAGAATTTAAGTCATTGGTTAATATGCATGACTAAATGCATGACGCGTAGGACGTAATCATCTTCTTTTTTGAAGTAACGTCTGTATTATATAAGATAAGATAAAATAAGAGTGCTAGAGAAAAATGGCGCAGATTGGATCTCCTTTAGCATTTTTGCTAAAATAGCATCGACCAACATGTTCATTATCTCGTTTTGAATCTGTAGGTCGAGGAAAAGGCTTATATCTTTTGTTTTCTTAAGAATTTATGTACTGCTAAGAAATTTTCACTGTTACTTGTGTCACCTAAACGCTAACCTCGCAATGACCACTAAATGAAACCTGAGCCTATGAAGTGAATATACAATTTGAGATGACGTTCAGGAGATTTTAAGGAAACATTTTAATTTTAAACCATTTGTTACAAAATTGCAATGTAGGAAAGGCCACTATTGGTCATTATTCATTAGTCATGGGACCAGGAGATATGAAACCCCCACGCGCCATGCAGTGTTGTATTTAGAGTTGAAAAGGCCTTAAGCTATTTGAGATATGGGGCCCCATATAAGTCTAGATATTGTAAATTCGGCCATGGCCCCACGGTTGATACACCCTCGGGTCTGGACCCCTAAATGGTCGTGGGCTCGGGTTTATTGAACCCCTTCGCGCCACGGACGATGCGCCACTGCTACCACATACAGACCATTCCTGAAGATGGGATTTTACGGCTGACAGCAGCTCGGCCAAAGTGATAAAGAAAAGAAATGATGGAAAGTTTCCTGATGTCTCAAACCCAAGCGTCTTGGGATAGGAGCCATTGGTAATAGGAATGTAACAAACGTAAATGTGCTTCGATATTCACAAGTGTGTTGACTTTGTAGTTTGCAAAGTAGTTTCAATGGGCCTAGGGTTCCAAGATACTACACGACTCAACTCACATGACAAATACATAGAAGATGTAGAAGATGTGCAAAAGTCAAGCAACAGTAAAAAAAAAATAGTTTGTGGAAAAAAAAGAAGAAGAAGCGATGCAAAGAGATGTGAAGAGATGCAAAGAGATGTGAAGAGATGCAAAGAGATGTGAAGAGATGCAAAGAGATGTGAAGAGATGCAAAGAGATGTGAAGAAATGTGAAGAGATGCAAAGAGATGTGAAGAGATGCAAAGAGATGTGAAGAGATGTGAAGCGACGCAAAGAGATGTGAAGAGATGCAAAGAGATGTGAAGAGATGTGAAGAGATGTGAAGCGATGCAAAGAGATGTGAAGAGATGTAAGGTATTGGATCAATGAAGTCATGCCAAGGACGCCTAATTAAACTTGACTGTTGCCAACTAGATAAATAGATAACTGAACTCTAAGTTGTACACTATCTCAATGCGTGGCAGTTGTACACTATCTCAATGCGTGGCAGTTGTACACTATCTCAATGCGTGGCAGTTGTACACTATCTCAATGCGTGGCAGTTGTACACTATCTCAATGCGTGGCAGTTGTACACTATCTCAATGCGTGGCAGTTGTACACTATCTCAATGCGTGGCAGTTGTACACTATCTCAATGCGTGGCAGTTGTACACTATCTCAATGCGTGGCAGTTGTACACTATCTCAATGCGTGGCAGTTGTACACTATCTCAATGCGTGGCAGTTGAGCTTCTTATTAAACCTCATTCAGTACCTCAAGTTTAAGTTGCCCATTCGTTTTTTAATACAAGTTTTACGTCCCAGGGTGAAAGTCTTAGTGCTAAGTTCTGTACTAAAAAGACTTTGTCCAACAAACGGAAGAGCTCTGAACATGTTTTTCAGATGTACTAACAACTGCATAAAATATAGG
This sequence comes from Biomphalaria pfeifferi, assembly GCA_030265305.1. NCBI lineage: Eukaryota > Metazoa > Mollusca > Gastropoda > Planorbidae > Biomphalaria > Biomphalaria pfeifferi. The sequence goes on along the minus strand of JASAOG010000060.1, from coordinate 500,680 downwards.
GCAACACTTCATTGGTTGTGTGCACCGGATACATCAAAAAAAGTATCTATTTATAGTTTTTCAGCCATATTAAAATCTCCAATAGAAAAACAACTCGTATTCTTGGAAATCTGAAAAAACAACAACAACAAGAAAATACTTTCTTAAAATCAAACTCTGGTATAACAGCGATGACAATCCGTGACAAATCAGTCTGAGAGAATCTCTAATAAACTCTGCACTCTATCCAGAAGAATTGAAGAACTTAATAGTAAATAAAATAAATGAGAAATGGACGAGCTCTCATCCAAATCACAAGAAAGATGACGCTTACTATAAGCTATCCCGACAAGACCAACGTCTAATCTTTCGACTCAGGACCGGACACAACAGAATGCGACAACACATGTACCGGAAACTCAAAATTGGAACCAGTGAAATCTGCCCATATGGAGTATCACCAGAGAATGCCGACCACGTCCTCCAAAACTGCTCTCTTTACCAAGAGGCTCGTATAAGACATTAGCCCCAAATCACCCCAATAGAAAGAAAACTATATGGAGAGCTCCCTGATCTGGAAACCACTGCGCAGTTCATCTCATGTATTGGTCTAGTCACCTGAACACTCCAACATAACAATGAGAGCGAAGAAGAAGAAGAAAGAAGAAACCTTTCTCTGACCTAATTTGTAACAAAACATGGGAGACCACTGGGGTTATAAACGCAAGCCTTCACGAAAGTAATAACACAAGTTACTGTTGTCAAAACGATGACTTAAAAGTAAAATGTGATTTAAGATTTTTTAAAAATAATAATCTTCCTAATTGCCTCCCCCTTTAGACCGGAAATCTGTGCGTGCCTTGCTGACTATATAATGCCAACCAGTATCACCCCCTTCCTGATATGCAAATTCGATACCAACGGGGCAAACGTGAAAGTAAAATTATGCTTGGACATGAAACAATGTAATGGACTCGAGTATCAAACCGATAATGGGGGTAATCGAATACACATTTCTATCAATGTCGTCTGATACTTAAAGAGGGAATTTGTTTTTCTTCCTCGCGACAGCATCTGTCTTCTGTCTAGGAAAATGATTAATTAAAAAAAAAAGATGTTTCTAAGCACGTGTGTTTTGACTTGTTTACAAAAGTATGTCATCACCCTGTCAACAGCATGATGTCTCAGTAAATAACCGTAGTCGATGTATGATGTATCATTCTATCAACATCATGATGTCTCAATAATATGTTTCCCAGCATAAGGCCTAAGAAAAGAACTATATTCAATGAATCATTCTATAAACATCATGTTTTCTCTGTAAGAAGAAAGTCTAATTAAATTGCAATTTATAAACTACCTGACCTGGCAATCTATATTTGTTTATATAGCCGAGAGTTAACTAGGGTGTCATGTGGCCAAGACTATTCGCCTTTACTTTGCCATCGAATGTATGTCCATTATCTTATCTTATCTTCTTCTTATATAATACAGACGTTATTTCAAAAAAGAAGATTACGTCCTACGCGTCATGCATTTAGTCATGCATATTAACCAATGACTTAAATTCTGCTAAGTCACTGGTTTTCCTGGCTAGCTCAGGCAACCCATTCCATGCTCTAATAGCACTAGGGAAGAAGGAGTATTTGTACAAATTTGTCCTAGCATAGGGGACGAGGAATGTTCATTTATTTTTGTGTCTTTCAGAGTATTTTATTAAGTTTTGTTTTTGTATTTGAAGATTATGGTTCAGTGTTTTATGTATAATTGTTATGAATCTCACTGCTCTATTTTGTGTTTGTTCCAGTTTCTTAATGTTTTCTTGAGTTGAGGGGTCCCAAACGGTGGATGCATATTCTACTATTGGCCTAACCAAGGTTAAATACCATTTTAGTTTTATGTTCTTATTTGATTTATAGAAATTTCTTTTAATAAACCCTAATGCTTTGTTGGATTTTTTTGTAGTTTCATCAATATGTGGATTCCATGACAGTTTTTCATTTATTATAACACCTAGGTATTTTGCGTTTTTAGTCTGTGTTACTGGTTTGCCATGAATAAGATAATTGGAATTAATTTGTTTTAGTTTTTTTGTTACTCTTAACAACTGACATTTTTCTGGGTGGAAAGACATGCTCCAATTTGATTCCCATTCCTGTAATTCATCTAATTCTCTTTGTAAAATGTCTGTGTCTTGTGTTGTTTTTATTGTTCTATATATTATGCAATCATCTGCAAATAATCTGACTTTTGTTCCTGAAGTAATGCAATTTGGTAAATCATTTATGTAAATTAAAAATAGTAGTGGACCCAAGACTGTTCCTTGAGGTACACCTGAGTTTACTGTTATTGGTGTTGATTTAGAGCCATTTATTATTACAGTTTGTTCTCTCCCTATCAGAAAATCTTTAATCCACTGATGCAGTAGACCATTAATGCCGAAATATGTTAATATTTAAATATTTGTTTAGGATGTTTGCTTTAGTTTCATTATCATTATCCACGGCACATAGGATAATACAGTTTACAACAGTCAACTAGAAGTCACAAAGTTAAATTCTTTCTATATAATGTTTGCTTTAATTTTTAAAGTCAGATCAGGAAAATACAATTTAGCAACCATTGTAAATGTTCTGTTTAGTGACCCAAAAATATTATTTTGGTTTTTCTATGTTGCGAGTGAAGCAGTCTTTGTGAATGCTGGTTTTGTGAAGTTTTATTCGTAGGGCAGGATGTTGTTTAATTTCTCATTTTGGCACTATATCTCAAACGTCCATTTATGCAGACAACCACCCTGTCTGACAGTGTCACATACATTCAGTTTGTCTTGTTTGACTGTGTCACATGATATTCGTTGTCTGACAGTGTCACACACAACCATCTTTCTGACAGTGTCACAAGCAACCATCTTGTCTGACAGTGTCCCATACATCTATCTTAACTGACAGCTGGACACACTCTAATTAGTTCTCTTGGACATGACATTTAAATCTTAAGCTGAGAAGAAAAGAAAATAATACTCAGATGTTTTTTATGTCTTGTTCTTGTCAAAGGTCAAGTTTTAGCCCTGAAATCCAGAGTCAAACTTTGGACTGCATGAAAAAGTTGTCATGCCACTAAAAGCAGAGCCCAGAGCCTGACTCTAGGTGTTGGAGTATGAACGCTTTCCATAGTAGCGATCCATTATTTATGTTGTCTAAAAGGTCAAGAGTTGATTACATTACATGATGCCAAGAGGACATCATTGACTCAACACGTCTGCTTGGGTTAGCTCTGATATCTCTAGTTTAACATTCTGTTAACAGGTGACATCAAGAGACAGGAGATGTTACTCCTGTTTCCAGTTGCTGGCCTCTTCTGCGTTGTGTACAATTTTAAATGCTTGGGCCCATTTAGAGTTTACGAGATTTTAGAATTAAAATCTGAGACAATTTAGAAATTTAATAGGTTATAGCCTTTTAAACTGCAGGCACTTTATTAGTTTATAACTTTATCAAACGTTGGAATAGACTGGTTTTGAATATCTCATCATGAAAAAAAATTTTTATGCTGTTTTATTGTGTGGCGAACATTTCCACCATGTTTAATGTAGTTATGTTTCTTTAATTTAAATGGGCTACAAATAAGTCTTTCGAAACCTATTTGCTTATCTTATAAATGAAAAATGAAAAAGCTAAAAATGTACTACAAATAAACTAAAAAAAAAGTCTCTATATTCTTTATATCCAAAAAGGGAAAGAGAACAGACGATGTTTTGTCTTACAGTGTCGCTGTATTGAGCTATTGAACTATTAAACCATTGAACTATTAAACCATTGAACTATTAAACCATTGAACTATTAAACCATTAAACCATTGAACTATTAAACCATTGAACTATTAAACCATTGAACTATTGAACTATTAAACCATTGAACTATTGAACTATTAAACCATTGAACTATTGAACTACTGAACTATTGAACTATTCGTAGGACGTTTAAATTACTTCATATTATGTTGAACTTTATCCCGAAAAGTAAAAAAATTAAATTATTGTTTTCGTAGTTTGATGGGGCTATGTTTGATAGTATCCTATTATGACGTAAAATATTAAAAATAAAAGGCGGGCGGGACTTTTTACATTTGCAGTTAAGCAGCATATGGGATCAGTGTTTCTCAAACTTTTGGAGGTAGAGATTTGTCCTCAGATATTTTCAGTTATAAAGCAAACAAATAAAAATAGATGCATTCAACAGAAAGCGAAGAGGACTTTTGTTTTCATTGAGATCCCAATGAGTCTATGAGTCATTGCCAGAATAGGAAGTTAAACTTTTGTCTTTGAGTCATTGCCAGAGTAGATAGATAAACTTTTGTCTATGAGTCATTGCCAGAGTAGATAGATAAACTTTTGTCTTTGAGTCATTGCCAGAGTAGATAGTTAAACTTTTGAATGTAAAAAAATAAATGACTTATCTTTTACATGCTGAGAATTGGCTATCTGTGCTATTTTTCTGAGTTACGTACTCTGACATTTGTCTCAAGTTTATGGAAATCCTTTAATAGTGTAATGAGCACTTGTAATTTTTATTCTTTACAGGCGTATGCACCTTTTTATAATACGAATTTCAATAATCTTGACTTGTTTTTACAAAACTTACATCTACTCAATCTGTCTGCCTGGGTGTCTGTCTGGGTGTCTGTCTGGGTGTCTGTCTGGTTGTCTGTCTGTGTGTCTGTCTGGGTGTCTGTCTGTGTGTCTGTCTGGGTGTCTGTCTGGGTGTATTTTTTTAAAAAACCTTTCTCCTACCTCCCATTTTCAGATGAAGTTGAAATTTGCATAAATTATTCATAGTCGAAGATAATACTAATACATGAATCAATCCAAATAAAATAATTAGTTAATCAATTAGTGGTAATTAATTTATTTCAGAAAAAGGCAGATAATCTTGCAGTATATAGATACGACGGTAATTTGCGGTACCTTCCTTATATATTAAAAAGTATTTTTCTATATTCTGCCTCTTACTTTTTAAATTTCGAAACAGACAAAAATATGAAAATTTTAAAATATCCTTTTGTTTCGCACATCTGGTACAATGTCTTTGTGAAGATGTCAACATTCATCATATCACACACATAGACAAAACTCACTAACACACATATCACACACATAGACAAAACTCACTAACACACATATCACACACATAGACAAAACTCACTAACACACATATCACACACATAGACAAAATTCACTAACACACACACACACTGCTGTTTCTGAATACCGCTTGTCTCTACATCCAAATAATTCTGCTTTCAGAATTAGTTGGATGATAGCGAAGTCCTGTACCTCCTGATGATTAGACCAAACTCCGTAGTTGTAGACTTTGAACAATAAAAATAATGAAAAGAAATATTTTGGTCAAGTTGAGTTATATTTTAAAATCTTGTTTGTCTGCCCCTGTCTCGTTGAATTGTGATCCTACTAAAAATGTCGATCCAAAAAGAGATGTTTATTTGGGCCAGTGCTTCGGGAGTTTGTTTTTTCCTAATCCACGAGGGTTATAAACTTGTGAGCAACCAAGTTTCTCCACCCTTCACTTTCAAGACCTTAAACTTTCAATGGAGATATTCTAGCTAATGTGAATCACAGTCAATCTGTTGTTCTAAAGCACCAAAACACGATGAGAAAGAGAAAAAAAAAAGGGAAAGCGATACGAAGAAATGATAGTGTCATATATTGAACTTGAAGAAAAACGTAAACAAATGAAAAGAGGAAGTTTGGCAGCAGATTTGGAAAGGAATCAATGAAACAATGTGCAGGATGAGAGATCTAAAGATTAAGTTGCCAACTAAATATTAAAACTATAAAAAAAATTTAAGTTAATCAATTCAACAGTGCTAAAAAATGCACTGAAATGATCAAAGACTTTTAAAAAATTCATAGCTAATAAATACGTTAGGGTTTTGTACACCAGATACGCCAAGGTCCAATTTCTACAAATCTATCCTGTAATAATGTAATTATCCTTTCTCATCAAATCCTCATTTTCATGTAATAAAATATTTCCTGTTTCCAGTCATAGGATTATATATAGATCTAGTTCAAATTTCATTTTAAAAAATGTAGTATGAAAATCTGAACAAAAATAAACAGGTTTCAGTTGATTAGTCGTTTGAATGAGTGGAAGGCAATGGATTGCTCTGTCCTATAATTTACGTAATTCACAGAAGTATTTCTTTGTGTATGGTATCACTATACTGACTTTCACGTCCATGTACGCTAGCTCATGCGGATGCTGTGGGAGATGCTATTTGGGAACTGTCTTTGGGGAGGAAGGGCAGGGGAATAGAAGTCAAATTGACGCCATTGTGTCAAGGGTAAATTGTCCGGACTTTGACAGAAATCCCTTCCGCCATTGGAAAGATATTGACATGGGAGTCGCTTAGTGATTTCTTCCTCTGGGGGGCTCAGGTTTTGTTTTTTAAAACCATTTTGGTTGTCATTTGTGACGCATCCGTGTTTTTCTTGTGTGTGTGTGTCTATATGTGTGTGGCTGTTCACATGTGTTTCAATTCTTGTGTCTTTTTCTTTTCTGTAAGACTGAAGAGTGTGTATAAACTTTACTTCCGGCCATAAAAAGAAGGAGAAATAGAGGTTCTAAAATTATACATAAATGCTCTATTTCTTTTCTTTTTTTTTTAATAATGTGACCGTTTCTGATGTGTTGAGAACTAGTTTGAGATTTCCGCGCAATAGTATTTTAATGACCTATGTATGTAATGAAAGACTTAATTAGTCACAGGTGAACCACTTTTACTTTGCGTTGTTAAGTGCAGGTGTTTCTCTCATTAGTTGTACTTTGTTCACTACTCCACTATCTCACCTTTACTCACCTTTACTCACTAACTTGAAATCAACGTTTGAAAAAATATTACAGACACTAATGGAAATATATACACCAAAATAAAGCGAGGTGGTCGAATGTTAAAGTGCTTGGCTTCCTTACTGAGGTTTGTGATTTCAAGTCCCTGTGAAGAGCCCTTCCAATTGAATAGAGCACGTGACATTAATTAGGGAAGCTAAAGGCGAGAGATAATAACAGTCGATTTTACAAATAGTTGAATTTAATACACATATTTATACTATATTATTACAAATCGTTGAATTTAATTTTGTATGAAAGGGGAACTTTATCAAATAAACATCATATTTAGTTAAGGAAATGTTTTGTTTATATTTTTTCCTTAACGGAACAATTCGCACATTTTGAGTATTTAGTGGAACACTTTGCTTATATTTTAGAGAGAGTATTCAAGTCATGGCCAACTAATTAACTATTTCAGTGATTCGTGGGACACATATTGAAGCCTCGCGGAACACAATTTGGGAAACACTGAGTTCAGCAATTAATAGCGTTTATTAGCGTTCACTTTACAAACATGTTTTAAAAGCAATTTTGTATCAGCGTGTAGCTTCAGAGAAATTACGACATTTATTTAGAAACTAAGACACTCTGTTGACACTGTCTGCATGTAGAAAGTGGCGTGTACCACTGGACAGTAACAATCAAAGTCTACAGTTTTTTGTGTGTACAGAAAGAGACCATCCTCTTAGAACTCTAGAGCCCATTTTGTTTTTTTCTATTCCGCATCCTTCATTGACCTCTCAACCCGCACCATCTTTCCACTGTTGCCAAGGGCTCACGTTTATGGTTTTTTAAAATGTTAATCCCTTTTGTTGTTTTGATACTGTTATAAAGTTGTTATAATGTGGTTATAATGTTGTTATAGAGATGTTGTAATTGCAACCTTCCTCACCACCCCTCACCCTAAAAATAGTTATCAATTTATCAGCCAGACAGCGGACCTGATTTATGTTGCTGTTTTCTTAGAGATCAACTTTCAAAGTGAGTCTTGATCTAGATGCAATTTCTCTCTCTCTCTCTCTCTCTCTATATATATATATATATATATATATATATATAGGCCTTTACTTCTGTCTCCAGTACATGAACAACAACTAATGATGTCAAGATCTTTGAACTAATGTTAAGTCTAGGTGCATAAATCAGAAGCTATGACGATGCACGCGTGTCCAGTAAAAGGTCAAAGTTTACAAAGGTGAAGGACGTCGCCATGAGGATCAAAGAATGTCTACAGGATGTGTTGGATTTAGGCTAAGGAAGAAATACATTTTTCTTATTTGCTTTGATTCTCGTGAGCTTTCACGTCTGTACGCCCCGGGGCTTGTGTTCATACAGAGAGAGTCAGACAGAGAGGCAGACAGAGAGTCAGACAGAGAGAGTCAGACAGAGAGGCAGACAGAGAGTCAGACAGAGAGAGTCAGACAGAGAGAGTCAGACAGAGCGTCAGACAGAGAGAGTCAGACAGAGAGTCAGACAGAGAGTCAGACAGAGAGGCAGACAGAGAGGCAGACAGAGAGTCAGACAGAGAGAGTCAGACAGAGAGAGTCAGACAGAGAGTCAGACAGAGAGTCAGACAGAGAGAGGCAGACAGAGAGAGGCAGACAGAGAGTCAGACAGAGAGAGGCAGACAGAGAGTCAGACAGAGAGAGGCAGAGAAACAGAAAGAGTGAGGAAAAAGACATGCAAATAGAGAGGAGAGATATAGAGAGGAGAGATATAGAGAGGATAGAGCGGAGAGATATAGAGCGGAGAGATATAGAGAGGAGAAATATAGAGAGGAGAGGTATAGAGAGGAGAGATATAGAGAGGAGAGACATAGAGAGGAGAGATATAGAGCGGAGAGATATAGAGAGGAGAGATATAGAGAGGAGAGGTATAGAGCGGAGAGAGATAGAGAGGAGAGATATAGAGAGGAGAGGTATAGAGCGGAGAGAGATAGAGAGGAGAGATATAGAGAGGAGAGATATAGAGCGGAGAGATATAGAGAGGAGAGATATAGAGCGGAGAGATATAGAGAGGAGAGATATAGAGAGGAGAGGTATAGAGCGGAGAGAGATAGAGAGGAGAGACAAAGAGAGAAAGAAAGAGAGGAGAGAAAGAGACTGAGGAGAGAGAAGATAGAAACGGAGATAGAAAATGAAAGAGCGAGGAAACAGAGAGAGAGAGAGAGAGAGAGAAGGACAAAGAGAGAAAGACAGACAAATGACAGTAGGTGACACTAATATAGATAGAGTGAGAGACATTGATAGATAGGAGAAGAATGAGAATTTGTGTGTGTGTGTGTGTGTTGGAAAGAAAGAGAGAAAAACTAAAAAGAAAGGTCCAGTTGACATATTTAGATCCTGACATGGAACAGAAGATGACATGGCTGCTCTTTAGATGTCATCTTTACTTCTTATCTATTTCGCATGTTGACCTTTCTAAGCAGATAGTTAGACACACTGAGGCTAAATCTGGATCAACAAGAGGATAATTGTGACATTTTGTTATCATCAAATAGAACGACACATTTTGAAGTAAATCTGATCTAAGTAAACATCGACACATTCACGCAGCTCATGTCACAGATTGGTGAAACACTGTAGAATTGAGTGTTAGCCATTCGGTTCTGCCTACAGAGGCGGCCTTAGGGGGTTGAGAGTGAGGCAACCGTCCCCGGGCCCATGCCTTATGGGGGCCCCATGATAAAAAGAATCATCTCATCGTACAAATATTCGTGGCCCTGATATAACTGTAATGTGGGCCCAACGCGCTGCTAAGGCCACTTCTGCAGTGCCAAAATGGGGGTACATTTCAGAATCAGAGTGATGAACTGCATTAAGTTTTTAGGAGATATCTTAGGAAGATGATGGTAGAGCAGGTCGTGATTGTATAGCGCTTCTTTAACTGAGGTTCGCTTCCCCAAGATGGAAGGCGTGTCGAGCTGAAATGTTTTTTTTTAAAGAGCACCTAACAACTGTTCCATTTACATTACAGTTGTACATTGATATCAGGGAATTAATGTTCCAATTAAAGTTCCAATGTTTAATGAATTAAAGTGCTCAATTTACTGACATCGTTTCATTTTCTTAGTAAGACATTTCATACTTTTTTTTTTGTTTGCGCGAAGCGTCTACAACAAGATTGAATTAAGAAGGTCTTTTATTGATTAAAGAATAGTTTTTTTTATAAGTCTTAGCGAATGTGAAAATAAAATATATATTTTTTGTATTACGCCAGAACGACCTAATTTCTTCGGAGTGTCATACCATTATTCTGCTCAAGTTATTTTTTACATAAATAAAAAAAAGACCTACTACCAGACACCTTTCTGAACACGAGAAAGATCTTTGGACGACTAAGCTTATTCCAGACATACTTGCTCTACTATCAGGACTGTCTGTCCCACTTCAGAATTGGTCCGTCCACTCTTTCTTAAGTTCACTTTCTTTTTTTTTTTAACTGGACTCTTCTTACTGTAAGAAGAGTTGATGATAAGGGCATGACTAGTCATAGAATAGTAAGGACACATACATTAAAGCTCTGATGGTAGGGATACGATGGTATTACATTTTAAAGACTGATAGTAGGGATATAATGGTAACGACATACATATTAAAACTCTGATGGTAGTACACACATATTAGAGCTTTGATGGTAGGGATATAATGGTAGGACATACATATTAAATCTTTGAAATAGGTAGGGATATGATGGTAAAGACTTACATAAAAAGATCTGATGAATGAGAAAAGATGGTAAGGATATAATACATATATTTAACAGTTTTGATGATAGGGAAATGATTGTAACGACTTTAATAGTAAACAGATAATAGGACTGGTTTATGGGAGTCGAAAGTATGCCAAAGGCAGTCTTTTTTGGTGAGCTAAAAGGTGGTCGACTTAACAGAGGCGCCCCACGGAAACGCTTCAAAGACCAGCTTAGGCGTAAATTTTCCTTAGCTGACATAGAAGAGAGCACCTGGTTGCATGCGGCCTCAGAAGGAGACAGCTGGAGTTCACTCACGAAGGCCGCGGGATACACATTTGAGACCAAATGAAAATCCTCTGCCGAGGACTAACACAGACGGCGAAAAGAAAATCTAAATCGACCACGTGCGGACAATGATTATGCTTGCCCCGGATGTGGCAAAATATGTAGATCACAGCTGGGGCTGCGCAGCCACGGGAAATACTGCATTCCTCACTAATATTCGGACTCGAAGACAAGCCTTATTATTATTATTAATGAAAATAGCTGACAATATGCAAAACAATTTGTGCACAATGTACTTGACTTATCTTCCACTACAGTCTTTGATACTTCCATCTGATGGTATTCTCTGTAAACTAAAAGAACCACGTGGATGTAACTCATGGACTAGAACAATACGTCTGCGCCAAATATATTGCAATTTGCGTATACAGTAAGAAAATACAGATCATGAGCTAATGGTAGAGATACTGTTGTATTATAGTGTATTTTTAGTCACATGTCATGTAGACTTACTGGCCTTTGTACTAAAATAATAGAGTTGCTGGCCTTTATACTAAGTTGTAGCGATACCGGGTTTTGCATCTAGACAGTAGAATTACTGGGCTTCGTATCTGATCTGAAATGCAGTTACTTGCCTTATTTGCTAAACTAGGTGGGCAATCTATTTATGATTTTGTATAAAAAGTTTTTTTTTTTAAAAAAGACAAAAAAACAACAACAAAGGACACGCAGATCTAGATCTTTATGTTTCCAGACATAAAATATTTTGAGTTTAAAGTTGTAAACGGTAACATATCAATGAAATAACTGGTAAATCAAAAATATAAAACTCCGTGTAAATGTGATGATAGGGATACGATGGTATGACAAACATTTTAAAGATCAGATAGTAAGGATATAATGGTAAAGACATACATATTAAAATTCTGATGTCAGGACATACATATTAAAGCTTTGATGGTAGGGATATGATGTCAGGACATACATATTAAAACTTTGATGGTAGGGATATGATATCAGGACATACATATTAAAGCTATGATGGTAGGGATATGGTGTCAGGACATACATATTAAAGCTTTGATGGTAGGGATATGATGTCAGGACATACATATTAAAGCTTTGATGGTAGGGATATGATGTCAGGACATACATACTAAAGCTTTGATGGTAGGGATACGATGTTAGGACACACATATTAAAACTTTGATGATAGTGATATGATGGTAAGACCATACATATTATTATAAACCTGGTGGTGGCACAGATGGGGGTTGTGGTGTGAGTGTAGTCAGCCGACGCAAATCGCCCCAGGCCAGCGCTAGACGAGCGGTCAACCGTGACGAGTTACGACGGTCAGTCGAGTCGAGTGTCAACAGGACGGTTCGGGAAGGATCACCGTCGTGAACAGAGCTCAGGAGCGTCACGAGGGATGTAGTTATGTGACGAAGCTAGAAACGTCGAGCGATGTTCCGTCCGGTTCCTGAAGGCCAGTAGGGACCCTATATAAAGAGCGGAGGTGTCGCACTCAAGACGGTTGAGAAAAGGGGCTCAATACAGCACGGTTCACGACAGAAGGTCTACGACAGGGCTCAGAACACGGTCGACTACAGCACAGTTCAACGGCGTGGTTCTGTACGGAGCATTACGACGGTTCAGTTCGGAGTACTGTCAGGTACAGTTGAGACGACTGGCGTCTTGATCTTGGTCTGCGATTGAGTCCGACACAACGAGCCTAGTGTGTGAAGTCAGTCCTGAACTATTGAACCCAGTGCAAGCCCGGAACGAGACGGAGAGGCCAGTGCAAGAGTTGATACGGCGGTACGGTGTTATCGGAGAGATATTTGTACAGTGTACGTGTTGCCAGTTGTACAGTATTGGCTGTTATTTATTCAACCATTAAAGTGTTACGTTACTTTGGAGCCCTGAGTTGTCAAGTTCTTTAAGTTGGTGGTGTATGGTGCAGTTTGCAGTGAGCCTGGATAGTGAGATTCGTAACAGTATAAAAGAAGAAATGTGCAGTAGGGAAATATAAAGCTTCATGTACGTGTGTATTTACTAACTAAAAAGAGCTTTAGCTAAAGCATAAGTAATTGGGTCACATGGACTAGCTCATGTGTTATTGTATCTCCACAACAGTAAGGTCTTCAGTTAATTACACACCCACACACACGCTTGGGTGCGTCTTGTTTAATGGGGCTCACGAAATATGTCCTGCTAATTAAGTCACGTGTCTTCTAATGCATTATTTCAAGCGTCAAATCGAAGTCCTGCAGACGTCAGCCTGAAAACAAAAAATGGCCACAGATTAATTTAATCTCAGATGACTTGATTGCTAAAATTAATTATACTGGCGCTAATCTCTGAAATATGAGAGGGATTGATTCCGTCTAAATTATTTGTCTGAATTTTGTTTTAATTCTTAAAACTTTAATCTCTAGGCAACATTATCACTAGACATCTTCATCACTACATTTCATCACTACCTTTCATTATTACATTTCAACACTACATTTCATCACCAAATTTCATTTCATCACTACATTTCAACACCACATTTCATCACGACAATTCATCACTACATTCCATCAGTAGACATCTTCATCACTACATTTCATTGTCAAATCTCTTCGTCTCTCGAATCTCTCTATCTCTTCATTTGTAAACTCTTCAGCTTTCTCTCTCCTATTGCTATGGGCTACCCCAATCTCTTCTCTTTGTCTCCCGTCATCCTCTTCTCTTTTGTTTCTCTTTATAGCTGTATGGGATTTGGTTTTAGCTCCTTATTGTCTCTTTTACTCTCTTCTGTCTCTGGTCACGTTTCTTTATCTACTTCTCTACTTCTCTAATCAAACGGAGACTTAATTGACTATATGACTGCCTGGCCGTGTGATAGGCGCTTTGGGCTGGTGTCCGTATGGCCCCCAGTTCGAATCCTACCCACCGCCAACCCCCCCCCCCCCCCAATCCTGCGGGAGTTATGGGCTTGGATGTAATACTATGCAGCTCTGAAGGAACAATTAAAACACAACAAAACATCTAAAAATCTTTATTTCTCGAATACATACTGAAAAGTTGTTTTTTGTTATATAACAAATGTAACTATGACAATGTTAAAATAGACAATTTTTTTTTTTAAATTGTAACATTTATAAGGGCAGATAAGTCGATTAACAAGAACCAACTTTATGACTGGATTTGTTTTTGGTTCTTTAGGATTCAGTACTAATAAACGTCTGGTCCTATTAACCGGTGGCTCAGTTAACCTGTTTCAACTGTATTCTTATTTATTTGGTTTATGTGTACTAAAAAGTCATTTCATTGAAAACATCCTGTTTCAAGGTGCGTCTTGGAATAGTTGTGCTTACCCGCCCTAACTTAGCCAACTTGAGTTTGTGAAACTTAAAGTTTATATACAGAAACACATAAGAACATAAAAGTCTTGAATTTTTAGATCTCACTCCAACATGGACTCAAATAGTAGAGGCGGGGGCGGGGGGGGGGGGGGAGAGGTGTCCATCTAAAAGGGTAAAACAACAACACGAGCTTCTTTTCCACTTGAGAAAAACAAAATGTTCAATTACAAAGTTTGATCACTCAGCGACCAATCCGCCAAACAGATCAATATAATTCTTTATAAGAACAAAATAGTGTCATTAAGTCGATATATTAACGCTATCGAGATGTTCATACAATTTATTTTTTTTTAATTGTTAATTTGGATTTTCGTAATTACAGCGTAGACCTATGGGAGTTATTACACGAAAAATGTCCATGAAAAAGAGATTGAAACAAGATCAGTGGCTAATTTTTCCAATGGATACTATGAAATGAGTATTCATATAATTGGCAGATAGAGCACACTGGTGTCATAAATTTAGCTCACCATCTGTAAACCTAGCTTCGCCTGGTGCTCGTGAATCACTCACTTTCTGGTCTGCCGCAGTTGACATCTGGTGTTATCCACGCGACACAAGAACAGACATGTAAACATGGACGTATGTGACACAGCTGTTGAGTTAAAAGGGAAGAGGGGTGTATTAAAAAGTGAGTTACATAACAAAATAATAGACAGAGTGTTGAACATGATGAAAAGATTGACATTGAAATAACCGGAAGAAAAAGAAGCTGAAAGAACTGACCTCCTCATTGTCTTTACCTGGATATAAACCCTCTCTCAAATTAGCTTCTCCAATAGACATGAAAGAATCAAAATATTCTATTGGAAAGATCAATGCTGATGTTTCTCTCTCTTGATTATTTTTAGCTCTATTGCAAAATTACAAACGTTTTTGAAAAAGTAAGCAAGCTATTTATTTGGTTATACACGTCATACATCTTTGTTCTGGACTTGGTTATACACGACATACATCTTTGTTCTGGACTTAGTTATACACGTCATACAACTTTGTTCTGGACTTAGTTATACACGTCATACAACTTTGTTCTGGACTTGGCTATACACGTCATACAACTTTGTTCTGGACTTAGTTATACACGTCATACAACTTTGTTCTGGACTTGGCTATACACGTCATACATCTTTGTTCTGGACTTGGTTATACACGTCAGACATCTTTGTTCTGGACTTGATCACTTACTTACTGACACAGCACAGCACACGTCATACATCTTTGTTCTGGACTTGATCACTTACTTACTGACACAGCACAGCACACGTCATACAACTACTGACTACACGACAGAGTGGGAAATACAAAAAAAGAGTGTGTGTGTTCGTGCGTGTGTGAGAGAAATAATTTTATTAAAGAAAACTTGAAAAAACAAAAGCAAAAGCAAGAAAGAAAAGAGAGGAGCTAGATTAGGAAATATCATAAACATAAAAACATATTTCTAAACATAACTTACAGCACAATCTCAATCATAAACATAAAAACATATTTCTAAAATTAACTTACATCACAATCTCAATCATAAACATAAAAACATATTTCTAAACATAACTTACAGCACAATCTCAATCATAAACATAAAAACATATTTCTAAACATAACTTACAGCACAATCTCAATCATAAACATAAAAACATATTTCTAAACATAACTTACAGCACAATCTCAATCATAAACATAAAAACATATTTCTAAACATAATATAAAGCACAATCTCAAACATAAACATAACCAAAAGCGAAATGAATACCATAATCTAACCAAACTTTAACCATTTTTGGATTCGACTTTTCTAAAATATAGAAGTGGAGACATGTCTCCGTGACTTAAGAGGTAGCATAACCTCAGACAGTCTTGACGAGTCTTGAGAATTTACCTAAAAGAACTTTTGGTGTAGATAATTTTTTGATGCCAAATGTAGTGTGTTTACCTCTCTCAAGCCAAACAAGTAAACTAAAAATGTAGCCCAACTGGCCCCAATATATAGTCTTTAAGTAAACTGGGTAACATAAGCAATAGAAAAAAAGAATACTTTTTTAAAACCAAAGCTTATCTAAGGGGAAATAATCGCTAATCACTGCCATTTATCTGAAAATTACAGGGTTTAGCTCCCTTTCTGTTATGTAAAAAAATAATTAGTACTAAATAAACTAACTGGTTAATTTTTTCGATTGATTCGTGTTAGTTATCGACTATGAATAATTATGCCAAATTCAACTTGATCAATAAATGGGAAGTGGGAGTCAAAACGTAACAAGTCGGATTAATTCCATACATATATCCATATCTCTCATTAAGTAGCATTTATAAATCCTATGCAACGATCAAACAAAGTAATGAAGCAAATAATTGTTTACTTTTTGGATTGAATCAAGTCTTGTCAGGTTCAATGTTACATTGGTCCGAGAATGGGAAACGGGAGAAAAAAAATGTTTAAACTTTTTACCAGACAGACAGACAGACAGACAGAGTGATTTGATATAATCTTTGTGCAAATGAAAAGATTTGATACACTACCTGGAAGAAAGCCATGTTTTAACGACGATCAAATGGTCTAATTAAGATTTCTTGTTTGATCTAGTTATTTTTTCTAGAAATGAATCCTTTTAGCGTCATTGACTAGAGTGTGAATTCAATGGAATGGATTTCTTAACTTTTAGGATGCCATGATACGACCATGTCTTAAACATTGTCCACTTCCTGATCAGCGTCCACATCTTGTCCACTTGTTTGACCGTAAAGTCCGTCACCTACTTCAAGACACTTGAAAGGGCAGAATTTAATTATTCTCTAATCAAAAACTCTTCATGGTCTCCCTTCTTCAGCAAAGGCGTGACAAAGGTGTAATGTGGGAGGGGGTGCCCTCTGTCTCTAGAGATTCTGGTCCTGAAGGTGTAATATTGGGGAAATGGGGGGGGGGGGGCTCTGTCTCTAGAGAGGCTGGAAATTTCGACTTCAGGTCACCGGGATGCGTCTGGCTACAATGACCTCCTTAAGAGAACTGGGCGGGGAGGGGCTACAATTCACCACAGCTAATTTCTTTTTTCGTGACATTTTCTTTCTTCCACTAAATTAGCTTTACATTGAAAAGATGGAGGAAAAATTAAAACTAAAAAAAAATGTAATTTTGTTGTCGATAGAGTTAATTTCCGCCATTTTCTTGTCAGTGAGTTCTTTTTTTATGTAAAAAAAGTAGAAAAATAGAAAATCTATCTATCTATCTATCTATCTTATCTATCTATCTATCTATCTATCTATCTATCTATCTATCTATCTATCTATCTATCTATCTATCTTATCTAACTATCTATCTATCTATCTATCTATCTATCTATCTATCTATCTATCTTATCTATCTATCTATCTATCTATCTATCTATCTATCTATCTATCTATCTATCTATCTATCTATCTATCTATCTATATTATCTATCTATCTATCTATCTATCTATCTAACTATCTATCTATCTGTTGTCTGTCTGTCTTTTTGTCTATCTATCTGTTTGCCTGTCTATCTATGTAGCTATCTATTTAGCTAGCTTACTGTCTATTTATCCCTCTATTCATCTCTTTCTGTATCTCTCTATCTTTATGTCAGTCTATTGGTCTTTCAAAGTGCCTGTTCGTTTGTTTTGATTACTTCAGAGTTCACTTCCTCTAATACTTAAACTTTTCAAAACAGAAGCAGAAAGATCGAATTTATAACACTGTCAACTTTAGTTTGATGCGTACTGTTGGATCATTTTCCTATCAGAATAATAACAAAAAAATCTGATCACTTCATTGTATAGCTCACTGAAATTCATTACACTCAACTAACTTGTACTGTTTTTGTTACTTGTTTCTCTTGTATAAATATTAGGCAGACATCGTGTATTGTTACCTGTTACCTTTTGTTTAGCTCTTTCCTTCCATCCAATCAAGACACATTCAATACAATGGGACATTTTCCTACATGGCAGAGAAACTATAAATAGCAAGCTTTTTGGTGTATCCGGTGTTCAGAATACTAAGAGTGATGATAAGCCAGGTTTGTTTTTAAAGCTATATGATTATTTTTGTGCACTTTTGGAGCGCTTTTAGAATTGAAGTTTCAAAGTTTTTTTCATTTTATTTAGTTGGCAATAAAAATTAATTACATTTCAATTAAGCGTCATTAACATTACTTGCATTTTCTTGAAAATGTACAGCATTGGACTACACAAAACTAGATATCTGTTGTTTAGGATTATGCACTGTTAATTACATAAGCCGTCTCCCCCTTTAGACAGAATAAAAACACTCAATTATTTAGACAATGCGAGCGCTGAGGGCTGATGAGGGCTGTGACAACACTCGACCCCTGGCTTTGACATGGCTGTACAATTCCCGAGTGTGTTGTTAGGGACGCTACAATTTTGTCTTAAAACTCTTCGGCCTGGCCTCGTCCGAGATAACCTAATATTATTATGGAGCTCAACTTAAAGTTCGCTCCCTTTGGATATTGGGTTTTTAACTTCAGCTTTCTTCAATTTTTTTTTCTTATTTTTTAAAAATGTTTATTTTTCATTATTTAAGTTTTTTTCTAAGTTGTTTTTTTTTTGTCTAGAATTTCTGTCTAAGAGTACAGTAAGTCTGTTTTCTTTTCGTTGTCGACTTTTGCTACAGTGAGTTGCGTTTATAGTAAACTTGTGTGTGTGTGTGTGTGTGTGCTCTTTATTATATCATTTTTCTTCATGACTAATATTTTTTTATTTGACCAATGTAGGGTGACACAAAGTGTATAAACGAATACTTTTAAAATTGTGTCATTAGAATCATAGTAAAAAAATATTATGTTTATCTTGGGTTACAAGAAGACCAAAAGCTATGTTTTTTTTTCTTTTCAATACAAACAAAAAATATCTTGTATACTAACAAAGTGTTTTAGAATTTCTTTGTTTTACGGTCTGAGACTTGACGTAACTTAAACGTACATACAAACCTAAAGAGAGAAAAAGAGAGAGAGAGACAGAGAGAGAGAGAGACAGAGAGAGACAGAGAGAGAGAGACAGAGACAGAGAGAAAGAGAGAGTGAGGGAGAGACAGAGAGAGAGAGACAGAGAGAAAGAGAGAGAGACACAGAGAGAAAGAGAGAGAGACAGAGAGAAAGAGAGAGAGAGACAGAGAGAAAGAGAGAGTGAGGGAGAGACATAGAGAGAGAGACAGAGAGAAAGAGAGAGTGAGGGAGAGAGAAAGAGAGAGAAAGACAGAGAGAAAGAGAGAGTGAGGGAGAGACAGAGAGAGAGACAGAGAGAAAGAGAGAGAGAGAGACAGAGAGAAAGAGAGAGAGACAGAGAGAAAGAGAGAGAGAGAGACAGAGAGAAAGAGAGAGTGAGGGAGAGACATAGAGAGAGAGACAGAGAGAAAGAGAGAGTGAGGGAGAGAGAAAGAGAGAGAAAGACAGAGAGAAAGAGAGAGTGAGGGAGAGACAGAGAGAAAGAGAGAGTGAGGGAGAGACAGAGAGAGAGACAGAGAGAAAGAGAGAGTGAGGGAGAGACAGAGAAAGAGAGAGAGTGAGGGAGAGACAGAGAGAGTGAGGGAGAGAGAAAGAGAGAGAGAGACAGAGAGAAAGAGAGAGTGAGGGAGAGACAGAGAGAGAGACAGAGAGAAAGAGAGAGTGAGGGAGAGACAGAGAAAGAGAGAGAGTGAGGGAGAGACAGAGAGAGAGAAAGAGAGAGTGAGGGAGAGACAGAGAGAGAGAGAGAGAGTGAGGGAGAGACAGAGAGAGAGAGAGTGAGGGAGAGACAGAGAGAGAGACAGAGAGAAAGAGAGAGTGAGGGAGAGGCAGAGAGAGAGAAAGAGAGAGTGAGGGAGAGACAGAGAGAGAGAGAGTGAGGGAGAGACAGAGAGAGAGACAGAGAGAAAGAGAGAGAGAGACAGAGAGAAAGAGAGAGTGAAAGAGAGACAGAGAGAGAGAGAGAGTGAGGGAGAGACAGAGAGAGAGAGAGGAAAAGAGACAAAGAGAAAG
This sequence comes from Biomphalaria pfeifferi, assembly GCA_030265305.1. Classification (NCBI taxonomy): domain Eukaryota; kingdom Metazoa; phylum Mollusca; class Gastropoda; family Planorbidae; genus Biomphalaria; species Biomphalaria pfeifferi. The sequence continues at coordinate 480,409 of JASAOG010000060.1, read as the reverse complement.
AGAGAGTGAAAGAGAGAAAGAGAAAGGGAGAGAGAGAGCAAAAGAGACAAAGAGAGAGAGAGAGAGAGAAAGACAGAGACTGAGAGAGAGAGAGAGAGAGAGAGAGAGAGAAAGACAGAGAATGAGAGAGAGAAAGAGAAAGTTCAGAGAAGTACAGAGACAAATAGAGAATTAGCTAACAGATCACCTTGTACATTTCTGTGATTGTTAAAACTTTATATGTATCCAAAATGACTGACCTTGCCAACGTGAATTGTTTTTAACTTAATCTTTTGGACATTTTCCCAGGACCAACTGATGAATGAAAAAGAAACTAAATCAAAATCATTATCAGTGGGGCAGAAACTGACCAAACATTCATGTCAACAAAACTAAAGGGAGCAAACCCTGTGAATATGTTTGCGATAAGACTAAAGACATCACTGATGTCATGTGATCCAAACACAGCCTCACTTTACATTTTGCTTTGTTTTGATATACTTTCAGTTTCATCTTGACAGCTCTAAGTCAACAAACTTTAATGTCTAGGAGCTTCTTGTTATCGGGTCAAGCTACAACTTTTCTTTTGTTTATGCGTGTTGCGTTTTACTATCAGTTGATCAGTGGTTCACAAATTGTAAGGAGCAGAACATTTAGGATATTACTGCTTCTTAAAACCTTTGTGGAGATCTAACTACATGAGAAGACCTAAAGAAATAACACGCATCTGGCTACTAAATGTTTCGGGAACTGTGCAATAGGCAGATCATTCCAATTCATTCTAATATTGGAAACAAAAGATTCACTTTTACAAATCCAAAACTATCGACCAAGTCCAAATTTTGGACAAATTCACATAGGGTGAAATCGATCTGTTTACATTATACCTTAGCATGACAAAATAGCAGAGACACTTATAAAATCTATGACATTGTTGTGGTAATCACGATTCATTTTATTTTTTAAAATATAAGAGAGCAATTGTGATCGGAATATTAAACTTCATCACACATTGTGATACGACACGATACTCTACGCAATATGTACTTTCAAATAAAATAAAGTATCGATGAAAAACGTTCGAATTGCTTACTTTGGTTTTGTCTACAACGCGTTACTACAATAGTCGAAATTTTGACCGAGTTACTTATTAAGTAAGAAGTTGGTCACTAGATCTAGAACTAATGGCAATTATTAATGTCTACGTTTCTAAAAATAAAGGATGAGTGCAGTGTTTCACTTGACTATGTAAACCCAGTTGAGGCATGCGTAGTTTTAATACATCTAAGTCTCTATGGCACATGCTTACAAGACTACTATCTTTGTATTACTACAAACAACAACAACCACAACAACAACGACCTCTTCCAACTAATGAGTCTTCACAACCATCTACTTTCTGATGAACCTAGAGTTGTTTGTTAACATTTTGATTCTTCAGTAGTGACACAAAGTGCACAGAACTTTTGATGAACCTAAAGTTGTTTGTTGACATTTTGATTCTTCAGTAGTGACACAAAGTGCACAGAACTTTTGATGAACCTAAAGTTGTTTGTTGACATTTTGATTCTTCAGTAGTGACACAAAGTGCACAGAACTTTTGATGAACCTAAAGTTGTTTGTTGACATTTTGATTCTTCAGTAGTGACACAAAGTGCACAGAACTTTTGATGAACCTAAAGTTGTTTGTTGACATTTTGATTCTTCAGTAGTGACACAAAGTGCACAGAACTTTTGATGAACCTAAAGTTGTTTGTTGACATTTTGATTCTTCAGTAGTGACACAAAGTGCACAGAACTTTTGATGAACCTAAAGTTGTTTGTTGACATTTTGATTCTTCAGTAGTGACACAAAGTGCACAGAACTTTTGATGAACCTAAAGTTGTTTGTTGACATTTTGATTCTTCAGTAGTGACACAAAGTGCACAGAACTTTTGATGAACCTAAAGTTGTTTGTTGACATTTTGATTCTTCAGTAGTGACACAAAGTGCACAGAACTTTTGATGAACCTAAAGTTGTTTGTTGACATTTTGATTCTTCAGTAGTGACACAAAGTGCACAGAACTTTTGATGAACCTAAAGTTGTTTGTTGACATTTTGATTCTTCAGTAGTGACACAAAGTGCACAGAACTTTTGATGAACCTAAAGTTGTTTGTTGACATTTTGATTCTTCAGTAGTGACACAAAGTGCACAGAACTTTTGATGAACCTAAAGTTGTTTGTTGACATTTTGATTCTTCAGTAGTGACACAAAGTGCACAGAACTTTTGATGAACCTAAAGTTGTTTGTTGACATTTTGATTCTTCAGTAGTGACACAAAGTGCACAGAACTTTTGATGAACCTAAAGTTGTTTGTTGACATTTTGATTCTTCAGTAGTGACACAAAGTGCACAGAACTTTTGATGAACCTAAAGTTGTTTGTTGACATTTTGATTCTTCAGTAGTGACACAAAGTGCACAGAACTTTTGATGAACCTAAAGTTGTTTGTTGACATTTTGATTCTTCAGTAGTGACACAAAGTGCACAGAACTTTTGATGAACCTAAAGTTGTTTGTTGACATTTTGATTCTTCAGTAGTGACACAAAGTGCACAGAACTTTTGATGAACCTAAAGTTGTTTGTTGACATTTTGATTCTTCAGTAGTGACACAAAGTGCACAGAACTTTTGATGAACCTAAAGTTGTTTGTTGACATTTTGATTCTTCAGTAGTGACACAAAGTGCACAGAACTTTTGATGAACCTAAAGTTGTTTGTTGACATTTTGATTCTTCAGTAGTGACACAAAGTGCACAGAACTTTTGATGAACCTAAAGTTGTTTGTTGACATTTTGATTCTTCAGTAGTGACACAAAGTGCACAGAACTTTTGATGAACCTAAAGTTGTTTGTTGACATTTTGATTCTTCAGTAGTGACACAAAGTGCACAGAACTTTTGATGAACCTAAAGTTGTTTGTTGACATTTTGATTCTTCAGTAGTGACACAAAGTGCACAGAACTTTTGATGAACCTAAAGTTGTTTGTTGACATTTTGATTCTTCAGTAGTGACACAAAGTGCACAGAACTTTTGATGAACCTATAGTTGTTTGTTGACATTTTGATTCTTCAGTAGTGACACAAAGTGCACAGAACTTTTGATGAACCTAAAGTTGTTTGTTGACATTTTGATTCTTCAGTAGTGACACAAAGTGCACAGAACTTTTGATGAACCTAAAGTTGTTTGTTGACATTTTGATTCTTCAGTAGTGACACAAAGTGCACAGAACTTTTGATGAACCTAAAGTTGTTTGTTGACATTTTGATTCTTCAGTAGTGACACAAAGTGCACAGAACTTTTGATGAACCTAAAGTTGTTTGTTGACATTTTGATTCTTCAGTAGTGACACAAAGTGCCCAGAACTTTTGATGAACCTAAAGTTGTTTGTTGACATTTTGATTCTTCAGTAGTGACACAAAGTGCACAGAACTTTTGATGAACCTAAAGTTGTTTGTTGACATTTTGATTCTTCAGTAGTGACACAAAGTGCACAGAACTTTTGATGAACCTAAAGTTGTTTGTTGACATTTTGATTCTTCAGTAGTGACACAAAGTGCACAGAACTTTTGATGAACCTAAAGTTGTTTGTTGACATTTTGATTCTTCAGTAGTGACACAAAGTGCACAGAACTTTTGATGAACCTAAAGTTGTTTGTTGACATTTTGATTCTTCAGTAGTGACACAAAGTGCACAGAACTTTTGATGAACCTAAAGTTGTTTGTTGACATTTTGATTCTTCAGTAGTGACACAAAGTGCACAGAACTTTTGATGAACCTAAAGTTGTTTGTTGACATTTTGATTCTTCAGTAGTGACACAAAGTGCACAGAACTTTTGATGAACCTAAAGTTGTTTGTTGACATTTTGATTCTTCAGTAGTGACACAAAGTGCACAGAACTTTTGATGAACCTAAAGTTGTTTGTTGACATTTTGATTCTTCAGTAGTGACACAAAGTGCACAGAACTTTTGATGAACCTAAAGTTGTTTGTTGACATTTTGATTCTTCAGTAGTGACACAAAGTGCACAGAACTTTTGATGAACCTAAAGTTGTTTGTTGACATTTTGATTCTTCAGTAGTGACACAAAGTGCACAGAACTTTTGATGAACCTAAAGTTGTTTGTTGACATTTTGATTCTTCAGTAGTGACACAAAGTGCACAGAACTTTTGATGAACCTAAAGTTGTTTGTTGACATTTTGATTCTTCAGTAGTGACACAAAGTGCACAGAACTTTTGATGAACCTAAAGTTGTTTGTTGACATTTTGATTCTTCAGTAGTGACACAAAGTGCACAGAACTTTTGATGAACCTAAAGTTGTTTGTTGACATTTTGATTCTTCAGTAGTGACACAAAGTGCACAGAACTTTTGATGAACCTAAAGTTGTTTGTTGACATTTTGATTCTTCAGTAGTGACACAAAGTGCACAGAACTTTTGATGAACCTAAAGTTGTTTGTTGACATTTTGATTCTTCAGTAGTGACACAAAGTGCACAGAACTTTTGATGAACCTAAAGTTGTTTGTTGACATTTTGATTCTTCAGTAGTGACACAAAGTGCACAGAACTTTTGATGAACCTAAAGTTGTTTGTTGACATTTTGATTCTTCAGTAGTGACACAAAGTGCACAGAACTTTTGATGAACCTAAAGTTGTTTGTTGACATTTTGATTCTTCAGTAGTGACACAAAGTGCACAGAACTTTTGATGAACCTAAAGTTGTTTGTTGACATTTTGATTCTTCAGTAGTGACACAAAGTGCACAGAACTTTTGATGAACCTAAAGTTGTTTGTTGACATTTTGATTCTTCAGTAGTGACACAAAGTGCACAGAACTTTTGATGAACCTAAAGTTGTTTGTTGACATTTTGATTCTTCAGTAGTGACACAAAGTGCACAGAACTTTTGATGAACCTAAAGTTGTTTGTTGACATTTTGATTCTTCAGTAGTGACACAAAGTGCACAGAACTTTTGATGAACCTAAAGTTGTTTGTTGACATTTTGATTCTTCAGTAGTGACACAAAGTGCACAGAACTTTTGATGAACCTAAAGTTGTTTGTTGACATTTTGATTCTTCAGTAGTGACACAAAGTGCACAGAACTTTTGATGAACCTAAAGTTGTTTGTTGACATTTTGATTCTTCAGTAGTGACACAAAGTGCACAGAACTTTTGATGAACCTAAAGTTGTTTGTTGACATTTTGATTCTTCAGTAGTGACACAAAGTGCACAGAACTTTTGATGAACCTAAAGTTGTTTGTTGACATTTTGATTCTTCAGTAGTGACACAAAGTGCACAGAACTTTTGATGAACCTAAAGTTGTTTGTTGACATTTTGATTCTTCAGTAGTGACACAAAGTGCACAGAACTTTTGATGAACCTAAAGTTGTTTGTTGACATTTTGATTCTTCAGTAGTGACACAAAGTGCACAGAACTTTTGATGAACCTAAAGTTGTTTGTTGACATTTTGATTCTTCAGTAGTGACACAAAGTGCACAGAACTTTTGATGAACCTAAAGTTGTTTGTTGACATTTTGATTCTTCAGTAGTGACACAAAGTGCACAGAACTTTTGATGAACCTAAAGTTGTTTGTTGACATTTTGATTCTTCAGTAGTGACACAAAGTGCACAGAACTTTTGATGAACCTAAAGTTGTTTGTTGACATTTTGATTCTTCAGTAGTGACACAAAGTGCACAGAACTTTTGATGAACCTAAAGTTGTTTGTTGACATTTTGATTCTTCAGTAGTGACACAAAGTGCACAGAACTTTTGATGAACCTAAAGTTGTTTGTTGACATTTTGATTCTTCAGTAGTGACACAAAGTGCACAGAACTTTTGATGAACCTAAAGTTGTTTGTTGACATTTTGATTCTTCAGTAGTGACACAAAGTGCACAGAACTTTTGATGAACCTAAAGTTGTTTGTTGACATTTTGATTCTTCAGTAGTGACACAAAGTGCACAGAACTTTTGATGAACCTAAAGTTGTTTGTTGACATTTTGATTCTTCAGTAGTGACACAAAGTGCACAGAACTTTTGATGAACCTAAAGTTGTTTGTTGACATTTTGATTCTTCAGTAGTGACACAAAGTGCACAGAACTTTTGATGAACCTAAAGTTGTTTGTTGACATTTTGATTCTTCAGTAGTGATACAAAGTGCACAGAACTTTTGATGAACCTAAAGTTGTTTGTTGACATTTTGATTCTTCAGTAGTGACACAAAGTGCACAGAACTTTTGATGAACCTAAAGTTGTTTGTTGACATTTTGATTCTTCAGTAGTGACACAAAGTGCACAGAACTTTTGATGAACCTAAAGTTGTTTGTTGACATTTTGATTCTTCAGTAGTGATACAAAGTGCACAGAACTTTTGATGAACCTAAAGTTGTTTGTTGACATTTTGATTCTTCAGTAGTGACACAAAGTGCACAGAACTTTTGATGAACCTAAAGTTGTTTGTTGACATTTTGATTCTTCAGTAGTGACACAAAGTGCACAGAACTTTTGATGAACCTAAAGTTGTTTGTTGACATTTTGATTCTTCAGTAGTGACACAAAGTGCACAGAACTTTTGATGAACCTAAAGTTGTTTGTTGACATTTTGATTCTTCAGTAGTGACACAAAGTGCACAAAATTTTTGATAAACCTATAGTTGTTTGTTGACATTTTGATTCTTCAGTAGTGACACAAAGTGCACAGAACTTAGTACGTTGTACAAAAAATCCCATAGTATATTAATACTTCCGTATTCTGTACACCCAAACACACACACACACACAGATACAAGTTTGCTATTTATGGATAGCCTCCAGTAAAAAAAAACAATTTATTAATTGATGAACTTTTTATATTTTGTAAGAACTCTCTTTTCCTTCAGACTTCTTTTCTAAGTCAAAGGTTATGTGGTTCATCGCTGAACTCTTGAGAACCGTTATTAAACCGGAACAACAAAGTGATAGAAAGCAGACGACCTGAGTGTTTTAGCGTCAAGAAAATTGGGATCAATGTCTGACGTCACCCAGGTAGCCATCAAGTTTACAAGTAAACTCTCTTACACTTAAGTAGCTACATGTACAGGTGTGTCCAGGGAACTGTTACATTTGATGACCAGATAAACTTTCACGAGAGCACACGAAGGAAAAGAATGAAAAAAAAACACTTCCCTAGGACAATAAAAATACTTTGAAAGTCAAAAACCTAACTTAAGAAAAAAAATCGAGATGAGAAGAAATTGGACTACACGAAATGTTAATTGAAAAGACCTATATCTAACCTACACTGATCTACAGAGATCAAATGCCACTAATTAAGAGTTTTCTTTAAAAGATAAATAATATAAAAAAAATAAAACAATAATTAAATGTCATTACTAGACGTCACATTCTGGTTCGTTTTTGGACACTCCAGATACCTTTTGTACAAATGTTCTCAAACTCATTTGACACGGGGACCCTTATGTATGCCAGCAGTCAAAACATGCCCACGGACCCCTAAGCGAAGAAGGTATTTTAATTTTATACAATTTCCTCTTTTTGAAAATCCTGGAGGTCCGAGGACCAAACTTTGAGAAACACTGCTTTAATATACTGGGTTACAATGTCAGATTCAAGCGAAAGACAGATCTACATTGAAAAGAAATCACTAGTAATCATTTCAATACTCTTTGTGCCGAAGAAAGTCATGTGCAATAAATTCAGAGGACAATGGTTTGTTGACACACACACACACAAAACAACAGAAAAACTCCTTTAGTTGTTCATCTCTATTTAAAGCAATTCAGCTGCCCCAAGAAATCCCAAGCACACTTAATGTGGACATCATATCGTCTATTTGACTGTTTATATTTAGACAAAAGCGCTGCCCTGTGTATCGGTCAATTAAGCGTGCAATTGGTTTCCTAGCCCTTACTCCATCTATGATACGATATTGCAAACTCTCTAAAGATTTTGTATTCAATGTTCCAGGTAGAACGAAAGAACGCTGGCGCCTCAATTCATTTACCTCTCTCCCTAGTCTATTACCAGATTCTATGTACTAATTAATCCTCAAGCTCCTGACATCTTGTTGTTCCGTTTCACGCTTTGAATTAATGACTGGAGCGAGGGAGGTGTCTAGTAGTAACCTATCTTTTACATACATTTTGAAATTTCTCAATAAAATAAATAAAAGAAAATATAAATAATAATTTAAAAACAAGGTTACAAAGACAGTTTGTGTGGAAACACAAATTCAAAATCGGCCCCCGAAGTGGTCCACCCAGGCAGGTAAAAAGGCCGGTATCAATATTTTCAGAAAGAACATCAGAATTAAATTCTATCAAAGACAAATGACAGAGAAGAATGGACAAAGAAGGTTGACAGATCTTGTATGGTGCCCCAGCGGACCAAAGGATAAGTGAAAGTGAATGTGAAGTTTGATGTGAACCTGGCCTAACTGATGTCTTACAATGAATATCTAATTGATCTAATTGTTTTGTAAAGAGTCAATCTCTTATTCAAATGCTCAAAAAAAAAGAGTACATTTTCGTTAATAAAAAAAAATTCCTTTAGTCCAGTGTCATTAACTGTCATCTAATGGTACAGCGGCGCCGCGGGTCACGAGTTAATATGAAAATCTACTTATTAATTGTTGTTTTAAATTATGCCCAACTTATACGCATACTAAATAGCTTTTTTTCTCTTAAAAAAAGTGAACATTATTCTTGTGTAAACCTGGTAGCTGGCAGGACAGAAGTTACATAACGTAGCAATACAAATGTAAAAACAATATTTTTTAACAAAGGTCTAAAACCATTTGCATAAATGTGTTAAAAAAATATGTGTAATAGTTATCCCCTTACTTAATAGCATCGCGTATTTGTTACTATTAATAGTGAATAGTTGTAAAAATGGTGTATTTTTATCAAAAAACTGCTTGCATAATTGATTTAGAAAATTAAATTTTTCGCTTTTAGAAAAAAAAACTAGCCATTGCATCAGAACTTTGAATGGACTAAAATATTATGATGTCAGATTTGCACTATCTTTTCTAGTTTACGAGATCTAAACGGGATGGACAGACGGACAGACAGACAGACAGTTCACACAAAACTAATAGCGTCTTTTCCCCTTTCGGGGGCAGCTAAAAAAGCCAGTGTTAGGTATCAACCTCGGGTGAACTCAGAAAGTCATCATGACTCTAGTTTATATGTACTTTGGTAATCCGAATGTCCCTGGTAGAGTCTCTTGCAATTATGGAACATGACAAAAAAAAGTGCCAAAGGGGGGGGGGGGGGAGAGTACTTAAGCTCTCTGGCAAGTACAGCTCCAGGTAGAGATTACAAAACCATCAAAATAACCAACGGATAAATCGACACACATTGGAGAACTTAAAAACACAATTAAAATTTAATTAGGAACTAAAATAATTTAAAACTGTTATTATTTGCTTCTCTTAGTTATTCGAAATCCAAGAGATAATAGGCATTATGGTTGAGCAGACTGTTTAGTAGTATTCTATGGTTGTGTCTTGTAGTTTAATATATTTGAATTTCATCATGGCAGGGAATTTAAAATAAACCATTTAGTCTCAATGATTGAAATGCATTAGTAGTTCCTACCTATCATGCCGAATTTAGAATGGATTGTGATTATGTTAATATAAAACAATGGAACTCATTCATCATTCATAAACAAACAACATTTAGCCACGTGTTTCTCTATCTCTTCTATACAAATTACGTAATCTGTAAAAGGATGTCACCTGATACATTTTTTTCGTTGTTTTATCAATATTATCACGTGGCTAAATGTTGTTTGTTTACGATTGGTGAATGAGGTCCATTAGGACTTTTCAAAAGCTGTTTAATTTTAATTTATGTCAATGACCTTAATAATCCATAATAACATTTATCTATTATATATTAAACATATATAATAGGCAATATTTAAATTTAATATAAATCATATAATAGTAATATAATAATAATAATAATATATAATATTAATGATATAATGATATAATATGTAAAATATAAAAATAATATATAATATATAATCATATGACATAACCAGTGGCGTGTTATCGCTGTCCAGCCCTTTCTTCTTTCTCCTAACAAAGTAGACTTTTATGTGCCTTTAAAATATAAGTATCTAATAATATAATACGACATTGTACATTTACAAAAAGACATTCCAGTGTGCAAACTTTTAGAAGTAATTGTAGATTTTAAGATAAACTAAAAAATGCCAAGGACGCTACATTGTACTCTACTGCTGCCAACTAAAGAAATAAAGAATTCAGCTCTAAATTGTAACAGTTTCTCAATTCGAGGCAGTTGAATGCTTTATTCCAATTACTCCATGGTGAGTACTGATGCATAGTAACAACAACAGCACACAATTTATAAATTTATGAAGAAAGTAACATTTATAGGTTAGATGTTAATGCATTTAGATTTAAATTTATTTAAATATTAGGTTATAAGTTTGTTAAAATTTTAATAAATTGCGCTTAATGCTTCATTTAAGAGCCATTATTTATTAATACAAACGTCCCTCGATTGATCTCTAGGCCTGAGTCAAAGCTTCATTGAGACTCTAGACTGAGGATTGAACCCATACCCATACATAGTTTCATAGTTGAACTGTAGCAGGGTCTGACTTCTTTATTTCTGTTTATTGGCTTTGTATTTTTTTCCTGGTCACTCTATCCATTTTTCCTATTCCAAACAGATATTGTTTATTCACACCACGAGTCCATTGTATATCTTTATAGCTCTACATATAGACATAATGATCTTTTGTTCCTTCTGAATACTTTAGTTCAATACATTTCCCATTCTACACTTGATTGCATAGCCGCAATAAGAAACCAAATCTAACCATCAAGTTAGGGGAAGCCACGCCGCCTAGCCCAAGTTGAACTGTATGACCTTACACTACTATTATTGCTATCCAAATCGAAGTTGTCTCCTCTTTGGGAATCTCACAGTCCATTTTGTTCTCTCTTTCAACTTTTTTTTTTTACTATGGCATTCTCCAGAACACATAAGAGTCCCCCCTTCTCTATCTCATGCACTCTCTCTTTCTCTCTTTTATTTATCATTGCCCACTTTCTTTCACTCTCTCCCATCCACGTGTCCAAGAAAAAAAAAAAGGTTCTAGGCCCAAGTTCTGTTCTTTTCATAATCCCACCATCTTTCATGTTGAATCCGGTCTCTCTGGCCCAGGCGTCTGCCATATCGACCTGGATAACGATATTCTATTGGAGGTCATCGGATCTTTAAGACAGAAGGGTTGGTGTTAAAAAGAAAGGCTGGACAAAGGTCAGTGTTCTGGTGGAACCACTAAGACCTACTGTACATAATTAAACTGATCAAAGAGAAAGCGAGAGAGAAGCTGAGAGAAAGGTAAAGAGACCAATCAGGTATAAAAAAAAACAACAGAGAGAGAGGGTTGAAGAAATTAAAAGGGGGAGAGAGAGAGAGAAAGAAATCAGGGAAAAAATCAAACAGAAAGACGCAAAACAAAGAGAGAAAAATCAGATAGAGACACAAAAAACAAAGAGAATTAGAAATTAGGGAACCAGAGGCAAATCAGAGAAGAAAAGCAAAAGGTGAATCAGAGAGAGAGAAAGAGAGAGACAGAGACAAAGAAATAGAAAAAGATAGAGAGACAGAAACAGAAAGAGAGAGAGAGAGAGAGAAAGAGAGAGAGAGAGAGAGAAAGACAACCTTTTGTTTTGATGCTATATGTTCGAAGATTGTGTTGTAAGAAGCTAAAAATCTCAGTGATGACAATGTGAGAATCACGTGACGTGGATTGAATTCAATCCAGTTATTTTTCTTACCGTCATTTCCCACCGAAAATAAACTATAAAATACCTTCAATGACATTTAGACAAAAGGTGTTATACAATATAAGCTATAAAATACCTTCAATGACATGATGAATACTCTTAAAAGTTATCTAATTGTTTATTTTTCTTTTTTTTCTAAAATGTCAATTATTTAAACAATGGAAAAAAAAACTTGCTATTTAAATGCATTAGATCTAGCTATCAACCTACGTATGAACAAAGTAAGAAGCTCTAAGCCCTGACAATGAATGTGGGTTTAAAAAAAACAAACTGTCTGTCTGGTAGATAGATGTTAACCTGTTTATTTGTGTGAGCTGTGTTCTTTTTATATTTTACATAATGGTAAGTGTATATTTTTTACAAAGCTTTTATCAACTCAGTCTGTTCGTCTGTCTGGTAAAACGTTTGTACACGTTATTTGTTCCACACCCACGCTCAGATTAAGTTTATGAAACCTCGCACATTTATTAATTGTCATTTATAAAAAAAAATAATCCCCCGAAAATAAAAAAAAAATCTATTAATTAAAGGTAATTACTTCATTTGATACCAACAAGGGAAAATAATCCTTCTGTATTCAAATATATGGCTAAATATGTTGGATTTGGTCCCCTTAGATAATTTTACACTTAATTTCTACCACAACCATTCTCGGATCAATTTGAAACTTTAAAGAATTTTTTTTTTGGGTTGAATCAATTAAACAATTAACCAATTAGTGAAGTAATCATGGGTAATTAATTAATTTGTTTAATATTGAATATCATTATTGAGAGACATGGGTTCATGTACTTTTAATAACCTATAGTAAATGTCGTTTCTCATAAGTTTCAACTGAGTTTAAATCATGATATATATATGTATATATTACTACTCTGTAAGAACTCTCTTCTTTTAATTTATGTGCACAACAAATGTTTCTTTTCAAAATACAGGCAAATATGTTTATGAATATTTTCGCAAAAAGACAGACAGTGAGGGATGGTAAAAGAGAGTGAGAGAAAGAGGGAGATGGTTTGCCTGTTCTAGACTGTCAAGTCTCAACAAACTTGCCTAGTCTTAACATACTGTCCAGTCTCAGCATACTGTCCAGTCTCATCACACTGTCCAGTCTATACACACTGTCCAGTCTATACACATTGTCCAGTCTCAACATACTGTCCAGTCTATACACACTGTCCAGTCTCAAAATACTACCCAATCTCAACATACTGTCCAGTCCTAACATACTGCTTAGTCTTAACATACTATTTAGTCTCAACATACTGCCCAGTGTCAACACACTGTCCAGTCTATACACACTGTCCAGTCTCAGCATACTGATCAGTTTCAACATACTGTCCAGTCTCAACATACTGTCCAGTCTCAACATACTGATCAGTCTCAACATACTGCCCAGAGGCTCAGCTGGAGATGCTTGTCTCTTTCACCTTTAGTCTTTGACCCGATGACTTGATTTCAGCGTCATTACAGATGACCACTCTCCGACCACTCTCCGACATCTAGTTGGAAGAGGGGGGCTGCAGGAGACGGATCGGTTGGGTCGTGGTAGACGCCAGAGATAAGACCTCTAGACTCAAATTACAATAATGATGTACCGATAGGGACACTGTGTAGGGTGTTATGTCTCCAGTGTCCTATTACAAAGTATCATCCTGGGACTTAATGGTGGGACATTGATGGTAGGATATTGATGGTTCTTACAATGTACAGGCTGGAACTACTTGAAAGTTTTTTTTTAAAGGTTTATGTTGATTGTAATTATCTAGGTTTATCAAGGCTATGCTTATCTAGGCTTATCTGGATTATGCTTATCTAAGGTTTTCTCGATTGTGTTTAACAAGGTCTATCTACATTGTAGTTATCAAGCTAGATTTATCTAGATTGAGCTAATCCAGGTTTATTTAAATTGCATTTATGTAGATTTATTTTGTTTTCTAGAGTAAAAATCTTTATTTTTAGGATAGAGACATTTAAAATAATTTTAAAAAGAAATATTAAAATATAATCAATGTATGTCTGCTAGAGCTGCTACATAGACTAATACTGTCAGTTGATTACTTTTAATTTTTTTGAATACAATTTTTTTTAATGCTAGTGAAATAAAAAAAAAATTAAATTTATTTATTAAATATAGTTATTAGTTGTCTTACTCTTGTTAAAATCCATGAGTTAATTAATGCATCACGGCTAAAAAAAATAATAATTAAAATATTTGTATGGAACGTATCATCTGTTTAGGGTTGTAGCGTGAGTTCTAGGTAAGTTCTTAATGTTTAGATAGATAATGTTTATGTCATTAAAAAGGAACAATCTGACTTTGTCACATTAAAATTATGAGTGAGTCTAGTGTGAATGTACACTTTGGTTTCTTATAGTTATAATGTTTTTTATTTGGTGTAATGCACAAATTGTAAGACCAATTTCCATAGAAATATATATTATAATACTTTTGTTTTTATATCGAGAGAAAGAAGAGTCTACTAAATATTGTTTATTTGCTAAAGGTGTCTTTTTTTTTATTTTTTTTATTTTTGAACTGTTTAGACTCGTAGTACCACGCTCTTGTCTGAAGTGTTGTCTTTCTGTGAGGGAAGAGTCCTTGTAAGCACAACACATTTCCATAAGGATCAATAAAGTAGCCTTAGTCTTAGTCTTAGAGGTGACTCCTACAAGAAGTATCTAGCCGAGTGATGATACGAATGAATTGATAAGGTTGTGACTTGGATTCTCTCTTTGGCTCTTCAGTCTCTTAAAAAAAATGATTTTATTCATTCTAGAGTTAGTTTTCTTTCTTAATGTTATCCAGCTATTCTAATTTGTTTAGAGCGTAAAGTTCATCTAGCAGTCATCAATGAAATATCCAACATTAAATGCTTGACGCAATCCTGAAACCTCCGACTCTTAAACAGTTGAAATACCCGATGCTTAGTGCTTACGTAATTAAAACACATGGCTATTGGAGTAAAATAAGATTAACACAGACCCACATGACATAAGGTGCATCAACAAATGACCAGTAAAACTTCGGCCATTAATTGTATTAGCAATGTCTTCATATTAAAAAAAAACCCTAAAAGTTCGCTTGTCAGACCTTGTGGTCTATAGGGCAGATGATGTAAAGGTCACATGTTCCTGTGGGCTACGGTTAACGAGGGTGTCATGTGGCCAACTACCACCTTTACTTTTCCACTACTTATTAGAGTTTAATAAACTTAAGGGCGTCCAAAGATCACGAAATTAAAACTCGGAGATTATAATATTTATTTTGGGTAACAAAGACTTTAAAGTTAAAATAAAGAAAAAAAATTAATAACAGATTGGTGACTAATCCGGAACAATTTCATTCTACCTAGATAATTAAGTGGCTAACAGTCTTAGACGTTAAGTCTGATTCTAACCTCTTTAGTATTCATCAACAATAGTCGTTTAAAATTGTTTAGGCAGACTTAGGCAGTATTCTACAGTTGGCGTTACCTTTTGTTTTATTATGTTACAGAATGTAGTATACACCTCTTGAGATGTTTACCTCCTAAGAATATTACGTCTGCGAGTAACTGAAGAAGTTTGATTTGACGAAGTCCCCTAACAAAAAAAAAAAAAACCAAGGAAAGGAAAGAAAATTGAAAGTCAATCACGACAGTCTGAGAACCGTCGACTAACATGATTAACTTTCACCAATGTTTAATACTGTAATATTGATCGGGCCTCTCGTCATACTCTTCTTTTCTCTCTCACTCTTTTATTTCCCCTCTCTCTCTCTCAGTGAGGGTCTATCTTTCATTTAGAGGTTACTTTCTCAAGTCCAGTTTACTAGTAAGTATTTGGGGTTTCTGGCACCTCCGTTTCCCCCTCTTCCTCTCCACGTAATGCTATCTCCCCCCGCCCTCAACCAAAGCTACTCATGAATAACTCACGGCTGCCGCTGTTTCGCCTTAAACCCTAAATTCGATTGCCTTGTCAAGAGGACAGCACTCTAGTC
This sequence comes from Biomphalaria pfeifferi, assembly GCA_030265305.1. Classification (NCBI taxonomy): domain Eukaryota; kingdom Metazoa; phylum Mollusca; class Gastropoda; family Planorbidae; genus Biomphalaria; species Biomphalaria pfeifferi. Next base: position 464,555 of record JASAOG010000060.1, on the reverse strand, counting down.
ACCTTTTCTTTTTGTTTTATGACGTCACCAGTCTCCAGTTTGTGTGTGTGTTGAGAGACATCTGGGTAATTAGACTTAAAGGTATTTGACCAGGTCACCTCTGTGTTGAGGCTTTAAGATAAGCGAGTTTAAGGGCACAGTTTAGTGAGATCTTGAAAGAACTTAAGACTGGAGCTCATCGACCTGGACTCGGATTATAATTGGAAATAAAATCTATAAAGGCCTTAATTACAATACAGAAAAATAGGCATCTTAATTAAATAAAGTATTCGTTCACAAAAGTGGGTTTTTTTTGTTTTGTTTAGGGCAGGCAGCCACAATGATAGTATCGGGTTCGAATCATATTTGAGGCCGGGATACAAATCTGTAATGATTTTCTTATCCGAGTACACCGAGTAGTAGTAGACACTGCCATAACTACGTAAACAGAGGATAGTTGATCTTTCTGCTGGCTACATGACAGGTCAGTGACGTCTGGTTCTAAGATTGTAAGTACACATAGTTCATCAGCGCCCCCAGCACGATATCTTATGACGTAATACACACGTGGATAGTATTTAAATTTAGCACTGGTAAATTGTAACAGAAACTTTTTTGTCTTATTACCACCTACAACCCCCCCCCCCTCCACACACACACACTTCATTTCTCAGCCTATTTTCTACGTATATTCAAACCCAGTTGAAGACATTCTTTTACCTCAACCTGTTTCAAATAATCTTCGTTCTTGTTTTGAACTCCGATGTAAAGGAGATGCGGAGTACATTTCTTTTCTTTGCATGCTGCGACGATTTATGTTTGAGTATCAAATGACAGTAATGTCTTCATGTTTCGATGCGATAGTGTCAATGGACAATGCGTTTCTAATGTTATAATTTTGTACAGTTCTCTCTATTAAAAATTTATTTTTAGAGCTTTTAAATAATATCGTAATGCCGAAGATATTACTTCAAAGTACAAACTCAAAACACAAATCTTCTTTTAAACAATTACAAAGCTTTTATTCTGGAACTAGGAATCAGTTTAATAATATACACACTACATGAATGTACAGTACAATTCGATTCTGTTACTCTAGTCGTCGCTCGATATTGAATATGCAAGCCTTTAAATACTTCCTCTTACCTCCCTTCTAGTAACATCCAAAGTATTTTTAAAACTTACGGGAAAACGTCATCGTTTTAAATAAACATGTCATTACTTGTCAACAACATACAGCCATGACTTTGTGCTAGAAAATATTCAATCTAAAAATAAACTTAACGCAATAGCTGCCTTATGCTCCATGACATGCACATTTCGAAAATTAGACTTTTTAAATTTGACTTTATTAATGTTGGTAAATTATATATCCACTGATAGGTGACACTTACCAAAAATACCTCTTTCGAAAAGCAGAGATCTATAAAATTTAATTGCAGTGTTTCTGAAGATGGGCAGAACTGTTTTAGCGAAGAAATATTACAAATGTCTTATATAAGAAACGAACTAAGTGGATTGTTCAACTTTATGTCAATGTTTCTTAATGAAACAAATTAATTTCTTTAAGAAAAGGTTATAATGCTCTTTTTATTTTTTCTTTAGTTAAACATTTAGAACGACATGGTAGATACAACTTTTGCCAAATGATAAAAAAAAACAAAAAAAACAACGTTCGCGCCCTCATGGTCAGAGTGGATAAAGAAAAGTGAAAATCTTTGTTTATATGTGTCATGGTATATACAATATTTTCTGTGTGAATCATTGTTATGTTGTTATTTTATGTTTCATTTCAAGTAAGCACCAATATGAATATCTTTGAGCTGCTTCGTTTTGTACCTTTACACCATCTAAAGTTAAGACTCCAAGCTTCAAACTAGCAAGAAAGGTAATGCATGTATGTTTGACATGAGATTGTATTGGACATCCTTCCCGCAGTGCTTGTCACTAGGTCGTGTTTCTGGCAAGATCCAGGTCTGCACTGCATGCGTCACTGACTTCATTAGCTGACTACGCACTCAATGAGTATACATTTTATAACAACGCTGTCAGTGGTAGGGTGGTTTAAAGTGTACGAATTATGTATAATGTTAATAGACGAGGGTTAATAGCTGAAGGCGCCTTGCAGGCGGAGTGTAATTCTGTTATTGTAGTAGTGGAATGCTGAGTTAGGGTAATGCATGTAATTATTAATTGCTGCTATAAGAAAGGTGTGACTGTGTGATAGAGGTTATAGAAATGTAATGTACTAGTTTAGAGAGTAGGTTAGTTTTGTTAGACAAATATATTGTGTATAGTTTTTGCGGCGGTAAAAGTAGTGACGTAGTAAGACAGACTAATGACGTAGTAGACAGACTTAGGCAAACAAGAGACCAGCATGGCGTTATGTTAGAAGTAGGTTGTGTTTTAAATAGTAGTTGAATAGTAATTAGATATAGCGACGTTTTAGGAAGACTGGACGGATTTCCCAGTGGTTAATAAAGTCTCATTTTATAGAACTGAATGTTGTTATCAACTATATTCAACTTTTAATGTTCTGTAGCTAATGTTAAGTAATAATTGATACATAGTCGAAGTCAGATTAGATTAGCCCACAACAGTAGATCCTGAGATATCTGAAAATAAAGTATCTTGTTTTTCTAGTTGAAAATTTGAAAGAAAAAAAATATCAAGGTAAAAAAAAAAAGCTACACTGTCAGTTAAAAAAAATGAAATACATTTTTGGTGGTCCTTGGGACAAACAAAGATTAAGAAAAAAGATAAAAAAAGATAAACATTGAATGTTTCAAAACTTTATCGCTCACTTCATCGTCTTGGTTCCAACGTTGCTCACACTATTGATGAGCTGACCAACTGTTCACTTCCGTTGACTGCTGGGCCATCAAAAACTTTGGGAATAGCACACACAGAAAACAGGGTGATTATAGAACATAGACATATACTTTCTTTGTGCAATTTGTTTCCTGTAAGTTACTAGGTCTACGACTTTATAGACTTCTTATTACATAAGGAGATATATATCTCCATCTATAACAACTATAAAGATGTTGTCTGTTAAGTGTGTACGAGGTTTCCATTCACTTTATAGAATAAAAAATTTCATATTTTTTTTGTTCAAGTAAACTTGTCATCATGAAAGTCTACATGTATGAAATATGGCGACAGATGGCGCTCTTTAAAGAAATAGTTCAGTCGTGTTTGTGTGTTGAACTCGATTTTTTTGTTTTTGATGAGGTGAAAAACATTACCTCCTTGACACACACACAGGTTTTTTTAAAGTGTTTTTTTTTCTGTCACACTCTTTCCTCTGTGTTTTATCTCCCAAGTATTTCTCTTCAAATACATGCACGAAATAATTAACTTCAATAAGCGCGAAATTCTTAGAAAGCAGAGCGTCAAGGGGAGAGAAGTGGCTTTTCCAAGCACTCACGTCTGCTGATTTGGGAAAGGAAATAGTAAAAAAATAAAATATCAATAAAAAGAAAGGATTTCTCTAATTTATATGAGAATTGATCGTATTGTGTCATCGTTGTCTTTGTTCTTGATTAAGAAGTACTTTTCTTTGTACGAAACTGCTTTGATAATTTTTTAAAAATGTAGGTCAAATCTATAGGCCTATATAGCGTATACATCTTTTTTTGTCCAATGTGACTAAAATAATTATGTCACATGATTTCATGTAAAATATATAAATTAGCATTCAAATATTCAAATATTGACCTAGCGAATTGGAAATAGTCTAATGTAGAAACGTCAAAATTGATCTAATTAATTGAAAATTGCAAACATCAACAATTACCTAGTAAATTGAAAATAAACAAATGTGCAAATATCAATAACGACCTAGTTAATTGAAATAGACTAGTATAATAATATTGATCTTGTTAATTGAAAATAGAGTAGTATAATAATATTGAATAATTAATTGAACATATACTAGTATACTAATATTGACCTAGTTGTTTGAGAATAGAAATCAATATTGACCGATTAAATTAATTAAAAACATATTTTTTAGAAATTAAGCTTATCTAAGAGAAAGAACCATGAAATCACTTCTGTTTTTCTTAATACTGCAGGAATAAGCTCCCTTAGTCTACAGAAAAAAAAAAAATTAATTACCTTTAATTGATTACCTATTTTGTTAATTTATATTCTTGATAAATGTATTGTCATGGACTAAGATTAACAATGTTACATTTCAGCGGAAATGAGAGAAAACGTATAGAAAACGTAATAAAGGGAATAGCTCCACATATGCAGCCACATTTCCTTATTCCCTTTATTTCCTTTGTTGATACCATTCAAAATAATTAATTATCAATAATCAATTAACTATTTGGTTAAGGTTTTGATTAACTCAAGTTTTGTTAGGCGAAACAAATAATTGTGTAAGATTTCACTTAGATCCGTGACAGTGCATGGGCGTAGCCAGGTTTTTTTTCGGGGGAGGGTTTGGGGGTATTCCCCCACGACGGAAAAAAATTATATATATATAAATGTGTGTGTGCGTGTGTGTGTACATAATTAATCTTTATTACATTCTGACCCTTTCGGAAGACGTTTTTTTTTTGCCCTAGAATAGCTTCTTCCTGGAATTAGTGGAAAACTTGTAGACTCCCCGCTCTTGCTAGCAAGGGGGTATGGGGGAGCTCTCAGCGCTCCCGCAGCGCGGGGCGAAGCCCAGCCGCCGAGCACTATTTCTGGTATTGAAAACCAACAAAATGCATATTCTGAGGTATCTACAGTGCATTATCTTGCTATTAAAAATTTTTATTTCAAAAACCTAATGTGCTATTCTTACTGACTTAGACCTCTTGCGACGTTCGGCGCATTATGAGTAATTCATTTTGTCGGAGAACATGTCATGCAAAACCTCATGGGGCGCTCTGCCACAATCTTACTAAGGGTTCGACTCCCAGTTCGGCATAGGATTTCTTTGATTTAGACCTGATCTCTATAACTGACTCCTAAAATCTGCCTTAGACATCTTTGTTGAGCCACATTTAGTGTTTTTCAATTTCGGCAGATGACTATTCACACTTTATTAATGGAGCCCAGCCACTGGTAGAATTTTGTAACCTCTCTTCACTACGCTTTTGGAATTAAATGCCTGTATTTCGCTTTAGATTTTATATGGAAAAGGAAAATTTTATCTTAAAAATCATCTGTTGAGGGGTTTTAAACTAAAAAATCTCTGGAGTTTTTTTTTGTGTTTTTTTAAATTCAAAACCCCATTTAGCTACGGTCATATAATTTGCTCTAAAATAATATTGAAGAGAGAGGTTTTCAACTCAAAACGCTCTGTAGGGGAACTTTAAACCATCTGGAGGAGTTTTAAATTATAAAAAAAAAAGCCATCTGGAGGAGTGGTATTTGAACTCAAAACCCCTCATTAGCTTAGCTACGCTCAAAGAATTTTAGTGTGTAATTTGCTTTTTTTATATTGAAGAGGTATTTTTTAGCATCAAAACCCTCTGAAAGGGGATTTAAACTCAAAACCCCTTTTGCTACGCTCATAGCATTTTGAGTGCGTAATTTGCTTTTTTTTAAATATTGAAGGGGTATTTTTCAGCTTCAAACCCCGCTGGCAGGGGGGTTTAAACTCACGACCACTTTGGCTACGCTCAAGATTATATAGTGTGTAATTTGCTTTTTTTTTTTAATGAATAGGTACTTTTTAGCTTCAAACCCCAACTGGAGGAGGGAGGTTAAACTCAAAACCCCTTTGGCTACGCTCATAGAATTTTGAGTGTGTAATTTGATTTTTTTTATATTGAGAGGGGTTTATCGTAATTTTTGGAGGCGGTTTTAAAGTCAAAATCTTCCTTAGCTATTTTCTTGGAATTTGGGGATTGTCGTTAGCATTTTTTTTAGTTTTGTTTATAGAAGAGGGGGATTTAACTGCAACTGTAACTGTAGGGGGTTTAGGGAGTTTTTAACTCAAAACACCATCGGCTGTGCTGTGGTAATTGATGATTTAGTATTAAAATCTCACCTAAAATAAACAAAATGAAAGCAAAAAAATCAGTCACTCAATTCCGTCCCCCCCCCCACGGGGGGGGGGGGGGATTTCATTTGGGGGGAGGGTTGAACCCCCCAACCCCCCCTGGCTACGCCCATGTGACAGTGAGTGGGAAAAATAACGTCTACAAAAAATTGTATCAAACAGAATGAGCTGATATAATATTTGTAATAAATAGGGTTCCTCAAAACGTCAATACTGCCTTTTAAATGTGTTAAACATTCGTATTTCGTTGAAGATTTATACATATTGTAATTTGTTAGCATCTGTATAATGATATCATGTCTGCAAATTTAAGCCACTGGGGAGTGTATAGAATTATTGGGAAGCAAACAGAAAGTTTTACCTTCAAAATGATTTTCTAAAATTAAAATGTAATTTTTTATATTTTTTTTTCACTCAAATTATTTCTTAATGCCAATAACTATCATATTTTTAATTCGCCTCCTCAGTCTAACCCAAATCAGGAGAGTTCAGTCCGACCTATGAGCTAGACTTACAAAGGGGAGATAATGATGAATCTGGAAATTTGTATGTTTAGTGTAATTATAGCTTGGCGAAACTCGTCTTTTTAAACATTGGTGAAAAATATTTTAAATAAATTGAAAAATAGTTAAATAAATAAATAAGTTAGGAAAAATAAGTAACACTCTTGCTAATAAAAACAAATATTTAAAAACATCATTACAGTGTTATACTGTACTGCTAAACTGCATATCCTAGAGGGCGCAGTAATAACGCTCATTTACTCCAAATACTATATTTCCATATCTGTCAATTTTACAATATATTATTGTATACAAATCATGTGCCTCACTGTGTATATATTAAAAATTTAAAAATGGTGTGGGAATGCTTTTTAATGTATAACTCGTTGCTACTGAGATAAAAATATCATATAAAATATTAAGAATAGAATATTGCTTAGAAATGATTGATCTACCCCTTTCAGAATCAATCAGTTTTCTATATCAGCAGATATCAAATAACTGTTTATAACGTGAGTCATAACATTGACATAACTTTTGTTCGATAAAGTATCTCTCTCTCTTTCTCTCTCTCTTTATATATATATATTTCTTACGGAGACACTGTTTCCAGCCTGCTTGTCCTATTAACATTATTACCTCGAGTAATAATTTATTCTCCGGGTTTTCGCGATCACAATCGTTTGCTAGGACAATTTGTAAAAGATTTCCTTTTGATGAGGCTTTCATTATCTGACTGAAACTTTGGCGCCAGCTTGTAATTGGGTCGAAAGGATGCAGGCTGCAGGGGAGTGCTGAAAAGATGATGCCTCAATGGCTGCAGGGTATGCAAATGGTCTATTTCAAGATGTATACGTTAGTATTACTGTCTCTTTACATCCTGTTCAGCTAGTTATTATTTGTAGACATTTGATCAAAGATATCTCCTCCGTTTAGTGAAAATACTATGTGCTCTAACTGAAGTAAATTATCTGGGTTGTAAGTCAAGTATATATATATATATATACATGTATATATATATATATATATATATATATATAGAGAGAGAGAGAGAGATATTTATACATATAGTACGAACTAATGAAGAAAGAGAAAGGCCCGTTTAACACGGATATATCTCTTACTAAAACATTTTTTTCTTAAACCTAACAATTGTATGGTAGAGACTAAAATACAACTAATAATAATAAGTAATGAGCCTTGTCTATGAGTCTAAAGATTACTGAGGCGAATGCAGTTCTTCTCGTGGAATACGGAGCCCAGCTGTGACCTGCATATTTTGTCAACTAGCGTAGACGTAACCATTGTCTGCCAGTGGTCTATATACGTTCTCTGTTCGCCGTCAACGTCTGCCCTCGTCAGTGGATTTCTGTTTGGTCTCAAATGTATATATCTCTACGCATGTAAAAATCTCCATCTGTCTCGTTCGGTCGCAATCTGCTGCCAGGTGCTCTCTTCTTTGTGAGTTAAAGCAAGTTGGGCACCTAAGCTGATCTATAAAGCGTTTCCGGCGGGGTAGGAAAACATCTGTTACATTACCCAAAAAAAAAATGCATAAGAGCAGTCCATGTATTTCTATACAATCCATAACGGCATTTGTAAGAGCATCACTATTGCCTTGGTACGTCCACAATGGAGATTCCTTGCCCTATTATAACAAGCTAAACGCCTCAATTAGAGAAAAGTAAAAAATATACTGTCCTCATTAATGACCGTCACGGACTAGTCTACGGGCCTTAAGAGTGTTGCGGTTAATTACGAAGACGAAGTTCTGGAAGATAATTTCTTACGGAGACACTGTTTCCAGCCTGCTTGTCCTATTAACATTATTACCTCGAGTAATAATTTATTCTCCGGGTTTTCGCGATCACAATCGTTTGCTAGGACAATTTGTAAAAGATTTCCTTTTGATGAGGCTTTCATTATCTGACTGAAACTTTGGCGCCAGCTTGTAATTGGGTCGAAAGGATGCAGCCTGCAGGGGAGTGCTGAAAAAATGATGCCTCAATGGCTGCAGGGTATGCAAATGGTCTATTTCAAGATGTATACGTTTGTATTACTGTATCTTTACATCCTGTTCAGCTAGTTATTATTTGTAGACATTTGATCAAAGATATCTCCTCCGTTTAGTGAAAATACTATGTGCACTAACTGAAGTAAATTATCTAGGTTGAAATACAAATAAAAATTACTTTTTTTTTGTCTTGGATGTAAATCAAGTATACAATGTTTCAGTTTTAAAAAAGTGAAACATTGAATCAATGTACTAATTTTTAGCATTGTAGCAATGTCACAAAAACAACAACAACAACAATGTACTACTACTAATAATAATGAGGCTCGTCGTAACGTCCGAAGTTTAACGAGGAATGCAGTACTTCCCGTGGATACAACTTCTCTAATGCTAAAACAAAATAAAAATTCATTAAGACTTAAACTACAAATGCAATAATACTACCACATTACCACTATACCAAATGTTACTGCATGGCACAAACAGCTTTAGAACGTGTTCGAGTTCCCTTACCTGAACACAAAGGGCATGCCAACTGAGACTACTGAGATTGTTCCTACTAGGTGTTTGATTTCCCTTACCTGAACGCTAAGGGCATGCCAACTGAGACTACTGAGCTTGTTCCTAATACTTGTTCGAGTTCCCTCACCTGAACACTAAGGACATGCCAACTGAGACTACTGATCTTGTTCCTACTAGGTGTTCGAGTTCCCTCACCTGAACACTAAGGGCATGCCAACTGAGACTACTGAGATTGTTCCTACTAAGTATTCAAGTTCCCTCACCTGAACACTAAGGACATGCCAACTGAGACTACTAAGCTTGTTCCTACTAGGTGTTGAGTTTTAACTCACTAAAGTTAAAGAGGTTATTGTCTCATCGTCTGTGTTCCAGTGTTTTATTTCATCACCAGCTTGTATCACACACACACACACATAGAACAGACAGGTTGTTGTATCTTGACGTTTCTTGTCCATCACGACACTAACGACAGAAATCATAGCAAACAATATTGATCATATTAACTACATCTTTAACTTCCAAGTCCATAGGTCCAAGACCTGGCGTGATTTTGTATTTGACCTTGAACACCTACAAATTGGAATTTCACGCATGAATATTGAAATAACCTTAAAAAAAAGAAATAATTATAAGATAATAATAGTTTAATATAATATTTGATAATAATATCACGTGTTGCCAAAGTAATCTACTTCATGAACTTCCTAGTCCAAATCTCTCGAAGAAAGGCTACGGGGGGGGGGGGGGGGGGGGGGGATGGCAGCGGGCAGGATATGAACCCTGGGCCATCGAGACGACCGAACGAATATACTTGGCACATACACCACGACCATGCAGACAGGCTTAGTAGACGTTTTTAATTGATTTGTGATTGGTTTACTTCACTCTACTTATTGTTTCGATTTATCGATGATACAATCCAGACTGATTGATGGGTTAGTTAGTCGGATAGATCTGTTATCTTGACTGATCGATCTACTTGTTAACCAACGAATCGATCCACTTCTGCTTGTATTAACCCGTTACAGTCTAACTTTACAAGCACTTAACTGAGGTCAGTCGTCCAAATTTGTTCAGCTCCCAGCCTTTCTGGACTTCTTTACCTAGTCGTATTGACCATTTGGTTTCCAGAGCAAACACTGAGATAGAGCGTCTCTCTCCCTCTCTAACCCTCTCTCTCTCTCTCTGACCATTATCACTCTCTCACACTATTCTATCTGGTCTTATACCTACTTACACCCGCAGCAGGTAGTGGGCACCCATCCCTCCCTGTTTCAGGATCACTTCCCCAGTTTCCTCCCCTGAGTTCCCCGAGTCTCAAGTGGGTATGTGTTTCCCTTACCCTGTGTGCCTGTTAGTCGGTGTCAGAACTTTGCCAGGAAGTCGCTGAGTTATCACTTCTTGGCGGCCATGTTATTTTAATCTTAACAGGCATGTTATGGTAACATCCACCGCCATGGCATTTTGTAACAATGTCGAAGCGACTCGTGGCAATATTTTATTCAGATATTTATCATGCTTTCTATTAATAATAAATTATAAACGTATGCGCACTGCCAACTATTCCTATATTTCATTTGAAACAATCCATAAAGCCTTGTGACATATTTATCCAAAATTTTACACAAAGTCAATTTTAATGTTGACATCAACTTTATGGCTTTTCAAAGCATAAAAGAAACATTTTATAATTAATAAATTATACATTAAAACAACAACAGTAATAATTAATTGTATGCTATTAAGTGCGATGTTTGATCGAGAGGCTAAGTAAGCATGGCTTAGCTAACTATCCAGGAAATTCGAGGTTCGACAACCGACTACTGTGTGCCTAAAGGCACAATGGAAAACCTTCTCCCAAATACCCATTCTTCCAATTGTCCGCAAAGAGAATGTACCATAGCGCTCAGAGCATGCTATAAGCATGAAAGTTTATCAACATAAAAGCTATCTAAAAACAAGGTTACAAAGACAGTTTGTTTGGAAAAATAAAACTCGAAATCGTCCCCTGAATTGGTCTACCCAGGCAGGTAAAAAGGCAGGTTTCAATATTTTCAGACAGAATATGAAAAGTAGATATTCTATCAAAGGCAAATGACAGAGAAGAATGGAGAAAGAAGGTTAACAGTTCTTGTGTGGTGCCCCAAAGGTCCAGCAGACCAAAGGACTGGTGAAGGTGAAGGTGAAATTAGATATGAGTCTGTGACCTAACTGATGTCATATAATGTCATATAATGAGAATGTCATATAATGAGAATGTCATATAATGAGAATGTCATATAATGAGAATGTCATATAATGAGAATGTCATTGGTCTAATTGTTTTGTAAAGGGCTAATCTCCTATTCAGAGCCTCGGGAAAAAAAATGAAAAAATTGCTTTAGTATGTGAAGCATTCATGCTAGGTGCAGTTCACGCGATAATATGAAAAACTACTTATTAATTGTTGTTTTAAATTATGTACTAAATAGATTTTTTTATCTTTAAAGAAAAGTAAATATTTGTCTTCTAACTGTTGTTGTTATTATGACAGAACCTATTTAACTTAGCAATAAATTTGTTAAAAATATGGTAAATAGGCATCTCCTTTACTAAATAGCCTTCCGTGTTTTTGCTATTACTAGTGAATAGCTGTTAAAATTGTGCATTTTTATGAAAATAAAACTGCTTGCATAGTTTTCTATTTCATAGAAGAAAAATGTAGCCGTTGCATCAGAACTTTAAATGGTCTAAAATATCATTATGTCGGATTTTCAATATACTTTCTAGTTTACGAGATCTAAACGGGACGGACAAACGGACGGACAGACAGACCACACAAAACTAATAGCTTCTTAATATTAATAACTAAAAACTACATTCTAGCCTCTGTGGCATTTCGCGTCTCGAGAAATACAAATTTCCCTTTGCAACCTCTCATCTGACTCAAGAGTCCAGTCCTTGATAAAAAATTCTGGTCACAGGTTGAGCATCAATAATTACCAGGCGCTGTTGCACTTTCACCTTTCTTTCTACTTATTATGTGCAAGCCATCTGCAATACAGGACCCTTCCTTTATGCTCGCTCTCCATGTGGATCTATCCAGTGCCTCGTCTTCCCAACTGTTAGTGTTTATTTTAAAGGACATCATGTCGCGCTAGTTTACATCAGTCCACCAAGTGGACTATCTGCACAACTCCTGCCTTTTATTAGATCACCATACAAAATATTTAGTGGAAGTCGACCTAGCGGCATTCTGTGAACATGTCCAAGCCAGCTAAGACCTGGCACCCTTTCCTCGCAGAACTTCCTTGTTGGTTACCTTAAGCTTCGGGGCTGTAAAATATGCAGCATTTTCTTTACCTGCCAAGAGTAGGTGGATTTTGCGATCTATTGGAACTGACCAAACAGGTGATGTTTCTGTGGCCTACAGTTGATGAGTGTGTCATGTGGTCAGCACAAAGAACAACTGCCTTTACTTCCCCTCCCCCCCCCCCCCCCCAAAGTATTTAAGTCTCATTGGAAGTCTTCTGCTATAATTCCAACATATCTACAAGTCCAATATGTTATAGATACGAATGAAACATTTTGAACATAGAGCACTTTTTAAATTAAAAAGACATGGGGTACCAACGAATGTACGAGAAAAAAATCAAGATGGCGATATTGTGTTACTTTGAGACCGAGTTGGCCTATTTTCAAATATAATCAAGCGCTCTGAAACTCTCCCCTGGCTGGTTTCATTTTTTTTTAATTTCTGAAAAAAAAATGTTTTCATTTCCACAGATTGTATTTGTTTTAAAAGCTTGAACACGGAATTCATCAATTTGAGCCAAAAATTGAATGCAGACACAAATATGGCGGAGTGCACAACGTAAAAAAAAAATAGAGCACAAGTTGTCATCCAAGTAGAATTTGGACATCATGTCATTTGAAACAGAATGTTGTACACATAGATTTGTAGTTTGAACTTTGATTCATGCTAAAAATATTTTAAATACACGTTTTGATGCTTATGGTTTGGTTACGTAATTTGAATAGTTTGAAACATATAGTGGTTACTTATTTAACGTAACTGTCTTATGGTAGTAACTATACTATAGTAACTATAATATACCAAACAAAACTTAATATATACCAAGTGGTTAAATTTAGATGAACTACTCCATCTGTTCCGTACGTGACTTCTAAAATCAGTTGTGTGTAATTCAGGCTATATGCTACTAAATACATACTCATAATGATTAACCCAAAGAAATCTAATCGTTTTAAATATTGTTTTTCTATATTATAAGTTCTGTAGAAATGTAACAATAACATAACGGCGAAGTCTTTTCCTTGATTTTTTTTTTCTTAATAAAGCAATTTCGGAAAGGAGAAAAAAAGATTTTAGCTTCCAAATATAAAATTGACAAACATACAACACAAATACAATAGCGTCTTTTCCCTTCGAAAATCAGTCAACAGAGAATAAATAAAACTTCTCTTCCGCACTGTCTTTGTACTGTAACTGCTCTCTCACCTGGTGAAGTCAGACACACTTGATGCTGTGTAATACACACGCCACTTGTTTAGCAGTGAATGTTGTAACAAACTGTTTAGCAGTGAATGTTGTAACAAACTGTTTAGCAGTCAATGTGGTAACAAACTGTTTCACAGTCAATGTTGTAAGAAAAACACTGCTTATAAACCATTGTTATATAATTACATCCAGGGACACTCTAGATGATTTACAGAGGAGAATTCACACTCCGTAAGGCTCTAAGCTATTTGAGATCTAGGGCCCGTTGTAATCAACACAAGTTTTTACTCTTTCTTCAAAGTAGTTACAAATATCCATAGAACTATTTTTGAAGTGGGGGTCCTGAGCTATTTCTTATGTTGCTTATAGGAAGATCCAGCCCTGGAGATATTTGTCTCGCTCAGCTTTTATGTCACGTATTTATTGACAAGTGTAATTGCTATAGAAAACAAATAAAATATTCATTTGTATATTCGTCCTGGTTCGGTGTCCCATTTCACTCGTTGTCTTGATCACGTGGTCTACAAAATAAGTCGGTTCATTTTGCACTGGGGGTGGGAGGAATTTTCTTTGAAGTACCCAGATCTAAATGTCGCAAAGTCAGCTTGGAGGTCGAAAAAGTGTTTTCTTTGATTCCTGGCTCAATTATCTTTCTTTCATTGGCAACTTCCGGTTCCGGATGATGCCAACGTAATCATAGCTATCCCAGAGTTCACACACGGTCTGCTTTCTGTAACGTCCACATCCTGCAGGTGTGATGTCTCCAGGGACACGCAGCACACCTACAGTAATTGTTTATTGGGAATTTCTTGCTTTTGTTGACTAAAACGAGGTTTCGACATAATGAAGTTTTAAAAAACTACAACAGAGAAATAAATATGTCTTTATTGTCGATAATCGTCAGAATGACGTTTCAATTTGGCTAAAATACTGGGTTTTAAATACCTAAAGATGACTTTTAAAATTAGTGAACGTAAATTAGGAAGTCAATCTTGTCTTTGTTTGTGAAAATTAATTTATCTTTTTGAATTTCTTTGATTGCTAACATTAACTTTGGATTACATTTAGAAAGATAATTGCTTTTCTTTTCGCAATATGTTTGAGATTTAGATACGCTTTTATAATTTAGTTTGAAAGATTTAAATGTAGAGCCAAAATTAAATTGGTGCATGAAAAAATGTTTTTGTTTTTTATATTTAATTGCAATGTAAAATCATGCCAATAAAAATACTTTTATTTTTCTTAACTAAAATATGTCAATAAAAAGTAAAAAAGAAGCTGTGTGTGTGTGTGTGTGTGTGTGTGAACTGTTAGACGAATTTTGGAAAGTTTTATTTGTTTACAAATATCCACTGCACTGTTTTGTTAATTAAAATAAAATAAAATGGAATGCTTTGGCATAATTCATTCAGAATACTTTGAAATCACAGCCAACAGAAACAAAGTCAAAGTCTTCTTTAAGACAGGAAAACAAAACGTGACCTCAAGAGTCACAGATCAACTACTGTGTACTTCAACACTCTCTATAAAACAATTCAGCCATGCTGTATGTCAACACTCTCTTTGAAATATCTCAGGTACTTTGTACTTCAACATTTTCTAAGAAAGGCCTCAAATTCACTCAACTACTATGTACTTTAGCACTTTCTATGAAATATCTCGACGACAACTTTGTACTTCAACACCTATTATGAAATAACTCGACATATATGTACTTCAACATCCTCTTTGAAATAACTCAGCTACTTTGTACCTCAACACTCGCTATAAAATAATTCAGCTACCTTATCTTATCTTATTTTATCTTATATAATACAGACGTTACTTCAAAAAAGAAGAAGGTTACGTCCTACGCGTCATGGATTTAGTCATACATATTAACCAATGACTTAAATTCTGCCAAGTCACTGGTTTTCCTGGCTAGCTCAGGCAATTCATTCCATGCTCTAATAGCACTAGGGAAGAAGGAGCATTTGTACAAGTTTGTCCTAGCATAATGGACAGAAAATGTGTCATCATCTTTGTGTCTTTCAGAGTATTTTATTAAATGTTGTTTTTGTATTTGAAGATTATGGTTTAGTGTTTTATGTATAATTGCTACATTACCTTTTAGTCTTCTGTCCTGAAGGCTTTCTAAATTTAGTGATTTTACTAATGGTGTTACTCTAGTCAAATGTGAATATTCGTTTGTTATGAATCTCACTGCTCTATTTTGTGTCTGTTCCAGTTTCTTAATGTTTTCTTGAGTTGAGAGGTCCCAAACGGAGGATGCATATTCTATTATTGGCCTAACCAAGGTTAAATAACATTTTAGTTTTATGTTCTTATTTGATTTATAGAAATTTCTTTTAATAAACCCTAATGCTTTGTTGGATTTTTTTTTATAGTTTTATCAAAATGTGGATTCCATGACAGTTTTTCATTTATTATAACACCTAGGTATTTAGCGTTTTTAGTCTGTGTTACTGGTTTGCCATGAATAAGATAATTGGAATTAATTTGTTTTAGTTTTTTTGTTACTCTTAACAACTGACATTTTTCTGGGTGGAAAGACACGCTCTAATTTGATTCCCATTACTCTAATTCATCTAATTCTCTTTGTAAAATATCTGTGTCTTGTGTTGTTTTTATTGTTTTATATATTATGCAATCGTCTGCAAATAATCTGACTTTTGTTCCTGAAGTAGTGCAATTCGGTAAATCATTTATGTAAATTAAAAATAGTAGTGGACCTAAGATCTAAGACTTTGTACTTCAACACTCTGTATGAAACAACTAAAGATAAACAAATACATCATTTTCAGCATTTCCCGAAAGCACTCTTGTCACGTGACTCATGACCCACTTAGCAAAATGAAATCCCATCATAACAATCTCATTGTCAATTCTGTTTTTTAATTATCCAGAAATAAATGTATTCACATATTTGTTAGTTGTGGACAGCAAGACCCTAGAAATGTTTCTGTTGACTCTTAGACCACACCATCACTGCAAGTCGACACATCACAGCCTTGTGTATTCCAAGTAATTCACTTCTACAAATCGTAAAAGTTCGTTCTTTTAGAAAAACAAATATTTTGCTCAAACGCTGACGAACTAGAAGACTGTGTTTGAGGCATGGATTGTGCCGATAGATAATAGTAACTGCTCTACAACTGTGGTGGCTCTTGTAACTAACTGCACCACGCCCAAGCAGCAAACAATCTAGGTCACAGATGGGTCTACGTATTACATAATCTTAACCAATCTTCATGTATCGTCAAACTAAAAGTACAATGCCGTTATTAACACTGGCATGATGTAATGGTATATGATGGTAATAATATGGGAATGCATTCTCTTGAACAAAATCTTAGAGAGCGAAAAAAAGAGAGAGAGAGAGAAAGAGTGAAAGTTTTAAGCCAAAAATAAGATAAGAGACAAACTTCCTGTGGAGTTGGTAGAAGGTCTGGTCTTGATGATAAAAGACTCTAACACTGTCAGCTAATTACTGGATTGCTTCATAGGCATATACCTGTGATACAAGTGGCTAAGTACCAATTATCCACCGCTTCCTACACTTTACCAGTAAGTAGGCTGAAGTGTCTTAAAGTAATTGAGAAATGGAACTGAATGTATTGAGACTGTACGACATTTTGGTTTCGTGTTGCTTTCTCTATATCCCAAACTGTAACGTGTCAATAGTTTAGTCTATTTATTTCCAATATGTTCTTCTACAGCTCGAAAAAGTTCATAGTAAAACAAAAACAAACAAAGAATACTTTACAAAATACAAAGCTTTTCTAAGGGAAAGAACCGATAATTAATGGCATTTATCTCCAAGATGGCAGGGATTAGCTCCCTATCTGCTATATTAAACATAATTAATTCATTAATGCTAATTGATTTACTAATTAGTTAATTTTGGGATTAATTAGTGTGTTGCTGTCGACTTTGAAAAATTTATGCAGAATTTAAACTTGATCCGAGAAGTCGAAGTGAGAGAAACAGACGTGACAAAACGTAATAAGGGGAATGAAACCGTATATACCTCTCTGTCTCTCATTAAGTTGCATTTATTTTTCTTATTTTTTATGTTAAGCAAAATACAGAGAATAATTGTGTAAAGTCTGAACTTGGTCCGAGAATGGAAGTGACAGAAAAAAACAAATAAACAAACAAACATGTTCAAACCCTCTACCAGACAGACAGACAGACAGAGAGAGAGAGAGAGAGAGAGAGGAGGGAGAGAGAGAGAGAGAGAGAGGAGAGAAGTTTTGTAAAAATAATATAGTCATGAAGAAATTCTACGAGAAAGAAATGTAACACAAACATTACAACTACTCGGTGTTACATGCAAATCTCTATACACCTATATCGTTACAATCCCCCCCCCCCCCGCCGTGTATGAATTGGTTGGAATCATGCTCAACTCTAATGCGAAACGCATTTTGTGACCAGAGTAAAGTGAAGAAATCACAATCAACAACAAAAAAAACAGCAAAAAAAACCCACATACACTTGAACTCTCTCTTTTCGTCAAATGTGATAACCGAAACAATGATTTCAAGTTAACGGTTCCAAATTGAGCAGCTCTTTCTCTAATAATTCTCCCACGTATTGCATAGTAAACCAAACTATTCAATCTCCACTCGTGAGTATAGTGACAAAGAGTGTTACCCTTAGACCATATATATTATACTTAGACTGAAAAACGCAAACAAATTCTTATCCGATAATGATCAGATCACAGACCTATATATATAGATTGTTATGTACGTAAATCTTTTTCAACCTGTAAGGAAATCTAGGAAAATCGATTTCTTCTGTCTCAGAAAAGTAACGATCTTTAGTTTTCAAAGTTTAGAAATACTATACCATTTTGCGGATTTTTAAAAATTGAATGGGCTATTAATCACATAACTATATATTCCAGCAAAGATATGAAATAAATCTATTCCGTGATAGTTTCCTAATAATTCACGTCTGTTGATTTTCATTATGTTAAGTACATCTAAATAGATTGATGACCTAGATCTTTCTAGATTATGTCTCTACAAATTGGACAATATTAAGAGACGATAGTGCTTTTATTGTCGATGTTTAAATACTAGATCTAGATCTAAACATTGAAGTACATAACTACTTTCAGCTTTTTTGAAAATTATGGCATTTTGTATAGCGTTAAAAGATCCCCATGTCTAGTCTAGATATAATATATACAGGTCTGTGGTCTTACCATTGATTTAATGCTTGTAAGTTAATTAGACCATTAATGGAGATGAATGTTGTTTAAATTTATTCCGATACATACATCTAGTAGTTTTACCTTAGGCTAGAAACTCATTTGTATCATCAACGGAACATATTTGGAAACTTCTGGAGGATGGCTGACTACTAAACAAGTATGTAGTCTGTAATTATATGTGGCCGTAATGGTAAATAGTTGACCGATGGAGACCATTAAATTATGATCTATCATCCGCCCCTCAACTGACAGCCAGTGATAGTAGAACTATTTACTGACTGGACTCCCACGGTTTTTGTTTTGTTTTTCTGATAAGCATTAGAGAGACGATGCCCCTGGCTACTAAATCATCGTCATACATGACGTGTTGATATTAGGGTCACTTCTAACAGTAGCCTGCTGATGTATTTATAGACATACATGTACATTTAGATGTGTGTGTGTGTGTGCGCATGAGGTGTATGTGGCAGAGGTGACGGTTGAAGTCACATGACCAGGACAGAAGAGTAAAAAAAAAAAAAGAAAAAAGATTCTCAAACTGTCGCCATTTGGTAACATTAGGTCATTTTGAGCTTTTGTTTTGTGGATTGCGCAGTAGAGATAATATAAACACGTGACGTGTATACGTTTATATTCCAATCTTAAATAAACATCAACACTTCTGAGTTACTAATGGCCTTAATAAACTATTCAAAAGTGCAAGCCACATCAAACATTGTTTTGGACTTTTTAACAGTTCTATTGATTACAATGAAAGCCTTATTAGCCAGAAACAGCATTTTTCTATCTCCATAATGTCCTTGAACAAACTGAACTCGATCAAGGCCCTAAAATAATTATTTTCAAGTATGCGATCACAATTTATTTCCTTTCTCCCCACGCAAATGAGCTTTGTTATTTTCCAAGCAGTCAAGTACATTTTTATAGGTCATGAATGCAGGTAGTTACTTTCTAGACCAGGCTCAAACAATTAATTCAGGACATCAGTTTTATTTAAATGATTTTTTTTTTAATTTGCCGATGCTAATGACCATAAGTTTAAAGTTTCAATATGACATAACATCAAACATCAATCTAAACTTTTGGAGTCTGCACATGACTAAACTTTTGGAGTCTGCACATGACTAAACTTTTGGAGTCTGCACTTTTACTCTAATTTTATAACACTATTTCCTGATATTAAACTTAGACACACTTTTAATGTATTGAACGCATAGATTCTTCTAAGAGACCTTTATAAAAAGAGCTGGTAACAGTCAGGACAGTAGCTTAAAACTGAACCTTGACAGGAACAAATCTGTTCAGATTTTCTTTGACGCTTAATTAAAGAAAATGATGAAAACATTTACAACTAGAATTGAAAGACATACCACTATCTCAATAGAGCGAATGTTTAGTAGTTTTTGCATCTAGATTGTATCAGCTGAGCTCAAGAACGAAATGATGACATCACATTTACGTCCAGATAAAACGGACGCCAAGGACAACCGTAGTGCTCAGACCTAATGATATATTTATGCTGTGATCCGACAGTTTCTCGGCCAAATTTCAGGGCAGTGTAATTACATTGGAAGTATCTGGCTCAGGAAATGGGCGTGTCCGAGTTGTAAGTAAATATTTAGATCTAGGTCACACGTTCCGGATTTTTTTTTTTTAAATTTTTGTCAAGCTAATGTCACTGTTTGAAAGATAATGTCATTGTTTAAATACAATGTCACTGCCTGAAGGACAATGTCACTGTTTGAAAAGCAATGTAAGAATTTCAAGGGCAATGTCATTTTTTGAAGGGCAATGCCACTGCGTAAATAACAATGTCGGCCAATGTTTAATGGACCCTGAGATGACACTGAGTTTAGGACAATGTAATTGTAGCACACAGTTCCTCTTGTGCTCCAATGTCCATGTATTCAAATGTAAATTACAATCACTTCGAAAACATTGAAAGTTGCATTTTGAAGATGAAATGAAAAGAAATTAAACAAAAATAAAGCATTAGAGAATTTTTAGATGAAATGAGGCGCCTTGAAAGACCGAGACTTTTGCGCGAATTCGTGTTGCCAAGCGTGTCTGTGAATATACCAAAAAGCTTGTGTGTGTGATTATATCAAAAAGCGTGAGTGATCTTAAAGTTAACACGCTATTTAGTATGTAGACAATTTTCAAAATTTAGCACTGTTTCTTCTTGACCTTGTGACTATAAGATCGAAGTTCACTTTTAGACCTCTCGATTATCTGAGGAATCTCTGTACGAACTATTCTATAAGTCAATGAATCATGTAAATGTGTCTTCCTGATATACAAAGTACTCAACAATATCAGGTTATTTACTTTTTTTTTCCTTACAAAACTTATTTAAAATAATATATACATTTAATTATTATAATAAAAATATTCTTACTGTTAAAACGTTTGGTGTTGCAATTGTTTATATTGAATGAGGATTGAATTCAAATGTATGCTCAACATTCACTGTACGTTGTTGTCATGCACTGAGGGAAGAAATTGATGTTCAATTTAGGAATGGAAGCTTTCAGAAAAGACACAAATGCTTACAAATGACACTTTGTATTTTTAAAATGACACTTTTGTCAGGCCAAAGGTGTGAAAGCGTTAAAAAACACAAACAGAAGGATAGATAGCAGATGAGAAATGGGGAAAGAGAAAAATAAATATGACTCCATACAAACAGCCGAGGTCGCAGACACAAAAACAAATGTCATCATTTCTTCATTTGTCCGGACAGAGAGACGAAATTAGCCAGGAGTGTATCCTTTTATCTCTCCTGCGGTAATTCTTTGCAAATGTCCCAGAATCCCAAGCGGCTCGACTAACAAGCAAGGGAAGTAGAGTAATATTTTGTTTTGAGTGACAAGACCAGGCTGACTATGGGAAACCGTTGAATGTCCTAGGCCAGGGGTCAGCAACCTTCTGAGTCGAAAGAGCCAAAAATTACAATTTACCAAATTTTAAGTTTTTTAAAGAGCCACAAAGTTTTTTGTTGCCAACAATAAATAGTACTCACGCAATTAATTTTTTAATTAAAAAAAACTAATATATTGATTCATATATACGTGTTTTTCACACCAAATTAGATCATATATATGTTTGGTTTTATTAAATAATTATTTCTTTTCTCAACAACAAAACCAGTTAAACATTTACTTACAACACGAACTTGTACTTCAATAATAAACAATTGAGAAAATTCAATGAGAGGTTGGCTTTGCATGGTTTTAGAAAGTTTGGATACATTAGGCCCATAACTTTTTTTTAGTTTCAAACACGACTCTAAATTTTCATTTGTAAGTTGACTTCTTACTGTATTTTTATTTATATCTGAATATAACACTTGCTCGCACGAATTTGTCGATCCGAAGATAGTCAGCACCTCAAATGCCAACTTCACCTCACTGTAGCATTCTGGAAGACTTTGTGAGCCATGCGTCGAATATAGGCTAAGTGTCTCAGCTCGAGACATTTTTTTAAAAGTTGTCACATTTGTTGCGTAACGTGCATACATTTTTGGACCTCCAACCTTTTCAACTTGCTTTTTGACTCTGTACTCTTTTTTTTTTCATTTAGGAATGTATTTATTTAATTTAAGCACAAAGAAAAACTATTCAAGCCATCGCACTTAATTGTAAAGAAGGATGTCGGAATACTGTGTCTCCATCTCGTTAAAGAGTTCTTTAAACTGACGACGGTAGAGTTCTTTTGATAAGATGATGTTTACAATTATGATTATCAAATGTATAACCTTAATTATTTCGGCCATAAATGTTTGGGCACAAAGCACTTCTTGGTGTATTCTGCAGTGAGATGTAAAGAGTTCCGGGGTTTATTTTGCGCCAAAGAATTGTTGTTGCTCCTTCTGGCTGCATGCTGTTTAAACGTTTTTATTTAACTCGATCTTATTGTCTTCAAGGCATTTTTTGCACCGCATTCGCTCTATCTTCCCCAATCGTTTGTCAGGAGAGTAGCAATCCTGGAAGATCTTCTTTTGGACCTTGGGAAGACATAGGCTTGACAAAATGGGCAACTTTTGCCGTGCCTTTTATGTCGCAAGACTAGCAAGTAACTAGCAAGTGATAAGGCAGAAGAAAGTTGAATATCTTCCACCTGGAAATATGTTACATTTGAAGATAATTTTAGCTATTGTATCTTGTACTGTTTTAGTGGATAGTAGCATATCTTTGACTTTTTTTTCAAGGTTTCTATTTTTTTTTTGTTTTGTTTTTTAAATAACGAAACAGTTCTTTAGACGCAAATGCCGTTTCGTCTTGCGTGGAAAGCGAATTAAAACCTACATAGAAACACCCGACGACGGCGTCATTTGAGAGCTTCCGACGACTGACGACACTGACGACGCGTGTACTGGGGGGGGGGGGGGGGGGTATAAGGCTGAGAGATAGAATCGGTACCTATTCTTCGTTAAACGATTCAGAACTATTCTCAAAAATGTTTCCATAAAATAAATAATATTTGCGTATGGAACTTAAGAGCCCCAGCTTCACATCCAAAGAGCCGCATGTGGCTCGCGAGCAATGTCCGTGATGACATACATGATACAATACAATAGCCGTGATGACATACATGATACAACACAATGTCCGTGATGACATACATGATACAACACAATAGCCATGATGACATACATGATACAACACAATGGCCGTGATGACCACAATAGGCCCTGACATTATCATACGATCCGGGCCTTAAATTGTGTGCCATATAATATTAGTGGCCATCTATTCTTACCTGTACCCATAATAAGTAAAGTTTGATAATACATCGAAATACGAAGTCATGCATGAGTGGATCTTCGTAGCTTGTATTGAAAGCTGGTTTATAATAAGTTAGCTCAATGCACACTGGCCCAACCATAATTACTTTGAATAACTTTATTATAGTCCAACTATGTTCACATCAATATACAACCGCCATAGTGTATTTGTAAATTAGGGTTCAGTGTTTTATGTACTATTGCTACTTATCTTATAAATGACAAACGTGACTTCAAAAGAGAAGATACCCTTCGCGTATTAACGTGTCAATCTAAACATGTATGTACATCTAAAATCTGCCACTTCGTTGGTTTTCTTGGCTGATCTAGTCAGCCCATTCCATGCTCTAAAAGCGCCGGTAAATGATATACAAATACTTAAAAATGTGTTCTAGCATATGAAATAATTGATGTGCCTTTTTCTTTGTGTCTGAGTTTTTATTACGTAACTAATGATGCCGTTTGGTTGTTAGTTAATCACTAAATAGATTCTGTGTATAAGGAATTGAATCTCACCATTAGCATGGTTTACAGATACAAGCGATTATATCGTATCAGGAAATGTGTTATGCTAGTATTACACTGTAAAATCTGTAAAAAGAGCATTTATCAGATAATCTGAGGGCCAAAGGTGACGTTTTATGAGCTGCTTTTGTGAGAGAACATTATAAAATATTTATATATATATAGTTCGTCCATCGTGGTTCTATGACGGCCACTTTTGTCATCCAGGAGGCTGAGGGCTTTGCACTGTGGTTTTGTGCCTCCTTATGTGGCTGGTGAGACATTTGTGAGCCTGGAATGTTCGGATGCACACTGGACAGTTTATTCCAGCTGGAGCTAGTGTTATTTACTGTATTAACGGGCCATACTTTAATTCCGTTCAGCCCTTTCAAAGTAAGCCAGCCAGCTCACATGGGTTCCGGCCAGACAGGCATTTGTACAAATGCCCATATAAGATAAGATAACTTTTATTGATCCAATCAAATGAAAATTCGGTTTGACTACAATTGACAACCTCAGCGTAACTACTGTGCAATAATAATATAGATGCACAAAATAGATGCACATACGAACGACATTCACACACGAAAAACACATACACACTCATAACCAGCGCTTTATAAATAGACTTCTATGTACTTCTCGATGACGACAGAATGTTAATTTTTAATGTTGGTTATCCAGGGTCTATTATTACTCTTTGGTACTATCATGTTTTCACAGAACTGGATGTACGAATTAACAGTTGTGGTAAGTTCATTTGTCAGGGCAGTTGTTTACAAACATGTCCCAATATAGCCAGTCCTCCATTGGTCCTGGGTGAATCTGTTTATTTGTTTGTTAGAAGACTTTTCCATAATGACAAGAACAACAAAAAACTATTAACAACACAAAAAGAACACAATAAAACACAATACAACACAATAAGAACATAATACAACACAATAACAAGTTCAACACAATAACAAGAATCGTGAGCCTCTACACACTAAAAATCATTTTTCTTTGGTAAGACTAAAATAGATGTTTGTAAATGTTCCAACTCAATTGAGAAACCAGAAATTATTTTGCTGCCAAGAGAACAGACAACTAAAAAGCAGACAAAGTCAACAAAACTAACCACCTAAGCAGACATTTATTATAGCCAGCAAGGAAAACTATTAACATCTTATTGAAACCGTTTTTAAACGATCCTTCATTAACGTTATATGGACAAAAAAGTAACTAGACAGCTAAGCGATCACATTGTTTATATTACCTGTTTAGATTTGAGGGGCTTGGGAGGGGGGGGGAGGAAACATCACTCTTTGAGTTAACTTACATTTATTTTACCTGTGTTATTAGTTGCCTCGTCTTCACCCCTCTACCCCTCTGGTCGCTTCTCGAGCTTTCCTCCTCCCTTTCCATCCTATACACAAAGGGAGAACTCATTGGAGACACTGAACATTTCTGTCGTCAGACTTTCTGCCCTTCCTTCTTCTAGAACATTCTCTTCAAGTATTTCTTGTAAGGCCTCTACATCAGGTCACTACGTTATGGTATTGTGACATCCATGTCAAGCCGCTTCCTATCTGTATAAGTCAGACGGGTAGAGAAACTGGTATTGAGGAGGTTAAAGGTTAACGTTGAAGAATTACGGAGTTATATGTGATGACGTATAACATAACAACAGTGCTGACATACAACACATTACCCATGATGACATACATGATACAACACATTACCCGTGATGACATACATGACACAAAACATTACCCGTGATGACATACATGACACAACACATTACCCGTGATGACATACGATACAACACATTACCCGTGATGACATACATGATACAACACATTACCCGTGATGACATACATGATACAACACATTACCCGTGATGACATACATGACACAACACATTACCCGTGATGACATACATGATACAACACATTACCCGTGATGACATACATGATACAACACATTACCCGTGATGACATACATGATACAACACATTACCCAGGATGACATACATGATACAACGCATTACCCGTGATGACATACACGATACAACACAATAGCCGTGATGACATACATGATGCAATACATTACCCGAGATGACATACATGATACAATACAATAGCCGTGATGACATACATGATACAACACAATAGCCGTGATGACATACATGATACAACACAATAGCCGTGATGACATACATGATACAACACAATGGCCATGATGACATACATGATACAACACAATGGTCATGATGACATACGTGATACAACACAATGGCCATGATGATAACCTGCAAAACAGCAAAAATTCAATAAATTGTATAATTGTATACATTGTATTTTTAGTGGGTTACTGTTGTCATAAGATTGTTATTATATGGCAATAATTAGAATAATAATACTTAAGCACACACCTTAATCAAAGTACAATGCCATTTATATGATACTTAAACTGAATAGATGGCTATGTAGCAAAATATATATCTACAAGGAGTTTGTTTTAGATCAACACAATGGCTATTATTTTCTGCATGTCCCAGCTAATGAGATCATAAACCATCTACGAACATCTTGTGAGACTTCTCAACAGATCTAAATAAGATACCAGCCTGAAACACAAAGCTTTGCAGCTAGGCGCAAAATCTTTAACTGAAATTGAGTTTAAATAACACAAATGTAAGGAAATGTATTGGACACACTTATAGCTGTGTACACATGTACTTAGTATTCACCTTAAGAAATTTCGCGAAAGCTTTTAAATTCACACGTATTTTTTGCGAAAGCTTGAAATTCAGTCTGGTGGAAATCAGCTCTTTGATTTAGAACTGTGAAACACAAAAATTCACCTGTTTTTTTATTTAAAAAATGAAGTAATTCGCTTTTTTTAAATTTCTTTTTTCTTTTTTAAAGCTAGAAAATTCCATTCTTGGTCAGTCAAGTGTGACAGATTGTACTTTTTGCCCTAAGTAGATGTTTACTTATTAGTGTGAGCAGCTGCTGTATATAACTCTGACCCCCCCCCCCCTCCCAATTTCTCCCTCCCTCACCCGTAAGCTCTACTCACCCCTTTCCGTTGCCCCTCCTCTCCTCACTATGTACTCCTTCCTACCTCTCAATGTGAATGTGTGATGAGGAAATGTGGTTTTCACTCGGGTAAGTTTGTTGATCTTTTAGAGGGTGAGGGTTCTTCGTCCTGTAACCAATGTAACTATTAGTCGCAGGAGCTAAGTATGGTCCTCTATAGTATCTATACACACTTTATTTCCGTGTGACAACAAATGTCCTACATTCATGACCAATTCAAGTTTTTTCTTCTGGTTACCTGACCTCTGCTTTCTCTCCCAACAGCCAGAGACAGTTACATAATATTAAATATGGATTGGTCTGTTACCGTCTTTCTGTTCTATCAGCAACGTGCCACACTCTCCAATAACATCATAGGTGTCCCGTTCAGACGTTGCGTTCCATGAAGGCAAATAATGCAAAGCTAATCTGTTGCTGTGGTCAGCAGCTATAGCATTGTAACACGTGGTGACCTTAATGACCAACCAATGGACCTCATTCACCAATCGTAAACAAACAACATTTAGCCACGTGATTCTATATATCTTTTATACAAATTATGTAATCCTTAAAGGCTGTCACGTGATGCGTATTTTTCATTTTTTTAAATCAATGTTATGACGTAGCTATTATGCTACCTTACGATTGGTGAATGAGGTCCATTTTACTTCCCAAAAGCATGATTAGAGTTTGGTAGCGACCCAAAATCAGGAAATTCAGCGTTAAAGTAGTACGGAGGTCAAGTCCTTTTTCATTCAGCCACTAAGTAGTAGCTGTACAGAGAATTTTTTTTGTTTATGTTTAGCCAAAGTGAAAACATGTAGGAAAGGGAAAACGGTTAGCTCCCTTGTCCTGAGATATTTTTCTGTTCATAATAACGAGAACGTCTTATTCCTCTTCAACTTGTGTAAGTGTGTGTGTATTTTTGTGTGTGTATTTGTGTAAGAGAGTGTGTGTATAAGGCATGAAGCTGCCTTATCGTACAACCACTTACATTTTTATGTTCATTGTTTATTTTCGAGGTACGTCTGTTGTATGACTTGACAAGATCTATCATGGTTAGAATTGTTAGAAATAAATGCTATCAAAGAAGTCAGCGCACTTCTTGACAAAATTGATTTCGTCACTCGATCTGAATGCTAAGTTCCTCCCATCCTCAACCGCAGTGACCCTCCCCTCTCCTTTTTTTTTCTACCCTCCCTCTTTCCCCACCCACTCCTCGCTCACGTAACTCAAGTCTTCGTTAACGCAGCCAGACCCTGGATGCCAGGTTTATTTTCCGTACTGCTAAAATGTTCTTTGCATCTGTTAGTAAGCGAGACTAGGTGAAATATCCAACACTGCGGGGGTAGCCTCCCTTTTGTTACTGCATTTACCTTGCTGGAGCAGCTTCTTCTTTAAGGGGAGAGCACAATAACTACGTAGACTTGTCATGGTTGTCTGCCCTTGACTTTTACACCATCAAAACATGGAGATACCTGTTATAATGGACATTTTATTCTGGGGTTACGTTTCTATATTTAAAAGTTTTCTCAAAGCCCTTCAGACGATATATTATATTATGATTTGTGAGCGATGGTGTTGCGTGATTATAACAATTTTTTTAATTCATATAGACCTGTTATCAAACATAAAGAAGATGCAAGACCCTCTGCGAATACTATATGTATAAAAGTGCACCCACCGCAGTACAGACAGAGCTATATCGACATAAAACAGGCAAGTTGTTACCCACTGACATAAGTCCTCCCCAGCCATTCATAGTATGCAATGGCAAGCTATCTCCACAGATATTGGTCATAGGCGACTTCCAAAGCCTCTTCCCAACTGTTGAGCACATCTTCAAAAAGTTGTAATTCTAGAAGTAAATCAAGGGACACTACACCCAATCGAAGTCGTGAAATACTATTCATTTCACACAACTCCACTTTTGAAATTAAATAATTATATATCACAAAACTTATCTTATAAAATATTGACGTTATTTTAAAAAAAAACAAGATAATTACGTCCTACGCGTGTCCTACCTTATAAAAATACAGACGTTATTTAAAAAAATGAAGATAGTTACGACCTTGGTCACTCTAGGCTTGCATCTTAATCAATGACTTAAATTCTGCGAAGTTATTGGTCTCCTTGGCTGACACATTGCTCTAATTGCACTTCGAAAGAAGGAGAATTTGTACAAATTCGTCCTAATTTACTCAAATAATGTTAAAACTAATATTATAATATTATTAATTATAATAATTATTTAATAATTCTAATTAATAAATAAATAATCTTAAATACTACTTAAATCTTATAAGAAGACATAAAATGTATGTATAAAAGCTATAAAATATTAAATGAATTAATAAATCTTAAATAAAAGTATTAAAATGTAGCAAAATGATCAATGGGAACTAATTTTTCCCTTTAACCCCATTTTATAATCTGCGAACAAAGATAAGACTCCAGAAATGGCCAGAAACTGCTTGGTGCTAAGTCTAGAAAAGATTTTAGACCAATGGCTATCGGTAGCTAATAGGCGAGCCAAATACAGTTTGCCTTTATTAGGTATGAGAATATTGATTAGAGCTCTATGTCTTGGTTAGATTATTGCAATACGGGATATGATCAGGTTTATTATAAAGTAAAGTTTCTCTTGTGTGTTTTGTTTGGTGTAGGGTTGACACTCATGGAAATAAGTGACTGTAATTTTTGCTTTAGTTAAAAAAGATACACGAAAAGAACAGTCATTAAATTCCCTCCCCCCCCCCCCCACCCGACTACGACCATAACATAGAGTAATGAGTGATGTATTTTTTAAATATTGTCTTCAGACTTCTATAAAAAAATATTTAAAAAAAAAATTAAAACCGTCTACTTCTATAAAAACACATGGAAACGCCCTTCAACATTTGTTTGAAACATCTCAGTCTCTAACCACCAAAGACTCCTTAGTACTCTCTACAATTGCAATTTTTTTATGTCCGCAGTAAATCAGCAAGCGAAAATGTTTGTTTTTTAAAACTCACACGTCCGCCATTGTCTTGAGAACTTAGGTTTGGGTTTTCCCATTAGCATCATTAGCATAGACTCACGTCCTACCTGACACCTTTTTTTCATTTTTTTTTTATACCAAACGCTCCAAAAAATGACCTTTTTAAAAAAAAACAAAAAAAAACACAAGAGTTTTTTTTATTACTAGTCAGTAATGAATTTAGCAAAAGTCAGTCATTGTCGACTAGATATATACTTTTTTGTTGTTTTATCTCTCTCTCTTCCTGTCCCTTTCTTCTTCCTCTTTTCATCACTCTCTCCTTTTATTTTTTTTGTTTGTTTCTCTCTCCACCTTTCTTTTTATCACTCCTTTTCTCCAGTTTCACTCTCTTTCCTCTGATCCACTCTCTCTCTCTCTCTTCCTCTCTCTCTCTCTCTGTCATTACGTTTGTCATTAAGATTAGCAACGTTTTTTTTGTGCTCCTATATAGTTGAGAGCTGTTGTTTTTATAAGGTGACAATTGTTGTTTTTACTATCAGTTGCTATCTCTTTGACCATGAAGAAGCAAGATCTAGTCCATAGTCATCTCTAGACAGATTTCTCATTTTATGTTGACATTTTAGTTTTGTCTAACTGACACTTTCAACATTTGTTGGTACACATAAAACTTATTTGACGAATGAGTCTGTAATACAACTGAAACACTGGTAACTCTCTACACCAAAATGTTTGTTGTCGATATGGTCAGGACGAGAGTATCACGTGATTCTATGAAGTTGAAGTCTGACATGTTTGTGTGTCTCAAATGTAATTAATTCCTAAACTGAGACTGAACGTGGATGATTACTACAGGTAATACAAGTTGGCATGTTTGAATTTCATGTGACTAACCTCATAGTGCTCATACTAATACTTACTATCTAATTTAATTTACGTTTACATTTTTATATTAAGATAAAAAAATTGCCCCCCCCCCTTTCATCTCTTTCTCCCTTCTTAACTTTCTGATTTTATTTTCTCAATTGTGTTCTCTTTCTCCCTTCCTCTCTTGTTCTTTTATTATTATCGCTATTCCTTTCTCTCTATCATCTGCTCTTTTGATTTCTGTTTCTCTCTTCCTCTCTTGTTCTCACTACCTGTGCTCAACTAAAAAAGGTTATGTACTTGTGTAGATCTGAGTAACAAAAATCCCAAAAAATAATTTAAAAAAAACACACACACACAAACCCACAAAAAACAAAAGAAACAAAAAAAAAACAATTTTTCAGCGTGGTTATTGGATGAAGTGTAAAATGCCTGTTGTGGAAAAAAAAGGGGGGGTGGGGTGGGGAGGAATAAGTTGTACCACCCACATCGTTCCCAGGCCTGCGGAGACAACTTGGTCCTTCAAAAGTTTCTCTTACATTTGTCTCTGTGTTCTTTCCCTTGGTTTTGACCTACATACAATTACAAAACTTACAAGGATGGTACAGAACTCTTGTATTATATTATCAGGGGCAACACTAGTTATATATTCATGAACCCACCCGATACAAATACACCAGGGGTGGGCAAATTACGGTACAAAAATCGGGTGTGCACAAAGTATATACAAATAAAAATACAAATATTATTAAAATAAATCTAAATACCTCTATAAATTATTGAAACTTTCTCATTATAAAAAGTTTCAAGTAAATGAAGATTATGCCTATTGGTTATACCTCAATACACTCAGTCTAAGACATAATCTCTGGTCAATAATATTTCAATGCTATGAAGAACAGTGTTGGGTATGCTTGGAACATAATTGCAAGTGTAACAACTGATGGAGCTCGGATCTATGGATGAGAAAAGGTTGTTTTTTTCTAAATAAAGAATATCTAACCATAAACTCTAAACAGGAAAATTTGCTAAAAGTTGCATAAAATATGAACACATTGATGATAACTATATGTCAGTAATGAAACTTGTCAGAGCTAGGTGTCTTAACAACAAGCAGTTCTGATAAGTACTTGAAGATTTAGAAACAAACTCTTCCGATGTATCCGCTGGCCTAGCATGGGCAAGGAAATAAGAAAAGAAAGCCTCAAGGAAGAATTTGTATGTTTCTTGAAGGACATTGACTGTGACCTTGTTACTAATATCTCTAATGGAGAGTATAAGACATATTTTTTTTTTTCCTGATAAATATTACAATTGGTTGTTTGCATATGAAATGTATGTGCATGTTAAATATTTTCAAACAAGACTTTCCAATTTCTCCAGGCAAGCAAGTGAAAACAGGTTTTGTCATTTTCCTTTGCTGAAAGGTCAAACTAGTTCTAGTGGAATCGTTTAAAGTACAATACGTATTTAGATTCCTTAATTGTGGAATTTATAAAAGTACATTTTAAGACGTCAAGAACCAGTTTTCAATGCCATAGATAGATAAGTAAATAAGAAAACTTTAACGTATCAACCTAATGTAACAAACAGAAAGAAGCAATGTAAAGTGTATGTATGTCAGGGGTGGGCATAAAAAAATGTGGGGAATGGTGTGCAGCATATATCTATATCTATCTATCTATCTTATCTATCTATCTATCTATCTATCTATCTATCTATCATTCTGTCTGTTTGTCTGTCTGCAGTGGTGGTGCAAGACCTAAGTTAGTTGTGAGCAATGTATATTTTGGAAGCCCTTGATTAGCGAAAGAGATAGCTACCACCAATCCCTATGAAAGAAACATTTAAAAATGTGAACCTAAAAGTCTATTCAATACAAAATGTCATAAAAAAATAGAAACGAAGGAAACAAATATTTTCTGCTGTAGCCTTGGACTGACGTTCTGTAGCAGTAGTAGCCCATGGTAGCTCAGCTAAGAAGCTACATCTGATTTACAAGATACCACTGCTAAAGCTGAAGCTGTTTCCCGACCCGATGTATTACTTTGCAATCTTTATTTTTCTAGTTTTAATATTTGAGTATTTCAGCGTAGATTGTATTTACTATATACAGCTCTTATAAGTCATGTTCACAAATTTCGAATAATAATAACACTATTAGGGTTTATATATCTTTAAAGAAATCTTCTGCTTATGCATTGGAGTAGCTGCTTAACTTAATTAAATTGGATCTATTAGGGAAATGTATGTAATTTTTCATCTAATTTGTTAGGTGGGAAGACACTTGGTCTTACCCTGGCATTGACGATTACTATTCTAGTATTGACTCAAGTCTAAATGTTTTCCATTTCGCACCATATTGTCGAGTCTGCGACAGTTTTGACTTCATTGTTCTCCAAGCATTGAGTTTGTGTTCTCCTGTTGTTGCAATGACAAGAAGAAATCCTAAATACATTTTTCTTGTCTTGTTCTTATTCGTGTGGCTCTAGTACAACATTTGAAGATAACTTTGTGTTGAGTTCAACTGTACTACATGTACTACATCTAGTGATGGGCAAAAGTTAACTAAAAAGTTAGAAACTATTAGTTTAACTAAAAAAATATAATTAAGGCCAAAGTGTAACTAGAAAAAAAGTTTAGTTAAAATTGTAATTTCATTTTTTTTTTATTTACTACCTATAAAATTTAATTACAATTTGTAAAACGTTTCAACACGTGGTAGCGGTTGTAAGAAATATCCCTGTTTTCTGTTCACATATCATCAACAACTTTGATGATCAAAAAAGTGATGCAGTTAACAACTATTTTGTCAGTCTGCATTTGAAGAGAGTAAAGTAAGATGCTGGTAGAAGTTATGAGAGTCTATATCTGCACTTGAAAGTAGCAGTAGTATACAATGTTGTTAAACATTTTTTGTCAAAAGCTTCTAAGCAGTATTATGGATGGAGTGGTTCCGATTTTTTTTTCTCTCACATTTGGTGTTTAATTTCTGATAAGCGTGTTGGGTCAATATTTAGTGGTTTTAATCAATTCATTTGCGACAAACAGCAGGAACATCAAGTAGGTCTACAGACATTTTATAGCTTAAACCTTAGATGAAGTCGAAGTGTATAATAGATTCTAGTCTTTAGATTTATTATTGAGATCTAGGTCTAAATTTAGATCTATATAGATCTAAAAGCTTTAGGATAACTACCCCAAAATATTCATGACAAAACATTTTGTTTAACTGCTTTATATTAGTTGAAACTTAGTTTTAGTTTAACTTTTCAAATTTAGTTTATTTCCCATCACTACTAGAATCTCTAGTCAAGCAAAAAAGAATATTTACCTCTTTTACCCAACGACTCATCTCTTCACATCATGGCTAAATGTTTATTGTACCTTGTCACGTACACTGTATCTACATTTAGCAATAGTCTATATTTAGCTTGTCGGCAGAATTTTAGCTACCTCGGGGAAATTTTCTAGCCCGCAGCAGGATCATGTTTGGAAATAAATATGATTGGTTTAAAGTAATAATTATTGTACATTGAGCTGCATTTATTGGTTGGCATTGCAACGAGGGGATGTTAGACACGTGAAAACGCTATACCCGGGGAAAGATTCTAGATTTTTAGTCAGTGTCG
The DNA here is from genome assembly GCA_030265305.1 of Biomphalaria pfeifferi. Taxonomy (NCBI): domain Eukaryota; kingdom Metazoa; phylum Mollusca; class Gastropoda; family Planorbidae; genus Biomphalaria; species Biomphalaria pfeifferi. The sequence continues at coordinate 429,962 of JASAOG010000060.1, read as the reverse complement.
TACGGAACGTGTTAGGATTCAGACGTATATTTTACATTATTGTGTAGATCATTTATTTAGCAGAATTATATTTATTATGTTCTATTCAAGTACATTTAACCATTGTAATTATTTGTGAATAGCTTTTCCAAGTTTTGAATTAAAGCATTTGTTTTAGACGAAGAGAAGTTTCTTCATTGAATATAGTAACATACTTAGATCGACTTAGCGATTGGCAACTTCTAGATGATCCTCTTATCAACTGGCAACATTCTGAATGATCGTATTATCAACTAGATCTAGCTACTTTTTTACGATCATCTTATTAAAAGACGATTTCAAGATCCTCGGCAATTACGATCATTGATTGTGCTTCAACGTGACATCTTGACATCAATTTTGATTGTAACATCTAGCACTATTGATGATCGTAGATCTGGGGTAAGAGATGTGTCACTCTTGGATCTCACTTAGTCGTGTAACATAGGATCATTTTGTAGGTCTATCTATCTAGCTATCTGCCTGTCTTACAAGTTTTGGGCCACTCATGTAACCTTGCATAGGGTCTCCAAATACCTAAGTCCGACCCTGGTTGAAGCAAGGTACTCGTGGGTTCTGGTTCAAGAATACGGTGGTAGGCTCCTTCCCATAGACTGAATAGGATAAAACAACAAGAAGTCATTATGTAAACATCAGTTTAAAATTGTACGGTCTATTGTTTGGTCTATTATCTACTTTAAAATAAACATTCCCCCCCCCCCCTTAAATAAATCGTAAATCGTGTTGACCAGTGTTTGAAAAAAAAGTCCTAAAATATGACCAGTGTTTTAAAACTAGGTCGTGAATTGTTGACACGTGTTTCAAAAGTAAGTCTTGAAATGTGTAAAGTGTGTCGTAAAATAGTGAGTGTTTGAAATCAAAGTCGTAAAATGTTGACTAATGTCTCACGTGTCTTCAAAATGTGTCTGACATTAGTCTGTCCCTGATCAGATAAAATTGGATTCACGTTGATATTATAATTATGTGGACTGAAGATTTTTCTTCTTCCTGTGTAGTAATAAATACAGAAATTTGAACCCGAAAAAAAACCTTAATGTGTTTACAGTCAATTAATCACCCCAACACAGACAGCCAATATTGTATTTTGTTGTAGTGTTTTATATATACACCAACCCATACATTATATTAAATTAAAAGGGGGGGGGGGCGGAAGGGACCCCTTCTATATTAAATAAAAAAATAAGTTATATTATCTCTGAACATATTGACTTCTTCCCATAATAAATACATTCAGTAGAATAAAAGGGGAAGTAACAAGAAGATGTTTTGTGCTCTTTTGTATGATCACCGGAAGTTGTTTTTGTATGCATGGCCGTCAGTTCATCCAGTGTATCATAAACCCATCAACCAATGATGCTAGACATCGTGTTTATTTATAGCTCTCTAGTCAGAAAGATATGAATGATGGTCAGGAAAGAAAAAAGTAAGGAATGAAAAAAAAAAAGACTTGTACATTTCTAGCGAGCATGTCTTGGTGAAGCCATCATAGAGTCATTACATGAACAGCAAATGTCATAGAGATACTTTCAGTTTAAAAAGATCAAATCAATGGGAATCATCGTGAATGCCATACAGGGGCAAGACTCGCACTGGAAAGACGTTTTGATTTTGTTTACAGAAGAAAATAAATGTCTCAAGCTTTTTGTAAAGTACGAAATACTACAGTTAAAGTATCTAGATCTATAAATAGATTTCAACTATCGCCACTTAAAATGGGTCCTTTTTTATACCGCTAAATTAAAATATTATTAATATAAATAAAAACTTATAGATTACAGACGGTACTTCAAAAAAGAGGATAATTACAAGTGTCAATATAGTGATGTATGTTAATCAATAATCTCTGTTTGTAAAATGTTTTACATGTTTCGGATGTTCCTTCAGAGTTGAAGATAATTACTTCCTAGTCCAAACCTCCCGCAGGGCGACGGTGATGGGAGCGGGCAGGGTTTGAACCCTGGACCATCGATAAATCTGAACGACAGTCCAGCGCGCAAACCGCACGACCAGGCAGCCATCCTGCTAAGTGGTTGGTGTTCCTGGCTGATTCAGACAACCCATTCCATTCTCTAATGGCACTTGGGAAGAAGGAGCACTTGTAAGAATTTGTACTAGCCTATGGAATAAGAAATGTGCCTCTATCTTTGTGTCTTTCTGAGTATTTTATTAGGTTTTATTTTTCTATTTGTATTATATGGTTTAGTAATTAATTAGTAAACTACTTTGCTTTTATTATTCTGTCCTGAAGTGTCTCTAAGTTTAGTGTTTAAATTGATGGTGTTTCTCTAATCAAATTGGAATATTCATTTGTTATAAATCTCACGGCTCTAATTTGTATTTGTTCTAGTTTCTTTATGTATTCTAGGGCTATGGGATCCCAAACAGAGGAAATAATACATATCTAGACTTAGACCTATAAACGTATTAATTATTGCTGCTTAAAATTGTTTTATAACAGCCCTAAATTAAAATATTTACACTATGAACGGCATGCAACAAAATATTGTGTGTGGGTTAACAACAAGAAGATTGTATTTTTTCCAGGAAAAAAACAGCAGAAGTTTATAGAGAAGAACTAACACTATGTCAAGGAAGTTACATCAAAATTACTATCCGCAGTAACCGTCACCGTGCTTATGTTCGAATCTATTTAGAGATAGCAGGGTATATAAGGGAGACAAACCGAAAACAAATCAATCTGTGATCATAGCTGTTCTATTTCTGTGGATTTATTATTCACATTCAATTTTATTGGGTTTCTTTATATGAACTATTGTGTAGTCTAACTTTTTATCTCTCTCTCTCTCTCTTGTCTCAGGCCAACTAGATTAAACAACACATTAGATCTTCTTAACCAACAGACCTGGATTAGTAGTTGATTATGATATTATCCCTGGTCTATCAGACCATTAGATTATATAGATACACATTCTGATAAAAGCAACAGCAAATACAAAAACCAAAATGTAAGAGTTACTCTGGAATAAATGTAACCTAACACAACTACACCAAGCTGCATTAAACTTTCAACAAACATTCTTATTAGAAAAAGACATTAACCAACCAGTCGATGACGTCTGGAATTTCATTAAAAACCATCTTAAAAGCATTATAGAAAATCATATTCCAACTATGTACTACTTAAACAAAACAAATAAATGCTAGTTTAATAATAGACTAAAGAAGCTTCGTAAACAGAAGGAAAACCTAAATAGAAAATTTAAAGAAACTAAGGCAGAAAGAGTTTACAAAAAGTATATACAAATTAAACACTTAACCCAAAAAGTAAGCAGAAAGCTGCAGAGTGAATTCATAAAAAATGTAATATCTAAAGATAACAACAAAAACCTATGGTCATACATTAAGTCTAAGAAAATGGAAACAACAGACATAGCGCCATTAAAAGATGAACATAACATAATACATAATGATAATTAAACTAAAGCAAACATCCTAAACAAATACTTTGCATCAGCATTCTCAGCCCCAGAAGACAAAGACATATTACTGAATTTGAACCAAGTAGACAACATAGAAGATATAGTAGTACAAGAAAATGGAAATAAAAACAATAGCCAACACCAAACCAAATAAAGCGTCTGGACCTGAAGGTATTCCAGCTAGATTACTCAAAGAACCTAGCAATGAGCTAGCCCCAGTGTTCAAAATACTATTTCAGACTTCGCTTAACCAGAGCAGAGTACCAAATGACTGGAAAGAAGCTAATGTCACCTCTCTATTTAAAAAAGGAGAAAAATCTGACCCAGGAAACTATAGACCAGTATCACTTACCAGCATTACATGTAAAATCCTAGAATACATAATATGTAGTAGTACCGTAAACCACTTAGACAAACATAATGTCCTCACACCATACTAACATGGCTTTTGGAAATATAGATCATGTGAAACACAACTAATAGGACTAATTGATGATTTTTCTAAAGGTTTAGATAATAGTGAACAAATAGATGCTATCTCACTAGATTTTTCAAAGGCTTTTGACAAAGTTCAACACCATAGTTTGCTTAAAAAATTAAAATATTTTGGCATTAATGGTTCACTGCATCAGTGGATTAAAGATTTTCTGATAGGGAGAGAACAAACTGTAATAATAAATAGCTCTAAATCAGAACCGATAACAGTAAACTCAGGTGTACCTCAAGGAACAGTCTTGGGTCCACTACTATTTTTAATTTACATAAATGATTTACCGAATTGCACTACTTCAGGAACAAAAGTCAGATTATTTGCAGACGATTGCATAATATATAGAACAATAAAAACAACACAAGACACAGATATTTTACAAAGAGAATTAGATGAATTACTGAAATGGGAATCAAATTGGAGCATATCTTTCCACACAGAAAAATGTCAGTTGTTAAGAGTAACAAAAAAACTAAAACAAATTAATTCCACTTATCTTATTCATGGCAAACCAGTAACACAGACTAAAAACGCAAAATAACTAGATGTTATAATAAATGAAAAACTGTCATGGAATCCACATATTGATGAAACTATTAAAAAAATCAAACAAAGCATTATGGTTTGTTAAAAGAAATTTCTATAAATCAAATAAGAACATAAAATTAAAATGTTATTTAACCTTGGTTAGGCCAATAATAGAATATGCATCCTCCGTTTGGGACCCCTCAACTCAAGAAAACATTAAGAAACTGGAACAGACACAAAATAGAGCAGTGAGATTCATAACAAACGAATATTCACATTCACATAATCTTCAAATACAAAAACCAAATTTAATAAAATACTCTGAAAGACACAAAGATAAAGGCACATTCCTCGTCCCATATGCTAGGACAAATTTATACAAATACTCCTTCTTCCCTAGTGCTATTAGAGCATGGAATGGGTTGCCTGAGCTAGCCAGGAAAACCATTGACTTGGCAGAATTTAAGTCATTGGTTAATATGCATGACTAAATGCATGACGCGTAGGACGTAATCATCTTCTTTTTTGAAGTAACGTCTGTATTATATAAGATAAGAAGATAAGGCTACCACTCCTCCTTTTATATCTTTCCTTAGAATACAGAACCGTGACATCTCAATACCCATCCTTGACCCTTTTACATTTAATTTTCTTTTTAATTGTTTGCATATTAACCAGCGTTACTAATGTTCACTTGCTGTAGCCTTGAAGTAAGTTTTAATCGGCGTCTCTCTGGCGTCTAAGCGTGGTAAAGTGTGACATAATTTGACCTAGGTAAAACTGTCCTCAATTTGTGAACAATGAGGTGTCACCAGGGACGTGACAGAAATATGTATAGTGTTTTATCACCATTTCACGAATACCCGGATATGCTTGGATATTTTGTCATTACATTTTTTAAAGACAATAATAATGGCAATAAATCATAACTTTTGCATAACAGAAATATGGTAAGCTGTGGATAAAACACAGAAAAATGGTAAGCTGTGGATATAACACAGAAAAAATGGTAACCGGTGTATATAACATAGAAAAATGGTAAATGGTGGATATAACATAGAAAAATGGTAACTGGTGGATATAACACAGAAAAATGGTAACTGGTGGATATAACATAGAAAAATGGTAACTGGTGGATATAACACAGAAAAATGGTAACTGGTGGATATAGCATAGAAAAAATCATAACCGGTGGATATAATATACAAAAAGGTAAGTGGTGGATATACCATAGAACATGGTAAGCTGGTAAGTGATGGATATAACTTTTTAAAAAAGTAAGTGGTGGATATAACTCAAAATGTTAAGCGCTGGGTATAACTCAACAAAAATGGTAAGCAATGGATATAACACAGAGACATGATACAAGTACTTCAAGAAACTGAGGGCTAAATGCAACTTGTAAATATGATTAGACAATAATTATCATAACACGTCAACACAAAAAAAAACAAAAAAAACACCAATGTCTGATGTACATCTCGCTGGCGATTTGTTTAAGTTCCTTAAAACAATGTTGTTCCCTCGGGCCTCAGTATGAGCAGCATTTAGTGTGACTGGCTCTGACGTGTGAGTAGGCAATCACTTAAAATTAGCATACAGCCCAGGGCCCTACTTAATGAAAATGGATGACCAGCGGTCGGCCGAGGAGATTTACTATCGATACAGACAGCTGAAACTTTGTCAAGTGTGTGTGTTATGGGGGGGGGGGGTGAGTGAGTAGTGTATCGTCATGTAGATTAGTGTTTTTAGTCTTTGCGCCCGAGTGTGTGTGTCATCTATAACACTGGCTATACAAAGCTCTATTACATGTTTACATGAATGTTTCAGAATATTGTGATGTTATTGTAGTTATTTATTGCCAAGATTTTGATAGGTAAACTGACCAGAAATAGAAAATCATGTACATTCTTGTTCATATATTTGAACAGTGCATTTGACTTAAGACACTTAGGATATCCCATTGTAAAAACATTGTCCAGCTAGAAGTAGCGTGTCAAAGACAGAAACTAAATTGTGTAGCGATAGTACAAAACTATTCATGACATGAAACGTTATAAAACACTGAGTATAGACTGTCTAGGGGCAAGTCATCCTGCATGCAGTCACAAGCTCTCCAAAAATCAGGTTTCAATAGTTTCGGAAAGAATATCAGAAACTATAAACTACAAAACATTAATAACTACAACCCTATCAATAACTACAACCCTATCAAGAATTACAACCCTATCAACAACTACAACCCTATCAAGAATTACAACCCTATCAACAACTACAACCCTATCAACAACTACAGCCCTATCAACAACTACAGCCCTATCAACAACTACAACCCTATCAACAACTACAACCCTATCAACAACTACAGCCCTATCAACAACTACAGCCCTATCAACAACTACAACCCTATCAACAAATACAACCCTATCAACAACTACAACCCTATCAACAACTACAACCCTATCAACAACTACAACCCTATCAACAACTACAACCCTATCAACAACTACAACCCTATCAACAACTACAACCCTATCAACAACTACAACCCTATCAACAACTACAACCCTATCAACAACTACAGCCCTATCAACAACTACAGCCCTATCAACAACTACAACCCTATCAACAACTACAACCCTATCAACAACTACAACCCTATCAACAACTACAACCCTATCAACAACTACAACCCTATCAACAACTACAACCCTATCAACAACTACAACCCAATCTCCGTCGATACCAAAAAAGAGACGTGCTTATGTCGAAAGGGTTGCCCATATTGTTAAATTAAAAGTGCGACCAACAGCTTGATACCACAGGACACGGAGTTTTATTACAGTTATTATTATTACATTGTTAATATTCATATATATTCAATGAACTGATAGTTATAAAGATATAGTTTAATGTGCACCTGGCCTAACTGATCTTATTGAATGATTATCCAAATGATTTAATTGTTTTGTAAAGTACCAATCTCTCATTTAAGGCCTCAAAGAAGAAACTTTTCACTTTGGTTACATGTCTAAGTAGGAGAAGTGGCTGAGTGGGAAAGCGCTTGTATCCGAACTGGAGGGTCCCGGGTTCGAATCCTGCTGAACACTGGGCTGTTCAAGACGCCTTTGAGAAGTCCACAAAGCTCTAATGGGTTCCTGACATTAGTTAAGGAAAAGTAAAGGCGATTGGTCGTTGTGCTGGGCACATGACACCCACGTTAACCAAGGGTCACAGAAACAGATGACTTTTACATCGTCTGCCCTATAGACCTCAAGATCTGAAAGATGAACTTTTTTTCTTTACCTTCTGTAACGTAGTCGTGTGTAGTGTTTTAATATATTTGTAGTTCATCAAGGCTAGACATTTCTACAGACCATGACCTTTACATCGTCTGCCCTATAGACCGCATGGTGTGAAAGGGGAACTTTACTTTCTACTATGAGGGCTATTACTGTTCACCTTTACCCTCTACGTGTATAGAATGAAACAATGCTTAATAGTTGTTTTAAAGTAGCTTCCACTTATAGGCATACTAAATAGATTCTTTCTCTTTAAAAACGAAAGGAAACATTTTGTTCAAAATGTCAGTAGCTCTTATGACAGAAAATAATTAATTTTGTAATACAAATTATTTGAAAACATCTTTATTTAAAAAAAAAACTAACTAAACGGTATGTATAAAAGTGCCAAAAGTATGTTAATTATCCTCATTTTTACCACATAGACCAGCGGTTCTCAACCTTTTATGCTCGGCGACCCCTTTTTACAATCCCCCACTTAGCCGTGACCCCCCCCCCCCCCCCATCGCGCACACACACAGCAATTGAAGAATAGACAATAACAATCCATTTTTTTCAATGATCTTTGACGACCCCTGTCAAATCGTCAATCGACCCACAAAGGTTGAAACCCCTGACATAGACGGTCGTGTTTTTCGCTATAAATAGTGAACAGTTGTAAAAATTGTGTATTTGTACAGAGTAAAAACTAATGGAATACTTACTTTTAAAGATTAAACTTTTTGCTTTTAGAAAAGAAAAAACCGCTGAATCAGAAGTTTGAAAGATCCAAGATATCATTATATTGGTGTTTTAATTTTTTTTTTCTAGTTTTTGAGATCTTAACGGGACGGACGGACAGACCACACAAAACTAATAGCGACCTTTCGGGGGCAGCTAAAAATATACAAGTCGATAAAAAAAGGGAATTAATTACTGCTGATGGCTATGTTCAGATAGTGTTCTACAACTAAGTCATCTGTTACAAAGGGCAATAATTTTGTCATAGATACCACAAGGTAAATAGATGCTGGAAAATTAATCTCGGACAGTGTAAAATTATCGAATGATAACCTCCCTTGTCGCAAAGAGATTTTATATAAAAATAAAAATTTCTGTATGAAAAGTTTTAAATCTCTCCCTCGCGTCGTGTCACACAAAGTCTCTGAAGTCGGTTTAGTGTTTCAACGCCCTGTCTCTAGCCGAGCAGCAGACTGAATGTTTGGTAATCCAATATGGCGAAACAAAAGGAAATCACTCCCTGTAGAATAATAGGATATGTCTCACAAAAATTCATTTTTATAAAACAATAAAAACATAATAACCATAGATCTTTAATGAGATTATCACCCGTGAATTCAGCCCACCAGATAGCGCGTATATGATGTTATAGGGGTAAAGCTCTTGGCTTTTTAAATGAGATTCTCTAACATTAGTTTGGGAAAGTTGTGCTGGCTACATTACATCCTTGTTAACCGTCGACCACAAACAAAGATAAAATCATCTGCCCTTGTATATCGTAAAATATGAAAGAGGTACTTTCCATTTTTTTATTAGTGCTTGAAATAAAGAAATAAAAGTTGCGCTATATGTAATAATACAATCAATTAAATAGATTAATATAGATACATAAATTTAATATATAACTTAAGTAAAGTAAATTGGTTGGAATTAACTTCTACAAAAATGGTTATCTTAAAGCGATATTTTACATATTTTATAAAGTACGTTACATAAAGTCATTTTTTGTCTTTATCTAAAATCAACTCGCTCTATTAACATCGTGTGTTGTACATCGTGTGTCGTACATCATCTGTCCTACATCTTGTGTCGTACATCATGTGTCCTACATCTTGTGTCGTACATCATGTGTCCTACATCATCTGTCCTACATCTTGTGTCGTACATCATGTGTCCTACATCTTGTGTCGTACATCATGTGTCCTACATCATGTGTCCTACATCTTGTGTCGTACATCATGTGTCCTACATCTTGTGTCGTACATCATCTGTCCTACATCTTGTGTCGTACATCATCTGTCCTACATCTTGTGTCGTACATCGTGTGTCGTTCATCGTTGTGTACGTAACAGGAATGTGCCTTAAAGCTTTATGTATTGTTTTTTTAGATTTAATTACAAGGCTGTCAGTAGATTACCAGCGAAATCAAGCGAGTACAAGATGAAAGAGGCCCATCCCAGTCTTAGTAAACATACAATATTAAATTATAATAATAAACAATTTAAAATAGTTTTTTTTTTGTTGAAGAAAGTACATTTTGGACTCATATTTTCAAAAATCAATCATATTCAGTCAATACTAGCTCTACTGGAAAGATTGAATCATTATCTAGATTTGTTAGTATTAGGAGCTTCACAATGGCATGTATATGATAATAAGGCTTATCCGAAGATTAATGAGGAATACAGTATTTTCCGTGGCAGCGCAGCCCCAGCTGTGACCTGCATATTTTGCCACATCCAGGGCAAGCATAATCATTGTCCGCAGGTGGTCGATTTAGATTTTCTTTTCGTCGTCTGCGTTTGTCCTCGGCATCAGATTTTCTCAAATGTGTATCCCGCGGCCTTCGTGAGTGACCTCCAGCTGTCTCGTTCCGACGCCGCATGCAGCCAGGTGCTCTCTTCTATGTCAGCCAAGGAAAGTTGACGCGTAAGCTGGTCGTTGAAGCGTTTCCGTGGGGCGCCTCTGTTACGTCAACCACCTTTTAGCTCACCAAAAAAAGACAACCTTTGGCATACGTTCGTCTCCCATATGGGATACGTGCCCTGCCCAGCGTAGTTGGGATATCTAAGGAAATAGAGTCTCTAGTATGTCTTTGAATATTGAATCGTTGCAGGGCTTGATGATCATTAGGGTCTGTTTCTTCGTTACAAGTACATTGTTGAGGCATTTCTTGACAAGGATGAGTTGTTGTTTTGTATTAAAACATAACAGTCTTCTTACATGCTTTTGTTTTCGTTCTCATTTTCATTTTATTTGTCTCTCTCTCTCTCTCTCTCTCAGTATCTCTCTGTATCTCTCTGTATCTCTCTGTATCTCTCGCTAACTCTTTTAAACCACTGATAGTTACGCCAGTCTTTTATCCAGAGCAAACGCAAACAGAAAAAAAATATATCAACCAATGTTTTTCTAATAAATGACCTGAAAACTTGAAAGCTCGCCCAGGGACTCGATGGTAAGGTCACATGATCTCGATATAACCAATGATGCATATCGGGATAACGAGCTCCCCCGAGGACGTCTGCTGAGCGGAAGAGAAGAGTTGGGAAGTCTTTCAAAGTTGCAGATGTTTGTACAGACAACGGTATCCATTTACTCCAGATGGCGTCACTACTTTACCATTACACAGATCCTAGCATTACATTGATGTAGTGGGCATCATGCAGATGTAACTGTAACCGCTAATGCAGTGTGGTTATAAGACACTGTAGTAATTCTAGATGTAAATCTGGTGACGCAATATTTAAGCGCAGCAGGAGATCCGCCAACAGTATAGACACCGACGTAACTACACTTCAAGGAAATATGTCACATTTTAATGGCCTAGTAAATCACCACATTGAATGGTGCACAAAATGAATTGAAACAAACAATTCAACATTGAAATAAATCCCAAGAAATAAGTTCTCAAGTAATCTCAAAGTCTTTTTGCGGGAGGTCTACAAAACAACTTCCGTTGTTATTAGTGACTATTGAGACGTTTGATGATGTGACACTAATGTCACTTTTTTTCTTGTTGTTTCTAAACTTTAAGCACTAAGACATAACAGTGTCACAATTGTGTGTGTCTGTGTTCTGTCATGGCTACCTTAAATTGTGTTAACTAAGCACTCTACAAGTTTTGTCTTCAATCTTACTTTTACCTGCACTCTTTGCTTTGTTTGCTCATTTTGTGTCTTTGAGTTTAAAGAATTAAGTCCATAACTATGTGAAGTACAAGGAAGAAACGAGATAGAGAGAGAGAAGAGAGAGAGAAGAGAGAGAGAAGAGAGAGAGAAGAGAGAGAGAAGAGAGAGAGAAGAGAGAGAGAAGAGAGAGAGAAGAGAGAGAGAGAAGAGAGAGAGAAGAGAGAGTAATCCTCTCGTTATCTCTGACTTTGTCTTGTCTGCACTTTCTTCTGCGTAAGGCAATGGGTAGAAAGAGGCACTGGCGGATCCAGGGGGGAACGGTAGGGGCGATCGCCCCACCGGGCGGACAAAGTTTAGTATAGAATTCACACAATTTGAATACGAATTTATTACTTATGTTAATAATATATACTAATTATTTATATTTCAACCTATTTTTAGATTATTTCGCCCCCCCCCCTCTTTTAGTATGTTGGCCGATTTGGTAGGGTCGGGAGGGGGCGATGGCATCAATCCGCCCCCCCCCCCCCACCATAAACTATCGATTGGGGGGGCGGTCCTATTTATTTGTAGAAAGCACAGCTTGCTAACAGAATCAATTAAATATCTATATGATTAAAACTTGTTATTGGTATTTTAATCGGTCTTTGTATTATGTCGTTCACCTCTTGGCCGATTGGAAAGGGAGGAGCGAATACCTCTACTGCCCTTCCCATCTAAACTCTTTTTTTGTGGGGGTTGCGGTCCTACTTTTATTGAAAAATCATAGTATGTGAACAAAATTAGTCGAATATCTATATAATATAAACAGGTGGAAGGGCGATACAAACAATTAACTTCACCCCCCCCCCCCCCCATAGGACAAACAAATACTTTTTCTTTTTGTATTATAGTAGGAAATTACAAAATTTAAAAAATCTGTCACTAATACAATTTATATATGCTATAAAGTAAATTCTTATATCGAGTCGCCCAAGCCATTATCCTTTAATGCAAAATGCAATCATTAGCAGAAATTATAAAAAGGAGAGAGGATTAATCGTTTTCATTTTACCGCCCTTCCCCTTTCCAGACAGAGTTTGTGTAATTTCACATGAATTTATCATAACTATTTTAAGAAATTGTTCAATATAACAGTCACGGTTAAGATGAGTTCAAAAGCCTGTCAAGCTTTTCCTAGTCGCCTTTTTCCAACCTTTACTTTATCTCATATTTTTCTAGTTAAATAAATTTAGGACTATAACTCACAATTTATGCTTCAATTTTATTGAATATTATGTATCGAATATTTTATTTTCGGCGGCGATCCTCAAAGCCTTAATCTAAATATGTGGGGTATCTTATCTTTTCAAAGAACAAATCGGTTTTATTTGAAATGTATTAAGGGACAATACATTCATATTACAATATTTTTCCACATTTTTCAAAAGGTCCTTTATAATAGAATGAAAAATGAGCTGTACTGCGTTACTGCAGTGAAGAGTGTCAGAAAACGCTTTTAGCGTCGAGGCTGCACCCCAAACCCCACAAATATATAATGAGCTGTAGATGTCAGGAGAATGCGTTTATGCAGTGAAAAATGCAAGAAAACGCTTTTGGCGTCGGGGCTTTGCCCCGAACCCCACTGAAGAAACTTACAGCGTTCTCCCAGACCCCCAAGCTTGCAAGAGAAAGGCCTCAACATGACTTTTTTTGTTTTCTGTTTTTTTTTCGCCGAAGATTGAGAAACAGTCTTATTTTATTTATATATATATATATGTCACGTACACAGTATCTATATTTAGCTCGTCAGCAGAACTTGAGCTACCTCGGGGAATTTTTCTATCATGTAACAGGATCATGTTCAGAATAAATGTGATTGGTTTTGAAATATTAATTGTTGTACATTGAGCTGCATTTATGGGTTGGCCTTGCAGCGTAGAGTTGTTAGTCACGTGATTACACTCTAGAGCCCGGGGAAGGTTCTAGATTGCGCCAGTCTTGTATGGTTCGTGTTAGTGAGAACGTGTACTAGAGTTTTGTATTAGAACTTAATTATATTATTGTGTAGATCTGTTATTTTATTCAAGTACACTAAACCATTGTAATTATTTGTGAATAGCTTTTTCAAGTTTTGAATTAAAGTAATTGTTTTAGACGAAGAGAAGTTTCTTCATTGAATATAGTAACATACTTAGATCGACTTAGCGATTGGCAACTTCTAAACGATCCTCTTATCAACTGGCAACATTCTGAATGATCGTATTATCAACTAGATCTAGCTACTTCTATACGATCATCTTATTAAAAGACGATTTCAAGATCCTCGGCAATCATTGATGGTGTGATATAGATCAAGATAATCTTCAACGTGACATCTATCATAGCATCTTCATAGATCTTGACATCTGACATCCACAATTGATGATTGTGACAATATATATATATATATATATATATATATGCTGTAAGCACGTTTATGCATAGGGTTAGGGTTTAGTTGGCGTTAAGGTTAGGGTTTGGAAAAAAAATCGCCCCACCCACTCCAAAGTTCTTGATCCGCCAGTGGAAAGAGGAAGGTATGAATGATGAGTTAATACCTCAGACTTTTGTAATTCAACAACTTAGATTGAGGCTTATATTATCACATTTTAAACGAAATAGAACGTTGTTGACGAGCACACACACACACACACACACAAATCATAACAACAAGATGTGTTCTCATTCACACACACACACCGACACATTTGAGTTAGCAGGGACTTGGCTAGGAGAAAATGTGAACAGACAAGCGTTACACATAATGAGACTTACAGGTCTTACTAATTGAGCTTCCTTAGGGTTAAAGAGGTTCCTAGGATTACAGAGATTGCCTAAGGTTATAGAGGTTCCTTGGGTTACAGAGATTGCATTAGGTTATAGAGGTTACCTAATTTATAAAGGTTCCTAGAGTTACAGAGATTGCCTAATGTTATAGAGGTTCCTAGGGTTACTGAGATTGCCTAAGGTTATAGAGTTTTCTAAGTTTATTGGTGTCTCTTATGGTTATAGAGGTTCCTAGGATTATAGAGGTTTTCTAAGGTTTATAGAAGTTCGTTAGGGTTACAGAAGTCTCTACTATTCAAGAGGAGCTATAAGTTAAAATAAATACATTACATAATTCAGTTATAAGAAATGTACTTAGGAATTACATACTTCCTTACTAAATGTTCTTTTGTTTCGTTCTCAATCAGCAGATCAAAAACAAATATCCCAAACAAAGTTGATTGTGTTAGAAAATGAGAGGAACAAAAATCTTGGAATAACTAAAAATAGTTAAATAAATTAAAAGCTAAGTCTTCGTAGAAAATAGCACACTTACATTAAGTGTTTTTATTATATGCTAAACTGCAGCTGAACAGAGAGCTTACAAAATCGATCCTAATCTGTACTTTTAATTAAGCCAGCAAATGGTAAACAAAAATTCTGAACTGCGTAGTGCGATAAGACTTCTATACAAAAGTCATTGTTAAGACTTGAACTCAAATCGTTTTACAATGATGATAATTTGAAACAGCTGGCTAGTATTTTTAATTACTTTAATTAATTTAAACGCGTTAAAAGTATTGATATCTCTATATGTCCACATTCAGCATTCTTCCATCCTCTGACGTCATTCAAACACAAATTCGCACCGTTTCACATTCGCACCAAACAGCACTGCGATCGTAACATTCATCAAACCAGACAAATATATTTTTTTATCAAAAGGTAAAATAATTTATATATATATATATATACTAGCCTGACATAACCCGCGGCCTGCGGGTCTAAGTTTGTGTTTACTAATCTAGTAGATTTGATTTAAATGTATGTTAAACGTAGCTAATGATCCTTTCAAGTTTTTTCTTTCGCTACTAAAATAAAATTAGTTTTGCGAAAATGGGTTTACCCGAAGCCGATACATTCATATCTATTAAAAAAACGAAAAGAGCGATAGCTTTGTTAAATGAATGGGATTATAAAGTGAACAATTAAACGAAATAATTTTTAGTATGCGATTCATGAATGAATATAGGCCTATCTCAACCCGTCTTCGCAGCTTTCGTAAACGAATGCAGTCTATTAAAAATATCAAAATATGAAATGAATTGATTATAATTAGTATGTTCATGTGTTAAAGTATAAAACTATCTGTGCGAAGAGAAGTTTTATCATCTTAGAGTTGAATTAGAGTTTTAGATCTAGGGATGGGATTATAAAGTAAACAATTAAACGAATTAATTTTTAGTACGCGATTCATTACGGTATTGTCTAATGAAATATGTTCGTCAGGAAATCTGTTGTCACAGATATAAGGAACTAATTTATGTAAAAAATGCTTTTGAAACACAAAATTGAAGTTTAATTTTATTAGGCCTATATAATGAAATCAGTGGATCTTCTTTTGTATTTTCATGTATCAAAGTAAAAAAACTATCTGCGCAAAGTGTATTTCTTAAAATTAGATCTAGGTCTAAATCCTTTCGATCTTTTCTCATGTCAACATTGTAGACATGGCCTATATCCATAAAATACTATAGCTGTAATAGAGTCGGACAACTTTATTTTTTTTTTAGGGTCTTAATTTTTTTTAGGGCTACAATACATACATTAAGGTCTAAGTTGGTACCCAAGAAACATTCCTTCCAAGTTTTATCAAGATTGGTCAAGCGGTTTTGATGTCTATTAAGTCACATACATACACCTCACATTCTACTTTATAGTATAGATAGAACGTTCAGGAGACGCATTCTAACACATTGACATCATCTTAGGAGCATAGCCATGGTAATGACCTTAGAAAGGAGGCAGGGGCGGGGCAGGTAAGACCTACTGCTGCACTAAGTATAGTCTTAAATTTACTCTAATTTGTTTATGCTCATGCAGGCATCGACCCCCGAGGGGTTACCTGATTGGAAACAACTTTCAGCCCTTTCATCTTGAGACCAGACCAACGTTAGCAGCGATGTCGATGAAAAAAGAAAGTGACTTGGAGATGGAAGAAATCTGGGACCACAAAAAACAGTGCATTATCTGGGCAGATATTTCTTTGATATAGTCTGTCTAGGAAACATTGCTCATGATTGATGGTGATTGTTTGTATTAGCATAAGAGGCAGGCAGAGAATATCTGGTGGACATTAGTTTATTAGATACAGAAGCAACTGTGCTCGGTGCTTAGTGTAAAGTCATAACTAATTATATCTTTTTAATACAAGACACAATTGGTGACGCCATGGACTTCTTGACATGCAGAATGACCACATGACACACAGAGAAACTATTTGACATACAGAATGACTGCATGACATACAAAATGACGAAATGACAAACAGAGAGACTACTTGACATAACGACATGATATACACCATAAAAACATACTTTCTATTAAAATATAACAACTTTAAAATGTCATAAATCTGCAAACACACCACAGTGCTACAGCGCTTAACAATTGCCTTGAGTCAGATCCATCTAAGTGCAGCTGTACTAGGATGTAGGTACTTTCACTTATATATTCTTTTTCTGTCTGTCTCTCCCTCTCTCTCTTCCCCACTGTCTCCATCTCTCACTCTCTTCCCCACTGTCTCAATCTCTCTCTCTCTCTGTCCCACTGTCTCATCTCTCTCTCTCTCTTCCCCGCTGTCTCAATCTCTCTCTCTCTCTGTCCCACTGTCTCATCTCTCTCTCTCTCTTCCCCACTGTCTCAATCTCTCTCGCTCTCTCTTCCCCACTGTCTCAATCTTTCTCTCTCTTCCCCACTGTCTCTCTCTCTCTATTCCCCACTGTCTCAATCTCTCCCTCTCTCTTCCCCACTGTCTCAATCTCTCTCTCTCTTCCCCACTGTCTCAATCTCTCTCGCTCTCTCTTCCCCACTGTCTCAATCTCTCTCTCTCTTCCCCATTGTCTCTCTCTCTCTATTCCCCACTGTCTCAATCTCTCCCTCTCTCTTCCCCACTGTCTCAATCTCTCCCTCTCTCTTCCCCACTGTCTCCATCTCTCTTTCTTTCTTTCTTTCTCTCCCTCTCACTCTCCCTCTCACTCTCCCTCTCTCTCTCTCACTCTCGAGACACATGCTCTTACTCTAAATAAATAAGTGGCAAATGCATGCAAATATTTAAATGTGGTAAAGGCTAAACCTGTATAGATCTACTTATAATGGTATAGGTACCCAATCTCAACAACAATGTAATAATTTCCCAACGATACAGAATGTTGTGTCAAAGATTTAAAAAGCAATTAATAAAAAAGAAAGAAAGAAAGAAAGAAATTATTTTCCCTTCAAACAAAATGTTCTGGTTTGTACATCCCGTTCACCTGCAACGGCCATGCTCTACCTGAAACAGGTAAAAACAAACGGAATTCTTTCCTTGCACTGCCTGCGGTGCCAAGGCTGCAGTACGGAACGAAGAGACTCTTTAAAAGTGAAACAGGAGATGCACGAGAGGTTGTCGAGGGAGGAGTCATGGGGCTCAGGGAGAGTGAACTGTGTCTAATGTCAAGATAGTTAATTTGACATCAATCACGGCTGGTGTAAGATATGGTGGATAAAAACATATATTTCATTTAATTCGTTACCATAACCGTAACCTTAGACCCTAGCGCTATGAAATATTTTATGTATACTATTTGTTTTTATGGGGGGAAAAAGTTTGTTTGCAGAAACGCGTTCTATCGATAATTGGTGATTGTTTTGCTTTTTATTTTTTAAATTGAAAGAGTATTTTTTTTTTCGAGGTTTAGAAATGAGGCTTGGAAATGAGGCTTTGAGAGGCTAGCAAGATACCAAGCTTACCATACATACAGAAAAAAATCACAAATGAGAAAACACGTGACCAAATACATTGGTCAGTTGCGTAAGATCTTATATTATCTTCTTATCTTATACGATACCGACCTTACTTCAAAATAGAAGATGATTACGTTCTACGCGTCATGCACATAGTCATGCATATTAACCAATGACCTAAACTCCGCCAATCACTGGTTTTCCTGACTAGCTCAGGCAACCCATTCCATGCTCTAATAACACTAGGTAAGAAGGAGCTTTTGTACAAATTAGTCCTAGCATATGGAACGAGGAATGTGGCTTTATCTCTGTGTCTTTCTGAGTATTTTATTAAATTTGCTTTTGTATTTGAAGATTATGGTTCAGTGTTGATGTATAATTGCTACTTTACTTTTAAGTCTTCTTTCCTGAAAGCTTTCTAAATTTTTACTAAAGGTGTTACTCTAGTCAAATGTGAATACTTTTTTGTTATGAATCTCACTGCTCTATTTTGTGTCTGTTCCAGTATTTTATTGAGTTAAGGGGTCCCAAATGAGCCCCCAAGATGACCTGTTTCCTGTTTAAAACTTAAAACACACGCTTTACCAGCATGTCTTAACATCTTAAGAACTTTCTAAGACATAGCCACGAAGTAACAGAAGTATTCAGAGAGAACATCTGAAATGGACAAGGCATAGACTGGGATAAAAATCCAAAAAATGACAGAAAAATAAAAGTGGACAACATGCTTTCTGGCGTTTTATCAAATCAAATGCGGCTATTTATTTCATAAGTCTTTTGTTAAGTTGGTATTTGGTACTGTGTGCAGACGTTTAACTAGCAATTTGCGGGTGGTGCGGGCCACTGTGTTGTATTTCAGGTTAAGACTCCAGATCGGTATCTAGTGACACTGTATACTGGATATGATTGGAATCCAAACACAATTACAATTTAGATAGGTGAATAATTTAATGGAATAAAATTGATTTGCAGAATAAACATGAACCTTAAAATGGCAGTACTATTTGATGGCTTCTCGAAAAACAATGTCACAAAACCGCTTCCGTTGTTATTAGCCATTCCTCCTATTTGTGACAGTTCTGACATGCGTTAATACTAATAGTCAAATAAGTCAAATAAATGTGGACGATACTGCAAATTGTTGCTGGAACAAAGATTATTATTATTGCTTAGGATTGATCTGCCTAACTATTCACCTCGTAATGCTAATATATAGGCCTGTGATAATTATACATCGTGAAGTTATAATTAGTACACAATCTATATCTAATTTGATGTACTGCTAGTAGTTAAGAAACAAAAATGATGGAATGTATTAGAGATTAGAACAGATTCTCTGTCTTAACCCCTAGCCGTGCCGGACTTGACTTTGCTCGAAGCTCTTTAAGCTATTTACTAGACTCGTTTTGACCTCGTCTTGTGCCTGACGGATGACGTCAACCCCACGAAAGTCTCGTGCAGGCGTCTGGAGAACATTTTCTCTCGCTAATCCCTCTCGTGTGATGACGTGTGTCAGGGACACTCCATCCGTTCGTCCCAGACGACATACGCCATACACTAATAGCGATCTTTACAGCAGACGTAACAACAGACATAAAGTTACAGTCTGTTATTCTGGAAAGGGGGAGGGGGTGATGAGTTTGGAGTGACGAGAAGAAAATGTAAAGAGGCAATGAGGATTAGAGAGTAAGATATTGGGAGCAGGGAGGGGGGGTGTTAGGACAATATGGAGTAGAGAGTTGGGCCAGAGGGATTTTTAGGGCACTAGAAATTGAAATGTTAGCGCCCATGGAAGGGAAGTGTGTGAACTGTACAGTGTTAGTGTTAACGTGTGTGAAATGTGAGGGTGATGTGTGAGTGAAAGTTGTGACATAGAGATCATAGAATTTGGCTTGTGGGGATAGACCACTCTTACACATACAGATGGAATTTAAAAAATCATTCCTTTAGATTGAAAAATGGTGTCAAATTTGAGAAAGAAACTTAACAGCTTTAGGAAACTAAGTTGCGGCTTATGTTAGGCAACTGATGGCTAAGGGCAATGCAAATCGTATTTCAGGGCAGCAGGGCAATAACATTATGGTTCAGGGCAAAACAATTCAGGGCTGAGAGTAATATGAATAATAGTTAAAGGAACTGCGGATCATGACTCAGGGCAAACCAAAGGGGTGATCAGGGCTGCAGGGCAATACGAACAGGGCTGCAGGGCAATACGAAATATGTCTCAAAATGCAGAAACTCTTTTTGTTTTATTTTGTCTTTTCTTTTAAACTTAAATGTTCACCTCAAACTTCCTCAATGACCGTAGAGACATTATTACGTAGAATGAGATCCTGATCTATTGATACACTTTCCAACTAAAGCGACGGACATTTCCTTTCAATCCAACCAAATACTTGTGTGTGTGTGTGTGCGTGTGTGTGTGTGTGTGTGTGTGCGTGTGTGCGTGTGTGTGTGTGTGCGTGTGTGTGTGTGTGTGTCTGTGTGTGTGTGTGTGTGTGTGCGTGTGTCTGTGTGTGTGTGTGTGTCTGTGTGTGTGTGTGTGTGTGTGTGTGTGTGTGTGCTGCCTAGTTGTCTGTCGTTTCTTTTTTTTTTTTTTATCTTTGTCGCTATCGTCTGCTAGTTCTAACAAATGGACATATTTCTGACGAGGATGAATTCCCGAACGCGATAGACTTTTCAAAACCGATGCTGGCTCTAGCTCTAAGTCAGACTAAATGTAGTACTCAAGTCAGACTCAATGTAGTACTCAAGTCAGACTCAATGTAGTACTCAAGTCAGACTCAATGTAGTACTCAAGTCAGACTAAATGTAGTACTCAAGTCAGACTCAATGTAGTACTCAAGTCAGACTCAATGTAGTACTCAAGTCAGACTCAATGTAGTACTCAAGTCAGACTCAATGTAGTACTCAAGTCAGACTCAATGTAGTACTCAAGTCAGACTCAATGTAGTACTCAAGTCAGACTCAATGTAGTACTCAAGTCAGACTCAATGTAGTACTCAAGTCAGACTAAATGTAGTACTCAAGTCAGACTTAATGTAGTACTCAAGTCAGACTCAATGTAGTACTCAAGTCAGACTAAATGTAGTACTCAAGTCAGACTCAATGTAGTACTCAAGTCAGACTAAATGTAGTACTCAAGTCAGACTCAATGTAGTACTCAAGTCAGACTCAATGTAGTACTCAAGTCAGACTAAATGTAGTACTCAAGTCAGACTCAATGTAGTACTCAAGCAAAAATGTACGTTTCGATTTTTTTTTTACTTTGAAAAATGATAACGGTCAAAGTTTTCTCCATGTGACCAACTAGCCAGCGATTCTTTTCTCAGCGATATAAAGTAACTGTTACAATTCTAGGAAATACGTTTTAGAGATCCGCGGTACACGTCCAAATTCCTAAAGGTTCCTGAAAGTTCCTGAATTTTCCATGAAGTTCTGACTTGAATAGAGGTATTGTAAAAAGGAACATTTTTATTGCACCCTCGCCACCCACTCGAGAAAAAAAAATCTTTATTAAGCGAATGTATAAATCTATTAGACTTAATACCTTTTTCTATATAGCCATTTATAACTAGACTTAGAAGACAGTGTGTGAAATGTGCTGAGCATTAATTTTTTCAACTGTGGAATCAATAATGCTTCAATGTGGAAATACCCTAAAACGTATAGTCCGTTCAAGGTAAATATTTTCTCTTCTCTAGCCATATTTAAATATATTATTTAATATATTTTATTTAATATAAATTATATTTAAATTTATTTATTTCTTACTTTTAAAAATTAAAAAAGGTTAAATTAAAGTTTTCCCCGTGAAGCCAACAAGATCGTAATTCTTTTCTCAATGTTATGCAGTAACTGTCATATTTCTAGAAAAATATTTACATCCGAAATTTGTTCGCCTTTTTTTTACTTTGTTTTTGGCATGACATTGCTTGGGGTTCTCATTCCCCAGTATGAGAATCAAATGTAAACATGACATAAATACTAATAGTAAGTGTACAAAAATAAAATTGTAATAGAATCTAGTTTTGACTTTGACTTTATGAAGCTTTTTTTTTTATATAGTAGTCTCATTGTTCCTTCTCCCCCTGTCTGTCACCTATCTACGTGTGTATGTGTATAAGTGAAAGTGAACAAGTGACTAAAAGTTCAAATGTAAAGACAAAAAAAAAAGGATGTCAACTATTTGTTCATGATATCCAGGCGGTCTTTTTTTTTTTTTAATTGTTTTAGTGGGGTTGGAAATAGAGAGAATAAATGTACCACTTTCTTACCTTCACACACATCGTCCTCACGAATTAAAGAACGTTGGAAAAAAAAAACTTGTTTACTTTTTAATTTGTTTCTATTAGTGCGTTTTGTGTATTTCTCCTTGTTTGTCTTACTTTCACATTTCTTCTCTGTTTGTTATCTTTCTTTTTCTTTTCATGTTCCATTTTTTCTACTTTTTAAATTATCTCTTTTTTTTTTAATAACTGCTGCATGTTCTGCGTGTGTGTTTGGACTCTGGTTGATAGAGTGTGTATCATATCGTATCCTATCAAAACAACTGTGTCAAGTATCCAGACAATGTTAACAGAGGAAAGATTTTTACTGGATACATCTGACAGCATTGAAAAAAATTCATGTCTTGTCAAATTTGTAAATAAAAAATTGCATTAATATAAACATTTCATACCATTACCTTAAAACGTTGACGTTTTTATTAACGAGTTTACTCAAGATATTGAGTACTTTTTTTAAAAAATTTGTACATCCGTTATAAATCTGTTCTTAGTACTTTGAATTTGTATAGACGAAATGACGTGTACTAGTTAAAGCTTTTAATTCTCACCATATTTTATTAGTTTCTACGAAAATTATTTTATTTGCTTTATTAATGTAGACAAAAGTAGTGAATTTTAATTTTGTTAAAAACAGAGATAAACTTTATTAAATGATTTAGAGGAAAAAAAAACATTTTGACCTGAGAGTGCTTTGACGATGAGCGCAAAAAACGTTATCCATTTCTTGTTACTTATAAAACTTCCACATTCAAAAATGAAAACAATGCAAATACTACCACAACTACTACTACTAATAATAATCATCTTGGAAAATGAAATGCATTTTCTTCTCCAAATTTGGACGGGGGTAAAAAGCTAGTACGAATTGAGATTAAAACTTTATCCTAGAAGAACTAGACGATAGATTGAGAAAATGTTATTTAAAAATAATTAAAAAAAAACCTATCAAACTAGTTTTGTATGCATCATTACTAGATGTACACATATTTAAAGTAATCGACTGTTGACAACTATAAACTTGCAATCTTCTCCAGAACCTAATTCCATGAAACGTTATCTCCTTGTGTTGCTGCAACCCAGTTTGGAGCAAGTCAAAGTCCTCGCCAGAGCTCAAGTATTAGATGTAGCACAACAGGAACACGGGAAGAACAAAGCGAGACCCACATAGACAAAATAAATATATCTCAGAGGGAGAGAACTCCTATAAGAGTATCTGATCGCTTTATAATGTGCCCTTGTTTTGACTGCGACCATTCCATCAACCGAGTGATGCCAAGTGTTGCCTAGACCTAACCGATTCCGGAATCATCAATCGTAACAGACGGAGGGATTTTGATTGTTGCGTTTTATATTTACTTGGATGCTATCCGTTAATGTCGTCTGCAGTTTTTGTTTTTAAAAAGTTGATATTGTTCTGTCTATAAGACATTAAGAATGATGAAATTTAAAAAAAAAATGTGTTGATTGTTCTTTAAAACAAAGGGAAACAATTATGAAATCCTGTGACAGTTACAAATAAATGCTGACATTAAGATTACAAAAGAAAAATGTTGCATCCTATAAAGGAGCCCCAAAGGCAGACCACAAGTACGGTGGCTTGATGATATAGAGGCAGATCAACAACAGCTAAAAGTCCGGGCATGGAGACGTAAAGCCAAGGATAGATCAGAATGGAGAGATGCGCTAAAGCAGGCCAGGGCCCTCCACAGGATAGATCAGAATGGAGAGATGCGCTAAAGCAGGCCAGGGCCCTCCACAGGATAGATCAGAATGGAGAGATGCGCTAAAGCAGGCCAGGGCCCTCCGCAGGATAGATCAGAATGGAGAGATGCGCTAAAGCAGGCCAGGGCCCTCCACAGGATAGATCAGAATGGAGAGATGCGCTAAAGCAGGCCAGGGCCCTCCACAGGATAGATCAAAATGGAGAGATGTGCTAAAGCAGGCCAGGGCCCCCCTTGGGTTATAGCGCCATTGGGATGGATGATATACATTATCCGTACTAGAACTTCCTTTCTAGTTTTTTTAAAT
Source organism: Biomphalaria pfeifferi (assembly GCA_030265305.1). Taxonomy (NCBI): domain Eukaryota; kingdom Metazoa; phylum Mollusca; class Gastropoda; family Planorbidae; genus Biomphalaria; species Biomphalaria pfeifferi. The sequence goes on along the minus strand of JASAOG010000060.1, from coordinate 405,206 downwards.
TCCGTTTTTATTTATGATTCCTCCTATCAGCTTGATAACTCTTAATTTGGTTCAAACTGGTGGAACCTGGATAGTGAACGAGTATTTCGAAAATGAAATTTGAGTTTTATGTACTTTTTTTTAGGAAGTAGATGAACAGCTAATTGGCTACACGGTTCAAACCTTGTCTTGAAAGTAATCAGTTTTGCAGTACATAGTTGATCTAAAATTGAAATTGAATCACGTCTTGAACACGGCTCAACAGGAATTAACTCGTGATCTATTAATTGGACGTCGAGCTGGCTACTAACATTGTACCGATTGATTAGAATAAATCACTAATTGGTAATTAGGTAGATTTAGGCGTTTGATTTTTTTGTAATAAGTCATTTCTATGAAGGCACTTTTTGATAATGGGACACAAAGTTTGATACTGACGTCTACACGTGACACTGATGATCTAGATTGAGTTTATTGTTTACATCAAAGATTCGTGCCGAGAATAACTTGTACCCCTCGCGTCCCATTCCGAGCGTTGGGGGGTGGGGGGAGTAGTTAATCCCTTTCATCTCCTGACAGCTTTTAGCGTCACCTGGGATTAGTTCTTGCACCGAGTGAACTTAGCAGTTGGTAGATGTCAACATTGGAAGGTATTTATGCTCCACCGCGCTCTCCTCAAGGCTCGCCCCCCCCCCCCCTTTCCATTACCGATGTGTGTGTTGTATCATGTTCAGCACTTAGTACTCAGCACATAATCCCCCACCTCCCAAGAATTGAACTAAGTCTACCTGTGAGACAGTCTGGAAGCTATCAGCTGAGTCGTTAAATGTCATTTATTTGTTTACAGAGACCCCTGAGTATTGTGAGCTCAGGTTGGAGTCCAACATTTCTCTAGGTAGCATATGTTAGAAAGAGTCTCAAATTTTACTCTAGGTGGCATATGTTACAAGGAGTCTCAAATTTTACTCTTGGTGTCATATTTTTCACGGAGACTTAAGCTTCACATAAGTTGGCTTATTTTACAGATGTCTAAAATTTATTCAAGCGGCATATGTTACAAAGTGTCTAAAACCTACCCAAGGTGGCTTATGACAAAAGGAGTCTCAAATGTTTCTTAAACAATGATTCTTACACTTTTCATAGAAGCACGCGCCAGATTGTTTACTTTCAAAGGCTGTCTTCTTTTACTTCTACTATGTTCTGTGTGTACTCTGTTCTGTGTGTACTATGTTCTGCGTGTACTCTGTTCTGTGTGTACTATGTTCTGTGTGTACTCTGTTCTGTGTGTACTATGTTCTGTGTGTACTATGTTCTGTGTGTACTATGTTCTGTGTGTACTATGTTCCGTGTGTACTATGTTCTGTGTGCACTATGTTCTGTGTGTACTTTTGTTTTTTTTTATTTTACCTTTAATGATATAGATAGTTGAAAACACATTTCAAACTTGATCTTTGAGACCTTGTTTAATGACATGTTGAGGTTTGTTACGAAGACCGATATAACAGAGGTGTTTCATACACAACACTACCTACGTGTGTCAGGCTGGGTCTAGTCAGCACAAAGTTATAGATTCAGAAAGTCAGTCCAGGAGGGAAATACAAAAAATGGAAATAGAGAACGTTGGGAAATATGGAGAAGGGTTAAAAGAGAGAAGACGATGAAAAGAGAGAGAAGTAAACAAGGACAAAAAAAAGAAGTAAAGTAGATAGGGATGAAGAAGGGAAGCAAACTAGAAACAGCAAGAAAGGAAAAGAGAGAGAGAGGAAGAGAGAGAGAGAGCCAGAGAGAGAGAGAGAGGGTCAGAGAGAGAGGAAAAGAGAGAGAGAGAGCCAGAGAGAGAGAGAGAGGGTCAGAGAGAGAGGAAGAGAGAGAGAGAGAGACAGCGAAAGAGAGAGAGTCAGAGAGAGAGAAATAGAACGAGTGACCGATTGCGTGCCTCACGGGTCATAGTTGTGCACAGCCTTGACAGGACTATTAATTTCAACGGACGTAATTCTGTGTTAGCCATCTCTGGTCAGCTTGTTCAAACCACCCTGAACCTACCACCAACCCGCCTTGACCAACATAGCCTGTCATTTGTCTCACGCCAGTAAATAAAACTCACCCTTTCCTCTAACTCATTCTTTTGAACACCCCCCCCCCCTTCCGTCTCTCCGTTGTCTTGTCCCGTCCTTAAAAAAAAAAAAAACATTGTTAGGCAATCTTCTTCCTAGTAGACTTCCTATAAACACACACACACACACACGCTCTTTACAGTTTGTAAATAAAGGTACTAGACATTCGCCCCCCCCCCCCCAGCAAACCCTCAAAGCATGATTAAAATTCTCAATTTCTTAACATTGAACAAAACCAACCAACCAACCACTTACAACTAAATAGCTCTAATATAATAATTTACAAAAAAATGATAAGGTAGGAGATGTTCAAAGCTTCGAGTTTCTTGAACGCCAATGGAAAAGAAAATGGCGTCTAGAACTGAACATTGTTTCACAGTAACATATAGACTTTTAATGGCATCGCAAAACATAGTTTCACGTTGTAAGAAATAAGAAGACAAAATTCTATGATGTCGTCTGCTGATAACAATTTCAAACTAAAATGTTTTTCCCGCCAAAACGTGTCACGAAGTCGTACATAACGAAACTGTACCACGTGGTCGTGTGTCATGTCATTGAGGCTGGCCACATGTGCTCCATTCACGTTTCCCACTGCTACTCACAGGGTTCCTTTTGTTAGCGGGCGTTCCTCCAAATGTAGTGTCGGCACAGTGAAGGCTCAGGATTGTTCCAGGCGTACTCGACCTCTGGCCTCGCATTACAGAGGACTCGTAGTGACTAATAAATTACATATTTTTTTTTACCGAAGCTCTCGAAGTGTATCTAGATTGTAAGACTTCATTGTATTTAAAGAAGTCCGAGCAATGTTCATTTATGCAGAGTTTCTATTAATATATTAATGTATATTTACTTGTTTAGTTCAACACATTTATTTATTCTAAGCTTAACTCCTTTTAAAGTCATTATAAGGCTTTTATCAACTCTGTCTATCTGGAAATAGAAATTAATTCTTATTAAGAGATATGGCTAAAAATGTGGACGTTTCGTCCCTTAGATAATTGTACAGGTGTTCTCTCCCTCATTCTCGGATCAAGTTGAAACTTTACACAATTATTGATTGTACCTAACAAAACATGAATCAATAAGACAAAATATTAACCGATTAGCTAATTATTACTATTTTTTTGTTTGATACAGAAAAGGAAAATAAACTCTACTTTATTGAGAGATATAGTTATAAATGTGATATTCTTCTCTTAAATTAGCTTTTTTTTAAGTAGGAGTAATATGGATGAAATATATTGAAATAAATTATCGCAACAGTTATTCAGTTAAATAAAAGTTTAATTTAGGTAAATTAAAGGTCATATGACACGATAATCTAGTACAACAAAGAAATGACATTTGTCACTCTAAAGAGGAAGAAAGAAATAGGCATCTGCTTTTCAAGTTTTCACTAATATCTTTTTTTTAAACATGTAAGTCTGACAAGTCAAGGGTCAAACGAAAAGTTAAGCCTCGATCTCATACAAAACACGCACACACGACCAAAAGACCTCACACCCACCAACAACAACACCTCAGAAGACCATGTGAGAGTCCCATTACTTATTCATGTCTACCATTACAAGCAGTCAGCCAGGTCGCTTCCTACAGCACTAGAGACACACTGATGTGCAGGGAAAGAGAAGGAGAAATCAGTGATCCCACAGCGACTCTAGGAATGTCCAATTGTCACCAAAGCGACATTTACAACAGGAAACACACGATGCACTTTCAAGTGTTTCCCATCAATATTTGATTCAAAACTTTTCAAATGGGACTCAACTCAAAGCAAGCAATCTCGAATACTCTTAACCTAAAATCTCAGTTCTCTGGTATCTATCATGTCCAAGCAATAAAAAAAAAATGTTTATTAACATTAAACTTGAAAGAAGGTATGTCTCTGCATCAAATTATTACAACAAATCAGGCCTATAGTGTATAGTTTATCCGTGACAATACATTATGAGATCAATGTGGACATAGTGCACATCATGGCTATTGTTTCATAGTCTTGATCATCAAGCCCGACCGTAAAGATGTATTGAATAGTATTTTTTTTATTGTTTTTTAAAATGAGTTAGTACAGATTGAAATCTGAAGTTAAGAGCAGGTCAACGTGAAATTTAAAAAAAAAGGATTTAGCCAACATGAACAAAACACCAACTCAATATCAACAATAAAATGTTTAGTCTTAAAATGAACAATATTAGTTCCAAAAACATAATACAATAATGCCTATTATCAGCCGGTCCTGCCAAAATACAACACCCGATATTGTGATGCAAAAGGAACACTAAGAAAATACTTTAAAAAAATAAAAATCTAATTATAAGAGTTAGGACCGCACAATTTCTGGCATATATATATATATATGGCGCGGGAGGATCTAAGTCAGTAAGAATAGCACAGGTTTTGAGATAAAACTTTTTAATAGCAGGATAATGCACTGTAGATACCTCAAAATATGCATTTTTTAGGCCTTCAATATCGGAAATAGTATTTGGCGGCGGGGCTGGGGGAGCACTGTGCCCATTGCTGTCAAGGCCGGAAGTCTACAAATGTTCCACTAACTCCAGGAATCTATTCTTTGGGTATAATAAACGTCTTCCGAAAGAAAGAAGAGTCAGAATTTAAGATTAATTACATATATGCCTCTACACACACACACATATAAATATATATGTATATGTATGTATAGCGCAGTGGAGGGGGGGAATCCCCTTTCACAAAGCTATACAAAGTTTCAACTAGATTCGAGAATCGGAAATGGAAGAAATTACGTGTACAACAATGGACCTCATTCACCAATCGTAAACATACAACATTTAGCCACGTGATAATATTGATAAAACAATGGAATAAAACTGTCACGTGACAGCCAGTGTGTATTACGTAATTTGTATAGAAGAGATAGAGAACCATGTCGTTAAATGTTGTTTGTTTTCAATTGGTGAATGAGGTCCATTGTACTAATACTTGAGAAACAGACAGACAGAGTAAGTAATAGCTTTGTAATAAAAACAATGGATAAAGTAAATCAAACCAAAGCTTGAAGAGGAGAAACTTACGTTTTACTTGACACTACTGAGGGCATAGCGAGTGTTTGTATGGCTGGGCTGGGCTGGGGGAAGGGTTGTCGAAGATCACATTTCTTCAGAGTGGACTACATCATTGGACATAACGTGCACCGTACAACTACACTGGCCCCGCACCTTGCTAAGCCCGGCCCTGCTATAATTGTAATATAGAGATAAAAAGAAATTAAAAATTTTGTTCTTCTGTAACTTGTAAATGATTGGGCCGCACGTCCTTGGAGCCTTAGAGTTTTATAGAGTTCAAGGCCCAAGTCATCGCTATTATTTCTGAGACTGTTTTTGGATTTGTTAATTAGAGTGTTGTCCCTTTTTGAATAATTCAGTGATGATTACAGTTAGTACTAGTCTCCCTTGTCTTATGTTCGAAATTCCCTTCTGCCGTCATTTTCAGTGGTCGTCATGGACAAACTAGCAGAAGTGGACTTACTTCGGCCGGGATTAGTAGAGAAACTAATCTCCTCCCTTTGCGACAATGAGCTAGCTTAACTTATTGCCCACGTGACCCCGAAGCACATGATCCTCTTGTCTGTCCCCTGAGCTGACCAGCGATCGCACAAAGCATAAAGTAAAAAATATCCCATCAACGCTTTTCTGAGTGATCCGGAAATGAAATTAACAACTCGGCAGACGATATACATCTTTAAACCTGCTGCCCTGTAATGGCACGCGTTGTTCATGTGACCAGGTTGTGATCGTTCTTTCATGAAAATGGAGATGCCGTTTCCACTTAGTATCAATCAATCTTCATTACCCATGATGCACCATTTCAAATGGAGATAACCTAGAACAATGTTTTCTCAGCCATTTCAAAAGAGTTGTAAAGAAACGACTCAATTAAAGAATGGGCAAATTTATTTTGGCGTTTTGTAGACATTCTGTTTTCTAGGTTTATTTAAGTTTAAACTTAAGTAAAATGTGAGTCGCTCTCCGCTTGGTAGACATAAACTAGTTTTAATATCTGGGTTCATTTTATTTCACTTAGCAATAACCTGACAGGCAGTCAAGTTTGTTCAGTAATATTTTTTTGAGATGCAGATGGGTTTTATTCCCTTCCTGTACGAAAACGATTGTTAAAAAAATATATAAAAAATAATATTCTAATCACACAGATTTATTAGTTTTAGTCTAGCTCTATTACACATTTAATTACCTAACTGATCCAAACTAATTGATACTCTTAATAATTGTAGCTTTTATATAGCGCTACTTTCAAACTTATAGCATGCTCAGAGCGCTAAGGTCAAATCTCATTTGTGGGCCAGTAGGAGGGGTTATCTGGGAGAAGGTATTCCGTGCTACCTTTCGGCGCTCAGTAAACACAACTCTGCTCGAGTCGGGTGTAGAACCTCGAGCCCCCTTTATAGGAAGCCAAGACAAGCTATGTTCAAGCTTACTTAGCCTCTCGACCACGCTTCCCTCAATTAACATTCCCACACTTAATATAAGCTTTGTTTTTTTAAAAGTATTTTTGTTTTGTATTTTGCTTGTTACTTACTGGTGCTACAGAAATGACTTCACTGTTAATGTTCTTTGTTTCAAGCTCAAGCAAAACTCTTCCCTACAGGTGGCGTGGTGGATAAGTAGTAAACCGCTTTGCTTGCGAACTAAAGCTCTCGGGTTATTATCTCTGTGAAGGCTGGGATTTCGAATTTTGGAATTTTTTAGGACGCTACTAAGTCCAGCCAACTCTTATTTGTAGGTCGTTGTGCTAGCCCCATGACACCCTCGTAAGCCATTGGCCATATAAATAGATGATCATTACATCAACAGCCCTATAAATTGCAAGCTCTGAAATGGAAACTTCACTTGTACATTTACAGCCAAACGATCGTCTTCCCCATTCTGTGAAATGAATTTCATTTTATTCTTCAATGCTGTGGAGTATTCACACATAGACCTCTCATGGGTGTTTTACATGACAAGGTTTGTTGTTTTTTTTGTTTTTTTTGGCTGGGAATTTTCTAACGTCTGCCTAATCTGCCAGAAACAAGACCCGCTCAAGAGTTTAGTCGAGACCCGAACTTATTAAACTTTTTTTTTCAAAGTACATCATTTTATCAAACACACACACATACTTTTTAAGTAGAGTTGTCCTCCATTAACAACATTTCGTTTGAAAACCCTGATACATTCTTGATGTGGTCACATGGATAAGGTGAACACCAGTTTGAGAAATGTGGAAATCTAACACAAGACCCACAGACTTTTTCCAAGTAAACTAGCTGTTTCTGAGCAAAGTCGGCGTTTAGGAAATTTAACATTTGTTTAATCAGCTCTTCATTATTTTGTTCTGGTAGGCATTGGCATTGTATCATTACTTTGGTCTGGTAGGCATTGGTATTAAATCATTACTTTGGTCTGGTAGGCATTGGTATTGCATCATTACTTTGGTCTGGTAGGCATTGGTATTGCATCATTATTTTGGCCTAGTAGATGTGTATTGAAAATGAGACTTAATCATCATCATCATCATCATCATCAAACTCCAAAATAAGGGCTTGAGAGGGTCAAATCCTCTCTTGCAAAATAAATAAAGAAACTAAAAATTTTTTCTGTATTTCGTATCCACTTTTTAAGAAAAACAATTTGGGGGGGGGGGCTTTTTGTTAGCTAAAATGATGAAAAACTAGTTAATTTTCATGTCAAGATTTTTTGAAAACTACTAAAGCTAGTTCAATATAATTGTTGATTATTCAATACTAGTAGAAGATTGTGAAGCAGAATTAACTATATTCATTATTATTACATTATTTGCGCCATATTTCAAGGCAAAATATTTATAAATAAATTTTTTATCACGCCATCTCTGAACAAAAAATATGAAAATGGTTAATGGGAGAAAACAGCCAAAAACGACAACCTCTGTGGTAAAAACTAAGTTAGTATACAAAATATATAAAAAAAATATTTAAAATGCTTCCACTTTGAATTTGGACATACACCAAATTGTTCAGAAATGAATGCTATATAAAATTCAGTTATAAAAAAAAATCAATACTTTTTAACCATAGGGGGGTTTAAGCTGTCCTCAAGTCATTTCAATTTTTACATGTCAAGATATAATACTCCTACAGCGGGTTTGTTGTCTATGAGCAATCTGGTGCTATAAGTCAACGACCGTCCACAACAGCCCTACATATTTAGCCATATCTGTGAATACTGAATAATTAATTTTCCTTGTTGGTATCAAACAAAATAACTCATTGCTAGTAATTAATTGACTAATTGGTTACTTAAAAAAAAAAAGATTCATGTCTTTTATCTATGCCAATGAATAATTCATGTCTACGCCAAAGAATAATTGTGTGAAGTGTTAACTTGATCCGAGAATAAGTGTGTGAGAAATAACGTGTAAAATCTTTTTACCAGACAGACGGACAGAGTTGGAAAAATAAATAAAAACTATAAAAACTGTAAGTTTTTCAAACTGTTTATTCATCTATTTTATATTGTTTGAATATTGAATTTGAATCTGGGTAGATTTGATAGCTATATTACACTGTGACACTAAACTACACGATGACATTAATCCTTGAACAAAAAATCACCTTCATTGTCCGCACACAACTACAGAACATTCCAGAGCATGTGGCCAACGTGTGCCGCACTAACAGACAGGAAATAGAACCGGTCTCCGTAGCAGATGTGTCCCGAATTCCCATAATGTTGTCTTTTCCGGTAGACTACCTATTGTTCTATTTGCGCAGCGCCTGCTGGTAGAATCTTCCTTGACCCCACTTTCTCCATTCACACACACAGACACTCACACTCTCACTTACACACACAGACACTCACACTCTCACTCACACACATGCACTCACACTTAATCACACAAATACACGCAAGTTTATCAGTCAGGGCATAAAATAAAGAGTTCTTTCCCTTTTTTATCATGGCTTTCAATCACAGAGCAGATTTTTGTGTTATATATTTTTTTTCCTTGTATGAAATGTCAAAATCATTCCGTAAATAGCAAGAAGCACCAGAAATATATAACAAGTCAATTAGTAGTAATGATATAAAAATAATAGTAATTATACTATATAGGCGTTAATAGGTATTACTGCTCATTAGAACAACATAGGGGATGGTTAATACCAATGCTTTTTTTTAAAAAAAAAAGGTTTTTGTACTCAGTGATTAGGTGCCGGTACTCAGTAGTTGATTGCTTAACTTTTAACTACTAAAAATTAATATTATACTTTAAAAAACAAGAAAAGTAATAATTTTTCAAAGGTGCCGTCACAAAAAAAGCCATGGTTTGAACCATGGGAAGATAACTTAGTATGAAAACCTGTTGTCTATGATCCATTTAATACAGAACCCGAATTAAGAAAATAACATGCGAATGTCGACGTCCGACTTGGAGGAGGACAATGGACTGCACAGTCACTGTAGTCTCAAACATGGCCTTTAATATGCGTAGCAATATTCTTTTTACCTGTTGGACAGTACTGCTGCAAACATGCCACAACATTTGAACAATCCTAAAGGACACCATTAAAGTGGCAACGAATCGCGATCCTGGCAGTGCCAGAGAATAAACATCAGTTCATAAGTTTATTGTAAAAAAAAATAATGTAAAAAAACATGAATAATCTCCCCTTGTAATAGTTATGATCCACTTATCTACGAACTATTTTCACAAACTAGGAATATATTTCACAAAACTAGATCTGGAAAATCAACTTGTAATCCTGCAACGAATACTTCCCCATTTGTAGAGCATCTAGAACAGCGGTTCTCAAACTTTTAAGCCGGCGACCCCTTTTTACAATCTCACTCTTCGGTGACCCCCATCCACACAGCAATACAAGAATAGACAAAAACAATCCATATTTTCGATTGTGTTAGGCGACCCCTGGCAAATCGTCAATTGACTCCTAAGGGGGGCGCGACCCACAGGTTGAGAACCCCTGATCTAGATTAACCTTAAATATGTGTAATAGGAAAACAAGCAAAATATTAACAATTTTATTTATAAAACAAAGCTTTTCTAAGGGAAAGAACTCCGCAATTACAACTGTATCTCTCAATAACATTAAGGTTGTTTCACGTATTCAATATAAAAAAAAAATCAATTACCAATAATTACTTAACTAATTGAGTATTTTTTGTTATTTATTTATTTAAATTTCAACTTGATCCAAGAATGGATGTGGACGAAATAACGTGTTCAATTATCTAAGGAGATGAAACCCTACATATTTAGCCGTATCTGTCAATACTGAATGGTTAATTTCCCTTGTTGGTATCAAAGTTATTTATTACCAGTAATTTATTGAATAATTGTTTCCTTTTTTTTTTATTGATTCCCATCTCGTATACACCATCGAATAATTGTGCAAAGTTTCAACTTGATCCGAGAATGGGTGTGGAACAAATACCTGCACAGACAGAGTGAGTTGATAGAAAACTTTATGACGTTCATGTATAAAAACATTGCTGTTAGTTGAGTTTAAGACGACAGGAAAGTGTTTTAAAAACAGTTTCCGTTGTTCAAGTTGTCACCTGAACCTGGTCGTCTTATTGAGCCTAAGAGCTGACGTAACCTACTCTCGGTATGAAAGCTTCCACTATTGGAAGAAAATAGATTACACAATATCAATTTGAAACTAAGATCAAGTCCTGCTTATTGACAACAAAACCGACATAAAATCGTCACTATCGTATTGAAAATAAAACATTTCTATTCGAATTAGTGGAAGAAAAAAAAAGAGATTAAGAATGTTTCTGAAACAATATTTCATGACCTTTCATGACCTATCATGCCCTTTCATGACTTGAGAGAAGAGTTTTGTAATTTCTTCTAGCCCAGTGACCCGTAGTAATGAGAGTACATTCTTTGATGACAAACAGTTATACTAATGCTTATCTATGATGTTAAGAATTTCACTTTGAAGGTTTTTTTTTTTTTTTAAATAATTACTTCTTTTCACTTCACCATTTTGATTTGCTGAAGGCTTCTAAGAATTAAGTTACGATTCGGTATTGTTATGAATAAACACGTGGGATTTTGTTATGTCAATAAGTTTGATGTTATTAATATGTTATGTTTTATAGTTATAGCAAGTTATTCGATGTTTGATACAATATAGTTCGATATTTGTAATATGTACTTTTGATGTTTCTGACTTGCTATTGTTTGATATATCCCTATTGTTAGGCTTGTTAACAAGATGAATTAAGCTTATACAAGTCCTGAGACATTGGTTCAATCACTGGCCTGGACTACACAATGGACAAATACATAGAAATACATTTCATGATTGCAAACGGGGGGAGAAAAAAAAATTTGCTCTAGCATGTGATCAATGGGAGGATTTATTTTTATTAGCGCGCGTCTGAATATGGCTATTTTTAGATTTATCTTCAGTTCTTGACCTGGATGCATAAGGTCATGTGGTAAATAATCATCGGGCAGTTCAGTTATAAAAAATCTTATTAAGTAGATCCAACTTTTTGTTTTTCTTTTGTTTAAAAAAAGTGATTTGCGTTCATTGAAAGCTTTTCAAACAAATGAAACATAATGTACAGATCTAAATCTATGGTAACGATGGGAGCTCTGACTTGCGGTGTGACCCAGTGGACACTCTTGGTCAAGTCTTGATTTGAGTGATTGAAAATTCACTCGCTCCTCTGTGGGTCAATACCTCGTCTAATGAACACAGAAACTGTATTCTGTGTACAGCGTTCCTTCATCTTTACATATCCAATAGTATAATGAGCGTTGGGGCACTTCGCAAGATCTGTTGACCGTCTACCTCAATTATGCTCTGTCTTTTGCCTTTCGCCTGTCCATTCTTTTCTGTTGTCTTCCCCTATTTTTCTGTCTCTTCTTTTTCTTTGTTCTGTTCCCTGAACGAAAGTCTATGCGAGCCCTGGGGACCTTGTAATATGGCCAAATGCTGTATTAATTATATGTGTCGATTCCCTTTAACCATCCTTCGGATATTTCCTTGGACCCATCACGTGATCCGCTTTGACATCTCTTGAGCACAGCGTCCATTATAATGGATGTTATCACCCCCACACCCCTTTTTGGTGACTTAGTGGACAAAAAATAGAATGTTTAGTTTATTTTAGTCAAAATGCGTCTTTTTGACAAATTTAAACTTTCTAGGACATTCTTTTCATAGTTCATGTATTAAAAGGATATAAAACGCAATGTTTTTGTTTACTGACAGCCACAGGAAATGTTTTGTAGTAGCTGCTAGTTTCACTTTCACTCTAGCATTAGTTTTTACAACAGTTAGTTAATTGTTAAATGGATGATTTTGATTATGCTAGATAAGCCAATATTCTAAATGCTGACATGTTTTGTATAAATACAATATTTGTATCTGAAAAGAGATTTAGAGAATTGAGTAGTAACTTACAGTCTCGTTATTAGGACGAGGGGAATAAATACATTCTTAATTAGCATTCAATTAAAAACAGAAAATAAATTTACAAATAATAAAACTTTATAGTGTAGCGCGCAATTATTTCTTTTAGACGAGACTGGGGGGGGGGGGGGGGGGGGAGGCTATCGTGATGGAGGCCGGGAAGGCGGAGAGGAAGTGATGGGAAAAAAAAACATTTCTATGTCAGTGTCTGCTCTGTTTCCGCCCAAAATGGCAGCCATTAAATAACTGACTAATTGATGCTAAAGTTTATTTTGGCAGTGCTCATTACAGACCTGGACATTGACACTAGCTCGATACGAGTGTTTTATGTCTCCTGTCTGCCAACTTTAGTTTTTGATGTCGACCATTCGCTTTGAATTTGTTTTTGGTTGACAGTGTCTGGCTCCTGCCGTCTTGAGCTTAGAATACCGTAGGCCATAATTCGTAATAATGTCTTGAGAAGTCATTAAGGATCTTAGATTACACATCTAAACCGACGTTTGTCGTAAAGTTATTGTTGAATGCAAACTCCAGGTAAACTGGGGTGTTTAACAGCCAACAGGGGAACACCTGTAATAAATGTACCCTATTAAACAAGAGTGGTTGGTAGGTTCAATGTACACCGTTAATGTCTACTGCATTCCACTATGGATACAGTACATCCGTAGAGCTAATTAAAAACAAGAACTAGAATTTCCTTCCTCTCTAGGAGTGTTCACACTTCAGTGATCTTCTCTTGGATGTAAAGTTTCAAATAGTCAAGTCTCCACTGCGTCATTTAACTATTTTCACTGTGGATTTATTTATTTCATTTAATAATTTTATGTTCTAACATTTTAAGAGTTATTTCTAATTAGTTTATGAATTACGTTTGAGCAATTCAATGATTCAATAGTCTTCAATTAGTAGCCTACCTTTTTCTGTGATGTATTCAAACAACTGATCCACAACAAGCTAGAGTGTTAGTGTCATAAGATCAAACTCTAGAATCACTTTACCATGAAAACAACTCTTATGGAGTCTGTGTTCTTTATATGATATTGAAAGGTAGAATTTATTGTTAATTGTATATACACACAGAGAGAGACAGAGAGAGAGAAAGAAAGAAAGACAGAGAGAGAGAGAGCATTAATATAAATGGTAATCTTGTAGAATGATGCAAGTTAAGCGGCACTGTCATACGACTCCATGATGCCAGAGTGTAATGACGTATTTTTACTTTGCGTTAGATGTGTTTAAATATCAGTTTATTTTATCTCACCTCTAGTCGACTGTCTACATTATAATAAAAGTTGTATTTAGTTTTGTTCACAAGGAAGTTATTTAAATTTTTTTTTTCAAGTTTTATAAGTTAAACTATAATACACCTACAAAGTTGAGTTGTCTACCAGCGGTAGGGGCTATAAGTTCACGACCGTCACCAACAAGCACACAACGCCAACATAACAACATGTTCATTCTTGTCTTGGAAACCTAGTTAATAGAAGCCAACATTTTTGAAAGTATGAGGGTAGTGATGGAGCCAGGGATCAGGGCAATATCACCAGCACAGTAACGAAGTATTCACTATATGGTAGTTTCTGTCATTAACCTGATGTATAGACCACATTTCCTAGATCAGTTAATCATCATTTCGTATGCCTTTATCTGACCATCACTCGCGGCCCTATAGAAATGACCCCAAGACCACTGTATCGTAATGTAGCTATATAATCTCTTTACTTGACCTCTATAGGGGTAGGGAGAGGGGGCATGATCGATCTATTGACCAGGTAGTCTCTTTTTTTAAGTTTTTAGTGCCGATATCTGGCATCTGAGTCTGATATTGATTTGAGTAAATATTTGGTTTGATATAAATATCGATACTAGAATACTCGAAAAATAAGTAAATCTCGACGTGTCATTTGGTTTAATTGTTTTGTAATGCTTTTGATATAATTTACTTAACCGATTTTTTTCTCTGTATCTTTCTCTGTCTCTTTCTCCTTGTATCTTTCTCCTTTTCTCTTTCTCCTTGGCTCTTTCAAAAATGTATTTTCTCTCTCAAAATCTTTGAATTGTTTCTGTTCAATCCACCTACATGTATACAGTTGACACTGCTTAATCAGCTAGCTAGTCTAGATATTGGGAACAAAACGATGGCGTACCGATTAACCGGATTCGACTTGCTTTAGATCAGCCCATGCACACTCACTCCATAAGGTGTATGTAAACATTGATACATGACATCTAATAGCAAACTATTTTGTTTATTTCAGGAGGTCTATTCGGAGCCGGTGACGAACATTCCAGTATAGAAAACGCTTTAAAATACGCTGTGTATAGAATCAATCACGACCGACAACTCTTGGCCAATACAAAGCTAATCTACGACATTCAGACTTTGTCTCCAGGAGACGCCTTTGGATCATCCAAAAAAGGTGAGCAGTTCCTTAAATAGAAGCCACACAAAGACTGCCAAGTAAGGTGAGCAGTTCTATAAATAAAAGCCAGGCATGCTCAGACTGCAAGAAAGGTAAGGAGTTCTATGAAACAAAGGCATGCACAAACTGCTAAACATAAATGGTATTACCGGATAAATAAGTTTAATAATTCTTCTCAACCCCAAAAAGTCATTGATGTATCATGTATGTGGTATTCTGTCAAACAATGACACAGTGTTTGGAATATATAACATTTGTGTAATCCAAGCCAGTTGATATTGTTACGATTCTCTTTCCTAATCAGGCCTTCTGCAAACACTGCTTAACATAACAAAACTAACTGAAGAACTTGACAACAAGATTACCAAAATAATGCGGTACTTTAATGAATGATTAAATAAAAAACAGCCAGTACAACTGTTACATTGTACATCACCGTAATGCGTTCTGTCTCTCTATCTCGATGTGTTTCACTCGAGGACTCACTCCACCCCGAACTGACTCCATGGTAGACTCACAGTCCCTGTCTCCTCTGTGTCTGAACTGAACGGCCTTACACAATCTCTCTCTGTTTCTCCTGAAGGCTTTCGATCTTACGACCAATCATGGGTGCTTTTTACGTGTAATGGTCATTATAGTACAATTCCTCTGTCCATTTAATGGTCATTATAGTATAATTCCTCTGTCCATTTAATGGTCATTATAGTACAATTCCTCTGTCCATTTAATGGTTATTATAGTACAATTCCTCTGTCCATTTAATGGTCATTCTAGTACTATCCCTCTGTCCATTTAATGGTCATTCTAGTACTATCCCTCTGTCCATTTAATGGTCATTCTAGTACTATCCCTCTGTCCATTTAATGGTCATTCTAGTACTATCCTTCTGTCCATTTATTGGTCATTCTAGTACTATCCCTCTGTCCATTTAATGGTCATTCTAGTACTATACCTCTGTCCATTTAATGGTCATTCGAGTACTATCCCTCTGTCCATTTAATGTTCATTCTAGTACAATCCCTCTGTCCATTTAATGGTCGTTCTAGCACTATCCCTCTGTCCATTTAATGATCATTCTAGTACAATCCCTCTGTCCATTTAATGGTCATTCTAGTACTATCCCTCTGTCCATTCAATGTTCATTCTAGTACAATCACTCTGTCCATTTAATGTTCATTCTAGTACTATCCCACTGTCCCATTGACACAATGGACTGTAGCACGTGAAAAAGCTTGTTTTACGTGTGTCGGATGTGACTCTATAGACACTAACTCTCCACTAATTCTGTTACAGCAGTATAAAATATCAATATACATTATATACATTTACTTATAACAAAAATATCGTTTCAATGTCACGTAGAAATATAAAGAACATTAAGTACAGCTTCATAGTACACTCGATTCCGACAGTTTCCTACACAGCTATGCATAACAAATTACTAAATAATTTGAAATTTTCTTTTTTGTTTATTGATTTATTTTTTAATCTTAAAAAAAAATGTTTAATTATGTTATAAAATGTCTACCTTAGCCAAAATAAGACTTCAGTCGTTAACAACGATTGCTATCCCCAGTTGAACAACCGTACATTCAAGACACAAACCCCAAAATATCTTTCCTAAATGAACTATGCAAAGCTGGCAGTAAACAGTAATGGAACCAAAACTGTCTGTAAATCTTTTAAAAACACATTCAGTTTTTAAACAATATCTTTAGTAACCAATGAAGAACAAACACTGATGGTCGTTAATGCTGGACAAGTGGCAAATGTCGAGACATTGTTTTTATATGCAAGTGTCGTAAATAACTCTGTTTAATGTGCAGAGAGCTGTTGGACTTGGTGATACTGGAGTGTCAGCTTTTTCTGAGACCAAGGCAAACATTCGGCTACCACATTTAGACCACATTGAGACCACACAAATGGATTGATCATGCTTGCGGGACACGATGACACTGATAAGTAGGACAGGTTTAATTAAAGAGATAAGCGGAAGTCCGCTTTTTTACTTCGCCAAGCTGGTCACATCAAATAAGACAAGTTAGAAAAACACAGTGTATTTAAGTTTCATTCCAAGTTTAAAAGTAATAATTTACATAATATTTGTATAAACTAATTTAGAAAATCTGGGAATGTTTAGTACTGAGAGATTCAAGAAATGTTTAGTACTTGAGAGAATCAGAGAATGGTTAGTACTTGGGAGAATCAGAGAAATTTTAGTACTTGAGAGATTCAAGGAATGTTTAGTACTTGAGAGAATCAGAGGATGTTTAGTACTTAAGAGATTCAAGGAATGTTTAGTACTTGAGAGAATCAGAGAATGTTCAGTACTTGAGAGATTCAAGGAATGTTTAGTACTTGAGAGATTCAAGGAATGTTTAGTACTTGAGAGAATCAGAGGATGTTTAGTACTTAAGAGATTCAAGGAATGTTTAGTACTTGAGAGAATCAGAGAATGTTCAGTACTTGAGAGATTCAAGGAATGTTTAGTACTTGAGAGATTCAAGGAATGTTTAGTACTTGAGAGAATCAAAGAATGTTTAGTACTTGAGAGATTTAGGGAACGTTTAGTACTTGAGAGAATCAGAGAATGTTTATTACTTAAGAGAATCAGAGAATGCTCAGTACTTGAGAGAATCAGAGAATGTTTATTACTTAAGAGAATCAGAGAATGTTCAGTACTTGAGAGATTCAAGGAATGTTTAGTATTTGAGAGAATCAGAGAATGTTTAGTATTTGAGAGAATCAGGAAATGTTTAGTACTTGAGAGAATCAGAGAATGTTTAGTACTTGAGAGATTCAAGGAATGTTTAGTACTTGAGAGAATCAGAGAATGTTTAGTATTTGAGAGAATCAGGGAATGTTTAGTACTTGAGAGAATCAGAGAATGTTTAGTATTTGAGAGAATCAGGGAATGTTTAGTACTTGAGAGAATCAGAGAATGTTTAGTACTTGAGACAAGTCACCTGATCGTGTGATAATAGGGAAACTGTTCTGTTATTTCTCCACTTTTGATTTGTTAAAGTTAAATTTGTAAAATTTGCAACAGTAGCATCAATTAATGTTTGATCTAAATGTGAACCTTTACGTTGTTTCTTGTAATAGTTCTTTTATGTCTTTGTAATCAGGCCCTACTTTCAGTTTTACATTCAAATTAACAAGTGTTATGTTCTTGTTATGTAGAGATCTGAGCAAGTACATTGGAGAATTTAACATTTTTATTGGAGATTTCAACATTTTTATTGGAGATTTCAACATTTTTATTGGAAATTTCAACATTTTTATTGGAGATTTCAACATTTTTATTGGAGATTTTAACATTTTTTATTGGAGATTTTAACATTTTTATTGGAGATTTCAGCATTTTTATTGGAGATTTCAACATTTTTATTGAAGATTTTAACAAATTTATTGGATATTTCAACATTTTTATTAATTAAAACAATTTTATTGGAGATTTCAACATTTTTATTGGAGATTTCAAATTTTTTATCGAAAATTTCAACATTTTTATTGGAGATTTCAACATTTTTATTGGAGATTTCAACATTTTTTAAAAGAGATTTCAACATTTTTATTGGAGATTTTAAAAATTTATTGGAGATTTTAACAATTGTATTGGATATTTCAACATTTTTATTGATTAAAACAATTTTATTGGAGATTTCAGCATTTTTATTGGAGATTTCAACATTTTTATTGGATATTTCAACATTTTTATTGGAGATTTCAACATTTTTTAAAAGAGATTTCAACATTTTTATTGGAGATTTTAAAAATTTATTGGAGATTTTAACAATTGTATTGGATATTTCAACATTTTTATTGGATATTTCAACATTTTTATTGGAGATTCTAACATTTTTATTGGAGATTCTAACATTTTTATTGGAGATTTTAACAAATTTATTGGATATTTCAACATTTTTATTGGAGATTTCAACATTTTTATTGGATATTTCAACATTTTTATTGGAGATTTCAACATTTTTATTGGAAATTTCAACATTTTTATTGGAGATTTCAACATTTTTATTGGAGATTTTAACATTTTTTATTGGAGATTTTAACATTTTTATTGGAGATTTCAGCATTTTTATTGGAGATTTCAACATTTTTATTGAAGATTTTAACAAATTTATTGGATATTTCAACATTTTTATTAATTAAAACAATTTTATTGGAGATTTCAACATTTTTATTGGAGATTTCAAATTTTTTATCGAAAATTTCAACATTTTTATTGGAGATTTCAACATTTTTATTGGAGATTTCAACATTTTTTAAAAGAGATTTCAACATTTTTATTGGAGATTTTAAAAATTTATTGGAGATTTTAACAATTGTATTGGATATTTCAACATTTTTATTGATTAAAACAATTTTATTGGAGATTTCAGCATTTTTATTGGAGATTTCAACATTTTTATTGGATATTTCAACATTTTTATTGGAGATTTCAACATTTTTTAAAAGAGATTTCAACATTTTTATTGGAGATTTTAAAAATTTATTGGAGATTTTAACAATTGTATTGGATATTTCAACATTTTTATTGGATATTTCAACATTTTTATTGGAGATTCTAACATTTTTATTGGAGATTCTAACATTTTTATTGGAGATTTTAACAAATTTATTGGATATTTCAACATTTTTATTGGAGATTTCAACATTTTTATTGGATATTTCAACATTTTTATTGGAGATTTCAACATTTTTTTGCAGATTTCAACATAATAAGATTGATAAACTATTACCTTTGCTTCCAGAAGATCTTTTTCTTAAGAACATTAGTTAATTTATTCATCATTATGATTCATAAAGGCGAACTCCGGAGTTAGTTTGCCCTAAATTGAATAGAAAACATCTAGCAATTAAAATTTTCGAAAGAAACAGCTGGAGAACTCCTAAAACTTAAAAATGCCTAAAACTACGGAGCGCTGGTCCATCTCTTGATGTGGTGCTAGTCGACTTCTCGAACCTTCTACGTAAATGTCACAGACCGCAAAGGCTGGTTCCAATCTACTTAACGATTTAATGCAGTGATTTCGCTCGTAACAAGCGTGTCAGAATTTTGTATGATTCCGAGATGAATCAAGGTTTGACAGCACTGGTTCAAAGGAATTACAATTTTGAACAATGCAAACTAATGGCGATTCAGGGCGGCAAATTAGAATTGTCTCTAAAAGAAAGATTCTAAAAGCTTTCTGGTAGTTTTGTCTAGTGGAGAAAGGTGGCTTACAAGAGGAAGAAACCAAAAATTTACATGAGGAAAGAAAGCGTGATAATGTAGTCAGCTGTGACAATTTAAGAAAGTGTCTGCAGAGAATGAGCGCCCTTTACTGTGTTCTTAAACAATGACTAGGATAACAGGGGGAGATAATGTTATTATAGGATGGTCTGGTCGGTAACATGGATCAATTACATTTATGTACATGTGTGAGGAGGTTTTATTTCCTCCATTCCTTACTTCTTCTTTTCTGTCATTTTTTCTGTCTTTCTTCCTTTTTCATGCTTTTTTTTTTATTGCATCCTCGATCGGCCCACTCTTTTTTTCATTCACTTTTTTAAAGATTGACTCAGAGCCAGAGATAGAACAATAGACAGCAGGGCCGGATGCAAGGCTTTGCGGCCGCCTAGAACCTTACCTTTATTCGGACCATCATATTTAAAAATAATACATTTGAATAAAAATATGCATATTTTGATTAAGGAAATACAAGAAATGATCAAGTTTACAATTACTATAATTCTTTTAAAAAAAACAAAAAAACAAAAAACAACTGACATTCGCTTAGAGTATGGACTCCGCGATTGTGGATCAGTTCATGGAAATTAGATGAATGTGTGGACCTTACCTGGAACGAATTCACCAATACAACAGTCCCATCTCTCCACGTAGTTAATACATTTTGACATCAGCGGCGTGGCAGGCTCTGCCAGGGTGTAGCTCTGAATGGTGCAAACTGCTTAAGGATCGCCGGCTTATGATTTTTTTCTCAGGGTTGACTACCAAAGCCTTTCCCATGATTGGGTATAGCTGCAAGGCAGCAGAGGTTTGAATTCAGAGTTTTTCTTCTCCTAGCCAGCCATGGTTAACGAGCCCCTCCTGCCCGAAGCTTACTGGTTTAGGCGACAGTTACTCGCCTTCGTCACTTCTCCTGTTTGTGAAAACAGTTCAGCAATAAATATAAATATTTTCAAGTACTTTTATATGGAAGTTTAAAGAGGCTAGGGGCTTCCTCAAAATTTCTGCAAATACCCTCCACTTGCTATATATATATATACAGGGCCGCCGCTACCTATTGTGCAATGTGTGCATTGCACGCAGGCGGCCGACTTTAGGGGGCGGCCAAATCTTATTCCAAGTTTAATTTTTTTTTATTTATTTAATTTTTTTTAATTACTTAAAAATATTTTATATAAATTCCTATTATTCCATTATCCTTTGAAAATATAAACAATATTCGTAAATAAGAAATAGAAACATTTTTGAAAACTAGATAAAAAAAAATAGAGCAGCGTGCTCGGGATTACGCGCGTTGTTTGTAATATTTGTTTTCAGCCGAATAGCCCACCCGGTAATTAAAAAGTCGATTTAAAAACTAAAAACATTTTCATTGGGGGAAGGGGCAAGTTCCTCTTATGAGGCGGGTTACGACGCAACGTCCTGACAAAAAGGGGTGTTATGGAGTGTGTGTGTTTCCTCAGCGGTGGTGAGAAGAGGTGAAGCGATTGATTGCTTGTTTTGCAATGACAATGATGAAATTAACGTACCTAGTGCAAACGTGAGACGATCTGAAGACATTTTTTTTTTTGTGAGCTTGATTTTCGTTTAAATCTCAGTTTATTTCATTACAATTAAATCTATATCTCATCTCAAGTGAAATCGTGAATAATAACAGTTATATTGAGTATTTCTTCACAAAGAAGATTGTTCAAGTTATTTAAAGTTTATTTATTTAACAAATATAAAACGCCTTCATAGGTTCAGTTGTACTAGCTCTTTGGGGCTACAAGCCAACAACTGACCAACAACATGGGGGGGGGGGGCGGCGAAAAAATGTCGACCTGAGCACAAACGTTTTAGTAAACTTTCATGACGTAACTTTGGATTCTATACACAGTGTTGGATTAATATAAATGAACAATAAAACCTAAAAATTGTGACTAAGTTTCTTTTCTTTTTTATTAGATTCTTTAAAAAAAACAACTCAGGGACCTCACTGTGGAAGCTTACATCGCTCCTCTGAGCTCCAGCTTCTAAAGGGGCTCGAACGAAAATGTTGTTATCTATAATAGGGAGTCGCCACCAGGGAATGTGAGAATCATTGCCTTTCTATGTTTTATTTCAAGTCATTGTATAAGTGACTTGTACTTTGGATTATATACTTTGTATTAGACTCATGAAAATATTCAGCGCTGAGTTGCTTCATTTGTTGGATAAATTTGTAGGCACCTCTGAATCCGTGTATGTCAGATGATTGTGGATGCAATGGACACCTCGCCAAAATACAATGGTGATAATTATTATGAACATCTATGGAACGTTGAAAAAGTTCCACTGTCACTGGCTTTTGTATTTCGAGATTTTATTGGAATTTTCTTTCAAGAAAAAAAAAAGGGGGGGGGACCGCGGCATTTTAAAATTCCGCACGCAGGCGGCCACAACCCTCTCGGTGGCCCTGTATATATATATATATATAGAGAGAGAGAGAGAGACAGAGAGAGAGACAGAGTGATAGAGATAGGATCAAGAAAAAGGATGCATATATGAAAGAAAAAGAAACAGAAAAAAAGGTTGTAACTTCGTCAAAACTCAAAACTAAACTATGTAGTACACATGTATTTACATGTACCTAAAATACAAACAAACTCATATAGCTAGCTATACATTTAATTTAAAGAGACTAACTTCCAGTTTTGATCTCATTACATTATGTTTTGTTGATATGTAAAGTACTATTATGAAATCTGCTTCTCTACGAATATTTATTGCATAAGACAGAGAAATCTGAATATTAAGTTTCTTCATTAAAGGTGCAAACTATTGAACACAAGTGGCCAGTAAAGTTCGAAACTAATTTTGTATGTCGCCAAACACTGTCGAAAGTGAAAATAATATTTGTGTGTGATCTTTATTTTACCCGCAGTGTGCACTCAAGTGGAACAGAACACTATCGCCATCTTTGGACCAAGGGCGGAGCAGTTGTCCAGCTACGTTAACTCCCTGTGCGCCACCCTGCAGATACCTCACATGCTAATGAGGAGCGACGCCGGGGCGTACTTCCCGTCCCAGCCCCACGCGCTGACCATCAACCTGTACCCGGGATCGCAGCAGATGGGAAAGGCCATCACGGATCTGATTGTCCACTACGGCTGGACAGAGCTGTTGGTCATCTACGGAAACACTCAGGGTCAGTGTAAATATGTGTTATGGTGCTATAAAGAAATATATGTTCTGTTCAAGGTCTGTTGTTATCAAATGTGGACATGGTATTAGGGTGGTTTTTGATCGAATGTGTATCTTTCGTGTTTTGGATATAATCTAGTGTTTGTTTTGATGTATGATCTGTTTATTTTATATCTCAGATCAAGCAGAAATTATTCCCTGTACCCGACAAAAAAAGCAAACAAACAATAGAAACAATATAAAAAATTAACCGATTCGTTAATAAACTATTAGTATTTAATTATTTTATTTGCTATGTTTGTTTGTAAAATGTTCTACATGTTTCGGATGTTCCTTCAGAGTTGAAGATAATTACTTCCTAGTCCGAACCTCCCGCAGGACGACGGGGGATGGTAGCGGGCAGGGTTTGAACCCGGGACCATCGATAAATCTGAACGACAGTCCAGCTCGCAAATCGCACGACCAGGCAAAGGAAAGAAATTCTAATTGACTGATGTGGTGGTATAAGATGAATTAGTCCCCTTTATACTTTGCTTTGAAGTTTTAAACTAATAATAGATAACTATGAAAACTTGTATTTTCATAAGTACTTCTCTAGTAGGCCTACAGTGGTTGTAAAACGAAGAAGCTAGAACCCTCTAGATCAGGGGTCTCAAACTCATTTTAGCCTGTGGGCCACAGTGGAAAGTAACAACCATTCAGAGGGCCGCACCACAAAAAGATAATGTTTTTTCATTAAATTTTACGAACACTACTGTCACTGCAGTTAAATGCTAAAGTAAAGTTTTTATAATTATTAATAACTTTAGTGTAGTTCATTACATGCACAGGCAGTTTAGTTTACTAAAATAAGTTGACGTTGTCTCTGTCACTAATTAAAAAGCAGAAACTGCAGTTCCCCCCAAAAAAACAACTCAACTATAATTACTAGGCCTACTGCAGATGGCTCGTCACTCATGTTTCTGTCCACTCAGCTGAGAGCGTTTGGTAGAAACCAGACCATTAACGTTAGGCCTGAAGTCGCGTGTAGTTGCAAGCTGCAAGTTGCTCTCAGATGCTCATCAGTCAGTCTTGATCGTAATGCTATTTTGTTGATCTTCATTCTGGAAACAACTGTTCGCAAACGTACGTACTCCTAAACATCGATAGAATTCTAGCAGCTGTGCAGAATAAGTTTGGAAACTTCTCTCTGGAAAGAAACTGATAGAAATCTGGAACACCAACATCAGCGTATTTTTGCTTCAGAACAGTGTCACACTGCAGGTCCAGTAGTTCCATTTGGACTTCCTCTGGAACGTTTTTCACTTCAACTGCGAACGGAGTGGCAACAAGAAAAAACTGGTTCGAGAACAGTGAATTGCTAAAAGCGGTGTTCAAAATCTTCCAGTAGTCTGAGAGGATGGCTACGTAGTCTTTCAGGCGCTGTGGTTCAACCGTAATGCTCTGTAGAAAAGACAAATGAGCCAGATTGGCATCTGCCAGTTGAGTGGCCCACAAAGTCAGCTTGTATCTGAATGATTTGATGCGGTCAAACATAAAGGTAATTAGCTGCTTTGTGCCCTTTAGTTGGGAATTGAGTGCATTGAGATGTTGCGTGATGTCAGTAAGAAAAGCAAGATCCGACAAAACAATTGGGTCACTGAGCTGAGGTAAGTCTCCGTCTTTCATTGCCATAAACAATGCTATTTCCCGTCTCAGTTCAAAAAATCTCTGCAGCACTTTTCCACCACTCAACCATCTGACTTCCGTATGATAAAGCAACTCACCGTATTCCGTTTCTAAATCAGCTAGAAATGACACAAACTGTTTGTGGTTGAGACCCCGTGCACGTATGAAGTTCACCGTCTTCACGACAACATCCATCACATTCTTCATTTGTAGACTTTTGCCACAGAGTGCTTCTTGGTGCAGAATGCAGTGTATGGCTGCAAAAGGTCCCACCCAGCTGAGCTGATACCGTTTTTCTACCATTAATCCAACAACACCAACCTTCTCTGAACACATTGCTGGTGCACCGTCCGTAGCCACTGAAACAAATTTTTTCCCACGGTAGCCCACACCTGTCCATACAAGCTTCCAGTTCTTGAAACACGTCGCATCCAGTCGTCGTTCCTTTCATGGGTAGTAAGTGCAATAGCTCTTCAACAATGTTCAAGTTTCGTCAACCCCACGAATGAATACGGCACAGCATGCAGTGTCTGTTACACCGGTAGACACGTCCAGTGCAATGGAATATACTACAAAGTCTTTTGCAGCGGCAATCAGTGTCTGTTGAACATTTGTCGCTGACTCGGTGATCCTGCTTGCAACTGTGTTCGCAGACAAACTTATGGCTTCGAAGAGTTTCTTTTTCTCAGGGCAGATAATTTCACACGCCTGTAGCATACACTCTTTTACAAACTGACTTTCAGTGAATGGTCGTGATGCTATCTCGCTAACAACAAAGCTTGACTTCACAGAATCTTCGCTTGCAGTGTGCGGACACCTCATTTACTGATTTGTGCAGTTGTAAATCATTTCACGGCTTATATGTGGTTATTGTAAATTTTATCAGTTTTTTTGAATTCGCGGACGTGGCCGCGGGTCACACAAATTTGTTTCGCGGGTCACATGTGGTTCTCGGACACATGTTTGAGACCACTGCTCTAGATACCCTGTTTTTCATCCTCACCTCTATTCCAACTGGTCCTGTAAAGTGATAGGATCGTAGCGCATTTAGAAAACTACAACCATGAAATTGCGCTAAACGAAAACAATTGGTAAAAATATTTCTAATCGTACAGATTTATTATCGTTAGTCTAGACCGTAGCCAGGATTTTTTTCGGGGGGGGGGGGTTGGATGGGATTTTTTTCAACCTGTTTCCACAAAAATCTGTCACTGGTAATGTCTGAAGCTTCTTCCCACCTGCTCTAAGGACCTCCATGAATGTGTGGCGCCAAGTTGTACTTAATAGGATGTCATCGCAACTCTTATTATGGGTAATTCATTTTGTCGGAGAACATGTCCTTGATTTAGACCCGATCTCTATAACTGACTCCTAAAATCTGTCTTAGCCATCTTTGTTGAGCCACATTTAGTGTTTTTACAATTTACAATTATTGAAGAGGTATTTTTTAGCTTCAAACACTACTGAAGAGGGGAGGGGGTTAAACTCAAAACTCCTTCAAAATTTTAAGTGTGTAATTTGCTTTTTTTATATTGAAGAGGGTGTTTATCGTAAATTTTGGAGGGGGTTTTAAAATCAAAATCTTCCTTAACAGAGCTCTTGGAATTTGGGGATTGTCGTTTGCATTTTTTTTTTTTTTTGGTTTTGTTTTATAGAAGAAGGGGATTTAACTGCTAAAACCCGTGGTAGGGGGTTTTAAACTCAAAACCCCCTAGGTAGGGGTTTTAAAGTCACAACCCTCTGGTAGAATTTTAAATTCAAAACCCACTGGTAGGGGTTTTAAACTCAAAAACCTCTGGTAAGGGGTTTTAAACTTAAAAATCCTTGGCTGTGCTGGGGCGACTCATGGTTTAGTATTAAAATCTCACCTAAAATAAACAAAATCAAAGCAAAAAAATCAGTCACTAAATTCCGATCCCCCATTTCATTTCGGGGGGAAGGGGGTTTGAACCCCCCCCCCCCCCCCGGCTAAGCCCATGGTCTAGACCTATTAAAAAATTTAATTAAATGACTGATCTAAACTAATTGATTCAATTACTCATACGTTTTTTTATTTAAAGTATTTTTTAAAAATATATTTTCTTGTTTTCAAGTTGTTGTTTTTTGTTACACGTCCTTCACCTTATTATCGTCTGCTAAATCTTCCACTCAGGTTTGGGTCGTGTCCAGAGAGTACTTCGAGCAGACTTTGGCGACCTGAGCGAGATCATTGTCCGCCACGTGGACTCCAACAACATGAGGTCAATCCTGAAAGAGGCCAAGACCAAAAGGTGGCGGAGGATGTTGATAGACCTCCCAGTGGACGAAACGACATTGTTTCTTAAAATGGTAAGTACAAAATAAAGACAGAGGCAATAAAGTGTACTCCAGCTTTCTGCATGATTGCATGTCTTGTAGGTCAACCTATGTAATGTACATGGAACTTTAATAAAAAAAAGTTTCTTCAAATTCTGTTAACAGTTCACAAAGTGAAACGCTATTGTTAAAGTTAATTTATGACTATAAAGGCTTACAAAAAGACAAGTGTGGTAAGAAGAAGAACTAAAAATAATTATTTCACATTTTTGTTATCAAAATACGAAAGGTAAGACTAAACCTTTATTTGCAAAACATTATTTTATTGAAATTTGAAAAGCGTATAAATTAAGTTATTACAATGTTGCTATTAATTACTATAATGTTAGTAGCATTGGGTCCTGCGTGAAGTTCTCTAGTTATAGCAATAAAATTATTATAATTATTTTAGCGGCTCCCCGAAAGGGGAAAAGACGCTACTAGTTTTGTGTGAAATGTCTGTCCGTCTTTCCTTCTGTCTGTCCCTTTTTGATCTCGTAAACTAAAAAAGATAGCGAAAATCCGACATCATAATATTTTAGTCCGTTCAAAGTTCTGATGTAACGGCTACTTTTTTCTTTTCTAAAAGCGAAAAATCTAATTTTTTAAAATCACATATGCAAGCAGTTTTTTTTTCATAAAAATACACCACTTTTACAACTATTCACTATTATTAGTAACAAACACGTGAAGCTCTTTAGTAGGGGAGTGTACCATTGAACATATCTTTAACACATTTATGCAAATGGTTTTAGATTTTTTATTAAAATTTCTTTTTTTACATTTGTAATGCTACGTTAAGTATGTTCTGTCCTACTAACTACTACATTTACCCAAAAATAATGTTTACTTTTTTTAAAAAACAAAATATATTTAGTATGCATATAAGTTGGCCATAATTTAAAACAACAATTAATAAATAGGTTTTCATATTATCGCGTGAACTTCAGTGCAGCAGAACATTAATACGGCACGTAACTAAAAGAATTATTTTTTTCAATGAAAATGATTTTTTTGTTTCTTTTTTTGAGAATTTGAATAAGAGATTGGCCCTTTACAAAACAATTAGATCAATTAGATATTCATTATAAGACATTAGTTAGGCTAGGTTCGCATTTAACTTTACATTCACTTTCACCTATCCTTTGGTGTGCTGGACCGCTGGGGCACCAGACAAGATCTGTCAACCTTCTTTCTCCATTCTTCTTTGTCATTTGATAAAATTTCATTCTAATGTTCTTTCTGAAAATATTGATACCTACCTTTTTACCTTCCTGGGTGGATCACTTCGGGGGCCGATTTTGAGTTTGACTTTTCACACAAACTATCTTTTGTAACCTTGTTTAATTTTTATGTTTTTTTCAGGCTCTCCAAGAAGGAATGATTGATCCATACCATCATTACATCATCACTCATTTAGTGAGTAATAATCTCTCTTAAAATAAATAAAGCTTTGAGTTCTTAACATTTAGATCTATGTGTGAAATATCATAGTTAGGCCTACTTTCGTTACAAATTTGTGTAAATCATTTATGAAACATAAAAAAAAAACAGAAAAATTCTACATTTTATAAAATAAATAACAATAATAACATGGCTGCTAAGTAGTGCTAAGTACAATATTTATGTTTAAAATTGAAAGATAATAAAAAAAAAATAAACCCATTTTTATACTCCACTTTATTAGCAGCCTCCGAAAGGGGTTATATAGCTGCTCAAAGTTGTGTGTGGTCTTGCTGTCCGTCCGACCTTAAACTAGAAAAGCTAATTGAAAATCCGACATCATGATATTTTAAATGTTTGAAAGTTCTTAGAATGACTACATTTTTTAATTCTAAAAAACGAAAATTTTAATTTTTAAAATCAACTATGAAAGCAGATTTTTTCCCTAAATATACACCATTTTTTGCAACTATTCACTTATAATAGTAACTAACACGTTAGAATAATTAACAAGGCAGCAATATTCACATGGCTACAAAAATTCTGTCATACCAACTAAATTTACACAAAAAAAATGATAACCTTTGTTTTTAAGAGAAAAAAATCTATTAAGTATGTATATAAGTGGAAATTAATTTAAAACTACAATTAATAAGCAATGTTTCATATTATACATGTGAACTATAGCATGCCACAATATAAATAGAAAGCTTTAACTAAAGAGAAAGGTTTTATTTGTTGAGACTTTCAATGAGAGTTGGGCATATACAAAACAATTAGATCAATTAGATAATCATTCAATAACAAGAGTTAAGTTTACATTTAACTTCGCTTTCACCTTCTCCTATCCATTTGTCTGTTGGACAGTTGGGGTGCCACACATGATCTGTCAACCGTCTTTTCCCATTCCTCTCTGTCCATTGGATTTGGTAGAATTTCATTCACTAACACGTCTTCCTATTGCTTTCTCGGCCTTCCTCTTCATCTTCTTCCTGGTACTGTTCCCTAAAGGAAGGTCTTTGCAAGCTATGAGGACCTTGTGATGTGGACATAAAGTTTACGTTTTTTGACAGTGGTTAGCTGGTCATTGTGGGGTCAAATAGCTGTATTTATCCTGTATCTAATCTCTTCATTCGTGATGCGGTCTTTCTAAGTGACACCTAGGATTGAACTATATCTTCATAACCATCAGTTCATTGAATACATATGAATATTAACAATGAAATAATAATAACACTAATAAATATCTTTTGGTATCCAGTAGTTAGTCAAATACTACAACTATATCGCTAACACTCTCGACATGAGCACTTCTCTTCTTTTTGTATCTTTTTGTAGTGGTTGGTAGTTTGTAGTTCATAGTTTGTAGTTCATAGTTTGTAGTTCATAGTTTGTAGTTCATAGTTTGTAGTTCATAGTTTGTAGTTCATAGTTTGTAGTTCATAGTTTGTAGTTCATAGTTTGTAGTTCATAGTTTGTAGTTCATAGTTTGTAGTTCATAGTTTGTAGTTCATAGTTTGTAGTTCATAGTTTGTAGTTCATAGTTTGTAGTTCATAGTTTGTAGTTCATAGTTTGTAGTTCATAGTTTCTGATAGTCTTTCTGAAAATATTGAAACCTGACTTTTTAGCTTTGAGCAGGCCTTTTCGGAGACCGATTTTGTGTTTGTGTATCCACACAAACTTTGTAACCTTGCATAGGTAATTACTGGTTTCATCAAAAATAGAACATAATTATATAAAGAATGAAAAAGGCTTTGAAAAAAGAAGAAACAAGCAAAAACGATTTTATTCATCACTTTTTGTTTGTTTTACCCTATAATCCATTTTGTACTTGATCAAGTTTTAGGGCAATATTAATATATTAATGTTTTAGTACCGAGATCGGACATTTTTAGAGCTGGATGAAAGCTTTAAGAGAAACATTTTTGTTAGACAAGTATTTAAAAAAAACAAAAAAAAAACTTTCATATCATGAAGTAATGATAACAAAATTAAACTGTAGACTATTAAACTATAGTTCATTCAAGATGCAGGACTTGTTTTACATCTTCACAGTCTTCAAAATGTGTTTCGAGGCTTTGGATTCTTTGAGGCCTCAATATGTGTTCCACCATCTACTTGAATAATTAACTAGTAGACCACCATTTGAATTAATCTCTCTTAAAAAATAAAGCTCGGAATGCGCGAAATGTTCCGTGATTGAAAAAGTTTGGGAGACACTGGATTATGGGACAAAATCTTAGTCTTTTTCAATAGCACTAAATGTTGATTTCTATGCTTAAATTCGCCACAATTTTTCTGAAGTCTTCTTACTTTAGTAAAATAAAGGGCATCAAAGTATTCAGATTTAGAAATTCTCGGTCTGTGATTAAGCCCGCGGAAGCGAATTGTATTTACAAGCTATCTTTTTTTAGCGATGACTGGTTTTATAATTGTGGCCGATTTACAGATAACTTTTAGACGCACAAAGTAGAGCAATAAATATCTTTGTTCTCGCAGTAGTTTTGTTTGAAAATTTAAAGTAATTTGGATATTTTTTTCTATCATATTTGGAGCTCTATCTATCGCAACATTGCATAATGTTGATGTAGGCACTTTAAGAATTCTTAGGTCTGAAAAAAAATTCATGAAAAATAACTTACTCATTTTTTTCCCTTGTTATGATAGCATCTATGCTAAATTCTCTGTAAAAAGAGACATTTTCATTCATGATTTTTATAAAAGTCCCATGGTTTAAATATAGTGTCTTTGAGTTTTTAAAAAGGACAAGAAACTCATGAAATGTAAAAACCTATGTTTATTTTAACTTCTCTAAACTCTCTGATCCTTCTCTATTTGTAACCTTAACATGCTAGAACTGATCTGACAGACTGTGTGTGAGTTGAAATACATAAATACATGAAAAATATAATTGATTGCGTAGATCCACTATACTGAACTAAATGTTATGTATTTTGATGCTAATTACAGGATATAGAATCCATAGACATGGAAGACTTTCGTCACAACTATGTCAACTTGACCGGCTTTAGGATGGTTGACCCCAGCGACCCTCAGGTCAAGAAAATTATTCAGGACATGGAGATCTACGAAATGCAGAGTGACCTTAGTCTTCTCAATACGACTGGCTATTTATCACTTCCGGTATGTATTGAATGAATTTAGATTACCTGAAATATGCAAGCTTGTGATTAGAATTCGGTATATTAACGATTTTAATGCAGAGATGTATTGTTATAATGTAGATTAGACACTTTTATATTATAAAATTAAACAATCTCGTTTAATACTATTTCCCACTGAAATATTGATCATTTTTACTCCATTGTCTTTTACCGAAGAATTCGCCTTTTAAACTTTTTTAAAATAATAAGCGTGTAAGTATACAGATTACGGCAGAGTGCAGAGTTTTAAGTGCGTATTTCTTCTCCTTCTTCTTGAAACTGTCAGGTAGAGTTGAGCCTACTGCTCTTGGAACTCTAGGCCAGCAAAAGTGAACAAGAGCTCCCTCTCACCGGCCTGAATGAGAACAATGTTTACTGTTCTGTCTGGCGGCGTGTCAGACTCGCGGCCAGAGACCGCGTGCACCGGGATCCCTGTCATTTTCCTTTTCTATAACAGGCCAACTATGCAGGACACGCCATTTATGTAACGGCCCCTTGAGGAACGGCGCCTGGATTGTGTCAAGGTTGTGGGAGCTTTTTTACAACTCGGCACAGTGCAATGAGGATGCTCTCGCATCCCCTTAGGCACCCCCACGGGAGTCTTGTTTTGCTACCCTTTAGCCTCATCGTTTCCTCTTACGATCGTTTCAACCAGGGCGCTACAATGAGACAGGGTAGCATGCCCGGGTTTTAGGTGCGTATAAAATGTTATCATATTGACGTAGATGACACACACACAAAGATATCTGACGGAGGTGGATTTCTTTTTTTTATTTTAGTAGACATTTATGTTCTTTGACCTCGTCATACCTAAATTCCTAACAAATCTTATATAATACAGACGTTACTTCAAAAAAGAAGATGATTACGTCCTACGCCTCATGCATTTAGTCATGCATATTAACCAATGACTTAAATTCTGCCAAGTCACTGGTTTTCCTGGCTAGCTCAGGCAATTCATTCCATGCTCTAATAGCACTAGGGAAGAAGGAGCATTTGTACAAGTTTGTCCTAGAATATGGGACAAGGAATGTGCCTTTATCTTTGTGTCTTTCAGAGTATTTTATTAAATTTTGTTTTTGTATTTGAAGATTATGGTTCAGTGTTTTATGTATAATTGCTACTTTACTTTTGAGTCTTCTGTCCTGAAGGCTTTCTAAATTTAGTGATTTTACTATAGGTGTTACTCTAGTCAAATGTGAATATTCAATTGTTATGAATCTCACTGCTCTATTTTGTGTCTGTTCCAGTTTCTAAATGTTTTCTTGAGTTGAGGGGTCCCAAACGGAGGATGCATATTCTATTATTGGCCTAACCAAGGTTAAATAACATTTTAGTTTTATGTTCTTATTTGATTTATAGAAATTTCTTTTAATAAACCCTAATGCTTTGTTGGATTTTTTTTATAGTTTCATCAATATGTGGATTCCATGACAGTTTTTCATTTATTATAACACCTAGGTATTTTGCGTTTTTAGTCTGTGTTACTGGTTTGCCATGAATAAGATAAGTAAAATTAATTTGTTTTAGTTTTTTTGTTACTCTTAACAACTGACATTTTTCTGGGTGGAAAGACATGCTCCAATTTGATTCCCATTTCTGTAATTCATCTAATTCTCTTTGTAAAATATCTGTGTCTTGTGTTGTTTTTATTGTTCTATATATTATGCAATCGTCTGCAAATAATCTGACTTTTGTTCCTGAAGTAATGCAATTTGGTAAATCATTTATGTAAATTAAAAATAGTGGTGGACCCAAGACTGTTCTTTGAGGTACACCTGAGTTTACTGTTATCGGTGTTGATTTAGAGCCATTTATTATTTCAGTTTGTTCTCTCCTATCAGAAAATCTTTAATCCACTGATGCAGTGGACCATTAATGCCAAAATATTTTAATTTTTTAAGCAAACTATGGTGGTGAACTTTGTCAAAAGCCTTAGAAAAATCTAGTAAGATAGCATCTATTTGTTCACTATTATCTAAACCTTTAGAAAAATCATCAATTAGTCCTATTAGTTGTGTTTCACATGATCTATATTTCCTAAAGCCATGTTGGTATGGTGTGAGGACATTTTGTTTGTCTAAGTGGTTTATGATGTTGCTACATATTATGTGTTCTAGGATTTTACATGTGATGCTGGTAAGTGATACTGGTCTGTAGTTTCCTGGGTCAGATTTTTCTCCTTTTTTAAATAGGGGGGGGTCATTAGCTTCTTTCCAGTTCTTTGGTACTCTGCCCTGGTTAAGTGAAGCCTGAAAGACTATTTTGAACACTGAGGCTAGCTCATTGCTTAGTTCTTTGAGTAATCTAGCTGGAATACCATCAGGTCCAGACGCTTTATTTGGTTTGGTGTTGGCTAATAGTTTTTGAATTCCATTTTCTTGTACTACTATATCTTCTATGTTGTCTACTTGGTTCAAATTCAGTAATATGTCTTCGTCTCCTGGGGCTGAGAATGCTGATGCAAAGTATTTGTTTAGGATGTTTGCTTTTATTTCATTTTTATTATGTATTATGTTATGTTCATCTTTTAATGGCGCTATGCCTGTTGTTTCCATTTTCTTAGACTTAATGTATGACCATAGGTTTTTGTTGTTATCTTTAGATATTACATTGTTTATGTATTCACTCTGCAGCTGTCTGCTTAAATATTTGATGATGCTGTCTTAAAAATTCTTATGTGTACTTTTCTTTAAAGCTTTTTTTTTTTTAGCAAATGAAACACTAATATCTGTACAGTTACTTTTTAGATGGAGAGACGTACGACTAAACTCAACTTAATACACATGTACATAGATGAATCGGTAGTAATATAAGACAACAACGCACTTTCAAACCTATAGTTTTAAATTATTTCGGTCAACAGCTGAAAAGAAAAAAAAATGATTCTACGAGTGTAATGATGGGTTTAACTGCACGTGCGTTAAGGAGATATTCTTTCAGAAGCATGGAACATTTCGGATTAGTATTCGCCTACCCACTGAGTTCATCTCTTCGAATAAATAGCCGAGATAGCATTTTAAATAAATGCTTAAAAACAAAATTTCCTAATTTAGGGGGAAATTCTATCATATTTTATAAAAAAAAATGTAGATATTGCTTTTAGCAAAATATATGAAAAAGTACTAGTGAATACTCCAATTTACTGGCTGGTCCATTCCACGTAATAGATAGAATTAGTTGGCTAAGTAATCTATGAAGTATTTTACTTTGTAGCATTATCTTGTAATAAGTAAGACAAATAGAAGGGTCCCCTAACTAATAAACAATCTATCTATACTTCTCTTCATGGCTCAAGAGTTTGGACGAGAAGAAGTAAGAAAAGGAAAGGAAAGATCACTCTCTTATTTCTGCGGATAGTCACCCCACAAAAAAACAAGAGGGGGGGGGGGGGGGAGAACAAGTATTCACCGGTCAATTTTGATGGCTGCCTGGTCGTGCGTATTGAGCGCTTGATTATCGTTTGGATTTATCGATAGTCCCGGGTTCAAACCCTGCCCATCCCCCTTCGTCCTGCTGGAGGTTTGGACTAGGAAGTAAACTATCGTCAACTCTGAAGGAATATCCGAAACATGTAAAACATTTTACAAACAAACATTTTACAAACAAACATTTTACAAACAAACATTTTACAAACTCTAAATAGCAGCGCCGGACTTAACCATTGTGACCAATCGTGGGGCCCTATGTGAAACGGATTTCGCGGGGCCAAGTTTGGGTAGGGATACGGATAATAAGTGAAATTTAAGACTTTGTATTAGAAAATAAATTCGTCTTTGCATTTTATTCATTCTTTACCACGTACAGAATTACTTTACGAGTCTTGCGTGTAGCGAAGTCATTCAGTATATCATACAAATTTTATTTCCTACATAGATCCCGCTTAATAGCAAGAATTACCTAATGTTTCAATCTATCTAAGAGAATTGTTGACCTCAAGTAATTCTTGATTAGTTTGAGGCGCGAGAAACTTCTTTCACCAGATTACACAATTACGGCTAATTCATTATGCCGTTCTTATTTATTGCGCGTAGGATTGGCATTTTCCATATTGAATGACACCTCAAAATGAAAATTTTTGTCTATATATTTTTGTATATTTTAAGGACTTTTTCGTATACTTAGTAATCTCTTGTGATTTCCAGAAGCTCCTGGTGAATCGACATGAGGGCGCGGGAAATCTGTTTTAAGTTATAGTATGGTTTAATTTAATAATTTAAACACATAGAATTAGCGCGGGTCCTATGAAAGTGCGGGTCCTATGAAAGTGCGGAGCCAACTGCGATCGCATAGTTTGCAGTGGCCAAAGGCCGGTCCTGCAAAATAGCGGCGTATGCTACGCCACCGGTCGACTAGTATATATGGTAACGAATCAACTGGCGAATACGGTGGAAAATGTTAGTAACCTAAATGTAAAAATAAAGTTATACACATTCTCTACCAATCCCAGAATCGATATTTCTTAAAGGCAGTGATGAAACAAAATTAATTTTAAAAAACAACAAAAGAACATTTTAATTCAAAGTTAGGCTTGCATTGTAAATAATATTCAATACGATTAAAATGCTATCTTTGCTCATATAGGTTTTATTAAGTTTTTAAAATATTGTTTCAATAATGATGTACGATGTTCAGCCAGTTCAGTACTTGGAAGTTCTGAAAACAAAATTCAAAATGTAATTAGAAAATACAACATAAACTTAATTAAATTTTATAAACATTAAAAACATTAACTCCTCTATTTTCTTTTTTTAAATTTTGTTTTGTTAAAGCGTTGCAAGTTAAGTAAACTTTGAGATGTAACGCATTAATTAAAACATATGATTATAAATTTAAAATAATATTATTCTATACGATTTCTCTATAGTTTATTTGAAGATATGCAATATACCACTAGAACATAGCATAAAGGCTACAATAAAAAAATCACTATGATAATTTATTATTTTCAGATAAGTAATTGAATTGTTTTTATTTTACTCCTTAAATAAACCTCTTCATGACAAAAGTACAGAAACAATTCGACAGGTATTTTCATTTAGTTAAATGATTGAAGATGTTTAAAACACCAGAAACATTTCTTGCTATTTTTTTTTTAATTCTAAAGTTTTAAAATTAGAAAATATTTAGAAACTTAAAAATAAAATGATTTTTTAATATAATTTTGTTGTATTTATATTTTGCATATAAAAAAAAAATCAAAATAAATTTACATCCTACGCATGCTGGAAAATTGACACATCCTAAAAATGCTCGTTTTTTTGCTTCAGTGCTCTGGGTCTGTAAAATGGAAATGAAGATTCATTGTTAAAACAATACTTTCAACACTTTAAAAATAAAAAAATAAAAAAAACATTTGAGATTTTTTATTGTAAAGTTTTCAAATGTGTCAACTACTGATATGCCAGCCAGTTCCTTATAAAAAATCAAAACTTCTACCAGATTTTTCTGTTGTTCCTATTTTATAATGCATATGTTTTTTATTTCGTTCAAAAATATTACACCTGTTTATAAATACTTTTGAATTAAAAAAGTGTTTTAGAACGTAAACAAAAAGAAATTGTATTAAAAATCAAATTTATATTTCAATTCAAATTAACAAAGATTCACGCTTCAATATGATAATTAAAAGGTATACAATATAATTTTATAATTTTCATAAACTACCGTTACACACCGGCTGAGCCCGTTGATTTGTTGCCAGGCCTTATATTGTTTATTATGGGCGGAAAACTCGCTTCTGTTATATCCCCCAGTGGGGATCGGGGCGAAGCCTCGACGCCAAAAGCGTTTTTTTTTTCATTCTTCACTGCAAAAACACATTATTCTGATATTTACAGCTCATGACTTATCCTATTAAAAAAGGACCTTTTGAATAATGTTTTACTTGAAAAATATTCTAATAAGAATTTATAGGCCCTTACTACATTGCAAATACAACCGATTTGTTCCTTAAAAAGATAAGATATACCACATATTTAGATTAAGGCTTTGAGGATCGCCGCCGCAAATTTTTTTTTTCGAAAAATACTATTTAAAAAAGGCTTATTGGTAAGTGATACATTTAGTTTAATAGGCATGTTTGTAACAGAACTATAATTCAATTCTCTAAACAAATAAATTCGGAAGTGGGAGGAGAAACTCAATTTTCCAAAACAAAGTCTTTCTTTAAATAACTAAGATAGATTCGTATGCAGTTATATAAACAGTGTCGCCACATTTGACTTGTCTGTTTTAAAACGTCATCTTTTTGTTTGGAAATGGGAGAGAGGGGGGTAGAGTGAAATCGTTAATCCTCGCTCCTTTTTATAATTTCTGCTAATGATTGAATTTTACATTAAAGAATAGGGAGTGGGGCGCTCCTCAACCAATTAAGAGGGCTTGAGTGGGGAGGGCAATAGAGGCAATTGACCCCCCCCCCCCTCACCAACTCGGCTAAGATACCAGAAGTGTAGCGACATAATATTAAAATTATATAGTAATTAAACTAATTTTGCTCACAATCTATGATTTCTAAATAAAAG
Organism: Biomphalaria pfeifferi; assembly: GCA_030265305.1. Taxonomy (NCBI): domain Eukaryota; kingdom Metazoa; phylum Mollusca; class Gastropoda; family Planorbidae; genus Biomphalaria; species Biomphalaria pfeifferi. The sequence goes on along the minus strand of JASAOG010000060.1, from coordinate 366,669 downwards.
TAGGACCGCTACCCCCACACTCAAAGTGTTTAGGTTGGAAAAGGCGATAGATGTATTTGCCCCCCACTCACCCCACCAAATCGGCTAACAGGGGAACGACATAATATAAAGATCGGTTAAAATATCAATAACAAGTTGTAATCATATAGATATTTAATTGATTCCGTTAATAAGCAGTGATTTTTACAAATAAATTGGACCGACCGCCATTGATGCCATCGCCACCTCCCCATCCCACCAAAATCGGCCAACATACTAGAGAAGGGAAGGGCGAAATAATCTAAAAAAAGGTAGAAATATAAATAATTAGTATATATTATTAACATAACTAATACATTCGTATACAAATTGTATGATTTCTTTACTAAAATTCGTGCGCCCCCCCGCCCCTCCATGAATGAAAAAGAAAATTTGAAAGTTTGACTTTGACAGCGCATTATTTGACAATGTTTCGACATAGAAAAAAAATGAAGTATCAAAATCTTCTTTAGTTAAAGGAGAATAACGATGACTACTTATATTTGTTTGCATGATTAGATGTGTGTTGAATGTTTGTGTTTTTTGTTTATTCATTTAATAAATTTCTAATACAGATGATCTCTTGTAGTATAGTACAGGTTAGGATAGCCATTCTTGCCCAACTGAATCCTCTATATTATCTATATAAATCTAGATCTATGTAGTAGATCTAGATCTAGGTATTTAATTTCATTCAATGTATCAAGCTCACTCCAAACATTTGCCCATCTTTTCTATATTAAAAACAACAACAATCAAACAAATATAAGATCATTAATATTGATGTCCAAAACTTGCTGTCTGAAATAAATTTTGGTAAGAAATCGTAATTTAATACTAACATCCTATTCATTTTTTTTGTATGGAATCAAACAACTTGGCTAATGAATCAACTAAATCAGCTCCAACAACTGAATAAATGTTGCCGGGCTTATTAGCATAGACTTAGCCAATCAAAAAATATAGTCTAGGAAGAGGTAAAGTCATCCGCGTAACATAGGAAAAAAAACAACAAACAGACTTACACATTTGAAATTCATTTTTCTTACATAAAAAGACAGCTAAATAGAAAGAAATTGGGTCAGAACCATTGGAAAATGGACAAGCACATTATACAGCGCGCTAATTTCATACTAAATATTAAAATAATTATTTAATGACCACGAAAACTGCGAATTCATGTAATGTCCGAATTAAATAAACTACTCTATATACAAAGGAAACAATGTAAAAAAATCTTTTAAAAAACAGTATTACTTAAATGAATGAAAGTACTTTTGAAATTTCTTACTAGTTCTGATTCTAGTGCATTATTTTCATTCACTGCTCTGTTTGTTTTTCTTTTTTACTGTTACGGCTGGACGACCTAACAGGTTTTTTCTTTTCAAACTTTGAGCTCGAAGAGCCTTCGGCTCAGCTCAGAAGACAATCAAACGGTGTCTTCAGCTTGAATTTCACCATAGACAGCACAAGAGACCAGTAAAATAGTTAGAAGAATTATTGACTTCATTGTTGGAATTTGGTAGCTGAAAAAAAAATGTAAATACAGAAATAAAAAAATAAAATAATTATATTTATATCAAATCTATATCCTAATTATAAGTTGTATTAATAACTTCATGGTACTGACGTTATAACGTTTCTTTAGGTAGATCTGGCTCGCAGTCATTCAAAGCTGACTTTGGATCCTATATATATATCTTGTCATATCATAATCTTTTATTTAATAAGCGAAGTATGACATACACAGTAGACATTGTAATATTTCTGAATTTATTTATTACTTCAATAATCAATTATAATTAATGTAAAAGAACGTGATTATATGCGGGAAAGTTGAGTATTTAGAGATGGGCTGGTAATTTAAGGATCCACAAAGTTTTATTGTTATCGTTATATGCCAAATCCAGCCAATTCATAGATTGGTTTGATCTATGCCAACCAAAGTAGAACATGTCTTTAGTCTTATCCAGAAAAATATTTATAAATTAAATATAGATAAATAATTTTTAAAAAAATGAACAACTTAGTTACTTACTTAGACTTAGATCCTCCCGCTCCTTTAGGCTCACTGGGCGGCAAGCTGTTTCCAATATTTGAAGCCTCTTCTCATCTAGTTTTCACTGCTCAAAGGTCCGCTTTGAAAGTGTTGCGCCAAGTTATACGAGCACGTACCTGTTTGCACTTTCCTCGATTTATCTCCATAAATGATAACTCTTGGTATGGGTAATTCATTCCGTTGCAGGACAGGCCACGCAAAACACATGCGACGTCCATTCACAACCTAATAAAGTGGTCGAGTCCCATTAAGGCATAGGAATTCCTTTTATGAAACTCAATCTCTATAACTGACTCCTAAAATCTATCTTAGCCATTTTTGTTGAACCAAGATTAGTCTTTTCTCAATTTCGGCAGGTGACTTACATGTCTCACATGCATACGTTTTTGTCGGGATGACGATTGTGTTTACTAGGTGGATTTTTGTCTCATGTCACATAGCCTGTTAGTCTAAGCAAGCCGCAGCCTTTGGAAAATCCAACCTGCCTTTCCTATTCGGCACGCTACGTCATGCTATGAATTCCCATCGTTTGATGTGATGCTTCCTAGGTACGTGTGAACTTGTCCAATTCTTTAAGCTCTGACTCGCCAAGTTTGCCTAATGAAGAATTTTGAATTTATCCAAGTTTATGTATTTAGGTGCCACTCAATCTAGGATCTTATACGTATTTACATCTAGACCCGAGTCTAGCGTCCAAGAATGGAATACCAAAGGCAGTCTGATTTGTTGCTTTTCCCATTATGTAGTAGATGGCTAGGAGGAAAATGAAGGGAGACAAGATGCAAATAGCTCAAGAACTCTGTTGTTCCTTCTTCTGTAACAATGCAGCAACTAGATTGGCTGTATAGGTGTCGTAGGATCTCAACGAATTTTTCTGGCCATATTCTCTATTTTCCATTGTGATTCTTGATGGACACTGTCAAACGCTTTCTTAAAGTCTACGAAACATATCATTAGTCATTGTTGGTATTCGAGACTTTGTTCTATGATATTTCGTAGAACAGAACAATGATGAAAATTTTGCCCGGGACGTGATGCCCCTCCAGTTGTTGCAATCTGCCAAGTTGTCAATTTTGCCAGTGCTCAGGGACTATAGAAGTTTGTCAACAAAGATTTTAAAAATCCTCAAAGCACTGTCCCCAGTGTCCCCTCAAATTTACATTTGGTGCTTTGTTCTTCTTTAGGACTGCTATGGTCATGGTAACATCCTCTGTTGTAATTTAGTCTGTCTTGACCTTGAGATCAGTCGGAGAAAGGTCCTTGAATGTGTAAGTCATGTCTGGCGACGGTTGATTAAGGGTCTCTTTAAAGTGCTCTACCCATCTTACATCCTGTTCTTCTTTCGTTAACAAAGTTTGCCTTGCTTGTCTTTTATTGGTGCTCCATGTCCACTCTTTGCTCCTGTCAGATCTTGGACGACACGATGGAAAGTCTTTGTGTCATTTAGCCTGCAGCTGCTTGTGTGCCTCTTGGCCCTTCTTTTCAATCCAGTCTCGTGTATCCAGCCGGCCAGACATTCCCTAGAGGCATCTTCCGCTAGGCTGCAATCCTGTGTTTCATTTTTCTGGTCCCGTCAACGTTTAACATCTTTTTTCTGGTCAATGTTCTGTCTAGTGTTCACTGTTCCTTGACTTCCAAAGACTTCTTCCACGCACTCAATAGCAATGAACAACACGAAGTCACAATATAACAAGATTACAAAGAGAATTTGTGTGAGGTGGCCCCCATGAAATTCACCAATGGACGAGAAATATATTTAAGCCATAGTCTTGTTTTCATCGTTTAAAGAAATTGTAAAAATTTGAGCTTTATTTTTCAAACAAAAGCAAACAGTGCAACACGTCGTCTTTGATAAGACTCTTCTCACTCTGCTGGAATAAGTAGAGTACCGTAATGTGATCACCTAAGATGAGTATGAAAACCTCCCAATACAGTGTCGCACCTAGTGCGGTAGCTCAGGGTGTCACCCCTCCCCATCAACTTTCTTGAAATATGTTCCAATCAACACTATTGCTAGCTAGTTCTTTTTGTTGAAACAATACAATGAGCTGATTACCTACTTTTATTGATTTTTACTCAAATGTAAAATCCCAATGTTTATTACATTTATTCAAATGTTATTGCAAATTTTACAATATTATTTAATTAAAATTGCCAACGGACTTAACATCATATGAGCAGGTTTTCTTTGTTATGCTTTAAGACAGAAATGGTATAACGTTGTACTGTGTCATTTGAGTAGCCAACTTCTAGCCATTTTCTTTCACATTCACATCTATTAACTTCTAAGTAGCAGCTGAACAAGTAGTGCTTTCACTGGTTAATGTAGTTGTAGATTAGCCTAGCCGTATTAGGAATTGATGACCAGCCACGTACGTGCACGCCTCTGAATTCTAGGTAGCCACGTTTTAGCCCATTTTTATATTTATAATGAAATACATATTCTAGATATGTTTTGTTTTTATTACGTAGATGTAGATGTAGTCAGAATCCAGGGGGTGCAAGTGTACCACCATGTACTCCCCAGCGGGCGCCCATTTATTATTGATTCAAGAGTTTCATAGATCAATGTTTAAGAAAGTTTTGCGCATCGTCTTCAAGTCTAAATCTAAAGGCCTATCATTGGACTATTATAAAGTGTAGTAACTTAACAAGTAGTGCTTCCACTGAAGTACAGTTAATGTAAAGATATGCTATTATTGTAACTAGAATAGGCAAATCTGTAGTTCATGTCCGACCATGTACGATTTATTATAGGCTTGCAATTCTTTGCACTGTAAAGGGTGTATAATATTTCATAGCATGTTAGTCGTAACGATTTGTTTTCATTTGCACATAGATTTAGTTATTATGAATGCCACAAGGTCGACTTTCACAAGACATTCTGTAGGGTGGTATGTAGAACCGCTGGTTGTCCACTGCTAAGCTTTACTGATGTAGGCAAACGCGACATGAAGCTCTTCAAAATCGACACTAACAGCTGGGGAAAAGTGGCACTGGATAGATCCACATGAAGAGCGAGCATTAAAGGAAAGGTCCTGGATTGTAGATGCCATACACAGTAGTAGTAGACAGAAGGGTGAAAGTACAAAGGATTGACCTCTTTAGTCACACAAGAAGTTGCAAAGGGAAAAAAAATCGTCTCGAGATGTAAAATGCCACAATTATTTTTTTATATCCAGTTCAGGTCTAGAACATATTTTGTTGGCCTTGGAGGAGAAATCCATACCAATGATCTTTCGATGTGAGAAATGTTTTAGTTTCTTTGAACAAAAGTCAAGAGTGTCAATGTATTAAAGTCAGCGCTGGATAAAACAGCACGTGGAACACATCCACCAGTTTACAAAAGAAGAGATACAAGAAAGTTCTTCAAGGCCATGTCCAAATCAAAACGTTCATTTGGACCAACGGAGCATTGGCAGCAGGAAGAAACCAAAAAAATACATCATGAATTAACTGCACTTACTGGGTATTTTAGTGAAGAAATTTGTAGATATCTCAGGCACTGAGCAGACGTCTTGGAGTGTTCGTTTTGTTGGTTGCTGTTGTATTCAACTTCATTGGTTTAGTTCCTGTGGTTCAGAGAGACGCACTGCATGTGTCTAATGTCATTTTACAGTCTAGACATGGACAAACTACTCGGCCAAGGCTGCCCCCTTAAGGCTAGTATTCTTTTTTTTTGTCTCGCTTTTCTAGCAATAATAATGGTCAGTTCAACTTGTTTTGTCTTCATCCTAAAAGCTGCAATGCAAAGAAGAATACCACAACTGCACGATAAGCGTTCAAAGCCAGCTTGTCCATCGCGACGAAAAGCAATGCATTAGTAAAGTTATTGACAGTTTCGGCAGCCACAGTCAACGTTTGCAGTTTTTGTTTGATTGAACGTAGGAAGCACGAGCCTCACGGATAAAGTGAACATTGTGTACAGTAAATACTTTGTTTACGTGTTTAGATTCTTATTTTTTTTATTTCATGAACTAGAAGTATTTACTGTACATTTAATATCGATTACGTATGAGGGCTCGAATAGGGGGCAGTTCTTTTCTTTAATATTATAACAAGAAAGTTGAGGCTACGACTTTCAGCCATGGGTGGCAGCTTGCACCCCCCTGCAAAAAATCCTGGGGGCGCCCATGTCTGCACCCCTAATCCAATTTTGTTTAAATTGTTTAATACAATTAAATCTAAATCTAGATCTAAATCTGTGTATGGCCTCTATTTATTGTAATTTAGATTGTTGTCAAGTGTATAGCTTAATGACAAATGAGGATATGTGAAAACTGCGCGCTATGAAAGTAGTTCGTTTTTTTTAACTTTTAATTAAAACGAAGTTCGTATAAAAATTCTTTTAAAAAACAGCATTTGAATCAGTATTCAGTTCCATGAGTTAGTTAATAAATGAAAAATCTATTTTATAATTACACATTGATACCTTTTCCATTGTGACCTTAGATGCATTTTCTTTTACCAATGCGCGAATCTAAGAATGAAAATTAATTTATTAATAAAGAAGTCTGTGGCTTTTTTAAAAGACTTACTTCCTCTGAAGTTTTTCATTTAAAGAAAAGTGGTGTATTTTTGGCGAAAAATCTGCTTGCATATATAATTTTAAAAATTAGATGCTTTGTTTTCGGAAAATAAAAAAGTAGCCCTTGCATCAGAACTTTGTATGATCTAAAATATTATGATGTCCAGTTTTCATTTTCTCTTCTAGTTTCTGAGATCTAAACGGGACGGACGGACAGACTTTTCACACAAAACTAATAGAGTCTTTTCCCTTTTCGGGGGTCCCCAAAATCTTTCTATGTCTCTATGTTCAGATTGGCTCTACATATTTTCAAACATCCAACGCAGACATGACTGTTTTCTGTCGGTAATCTGTTTATGTTCTCTTTTCGCAGTCTATGTCTGTCTTTGACATTAGATTTGCTTTTGATTTCATATGTGTATCAAGCGCTTGTGATCTCTAGCTGTCTCGTTCCGCAGCCAGGTGATTCTCAAGACACTCAAGTATACTGGCTCGTAAGCTGGTTTTTAAAGCGTTTTCTTTAAATACCCATTTTTCACCTAACCTCTTTCGGTCCTAAAAAAGAAATTGTTTTTGGCATAAGATTTTGCCCAGCATAGTTGTCAAAAAAAAAGCTGTTCCTCCAGACTGTTCATAATGTCATTCGCTTGAATATCGCTATTTGTAGTTCGAACGTATGCTCATGATTGAGCGCAGACATCATTGGTGAAGCGTTCAAGAAGCTTTATTTGCTTTCTATATAGTACCCATGTCTAAGATCAATATAGAGGGGTTGAGAGAACCACTGCTTAGTATATACTGATTTTTGTTGGCAGGAGGTGTGATTTATTCCGCCATGCTGTTGCTTGGAGGCGTCAAAAGTTGCACCTAGCCCTAGCCAGACTGTTTTTTAACTTCTTTAGAAAGTAGTGCTTCATTGGATACCGTGCTACCTTGTTTTCTTATCTCCTTATCTTATATAATACAGACGTTACTTCAAAAGAGAAGATAATTACGTCCTACGCGTCATGCATTTATTCAAGCATATTAACCAATAACTTAAATTCTGCCAAGTCATTGGTTTTCCTGGCTAGTTCAGGCAACCCGTTCCATGCTCTTATCATATGGGAAGAGTGATGCGTCTTTATCTGTGCGTCTCTCTGAGTATTTTATTAAATTTTGTTTTTGTATTTGAAGATTATGGTTCAGTGTTTTATGTATAATTGCTACTTTACTTTTGAGTTTTATATCCTGAAGGCTTTCTAAATTTAGTGATTTTACTAAAGGTGTTACTCTAGTCAAATGTGAATATTCGTTTGTAATTAATCTCACTGCTCTATTTTATATCTCTTCCAGTTTCTTAATGTTTTCTTGAGTCAAAGGGTCCCAAACAGAGAATGCATATTCTATTATTGACCTAACCAAGGTTAAATAACATTTTAATGTTATGTTCTTGTTCGATTTATAGAAATTTTTTTAAATAAACCTAATGCTTTGTTTGATTTTTGATAGTTTCATCAATATGGGGATTCCATGAAAGGTTTTCATTTATTATAACACCTAGGTATTTTGCGTTTTTAGTCTGTGTTATTGGTTTACCATGAATAAGATAAGTGGGATTAATTTTAGTTTTTTTTTTTGTTACTCTTAACAACTGACATTTTTCTGGGTGGAAAGACATGCTCCAATTTGATTCCCATTTCTGTAATTCCTCTAATTCTCTTTGTAAAATTTCTGTATCTTGTGTTGTTTTTATTGTTCTATATATTTTCAATCGTCTGCAAATAATCTGACTTTTGTTCCTGAACTAATGCAATTTGGTAAATAGTTTATGTAATTTAAGAAAAGTAGTTCACACAAGAGTGTTCTTTGAGGTACACCTGGGTTTACTGTTATTGGTGTTGATTTAGAGTCATTTATTATTACAGTTTGTTCTCTCTCGATCAGATGACACTAAATCTACTGATGCAAGGGACCATCAATGCCAATATATTTTAATTTTTTAAGCACACTATGGCGGTGAATTTTATCAAAAGCCTTAGAAAAATCTAGTAAGATAGCATCTATTTGTTCACTATTATCTAAACCTTTTGAGAAATCATCAATTAGTCCTATTAGTTGTGTTTCACATGATCTATATTTCCTAAAGCCATGTTAATATGGAGTAAGGACATAATGTTTGTCTAAGTGGTTTATGATGCTTCTACATATTATGTGTTCTAGGATTTTACATGTGATGGTAGTAAGTGATACTGGTTTGTAGACTCCTGGGTCGGATTTTTCTCCTTTTTTCACATAGAGGTGTGATATTAGCTTCTTTCCAATCCCTTGGTACTCTGCCCTGGTTAAGAGATGCCTGAAACACTTGTGCTAGCTCATAGCTTAGTTCTTTGAGTAATCTAGCTTTAATAGCGTCAGTTCAGATGCTTTATTTGTACTTCTATATCTCTTATGTTGTCTACTTGGTTTAAATTAAGTAGTATGTGTTTGTCTCCTGGAGCTTAGAATGCTGATGCAAAGTATTTATTTAGTATGTTAGCTTTAGTTTCATTATCATTATGTATTAGGTTGTCTCCTCCTTTTAATGGAGCTATGCCTGTTGTTTCGATTTTCTTAGATTTAATGTATGACCATAGGTTTTTGTTATTATTTCTAGAAATTACATTGTTTATGTATTCACTCAGCAAGATATGTAAAGTGTTCTTTTACGTTGAGAGGGTTCTATTTTTTTTTGGACGGAAGTATTTTATATTGTGCGACTTCTGAAACATGACTTCTGTTTCTACGAATCTTATTGTTAAATCAAAAGAAGGGACAGCGTACGCAAGCTTGAGCTATTGTTTGTAAGATAAGAAACCGAAAAATACTGTAAATCAACATCTTTCTCTATTCTTAAGCAATCTTAGTTATTCTGTATAATACCTAAGTAAACTAGGAAAAGGATAATTATTTCGTACTTTGGCCAAAAAACGCCTGGGTTCTTTGGAATAACTGCATTTCGCACTTTGCCGATAGCTTTTTACTATTTCACATTTTGGTTAAATTTTAGTGATATCAGCAGATAATAGCGATTCGTGAGCAAAGTTGCTACTGCACATTAGACCAGTAAAGGAAAAAAACACTTTTTATTTATTGTTTATCTTTTGTTTAATTTAGGGTTTAGAAGCCTGGGTTGAGAAGCCTCTCTGAAACATCTCGAGATTTCTTAATTTTTTAAAATTTCTTATTGCACTGCTTTAATAAATTATCATATTTTTTACTCCGTCCTTGCAGCATGAGGTAGCTCTGATGTACGACTCTGTTTACTTGCTGGCTAATGCGCTGGAACGCTACGCCACGTCGGCCATCTTGCGACCGTTGAACTCCAGTTGTTCTGCGCCAACTCCCTGGCAGTCTGGGCCAAGTTTATATTCTTTTCTCAACCAGGTAAGATTTAAGGCATGGCGGGACATAGTTCTAGCACATGGTGACAGCTGACATGCATATCTGAAGTGTATATTCAATAAACTGGCAATGTGAATGATTCTGAAAATCTTTACCCATTTACTACTAGTTTTTTAGACCGACTTTAGAATAGATAACTTTCTTAATTATAATTGGAAAACTATCATGGGAAGAATGTTAAACACTTTTGAAATGTAAACAGACAATCCTGTCTTCCATGTTATCATAATGCAGGTTTACCTTCCTGTGCACTATGACTTGCACTGCACTGGAAATTGTTATTGTGTTTTAAATAAGGGTTGTATATGTCCAATGGTTGCACGAGAATTCTGTGGCAAGCAAAAACTAAGTGTCCTAAAAGAAGCTCTGTAAAAGTTTAATTCGAAAGGAACGTAAACTCTAGAGCCAAACTCTTTAACCTCTCTGACACCATGATTAATTGATGTTGAAAAGGAGCTTCTGAAAAGTGTTCTGTTACAAGTGTGTACAGTCAATTTTGTCATTATCCCAGCCCTCCTTATTATACATCTCCAAAAGACTCTCCTATAATTATTTCACTTATTTAGTGATGTTTCAGAGAAAAAAAAAGGAAATACAAATTTGGTCTAAAGAATATAAGCAAAGTATTTCCCTCAGAAACGTAATTAATCTGTTGATTAGCCAAAACATTTATGGGAAAACCACTCACTATATTTATATTACTATAAGTCAAGAGAAGAATATAGATCGGGCTATCGTGTCCTGTGAATTGTACTTCGACATTCGTTAATCTTATTACAAACTATTTATTATATTACATGTGCCTTAGTTGTCAACAACGACCGATTTCTGATTTGATGACCATAGTCTGAGAAGGACCTTCTTGATAACGCAATCTAAGCTAGGAACAACTTTGATGATTAACTGATGTGTTGTTTCCTCTTTTTTTATTCTGTTTGTCTGAAAGATGTTTACCAACTTGACTGACTTATACCGTAGTTCCTTCTGTCTCCTAGGTAGCTATGAAGGGACTTACGGGTGATATTATTTTAAAGACGGGTACACGAATTGATTTCAAACTTGACATCATGCAGCTAACACCACGAGGACTCATAAAGGTAATAGGCAACAAATCAGGGATTTTAAAACACGCTTATTAGAAGTAAACATTTTGTTCAATGAATTCTATTATTATTTAAAACCATAACCACTTCAAATATGAAACAAAAGAATAATAATAATAATATAAAACTGTATTTCAGGGGGGTGAGTGGCGTGTGTCCTCGGGTATCAACATTAGTTACCATGACAACATTAATTCCGGGAATCCCTTCGGCAACAAAACGCTGGTCGTTACGTCACTGAAGGTAAGTAGATCAAATTTTCGTATGTTTTTTGCTTTATAGGTTAATAGATTTCATAGAGCTGTTATGTTTTTCATATTGACTTGAATGATTTCACATAAATGCGTCATACATTAACAATGCCGGTACTTATAATTTTATTCGATAGCTCTATAGAATTTTATTGTTTTTCAGGAATGTATTTGTTTTGTTAATTTTTAATCTTTTACTTACAAGTGGCTACACATCACTATAAACTGATTTGGCTAAAACACCATCACTGTGGATTTACAAATGGATTTATATCTGTATATCTTTATATTTTCTTTCCTTCAGAGTATAAGCTTCTCTTACTAACTTACAGTCTCTATATGAGTATGTCTATCAATTTTTTTATCTTACATTTTGTTTCTTTTTTTTTTTTTTAGCCATTCTTCCGTATCACATCTCTCTTGGTATGATATTTTACAAAAACCTTTGTCATCTTATGAGAAGCACGCGCCTTTCTTGTCACATCGAGGCTACACTGTACATCTTTATTTAGATTTCTTTATTCAATGGGCTAAAACCGAAACCTCGACTTTGAAACTTTAATCTGTCACGATATCTTTTATGTGTGTGTGTGTGTTGTCACTTCAAACACTTTTGTGTATTTCATTTTCCAGTTGTCTTTACATTTCATTTTTTACCACATCTACGTGGTACACTAATTACATTTGTATCCTAAGATTAAGTGCTACACTGATTACATTTGTCATTTAAGATTAAGTTCTACACTGGTTACATTTGTCATTTAAGATTAAGTGCTACACTGATTACATTTGTCATTTAAGATTAAGTGCTACACTGATTACATTTGTCATCTAAGATTAAGTGCTGAACTGATATGATTTGTCATCTAAGATTAAGTGCTTCACTGATTTCTTTGTCGTCTAAGACTTAGTGTTACACTAGTTTCAATTGATTATATTAGACAATTTGGATTTATATGACATTGCGTCTCTAATTCATATACGTTTACTTAATCGTGTAGATTTAATCCTTGTTTTACCCTCTGTGCAATACGTGTATACTTTTAGATCATTTTACATTTAAGCCTTATAATACACATGTAATGTTTCATACTACACATTTATACACTATTTATATTACACATCACTTTTATAGTGCACTCGTTACTAAATTTATTTTAACATCTTTGATTGCGTTAATCACACATACTCGTATGCATGATTAATCACAGCGATTTTAATATATATATTTATATATTTATATATCCATATATCCATATATATATATATATATGCATGTATATATATATATATATATATGTATATATATATACACACACACACACACACACATATATATATATATATATATATATATATATATATATTGCAAGTGTTATTATATTACACCATATAGCAATCGTAAAACACAGCACTTTACAAATTTTAACTTCAGCTTTTGTAACGATTGTAAGATTACTTAAACATGGACATAATCAACAGCTCACTTACCTTTCGTTTAAAAGTATGAGCCTTCATTTTTTTACATTTCTTTTAAAACAGAGTTAAATTTAGTGAAAATGCAAGTGTCCACGTATTTTTTTTTTTTAGTTATTATCATTTACTTGAAGTATAACAATGACAAAATCATTCATATTAACATGAAATTAACTTTTAAAAAAAATGAAAATTCCATTTATAAAAAAAATTATTTACTTATGACTCATGATGAGATACATGACAAAATGCCTGGATATTATTTCTAAACGATACACAGATATAGTCTCTATTCAATATAGTCATTTCTTGTGACTGAAGTACCCTTTAATGTAAACTTTGCCACATTTCGATTACAATCCAATTCTAAAAGCATTACTATTTGGGTGGAACCTGGACATGTTTACAAAAGCTTTAAAAATCTCGATATTTTATGATTCGTTAAAACTTGATCTCTTTAACGCCTCTACAAGTTATGAGTGATTGAAAGTGTGTGTGTATGTGTGTCTATAACAACGGGTTTGTATCCCAACGGTAGTGTCACTAATTAAGTCCATCGCGTGAGGTAACTGACGTGACTACAAGGAATTCAACCATTGCCCAGTTGGTGTAAGTGTCCAGCCTTCACTTGAACTCTGGCTTTTGTACTTGAAGGAAAAACAAAGACTTTGGCTTTTTAAATTACTTCTACAGACATTGCACTGGGTTTTGTCAAGGGTACTTTGAACACAGTATGAACAAATTAAAACAATTTCTGTAAAGTGTGCAATCAAATTTTATTTGAAATTTGACTTTTATGTTTTAACCAGTTTCCAAACTTTTGACGTAACAGATCAATTAGCACATTCTGAGCATTTAGCGGAAAACTTTTGCTTTTTAGATACCCCCGAAAAAAGAATAGACGCTAATAGTTTTGTGCGGTCTGTCTGTCTTGCCGTCCGTCCCGTTTAGATCTCGTAAACTAGAAAAGATATTTAAAATCCGACATCAGGATATTTTAGACCTTTCAAAGTTCTGATGTAACGGCTACATTTTTTCTTTTATGAAATCGAAATATTTAATCTTTAAGATCAACTATGCGAGCAGTTTTTTTCATAAAAATACACTATTTTTAAAAATATTCAATATCAATAGTAATAAACACGTGAGGCTCTTTAGCAAGGGAGATGACTATTAACCATATGTTTAACGCATTTAAGCAAACAGTTTTAGATTTTTTGTCCTAAAAACATTTTGTTACAAATATATTCCTCAGTTTAATAAGTTCAGTCTTAGTAATTACTACATTTACAAAAAAAATAAATGTTTACGTTGTTTTAGAAAGAGAAAAAAAATCTATTTAATATGCATATAAGTGAAACATATTTTAAAACAACAATTATTAAGTAGTTTTTAATATTATCGCGTACACCACTTATCTATACAATAATTTTTTATTTTTTTTTACGGAAATGTTTTTTTCTTGAGGTTTTGAATTTACCCTTTACAAAACAATTAGATCTGTTAGATAATCATTATATGACATCAGTTAGGCCAGGTTCGCATACACTAGCGATCCAGAATTTTGAAGTGGATGGGGTGAATTTTTTCCAAACCCTCACACTAACGCCCAGTAAACTCTATCCCTATATTTATATATATGTATATATATATATATATATATATATATATATATATATATATATATAATTGAGAATAATATTTAGTGTTTCTCAACCTTCGGAAAAAAAAACAAAAAAAAACCATGTTGGTGGGCCTTCTCTTAGCAGCTAGGGGTCTGGGGGAGTGATTTCTTTACCAAATTTTTTTTTTTCCGCCGAGGGGGGGGGGGGACATTGCCCCTACGGCCCTCCCCCCCTAGATCCGCTATTGTTCACATCTAACTTTACCTTCACTTTCACCTTTCCCTTGGTCTGCTGGACCTTAGGGGCACAACACAACATATGTCAACCTTCTTTCTCCATTCCTCTCTGTCATTTGCCTTTGATAGAATTTCATTCTGACATTCTTTCTGAAAATATTGAAACCTGTCTTTTTACCTGCCTGGGTGGACCACTTCGGGGGCCAATTTTGAGTTTGTGTTTCCACACAAACTAAATTCACGTGGTGGCAGACTAGTTAATTATTGCAAAAGTTCGTGGAACACCTATTTAGGTCTAATGGAACACTGGGGTTCCGCGGAACACAGTTTGGAAAACACTGGTTATGGTTTAGTCAATGAGAGTTGTATGCATCATTGTGGAATTGAATAATGCGACAGTGGCTCGACAGTAAACACTGGTTAAACCGAGTTGCAACAGTTTGACCTGTCTCGGTTGGTATCTTTTTTTTTTGGAAAGTGTTGTTAAGTACAGCTCAAATTCAATAGACTAAAATTTTTCTGGATATGCATTGCCCTACAAAGCCCGCAGCTTTTTCAATATGGGGAAATTTTTTTACTTTTCTTGTATTTTAACGTTGTGTGACAAGTTGGATTAAGAGTTGGCCGTTTTGGGTGCCTGGGGATTTTATAGTTTGAGAGCCCACACTTGCACATATAAACTACAAGCATAGCGTTATAATGTAGGCAACAATTAATATGATGTAAACTTATGTACAGCTTATTATACAAAATAAGATAATAAAAAGGTGAAATGCTGTACAGTTTCTAGTATGGGATCTAGCTTATTTACATATATAGGACTATCATCATTAGATGTGAGAACCAAGTGGTCTGAGTGTCATTAGGCTGGTTGCTTAGCTTTAGGTCCGGTGCTGCACTGATGAGACGGGTGTGGCTGGTACTGATGCTGTCTGCTGATGGGCTGGCGAAGTGGATCCAGGCTCCGGATGCAGTCCAACGTTGTATGGTTGCAGAGCTAAGGTACGTCTACCAATTAGTTAAACCAGTGAAGAGTCTGTGGCTAGCGTTGTTACTTGGATTCTTGAAGGATGAGTAGAACTGATGTCTGCAGATCTGGTGCCAACAAATCTGGTATCAGCTTTAGGTTGCTAAGATTTCAGGCGGATGTAGCCTAAAGATAAAAGCTGCAACGATATGATGTATACGTTGGTTTAGCCATAATGATAACACTGGGAGGTAGATGCCTTTCCGTGAAGGACATCTTCAGACTGATGTAGAGAAACTATAAGCTAGTTTCATAAATATCAAAGGGAACTAACAAATGAATATAGTGTCCCATCAAGGGAGATAACAATAATAATGGGGACTCCCATAAAGAGAAACAACAAATAGTAATAAGTGATGTATGATAAGTAATACAAGTGATGTCCACCCGTCACGGTGAATAGCAAGTACATACATCGCTTAGATAAATGAGATGAAAGGGGAAGGGGAGATCAACGTCTGATACTCGCCCCTGCTCTCACATAAGTAAACATAGAGCATAAGTAAATACATACTCAGTAATAAGACATGTTTACAGAAATGTTTTGATAATTCCCTGCCAAGGAATTAATCAATGATAATATATTGAAGGCTCGTGCTGAGCGCTAATATATTGGAGTTAAATTAATAATAGTTAAAGAGCTAAATACTTCTTATAAGAATCGTTACTAAATTCTAGTCCAGATGGCTTGAACATTTAGCCACAAAAGTCATGATATAAAATATAAGTATACAGTAATCTACTTACATTATCCATGATAAGAATGCACAAATAAGTACACAAATAATGTAGTAATAAATACACAAATATATATATTCATTACTAAGTAAAATGGTTCTCAAGCACTCTACTTAAGTTACATACCACCAATCCAAAGTGAAATAAGGGAATGAAAATTGTCCAGAGCTCAAGCAAGAAATAGATGTGCCCCCTGTCAGCTCTCCAGCGAGAACGAGATCGGACGATGAAGTTTCGTCCATATACACGTGGAGAGGGGGGGGGGGTGAGTGGCGGGGGGATAAGTGCAAAGGTGGTCTAGACTATCCGGCGTCTTTGACAGAGAGATCCTCGCTTGACCGTGACGGCGTTTCCTCAAGGCGCGAGTTGAAAGTCCAGGGAGTTCGCCCAGGTGGTCAGAGAATATAAAAAGGGGGGGGGGATTATCAGAGCTCAGCCGGATCAAGGGAGATTATACCTTGATAATGGCTAGTGCTAGACAAACAGCGTTGCCCGAGGTGTTTTATTGAATGGGCACTTTGAAGTGAGCAGCCGCTCCCGGAAGGGGGGGGGGGGGGTCAACGGATGTTTGCCAAGATAGATGGAGCAGTGTAATCTTGTCAAGAGTCTAGTGTGGCACGTGTCAAGGTGGGGATAGCAAAATGTGACATCGATGCCAAAGGGATGGGTTGGATTGGAGGGGTTGTGTCTGTGTTTTTAGCGCTTGATCGCTAAATTAGTACAATGGATGATTAATAGCGTGTAAATAAATTAATTAAATGCTTAAACCTGAGTGATACCTTGAGTGAGCTAAAACGGTTTGTCACACATCAATTACTAATTTATTAGTAGTAAAAAGTTAGGTCATGCATCACTAAGTAGCGCACCTATTTTTTTTTTTACAAAAAAAGCACTATATGTGTGTGTGTGTGTATATATGTATATATATATATATATATGTGTGTGTGGGGGGGTTAATGAATATATATATATATATATATGTGTGTGTGTGTGTGTGTCATTTTGTGTGTGCGTGCGCGTGCTTAGGAACTTCGTGTATATCGGTTTATGGGCCGGGTGTAACCAGTTGATTTTCAAATCGATTCTTCAGATATTCTGTTTTCATTTTCTTGAAGTAGTTCTTTCCCCCCTTTTTCGTATTGATATCTTTGTTTTCAATGTGTCCGATAATATTCTAGTAATATCTAAACAACAAATGACCCTTTTAAAGAAACTAAATGAAATTTTAGAATAAATAAATTGAATAGTTTAATTTATTTCATTAAAAACACATCACCCAATCCCTGTCTATATGATTTCTATGTTAATACGTTTCAGAACAAACAAGCTTGAAGAAAATTTGTCATTTAAAATTCTTTTCTTGAAATTGTTAAAAACTTTCCAGTTTGAAGCAACACGAAGAGAAATAATATGTGATATTTAAAGAGACTGTCTCTCATTTGCATTTGGAGTTTTTCTCTGGAGGCTCTTTAAGAAACCGGATGTTACTCACACTTTTAAGAGATACGTATTAGCTCTACTCTTTCCACTGACCTTAGTACACCATAAACTGTTAACGCTACATTGTCCTGCTCAAAATAGCCGACCGTTGTCCAGACAGGATGAGAATAGATTTACTGCTGCACTGAAGATAAATTGATGCATACATGTAATGGAAATTCGGAGACTATGAGCAGGGTAGAGTCTAATAGAAACTGACAGCCATAGATCTTTGGGCTTCCTAATGGAACAATTTCATTCCCTCTGTTCTGGTCTGTAGAGAAAGACAGAAGACAGACAGAGACAGAGGAGAAGTGGGAGAGTGAGATGGAAATACAGGAGACAAATGTCTCTTCTAGAAACAAGAACAGTGTCTCATTTATTAGTCGGCCTTGACCTTCTTTTCTTAGTCTGTTTATATTTGTTTTATTGTTTATATTAATTTTATGTGAATTAGTTACCTACTTTATTTGTAATAAACAATCTTAGTAAAGGATTTTTTTTTAATTGGCGCGCGTTCCGAGTAAAGAGTCATATTTTAACTTTGTTTCTAATTTTTGAGGCATATAAAGTGTTGGTCTGAACTGAGCGTACTGTTCGAATACTTTTAAACAAGTGTGTGGTTAGTATCATTCATGGAGGCAGGAGTGGATGAGAAGGGAAACACCAGATTACAAAAACTGCTGTATAAACATTTGATACGAAAAAACAACAACAATCTCCCTCGACAGAAGTAGACGTCAGACCACTGGCATAAATAGTAATGTCTGCTCTGGATGTGGCAAAATATGTATATTACATCTAGGACTGCGTAACCACGGGAAATACTGCACTCCTCCTTAATCTTTGGACTCAAAGACAAGCCTTAGTATTATTAATCTATTATAGCTATAATCTTATGATCTGTAAAGACCAAAGCGAGGATTATTAGAAGTCAGACACCGAGATCTTGACACCAAAAGAAACTACTTGACCAAATGGGCACTCATGTACTAAGACGTTACGACATTCTTGGATAAAAAGAAACTAGGCCTCAGCCTTAACTAGAAGGTCAAAACGAGGAAAGTGAAATCAGGTCAGACCTTCTGTAAAATTGCATTGTACCATTGTGTAAGACCTAGAGCGAAAATCAGTGGACACCACAGCGCTGATGACCGATCTCTGGGGATACAACTTTGATATAGTGTACTCATATAACTATATTCTATACCAGAAACTGGATTTATAGCAATATAATGAAAAGCGTTGATCATTTTGTCTACATCGGATCCTAATGTATTAAATCATGTACCACTAACGAGTAACAGTTGTTTTAAGAAATGTAAAGAAACATACAAACAGTGGTAATTGTTATGTCAGAGTTTATACCTAAAAACAATCTACTAAAGTAAACGTCATTGAATAACAAATACACAATTATTATACTTAGTTATGACGTAGACTACGTCTTATTTACGTTCTTATTGTCTGTTTGACGTACTTGGTGCATTGTTTTCTCTTCCAAAAGTGAGGCGAATAAGATTATTGAACAATACTGACCTATATAATTAAATGTGTTCTACTTCGTCATTAAACATTTAATGAAAATGATTTTAGTATTTGCCTACCTAGAACACACACACACACGCGCGCGCACACTTGCGCACAGAAACTAAAAATAACTACGCTTAAGAGGCTAGTATCGATTTAAAAGATATAAAACATTCATGCTTCTAATCCATTACATCGGATTCAAAAAAAATTCTTGAACAACCACTAGAAGTTAAAATAGAAATGCACTAATGTAGTTATATTTTAAATACAACGCAGACTCAGAAAGAGGCTACCAGACGAGTAAGGAGTCTATCGGACGTGACGGTACTTATCAAAGTGGTATCGATCTAGTTCACTAACAACCGGACGCAGTTGGTGCATACTGATGTAAAGTCTAAGGAAAAACAAACAAGATACTCCATACCTCCCAGTCTAAACGAGATTCTCGTAGGCTATAGTGAATTTTTTTTTTCTAAATTTAAGCAAGGGCTACAATCCATGGGGAGATAAAATGTTACAATCAGACTTGTCTTTCTTGGACACGCATTGTTTCCTGGGCTTGTTAGATTAATATGAATGGAAGAACATCGGGGGCAGCCACTTCCGGTATGTGAACCAGCTCAAACTTCCGGTTTAATTAACACTTCTTGAACGTTGGTCAAGCGTTTCTTTCTAAACCTTCGCTTGTGGCCAGCAATTTGTTCCCTGCATATAAACCTTCAGCTTCTAACTTATTGATTAGTTCATGGAAAACAAAAAAAATATATTAAAAAAACGTTTCTGTATTATCCGCTAAAGTTTGAAGATTTATTTTTACAAATTAAAATAATTATTGGACAAACTGTACTAAATAGAGGACTCAGAGTTTGACGAAGGCTTGATTTTGTAATTATAATGATTATTTGAAAATACCTGAATCCATAGAGTACTAATGCGATTGGCGTGAAAAGTTATTTAGGCTAGAAAACATCTATGTTAATCAAATTATAAAATAAACATTCATTCATCTTTAAAATCCAGTATCAGATAAACACTCCCTGACCTTTAGCCTCGTGTAATAGCCTAGAGGATTTACTGACCATTGATCTCCTATAACAGCAAAACTTTCCCTGACTTTCAACCTCAAGTAACAGATAACCCTTAACCTCGAGTGATCTTGGGCCCTAATGGGTAAATATAATAAAAATACTGTAGTTAAAATGTTGAAAAACATGTATACATACATTGTGTGTGTATAGAATGTACATAGTACTGAAATATGGATAAAAATGACAATGGTCTGCCGGAGATACTTCATTAGATGAAGAAATAACAGAGCTTGTCTTTACAAGTTCAACTCATTCAATTCTGAAGTAAAAGCATGAAAAATTGAACGCACACTATATATCAAGCAATAGTAATTTGTACAAATACTCCTTCTTCCCTAGTACTATTGGAGAATGTAATGGGTTGCCTGAGTCAGCCAGCAAAACCAATGATTAACATGTAGGACTAGATTGACCTAGGAACACGCCTAGGACTTAATCATCTTCTTCTTTTTTTTAAGTCACGTCTGTAGTTTGTTATGGTCAGATAGGAGAATTAAAATCCAAATATAAGGATAGATTGACAAAAGTAGATTTAATATGAACCTTCAAACTTATGCATTGAAAAGGTTAACCCTGAAACAAGCTCGTCTACTCTATATATTAGTTTTGAAACAAAAAGTTCTCGTACAGAAAATAACATACAAACTTGTTTGATATTTATAAGCTTCTTTGGCATGTTTTCTCTGCTGTATAGAATTTTAACTCTTCGCTCAGCTACTGTGTAAATCAACTTTCTGTTTACTCTTCTCTTGAGGACCTCACTTGTATACCAAGTAACGGCTGCCTGTGTGCTATGTGCTACGCCAATATGGACTGTTGCCCTTGATGGTTCCGGGTTCGAAACCTGCTGGTCACCATCCCCTGCGGTCCTTGTGAGATTTTATTCTTGGATTTATTTATTTTCAAATCTGAAGAAACACCCGAAATGTTTTAAAACAATGTAAAAAATTTTTGCAATAAGCTGTTGTTTTTTTTAAAAGCGTATCGAAAATTGTTACACATTTTAGCACTGAGTAACACAAAGCAATTTGTACTTTTGAACAAGTGATTATTTAATAGAATGTCCTAGATATTGTATATTTCATCTTTTCATATTAAAATGATTTTCTATCTTTTTACAAAGCTCAACTCAAAAGCTCCACTTTCATACCATGTGGTGTTATAGGGCAGAGGATGTTCAGGTCATCTGTTTATGAGCTGAGTGGTAAAGCATTTGGCTTCCGAAACGGGGGTCTCGCGTTTGAATCCTGTTGAAGAATATGAATTTATAGCTCTGAGTCTACACAGCTGTAATTGGCTCCTGACATTAGTTGGGGAAAAGTAAAGGCAGTTGGTCATTGCGCTGGCCACATAACACCCTCATTAAACGTGGGCCACAGAAATATACGACATTTACATTATCTGCCCTAGAGATCGCAAGGTCTGAAAGAAACTTGTTTCTATCAACTCACTTTGTCTGACTTTTTGGGCGGTGTGTTTTCAAGTTTTTCTCAATACCCATTCTTGGATCATGTTGAAACTTTGCACACTTATTCATTGTCGATGGATGGCAACACATGTATTTTTTTTTTTTTTAAATTACCAATCAGCTAATCAATTAATTTTTAACACAGAAAAGGGATAATAAATCTTGTAATATTTAGAGCTATATCAGTAATATTACAGTCCTCTCCCTTTACATAATCTTTGTTTGTATCAAAGTATTTGTTTTAAATTTTGCTTGAATTGTTCATTTTCTTACATTTTATTTTTATTTTATTCCATTATATCCCCTCCTCATGTCTCCCTCATCGCTTTCTCTTCTTTTTCTCTCTTGCTGCAATTTAAATTAAAACTAAAGGCATAGAATGTAAACAAAGTGCAGATAACTGTAACAAACATTACTTTATGTAACTCACTTATAGTTCTTAAATGTCCATTATTAGATATTTTACAAGTCATACAAAACACCAGTCATGCCAACATGAACACAGAAGTGGATAATTTTTAAACTTATACTTTTTTTTTAGACTTCCATTAATTTTATTGATAGAAAAAGTGCTTCCCTTTTCCAGGATCGTAACAAAAAATGTAGACCTGCATTAACATTGAAAAATATTTTTTTTCTTTGGGTCCTTTTTTTTCCACCTTTAAAAACAAGAGCATTAATTCATCGGGCTCTTTATTCAACTGTACGCATGAATATGTAACATGTCACGTGACGAGCCTTTACACCATAATGCCCGGATCGTAGGAGTATAGGGGAAAAAAATCTCTAATGCAATGTTTTATGTGCGTAACTCTTGTCTTTGTGTGTGTGCGTGTTCTCGTGCTGCGGTATTGCATCCATCAAGACAACATCAAGTGCACGGGCACGCGTTGAGTGTCTTTGCTTGTGTGCATTAGTGTGTGTGTGTGTGTGAGTGTGTGCGCGCGCGTGTGTTCCTATCAGTCGCTTGGTTATCATCGGATTTATGTGCCGGCATTATTCCCGTTATCAAAGAACGAGACTCGCTCGTATTCTCTTTTCGTTTTCATAGGCCCTTGATTCTCTTTTATTAACTTGAGCTGTCTTGGCCAGTTAGTTCCCCTGACGGCAAGAAGTTTATATTTAGCTTTAGGCAAATTATAAATTTAAGCCATAAAACTAACTACCAGACATGAAGAAGATAACCATACAAAAAAAGATGGAAAAAAATGATAAAAAAAAGTAGGTGGAAATTAATTAATTTTTCTATTTGGATAAAAATGTAGAATTTAACGCATTTTCCTTATCAACTTTTCAAGCAATCTTTTTAAGTGAATGTACATATTTAAAATTACAGAAGAATTATATAGACTTTTTACTTGTAAACCTAAGGTTACACAGTTACACCCATACTAATGACATTCAATAGAAAATAATATTTTTGTTTGACACTTAGTCTCGACGCACCATAGTTGACGGACTTTGAAGGCGACATTTGTGACGTCATAGACTAGTAGGTGTTGGTTATCTTATCGAATTATTAGTCATTTGGTGTTAGGAATTCAAGGAATTCCAGGTGACATCTTATAACGGACAGAGACTCGACTGTGGCCTTTATGCAGTAAACTTTATCCAAGTATCTAACGGTCTAGACTTAGTCCTTACATCTTGTTAATGTGTAGGTCTTGTTCATAAGTAGTTTAAACGCATCTAATACACCCGTACAAGAAACTTAAACATCTTTTGAGTAATCTGTCCAAGTCAGACATCCATATCATACAACTGCAAGATCAAGGCCTATCACATTATATTAAAATGCATGATCAGTAGAAGTTCACAACAAGCAGAACTAATGATCAGAGATCTGGAAATCATCTGGGTGGCTTTTTTTTTACAGACCTAGGCTAAATACCATACGCTTATTGTTTACTATTTTAGGAATTATTTTGTCAATATTTCTTTTCATTTACAATTATATTCAATCACTTATGAAATACTATTAGAATGTTTTTATAATGCTGTTAACGTGTTGTTAGAATGTATTTAGAATGATATCAAGTATTACACAATAACTTGTCAAAATTAACCGTGATTTTTTTTTTCAATATATAATTTAGTCAATTAATTAATTTAAAATTAATTACATGATTGATTCAAAATAATTGATGCAATTTCAATCAAAAGAAGCGCGAGTGGGGGGGGGGTAGGTTCTGTCAAAGATTTTCTTTTTAACTTGTTCTTTTTTTCCCCCTCTTTTTAGTATTCAATGAATATATTAAACTCAAAAGACTAAACCATTATGAAAAAAAATGAGTTTCTTATTGCCTACGCGACCGTAGAAATATAAACAGAAACCTGTCTCTTTACGTTTTTGTTTTTATTTCCATCTCAATTCCAGGTCATGTTTTTTTATGAACTTAGACAATCCCAGGATTCATTTCCAGATTATCTTCCGAGTTACATCTTTATGCCTGCAAATGAAACAACGAAAAATACATCGAATATGTGTGTTTTTTGTGTGAATGCGTGTGTGTGTGTGTGTGTGAATGCGTGTGTGTGTGTGTATGCGTGTGTGTGTTTGGGTGAGTGAGTGTGTGTGTGTGTGTGCTGAAATTGAAAGCTGATGTAAGACTATGATGCAAGAAGATGTTGCCGGTGATACACTTCAGCTAATTTAATCATCTTTACGGTTATTGAGATGACCAGTAGATGGAGAGCAGTAGTAAATGTAGAGATAGATATTGTTTGAGAGAAAGACTTGAAAAGTAAGTTAAAGCCAGGAGTTGAGAGCTAAAAGCTCTATAAAATATTCCAGAATAAAAAACAATGTCGACAAAAAAAAAGACAAATAGCAGAAAGGAAAGACAAAAAAATGATTTCTTTAAAATAAAATATGAAAAGAATTATAAAATTTTTTTTTTTTTTGTTTTAAATTGAAATACAGACAACTGTACAAGAAATATCTAAAATTTAGAATACCTAAAATCTGGTATCAATAGAAATATTACCATACTAGCAATACACATCGGCCACGCACGTTGATTTGTTCCACGGCTTTCTATTGATAATTATGGCCGGAACATCTCTTTCTTTTCTTTTTTTAAATTGTAGTAAACTGGCCACATTTGAACGATCAACCTAACATACTTTTCTAGCCCGTGAATTAGTGCGCAATCTGTTGCAATGAAATAATACGGCCGCTCTCTATTTCCTTTTCTCTAACTCTCTCTCTCTCTCTCTCTTTCTCTCTCTGTCGCTCTCTCTCTCTCTCTCTGTCGCTCTGTCTCTCTTTCTCTCTCTCTCTTTCTCTCTCTCTCTCTGTCGCTCTCTGGAACCTCCATTTTCTTTTCTTTTAACCTGAAAATCGGAATTTCTCTGACATAGACTTTTGACTTGATATGGAAACACTTGCTTGATAATGCGTACCCGACACATACACGCAGTCATGACTTTGGCTTCTCAATTCAGTCTATATTACACTTCGACCGTGAGCTCGCTCCCCCCCCCCCCCCAATCCCACACACTTTTTGGTTAGTTTTACAATTTTTTTTTTTTTTTTTGCAACTTCAAATCTGAATGCAAGCAATGTACGGTATTAAACCACCGAATACAATTCTTTACACCATCAGTTTCAAACGTAGAGTACAAACATAAAGTGCAACATTTTCTCCCATTGAATGCCACATTCACTTTCTCATTCTTATATTTATTTTGGTTTTTTGTTCTCTAAAAAAAAAAAAAGAAATATAAATTAGGTCTTATTAAATGTCATCGTTTATTTCACTGTTTATGAATGTATCAAAATGACACTAATAGATCTAGAGATTTATCTTTTTAATAAGAACTAATTTTTCTTTTTTACTGTTTTTTTCAAAGGATACCTCAGGGCCTTTTAGCTTTTGCCGTCAGTTGTCGAGCTGTTTACATCCTAGGAATCCTTGGGCCTTTGCCTCTTTTCTTTGCCTCTTTTTTGGGCATTGCCTCTTTTTTTGGGTTATTGGCCTCTTTATTGGGCTTTTTTTTCTTTTCTTTTTTTTTTTAACAAAAAGATGCATATTTTATTAGTAAGCGTACAAATGAAGTAGTTACATTTTAAAGTACAATGTTTGCAAAACATAGCAATACATATAGTTACATTTAGGTTGTCATAATATTTTAACGGTTTAAATTGCTTTGTATATGGCGTTATATTTTTCCAATAGCATATAATGAATATTTTTGAAATTTAAGGTTCATAAAATAAGTGGTGAGAATGTCAACATTAGGTAATTAAATAGAAACAATCAAAGAGTGAAAGTAGAAACTTAAATGATATTAAAACATTTTAAACATCGTAGTCACATTTTTTTCCATTTTGTCTACATTGCTTATGGTTGTTTCCTTTGTGCTTTGCTACATTACCCCAGTTCTTTATATTAACTTCTATCAAACGTGCATACACATCTATGTGTGTACACACTTATGTGAACATAGGCCATTAAACATTTATAGTGTTTCTTTTGTTGTCTCCCTTTTAATGACAATTTTTGATTTCCTCCCTTGAGATTTAGAAAACTACTTCCTCATCATCAAGGTGGAAATCCTGTCTGCTAGTCAGTATATCGGGAGTTTCTGTTCAGAGACAATTTCTCTGTGGCTTTTTTTTTTTTTGGTCACAGGGGCCAATTGGAGTCGTACTGAAAGTTATTTTATAATATATATATATACTTTTTTTTTCTTGAATATTTTCCCCCTTTTTAAATTTTTCCTCTTTACCTCTTTAATATATTATTTCTCTGTAGACTGCACAAGCATGCGCAATATTGACAATGGTGGTCAAGAATTTTTTTTTGAAAAATAGTAAGAACTTTGACATATGTAAAAAAAAAAAAGATACTAAATACTAATTTAGTAACAATTTGATATAGAAGCGTGGGAAGCGAGAGGCCAAGTGCGCTTGAACTTGGCTTGGCTTGGCTACCTAGAAGGGGGCTCGAGGTTCGACACTTGATTCGGGCAGAGTTGTGTTTACTGAGCGCCTAAAGGCAGCACGGAAAACCAACTCCTAGATACCCCCTCCCCCCACTGGTCCACAAATGAGATTGGACCAAAAGCGCTCTGAGGATGCTATAAGCATGAAAGTAGCGCTATATAAAAGCTATAATAATAATAATAATAATAATAATAGAAGCTGGTTGAGATATAAGGTTATGTTGATGCTCAATATTAGAACAACAGAAGATAAGGTTATGTACAGACTGTAAAAGTCTGCAAGGTAGTAAGAAATGATATATTTGTATGTAGACTGCACAGGTATCCACAATACGGATAGTGGTAGTATTTTTTCAATATTCGTAAAGAAGTCACTATGGACATAATTGTTAAAAAGTACAAATTTATACAAAGAATTGTTTGCTTAGATATCATGTGGTCATGCCTGATTCTCAATACAGGAACAACAGAAGAAAAACAGTGTTTACATAAAACGTAAAGGTCTGCCCTTGTTCTTGATTTCATAGAGTTACTCTTCTTTCCATAGAGTTACTCTTCTTTCCCTTTTCTTGGGTTTTCACGTGTTCGCTCCTGGTTCCTTATGGTGTTTCCGTTCCTTGACTTGCCGGCCTAATGTTCCATTTCGATATGATTCTCTGTTTTAATCGAATGAGATCTCTCGTTTTCTCCTGCCTAAATCTCGTCTTTGTAGATCAAAACTTTGGTTTAAGTCTTTACAGTCACAAGGTCAAGGCGTGGCCTTCGTGATTGTGTACTGTCTTGAATTGTCTTAACCTTCGCCAATTTCAAGGGGCGATCACTGTTTTTTTTTATTTGGAGTACTAGCTGTTTTTAATTATATGGTTACAGGGTCTTTAAATATATAAAAAAGATCATTTTGGGATATATATCTATACACATGCATACACACTCGCATACACATATTCATATATTATATATATATATATATATATATATATATTCCCTTTTCTTTAAGTTAATGGACAATCTTGGAATTTTTATTTAGCGCTATATTGTTTCACTTTGCGTTCAATAATTTTCTTACAAATTTGATCTCATAGTACTCTATAGTATTGTTTTTTATGGTAGACAATTTGTAGGTAGGTATTCCAAATAAGGTTTCTATATTCTGATAAAATAATTACATTGATGTCTCTTAGTTTTTTATTTATAGCTTTAAGTACTTTATGAAAGAAAATAGCAGTATTTACATTTGCACATGTTTGACTGTTTGCCTCAATAATATCTTCTTCAGTTTTTTTTGCTGCCTCATCCAGCTCACGTTCACTAAATAAGTGTTTCTCTGGGTTTTGGTTTTCTTTTTTACAAATTACACAGGTATATTTGGACCCTGTTGTAGTTGAGAGTCTTCCTTTTATTGGGGTCATCCCGAAGAGTAATCTGTAGGCCACTTTTCGTGCTTTGGGTGTTATGTATTTGTTGTGTAAATGCGTGAATGTGTCTGTCCGGTTGGTTGGTTTAACCCCTAACTCCCTGACCCACTTTATTCTAACTTCTAGGTTTTCTTTCAACTTGTCTCTGACTATAGTGTATATTGTTTTTGAGTCGTGGTGTGTTATGTTTACATTGCTGGGTAGGTGACTTGTGAGTGATCTGTAGAATGGATGTGTATGGTTACCAAAATGATGGGGTGTGTTGTTTTGAATGGGGAGGAGTTTGTTTAGTCTAAGTTCAAAATAATATAATACTAAGGGGAAGTTATTGGGAGACCTTACTACTTTCCCTACAAATTTTATTCTAAGCGTTTTGATTTTTGTGTGAATGTCTTGTAAGCCTATCCCTCCTTCTTATTTGTCTTGTATGAGTGTTGTATGTTTTATGTTCCTTATTGTGTTTTTGAAAATAAAATTTCTGATAGTGGTATTGATGTTATTTATGAAATTAGGAGGAGGTTCTACTATATTTGCTAAGTAGATTATCTTCGGGATGACCAAGTTGTTTATTAATATAGCTCTCCCAAATATGGTTGTCGCCATATATTGAAACATTCTAATCACGTTCTTTGTGCGTTCCAGAATCTCCGCCCACTGTTCATGGCAATAGTTTGCTGGGTTGCTAGTCCACACGATGCCACATACTTTTATTTCTTTCTGTATTTTAAGGTTAAAGGGAATGTTGGGGGGGGGGGGGATTTCCCACCTACCCAGTCCTATAATTGAGGATTTATTAATGTTTATTTTGGACCCGCTCGCCCTCCCAAATAATGTGAATTTCTCTATAATTTTAGCTATGTCTTTTTCTGAGGTGGGGAAAAGTGTGGTATCGTTGGCATAAGCTTTAATTTTGACTACGGGGGTTTGACCGGGGATTTTTATTCCTAAAATTTCTTTGTCTAACCTAATATTCTCTAACAGGGGTTCTAGGCAAAGGGTGTATAAAAAGGGGGATAGGGGACAACCTTGCCTAACAGATCATCTAATAGAAATCTTGTTGCTTAGTGTTTGATTAATTATAAGTTGACTTGTGGCATCGGTGTAGGCTAGCTTTATGTATGTTATCAAAGTCTTGTCTATGTCTGTCTTGTCTAGTATTTTAAATAAGTAGTCATGGTAAATTCTGTCGAAAGCTTTTTCTTGATCAATGGACATGAGGGCTGCTTTCAAGTCTTTGTTTTTACAGTAATATATGATGTCTCGTAGAAAGTGGTTCAGTTCTATATTTTTTCCGGGTTGCTACAGTACTGATCTTGTCCTAGTAGGTGGGGTATAAGGGGCCTAACTCTTAAAAAAATCATTTTGGTCAGCAGTTTATAGTCAGCATTTAAAAGGGAAATGGGTCTAAAGTCACTAGGTGTTGTGTTGTTTTCAGATTTTTTTGGGTATTAGTGTGATGTATGCAAGATTAAAGTCTGTAGGCGTCTGTCCTGTTTCTAACATGTCATTGTATAGTCTTAGTAGTAGGGGTCCTATTTGGGAGAAAAAAGTTTTATAGAATTCATGTCAAACCGTCTAGGCCAGGGGATTTGTTATTTTGTGTTGTGTCTAAAGCAGCCCTCAGCTCCTCTGATGTAAAGGACCTATTTGTCTCTTGTTTTTCTGATGGAGGTAATGTTTTACAGTGTTTTAGAAGTATGTTTTGTGCGTCTGTACCTGTTTGTTCTTCATTATACATGTTGACGAAATGTTTTGTAAAAATTTCTATTATTTTGTTACTCACCTGTATTTTATTTCCTTCTTTGTCTGTTATGTTGGTTATCATTCTATTTTGTGTGTATTTTACTCTAGCGCCAAGTATAATTTCTTTGGCCCTTCTGATATTTGGATGTTTTTGCATCTGATTTCGGCTCCTCTATATTTGTGTTTGTATAATTCTTCAAGTTGTGTGGTTAGGTCTTTTTTTTAAATTTCATCCTGCGTTTGAGTAAGCAGATTTTTTATTCTGTTTTCTTCATTGACCTTCTTTGTTTGTTTGATTTTTGCTAAGATTTTGAATTGTTGTTTGATTGAATTTTTTATTATTGTCCACGTCTTGGTTAATTTGTATTCGTTTTCTATGTCTTGTGCTGTTGCTAGCAGGAGTTGGTTTATTACTCTTTGGATTAGTGGGTCTTCCAAAAGGTTGTTGTTTAACTTCCAATGGAATTCTTTTGTTTTTTTTTCTTTTTATTATTTTTTTCCAAGTTCCAAAAGTACACCTTTATGGTCGGAGTAATGTAGGGTTTCTCCTAAATGTGTCACACTAAGTATGTTGGTGTCCGTGGGTATGTAAAAACGGTCAATTCTGGTTTCAACCTGGTAGGACCTATGTGTTAATGTAGTTTCCTTGCCATTCGGCTCTAATTTCCTAGCCATTCGGCTCTAATTTCCTATAAGCATCTACCAGGTGGAAATATTTTACTATTTCCCCCATGTAGTTGTGTGTTTCTACTACCGGCTGAGAGGGTGGATATTGTGTGTGTGTGTGTGTTGTTTGTCCAGTTGTGCCTCTATATAGTTAAAATCCCATCCTATTATTAGTTGTTCTCCTATGTTTGTGATTTGTAGTGTGTCACTGAGGTTTTGGAAAAACTCACGTTTTTCTCTCCCTCTCTGAGTGGGTGCGTAGATATTGACTAGTGTGTATTTCTGTTCTTGTGAAACTACTCTAAGTATTACTACCCTACCATTGTTGTCGTTGTGAGTGTGTGTGATGTTGTATCTATCGGATGTTTGTAAGATGGCTACCCCCTTACAGTCTCTACCTAAGCTAAAATAACCATCCCATGTGTGTTGTAGTTTGTTTTGCTTGATATGTGGTAGAAGTATTTGTCTCTTGAAGGAAAATAAAATCCGGTTTATATTTTCTAGCGAGATGCACTATATATTTATGTTTATTATTTAAGCTACGGATGTTAAGAGTTAAGATTTTAATGTCTGCCATGATTGCGTGATGATGGGTTGTGTGTATATGAGTGTGTGTGTGTGTGTGATCAATTTTATGAAATGTTTTTTATTAACCTGTTTTGTTGTTTATTTACTGTATGGATGTGGGACTTCCCCCCTCGTCTATTACTAATTTAGTCGAGGAGTCGGAAGAATTCTCCTCGATCTCCCCCTCTTCTTCCCTTCTCTCTTCCTCCAACCGAGGATCTTCATTCGTCCTCTCTGGCTGTGTGTCCCCGCTAGGGTCGTCTGAAGAGGAGGATAGCGTTCTTTTTCTTGTAAATTTGGTTGGGGAAGTTGGAGTTGAACTGTCCCCCATTGTTTTCATTTTTTTTGTGAGTTTTTTTCTTGTCGATAGGATTTGTAGGGGAGAGATCCCCACCTCTTGTATCTGTATCTACTGTGTTGGCCACGGCCCCATCCCTTTTGTGGTTTCCCACCAAAGTAAACCCATCTCTCTCAAGCCATGTGTCCTTTTGCGTTTCATTTGGTGCGTTTTGTTTAGTACCTTTTTCTATTGTTTCCTCCCCCCTCAGGACCGAGGCATAGGTACCTTTAGCATTGTGCTCTTGTAGTTTATCGGGGATTTTTCCCCTTCCCTTTTAGGGTGGTCCTATTTGGACACTGATTTGACCAGTGTTGGTCTTGTCCACAATGCCAACATCGCTGTCTTCTCCCCGGAATGGTGATAAGCACTTTATATACTCTGGGATCATCTACATATTTCAGGTGGATGTAATGAGGGACTTCTGTTCCTTTCTTGATTTTCAACCAAGCGGCCCACTTGTCCGAATTTGCGTAACTTGACAGGCTCTACTTTGGAGCCTTCTTCACTGAAAGATTGGAAAATCTCTATGATTTTGTTTTTTACAATAGAGGGAGACACCCAATGCAGTGTTACTTTGACCTTTTCATCCTCAATGGTTGAAACTTCAACTTTGAGGGTGCTTTCAGTCCCAAAAGTCTTTCCTAGAATACGGGCTCTCACTTTTGGACTATTAGGAACTAAGAACCAGACGAAAGGGTTCTCGAATCTATAGAGAGAACCCACTTCGTCAGGAGACAGACTTAAAACAGTCATGAGGCTAGCCATTGAGGCCTTAATTGCCTCTTGCCCTATCAATTTGAGCAACAGAGTACCAGAAGGGTGGACCAAACCATCTTCCAAGTCTTTCTTCTCAATTAAGAAAGTTTTTATTGTCATGACGAATAAAAGGGCTTCTCACGTCACACTAATAATCCATAGAATAACACAGAAAAACACAATAATCCAATAATGAATACACAAAAAATACACAATACGTCTAGATCAACTCAACGTCTCGGCAAGACTACATTTAGAAATGATCCCTTTTTTACAGTGTTACAAGGTACCATTACTGGCTCTCTCTCTCGATAAAAAAGAAAAAAAGTCTCTAATCTGTCTTATTAATGCTATTAGGATTGGTTTTATTTTTGTTTTCATTTAGACCGCGTCTAAAAGGAAGCGGAAATGACGTGATGCATATTAAAAATAACTCGACTTCGGGGAAAATGTGTGAGATATTTCTATTGATGTTTTCTATATAGACTACGGCCTTTTGGGGAAATACCGAAAAAAAAAATACAAAGGTCGGATAGAGCTTGAGGTTTTTCGTGAATAGCTGTCGTTTAGTTGCGAATCTATCTAAAACTGTTGTTAGTGAGCACCTAGGAGGTAATAGGAACCTGTGTAAGAGATTTGATGCGGATACGTACGACAGTTTAATAGATCAATGATCAGTGGTATTTTACAAATAGATAAAAAGATTTGATTTCTAAATAAAAATGACAAAACTAAAATATCATTTGTCTATTTATTTATTTAGACAACGATGTGATCGGACAGATATAGAACACGCTTATATTTCCATTTGTGTGTGTGTTTGTGTGTGTGTGTTTGTGTGTGTGTGTTTGTGTGTGTGATAGGGCGGTTATTGAAATGTTGATTTAAAGATGAAGCGAAAAAAAATATTTTATTATTATAAAAGAGACTTTTTGTAAAAGATAAGATTGTAACCTTCGATATTATAATAGATTATATTACATCCGCTTATAATCAAAAGGTTGAATACAAAATTGATTTCTTCTTAATTACGAAGGCGGACATATTTTCTTTTCAGTATATTTTTATAAATATGGGGTTGAGTGAGGACAGGGGAGGATCACACACGGGAATTCAGAGGCGTTGCCAACTTGCACAACGTGCACATTTAACTCTAAACAAAATTGTTTTATTGAAGTGTTTCATTGTTGTTAATAAGTTATCATTAGTTAGTTATTCTCTCACTCTCTGGCCGACCTTATTTCCTTCTCTCTCCTTCACTTTCTCTATCTGTCTTGTTTTAACTTTCTGTTGGCTCTCTTTTTATTTTCTCACTTTATTTCTCACTCTATTCTTTTCTATCTCTTTCTTTCTGTCTTCCACCTTCTCTTCTCTACATTTTTTCTTTCGCTATTTCTTTTGCTTCTCCTGACTCTCTCCATCTCTTTTTTAATCTCTATATTTATTTCTCTCTATCATCTACTCTCTCACCATCTTTCTTTCTTGTATTTACTGATTGTTATGTATGTATTGTGTCAATAAACATTCTCACTGTCTCCCTCTTGTAACTCTATTCTATCGTTCACTCTTGTGTGTTTGGTGATTTCTTTGGTGTCAGTGCTCAATTTCTTTCTTTCTTCACCACAAGTCTCACTTAAAACTTTTGGTCTGAGATAAAGTGTTTTGTTTTGTTTTAAATTTGAAGTTAACTTTTGATTTTGATTTTTTAAAATATCTTTATTGTTATTTGAAGTTTAACGCTTATACATCTTTAATTTTATTTCATTTTATACAAACAAGAAACCAGATGAAAACGCAATCACTAGATAGTCAAGACTACTGTAGAATAGTCTAGAAGAATGTTTTCATTTCTTTTGCTCTAATTTATAATAAATATTGTAAATGTTAATTGTGACAGCCGTTGAAGTAGTTTAACTAAGAGAGGTAATTTGAACATATGATGTCACATCCATGGTCTGTGTCATTTGTTTTTTCAATTCAGTCTTTGCTGTTATTAATTTGGTTTATATTTATTTTAATTTTCTGCTTTGATGCCATATTTAATGTAGCCATTCTCAAATTTCCCTTGCTCATGTTCGTATTTTCCATCCACTTCTAGGAATCTCCGTTTTTAATGGATAAAGAGAACCCAACCCCGGATGAGCTGTATGAAGGGTTCTGCATTGACCTGACCAAAGAGTTAGCCAGGATCGTCGGGTTTAACTTCCGCATCGAGCTGGTGCCTGATGGGAACTACGGGTCTCCCAACACGCAGGGCGAGTGGGACGGCATGGTCAGGGAGATAATTGACCGGGTAAGTGGACTGGTCACTCGGGCTTCCGTGTGGTCATCCGTGAGGTGAATTGTCTGTTGTTGGGTTCAGTGAGGCGACAGAACAGCAGTTGGAAGATAACAAAAGCAGGGAGTTGCTGATAAAAGTCAACTAACTTTTAACAACGAGATTAGTTGGGCAGAGATCATTCTTTTAATGTTACATTATGATCAAGATCAGTGGATTGAATATTAAAAAACTTTAAAGTATTTACCCTTTTCCTGTTGTTATTTTTTAACTTCGCTGATAAACAAATAATGAAAAGATTGGAGCTTGCCACGTGACTTAGCGAGGTCGATGCATGCTGGGTATTCTATGTAAAGTGGAATGGTACAAGATTATTCCATTCCTTATGTAATGTAAGCATTCACGGCGGGATCCTTGTTTAAAACTTTAACAAAAATTGTTAAATAGAAAATCGATCTAGAAACATACAACCACTAATCTTTACAAATTGCTTTTATTGACCAAAACTAAGCCTATAGCTTAACAAGAAAGCATATTAAAAAACAACTTTTTTTTACAACAAAACTTAAATTAGGTGTAATTGAATCGATTATTTTGACTCAATCACGTAATTCACTTGTAATTGTAATTGATTTTGAAATACAAAAATAAATTTGTGCAATAGGAAATATGTTTAACGATTCTTTAGGTTTATCACAATTTCTAACTATTAGCCTGCTCAATGGGCTTCTGTCAAATCACTTGTGTGGAACAGTTGGGTAGGGGGTATCTCTGCTGGGTTTTGAGAAGCAATTAATAATAAAATGCTTGACTTTAATTCGAACTAGGAGGTTCAAGCCTCGATGGTGGAAAGCAGATATGCTATCCACTGAGCTAGAGAAGTACTTATAGGGATAGAAGCTTATATTGTTAGTTTTCAGAATTTTGGGGCGACGACCTAATTCTATACACTAGGACTGACAGATTTGATATAAGCTTTGTAAAAAAAAGTATTAAGAAATAGCAATAAAGTTGAGAGTGGAGTTAACCCATTTTTCTCGTGTGCAGTGTTCAAATCAAATCTCTAAAAGTAAAATATATATTCCAAAGTTCACAAAATGATATTTATCGATTTGAATATATAAATGAATCTATAACGCCTCGTTATCATATTATGTCAAAACTTACATTCTTCATTAGTCTTGTGTCTTGTTCAAGACATGTCTGGAATAGAGAACGCCCCAGCTGTCCATTGTTGATGTCCTTGTCTGGACAATGCATCCCATCCAAGTTCCCAATTATGACAGTTCTATACACGCTGTCTAGAGAGTACAGTTTAACCTCTTACCTCCCAAGGTTGCATAAATGCTTATAAAAGAGCTTATAAAAGAACACACAAGGGAAAATATAAATAAACCACAAATAGAAACGAAGACCATTGGAAATGATATTTGTATAAACCATGGCAAGAGGTGCTCAACAAATCATTTTATAGTTGAGTGGAAAACAAAACAAAAAAAAAACAAAAAAACACTAAATAAAAAGATTGTATGTGATATTGTAGTTTAAACTGCACCCAGAAGTAATGTTGCAGGTTTTTGTTGCTAATGATTGAACAGTGTCTTCTGTCTGGCACAGACTCGTACGAGTGTCTTTGTTAACGCTGTCATTACCAGTGATACGGTCACTTCGGATTGGCGGACTAGAGATGCAGCCGAAGGTCGTGTACACCGGCGACCACCGCCATTTTCTCATGCTATACCTGGCTAACCGTGCGGGACACGTCATTTAGGACACGAATCCTCGAGAAACGGCACTTGAATTGTTGAGAAGGTTGTGGGAGCTCTTTGAGAACCCCGCACAGTGCACGTAGGCACTCCCCCACTGGAGTCTTGTTTCGCTACCCATTAGGTCTAGCTGATTTCTCATTCGACCGTAGCATGCCGGGAGAACAAGAGATAGACAATAGCGATGGTCATAGATTCGTCTCTATTATTGCTTAATATTGAAGTTCCTAACTTTACGCCCAGTTCTATTAGAAAGTGAAATGACCTTTGTGGTCAGAATCTCGCATGTCCATCTATTAGTGATGTTATCATCCCTTTCGTCTGTTATCTTTAATTATTTATTTAAATATCACAGATCTGCTATTCTTCTTTAATACCTGATTACTTATAAAATATGAAGATCTATTTCATTCACGTCGAGGTTACGTGTCAGTCTCAACTTTAAATAAACAAACAAATTGTTCCAATTCCTGCACATATGTTTGTTTACATGTATATATATATATATATTTTGTACATGTTTTATTTTGCACGTGTCTCGTGTTCCTTTATACCAATATTTGAAGACTATTACAACCAAGCGACAAGCGTTAATCTCCCGCAGAAAAACAGGGGTTGGCAGCGGGCAAGGTTCGAACCCAGGATTATCGCGTTGACAATTTAGAGCGCCTATCACAACAATGAAGACAATCATGAACCATCCATGTATTATTAATATTTTGTAACTATATTCATTGACAAATTTCTCAT
This sequence comes from Biomphalaria pfeifferi, assembly GCA_030265305.1. Taxonomy (NCBI): domain Eukaryota; kingdom Metazoa; phylum Mollusca; class Gastropoda; family Planorbidae; genus Biomphalaria; species Biomphalaria pfeifferi. Next base: position 329,386 of record JASAOG010000060.1, on the reverse strand, counting down.
AATATATAAATCATGATTTTTCACAATAATGTTCCTCTAATAATACTGGCGATGTCTTCGATTGCGAAGATTGAGGATGAGTGCAGCGGCTCATATGACACCTTTGCGACCTGCATATTTTCCATATCTGATGCAGACAAAGTTGTTGTATTTAAGCTTTCGTTACGTCCTGTGCGCTCGTCTTAGTCAATATTTTAACGTATATCTTGCATTGACAAGTGTAATCAATCTTTGTGTGTATTTGACCTAATTGCTGCAGTTTTTAATTTCAGAGAGCTGATCTGGCCATTGCCCCTTTGACTATAACATATCTTAGAGAACAGGTCATCGATTTCACCAAGCCATTTCTGAATCTGGGCATCAGTATTTTGTTCAAGGTGCCGCGGAAGGAGAAACCTGGACTTTTTTCATTCCTAAATCCACTGGCCATTGAGATATGGTTGTATGTTATTGGTGAGTCAGAGCTCTATACAATGTTCACTTATTGACTTAATACGTGATTAGTGACTGCAGTACCAATGTTATATGGTGGGTGAGTACTCTACCTTTTCCCTGTCAATCTTACATACAAATGATTATGAATGGTAAAAAGACTTCTAGTTTCCACCTTTTCAAGTCGGCCAATTTGTGAAACTAACTTTTTACTGAACGCTACAAAGCAGATGGATGGATTTTTGTTTTAAAGAAACTAGCAAGCTAACAGAAGGGCTTAAACTGACTGCCTTGAGAAATAATCTAGCTACTTGAATTAAACTAACCAACTAACCTATTAATTAATAACTGAACACTGCTCACTAAAAATTGACTGACCGCTGCCTACCAAAGTTGGACTTACCAATTTCCACTCATGTCTGATTGTCAACTTAAGTCAGACAGACCACTATCAACAAAAATCTGACTTACCAACATCCATTTAAGTCTGACTGAAACTGACCACTATATACTGATAGGCCACTGTCCCAAAAGATAGACTGTAGACTGACAACTGACTAACTAATTCTAAAAGCTGACTCACAACTGACCACTACAGTCTGTCCATAGTCCACAAAATTCTGACTGACCATTGCCAAGACCAATTGGTATAGTAGTCCTAAACACAAAACTGTGATGTGGTAACGAGCCTTTGGTCTCCACTAACCACAGGTTGCCACATCACAGGTCTATGTTCAAGCTTACTATAACGATTCGTCTCGCCGCTACCCACAAAAGACTGATTGACGACTGTCCAAAAAAAGTCTGACTAGTCTACTGACAAGTGTCCGCAAAAGTCTGACTGACCACTGTCCACAAAAGTATCATTTACTACTGTCCACTATTGTAATATGGCTCTCTCACCGTTCAATAGAATCGCTTGATTGTTCACTAGAATCACTTGATTGTTCTCAGGTGCCTATTTGATAGTCAGCTTCACCATCTTCACCCTGGCTCGCTTCAGCCCCTACGAGTGGTACAATCCTCACCCCTGCAACCCAGACACTGACGTAGTGGAGAACACGTTTAACTTGTCCAACAGCCTGTGGTTTACTGTTGGGACACTCATGCAGCAAGGCTCAGGTAACTTACTTTTTCAGCCTGTGGATTACTGTTGGGACACTCATGCAGTAAGGCTCAGGTAACTTAATTTTTACTGCACCTGGTTTTGCGGCTTAGCTTAACCCCATTTCTCCAGGCTTCAAATTATGGTGTGTCTTTTTTATTTCGGATTTCTCTTTATCTAAGTTTTCACTCTAAAATATTGACATATTTCATTTTTAATATTTAATATTTACATACTTTAAGCAAAGTTATTAGAAAAAATATTTAAAAATATAGTGTATATTTTAGTAAGAAATTATCAAGATTCTAATATTTCTTATTATTTTTTAAATTTACATTTACTTGCATGAAAGCACAAGTTGACTCCCTACTTTGTAAAGACTTTAAAATGCCGCACTCATATCTCATTCACAAGAGGGATTTAAGAGGCTTGTGAATGCTCTGGCAGCTGCTTGTCAAGAGTTTAGCCTCTCCAAGACCGAAATCCTGACATAAGATGTCGCAGAAATACCAGCGATACATATTTGAAATCACACACTTTCGGTGGTGCAGGAATTCACATATTTGGGAACAGCAATAGCCAACAACCTAGATTTAGACACTGAGCTGACAAAAAGAATAGGAAAGGCTTCTGGAGCAATGGCGAGTGTGTGAAAATACCAAATTGACTACGGCAACCAAAATCCTAGTCTACATTGCCTGCGTTCTGAGCACACTTCTTTATGGCAGTGAGAGCTGGGAAACTTAAATGCGTCAAGAACACAGATTAAATATCTTCCACCTACGCTGCCTGCGACGCATAATGTGCAATTGTGCATCTCCTGGAGGGATCATGTCACCAACCAGGAAGATTTGAAAGGGGTGCACAGCATCAATGCTCTCCTTCAACAGAGAAGACTACGCTGGCTCGATCATGTCACTCGCATGCCAAATGGAAGAATCCCTAAAGACATCCTATACGCTGAGCTAGCAGAGGGAGCCAGACAAAAGGGCCGCCCAAGACTAACTTACAGAGATGTCTGCAAGCGAGACATAAGAGCCATGGGCATTAACCAAAGTATGTGGGAGGAGATAGCCTAAGACCGGACAGCATGGAGACAGACTGTGACGTGATGGTACAAACTTCGTCGAATGCAAAAGAAACGAAGATGCGCCAGCCAAGAGAAAGAAAAAGAAAGTTGCTCTGTCAGCCAGCCCTAGGACAGATGCAGATACATGCACGAACTGTGGCAAACTTTTCCGCTCCAGAATTGGTTTGATCAGTCACTCCAGATTCTGCCCCATCTCAAGACGTAACCAAAGCTAGTAACTCACCTGGGCGCATCCATTCTCTTCCGAGACAGAAGGAGACATATATAAAGTATCTACTTATGATACAGTCTCTTACATCAGTTGATACAATGTTATGGCTGGTACTATATCATGATCGTTGCTTGTAGTACAAAAAAAAATAATAAAAATAATAATGAGGCGTTGTTTTCGATTCTGAAGATTAAGACTGAGTGCTCTATTTCTTGTGACCATATCGTGGATGCTGTTATTCTGTTGTAAAGACTCTTACATTCAACGCTAAATTCTATTCCCAGACTTCAACAACGAAAAAAATAGTATAATTGAAAACAAAGTAAAAGTATTTATTTATTCCGTAAATATCCTAACTTGTGTTTAATGCTTTTGATAACATTTACAGCTTTTTATACGACCTCTTGACTAAATGCTTATGTCTTGACTCCATACAAAATACGCGCGTGCTTTCAACGTAAAAATACTTTTAAGTCCACAAGTCGAAGGGTTTTATTACCAAACTGTAAGACATCATGTTTATGAACAAAGTAAAACATGTTTGATAACTTAAAAATTTTTTAACTATAAATGACAATAAAGATGTAGCACTATAATATTCTCTGTTCCAGAAACTTTGACCTAACTAGTGCTCACGCTTTAAATACATTCATAATATTGATTCATTTCATCTACTCATCATTTCATCAAGGGTTGTTGGAGTTGTTTGTCAATATGTCCTAGTGTTCACATCTGAAGTATACATTTCATACACACAAACTTGTCATCATTCGAGACAAGTGTCACTATGAATAATTGATGCTTGAAGACATGAAAAAAAAAAACTTATTTGAAAGAGTTTCACTTTACGCCTCCATTGAACACATCCCAGAGGGACTTTGATTGCGTCTAAAGAGTAATGAAAATATCAATGGAAGAGGAGAGAAAAACTTTAGTGCACAGAACGTCTGCAAAGGAGGACGTACCGCGGTATCACTATAACTTTTACGCACTTCATTTATTGACTTGATGTTAACTTATCCTGAACACTTTTCAGCATCGTAAATGTACAGAAAAAAAAAATTTATGTAGAATGTTCTTTTTTTTTTATGGAGAGTTACGTCCAATGTGTCAAATTCACTTCTGATGTTCTTTCACTTTCAACATGCGAATGTGTGTGGAAGAAAGCACACAGTTTGTTGCTTAATGTGTGTGTTTCCTGCTGAAGCGTACATCGTTTATTTTGTTGCATTCCTTCCCCATTTGTTGCAGACATCAACCCCAGGGCTGTCAGTACCAGGCTCGTGGGTGGCATCTGGTGGTTCTTCACACTCATCATCATCTCCTCCTACACGGCCAACCTGGCAGCCTTCCTTACGGTTGAGAGGATGGTCTCACCCATTGAGAGTGCCGAGGACCTGGCCAAGCAGACGGAAATTGAGTATGGGACAAGGGTCAGTTCGTCCACTTTGTCTTTCTTCAAGGTTAGTAGCCTTTGACTTGGCAAAAATAAATATTTTTATTACAAAGCTTATGTTAACTCACTCTCTTCGTCTGGTACAAATTTTGAACACGTTTTTCTCCCACTAGCCATTCTCAGATCAAGTTAAAATGTGGCACAATTATTTATAGACAATGACAATTTATGAATCGATCAAATAAAGTACCCAATTAGTTAATCTATTAGAGATATTAAATCAATGGTAATTTATAAAGTAACAGAGTGTATGGTAGGATGTGAGAGTGAGTTTGTGGTGCTTCACTATACATGAGCTTTTTTTTAAAGTATTTGTTATATTTTGTGTACTATGTTTTTTAACAGTAAACTGTTTTATACATGCCAAAACAAAACAATATTTCAAGTGATCAAATACGTACACTAGTTTCATTTAAATCTCTGAAATGAACCTAATTTTGACCTAGATTAATCAAGACATGTTAATAAAAGTATTTTAAAAGTGCTAGATTTGGTGTTGTTTCCCCTTGTAAGAGCTATAAATAGACATAAAGTACAATGCCACTGAGGAAAGATAACCACACAACGATGGCATGCAAATAAATTGATTTATTCTGTCCACACATTGCGACATTGCAGTTCAGTGTTTAGAACTACTATCACGCTAGGTATCGGTTTAATCGAGACATATCTTTAAAGTAGGCCTGAACACTGTCAAACTATCTTTATAGTAGGCCTGAATACTGTCAGACATATCTTTATAGTAGGCCTGAACACTGTCAGACATATCTTTATAGTAGACCTGAACACTGTCAGAGTTATTGGTTTAAGGCTGCCCACGGACCTTCAATAACGATTGGTCTCGGTTTAATGGAGACATTTCAAGAACTTTTTTCGACGCACGAAAGACGGGTATCCCGCCAGATGTCGAAACAATCACGTTTGCTAACAAAATGTCACCATACGTAAATGTTAGATGTCAGTATCATTTATTTTACCAGAAACAAAAATACTTGTCAATTAAAACGAATATGAGATTTGAGTAAAACTTTTGACAAGGAAAAGATAATCCCTTTCTCAGCATTATTATTTTATTAGCTGAGAACCGAGGCAACAAATTTCCTTTCACCTATCCCTTAGTCTGTTTGACCGTTAGGGCACCACACAAGATCTGTCAACCGTATTTCTCCATTCCTCTCTGTCCTTCAATTTTGTTAAATGACTATCTAATTAATTTTTTACGCAACGCTTTCTTCGTTATGATAAGCCAGTGTAAGACTTTACTCGTCCGTATAGTAAAGTAAGACAGTGCCATCATACATCTTATAGGTACATTAGCAATAAAGTTTAGATAAAGATATTCTTTAAATTTAATACTGTAATGCAGCCGATGCCCTCATCGTGGCACGCGTTTTTAAATGTAAAGTAAGGTTTATGTGTAACTTCTGTAAGCTTTTTGAAATTTAAGGGTTAGATTTATATGTAGAATCTGTAAGTAAAATTGTATATGTAAGACTAGTGATCTTCTCGTGTAGCTTTTTACGGTCGCCTTCCAACATTACATAATGGAACGATGACATGTAGAGTAGATATTTAAATGTTTGTATTTGTTTTGTTTCGTTTGATTTGAAATCCACATTTTATTGCTGCTTGTCTTGATGACATTTTGAGGTTTGTAGTCCAGACGTCAACTTGTATTGGACGTTGTTTTCATCCAATATTTTCTCTGCCCGCATCAAGGCTTCATCTTGTTGATGGGAGTAATAAAGTTAGACAATCCATCACAAATGTTCTACTCGAGGAGAGGATCAGCTCCCTTTTTTTTTTTCACTTTTATTAAATTATTTATTTCTTAGATTATATTTGAGAGCTATGAAAGGAATAGGAAATGAATTGGTTCCTATTTAATTGAGTTACTGGACAACGATTCATTGAACAAGGATTCCTTCCCATTACCAGATAAGAAAAGTGTGCAATAGTTGTTATGTAATTGATCCACATGCGGATCACTCTACACTCTACAGGACTTTATGTGCACTTTTAATGTCTGTCAAATTTAAATTAAAAAAAAAACAGCATCTGTTATTAAAATAAGAATTCACACTTACTTTGATGGTGCTAGAAATGGATGCAATGACTTAATTAATTAGAGCTGCATATTGCCTTATAACTTCAATATTAAGTATGTATTTTTATAGACATGTGTAGAAATCATTTTTAAAACAAGATGAAAGATAATTTCAGTGAATCCAGCTACCCATCTCACACACTTACACGGATGTATATAGTTGTTAATGTTTATTTAATCTCAACTTTGATATTAATTCCAAGTCACCAAAGTAAATGCGCATTAGGAATTGTATGTGTTATCTAAAGTGTGAGTGAACCAAGAAGGCCTTCTACGACCTTGCATCACTCAAAATCTGTCCTCTTACTTGTATTTTACTTCCTTGAACAGATTCTAAAATTATTCCAACATTTTTCTTTTACGAAATTATCTAAAAGAAATAAAAGACTTAAGTGCAATCTAGAAACTTTGCCGTTTAATATAAGTTTTTTATAGAAATAAATATCAAATAGCTCAAGCAAATGCTTTGCATTAGCCATTAGTTTTTAAAAAACTTTCACATTGCCAGGAAGACATTCGACCTAGTGGATTTACTATCTGCCTGACATTTGACGCTACGATCAGCATCAAAGGTTAATATAACAACATCTTTCCAGCTATTCTAAGTTGATTGCAATTACATTAAACTGAGCTTGTAAAGAATGCAGTATGTTACTAGCTCGAACCGTATATATTTCATAAAGGAAGAACGTCCATACCGTGTCTCGCGCACAACTTTCACCATGAGTCTGAGCATTCAATGAAGTCAAAGTCATGAATTATTTTTATGTCCGAGTCAAGAGTTTAACATTTTCATCAATGAAATAGATAAGGACGTCACGCACTGGAACCGACATAGAAACTGTGTGAAAGGATTTGAAGTATTTCTTTAGGTTCCTATTGTATTGAGAGGAAATGTATACTCCATCATATGCAACATTTCAACATTGTGCAACATTTCAACAAAAATGACCTTGTCATGGAATGCTGGGATAGATCTTCCCGTCATGCAATGCTTGGATAGACATTGTCTAGCTTTGAAGTAATGTAACCTTGTTTTTAATTACTGGGTATACACGACCTTGTCCTTGAATGCTGAGATACAATACGTAATTATAATTAGATGTTTGGGTATTTCATGTTTTTCAAAGGAAACTTCTTGTTTTTAAATTATATTTCTAAAGTTATATTTATGTCCATGATTATTATTTTACAATCAACTTCAAATTGTTAAATAAGAATACATTTTAGGCATTAAATTAAAATCGGGTCACTTTTTGTTGTTCATCTGTTTAATTTGTAAATCCACCATAATTTCATTCATTCATCTTCCTCCTCTTGAGTTCTAGACTGACCGAGATACACTGACCTTTGAACATGGGGCTTCTTTATTTTTTTCCCTTTCCAGTCTTTGCGATTTACGACCATTTAAAACAAATCGGAATGTCCTGTCCGGTCGGTAGATTTTGGTAAAACTGGCCAATATTATTTGCTTCGTTTGCCTTGCGCGGCCGTTGCCCAGAAGACTGATGTGTTAATTGCCAGCGTGGCATGGAAATGAAGGTCTAGCTGGAGGACGGCTTGGGGTGTAAGAAAAAAAACAAATGATTCGACATTTCTCTCACGAAGTGGCCAAATTTAATTCTCTGCCCAAAGAGAGGTAATTTTTCTAAATTTATAAATCCTCTTTTCTGTCTCTTTCCACTTGCTTGTGATGAGATACTTTCTCTTTAAAAAAAAAAACAAAAAAAAAAAACAACTTATTTCTACATCTAGGATAAGTAGAAGATCTAGGTTCAGAGGCTTCTTATTTTCAGTCTAATACAGGCTAAGTGTGTATTTTATATGACGCATGAGAGCAATACTGATGGGGTTTGATTATATACCATTCCATACGCTTCGATGTATAGTTATTATTGGTATATACAGATCTAGCAGTCTCTCTTTCAACTTTGTGGTTTTAGATTGGGAAGTAGCCGGATGTTGTCCGCAGGTATATTTATATCACTGATCTAGTCACTGATCTAGTCACTGATTTAGTCACTAGTCTAGTCACAGTAATAAGTAAGCTAATGTGTGAAAGTAAATTTTAATGAAAAATACATTTTTAGTGTTATTTGTAGATGTAAAATGTAAAGGATATTCATACCATAGTCTTCAATACCTATAATTTTGTATGTTCAAAAGCCTCCAAACAGTTTTGGCCTTGTTCATTTATACTGCATGACGTTTGCTTGCTAACATAAACAGGGAAATACACCGTAGATGTCTATATAAATTGCAATTCTTAGAGGTAATAAAATTAAATTAGAATGAAAAATGTTTTGCTTTGTTTTAAACTATAGAGATGTAGATTTAGAAAGATTGGAATATTTATGTCATTGCAGTCGACGATTTAAAACTTGGGGTGTAAATATTAGTGTACAGATTTTCATTCTCCCTTTCGGCGCTTATTAAACGCAACTCACCTTGGGTCGGGATTCGAATTTGGGCCCTCTTGATAGTCAGTCAAGTTTTTTTTTATTTCTTAGCTACACGTAAAGTTGCCCTAATGTTAATTTCTCACCCATTTCATTATAATTAGCGCGTATGTATTATATAATAATATCGTACATATCTATATTTCCGAAATGCGTGTATTATACTAATTCATTAATGTATTATTAATTGACTAGTGTAGGTCTGCACAGTTTTAATAAATTTAAAAAAAAATCAAATTAAAAAAATACAAGAAAAGAACAATTTTCTTTGACAATTGTCAGAGAATATTTTTTTTTCGAAGTTTACATTTTATAATATCTCTTAGCCCTTGGATGTTAGATGTTCAAAACACTTATCGTTCTTGACTTCTTTTAATAGCTCTCTGTGCTCCGCGAGTATCTTAGAAAACACAAATCCATTTTAGAAGAGCACTTTTAGTGGAAAGATCCTTAGATCCACAAAGAATATTAAATCCATTAACGTTATCGAATATGGCATCATACGAGATTACAGGCTAAACTGAACATTGGAAAATCAACTTCAAAACAAGAAAAAAAATGTGAAAACAAAACATTCGATTCGAGAACACTACAATTGCGTCCGTCAATCTGTTTGTTTTCTTTTTCAGGCCCTGGGGTTCCATTGAGTTTGTGAACAAAAGTTGTTGTGTAGCCTTTATCCAACAGTTTTTTAATACGTAGTCTGTTTAGCGCTAGCTTGGATGTAAGATTTAAAATGTATTGTATGGTGATAGCTAATGAGTAAGCTTAAGTCTAGTGATACAATTACTTCAGCGTAAACAAGGGATTAACTTTATAATAAGCTTTCACTGAACTAATGAATTATTACATATTTATAATGTCTAACTTAATATTTCATCTTGTGTTTCTGAAGTTTGTTTTTGCCGGAAGTGCAATGGTTTTTATAAAATGCTTCCAATGGTATGCGTCTGAAAGAGTCTCTGACAACCAAGCCTTTACACGTGGCTCAGATATCGAGCCTGGCAGAACTGTTCTCACTAACATGGGGTTAAGACGAGAAAATGACGCCTGAACCAGTAAGCTTGGGGCAGAGGGGGCTTATTAACCTTGGCAGACAACCCACCTAAGAGCAGGAAAACTATGAATTCAAGCATCTGCTGCCTTTCCCAACATGACAAGGTCTTTGGGAGTCTAACCTGGAAGGTGAATCCTGGCAGAACTTCTGCCTAGCTACTGATCCCAAGCTGTATTTGGTATTTGTCTTTCCTTTGGACACGTCGGCTGCGTTGAGAGGGTTAGTGGGACTGCTGTGTGGGCAACTTCGTTCCGACCATAGCTAATGCCCAGGCTTTCACACCTGCGTTGGTCGGGAATGTTTCTTTGAAAATATACCATATATGGTGAGCCTTACATATTGCTCATTAAACATTACAACTTTAAACACAGAATAAGTTATAATACACAATGGAATCCAAGTTTATCTAAGTATGAAGTCTCATCCGTACTGAAAAGAAGAAAAAAATATACGCAACTGAAATCAAATAAACTATTGAATTGAACTGGCTGATCTTCAGTATGGTTCTTTTTGTCACACATTTCCTGAAGCTTGAAAAATCACGTAACTATATAGGATCAGTTAGAATCAGAGGTTGAATAAAATTCGTGTATTTCCATTGGATGATTGAAACTTCACACGCATGCCATTTCGATTTCTATGATATTAATAAAGGTGTTTTAATTATCAACGATTGGTCAACATGTATAAATGTCTAAAGTTTTTTTACATCAGTTTTTATTTAACGAAATTGCATTGTATTTATCTACGTTTTTCTTAAGACGTTATGTGTTGTCGGCAATTACCAGTTTAAAATTTTACCAGGTGCCTAGTATTCTTTCAGACCTTGTTGTCTATAGGGCAGGAGCTGTAATGGTCATCTGTTTTTGAGGCCTTACGGTTTAAGAGGGTGTCATGTGGCCAGCACAACGAGCTGGGTGGACTCAGAGGCGCCCGAGGGTCTCGAAATTTAAAATCCCAGTCTTCACCAGGATTAGAACCCGGGTCCCCGGTTCGGAAGCCAGCGCTTTACCGCTCAGCTACCGTGTCTAGTATTATGCCCACATTATCACTGAAGTCATCACATTCAAGTAGCAAGATGCTTTGGAACTGATTGCACAGATTTGTTTCATATTTTTTTTATCCTAATTTGTTTTTTCTAAATGTGTGTAACAGTTTCAATAGGCCCCAATCTGATAAATTCATACAAAATGTATTGTTAAAGCGCCGTCGGTAATGTCTCCTTCTCTATCTAGGTCTGTCTATGTCGCTGTCTATTTTTATTTCCATGTCTATGTCTCTGTCTCTGTCTATTTTTATTTCCATGTCTATGTCTCTTGTCTATTTTTATTTCCATGTCTATGTCTCTGTCTATGTAAGGTGAAATTAAATGTATACATAACTGAGTCTATCATAATCATTGTGTCTAAAATAAACAAGGAAGGTTGAAAACGCAATTTTCGTTTGAATTACACTTTATGATTTACTAATTAGTACAATATTTTAGCGCTAAACATTTCCTTTTAGTTGATGGTTTCACCTCCTGTCAAGTTCCACCGTTAAAGTCAGTGATGAAATCCATTGTATGTCCAATGTGGATGGTGTGTCATATGTTCGCTTGGACAATCTCCATCTCAACTTCCTTGTCCTTCTGTCGTTACTTTGATTGAATATCGGATTCTTTGATAGACACAATTTTGTTTTTACATTTTGATACACAGATTTGTTTAATGAACTGATGTCGCGTCTAATTATTAGCACAATTTTTACTCTTTGAATTTAATCATTCGGATTTTCTGTTTAATTTTCAGATGTCTTTTGTTCGCTATTTAAAACTTTTTACAATTTTCTAAATTCGTCAACTAAATTGACCATACAGTGTAGTTAGATAGCAAACTTTTTTCCAATGAGGCCCTTTCGATTACACTAACAAATTCAAGTCTAAATTCAAGCACTTGTGCTGTACATATTGTCACTCCCCCCCACCCCACGTAACCACACACTGAAACCTTGTTCCCAGCCCCCAACACTCTTTAATATTCCCCAACAGTCCCAAACATAGCCCAATAATCCCAAACATAGCCCAATAGTCCCAAACATAGCCCAATAGTCCCAAACATAGCCCTATAGTCCCAAACATAGCCGAAGAGTCCCAAACATAGCCCAATAGTGCCAAACATAGCCTAATAGTCCCAAACATAGCCCAACAGTCCCAAACATAGCCCAACAGTCCCAAACATAGCCCAATAATACCAAACATAGCCCAATAGTCCCAAACATAGCCCAACAGTCCTAAACATAGCCCAATAATACCAAACATAGCCCAACAGTCCCAAACATAGCCCAACAGTCCCAAACATAACCCAATAGTCCCAAACATTGCCTAATAGTCCCAAACATAGCCAAACAGTCCCAAACATAGCCCAATAGTCCCCTAGAGTCTCCAACAGTTATGCTAATAGACGAGAAGAAATGTCTTGATATCTTTCATCATTTCTTTCCACTTGTTGATTTACAACTTGACTGTTCATGTTTCGTTTGCTATACTCTTAGGATTCCAACATTGACACCTATAAAAGAATGTTCGCCTTCATGAAAGAGAGACCTAACGCCATCACTGACAGCTATGCTGAGGGGATCGCTAAAGTCAAGAGAGGCAACTACGCCTTTTTCATGGAGAACCTTATGATTGACTACCAAGTCCAGAGAAACTGTGATCTCATGCAAGTTGGAGGAACACTTGACTCTAAAGGCTACGGCATTGGGTTACCCATGAGTAAGTGGACACTTCTGGTGGTCTAGTTCATACTACGTCTCAGTGGCGAAGCTAACGTATATGATGCCCTCCCAAAAAAAATCTAAATAAATCTTCGAAAAGACTTTTTTCAAAAAATAATGTTTATTCATTGATAGAGTAATGCTAAAACACAAAAAATTTATTATACAACAACGACATAACAAATAAATCATAGGTGCTATCTTATCTAGCAAAAATATCAATAATTTGATCGAAATTTATTTTTCTGTCCGATTAGAGAGTTTTACATTTGTCATTTTTGATATCAAGTAATTCTTGATCAACTTGAGTGTACCAATCTAATACAATATTAACATTATGAGCTTAAAAAATAAAAGGGGAACTAAGAGTTTTGACAATATTGATTTAAATCATTGATACCAATAAGTGCGAACACACCTAGTTAACCCGATTGTTTTCTTCCTTGGGTTTTTCTTCTTAATAGTACTTCCAACAATGTCAGTTTTAATACTTGAAATGACACTAAAATAGAACAAGTTAAATACTCAGTCATTATATCATCCACTCAAGACGATCTACAATTTTCTACCACACGGTTGTATGTTGAACATGTCTCAACACATGATGTCATTTCCAAGACTTTTATGTAACAGCACTGAGATCTTCGATCCTCAAGGGACCACTTTGAATAATTACTGATGTTATCTCACTCAAGCTAGTTACGTATCATCCTGGCTTTGGCATTATACGCTTTCATAAACATCAAATATTTCTAAACGCTTTTATAGAATGAGTTTCATCCAAACTTTTAAATAGTGGGAGTGTTGCATATTTTTTAATGCTATTTGAGTGTTATGGACAGATGCAGATTTAGGCTTGAGAAAACTAAAACTTAATTCTGACCGCAACTTTTTTTTTGCCACCAGATTCTCCCTACAGGGATAAACTGTCAATGGCTATTTTAGAATTACAAGAAGCTGGAAAGATTCAAATGTTGTACAATAAGTGGTGGAAGGACACTGGAACATGCATCAGGTAACATATAGAACATGCATCAGGTAACATATAGAACATTTATCAGGTAACATATAGAACATTTATCAGGTAACATATAGAACATTTATCAGATAACATATAGAACATGTATCAGGTAACTAATAGAGCATGCAACAGGTAACATATAGAGCATGCATCAGGTAACATATAGAACATGCATCAGGTAACTAATAGAACATGCATCAGGTAACATATAGAACATGCATCAGATAACATATAGTTAATGAATATGTCAATAGGTGGACCTATAGTTACATTTCTGTCATCAGAAGGAAAATAGCCACTATTCATGTCAGTAGCGGACCTATGGTTGATTTTCTACTCACGAGTTGATATAAGTCTTCTATTATTTAATCAATACAAAGTGTATGTATATCTTTTATCTTTTGTTTATAATAGGCTGGAGAATTTGATGATTCGGGAGCTAGGTTAGAATAGGATGACTTCTATGTCTAAGAATATTCTCTATAAAATATTACTTATTGTATGTTATTGTTGAATTTGCAGGGAGGATACAAAAGAGTCCAAGGCCAATGCTTTAGGAGTAGAAAATGTGGGCGGAATATTTGTTGTGTTGTTGGTAGGGCTAGCTCTTGCTGTGATAGTTGCCTTCATTGAGTTCATTTACAAGTCCAGGCAAAACGCTTATGAAGATAAGGTTAGATTCGGCATTGTATTAATTATGGTTTGCTCTTAAAGTACCTAGGCAAGAGTTCTATTCCACGTTAATGATTACAGTGTTATAGGATGATATTATTTCGATTTTTTTGTGTCGACCTCCAGGAATCTCTGTGCTCCGAGATGGCTAGAGAGCTGAGGTTTGCTGTCAGGTGTAGTGGGGCATCCAAAAGGCCCAGGAATAAAATGTACAGAGGGAAATGTCGAGACTGCAAGGAAGGGAAGCCACACACAAGTCAAACTCATCATATACAAGTAACAGAGTTATTGTTCCTCAATAGTGTTTTTTATAATGATCTTTGATCGCTTTATTATTTTTTTTTTGTTATCTTTTTTAAAGAAAGTAAATACTATTTCCAGCCATCTATTTCACGCTTAAATAAAAAGAATGCATGTAAATATTCCTTTTTTCACTCTGTAAACTTTCATGATGACAAAAAACAAAGCTGGTGATACAGAATTTTAACAGTTTGTCATTGTTACCTACATTTATATGTTACCTAATGACATTGTAGATTAATATAGATCATCTTTAAATACAAACAAAACTATTTCTCTTTCAGGAAGTAGGTCCGGAATCTCCCAACGGAATCGTACAGCTTAGACCCGCCAAGAAATCTCCTTCTTCAGTGCCTTCGTCCACCAGGTCTGTCACGGTTCGTTACGAGACAGAATTTAGACCAGATGGCACCAGTCATCAGAAACGAGACTTTAATGGCGATTACCAGCATGTAGATTGTAGTGATAATGAAGTATGATGTTTCTGCTGGTCAGGGTGAACGGAATCATTGTGAAAACTACAGCAGTATCTGGCTTGCAGTCTAATTACAAGGATTTACCTTCGTGTCCAGATTGTCCCTCTAAATATCAATAAATAGAGCAGCAACGATTGATGGCGATGACTGAAGCTCCTTGGACTACTGGCTGTAAATTATATTTGCACTTGCAATGAAGTCGCTAACTTTGGTGCTTGAAATAAAGATACGAACTTTGTGATCACAACACAGTGACTCTTACATTTCCCCAATTAGTGTAAGAATGTAGTCACTTGGCACACATTTCCATGAAGAAGAGGTAAGATACAACTGTATCAATGATTATGGTCATGAAAGCCGTTAGACAAATACGGCATTGATTGAGTGTGCATAGGCCTCCACCTCTTCTCAGATTAGTTTTCACCTGTTAAATGGGTGTCCCAAGGGACAGTACTAGTGTACGCTTTTAGCTCATATTTTGAAAAAAAAGGACATAATGTTAAAAAGCGTGGACTGGTCACCAAACTAGAATTTCACAAACTTAAATAGACATTATGATTGACATTACTTAGAGATTAAGTTTGTTTCTATATCATCAACGAATTATAAAAAATACATTCTGTGTATTAGACAAATGCACCACCAACAACCATAACAATAATAGCATCTTGTGCTACAGTGAAAATTAGTTTTCGACCTATAAATCCATATGTGTATTATCAATTTAAAGTGACAATCATCTTCACCACATCTTTGTATTTTCATGTCAACATAACATTATATTAAAAGTTATGGCTAGTACGTTCAACTCATAATAAATTGTCTTAATAACAGACCTGTCGTTGAACAAAGTAATGATAACTTCAACTTGAATTTGAAAACTTGGATGACTGGATTCATTTTAGTGAATTTTTTCTACTTTTTTGAAGTTAAGTATTAACACACTAAAAATGCACACCAAATATTTAAAAAAAAAAAGATGTACAAATTATTCATGTACAATTTGACCAATGTGTGTGGTATAAAAGAAGAGCGTTGATATTTTTTTGTGCACAGGGGATGTGATGATCTTGTGATTTCATCCACAGATGTACATATATAGATTCATTTAATATATCTTGAACCTTTGTGCAATAACTGAACTCTAAAGAAACTATGCACTAGCTTTCTGTTCTAGCCTGGCGCACTAACCTGGTGCACTGTAGCCTGTTAATTGAACGTGCGTACACTGACACAAAGTAACAAACGCAGCAACAAAATGGAAATCAAATCTTTCTAATGGTCTTTGTTCTACTTTCTAATGCCAATTTTATTTCTAGCCGTACTAATTAAAGTACATACGAAATAATATCGAGGGTTTTATTAATATGGAATACGTTTTAAGACAATTCTAACAAGTATGTAAAATGTAGTTGAGCTAGATCTTGGTAACAAAAGATAATTTAATATTTCCATGGACTTTAACGTTCTGATGTAGACCCCCGAACCTAAAAGACAATTAATTAACAAGCCTCGAATTTATATTCTTTAAATTAATTAAAATCTGCAGTTGTACTATATCTTTGGATCATGAATTCGTAATGTGTGAAGTATTATACAATTTAAAAGTTTGAATACATTTTTAAAAAGTCCATCCGATTACAAGGTGCTATTGTCTAATTAATAACGATGACTACATTTCTGGCTTTTTTTTAATAAAAAAAACTTCCCTCAAATTTTTGAAATCTAGAACAGGTTTTGATATATCATTACATATAAATTTCATAATTGATGTATTTGCACATTATAAAATGTTTTTTATTTGGTTTCTAGACAGCAAACATTTGACCTTTTCATCTTCCTGTTTTTTAAGCACTGCATTTGTGTACACATTGATTTTTTAAATGATCTCTGAGAGCACGTCTACATTAATATCTCCTTTCAGGGATTTGTTTTTTTTTACATTGCTTATATTTCCATGTGTACGTCACAATATAGTCTGTACAGAAAAAAAACTTTATAGAGCCTCTAGCTTAGGAAAGAATGGACTTTTGTTCTTTTTGTTTATTTTTGTGTCACTAAGCTTTCATTTTGTGTCATTATTTGATCTTATTTATTTTTGTGTAAATAATGACTTCAGATTGTTTCTCAGCTTTCCATGAACTGAATTATTTCTATAGATTTCTACACTATAGACAGGGGGTGAGGGGATTGGTGCTGCCTTCAATTGGTTACGTTTAAACAAAATAAATAAACATACAGAAGATAAGGCATCAGATGAGATAAAAGGAAAAACAAAAGTAAAGGAATTAACTAACTCCGTGACTAAATGTTAAATAGAAGAATTTTTTTTCAGTCAGACAAACCTTACAAATTTGACTAAGAACCGATTTTCTTTATGAACCAAAATGCTTCCGTAAAAATTTTTTAATGCAAAAACTATTACACTCAAAAGATTTATAATTTTATAGATATAGGCTATGTAGAGTCTATTTAACAGCATTCTTAGCCTCGGGATGTATGTAAGACTTGTAAGCTGAATAAAAAACTGAAAATACAAGAAAAAAAATGTTCTTTCTATGTTTGTTTCAAAGTTAGTTTAAATTAAAGTTCTACATTATTGGTTGAGTTAGTTTTTCTTTTTTCAATTCTCAAATAGTTACAAGTATAGACGTACTACCAAGGTTACCTGTTACTATCAAGGTTACCTGTTCAAAGTCTCATCTAGAATATCCTAGAAGGAAGAATTACTATTAGACGAAAGAATAGTAAAGATAATACTAAGCAATAATCAAGGGCTAGCACCACCAACTGACAAACACGAGTTGTCTATATGACTGATTAAAACGATGTACAACGAGGATATCCGAATAATGCTTCAGGAAAATGTTTAAATAAACATTAGGAATTAATATCAAAGATTAGGAATTAATATCAAAGATTAGAAATTAATATCAAAGATTAGGAATTAATATCAAAGATTAGGAATTAATATTAAAGATTAGGAATTAAAACACTAAGAACTATAATTAACATTGATTTGGTTTTCGCCCAAAAGGGCATAACATAGATATTAAAAGTATTTTGGATGTAACTTAATTGTGGTTCTGTCCAACGTAAATAAAAGATTTAAACAGAACCTCTAAAGAAACGAACCTCTCCTGGTGTCAACATTGAGGGATATCTCCAATGGTTTTGTTTTGCGACGGTACGCATCGGTACGGCGTACCGGCACCTTTTATATGTGAGGAAAAATTATTACTTTTTTTTAATTATAACGCTTATTATTAATTTATTAGTAATTAAAAGTTAGGCAATCCATCACTGAGTACCAGCAACTAATCTTTACCAAAAAAATCACTGGATATCCCGAACACTACAATATGAAAAAATTCCAATTGGCTCTATTTTTAAAAAAATCAACCCAGTATAGGTTTTGAGATTTTTAAAAAAGGTTAATTTTTTTGTGTTTTAGCATTCATTTTGTTGTTTCTTTATTCTTATGTGGATTTACTTCTATCGTTGGATAAAAGAATAGTTCTGTCTGGATACTTCTGTCTGGATACTTTTGTCTGGATACTGGAATCAATGCCACTTCATGATTTTCTTTTTTTTTTTCTTGTTTGGAGCACAATAAAAACATCGTACCCAGCTCCACGGATTTTCTACTTTTTTTTTCTTAAAAAAACCCACAGAGTAAAATATTTAGTAAATGTTACAGTCGACTTTGTTTTTAATTTATTATATAGATATATGTGTGTATAAAGCGCTCTTTATTTATACAGTAAAAATTGTCACTTTATATTGTATTATTTGTGCCATTTGACATTTTTGTGATATTCTTGTTTGTGACAGTAGTATCAATTAGATTTGGAAAACGATTTTTGAGAACAGCAAACTGTATCATTGTCATAATGTATGTCTTCTAAAGTACAAAGTCAATATGTCATTCCTGTCATAGGTAGAGCATGTGTCTGAACATAAGTCAACATATCATTTAATGTTCGTTGGTTGAAGTTGTCACTAAGGTACATTTTTGGTTTAGGTGTGTGTGTGTTTGTGTGTGCTGACGTATGGATGTGGATGGGCTACTTTTATTATTTAATAACAAGAAATATTGATTATCGAGAAGTAGAACAAATGAAAAATAAATTTACAATTATCTACGCTTCAATCTAGGTCTAGAACTGTCCTTCAAATGTTCAGGTAGAAAATGGGTTTTTAAACTCTAGATAACATGAACTTCTGGTTACTTTTGAACAAGAAAATGTTCTAGAGCCCTTTAATTACATTACATTACTGTTGTCATAATACTAAGATTAGCCGCGGCTAAGCACCCTTAATGAAACCTATCATTTTTGGCACAGGAAAATGCTTTAAAATGCTCCTTATGGTCGATATTTGGTCGCATTCTATATATATATATATATTTATATATATGATCACGTCTCTATCTCCCGCTAGATGATCACGTCTCTATCTCCCACTAGATAATCACGTCTCTATCTTCCCCTATATGATGACTCCTCTATCTCCCGCTAGATGATCACGTCTCTATCTCCCGCTAGATGATCACGTCTCTATCTTCCCCTATATGATCAAGTCTCTCCCTCTGTTTATTAGTTTCTGTATTTTTTTGGGAGGGCTGAACATTGTTGTTGAAGATCACTTTTCGTTACTTATTCCGATTCTATATTATTTAATTGTTTTTTTTATTTACCGCGTAATTCATCTTTTAATTCTTGTAGATATTATTTTAGATCTATAAAATATAAATCATCGACTTCACCTATTCTTTTTAACGTATTATTTAATAATATTTCTAACATGTCCTCTTTAGCCTATAATTTGTGTAGGTGTCATGTTTTTAAATGTATTTCTTAACTAAAAACTTTTTATTTCTATATTTATTTATGTATTTATTTATTTTGTTATACAACATTATGATAGTTGTCTGGGTTGATATTAGACTTCGATAAACGTTAAGTTATTAAACCAGACATATTGTGAATGCTGAGACTGGTGTGTTTATGGAGTTAAGATACAACGCAAGAGTAAATGGAACTAGAGGATTGTTCTGTATCTTCTAATTTAAACAAAGACATAAATAAATTTGTTGACCTTTGACCAATGTTCCTATTTTTTTATTTTTTTGGTATAAATGTACCGAACGAAGGTCTTGTGGCTGATGTCTGATGTGTTCTTGTTTGACTTCAGTGTGAAGGAATGCCTAAAAGTTGATTAGATGAAGACAAACCCTGCCCGCGCCCATATTCGTCGTCCTTCAGGAGGTTTGGATTAGGAAGTAAATTATCTTCAACTCTGAAGGAACATCCGAAACAAGTACATCAAACAAAAACAAAACAAGATACATTGCCTTTTATCTTTGTGTCGTTCTGTTTTGTTGTGTGTTGTTTCTTTTAGATTCCAATCTGATCAAATCTTCAGCGCTTGAAAACTAAAATAAATAAAATGTTTTAAACCTAAATATGCAACTGGAACAAACCAGACTAGATCTACATCTATTTTAATTTCTTTAATGATTTACACATAGTCATTTATATATATATAACATGATGGACGTAAATTAAACATACTGCTACTACAATTTAAAAAAGAAATACACACAAAACAAAATCATCATTAAAAATTCGAATTCTTTTATTTGCCAATCAATGTTGACAAAGACTGTAAAAATATTTCACATTATTCAATTGTAAATAAACTGCAATGTAAACATATGAGTCGCTGTACTCCATATATGTTTGTAACATTTGTACCAGATCATTTGAAATCATCAAAAACCCGCTAGATCTAGATTTACATTTCAGAATCGCGGCACAAAATCTAGGGTAGATCTAGAGATTCTAGACTCTAGATCTAAATAATTATAAATAAAAGGATCATAAATCATTTATAAATGTCTACTTTCTCAGACTTTTTTTTACACACACATAGTGAAACACACACACATACTGTGACATGGGACAGAAAAAAATTCTTTAAGATATTTTCTGAAAATAAAGACAAACACTAGATCTAGATCAGAAACTCACCGACACACAAATTTTGTCCCACGAACTTTCTAACAAAAAACTTTGTCCCCACAAATCCAGTCAAAATAAATACAGTTTGACCAAAGGAAGTAAAATTATTTGTAAAACTTAACTATCAAGATTTCCATCTGAAATGTGTATTCAATTATCTTTCATATTCACAGTAGGTCACACACTCGTCACAATGAGGCAATGATGGCCATCTTGAATATTAATATAACTATATCAGGAATCATTAAATTATTTACAGTAGGATATTAAATGGCAAAGGGAATACAATCATAAGATATAAGAGAAGATCGACATTAGAGTAAATCTAGCTACAGATGTAAAATAATCATGTCATGACTCCAACGCATTTAAAAATATAATATTTATGACTCACACATTGTTAGAAATATAACTATGAAATGATTCATATATGTGTGAGAAAAAAAAAGTATCATATAATGATTGAATAGTATGTTGGAGATAATAATGATTTCATAATGACTCACAGGTATGTAAGAAATCAAATAACCATGTAATGATTCACACTGTATATGAAAGGAATAAAATAATCATGTAATGACTCACATGTAAGAGAGAAAATTATCATGTCAAGACTTTCATTTATGTAAGAAATAAAAAAAAGTAGCACACATGAGACAGACTTTCAATAAAACCATGTTCAAATGCAAATAAGGACAACAAGTCTCTACAAACTGTCTGTAGAATCATACAGTTGTTCTCATGTTTAACATGTCAAGGCTCTAAATAGCTTAATCCTTTGTTAATGTAAACAAGACCTCAGTGTTATTATTAGATTATCCAACCATGATTTTAAAACCATGAACAATAATGTCATGAAAAGAATAAAATATAAAAAAAATGAGACATTTTAAAGAAACTTTATTTGAAGTGCAATTTCTGAGACAGTGTTCACATTTGACTTAATAAAAGTTCACATAATAAATGTTCATGCAATCGTAGAAGAAATTATTTTAAATATATTTAGTTTTTGTACTTTAAGGCACATGGTTCAAATGGTACTGTAATCAGATGAAATATATTTAAGTGAATAATTTAATTATAATTGTATCTTTAAATTTTCTTTCTAAAAATTAAATCTATTAAGCTTTATGCAAAATGTAAGACTTTTTATGTATGAACACTTAAACAAAAGTAATAATAAAAGAAAAATGTTTGATCTATACCCCACATTGTAGATTATTGAGGTGTAATTCTTTATAATAACGACTAAATAGTTCTATGAAGAAATAAAATCACACTTTGTATTAATGTATGTTGACAGATTCAGGAAATAAAATTGTGTGATTAAAATTTTATCTTAACTGTAAGTTTTATGTGTATGGGGCTGCATAGGTAAGGGAAATACTGCAATCTTTGGACTCGAAGACAAGCCTTATTATTGTCAAGTGTATGGGCTCTTTAATGTGACGGAAATCTCAAGATAATTTCATATGTTCTTATGTTTTAAGAATGATGGGATGTGAAAGTTTATGTTTCCACATGTTATCTAAGAAAATGTAAAATGTGCTCTACTGTAATATCCTGATAATAATTTTGTCTTGTCTATTTGTTAACTTCTGAAGAGCTTTACAAATTCCCAAACTTTTATGATAGCTTTATTATACTCATAAAAATCTCATAAAATATACTGATATGATTATTGAGATTTTGTGAGCTAGACAGAGATCTACAGCAGCTACAAAAACAGTCATTAATTTCTGTACTTACGTTTTTTTGTTGTTTTTTTTTACATTAATAGAAAAAAAAATTCAATATCAGTTTATTTTGTATACAAAAAAAAATTTCAATGAAAAAAAAACATAAAATTTTTTTTTTTTTGCATCTAAAATAAAAAGACAGCAAAAAGAAAAAAAATATAATGGTAAATGGTATAATGGTTTTTGAATAAACACAAACTTTTGGGCAGATTCTGTTGAAGCAATTAGTACTTAATTAGTAACTGTTGTCTTTTTTTAAACTTAGCTCTAAAGCAAGATTTTTTCAGTTTATGCTGATTGTTAATGGGATGAAAGTTTAAAAGTGGCTACATATAAAAGAAAAAGCCTTAAACAATGAATGAAACAAAACAAAATAAAAAAATTCATTATAAAAATTATTTACATAGGAAATCCAAAAATTGTTGAAATAAATAGGCGTTGAATTTGATTAGTATTAAATTAAAAGCAAACATGTTCAAAGACATTTTTAGCTGGAAACCACAAACTGGTTTGTTATGCATATAGATTTTAAACAACAATAACAGTATGCACATACTGAATTAAATGTCTTTCTTAAGCAAAGAATTAAAGTTTTGGTTATTTTATAATTTATTCTAGCAATCTGATTTAAAGTACTCTACGTTGGATGATTGAAAGAGACAAAACATTTATTTTTTTACATTCAGCTGCCTGATTGATTCATTGTTTTAAGCTTGTTTTGACTTGTTTGTAATTCTAAATAGTGTTCTGTCTTTAAATACACATTTAGAAAATTACTAAAATATGCAAGCCTTTAAGAAACCAAAATATATATATATATATATATATATATATATTTGTTACTGTTATAAAATTTGTGATATTTAAGTTAATAATTTGAAAAGTATGTATATATATGTTTTAACATTAATTAATTTGGGTTATGATCTTCAGTTCCCAAAAACAAGTGATTATATTTATGTTATTAAATTAAAGGTCTAACCTACACAACTAGCTTGGCCCTTAATTTTGATTAAACACGATTTCAAATAAAAGACACAAAATATTGTTGACAAATGATTAATAATTATAAATGAAATAAATTTGTCTCATCCATAAATTATATAGTTGCTAAGGCATAGTGATTATTTATTTCAGCATATATTAAAACATTTCACTTAAATGAAATGTATTCACTTAACTGAATATTTTGTATTTTTCTTTTTTTTTTCATTGACAGAATAATTTTTTCTATTTAGCTAGCTATTCGTTGTTGAAAGCTTTTGTTATAAAAATTAATTTTCACCACAGCTTTCAATTTCTTTAAATGCAAATAAAAATAAATATTAAGTTGAAACAACTGTAAAAATTAGATGAAGAACACAAAGATGATTATGCATACACTTCCTTGCTGTGTACATGTTGACGAGAACCTGTAAGAGGCATGAACTGTAGGCCGTTGTCTGTGATCTCATCATCTTGTTTCTTTTTGGTCTTTTTGGATCCAAAACAATGGACAGCAAAACGAAACTCCTCAGACATCTCAGAACACAAGGTTTGCTAATGATATAGAAATAAAATTGGTCCTATACAGTTATTAATTTATTTACCCATTTCTAAACTAATATATAACATTTCTATTTCTTGTAGTCTGCATTCTTAAGCCTTTTCATACATTTATTATGATTAAAATTGCAAGAGCCTGCAAAAGATATCCATATAGAAAAAATGCTAAATAACTGCTTGCCAGTGAAATTAAAACTCATCACTGTGATCCTAAATATATTACAGATATTACTTGAATAAAGAAGATATTTATGTCCTAGGTATATCATATGTCAATTTAGTTATGCATGCTTTTCATTGCTTTTCCTGGCTGATTCAGGCAACCCATTCCATTCTCCAATGGCCTTGGATAAGAAGGAGCACACATATGAATTTGTTCTAGCATATGGAATAAGAAATGTGCATCTATCATTGTGTCTTTCTGAGTATTTCATTAGGTTTTGTTTTTCTGTTTGTAAATTATGGTTTAGTGTTTTATGTGTTATAGCTACATGTACTTTATTTATTATTCTTCTGTCCTGAAGTATCTCTAAGTTTAGGGAGTTTACTAATGGTGCTACTCTAATCAAATTGGAATATTCGTTTGTTATAAATCTCACTGCTTAATTTTCAGGACCGGTCCTACAGGTTGCAGGGCCCTATGCGAAACGGATAGCGCGGGGCCTAATTTGGGTTGTGATAAGGATAATAAGTGAAAATTAAGATTTCGTATTCAAATATAAAGTCATCTTTGCATTGTATTTATACTTTTACTAAGTACAAAATCACCGTAAAATTAACTTTACATTTACTTTACAGTAGATAGTAGTTTTCCAACAAAAAGCCGATAAACATTCAGATCTGCCTTTTAGATTTACTATCGACTAGCAAAATTTCGCTTTTTTTTCTCTCAGAAGTTGAGATAGATTTAGATCTACATATATTAGTATGCCAGTGACTATAAAAGTAAATTAAGTATTTGAACTTCTAGTTTTGGTAAACATTCGACTTATCATTACATTTTTTTTAAATGAAAGTAGACATTGCTGTTTTTTTTAATCGCGAGTAGGATTAGCGTTGTTCATATTGAATGACATCCCGAAATGACAATTTTGTCATTTTTAAGGAGATTCGCATCAGTTTTAAGAAAATTTTAATAATTTCAGGAGAATTCCAAGAACGCTTTAGTAATAAGTTAAAATGGTTTAATTTAATAATTTAAACTTTAGAGTTTGCATCGCGCGGGGCCTATGAAAGGTATAGGTTGCATTGGCCTAAGACCGGCCCTGTTTATTTTGTTCTAGTTTCTTTATGTTTTCTTGAGTTGTTATACAAATCTTTGCCAAGATATCTTCTGCATACTTCCTAGTTTAACCATATTTAAAAGAAATAAAGGCCCACAAATTTCCAACTTTGAAATAAAAATTTTACTTATATTTCATGGTCTATTTATGTCAATGAAAGAAGGAAAATGTTATACTTCTATTTTGATTTTTTATTGGATATATATGAAAGAAAAAGTAAAATGTGGACACCCCATGCAGCCTGGGATACAGAATACATATTTTTTTTTTGGAAACAATTGAGAATGAAGATTAGAAGTGGTTGACAACTGAACTACTGTGAATCTTTCAAACTCCTACTAATAGTTGTTCTTTTAAAGAAGAATATGTTAAAATATTGACTTACCTTGTCTTTCTTAGCATTTTTTCTTGCCTTCCAAATAAATTCACATAGAGACACAAAGAAGCCAACAACCACTCCACCCATCAGCACTACAAACACTCCACCCACATTCTCCACACCAAGCTCATTAGCACTGCTAGCACTTGCAGACTTCTCTGTATCACAGTTTGCTGCTTCCATCTCTTTGGTCCACCATCTTGTGTACAGCTGGTCAATGAACTGATTCTCTTTCAGCCTCAAAATTTCTTTCGTTAGAGCTTCCCTCCAAGGTGAATCTGTTGGTAAGCATAAATAAATAATAGCATTTGGAACGTATGTGATAATATACTACTTTGTTTCCATGGAGAAAGAAAATGTATAATTCTTGAGTAGGTTTTAAGAAAGAAATTATATACTGTAAACAAAAACATTTGGAAGTGTAAAAGTAAACTATCACTACTTTAATTACCTTTTTTTTTTGTTTATAACATCAGAAAATTAATTTAAATACAAAATGTAAATATATTTTCCTACCAGTTGGAGTGGCAAAGCCATATCCTTTAGAATCAAGTAAGCCTCCAACTTTCATGAGATCACAATGTCTATATTTCATTTCAAGTAGAAAAAAATAATAATAATAATAATCTTTATTATCCATTAGGAATTCTGTCTTACAATGTGTGCATTACACCAAACAAAACATTATAATTATAGAAAACCAAAATATACATTCACACCAGACTCACTCATAATTTACATGCGAAAAGTTATATATATTTCAGATAGTTTGTATTTAATGATTTGATTGCCAGGGAAACAAAAGAGTTTTTGTGTCTGTCTTTGCTATCATTGCCTTGTAGCTCTTTTGTAAAGGTAAAATTACAAAATCCTGACTCAAAGGTGTTTGTTTTTTCTAGAATAGAATTTTTTAGCTTCCTTATGAATGTTTGTCCCAAACAGCTGTCCAAAAGGGGGTTTGTTTTTTTGCCAATGATTTTACCAGCAGCATTTAGGATTCTATGAAGTTTATTTTTAATGTTCAGATTGACATGCCAGGCAGTGATATTTAAACTTGCAATTAGAACTTTTTTTACCAATTGTTTTTGTTTAGCTTTAAGCTTTCTCAATGCACTATGATCCTATCACTTGTCTCAATGCACTATGATCCTATGGGTAGGGAAGAAAGGTGTATATTGGTGAATGTTTACATAATTGTGTTTTTGAAATGCATAAACAAAATGTTCACTTAGTCTTCAAGGGGACTAATTCCATTTATACCACCATATCTGTCACGTACAATTTCTTTCCCTTGTTCCAAACAAAATAATTAATTACAGATAATTGATTAACTAATTAGTTAATTTTCTAAATTGATTCTTGTGTTGTCAGGTACAAGAAATAATTTTGCAAAATTTCAGTTGTTGGAGATATAATGTGTACAAATATATTACCAGACAGACAGACAAATAGACAGAGTGTGATGATATAAGCTTTGTAAAAAGGTCACCTAAACATAGACTATTTCTAAAAACTCTATTACATATCTTTAGTCTAAAAATGTCAATTGGCCTAACTTTTCATTGCTAATTTATATAATATAAAAAACATGGCATTTCACTTATTCTTGCAACTTTTATTTTAACTCAAATAAAAACAATTTTTTATAAATATTTTATATTAATTTGAGGTATATACAACTTCAATATGTTCTGGAGATAAAAGGGGTATACTACTCCTATATTGAATGTTTCTAAGTTTATGCATTATAGCAATGATTGTTATATTTCTTTGTGCTTACCTGTGTATTACAAACTCTGCTGTTGTGGACTCTGTTATATAGGCATAATCACCTTTCTTGACTTTCTGAATTGCTTCATCCAAACTCTTGACAAAATTATGTTCTTTTGTTCTATTCATATACTCCCACATACCTATATACAAAGGCAGCTGGTTTTTCTGGAAACAAAAAAAATATTTCATTATTAAGTTTTTATGGTGCTTATGGAAAGATGATTTGATTCTTTGGGCCTTCAAGCTACCCTCTACACGACATGCTTAATTCATAGATTATGTCTGTCTAATAATAGACTAAAGAAGCTTTGTAAACAGAAGGAAAACCTATATAGAAAATTTAAAGAAACTAAGGCAGAAAGAGTTTACAAAAAGTATAGAAAAATTAAACACTTAACCCAAAAAGTTAGCAGACAGCTGTAGAGTGAATACATAAACAATGTAATATCTAAAGATAACAACAAAAACCTATTGTCATACATTAAGTCTAAGAAAATGGAAACAACAGGTATAGCGCCATTAAAAGATGAACATAACATAATACATAATGATAATGAAACTAAAGCAAACATCCTAAACTAATACTTTGCATCAGCATTCTCAGCCCCAGGAGACAAAGACATATTACTGAATTTGAACCAAGTAGGCAACATAGAAGATATAGTAGTACAAGCAAATGGAATTAAAAAACTATTAGCCAACACCAAACCAAATAAAGCGTCTGGACCTGATGGTATTCCAGCTAGATTACTCAAAGAACTAAGCAATGAGCTAGCCCAGTGTTCAAAATACTCTTTCAGGCTTCACTTAACCAGGGCAGAGTACCAAAGGACTGGAAAGAAGCTAATGTCACCCCCCTATTTAAAAAAGGAGAAAAATTTGACCCAGGAAACTACAGACCAGTATCACTTACCAGCATCACATGTAAAATCCTAGAAGATAATATGTAGCAACATCATAAACCACTTAGACAAACAAAATGTCCTCACACCATACCAACATGGCTTTAGGAAATATAGATCATGTGAAACACAACTAATAGGACTAATTGATGATTTTTCTAAAGGTTTAGATAATAGTGAACAAATAGATGCTATCTTACTAGATTTTTCCAAGGCTTTTGACAAAGTTCACCACCATAGTTTGCTTAAAAAATTAAAATATTTTGGCATTAATGGACCACTGCATCAGTGGATTAAAGATTTTCTGATAGGGAGAGAACAAACTGTAATAATAAATGGCTCTAAATCAACACCAATAACAGTAAACTCAGGTGTACCTCAAGGAACAGTCTTGGGTCCACTACTTTTTTTAGTTTACATAAATGATTTACCAAATTGCATTAGTTCAGGAAAAAAAGTCAGATTATTTGCAGATGATTGCATAATATATAGAACAATAAAAACAACACAAGACACAGATATTTTACAAAGAGAATTAGATGAATTACAGAAATGGGAATCAAATTGGAGCATGTCTTTCCACCCAGAAAAATGTCAGTTGTTAAGAGTAACAAAAAAAATAAAACAAATTAATTTTACTTATCTTATTCATGGCAAACCAGTAACACAGACTAAAAACGCAAAATACCTAGGTGTTATAATAAATGAAAAACTGTCATGGAATCCACATATTGATGAAACTATAAAAAAATCAAACAAAGCATTAGGATTTATTAAAAGAAATTTCTATAAATCAAATAAGAACATAAAACTAAAATGTTATTTAACCTTGGTTAGGCCAATAATAGAATATGCATCCTCCGTTTGGGACCCCTCAACTCAAGAAAACATTAAGAAACTGGAACAGACACAAAATAGAGCAGTGAGATTCATAACAAATGAATATTCACATTTGACTAGAGTAACACCTATAGTAAAATCACTAAATTTAGAAAGCCTTCAGGACAGAAGACTCAAAAGTAAAGTAGCAATTATACATAAAACACTGAACCATAATCTTCAAATACAAAAACAAAATTTAATAAAATACTCTGAAAGACACAACGATAAAGGCACATTCCTCATCCCAGGTTCAAATTTCGGGAATGCCAGGATTTTACATATTTCAAATATTACAGTATTTGGGACAATGGTGTTTGTAAAACCTACTTTTGTGAATGATAAATGTAAGGTTCATTCAGCACACTCTATGGGCCCCTTTTATAATTTAATATATTTTTTTTGTTACTGATTATTACAGGCTAAACTTTTCCAATGTACCCATTTGACAGTGACCTGCTGGCCGATAGGATGCCAGCCTAACAGGTATTTGTCCAAATGCCCACATGCTTAGTCCATCCAAGGAGCAATTAGACAACATGCATAGAAACTTTCTTATAAATTTTTGTTCAATAGAATTTTACATGATTATCTTTTTAGCTAAGCCATGGTTATTGTGCTAACCACATGACAACCTTGGTAACCATTGTTCATAGAAACAGATGACCTTTACATCATCTGCCCTATAGATTGCAACTGAAAAGGGTACTTTACTAGCTAAACCATATTGGTATTGCACGTCCTAGTCAAAACTAAATGTATTTAACAAGGTTAATTAAATTTGAATCCTAGATTTAGAAGATACTTAGAAATAGTTGAAATGTGTTAAAGCATGTTTTGTTTTTTTGATTTACAACTTGCCATTTTTTATAAGATCTCAATCTTAAAATTGAATTAAAAAAAACTAACCTCAAAAAATTCTTGAGTGGCACCACCTCCATAGAGGCCATATTTAATTTTACTTTGCTTGGCCAGATCATCTGCACTGTTAATGTCAGAGACCATTCTCTCCACCGTAAGAAAGGCTGCCAGATTGGCTGTATAGGATGAGATCATGATCAGGGTGAAGAACCACCACATGCCAGCAACCAATCGAGTGGACAGCGCTCGAGGAGCAATTTCACAACCTTGAATATAAAGACATTTTTTTTTATGTATCAATATCAGCACCAAAAGAACAATATAATATTTATTACGGGGTAATTGAATTGTGTAACAAATATAATCCTGTGCATGACTCAACAAAAAAAAAATGATTGTAAAAAAATATTATACCAGTATCAGGGCATAAGACAACTAATGAACTAAATTGTGCCCTTAGGGAAGAAGTCAACTAATAGACTAAAATGTGGCCTAATTTCATTTTACTAATTAACTCAGCATTTTATTCAAGCACCTGAAGGAGTCTAATAGTAATGCACAAAAGATTGCCATTACAAAATGTAAATCTATCTTGAGAAGTAATTCTTAGACATTTGGCATATTGGACATCGAGCTGTCTCCACAAAGATCTGTCTTTGGCAACGTTTGAAGCCTCTTCCTACCTGGCATCCATTGCTTTGAGGTCCTTCATGAAAGAATTCATATCAACTTATTTGTATATATTATAGTTCAGCCAGAGATACTGTGTTTTCTCAACATTAGTAGAGCCATATTTCTATACCAAAATCACCAAAATAAACTGTTAAAATGTTTTCATCCCCAAATGTCAGATAAGTTCAGGCTATGATTACAAGAAGATTGTGGCAGTAAGGCAATTCAGATATCACTTGTGTAGTACTTCAAAAGTATTTTTTAAGCTTTTTAAAAAAAATTAAACTTATCATGTTCATTTTAATATTTTACAAAATTCTGACAATGCCTAAAAAAAGGAATATAGTTGGTTTTAGCCATATGACATATGTGCTGACCCACCAATCAGTTTTGTTTTTCTAGGACACATGAAACTGAGGGTACTTTCAAATACTGTAACACTTTTGCAAACTTACCTTGCTGCATAAGTGACCCTATGGTGAACCAGAGACTGTTCATAACAGAGAACTGGTTCTCAACCTCATCAGTGTCAGGGTTGCAAGGGTGAGGATTGCACCACTCGTATGGACTGAACCTTGCAATGACAAACAGCATGAAGCTCACACAAAGGTATGCAGCAATCATGTACACCCACACCTGAGCAAGAAATTGGATATGATATTAATATAGCAGTGGTCCTAAAATCTATGAGCTAGTGCTACGGGTGACAGTAATCATGTACACCCACACCTGAGCAAGAAAGTGGAAATGTTAATAATATAGCAGTGGATTTAAAATCTATGAGCTAGTGGTTCAGGTGACAGGCAATCATATATTCTATCTCTATTCTATATACTCTGTACACTTCTCAATACACCCACACCTGAGGAAGAAATTGGATATGATAATCTATCAGTGGTCCCAAAATCTATGAGTTTGTACCACATGTAGCAGCAATCATGTTGACCCAAACATGGGAGAGAAAACTGATTTGTTTTAGAAGTTCTCAATCTGTATCAGTGTTCACAAGTAGTTATGTACCCTTACCTATTTGAAATAAATAAATATAGGATATTATTATACTGTGACATGTTCCAAGCTATATGCCAGTGGCTTATTATGTACATTGGTTATGAAAACATAAAATAATATTTAAAACCATGTTCACCATTCTATAAGTGAACATTTCCTTAATACATAAAAA
This sequence comes from Biomphalaria pfeifferi, assembly GCA_030265305.1. Classification (NCBI taxonomy): domain Eukaryota; kingdom Metazoa; phylum Mollusca; class Gastropoda; family Planorbidae; genus Biomphalaria; species Biomphalaria pfeifferi. Next base: position 297,001 of record JASAOG010000060.1, on the reverse strand, counting down.
AAAAAAAAAAAAAAAATATATATGTGTCCGTATATATGTTGTCATTTACAATGATGCATCATGCAGATATAGAAATTTAATATATGCCAGGATTTATTTCTTGAGTGAAAAAAGTTAAATAATACTTTTAATATAAAACAAATAAGTTATATTTTGTATCTCATTTTTACAAGGAGCAATTAAACATCATGCATAGAAACATTGAAAACTTTGTTCATCAGTAATTTGCTTGAGATAAAAATTATAAATTATAATTACAAGATGAAAAAAAAAAATATTTTGCAGTTTGCAATAATGAGCTCTACAGGTAGAAAATCAGTATTTTAAAATTAGTTTTGTGTAGGATTTTAATAAAAAAATATATGTGACACATTTCTGATACTTACATCAAAGGACAAGGGAGATAAGAAAGAAAATAAATTCAATGCTTTTGGTGCTGGTTTCTTAAAGAGGATGGTAATGCCAAGAGTTAGAAAAGGTTTGGTGAAGTCAACAGCCTGCTCTCTCACCAAGTTGATTGTCAAGTCACCAATACCTATATCTGCTTTCTGAAAATGCAAAATAAAACATGGATTCATTTAATAATCTTTTCACATAAGTTTGGTCAAATCATTTATCAATGATTGTCAAAAGTAACAAATTATTTACAGAGGAATCCGCCTTCAGAATGAGATGTTAATATGGAAAAGACAATGAGGTATCCTGTCAGCATCAAATGACTTAATACTCTAAACTGAAGTCATGTAAAATTTTAGGTGAGAACCGGAACATCTTGTATACCTAACTTAAACTCTGTGTTGCTTAGAAGTATCATAAGAATAAAATTAAAACTTTTACCTTCCTGGAAACTTCTAATTCAAACACCTGAGTGAACAGGGATCTCAAAAATGACTCAAACGATTAATCTAAAAATTGGACAGTTATTGTATACATTGAGAAAAGAATTACTAGCTCGTTGACTGCACCAGGAAAACTATCATTTGACTAAAATTTTTTAAAGATTAAAAAGAAATAAATTTAAATTTAGCTAGACAACTTGAAAATATTTATCCTAAACAGAGAATCTCTGGATATTTCTGTGTCTATGCCCTATATTAAATCAAGAGTTTAATAAATTAATGTTCAGTCTATATCTTAACAACATGTTTCATTTTTTAAAATGGACATTCATTATTTATTAAAAGCAAAATAATCTTTAAAAAATATTTTTTCTGTTTTTGTTGTTTAATTAAATGTTATTTCAGCCATTACATCCATTATCTGCCCAATGAGTCCCCCATGGACCAACCCTACAATATTAAGTATCACTTACCCTGTTGATGAGGGCTCCCATGGACCAAACCTACAATATTAAGTATCATTTACCCTGTTGATGAGGGCTCCCATGGAACAACTCTACACTATTAAGTATCACTTACCCTGTTGATGAGGGCTCTCATGGACCAACCCTACACTATTAAGTATCACTTACCCTGTTGATGAAGGCTCCCATGGACAAACCCTACACTATTAAGTATCATTTACCCTGTTGATGAGGGCTCCCATGGAACAACCCTACACTATTTAGTATCACTTACCCTGTTGATGAGGGCTCCCATGGACCAACCCTGTTGATGAGGGCTCCCTTGGACCAACCCTACACTATTAAGTATCACTTACCCTGTTGATGAGGGCTCCCATGGACCAACCCTGTTGATAAAGGGTCCCATGGACCAACCCTACACTATTAAGTATCACTTACCCTGTTGATGAGGGCTCCCATGGAACAACCCTACACTATTAAGTATCACTTACCCTGTTCATGAGGGCTCCCATGGACCAACCCTGTTGATAAGTGGTCCCATGGACCAACCTTACACTATTAAGTATCACTTACCCTGTTATTGAAAGCTCCCATGGAACAACCCTACACTAATAAGTATCACTTACCCTGTTGATGAGGTCCCCCATGGACCAACCCTACACTATTAAGTATCACTTACCCTGTTGATGAGGGCTCCCATGGACCAACCCTACACTATTAAGTATCACTTACCCTGTTGATAAAGGCTCCCATGGACCAACCCTGTTGATAAGGGGTCCCATGGACCAACCCTACACTATTAAGTATCACTTACCCTGTTGATGAGGGCTCCCATGGAACAACCCTACACTATTTAGTATCACTTACCCTGTTGACGAGGGCTCCCATGGACCAACCCTACACTATTAAGTATCACTTACCCTTTTGATGAGGGCTACCATGGAACAACCCTACACTATTAAGTATCATTTACCCTGTTGAGGAGAGCTCCCATGGACCAACCCTGTTGATGAGGGCTCCCATGGACCAACCCTGTTGATAAAGGGTCCCATGGACCAACCCTACACTATTAAGTATCACTTGCCCTGTTGATGAGGGCTCCCATGGAACAACCCTACACTATTAAGTATCACTTACCCTGTTCATGAGGGCTCTCATGGACCAACCCTACACTATTAAGTATCACTTACCCTGTTGATGAAGGCTCCCATGGACAAACCCTACACTATTAAGTATCACTTACCCTGTTGATGAGGGCTCCCATGAACCAACCCTACACTATTAAGTATCACTTACCCTGTTGATGAAGGCTCCCATGGAACAACCCTACACTATTAAGTATCACTTACCCTGTTCATGAGGGCTCCCATGGACCAACCCTGTTGATAAGTGGTCCCATGGACCAACCTTACACTATTAAGTATCACTTACCCTGTTATTGAAAGCTCCCATGGAACAACCCTACACTAATAAGTATCACTTACCCTGTTGATGAGGTCCCCCATGGACCAACCCTACATTATTAAGTATCACTTACCCTGTTGACGAGGGCTCCCATGGACAAACCCTACACTATTAAGTATCACTTACCCTGTTGATGAGGGCTCCCATGGACCAACCCTGTTGATGAGGGCTCCCTTGGACCAACCCTACACTATTAAGTATCACTTACCCTGTTGATGAGGGCTCTCATGGACCAACCCTACACTATTAAGTATCACTTACCCTGTTGATGAAGGCTCCCATGGACAAACCCTACACTATTAAGTATCATTTACCCTGTTGATGAGGGCTCCCATGAACCAACCCTACATTATTAAGTATCACTTACCCTGTTGATGAAGGCTCCCAAGGACCAACCCTACACTATTAAGTATCACTTACCCTGTTGATGAGGGCTCCCATGGACCAACCCTACACTATTAAGTATCATTTACCCTGTTGATGAAGGCTCCCATGGAACAACCCTACACTATTAAGTATCACTTACCCTTTTGATGAGGGCTACCATGGAACAACCCTACACTATTAAGTATCATTTACCCTGTTGAGGAGAGCTCCCATGGACCAACCCTGTTGATGAGGGCTCCCATGGACCAACCCTGTTGATAAAGGGTCCCATGGACCAACCCTACACTATTAAGTATCACTTGCCCTGTTGATGAGGGCTCCCATGGAACAACCCTACACTATTAAGTATCACTTACCCTGTTCATGAGGGCTCTCATGGACCAACCCTACACTATTAAGTATCACTTACCCTGTTGATGAAGGCTCCCATGGACAAACCCTACACTATTAAGTATCACTTACCCTGTTGATGAGGGCTCCCATGAACCAACCCTACACTATTAAGTATCACTTACCCTGTTGATGAAGGCTCCCATGGAACAACCCTACACTATTAAGTATCACTTACCCTGTTCATGAGGGCTCCCATGGACCAACCCTGTTGATAAGTGGTCCCATGGACCAACCTTACACTATTAAGTATCACTTACCCTGTTATTGAAAGCTCCCATGGAACAACCCTACACTAATAAGTATCACTTACCCTGTTGATGAGGTCCCCCATGGACCAACCCTACATTATTAAGTATCACTTACCCTGTTGACGAGGGCTCCCATGGACAAACCCTACACTATTAAGTATCACTTACCCTGTTGATGAGGGCTCCCATGGACCAACCCTGTTGATGAGGGCTCCCTTGGACCAACCCTACACTATTAAGTATCACTTACCCTGTTGATGAGGGCTCTCATGGACCAACCCTACACTATTAAGTATCACTTACCCTGTTGATGAAGGCTCCCATGGACAAACCCTACACTATTAAGTATCATTTACCCTGTTGATGAGGGCTCCCATGAACCAACCCTACATTATTAAGTATCACTTACCCTGTTGATGAAGGCTCCCAAGGACCAACCCTACACTATTAAGTATCACTTACCCTGTTGATGAGGGCTCCCATGGACCAACCCTACACTATTAAGTATCATTTACCCTGTTGATGAAGGCTCCCATGGAACAACCCTACACTATTAAGTATCAATTACCCTGTTGATGAGGGCCCCATGGACTAAGCTTACACTATTAAGTATCACTTACCCTGTTGATAAGGGCTCTCATGGACCAACCCTACGCTATTAAGTATCACTTACCCTGTTGACGAGGGCTCCCATTACACCATCCCAATCGTTGTTATTGCCAATTTTCTTTCCGACCTTGCTCTCTATATGTATCTCGTAGGAGAAGTTCCTGGTCTTGGCTATCTCATTCAACAAGTCAATACAAAATCCATAATACTGACCAGTGACGTTGTCCTTCATGACGTAAGGCTTGGTCTGTTGGGGAGAAGACATTTTCAAAACCAGTTACCCCTCATTTTGTTTTAAAAAATCTGGAGCTGAGGGAATATGCAGAAAGAAAAGTTGGCCACTCGAAAAAAAAAAAGGTAATTAACTTCTAAGAATATAATAAGATATAGTGCGCAGATAATGTACGAACATATAGTGAGTCGTAAGAGTAAAGAGACAGTGTCTAAATCATGTGAGAAATCAAACAAAACCAGGGCGAGTCTAGTAGCTCATGTAGGCCTACCGCCCCAACAGAGACTCTCCTAGGTGGAGGCTAAAATGTTTGTAAAAAGGTCAGAGCAAACAATAATAGAACTGAACATTTACGCATAGTTGAAATACCTTGCCCGGTTCCGTCACAGCGGGGGAGTCACTAATCAGTGATGCATGTCTTGCAAGAGTGTTCGCATCTCCGAGTGCTACAGACGATGTATGGGCAGTGTAATATGACATGTAGTTTATATGGGAGTTATGATGCCGAAAAAAATAGTTTCTTACCAAGGCACTATGGGAAACCTACTTATTCTTACCTTGTTACCAATCTGAGTACCACCCAGTAACTGTAAGAGAGTCTTCTATTATGGAAGCTTCTAGAAAACACGAAGGTTGGGACTCTCAATATTTGAGAGTATTGAGAGCTCTGTATGACACTATTCCTTATAGTTTTGTGTCAGAGACTAAATAGTGGTGTCATGTTTATGTAGACTGTAGAATATGCATATTTCTATCTTTTGAAAAAGTAACATGCATAAAACTCGTTTCACTGTGTGAGTTATGAAGATAATAAAACAATAGAGTCGAAAACCATGTCCGCTTAGTATGACTTTAGTACACTGCTTTAATACATAACACACACATTTCGTGAACACATTCTTACAGATGAGTTACAAGCACATAAGAACGACAACCGATACAGTAAATAATGTTCGTAACCATGTGTAGTAAAACAATTTCATTGCACGGATAGTTTTATCTCAATAAACATAAAATAGTTTATTTTTAACCATACAAGGTATTTATTTAGTTAGCTGTTATACTTTTCAAATATAGAAAAAAAAAAGTAATACTTTGTTTGTGTTACCATTGGAGTGGTTGCAGGTAAAATGGAAAACATCTCATAAAGAACACAGTTTTGAAAGATACATATATATGAGAGTAGGCTACTGTAGGTACAAGCAACAAAGTACATAGACATAAGTACTTACAATGTATGTGGTCACAATTAACTTTTTGTTAATTATTTTTGTATCTGTAGGGGTCACATTGTCCTGGGTAATATTCAGGCGGTGTTTTCTGTCCCATTTGCCAACCTGTGAAGAGAAGACGTCTGCAGTGCAACAGAACAAAAGGACACTATGCTCTACTAACGCGCAGCCAAAAATACTTACTAACATACATCAATCCAAAAAGTCTGCCATCAAGACTTCTGCTTAAGAGGGAAAAACATATTGCGAGCTAAACAAAACAAATAATCTTTTTTGGGGGGCGCTGGAATGTGGTTCGGACTTATCAAAGGTCCAGGGTTCAAAGCCTGCCCGCTCCCATCCCCCATCGTCCTGCGAGAGGCTTGGACTAGGGAGCAAATTATCTTCAACTCTAAAGAAACATCCGAAACATGTTAAAATTTTACAAACATTTTTGTTACAATTTACGTAAATATGCTCCTGAATACTTACCATTTGGATTTCTAACCCTTACAGCCACAATGTGTCTCAATGTGTCATATGTTTCAATGTGTCATATGTTTCAATGAGTCATATGTCTCAATCAATGTTCCCTCTAAGGAGTGGTATGAAGTGAGCGAAAAATTTTGTCTATGAGCAACATTTTTTTTGACGCCAAAATTTGTGAGCACCAATTTTCGAATAGTACGTCGGGGTCTGAATTTCAGTTTGGGAGAAATAATTAAAAATTGAAAAAGCAGTTTTACATAAACAAAATATTTATATTACGTAAATGTACTAAGTTAAACTTACTAAATTTGTTCCTCAGTCAACTTCAAAAAGTCTCTCTTCTGTTCTTTTCTGCTTTCCAGAAGTTATAAACTTTATCTATATTTACAGTTTTTCCAGAATTCAAGAAGAGTTTTATTCTCATTAAATGATCCAAATGTTCCACTTCTAAACGATTTCTGGCTTTAGTCTTTATACTATTCATCAGGCTAAACCCTCTCTCGCAATCTGCACTTGAGGCCTGGAATGTGCCGCAAATATCCATGAATAAGAAGAGTTTATATAAGTGATCCTGTTGCTGAGTGAATGCAAGAATATCTGAAAATGTCGTCAATGATCCACATTTTAACTTCTCATTAATCAGAATTTTGAATTCTGAATACTGCTTACAAAGATCACTTTTAAGGATATCTTCATCTTTCTGCAGGAGAAGACAGTATCTGGTTGCAAGGCTTTTCATCTGCTCATGTCCAAATGAATACTCCTCATGATTTGCAGTAGCACAGAAACAGTCTTTTTCAAATACTGACAAATCTTTTAATTCATCATCTGGAAATCGGCTGTCCATATGGTCACAGACCTGCTGGATAAATTTTATTATTGATGTTGTGTTCACTGGAACTTTAAATGAAGAAATTAAAATGCTTGTTTCTTCAAGGAAATGCTTATTCTCTCCCAGATACTGCGATCGCAACTTCTTAATTTTCGTTTTGCAAACTGAAAGGCTTCAACAGTTGAAAGCACACTTCTTTGTAGAATTTTAGTCAATTCTGCTAGTTCTGCTAGAACATCATTAAGAATTCCAATTGCTACATGGAGTTCTGGTTTACTTAACTTCTCCAAGCAATATCTGTGAACAGGATCATTGTCTTCCTCCACTTTTTCTTGGCAATATTGCAGAAAAACATCATAATTTTTTACCAAGGCATTCACTGGAAAACGTCTGGATAGCCACCTAACCTCATGGAGTGGTCTAAATGCAATCACATCTGCATCAGCAGCTTTAGCTAGTTCTTCAAATTTTGCCTTTTTAACAGATGATCTGCAGAATATTGTGTAAACGGTCCTTAGTAAAGTTTCTATCTCTTTCATTAACGGTATATTCTTCCATGCATCATCTAAACCCAAATCCTCCCGATGGGCTACACACTGTTGCTCTGATAAATGTGGAATTAGCTGTCGCAATAGTGCAGCTACACCTTTTCTTTTACCAAGCATGACTGAAGCTCCATCGGAAGTAAACATAACCATCTTGTTTAAATCAAACCCGTTTTCAATATAAAAGTTCTGAATGTCTTGAAAAATTGATAAGCTATCACATGCTATTACCTTCAAGATTCCAGCAAACACAGTTTTATAGATGGATTCATTTTCATTCCTGTATTTCATGTATAAAATTAACATCTTCGAAACGGATATGTCAGTCGACTCATCAACTATCAAGGTGTGGTAAGCTGCATTCTTTATTTCGGTAAACATTTCAGTTTTGACAACTGAGTTTACACACTCACTAAACTCAAGGGCATAGTTTTTACTTCGCCAACTCTCTGGGATTTTGACATATTTTCCAACGTGATCATAAATATCCTGAACTGACAGCATTGAAGAATTTATTTTAATAGCTAACAAAACGTTATCTATTAAAAATCTTAACCTCATCTGGGGTTGCTTGTTGTCGCTGTGCGATCTCTTTCCTCATTTCACGCTCTTCTTTTGATTCAGTTAGCATGCTTTTTAAAATCCCTCTGCTTTGATTTTTAAGTTTCGTGACAGAATCCACATGAGCTTTTTGACCCAAATGTTTTTTTAGATGATCCACTTTCCAATCGGTCCATGTTTTCCCTGATGTCCATTCGCTGGTAGCTCCAGCTTTCACGCAAATTTTGCACGTAACACCACGTGATTCCGAAAACTCAAAAATTTCACCCAGCTGCACTTGTTGTCCTGAGGCATGTGGCAAGTCTGTGGCTACTGACCATCCTGTCAACCATTCTTTCTTGAATTCTAAGCATCGCTTCTTACTTGTATTTCCTGAACAATCGTCTGCTTGACGCTTAGACATGGCTTAGATGGGTATTGTTTTTAACTGATAAATGCTAATATAAACTGACACGCTTAATTCTAAGTAAATCACAAATCCAAATACGCGCGTAATGAAAGACTTAAAAAATAAACACCAAGTCGGAAACTTGGAAGTTCGAAACTCCCGGAAGTTGGAATTTCGGAAATACAAAGAAAGTTCGAAACTTACCACAGATATAATCACATATGAAGAGACAAAAAAACAGAAACAAGTTTCAAACAATTTTTATAGCGCACATTTCTTATGTGGCGGGCTGGAGCCTGGCGGCCTAACAGAATAAGACCTTCGGCTTTGGATTCCGACGGTCGGAGTGAGCATACTGAGCGATCGTACGGTAAGTTTGAGCGATGTCGTCGGAGTGAGCGATCGGGCGTGTAGTATGAGCGACGCTCTGAATTCGTGTAAGCGATCGCTCAGGCGCTTAGCTTAGAGGGAACATTGGTCTCAATGTGTCATTTGTTTCAATGTGTCATATATTTCAATGTACCGGTATAATCAAACGAAACTTTGAAACCTCCGAAACTGAAGCGTCATTTTTTTTATAAATGGTGAACAAAAAAAACGAACCTGTAGATTTGTTTATATGCCAAGCAAAAGTGTATTCCAATCAGCAGAAAATTACTAGCAATACGACAACAGTGAATGGAAAAAACAACTTTAAGGCCTCCTGTTTCATATATTATGGCAATGCGAGCAGCCCAGAGCAAACAACGCACCTGGTTGCAGAGAGTTTGATTATGTCAGCGGATTTAGAAATATGAAATTTGGGCACACAAATCAGCCTGTGTCGGTGTACACTAACATCGTTTGGCTTGTAAAGGGATGCCTGAACTGAAAACGTTTGAGAACCTCTGTTATAAACATTCATCTGATTCAGTGTTTTCTAAACTGTTGACCTATTCGAGAATTTCCGTACAGTACAGTAGGCCTATCCCCTCCAAAAAAGATTATTTTAATAATAATGGAATTATTTTGGGGTAGGTCTAAATAAAAAAAAACAAGATAACAAAGACAATTTGTGTGGAAACACAAACTCAAAATCGGCCCCCGAAGTGGTCCACCCAGGCAGGCTTCAATATTTTCAGAAAGAACATCCAAATGAAATTATATCAAAGACAAATGAGAGATAAGAATGGAGAAAGAAGGTTGACAGATCTTGTGTAGTGCCCCAACGGTCCAGCATATCAAAGGATAGGTGCAAGTGAATGCAAAGCTAGATGTGAACCTGACCTAACTAGTTCCCCTTTCAGACCTTGTGGTCTATATGTTCATCTGTTTTTGTGGCCTACGGTTAACGAGGGTTCATGTAGCCAGCACAATGACCACCTGCCATTACTTTTCCCCAACTAATATCAGGTACACATTGGAGCCGGGTGGACTCAGGGGCGCCTAAGGATTCCGAAATAGAAAATCCAAGTCTTCACCAGGATTCGAACACGGGGCCCCCAGTTCGGAAGCCAAGCGCTTTACCGCTCAGCTATCGCGCCTCTCCTTGCCTAACTGAAGTCTTATAATTGATATAATTGTTTTGAAAAAGTTCAATCTCTTTTTCGAATGCTCAAAAAAAAATAAAAAAATTTCCGCAATAAAAATTGTTAATGAAAATAACATTTACAAGATTACTATTTATTTTAATTTAGGTCTAACTTTTAATGTATACTAATTAGCTTTTTCTCTTTAAAAAAAATGCTTGCATAACTGATTTTAAAAATTAGATTTTTTCGCTTTCAGAAAAAAAAAAGTAGCCGTTGCATCAGAAGTTTGAATGGTCTAAAATATTGTGATGTCGGATTTTCAATATCTTTTCTAGTTTACGAGAACTAAACGGGACGGACGGACAGACATTTCACACAAAACTAATAGCGTCTTTTCCCCAATCGGGGGCCGCTAAAAATGAAAAATAAAATGGCAATAAAATAAATGAAACTTATATTATAAAAACATGTACTGGAATAATGAGACAGATAAAATTGTTTTGTGTTTGGATGACAAATTTGATTCCTTGGTGTTGATTTGCATCTGAAAAGCGTTTTCGACTTAATGTCTAAAAATGCAGAAAAAGTGAACATAATAAATGGGTATAGTTAATACAACGCGTTCCCTTTTAAACTTTTCCTTAACCCCTGTGGGACGCGTACCCCACTTTGGAAAACACTGATCTAATTGATGATTTGTAAAACGCCAATCTCTCTTCTAATGCCTCAAGGAGGAGGTCTTTTCATCTTATTTTGTATATGATAAATTCTTCGTATGTCCCACATAAACAGCATATTCACGATATATCATATTACTTATCAAATGTTCTTTAAAAACTATATCTAACATACATAGGGCTACTAATTAATTTTTTTTTTTGTGTTCAAAATACACATTTCCTTTAGAAATACTAACAATTTATAAATCAGAAAACACTAAGTTTAGTCATAGAAATACTTTTTATAATATTATTTTAGCAAAGAACAAAAACGTTTGCATAAAAGTTTTTAAAATATATAGTAAACTCACTTCACGTATTAATATAGTCTTCCCTAATTTTTTAATATTAATAATAAATTTTCGTACGCCTACATGTTAAAAATCAAACGGTTCACTTTGAGAAAACAAAGTAGTAACCTTTGCACCAGAACTTTACATGATTTAAAATATCAATGATAGCTGATATTTAATCTTTTCTAGTTTTTGTGATCATAAACAAGACAGGCGGACAGACGTACCGAGTGATAGTAATAACGGCTATTCCCCTTTCGGGACATTAAACATGATTTATTATTGTGTTATTATAGTTAAGATCTTATATAATAACTCATATTCATTTCAAGAGCTAACATAAACAAACAATACAAAAAACCTTGCAATGTAATCTTGTAAGAAAAAATAATGACAGAATGGAACTAGGTCAAGAAAAGGAAACAGGTCATAGCCATAAGATTGTCTTTTTCACCATTATTGAAATAAAATTAAATTACGTCAAGGGTTACAGTGAATAGATTATATATTGGTGATGAAAAACGTTTTTGTCTCCCTTGTAAGACAACGCTTCTATGTGGCTGACTTGTTTATGTCATTATCACGATACCTTTAGGCTAGAATGTAAAAATAAAATAGAGACCATGGTCTTAAAAAATGACAAGGTTTATGTATTTAAAAAAACAAAACAACAAAAGATAATCATTTAGATGACAGAGATAAAGTTCTCAAATTTATTAGAAAAAAAAATGTTTATTTAGAACTTTCAGTGGTTTCTTCAGAAATAATGATTATCATGTCCTTGATCTGAACTATCTACAGAAATAATGATTATCATGTCATTTCCCAAAGCTTTCTGCAGAAATAATGATTATCATGTCCTTGATCTGAACTATCTACAGAAATAATGATTATCATGTCATTTCCCAAAGCTTTCTGCAGAAATAATGATTATCATGTCCTTGCCCCAAGCTTTCTGCAGAAATAATGATCATCATGTCATTGCCCCGAACTTTCTGCATAATGTCAGGGGATAGCAGCGAACTAGGTTTGAACTCAAGACCGTTGTGATGAAAGTTTAAAGCGCATACCGCACGTTTTACTTCATGATGTGACAATGTAGAAATAAAAAATTAGTTCAGAAATAGAATGAAGGGGAGGTTCATGGAGATCTGTGCGTGCACTATGTTTGGTTGGATAGATGATACACAAATACTCTTTATACTACATTCTTAAGTAGCACCCAACATTCGGATCAATTTAATCACTTGCTTTTTATAACGAAACGAAACATCACAAAATGAATAAACAAAACAATACCATCATCCACAATAATCTATTTGTCTAATGGTTACGTCTCGATCTAAATGAAATATTACTCATCAATCTAGCTTACAGTCGAATGGAACTCACCACTTCTAGCCCTTTGGGTGTCAAGGATAGTAGGTCAAGGACAAAATCCATTCTCTCTCCACCATCATACTTGATCAATCCGGATAGACCTTCAATTGTACTCTGGGAATAGAAATGTAAACATATACCTCTAAGTCAAGGTCAGAAATATTTTCAGACGAAGAGAACCTAAGAAAGTCATTGATAGTACGTCACAATAACAAGTGTCGATGTACTGGTGACGATCAGGATTACAAACAAGTTTACTTAGGGAAATGAACCTAAACATTATTTCTAGTTAATAGATGCGCTTTTAAATTCTACGTGGATGTACATAGAGGTTTAAGCTCTGTAATATTCAAGGCTTTTTACAGGAGAATTATTCTTCAGTGTATTAGTTTTGTGTGCCAAAGCTCTGTGTATTCGATGTGACATTTGACTTTATTTAAAGTTCCATTAGTAATTTATAAGTTAAGAGTTGTAAAGTAATGTAAAGTTACAATGGTCTGTGGCGTAAAGTTATTAGTTCAAGTCACAGAGAACCTTATTATAATCTACAAAGGACTTAGTGCTAGTCTTTTATAGTAAAATGCAGGGTCTTGTTGAAACCTTTCAATATCATCTACTTTAGTAGTCCTAGTTCTCATCGCAAAGCTTATGTCAACTCACTCTGTCTGTCTGTGTGTCTGTCTGGCCAAAAGTTTGTACACGTTATTTCTCCGACACCCAATCTCGGATCAAGCGGAAATTTTGCACAGTTATTTCTTTTACCTGATAACTCAGCAATCAATTAAAAAAAAAACAACAATAAGTTATTATAATATTGGTAATGAATTTCTTATTTTTTGGTATCTCAAACAGGGAAAGAAATAGTACTTGACAGAAGTGGTGTTGTAAGTTATATAAGTCCCCTTTATGTATTGCCGCCTGAGGCTTATTATCCTAACTTATTGATGCACTTAATTTAACCTTTTTTTTAAAATATTTTTTTATATTTTTCTTGTTTGTTTTGTTTAACATGATTCAGTATTTAAGATGCAAACATTAAAAACTAAGATTAAAATTATTTTTCTTAACAGAAGCCATGTCTTCTTCTTCTTTGTATTTTACTAGCGCCAGCTTTGAGCAGCTGAGATGTGGAGCTCTTTTGCACAAGTCATGTCTAAGAATTTATGGACTACATTAAAACAATTGACATGCCCATAGATTATATGTGTTGTAAAGAGTTCTAGTTTATTCATAGAGTATGATTATGTATTTTAAATCATGAATTTTATGAACTTAATGTTATATTGTAATATAAATGAAAGAAGAAGACATAGGCCTATATATTTTGAAGGCTAATATTTGTAAATGATATGAAATAAACCGCTATAGTAATAACTTTACATACAAAATCAGGCTATGCAATATATTGGTCATAAATCTTAGAGCATAAATCTTAGAGATTAAGATTTTTTTTTGTTTTTAGAGATAAAGGGACTGCTATAGGGAATAAAAATAATAAAATTCCAATTATTAGTATGATTGTCTCCCCTATTCTAGCTTGTAGCTTTTGGTTATGCTACATTTTAGCTCATTATTTAGAAGAAAAAAAATCTTGGACAGAATACATTGATTTGCTGGGTAAGACTAATGCAAATATTAAACATAACAATTAATGATAAAAATCATAATTTCCTTTAAAAAATATCTATATTAACTTTCCAAACATCTATGAGAGGCTATTTTCTAATGCCCAGTGTCCAGTAGATGTACTTACCGACTTCATGTAGTTCAGTAAACTGTTGCCGTGCCTCCACGTATACATTTTGTCACATGGTTGGTTCATGGTGGCCACCTCCTGAACCTTGGAATAGGCCATCAGGGCGTACGCAAACAGCTCATAAGCATCATAGGCCAGGGCCGTCTCTGTCTGTGAATAAATAAAAATACATAGAGGTTTTACACATCATGGCTCAGCGCTCAGGTAAATAGATTAATAAGCTTTAGAAGTTCTTAAACCAAGTGACCGTCCATTATATGCACGAGGGGGGGTATTGAATGAAGCTGCTACAAACATTCTGGTATTCTGTTTATTACGTGTATATTTTTTTCCTATAATTTCCATTTATTTTATTTTTTTCATATATTTGTTGGGGTTCTTTGACTTTCAAATCTGGACTCAAAACATTTACAATATAGTGGACTATGTTTTATTCAGAATATTGTTATAAATCAATTTTAAAGAAATTCTTTTTGTTTTGTTGTATTACTAAAATGACACATATTCGATCTAGTAACACAGAAGGGCCAGAAAAGAAAGACACAAAGAAGTAACTGTAAATGTTTAGTGTAAGCCTAATATGAAGTTCACTATTTCACTTAATTGCAAAACTTCTAAGACAATTAAACCTTGCAACTAAACATAAACCTATTGAAGATTTTAGAAAAATATATCTGTCAGTCATGCAACCTTGTATTTTATGCACAAAACCATTAACTTTCTTTGGATGCATACATTTTAAGTAGACTTTCTAAGAACTCCTCTTGCTATCCACAGAGTTACCCAGCAGAACTTTTTTTTAGAACATTATTTTGATTTTGAAAATACATAATAGCAACAAAATAATTGATCAATAGGCAAAATTAAATTTAATCATTTAAAAAGAATATATATATTTAACACACACACACAAAAAACTATCTAACATTGAGGGTAAAGTAAAACATGTTCAATATAAACACAGTAAGAGTTTCTTTCTATAATTGTCTTAAGGATACAAGACCGACATCACTTGCCTAATGGTTAATGATCTAACAATTAGTGAAATATTATTTCAAGTTTTTTTCATGCATTGTCTAAAAAACGAAGATTCTTTTTTTTTTCTGTCCTATATAGGCCCAAAAATATTGTCTGGAAAAACTCAACTATGACATCAAGGAAATATTGAAAACGTCATTAGAGAAAGATAGAATTGAAACAAAAAAAAACCATACTTAATAAAAATAAAGACATTTAGTAATCAGTTCATTATATTCTCGGACTATTTGGTTCTTCCTATTACAGATATCTCCGCCTATAGATTAGACTAGCAGATAATGATCGATCTGCAAAATAGTCAAGATTTCGAGTTATCTGGCATTCGCTTGTTAGAATTTCCTTTTTTGAAAAAAATAATCATATTTTAGTTATGTTTCTGTCAGACTAATGCAGTAATGATAAGTATTTTAAACTTGAAATTAAAAAAAAACAAAACTTCCAAGAAATGTGAATATTATATATTAATGCAGTTTTATTTAAACATGTAAATTGCATGCAAATTATCTCCATTTTAATTAGGCGGTGGTTAGGGAGATGATCAATTTTCAAATAACTGATACCTACAAGTATCCACACAAGGGATGAATCTTTAAAAAAAATAATAATGTAATGATCATGCTGGAAATATCAAACACTTATCTATCTACCAGATATTTATGTTAAAAAAAATAGTAAAAAAAATATAATTGTGAAATACCAATAACGTATGCGAGGAGTTTCCCTGTAGGCAGCCAGCAGCGGAAAATAGGAATATGTTTAAAATGGACAACAATGCTTTGTGATCATAAGACAATCAATTTCAGAGGAGGAGATATTGTATTAGCTCTTTGAGATTTTCTGTGCGTTACAATGGGAATGGAAATTTGATTTAAAGTCATTTTCGTTTTGCTTTATGCATTTTTCATCTTTACTACAAAGCCTAGTCGTCTCTGTCTAATACCAATAGTGTGCATGCTATTTATCCCAAATACCATTCTCGGATCAAGTTTAAACATTGCACGAATTTTCATCGCCAATGTCAACACATGAATCAATAAGGAGAATCACCAATTATTTGATTAATTAGTCGTAGTAAATTAATGTTGTGTTAGATAGTGACAGTACAATCTATCTATCTATCTATCTATCATTCTATCTAATAATAATTAATATTATTATAATCTTAATTATGCAAAGGGAAATCTGTCTTACAATGTATGCATTATACCAAACAAAATATAACTATAGAAAATCAAAATATACACTCACACCAGATTCACTTAAAAGTTACATGTGCAATGTGTCTATCTGATAGTTGAAGTATATTAATGATTTGATTGCCAGGGGAACAAAAGAGTATTTCGTGTCTGTCTTTGTTATCGGTGTCTTGTGGGTAAAATCACAAATTCCTGAACCAGAGGGTATTTTTTATTTCTAAAATCTTTTTAGCTTCCTTATAAATATTTCTCTCCAAAAGCTGCTCAAATGCGGATTTTTTTTTTTTTTACCAATGACCTTACCAGCAGTATGTACTATTAAATGAAGTTTATTTTTTATTTTTAATGTTTAGATTGCCATACGAGACAGTGAAATTGAAACATAATTCACTGCAGATGTGAGCATAAATAAACATTTGTTCCTTGGTGATCAAAGACCCAATGTATTATCATGGAGCACAATTCAAGAAAAGAAAGTGTTAGAAATGTTGATTCAAATGTTTTTTAAAAGAGGCTTTTTTCTTGAGACTGTTAGAGGAGATACAAACTAAATGACAGTTGAGAAAGACACATCTAGACAGTGCTTTCTGTCATGTACTTAAACTACCCTACGTGTTTGACGATCATGAAGTGATCCCCTAATACGTGGTACTACTCCCGTTCCTGCTTGACCACGACTAACTCTCGGCTGATACGATCCTGGCCTCACCTCAATTTCCGAGTACCCCATGAGTGGTGATTCGTGTCCCTTTTTGGCGTGTCTCAGCCAGTCTGTCTTGACGTTGACCACTTTATCTCTGGCAGGGTCTATCAGACGGTACGCTGTGATGTTAGCGCTGCCATATCTGTAGTCTTCAAGGTCCAGTAAACCCAGATCCTGAAATGTCACGCGAAGTTTTAAAGTAATTTAAGTATGAGGACGTAGGGTCATATCTGGTAGTGTTGGGAGTGAAGTGAAATAAAGTGGGTCGTACTAAAATAGGTCAAATAAAGTGGGTCGTTCTAAAATAGGTCAAATAAAGTGGGTCGTTCTAAAATAGGTCAAATAAAGGTGGGGTAAGAGGGGAAAGTTAATTAAAATGGGACGAAGTGGATCTTGGAATAAAGAAAGAATTTTGATAAACAAAACGAGGAGTGGAGAATTGTTTAAAGCTATTGAAGTTACCCACACTCTCAAATGCTCTTCTATGATACTGTATGAGCGTAGTAGTTCAATGATATGTAGAACATCAGATCAAAGTGCTGAAAGGCTTCAGGAAATTAAACTGAATCTGTTGGATTATATGTCTTTACTATTGATAGTTTTCTGCTATACAATGTGTGTGAATATGTAAAATGTGTTGGCTTAGTCCTCGCGTTAGGCAAAAGGGCAGGTAACATACAAAGAATAATGCATCTTAGTGTAGATTTCAAAACATCTCAGAGTAGAATTACCTCTATAGATCAGTACTACGTGTACAGCTGGTGATCGGTACAAGTGGAGAGATTTGGTTAAGCGAAGTGTCACAGCAACCAAAGGATGAAAGAAGCCAATAGACAGATGCTGATGACAGGTACCTCAATACATGTGTATCTTTCAATAGCCATAACTTTCTTTCCATCAAACGGGGATCAACATTTGTTTTAGTCATGGTTATCAAGGTATTAATTATTTTTTTAAATTACCATACTATTCGCTAAGCCCGGTGTTTCCAAAACTGTTTACCGTGGAACCCTAGTGTGTCGCGAGGCATAAGTTGGTGTTCCTCAAAATATTGCAATAATAAAATAGTTAGGCCACACCATAAATTAAAATATATATAAGAAAAAAGAAAAAATAAGGCAAGTGTTCCGCTAAAGGCTCCGAATAAGCAAAGTGTTCCGTTAAGGAAAAAGGGTAACTCTGGGCTAGCCTACAGAGTCAAAAAGCCTATAGAGTCATAGAACCTATAGAGTCATAGAGCCTATCGAGTCATAGAATCTGTAGAGTTAAAGAGTCTGTAGAGTCATAGAGCCTGTAGAGTCAAAAAACCTGTAGAGTCATAGAGCATATAGATTAGATTCATAGAGTCATAGAGCCTATAGAGTCATAGAGCCTATAGTCATAGAGCCTATAGAGTCAGAGTCTATAGAGTCATAGAGCCTAAAGAGTCAGAGCCTATAGAGTCATAGAGCCTAAAGAGTCAGAGTCTTTAAAGTCATAGTACCTAAAGAGTCAGAGCCTATAGAGCCATAGAGCCTAAAGAGTAAGAGCCTATAGAGTCATAGAACCTAAAGAGTCATAGAGTCTTAAGAGTCAGAGCCTATAGAGTCATAGAGCCTTATGAGTCAGAGCCTATAGAGTCATAGAGTCTAAACAGAGCTTATAGAGTCAGAGCCTATAGAGTCAGAGTCAATAGAGTCAAAGTACCTGTAGAGTCATAGAGCCTATACATTCATAGTCACAGAGTGTATAGAGTCCTAGAGCCTATAGAGTCATAGAGCCTGTAAAGCCATAGAGCTTATAGAGTCATAAAGCCTGTAGAGTCATAGAGCCTATAAATTCACAGTCATAGAGCCTATAGAGTCATAGAGCCTGTAGAGCCATAGAGCCTATAGAGTCAAAGAGCCTAAAGTGTCAGAGCCTATAGAGTCATAGAGCCTGTAGAGTCATAGAGCCTAAAGAGTCAGAGCCTATAGAGTCAAAGAGCCTAAAGAGTAAGAGCCTATAGAGTCACAGAGCCTATAGAGTCATAGAGCCTATAGAGTCATAGAGCCTAAAGAGTCAGAGCCTTTAAAGTCATAGAGCCTAAAGAGTCAGAGCCTTTAAAGTCATAGAGCCTATAGAGCCATAGAGCCTAAAGAGTAAGAGCCTATAGAGTCATAGAGCCTATAGAGTCATAGAGCCTATAGAGTCATAGAGCCTATAGAGTCATAGAGCCTAAAGAGTCATAGAGCCTAAGGAGTCAGAGCCTATAGAGTCATAGAGCCTATAGAGTCAGAGCCTATAGAGTCAGAGCCTATAGAGTCAGAGCCTATATAACACTTAAACAGAACGTTTTGTCTATTAATATTTTTTCCTACTGATGTAAACAGACATTGTGTGACTGAGTACAGAGAAGACATTGTGTGACTGAGTACAGAGAAGACATTGTGTGACTGAGTACAGAGGAGACATTGTGTGACTGAGTACAGAAGAGACATTGTGTGACATAGAACGGAGAAGACATTGTGTGACTGAGACTCACTTCTGATTGTGTGTGTTTTTTGATATCCTCATTATTCTTCAATGTAAATAATCATTCTCATATATCCCTTTATTTGACTTGCTTGCTTAAGTGTACAACACTAATCAGTAAATATCTATTTAAATTAATTTAAAGAATCGGTCACGTGATCCTACTTACCAGTGTAATGAAAAAATAATGAAAGAGCTCAGAGATCATCTTGATCTTTAAAGCCTGGAAAGTAAAACAAATAGAGAAAATTGTATGTATTTACAACCTGATCACGTGACACACATTGATATGACAACAAAACATTAATTTCCCTCTCAATTTTGTGTCTTATCCAGGGGCGGACTAGCTATATGGGCAATCGGGCAAAGGCCTGGTGGGCCGGTACCAAATGGGCCGTCTGGTTGCGACCAAAGAAAAATAAATTCAATGCAGACAACTTAAAAAAACAAAAGTGACAGCAGAGCGAGACACAAAGGCCCGAACACATTTTCTTGTTGTTGTTTATGTTTTTGTTTTTTTAATTCTTATTGCAATTAATTTTGTTTGAAATTCAACAAGAAAAAAACACTATACACTGTACGTATTATCATTAGCAAAACTTAAGACTGTACTTTCTGCTATGCACGAGCGGCATGGACTGCCTTGATGTCTTCGAGGTTGTGTTTGGCCTACTCATTTTGCTGGTCGGCATGGACCTTTGATGGCACACCCATTTTATTTGCTCCTTCCCTCCCTCATCTTTTAATGGTTACAATGAAATTTAACCAAAAAGAGCGATTGAGAGAGGTTAGGTTAGAAAACATTGATAAAACGCAAAAAAAAAAAAGGCGCGACAATTAGCTCTTTAACAATACTTAATAGAAATTAACTTTAACACATACACACAGCTGCGAAATTTCAAACCGCCCAACTTATTCCCAGCTCAATATGGGTATAAAGCTCTACTTTCTGCGATTTGAAAAGAAAAAGTAAGTTTCTTTTTGTTTATTTTTAATAACATAGATCTAAAAACACTACACTTAAGGCTTAAAAAATATTTAATTAAAAAATAAATCTAGATCTAAATCAATATTTATACTATTATATTTAATGACAGACTTATGCTTAGTATGAAGTCATTAATGATGAAAATGAGATTTATATTTTAAATAATGGGTCATGGTATATTCATATATAAATCGCGTTTTTGAGAATGCACTAGGAGGAAGCAAGAGCTTTTCACATTAAGTAAATGCCTCTCTAACCGTTCTGCTTTCTCTTATCTTTTAATGGAATGGGTTGCCTGAGTCAGCCAGGAAAACCAATGATTTAGCATATTTTAAGTCACAGATCAACATGCATGACTAGATTGAGACATGAAATGCGTAAGACGTAATAATCTTATTTTTTGAAGAAACATCTGTAATCTATAAGTGATACCAAAAAGCATCAAACTCATTAGGCTGCTATTCTATTGTTCATAGTTTTCAGACTACATACATGTATTAATAGAATACATTATGTAATCCTAAGAAAACATACATCCAGTTTTCGATGCGTTATCAAACTTTATATATTTTGTAGAGAATTAGGCTTACACTTATAATATAACACATGGGCGTAGCCGGGAGGGGAGGGTCTTCAAACCATCACTTGCCTGAGACCTCATTGTCTGAAAGGGAAACTTTGCTTACTGCCCCAGTGCAGCCAACGTAAGCAAACTACAGTCACCAAATTTCATGAGCGTAGCCAAAAGGTGTTTTGTGGTTTCACTCCCCCCCCCCCCCCCCCATACAAAAACTAAATCATTTTACCATTGTCTACCAGTCGCTGGACTCCATTGAATAGCAGATTTGGTTTTTGATTTTTTTTAGCGGAAGAGTTGCAGGATAATTGCACTGTAGATACCTCAGAATGTGCATTTTTAAAGCTGAAAATAACGGAAATAATGCTTGGTTCCACTGGGGTGAGATCAGAGCGCTCCCCCGGACTCCCTAGCTGCACTTTGGCAGTGTGCACTGTCTTTCCACTAATTATAGGAAGAGAGTATTCTATACTTCTAGGGTAGAATTTTTTTTTTGAAAGAATGAAACATCAGAATGTAATGAAGATTAATTACATATACACACACACTTATTATATATATATATATATATATATATATATATACATATATATATATATATATATATATATATATATATATATATATATATTGTGGAGTGAGGTAAAAATCCCCCCCCCCCCGAGAAAATATATGACATTTGTGG